>OX336389.2:1057217479-1062017479 GCA_946902985.2 Meconema thalassinum | reverse complement strand
TCATGGTGGTGTACCAGTACCAATAAAAGTTATAAGTTACAGATGCAGAATATGTAAGTTCTGAGCCCCGATCTGGTATTGATCCTGCTCTGTCATATATCTAACCTCTCGTACAGTCCTGCTATCCTGGTCTTTAGCGGGAACGAAACGCTCTAAGGGTGACGCAATGTGACGGTTACGCAATGCGACGGTCGCAACAGTAGTGTACCCACATTAGCGACTTTGCCGGCAATTCTTCGATAAAATATTTTAAATTCAGTATTGTTGAGGGATTTAGCAACTACTTAAACCCCAATTAACGCCATTTTTTTTAAATTCAGTTTTTCTTAGATATTTAGCCGTTAATAGAGCTCCCGTTAGCAAGAAAATATTTAAATATAAAACTGTTTAGGGATTTAGCGACTATTTAAACTCCTGTTAAAACAAAATATTTTAAGTTAAATACTGTTGGGGATTTCGCGACTATTAATTTAAGCTCTTCTTAGGGACAAAATATTTTAAATCAAGTCGGAGACTGGAAGCAGGCTGTGGGTTTTCATTTTCATTGTGATATTTAACGACTATTAAATCTCCCGTTAGCGACAACAAATATTCATTCTATTTTTATAACACAAAAATCTAGCTACATTTTACTATTACGTTGCAAGTTTTTAAAAATCTGAGTTGGCAACACTGGAATGTCGCGGCAACCGGCTAAGGATATTGTCAAAACTTCCCTATCTCCTTACATCAGTCGCAATCAATATATAATATTCTACAGGGTCTTTCATTCAAAGTGGGGCCGGCCGCACGGCTGACGCAGCACTGCACGTAGAAGGTTGAGCCTAATGTCAGACGAGCACATTTCAACATGGAGTTGAGACAGTTGCGACGCAAGATTTGACGAGTAAAGTTGACTTCGTTATTTCGTTTATTGCCTAATTTAAGTTACACGTGTTTTTAGTTTATAACGTGTGTACGTGGTTATTGTTTCGTTGTTATTGTGTTTCATAATTTTATAACGTGGTATTGCTAAGTGTTAAAGCCTATTGCTTCAATTTTTATTTATGGGGACAATTGAAAAATAAGGTTTATGCAACAACACACTAGATGAACTCAAACTAAATATCACGAGAGAAATTGAGGCTATCTCGGTAGATGATAGTCTTGTGTAGTTCGCGAACGAACTAGTTCGGAAGAGCGGGTCCCACAGACGAACTACCGAACTAGTTCCCAGATCCCTCGCTTGTTAGTTCGTTCGATCTTTTTCCGCTGACCGACTTGTAACAGCGCGAGAGCGCGGGTCCACCGTAGCTCGTCTGCTCGTCAGTCACCACTCATTGCACAATCACTTCATAAATTGAAGTTACTGATAGTTAACTGATTTAGGTGTGGGGATAATTCCACAGTTTTATTTAACTTAGTCATTTTGGATTATTTGAAAATATGCCCAATTATTTAGAAAATCGGCGAACTGGATTAACATTACCATTTTAATGAACTGGTTGATAAAACTTTGGTGCTTTTCAGTCGGTCAACACGAATGTACCCAAACATAGCTGGGTTATGCCCCAATCCTGAAATAAATTACATGAGATCAATAAATACAAAATATTTATTTCAGGATTGGGGCATAACCCAGCTATGTTTGGGTACATTCGTGTTGACCGACTGAAAAGCACCAAACTTTTGTTTACTTAGGCAATACTGATAAATGGCTTCAAACCTCACAATGAACTGGTTAATATTTATTTTTCTCGATACATGGAGATACAACTACTTTTACCTGTTTTTAAGAAATGAACATTATTACGATGGTTCACAAAGAAAAGCGAACTTCTATGGACAAACACTCTGAACTAAAAAACCTATTCCTCCCATTCATGCCATAAAGATAATGTACCCAACGGTTTCAGAGCAGAAAAATAATGAATATCACGACGCAAGTATGAAATGAAACGAAAATTCCGGGGGAGGACGTCTTATCATCACCTAGTGACAAGTAGGAAATGGAATCGGATGTTGACGCGCCGATATACGCGAAAAATGATGATGATAATTGTTGTTTTAAGGGGCCTAACATCTAGGTTATCGGCCCCACGCGAGAAAGAAAATAAAGAGAATAATAAGTGCATGCTTCTACGAACACATCGTCCATACTGTTATTCCTTTAGGTACGGTACCGGTATTTCACTAATGATTTTAAAAAATGACGACTTTTGGCTTTATAAACAATAGAAAGAGAAATTGTCTCAGAAGGAAAGACATGGACCCTAATTAAAAGGATGGCCAAGAATAGAGTGAGATGGAATAAGTTTGTAGCTACCCTATGTTCCTACAAGGAATAAAAGGAAATAAGGAAGGAATAAGGAATTTCCCTAATGTTTCAATACTCATATTTTTGTATTTTTTATCTTCGAATATCAAAATGTAAAACACATTACTACACACGCAACATGTCAATATCTGATACACGAACTGCACGTGCAGCGACCATATAATAGTAACTTGTACAGTAGCCTACAGTATTGCTTGAAACGAGAGCAATGTGAATGAGCAATCAGTGGTGGCGAGTTATGAGTGGTGACAGACTGCTATAACAAACAAGAAGCGCGTGCATTGGCAGTAGCAAGGCGAGCGAACGATCTGTCTTCGAGATGGGAATTAACGAACTAAAAGAGCGAACTAGTTCGCTAAGGAGCTGCGAACTAAACTGATCGCTCCCAGCCGCGAACTATTATGCGCAAGACTAGTAGATGAACCAATGCGTGTGAACGAAAATTTCCTTAGAAGATGCCAGAAATGTGTAGATGGAGGGGAAGGCATTTTCCAACATCTTCTGTGACAGTATAATATTGTGTGGATCTCGTCTTGAAATAACTGTCGCTATTCCGTGTTAGAACTCATAGGTACATGAGAAAAGAAAAGTAAGCTAGTGGTTTAGTGTGACCAATCTCGTGGTCATAAGCCACGTGACACTAAAAGGGATCTTTGTGGAGTTAAATGTAATTAATACAGCGGATAAGCCATGCAATTATCATGCCAATAGTAGTTGTTAGAAATTCATTGTTCGTAGCTTTGAACGTCATGGTCATCAGCATCATGTATTTGGATGTATGAGTCAATTTTGTCAGATAACCTGCGTTTCTGTGGTATCAGTATTAGTGTGTGTAGCTGAGGTTGGGAATGACGTTGGAGCCGAAGGAGATTTCAAATAATCCCCGTGGCGTACCCGTGTGTGTAAAATCGCTCACTACGACCGCGACGGGGAGCTACAACAAGTCCAAAGATCAAAGGTTCGAATCCCGGTTGCTGACAAAGGCTATTCTGAGTGTAGTTTTCCCCGAGTTTTCCCACAATCCCTGCAGTAAAATGCCAGGATTGTACCTTATTTTGAATCCCAGAGCACGTACCATTTCCCTGTCCTAAGTACAGCTGCACACACTACTACAGTCAACATAGAAGTAAAAGATGCAACTCGACGAGGCGGATGACCAATATGCACCAAGCCATAAAAATTGAATTAACAACAATAACCACACTCTCAAGTCGGTTAAAACAAGTTTCCATGTGAAGACCTATCAAAACTGTGGAAATAAGTAGGAGAACAAGGTTCATTTTGCAAACATTCACTGTAATCGCTACGGTTGTCCTTGATGCTCTCTACAACTGCACAAATCAACTCTTCATTAACAAACGATGGACACCCACTTTGTTCGTTATCATGCCATTAATCACGTATTTCATTGAACTGACAGACCCATCTCCTGCCATTGAATCACTCATCGCATTTTCTCCGTAGACCTCGTAAATCTGTCGATGGATGTCGACTGGCTTAGTGTTATTCACACTCAGAATGCCAATGACAGATCTAATATCAAAAGCGGCAGGATGTTCCATCACCTTCGCCAGTGCAAACAACGCGTAAGCAGCAGACAGCGATCTCAAAATGCCGCCATCTCTTGTTGTGACTAGTATACAGGACGTTTGGAAGTTTTGGTTATAAACTTCTAGACTATGACTTGTAGAGCGGAGTGAATACATAATATTTCGAAGAGGAACTCATGTCCGGAAACCACCGTTCTATATCCGTTTCAAATCTCTGATAAGGTAATGAGATAAGCCAGCCTGAATGTTAATTTTCGGATCTTAATTAATCTTCGGAAACCACGATTCTGTTTCTATATGCAAACACAGCCCTCACAAATGGAGACTTGATTTGTACGAACGAATGCAACATCTAGCTGTGTTGGGCATTCCGTACTGCGCCCGAATTCCTCTAGAGCGCAGTCCCAAATCCGCGCAGATGGTAAAAGGATCGTGAGTATGTCAACACCCGGCCATGAGTTAAACAACTCTTACCGGACTGATGACTAGGGAACCCTAGGAACACATATATACATCTCTAACTATACTACTAACTAGTTGCATACAGTACAGAAAATATAAACAAATATAAGGTAGAGCATTAACGAGCAACTCGGCTCTCGGGCGTTTAGATAAGTCGTCGATCATCTGCGTGCATCTAGCTAGCGGTATCGTTATAGTGTAATTAAGCATTGAATCAAAGAAACAGTTCTAAAAACTCAGCAAGAATAAAAACGTTCTTGCCATTTATTAATAATAAAATGTATCACATGACAAAAATCTTCCCTTCACCAAAATATAATATAAAATAATTATATGTGCCTCACATAGGCCTGATGCGTTTAATAAAAGACTTCTTGCATCTTTATCCTATTGCAACAAATATCTCTTGCTTAGCGACATTTAATTAAACACAGAGTTTAATTACTGACAGTAATGTCTGTCCTACTTGTTTACTAATTATTTATGCTTTAACGCTCATCGCAACAAATATTCTCCCTACATAATACATTCGTTAAAGTCTTCAATTTAAATCTTATGTTCCTAAATATACTAAAATGATAATTAATACTAAAATAATAACGTATTTACAATTTATACATGATCGCGTCCCGTGGCTTAGGCGGCAGCACGCCGGCCTCTTACCGCTGGGTCCGTGGTTCAAATCCCGGTCGCTCCATGTGAGATCTGTGCTGGACAGAACGGAGGCAGACAGGTTTTTCTCCGGGTACTCCGGTTTTCCCTGTCAAAATTTCATTCCAGCAACACTCTCCACTATCATTTCATTTCTTCTGTCATTCATTTAATCATTGCCCCAGAGGAGTGCGTCAGGCCTCGGCAGCCGGCACAGTCCATATCATCGCCGCTAGATGGGGGCTTCATTCATTCCATTCCTGACCCGGTCGGAAACTGGAAGCAGGCTGTGGATTTTCACATGATCGCGTCCCGCACGATATAAAAATGACTGTCTCTAATACATTAGAGTTCATCTCATCACTTTCCTCCTGTCTGATCATCTTCCTTATACGTGTATTTCCAACTTTCTGCGTATCCCACACAATAAACTAGTCAAAATAGGTGTTTGTGTGTCAATTCCATGCGAATCATAAATACGAACAGTAAAGTTAATATTTCATCACTTTGTGTACAACTTTGGTATTTCAGTAATAAATAATAAAACAAACTAACAATGCAAGACTGTTCAGATAAGCTATTCAACCAAAAATCGAGTGTGTGTGGCATGAATCCTCACTCCCACACTCTTATTACTTCCAAATACAACATATGACTTCTCTTCCTCATCACAAAGTATTACAAAACCTTTCTTCCATAACTCACGTAGCATATTAGCGCGTCTTTAGTGACGCCTTTTATTAATACAAATACATTTCATCAACTTCCCTTTCTTTTAGCACGTTCACAAACTTCTACCGTTGCATATCAATTACTTTCATCAAAGTATGATATTTAGTATTCCTACTAGAGATTACGACTGTAACAACTTTCATGAATACGTCTCTCTCCTTCCTACAAACTTCTCTATCGATTATACATCTCGTGCTATGTCCAAATACTTTCCACATAGTTCCTCCTTCACTTCACATATTACTTTGTTACAATTAATCGCTTAATTCTGAATTCCAAGTCTGCCTGTGTCTGTTACAAAAATAACAATAATCTTCCCTCACGTTCAATTTCATAATAAATATTTATATCTCTCCTTCCATCTGACAGTATCGTTTCATGATAAATATACATCCATAACATTTGATAATAACATTTGTCGTTCAGTTATGCCTTTCAACTATCGCATACTGTTCCTTTTCGTACATCCAAATTCTGGGTTTTACAATGTCATTCCATTACCGGTACTAGCATACAAAAGTTACCTCTATGCCAATATAGAGTACTTCTGTTAACTTTATCGTTCTATACATCTTATTTCGTTTCTGAAATGAATAAACTCTCCACTTATAAGATTCTCTGACTTCCTTTTTCTCATTTCAAGTAATAAACTATTCACTTTCATCAAACAACTGACTGTATTCTTTCTCTGATACATTACTGATTTATTTCTCACAAAACTGTGCTTCATTACTCTTGTTTCAATACAAATATATTATAGTTCTTCAACATTTCCACAAATATACAAAATTCTCTAACACATCATCAAATCTACTAAGTTCTCCAATATTACAATAAATCTGCGGAGTTTTCCAATGTTACAATAAATCTGCGGAGTTTTCCAATGTTACAATAAATCTGCGGAGTTTTCCAATGTTACAATAAATCTGCGGAGTTTTCCAATGTTACAACAAGTCTACGGAATATACGTTCGCAATCGCAACGAAATCGTTCGTAAGAAATATTCTAACGCTCTAAAAATGACAATGAAAAATACTAATGATGTCTAATATCATCGATCAAGACTTTCAAACTACGTCCAAATGACGTATGAAAATAACTATCGCATTTACAAAAATTCACTAAAACTTTCAAGACAATAATAACATAGGTTATAAATGCAAATATGTTGGTCAATGCTGGAATAACGTGTACAAAGTCTAACTACAGATATGGAATATATGCACTGTTCTACCTGGTTTCTGAGATCGTTGGTGACAAACCTGATGACTCTGGTGTCCTCGCAACGTCACCATATGGTTTCCGGAATGCTGTGAGCTGCTCCAGTCTGGCTGGGTTACATCACCACGGCCTTGCTTGGACTGCAGTATAGTTGAACGACCTGGTGGGCTGTCTTCAGACCAGGTTATCAGCTGGCTGCCCGCTCGTGACCCACTTCTCCCCTGCAAGATGACGGCACGTCCTCGCCTCTGCTCTGCTGCTGGCCTCGCGTCCATCAGTCCTGGGTTCCTTGTGGTCTCCGTCACGCATCCGCTCGTCGTCTTCTTCTTCTTCTTCTTCTTCTCAGATCTAGATGATCTTTGAAGTCGGAAGTTTGCATAGTTCTTTCCATCATGAAAGATCACCTCCATGTCGTGAAATTCCATTATAATAGCTTGCAACGTTATGTTAGCGAAAACTGCGGTGGTTTGCAGTTCGCTCTGCATACTGCTATGTCATCATGATCATTCCTGAATCTCGCCGGTCCAATATAGTGCTATCTTCCCAACATGGTGAATTTAAAACATCATTCTCATCGCGCAATTGTTTGTAGTCGTAGTTCTTCCCCTTCGACCTGAATTCTTAATCATTCTTGTACAGATTGTTGAACTTCCAATGGTTTAAGTTTCCCTTCTTCAGACTTTCGTTCTGCGTAGTTAAGTGTTCGATGTTCAGCTTGTAACTTGCAGCGTTTTCTCTCGTCGTAGATTTCTTCTTGTAGAATATGATGAATAAATTTTCTCAATACTGTAGACTTGTAGTATTAATGATTCGTTTTCATTACTGCTTGTTTCATCTTGAAGTCTTCAGTTCACAAAATCTTTGTCTAATACTTCTGAAGAGTAAATACAATATACGTCTTGTCTTCTCGACTGTCTGTGTAGAAAGAGCCTCGTTTCCTCGCGTCTCCTAGCCTCCTCGGTTAGATTTCCCTCGTAAATCTGACTAACTAGCCTCCAACCGCTATGAATATTAACAAATTCATACATAACTTCTCTCTCAGTCTTTCAATTTAAAATCTGTTTTGCCAATTAAATTTCTTTTTCTCTGCTGGTGAATTCAATGTGCAACACTCTTATAAAATATTAAAATAAAGATTTTAATATTTATTCCTTCCTTAGTATTCAAACTATATTCCCATTGGTTCTTGCTTAAAAAGTGGCGCGCTCCCTGCCACGCACTAGCTTCTCCCACTCTTGATACTGGCGTGTGTCGTGACCTCACTGCCACCTTCGCTCCCCCTCGCGTCAAAACAGGGTTCTCGCCGCGCACCTCGTAAAAAGTGTCGCTTTCCAGAACACTATCTCTTTCATTTATACTTGGTTAAAAGTTTACCAAATCTTAAAATCTCCATTATTCATGAAATAAAAATATTTCTTCAGACGAAATTTTTCTCAAATGCTTGTATTAACGTTCTCTTCCATCTGGACTGCTAATTTAGTCGAAAATTCCAAATTTAAAATAAGCCATTTTTCTGATGTGGTCCTTGGTTCATACCTCATCCTGTCTTCTCCTCTCCCCTAGACATGATTTCGTGTGCAGTACCAAATTTCAAAGATTCATTGGAGGAGAAACTCGCACCCAATCAGACTGAATTAGTGTTCTCACACGGAAAGAGCATTGTAGATACGAAAATTAATCATCTGGCTGGCATGTCACCTAAATTGAAATGGATGTAAAACGGAATCGGTACTTTTACGTACATAGTTTCGTATTCAAAATATTTACTCACCCCACTCTACAAGTCATAGAGGTTTGTAACCGCAATTCCCAAATAACCTGTATAACACTTATACACAACTTAGTCTAGAAAAGCCACAATTATTTAGTAATGAAATGTCTCAGAATACTCTTGTAAATATTGTGTTTGCGTTGTTAATACCAAAGTAGGATACGGTGGTACAATTTCTATATAGGCACAATTCCGATCAATCTAAGGTTTAGCGGATATTTACCACTTCGGAGTGTTGGTAGTGCGAGCACGTTGTTCAAGACATGCAAACATCTTTGTACTTGTACATAAATACTGAAGTACGTATATAGGCCTATCCGCCACACCTAGAAATACGCTTGAAGTGTAAGTTTTACTCCCCGCCTATTTTAAGTGGGCACAATAACTTGCTGACCGACTGAAAATAATTTCCTTTGCGAGATTTTCCCTTCGTATTTTTTATAAGTTTGGTTGTTCTGGTATATTATTTTCGTCGTTGCTTATGGGGTAAGGTGGTACAATTTCGATCAGTTGAGACGAATCATAGGCTACTACCACGGGGAGCATGCAGAATCTAGAATTAATTTCAATAGTGATACACGTTCCTTGAACTGTAGTGAATGTATTTTATATATACTGTATTAAACAAGAGTTTAGTGCTTTTCAGTCGGTCAACACGAATGTACCCAAAAGAGATGGGTTATGCCCTAATCCTGAAACAAATTACATGAGATTAATAAAACACTAGGATGACCAGTTTCGATCGTCAAGCGATCATCATCAGATCCATTACACTTAGGCTATAAAATCTATGTTTGAAATACAGGTGAAAATATTTACAATATGTACAATTATTTAGTTGCAGTATTGGTACTGCAACTGTCAGTGTATGCTAAATGCAGTATATATGTTAGGTGAAATGCTAAATGGTGATAGCTATCCGGAGTTTGTACTTTAGAGAGATTATATGGTTGTAAACTATGGTTAAACTATAAAATTTTAGGCTAACTACTTATCTGATTGTCTTCCGTATTACAGCTACTCGCAGTTTTCGTGCTCACTGGAACTCACTGTGCGGTCGACTGCGGTGGTTATCTTAACGACTGGTTTTTTCCTGCCTTCTCCCCCCTACCCCTACGTGCTGTGGGGAGTGATAGCGATGTGTTTATGTGAGGTGTTGCCAACCTAGATAAGATGTATGTTATTGAATGAGGTGGGTCTACAACTATTAAAGACCGTGGATTAGCCCTCGCCACGCGTGGAGCATTACCCATTCGAACTAAGCGTTGACGGTCTTATGAGGACGTGCATTACACATTCGAACTAAGCATTGACGGTCTTATGAGGACGTGCATTACCCATTCGAACTAAGCGTTGACGGTCTTATGAGGACGTCCTCATAAGACCGTCAACGCTTAGTTCGAATGGGTAATGCACGTCCTCATAAGACCGTCAACGCTTAGTTCGAATGGGTAATGCTCCACGCGTGGCGAGGGCTAATCCACGGTCTTTAATAGTTGTAGACCCACCTCATTCAATAACATACATCTTATCTAGGTTGGCAACACCTCACATAAACACATCGCTATCACTCCCCACAACACGTAGGGGTAGGGGGGAGAAGGCAGGAAAAAACAGTCGTTAAGATAACCACCGCAGTCGACCGCACAGTGAGTTCCAGTGAGCACGAAAACTGCGAGTAGCTGTAATACGGAAGACAATCAGATAAGTAGTTAGCCTAAAATTTTATAGTTTAACCATAGTTTACAACCATATAATCTCTCTAAAGTACAAACTCCGGATAGCTATCACCATTTAGCATTTCACCTAACATATATACTGCATTTAGCATACACTGACAGTTGCAGTACCAATACTGCAACTAAATAATTGTACATATTGTAAATATTTTCACCTGTATTTCAAACATAGATTTTATAGCCTAAGTGTAATGGATCTGATGATGATCGCATGACGATCGAAACTGGTCATCCTAGTGTTTTATTAATCTCATGTAATTTATTTCAGGATTAGGGCATAACCCATCTCTTTTGGGTACATTCGTGTTGACCGACTGAAAAGCACTAAACTCTTGTTTATTAAGGCTACACTGAAAATATGGCTTCAAACACCACAATATACTGTATTACAAAATTACAGGCGTTAGTTTAGACACAAGAATAGAAAGCATAGTTTAGTGTAATTGATCGGAAATGTACCTCGAAGGGTACAATTTTGATTACCTTCTGGTAAAATTTCGATCACTGGTATCTTCAACATACGAAGTGTTTCTTTCCAACTGCACCAACACACAATATTCATGATACCACACGTTACATTTCTGGCAACGAATCCAGTCACATTTTTCATTGTCCTCTCTGCCGATCTCTGTTGGCATCACTGAATCTATCGTCAGGTACTACCCCACAATGACGAGAGATGGCACCACGTGTCAAGCAGCAGCTCTCTCTGGTATTGCGAGCACAAGCGGAAATCAACAGCATGGTTCTAACCTCATAATATCATTGTTTGCCAGCGTGTAAAAACTAGGCATTTTTATAACAGAGTACAAAACTAAACAATTGAGATCACCTTGCTACAAAAATAAATATGTATATATGAACCTCGTAAAGTCCTGATATCCTGGTCTATAGCAGCACCAAAACGCTCCTAGACTGACGCAATTTGACGGTGTGTGATACGCACTTCTTCGGCTTAAAGTCGCATTAGCAGTGTGGACAATTTAGCAAATTTAGCGGCAATTCTGCGACAAAATATCTTTAATTTAGTATTTATTTGGGCATTTAGTGGCTATTTAAACTTCGTTGGCGACAAGATATTTTAAATTCAGTATTGCTTAGGGGTTTAGCGATTGTTTAAAATCCTGTTAGCGACATAGTATTTCAAATTCAATATTGTTTAGGGATTTAGCGAATTATTTAACTTACGTTGGCGACAAAATATTTTAAATTCAGTATTGCCTAGGGATGAAGTGAATATTTAGAATCCTGTTAGCGACAAAATATTTTAAATGCAATATTGTTTTGGGATTTAGCGACTATCTAAAATTTCGTCAACGGCAACATATTTTGAATTCAGAATTGTTTATATATTTAATCAGTGACATTTCAAACTCTCGTTAGCGACAACTAATTTAAAATTCAATATTGTTTAAGGCTTTAGTGACAATTTAAACTCTTGTTAACAACAATAGTCTATAGTTTACATTTCGAGTTGTTCAGGGATTTAAGGACTACTTAAGTACTCGTTATCGACAAATTATTATAAAAAAGTATTGTGTAGATATTTAGCGACTATTTAAAAGTCCGTTAGCGACAAATTATTTATTTATTGATAAATAAAAAAGGGCCAAGTGATAATTGATTTCTAGGATACTTGGCAAGTTTTTAA
This sequence comes from Meconema thalassinum, assembly GCA_946902985.2. Taxonomy (NCBI): domain Eukaryota; kingdom Metazoa; phylum Arthropoda; class Insecta; order Orthoptera; family Tettigoniidae; genus Meconema; species Meconema thalassinum. The sequence goes on along the minus strand of OX336389.2, from coordinate 1,062,005,385 downwards.
AGCCTTAGTTGGCAAAAGTGGAATGCAGAGGCAAACGGCTAAGGATATTGTCAAAACTTCCCTAACTCCTTGCACCAGTCGCAATCAATATAATCAGTAGCCTATAATATCCCATAACATTGTGTGGATATCCCCTTGAAATAACTGCCACCATTCCGTGATTAAACTCATGGGTACCATGAGAACAAAAAGGAAGCTTGTAGTTTAGTGTGACCAATCTCGCGGTCATTGGCTACGTGACACTAAAATTAATTTGTTTGCAATTTAATGTAATTTATGTTCGACGATGTCGAAATGTAAATATTATATGTCAGAAAACTGTATCATAATGAGGGTCATTCATTATGAAACAGTTTCTCCAACCAATCAGAGCTCATTTATTGACCAATTAGGTAAGGATAGCTTCGCACATGCGCTCAAAATCCAACATGTCGGACATGAATTACATGATTTGAAAGTTCAAATTGGATATCGGTCCAACCATTGTAGTTACAACCCCAAACACAAAGACAAAATCAGCACGGACCTTTACGGTAACAAGAAAATACTATGACATATGCAAGAAATTTATGAATCTACGTCCAGAAGATTGCAACACAGGATCCTTCTATATAATTTACCGACAAGGAAAGTGCACCGTCCCATATGTTCGCGTAAATAAACTGGCGAATATGTGACCAGAAATAGCACTGTATCTTAATATCCCCAACGCCAATTTCTACATAGGGAATTGCTTTCAAACGATTTCGGTGACAGTTTGAGTGAATGCTGGTGCAGATCGACAGGCTGTAAACATATGACATTGCCAAGCAGACAGAGCACATGCGTGGGTCAGAGAACTTGCAAAGCACAGATAGCAAACCCTGCTCTTGCACTCCGATCACTAAATTCAAGTGACTGAATCTCGACAGATATTTATTAATATTTCTGTTCGAATATAAAATAAAAGAAAGTTATAATTATCGTCGAACATAAACAGTCGTATGCAATTCGCCTATACTGACAATTAAGACACTAGTCTCTTATATAATGTTTTCGTGGTAATTTCGCCGATTTTCAACTGTCTAACGTAGTACCCAATACTTTTGTGACCATGTTTGTGCCTAAAACTAGTCGACCTTCTACAGCCTTGTCATTGCCCTTTCATACCAAACAATGCTGGAATGGGACAGTAGGCCTATATAATGTTCATCCGCTTGCGGTGCTATCATATGATTTGAATGTACGAGCGGGAAATCCGTCTACGATTGAAAACTGTGTTTCAATGTGAGTTACGGTGACTCAATTTTATGAAGATTGCAAAGAATAAGGGAACATCAAAATATTGCATATTATAAATTGTCTACGTTCCACCTAAAGAAAATGACTGAGAAACAGATTAATTTAGTGGGTGAAAGTTGTTATGAAGAGAGTAAAAGTATAAATGTTATTTCCAAGATATAAGCTTGTATTTCAGCAACAACCAATGAGAATCGAGCGGCCCACAGCTCGTGCCAGACTCAAATCAGTAAGGGGTTCTTACCTCTCGTACCGTCCTGATATCCTGGTCTTTAGCAGCACAAAACGCTCCTAGTGTGACGCAATTTGACGGTGTGTACGCAATTCAACAGTTTAAGGTCGCAACAGCAGTGTGGCCAATTTAGCTAAATTACCGGCAATTCTGAGATAAAATATTTTAAAACTTATCAATTTTTCTAGGTTTATGCCGTGTCTTGTGTGGGGTTTTGCCTAGGATCACCAAGTTGGCTCATCAGCGGAAGGCCAATCATTATACCAAAATATTTTAAATTCAATATTGATTAGGCATTTGGCGACTATTGAAACTCTCGTTAGCTGCAAAGTATTTTATCTGGTATGGTTTAGGGATTTAGCGATTATTTAAACTGCCGTTGGTGCGATAACATATTTAAAATTTAATATTGATTAGGGATTTTGTAACAATTTAACTCATGTTAACAACAATATATTTTACATTGGGTTTAGGGATTTAACTACTGTCCGTCCACCAGCTCGTGGTCTTAGGGGACTGAAGGGGAGAGGAGAGACATTCCAGCTGCGTTGATTGAGTGGACGTGCCGCTACAGGTATTGCCAACTCAGCACCGATGTTATTCACGCTATGGTTACTCACTGCTACTTTCGTTTAGTTTCAATTATGAAATTGTACTGGTCAGTAGTAGGTTGGTACTATTGTCGTTCGCGCAGAGGCCAGCTGTCACCAACTGACTCGTTGCATTCCTGCCACGGACCTTAAGCTGGTGGACGTAAGTGTCAAAATATTTTAAAATACGTATAGTTTTGATATTTAATGGCTATTCAATGTTCCGTTTCGCCGCCAACCCATAACAAACTGAGGTATATTTGGTCATTATATTCCTCATGTGGGAGAGATAGAAACGTTTCAGGCAAGCATTCCAATTGTTTAGACAGAAAGCTCACTATATTTGTAGAGACTGTACAAGGATCACGTGGATCAATCCAAGTATGATGTTTGCTACTTCTGGTGTCCTTTGCCACATTTTTGGCAATCCTGCTTTAGCCTTTCATAGTGTTACAGATAGACATGTAGAGGAAAGGAATAAAGCAGAATTTCGGGGAAACTACAATTTGTACGCAATACTTACAAACATTTTAAACATACAGCGCAAGGTTCAGCTGACCGTTCTGTATTTCACAGTGCCCTTATGTAGCAGGAAGTGAAGAGTATCATTCCAAAACTCGCTCAGTCAATTTTTGAGTTTATTCTGCTCAGCATGTGGATACACAATGAAAGGTGCCCTTCTGTTAATACAAGTGCCTCTGAAAATCAATACCTATTTAAGTCCCATGATAAAGAGCTAGTATATTTGTTGTTGGTTCATTTGAGGGGCTTGAGTAGCCTATAGTGATCATTTAGCCCCGTGTATTTGGGTATGTGTAGAGTTTTTTGGATAATCTGTGTTATTTAGATGTCTGTAGTAGTTTGTGTATTTGTAATTCAGGTGAGGATTAGGAAGGAGGCGGTCGTGGCCTTACGTTACGAACCAACCCGGCACTTGCCTGGAGTAGAAGTGGAAAATCACGGGAAACCACTTTCAGAATGGCTGAGATAGAAATCGAACCCACCACATCTCAGTTCTTGTCTCACGGGGCCGAGATTACCCCGTCCCAGACCTCACACCAGAATTACATTTCTGGGCAGAGCCGTGAAATTATCCCGGACATTTAATACGATAGACAGGAATGCTAGCCACTACACCAGGAGATGGACTACAGAGCTACTATTTGCACGATGTCGCTATCTGAGAACTCCATTAACATGGGAAACTCAGAACTCGCTCAGTCTATTGCAGATTCGTAGCTTTCATTTTCGTTCGCGCTAAATGAAGATGTAGACCTACACTTTCTCACTTGTCACTTGAGGCCTACTAGTTTTTGCAGATCTTGATTTTTCACGTTGTCTTTGTTTTGGCATATCACTTATTTTTTTAGGAGGCATATTGAACAAAATCCTGCAACAAACAAGAACGTGCATTTTAAATATTAGCGTAATAACTACAGAGTATTTAAATGGCTGTATAATAAATAAAATATTTTTATTAGGTACCGTAGGTAATTTGGCAGTGGTCTAAAATTAAATCTATATATTTAAAACACTAAGCTGATTTTTGTTACCGCGAGATTGATATAACGTCTTAACCGATTGACTTCGTAATGCTTTCTAACGAGAGCTCTTGGCATGTAGATTTGCAGAGTGTCTTTAAAAGGAAAATATGTGTTAGGGTATATTTTTAAATTATTAAAGAAAAATTTAATATTTGTCACTTCCGCGCTTGTGCACAATGACTCTATTCCACCAGAGAAATGGCGGATCCCGCCACGTCTGAGATCTTTGTTTATGAGAATTTAAAAAGGGGGAAATATTGTTGTGGCTCTATGGCTCAAACTTTTAGAGTAAGCATATGTGGAGGCAAATCACTTAATGGGCAGAGAGCTTTGATACTTCGACTTGACTTAACATCTTCCGATAAAACACTTAAATTTTCCAATTTCCAATTCGCTTGGCGTACTTTTTATCACAATCAATAAAGCTGAAGGGGAAACTCTAGAACGTGTAGATCTCTATTTGCCTCATCAAGGTTTCAGTCACGGCCAGTTATATGTCGCGAAGTCGATCTTTTGACGGCCTTAAAGTTGCAACAGTGTCAAAAAGTAATCATTCAAAAATGCATACAGTATAAAAAAAATTCTTCAGTAAATATTTTCCCAATGACCGTCATGTTTTGACGGGTATCAACTAGTTTTGTTTATCATTGTGCATGCGAAATACTTGCCTTCAATAATATTAACATCAAACGCCTTGCAGAAACACGCAGAATTGGTGTAAGAATTACTAAATCAGTGATGGAACTGTATGGACTAGATTGGAGGTAGATTACTGTAACAAAATGTGCTGATTTCTTAACGTCCCTCTTTGCATCTACGTCTCAAAAAGAATCAACTAAATCAGTTACACAACACTATGAACCACTGTCTATTTACTGGATGTGAATTGAGTGTCTGAAAGTCGCTTCAAGCAGCTCTAGAATAGACCTAAAACTTCCATAGAACAGAACACAGTGCTTTTCACCAGCGAACACACCAAGGAATGGAATATGTGTTGTCTGTACCTTCAACTGACCGCGGGAGTTCTCTACAGCAGTACTGTACAGCTCGAAGGGAACACGTCACGCTATCTGTTGAGGAAATTTCAAACCCTGTGAGCAGGAAGCGTACAACAAAATACTGCAAAATTACCAGTCATGCAAAATAACCTTACCTCACCCTACTGTACTTAATTCTAATCACAGTTCCATGGAGGACGGTAACAGGGTTGTGTACCAATTAGATGAACCACCAGAATAGGTGGACGACATTTATGTGCTACATTACAAATTAACTAATTGTACAACCTTGCTCTTACTTTATTTTTGCTGTTCCTGATAATGTTTGAATATGGACTGGGCTAGTTGTGGAATTATACTTTTCAATTAATTTATAGCCTATAGCCTATCCCATTTATTTGCCGAAGTTACCGACAGCGATAGATACGCTCGCTAAAGCGCAGCGCTAGGCCATGGTGCCAAGCTCTCGGCGGACTCGGTAGATGTGGGTTTGAGCCCCACCGTACGCCATCCTTGAAATGGTTTTCCTTGGTTTCCCATTTTCAACTCCAGGCAAATGCTGAGACGGTACCTTCTGACCAGGCCACAGCTGCTTCCTTTCACATTCATCTTCATTCATTTCATCTCTCATTAACTCCTCTCATGAGGTTGGCCACAGGAAGGGTATCCGGCCGTAAAAACCATCCGACACAGAATTTCAATGCGTCTCATCCCCGACCCCGTTGGAAACGGGAATAATAAGGGGTAGACATACACATTTATTTGCTGAAGTAACGTACTATATTTGGTGCTGGTTTTTAGGCAGCATGGATTCATAATACTTCATTGCAAGGAACAAAGCTCTGAAGTGATTACCCAATGCTCGGAGAAACCTATACCTTCAGCTCGGACTGTAAATCACTCTGTTACCGCACTTATTGTTCCTGGAGATTCTATTCAACCAATTTAGGTTCTCAAAACGGCTTTGGAGTCAGTGAATGAAACTCAACCTTCTTATTACTGTACCTTGTTTATTCTGAATTTTAATCAGATATGTTAAGAAAGCCAGCAACGTTTTATTTTTGTCATTTTATAAACACCGACCAACTATCATCAATCAGTATGCCTTCCTTCGGTGGGGAAGTAAAGCCGGTGGTCCAATGTCATAGATTTATGGCATGTTAAAGAACCTTCCACTAATTACCCCTGTGTGAAGCAAAATTGCATAGGTTAGGAATGTAAACAACGCTCCTAGGTTTCTACGTTCGTTGCCAAGAGCCGACTGCGGTGGCGTCTAGTAGCTAAGTTCTGAACTAGACCTAGTAGTCGTTGACGGTGGCGTTTGGCGGCAAAAGTAGGAACTATTTGGAAAATTCAAAGTTGCAGTCCTTACTTGAATTAAAAAAACAGATACACACACACTAATACAGCTATCACAATTAACACCGGTTTTCAGACAGATTCTACACACACCCAAAGTACACGGGGCTACATGACCGCGTTGTCGCAGCCCCTAAACTGAGGAACCAACCAACCAACTATCATCAATTCGGCTACTTAACAGAGTGTAGGCCTACCTACATAGCCGTTTTCATATCGCAGATCGTAGCTCCCTTTTAAGAGAAAATTTGAGAGTCAATTCATCTTCGAAAGTGCTGCCATCTATTGAAGTATTTTCTCACAAAAACGCCGGAATATTTTAGCTCGTGTTCTGGTTTCGACCTTATTCCTACAACCAGCCCCAATTTGCACATTTTAAATTATTTCGTTTGAAGTCATATAGCCTATTGGCCTATAACTAGGACCTAGTTAATGTTAGGGACATATCACGCGATAATGCCCTAAGACGGATTCGAACAAGCAGCACGCTGGTCCTGAGCTACACCTACGGACTCTGTAACGTGCGCAGCACTGCATTTGTGAGTTGTGCCTTTTCCAAAAATGAAAATCTTCGTCATGCACTTGCTTCCAATAACAATCTTCAAACAGATACAGATAAAATGAGCCTCAACCTTTGCTCTAACCTCCAGTACACTCCTGCTATCCTGCTATTTAGCAGCGACGTAACACGACGAGAACGAAGTGACGTAATCTACTGGTATACGGTGCACACGGTACGACCGGCCGGGAGGTTGTGTAGGCCTATGCTTGATTTTGCACGAAGGGTCCCGGGTTTGATTCCCGGTCGGGCCGCAGTGATATTAATTTCCAACTAGCGGACCCGTGCAAGAACTCTCGCATAATGGGTTGTGTGCGCCCCATGTGTACAGACTACCCCCCGGCACAAGTGCAATGCGGGCTGTCGCGACACAGTTCTGCCAGGGGCTATCGTCTTGTTTAGTTGTTTAAAAGCACTTTATATACAAATAAATATATTTCCGTTGACTTTTCAAGAAATGCAAGATTTTTCCTGTACTATTGAGGCGATTTGGAAGATTTTGCTACAAACAGTGTCTAACTCCCTCTGGTTTAGGAGCTTGAATTTTGTGAAACATACAACTTAGCGTATTATAACAAGATGCTTAATTCCTCTGGCTTGGGAACTGTGCCCACTTCACCATTCGTTCAACATTCCCCGTCACGACAAGCAGGCTGCCTATCCTATGGGCCTCAACATGAAGGACCTGCACTAGTGGTGTATTCTTTGAATACACGGTACCTGAGATATAATTTTTATTGCTCCTTGCATGTTCATTTCTTCCTTTCTCTTTGTCAAACACCAACAGTGATCTTTTGTTTTCTCCTTGATAGGCAAATCTCTTATGTCTTCATAAGTCTGTTCTAGATATATAACTTCTGTGACCCACCTAGCGTCACCTCGCAGCGAATCTCTGAAGTTCCTCAACTCTTCCTGGTGCTAGAGGACTTACTTATCCATTTGGCCACCAGATCCTGTTACCATCGCCAGCTATTTTCTCCTTGAGCAAGAGGACTACGTCTACTTCTTTACTCACCATGCTGCGCTAGTATCATCTGTTATCAACTCTTTGAAGACCAGCTCAGCAAGAGATCTTTTTTTTTTGTTATAACATTGGCAATGTTTATATGTTCTCCTTTTGTCTCCTACCCCCCACTTTTTTCCCCTTCCTTGGTCCCTCCGTGCTCCGTTGAGCAGCTCTCACTTCTCAGTCTGCAGTTGACTCGGTCAGTCAAAGCTCCGCTCGAGCTAGCCTCCTCAAACCAAGAGGCACACACTCTTCTACGCCATGTTGGCTAGGTAGTCATCAACGGAAACTTCGACTTCAACATGAAATCAAGATAAGTACCATTTTAAAAGTTTTAACCTCATCTTCATGGTTTTAACTTCCAAGTGCTTTTAATGATATTTTATAGACAGTGTGAAATTATTTACTTTGGGGCAAAAATCATTCTTCGTGGGATTTGCCATGTTGAGCTTTTGCTTGCATAAGCCAACCTTACTAAAAAGAGCTTTTCTTAAGCTATTCAAATGAGAAATCCTCTCGCTACGTGGGATATTATCTAATACCCGCTGTCTATAATTATAAAGCTAGTTCCTCCGTTGGATTTTCTCAACCCCATTTTCTGCTAAGGTCGTTCTGGAACCTTCGAGATCTTATACTCTATCTGCGAGTCTTGCCGTCAAGTATTGTTCACGCACTTGTGAAAATGCTAGTTAAAATGAGGAATCTTCCTTAAATTACTGCAATAGCGAACTTTCTTCCCCCGTTGGAACATTCTATGGCGCATTTAATTGTAAATCACAACTTTTTCAAGAAATAGACTCTCACCTATATAGTGCAATCAGTTATTTCCATAATTGCAATAACTTTCTTTCTGATAAACTTCAGTGTTTCTATAGTGAACTTTGCATCCATCTTTATAGACTACAGTGATAACCAGTGCTTGCTCCACGTTTCTACCGCGTCGCGCTCGTCCGTTTACATTAAATACGGCCATGAACATTGATCCTATATCCCAATGATCTTTCCTCAACCTTCTACTAACAACCATTATTAATAAAATTGTAACTTTCTATAAGGCGTCACTCACGAAGTGCCCTTCCAACTTTGCTAGTTTAACATTAATTAAATTCTGCATAATTGCTTGTGTGATACAAGTTTTAAATCACATTGTTCCTTTCCTATAATCAGGGAAAACATTTCTTTAAACTCTTGAGCGAGTCATGTTCAGGTTTCACGAAATGGAAACTGTCCCATTTGGCTAGTGATTCCTGCTCAAACTTGGGAAGTCTAGAACTTTCCTTTTCACTTTCTTCAGGTTTCACAGTAAGTGACCTGCCCTCTTTGTATAATTCTCATATATTAATTCTGTATAAATATAAGAAGTTGTAGGAACTTCTATCTTATTTTTCATGTTGTTATTATTGTTATTTTCAAAGTTGTCACTTTCTCTAGATCATTCTCTCAAGAATTTCTTAAGGTGCACTCTTTGTTCTCCAATTCACGTTCAAGCTTTAATTATTTCATTGCTCATTTGTTTAAATCTTATAAAGATTTTAGAAACATGTAAGGTTTGAAACCTTGTAAATTGTCAATTGCCTGGAGCAACCGTTTAATGTTGAGAGGTCTGCGACCCTATTTGTTAAAAAGTTCAAATGAACTATGTTTGTCAAAATTATATTGCATAATTGTTAATTTCCTCAAACTTCTTCTAATTGTAAAATAAATGAATCGTTTCCCTTCGCTTTTTCATTTGCGAATACAAAGTTTAGGCAAAATCCTGTCTTCCTTGACTCTCCTCACTCAATGACATTAAAATCATTAATAGGGCTTTCACCATTTGTTGCATTTGAGCAAGAACTCTTAATTTTCACCTCACTAAAGTTCTTTTTAGCTTTGATAGCTAATTCTAATTGGCCAGTAAGGCAAGTAAAGCTCGCTAAGCCAGCTACCTGCTTGTGGAGACCCTCTCCGAAAACTTATGGTCAGTTTTCTAAAAGATAAGTGTTCCTTTTTGTCTAAACTTTTAGCCGGCTCCTCGCTGAGTAAAAGCTTAGCCATTTTCCAATGCAACCATTGGTTCATTTACCAAGATTACTCCATAAGGCATAATCCTTTATCATTTTCCTTCTTAGAGACACTTGGTCGCCCTTACAGGAACTCCATAATTTTGGAAATTGAAAATACCAAAACTGAGTTAAATCATTGGCATTCTTCGAATTACTTTGTAAAACCTAATTTCTTTGAGAAGACATACAGTAAATTTGTTCCTCTCAGTCTTGCCAGACCATCACTCTTCCCCATAGTAGTTTTATATATGCTTGAGAGGGATTATACGAAAGCCACTCTCTTGCAAACCGCCCAAGTTCTATCTGTGTTTCTCGTCAGCTTAGACCAAGTCCTTACTCATTTTAGGTATCCGAAAGCGGATTTTCGGTGGCAACCACCTTTAAGTGTGTTTAAAACTAAACTTATTAATTTTGTGGGACTCTCCTCCTATTTTTCTATCCTTCTTTTCCAATCCCAAATCTACTTCCTTCTCTTAATCATCTTCCCTTGGTGGGTGGGTTATTCCTCAGCCAATAAACTACCCAAAATTTGGTGCCGAAACCCGGGAGAGCCCATTTTTTCTTTTTTCTTTTAAAAAAAGTGTCATTTGACAATACTTTGCATATTACTAATATCTGTGTTGAATATTTCAGCTATAACCACATCGTGCAAAGCCTGTGAACGGGAAAGAGGCCGCTCCTGTCTCCTATGGTGTGTCCCATTCTTTCTACTCATTCGCTGCCGCCAGCTTGACAGCATTTCCAAGGTTCCACAGTTTCGTGAGTTACATTTTCATCTACCTTCTTTAATATGGCTCCCACTGATAAGGATAAGGATGAAAAACTTACTTCTAAACGAGCATCCTATAAAGGGCAAATTACCCGATTCAGAAGGTACATAAAAGAATTAGATCCCTCAGACGCGCAATTAGACTTGTTGAAACATCGTGTAAAGGATTTTGAACGTTCATATGAAAACTACTGTAACATTCAAACTGAAATAGAAACTTGCATGCTTAATCAAACAGAAGATCGTGTCGAAGTAGAAAACCTATATTACGAAGGCATAGGTTCTGCTTTCAAAATAATACGCCAACTCGAAGAGGAGCAGAAAAAGGACGCTTCTGTTCTTGGTTCCCTTCACGAACCACAAACTTCGTTCCGTGAAGGCACTCACAAGCCCAAACCAACTTTACCGAAAATTGATTTACCCCATTTTTCTGGAGATGAATCTGCTTGAGATTCTTTCTATGAGTTATTTTGCTCCCTTGTTCATGACAATGAAGACATTCAAGTCATTTACAAGTTTCATTACTTGAGATCTATCCTTCGAGGTCAAGCTTTGCAGTTGGTTGAAGCACTTCCTCTGCGTGCCGAAAATTACCCCATTGCCTTTAACTTATTAAAAGAAAGATATGGAAATTTACGTTTACGTATTCAACGCCATATTAGGGCTCTATTTAACCTACCTGCGTCACAGCACAATGACGTCACTAGTTTGCGTACTTTAATTGACACTACCCAACTCCACGTTAAAGCTTTGTCCCAATTAGATCAACCTACTGAACATTGGGATACTTTCCTAATACATTTAGCAGTCTCTAAAGTTGATGCTGCTACTCTCAAAGCTTGGGAAATTGAACTTTCTAAAGAAGACGACTACTCTTACGAGCATTTAGTCACTTTCATAAACGCTAGATGCCAACTTTTAACCGCTCTAGCTAATCAAAGTGAACCTTCATCTCCTAGTTCCAAATTCGAATTAATGTCCATCAAATCCAAAAGTGAACGCTCAGCGTCCAATACCCAAAAACCCGGGTCCTGCTCATCCAAATTCAAATCAAACTCCACTGGTTACCCAACTAGGTCTAGTGAACGTCGTGTTGCTAGCTCTATTGTTTTAAACACGCAAAGCGAACCTCGCAAAAGTTTAAACGAACCTGTAAAGTGCATACTTTGTAAAGATCCCCATGCCCTATACCTCTGCAAATCTTTTAAAGAAATGTCAGTCGATGACAGACGAAAATTAGTCACTCAAAACAAACATTGTTTCAACTGCCTAGCGCCCACGCATTCTGCTTCTAACTGTAAGTCCACAAGACTTTGCTACCATTGTGAAAAGGCTCATCATACTCTGCTACATCGTCATGATCAGGCAAGGTCATCGACAGCATCTACTTCGCCGAAAAATGATAGTGCTAACAATTCTAATGCTTCATCTTATATTCAAAATGCCAAGTCCATTCGCAGTGCTCAAGTATTGTTGTCTACTGTCCAAATCGAAGTTCAGGATAACTTTGGCAACTGGGTCCGTGCACGCGGTCTTCTAGACTCAGCGGCAACTCATGATTTTGTGTCTAATTCCTTGATTAGAAAACTAGGTCTACCTGTAAACCCCACTTCTATCAACGTGTCGGGCATCAACAGCTCAAAATCGCAAGCTTTACAATTCTCAAAGCTAACTATAAGAGATACTTGTCATAGAAACAACTTTCTTAAACTTAATTGTCTAATTCTTAATAGCATTGGAGAAGAAACTCCAAGTCACTCTGTGGATATTTCAGGGTTAAACATTCCCTCGCATTTAAGGCTAGCCGATCCTTGTTTTAATATGCAGAACCCTATTGACATACTCTTTAGTGCCAATGTTTTCTGGAATTGCCTACGTAAACAGGTTCGTAAGTTATCCTCAAACGTGGTCGCCAGAGACACTAATTTTGGATGGATCGTCACGGGGCAACTTCCCCATTATTCTCCTCAACCCGCATCGCAATGTTACTTCTCCAATACTGACCTGGAACAGTTCTGGAGGCTTGAAAATGTTGATTCTCCTAATGTAACCTCTTCAGAAAATGAATTCTGTGAGCAACTTTTTTTTAACACCACCACTCGTTCTTCTGATGGCCGGTTCGTTGTTCAAATGCCAAGATTACACAATCCTCCTAAACTTATCAACTCTCAGTCTAAAGCTCGAAAAGCTCTCTTTGCTATCGAGAGCAAATTCAAAAAGGAACCTCTTGTTAAACAACAGTACACTGATTTCATGGATGAGTATGAAAGCTTAGATCATATGGAAGTTGTTAACAAATCTAATGATGAATTGCACCCCCCAATTGAAACGGTTTATTTAAATCATCATCCCGTGTGGAAAAACCCTCTTGTAAAAGATAAAATTCGAGTTGTTTTCAATGGTTCATCACCCGACGTTAATGGCAACAGCCTTAACGACACTCTTTATTCTGGTCCTGCTATTCAATCAGATTTATCTGCTATACTCTTAAACTTTCGATTATTTCCCATAGCTGTCATAGCCGACATAAAACAGATGTACCGTCAAGTGTTAATTCAACCAGAACAACGAGATCTTCAAAGAATCTTGTGGCGTGATGAAACCAGTAAGCCCATTAAGGTATTTCGCTTGAAAACGGTTACTTATGGCTTAAAACCCTCTGCTTTCCTTGCTATCCGATCCCTACACTTGCTAGCCTCTCAAGATGGTCATTTATTTAACCCCAAAGCCTCTGAAGCACTAACTACGTCATTCTATGTTGACGATTATTTGCAATCCTTCCCCTCTTTGGAGGAAGCTTCTTTTGTATCTTTAGAACTTCAGGCATTACTAAGGAATGGAGGTTTCCCACTCCATAAGTGGAACTCCAACTCCCCTGAGTTTCTCGCTCAGTTTCCCATCGAAGACGTAGATCCTTCTTCTGTCGAAATTTGTGGAAACTCCGAATCTATAAAAACTCTAGGAGTTCACTGGTGCACTAGCACTGACACTCTTATCTATAAAGTTTCGCTCGCAGAAGAGCTTCCTAATACAAAAAGACAAATTCTTTCTGAAATTGCAAAAATTTTTGATCCACTTCAATTCCTTGCCCCAGTTATCGTTATAGCCAAACTCTTCATGCAAGAGCTGTGGTCGCTTAAATGTGAATGGGATGACACTGTCCCTCTTTCTTTTCTTAATCGTTGGCTCTCGTTTCGCAGCAATTTGCTGGATCTTTCCCTTATTGAAATTCCCAGGAATTTAATCAGCTCTCATTCTAATGCATCTTTTTTCCTTCATGTGTTCGCGGACAGTTCCGAAAAAGCTTATGGTTGCTGTGCATATTTAGTTTATCACGATTCACTCTATGGATCTCTAGTTTCCAACCTTGTTTGTGCCAAATCGAAGGTCGCTCCTCTTAAAACTATCACTCTGCCTAGGCTCGAACTGTGCGCTGCACTCATGGCTGCAGAACTTGTCAAGAAATTACGGGAAGTATTAAAAGTCGAATTCTCGCAAATCTATATCTGGAGCGATTCCATGATCGCCCTTTCTTGGATCGCCAAGAACCCCTCTCACTGGCAAACTTTCGTTGCAAACAGGGTTTCCAAAATTCAAACTCTTTCTTCTGGATGTCAATGGAGGCATGTTCCCAGTGCGGATAATCCAGCTGATATTATCTCTCGTGGTTGTTTACCCTCTCAATTGGCAGCTTCCCAATTGTACTGGCATGGGCCCTCGTGGCTAATCGAAGAATCTTCCTCATGGCCTTCTAAACCCCCAGCTACAAACTCCAACTTGCCTGACGCTAAAGTACCTCTACCCATTGCTTCGTGTCTTGTTTCCAACGCTTCTCATCCTTTGTTGTCCCGCTATTCTTCTTTTCATAAATTACTACGAATTGTCGCCTATCTCCTTAGATGGAAATATCTTGTGGTTGACCAACCTCTTCTCCCTAAACCACACCTTACCAATCATGAATTGAATCTCGCTACCGTTAAGGTTTTACAACTGACACAGCAAGAAGCCTTTCCTTCTGAATTGTCTTTGCTTTCTTCTAAAAGAGATCTTCCCAAATCCAGCCGTCTTCGTGCTTTAGCCCCGTTTCTTGATGACCATGGGTTACTCAGGGTAGGTGGAAGGCTCTCGCAATCTTTACTCTCTGAAGACAAAAAGCATCCCGTTATTTTGCCTTCCAAACATCACGTAACTTCCTTAATTATACGTGACTTTCATTACCGTAATCTTCATGTTGGTACACGTACTTTGCTTTGCCTCTTAAGGGAAAAGTACTGGATTATAAATGGAATTCATGAAGTTTCTTCTGTAATTCATAAGTGTATTCCTTGTTTCAAAGCGAAACCTAAAATCAATACTCAATTAATGAGCGATCTGCCCTCTTTTCGTTCTTCTCCTATACGCCCATTTGCTTTAACTGGCGTGGACTATATGGGTCCGTTCCAATATCAACGAAACTCTCCTGAAGCTAAACGCAAATTGTTTGGTAAGCTTTACGTTTCTCTCTTTGTTTGCATGGTTACCGGCGCAATCCACTTGGAACTAGTAACGAATGCTTCTACTTCTTATTTTTTTATCAGCTGTCTCTCGTTTCACCGCTAGGCGTGGTGTTCCTTCTGAGATGTTCTCTGATAACGCTTCCACCTTTCAGGGCGCAGCTTCCCTGTGGAAGAAAGCTCTCACTTCCTCTCCTGCCATGGAACAAATCTCTAATTTTTCTTATTCAAAAGGTTTCAAATGGCGCTTCATACCTCCTTACGCTCCGCATCATGGTGGTAGGTGGAAATCTTGCGTAAAGCTCACTAAACGTCATTTAAGAAAAGTCTTAGGTAATCGAATTCTGACTTACGAAGAATTCAATTCACTGTCTGTTCTGATTGAAGGTGTTGTTAACTCTCGCCCTTTAACTCCACTTTCCAATGACCCTGATGACCTACTTCCACTCACCCCTGGTCACTTCCTTATCGGCACTTCTCTTTCTGCCCCTCCTCCTCTTCCCAATTCTTACAGGGATTTTAATTTACCTATTGTTTGGCGTAAACTTGAAACCCTCCGTAATTCTTTTTGGAAGAGATGGAACTTGGAATATTTAACTTCCTTGCAACGGAGGCAGAAGTGGTTTCTTTCCAGTCCCGACATTAAAGTGGGGGACTTGGTCTTGGTTAGGGATGTTTCTCCCCGTCTAGTCTGGACTTCCGGTAGAGTGACCAAGTGTTACCCTGGAAGAGATGGGAGAGTCAGGGTGGTCAGAGTCTTGACCATTAACGGTTCGATTACAAGACCCCTGTCTTTGATCGCTCCTCTTCCATTAAATGTGTAACTGTTTATTTGCTCTCTGTTGGTGTTTTCCCCCCAGTATGGTGTATTCTTTGAATACACGGTACCTGAGATATAATTTTTATTGCTCCTTGCATGTTCATTTCTTCCTTTCTCTTTGTCAAACACCAACAGTGATCTTTTGTTTTCTCCTTGATAGGCAAATCTCTTATGTCTTCATAAGTCTGTTCTAGATATATAACTTCTGTGACCCACCTAGCGTCACCTCGCAGCGAATCTCTGAAGTTCCTCAACTCTTCCTGGTGCTAGAGGACTTACTTATCCATTTGGACACCAGATCCTGTTACCATCGCCAGCTATTTTCTCCTTGAGCAAGAGGACTACGTCTACTTCTTTACTCACCATGCTGCGCTAGTATCATCTGTTATCAACTCTTTGAAGACCAGCTCAGCAAGAGATCATTTTTTTTTGTTATAACATTGGCAATGTTTATATGTTCTCCTTTTGTCTCCTACCCCCCACTTTTTTCCCCTTCCTTGGTCCCTCCGTGCTCCGTTGAGCAGCTCTCACTTCTCAGTCTGCAGTTGACTCGGTCATTCAAAGCTCCGCTCGAGCTAGCCTCCTCAAACCAAGAGGCACACACTCTTCTACGCCATGTTGGCTAGGTAGTCATCAACGGAAACTTCGACTTCAACATGAAATCAAGATAAGTACCATTTTAAAAGTTTTAACCTCATCTTCATGGTTTTAACTTCCAAGTGCTTTTAATGATATTTTATAGACAGTGTGAAATTATTTACTTTGGGGCAAAAATCATTCTTCGTGGGATTTGCCATGTTGAGCTTTTGCTTGCATAAGCCAACCTTACTAAAAAAGAGCTTTTCTTAAGCTATTCAAATGAGAAATCCTCTCGCTACGTGGGATATTATCTAATACCCGCTGTCTATAATTATAAAGCTAGTTCCTCCGTTGGATTTTCTCAACCCCATTTTCTGCTAAGGTCGTTCTGGAACCTTCGAGATCTTATACTCTATCTGCGAGTCTTGCCGTCAAGTATTGTTCACGCACTTGTGAAAATGCTAGTTAAAATGAGGAATCTTCCTTAAATTACTGCAATAGCGAACTTTCTTCCCCCGTTGGAACATTCTATGGCGCATTTAATTGTAAATCACAACTTTTTCAAGAAATAGACTCTCACCTATATAGTGCAATCAGTTATTTCCATAATTGCAATAACTTTCTTTCTGATAAACTTCAGTGTTTCTATAGTGAACTTTGCATCCATCTTTATAGACTACAGTGATAACCAGTGCTTGCTCCACGTTTCTACCGCGTCGCGCTCGTCCGTTTACATTAAATACGGCCATGAACATTGATCCTATATCCCAATGATCTTTCCTCAACCTTCTACTAACAACCATTATTAATAAAATTGTAACTTTCTATAAGGCGTCACTCACGAAGTGCCCTTCCAACTTTGCTAGTTTAACATTAATTAAATTCTGCATAATTGCTTGTGTGATACAAGTTTTAAATCACATTGTTCCTTTCCTATAATCAGGGAAAACATTTCTTTAAACTCTTGAGCGAGTCATGTTCAGGTTTCACGAAATGGAAACTGTCCCATTTGGCTAGTGATTCCTGCTCAAACTTGGGAAGTCTAGAACTTTCCTTTTCACTTTCTTCAGGTTTCACAGTAAGTGACCTGCCCTCTTTGTATAATTCTCATATATTAATTCTGTATAAATATAAGAAGTTGTAGGAACTTCTATCTTATTTTTCATGTTGTTATTATTGTTATTTTCAAAGTTGTCACTTTCTCTAGATCATTCTCTCAAGAATTTCTTAAGGTGCACTCTTTGTTCTCCAATTCACGTTCAAGCTTTAATTATTTCATTGCTCATTTGTTTAAATCTTATAAAGATTTTAGAAACATGTAAGGTTTGAAACCTTGTAAATTGTCAATTGCCTGGAGCAACCGTTTAATGTTGAGAGGTCTGCGACCCTATTTGTTAAAAAGTTCAAATGAACTATGTTTGTCAAAATTATATTGCATAATTGTTAATTTCCTCAAACTTCTTCTAATTGTAAAATAAATGAATCGTTTCCCTTCGCTTTTTCATTTGCGAATACAAAGTTTAGGCAAAATCCTGTCTTCCTTGACTCTCCTCACTCAATGACATTAAAATCATTAATAGGGCTTTCACCATTTGTTGCATTTGAGCAAGAACTCTTAATTTTCACCTCACTAAAGTTCTTTTTAGCTTTGATAGCTAATTCTAATTGGCCAGTAAGGCAAGTAAAGCTCGCTAAGCCAGCTACCTGCTTGTGGAGACCCTCTCCGAAAACTTATGGTCAGTTTTCTAAAAGATAAGTGTTCCTTTTTGTCTAAACTTTTAGCCGGCTCCTCGCTGAGTAAAAGCTTAGCCATTTTCCAATGCAACCATTGGTTCATTTACCAAGATTACTCCATAAGGCATAATCCTTTATCATTTTCCTTCTTAGAGACACTTGGTCGCCCTTACAGGAACTCCATAATTTTGGAAATTGAAAATACCAAAACTGAGTTAAATCATTGGCATTCTTCGAATTACTTTGTAAAACCTAATTTCTTTGAGAAGACATACAGTAAATTTGTTCCTCTCAGTCTTGCCAGACCATCACTCTTCCCCATAGTAGTTTTATATATGCTTGAGAGGGATTATACGAAAGCCACTCTCTTGCAAACCGCCCAAGTTCTATCTGTGTTTCTCGTCAGCTTAGACCAAGTCCTTACTCATTTTAGGTATCCGAAAGCGGATTTTCGGTGGCAACCACCTTTAAGTGTGTTTAAAACTAAACTTATTAATTTTGTGGGACTCTCCTCCTATTTTTCTATCCTTCTTTTCCAATCCCAAATCTACTTCCTTCTCTTAATCATCTTCCCTTGGTGGGTGGGTTATTCCTCAGCCAATAAACTACCCAACTAGGCCACACGCCATTAATATTATAATAAAATCATCTTCTATATATTTAAAACACTAAGGCGATTTTTGTTACCACGAGATTGAGAGAACGACAGAACCGATTTACTTCGTAGAGCAGTCTAACGAAAGCTCTTGGCCTCTAGATTTGCAGAGTGTCTCTAAAATAAACAAATATATTACGGTATATTTTTAAATAAATATAGAAAATAGCAGAATTCTTTCCCCTCACGCATGCGCACAACCGACCTGGGCTCATGAAAAAATGGCGGTGAGAAGTCCATTAAAATGTAAGTTATTTAATAAGCTTCCATGTAATTGAAAACATACATTAACCAAGTACTGACAATAAAATATAATAACAGTATGAACGTACACGAATGTGCAACACTGGATTTTTGGGATAATGAAATGGATTATTTCCGTTAGACAGCGGCTTTTGAATATAGTGAATGGTTGCGTCTGCTACTGAACAATAGTGCGAGAGTAGCTATGTTGTTAAGGCGACTGACTGTGATTCCAACGAGCACTGGTTCGATCCCAGCTCTCGCCAGTATTTTTTTTTTACCACTGAAATATTGTTTAATCAAGGAGTATTAGTAAGGTTTTATGTCTGTTAAAGATACATATTTCTACATTCCCTCTCAATACGTTTTATTTCCGTTTTACCATTTCATTACAGCATGTGATCAAAAGAGCAAACTGTTGTCCGCAGTACGCCGTTTAAATATCTGCAATCAGTTCCTATAACTGACAACAGATGGCAGTACATCGCCCATATAGTTCCAGTAACTGACAACAGGTGGCAGCAAGATGACAGCACCATTGCATCGATATATTTAAAACACTAGACACGGCGCGTATTCACGTGATGGAGAATAAATTATAAAGGAGGGGATGTTGAAGAACATTAACTGACAGTTGAATGTGTAGGCTATGTTGTTTATGTACCTTAATATTGCAATTTCTTCCCAATGCTTCGGTGGTCAAGTTATTAGCGTCCTAGACTAAAAGTTAGAATTATGCATCGTCGATATACTCTTAAATTATTAAAGAAAAAAGTAGATTTCCAGGCACTCGCGCGTGTCCACAATTGCTTTCGCCATGAGAGACACTTGGCAAACATAATTCGTTTGAAGGGCTCCGACATCGTGGTCACTCAGCCCCGTGTACTTTGGTGTGTATGTGTAAAATTTTATCTGATAACCTGTGTTATTGTGATGGCTGCATTACTGTGTGTATTTGTAATTAAGGTGGGAAATGGCAAGGAGACGGCCAAGGCCTTAAGTTAGGAACCATCCCGGTATTTGCCTTGAGTGGAAGTGGGAAACCACGGAAAACCACATCCAAGATTGCCGAGGTGGGAATTAAACCTTCCTCTTCTTAGTTATACCTCAAGAGACTGAATGTGCCCCGTTTTTGCCCTCAGACAAGAATTAAATTTCTTGGCAGAGCAGGAAATGTAACCCGTGTCTCCGAAGCGATAGCCAAGAATGGGTAGGCTTCCATTTTTTACATTCACGGGACATAGAATTCAAAAACTGCCTCCATTAGGGTGACTGCCGAAGTGAGTATTGAGTATAGGCCTATGGTCATTCCAGTAGTTGACGAAGTGATTCTATGTTCCCCTGTAAAATGTACTGTCATAACCTATAATTGGTGATAGAAATTGCTTATTTAGAGCTGTTTCGTACTGTTTATAACAAAATGAAGAACGTCATTCTGAGCTGCGTTATCAAGCCATTGCAAAAAATTTCGCTGGCAGGAACAATTATAAGGAATTTATTTTAAGCTACCAGTCTCATCGCATTCTCCTCACCAACCAACTTGAGTATGAAAGTCTCTGGACGGTCATGTTGAACTTCATTGTATAAGACAATTGTTTAATGATTATTTGTTTAGAGTACTGAGTCTAACTACGCAGTTGATGTCGGCAATGGAAGTATTATTTTCCATTTAATATTTAGCGGCTCCGTTATTGCAGGACACTATAGTGTTATCGAATAATACGAAGCCACATTTAAAATCCAATATAAATAGGCCATTTCAGAAACAATTCCAGATATTATGCAGTACAGTGTACTGTAAGGTCTTTGACGATCAAATGTAAACATTGTTCTACATTGTATTTCTCTTGCGTAAAATCTACGCGTGGTTATTATGGTCTTTACTGTTGTGAGGGTGAAATTGATCTGCTGGAATATAAAATATTTGCCAAGCAGCAACAATGTAATGATATTAATTTAAAAGTCATTGAACTTATATCCAGTAGTTCCAACACATACATCAGCGTTAACAGATTGGGTACTGAAGATGAAAGCCACTTCATTTCCCTATTATTGAATTTTTCAATTCCTTGGAATTAAGTGACTCGCCTCCACATAATCTGAACGTTTGAGCCATAGTTATGCTCCTTAGAAATCTGATCGTTTCCCAAGGACTCATATATGCTAATATATTAATTGTAAGAAATATGTAAGAAATTGCATGGATTCGGATATATAATAGGTATTAGGCAGAGAGCTCAAATCCCACGACTTGATTTAACACCTTCCGATAAAACACTTGCAGGTACAGTACATTTTCTTTTAATAGGCAACAATGTCCTATTTGCTCGGCCTACTTTATCAAAATCAATCAAGCTCAAGGAGAAACCTTGAACGTATTGGGCTATTTACCTCATCACGTTTTCAGTCATGACCAGCAATATGTTGCAATGCTGAGAGTGCTCTCTTTTGACGCCCTTAAAGTTGCAATAGTGCTAAAAAGTAATCGTACAAAGAATGTAACTTATATAAGAAGCTTCTTCAGTAATTTTGTTTTCCATTGTCCGTCATGTTTTGACGGGTTTCATCTAGTTATTATTATTATTTATGCGCACACTACGGATTCAGATGTCAGCAAGCATTAACCCGCTGCGTATACTGTCGAATCTTCCCCAGCAGTGTGCGGTTCCGTGGCTAATTAATTAACATACTAAACTTTGGCATGAAGTGTCCCAGGTTCCATTCTCGGCCATGCTGAGGGTATTTGTATCTCCCACAGTTAATTCCCCTGGCTCAAGGATTCGCATTGGATAAGTCTACATAAAACGAAGTAAAGCAAACAGAAAAGTGGAAAAGTAGGACAAAAGAAACACGTTTAAGAAATCAGCCACAGTCGATTGTTTAAAAACACTCGCGACAGAATTCATGAGACATTTGTTAATTATTAGACTATTATTATTAATAGTAAATTAATTCGTTACAAATATACACTGTTTACAAAATTCAGAAAGACTGCACACATTTTATGAATTTCCTCACAATTCCTACTCATTGTTTAACCTGTAAATTTACAATTATTAAATTATATTGTAACAATATGATAAAGACAGGTCGAAATAGGATATCAAATTCATTCAGAGAAGGAAGAGTAATCACATACGCCACTAACCCTGTGTGTGGCATGCATAACATTGATTACTATTTTCTCAAAATTGTATAATGGCTTAGTTCTATGTAAATGATTTATGTACTAAAAATAATGAATAATAAGAGTCAGATTGTTTAACTAATCTTATGTATTACAATATTTGGGAAGAAGGATAGGCCCTATACTTATGTATCCATTCACGGCGCACCATACTCCGACCCATTCGTTATGTAGAGGAATTTCGTATATGCGATGGGGGGTTTCTGTACTCTAATATCTGTTATTCTGCGTTGAACCATACCCGTGGAAGTGGAACCAAGCTTCGTCCAAGAAAAATATTAACATATCCGGAGAGAAATAGCCTCAATTACGAAAGACGAAATTATGCGTGTGAATCGGAGTTTCTTGACAAGTAATTGCGCAACGACGATGTTTGTAGGCCTGATAGACTACGCATATTACGCATCAACCATTCAGCCCCATGTTATTTGATTCTGTCACCTGTGTATTAAAATAATTGCGAATATATCATTGCGCCAAAATCACATTTCACCTTCAACCAAAATTGAAATGTCTTGACAGTGAATTGTGATACGACGACGTATTTTTGCTCTAAACATTATACACTTTACCCATTATCGTCTGAGAGCCAATTTACGTGAATCTGTCATTCATGTATTAAAATAATAGCGAATATTCATTTCACTAAGGTCATTCGTCAGGGCAAGCGGAAGTTCCACTTTTAACCGCTTGCACAGCGCCCCAGTGATGGAATGGCTATTTCCTGATTCAAGCCTACTACATATAAATAAACCTAATAATGTATAATCTAAATGGTAGCACAGCAGATTTCATATGAAATTATCAAAGGCAATTGCTCGGTGACATTACGTACCGTACCCATGTTATGAAATTTTGTTATACGGGTGACTGAACGCAATGTTATGGTGGTCGAGTACACTGCTCAACAAAAGTTTGGAACATCATAGATTTTACTACAATGACTTCTTATAGTAAACCCATTGAGGTTGATACAATACATTATTAACAAACTAAACATCAGTCCTTCTGAAAACAATAACAATCGTGGTTAGATAACAATGAAACGGTACAAGAACAGAGCGAACTCGTTTCTATGTGTCCCTTTTGAAAACAAAAACATTGAAAATCTGTAAGCCTATCTCATGATGATCAGTATCTGTCTTTAGTAGTCCTCCCAGCACACGGAGGAGGCATGCTCTCAATGAGACCATGAAGTTTATCTTGGGGTAAGAGGTCCCACTTCTCTATGGCAGCGTCAGCATAGGTTACAATTGATGAAAAACTAATTTTAGGTGGTTTGGATCCCTCCTGTCAAGTAATGTTTAAATTTTAAGCGTGGTGACTCATTACATCCTATTTAATTATAGTATACACATTTATGTGTGCGTTCTTATATTAGGACTCATTTGTGTATTAATGTCTTGGTTCACTTCAGGAATGTGTTATTTGAGTTAGGAAGTTGGACATTGGCACTTCAGCCCCGTAGCACTTTCACCGGGTGTTGGCGAATTGAGCCAGCTAATCTTCCGAGTGGATCTTTCTTATCTTGTCATTCCATCCCACAGTCCTTTTTCGCCAGTTGCCCCAGGCCAAGTTCTGGTTCTTCCGCTGAAATTATGCTCCCTTCCGTCCCCCACCACTACCACTGTGAAAACCCAAAATCTAAGGTAACTTATTTGTTCTTGCAGAATGACCCGCTGGCTCTGGGATTTCTTGTAAACACTCTGCCATGCAGGGTTGTACAAATTGTACAATTCACTGAAACAAACATTAGCCTATGCCTTAATTCTTTTAAAAGGCCACATCAGTTAAAAGTTATCTTAAACCCGTTACATTATTATTACTAGTATTACTATTTTAATTATTATTGTCCCCGTGGTGTATGGATAGCACGATTTTCTCTTACCGAGGAGGCTCTGGATTAGATTCCAGCCAGAAACTTAAGAGCTATGTAATGTTATTGGTTTTACGTCCCTTTTAACTACAGTGGCCGGGGTGCCGGAATTTTGTCCCGAAGATCTGTAACGTGCCAGTAAACCTACTGATACGGCTCCATCGCAATTACGCACCCACAAATGCCAAGTGACTGTGCCAGGATTCAACCCTGCAGCCTTGGGAACAGTAGGCAAGAACGTTACCGCTGAGCAACGCAGCCATTCATACTTAACATCTGATTTGAGGACTGGAAACAATTGTCATTTATTCATTTTGAAGGCTTGGCGATCATGCAGTGCTGTGTACTTTGGTGTGTGTGGAATCTGTCCGATAATCTGTGTTATTGTAACTGCTGTAGCGTACTATTATGTGTAATTTGGCTAGGATATGGTTAGAAGGGCGCCATGACCTTACTTTAGGTACAATCTAGGCATCAGCCTGGAATACAAATGATAAACCATGAAAAACCACTTCCAGCATGGCTGAGGTAGGAATCAAACCCGCCTATTCTCAATTCTGCATCAGGAGAAGGAAAGTCTCGTGAGGACAATTAAGTACCTGCTTGATATGAGAAGTAGTGGTCCATGATCTAAAATCAAAGTGATGTGGCTAAGGGTGTCGTCGCGCAGGTTATTCGTCCCCCACAATTTGTAGGCTATGAACTGGGTTGCAGTCGGCTTGATGTTTGGGTGCTCCCAACCACGGGTTTGTTAGACCATTATTGTTGATTCATTGAGGGGCTTTGCGACATCGTCGTCATGTAACCCCGTGTACTTGGTTGTGTGTGTGGAATTTGTCTGATAACTTGTCCTATTGTGATGGCTGTATTATTGCGTGTAGTTGTAATTAAGATGAGGATTGGGAAGGAGGCATCCGTGGCCTTCAGTCAGGACTCAATCCGGCATTTGCCTGGAGTAGAAGTGGGAAACCACGGAAAACTACTTCCAGGATGGTGGAGGTGGGACGAACCCTCCTCCTCCTCTCAGTTTTACCTCACGAGGCTGAGTGTAACCCGTTCCAGCCCTCAAATCAGAATTAAATTCCTTGGCAGAGCCGGTAATCGAACCCGGGCCTCCGCGGTGATAGCCACTACGTAAAGCTCAATGAAATGTCATCTAATAAAAACCTACTAAAATGAATGAAAATGACTTTTAAAAAACTATTCCATCAAACTGAAATATGGCGACAGTTTTACAGAGGATTCATAGAAGGAATCCTGTTTTATTCACTACTCAATTACTTACTCTCATTAAAATATACTTGAATTTAACAAGGAAATGGCAGTTAAAATGTTATTCTTAATCTTAGTGTTTTTTTGAACCATATTAATTAAAATCTCAATAAAACAAACTTCCCGGATAGACAATAAAGAAAAAAAACTACTAACTTTCATTAAAATATACTTGAACTTAACAAGGAAATGGCAGTTAAAATGTCATTCGAATTAATGAACTAAAGAAGGAAGCAGCCGTGGCCTATTGGAAGGGACAGTTCCTGGATTTGTATAGAGTTGAAAATAGGAAAGCACGGAAAACTATTTCAGTCTGGCTGCATGGTCGAAATATAATTGCTAAATAATATTGTGACCCTTGGTTAGTATATAAATATAATTTACACCAATTAAAAATTCAGTTCACCGGGCTGATTGCCAAGCTACCCCAGCCCTTAAAATGAATCTCCAACTATTAATTATGGTACTGGTATTAAGTATGTTTTAATTTCATCTAATAGGTTAGGGTATTCAATGAAAATTGTTCACTTGGTTTATTAAAATTTAATTTTGTTCATTTATTAGTGTATGCAAAGAAGATCGGTTAAAATGTTAGAGCTTGCACTTACAGTAGGTTATATTAACGCTGTCAGTTTATCGAACACAATCCCATGGATGTCCATATTATTTATGAAACTATTGAGGACATATCGTATTCTTTGTATAAAGCTCCTCCACTGACAGTAGTTGTCACCATATCCAGAAAGCTAGGTCATATATATGTGAATTTATAGTAATTGACACCCCTGGGTCCGTCAAACTGAGAGTCACCTCCCCTCCAACAGTTTAATGACAAAATGTTGGAACGTGTGTACAGTATGGTATGTGTTGGCTGAAGAGTGGGGGAAGGTAGGGGAGGTTGCTAATGAGCTATCGCTGGCTGAATTGGACTATGAATTATCAAAGGGGCAGATCTTGGTGGCCAGAAAAGTCTGTCCGATTTTATCAGTGTAATTAACTGGCCGAATTGGACTGCGCCCCTTTTACCATATCCGCCCACTGTGCCCCGGCTATCTTTTCAGTTTATCTTATACAGGGTAATCGGAAAGAAAGTTAGACGGGTATATGAGCGATACAGGATTTGTAAAAAAAAACAAAAAGGTCAATATATCGCACCGTTGTCATTTTATCAGCTGCTCAAGTTGGCCAGTCAGAACGCTTTGCCGGCGAATTGAAATGGGCTTTGAGGGGCGATGTTGCCAACCATGCCCGAGGTTCGGGACCGTCTTTAGAGCGCCAATCAAAGTAAAAACATTGATTGGAGATGGAATCGAACACGGATACCCAGGCTGACAGGTACATGCCTTAACAAATATGCTACATTAACACCTGCAGTGACCCAAGATGTGTTTGTTTTGATGATGATTTCTCGGCAGCGGTAGCTCTTGGGAGATTGGTCATTTACGGATATGTTCGTAAGCAGCCATAAGGTACAGCCTACGTGCAGTAGACTTGATTTACATTGAAACTAAATCTTAGCCACTGTCGACGTCACCTAGCAACGGTGCAAAAGGGCAGTGTTACAACCCGAAACAGATTTTTGTTTTGTTGCAGTTAATTGATTTTAGGGGCTCGCGACATCTTGGTCATCAGCCCCGTGTAGTAGGGAGAATGTTAATTGTGTCTGATAACCTGTGTCTCTTTAGTGACTGTAGCAGTGTATGTTACTGTTATTTCAGTGCCAGGATTGGGGTAGGTGCCTCGGTAGGCCTACTTGAAACAAGGCATTCGTCTGGAGCGATTGAGAAAAGCCCGGGGTCAAACCACACTCAAGATGACCGTTGTCGACACTGGGATTCAAACCTAGGTTCTCTACACTTCCAACTCCCTAAATGTAATCACGGTGCGCGATTTAACGTGCACGGCTATACTGCAAAATAATATTTTTGTTTTAACGTCATCCTTGAAATGGCACAAAATTTAGATTTACTTTAGTCTCGTGTTTCCGAAATAAACCACAATACGTTGCCGGATTAATTTAATGCTAAAAGTGTTCACATTTTTGGAGAGGGTGGGGAAATTGGTTCAAAATTCATTTGATTTCAACAAACTTAAAAGTGATGTTTTATTGCTTATCCTCCCAGCTCGGCTTTATCCACAGACTCTGCGAGGGATCATTCGTCTACCGTCGCAAGGGCGGTGTCAGGGAGCTGAACACTCTTTCAGCAGATACAACTGGGGATTGTGACAGGCCCATCGGTCTGACGACTGCCAACTTGGGTCTAATTAAGGAAGGGTCGAAGAAGGGATTTAAGAAGCAAGTCGGCCATGGACCTGTTGAAGGTAACCGTCCTGGCATCTGCCTGGTGTTGAGAACGGGAAACCACAAAAATCATTTTCAGGACAGCCGAGCTGGGATTAGAACCAATTCTCTCCCAATGCCAGTCCGGCACGAGCTAACGCGTTAGCACTCATGTCCAATGCAGCCGGTTAAATTTAATTTAATTTAAATTTAATTCATCAAGATTAATTACTTTTACAACTAACATTTACAACCCTAATAATTGAAATTGATTTTGAATTAAAACTGTAAACTAAACATTACTAACCTGTGTCGTTCATTACATTTAATAGTACATTATGCAACGAGCATCTAAAGGCAATAATTAAGACTCGAGTATGTTTATAAAATGAGCGTAGGGAGTTTTATAATTTCCATACGAGTGTCTTAATTTTCATTATAGGCGAGTTGCATACGACTGTTTTTGTTCGAACATAAATATTGATAAATATCTGTCGAGATTTCACCAGTTTTATGTACTGAACAGAGCGCATGGGACGCAGAGAATACCTTGTATTTGACCATGGCCTCCTGGAATACCCCACTATGACACTAGGCCAAGCAGTGAAATTTAAAATATGGGACCATGGAAGTAAGCGCAGGTGCGATGCTATCCTCACCTAATTGGTCACACAACTGTTTCTTGAGTTCTGATTGGTGGGAGAAACCGTGTCATAATGAAAACTTGTACTATAATGAGCCTCATTATATTACCGTTTTCTGACATATATTATTTACATTTCGCCAAGGTCGAACATAAACATTGTTATTCTGAAAAACAAACAGCCACTTTGGTAATGAAAAATGAAAATCCACAGCCTGCTTCCAGTCTCCGACCGGGTCAGGAATGGAATGAATGAAGCCCCCATCTAGCGGCGAGGATAGAACTGTGCCGGCTGCCGAGGCCTGACGCACTCCTCTGGGGCAATGATTAAATGAAATGATAGTGGAGAGTGTTGCTGGAATGAAATATTGACAGGGAAAACCGGAGTACCCGGAGAAAAACCTGTCTGCCTCCGTTTTGTCCAGCACAGATCTCACATGGAGTGACCGGGATTTGAACCACGGACCCAGTGGTGAGAGGCTGGCGTGCTGCCACCTAAGCCACGGAGGCTTCCCACTTTGGTAATAACAAACCAAAATATTCCCGTAGATGACCGATCGCCTAACAGCTACCGCTGCCTCCAGCATCAAAACAAACACACCGTGGGTATAAAGCCGGTATCACCGTTTTTTTTTTTTTTTTTTTAGTTTTTTTTTTTAGCGTATGGCTTTTAGTGCCGGGAGTGTCCGAGGACATGTTCGGCTCGCCAGTTTTGTAGCTGCTTCGAGACGGATACCCAATGGGTGAGCTACAAGTACCGTTGGGGAGGAATGTTGGATGGGAGGGTCGAGGAGTTGGAAGGTAGTGGCTGTGGCCTATAGTTAGGGACCAACCCCGGCATTTGCCTGGAAGGAAGATGGGAAACCACAGAAGACCATCGTCAAGGTTGCCGGGGGGGGATTCGAACCTCCTCACCTCCCGGATGTGAGCGACTGCCAACAGTCATGCCGCAACGACCTCGGGGTATCATCGTAGCTTAGTTGCTATGGCACGATTTGGACAAGTAACTGTGCTATGACGAATTTTGTTTGTTTGAGACACTGTGCACGTTTCACAAGTCCCATTGAACCCCAATTTACTGGATTCTGTCATTCGCGTATTAAAATACTTGCGAATAATTATTTCAGCCAGGTCATTCTTCTGATGGCGCAGTGGCTTAGCTACTCGTATTTCACCCGGACGGCCGGGATTCGAATCCCGGTGACAGTAGGGTGGAATTTTCACCTGAAAAATCACGTGGCGTCAGGAAGGGCATCCGGCCTTGAATCTCCAGCCAAAACCAAAATTAGCCTGGTTGGCTCCGGTGACCCCAATTAATTGGGAAAAGCCGAAGAAAGTAAGTTTTCATTCTTGTGACCAAGCTGTGTGCCGGCAATAGTAAGGGGAGGAGCGAGTCAAGTGTTCTGTAGGAGCCAGATGACCTGCCCGCAGCAACATGCATGCGCTGACTGGCATTTTGTTTCAGCATTCGTACTGGAGGTTGTTTGCGCTCTCAAACCGACGGTTGATATGACGAGTTGTTGAAGAACCTCAATTATAGATGATTATATAAATGAAAGGTGACGTTAACTGCGTGTTCAGGTCATTGGCATAAAAAAGTCGTATATGATTATTAAAATGAATGCTGCGGAGAAGCACGGGGGTTATAGACTAGTTACTTTTTATTTCGTTTGTCAATTACATGATCAATTCAGATTGTATTGTGCGGGCTACTTATCTGGTTGAATCTTGCGCGGTCCTGGTGAGAGCAGTTAACTTGGTCACTGTCCGCACTCGACTGAAGTCCATTTTTTTTTTTTTTCGGAAATGAGTTTATGGCTCATTCTGGTGGCCAGCCATATTAACTACAGATTAGTTGAAATTGAGTTCAAATAAAGCGGTAAGTCACCGAGACACAGAGGTTTTTATTTTTAGTGGAAACGGAAAGAACGGCCCCACTGATCTCTATACATGGATGGCTGGTAGCTAATGCAGCAGTAAGCCGAATAGACGATGACAGGTATAGCAAGATGGCAGCGAGCGCATGGTGCAATATTGCGAATCCGGCTCTGTGATTGGTTACTGGTAGTTTGATGTTATACATGTATTTATACCGACAGTAAATATTTTATGTTTCTTGTAGTTGTAAAATGGGCTGAATTTGGTTATTTAAAGCGTAAAATCTTAGTTTTAAGTACCGGTTTGGTGACCCATCATCCCAGGCAAGCCGGTAATACCTTTACTTCTCAGGCAGATAGGTCGCTTAGCCGTAATTTTGAAGTTATTGTGAAGTTAAGTATACATATGCTGTGGTGCTGAAGCAGACGTGATCGGGCTAGGCTATTGCGTGTTTAAATTTGAGCCCATTTCAGGATTTTTCCGTTCTGGGTGCGAATAGTTCGCTTAATAGTTGTAAAACGGTGGGGAGAGTATATTTTGAGTAGGTTTTTAGTTGTGTTAAGTTTTATGTGGAGCTGAGGAGTGAAATTGGTTTGGCTTCAAGTGCATTTTTGGCTTTGATGTACTTCCCGTTATTACTAAGTTTATTGTGCTGCTAGCGTGATTAAAAGCTGTAGTATTTAATGTAGAACGCTGGGATTACTTGGAGGAAGTGTTGGTTATTTCATGGAAACAGGAATTCATTACCAATTACCGATTACGATATGTCGAATCTAGGCCTGTATAGTGAGCTACGTTTAGGCCTATAGGTACATCATTTGAAGAATGCATAATTTTGTGGCATATATACATGTATACCGTATATACAATTTACAAGAATGTTTCCAGAAATTGTTTTTCACTCGTTACTCTGTTACTGATCGCTAATTGCGTGTACTTAGCACCTAAGTTGATATTTGTCAGCCGTTATTATACATGCATTTTTATTGATATTCCGGAGATTTACTGACCTCGGAATGACGTGTCAGTGATCCCAATGCTCTTATGCTATGAGTGAATATATCTCTATATTTTTATGTGCTCCAAGGCACCATTAATTACGATTTAAAATTGACTATATTATCATTGCTTGCCCATAAGGAGGGCTCGAGAATGGGTAGACCAACATGGCGGACCACGCGCTCAACCTGGCGTACTTTCTCGTGCAGCGGAGAGCTGCCATCAGCGATCCATGTATAGAGAGAGATCAGTGAACGTCCCATATCCTCTCACTTTTTCATAATTTAACTTTAGTTGTCATTTGTATCACATGTACTTCCTTTATAAGAAATACACTTGGCAAAATAACTATAATGCTAACAATCAATTGGCGTGTTTTAAGTATTTATTTTTAGTGTTGAAAGTTTAAATTGGCTCTCCTGAAAAATTTGCATAATGTGACTTACCTC
The DNA here is from genome assembly GCA_946902985.2 of Meconema thalassinum. Lineage (NCBI taxonomy): Eukaryota > Metazoa > Arthropoda > Insecta > Orthoptera > Tettigoniidae > Meconema > Meconema thalassinum. Next base: position 1,061,973,896 of record OX336389.2, on the reverse strand, counting down.
GTGTTTCCCGTGGGGTCTTCATTTCTTTAAGAGTTGCGTTTTATTATGTTGCTAGTACTTTTTATGTGTTTCAGTATACAAAATCTTTGGAATAGTTAACCTCTACCGTAGCAAGCTCTTGAAGTAATTGCGTTCGAATCTATTTTGTTAGTAACACTTCATATACAAGGAACTACCCAATAATTTACAACAGTTTATATTTCATAGTAGACTATGCTTACCCAAGTACTACCCTACTAGGGAATTGTTACCGCTAGAAGGAGAGTGCAGCTGTAGTGTATACATTACGTCATCTCGCCCCGTTATGGCTGCAGCGAATGGCTTGCGGGGCAAGGGGGGAGGGGGACTCTTATACAGTCATAGGCTACAATGAGAACACACCGCACAGCGCACGGCCCAGAATGGATTAGGCACACAAATAACGCCCATCGCAGGCGTGTGGCTGGGCGGAGCGCATTAGTTCCGATTTCCGTCACCGGTAACAATCGCTGGTTGGGTAGTATAATTCCGTAAATTGTTTTGTTTGATAGCAACATAGATATATTATTATTTTATTGTGACAGGCAAACATCCAGCCCCACCCAAGGTGTAAGTACAGTGGTGAGGCGGTTCGCAGATATCTTACCTCTACCTCTCTCTCGTGCGGATGACGTCACTTAGGTAGCACCTTCCTTGCATTTGGTGACAGCGCGAATCATTTGAGCCGGCTCTGTCATCGTAATATAACTTGAAGACATAATTAAATAAAAACATATTTATATTAATACTGTATTGTATACACCTTGCTTTGTGTACACTGATAATAATGTAGGTAACTAAGAATACGCCGTATCTCTAAATAATAGTAACTAGCGGACCCGTGCAAGAACTCTCGCATAATGGGTTGTTTTCGCCCCCATGTATACAGACTGCCCGCCCAGCTGTATTGCTAAGCGGACTGTACGCGAAGCCAGGGGCTATCGTCTTATTTATTTGTTTAACCACTTTATAGACAAATACATATATTTCCGTGTACTTTTCAAGAAATGCAAGATTTTTCCTGTACTATTGAGACGATTTGGAAGATTTTGGTGCAAACCACACCTTCTAACTCCCTCTGGTTTAGGAGCTTGAGTTTTGTGAAACATACACCTTAGCGTATTATATAATAAGATAGGCTAGTCCGTTTACGACAAACACTATTTTCGTACATTGGTGAATGTAGACATTATACCAGGCTGTTCCAGCCGATCTGTTAGCCAGTAAGCAGCGGAGTACTCGCCGCCTTGCGTGAGTAAGCCTGCAACATGCAATACAGCTCTGCTGTGGGGGCAGCCGTCACTGAGCGGTGGATACATCAAGACAGGCAGAAAGCGCATGGACTTGTGCTTTGACCTTCGCCCAGTGACGTATTGGCTATCACCCCCAAGTCCCTCTCCAACCGTACTCCGAGCATCACTGCTGAGTATTCGCGTGTACGCACACCCAAACTCGTGGATTTGGAACAGCCTGTGGTATTATACGATCCAATTTTCTCTGTCAATTGCTGAAGCTAATTTTTCTGTCCAGGTAACGCAAACTTTGTATGTTCGGGTTCGAGCTAAACAGAGAATAATCTCATTACAGGAATACCAAAGATATCCCCTTAAAATAATTTGGAGCCAATCTGGACCATTGTTACTGGGTTCAAGATCTTGAACCACCTCGTGGTGTAGTGGCTAGTGTTCTTGGCTAAAACTTCGACTTGTAGAAATCCAAAGGACATTATACTCGACACACTTGTTTTCTTGAAGTGGTTGTTGCAACCCGGCTTGCATCACATGTTCCGTTGATAGAGAATAAGGAATACGGTCATTAGCAACTCACACACCTGCCAATATAATTATTTCTCGGGGCGAAGCCGTGCTCGTTAAATCATGCCCCACGGCCGTGAGGGCAGCTGCAGCAAGTCAGGAGATCGCAGGTTCGAATCCAGGCGCTGACAGTGGCTATCCCGAGTGTTATTTTCCCCGGATTTTTCTTTACTCCCTCCAGGCAAATGCCGCGATAGTACCACACTTCACGTCCCGGGCCATCTAACTCATCCCTCTTCCTATTATAGTTACACACACTACTACAGTCAACACATAAGTACAAGTTATCAAGCAAGTTCCTCCCACACCCAACTACACAGGGCTGATGACCAAGATGTCCCAAGCCCCTAATATGAATTAACGAAAACATAAACACATTTCAATCGAGTGTGGGTTGCACGTCTCTCGTCTTGCCACAATTCCCAGCTGTTCAGGGTGATGCCATGCGCATGACGAAACGCATTTGAAGCAAAGATCCGCCTCACCATTATACTTCAACATGTCCCCACCCATGGTTCTGTAACTACACCCTACGTTAGTGTGTTGTGCTCCCTCAGAAAAGAAATAGTTATTATGCGCCTGCTTCTAAGAATGAAGACTGGCAATCCTCAATATTGTGGTGGTAAATGTGATGGCCATGGTGGTGTTCCAAGAGAAGTAATATACGGTAGGCTACTGTTTTAAGTTCTGAGCCCCGTTTTCGTATTGATCCAGCTCTGCCTCGGCCCTTACCTCTTATACAGTTCTGATATCCTGGCCTTTAGGACGACCGAATCGCTCCTAGAGTGACGCCATTGGACGGTGTACGCAGTTCGGCAGCTGAACATCACAAAAGCAGGGGTGCCAATTTTGCGAATATTCCAGTATTTCTACGGCAAAATATTTTAAATTCAGTATTGTTGAGGGATTTAGCAACTAATTAAACTCTAGTTAGCGACAAAATATTTAAAACTCGTAATTGTTTACATATTTAGTAGCTAATTGAACTTCCGATACCGAGAAGATATTTTAAATTCAATATTGCTTCCGTTAAGGACAACATATTTCCAATTCTGTGCTGTTAAGATATTTATTCAGGGCCCGTTGAAACTCTTGTTATCAACAAAATAATTTATTCTAGTTATAGGCTAAAATAGCCTATATGTAGGCCTATTTAGCGACTATGAGTGTTATGCCATAGTGAACTAAGCGACATTAAAAAAAACGATCAAGGTGAGCACGCTATGTGTCTGACATATGTGTTCTTTGTGAGCTACCATAATGAACTAAGTCGAATCGATATTTGTTTCAGCTACCGTGGTATTGCTGACTGCAGGTTGGCTCTTACAAAGTATTGAAGTTGTAATCTTCATTGGCATATATCTCATAACTAGGCTAAGGTTCGGATGTTAAGGAAAAGTCATATTTTTTTCCTGAGCTCATTTTGACCGAAATCTGAAAAATAAGTTTGAATGACGGGTCCCTAACCACGTTTAAAGCAATTTGATGTTGCCTATAAATGCATATTTCGGCCATTTTTATTGTTTTGGTCATATTTGGTCACATTTTAGTGATATAAGGTCTTATTTGGTTATAATTTCAGCATTCTTGTTTAAATTGAGGCGTCATTAACAAGGTACGTGTTACCTGCGTCGAGTGTCAAACACAGGATTTCCGAATAATGTAGTAGATGTATTTTTCTTTCTTTTCCCGGAACAGGCAGATAGCAGGCTTAGAAGACCTGATTCCAAGAAGGCGCAATAAACTTCCTGTTAGGCAGTGTCTTCTAACTTACGCCGACATATATCATAAAGCGTACTGATACTTCGGATTTTTTTGTTTTCTTTTAGGAAAACCGAGCAAGAACTGCATCTCAAGGCTATGATACTGAATGAATGTTGAACATTTTAATGTACTGTAGCTCTCTGTCAGTTTGTATGATTAAATGTGTCTGGTGTATTATCGCTGATCACGTTTTGGCACTTAAGACGTTTACTGTATGTTAGTGATACTCAACCTATCCCAAAAATTCATGTCATATATCGTAGTCTTTAGGTCATATTTTATAGTTTTCAGGTCATATTTAGCTAGTATTTAGGGCATATTTGCTTGCATATTTTGTACTTCTTTAGGCCTTAAACTTCCGAACCCTACTCATAACTGCTATTGAGTCGCTTAGTTCACTACGGCATAACACTTCCCATTATAAACTCCCGTTATCACCAATTTCTTGATTCTGTTATCCATGTATTAAAATAAGTGTGAAGATTTATTTCACCAAGGCCATTCTTCTGACCAATATTTGTGCCGGCCGTAGTCAGGGGAGGAACGAGTCAATTGTACTGAAACAGGCGATCGCTCAGGAGCAAGATGTCCTGCCCGCTGCAACATGCAGGCGCTGACTGGCATTTTGTTTCAGCATTCGTGCTTGAAGTCTGTTCGCCGAGTCGAGATAGTAGGAGTAAACACAGTTGTAAACGTGATTGCAGGGCTGCCCGCAAGGGGTGTATAGAGCTGTGCCTGTTGAACGTACGCCAACTTCAGTGCTGTGTATAGCCTACATGTGAAGCGGGCTGAGTTATCGGTTACATGCTACAGCGTGGATTATTTATTGTTCGTTTATGTATTTATTTAATTAATTAATTATTTAATAAGTTCTTAACTGCTTATGACAGAATAGTACATTATGGAACGAGCCTATAATGGCAATAATTAAGACACGAGTATGTTTATAAAACGAGCGTATCCGAGTTTCATAATTTTCATACGAGTATCTTAATTACCAATATAGGCGAGTTGCATACGACTGTTTATGTTCGACGATAATTATAACTAGTTTATGTTCGAACATAAATATTCATAAATATCTGTCGAGATTTCGCCAGTTTTATGTACTGAACAGAGCGCATGAGACGCAGAGAATACCTTGTATTTGACCATGGCATCCTCGATTACCCCACTATGACACTAGGCCTCGCAGAGAAATTTAAATCAGAAGGCCTTGGAACTCAGCGCAGGTGCGATGCTATCCTTACATAATTGGTCAAACAACTGTTTCTTGAACTCTGATTGGTGGGAGAAACTGTTTCATAATGAAAAATTGTGTTATAATGACCCTCATTATGATACAGTTTTCTGAGATATAATATTTACATTTCGACATCGTCGAACATAAAACAGTATACAGTGCAGCAAGTCTTGTCTTTTCTAGGGCTACGGCATGACTAATGATCTCGGAGCTTCTTGACTACCCCTGACCGGCAGAGCCGATGACGTGAACTGGGCGTGTTTCCCTCTTCAGGTAGTCAGGGGCAGTGTCTCGACTCGGCGAATAGACTTTAGAGCAGGGGTGTCAAACTCAATTTTGCAGAGGTCCATATATTAAATTTAGAATGTGTAGGCGGGCCAGGTTCAAATTTTAAAAAATGTACTGAATTATTATAACATTTTATTTACTTAATTATATAGTATATAATATACGGTTGTTAAAAACCATATCAAAGTTATAAAAGAGGGTAATTATTTTGAGCTCGAGGATCCAGATACCTGACTTCTCTTGTTTTTGACAAGCTCATTGATGTCAGGTATCATATTCGTTGTAATTATTTTAAGAATTGATTGGAGATGTTCATTCGTAAGTCTTGTGCGATGTTTGTTCTTATTTATTTTTATGACGGAAAACATCTGCTCACATAAATATGTGCTACCAAACATGCACAGAATGCGTGCTGCATGCTTTTTTAATTGTGGGTAGTTATCCAAACTCTTGAAATATTGTGTATAAAATGTAAGAGCGTTAACCTCTTTAAATTTTTCTTTCAAAATACTGTCTGATTGAAGATCTATCAACTCCATTTGCAAATTAACTGGTGCCTGTGAAGCTTCAAAATTGAATGGATTGTTGAAAATTGGGAATTCCATTTCATTCATTTTGTGGAAGTCTTCAAAACGATTGTTGAATTCCGTGATCAGATTTTGCAGAAGTTGAGAATATTGATCCAATTTATTTTGGTTCACCGTGCCAAATGATTTTAAATGAGGGAAATGATCCAAAGTTTGACTTTTTACCTGATTTTCCCACAGCCTCAACTTTGTTTCAAAGGCTTGAATACATGAATACATTTGAGTGACAATCAGATTTTTACCCTGTAACTTTACATTCAGATCAGTCAAGTGTTTATTCACATCTACTAAAAAGGCACAATCAACCCACCAGTCATTGTCATAATCAATTGGGTTGCCTTTTTCTAACATGAAAGCTTGATTAGGGTCACGTAATGCAAAAAATCTTTCTAAAACTACTCCTCGACTGAGCCAACGAACTTCGGTGAAATAAGGGACATCAGAAAACTTTTCGTCCAAATCTTGTAAAAACTGCCTGAACTGTCGGTGATTTAGTCCTCTGCTCCTTATAAAATTTACTATTTTAATTATAGGTTGCATGACATGGTCCATTTTTAAATGTTTGGATGCCAATGATTCCTGATGAATTATACAGTGAAATCCCACAAAATTCCCTGATGTTTTCTGTTTTAACTTAGTTACAACGCCCGAATGTTTGCCAGCCATGGCAGGAGCGCCATCCGTAGTTGTGCTGCTAAGTATATTCCAGTCGAGTTCATATTCTGATATCAAATGCTCAATTGCTGAATAAATATCATTTGCTCTTGTAGTACCTGTCAATGGGACGCACTTTAATAGTTCTTCAGTTATTTCAAAGTTACTGTTAATACCTCGTATAAAAACAGCAAGTTGAGCTGTATCCTCAGTATCAGTGCTCTCGTCAACAGCCAGTGAAAAGTTTGTAAATTCCTTAATTTTCTCCTTTAGTTGAAGAACCAAATTTTGAGATAAATCATTTATTCTTGAAGCAACAGTGTTTCTTGACAGCGAAATATTTTTAATTATTGACTTTTGAAATGGAAATGAAACATCGGCCACTTTCAACATGCAGTCTTTAATAAACTCACCATCAGTGAAAGGTTTTGATCTCTTCGCGATTTCTAATGCAATAATAAAACTTGATTTCAGGGCATCTTCGCTCTCAGTATTAGCTTTAGTAAACATCGATTGTTGACCTTGAAGTTTAGATTTTAAAGATGACAATGTGTACATTCTTATTTTTTCAGTGTAACAATCGAATTTTGATTTATGATTCGTATCACAGTGTCTCTTCAAGTGAAACTCCTTACAAACAGCAACTGTTTGATTGCAAATCAAACACAGTGGTTTACCTTTCCATTCTATGAAAAAATATGCAATTTCCCATTTAGACTGAAAAACCCTGCACTCACTATCAACTTTACGTTTTTGTGACATTATGCCAAAATCGTAACAATTATGGAACTCGACATAGGATATCGCATGCGCACGACACAAACAAATGCACAGTACCTTCACAATCACTGGACTTCACAATCACTATGTCGCAGTACAACTAAATTAACTAAAATCTTTCTCCGACCGTATCGCTTCGATTACTCGACTCAACTGACTAGACTCGAAGCGCGTGGAAGATTCTAGCCTTCGTGGTATTTCCGCTTGTTGCTAAGAGATGGCGTTACTGTCTACCTCTCTCGCTTGTCTAGGCACACGCTGCCCTTGAAATTACTTATAAATGTTGTAGTGTGCGCATTTTAAAACTTCCGTAGAGGAATCGAGTGAAGTTATGATTCTTCTGTCTGTCACACATTGCGATCGCGGGCCGTATCTTTGACATCCCTGCTTTAGAGGTTCCTTGTGCTCTCAAACCGATGGTTCACGTGACGAGTTGTTGACAAGCCTCTATTACAGATGTTTACATAAATGAAAGTCGATGGCAACTGTCTGTTCAGGTCTTGAGCATACGGAAAGAAGTGCTGCTGTATATGATTGTTGAAATGAATGCTGCAGAGCAGCACGGGTCTTCCAGTTATGAGTTGTTTTTTATTTCACTTGTCTATTACACTTCTGTATGTGATGCGTTTTTTGCTGTTGCAAGTGCTCTTTATGTGTTTGAGTATGAAATCCCTCTGAATCATTAACTTCTATCGTAACGTTCTTTTAAAGTGATTACGTTTGAATTTATAGGCTCATTGCTAGTAATTGTTCATAACAAGGAACTACCCAATAATTTACAACAGTTTATATTTCATAGTAGACTATGCTTACTGATATACTGTTCTGTAAATTGTTTTATGTTCGACCCTGACTATTATATGTCTGAAAACTGTATCATAATGATGGTCATTATAACACTATTTTTCATTATGAAACAGTTTCTCCCATCAATCACAGCTCAAGAAACAGTTGTTTGACCAATTAGATAAGGATACCTTTGCGCATGCGCTCAAAATCCAACATGTCTATATAAATTACCGAAAGTGCACCGTCCATATGTTCGCGTAAATAAACTGGTGAATATGAGACAAGAAATAGCACCGTACCTTAATATCCCTAAATCCAATTTCTACACAGCGCGTTGTTTTCAAACGATTTCGGTGATATTTTTACTGAATACTGGTGCTCAATCTGCACATATGGCTTTGAAGCACACAGAGTGCATGCGTCGGTCGGTCAGAGAGCTTGGAAATCAGAGATATCCTACCCAGTGCAGCACCCATCACAAAATTCTAGTGACAATCTCAACAGATATTTATGAATATTTATGTTAAAACATATAATAAAGTTACAATTATCGTCGAACGTAAACAGTCGTATGCAACTCGCCTATAATGGTAATTAAGACACTTGTATGGAAATTATAAAACTCGCATACGCTCGTTTTATAAACATACTCGTGTCTTAATTATAGCCATTATAGGCTCGTTGCATAATGTACTATAGTTTTATTGCAACGTGGATAGCCTATATTATTACATTATTGTGATTTATAACAATTCCTCCCGTCGCAATGTTCCGCACTGCACGCAACATTATTATGGTGTGCTGTGTCCCCTCAGAGAAAAAATTCTGGTTATGCACCTACAGTAGTTCTAAGAATGAAGACTTGCATTCCTCGACTGTGGTGGTAAACGTCATGTTTATAGTGGTGTTCTAAGAGAAGTACAGAAATACAGATAGAGAAACATTGTAAGTTCTGAGTCCGGACCTTGTATTGATCCAGCTCTGCCTCGGCTCTTACCTCTGATACAGTCCTGATATCTTGGTCTTTAGCAGGAACGAAACGCTCACAGGGTGACGCAATTTGAGGGTGTATACGCACTTTAGTGGGTGAACGTCTCAACATCAGTTGCCTATTTAGCGAATTTTCCGGCATTTCGGCGACATAAGATTTTAAATTCAGTATCGCTTCGGGATTGAACGACTACCGGTATTGAAACTCCCGTTAGCGACAACACATTTTAAATTGAATATTGTTTAGGGATTTAGCGACAATTTAAACTCTTGTTATATACAGGGTGTATTTGATATGATGGAAGTCCGTTACACTGGTGATAGAAGAGACTGTTCTAAGCTTCCTAGGTTTAAAAAAATGTCACCTATTTTGAAATTGATAATTAATCATTAAAAAGGCAATGTTTTTAGTTATTTCAGAAACTAATCAGGCAGAAAGTGGTGCGGCAGGCTGGGGAAAACGAGGCGGAGCCAGGTGTGACGAGACGGGCGAAGGGGAAGTTGTTACGTAATCGGAGCATTGACCTTACCGGTTGACTTGAGGGGTGGTAGGCTATCAGCTGTTATGAGGATAAGCGCTACCGTCTCGTAAGAAAATGTGCATTGCCGTTGTTGTTGTTGTTGTTGATGTTGTTGTTGTTGTTGTTGACTACGCACGCAATGGCTTGGGACGTTAGGACCGGTAGTATTGTGTAGCCTACTTTGTTAGTGTGGAATTCATTGATTGATGTTCATGTATAAAATAATTTCGATACTCAGCCCTGGTGTATCATTGGCGTCCGTGTCGGACCTTCTGTTGACTAGTTTCTGAAAATACTAAAAACATTCACTTAATGAAATACAGTGTGACAAAATTCCGACATCCCGTAGTCTGTTCAGAACTAAGCATTTAAGACGGAAGTAAAATACAGTACTTGATGTTTTGTTTGAGAGGCTTGGCGATTTTGCTCATTTAGCCCCATGTAGCTGGGTGTGGGTAGAATTTGTGTGATAACCTGTGTTTTTGTGGTTTCTGTAGTATGTGGGTATTTGTAATTCAGGTGAGGATTCGGAAGAAGGCGCCGGCCCTGTGGTGTTGGGGAAGTGCAACTGCCTCTCACCCGGAGGCCCTGGGTTCGATTCCCGGCTCCATCAGAGATATTAGAAACTGACGTGAGGGCTGGAATGCGGTGCACTAAGCCTCGTGGGGGCAATTGAGTAGCTCTCTGACAGTGAAGCAGTGCCCCAGTCAGGAAAATCAAGATAAATGGCCGAGGGGACACGATGCACTGACCACGCGTCACCCTGATATCTGCAGGCCAAATGGCTGGACAGCGGTCGCTTGGTAGGCCTAGGCCCTTCATGGGCTGCACTGCCAGCGGTTATGGTTATTGAGAAGAAGGCGGCCGTGGCCTTAATTTAGGAACAATTCCGGCATTTGCCTGGGGTAGAAGTGGGAACCCATGGAAAACTACTTCCAAGGTTTAATACTAGCACGGTACCACATGTACATATTGTGAATTGTCCCATCCCATCTCCAGCCCTGGGGTGGCCATAAACTGGAGAGGGGAGGGGGGGGGGGGGTTGATTTATTGGTCAATCAACAATGTACATACATATGAAAATAAACGAAAATGAAAATAAAATACAAATACATTGTTATAATACAGTGTTATAATAATAATATGTATGTCTACCCCTTATTATTCCCGTTTTTCCAACGGGGTCGGGGATGAGATGCGATGAGACTTTGTGGCGATGGTTTTTACGGCCGGATGCCCTTCCTAACGCCAACCTCATGAGAGGAGTTAATGAGGAGAGATGAAATGAATGATGGTGAATGAAACTGGGTAAGGATGTGGAAGGAAGCGGCCGTGGCCTGTCAGAAGGTACCGTCCCAGCATTTGCCTGGTGTTGAAAATGGGAAACCACGGAAAACCATTTCAAGGATGGCCGACGGTGTGACTCGAACCCACGCGTCTACCGAGTCAGCAGAGAGCTTGGCCCCATGACCTAATGCTGCGCTTTAGCCAGCGTAGCCACTACTGTCGGTTAATAATAATAATAATAATAATAATAATAATAATAATAATAATAATAATAATAATAATAAAAATAATAGGATAATAATAATAATAGTATAATAATAATAATAGTCTAATAATAATAATAATAATAATAAGAGTCAGCATGTGTAGTTCTGGTGGTAGAGTGCTAACCTTTCTGAGGGTGCGATCTACGTTCAGTCATGTAGTAAATGAATGGGATCTAATACGATCATGTCCATGAATTTAATGGCACATACAAGAGATCCTACGTGCATTAAAGTCTGGCAACTCGACATACCAAAAAGAAACATAAAAGAAGTTAGTGTGTCTCAAAGCCTATTATTACTATTATTAGTATTATTAATACTTTTATTACAGTTGTTGCACTATCTTCACACAAAGATAGACCAATGATATTGAAATACACAAACCGAGCCTATGAACAGCTGTTTCACACCTTCATTGGGAGTGGCTACATGACTAGTGATGGTGGATCTGTTTAGGATTTTGCCATCCTCATGGCCTATGCATAGAAAATGGAAATCCTAAAGATTTGGTAAATTAATTTAAGAAACTGTTGGTCTATCTTTGTGTGAAGACAGTGCAACAACTGTAACAAAAATATTAATAATACTATTATTATTATACCAGGCTACTACTACTGTACTAATAATAGTAATAATATAATTTTAGACACACTAACTTCTTTAATACGGGGCTACCTGGCCACGTTGTCGCAGCCCCTAAACTATGGAACCAACCTAAGTTCCTTTATTATTATTACTTTTTTTTTTGGTATGTCGAGTTGCCAGACTTTTATTTTTAGCACTCTACCACCAGAGCTACAAATGCTGACACTTATTATTATTATTATTATTAGACTATTATTATTATCATCATCATCTACATGGGGTGCTTGTATTGAGGCAGCTTACCATCACCGGCCGATATGCAAGTCGGGGCGTGATGGCGCAGCATTCCAGCTGTTGGCCTCTCACCACGGCGAACCGGGTTTGATTCCCGGTCAATGCATGTGAGAATTTCGAAGTGAAATGCCATGTTCTGTGGTTCAGATTCCACATAAAAAGGAGGTCCAGTAGCTCATGATCACGAAATTTACAGTCATGTAAAACCAGAAGCTTCCTTACTTCCCACCATCTGCAGGCACAAGACGATTTCCCGTGGCATTCCACGAAGCCAAAGTTGGAATGTCCCTTCATAAGACCACGGCTGCTTTCCTACCCCCGCGGTGTAGGCATGCGCATTTAATCGTACACCACGATCGCAGCAAGCCCGGTGATTGGAGGTCCAAACTCAGCACCGAGAGTGGGCATCCTCAGTTTGGATTTCCCTGGATTCTTCCACGCGCTTTCCAAGCACATGCCGGGAAAGTATGGTACTTGGAGTCCCGGAGCACAACCTCATTCACGACCCTAATAACTACAGCTACACATACTACTACAGTCACCACGGAAACACAGTTTATCAGACAAATCCAACACTCATCCAACTACACGGGGCTGATAAACAAATGTCCCAAGCCCCTAAAATGAATTAACAACAACCATCACAACAAGCTTTCAAGTCTCTTCCATCATCATTGTTACCAAAAATATTTATTGGAATCCTACTTAAAAATAAATAACTTTCAGTAAAGATATAATCTCTTATAATGTGTATAATAATAATAATAATAACAACAATAAAAATAATATGTTGTTGGACACACAATTTTTATTTTTGGCGGGGACGCCGAGATTCCGGAATGTTGTGTTCACAGAATTTCATCTACGTGCCATTACATCCATCGGCATAAGCCTGTCGTATTTGTTCACCTTCATGTATTACATGACTCAGACTAGATCGAAACCTCGAGAAGGATAGCACTCTAATACCTGTGCTCACAGCCTCACTATCATTTAATTATTATTATTGTTTTATGCAGTACATATAACACATTGCTGGTACATCACAACATAACTATACGGGCTTCAGGGAACCAAAGTATTGCTACTGAAACAGCCACTTCTAAGCTGGAAAGTCGAAATCGCTACCCATCAATTTCCAGACGATTCGGGTTGTTGAGAGAACTACTGCCTTCTGCACTAGTTTGTCCATTTCAGTATCCAGAACCAGCTCTTTCAGGTCTTGGAGCAAGGTACTTGGGATCACGCCCGTATTTGAGACAATGATAGGTATGGTCTTTACCCGTTCTAAATGACATTGCCTTTTGATAGGACCAACCAACTCGCTATATTTGCTTTAATGTTATTATTATTATTATTATTATTATTATTATTATTATTATTATTATTATTAAAAATAATAAATAACCCCTGGCACTATAGCTCGTGAAGGGCCTAGGCCTACCAAGCGACCGCTGCCCAGTCATTTGGCCTGCAGATATTGGGGTGATGCGTGATCAGCGCTTCCGGTCCCTTCGGCCGTTAATCTTGGTTCTCGTGATCGGGGCGCTGCCTCACTGTCAGACAGCCACTCAATTGTCCTCACGAGGCTGAGTGCACCCCTTTCCAGCCCTCACGTCAGTTTCTAAAATCCCTGACGGAGCCGGGAATCGAACCCGGGGCCTCCGGGTGAGAGGCAGGCGCGCTACCCCAACGCCACAAGGCAGGCTATTATTATTATTATTGTTATTATTATTATTATTATTATTATTATTACTATGTACATGTGGTACCATACTAGTATTAAATCTTGGAAGTAGTTTTCCATGGTTTCCCACTTCTACCCCAGGCAAATGCTGGGATGGTTCCTAACTTAAGTCCACGGCCGCCTCCTTCCCAATCCTCACCTGAATTACAATACCCACATTACTAAAGAAACCACAAAAACACAGGTTATCAGACAAATTCTTCCCACACCCAACCACATGGGGCTAAATGACCAAAATTGCCAAGCCTCTCAAACAAAACATCGAGTATATTCCTTCCGTCTTAAATGCTAGTTCTGAACAGAATACGGGATGTCGGAATTTTGTCACACTGTATTTCATTAAAGTGCCGGACGGCAATGACACTTACAAAGTAGGCTACAAAATACTACCGGTCATAACGTCCAAGTCATTGCGTGAAATTTCAACAACAACAACAGCAACAACAACAACAACAGCAATACAAATTTTCTTACGAGCGGGTATCGCTCGCTTTCCTCGTAACAGCTGATACCTCCCCTCAACTAGTAAGGTTAACGCTCCGATTACGTATCAACTTCTCCTCCGCACATCGTCCCACCTCACTCCGCCTCGTTTCCCCCAGCCTGCTGCCTCACCTTCTGCTTGAAGAATTTCGGAAAAAACTAAAAACATTGACTTTTTAATGATACATTTTCAATTTAAAGATAGGTGACAAATTTTTTACCTAGGAAGCTTACAATAGTCTCTTCTATCACCAGTGTAACGGACTTCCATTATATCAATTACACCCTGTATACATATATATAGGCTACATGCATGCATATTCATTTGAGACTGTTTTGCCTTTCAAGGTCCAGTCTAGTCTGCAAGCCTCTGTTTGCGAAAAAGTTACCTCCATGATCCCCTATTAGCCGATAGCTCTGCGGCCTTCTCTACTTCTACACCTCTCACTTTGAATCTAACCATCGTCTCCTAGGTCTACCTCTGCTTCTCTTACCCTCTACAGAAGAACTCATTAACCTCTTAGGTCAGGGATACTCACACTGTTTTAAAAATGTGCCCCTAAGTCATGACTAGTATTTTAGTGTACCCCCACTACATTTCTTTCAAAATTAAGCTTGAAATTTACTGATATAACTAATAAAGTAATATTTAAAAAATGTGGCGAAGTAGGCCTATATTTAATTAATTCAAATGCTGCAGTTTAACATAATGTGTTTTAGCATCGTTAGTATCAGTAAAAAAAAATATCATTCAAGTTTCAATGAACCCTTTTAAAAATATTTAAAAAGAATCTCCAAATATAAATTTAATTATAAAGTAAAACATTGTTTTTAATCAATGAATTGTATTGTAATGGGAAGGATGTGCCTGCCTGTGGCGTAACTGGGATTTGCTTCTGGCGGGGGATGAGTGAGGTTAAATCTCAACTAATTGCTTTTTTGTTGTTGTTGTTGTTGTTTTCTACTTTCTCTTTTTCTTAACTTTGTGTTTTGGTTTTGTTTTCTTTTCTTATTTTGCTTTTAGCTTCCTTTTTTGTTTTGTGTTTGTTTTCTGCTTTTGTTTTTGAATTTTGCTTTTTTGCTTTGTGTTTTTGGTTTTGGCTTTGTGTTAGTTTTCTGCTTTTGCTTTTGATTTTAATTTTTCTTCTTGCTGTGTGTTTTTGTTTTTGCTTTCTGTTTTGGTCATGTGTTTGTTTTTGCATTTTGCTTTGTGCCGGGGGCAAAATAAGACAATCAATGAAAGCACACCTACATCGTTTCATGTTTGATTTCGATAATATTTGATACGTTTTATTTGGTCCTCTCAATGTGAAAAAGCTATGAAATGAAGAGTTTTGGTAGATCTAACACTAAATATATAACGCAAGTAAAGATAAATGTTCTCGAATTAGTAAGTATAAATTATTTGACTCTGCGGGGGGATTGTTTCCCCTAATCACCCCCCAGTAGTTACGCCACTGGTGCCTGCTTATCTTGGCACAGTTTGCGGATGTCCACTTGACCAGGCAAGACATTCAAGCTGAGGATCGGCTCTATATTAAGCTTATTGTGGTAGGCCTACTTATTTTTTAGGTACACTACGGGTGAAAAGACATTCTCACAGTGACGTTGTTGAGAGAGGCATCGCGGACTTTAAAGCATAGCAGGCAATGTTAGAAAATTCGACTTGTCTCTGCAAACAGGAGGTTGTCAAAGATGTTTCCTTGAAAGTGCATTTGATTGTTTCATCACAGGACACTTCAATGATTTATTCCTTTTCTTTTCTTGAAAAGTAATATGATAACCTGGGGTCTCTGACCGCGAAAAATGGCCGTGAATCCAGAACCACTGTGTATTTTCTCAGGAAAGTATTCGCCAAAGTCTTCAATCTTACCTTAGCAAAATTCTTTCATGTCTCTCACAATGGAATCATGAAGCTAATTTCATTTTTGTGTACGAAACTTTCTCAGAATGAAAGATTCCTATTCACAACTTCATTAAAGGCAAACTGAAGTTTCTTTTTCAGAGGTCTTATTTTGTCCTGAACCATGAAGACAGTGGTGTGTTAACCCTGTAGTCCTATATTCAACTCACTGGAAGATGTCAGCTAAGAGAGCTTGTTTGCATAGCTACTGTTCATCTGCAAGCTTGTCCACCTAATTGCGCAGTGGCTAGCATTCTTGGTTGTCGCCATGGAGGCATGGGTTCAAATCTCGGCTCTGCCAAGAAATTTTATTCTGATCTGAGGCATGGAACGGAGTACACTCAGCCTCGTGAGGCAAAACTGAAAAGAGGCGGGTTTGATTCCTACCTCAGCCATCTTGGAAGTGGGTTTCCGTGGATTCCTAATTCTTCTCCAGGCAAATGCCGGGATGGTTCCTAACGTAAAACCACGGCCGCTTCCTTCTCAATTCTCATCTGAATGACAAATGCACGCACTAATACAGCCATCACAATAAGACATGTTGTGGCAATTTAAAACCACACCAAAAACAATTACGCCACAAGTAGACTAACTAGAGTCATGAAATTATAACTTGCCTATAGTGAGACAGAAATACAGATAGAGAAACAGTAAGTTCTGAGCCCCAGCCTTGTATTGATCCAGCACTGCCTCGGCTCTTACCTCTGTTACAGTCCTAATATCCTGGTCTTTAGCAGGAACGAAACGCTCACAGGGTGACGCAATTTGAGGGTGTAAACGCACTTCAGTGGGTAAACAAACGTCTCAACAATATGAAATGTTCTCCGCAGTGACTACGGGCTACTGCGAGAGCTAGCATCAGTAGTTACGTTGGCAGCACGCCTGTCGGTTGTATCAAAACAAACAAAGAGTAAACTCTGTACTCACCACAGCCATTCATAACTGTTGCTGGAAGTTCTGATGATACACACGCTCACTTATTGCAATACAGTACATACTGGCGATTTCGACAGCCTACCGCCCACACGTGTGGAATTCACCCTTTCAAGGACACCGTGCTGCCAACTAAACAGCTGATGCTACCTCTGGCAGAAGCCCGCAGTCACTGCGGGGAACATTTCCTGGCGGCCTGTATGTTTAATATGTTGTATGGTATTATCAAATCATAGCCTATGTTTATTTTCATCCATCTTGTAATATACGTCAACCCGGGCTTTCATGTTGTAAATTTATCCCCTCCCCCATATATTTTCATTAGTCCTTACGCGACATGGGAACAAGAGGCCATAAAACCGTAATAAAACCTATATTGAGAGGATATCGGTAAACCTGGCCCAAGGGACAGAAACAATTAAATCCTCGGTATCGGGAAGTCTAATTCTAAGAAATATAGTAACAATGGAGGTGTCAGAACAGAAGCCTTGGTTACTTATCTCTTTAGAATAAATTGTTTAATAACTCTGGAAACAGCAAGTAGGTCAGTGAAGAAAGACCTTCACACAGAAAATAGCCGCCCTGGACAATAGTCAATAGTCAAGCAGCGTCACTTTAAGAAGACAATACGAAGATACTGCAATTGGCAGATCCCATATCGCTGGTGGGAGGAATAATTGCTGTATATAAGACGGTACAGACCGGTGTGAGGACTCTTCATTATCATTCTGTATCAACGATACCAGTAGTATCTCTGCTTAAAGTAAAAAACCTGCCTTTACCAGCAGATGGTACCAAATTAAAACAGAATCAGTGAAGAATTAGAAGTAGGATATTTCCAGCATTGCTGAATATCAATACGACGTGAAGTAATCAGACTTGATACAGCTAGGCGTCCAGTATCTGTCCAATTAGTGATCAGATTGCTTTGATAGGTAGGACTGGTACCTGCAACCATGAAAATCAACCCCAGATGTCGACTTCAGGAACGAGACAGCCACTCCAATACTGGCTATGATGATCTACAAACAGTGAGCTTTACTACCGTGTCAGTTGCAAGTCGGACATACAGTAACTCGCACATTTTAACTTCATCCATTTAACGTAATATCTCCCCTTTAATTCCGTTGTTTGAGAGGTCGCTAGACGTAATTCATCACATGCTTGTTTAATAAATAGTTATAGATGTGTATGCGTTTCCATGAATATAATTCCCAATCGCTACTTCCCAGATGTCAAAATGTTAGTATAGGTGTTTTATAGCTAGTCACTGTCACCCTACCCCCGAAATTAAAGTCTCCTCTTATAAACAATTATACATTTACCTTGCAACCTTCTGTTCAAGATGGCGCCATATCAACCGAGCTAATTAGATATGTGCACTGAGTCCGGCACGTTACATTATAGTACCCAACAGTGGGACGATATGACACCGTAAGGTGGAGCATTGCTATATGCAGCTTCTCCCGAAACATTACAAGGTTATCAGACAAATTCCACACACACCCAAGTAGACGGGGGTATATAACCACGATGTCGCATAGTCCCTAAATTAATCAACAACAACAACACATCTGTAAGCCTACCACTAAACTCACACTTACTACCAAGAAGAAAAACTTGAACTTCTTGTCTTTATTAAAAAAAACAGCAAGACAATTCCCTTCGGAAAGCCACCTTACCTCAGTATAGAAGAGAAGATGTTTACGTTCACTACTCATTTCTTCACATAAGATTGAAAATAATCTGGAATTGGTGCTTTTGATTTTATGAAGTTAACTATTGTCACTGCTTCTGTCAACGCTATTTTCATTCCATTCGAACACGTCTTCGCAACTAGAAAACCTCTCTGAGAAGACTACAGTGAACAAATTTTGCCTCTGGAGCAACCTTCTTGATCTGGGAAATCACACCAGTATGTTTCCTAGTCATTGCTCTTGCACCGTCGGTGCACACACCATTGCACTTTTCCCGATCATCACCATGCCTTATAAAACTTCCCAAAAGTGTCAAATACGTTTTGTGCTGTTGTTTGTTCTGGAAACTCCTTGCAGAAAACCATATCTTGAGCCTTTGCAGGGGTAGAATCAATATATCTAACAAATGCTATCAATTGGGCCATATTTGTGCAATCTGTTCTCTCATCCAGCTGTATAGCAAAGTACCTTGTCGACTTGAGGTTGGTTACGAAATGTTCATTAATTAGTCATACTTCAGATTCTGCAAGAAACAATGGTCTAGGACAAAGGAATAACACCCAGGTGATTTGTCTGTTCACCAATAACACTCGACACCATATGCATGTCTTTAGCCGCAGGCGGTAAATAGGATACTACTCGAGATCAGTATGTGGTCTTATTTTGAATGACGCTTCAGGACCCTTCATATTCGCAAATGTAAATGAGGCAATATGTTGTTTACCACAACTTAGATGAGCTTCCTTTCTTAAAAAAAGAGCATCAAGTGACTTATTCTTCAGATTCTCGTGTTTCGTATGAAAATATCTTTAAAATAAAGATGGCTTCATTGAATTGTTGGAAAGGGACTCATGCAAAACAAATCAAAGGGGTTGTGGTTTTGTTTCACTTCATCCATAAGTAAATCATAAGGACAAGTACGCAGGATCATACGTTCTGACCTTATGTTGCGATTTCTGTTCGGAACACGTACTTCAATGAGAAAAAGATTCAGCTTCCTCTGGCTCTGCAACTTTTCCACAATCTTCATCTTCAATCACAAGTAGCCTGACTTTTTGTTTAGGGTCTTTGCTTTTTAACAGGTTGCGCCATTAAACATTTCAAGGCTTCGATTTACGAGTGAAGAAATAAAATAACGCCACATATTAGACCTACAGGTAAATTGATGTGTAAGTCGAACAAGAATGAATGTCACAACATTAACAGTCACAAACGTATTATGGTTGCATTCTTGAAATCAGAAATAATAGTTAACTTCCAGTATTAATAATAATTCGCAGTCACATGTTAGGGTACAAATGTAGAATCCCCTAATGCAGCAAAGCCGATGGTAACCCTGTAGGCCTGACGCAGCACGCGTCAGATATTTCTATGTTCCTCAGATAATCAAAGAAGAACGTTCATATTGTATTCCTCGAAAACTGATCGCGACGTTTGGTTCTTTTATCATGTTTTCTCAATCAGAATTGTTCCCTTGCCCCTTGGAGTACGCGTACGACAGTTTGTGAATCACTGTCTTAGGTAATAACTCCTCCCCCATTCTCTTCACAAGACCCCACTATCTGAGTCGGCTCAAACGAACAGCTTCATCTAGCGTGTTCATTTGTAATTTACTCTTTTATTAAAAGAGTACCTTCCTGACATTGCTTCCATCTATTTGTCCCAGCAATCAATCTTGCTACCCTCATAACAGTTACCTGTTATTGCTGTTTGAGTCTTCAGTCTTCTGACTGGTTTGATGCAGCTCTCCATGCCTCCCTGCCATGAGCTAATCGTTTCATATCTACATAGCTACCACAACCTACATCCGAGGCAATCTGTTTAACATATGGTCTACCCCTACAGTTCTTGTCTTTGACCCTTCCTTCTATTGGTTTTTCTACATCTTGACTCTCTTACTTTCCCCATACTACCATCCTGAGAGAATACACAGCTCAGGTTGCCTACTTAAAATGTTCCACCTGGTCTAATTTAGTTCCTCCTGCCTGGCATTCTATTTTCATGCTTTTCTTCCCTACCAACATAACATTCGTCTTTGAGATGTTGATGTTCATACATTTATGTTCTGTTCAAGTTCTAACATGTTGGCTTATTGGAGACGAACCACAATCGCAAAAATGAAAGGCGATGGTAATTGTCTCTTCAGGTCATTAATATATGGAAAGAAGTGCTACCGTAATGCGGGGTTATTTCGGACGCAGTTGGGGTTTTTTTTTCAGACAGAAGGGTGCTTTTACATTTTACGGTTGGTAACTCTCTAATTCTCCAAGATAGAATTACCGCGCTCGGATTGTTTGAATTCATGACAAATCCCCACTCTAATCTTTGCGCCTAAATCTTGTATTATCTAGAAAACAGTCAAGTTAATAATGTCGTATGTTGTCGTCTTCATTATAGCTTTTGAAGTTGTTACGTAAACTTCTTATTGTGCACGAGTAGTGTCAGACTGCAGCTACTAGTGATTATTGTCCACCGTTAGTGGTGTTGTAATGGAAAGTCTATGTGTTGATTTTATCGAGTTTAACACAGCCCATCTCATTCCATAAATATGTATTTCCGAGTTTGTGAAAGCCAGTAGTATTTTCGGACAATGCCACGTGTGTGTAAAGGAAAATTAGGAAGGCAGTTTTACTGCAATTACGAAAAAGGTAAAGTCGATGCGGATGTAAAAAACAGAAAACATAATAGGCCTAAGTGGCTTCTGAAGCACCTGATTAAATCCTCTTCACCGACAGAGAGTCCTCCAGGAAAATCTATTGCCGGCGGTCACTTCCGTGATAAGGAAGTTGCTGTAGAGAGTGACGAAGTACTTCCACAAATATCAGGAGACCATTCACAAATCACTACATTTGGACTGGAAAGTTTCGTCGTAGTAAATTACGACTACAATTTAGGGAATAACAAACTAATTCGACACTACATTGGCGTGGTAGTTCACCTAGGAGCGCGGGACCTCACCGTCAAATCTCCCCGCTGACACTGTGGAAGCACGAACATGTTTGCATTTCCGGTTGTTGAGGACGAGGACACCGTAAAGAAGGATCAGATTGCCGAAATTCTGCAAACACCAAAGGAGAAAAGAGGAATACGTTTGGCTATTCATCTCAGATAAAGACGTTCTATGAAATAGCTCTTCCAAGTGCAAAGTTAACAGTTTCCCTAGTTTTCATTATTTGACAATGTATTCATGTAAATTTTTATAATGTAAATAAATAATGCCTATGCTATGTATTTTTTTTTTAAATACGTGACCGAAATAACCCCATAGATGGGGTAAATGTGGATAAAACTGAAAACCTGATCACTGTCCGAACTTACCACAACCTTGGGGTAACTTCGGACACAATTTAATTTTTATTTGAATAGCTATAAAGTACTGAAAGGACTATCTTTCATCGTTTCTTGCATTTATTACTCACGCAGTTATCCGAAGAAAAAAATATATTTAGGGGAACTCTCATCACTAAGATGTGATGGTGGAAAAACGTTCAAAAGCGTCTGAAATTACCCCATATGACGGTATATGATTGTTGAAATGTATGCTGGGGAGCAGCACGGATCTTGCAGTTATCTTTTATTCCGTGTGTTTATTAACTACTGTAAGTGTTGCGTTTTTACGTTAGTACTTTTATGTGTTAAAGAATGAAAATCCCTCGAATCGTTTACTTCTACCGTAGCATGCTTTTAAAATGATTGCGTTCGAAATGATTTTGTTAGTAACTCCTCATATTCAAGGAACAATGAATTGTTTTGTTTGATAACAACATGGATATATTATTATTATTATTTTGTTGTGATATATGAAAATTCATCCCGACCCATGGTTCTGTAACTACACGCTGCATTATATTGCTGTGTTGTGCTCCCTCAGGAAAGAGATTCTGGTTATGCGCCTTCTTCTAAGTAAGGATGAAGACTGGCGATGTTCCAAGAGAAGGAAGGAAGGAAGATTGTAGTTTTACGTGACCGTGGTGTTCCAAGAGAACTAATACAGATATTGAAAATATAAGTTCTGAGCCCCGACGTGGTATTGATCCAGCACTGAGACAGCTCTTACCTCTCGTACAGTCCTGATATCCTGGTGATTAGCAGGGACGAAACGTTCCGAGGGTGACGCAATTTGACGGTGTACGCGCTTTTACGGCAGAACGTAGCAATAGCATTGTTGTAGGCAGTTTTGCAAATTTTCTGGCATTTTGGCAGCAAAATATTTTCAATTCAGCATCGTTTAGCCATTTAGGGACTATTTACTGTAAATAGCAACAAAATATTTTAAATTTAATATTGTTTAGGGATTAGCCACTATTTAAACTTCCGTTCACGACAACGTATTTTACATTCAATATTATATATGGATTTGGTGACAATTCGACCTCTTGTTAACAACAAAATATTTTATTCGAGAATTGTTTCGGAATTTGGCGACAAGTTAAAATCTTGTTAACAACAGTAGGCCTATATTTTAAATTTAGAGATGTTTGATGATTTAGTGACTTTACTGGAAGCTCATGTTAGCGACAAAATATGTTAAATTAAGTGTGGTTTAGATATTTATCCACTATTTCAACTCAAGTTAGTGAAAAAAAAACATACTTTCTTTATTCACAACACAAGAACCTAGTTCCATTTGACTACTACTTGACAAGCTTGCTTAGAAGGTGGTCGAAACTTCTCCATGTCCTACATTAGTCGCATCAATATTTAAAATCCTATAATATTGTGTGTATCACCTCTTGAAATATCAGCTGCCTTTCCATGATTGAACACATACTGTATGTTGCCTACTATGAGAAAGAAAAGGAAGCTTGTGGTTTAGTGTGACCATTCTCGCGTTCATAGAGCATGTGACACTAAAAAGGAATCTGTGTGTAATGTTATTAATAAATACGAAATTATCGTGCTAATTGTTGTTGTTTGTCTTTCATTCTTCATAGCTTTGGTAGTTATGGTTATCAGCCCGGTTAATTGTATGTGCGTGTCGAATGTGTTTGATAATCTGTGTTTCAGAGGTGTCTGTAATAGTGTTTAGACCTAACTGTAATTATTGAGGTCGGGAATGAAGTAGGCCTAGGTGTCCCCAGACTCGAAATATGGCCCGTGGCATAGCCGTGTCCGTTAAATAGCTCAACACGACTGCGGCGGGCAGCTGCAGCAAGTCAGAAAATCCGAGGTTTGATTCCTGACGCTGGCACAGGGTATTCTGAGTGTATTGTTTTACCAGGTTTATCCACACTCACTCCAGGCAAATAGAATGATTGTACCATATATTAAATCCCAGGGAACTACCACATCCCTGACCCACGTAGAATTAGTCTACACACACTACTACAGTCATCAAAGAAGTTCTAAACGCACGCAAGGACACGGGGCTGATGACCAAAACGTACCATACCTTAAAAGTTGAATTAACAACAATAAACACCCTTTCAAAACTCGGTTAAAAGAAGTTACCATGTGAAAGCCTATCAGTACTGTGAAAAAAGCAGAACAACAAGGTTCATTTTGCAAACATTCACTGTGGTCGGTGCGGTTATCCTGGATCTGTTGTCAATTGCACGAACCTACTCTTCATTAACCTACAGTAAAATGGGCGCTCACTTCGTCCATCGTGCACTTGATGACGTCCTTAATTGAACTGTCGGACTCATCTCCTTACCATTGAATCACTCATCGAAACTTCCCCGTACACCTCGCAAATCTGTCGATGATTGTCGACTAGTTTAGTGTTCCTTGCTTTCATGAAATGAATGAGAGATCTAATCTCACAAGCGGCGGAAATTTCTATCTTCTTCGCCATTTCTAACGCCACCATAGCTGGTCCCAAGCTCGGTTGAGAAAGGAGGAGGGAGTCTGGTTACACCCTGTAGAGATCTAAATAGACAACAGAAGCACAGGGAGTACCGACGAACAACAAATCGTGAAGTAACCAGAAGGTGGGCACAGACGCTAAGGGGGCAGCCCCCCCTACAGTAGGCCGATAACCCGCATCTCCGAGAAAACATTATTACTGAAACTGTAACAGAGAAAAGCTGGACAGATAATAAGACGACGTTCCTTAGCATGAAACGGGTTACGAAAATTGGATGTTGGAACATACGAACACTGTGGCAAACAGGAATACTAAAACAAGTCTGTGCAGAAATGTTGAACCCGCAAGGAACAAGAAAATGGAGAAGACCTAAGGTGACCTGGAAGAGAACCGTGGAGGAAGAGATGAGGGAAGATGGCAAATCCTGGGCAGTTCTACAACAGATTGCCAGGAGAAGAGACCAATGGAGGAACTTTGTTGCGGCCCTTTGCTCCGAAAGGGGACACAGGACATAAGTTAAGTAAGTTAATTCACCATTCCTAGCAAGCAATAAAAAGCGTAAAAAACAGACAGCGATCTCAAAATGGCGTACCTCATTCCCTGACTCAGAGCAGCTACCCCGCATGGGCCGAACTGCGATTGCTGCGACGCCAGAGCAACCGAAATAAAACGGAACTTAGGCTACTTTCTAGACGTGCCTCGTATACAGGATGTTTGGATATTCCAGATAAACACTTCAAGGACTTGTGAAGGGGTTGAGTACATAATATCTAGAATAGGAACCCGTGTCCGAGATTGTTTATTTTCGTATCTACAATATTCTCTGTAAACCTCTGTATCATAGCCCTCTCAAAAGGAGACTGATTTGTACGAAAATAAGCAATCTTCAGCAGTGTTGGGCATGTCGTATCAATTTTCAAAGATTTATTGGAAATATACTCGCAGCCATTCAGAATGAATTAGTGTTCTGACATGAGAGGAACACTGTGGATGAGAAAATTAACAATCTGGCTGGCATTTCTATTTCCCTCAAAACAAGGGGATCATTTAATTGCCATAATTGCAACTGATGTAGCCTACATCGGAAACGGTACGTTTCGGGACACGGGTTCCTATTCAAAATATGGTATACTCACTCCCCTCTACAACTCCTAGAAGTTAGAAACCGGAATTTCCGAACACCCTGTATAACACTTACGCATAATTTAGCCTACAGAGACCACTAATAATTAGTAACAAAAATTTATTTATAGCGTGTCTTATTGTAGGTTATTTACTCATAGCCTATTCCGTTAGTTTGATAGTAGTAAAACTTCTACTAATAAGTTATCTCTTAGTACCCTTGTAAATATTGTGTTTGTGTTGTTAATACTATAGGGGTACCACGTACAAAAAAATGTTTCAGTGCGAATGCGCACCAGAGTAGGGGAGAGCATTTCTATCTCTCTTGTCTGTCCACTGCTAGCATGTGCACCAGGAAGGGGAAGTGTCTCTCTCTCTCTCTCTCTCTTTCTCGCTGCTACTGGTTTCCTTGTCGTTAGACCATGTGCAACGTGGATTTGTAGTGCCAAGTGTATTGAAGGGGGAAGCTGTTCAGCAGCAACGTACGGCGAGTCCCGTACGTAGTACCCCTAAAGTTATGTTGTTGAGACATGCACACACCTTGGTACTGTACCCAAAATTCACGTAACCACAACATATTATCCGAAGGATGGAAAGGATCGCAAGGGACGCTGATACCCAGATAGATAAACCAACAATTCCCTGCTAGATGGCTAGTTAGGAATCTCTTGATACATAAATATTTAAAAATACGATAGTACTACCACCTAGTTACTTACAAATCCTACAACAAAGTATCGGAGGACGAGATTCTCGGAACCTCGAGGGTGAACGGTTTAAAAGTGGGCGCCAGTATGTAACTAGTAGTACCAACTTAGCTGATTATTAAACGAAGAGATCGCAAAGGGAACAGGCAAACTAAAACAGTGCCTGCTAACATTTATTCAAAAAGGGCAACAAATATAAGAAATGTCCCACAAACAATTAATCAACATCTCACTCTTGCGTAAACAAATCTAATAGCTTCAAAATAAAAATAATAGTTTCACCTAGAAGCAAAATATACCGCGAATTTCGGTATTTGGACTTCATTATGTCCTCTTTAAGGAGTAAAATAAAACTGCTCTAATAGACCCCTTGTCTATAAATGTTCTTGAAGCTATCAACCACTTGTTGATCATACTGTACTCCCTCATCTCGGACACGGGTTCCTATTCGAGATATTATGTACTCAACCCCTTCACAAGTCCTAGAAGTGTTTATCTGGAATATCCAAACATTCGCCTTAATTTGACGTTCTAAAAGTCCTAAACCTTAATTAAAATTCTATAAATCTATACATTATTATAATAATAATAATTATTATTATTATTATTATTAAATATTTACAATGTTGCTCATTTTATCGTTACCAGCACGATATTACTTCATTTCTACGATCATTTTCTAGATCACATTAATACTCCTTTACCCTACGATCATTTTCTAGATCACATTAATACTCCTTCACTCTACGATCATTTTCTAGGTCACATTATACATCACATTATCGCTTATTATTTGTCAAATCCAAATGAACGTATGTAACAAACAATTAAGCTAATTACTGTTCCAAATGTCAAAAACTTGATAAAATTCTATAACAAATGATATTATATCAGACTATTTTCGTGGCTTTCACATTACTTGAAATATCGTAGTTTTAAGTAGGCCTAGGCCTATTCAACTTCACATTCACATCCATCGCTTTTATCGACAACACTGTCGTGAATATCATTTTACAGATCGCTATGCTTCATTTATACATCGCTGAAATATGTATATTTCCCATAAACACGTCTTACATGGCGTTACATTACACGCATAAATTCTCCAATTAACATTCCTCTACACTTCAACTCAATAATGCACGAAATTCAAATGCGTCTGCTTATCACACACGTTTGCGTAACTTACTTCCTCAAAATATAACAATCCTGCTACCGATTATACAACTCTCTACATTTCCTCGTGCACGCATTATTCTCGAATTGTTATATTTCCACAATTATTATATTTTTTAAACATTTCACGTTTAATAAAATTCCTTAGCGATGCATTATGACATTACCATATCATCATTTAATAAAACCACAGTTTCGTTGAACTATTATATTTTAAGATAATCGTCTGTGTAAAAACATCGTATTAATAATAATACGTTCCATTTCCTCTCGATTCATTGTTACAATTCATGAATATTAATGCATTTCAACTTCAACTTATACCTGTTACAAATATGCCTCGATGCATTCCAATTACATTCGTGCATTCTTTCCATATCTCGATAGTATAGCGTTGTCAAGAGCTCTGCTCTGCAAATGAACTATAAATTCTTCCAAATTCACATTAATGTCAGCAATACGTTGCTTCATTCAAATTCAACACATTGACGTTCAATAATGAACCAAGTCAATATTTATTATTTATTATTAAATCCAAAGATTTAAATAAATGCAATTATGACAAACGTCATAAACATATAACTCCTAATTTAACGTTACGAAAATAATTACGAAGTAATTATAAAATATTCTGAAATATTCTGAAGTATTCCACTATCTATAACACGGATTCCCATAGAAATTCGAAAGACTAAACAATATCAAAAATGCGACGAAGAATAAAAATTACGCTACGTCAAAGTCGAGGAACGATGACGTTTAAAAATACTAATATGACATTTCTGAAATAGATTAACTAAACTGGACTATCAAATATTTAACATGAAAAATGGCCAAACAGCTAATTAAAACATGGTCAGGTCTAATATCCATAATACTGCAACAAAACTACGAAATATAATCAGATCGATTTATCTACCTTCATCCCGAATATCTTCTTCATAGCCTGGGTCATTGTTGAAGTCTGGAATGCTGCGTTTCTTCGACTTGCGTTCGGAAACAGTTGATCTTGCGAACGTGGTAGCGGTAGTGAAGTTTGGTAGGAATTATTGAGGAAAATCCTTGATCAATGTATAAATTAGTCCATTTTTTTTGCCAAAATAATCGAACAGGAGCTTCTGAGGTGGCAGATGATGACGGTAACCACTAAATTACAAGGATTATATCAATATCATGTCATATCGCACATCCAATACATAACCATCATAATTCATGAAATGTCATTTTTGAGTTATGGATATACATGCATTAGAGTAGGCTATAGCAAAAACCTTATTCATCCAATGATGCACTAACATATCCTGTATCAGATGTGCTTTAAAGCATAAATTAAACCTCTGTAGACTTGGCTCCAGTAGTATTACTGCCAACCCATAACAAACTGAGGATCTATATTTGGCCATTATACACAAATGATTGAAGCGATTTCATAAATTCACTGTAGCTCCATTCATTGACATATGGTCACGACTCACTACAGATACGTAGAAAAACTCATAAAGTTTTGTTTGGCTGAAGCCGCACTTCAGGTTTCTGCCGCCAGATCGCTCGAGAGCGCAGTGAGACAAAATGGCGACAGGAGCCGAGAAAGCATTTGTCGTGCTTGAAATGCACTCACATCAGTCAGTCATAACAGTGCAACGACACTTCAGGACGAAGTTCAACAAAGATCCACCAACTGCTAACTCCATTCGGCGATGGTATGCGCAGTTTAAAGCTTCTGGATGCCTCTGTAAGGGGAAATCAACAGGTCGGCTTGCAGTGAGCGAAGAAACGGTTGACCGCGTGCGGGCAAGTTTCACGCGTAGCCCGCGGAAGTCGACGAATAAAGCAAGCAGGGAGCTAAACGTACCACAGCCGACGGTTTGGAAAATCTTACGGAAAAGGCTAAAGCAGAAGCCTTACCGTTTACAATTGCTACAAGCCCTGACACCCGATGACAAAGTCAAACGCTTTGAATTTTCGGCGCGGTTGCTACAGCTCATGGAAGAGGATGCGTTCTGTGCGAAACTTGTTTTCAGTGATGAAGCAACATTTTTTTCTTAATGGTGAAGTGAACAGACACAATGTGCGAATCTGGGCGGTAGAGAATCCTCACGCATGTGTGCAGCACATTCGCAATTCACCAAAAGTTAACGTGTTTTGTGCAATCTCACGGTTTAAAGTTTACGGCCCCTTTTTCTTCTGCGAAAAAAACGTTACAGGACACGTGTATCTGGACATGCTGGAAAATTGGCTCATGCCACAACTGGAGACCGACAGCGCCGACTTCATCTTTCAACAGGATGGTGCTCCACAGCACTTCCATCATGATGTTCGGCATTTTTTAAACAGGAGATTGGAAAACCGATGGATCGGTCGTGGTGGAGATCATGATCAGCAATTCATGTCATGGCCTCCACGCTCTCCCGACTTAACCCCATGCGATTTCTTTCTGTGGGGTTATGTGAAAGATTCAGTGTTTAAACCTCCTCTACCAAGAAACGTGCCAGAACTGCGAGCTCGCATCAACGATGCTTTCGAACTCATTGATGGGGACATGCTGCGCCGAGTGTGGGAGGAACTTGATTATCGGCTTGATGTCTGCCGAATCACTAAAGGGGCACATATCGAACATTTGTGAATGCCTAAAAAAACTTTTTGAGTTTTTGTGTGTGTTACACACTGTTAATGCTAGTGCCACGGTACACTTTTATTGTTATTTCATTTAGCGGTTTGGGACATCGTGATCTTTTAGCACCGTATACTTAGTTGAGTGTAGAATTCGTCTAATAACCTGTGTTATTGTGATGTCTTTAGTAGATTGTGTGTTTGTAATTCGGGTGAGGATTGGGAAGGAGGCGGCCGTGGCCTTACGTTAGGATCCATCGCGGCATTTGGCTGGAGTGGAAGTGGGAAACCACACAAAATGACTTCTAGGATGGCTGAGATGGAATCGAAACCACCACTTCTCAGTTTTTGCCTCATGAGGCTGAGCGTACCGGTTCAGCCCTTAGCCCAGAATTAAATTTCTTGGTAGAGCCAATAATGCTAGCCACTGCACCCGGAGGTGGACTACGTTGTATCAGAGAACTCACTCACGTCAGTCCATTGCACATTCGTAGCTCTTATGTTCGTTCGCGCTAAATGATGGTGTTCAGTATTTAATTCTGATCGCACTTCCAAGGAGAACGGTAGCAGACGAACCACCAAAATAAGCGTGCACTGTAAGCTTCAAACACTTCCACACGCTACATCCAGATTAGAGTGGTAGGCCTACAGTGGTTTAGAAGTATTGAAAAATGTTTGTGATATTTATAGTGTACTGTAAGTTCAACAAAAACATATTAAATGTATTATTATTATTATTATTATTAATATCATTCTACTACTTTCTCCTTAATTTGTATTTGGTATGCATGTGTAAGCTTGCTATGTCCATGGACTGAACTGGTTTTGATGGGCATTATAATATACCAGGTGAATCAGCTGCCCCTAATAATATTGTTTTATGCAGCCCAACTAGCGTATGTTATCAGGAAGGTCGATATTTCTCTGCTTGCATTACGTATGGTGCCAATGCACTGCAAACATATCCCGCAAACGATTCTGAACACTGTTATTTTGCCTTCGATGTGACTACAGAGTAATACGAGGGGGGAAAATAGTGCTGAGTATCGTTTGCTGGATATGGTTGCAGTGCATTGGTACCATGCGGGATGCAAGCAGAGAAATATCGACCTTCGTGACAACACGCGTTAATTGGGCTGCATAAAACAATATTATTAGAGGCAGCTGATTCACCTGGTATAGTTCAATCAAAAGCATTAAAGTACTTAAAACCTACAGCTAGTATTATATGTAGCCTATCGAGGTGGACAACATATGTGCTACATTAAAAATGAACAAATTGTGCAGCCTTACTTGTACTTTATTTTTGCTGCACCCGTAAATGTTTGAATATTGATTGGGCTAGTTTTGGAATTATATCCTTCGATTTATATGTCCCATTTGTTTGCTGAAGTACCGTACTGCTGTTTTAAAAGCAACGTGGATTCATAATATTTCATTGTGATGTATTAAAATTCCTCATGGCTCGTGATGCTGAAAACGTATTTTTTAAAAAATATTTGGGTTTTGGCCTTATTATAACCAGCTTCAATTCGTACATTTTTAGTTATTTCGTTTGAAGACATATTAGGGCATAGTTAATATTAGGAACACCTCAAACGCTCATTTCCTGAGTGGGATTCGAACTAGCAGCATGCTGGTCCTGAGCTACACCTGCTGGCTCATAGACTGTGTTTTAATCGCTTATCCTCCCAGCTCGGCTTCACCCACGACCTCTGCGAGGGATCTTTCCTCTACCGTCGCAAGGATGGTGTCTTGGAGCTGAACACACGTTGTCTGCAGATACAACTGAGGATTGTGACAGGCTGATCACTAGGGCCCGGAAGTTGATGCCGTAAAAAAGTTTAAAAAATGCACTTAAAATTTTCAAAAATGACCGTAAGAAATGAACTAAAAATTCGAAAAATGCACTATAAAATGGAGAAAATGATCTTATAATAATGAACTCACCAATATTTCAAAAATTCGAAAAATGCACAATTAAATGGAGAAAATGATCTTATAATAATAAACTCACCAATATTGCAAAAATAACATCTTAAGCTCAAACTGAAAAGTCAATTATCTTGTATCAGCTACTAGCTTCTTCTTAACTCTGAGAGACGTAGCTCCCTCATATAAAGCTGTGACATGACGAAATTGGGGGGAAAATGACCTTAAAAGGCCGATTTCTCTAAAATGTGACCCAAAAATCTACCAAACTTTAAAAAATGCTCCTAAAAGGGAAAAATAGTAAAAAATATGCATAATGATGCAAAATAAAAATCACATATTTGAAGACGGTGTGGTTCGTCCGGAGTTTCTATGTACTTCAGCATTGTTTTAGACAGTTCAGTAAAAAGATGATATGTCATCAACATCCGGGCCCTACTGATCACCAAAGCGATCGCTAACTTGGGTCTAATTAAGGATGAGTTAGTGAAGATGTTTTGGAAGTCGGCAGTGGACCTGCTGAAAGAAACCGTCCCGGCATTTCCCTAGTGGTGAAAATGATGATGATGATCGTGTGGCCTCCGGAGAGGCCGAGTGCAGATCTTTCAAGTTGACGCCCGTGGGCGACCGGTGCTTCGTAATGAGGATGAAGTGATGATGAAGTCGGCACCTACACCCAGTACCCGAGCTACGGGAATTAACCCCAGGAGATTTAATTCCCTGATGGCTCGGCCGGGAATAGAACCCGGGGCACTTTGGGCCAAAGCCTAGCGCGCTAACCATTTAGCCACGGAGACGGACAGTGGTGAAAATGGGAAACCGCGAACTGCAGTTTCAGGACGACCAATGTGGGATTGCAACCCACTCTCCCGATACCTGCGAGGCACGAGCAAGCACGTGAGCACTTTTGTCCACCGTGGCCGGTCTCTGTAACGTACGCAGCAATTTATTTGTGAGCTGTGGCTCCTCCCAGGATAATAATATAATATCATATGGCCTCGGGTACTGGGTGCAAGCTTTGTTATTTGACGCCAGGGGGCAGCTTGCATGTCGAATTTTGTCATTCCTTAGAGCGCTATGAAAGTCAGGGACGTTAGATATATAAGCTCCTTGACACTATAGCGCTTTCTAGTAGAGAAAGGAGGAACTTTGTGTTGGCGTAAAATCCCGAGATTAATTTTGCCATTATGAACACGGCCTACTGAATTCAAATGGGTTCTTTAACATGTCAACAACCTATGGCATGCGTGCCGAGATTTTTGTTGCCTTTCAAAAATCACTTACCACAGCCAGGAGTGAACCTGCAAGCTTGGGGTTGGTAGTCAGACACGATAATCACTCACCCACCGTGGCAAGCCTCCCAGGATAGAAATGCCGGTAATGCAGCTGCTTCCAATACCAATCCTCTACTTTGATGGCAAGGGTGTGAAATGGAGGTAGGAACTATGGGTTATGAGCCTCAACTTATGCTCTGACCTCCGGTACACTCCTGCTATCCTGCGACGTAACACGACGGAAACGACCCGACGCAATCTACTTGAATAGGGTGTGGGAGTTAAGCTAGCTTTGGCAAAAAGGGTCCCGGGTTTGTTTCTTGGTCGGGTCACAGATATTTTAATCTCCAATGGTTAATTCGCCTGACTTGGGGACTGAGTCTTTGGGTCATCTTCGCCATTCGTTCAACATTCCCCATAACGATTCACTAGTCTTCCTGGAGGCTATACACTTTTATTATTATTATTATCTAGTTCTCTCAAAAGCATTCTTCCCCATCAGTGACTGGTTTCGTGGCTAATTGGTTAACATGCTAGGCTTTGCCCGAAGGATCCCAAGTTCGATTCCTGGCCGTGCCGTGGGGATATTAATATCCGATAGTTAATTTACCTGCCGCGGGAACTGGGTATTTTTGAAGTCTAAATAAAACGAAATATAGAAAATATAGTAGGCTACACAAATTAAACGGAAAAAGCATGACAAAAGGAACATTCAAAAGCAGAATGTTCAGTGATTAACATAAAACAAGCTTTCTCGTGAATGTATAAATATGTGTATAGTTATAACTCTATTTCCTTATCAAGGAGTATAATTGAATGCTCTTGTGATCAATGTTAAGAGTTATCCTATATAAGATACCTCGTTTACTTTGTTTCGTTGTATTTCCGCTTTTGCGTCCTGAGGAATTGATTGGAACATAAGAAAAGTACAACCATCTTAAATGTATGGTATCGTTTATCTTGCACTTTTGAGAGAATTAATTGTATGTGACACTACATATTTGCTGCGTTTTGTCATTGTAACTGTAATAAATAGGCCTAGTGGATTGTCGGTGTTAATATCTTACATATTCTAGATGGTGGCTACGTGCTGTTTTTCCGCTCTTATAAAATTGCGTGTTAATTGCGGAAAGTTTTTATTTTGAAGTTTTAATAGTAAACTTATGCTCAACCACCATCATGAATATATGGCGAGGGTGTTCTTTTGCCTTTGTCCCACAAATACCATATTTGGTTCTACATTAATGCTAATTTGAGATAGGCCTATTGTATCTCCAAACTATATGGTTATTTGTTTATAATATTTTACAATTTCAAGATGGCCGCTGAGCGCTATACTCATATTACTGTGAATACTGGTAGCGAGGTCTTTTATATGATACCCCTCACCCACCAAATTCACGTTAATTGTGGTATTATATCGTCAGTTAATGATATTCGAGTCTTAAGAATACACCCAGTCACCATCATGAACGTAAGGAGTAGTTGTTCTTTTGACTTGGTCATAGAAAGCCACTTACAAGGTTCTACATTACTCCTGATTTTCGTTGTTGTATCTTAAAAAGTACTTTGAGTTATTCATTATCACTTTGTAAATTTTCAAGGTGGCTAGTGCACGTTGTATTTAGTGTCTTATTGTTATGGCTTATTTCAGCAAGGTCCCTTATGTGATACTTGTTTCTTACTAAGTTTAATTTTAATTGCGCAATAACATTCTGAATGATTGACTATTACGTCTTAATATTACGCCCGGCCACCATGTTAAAATATACATTCGTTGTTATTTTTCTTAGAGAATACGACACTCCATATAGGTTTCTACCTTGTGACTAATTTACGTTATCCTAGCTCTAAAACATAGAAAGTTGTTTATTTTTAAATTATGAACTTTCAGGGTGGCCGCTGTGCTCTATATTCAGTGTGATGAATCTTATCAATCACGCTACTGACGCCTCTTATCAAATACCGGTACTCGTCTTCTACCAAGTTTTGTCTTAATTGTGCAGTAACAACTTGAGTGATAATTTGTATACTTTAAATATATGCCCTAATCTAAATTATCTACACAAAAATGTACCCTGTCCACTAACATTATGTGATATGTTAATGTTTACTCATCAGATACTGCTCACTATTGGTTTGTAACTGCAACCATCGTCACCCCACTGTTAGATTTAACCCATGGTGACGTCCATGGTCCTGGGTTTGATTAGTTGTGTTGACTTCATTCCTGCAGATTTCTTATTTGCTGCTTGGGAGGACAGAATGATATTATCATAAAATATTAGGTTACACTCACACTTCCTAGACCCGAACACCTTTCCCCGAACTGTTTTAATGGGTGTCTGCGTTCGATCGCACTGGCGGATTTTTTGTAATCCGAAGTCACGGACTCTACTGTGGAGAATATACACACTCTCGACTTAATTAAGATGCAGTTCTGTAACTCAATACTAATCACTGTCACATAGACTGTCTGTCACTTCCTCTTATAAGCACAGTTCTATCTATTCTGCTAAGCTATGGACAACAAGGTATCAGCCCCCTGCAATGTTCTCTCTTTCAATATACTGTACTGGTATATCTCTCTAGGTTTCTCTAGCCGCAGTTCAGTAATGCTCCAGGTGCAGTTTATACACAATTTGCTCTATTGACAGAATATGATGTCTATAACGGAACCGGCGGACTGCGTGGCTCAGCGGTAGCGTTCTTTCCTGCTGATCCCAAGGTTGCAGGATCGATCGATCATAGGCTCATTAATTATATGCCAAGCATCAACAAAGTCCTTTCTCGGGCTCGGGAATTCCCCTTAACCACGTGACAAGATCGTCAACTGTGATTCGAACTTGAAGCATATGTAGTATATATCTGGTGTATTAATTCACCCTCGTAATGCTTTAATTAATTCAATTATCACAGTTTGTGGTAATGCTGGCATTTAATATTATTATTATTAGTCTATACTCATGGTGTTTGTGCACTTCCTCAAGTTACTACATAGTTTATAACTCCTTAATAGTCGAACGTGACGCCAGGGGTGGGCGTTACAATCTTACCCACTCACTTTGAAGATAGCGGTTCTCTGTGGGTCTTCCTGTGCGCTACTGTCCGATGTCTACTGAGACCTGAGGGTGAGTTCGCTAACCCTGGCGAGAGTTATTGTATTTGGCACGTACATGTCCGCCAGAGTGACGTCAATTCATTGAGAAATGTCTCATCCTTCCTTCATTGTCAACTGCTAGTTTGCTCACTGAATGCATTGAATTATACATGGAATATCAAATATCTTCATTAATTTGTAATTTGTGATGGCTGAAACAGTAATCCAGATAGTCCCCTTTGTGGTCGGGTGTGGTCTTAGTTCCATAACGTAAAGGGCACAGTATTAACAACTTACGTACAGCAGTATTTATATTCATTACATCAGATTTTTAACCATTTATTTAAATAATTATTTGTATTCTATTTGTCTATTACACTTTTGTACGTGTTGCGTTTTATGTGTTTAAGTATGAAAACTCTTTGAATCCTTAACTTCTACCATAGCGTGCTTTTCAAGTGATTGCGTTCGAAATTATTTGTTAGTAACTGTTCATATTCAGGGAACTACCCAATTAATTAAAACAGTTTATATTTCATAGTAGACTATGCCTACTGGAGTACGATTCTGTAAATTGTTTCGTATTATAGCAAAATTTATCTATTATTATTTTATTGTGGTATATAAAAAAATATCCTGACCCATGGTTCTGTAACTACACGCAGCATGTTATTAGTGTGTTGTTCCCCCTCAGAAAAAATCTGGTTATGCACCTGCTTCTTAGAATGAAGACTGGCAATTCTCGACTGTGGTGGTAAAGGCGATAGTTATAGTGGTGTTATTCCAATAGAAGTAATACAGATATAGAAACTTTATGTTCTGAGCCCCCAATTGAGTATTGATCCAGCTCTGCCCTCGCTCTTACCTCTCGTCCAGTCCTGATATCCTGGTCTTGAGCAGGAAGGAAATGCTCACAGGGTGACGCAATTTGACGAGGTACGTACGCACTTCTATGGCTGAACGTCACAACGGCAGTGTTGCCAATTTAGGAAATTTTCCGACAATTTGGCGACAAGATAATTTAAATTTAATTAAATCACCCGCGTGGCGCCCTCTTTCTCCCTCTCTTTCCCTCCAAAATCCCACTGCTACTCCACAAATGCATCATGGCCTGTCCAAAGAAATCTAATAAGGCATTTTTAAACGAACATCGATTCAAAACTAAAGACATACGAATTGAAGCATAATATGTAAATAAGTTAGATTGAACCTCATCGCGCGAGTGATCACCATTCTGTGATAAAACTCGAAATTTGACGTTTTTCAGTCGGCCAACATGATTGTACCCAATTGGAATGGGTGTTTCCTAATCCTGAAAAAGAATAACATGAGATTAATATAGATGGGTAAAGTGAGGGACTTCTGATCACGTAGGCCTAAGTAATGACTCATACAACCCAACTAGGCCTTGTTTATTTTGTTACCCAAACTGAACTGGCCTACTTTTTGTAAATATCGTGCAGTAGAAACAATAACGCCACTATAATTTTTTTTAAAGTAGATTATTATTCATTCCTTAATTTTGAGAGAGTCTCCTAGAATTTTCAAAGTTCGATCGTTGCAAAAAATGGAATCCAATAAGCCTCTATTCAGAACCAAGCTCTACGCTATAAGTTAAAATATGTAATACGCGTGGCGGTGGCTACAGTTGACCCTAAATCCGACGCAATCAAAAGTAGAAACATTTCCTAATAAGGCTATTGACAAGGCATCGAATGAGAAATTACGTGAGAGTTACTAGCCGTAAACATGCAATACGCGACGTCGACTATAGGTTAAAAGTCATAAAAATACACCGATATTCATGAAAATATTTTCTGATATCTGCCATGATCATCCAGTAGGCCTATAGTACGCTATGTCGCCTATAGAGTAATGGAGCTACTGGAGCCTGTCGGAGACCAGAAAAGTTACCTTTAATATCTAAAAAGCAAGGTCATAAATAATGTATTAATTCGATCAATAAAACCCAATTCAAAATGTTATATGAATTTAATGAGGTAAATTACAAATACAGTAGAAAACCATTACATAATCAGTCTTATCCACTAATCTACAGTAGGTCTAGATGCCCACCAGCACTTAATTAACAACCACTGATACGAGAGCAAAGCCAACTTGTGGTCACGGGGAAAATTAACTATACTGAATAAACCATATCACCCAGATGGCCCAAACCGAACCTGTAATCATCACAGCAACAAAAACCACCTTCTATATGATTACCCTATTTGTCGACGAAAAAACAAAGGATAAGTAACAAATATGCTCTCAACCCAAATTTCCCTGACATCTCATTCTAAACATAGAAGTAATACATACCACCGAATCAATATGGATTCACCCCGGGCAGATCAACATTGCACGCTGTCCAAGAAATCATACAAGAAATAACAACTACACTAGCCCAGCTCGCCACACCATTATACGCAATTTTAAGAGATTACTCGAAGGCATTTGACAGCATCAGCAGGAGGATACTCATCCACAAATTAGAGGACATTCTAGGCAGCACAAATAACGAACTCGAAACAATCAAGTCGATTCTATACGCCAACTACGTCACAATTGATGATGGCATATCCACGCCGAAGAGCATCACCCAAACACGAGGGGTCCTGCAAGGAGACCCGATGAGCCCAGTCCTCTTTAACGTGATGACTTCAGATATCGGTCAGACCATAGGCACAAGAAACTTTAAACTGCTATGTACTCAGATGACATGGCCATCCTCTCCAAGAGCCAAGAAAACCTACAAGCAGTCATGGAGAACATTAAGGTATGGGCAACAGAAAACTCCATGGAAATAAACAGTGCCAAGATAAAGGCAATGGAATTCAGAAGTGGAGGCAGGATATCAAAGAGGGACCACTTCATGTGTGGAAAGAAACCGTAGAAATTGTACCCAGCTTCAAATACCTAGGTGTTGCACTACTAACAACTGGAATCATCCTCCCCCTGCATACACAAGAGAGAGTGACGGCTGCAACGAAAGCAACTTACGACATCCCTAAGCTCCAGAAGCTATCCCTGCCAACCACGATCGCGCTGTTCAAACTGAAAGTTGCTCCGACTGCATCGTACGGAATCCAAATATCATGGCCCTGCCTGACGGAAAACAACCTTAGGAAAATAGAAAGCATTAAAACCAGATTCCTAAAACGAGCCCTCTCAATCTCTAAATTCACAAGGAACAGCTACGCGTATATAATAGCACGGGAGTCATTCTTCATAGAGGATATAAAACTCTGCATCGGATTACTGGAAACGCAAGCATACAAATCCCTCATCAAGGAAAGACAGAACAAAGCCAACGAGGTCCCGGAACAAATAACGGACACAGAAGCGATGAAAACAGAAACCTGGAAGGGACCGAACTATGAGCTTCACCACCTGTATACAAGATTCGCCGCCCACGGCTTCCATGGGAAGATATATCGGAACAAAACATACCACGAACCAGAGAACGACAGCGTCTATGAATTATGCAACAAACCATGCCCCAAGTATCACTTGAAGAAATGTGGAAACGGAACTCAGCCGCTAAACACGCTAACAAAGGACTGGTGAGAAACGGAAGTAAATATGTAAACTAATGTTTGTAAATTAATGTACACATTGTGTTTAATAAATTAATTAACATGGAAGTAATTTTGAAAACCTCCTAGAACACAAGAAACACACGTCATTTAAAACTGAACCCTACGGCCGTAAAGATCCCCAGACGCGGGAAGACCCTTTAAATACAATTAAAATGCTTGCGGGTCATGAAAATTCGGATTTTAGCCTCTCATGGCAACAATTTTCAAAAATAGGAAAAAGTACTTTTACAATGCAGGAAGTTATGAAAATAATTTTGCTGTTTGGAACTCAAAAGGACCTTTCGTACAACATATCACACGTGTAAATTGGATGAAACAAATTACGCAACTCCTTGCCTCCCTTAAGCGTATTATACGATGAATTTTATAGCCTAAGTTGTTTCCGGGATAATCATATAGCCATTTCCAAACATTTACTGCAGTCTGTTGGGCCATTCGCGACTTATAAAACGATAGACAGGCAGACAGACGGACAAAAGTCCATTTTTATAAATATTCACCCCGACCCATGGTACTCTAACTAGGCTACAAGCAGTGATATGTTAGTGTGTTGTGCCCCCTCAGAAAAGAAATTCTGGTTATGCGCCTGCTTCTAATAATGCAGTTTGGGAATCCTCAACTGTCGTGGTAAAGGTGATGGTATTGGTGGTGTACCAAGTGAAATACCACATATATAGAAACTTTCAATTCTAAATCCCGACTGCGTATTGATCCAGCTCTGTCCCCGCTCTTACCTCTCGTACAGTCCTGATATCCTGGTCTTTAGCAGCAACTAAACGCCCACAGGGTGACGCAATTTGACGGGGTACGTACGCACTTCGATGGCTGAACGTCACAACGGTGTTGCAAATTTAGCAAATTTTGCAATAATTGGGTGAAAATGATTTTAAATTCAGTATTGTTTTGGGATAAAGCGACCATTTAAACTCTCCTTAGCGACAAAAGATTTTAAAATGAGTATTGTTTAGGGCTTAAGTATCTAAGCCTATTTATACTCCCGTTAGCAGCAACATAGTCTATTGGTTAGATAGTTATCGACGATATTACTAAAGATTCAGCGCACAAATTGTGCATGATGTTGATTACTTGAATAATCACGCGTATTGTCCACCTCTCACTTCTACAAAAGATCAAAATGGATGATCCCCAATTGCTACAAGTGATCACGTGGTATCGGCAACATTGCATACCGCACCGTCTGGGTCATGGACGTATTCAGTGTTACACAGTTCATGGTGGTACCCATGTACCTCAATCGAGTTTACTAAGTGTCGCAGGTCTTGGTTAGTGTCTGTCCATGTCCTGTTAATCATGGCCTCCATTGGGTAAAACTCGAGGCAGATTTCTTCCTTTTCCTTCACTCTGCCCTGCATTAGTTTTTCCCAAGAACTATACATGATGTAATTGATGTAAATGACGTTCGTTACACTGGTGGTAGAAGATACTATTCTAAGCTTCCTGGGTTAAAAATATGTCACCTATCGTTAAATCGAAAATTAAACATTAAAAAGTGTATGTTTGTAAGTTTTTCAGAAACTCATCAAGTAGAAGGTGCCGCACCTTCTGCTTGATGAGTTTCAGAAGTCTGGGGGAAGCGAGGCGGGGCGAGGTGGGACGATGCGCAGAGGGGAAGTTGTTACGTAATCGGAGCATTGACCTTACCGGTTGAGGGGTGGTATGGTAACAGCTGTTATGACGATATTAGTACTCGTCTCGTAAGAGAATTTGTATTGCTGTTGTTGTTGTTTTTGAAATCGCACGCAATGGCTTGGGACGTTAGGACCGGTAGTATTGTGTAGCCTACTTTGTAAGTGTGGAAGTCATTGATTGATGTTCATGTAAATGATAAAATACTTTCCATAATCAGCCCTGGGGTGTCAATGGCGTCCGGCACGTTAATGAAATACAGTGGGACAAAATTACGACATCCCGTAGTCTGTTCAAAACTAGCATTTAAGACGGAAGTAAAACACTTGATGTTTTGTTTCAGAGGCTTGGTGATTTTGGTCATTTAGCCCCACGTAGTTGGCTGTGGGTAAACTTTATGTGATAACCTGTGTTTTTGTGGTTTCTGTAGTAATGTTGGTATTTATAATTCAGGTGAGGATTGTGAAGAAGGCGGCCGTGGCCGTAAGTTAGGAACCATCCCGGCATTTGCCTGGGGTAGAAGTGGGAAACCATGGAACTTCCAAGATTTAATAGGCCTACTAGTACGGTACCACATGTGCATAATAATAATAATAATAATAATAATAATGATAATAAAGCAAATATAGCGAGTTGGTCGGCCCTATCAAAAGGCAATGGCATGTAGAACGGGTAAAGACCATACCTATCATTGTCTCAAGTACGGGCGTGATCCCAAGTACCTTGCTCCAAGGCCTTAAAGAACTGGATCTGGATACTCAACTGTACAAACTAATGCAGAAGGTAGTAGTTCTCTCAACAACCCGGATCGTCTGGAAGTTCATGGGTAGTGATTTGGACTATCCAGCTTAGAAGTGGCTGTTTCAGTAACTATAATTTAGTTCCCTGATGCCCGTATATTTATGTTGTGATGTACCAGCAACGTGTTATAGGTTATGTACTGTATAAAACAATAATAATAATTTATTGATAGTGAAGCTGTGTAGCTCAGGTAGTAGAGTGCTATCCTTCTCGAGGGTTCGATCTAGGCTCAGTCGTGTAATAAACGAAGGCGAACAAATACGACAGCCTTATGCCGATGGAACGTACATGAAATTATGTGAACAGAACATTCCGGAATCTCGACATCCCCAAACTAATTAAAAATAGTGTGTCTAAAAACATATTATTATTATTATTACTATTATTATTATTATTATTATTATTATGATTAAACAAATTATAAAAGATTATATCTTTACTGAATGATATTTATTTTTAAATAAGGTTCCAATTGTTTAGGACGTTCAGTTAATACATATTTTTGGTAACAATGATGGAAGAGACTTGCAAGTTTGTTGTGATGGTTGTTGTTAATTTACTTTAGGGGCTAGGGACATTTATTTATCAGTCCCGTCTAGTTGGGTGAGTGTTGGTTTTGTCTGATAAATTTTGACATATTTTGAGGTTTAGTGCATATTCTAGACGTAACAGCATATTCCGGTATATATGTCTGAATTTAAGGACAATTACAAGAACTGCTAAAATAAATCTGTTTTGTGCATCCCTAGCTAGTTGCCTATATTATGTGCATCCCTCACTAATTGGTGTTTTCGACTCTCTGTGTAACGGCAC
Source organism: Meconema thalassinum (assembly GCA_946902985.2). NCBI lineage: Eukaryota > Metazoa > Arthropoda > Insecta > Orthoptera > Tettigoniidae > Meconema > Meconema thalassinum. The sequence continues at coordinate 1,061,930,660 of OX336389.2, read as the reverse complement.
TTTACTTTCACAACTGACAGTGGCAACAGATAGCTTAGGAATGGGTAGGCAGGCTGGCTGGACTTACCACAGTAGATAATAATCTCAGGGGGTTGGGCAATTGGTCAGGAGAGAAGTATCTTCAGTTCACTAGTTACGTTCCAGTTTAATGCCCTGCATCTCAAGTGTTAGTTTCTAAAATGCTTAAGGAAAAGAGCAGGAGAAGAGATTTACAAAATCAGTGGGTGTCGGGTAATAGGGACTATTCAACAGATGGTGTCATCGTGTACTGTCAAGTTTGCTCAAAGGAAGTAAAATGTGAAAAGAAATTTCAGCTTGAACAGCATTCAAAAACAACTGCACATATTAAAGCAAAGGAGGAGAAGAACAGCACACCACAACAACTACTTCTTACGCAGGTAAAGCCTAAGTCCGGTATTCTTAATACATTTTCAAATGATCTTTGTAGAGCTTTCGTATGCAGCAATATTCCATGGAATAAATTAAACGATCCAGTTCTGCGATCATTTCTTGAGAAATATTGTGTAAATCAAAAAATACCAGATGAATCAACTCTTAGGAAAAATTACCTACCTCCGCTATATGAATCTACCCTGGAATTGATCCGTTCTGATATCGGAAGGAACTATGTCTGGATATCGGTGGATGAGACAACGGATTCATGTGGCCGTTACATAGCAAATTTCGTGGTTGGTAAATTACATCCAGACGAACCCGGTAAGCCGCATCTTCTTGCTTGTAAAGTACTAGAGAAAACCAACCATAGCACAATAGCAAGATTTGTAAATGATTCCCTGCGACTATTGTGGCCATCTGAAATTGAGGATAATATTGTTGTAAAGTGCTTGTACTGCTCACAGATGCAGCTTCGTATATGTTGAAAGCAGCAAAGGCCCTCCAAGTATTTTATCCGAAACTCATACGCGTAACCTGTTTAGCGCACGGATTACACCGCATTGCAGAAGAAATACGCACACAGTTTCCAGCTGTTAACAATTTAATTGGATGTGGGAAGAAGCTGTTTCTGAAAGCACCAGCTCGTGTCCAGTTCTACAAAGATTGTCTACCTGAAGTTCCTTTGCCACCTGAACCTGTCCTGACCAGGTGGGGGACATGGTTATCTGCAGTATCATTTTATCAGGAGAATTTTAATGAAGTGAAAGAAGTGGTTACAAAACTTGAAGATGACATTATTGCGTGTGTCCGTGATGCTAAAGTTGTGTTTGAAACCGCTACTGTTTATCAAGATGTGAATTTCATTCATGCACATTTTTCTAAACTTCCAAAAGCCATTGAGAGCTTAGAATCTTCTGGTACTCCCCTCCATGAATCACTTGATCTCGTTGAGAAAGCTGCATCCTCATTGAATTCCGCTCCAGGTGAAATTGGAGAGAAGATTAAATGCAAGTTAGAAAAGGTGTTGAATTCGAACCCAGGACTGAAGAAGATTAAGTTAATTAGTCAATAATTGAGTGGAACTAGGGTATCCTTGCCAGATGTATGCTCCGAAACTTTGGTGCCCGTGTATAAGTACTGTCCAATCACATCAGTTGATGTAGAACGATCATTCTCAGCCTATAAACTCATTTTGAAGGACAATAGACATAGTTTGTCTCCAGAAAACATTGAAAGACTACTAGTTACCTATTGTGATGCTTCTTTTTGCAACAAATGATACCTGTAAATAGGTAAGTGAATAACATTGCATGTTTTAAGTGCATATTTCATTATTTTCCGTGCATATATTCTTACTTTTTAGTGCACATTTGCATGCATATTTTCAGGGTTTTTTAGTGCATATAAATCCGGGCCCTAGTGATGAATGAGGTTGGTGCCCCGAGACTCCAAGTACGATACTATCCCGGCATGCACTTGGAAAGCGCTTGGAAGAATCCGGGAAAATCCAGACTCAGGATAGCCACTGTCGGTGTTGAGTTCGGACCTCCAATCACCGGACTTGCTGCGATCGTAGTGCACGATTAAACGCGCATGCCTACACTGTGGGGGTAGGAAAGAAAGCAGCCGTGGTCTTATCAAGGTACATCCCAAATTTGGCCTCGTTGGATGCCACGGGAAATGATCTTATGGCTGCCGATGATGGGAAAGAAGGATTCTTGTAGTTTTACATGACCGTAAATCTCGCGATCATGAGCTACCGGACCTCCTTTTTATGTGGAATCCGAGCCACAGGACTTGGCATTTCACTCCGAAAATCTCACGTGCATTTCCCGGGAATCGAACCCGGTCTACCTTGGTGAGAGTATAACGGCTTCACTGCTGCGCCACCACGCCCCTTGCCGATGGTGGGACTCGATGCTAAACATACAGCTACGAACTGCTTTTAATGCAGTGTGGACTTTGACAGGTTTTCTAGCACCAGTAGGGTTTCGAAAATCTACATGCATGTTTTAAATTTTATAGTCTATTTGTTACAGTCGTCATTACTTGCACATCAGTCGGTAATAGTAAGCTGTATCAACACTAGCACCACATGTAGATATTATTATTATTATTATTATTATTAATGATAATATTATTAATAATAATAATAATAATAATAATAATAATAATAATAATAAAAGCTATTCTGGTCGTAGAGTGCTATCCTTCTTGACGATTCGATCTAGGTTCAGTCTAAAATAAAATGAAGGTGATGAAATACGACAGCTTTATGTCGACGCATTTAATGGCACGTATAAGAAAATAATCATGCGAACTCAAAAATTCCGGCAACTCGACATCCTCGAAAAACATAAAAGTAGTGAGTGTGTTTAAAAATTATTATTATTATTAATATCAATGTTATGGCATTCATTTCTCCACGTAAGTGGGACAAATCAACATATCATCGGCTTGTTTGTAAGACGGTATGACAACTTCTTTTAGGGTGGCACATTGAGAAACGCGTGAACTATTATTAGACTATTATCGTTGTTGCGCTGTGTTTGCAAAAACTTAGACCATAACGGTTCCCTTCAATAATTTAGCACATCGTTAGAATTTCAATTTCCTAATGTAGGCTATGCACTTGCAGTAAGTTATTAATAGGCCATAAGATTGGCTGAATCCTAAACAGATCTACCACCCCTAGTTACGCAGGCCACTCCCTGTGAGTGAGTGAATCGGTTGTTCATAGGCTCGGTTTGTGTATTCATTGCTATTGGCAGGGATCAATCACCTTCGGACTCTTGTCTACCTTCCACAGCGTTGTAGGTGAGACCTGAGGGGAGAAATCAGCTGTGCTGTTGAGGGCAACGAAGTCTAAGCCCTTATCCAAGACATTGACCGACGATTTTTGTGATTTAATTCCACCTACACTAATTAAGATATGACTAAATTTCATGAAGATATTTGCTTAGAATACCATCTTCTGTCGCCAGTGTAACGGACGTCACGCATATCAATTACACCCTGTATATAACATTCCAAATGGTTTAGTGATTTAGCGACTAATTAAATTCCAATTGACGACAAAATATTAGAATTCAGTATTATGGCACGTATAAGAAAATAATCATGGCACGTATAAGAAAATAATCAAGCGAACTGAAAAATTTAGTGACTATTTGAATTCCAGTTAGGGAAAAGGCTTTTCACATTCAGTATTGCTTAGGGATATAGCGACTGTTTCAACTCTTGATAGTGACAATAAACAGGGTGTAATTGATATAATGGAAGTCCGTTACACTGGCGATAGAATACACTATTCTAAGCAAATATCTTAATGATATTTAGTCGTATCTTAATTAGTGTAGGTGGAATTAAATCACAAAAATCGTCGTTGCCCTCAGAAGCACAGCTGACTTATTCCCGTCGCCCTCCCCTCCAACGTTGAGGAATGTTGACAAGAGTCTGAAATAGAGTGACCTCCTCGTCTTGTCTGCCAATGACATTCAAATACACAAAACTGAGCCTATGAACAGCCGATTCACACCTTCATGGGGAGTGGCTACATGACTAGTGATGGTGGATCTGTTTACCGGGAGTTAATATAGTCGCTAAACCCCTAAATAATACTGAATTTGAAGTATTTCGTTGGTAACGGAAGTTTAAATAACTGCTATATCCATAAACAACACTATTTTTAAAATATTTTTCGCTAACGAGAGTCGAAACAGTCACTAAAATCCTAAGCAATACTGAATTTAAAATATTTTATAACCAAATTGACGGAAAATTCACTAAATTGTCTACACTGCTGTTATAATGTTAAGACGTAGTGCGTACGCACACCGTCAAATTGCGTTACTCTAGGAGCGTTCCGTTCCTGCTTGGGACTAGGATATCAGGACTGTACGAGAGGTGTGGAGGCAGGGCTGGACCAATACGTACAGTAGTCGGGGCTCAGAACGTATGGTTTCTCTATCTGTGCGGCGTACGCAGGATTTCTTTCTGTGAGGAATTTCAAGCATAATAGTCGTATAAGTCATTAAAATGATATTTCGATTATTAGGCTACTCATAATTAAATGCAATACATTCTCTTTGCATGAAAACTATTTTGATTTCATTTTCCAAAACATTAAATTAAATTGCAAATTATTGAAAATGTGCAAAATTCATTTTAACAAATATGGAAAACAGTAACTAAATAAAATGAAAAGATGCATTGGTATGTGACTGCTTATAGTGTTGGTATTAGGCCTACTGTATGTGTGTTCGTTTGAGTATTCAGTGTGAGAAGAATAAAATGTTGCTCTCCATGACTTTACTGTCATTACTGCAGCAGACTCTCAAAATTTGGCTATCTTGATGGTTTGGTCTGCATAGCTCCTTACAATTAATTAATTAATTAATGTACACGGCAAGCCAAGTGGGCTCCTTCTGAGTAAAGCCTCACTGGCGGTAGTGTAAAATATTTAGCAGATGTGATTAAGATGGGACAATATAAGGAGAGGGGTTGAAACCTTAAAACCTTCCCTACCAAGTACGCCACTGGTGGTGATCCAAGAGAGGTCATACAGATATAGAAACAATAAGTTCTGAGCCCCGACATTCGTATTGAAATTCACTAAATTGTCTACACTGCTGTTATAATGTTAAGACGTAGTGCGTACGCACACCGTCAAATTGCGTTACTCTAGGAGCGTTCCGTTCCTGCTTGAGACTAGGATATCAGGACTGTACGAGAGGTGTGGAGGCAGGGCTGGACCAATACGTACAGTAGTCGGGGCTCAGAACGTATGGTACCTCACGTACAGTCCTGATTTCCTAGTCTTTTTCAGGAAAGGAACGTTCCTAGAGTAAAACAATTTGACGGTTTTACCGTACGCACATTTTATTTATGTATTAACGTTGAAACAGCAGTGTTGCCAATTTAGGGATTATTCCGACAATTTGGTGACAAAATATTTTAAATTCAGTATTGTTTAGGGATTTAGCGACTTTTTAAACTTTAGTTAGCGATTTAAACTTCCGTTTTCAACAAAATATTTTAAATTCAGTATTACGGTGTAGCGAGTATTTTAACTCTCATTAGCGACAAAAGATTTTAAAATCGCTATAGTTTACGGATTTAGCGACATTTTAAACTCTCGTTAGCGACGAAATATTTTAAAATCAATATGGTTCATGGGTTCTGCAACTACTTAATCTCCCGATAGCGTCATAGTATTTTAAAATCAGTATGGTTTAGAGATTTAGCGACTATTTAAATACCCGTCAGCGACAAAAATTTAATTTGTTTGTTGCTAAGACATTTTACGACCATTTAAACTCCCGTTATCGACAACATATTTTAAATTAAATATAGTTCAGGGATTTAATGAGTATTTAATCTCTTGTTAACAACAAAATATTTTAAATTAAGAGTTGCTTTGGTATTTAACCAGACAACCGTAAAGCCATTTCAAAATTTTACTGCAATCTGTTGGACGGGTCTTGAGTTATACACGTAGTTAGGCTACATGAAAAACTAAACTGGCTATTTTTGTAGCCTATTTTCATCGTATGAAAAAATTGTGCTTCTGAGATCACCTTTTCTCCGTGTGTGTTCCTAATTAAATCTAAACGGCTGGAGCGATTTCAATGAATCTCGGTAAGGACAAACTTAGTAAGACCAGTAGGATATATGAAAATAGGCTATTTAGTTCTTCACGGAACTACTTGTTTCATTATGTTGGAAATGGCTAAGACAGGGAGACAGAAGGATAAAAGTCCAATTTTATTAATATAGATATAAAAAGTATCCTGACCCATGGTTCATTAACTACTGTACACTCAGCATTATATTAGTAGGCTTATGTTGTGCCCCACAGCCAAGAAATTGTGGTTGTTCACTTGTTGTTGTTGCTTATTTTAGAAGCTGCGAGATCGTGGTCATACAGCCCCGTGAATTTTGTGTGTGTGTAATTCGTGTGTTAACCTGTGTTATTGTGGTGGCTGTACTAGTGTATGTATTTGTAAATTAGGGATAGAATTGGGAAGGAGGCGGCCTTGATTATGTTAGGAACAATTTACCTGGAGTAGAATTAGGAAACCATGGAAATCCACTACCAATGTGGCTGAAGTAATCGAACCCTCCTCATCTCAGTTTTACCTCACAAGGTTGAGTGTACCCCGTTCCAACCCTCACACCAGAATTAACATTTCTTGGCAGCGCTGGGAATCCAACCCGGACCCCTGGGGCGACAGCCAAGAACTCGAGCCGCTACACCGCGAGGTGGTTGGTTACGCGCCTGCTTCTAAGAATGAAGACTGGCAATCCTCAAGTGTGGTGGTAAAGGTGATTGTAATGGTGGTGTTCCATGAGAAGTAATACAGATTTAGTAACTATAAGTTCTAAGTCCCGAATTGGTATTGATCCAGCTCTGCCTCAACTCTTACCTCTTGTACAGTCCTGATATCCTGGTCTTGAGAAGGAACGAATCGCTCATAGATTGACGCCGGTGTACGTACGCACTTCTTCGTATTAACTTTACAACAGCAGTATTACAATTTAGCAAATTTCCCGACAATTTGGTGAAAAAAATATTTTTAATTCAGTATTGTTTAGCGACTTATTAAATTTCGTTAGCGACAAAATATTTCCAAATCCGTGAGGTGTATGGGTACAGCCAAGCATTTAAACTCCCGTTAACGACAACATATTTTAACGTCAGTATTAAACCTAATGCGAAAAACCCACCGGATTAGCGAAGTAAGTGCTACCCTCTATGTAGGAGGCCTTTGCCCTTCGAAGGAACATTCAGGCTATTACTATTATTAAGGGGTTTAGCGACTGTTTAAAATCTCGTTAGCGACATACTATTTGAAATTCAGTATAGTTTAAGGGTGCAGCGACTTTCTAAACTCTCGTTAGTGACATAATATTTTAATTTGATTGTTGTTTAGATATTTAGTGACTATTTAAACTCCCGTTAGCGACAAAATAGTTAAAATTAAATATTTCTTAGGGACTAAGTGACTAAGGAATTTAAATTCCTTGGCGGAGCCGGAATCCAACCCGTTCCCCTGGAGCGACAGGCAAGAACGCTAGCCGCTACACCACGAGGTGGCCCGTTATGCAATTGCTTCTTAGAATGAAGACTGGCAATCTTCGACTGTGGTGGTAAAGGTGATGGTTATGGATGGGGACCAGATTCTTAGGTTTTTACCTATTTTTTCCTTACTTCTAAATACAAAATTACTTAAATACTTTTCCGAATCACATTCAATAGGGCCATTCATGAATCCTGTAGTAGGCTACCTTAAATCCCTAAATGTTATGCGAGTACCTAAAAAATACCTCATTGCTGTTTTGTTCCATTTATTGTAGTATATTTGAATTCTTAGTCCATAATTTTTAAAGTAAACCTGAAGATAGTATTTATTCCTAGCCCTAGTTGATTGAGAGAAATCCTACCTGCTAGAAAATTCATATATTTTCTGCACTTTTCAGCTCAGGCCTATATCTTATTGTTTGGTTATTTACTGTCAGGAAAGTGGTAATAAATCTCTTATTATTTCCAAGAATCCTATATCCAAATAAACAAAATTAATTTAACAGGCTAGAGTGTGAAAATCACCTCTGACAACCTTGGTTTTATTGAATTTGAATAACTTAGATATTTAAGGGGAGCAAATATTGCCTAAAAGTGTGAAGTTTTTGGTGATAATTTGATGCCGTATCTCGTTGCAATCAGATTGCCTACTAACAATTAGGCATGCATTTTAAGCTTTGCGGAACTTATGCCATCTTTTGCTACACTTTAAACATAAAAACCTATTTAAAAATCGATTCTACCTATCAAAAACTTTAAAAAACTATTTTATGTTTTTGAAAACTTAATATTATAACTTTAAAAACCTAAAAATCCGGTCAGTAGAGATGGTGGTGTTCCATGAAAGGTAATACAGATAATGAAACTATAAGTTCTGAACCCCGACTTCGTATTGATCCAGCTCGGCCTCAGATCTTACATCATGTATAGTCCTGATATCCTGGTCTTTAGCAGGAAAGAAACTCTCCTCGAGTGACGCAATTTGACGGTGTGCGTACGCACTTCTACGATACAACAGCGGTGTTGTGAATTTAGCAATTTGGTGACAAAATATTTTGAATTCAGTATTGTTTAGGGCTTTAGTGACGAATTAAACTCTCGTTAGCGACAAATTATTTTAAAATCAGTGTCTATTATTTAGGAATTTAGCGACTATCTAAACTTCTGTTAAGTGACAAAATATTTTAAATTCGCCATTGTTTAGGGATTTAGTGGCTATTTAATCTTCTGTTGGTGAGAAAATAACTTAATCTCAATATTACTTAGGGATTTAGCGACTAGTTAAATTCTGAATAGCGACAACATGTTTTAAATTCAGTATTGTTTAGATATTTAGTGAATATTTAAACTCCCGTTAGAAACAATATTTTATTTAATATTCAATACTTTTTTAAACTCTTAACAACAACAGAATTTTAATTTAGAGTTGTTGATAAGTTTAGCAACTGTCTAAGCTCTCCTTGGTCTATTCTAATGAAGTATTTTTTTCCAGATATTTAGTGACTATTTAAACTCTCGGTAGAGACAAAAAATAGTTTCTTTATTGTTAACACACGAATATAGTGACATTTGACTACTACTTGGCAAGTTTAAAAAAACCTGAGTTGCCGCAGCAACTGGCTGAGGAGATTGTCCAAACTTCCCTATCTCCTGACATCAGTCTCAATCAATATTTAAAATCATATAATATTGTGTGAATCTCCTCTTGAAATAACTGCCACCATCCCGTGATAGAACTCATGGGCACTATGGGAAACAAGAGGGAAGCCTTGGTTTTGTGTGACCAATCTCGTGACCATTAGCCATGTGACACTAAAGGAAATCTGTGTGCAGTTTGATGTTATTAATATATCGGATACTCTGCGAAATTATCGCTCTAATTGTTGTTGTTATTAATTCATTTTTCAGAGCTTTGGGCGTCATGGTCATCAGCCCCGTGTATTTGGATGTGTGTGTCAAATTTGTCTTATAACCTGTGTCTCTGAGGTGTGCGTAATAATGTGTGTGTAACTGTATTTATTGAGGTTGGGAATGAGGTAGGAGCCTCGAGACTAGAAAAAAGATCCTGCGGCGTAGCCATGCACGTTAAATCTCTCACCACTACCGCGACTGTGAGCTTCAGCAAGTCCAGAGATCGAAATTTCGAATCCTGGCGCTAACATAGGCTATCCTGACTGTGTTTTCCCCGGGCTTTTCCACACTCCCTCCAGGCAAATGCCAGGATTGTACCTTATTTAAAATCTCAAGGCACCTACCATATCCCTATCCCAAAATTCAGCTACACACACTATTACAACCATCACAGAAGTTGAACACAAACGCAAGTACACCAAGATGTACGAAGCCCTAAAAGTTGAATTACCAGCAATAGCCACCCTCTCATAACTTGGTTAAGACAAGTTTCCATATGAAGGCCTATCAGAGAATTAACATTGTCAATCATTAGGACAAGGCTTATTTTGCAAACATTCACTGGGAACGGTTTTAATGATAATTAGATAAAAAGTGTTCATTTTAAAAACGAATCAGGTGCTTTACCTATAATTGTGAAAAAAGTACAGAATCATATCGTCAGCTTACAAGTGAAACACACTAAGTTAGAGAACACGTTCTTTAGAAGATGAGGCTTGCGTATTTATACGCATAGTTCATTTCCTTATGAACCTATTCACCAATTGTGTAGCCTATGTTTCATTTGTAAGCTGACCCGTGTTTCCTAGTTGCGTACAAATCACGAGAGTTGGTCCTCGTTGCGTACTCTCATTATTTACCAGATATACGAGTTGCGTATCCAGAGATATGCGAGTTGCGTCACACATAGCCCTATTTCCCTTCCCACTTTAACAGACTGAGGACTGGCTGCCAAATACAGTAAGTTTTGATTCGATAGGTGTGGTTAAAAATATGTGTCAATTTAAGCTACATTTTACTCGTTGCAGTTTAAAATTTAAGGCAGATATGTATACGCCACGGCTTTAATGTATTGTAGTGTGTTACAATTTCGCCCAGTTGAAATTTGATCATTTTATTTAGCAGAAACTCCTAATTGTCCAGTGCGTTTTTGTTTCGTCTGATGTTTCTGGAATTGACACTAGGCTATTCATTTTTACATAAGTGGTGGTTTGTGCCTCACTGACGGCTTCTAAGAATTGAAATATGTTTGGATGTGCATGATAAAACTGCAGAAACTTTAACGCTGCTGCTAGCGGTAGTGCCTTAATCACTTGGCCACTACACACAACGGTCCACCCGCCGAGCTGCCAATGCGATCTTCGATCACTTTATTATAACACGCACTGCACAACCCCTTTAGATGGGAAGGCAGAGCATGAAAATTCCTACCCATTCTCAGATATCATAGCGATCCCACATTCTATATCGAAATGCCTGTTTTAAACAGGTTTTTACTCATTCCTAATTCCTAATTTTCCTACAAATATTTCTAACTTTCCTACAAATATTTCTAACTTTCCAACAAATATTTCTAACTTCACAACAAATATTTCTAACATTCCAACAAATATTCCTACCACTCCAAAAATTATCCTAACACTCCAACATATAGCCTATTCCTAATTTTCCTACAAATATTTCTAACTTTCACAAATATTTCTAACTTTCCAACAAACATTTCTAACATTCCAATACATATTTCTAACTTACAACAAATATTTCTAACATTCCAATAAATATTCCTACCACTACAACAAATTCCTAACATTCCAACATGTGTACCTAATTTTCCTACAAAAATTTCTAACTTTTCTACAAATATTTCTAACATTCCAACAAATATTTCTAACTTTCCTACAAATATTTCTAACATTCCAACATATACATTTCTACCTTTCCTACTTTGGCGGACAGATGACCTCGCTGCTCCGTCCCTTAAAACAACATTAACTAACTAACTAACTAACTAACTTTACTACAAATATATCTAACTTTCCTACAAACAATTCTAACATTCCTACGAACATTTCTAACATTCCAAGAAGTATTTCTCATTTTATACAAGCATTCCTAACTTTCCTACAAACATTTCTAGCTTTCCAAGACGTATTTCTCATTTTATACAAACATCCCTAACTTTCCTACAAACATTACTAGCTTTCCTACACACATTTCTAATTTTGTACAAATATTTCTAAATGTCCAACAAATATTTTAAAATTGTCGGAAAAAAATAACTTTTGAGGAAATATTTCTAATTTTAGACAAATAGGCTACAGTAAGTTATATTAAACCTTTTAGCAAATATATCCCTAATGTTTGCTGAGTAACACAATAATTCAGTGGCAGAAGGTTGATCCGGAAATAAAGCCTTTAAAAGTAAAGACCATTACGTCCAAGGAATAAACTTGTATTCCACCAACAACCAATGAGAAACGCGTAGCCTCCAGCGAATCAAACCTATCAATTCCAGTCAATCTCCGATCAATGAGGAACGCAGCACTCGTCCGTGATAATCAGCACTCATTTAATTAGTTTGTTATTGGTAGGTAAGCGAAAGTCTAATAGTACGGAAAGTACATACCATGCATTGCAAGCGATTAACTGAGCAATCCTTCTGCTACAATCCTTTCACTGAGTTCTGATTCCACTGAGAGATGAACCACTCCTTCCTAAAGCTAATAAAACTAGATATGGGCCTACTCGCCCACCATTTCGGTTCTTTGTTGTCTTCCGTTCTATTGGTAATTGCCTTCTAAATCTGGACCATTCTTGCTAATTTCCACATCATCAATTCATTTAGATACGCATCCGAGTCTATTTCTGTACGAAGAGCTTTAGAAAATTCATTGTTAATTATTTGGATTTGAACCTTGAACTTTTGACTTAATTTAAAACTCCACGATCGGTCCTTACTGGTAAGTTATTGGAGTGGAAGTGACTTTGGTCAATTGGAAGGGCGAATGGAGACTGGAGAACTATGGGATGACTGTTATTAACGGTGGGATTCTGGCTTCCATTGCCTGTTTCCCATCGCACCGTCCTAACCAGGTTGGTACAGTTTGTTTTGTATTCACATAAATGATGATTCCACCAGACCCTAATAACCAAACGCTTAAAAATACTGGAACAGAAGAACCAAAATGGAGCGTGACCATATCCTCTCATAAATGAGCCATCTTTTCACCCTGTGCAACCTTCTACGGCAGTATGGTCTCCTGTTGGCAAGTGGACACTGGTTGGCTAACTAAGCTAACCAGCGGGGCTAACTGAGATTTCTTTTTGAGTTTAGTGTTGTCACAAGTTGCTATCTAAAATTAACTACCCCAGAGAAAAAATCTACTAAAATGTCACTAAATGAAATCTCTCTCAAACATAATACCCAAGGAATAAACTGGTATTGCACCTACAACCAATGAGGAACGGACAGCCTCCAGCCAATCAAACCTAGGAGCCCTTGCCAAGCTCCGATCGATAAGAGGTGCAGCACTCTCACCAAACTTTCAAGCAATTCGCACACATAACCCTCTTAGAAGTACTGTATATTATTGAAAAACAAAAGTCTAATAGTGCTGAAAGGAAATTATCATGCATTGTGAATGATTCGCTAAACAAACTTTAATCCGTGAAGCTTTCATTCAGTTGGCAGTTCCGTAGAGATGGACCACACCCTCCGTATATGTAGGTAGGTATGGAACTTTCTACCACATTATGATCTCCTAATAACTAGTCGTCACTGAATAACTCTTAGAGACGGACCAGCGGGGCTAACTGAAGGGACCCAATGGCATATTATTTTATTAACTGTTACGACCCAAGACAGACCAGCGCCGAGCGGGGCAGGCGGCTGTTATGCATCAATCACAGTGACAGAGCAACTAACGTGCTAGTTATATCGAACAAAACTGATCCTGAACAAGTATTATATCTGTAAGACTTAGGCAATAAGATAATAACTAATAAGAAGAATAAAGAATAAAGCTTGTAGTTTTAGGTGACCGTTAATCTTGCGATCATGAGCCACTGGACCTCCCTTTTACGTAGGATCCGAACCACAGAACATGGGATTTCACTTCGAAAATCTCACATGTATTGACCGGGAATCGAACCCGGTCCACCTTGGTGGAGACAAACAGCTTGACCGCTACGCCACCACGCCCCTTATAATAATAATAAATTGTGAGTTCCTGTGAATATTAATTACAATAGCCTAGCTTCTTGTACACAACACTTCCTAATAGCTGAAACACCCACCTCAATAGGGACCATTTATTTCTTCATTAATTCATTATTTACCGGTAAGTTAATGATTTATTTCATACTAGTAAACTCGCCCCGGCTTCGCCCGGGAACAGTTATGAATGCAAGGTGATAGGCTACTTTTAACCGAGGTCTTATAAGATTTCCTTGTATACGACATTAGTCGTTTTCCCTCCAGCAGTGAACACGGAAAGATTTCGGTTTGATATAACACGTGATAGAGCCACGTAAAGCTGTCCATGAGAAAATCTTTCTCCACTGAGATCAACTCCAGTCACGCTAAGTGTCTGACTCTGTGCTTTGTTTATAGTCATGCCAAAGCAGACTTTTACTGGGAATTGTACTCGTTTGAAATTATATGGCAAATCTGAAGGAATCATAGGGATTCTGGTTCCTAAGACAGTTTTTCCTGTACCACAGCTAGTTAGCATAGTTGCTTCAATGAAACAGATAGGTGTATTCCGATTCCTTAGATCACGCAAGGTCCTGTCTACAGCTTCAACGGAAGTTTTGTGCGACATTGTAGCCTCATCCCATACAACTAAAGAACAATTTTGGATTAAACTGGCAGTGTTACTTTGTTTTGACATATTGCATACGCTTCCATCATTACTGCTGACTTGCAAAGGAAGTTTAAATGTTGCATGTGCTGTTCTTCCCCCTTCCAAAAGAGTGGCTGCAATTCCAGGTGATGCGACGGCAAGAGCAATATTACCACCAGACCTCACTTTGGCCAGCAACAAGTTAATCAAGAACGTTTTGCCCGTGCCTCCAGGGACATCGAGAAAAAATATCTTACCTTCCTTCTTAAAGATGCTAGATAATTGTGATCGTGTCATAAGCTTGTTTCTGATCGTGGTTCAGGCGATGTTCTTCTTGAGCAACGGTTTGAAGGAGCCGAGGATGAAGTCTTTCTTTCTCTTGTGACAATCGAAAAATGATTTGTTGTTGCTCTGTTTCATTGCTACGTGATAAGCGTTTTTTTTTCATGTCAATGAACTATGACCTATATCCGTCTTACATCTCGGCATGATGGCTTAAAATCACTGACTGAACTATTAATTATAACGAATTCTTGTCAGACGTAATTTAAGAATGGCGAGGTGCATGAAACACAAATCCCCTTTCCGACCAATCTTAACTTAACTGTGTATTTTGTGGAACGGAAGTTCACAGGTGAAATGAAGAGTTGCACTTCCAGGGAATGAAACACAAATCTCCCTTCAGTCCAATCTTAACTTGACTGTGTATTTTTCGGAACGGAAAATTCACAGGTGAAATGAAGAAAAGCCGAGTTGCACTTCCAGGGAATGGTGAGGTGCATGCAACACAAATCTCCCTTCCGTCCAATCTTAACTTGACTGTGTATTGTGCGGAACGGAAAGTCCTCAGGTGAAATGAAGAAAAGCTGAGTTGCACTTCCAGGGAAACTCCAAACTCAACACGACTCGATGGTTTGCTGCTGGCTTTATCAGGGGTAATAGGTTCGCCCGCTAGCTAGGCTCTAACAGGGGTGGTAGACTCGCCATTAGCTAGCTCGTAAACTGTCGCCTCAGTATTTGAATGAACATGGTTGGAAGAAATGAAAACGTAAAAACACTTATAGTGGGCGATGTATTGAAGATAGAGATATGCTCTCCCAGACTTGTTTGTAGAACTTTTCATGCTGAACAATTCTTACACTCATAGTATTTAGATATTTTTAACGGTTTGCGCAGCGTAAGCTTACAAAGCGCTCGGATGCCAGTTTTTCTTTTCGATTTTTTCACTGAAATCGTTACTGCTCGGCTTCCTTCGATCATAAATAAATTATTTTCTACAGAAATCATCCTCGAGCTATCCTTTACAGAAAGGTGAAAACCGCATCAAAATACATCCAGAGGTTCTCGAGATTACCCGTGACATGCAAGAATCGGGGACTTAGTTGTATACTAAGAAGAGATTTAATTTAAATTATTAACTGCCTACGATTTGTTAAACATAGTTTTTAATGATTTGTTATTCTTTATTTCTCTATCGAAATTTGATGTTTTTCAGTCGGTCAACACGATTGTACCCAATTGTAATGGGTGGTTCCCTTATCCTGAAAATAAATACATGAAATTAATAAATACACTTGGATAACCAGTTTCGATCATCAAGCGATCATCATCAGATCGATTACATTTAGGCTATTAAATCTGTCTACAAGTGTGGGTGATAGTACTGTATTTAGGCCTACAATCTGTACACTTATTTAGTTGCAGTAGTAGTTAAACTAACGCAACGAGTCAATAATTGTTAGTTAGCCTATATGTGATATTTTGTAGAGCCTCCGTCGCTTAGGTGGCAGCACGCCGGCCTCTCACCGCTGCGGTCCGTGGTTCAAATCCCGGTCACTCCATGTGAGATTTGTGCTGGACAAAGCGGAGGCAGACAAGTTTTACTCCGCGTACTCCGGATTTCCCTGTGAAAACTTTCATTCCAGGAACAATCTCCACTTTCATTTTATTCATCTGCCATTCATTTAATCATTGCTCCAGAGGAGTGCGACAGGCTTCGGCAGCCGGCACAGTTCATATCCTCACCACTAGATGGGGGCTTCATTCCTTCCGTTCCTGACCCGGTCGGTCGACTGGAAACAGGCTGTGGATTTTCATATTTGATATTTTGTCAAGATACTGAAAGAGGTGATTAACCTTCACATTTGCTTGCTTAGTGTGATAATGTGATTGTAGTTAAATGGTCAGGCTTGAGTGGATTGTATACTTAGCTGCTTGAGTTGCAAGCGGTCCAGATGCGAGCAGTTAACCTGCACTGAACTAAAGTCAGCTGGTCCGTTCAGTCGTAGAGAGTTTGGCTACTCGGGTGGATATGCTACTGGATCGTGCTGCTTGTAAAGCATAGTGTCATGGAGGTGAACAGAAGTATTGTTAGAGGCATAATAATCATACAGTTTGATTTACCTGGCTCTCCAAGAAGACGCATGCGGAAGTCGATGTAATTCTCTCGGTCATACACCCGCTCCTGCCGCTTGCTTCTCAGACGAACAACACCTTCTCCAACCACGTGGAAGTGTAGACCTGTAACATGAAACACATTGTCACACGCAGCCACTTAACGTAAAGCAGAAGTAGACCAGTACATCAAAGTAGCCTAAGTCATGTTTTGTACAACACGAGGGTGGTGAGCAACACAACTGATTATCGTTGAGTTAATTGATATTAAAACTGTATAATCAGTCGACACAATGTAATTCCAATTACTGGGAAATGCGAAAATTACCTACAAAAATTACATGTCATTAATATATACAGGGTGTACTTGATATAATGGAAGTCCGTTTCACTGGTGATAGAAGAGACCATTCTAAGCTTCCAAGGTAAAAGGTTTTTTCACCTATCTTTAAATTGAAAATTAATCATTAAAAGTCAATGTTTTTGGGTTTTTCAGAAACTCTTCACGCAGGAGGTGGGGCAGCAGTCTGGGGGAAGCGTGGTGGGGCGAGGTGGGACGACACGCGGAGGGAAAGTTGTTATGTAATCGGAGCATTGACCTTACCGGTTGAGGGGTGGTATCAGCTGTTATGAGGATAGTAGTACCCATCTCGTAAGAAAATTTGTATTGCTGTTGTTCTTGTTGTTGTTGAAATTGTACGCAATGGCTTGGTACGTTAGGGCCGGTATTATTGTGTAACCTACTTTGTAAGTGTGGAGCTCATTGATTGATATTCATGTAGCCTAAATTATAAAATAATTTCGATAATCAGCCCTGGTGTGTTATTGGCGTCTGGCATGTTAATGAAATACAGTGGGACAAAATTCCGACATCCCATAGTCTGTTCAGACGGAAGTAAAATACTTGACGTTTTGTTTGAGAGGCTTGGCGATTTTGGTCATTTAGCCCCATGTAGTGTACCCAATGGTACGAGGGCTGACTGGCATCGAACAGGGGTCTCTATAGAGGAAAGATCAGGTCCATGATTTTTCTAAGAATCGAACCATTGATCTCTGAGGGGGAACAGCCACAGTGAACCCAAGGTGCAATGAGATAATAACAGTATATGATAATAAAAGCTTAATTCCACGTCCAGAACGGGAATTTTAGGCAATAATAAGTTGGAATATTGTGTAAACTGCAAGCCAGTATACGAACATGCTAGCAAAAGCTACAAAAACCGAACCAACTTGACAGCTGATAAAGTGGATTTGAAAATGGGAGGTACAGGCGGACGCCAGTGCACTATTTCTTGGCGGCACTGGAGTGGGAAGACAGTGAATAATGACCGAGAAAATCCCCGTCAAACAAGGCAGAGAAGCAGAGAGGGGATGGTCATCTAGAGAAATTAATTAATTACTGCCAAATGAAGCATTCTAATGGGATGAGACTTACACCCAGATGCTTATATTCAAAGAGAGGTAATTTAGGAGGGTCTGCACACCTAAATTAAAGCCTGTATGTGATTATGAGATATTCACAGCCAAACCGCGGACGGGCAAGGGTCAGTCTCGTAGCAGGAGGGGATGCACCCAAGATAGCGTTACCACGCCATGGAGGAAAGCAATTAATTTTAATTAATTGAGCGAAGGAATCACCGGCACGCAAGTGGATCTGGAACCTTCATGAAAAGACGATCAAGAATCACGCTGTACCTGGTCAATAAACGCGATATTTCAGAAAAGAGCATCTCCTGATATGCAAGAGGACTACTTTTTGTCAGAAACCCTTATATGGGAGATGAAGCTGGGGAGAGTCAGTTCTTCTTTGACTCAACTTGTGGGACGACATGCTGTCCAGCCACACGGAATAAGTGCGCGCAATATGCAAGTCGTTATAATCGGAATCTTTGTGATGGACAATGAGAGGTGCATTATGCAGCCTAGTACAAGTAATTCTGCATTAATATTATAAACAGTCTACGGCAGACATATAATCAGGCAGTATACGCGACTAGTAATCAGTACAGCGTAGAGATATTGCAGTACGATTTTGATAGACAATGAACTTATCCACAGGAATAGTTATGATCTTTAAAGTATCACATATAATTGTAACAGATACTACAGATTACGGGAACCTGGAAGGCATCACAAGTATTTGTGATATATAATTGAGCAGCACACTAGAAGATAGAAGATAGGAATTGTAGGAGACGGGAGATGAGCACACCTACTCGAGGTAGACTTTCGGAGGGGGCAGGCGGATGTCAGAATTTTGCAGCATCGCATCTCTGAAATCACGCAATAGTGGAAAGCCCAGCAAGGCTCCGTGTGTAAATTACCTGTAAAGTTAGTGATAAAAGTGATAACCTAAAGTGTTTAAATTTGTGTGTTGAAATAATGTGTGGTATTTCAAAGTGTAAAATGCAGGTATTACAAGATGTAATTACCACGTGCAAACCATATTCAATGCTGTTTGTGAAAAGTGTTGTGATGGCTTAGAAGAAATCAAAATGGTAGGCGCAATGCTGTATTGTTGGGTAAACCCAGTCAGAATGAAAGTGAGTACCATCCAAATATGTTAATATGATTTAAGAGCTCACCATACAACATGTCATTCCCTCAAATACTAAGAATTTGCAGTCATTTGTATACGAGTTCACATCCCTCGTATCTTAGTAAATATATTGCTTTGAGGATGATAAACTTACGATCATTTAGGCGTAAGATGTTGATGAAAGTAACGGTAACGTTAACTAATAATAATAATAATAATAATCTGAGTTCGTTGTCAATAATAAATCTAAAATAGGCATATTGATGCCTTATAGAACGTGCAAATTGTGTCATGTCCATTGAAAGAATACAGTGTTATTGTGAAGAGTGAGAAAGAGAGATATAATAGCGAGATAGAGAGAGTTTTTCAGTGTCATTGAAATATTAAATAATGTTAAATGCTACATGGTTGTGTTTGAGAGCCATTAAGGCAGATAATGTAATTGCCAGTAAATTGATACATGTCCTAGAGCTACGTAAAGCCTTGGTTTATAATTAAATGAAGGGAGGACATGAGTGCATTATGAATTGAGCCCTCTAAAAGAAATGTTGTTTTAGCCGCTATAAGCGAGCATGTCTAACGTAGAATCAAGAGATTTGTGTCAATAATTGCAGGGACCATCCGAGATAGTTCGCGCGTTGATGAATCTAGTAGGCCAATCTTCGAATCAAAGATGTGTTGTATAGCCTCAGAGCATGCATATATTTAGCAACAGAGTTGGGCCAGATGTTATCTGTAACCCACTGTTAGCAGAGTCTTCGCTACCAGGGAAAACAATGAGACATCCTAGGTATGCCATTTTAATAATTGATCTACCCGGGGAGGTAAGACAATTTCTTCGAGTAGGAAACATGGTGATTTCCTTAATATATTCGTACCCGTACGGCGCGAGATAACAGTTTGAAACTCGGCTGGTAAGCGTCCAGAGCCACTGATTGCATCCATAAAACGGCGAAACTATTGGAGATCCATCCCTAGCTATGAATACTAATTAGGAGCCGAATTGAGCCCATTAAATACCTTAAGTGTAGGTGTTAAATACTAGGATCAACTCCATTCACAATGACACACCCAATCATGGACCCCTGAAAGAGCTGCACCAAGAGTGAGCATATGGCAAGGTTTGTTTACAAGGAGAATATCGGTCAGGAAGGCAGGCGAGAGGCTGCAGACCGGGGTAGCCATCTTGGAAGGGCGGACCTTGACGACCCTGTTGTGTTCGCACCGAGGGGAGTTAATTGACCGTGTCCCTTTTACTTTTTTCTTTTTAAGGTTGTACTGGAAAACTGAAGGATCTCGTTATCTCTGAAAGTAATTGAAATATGCCTGATATTATTGTATCAAATGAATTATATGCATTGTATCCATTGGAATAGAATGTTGGATCAGAGTAATCGGATAAGATTTGGCCAAGTTGTTGTCTGAGGACATCTTAACTGCACCAAATAAATAGATGCATTTTGTAAAGAGTAATTACCCAGTTTATGCTAATTTACTCAGACGGGTAGCATTATTGCACGATATAGCACGTTTGTAACGATAGTAATGACATGACCAGACCCAGAAGATTGTTGTATGGTGAAGCTAAATCAGTAATTATATATGTTTTGGAGGGGAAGGTAATTCATTTCGAAGTTTGAAATCTATGGGAAAAGGAAACGATGTTGCGCAGAAAACAACACATGTTATGCAAAGAATAAGGTAATGTAATCAATGTTGTTCAAGGTAAATGTTCCGTTTCAGAACGGACAAATATTTTAATAATTGCACATAATGAATATTCAGTTGTAATTTGTATTTTTATTGTTGTGTTGTGATATGCAAATTTAAGATAAATTGTGCGATGTGAAAGACACTATGAACATTTGTTAATGCCAAGAGTATCAATGTTAGGATATCTAGGATAGATATGGGTGCGGAGGAGCGCCAACTTTATGAGAAGAGACTCACATATATATTTTGATTTTGTGTTGTGGGAAAGTAATTATAATATTTTTGTGTTTTGTTGTGTTTTGCCATGATTTAATACCATTAAATGTTATAAATAGGAGCTTGTTGTTTCTTTCAAGTAGAGTAGTTACCTGACAGACTCAAATCCTGAACACGTGGTCGTATGAGTGGGATGAACACCCCATACCTCGAAAGACCGTGAGCCAGCTGGGATACGAACACATGTTCCATATGATAACGCAAGGGTACAGTAGTTGGGTGTGAGCTGAATTTGTCTGATAACCTGTGTTTTGTAGTTTCTGTAGTAATGTGGGTATTTTTAATTCAGGTGAGGATTGGGAAGAAGGCAGCCGTGGCCTTCAGTTAGGAACCAGGGTGTAATTGATATACGTGAAGTCCGTTACACTGGCGATTGAAGATGGTATTCTAAGCAAATATCTTCATGAAATTTATCGTATCTTAATTAGTGTAGGTAGAATTAAAGCACAAAGATCGTCGGCCAATGTCTTGGAAAAGGGCTTAGACTACGTTCCCCTCAGCAGCACATCTGATCTCTCCCCGCCATCATCTCCTCCAACGCTGTGGAATGTTGACCAGAGTCTGAAGTTGAGTGACCTCCTCGCTGTGTTTTCCAATGGCGCAAACCTATTATATTAACAGCTCATTCACACCTCCATGGGAAGTGGTCAGCATGACTAGTAAGGTTCAAGGCCGCTGCAAGGTGTTCGTTAGTGGCGCTGAAAATTTAAAAACTTGCCAATTGTTGCCGACTATCAGAAAATATTTAACTGTAACTAAATTTGGTAGAATTTTTATGTCAGGGCATTTTCTTTCTATTTACAGGAAATGTGATTTGTGTGGCAGTTTTTAACGCAAGAAAAGGTGAAGAATATATTGCTTTCCGCAAGTCTCCTGAAACATTCTGCAGTAAAAATTTGAGGAAAACTTCTTCATCGTAGGCCTATTCATGAAATCAGCGTAGATTTTAACAATTTTTTACATTATAATGTAGAATTAATAATAAAAATAACACTTCACTTCTTTATTAACACTTGTTTTTAGAAAGCATGTAAATATATAAGGTGAAATTGTACAATTTTTGGATTATATTTTAGTATTTTTAGGGCATATTTGCCAGCATATTTCTCGTATCTTTAGGTCCTAAACACCTGAACCTTAATGACTAGTGATGGTGGATCTGTTTATGATTCAGCCAGCCTGATGGCCTATGTCGTAACTTATTGGTCTACGGTATAGTAGACTACAAACATTAGAAAATTGAAATCCTAAAGATTTGGTAAATTAATGAAAGGAACCGTTGGTCAAACTTTGTACGAAGACAGTGCAACAACTGCAACAATAATAATAATAATAATAATAATAATAATAATAATAATAATAATTGGTTTTGAGACACACTATTTTTATTTTTTTCGGGAAAGTCGAGTTGCTGGAATTTTGTATTCACAGAATTTATTGTACGTGCCATTAAATCCATTGGCATAAGACTGTCGTGTATGCTCACCTTCATTTTTTACATGACTGCGCCTAGATAAAGCCTAGATGGAAGGATAGCACTCTACTACCTGAGTTTCACTGCCTCGCTATCATTAAGTTATTATTATCATTATTATTAATAATATGTACATGTGGCTCCGTACTAGTATTAAATCTTGGAAGTAGTTTTCCATGGTTTCCCACTTCTACCCCCAGGCAAATGCCGGGAAGGTTCCTAGCCTAAGACCACGGCCGCCTTCTGCCCAATCCTCGCCTGAATTACAAATGCCCACAATATTACAGAAACCACAGAAACACAGGTGATCAGACAAATTCTACACACACCCAACTGCATGGGGGTATGGCCACAATAGCCAAGCCTCTCAAACGAAACAATATTAAGTATTTTACGTCTGTCTTAAATGCTAGTTCTGAACAGACGACTTCGTATTTCGTCTTGTATAGATTTGGATCTGATACCGACAGCGGTAACTATGCTCGCTAAAGCGCAGCACCAAGCCATGGGGCTAAGCCAGGAGTGGTCAGCTGGGCGCCTAATTTCGAGCGCATACATTTAATACATTTTCACTCATTTTTGGTACACATTTTAATATTCAAAAGTGCGGTACCTCAAAATTAATAATTAGAACGCTTGGAAAAGACAAATTTGCACAAAAAATACGGCAATGACTACATTTTGTTGGCGATTAGCCTCGTACCGGTATTGCTTAACTACACACCGTACCATAATCATTATTGACCGATTGGGGATTTTGATAATTTGGGATTTGCAGAAGAGTGTTTTCTTTTAATAATTGAGGAGAGAGATCTCGCAGTCAGTGGCCCATACATCTACAGGTGTCAAATGAGCTTGTCTGATGGGGGGAACATTATTATGGAATTTTTAGTGGGAGTCCAATTTTACCTTCTGACAGCTCTTATCCACTTTTTCTTTTTCAGGAAACCAAAGGGAGATAAAATATCAAAACACTCGTGCTCACGGAATATATACGATCGATTAACGGCTATGCATAACCTCGTTAGTAAGTTATTGTTGTTTTAAGGGGTGGAACTACGAGGTCACATGCCCCTATGCATAACCTCAAATTGTCACACAATATATTTAATAATTGAAATAAAATGTATGAAAAATATTAATTACATAAAAATAATAGACGGGCGATGTTTAACTAATAGAAAATAATCTCAACCTGCTTCAGAATTGCATGGATGAAACTTACAACGGTTCAACTTCAATTGATATTGTAACTTTCAAGTTACAAGGTAGGGTAAATAAAAGGCCTACTACGTTTTATGCTTCCTGGTATGTTCTGTTTTGTCGATTCGTACCACCCTATGCATTATACGCTATTATTTGAAGCAAACTCAGAAATAACCATGCACAATGCTCTGCCACATACACATCACAGAATACCAAATACAAGTTACGCCAGGTTACGCCCACTTTGGACTCTGCGCTTGGCTTCACTGAAACGAACTCTGGGCAATTCCTCTCTTTCTCTTCTCCATAGAGTGCGTGCGTGTAGGAAGATTGACGTAGTTCTTCAAGCGTCCGCTAGGATCACTGCAAGTGCATGTAGGAAGAATGACATAGTTCCAGGAGTGTCCGCTAGTATCACTGCGTGAAGGTCGAGATTTATACCCTCTTTGATCAAGGTAGCGTATGAATAAAATCCAAACTGGCATGCAGAATTTCAGATCATGTGACAAATATTTCCATACATGAATCGTTCAGGATGACCGGAATCTCATTTTAAGTCAACTACCGATAGAGTTTGGTGCTTTTCTGTCGGTCAACACGAATGTACCCAAAAGAGTTGGGTGATACCCTAATCTTCTTTAGGGCACATTCGTGTTGACCGACTGAAAAGCACCAAACTTTTGTTTACTAAGGCAACACTGAAAAATGGCTTCAAACCCCATAATGTACCAATAGAGTGTCTATCAGTCATGCACATACTGTAATTATAGCAATCCAGTGTCCACAGTAAAACTGTACATCTGAATTAGCACTTAGCTGTAGCGTTTTCTTCCTACCGTGTCGTATTGCATCCAGCCTAACTGCCCTCTAGTCTTTATGTGCTAATTCTTGCGTGGAAGTCCCTTAAACGTACCATATGTATGACATTATTTGTTACTGCTGTTTCTCCGGTAATTCCCGTGAGTTCGGCACCAAATGTTGCGTGATAACAACAACGCGATACTTTTCTGACACTATCATTATTACAGTCAACTGTCACAGAGTAAATAAACAAAAAGCAAGGATAGTACATGAAAACCTGTTAGTTAGTTCATGTTATTCCCGACATTACCATTCTACCTCGCTTAACATGAGAAATACTCATCAATGTAGGAGCTACAATAACAACAAATGGATTGGCAGTATATAGATAAGGCGTAGGAGTCCTATGGAAGTCCCCAAGCTAGTTGGCATGCAGTCTTTCCTACATCTAACACGACAGTTTTGGGCCGGTCGGCCCCGGCTGCGCAGTCGTTCAGAGGACAGTCGGTGAGCCTCAGGCATTTTCAACTGATACGTGAGTTGATTTACGCGCAACTGTGAACTCACGCATCAATTGCAAATGTCTGAGTTTCGCCGACTCTTCTCTGTATGACTGCGCAACCAGGGCTGACCGGCCAAAAGCTGTGGCGTAAATACGCAGCACTACGTGATCACTGACGAGAAACGGCAGCGTCTGAACGCCAACATGTTTTCAGTGCTGGAGATACCATTTTATTCTGGTAAACATGTCTGCAAGACTCCTGAGGGATGTGTCCGTTTCCGTTTCCCAGACGGTCATACAAAATATGGCAAATTATCCCCAAAGCAAAACTGGGGCTATCTGGACATAAGTACAAATGCGCGGGGAAGTGCCTCACGCATGCATTAGTGTTATTGTCGTTTTTGGTAACCGGTATAGAAAATGCCGAGCTGGCAGGTAGGCTAATTGAGCTCTGCAAATATGAGTCAATGCGTGTATAAACAGACAGTGAGTCGTAACAACAACCTGTCTTTATTAATTCGCCCAGTTATTTTCCTGTTCGTGTTGGGATTCCATATCTATGTTTTATAAAAGTACAGGGTCTTAGTATAATAACTAACGAAACAGACGTGAAGCTAGTCGTACAGGCCAGTGGGTGAGTGCTGGTGCGGGAGTTAAGTTTGTCGCTTAACAGTCCTCTTCAGTGTTAGGCTACTTTTAGAAGTTGTTGCTACTGCTGGTAAGTCAGTAGGTCTCGAAGTTCTTTCTCCTATAATGAAGAACTTGGTTGATTTTAATAAAGTATTTATTAATTATCGACAATTAATATTTACAAGACATGACCGCCCGCAAGTCAACCTGTTTAGAACTGAGCTTTTCCTCTCAGTACAGGATTTAAGAATGATCTGGGGCAGTCACATGTCAATCCCTGAGAGAAGGGGTACAAAGCTATTATTGCCTAGTACTTAAGCAGTAGGATGCTTTGCATTCTTACTGGCTATTTTAACAGGAGAGAGGGAGACTACTGTACGTCATGGCAAAGTTGGTTGGGTCGGGGATGAACTTCGAAGAGATGGTCTCGTGTGCATTGTCATGAATGTGTGGGTCATGCTCGACACTGTTTTATGACTAACATGTTGTTGAGAATTATACAGTAGCCTATATTATCTCTTGACTCATCCATTATTGACTACCAATACAAATATTGGAACAAACATTTGGTAATACAGTGAGCTGTTTCCTCCAGTAGTAATAATAAAAACTAGCGGACCCGTGCGAGAACTCTCGCATAATGGGTTGTGTGCGCCCCATGTGTACAGACTACCCGCCTGGCACTAGTGCTATGCGGGCTATACGCGACACAGTTCTGCCAGGGGCTATGTGGGTTGTGTGCGCCCCATGTGTACAGAATACCCGCCCGGCCCTAATGCTATGTGGGTTGTACGCGACACAGTTCTGCCAGGGGCTATCGTCTTGTTTATTTGTTTAAACACACTTTTTAAACAAATAATCTATTTCCGTTGACGTTTCAAGAAAACGATTTGGAAGATTTTGGTAGTCTACAAACCACACCTTCTAACTCCCTCTGGATTAGGAGCTTGAGTTTTGTGAAACATACACCTTAGCGTATTATATGTAATAAGATAATCATTCCTAGTTAAAATGCGGTCTGGTGCTCGATCCCTTGTGGAATACATAACTCGGGCACTAGCTGGTGCATGAGACGTGCTGTACTTGTACCGAGCATTCCGATGAGCCAACTACTAAACTTCATGTAGGCATAGTTATAATTGAACATTGATTTATTCAGTAATTTATTATACACTACTCATAAATTTAAAAGTATATAGGCCTATTCATATAATTTACAGATTACTGAAAATGGGTTATCAAAGATCAAAGAGTGCCATATCCACAAGAGCCTCCGTGGCTTAGGCGGCATCATGCCGGCCTCTCACCGCTGGGTCCGAGATTCAAATCCTGGTCACTCCATGTGAGATTTGTGCTGGACAAAGCGGAGGCAGACAGGTTTTCTCCGGATACTCCAGTTTTCCCTGTCACAATTTCATTCCAGCAACACTCTCCACTATCATTTCATTTCACCTGACATTCATTTAATCATTGCCCCAGGGGAGTGCGACAGGCTTCGGCAGCCGGTACAGTTCATATCCTTGCCGCTAGAAGGGGGCTTCGTTCATTCCATTCCCCGATCCGGGCGGTCGACTGAAAGCAGGCTGTGGTTTTTCATTTTCAAATAGTGGCATATCCACTAGGAATGTAGGTGATCCGATTAGAGTGCCTGTCTATGTCAAAGGGATCACTAACTAAGTGTCCTGAGTCGGAGTTTACGTGTGGTAAGGAGGCCATCTCCTTTCAATTCCTGCTCCTGCCACAGTATCTCAGGTTC
This sequence comes from Meconema thalassinum, assembly GCA_946902985.2. Taxonomy (NCBI): domain Eukaryota; kingdom Metazoa; phylum Arthropoda; class Insecta; order Orthoptera; family Tettigoniidae; genus Meconema; species Meconema thalassinum. Next base: position 1,061,903,134 of record OX336389.2, on the reverse strand, counting down.
CCATTTAGCATCACGAAGTTGGAAGGCCCCGTACCAGACCATGGTCTGAATGGATTAAGGTAGAATTGAGATTACGGGGTTTGATTCCTGCCTCCACCATCCTAGAAGTAGATTTCCGTACTTTCCCCATTTCTACTCGAGGCATGTGCCAGGGTGGCACCAACATTACGGCCACGGCCGCCTCCTACCTGAACCCCAGCCCCAATTACAAATACACATACCCTACTACAGGCATTGCCATGACACAGATTCCACACACATACACACACTGGATAACTTCTTTGATTGATACAGGGAGTACGGAGTTGAGTACCGGAAAACGGTGTTGTCGAATTGTGCCAGCTAATCTTCCGAGTTGATCTTTCTTATCTTGTCATTCTGTCGCTCAGTCCTTTCCGCCACTTGCCACAGGCCACGTTCTGGTTCTTCCTCTGAATTCATCATACCTTCCGTCCCTCACCACTACCATTGTGAAAACCCAAAATGGCTCTGGAATTTTCTGTTAACACCCTGCCATACAGGGCTATTCTAAGAAAATTGTTTATTTGTGTGTGGGTGTTTTCATTATTTTACACATTCATAATATGTTTGTGCAATGAAAATTTGGAAAAAATGTTAGAGCTTACAAAGGTTCTATTAACGCTTTCAGTTTATCGGACACAATCTCATGGATGTCAATATTTGTGAAACTATTGTGGACATACCGTATTCTTTGGATGAAGCTCTTCCACATAGTTGTTACCATATCTTGAACACTAGGCCATATATGTGGCTTTGAGTAATTGACACCCCTGAGACGGTCAAACTGAGATTCACTTCCCCTCCAACAGTCTATATGACGAAAGGTTGGAACATATGAATAGTTTGTTATTTGTAGGCTGCAGAGTTGGCGAAGAGAGGAAAGAGGGGAAGTGCAGAGCTAACTGCTGGTAACTGTGCAACATGGTAGCCAGAGAGCCTTGTCAGTAGATTTACTGGCACGTTAAGGATTCCCTTTTGGGCAAAATTCCGGCACCCTGTAGTCTCTAAAAGCCTCAGACGTTGAAGGGACATAAAACCAATAACGTTATTATTATTACAACATTGCACAGGTATAAATTAGTTGGAAAACTTCGGACAGTATTTCTTTCACGTAAAAAATACACATATCAAGGGGAAGTTATCTTTTTCAACCATATTGATAAATAAGTACAACTGCTACGTTATGTGTACTAAATAGCTATCTTTTGGTTGTCTCATTTGAGGGGTTCAGGGCATCTTGACTGTTGACTGTTTCCTCAACCGGATGCTGCCTGCCGCCTCGTGAAACCATTGGTAATGTGTGTGTTAGCAAATTCATAGGTGGGCAATGAGAGAGCGCAGCTCCTGTAGCCAACTGCATGAGCGCGAGTGGAGCCAAGGAGCCGGGACCAGCTGACTGCTCGCTAATAGTTTGTGCTGGAACGACTAGATGGCAATAAGCGCAGTCAAGGCGTAAGCATAGGTACAGACAGCATTGTACCGGGATGAGTAGGCCTATATTATGTGTACGGCTGTACGCTAAATATGAATCACGAACAAGCTTAGCACACTTTTTATGAACAGTTTTCCCAAACATGAACAAAATGACTGCCAAACTTCTATCAATGTTTGGTTCAACATATCTGTGTGAGAAACTGTTCTCTCTAATGAAGATAAATAAATTTCCACGAAGAACCACTCTAACTGACGCACATCTCACTGCCGTTCTTCGAATTGCAAGTGCAAGATCGATCGCTCCAAATGTAACCCGTCTGCTTCAGCGAAAGGATACGCACACCTCCTCATCATCTGCAGAATGACAGTTCAGATATATAAGAACACATAGGCCTATGTTTTGATTATGGTGAATGATATTTATTCATGTATTTATTTCTGTACTCCTAGAGCAAGTTTTCGTTCCTTGTGTTCTAAACAAGTTGTTAGGTTGGCTTATTTATGTTTCCTACACAGCACCTAATATCAGGAATATAATTAAGCGTATGTACGTAGCACCATAATCTAATCATCTAATGCACAACAAACAGGGCACAAGTATAAAGCTGTTGTAATCAGGGCTGGCATGCGAAATTAAATTCATGGCTGTGGGGGCGAAAATAATTTAATTTCGCCGTGAGCGCGATATTCGGGAGCGAAATGATAATGATTGTCGGCGCGTAATTAAATCAAAGCGAAACTTAATTCGAAGCGAAATTAATTTCGTTCCAGACTTTTAATTTCGCTCCCGGCGCGAAATTAATTTCGTTCCAGACTTATAATTTCGCTCCCGGCGCGAAATTAATTTCGTTCCACACTTTTAATTTCGCTCCCGGCGCGAAATTAATTTCGTTCCTCACTTTTAATTTCGCTCCAGGCGCGATATTAATTTCGTTCCAGTTTTATAATTTCGCTCTCGGCGAGAAATTGATTTAGTTCCAGACTTATAATTTCACTCCCAGCGCGAAATACAATTCGTTACAGACTTTTAATTTCGCTCCCGAGGCGAAATAAAATTCCCAAACGGCATTAAGTTTCGCTCTCCGACGTGTATTTAAAATGCATGAAACATTTAATTTCGTTGTTGAAATTAAAATACAGTATATTCATTTCGAGAGTTAAATAATGTTCTGTACGATGTTCAAAGTCCTGACGACTGTCTGTTAGGTAGTCAGCCCGAAGGCTGGTTGGATCCTCAAAAAAGTACCGCCGGTAAGTTATGTGGGTAGATACCCACAAAAACTCAAGGCAGTGCTATAGTGAGGCGTACTAGACAAGATGAGGGGTGAGGTAGTTTGCCATTGCTTTCCTCACTGAGTCAGAACAGCAGTACTAACCCTATGAGTAGAACCCTTCACAGCATCCACAGGCACTGACTGCCCCGAATTTCATTACTAAGCACCACCCATACCTCAGTAGCTTCCATATAATCACAGCCATGTGTAAGACTGAGACAGCGGTGAAAAGCCACATTTTACTATAGCCTGTGCCAACAGTCAAATGCAAATGAGTCGTCAAGTTACAAAACTCGTTTAATCAACTTGTGAATAAGGATCATTTTCATGAGAAACGTTTCTCTGGACTTTGCCTCACGTATCTTTTGTGTTTGTTGTTTTCTACTTTTCGTTGGTGTTTTTGTGTTTGCTTTGTGCTTTTGCTTTTGAATTTGACTTATTGCTTTTCTTTCTTGGTTTTGTGTTTGTGTTCTGCTTTTGCTTTTTTGAATTTTGATTTATGTTATTTGTTTTTTGTTTTCTGCTTTTGTTTTTGTTTTTGAATTTTGCTTTTTGCTTCGACTTTTTTGTTTTTGTTTTGTGTTTGTTTTCTGCTTTTGCTTTTTTGAATTTTGCTTTTTGCTTTATGTTCCTCGTTTTCTGATGTTGCTTTTGTTTTTGTGTTCTGCTTTTGCTTTCTGCTTCGTCTTTTTTTGTTTTGGTTTTGTGTTTGTTTTCTGCTTTTGCTGTTTTTGAATTTTGCTTTTTGCTTTGTGTTTCTTTTTTATTCTGCTTTTGCCTTTGTGTTTGAATTTTGCATTTTACTTCGTGTTTTGTGTTTTTGGTTTTGTATATGTTTTCTGTGAAATCAAAATAAAACAAAATAAACAAAACAAAATAAAAACAAAACAAACAAAACAAGACAATTTAAAACAAAATGAAACGAAATAAAGTAAAACAAAAAAAATTAAATGAAACAAAATAAAGCAAAATAAAATAAAACAAAATAAAATGAGGTAAAATAAATAAAATAATTAAATGAAGAAATGAAAATGCACAGCCTGCTTCCAGTCTCCGACCGGGTCAGGAATGGAATGAATGAAGCCCCCATCTAGCGGCGAGGATATTAACTGTGCCGGCTGCCGAGGCCTGACGCACTCCTCTGGGGCAATGATTAAATGAATGACAGATGAAATGAAATGATAGTGGAGAGTGTTGCTGGAATGAAATTTTGACAGGGAAAACCGGAGTACCCGGAGAAAAACCTGTCTGCCTCCGTTTTGTCCAGCACAGATCTCACATGGAGTGACCGAGATTTGAACCACGGATCCAGCGGTGAGAGGCCGGCGTGCTGCCGCCTAAGCCACGGAGGCTTCAAATAAAATAATTAAATAAATAATTTAATAATGTTATTGGTTTTACGTCCCTTTTAACTACTCTGGCTTTTAGAGACGCCGGGGTGCTGGAATTTTGCCCCGAAGGGGGATCTTTAACGTGCCAGTAAATCTACTGACACGGCTCCCTCGCATTTGCGCACCCGCAAATGCCAGCTGACTACGCCAGGATACGAACCTGCAACCTTGGGCTCAGCAAGCGAGAACGTTACCCCTGAGTCGAGCAGCCAGCCTAAATAAATAATTTTACGACATGATCCTTATTCACAAGTGGATTAAACGATTTTTGCAACTGGACGACTCAATTGTATTGCACGGGGTCGTTGGGATGAGGGAGATGGCTACTTGGGAGGCTTGTCGTAGTATAGTATCTACTGTATGTGTCCAGTATATGCATTGACCGTCGTCTGGTTATCCAGTGGGAGATGGTCCGCACGGAGGTGATTGTTGACGTAGGCGCGGTATTCCTGCCAGTTTGCTGTGCAGAAATTCAGGACCATCCTGGGAGGTGGTAGTGGGGGAAGAGGGAAGTTGAGTAAAACGGGGGCATGATCACCTCCTTTGAGTGGCAGGACAGACACGTCAAACAGATGGAGGAGGGAGTTATGAGCAATGACTGCGTCGGGGTGGTATTGGAGGAAGGACGGGTAGATTCTGGGAGAGGGACGAGGGTGGCGTTGATGTGACGTAGGTAGATGTCTAGGCTATGAAGTTCTAGGGTCGAACGGGAATGAAGGTTGAGGTCGGCCATTAGAATTAAATGGGGGAAGACTTCAGACACGTGGGTAATGCAGTCTTTGGGGATGGGGTGGTAGGGACGAATGTAGATGGTGGCTAGGTGTAGGACGCGGGAACAAATAAGGCTTTCGGAGAAGAAAAGAAACAGATTTCATTTCAGAAACAAAATGAAATGTTCCATGCATTTTAATTTCAGGCCGGAGGGGGGGGGGGGGGACTAAATGCCGGGAACGAAATTGATGGTCGTTAACAAATTTTATTTCGCGCCAGGAGCGAAATTAAAAGTCTGTAATGAATTTAATTTCGCGCCAGGAGCGAAATTAAAAGTCTGTAACGGATTTCATTTAGCGCCGGGGGCTAAATTAAAAGTCCGTAATGAATTTAATTCCGCGCCAGGAGCGAAATTAAAAGTCTGTAACAAATTTCATTTAGCGCCGGGAGCTAAATTAAAAGTCCGTAATGAATTTAATTCCGTGCCAGGAGCGAAATTAAAAGTCTGTAAAGAATTTCATTTCGCGCCGGGAGCTAAATTAAAAGTCCGTAATGAATATAATTTCGCGCCAGGAACGAAATTAAAAGTCTGTAACAAATATCATTTCGCGCCAGGAGCGAAATGTTATTCCATTGAACAATTTCATTTCGCGACGCTAAATTAAATTGATAATGCATTTCGTTTCGCATGCCAGCCCTGGTTGTAATACGCCGCTTGTAACGGGAAGCTGTGCAAGCAGCTACAAGGTTAACTTCGGTGAGAGCGCATACTGGGCTCTTTCTCCTGCCGGAGTGGGAGCGCTTCTCAATAAGCCAAATTGTGCCCATCTCTACCCGTCGAGATTCGTTGCTTGTAAGGAGCAGGACAACAGGACCGTGCTGGAGGTCAGAGCAGACGTAGAGATGGATCAATACGATGTCGAAGCTCATATGTCACTCATAACCCCAGTTTTCTACATATGTTCGATCAGCACCATCACAATCACCATCACCGTCACCTTTACCACCACAGTTGAGGATTTGCAAACGTTGACTTTTATGAGCAGGCGCGTAACCAGCATTTCTCTTCTTACAGGGCTCAGCAAACATATACGATGCTGTATAAATTACAGAACCATGAGTCTGGTTGAGTTCTTTCACACTACAACAAAATAATGTGAGCCCATGTTGCTGTAAAACAGTACGACACACAGTACGGTACATCAGTAAACATAAGGAAAACATAAATCACTGTTACAAACTATGAAATATAAACTATTGCATATTTAAAACTCAGCAATTTTTCAAGGTTTATGCCGTGTCTTGTGTGGGGTTTCGCGTAAGCACACCAAACTGGCTCATTAGCGGGCTCTTGGTGTCCGTGCCCGGGCCCCCACAGGAGTAGGGAACTGCGCGATACCTCCCTTTTTATGAAGCAAACCAGCGCCTCTTTACTGCGAGAGCTAAAAGCTCAACTAGCCTTTCACCTTCCTATAAAGGCTTCCAAAACCATGGTATATTGGTTTTTATGGCCAGTGAATTAAAAAGCAGCCATCTTTCTAGGATGAGCTGATGAGCCAGCTTGCTGTTCCTAGGCGAACCCCCACACAAGACACGGCAGGAACCTAGAAACATTGCTGAGTTTTAATTCACTGGCCGCGAAAACCAATATACCATTTTATTGTATATTTGTGAGTAGTTCCATAAACATGAACAGACCTTAATATTGATTTCCCTTAATTATGGCTCATCACTTCGTGAAAATATATCACTTGCATAAATGTGAATAATAACGACAACAATACCGGTAATAAAATAATAATGATATAATAATCATAACAATAATAGGTCTACCGGTAATATAATAATAATAATAATAACAATAATAATACATGAAGCCTCCGTGGCTTAAGCGGCAGCACACCGGCCTCTCACCGCTGGGCACGTGGTTCAAATCCCGGCCACTCCATGTGAGATTTGTGCCGGACAAAGTGGAGGCAGACAGATTTTTCTCCGGGTACTCCAGTTTTCCCTGTCAGAATTTCATTCCAGCAACACTCTCCACTATCATTTCATTTCATCTGCCATTCATTTAATCATTGCCCCAGAAGAGTGCGACAGGCTTCGGCAGCCCGCACAGTTCATATCCTCGCCGCTAGATGGAGGCTTCATTCATTCCATTCCCAGATCCGGTCAGTCGACAGGAAGCAGGCTGTGGATTTTCATTTTAAAATAATAATCATAATGATAATAATAATAATAATAAATATGATAATACTGTAATTATTGTTACTGTAGCTCTTCAGTCGGTCAAAACCATTGTGCCCAATGAATGGGCGGGGTACAAGGTATAAATATGTGAATACTGTACCGGTCCGAAGATGTATTATTAGTTAATTATCACAATTAAATGGGGAAAATTTAGGATTACGCGTTTCGACCCTCAAGTGACCATCATCAGACCCTGATCACTGTGATGAGGTTAAAGTTTACACTAAAATAATTACGCTACTTCTGTATTGTATTGGTAGGCAAGCTTCGTCCCCAACTTTTCCAAGTAGTTACTAATAACCGATAACAACATAGGCTAAATGTTTTAAGTGTTAATACGTTATTTATGAACATAAGTTAGCTCTTCTATCATGGAGTGTTTATTGTTTTCGTGGTTATGTTAAACAGAAGACCTCAATTCGTCTGCAATACGCATCAGGCAAGCGTTTGTCGGCCATTTTGGAGAGTTACCTGGCTGGTAGGGCTTTATTGGCCTCTCAGAGTGGTTGGCAGTTACACTGCCGATAAACAGTATTTAAGACGCTGGTAACGCAATCTGGTGATGGTCGAACGCAAACTCCAGTTTATTTTGCTGACAAATTACCTGCTCCATTGCTCTAAGATCCGGTCCGAAACCCTGCTTCATTGATGTGTGTAATCCATCTTATCTTAGGCTGGTTCTGGGAATGATTAGCTTATCCAAGACGTGAGAAAGGCATAACCACCCTACCAAACTACTGGGACGGGGTTGACGATCACTAGACCCCAGCTGAGTCTGGCATTACTTCCATTAACCTGTTCGTTAGCTCTTCTTCTAACTCCGATGATATTAGACTGTCTCTCAATTCCCTGGCTTAATTTAACCTTGTATTTCTTTACTAATAACCTCAGTTTTTGAGGGATTAGACCTCTTCTTTTTTTTTCTGACAATATTCCCTGCCAACTGTAAGAGGCCCTAAAGGGGCAGTGTGTGTTTAGGCCACCACGCATGGTGCACCCTGGGAAACATTAGAGGTCCACACCCTGCATATCTCGTAGCTAGTGAGCTCGATAGTAGACAAAATCGAGCGATTCCAGAGCAGGATCCATTTAAAAGAATTCCCATTGACTTCGAGTCAGCTCTCTCTCTTTTTCCTTACCCCCATCTGTCTTTGGCGGCCCCACTTCTTAAAACGTCACTCAATACTCGTTCTTCACTCTGTTCTTTAATTTCTTCTCCTTTTTGTCCATTTTTCTTTAAGGGCCCTAGTTAGTTTAAGCCTAAGCAGTTGTGGTGGTAACAGTAGCAGTGATAATTTTTATCTTATCCTTGCCATTGGAGACAGATAACCCTGATGTTTTACCCCTTAAAACAACAATCACCACCACCACCTAAGAATTGACAGTAGAATAGAAACGACTAATCTTAGAAAATAAATAATTTTCTGTTCCGCTCGGCGAAATTGATCTGACTTCCGCTCTGTATTGTTGCCATAGATGATGATGATAATTGTTGTTTTAAGGGCCCTAAAATCTAGGTTATCGGACCCTAAGTATTGTTGCTATAGAGGTTAAAAAATATTGAATATTTAGTAACCAGAAGAAGTCAAAACCGTGACTATCTTACAACGTTTATTAAACAGTAAATGAACTTACATTCTTGCTCCACAATAGTAATGATAATGACGCGTATCCTTCCATAGAGCAAGTGGCATGAATAATTAACCCAGGTCGACCGATAAATGAAGAGTGGGAAGTGGTGCGGAACAACTTCCTCTCAGGGGGCTGAGCCACTTGTCAAGGAGTCACAGGATATACAGTATAGGCTACTGTATGTGCCCCTTCCAGTATGTCTCCATCCTTTATAATTCCCGTTTTGGTGTGGGTCGCGGTTGGGGTGAGATGAATCTTATATGTATTTTTTATGGTAAAATCCACTTCCTAACATTATCCTCATCAGAGGAGTCAATGACGGATTAAATGAATGAAATTCGGCTAGGTGGTGGCAGCAAGCGGTTGCGGCCCATTAGAAGGTATCATCCCGGCAATTGCCTGTAATTGAAAATGGTAAACAAAGCAATATCATTTCAAGGTTGGCTGACGGTTGGGAAACCATGGATTACATGAATGTGTTAATTGGCACTAGCCTATATTTTTGACAATTTGGTTAAAATGTTATTTTTCCCCTAATCATTTTGGATTTGAAATTTTGTTGATCTTGTATGACTATACTTACATCGTTGGCTGACAAGTGAAGCACACTAAGTCAGAGAACACATTCTTGAGAAGACGAGCCTTAAGTATCTACAGTAGGCCTAGTATATTCGCACAGCTCATTTCCTTAGGAACCTATTCCCTGACTTAGTATGTTTCACTTGTTAGCTGACGATAGGCCTATATTGATGAGGTAGACAATTTATTTAGTTTAAGATGTACAATTGACTACCAATCAAGCAGATTGATAATAATGGAAATAACTAAGAACGTTTAAATTATATTCAGTTGATCTCTTATTGCAAATAGGTTAGCAATAATTGTAATAAAATTAGCATAGGCTACATGTTCTCAAAAGAAATGTAGAAATCTAGAGAAACGTATTCGCCATTTCATAATGGAAATAACGAGGAAAATTGAAATTATATTCAGTAGATCTCTTATTGCAAATAGGTTAGCAATAACTGTAATAAAATTAGCATGCATGCTTTCAAAAGAAATCTAGAAATCTAGAGAAACGCATTCACCATTGGAGTGCGGATTTGATCTTAAAAATTCAGCGCCATTACATTTTTCACTTCCGTTTCCTTTTAATTGGAGTTATTTTCTTTCTCTTCCAAGTCTGCCTTGCGCGTTAACGCATATAGCTACCCCAGCAGCCTAATTGCAACAGTTAACTACACTTTTATTTGCATACAGAACTCTCCTAATCTGAAATAGTTGGACCTCCTGCGAGGAGGTGCAGATATTTGCGGATATTCCCAAGAACCGATTTTCACGATTGCATTGATAACCAAGGAGGCTTTCGCTGTAGTTGATTCTTTTAGAAGCTCTCTGACATCGTAGTCATGTAACCCCGTATCTACTTGGGTGAGTACAGAATATGTATGATAAACTGTGTCATTGTGATGTCTGCACTAGTGTGTATTTGTAATTGAGGTAGGATTTGGGTAGGAAGCGGCCGCGGCCTTAAGTTAGGTACCAACCCAGCATTTGCCTGGAGCAGAAGTGGGGAAACTACGCAAAATCACTTCCATGATTGCTGAGGTACGAAATGAACCCGCTGTTTCTCAGTTATGCCTCACGATGCTGAGTGTTCCCGTTCCAGCCTTCAGACTAGAATTAAATTTCTTGGCAGAGCCGGGAATCGAGCCCTGGCCTCCACGGTGATGGCCAAGAATACAAGCCACTAGGTGTGCATCGTACAATGAGTGTAAAGCAAACACATTTGGAGATTTAAAATTCTTGGATCATGCGGTACCCAAACCAGAGCAGAAATTGGGAAACCATGGTAAACCATTTCAAGGATGGCCAAGAGTGGAGTTCAAATCCTCCCGTACTCCGTGTTCGGAGATAGCCTGGCCCCTTGGCTTCATGCAGGTGACTACTGCGGTCGGATCACCTCATTCTACAATTCGTACCACGATAAATATCGACAAGGGGACAATCAGACATTCGGATCCAGGATGGTTTGAAATGCAACAGATTTGTATCACTCGCAAATCTCAGTGGATGTCTTAGATTGTGAATTTTGCAACTAGAGCACTCTTTGGCAGAACCAATTTTATTTGAAGTGGAGAAACTGTAATGCGTCCCTTTTACCTACGGTACTGACGTTTTAGGAGATGCTGCGGTGCCGGAATTTTGCCCCGAATGCGATCTCTAACTGTCTTTCTTCGGCTTTTCCCAATTAATTGGGGTCGCCGGAACCAACCAGGCTCATTTTGGTTTTGGCCGGGGATTTAAGGCCGGATGCCCTTCCTGACGCCACGTGAATTTTCAGGCGAAAATTCCACCCCGCTGTCACAGGGATTCGAACCCTGGCTGCCCGGGTGAAAGACGAGCAGCTAAGCCACTGCGCCATCACGCTCCCCAGAAGGGGATCTCTAACATGTCAGTAAATCTAATGGCACGGATCCCTCACATTTGCGCACTACCAAATGCCAACTGACTGCGCCAGGATTCGTCCCTAAAACCCTGGGCACAGGAGGTGTAAACGTTACCGTTGCGTCACGCAGCCAGTCGAAGTGGAGAAATAAAGAAACTTCAGTTGATGACTATCGTATTTCCTATTAACGCGCTAGCTTTTGCCAAATAGCATCGGGAGATGTGGGTTCGAATCCCACTTCAGCCGTTCTGAAAATGGTTTTCGTGGTTCCCATTTTCACCACCAGGCAAATGCCGGGACGATTCCTCTTCCTTGCAAAATCCTTTCACTGACCCTTCCACTTCACCTGGCGATCGGTCTGTCACCATCCCTAGTTGTAGACTAGCCTATCTGCTGATGAAGTGTGTTCAGCTCCCAGACACTAGGCCTATCCTTGTCGCGGCAGAGGAATGATGCCTCATAGTCCGCGGGTGATGCTGATCAGGGAGGATAAGCGATTAAAATTATTATAGACTAATTATCATCATCATCATTATATCGTACGTTAAGATCCCAGTGCTGACAGCAGCTATCCTGATTGTAGGTTTCCCTGACTTTTTCCACACTCCCACCAGGTCAACTCAGGGATCATCATATAGGCCTATATTATTTCAGTAGTATAGATCCCTCCTGCCGCACTCACAAGCGACCGATCGTGAAGAATGAGCATTCACACATTGTTGGGTGTGAAGCCATTCTTCAGTGTTGCCTAAGTAAACAAAAGTACCAAACTTTCGAGCATTCAAATGAGAGAGAATAGATATTAGGAGTGACTTATCGCACTATAATTTCATAAATATCTATAATTTCCTTAAAAAATGACTTTAAAAAATTATACGCAGTGTGCGATTTGTAAACACAGTTGCTGTCGGAAAATACGCTCCATAATGGCTGCCCATAGGTCGCTGTGACGCCTGTTTCATGTCATATTAACATTCTGAGGTCTTTTCTTTATCCTGAAATGTGAATAGTGTACTATAACCACTTGGTTGAAATAAAAACATAACCTTTCTCCTTAAGTCTCTCATTATAAACCTATTGGGGAAAGTGTGGTTTATGAACATGCGATATTTCTCACACGGGTCTGCTAGTATAGATCCCTCCTGCGGCACTCACAAGCGACCGATCGTGAAAATGTGCATTCAAATAAAAGAGATTAGATATTAGCAGTGACGAATTGCACTCTAATTCCATAAATATCAATAATTTCTTTAAAAAAATACTTTAAAAATGTACGAAGTGTGCGATTTGCAGATACTGTTGTTGTATGAAAATACGCTCCATAATTTCTGTCCACTTCACATTTTGGTCGCTGTGACGCCCGTTTCATGTCATTTTAACATTATGAGGTATTTCCTTTATCATTTTGCATGGATTTCAGAAACAGTAAATCAAAGGAATGAGTACTCAAATCGTATAATTTCATAAATATCGAATAACCGGTGAGTGTTGCAGCACACTCAGCACACAAATGACATTATCAGTGACAAATTGCATTCTAATTTCTTAAATATACATTTTTGTAAGAAGTGTTCGATTTGCAAAACCCATTGGGGAAATTGTGGTTTATGAACATGCGAGATTTTTTGCATGGGTCCGCTAGTATATATTATTTCAGTGGTATAGATCCCTCCTGTGGCGCTCACAAGCGATCGATCGTGAAAAACGAGCATTCAAATGCAAGAGAAGATACATTACCAGTGACGCATTGCACTCTAATTTCATAAATATCTATAATTTCTTTAAAAATTGACTTTTAAGAAACTGTACGAAGTGTGCGATTTGCAAATACTGTTGCTGTCTGAAAATACGCGACATCATTGCTGTTCAGGTCGCATTTTGGCCGTAGGGACGCCTGAAACGTAAATAGTGTTCTATAATCATTGGGTTCAAATAAAACCACAACAACCTTTCTCCTTAAGTCTCTTAGTATAAATCTATTGGGGGAAAGTGTAGCTTATGAACATGCAAGATTTCTCGCACGGGCCCGCTAGTAGTACTTTATTTCAAGTTCCAGATAACCTACTCCATACACTTTGGAGCACCATAAGCTTGGATTTATTCACCGTGCAAAATGATATTTGTGTTCCCTGAAAATATATCTTAAATAATTATACAGTACCTGAGTTGTCCATACTTCAGATCTTCTCTTCCACATAAAGGAACGAAGAAACCACCACTTCTACTACTGTCACCTGCTGCATATTTCTACTACCCTGTCCTGCCAGTGAGCGCTGTCATCGCTGTTGTTGTTTTGTACTTCATAATGCAAACAAAAGCGCATATTGCGTGCGATACCTTCTTACACGTTCTGGGACCTTAGCCTTCTGCGAAGGAAAGCAAGCGCGCGTGGCAGTAGTGGTGGACGAATACAGACAAAAAGGCTTGGTGGGACGGGACTCGAAAAATGACGGATGAGTAGGGCGAATATCTAAATCACACAATATACGGAGGCAGGGGCGGGGGCGGAGGCGGGGGCGGGGGCGGGGGCGGGGACGGATTTTAGGGCCGCAGACGACCTAAAAAACTACATGATATTTTTTATAATAAATACACTTGATTGACCAGTTTCAATCGTCAAGCGATCAAATCAGATTTAACAGATTTATTTAATCGCTTGTCGATCGAAAATGGTCATCCCAGTGCATTTATTAATCTCACGTATTTTTTTCTTCTGGTTTAGGGGACTACCCATTACAATTGGATACAATCGTGTTGACCGACTGAAAAATATTAAATTCCGATGCCCAAGATCACGGGTTAAAACCCCTAATAACTCTCTCTGAGCATCTGAGCCGTACACTCTCATTATATCAGAATCGAGGGAAGGAATCTTTTTCAAACAACCTGTAGTGCTCTATTTGGCTACAATATTTCAGGTTAATTGCGAACAAATTATAAATGCCAGTATTACCAACTTTATTCTGTCAGCATTCTAGATAGGTCTATATAACTTAGATCAATCATTGGTATGAATCAGTGGTGTAACTAACATTTGCTTTTGAAGAGGGATGAGCTGAGTCAATGTTACATTAGGGGGGGATTTGGACATGAGAATAAAAGTTAATATACGGTCCCGAAGTTTCAAAAACTCCATTCTATTTGTTTTTCGTACAAGAGGATGAAAAAATGTGTGCGTTTCAACAAAACACATAAGAAGAAAAGGTAATAATCCAGCTACTTCGACAAGAAATAGTATATGCGCCAACGCCATGTGTAGCCGATTTCTTAATCCTTTGACGACTCGAGAGTTCATTTCATACTTCTCTCATCATTGCCCTTTATTCAGAATCGTGCCCTAGCTATTCTTTTCTTGTTCTGGATATGTAGTTGTCCCCGCAACTTGAATGCAAAAATGGCTAACTTTGTGTATCAACAACGTTATAAAGAAACTGGTTTGCAGACCTATCCTCATGCAAAGTGAGAGTGGTGCACACTCGTGCTCGCCTGTAATAATTTTATTAATGCAGCCAATGGCCATGTATTTTTTCTTTTCAGGACGGGTCAGGGAAAGGAGTGTGAAGCTCTGCCGATGCCAGCGAGACACGAGCTAGCTCGTTAGCGCTCTCGACCACCGCGGCTCGCCTGTAATGTAACCTTGTTTTAAAGGTAAGTTCGTGACAATTATTTGGGACGCTATAACGAACTTAGTTATTAGATTTAAAGCTAGCGCCTGTGCAGATAGTTTCCTGCATCATCGCTAGATGTCTCTACCTACTTGACTGTCCTTCTCTTGGAGCGGTCGAGCTGATAACTAAAGATATGCCCAGACTTCAGAGTCAGATAAATTTAGTGCCTGGGAGCTCATTACTTTGTGCAGTGGCTTTATAAAGTGATTACAGCTGACTTTCTAAGGTAAGTCATAAGCATTTTATATCATATTGTACCTCTTTTAGTGTAGTATTCATTTAAATATTCATCAAAGCGAATCCCTGTAGCTGTAAAGCTGTATTTCTTATTTCCTGCGGCCCGTTTGTTAATATTTTCGCGCCAAGAAACCTGGCGTCCACGTGCGCTCTGATGGTAACACATATATCAGGAAAAACATGCATTTTTCGCGAAAGTCCATTTGAACAAAATTACTCTTTGATAAATTCCCTACACCACTGAATTTCAATATTCTAATTTTTTAACCATTTTATGACTATCACGAAATTGCCGAACCATTTCACGACTATCATGCAATTTCCTAACTAACATATTTTTGTATCTGGTTACAGAAGAAATATGGGCAAACTACGGGTGAAATACAGACAGTATTACGAAACCCAACTCAAGAGAGCACTGGAAATGGTAACTGTGGAGAAATCATCAGTTTATTACAAAGCAGCTAAGACCGTAAGCATTCCGTGGAGCACATTGTAATATTATCTAAGCAAAAATAAATCTGAAAGCACGGGGCATCTAATTAAACTAGGCCGTCCATTTTCACTTACACCAGACATGGAAGTTAAATTATTTAACTATATTATAGAAATGCAAGAGCTTGGTTTCGGGCTTACCGTTTCGCAAATCTGTCAGGTGGAATTTCAGTTGGGGAAATCAGCAGGAAGAGGACATTTTATGAATCCAGAGGGTGAGGCAGCCAGTAAATGGTGGTGGGCTAACTACAAGAAAAGATTTAACCAAGCATTGAGAACTCCATAACACCTTGCAGCATACAGGGCATCAATGTCCAATCGAGAAATAATACAAGATTTGTATACAAAATTTGAAGAACTCGTCGAATACATCGGAATAAAAGACAAACAAGATAGAATCTCGAATTGTGATGAAACAGGCTTGTCATACGTAGTCAAGCCCAACAAAGTCATTACAGCAATTGGTAAACGTTACGTCTACAAGAGAACGAACGCCGACGGAGGTGAAACTCACACACTATTGGGATGCGTTTGCGCCAATGGTACATGGATACCTCCACTGATTATATTTAAGGGCGTTCGCTGGATTGACATTCTTGAAAAAGACTTAAAAGGTGAAATCCCACACAAGACACGGCACAAACCTAGAAGAATTGGTGAGTTTTAATTCACTGGCCATGAAAGCCAATATACCATCTTTTTGGAAGACTTCATAGGGAGGTTAAGGCTGCTTGAGCTTTTAGTTCTCGCAGTAAATAGGTGCAATTGCACTTTATATAAAGGGAGGTAGCGCGCAGTTCGCTACTTCAGTGGGGTCCGGGCGGGGACACCAAGAGCCCGCTGATGAACCAGCTTGGTGTCCTAGGCGAAATCCCACACAAGACACGGCACAAACCTAGAAGAATTGCTGAGTTTTAATTCACTGGCCGTGAAAGCCAATATACCATCTTTTTGGAAGCCTTCATAGGGAGGTTAAGGCTGCTTGAGCTTTTAGTTCTCGCAGTAAAAAGGTGCTGTTGCACTCTATATAAAGGGAGGTAGCGCGCAGTTCGCTACTCCAGTGGGGGTCCGGGCGGGGACACCAAGAGCCCACTGATGATCCAGCTTGGTGTCCTAGACAAAACCCCACACAAGACACGGCACAAACCTAGAGAATTGCTGAGTTTTAATTCACTTGCCGTGAAAGCCAATATACCATCGTTTTGGAAGCCTTCATAGGGAGGTTAAGGCTGCGTGAGCTTTTAGTTCTCGCAGTAAATAGGTGCAGTTGTACTTTATATAAAGGGAGGTAGCGCGCAATTCGCTACTCCAGTGGGGGTCCGGGCGGGGACACCAAGGGCCCGCTGATGGGCTGCTTTGTGTCATAGGCGAAACCCCACACAAGACACGGCACAAACCTAGAAGAATTGCCGAGTTTTAAGAAAGACTCTCTACCTAGTGCCATGGTGAGACTGTCCCCAAATGGCTGGATCAGTACGGAGATATTCCTGCAGTGGCTTGACTTCTTCATTAAATCCATTCCTCCTGCACGTCCTGTAGTCTTTCTAATGGACTCCAATGCGTCCCATGTGAACCCTGAATTCATATCCATGGCCAAGGAAAATGACATTCACCTGATGACATTTCCTGCGCACACAACCCATCTTCTCCAACCTCGAGATGTGGGAATATACAAATCATTGAAGGTTCAGTGGTCTCAGATCTTAAACAAATTCATGAGGGAAATTCCCACTGAAAAACCGAACCGAAGCAATTTTCACAGTCTCCTTAATCCAGCTTACATTGAGAGCTTCTGTTTCAACAACATTACCATGCTTTTAAGAAGACTGGGATTTTTCCACTACAAAGAGAAGCAATCCCCAATGAGGCACTAGCACCATCAAAACTTACGAACAAACCTCTTGTGAATGATTCTGATCCTCCAATTTCTGTTTCCACATCCCAGATAGAGTAGATACTTTCCATTCCAACACCATCATCAACAGTACCACCATCAAAACCAAAAGGGAAGAGAGATTCAACAGCAAAATGCCACAGGGCCTACTCTCGTTCAAGAGAACATCCCCCCAGACAAGCAGAACTGAAGAGACAAACACTCAGAGCATCAACGGAGAGAATGATGACAGTGATTGGAAGTGTGGTATATGTGGCAAGACATATTCCGGGGATGCAAGACGGAAGAATGGAGCAAAATGGGTGCAATGTTCCTTTTGTCTTGTCCCATACAACACAAACTGTCAGAAGACTGGATGTGAAGAAAGAATATTCATGTGTGATAATTGTGCTGCTAGGGAGCACAATGATTCAGACTCGAATTGATTATGGTGATAATGAAAATCGTGTATGCTCACATACTTTCAGAAATGTTTAAGTGAATTATTGAAGCTTGTACTTCCATAATAAAGGCTCAGTTATGATTAATAGAGTTTTTTTTATTTACTCACAAAATTACCTTACCACCATCACAAAATTACCTACCACTGTAACGATATTACCTCGCTTTCAAAATTTTATACATTCCAAATTCGAAGACAAACTAATTAACGTAAGTGAAAATTTGTTCCTTTCATGTTCAGCCCTTGCTCGAGTATCATCATAAGTGGTGTAAAATTGAACGTTCAAGTATGCACATGGGGGAAATTAGTGAAAATATTGGAATATGACGAACATATATCCCTTTACCCTACTCATCATCTAGATCTGAGATACATATCCTTGATTCGATGTTCCTCGGCGTAGTGGAGTAAATTTCTTTTTTCAGAGAGTATTGGAATGCTGGTATAACGCTCCACATTAAATGTCGGAATCACCATGGCGATCAAAGAAAAGGAAGATTGTAGTTTTACGTGACCGTGAATCTTGTGATTATGAGCCACGGGACCTCCTTTTTACGTGGAATCCGAGCCACAGGACATGGCATTTCACTTCGAAAATCTCACATGCACTGACCGGGAATCGAACCCGGACCGCCTTGGTGAGAGGCATACAGCTAGACCGCTGAGCCACCACGCCCACTACCATGGCGATCAGATTGAAAAGTAGCTAGTATGTCCACTCTACTTTTGGGAATAAAACCTAAAACCCTTTTAATATGCATTGTGATTTGGTTTTCATGTTTTATCGGAGGTTGAAAAACAATTGATAGTATGGAAGTTACGTGCATTTAAAGATTGGAGCTTTCAGGACGCATATATATTAGGCTGGCAACACTGTCATATATCGGCTGCTGAAAAATAATATGAAATATAATATCTATGTCGCCTCCGTTGCGTAGTGGTCAGCGTGATTAGCTGCCACCCCGGAGGTCCTAGGTTCGATTCCCGGCTCTGCCACAAAATTTGAAAAGTGGTATGAGGACTGGAACGGGGTCTACTCAGCCTCGGGTGGTCCAAATGAGTAGAGGTGGTTCGATTCCCACCTCAGCCATCCTCGAAGTTGTTTTCCGTGGTTTCCCACTTCGTCTTCGGGCAACTGCCGGGATGGTACTGTGCCCTCAATCTGGTATTCCAGTTTTCTCAAGTGCTCCTTAGGTGGGCGTCATATTAATGTGTACCCGTATCCACATGGTCTTACCTGTTGAAATCCGATGGAACAGCTGGATCGTAGAATCTGGAAGTACCCAGCTAAAATACCCCCCCCCCCCCCCCACAACAACAAAAAAAACTGCCAACATGGATCAAACTGGGATAGGGACACATCAATAAAATAGAATGCGTTAAGAATGTCCCAGTGGTAAAAAAAAAAATGAAAAACATAGCTCAAAGTGAACTCGAAAAACTCTAAAATAAATCTCGGGCATTTGGCTGACGCTGGAAATATTGCCCCACTGGTTCTCCTAACACATCCTGTTATTAATATAAGTCACTAAATCATTGAATATTCAAAATATATGACTCAAATCCCACAAAAATGACTTAGTTTATTGACTGAAAACGAAGTATATTGTAGATCAAAGTCTACAATCTGCATGACAAAATTATAAATGCTTCGTCTTATCTCTGACGAATATATCAAGTTATTGCATCGATATGCAATGTTCTTGTTCATGGAAATGCTGATATACGATTTTATAATATCGCATAAAGATATACACGAATACCATAGACAAATCATAAACACGTATTATATACAAACATTTACATTATCATCTTTCCATCGAATCTCGCTATGATTCTCATTATCCATTGACATTATCCTTTTTGACATTTGCTCTAACCATAATCTGTCTTATTTGACAATCAACAAAGTTCATCAAACGTAGTGTCTCTCAAGTAAATTTCAATCATAGCTTCATTTAATTACAACATTATCATGTTATTTCCAATTGTTGTTTCACACTGGATATTCGTTAAGTTTAACAATCTACTGTAATTCAAAATAAACAATTTTTCATCTAATAAACATTTAAATGGTGGGTAATATTTAAATTCCAGCATTGTGGCTTCAATGATCGTGCTCTATTCACGAATAATGCTCATAATTATATAATTCAGCGACTGCTTATCAGCTCGCATAATTCACAAAATTCCATTACATAATTGGCAATCTTTCCATACTAGAGATTCCTTATACAAACTTCATACTATTTCCGGATATCCACCGATATCGAAATATACTTAAATAACTTCATTAATACCTGTATTGGTTCATTCAATACGAAAAATAGCTTTCAATAGCTGTATGTAATTTTCCTCACCTAAATTAAAGTTATATAAATTTAAATTAACCATCAAGAAATGTCATGCTTCACAATTAACATGATTATCATCCATCCACTCTTGGAAAAATTATCACAATATTCCATTGGTTTTCAATTTAATTCATTTCATCTATGAATTCCAACAATGTCATATTTATTCATGACAGAATATACTTTACTTGATATCGAGATTCAATTCTCAATTATAATTCATTTCAACTATGCATTTCAACATTCACAAAAATATTTATAAGAGGTTTCAATTTAATAGATATCTAGATTTTATTCAGATCCGCAAAATTAATTCAAAATAGGTCTGCCTCTTAAGAAAATCGTAGAACTCTACACCATGGAAAAATGCCTAATATTAATAGGATGCGATATAAACCATTAGAATTATACGAAATCAGAATCGACTAAACCAAATCAAGCTATCAAAATTGAAAACTGAACGTACTCTAATCCAACAAAAATATCTCTACTCAAATAACTTTACTCGAAAACTGGCTATAATTGCCTAATCCAAAAATGTTGCAAAGATACACTTTAAAAATGTTACTAGATTTCAATGCAAGTATCTAGCTTCACGTAGAATAATACAGTCATTCGAAATGTAATACTGTATAAAATGACGAAATAATTCTGTTCTGTAATCCACGAAGTAACAGAATAAATGTTGTAAAATGTTCATAATTTCGTAGTAAGTCTTCTTCTTCTTAATAAATATTCTTATACAAAGATATCGTAGTCTTCTTCCTAAAAACGCTTCTTCTTGATAAATATTTCTTCTCAAATAATTATAATGCTCGTGTTTTAATTTCAAAAATTTAATATCAATGTTGCAAAACTAAATTAACAAAAGTGACTATCTACTCAAAAATTGACTCCGTAGGTGCGTTCGTTGTCGAATCAAAACCTAAAATAGACTATCAGACAAAAATGACACAAGCATCAAGTTTAATCTTCAAGTCCATTTTCAAGATACTCAAGAAATATGGTGAAAAAGGCAATCTTCAGATATAACGTGATTCTTACTGTCTACTAATAAAGAAGTTTCGCAGCTACCATATGATGTCTTGAAGTAGGTGAATGCGTGTAAGAACACACATTGTTCCTGGATCGAACCATCATCCTGGGCGTCGAGAGGTTGAAGCATGGTCTGGAACTTCTCCTGTCCGAAACAGCTGTTCGCGACGCAAAGCCTGTCTCACGTACAAGCCTGGATGGGCTGAAGCGAAGAGTTTGTTGACACCTCCACTCTTGTTTGAAGATTCATTATGTAGTAGAAGTAATTATCTCAGTACCATTTCTAGAGAATCCTTCAGTCTCTTCTTATATAGACGTCTGCTTATGTATTCCATTTTCAAGCATCGGTTACTATTAGATTCTCAAATCTGCTTATTTGTTGCATTCCATTTGTTTGCTTAGCAACTCATTACTACTTGTAAATGTGACTGGTTGACAATTCCTCTCAACTCAGTACCGTATAACATGGCAGTGTATTATGTAGAGAACTCGGTGAAAATGAATGTTCACTCGTTATAGTAATCACACTTACTAAAAGCTTATCAAAAGCACAACGTTCGTTCGTGACACTTTTATAACTTAACACGCCAACACCGGGTTACGGAGACCGACCCTTGTTCTCCGCGGTCGTGCCTGCCTGTATGCAGTGAAAACACCGCTCTCGGGCCGTACTCAAAAAGCGCACTATTTCAATACATATTTGAGACGTGTTGTCGGCACAGTATCAAGCTGTGAGTGAGGGTCCTAATCCAGAGCTCAGGTCAGCTGTGCTGGATTCTTCCCATGATTCACCGCTTTCCGATCGATAAAAATCGAAGCTGCATGCCGTAGTTGCGATAAACACATATCAACTATTTTAAATGCATATATATCTCCGTAAATGTCTTCAGATTACTCCTTATTATATTTCATTATGATTCCATGTTGTAGATCATCTCTGTGATCTCGGTAAATATCAACATCTGTTGGTTTCATGTCGCGGTTGTACGGCAGCCATCTTGCGTACAAGCTTGTCCTTCGAAAACATATGCGAGTTGGGTCATCGTGGACGGACTAGAACGTCACCGAATCTGCAAAGTAGGGTTGCCTAAGCGATTCCCCTAAGCTCGCGTCTTGCTTGCTGTAATTCTCAACTGGAAGTTGAAATCTCCACATTAAGTGAAATAATCGCTTCTTATAAAAACATGTAATCTCTTGATACAGAGAATACCGGTACAGTACCTACTGTAAGGCCACGGCCGCCTCCTTCCCTCTTCCTTGCCTTTCCTCCCAATCTTCCCATCCCTCATGAGGCCCCTGTTTGCTTTGCAGGTGTGGCCGCCTGGGTGAGGTGCTAATCACACCTCCCCAGTTGTATCCCCCGATCAGATGTTTCAAACTCCAGGACACTGCCCGCAGAGGCGGTAGTGGTGGGATCCCACGCTGAGTTTTGGAAAAATAAAACACCCTGGAGGGTAAAATCGACTAAAAAAATATCTATATATCTATAGACTACGTGTGCTAATTTTGGAACAGCCCCGATGCATAGGCTACCTCATGAGATATGAACGATGAGCGCAAATTTCAATTGTGATTTTTCAGCAGTTGACAGCACTGACGTCATATTGAACTATGGCCGTGAGATGTCCTGGTATAGATTTTTACTCATACCAAATTTGGTTTCGATCACTGCAGCCATTCCTGAGTTGAGAAGAGGACACACACAGACAGAAGGATGGACAGTCACACACACACATCTGCCCGGGTGAAATCATAAGTTCACTTTTCATCATTTTTGCAAAATGTGAGAAATGGGCTAATAATAGCCCCCGTATAGGATAACTCAATACAGTTTTAGTTATGCAAGGAGAATCAGCTGCCCCTACCAACATTGTTTTATGGAAACCGCAGTGTTATGTGCGTCGTGAGAACATATGCCCTTCCAGTGCGCAAAGTAAAACGATTATCTTTGTAGGCCTACATACGGCCTACAAAATTAGACAGTTGTTATGCCAGAATATTATTACACAATAGAAATCACGTGTATGCTCTCTAAATATGTATATGTATATGTATATGTATATGTATATGTATGTGAAACGTCTGCAAAACACGGCGTAGACACTGCAACCGTGTTGGAACTATCACATGAGCTGTAGGCCTACCGTCGACCAAATTATTATGTGCACTCGAGTTTGAAGGTTGTTTGTGAAGTAACCAATAGACCTACATAAAATCCAATAACATCATCATTTTCGTCGTTCTATTGTACGTTAGCTCATGTAGGTTTGGATTTTTTAATTTATATGTTAATATTTTTTGTCGCAGTTGGAGCACAAAAAGTGCACGTTTTTAAGCGTGTTTCAACCATGCGTCACATTTAAGAATTATTATCTCAAAAAACCGTCATCAGATCGAATCCAAATTTTAACACAATATACATTGGAATGTTGTAAACTGGTTTAATAATTTCAAAATTTTGCGTGTCCATGGTGTGCCTCGCTCGGAAGTGACGGGCTCCATCACAGCAACGCCGTACAGCTTTCCCCGGAGCGGGTAGCTTGTGAACGATGTGTTATTTCCGCCTACAAATACAAACCGATATAAAACAAGTGAGTTAATTTACGTATTTCACAGTCATACAGCATAACGTTTTGATGTATAAGGATTACATCGCGACCAAGAACTACATTTTCTAACCACCCCGAGCCGAGAAAAAGTTACCTTACAAAAATGATAACAACTTTTTTTCTTGGACACGCAAAATTTTGAAATTAATAAACCAGTTATACAACATTTCAATGTATATTGTGTAAAATTTGGATTCGATCTGATGATGGGTTTTTGAGATAATAATTCTTAAATGTGACGCATGGTTGAAACACGCTTAAAAACGTGCACTTTTTGTGTTCCAAATGCGACAAAAAAGATTAAAATATAAATTAAAATTCCAAACCTACATGAGCTAACGTAAAATAGAACGACGAAAATGATGATATTATTGGATTTTATGTAGGTCTATTGGTTACTTCACAAACTACCTTCAAACTCGAGTACACATAATACTTTGGTCGACAGTAATCTACACACGCTCTGCCGCAGAGTAGTAAGACGTAGACAGTGAGAGCAAACCTAACGCTACGTTCTTATATCTTATTGGTTAAATTCCGGAGCGCAGCAACTCTTCCTTTCCTTAGTTATTTCGTTCCTACCGTTACTTAATGTAGACTACGTTAAATATCCCCTAATATGCATGTTTGCACCGAATGAAAGTGTAGAAATTGCGGCCCTAAGAAGGGTCGATATGTCATCAGGATCGGACAAAGACGAGATAGTGAATCTAAAAGTACGTGAACCTTAATTTAGTTTCCTCTTGCATAATGCCACTTATAAAACAACTGGCGTTGAAACAGTGGTTCAAAAGTTAACTGAAGAAAATGAAAATGAAAGATTACCTAGACTATAAGATTTTTAGCTGTTCCTCTTATTTTTGACGGGTGGTTAATTTATGCTTATGTTGGGCTGCTTAGTGTGTAGTAAGCAGTATTGTTAATTAACTTCTACTCCAGGAAATACCGTGATGGTTCCTAACTTACGACTACGCCCATCTCCTTCCCAGCCCTAGCCTTAAATTGTCCGGCTTCGTGGCTAAATGGTTAGCGCGCTTGGCTTTAGCCCGACGTGCCCCGGATTCGATTCACGGCCGAGCCATCAGGGATTTTAATCTCCTGGGATTAATTCCCATGGCTCGGGGACTGGGTGTGTGTCAGGTCTTCATCCTCATTACGACGCGCAGGTCGCCCATGGGCGTCAACTAGAAAGACCTGCACTCGACCTCTCCGGAGGCCACACGATCAGCATCATCAGCCTTAAATTACACATAGGCTACATACACCACATTAACACATGTTAGTAGATATATTTTATCCACACCTAAGTATACGGGGCTGATGACCACAATATCCAAGCATCTAAGTGAAATGATAAAAAAGTAGCGGGACGCATCTATTGTAGATAGAATAAAATACCACATACTTGCTTGTAGAACACCTACTATCTAGAAGCATTTTAAATGCGTCTCAAAACCAACACTGCAAGCAGACATGTGCTGTTCCCCCGCGCAATGCAAGCCATACAGCCTCTTCACCCTTGCTGCTCTCCTGTTGTGTACATAGGAGCTGCCAGTGGTGTTGCCAGTTTTACAAGGGGTGCATGCGTAAATTATAACAGGTTGCAACGTTAGGAATGACTAAAATTCCAATTAATTAGGCGGCTTCGGTGGCGTAGTTGGTAGCATGCTGAGCTTCTATGCCCAAGGTCACGGGTTCAAACCCGGCCAAAGTCATCAGACTTTTTAAGAGCGTTAAAAATCCCTCAGTACGCCTTCCTTCGGAGGGGAAGTAAAGCCGGCGGGCCCATGTCATAGAATTATGGCATGTAAAAAAAAACTTCCACTAACTAAACTTGTGTGAAACAAAATTCGTAGGTTAGGTTTGAATAATGCTCATAAGTGCCAACGTTCGTCACCAGGTGCTGGTTGCGATGGCATCTAGTAGTTTCCAAGTGCATAGCTAGGTGTCGTGGACGGTAGAATTTGGTAGCGAAAGTAGGAACCACTACTACAGATAACACATACTAATACAGTCATCACAATTACCATTGGTTATCAGACAGATTCTACACACACCCGAAGTACACGGGGTTACATGCCCGCGTTGTCGCAGCCCCTAAACTAAGGAACCAACCAACCAATTAATAAGAACCATGAGAAAGGTAAAACAAAATTCTCATTTGAGAACAGCGATGGAAAAGAGTGAATGAAAGTGGCGAAATGTGAAAAAAGTTTTTTAAAATAAAGGGATGAATACATTGGTCATTTCTCTTTCTATTTCCATATTATAATTTTTCCACGATTTGGAATATTCTTCCCACATTACTAGTCCAGAAAGTGGGGAAAAGGAAGCATATGGCGGTTAACGGCAAATATGTCTGAAGTCATTATTTTATTTGGTAGGAAGTTCAACAAGTACAGACACAGTCCAATGTGCCCTGTTGGGTTTGGTAGGGAAGGGTGAATGTGCCAAAAATTACGCTGCAGTTCATCTGTACTGTCCATTGTGTCAGTATACTTTGTTGATTGCTCACACATCGCCATGTGCATTACGATCTGGTTTCTCATTAGTTTGTCGTAATCAGTAGGTGTTTAACAAGAAACTGGTGTGGTATTGTTCGGCATATTCGTGTATTGTGCTAGAATGCCATCTACAAAAAGGAACTGGTTCGAAATGAACATTTTAAAAGCTAAATATTGTTATCTAATTATATACAATTTCTTATAACATTTCCTTGTTGTAAGTTAGTTCACTTGTACTTCGAAGGCCGTTAATTATTATTCCTGGTATCCTGTTGGATACAAGGGTGAAAGTGCCAGTTAGCTAGGAAACTCAGTAATTGACATTTACTGAAAAAACAAAGTGTTGGTACGTTTACCGTTTTCCATATTAGGTCCTCATTTGTCTAAATAATACGAGTTAAATTGAGGCCTAAAGCGCTGTATGAAATGTCTCCACTTAGAACACAAATTCATATTACCTTAAACCTTTCCTTGTTCCCGCTGTTGTTTACATTTTTCATCTTGTTCTAAATTTCACGATGTACAGAGTTAGTCACTTAAGATGTCACTGGAGCTAATGGCCAAGATGTCCCAAGCCCCTAATATGAATCATTAACATAAGATGTCCCTCTCAAAGACCTCATGATATTTTGTAGATGCCTTCATTCCGTTTTCGTTGTTAGTTCATTTTATAATAATAAATGTGCACATTTCAATGATTGACCGGTCATTCGCAAACTTTGTTAACTGATATTGTTCTTTTTTTTTTTTTTTTTTGCAACATCTCTCACATAATTCACGGACACATTCTGCTGCAGGCTAGCGATAACGTTTATTCTGGCAAAGTTTGTAGTGATATCCATGAACTGCGAAGTGAGTTAACCTATGCTGCTTCTATCAACTGTCGTATCATAGAAGTCCAGCCAGATTAGTTCCCATTTTCACCTTAGTTCTTGTAGCACCTCGCAATGTAAGGGTGTTGATTTATGGGCCTGGGATATCAGCCCCGTGTACTTGAGTGTATGTTCATTTCGTCAAATAGCTTGTGTTTCTGTTGTGACAGTGTGTTGTAATTATTAGTCATGAATTGACGTAAGTGTCGCGTGAAATGAGGAAAGGAAGGAAGGATTAATCTCGCGTTCATGAGCCAAGGTAGTCTTCCTCCTTTTCACGTGGAATACGAACCACTGGACATTACATTATTCACTTCGAAAATCTAACATGCATTGACTGGGAATCGAACCCGGTCCGCCTTGGTGAGAGGCAGACAGCTTCACCGCTGATGTACCACGCCCCTATGAGGGAATGAGGAACCAGCCCAACCAACGTCTGCATGGAGGAAGTGCGGAAAACCACGGGAGACGACTACATTCAGGATGGCCACTGCGAGTGCTGGAACGTATTAAATTCTATGAATGTTAACAACGGGCTCAATAAGCAACGTACAGTAAACCGCTGCTGTTGTTGTTGTTGTTGTTGTTATTGTTGATGATGATGATGATGATGTTGATTCAATGAGGGGCTTTGCGACTTCGTAGTCTTGTAGCCCCGTGTACTTGGGTATGTGTGTGAAATTTCTCTGATAACCTGTGTTATTGTGATGGCTGTATTAGTGTGTGTATTTGTAATTCAGATGAATATTGGGAAGGAAGTGGCCGTGGCCTTATGTTAGGAACCATCCCGACATTCACCTGGAGTAGAAGTGGGAAACCACGGAAAACCACTTCCAGGATGGCTGAGATGGAAATTGAACCCAACTCTTCTCAGTTTTGTCTAATGAGGCTGAGTGTAGCCCGTTCCAGCTCTCTGACCAGGATTACATTTCTTGGCAGAGACAGGATTCGAACACGGAGCTCCGGGGCGACAGCAAAGAAAGCGACCGCTACACTAATCTAACTGCGCAAAAGTGTGTTGACCGACTGAAAATTATAAATTGATATAGCTAATTAAGTTTCTTCTCTATCATTTTCCACCTCACTAGACTGAAAATATTAACCTCGGTTAACAACATAATTTTTAAGGTCCGATGGATGTCGTTATAACCAAGTTCAACTCTATAGACATATATGATTACATTTTACGAGTGCATACTAGAAATCTGGCTCCGTGGCTAATTGGTTAGCGTGCTAGGCTTTGGCCCGAGGGGTCCCGGGTTCGATTTCCGGCCAAACCATGAGGAATTTAATCTCCTGTGGTCAATTCCTCTGGCTTGGGAACTGGGTGTTTGTGACGTCTTCGTGTACAAAGAAACGATACATTGGAAACACATAGAAAAGAAAAACAGAAACAACTAAAACAAGAGACCATACTGTATAATAATAAAGATAATATAATACATTATTACATTTACTTATAAAACCGACAGCGATAGCTACGCTCGCTAAGGCGCAGCGCTAGGCCATGGGACCAAGCTACCTGCGGACTTGGTAGACGTGGGTTCGAGCCCCACCGTCGGCCGTCCTTGGAATGGTTCTTCGTGGTTTCCCATTTTCAATTCCAGGCAAATACTGGGACGGTACCTTCTGACAGGCCACGGCCGCTTCCTTCCACATCTTTGCCTAGTTTCATTCATCTTTATTCATTTCATCTCCCATTAACTCCTCTCATGAGGTTGGTGTCAGGAAGGGCATCCGGACGTAAAAACCACCCGCCACATAGGATTTCATCGCATCTCATCCCCGACCCCGTTGGAAACAGGAATTATTGGGGGTAGACACACATTACATTTACTTATAAAGGCATTCTTAAATTAGCATTCTTGATCCTGTAATTTTGGATCTGTAATCTCAATATGCACCCCGAGACCACAGAAAATAGCCTTGTAGCCCACTGTTCAGGAGGGTCGGCTCTTGAAAGGGGTTGCAACTTACAACTACTCCCAAACATTCTATAGTGATCTTCTGTGGTCTCAGCGTACGTCTTAAGAAATGTATTTCTGGTTTATTCAAAATATTTACACTACTGAATTTGTCTGATAAAAGGTATGTTATGCTGGGGGAATCGTCTTTTCTTTTGAGTGCAGAGACAGACTCGCTTTATGGCCGTAGGTCTTAGTGGGGGCAGTTGTTTCTGTTTTTTGTAATATTTCAGAGGGACATCTCTTTGCCAAGAAAATGTAGCTACAGGTCGTCAGATCCATCCCCTTTGCATATGGGCACTAACCCTTTTAATGGCAAGACCAAAATCACAAAACCAACGTGACCATGTGTACACTTTTGAGCGTATTAATGTGAACAGAATTTTACTTCAGGAATCTGCTCTAACAAACCACTTTTTTTAACGATCCTCATTAATTCTTGCCATGTTCCGTTGAATATATATAGAGGAATAAATAAGATAATAATAATAATAATAATAATAATAATAATAATAATAATAATAATAAAGTTATTGGTTTTATGTCCCTTTTAACTACTCTGGCTTTTAGAGACGCTGGGGTGCAGGAATTTTGCCCCGAAGGGGATCTTTAACGTGCCAGTAAATCTGCTGACACGGCTCTTTCGCATTTGCGCACCGTCAAATGCCAGCTGACTGCACCAGGATTCGATCCTTCAACCTTGGGACCAGCAAGCGAGAACGTTACCGCTGAGCCACGTAGCCAGTCGAATAAGTAAGAATCGATCACTTGAACCAGAAATATGTAAAAATAAAATTTCACTCCTTGTTCACATTAATATGCATAAAGGTGTATAATACTTGGGTGTGTGTAGAATCAGTCTGTTAACCTGTGTCCTTGTAATTGCTGTAGTATTTGTAATTGAGAATAGGATTTTGAACAACTGTACAGCAGGAACACTCGTAGCAGATCGAATGATTAGAGATCCACTTGGTTAGTGTGCTTGCTACAGTGTGCACGTGCCTTGGGCTCCATTACCTTCAGTGTGACGATAGGACCAACTGCATCAATGGCCATAATAGCTCTGATGTAACATGCAAGGCGGTGAAAGTTGCAGACGAGGTCAGGCAGCCCCGTCACCGTCCTCTGCACCAAGTCGGAGAGGCACGGTTTGTCACTAACCAGCTTCGGAGACATGTCTTAACTCACACTGATGGATTTCATCACCATGAACATCTTGCTGCCCCAAGTATTTAATCGCCATTTCTGTGTAATAATAATAATAATAATATTAACGACTATGTCGTTGCACGATCAACGAGTCACCAGTTCGAGCCCTGGACTTGGTCATCAACGCCCCGGGTCATGAACACTGGACCTGGTCATCTATGCCCAGGTTGTAGATCGATTAAAGGGTGTTAGTGACGTCTTCATCACTCATTTTGTCTTCACCACGGCGTGGAGGTCGTCTGTGGGTGTAAACTTGAAAGATCTGCATTAGACCTCCTTGGAGGCAGCGCGCCCTATTATTATTATTATTATTATTATTATTATTATTATTATTATTATTATTATTATTATTATTATTATTATTATTATTATTATTATTATTATTATTATTATTATTATTATTATTATTATTATTATTATTATTATTATTATTATTATTATTATTATTATTATTATTATTATTATTATTATTATTATTATTATTATTATTATTATTATTATTATTATTATTATTATTATTATTATTATTATTATTATTATTATTATTATTATTATTATTATTATTATTATTATTATTATTATTATTATTATTATTATTATTATTATTATTATTATTATTATTATTATTATTATTATTATTATTATTATTATTATTATTATTATTATTATTATTATTATTATTATTATTATTATTATTATTATTATTATTATTATTATTATTATTATTATTATTATTATTATTATTATTATTATTATTATTATTATTATTATTATTATTATTATTATTATTATTATTATTATTATTATTATTATTATTATTATTATTATTATTATTATTATTATTATTATTATTATTATTATTATTATTATTATTATTATTATTATTATTATTATTATTATTATTATTATTATTATTATTATTATTATTATTATTATTATTATTATTATTATTATTATTATTATTATTATTATTATTATTATTATTATTATTATTATTATTATTATTATTATTATTATTATTATTATTATTATTATTATTATTATTATTATTATTATTATTATTATTATTATTATTATTATTATTATTATTATTATTATTATTATTATTATTATTATTATTATTATTATTATTATTATTATTATTATTATTATTATTATTATTATTATTATTATTATTATTATTATTATTATTATTATTATTATTATTATTATTATTATTATTATTATTATTATTATTATTATTATTATTATTATTATTATTATTATTATTATTATTATTATTATTATTATTATTATTATTATTATTATTATTATTATTATTATTATTATTATTATTATTATTATTATTATTATTATTATTATTATTATTATTATTATTATTATTATTATTATTATTATTATTATTATTATTATTATTATTATTATTATTATTATTATTATTATTATTATTATTATTATTATTATTATTATTATTATTATTATTATTATTATTATTATTATTATTATTATTATTATTATTATTATTATTATTATTATTATTATTATTATTATTATTATTATTATTATTATTATTATTATTATTATTATTATTATTATTATTATTATTATTATTATTATTATTATTATTATTATTATTATTATTATTATTATTATTATTATTATTATTATTATTATTATTATTATTATTATTATTATTATTATTATTATTATTATTATTATTATTATTATTATTATTATTATTATTATTATTATTATTATTATTATTATTATTATTATTATTATTATTATTATTATTATTATTATTATTATTATTATTATTATTATTATTATTATTATTATTATTATTATTATTATTATTATTATTATTATTATTATTATTATTATTATTATTATTATTATTATTATTATTATTATTATTATTATTATTATTATTATTATTATTATTATTATTATTATTATTATTATTATTATTATTATTATTATTATTATTATTATTATTATTATTATTATTATTATTATTATTATTATTATTATTATTATTATTATTATTATTATTATTATTATTATTATTATTATTATTATTATTATTATTATTATTATTATTATTATTATTATTATTATTATTATTATTATTATTATTATTATTATTATTATTATTATTATTATTATTATTATTATTATTATTATTATTATTATTATTATTATTATTATTATTATTATTATTATTATTATTATTATTATTATTATTATTATTATTATTATTATTATTATTATTATTATTATTATTATTATTATTATTATTATTATTATTATTATTATTATTATTATTATTATTATTATTATTATTATTATTATTATTATTATTATTATTATTATTATTATTATTATTATAATGATCTGCTATATCAGCTAGTCACAGAGAAGCAAAGCGATCTCTTGCTAATCAGCGAACAGTATAAAGATAAAGAGTCATCTCTTTGGTTCAGTGACACACTTGGCACTTCTGCAATCTGGGTGTTGGATTCTAGAAAAGTTATTATAAAGGATCATGGAAGTTCTGATGGTTATGTTTGGGTGAAGACCAGAAGGGTCACCTATTTTAGTGTTTACCTAACTCCTAATGAGGCAATTGAGCACTTCCGCCGCAAAGTAAATTCTTTGGAAGATGCAATTCTAAACGCCACAGATAGTGTCATAGTGGCTGGAGACTTTAACGCCAAAGCAGTGGAATGGGGTATGCCAAGTACAGATTCCCGGGGTAAGTACATTCTAGAGATGGCATCCAGGATAGGCCTTCTAATATTAAATATTGGTACAGTTCCAACTTTCCGACGTCCAGGATGTGAAGGAACAATTCCGGATGTCTCCCTGGCATCAGAAGTAATTGTGCCATTCATTAAGAGATGGAAAGTGTTGGAAGATTATTGTGCTAGCGATCATCAATTCATCGCCTTTGACTTTGAATCAAATGTTCAGGGACGGGAAGTACCTCCCCAGAAATGTCAACGGTGGAATGTAAATAGGATTAGCATGGACAAGTTCAAAGATATCATTGGGAAGGGTGCAGAACAGATTCGAAGTGCTGAAGCACGGAGAGAGTTTGAGGTTGAGGATCTGGTTTCTGCAACCATGAAAATTATTACGTCAGCTTGTGATGTTTCGATGCCCTCCTCAGTACCACGTCACCGAAAGAGCCCTGTATACTGGTGGACCAGAGAGATAGCAGAATTAAGGAAGAACTGCCTCAGGCTTCGCCGTCTTGCCCAGAGAGCAAGAAATCGGGAAGAAGCTAATGAAAAATCAGCGGAGCATAAAGCAGCAAAGAAGCTACTTCGGAAAGCCATAACTACGAGCAAGGTTCAGAGTTGGAGAAAGCTTCAGGAAGATATTGACACTGATCCATGGGGTTTGGGTTACAAAATTGTAACACAGAAACTTGGAAGTCACAGAACATCGTGCATCATGGAGGATGATATTATGAACACCATTGTTCAAACCCTTTTTCCAACTCATCCCACAAGACCTGAGAGGAATTTTGAATGTGATCTAGATTTCCCACTGTTTACTGAAGATGAACTTCGGATTGCAACGCATTCTTTACGGAACAACAAGGCTCCGGGGCCGGATGGGATTCCTAATGAGGTTCTGAAAATAATAGTTGATCAAGATATGTTGTTGTTATTGTTGAGAATGTTCAATGTGTGCATGAAAGCAGGAATCTTTAGATTTCGCTGGAAGATCTGTCGCTTAGTGCTCATTAGTAAGGGCATGGGTGACCCTGAGTTACCATCATCGTACCGCCCACTTTGTATGCTTGACACAACAGGCAAACTATTTGAGAAACTCATAAGACGGAGATTGCTTGAAGCAATAATCGCAGCCGGCGATTTATCACCAAGACAATTTGGATTCAGGGTAGGCCGGTCGACACTGGATGCAGTGCAAGAAGTCGCCGATAAAGTACGAAGAGCGGAGAGTTATAATCATTACTCTCGCCGGGTGATTCTTTTTGTTACACTGGATGTTAAAAACGCTTTCAACTCTGTCAAATGGACTGATATCATGGATGCTCTAGAATTTTCATTCCATGTTCCAAGGTATCTCCTTCGGATCTTAGACTCTTACTTGAAGGATCGTGCTCTGCTCTACGATACTACAGAAGGGATCCGTAGAGTACAAGTCACGGCTGGGGCTGCCCAGGGTTCGATTCTAGGACCTGATCTCTGGAATGTTACATACGACAGCTTGTTGAGGCTTGAAATGCCTGAAGAAACTATTCTAGTAGGATATGCAGATGATGTTGCTGCTCTTGTAGCAGGAAGAAGTGTCGAGCAGGCACAGTTGCGACTCAATATGGTAATGCGCAAAATCAATAGATGGATGGAGGAACATGGTCTGTCTCTAGCACTTAGTAAGACGGAAATTGTCATCCTAACAAAGAAGAGAATTCAGACAATACTTCCAATACAGGTAGGACAAATTCAAGTAGAGACGCAGCCAGCAGCAAAATACCTGGGCATCATGATCGACAGTAAAATGAATTTTGGAGAACAGATTAGACGGACTGCAGATAAGGCAGCCAGAGGAGTAACGTCCCTCAGTCGGCTCATGGCCAATGTTGGTGGGCCAAAATCTAGTAAGAGAAGACTATTGATGACAGCCATCCATTCAGTTCTGCTGTATGGAGCGGAAATATGGGCGGATGCCCTGGATAAGGAAATTTATAGGAAGCCACTGGCGCAAGTGCAGAGGCGGGGGGCTTTGCGCGTGGCATCTGCATATCGCACGGTCTCTGAGGAAGCAGTTCTCGTTATTGCCGGGATTATTCCGATTTTTTTTCTTGCGAAAGAACGCAAGAACATTTACTTGAGGAAATCTGATATGGGTTTACAAAATGCAAGACGATCGGCAAGAGTACAAACCTTTCAAAATTGGCAGATCAAATGGGAGCAAGGAGATCAAAGCCAATGGACTAAGAGAATGATCCCTCAGGTGCAGGTTTGGACAGAGAGGAAACATGGTGAGGTTGGTTACTATCTCACTCAGTTCTTGACTGGCCATGGGTACTTCTGTTCCTATCTTAAGAAGATGGGGAAGGTGGATTCATCAGATTGCATCTACTGTATCAATGAATTAGATAATGCTAATCACACCTTCTTCTCTTGTGGACGGTGGGTCCAAAATAGGCAGTCTCTTCAAGATCACATTGATGTAGAGATATCCCCGGACAATATTGTTGCAGTGATGCTACAAAATGAGGAAAACTGGAAACTTGTAGCAAGCTTTGTTGAAGATATCCTCCGAACAAAGAAGACGGATCTGGATCGCCACTGAAGATGATTCATTACGGAAGAGTGCCCTACAGGCAAATATAAAATGACTCTAGCCTGAAGTAATGTGCTAAACGGTTCCAGGCTAGTGTTCAGAAGTAACGGGGGAGTTTTAGTCGGTAGTCTGCTACTCAGGAGCAGGAGCCCGACACTCTGTGCGTAAATGCATTTCTTCCCCTAAAAAAAAAAAAAAAAAAAAAAAATTATTATTATTATTATTATTATTATTATTATTATTATTATTATTATTATTATTATTATTATTATTATTATTATTATTATTATTATTATTATTATTATTATTATTATTATTATTATTATTATTATTATTATTATTATTATTATTATTATTATTATTATTATTATTATTATTATTAGGTTCAGAGTTGGAGAAAGCTTCAGGAAGATATTGACACTGATCCATGGGGTTTGGGTTACAAAATTGTAACACAGAAACTTGGAAGTCACAGAACATCGTGCATCATGGAGGATGATATTATGAACACCATTGTTCAAACCCTTTTTCCAACTCATCCCACAAGACCTGAGAGGAATTTTGAATGTGATCTAGATTTCCCACTGTTTACTGAAGATGAACTTCGGATTGCAACGCATTCTTTACGGAACAACAAGGCTCCGGGGCCGGATGGGATTCCTAATGAGGTTCTGAAAATAATAGTTGATCAAGATATGTTGTTGTTATTGTTGAGAATGTTCAATGTGTGCATGAAAGCAGGAATCTTTAGCTTTCGCTGGAAGATCTGTCGCTTAGTGCTCATTAGTAAGGGCATGGGTGACCCTGAGTTACCATCATCGTACCGCCCACTTTGTATGCTTGACACAACAGGCAAACTATTTGAGAAACTCATAAGACGGAGATTGCTTGAAGCAATAATCGCAGCCGGCGATTTATCACCAAGACAATTTGGATTCAGGGTAGGCCGGTCGACACTGGATGCAGTGCAAGAAGTCGCCGATAAAGTACGAAGAGCGGAGAGTTATAATCATTACTCTCGCCGGGTGATTCTTTTTGTTACACTGGATGTTAAAAACGCTTTCAACTCTGTCAAATGGACTGATATCATGGATGCTCTAGAATTTTCATTCCATGTTCCAAGGTATCTCCTTCGGATCTTAGACTCTTACTTGAAGGATCGTGCTCTGCTCTACGATACTACAGAAGGGATCCGTAGAGTACAAGTCACGGCTGGGGCTGCCCAGGGTTCGATTCTAGGACCTGATCTCTGGAATGTTACATACGACAGCTTGTTGAGGCTTGAAATGCCTGAAGAAACTATTCTAGTAGGATATGCAGATGATGTTGCTGCTCTTGTAGCAGGAAGAAGTGTCGAGCAGGCACAGTTGCGACTCAATATGGTAATGCGCAAAATCAATAGATGGATGGAGGAACATGGTCTGTCTCTAGCACTTAGTAAGACGGAAATTGTCATCCTAACAAAGAAGAGAATTCAGACAATACTTCCAATACAGGTAGGACAAATTCAAGTAGAGACGCAGCCAGCAGCAAAATACCTGGGCATCATGATCGACAGTAAAATGAATTTTGGAGAACAGATTAGACGGACTGCAGATAAGGCAGCCAGAGGAGTAACGTCCCTCAGTCGGCTCATGGCCAATGTTGGTGGGCCAAAATCTAGTAAGAGAAGACTATTGATGACAGCCATCCATTCAGTTCTGCTGTATGGAGCGGAAATATGGGCGGATGCCCTGGATAAGGAAATTTATAGGAAGCCACTGGCGCAAGTGCAGAGGCGGGGGGCTTTGCGCGTGGCATCTGCATATCGCACGGTCTCTGAGGAAGCAGTTCTCGTTATTGCCGGGATTATTCCGATTTTTTTTCTTGCGAAAGAACGCAAGAACATTTACTTGAGGAAATCTGATATGGGTTTACAAAATGCAAGACGATCGGCAAGAGTACAAACCTTTCAAAATTGGCAGATCAAATGGGAGCAAGGAGATCAAAGCCAATGGACTAAGAGAATGATCCCTCAGGTGCAGGTTTGGACAGAGAGGAAACATGGTGAGGTTGGTTACTATCTCACTCAGTTCTTGACTGGCCATGGGTACTTCTGTTCCTACCTTAAGAAGATGAGGAAGGTGGATTCATCAGATTGCATCTACTGTATCAATGAATTAGATAATGCTAATCACACCTTCTTCTCTTGTGGACGGTGGGTCCAAAATAGGCAGTCTCTTCAAGATCACATTGATGTAGAGATATCCCCGGACAATATTGTTGCAGTGATGCTACAAAATGAGGAAAACTGGAAACTGGTAGCAAGCTTTGTTGAAGATATCCTCCGAACAAAGAAGACGGACCTGGATCGCCACTGAAGATGATTCATTACGGAAGAGTGCCCTACAGGCAAATATAAAATGACTCTAGCCTGAAGTAATGTGCTAAACGGTTCCAGGCTAGTGTTCAGAAGTAACGGGGGAGTTTTAGTCGGTAGTCTGCTACTCAGGAGCAGGAGCCCGACACTCTGTGCGTAAATGCATTTCTTCCCCTAAAAAAAAAAAAAAAAAAAAAAATTATTATTATTATTATTATTATTATTATTATTATTATTATTATTATTATTATTATTATTATTATTATTATTATTATTTCCAGGCTAGTGTTCAGAAGTAACGGGGGAGTTTTAGTCGGTAGTCTGCTACTCAGGAGCAGGAGCCCGACACTCTGTGCGTAAATGCATTTCTTCCCAAAAAAAAAAAAAAAAAAAAATATTATTATTATTATTATTATTATTATTATTATTATTATTATTATTATTATTATTATTATTATTATTATTATTATTATTATTATTATTATTATTATTATTATCTGTTAGGAGTGGCCACGGGAGTGTTCAGTGCGGAGTGTAAAGTGAATTAGAAAGAAGCTAAGCCTAGGAGGTAAGCTGAAATGAAGTGCAAGTGTTACAGAAAGAGGCGTACTACGAAAGTACTAATCAATTACAAACATATACCAGGGTACATAGTTAAAAAGTCTCATGACAAATCCATTGGCGTGCTAACCCGATAAGTGAGGTTAAGTTAGCAGAGTCACGGATCGCCCACCGAAAGAGTAAACTCTGGGTAGTCCATACTGGCAACACAAGGCTCAAGTGTAGCAGGTGCGCACAAACATTTCACACCACACGGAGCGAGCAAAGGTACATGCTAGTAATGTGTAAAGACTTTCAGTCAGGAAAATGAACTAGACGCCTCATGCAGACGGAATAAGGCTAAAGTGTTACAGTTGCGCAAAAACATTTATATTATTATTATTGTATTGTGAAGTGACTTACCAAAGCCAAGCGCTTGGAGAGAGTTTCTGTTATTGAGGACCAGTCAAAACAAGAGAGCATTGGGAATCTTCGACCGAGTATGGAGGATCTTTTGCAACGGTGTCGAAACATTCTCAATAAGATGAAGCTTGCAACTGACAGGCAGCGTAATATATCCAACGATGTGAAGAATGGCATAGTGGAACTAGAAGAGGCCATTGATTCTATAGCCTATTGTGATCGTACTTCACATGCGGCACAAGACGAAACTCACAAGGTTGTATTGAATGACCTACCGAAGGACATGACCCCCAATTCTAGCAGCAGGAACGAAGTTACTTCGGGAACTGTAGCTGCTCAGGAGGGGGATAAGAAGAATGAGACAGAGTCGTCAGAAATATGGACTCCTGTTACATCGAGGAGAGACAGAAGATTGGTAAAGGTTAGAGAAAATGCTGAGAATAGGCAGGAGGATTTTGCTGATAATGTTGACATATCTACCCACCAAGCAACCCCAAACAGACAGAAGAGACCTAGTAGGCCAAGGCGAGCAGCCTTACTGATCAGACCAGCTGAAGGTAAATCATATGCCGATATTCTGAAGGAGATTCGCCAAAAAGCAAACCCTAATGATACAGGAACTGAAGTCCGGTCCATTCGACAAACAAAAGCGGGAGACGTCCTTGTCGAGTTGGGAGCAAGTTCCAGGGATAAAGTAGCTTTTGGTAATTCTCTGCGAAATGTTCTGGGATCCAATGCTACAGTTCGTAGGCTTGAAGCGAAGGCAACTGTTGAAATCAGAGACCTTGATGCTCTAACTACTTCCGAAGAGGTCATGGAAGCTATCCAGAGAACTATCCCAGAACTCTCTCCAGATACCAAGGTGCTGCTGACGAGGACGAATACGAGGGAAGTGAAGATGGCTGTTGTCACATTAACAACTAGTGATGCAGATGTGCTCTTAAGGCAAGATCATATCACCATAGGATGGGTCAATTGCAGGATTAGACGGAGGATCATGGTATCTCGTTGTTATAGATGTCTGGACTATGGACATGTTGCTAGCAACTGCAAAGGCACAGATAGAAGTAAACTTTGCTACAATTGCGTCGGGACAGGTCACAAAGCTAGAGGATGTATGGCCCCAAAGAAATGTGTTCTTTGTGAAGAACGAGGTTTTATCAAAGATTTAGCACATGCTATGGGATCTGGCCAGTGTAAGGTCTTCAGAGAAGCTTTGGACAAAGAAAAGGCACTGAGGTTCAAATGATTCGTATACTTCAAGCCAATCTACATAGAAGTAAGACAGCCAATGATCTGCTATATCAGCTAGTCACAGAGAAGCAAAGCGATCTCTTGCTAATCAGCGAACAGTATAAAGATAAAGAGTCATCTCTTTGGTTCAGTGACACACTTGGCACTTCTGCAATCTGGGTGTTGGATTCTAGAAAAGTTATTATAAAGGATCATGGAAGTTCTGATGGTTATGTTTGGGTGAAGACCAGAAGGGTCACCTATTTTAGTGTTTACCTAACTCCTAATGAAGCAATTGAGCACTTCCGCCGCAAAGTAAATTCTTTGGAAGATGCAATTCTAAACGCCACAGATAGTGTCATAGTGGCTGGAGACTTTAACGCCAAAGCAGTGGAATGGGGTATGCCAAGTACAGATTCCCGGGGTAAGTACATTCTAGAGATGGCATCCAGGATAGGCCTTCTAATATTAAATATTGGTACAGTTCCAACTTTCCGACGTCCAGGATGTGAAGGAACAATTCCGGATGTCTCCCTGGCATCAGAAGTAATTGTGCCATTCATTAAGAGATGGAAAGTGTTGGAAGATTATTGTGCTAGCGATCATCAATTCATCGCCTTTGACTTTGAATCAAATGTTCAGGGACGGGAAGTACCTCCCCAGAAATGTCAACGGTGGAATGTAAATAGGATTAGCATGGACAAGTTCAAAGATATCATTGGGAAGGGTGCAGAACAGATTCGAAGTGCTGAAGCACGGAGAGAGTTTGAGGTTGAGGATCTGGTTTCTGCAACCATGAAAATTATTACGTCAGCTTGTGATGTTTCGATGCCCTCCTCAGTACCACGTCACCGAAAGAGCCCTGTATACTGGTGGACCAGAGAGATAGCAGAATTAAGGAAGAACTGCCTCAGGCTTCGCCGTCTTGCCCAGAGAGCAAGAAATCGGGAAGAAGCTAATGAAAAATCAGCGGAGCATAAAGCAGCAAAGAAGCTACTTCGGAAAGCCATAACTACGAGCAAGGTTCAGAGTTGGAGAAAGCTTCAGGAAGATATTGACACTGATCCATGGGGTTTGGGTTACAAAATTGTAACACAGAAACTTGGAAGTCACAGAACATCGTGCATCATGGAGGATGATATTATGAACACCATTGTTCAAACCCTTTTTCCAACTCATCCCACAAGACCTGAGAGGAATTTTGAATGTGATCTGGACTTCCCACTGTTTACTGAAGATGAACTTCGGGTTGCAACGCATTCTTTACGGAACAACAAGGCTCCGGGGCCGGATGGGATTCCTAATGAGGTTCTGAAAATAATAGTTGATCAAGATATGTTGTTGTTATTGTTGAGAATGTTCAATGTGTGCATGAAAGCAGGAATCTTTAGCTTTCGCTGGAAGATCTGTCGCTTAGTGCTCATTAGTAAGGGCATGGGTGACCCTGAGTTACCATCATCGTACCGCCCACTTTGTATGCTTGACACAACAG
Organism: Meconema thalassinum; assembly: GCA_946902985.2. Taxonomy (NCBI): domain Eukaryota; kingdom Metazoa; phylum Arthropoda; class Insecta; order Orthoptera; family Tettigoniidae; genus Meconema; species Meconema thalassinum. The sequence goes on along the minus strand of OX336389.2, from coordinate 1,061,861,317 downwards.
GCAAACTATTTGAGAAACTCATAAGACGGAGATTGCTTGAAGCAATAATCGCAGCCGGCGATTTATCACCAAGACAATTTGGATTCAGGGTAGGCCGGTCGACACTGGATGCAGTGCAAGAAGTCGCCGATAAAGTACGAAGAGCGGAGAGTTATAATCATTACTCTCGCCGGGTGATTCTTTTTGTTACACTGGATGTTAAAAACGCTTTCAACTCTGTCAAATGGACTGATATCATGGATGCTCTAGAATTTTCATTCCATGTTCCAAGGTATCTCCTTCGGATCTTAGACTCTTACTTGAAGGATCGTGCTCTGCTCTACGATACTACAGAAGGGATCCGTAGAGTACAAGTCACGGCTGGGGCTGCCCAGGGTTCGATTCTAGGACCTGATCTCTGGAATGTTACATACGACAGCTTGTTGAGGCTTGAAATGCCTGAAGAAACTATTCTAGTAGGATATGCAGATGATGTTGCTGCTCTTGTAGCAGGAAGAAGTGTCGAGCAGGCACAGTTGCGACTCAATATGGTAATGCGCAAAATCAATAGATGGATGGAGGAACATGGTCTGTCTCTAGCACTTAGTAAGACGGAAATTGTCATCCTAACAAAGAAGAGAATTCAGACAATACTTCCAATACAGGTAGGACAAATTCTAGTAGAGACGCAGCCAGCAGCAAAATACCTGGGCATCATGATCGACAGTAAAATGAATTTTGGAGAACAGATTAGACGGACTGCAGATAAGGCAGCCAGAGGAGTAACGTCCCTCAGTCGGCTCATGGCCAATGTTGGTGGGCCAAAATCTAGTAAGAGAAGACTATTGATGACAGCCATCCATTCAGTTCTGCTGTATGGAGCGGAAATATGGGCGGATGCCCTGGATAAGGAAATTTATAGGAAGCCACTGGCGCAAGTGCAGAGGCGGGGTGCTTTGCGCGTGGCATCTGCATATCGCACGGTCTCTGAGGAAGCAGTTCTCGTTATTGCCGGGATTATTCCGATTTTTTTTCTTGCGAAAGAACGCAAGAACATTTACTTGAGGAAATCTGATATGGGTTTACAAAATGCAAGACGATCGGCAAGAGTACAAACCTTTCAAAATTGGCAGATCAAATGGGAGCAAGGAGATCAAAGCCAATGGACTAAGAGAATGATCCCTCAGGTGCAGGTTTGGACAGAGAGGAAACATGGTGAGGTTGGTTACTATCTCACTCAGTTCTTGACTGGCCATGGGTACTTCTGTTCCTATCTTAAGAAGATGGGGAAGGTGGATTCATCAGATTGCATCTACTGTATCAATGAATTAGATAATGCTAATCACACCTTCTTCTCTTGTGGACGGTGGGTCCAAAATAGGCAGTCTCTTCAAGATCACATTGATGTAGAGATATCCCCGGACAATATTGTTGCAGTGATGCTACAAAATGAGGAAAACTGGAAACTGGTAGCAAGCTTTGTTGAAGATATCCTCCGAACAAAGAAGACGGATCTGGATCGCCACTGAAGATGATTCATTACGGAAGAGTGCCCTACAGGCAAATATAAAATGACTCTAGCCTGAAGTAATGTGTTAAACGGTTCCAGGCTAGTGTTCAGAAGTAACGGGGGAGTTTTAGTCGGTAGTCTGCTACTCAGGAGCAGGAGCCCGACACTCTGTGCGTAAATGCATTTCTTCCCCTAAAAAAAAAAAAAAAAAATATTATTATTATTATTATTATTATTATTATTATTATTATTATTATTATTATTATTATTATTATTATTATTATTATTATTATTATTATTATTATTATTATTATAAGAAGAGAATTCAGACAATACTTCCAATACAGGTAGGACAAATTCAAGTCGTGACGCAGCCAGCAGCAAAATACCTGGGAATTATGATCGACAGAAAAATGAAAATTATTATTATTATTATTATTATTATTATTATTATTATTATTATTATTATTATTATTATTATTATTATTATTATTATTATTATTATTATTATAAGAGAATTCAGACAATACTTCCAATACAGGTAGGACAAATTCAAGTCGTGACGCAGCCAGCAGCAAAATACCTGGGAATTATGATCGACAGAAAAATGAAAATTATTATTATTATTATTATTATTATTATTATTATTATTATTATTATTATTATTATTATTATTATTATTATTATTATTATTATAAGAAGAGAATTCAGACAATACTTCCAATACAGGTAGGACAAATTCAAGTCGTGACGCAGCCAGCAGCAAAATACCTGGGAATTATGATCGACAGAAAAATGAAAATTATTATTATTATTATTATTATTATTATTATTATTATTATTATTATTATTATTATTATTATTATTATTATTATTATCATTATTATCATTATTATCATTATTATCATTATTATCATTATTATCATTATTATCATTATTATTATTATTATTATTATTATTATTATTATTATTATTATTATTATTATTATTATTATTATTATTATTATTGAGTTAGAACCCGGAGAGTGCGGACGTGTTTCTGTGTCGCTCCATCGCCTTTCGCTTTTCGTCATGGTTTGTGAGTATTGTAAGGAGCCACTTCCAACCGATGGTGATTGTATTCAATGCAGTGGGTGTAAACGCTACTATCATTACGAATGTACCACGGTTACACCCAGAACATGGAGAAGTATGAGTAAAAGTAATCGCCTTAACTGGAGATGTGGCCCATGTCGGCTGCGTAAAGAGTCCACATCAGCAAGTGAGAACGTGGAACCTGACGCGGACGAGTCGAAGTCCGGAGATGACGTCAAGGCACTGCTCATTGAATTAAAGAAGGAGATTGTGTACTTGAAGAACAAAGTGGAAGAAAGTGTAAATGGAGTGGAGTTTATTTCCAAGAAGTATGATGAACTACTCTCAGAAATAAAATCCAGTAAGGAAATAGTGAGATCCCTGTCGACGGAAGTGCGCCAACTGAAAGACGAAAAAGCAAAACAAGACATAGTGATTTCGGACCTTAGTACAAAATTATACGAGATGGAACAAGATAATAGGCAAAATTACTTAGAACTTTGCGGGGTAGTGCCAACCAAAGATGAAAAAGTTCTGGATATGGTCCATAGGGTTGCAGAAGAAATGGACGTAGGTCTAAATATGTTTGACATAGAAGAAGCTTATCGTGTGCCAATAAGAAATAAAAATAAAATTGCTCCCATTGTAGTGAAATTCAGTTCTAAATCTACCAGAACTGAGTTTCTTAAGAAGCGTAATTGCACTATTAATGACAAGAAAATATACATCAACGAAAGCCTGACTCCATACTTCAGGAATCTCTTGTGGCAAGCAAAGATGAAAGCCAAAGAGTGCGGATGGAAATATGTGTGGATCAAGTTTGGAAAGATACTTGCCAGGAAGAACGAAGATGCCCCAGTTTTACGAGTAACGAGAGAAGATGACCTGAAGAAAATGGCGTGAACACGGATACGAGTTTGTGAAATAATAAAGTGAAAGTGCGTTTTATGAATAGTGAAGATCTAATCAGTGAACCCGATGTGAAATGTTTTAAGTTTGACAGTGTTCAAAATTACATTGATGATGGTAAATATATACGCTCAGAAGCGGCTTTAAATATAGTGTGTTTAAATATTCAATCGATATCTACAAATTGGGATTATTTCAAGATATTATTTGGACACATCTTTGGTGAGTTGCACATTATATGTCTAATAGAAATAGGTATAGCTGATTATAAAAACATACTTTTTACTTTGGATGAGTTCAATGCAAATTTTTACAACAGACCAGATAAAAGAGGTGGAGGAATCGCTCTATTCACTAAGAAAAATTTAATCATAAATAAACTAAATTTGCAATGTAAATCATTTGAAGTCCTTGGCATAGATTTAAAAATAAATAATCAAGGCAGTAAGTTAGGGATTATCTGTATTTATAAACCTCCCTCTATTAATCCCAGTAATTTTACTGAAGAACTGGATCTATGTCTACAAAAGTTTAGTGATTATAAAGATCTGTTAGTATTGGGAGATATAAATATTGATATGCTTGATATCAACAATTCTAGGGTAAATAGTTACGAAAATACCTTGGCAGGACATGGTTTATATTCATTGCTAAAGTATCCAACCCGAGTCGATTTGAATAGAGGTTCCAAAACCTTAATAGACCATATTATTTGCAGGAATATACAGAATATAGTATATTCAGCCGTAATCTCTTCTGACGTGGCTGACCACTACATAACAGCTGCTGGTCTATCACCGAAAATGAAAGCTAACTTAAATAATGAAAATCATGCACAGCAGGTTCTGAACGATATCAAAGTAAATACACTACTAGACAAAATAAATTGGGCAACATTTTCCAGGTCAGAAGACCCAAATGAACTGTACAATAATGTGGCAGAAGAATTTAATGGTATTTATGGAAAGTGTACTTTTGTAGCTAAAAAGAGAGTCAGAGTTAAAAAACCTTGGTTTTCTAGGACACTAGAAATAAATTGTCAAAATAGAGACTCCTTATATAAAAGATGGAAAAACAATAAAAGTAATGATTCATATAGAAATGAATACAAAGCGTTCAGAAACGCACTGAATAAAGAAATTCGTAAATCTAAAATAAACTTTTACAAACAGAAACTAAATAGTAGTAAAAATAATCTAAGAGCTACATGGAAGACAATAAACGAAATATTAGGAAGAAATGTAAGTTCAGTAGATGACACTATTCATAAATATTTAGGTAATATCTACTCGAATAGTATCATTGCAAATAAATTTGGGTCGTTTTTCGTGGATCAAATAAAAAACACTATCCACACCTGTAAAATACCTGCATATAGTCATCAGGATGAGAACTCTCTGCAGTCAATGGCATTATTTGAAGTGGAACCAAAAGAAATCACTAGTATCATAACAAATATGAAGGTTAAGTCACCTGGTATGGACAAAATTCGAGTAAAGGACATTAAGCATTGTGTTACGGATATTAGTGTAGTTATTTCTCATCTAGTAAATTTAATTTTTAAAACAGGGATTTTTCCAAAAGGATTAAAGATTGGAATTATTAGACCTATATACAAAGGTGGTGATCATCTAGCACTTAGTAACTATCGCCCTGTATGTATACTGTCAATTATTGACAAAATTGTAGAAAGATGTATTGAAACAAGGGTCTCCAACTACCTTGATAAATATAATATAATTGATGATAGACAATACGGCTTTCGTAGAGGTAAAAGTGCTCAATTGCTGTTAACAGAATTTTCCAACATTGTAAATGGTGCCCTAAACAATGACAAACAAGTTCTGGTACTATTCCTAGATTTCTCGAGGGCATTTGACACTCTACCCTTTAATCGCATGTTACATAAATTAGAACGCATTGGTATAAGAGGAAAAGAGTTGAAAGTTTTTGATAGTTATTTGAGGGAAAGGAGAATGGTCATTAAAATAAATAACATGGAAAGTGAGCAATTTGAAGTTAACAGTGGCGTAGCTCAAGGTTCTATTTTGGGACCTATTATGTATAACATATTTGTCAATGATATGGTAAAGGTTGTATCAAATACTAAACTACTTATGTATGCTGATGATACTATATTAATTGCAATTCACAAAGACCCATGGAAAGCACACAGCATGATTCAAGCAGACTTCGATAATATTTTAAGATGGAGCCATGATAATGGGTTAATAATAAATTACAAAAAATCTAAATTAATGAATATCCGCATGTCACACAATATTAAAGAAAATATTAAGGTAAAATTCCATAATTATGACTGTTTACACGTAAACAAGGGAGATTACCCTATATCAAATTGTGCATGTAATAGCTTCATTGAGAGAGTCAATTCGTACAAATATCTTGGAATTATTATTGATGACCATTTCAAATGGAACGCACAAATATTACAGCTGGCGAAGCAACTGAGAAGGACTCTGTTCTTCTTTCACACTTTAGCTTACTGTGCAAACGCACACATATACCTTATGGCCTACTCAGCATTGGTCGAGTCCATTATGAGTTATGGTATTGCTTCCTGGGGAAGTTCCAGCAAGAGCCAGTTGAAAATAATAAACGACATCCAGGAGAGATTTATTAAGCTAATCAAGGAAAAACTAACAAAGAAGGAGGTATTATTCCTCTCTGTGGAAGACCTGTATAAATTAAATGTAATAAATATGTATTATTATGACAACAGGTTTAAAAATGAAATACAACATGGTAAACTGACTAGACAAGTAGATAGAGGGACATATACTATTCCCAGATGGATAAATTCATACGGTAAAAAAGAATTACGGGTAGTAATACCAACAATTTTTAACGAATTACCCCCGTGTTTAAGAAGCATCAAACCAAAAAATAAAGCTAAAGACCAAATCAAAAAATATTTCAAGAAATAAGTCAGTATGTATTTATGTCAATTTTAAAGTAGCTGATAAATGAAATAGGTATAGTCACTAGATATTAATTGTTCCGAGTTCTATCTCATGTATGTATTTATGTATGTATTTAAAACGGCTCCCACAGATAAGCCACATTTGATGGCTTTGTGGGACCACGAAACTATTGTTATTGTATATATTGTATTGTAAATTTATTTGTCAAGTTATTGTATAATTTATCTGTAATTTTACTTTCATGTTTATGTACTGTATGTATACTGATTATTATTAATAAATTAACCCCTCCTCCCCAGGTCTTGGCCCCTCCAAGAGCCGGGAAAGGGTGGGTCACTTAATCACTTAATCATTATTATTATTATTATTATTATTATTATTATTATTATTATTATTATTATTATTATTATTATTATTATTATTATTATTATTATTATTATTATTATTACTGGAATAAATTGAGACATATTTTGGGGGAGACTTATTCTCCGTAGGACAAAGCTATTGTCGCTATTGATACATTAAGAGGCTTTGCGACATCGTGGCCATGTAGCCCCGTGTATTTAGGTGTATTTGTCTGATTACCTGTAACAATGTGATGGCTGTAACAGTAGGCCTATGTATATTATGTAACTGGGCTAGGATTTGGCCAGGGGGTGGTCGTGACCTTAAGTTAAGTACCATCCAGTCATTTACCTGAAGTACAAGTGGTAAACCACGGAAAACCAATTCAAGAATGGCTGAATTTGGAATCGAACCCAACTCTTCCCAGATCTGCTTCACGAAGCTTTGTGAACCTCGTTCCATCCAGATTTAAATTTCTGAGCGGAACTGAGAATCGAACCCTGACCTTCACAATGACAGTAGTTGTTGTTTGATTCAGGAGCTTTTCGACGTCATGGTCATGTAACCCCATGTTTTTGGGTGTGAGTGGAATTTATCTGACAACCTATTGTGATGGCGGTATTAGTGTGGGTATTTGAAATTCAGATTAGGATTAGGAAGACCACTTCCAAGATGGCTGAGATGGGAATCGAACCCTCCTCTTCTCAGTTTTGCCTCACGAGGCGGTATGTACCCTGTTACAGTCCTTCGACCAGAATTAAAATTTCTTGGCAAAGCCGGGAATCAAACCTGGATCTCCGCGGCGACAACCAAGAATGCTAGCCTCTATTTCATGAGATGTGTCGTCTACTTTGCAGTGTTCTAACGTCATTAATGCTAGTAATAGTTACCACAAACAGCCCTAGGCCCCCAATACCTGAAAGAAGTTGGCGCCTCTGCTCCTACCTAGGAAATAATTGTCCGTCCCGTCCAGCTTCCTAGGCGATCAAGAGTTAATTAAACTTGTTACGTACGGTATCTACTTTGTATGCAAACTATCCACGCATACCCAGAGTCAGAGCCACCAAGCTATATTAGGACACGGCCGCTTGGACTAGGTGGGCGACAAGCAGGCAGCTGGTTGGCTACAAGCAGTTAGAAGCCTTGACTTCAATATCAGCAGTGAGGCTCATTCTGGACACTTTTATACGGCGTTGTTGTTATTGGTAAGTCATTTAAAGGGCTTGGACATCGTGGTCCTACAGCCGCGTGCAAGAGTGTACTTAGAATTTGCCTGATAACTTGTGTTATTGTTGTTATGGCGTTTGAAGCCATTTTCAGTGTTGCCCTAGTAAACAAAAGTTTGATGGTTTTCAGTCGGGCAACACGATTGTACCCAAATGAGATGGAGAGTTCACCCCTCTTCACTCTACTAGTAAACACACCCCGTCGGAAACAAGGCACACCATAACGATGTAGCCAAGCTTGATAAGGGATTAATTAGGGAAACATGTTATTGGATCAGGATGCACGATGTATCATTTTCTTCAATAAACCTAGGCCGGTAAGAACGGCAGTAATAAAGGTGCCGGGACATCCTCATTAGACCGTTTGCGCTTAAAGAGGGCTTTTTAACTTATGTGTGGCGAGTTTGAAACCAGGTCTTTAATAGTTGAAGATTATCCTGAATACAGTAACATACACCACATTAGAGAGACTAGACTTGGCAACTTACAGTTTCATTTGTACGAGGAACACATGGCACATAGGAATGCGAGAGGAGGAATATCCCAAAGAGATAAGGGACCCTCACACACAGGAATTTCCCTTCAGCCGAGTGCAGATAGTGACCAAGTTTACTGCTCTCACCAGGACCGCGCAAGACTAAACGAGATAAGCAGCCTGTACAATACAATCTGAATTGACCATTTACAACCACATATTCACTCCAAACAAGCAAATTCCGGAGGTCAATCACTACTTCCAGTATCTTAACAAAACATCACATAGACTACAACTAACAAATATTGATGAATTGCATTATCTTAACTAATACTGCAACTAAGTGTATATATAGTAGGTCTAAGTATTTTCACCCATACTTTCAGACATAGATTTTATAGCCTAAGTGTAATGGATCTGATGATCATAGCTTGACGATCGAAACTGGTCATCCAAGTGTTGGCCTATTAATTAATCTCCTGTAATTTTTATCAGGATTAGGGAATAACCCATCTCATTTGGGTACAATCGTGTTGATGGACTGAAAAGCATCACACTTTTGATCTTGTTGTTGTAGGGCATGTAGTTAAGTGTGTAATTGTATTAGAGGGTAGGATTGGGAAGGAGACAGCAGCGGCTTTAAGTTAGGAACCTCTCTGTCATTTCCCTGGAGTAAAAGTAAAAAACCACGGAAAACATCTCCTAGCATGGTTGACGTGGGAATCCAACTCACATCACCTTAGATTTGTTTCACGAAACTGAGTGTGTCCCGCTCCAACCCAGAGACCAGAATTAAATTTCTTCGCTGAGCCAGGAATCAAATCAAGGATCTTTGGGACCGGAGTTTCTATATGTACGCACCCGAAAGTGAACACGTTAATGGGAGCCCAATTGCATTGGGTGGGATATATTAATAATATACTGTAGAATGAACACTTATGAACATCAACACCTGGTAGCCTACATTAATAAATTACGGCACTTTTTGCAATACAGAGTTCAATAACCAAAATTACATCTCCGATTATCAGACAAAATCGTTGTTGCTGTCCTGGTGATTCATTTAGGGGTTTTCGCATCGTGATTATTTAGCCCCGTGTGATCTTTTCTGATAAACTGCATTACCCTAATGTCTGTAGTAGTGTATGTATTTAAGACTAAAATTCAGAAGGAAGCGGCCGTGGTCTTCGCCCGGGATAGAAGTGGGAAGCCATGGAATAACATTTCTAGAGTGGCTAAGAATGGGATCGAACCCACCTCTTCACAGCTCTGCCCCACGAGGCTGAGTGTACCCCGATCCAGCCCTCAGACCAGACTTAAGTTTCTTGGCAGTGCCGTAATCGAATCAGAACCTCAGGGGTGACAGTCAAGAATGCTAGTCACTGCACCAATGGGTGGTCCAGACAAATAACAAATTAGCGCACCACACACGTAGACTAGATAAGGCCGACGATCAAAGTCATCTCAAGGAACAACACAATGTATAAAACGTCACTTTTAAATACTGTATATATTTAGTTAATAATTTATTTATCACTGTGTAAATTTAATTTCTAAACTACGGTATATCAATACAGCGAATACGTGAGGAATAATGTACAGCGCACAAGTTCATCTGAAGCCCCGGAAAATATGTGAACTACTACTATTATTATTATTATTATTATTATTAATATTATCATTATTATATAATATTTGCAAATGGAGGTAGTCTAATTCCCGGTGGCAAATTGTACAAATACAGAAAATTACCAACAATAGCATCAAACACAATATACCCAATTCGCAATTTAAGAGCTGTAGTTTCTTTCTTTTTTTTTAAATTTATTTTACTTTTATTTTTAGCGTATGGCGTTTAGTGCCGGGAGTGTCCGAGGACATGTACGGTTCGCCAGATTGTAGCTGCTTCTATGCGGATACCCATGGGGTGAGCTACAAGTACCGTCACGTGTGGAGTGTTTTCTGGGGAGGAAAGTTTGAATGTAAGGGCGAGGAGTTGGAAGGTAGCGGCTGTGGCCTACAGTTGGGGACCAACCCCGGCATTTGCCTGGAAGGAAGATGGGAAACCACAGAAGACCATCTTCAAGGTTGTCGGCTGGGGGATACGAACCTTCTTGCCACCCGGATGTGAGCGACTGACAGCAGCCACGCTGTAACGACCAAGGCTAAATCACCCGGTAGGGACTGGAGTAATTACATCGTAGTATTTACACAAAATTTCAATCTTCTCTTAAGCACAATAATATGTTTGGGAAAAGGCTCTAAGACTGAGGCAGGTAATGAGTTCCAATTATCAATACCATGGTAAATGAAATAATATTTCCCATAATTTGTACGCTGTGGTTGGACCTTGACTTTATGTGGATGATCTGCCCTGCTCAGGTAGGTGGGATTTCCCAGACGTTTGCTTAGTTCTCCCCATGCTGGTCGTAAGTTTTTTAGGCTACCCCTTGCTCCCTCCCCGCTCCCCGCTAAACCAGCGCCCTCACTCAGGGCATCAGTTGAACTTGTTGAGTTATAGTATAGCCTAATAATTAGAGTTTGATGTTTTTAGTCGACCACACCTGGAGTGAGAGTGAACACGAAACTGCTCGAAGCCCCAGCGAGGAAGACAACCAGATAAGTAGTAGCCTGTAATATTAGAGTTTAACCACAGTTGATTTTTACAACCATATAATCACTCCAAATATTCAAACTCCGGATATCTATCACCATTTAGCATTTCACCTAACATCATATATACTGCATTTAGCATACACCGGCAGCTGCAGTACCAATACTGCAACTAAATAATTGTACATATTGTAAATATTTTCACCTGTATTTTCAAACATAGATTTTATAGCCTAAGTGTAATGGTTCTGATGATGATCACTTGACGATCGAAACTGGTCATCCTAGTGTATTTATTAATCTCATGTAATTTATTTCAGGATTAGGGCATATCCCAGCTCTTTTGGGTACATTCGTGTTGACCGACTGAAAAGCACTAAACTCTTATTTACTAAGACAACACTGAAAAAATGGCTTCAAACCCCACAATGTTTTTAGTATTAAAAGATCCTAAATGTCGCATTTTTAATTCCGAATGTAGCATATATTATTTTCAGATTCAATATGTTGTAGCAAATTTATAACAAACGAGTATTTTGTGCCTTATTGTAATGCATCAGTCAAGTCTAAAATCACAGAATTCATATAATGCTACAGATCAACAAACAATGAAACTTCAAAGGGCACTGAACTCTTGTATACGATTCATCTATAACTTGAGGTATGATGAGCATATTACTCCCTATTATTATAAGACACTCAATCGGTTAAAACCCGGAAGACAAAGGATCTATCATATCCTAATTCTTATATAGCCAACAAGTTACTGACCCAAAAATCACCACTGCACATATCCCATAAATTTAAGCTGCTCTCACCTTTCCATAGTACGTAACAATACGCGTTCTGGATCCGTCCTTGCTATTCCCCTGCACCAAACTTCCTGCTTTAACAATTAATTAGTGGTCACGGGTTCAAGATTGTGGAATTCCCTACCAGTCAAAGTCAGGAAAGTGACCTCACTCAAGAAATTCAAAGCAGTATGCCACGACCCTCTGAAGAGTACTGCTGACTGACTTGTGTGAATGAGTGTTTATAATAATAATAATAATAATAATGCGATTGGTTTAACATCCCTTTTAACTACACTGGCATTTAGAGACACCGGGGTGCCGGAATTTTGCCCCGAAGGGGATCTTTAACGTGCCAATAAATCTACTGATACGGCTCCCTCGCATTTGCGCACCCTAAAATGCCAACTGACTGCGCCAGGATACGAACCTGCAACCTTAGGCCCAGCATGAATGAGTGTTTAATTGTAATTGAAATTACTAATGTAAATTTGTGTTTTGTTTCTGAAAACTCTAATTTAAAAGGTTTAATGTTCCTACATGTTCAAGTAATAGCATAATACAGTATGTGGTTAGGTGTAAGAGAGGGCCGAGAGCCGTAACTTCGTCACTCAAAAACAATAAACAATTGTAATAATAATAATATATCTATACTTCTTCTTCTTCTTCTTTTCTTCAGCGTTTGTCCCGCCTGGTGGCAGGGTCCGCTACATGGATTCGATGTCTCCATTTAGTTCTGTCCTGGGCCATTTCAGGGTGGAGATTGATGCACCTCAGATCTTTGTGAAGGGTATCGGCCCATCGCTGTTTTGGTCGTCCTTTTGGTCTATTACCGGCGACTTCCAACATGTAACCCGTCTTTGCTATAGTGTCAGCCACTGTCCTCAGCACATGTCCAAACCATCTTAAACGATTCTCGCGCATCTTTTCGGGAATGGGTGCAATGCCAAATCTGTCCCTGATGCATTCATTGGGGATGCGATCCAGAGTAGTAACACCAGCTGTCCACCGCAGCATCTTGGTCTCCATGACTCCCAGTCGACGCTCCATCTCAGTCGTAGTAGGCCAACATTCGCAACCATACAGTGTGACAGGTCGGATGACAGTACGATAGATTTTAGATTTGAGGTGATCTTTCATCCTCCTGTCGCAAGTGACGCCAGTTGTTGTTCGCCATTTCATCCAAGCTGCGGATATCCTTGCATTGACCTCTTCGACAAGTCTACCATCAGCAGCGATCGTGGAGCCAAGATACTTGAATCTCGTTACTCGCGGTTGATCCTCGCCGTCTACCTGAATGGTTCCGATTGCTTGTGTGTCAGATGTCATACATTCGGTTTTCTTCTTATTGAGGCGCATGCCGTATTGCGCCAGCCGATTGTTCCATTGCTGGGTTTGACGTTGCAGAACAAGCTGGGTCTCAGAGGCCAACATGACATCGTCCGCATATAGGAGCGTCCATGGCAAAGGATGGTGCAGGTCTGCTGTTACAGTGTCCATTACTAGAATGAACAAAAGCGGTGACAGCGCTGAACCCTGGTGAACGCCGACGGTGATGGGAAAGTCACGGGAGGCTCCTGCGGCAGCCTGAACATAGCTCCGTGGATCCACGTAAAGCAGCTGAACCCAGTTGACAAGATATTCCGGTATGCCATGCTCTCGCAGTGCTAGCCATATGAGGTCATGCGGTACACGATCAAAGGCCTTCTCAAGGTCCAGGAAAGCTAGATAAATCGGCTTGTTCTTCTCACGATGTTTTTCAATCAAGAGCCGTGCAGCGTGGATTGCATCGGTTGTGCCGCAATTCTTTCCAAATCCAGCTTGGTGTTTGGAAATCTCGACAATCTTACGTATCCTGTTATCAAGAACACGTTCGAATATCTTCATCGCATGACCACATGTATTAATGTATTAATATATCTATATTCCCACCTCAGCCATCCTCGAAGTGGTTTTCCGTGGTTTCCCACTTCGTCTTCGGGCAAATGCCGGGATGGTACCTACTGTAAGGCCACGGCCGCCTCCTTCCCTCTTCCTAGCCTATCCATCCCAATCTTCCATCCCTTCCAATCCCTCATGAGGCCCCTGTTTGCTTTGCAGGTGAGGCCGCCTGGGCGAAGTGCTGATCACACCTCCCCAGTTGTATCCCTCCCGTCCAGATGTTCCAAGCTCCAGGACACTGCCCATAGAGGCGGTAGTGGTGAGTTCCCTCGCTGAGTCCGTGGGAACCACCAACCTAGAGGGTAAATTGACTAAATAATATATATATATATATATATATACCGGTACTAATACATAAAAATCTAGTGGTGTCTGTCTGACTGTTACTCGTTCACGCAATAACTATTGAACCGATTTAGGTGAAATTTTTCATGAAAATACTGTAGTTTAATAGGAAAAAGACATAAGACTATTGCCGTTTCGATGTGTTTCCCACCGTTTAAATACGAGTATTATGGTGGCCAAAGTTACGCTTCATTTCAATAGCCGGTGCTGCTGTGTCCCCGGCAAGCAGGTATCCATGGCAGGTTGCATACATTCACCTTTGCCCACGCTTCTCGCGACTAACTTTTCACTTTCGATTCGATTTACTCAGGTTAGAACAATAAAAGTGTTCGAAGTGCAAAATACCAGGCGCAGTGACCGAGAGCGCTAACGCCATAACTCGTGCCTCGCTGTTATCGGGAGAGCGTGGGTTCGAATCCCACCCCGACCTTCCTGAAAATGGTTTACGTGGTTTCCCATTTTCACCACCAGGTAAATGCCAGGATGGTTCCTTTCTGCAGGTCCATAGCCGACTTCGTTTCAAAATCGTTTCCCTGACCCTTCCTCAATTAGGCCCAAGTTAGCGGTCACCTGGGCAATCGGCATGTCAACATCCCCAGTTGTATCTGCTGACAAGTGTTTTCAGCTCCCAGACACCGTCCTTGTGACGGTAGAGGAATGATCCCTCGCAGAGTCTGCTGAGCTGGGGGGATAAGGGATTTTGAAAATTTAGTAGGTTGTTCTACATGTTCTGTAATGGAAGAAAGTTATATAGAACAACGTAGGACATGAGTTAAAACTCTGACATGGATATTAACTGCCGAGGTGGAAGAGCCTTAAATAGGTACTACACCTCTAGCGAGCACCACGTACAGTGTGTTGGGCTATTGGCGGAGGTTGTTAATGGATGGTAACACAAGGCGTGTCTGAATGCCGCTGTTATAGTTGTTCGATCCCAACATTATCATGTTTTTTGAACGATAGATAAATGCCCCATTTCAACGGACACACGATGTTATACACACCTGCCAGGTCACATCACAGCACGCATTCTTTCACCCACGATGTGTTCCAGTGACGAATACCGGTACGTTGATATGTGAGCTCATTTATGGAGAATCAATGCAGAACGCATTCTAGTCGCAACGCATGTATCACGAGCTTCTTTCTGACAGAAGACCACTGACTACCAATTCATTCCGCAACCTTGAACGAGGATTGCGGACAACTGGGATACTTGGAAGTATAATTTCATTAAGAGATGCCCTTATATCGTCTGCTCCAAACGTACAGGCTGTTTTGGATGCTGTCTAGAATAATCCTTATATTAGTGCTGTGCCCGTCCCCCTGTGATAACGGGCTGCAACGACCCGGCTAAAACAGTCACACACCGTTGGGAGCGGAATATATACACTCATTTTTTGTTATTTACACATTGGAAATTATTCCGGTATCAATTCACATTTCTAGCGCGGTAGGAGGAGATTCCTGTAAACTTGAGGGTGATCACTTTTGTGATACTTTCAATGTCTAGCTTGGCCCATTTGTCGGTCAAATTTTATTTATTGTTACCGAGATCCCCGAATGGTAATTATTTCTTTACAAATGTTAATTGCTTAAACCATATGCATAATCTTGTTATCAATCACTTATTCATAGATATTATAGTTCTCACCTCGAGTGTTACAGTCGCTCGCTACCTCAGGCGTCCTCACTCCCGACATACAGGGCTTCTACTGGTTGATCCACTGTCCGCTGAGTAGTGTCGACTGACGTCACCCTGACTTTCGTTCGACCAATGGCAGGTCTTTGTCTGGTCGGGCGATCTCCAAACTTCGAGAGAGTTCCATGGTCCCTATTTAAGACGCCGCTTGCTGGCGTTCTTCACCACTTCTGATCTACCACTTCTGATCAATCATCACTTTGGATCACTTCAACCTGCTGGTCACCGCTACTGCATCTCATGACACCATCGCTGATATCTACGCTACCGAGCAGTTACGTCACAAGATCTGCACCATGACGTATTGCTCAAGATGGCAAGAATAATTGCCAGCCGCTGTACTCTTCACCTTCACCTTAGAGAGGATACTTGGAATCGTCTTTCGAAATATTGCTGGATCATCTCTTGGAAACTATAAACGTCATTCCTGCGCAAGAAAAGAAGAGAGAGTTGACATTTTATCGATGGTGCACATATCTCTAGGCCATGTACGCCTCCTTCCGAGAAAACCGTGAGGACTTTTAAATCAACATTTATGCTAGCTGGAACGTTTTAAGGAGCTGGCTCTTAACCCTCTTCAAAGATAAGTTTAATTTTATGAAGAGTTTATATCATACCAGTTATTTTACACTCTTAATTATTTTTTATGGTTCTCTCTTTTTATAAAGTGCATTTTTTATATGTTAAGCTCAACTTCTCTCCAATCAAGCAAGCTTGTTTCATGGACCTTTCTTTAATCTGGGTTTCTGTCATCAGGCCCTCACACTTTGCTACATTTCAAGGGCGGCTGGTGATATTGTTGCAGCGTTGCACAACTCCCAATAATTTTACAACTAATTCGTCGTTTTTTTTTCCTTTAATGTTTTAGTTTTATAGATCTAATGCACTCAAAAATGTGTTTAAATCATCGATATTTTGTTATTACTTACCGTAATGCTTCCCACTGTACCTATAAAAGCTGCCGCCTTCAAATCAAACTCCAGGGGGTTAGCTCTCTTGTTGCGACTCCCAAGTAGACAGCGCGGCCGGCAGGGACGAGGCCAAGCTTGTACATGCTTGCTGGCCAGCATGGGTTGTAGGGAGTTGCAGACGAGCTGCCAGCCCCCTGGCAATACTCAGTTCCAAATGGCCCCGTTAGATTGCACCACTCATTGGAAATGACAACACCCTCGATTTCTCTTATCCCGCGAAGGGTAGTTTAGTTAGTTAGTTAGTTACGGTTGTTTTAAGGGGCGGAACTGCGAGGTCATCCACCCCTGAAGGGTAGTTTCTTTCCCACACCACTAGGGAATGCTACACCACCCGCAACAGTACAAATATCGGAATTTCATAGGGAGACATTAGTTGGTTCACACCCAATTATTTTTAGATGTTTTCTCATCATAACTTCATTTAATATTTTTGTCAATTGTTCTGTGAAGTGAGCCTAAGAACGCCACCATTGCTATAAGTACAGTAGATAATTGGCTGAACTATTTTGCGACGTATTGTTGGTGTACTGTAGCGGTTTATGTTTGCTTTTACCACTCTTGTTCTTGCGGGATTTGGGTTGCGATTAGTTCTGTATTTAGTTGATTGAGTATTTTGGTTCCAGGCAGATACATAACCGTGCATTATTATTATTATTATTATTATTATTATTATTATTATTATTATTATTATTATTATTATTGTTTGTTTGATTCACTACTATGCATTCACTACGAAATTTCAGGCTAGAAAAATTCAGTGTTTTGTTAGTTTGCCTTTCCGATATAGCACCCAGATGTATCATCTGTGCATCTTGTAAGTTAGTATTTTATTTAAACGGAATGTTTAGTTTGAAACATTAATTTGTGGAGTGTAAGTGAAAATTAATAGAGCAAGCAATTTACTAGTTAGACAGCTTTCCCAGCTCCCTGATGACGATAAACTCTCAGTAAAAACACTCGGTTGACCATTACCAGATAAGTATTGTCCAAAATATAAGTATAGGCTACGAGGGCGTTTAAAGGATATATTTAAGGCAATAATAATGAGAGGAGGAGGAACCACAGCGAAAGGATGAAGAAATTTTGGGAGAAGAAAAAAAGACTAACCAACAAATCAGTTGTTTTCCGTGGTCCACAGTAGGCCAAAATCGAAGGACGAAGAATAATTGGTTATGTGAATGCGACATTAAAAAAAACTTTATTCTATTTTCCATGTTTGTTGGTGGAGAATCCGCGTGTACCAAAATAGGAGTTACGGAAATTAATCCCTAAAATAAAGAAACATGAATCTTCAGCTGAGTGGCTTTGGTGCCGTAGTTGGTAGCATGCTGAGCCTCTATGTCCAAGATCGCGGGTCCAAACCCGGCCGAAGTCGTCGGATTTTTAAGAGCGTTAAAAATCCCTCAGTATGCATTCCTTCGGAGGGGAAGTAAAGCCGGCGGTCCCATGTCATAGATTTATGGCATGTTAAAGAATCTTCCACTAATTACACCTGTGTGAAGCTAAATTATAGGTTAAAATTTGAACAACGCTCTTAGGTTCCAACGTTCGTCGCCAGGAGCCGACTGCGGTGGCGTGTAGTAACCAAGTTCTGAACTAGTAGTCGTTTACGGTGGCCTTTGGCGCCAAAAGTAGGAACTGCTTGAAATTCAATGTCTGCAGTCCTCAATTGAATTAAAAACAGATGACACTCACTAATACAGCCATCACAATTAACACCGGTTATCAGACAGATTCTCCACACACCCAAAGTACAGGATATGACCGCGTTGTCGCAGCTCCTAAACTGAGGAACCAACCAATCTTCAGCTGTTTGAAATTGACACTTTTTGGAACTGTTAACGAAGCTGCACAATTGGACAGTGTCTATAGAAGGTAAATTGCGGAATATAACGAAGAAGTTAGGCACAATAGGTATGTGTTAAATATTGTAATAAACTGTATTCGTTTCTGTGGTTCTTTCGAACTGGCCTTGCGTGATCATGATGAAAGTGTAACATCAACAAATCCAGGTGTTTTGAGAGAACTAATTAATTTTAGCGTTGAGTTGGATGCTGTGTTAAAGGTCATTTTGGTAAGGGCAACTGTTTTCAAAGGAACGTCCAAAACAATTCAAAATTAAATTTTACAGATTATGTTGGTGGTTTGCCAAGAAGAAGTATCAAAGCAAATAAAGGAATCGGAAATTTTAGCCATTATAGCAGATGAAACTAGTGATATTTCAAACATATTTCAGATGGCTGTTGTGTACCGATAAGTTACGTAGAAAGAGGCAAACAAAACATGATGCACACACATTAGCAGCGTGTTTACTGGATTAATTAAAGAAGCAGAAATTGAATGAAACTCCGCAAAAATGAATTGCGCAGACGTATGACAGAGCGCACTTCATGGCTGGTTCCTCTGATGGGGTTCAAGCTATAGTAAAAAAAATCCTATCCTTATGCAGAATATGTGCCCGTCATTGTTAGTAATATCATTTTTCGTAACGTACAAACTTTTCGGTTGCCATGTTTTTATGTTGAGAATGTTTATTATCCTGGAGATAGAGACCCAACCTTAGACAACCTGCTGTGTTTTAAATTCTTCCAATTAACTCAGGCATAGGGCGTAAATACATACATATGATTTTTTATGAATTCTTATAGGAAGAAGCCCAAAAGAGCCATTAAAATTTGTCTATTTGTCGAACGTACAGTTAGTTTGGAAAACCCATGTATTTTAGTTTTATAGAAATGTAGTTTATCTAAC
Source organism: Meconema thalassinum (assembly GCA_946902985.2). Taxonomy (NCBI): domain Eukaryota; kingdom Metazoa; phylum Arthropoda; class Insecta; order Orthoptera; family Tettigoniidae; genus Meconema; species Meconema thalassinum. The sequence continues at coordinate 1,061,841,740 of OX336389.2, read as the reverse complement.
GTTAATTGATTTTTGTTACATGTGTAAACTTCCCATATAAAATTGCTACATCAGAAATGTTGGTGCAACACCCAGCTTTACATACCACCGGCCGCCACTGCTACATTTATAATTGTTCATTTCTGTGATAAGCACTTAAGTGCAATTTGTTTATTCATTATAAATTTATTATTAGGAATAAAAATTGTTAATGTATTGCTACCTACATTGGTTTTCTAGTCACGTATTTCATGCCCACTACTCCGCACCGCTTCAGTCTAATTTTCTTGACCACAGTAGTTATTTTGTCCAGGCTTTCGCCTGATGCGTTTCGTTCTCCCGTATGGGGAAGTTTTAGGGCAGAACTTATTCCTCTCCATTTTTCTGGTGCCTCACCCCCGGGAAACATATCTGTTGCACCCTGGATCCCTATACAAGTTTAATATTGTGGATTTTACATTAACAATGTTTGTTCATTGTGTTTCAACACTAATTCACATTGTACGTTTCAGCTTAAGGCGCATGTTCAGCAGGGGAGAGAAACGTAAGCTAAGCCGGTTTCTTCCGCATCAGACTAAACCTTACTACCTAGCAAGCTGTCATCCTCTGACTTCCAGTACTCGAAGTCACAATATTGACGTGAGTAACAAACAACTTTTGACATGCCTAACCTTGATGAAAAACTCAGCAACGCCAGAGCCTCTTGTAAGGGCAAGCTCACACGGTTTCGTACTTTCTTAACGGAGCTCGAACCCCAAGAGCGTAATCTTGACATAATTTCGCAGAGGCTTAAGAATTATGAACAAGCCTTTGAGAAATATGATGAGATACAATGCAGTATAGAAACTCAGCATCCGGACCAGCAAAGTGATAGGTTGGAAGTTGAAAAATTATACTATCAGGGATTTGCTGAAGCTAAACAGCCTATTAGGGCTTTAACTTTAAAAGAAAAACAAGAAGATCAAACTTCTGCAGCATCTTCTACATCTTCTTCACGCATTATATTACCCAAATTAGAAATACCCAAATTTACTGGTAAAGACATAGAATGGGAACCATTTTTTGAATTATTCAATTCTTTAGTACATGAGAATACTTCTATACCAGTAATACAAAAATTTCACTACTTGCGTCTGGCAGTTCAAGGCAACGCACTTAACCTGATTCAAGCACTTTCTTTGACCAGTGATAATTATGAAGTTGCTCTGAATCTTCTTAAGGATAGATATGGGAACATTCGTTTATCTATTCAACGCCATATACAAAGCTTATTCGAGTTACCTAACGTGCAAGCAGATAACAGCTTATCACTTCGTAAGTTGATTGACACTGCAGAGCTACACGTCAGAGCATTGTCCAATTTAAACCAACCTGTAAATCACTGGGATTTATTTCTAGTTCACCTCATTTCTGCAAGATTGGATGCAAATACATTAAAAGCCTGGGAAACAGAACTTTCCCAGAATTTGCAATGCACTTATGAGGCGATTATTAACTTTTTGAAGGCCAGAAGCCAAGTCTTTTCCGCCATAGCTAATCAAAAAACTAGTAGTTCAGATTCAAAAGCCTTCTCAAAACATAAGGTTAGCAGTTCTAATCAAAGAATTTTAAGATCACAGGCTCTTCCTGTTGATGCTCGGTGGTCACCGAACCAAATGCAAACGTGCGGTCTGTGTCAGCAATCGCATACTTTATACAATTGTGATGAATTTAAATCTTTATCAGTAGATGAAAGACGAAAGTTCATTACGAACAAAAAACATTGTTTCAACTGTTTGTCAGGAACGCATATGTTAAACAATTGCCGTTCACAACGTTTATGCTTTCATTGTAGGGCAAGACATCATTCCCTTTTGCACAGGCATGAAAGACCACGGTTATCAGGACCAAGCAGTTCCAATACCAAGTCTAATTCGGAGACTTCTCAAAATAGTGCGCAGTCGTATGCTCAAAGTTCTACCTCGCTTGGCAAAGTCCAGGTTTTATTATCTACCGTGCAGGTTCTATTGAAAAATTCTCACGGAAAATGGGTATCTGTCAGGGGATTATTGGACAATGCCGCTACCAACAATTTTATTAATGAATCGTTGGTACAAAAGTTAGGCCTTCCAAAACATCCTACCTCAATAGAGGTTACAGGAATAAACTGCTCTAAATCGCAATCCTTAAGCTTTGCTAAAGTGGATCTGAAGGACTCTAATAATCTTGGTACGCAGTTGCAATTAGATTGTTTGATTATCAAGTCTATAGGCAACAATATTCCTGGCACTTCTTATCCTATTCAAAGTTGGAATATCCCGAATTTTGTCCAGCTAGCTGACCCTCATTTCAACAGAGCTTCACCCGTAGAGCTTCTTTTCAGCTCAAGCGTATTTTGGCAATGTCTTCATTCCGATAAAGTAAAAATTGCTCCTAATGTTTTCTTCCGCGAAACTGATTTTGGTTGGATTGCTACTGGCCAAATATACCGTAATCCTATTCAAACTGTATCGAATTGTTATTTTGTTGGTACCGATTTGAGCCAAGAGCTAACCAAGTTCTGGGATCTTGAGAATGTTCAGGCTACTTCTTCTTCTTCTTCTAACGAAATTTGTGAAAAGTTATATAAGGAAACCACTGTCCGTAATGCTGAAGGCAGATTTATAGTAACTCTTCCACGTATTCCCAATCCTCCCGCCATTACGGGCTCGCATTCCAGAGCACTTAGGGCACTATCTGCTATTGAAAATCGGTTCAAACAAGATGCTTCTGTCAAAACTCAGTATGCTTCCTTTATGGAGGAATACGAATCATCCAATCACATGGAGGTAATTTCTAAATCAGAAGAAATTGACCATCCTTTAAATGAAATAGTTTATCTAAATCATCACCCGGTATGGAAAAATTCCATAACACAAGACAATATAAGAGTAGTTTTCAATGGCTCATCACCAGATTCCAATGGAATCTCTTTAAATGATACCTTGCAATGTGGTCCCGCGATTCAAACAGATCTCACCTCTGTTTTGCTTAATTTTCGAAGGTTTCCTATTGCTGTAATCTCAGATATTAAGCAGATGTACCGGCAGATTCTCGTAAATTCTGAGCAGCAAGATCTGCAAAGAATATTGTGGCGCGATGAGAGTTCCAAACCCATAAAGATATTTAGATTGAAGACTGTGACATATGGCCTGAAGCCTTCAGCCTTTCTTGCGATTCGGTCTCTCCACATGTTAGCCGAGCAAGATGGTCATCTGTATCATCCTTTGGCCTCTGAGTCATTAAAAACGGCATTTTATGTTGACGATTTCTTGTGCTCTTTCCCTAATATATCTGAAGCACTCCTTGTGTGCGAAGATTTGAAATCCCTGCTCCTAGGAGGTGGTTTTCCGCTCCATAAATGGACTTCAAATTCCACTGAATTTATATCAAAATTTTCATCAGAGGTCCCAGTTGATGAATTTGTTGCCATTCCTACTGATGAAGCAGCCGTAAAAGCATTGGGTGTTTTTTGGTGTCCTTCTTCTGATACCTTCTCTTATCAGGTACATCTGTCAGAATCTCCCCCTGTAACTAAGAGACAAGTTCTGTCAGAAATCGCAAAGATCTTTGATCCTTTGCAATATATTGCTCCTATAGTTATTGTTGCAAAAATGTTCTTGCAAAAGCTTTGGTCATTAAAATCAGACTGGGATGAAAATCTCCCCCTTCCTCTTGTAGAAGAATGGTTAGAGTATCGCAGCAGTTTGCTGGATCTCTCCAAGGTTTCTATACCCCGCCCTTTAATTTCTAATCCCTTATACCAGCAGTATGACCTGCATGTATTTTCTGATAGTTCAGAACGGGCTTATGGCTGTTGTGCATACATAGTAGGACGTTCCTCAGCCACTTTCCCTGGATTTTCTAATTTAGTGTGCGCTAAATCAAAAGTTGCTCCACTTAAAACGGTATCATTGCCGAGTTTAGAATTATGCTCTGCTTTAATGGCAACAGAATTAGCTACTAAACTAAATGTCAGTTTAAAGTTAAAATTTTCCCACACATTTTTTTGGAGCGATTCTTCTATTGTATTAGCTTGGATTTCCAAGCCTTCTTCTCATTGGAATACCTTTGTGGCAAATCGCGTTTCTAAGATTCATGAAGTCTCTCATTCTGAACAATGGAGACATGTTCCTAGCCGTGAAAACCCCGCGGATATAATATCACGTGGTTGCACGCCTAAAAAATTGATTTCTTCAGACCTGTACTGGAATGGTCCTCCTTGGCTAAGTCAGGAATCATCTTGCTGGCCTCGCTTAGCTAATCAATTTGCAGAAGAAATACCTGATGCCCGTAATGACCCTGTCACGTCGCATCTTACTTCTACTTCTACTAGCCTTTTTCATAGATACTCTTCATTTGATAAATTGATTCGTGTAGTGTCTTATATCTTCCGATGGAAATATTTAGTAATTGATCAACCATTGAAGCCTCAACCCTTTCTCTCCAGAGTCGAGTTAGAATTTGATACTTGCAAGATTTTGTTACTTGTTCAGCAGGAAGTATTTGCTCCTGAAAAGCAAGCTCTTATAAGTGGTAAAGATTTACCCAAGTCTAGCAGGCTTTCACCACTCACTCCTTTTCTAGACCAGGACGGCATAATACGTGTGGGTGGAAGATTAGCTATGTCTAGTTGTGAGGATGGGAAAAAGCATCCCATCATCCTTCCTTCAAAGCATCCTATCACTACCCTTATACTAAAAAAGTTTCATTATAAACACCTTCATGCTGGCACTCGCACCTTGCTCTGTCTAATTCGTGAACTTTACTGGATCATCAATGGCGTTCATGAGGTATCTTCTGTTGTCAAAAAGTGTATACCTTGCTTTAAGGTTAAACCACGGCCCGCCACGCAGATTATGGGTAATTTGCCTCCATTTCGTTCAGAACCTAGTAAGCCCTTCGCTCTTACTGGGATCGATTACGCTGGTCCTTACGTATATCAGACCAATCCCTCTTCATCTAAGCGCAAAATCTTAGGTAAACTTTACATCTCGTTATTTGTATGTATGGTGACGGGAGCTATCCACCTTGAGTTGGTTACGAACGCTTCTGTATCTTACTTTTTGGCCGCCTTTTCTAGATTTGCTGCTAGAAGGGGTGTTCCATCTGAAGTTTTTTCAGATAATGCAAAAATTTTTGTAAGCGCTTCTGATCTCTGGAAAAAAGTGTTAAGCTCCCCTTCTGCTAAAGAAAAAATTTCCAACTTTTCCTATTCTAAAGGTTTCAAATGGCATTTCACCCCGCCTTATGCTCCCCATCATGGGGGCCGTTGGGAATCCTGCATCAAACTTACTAAAAGACAGCTTAAGAAAACTCTTGGTCCTACCATACTTTCTTATGAGGAATTCAACTCTTTGATTATTCAAATTGAAGGTATTGTAAATTCCAGACCTCTGACCCCTCTTTCAAACGATCCTAAGGATCTTTTACCTTTAACACCCAGTCACTTCCTGATTGGCTGTTCGCTTGCTGCTACTCCGCCTTTGCTGGTTCGACGCTGTGATCCTAACTTACCTATCTTTTGGAGAAAAGTAGAATCTTTGCGCTGTTCTTTTTGGCGCCGATGGAAGTTAGAATATCTCAGCTTGCTAAATAGGCGTGAGAAATGGCGGCTTCCTCAACCAGATGTACGAGTGGGGGACATGGTTCTTCTTCGGGACCCATCTCCGCCTCTCGTGTGGAACCTAGGTAGAGTTATTCACTGCCACTTTGGCCGTGATAAACGCGTCAGAGTTGTTGATGTTTTAACTAGTAAAGGTCTTTATACTAGACCCATCTCTGCTATTTCTGTTTTGCCTTTCGAGTCTTAGTTTCTCCTCGTCTGTTATCCATGTTTTGCTTTGACTGATTCTTTTGTTTGTTTTCATTCGGAGTTCTCGGAGCATGATCACTTTTGTGATACTTTCAATGTCTAGCTTGGCCCATTTGTCGGTCAAATTTTATTTATTGTTACCGAGATCCCCGAATGGTAATTATTTCTTTACAAACGTTAATTGCTTAAACCATATGCATAATCTTGTTATCAATCACTTATTCATAGATATTATAGTTCTCACCTCGAGTGTTATAGTCGCTCGCTACCTCAGGCGTCCTCACTCCCGACATACAGGGCTTCTACTGGTTGATCCACTGTCCGCTGAGTAGTGTCGACTGACGTCACCCTGACTTTCGTTCGACCAATGGCAGGTCTTTGTCTGGTCGGGCGATCTCCAAACTTCGAGAGAGTTCCATGGTCCCTATTTAAGACGCCGCTTGCTGGCGTTCTTCACCACTTCTGATCTACCACTTCTGATCAATCATCACTTTGGATCACTTCAACCTGCTGGTCACCGCTACTGCATCTCATGACACCATCGCTGATATCTACGCTACCGAGCAGTTACGTCACAAGATCTGCACCATGACGTATTGCTCAAGATGGCGAGAATAATTGCCAGCCGCTGTACTCTTCACCTTCACCTTAGAGAGGATACTTGGAATCGTCTTTCGAAATATTGCTGGATCATCTCTTGGAAACTATAAACGTCATTCCTGCGCAAGAAAAGAAGAGAGAGTTGACATTTTATCGATGGTGCACATATCTCTAGGCCATGTACGCCTCCTTCCGAGAAAACCGTGAGGACTTTTAAATCAACATTTATGCTAGCTGGAACTTTTTAAGGAGCTAGCTCTTCAACCCTCTTCAAAGATAAGTTTAATTTTATGAAGAGTTTATATCATACCAGTTATTTTACACTCTTAATTATTTTTTATGGTTCTCTCTTTTTATAAAGTGCATTTTTTATATGTTAAGCTCAACTTCTCTCCAATCAAGCAAGCTTGTTTCATGGACCTTTCTTTAATCTGGGTTTCTGTCATCAGGCCCTCACACTTTGCTACATTTATAATTGTTCATTTCTGTGATAAGCACTTAAGTGCAATTTGTTTATTCATTATAAATTTATTATTAGGAATAAAAATTGTTAATGTATTGCTACCTACATTGGTTTTCTAGTCACGTATTTCATGCCCACTACCCCGCACCGCTTCAGTCTAATTTTCTTGACCACAGTAGTTATTTTGTCCAGGCTTTCGCCTGATGCGTTTCGTTCTCCCGTATGGGGAAGTTTTAGGGCAGAACTTATTCTTCTCCAGAGGGTATCACGGGATCATTAGCAGATGGGTTTTCATCCAACTAAAGCCAATAATGCATAAATCTAACCTTATTCAACCAAGCAAAGGTTGAAACTAAAATTAACTATTCCAGTTTAATTTATAAAAAGAATAATACCGGCACTCGAGTAATTTATTCTTCTTAAAAACAAACATTGAAAAAATACAAACACCTACGTCACTGTGATAAATTCCTACGCGACGTTAGGCAATAATCTAAACGGTATAGTTCAATCATTCTCTACTTGTTGATATATACAAGGTGCGTTCAAAAAGTAACGAGCCGGAGGCTGTAATGTGCAAACCGGTGACGACATCGGCTAATCGTGGCGTGTGTAACGAGGTGTGGTTCCAACCAGAGCGTGGAAGGTCACAGCCCGTCGCTAGAGGGCAAGCGTGCACGTCACGTGACGATACAAAGCGAACAGCAACATGCATCAATCGTCCAACCAAGACCATGACAGTAGGCCACTCGACATGCTTCCTGGTGTGGTTGAAGACTGTTGGGCACCCATTGGGCACACACTTTCCGCAAGTGCAGTCGTTCCTTCATGATGGTGTGCACACTTCCGACGCTCAATCCGACCACGACGTCTATGGCGTTTACTGTCACTCGGTGGTCCTGGGTAATGAGTACATCAACCAGCTGGACGTTGTCATCGGTAATGAAGAGGGGTGCCCCAGATAGGGCATCATCGGCTAACGACACCCGTCCTTCCCTGAAGCGCTTGTGCCACGCCTTGACCCTTGCAAAGGACATGCAGTGTTCACCGTACACTTGTGACATTCGGCGATGAATGTTCGTTCCCCCTACTCCTTCCGCTGTCAGAAACTGAACAACACCTCTTTGCTCTTCGGGTGACGCCTCCATGTCACTGTTTGCAATGTGACTGTCAGCGTTGGACGATTGATGCATGCTGCTGGTCGCTTTGTATCGTCACGTGACGTGCACGCGTGCCCTCTAGCGATGGGATGTGACCTTCCAGGCTCTGGTCGGAACCACACCTCGTTACCCACGCCACGATTAGCCGATGTCGTCACCGGTTTGCGCATTACAGCCTCTGGCTCGTTACTTTTTGAACGCACCTTATATTATTCAAATGTTCTTGTAAGTTCACTTTGTTAATACATAAACAAAGGCCTACCACAAGTTCTGCGTTAAAATCAAGGTGATTAAAAATGATAATAAATAACAAGAACAAAAATCTCTCTGACTGTAGTCTGTCACCAATATGCATCTTGCATCACAAATAAATTAACACTCGACACTGTAATCACAACTTAAAATAATTCACTTCTGGTGACATCACTAATCCTGAATTCTCGTAGTGATCGAAACTGACACATACCCTACATCTCCTTGTTTAAATTAAAATACATGATTAATTATTTATCAACCAAACCAAAAATATACAATAAATAAAAAATAAATAAGGAAAACTTAATCAACGTAAATCTTCTGATCTCGCTAAGCTTTGCATATTATGTTGGTCACACCACAGAAAAATACACTGCATAGTCTCCGGATACATTTCGACGATTCCCTGCTGAGGGCAAAATCCACGCATAAAACTTACAGCAACCGGTGTTCTGATATTGCACTGCTAAATTTACTTCTCCAGCACGTACCGTAGACTATATCTCCGTTGACAGCATGCTGAGGGAACAGTTACAGTATATTAATGTTATTGTATGTGGAGGATGAAAGGCTAATTTAGAAAGGCCACCCACCTGGACAGTCCAAATCTCACTTGCGTATTTTTACGGGTAAACTGTTGCTCTCTCTCTGCCTGGAGATGGCTGAAAGGAATTTGGGGATGAAATAACACAGATGGTTTCCCTGAGATTTGACCAACATGTAAACAATGTTTCAGCTAAATCGGGACGTTCACGTTCACAATGTTGCCTTATGAGTATACTTCACTCGGTTTGAGGGCAGAGTCTCTAATAGCCGCAGTAGTTAAAAGGGACGTAAAACCAATAACATTATTATTAGGATTGAGGACTAGAACGGAGAACACTCAGCCTCGTGAGGAAAACCTGAGAAGAGGCAGGTTGGATTCCCACCTCAACCATCCTAGGAGTGGCTTTCCGTGGTTTCCACACTTCTACTCCATGCAAATTCTAATATGGTTCCTAACTTAAGGGCACGGCTTTCTCTTTCCAAATCTTAGCGTCAATTACCAACACACACACTACTACAGACATCATAACAGCAGAGGTTAACAGGCAAATTCTACACAAACAGACATCCATATACTCTACACGGGGCTGAAATGACTACGATGTCCAAGCGCGTAAATGAATCAACATCACTTCACATGGCAAGTCTTTCTTCAACACCTCGCCTTGAGAGTACCAACAGTGGAGTTAGTGACCCCGGATTCCTGCTCAGGTCATTGAGGAGTGACTCACTACTCATCCTCGTTAACACGAAATAACTGAATGGAGTAGATTGAGGGACAGCAGATAATGATAATGATGTTTAGAAAAACCTACAAGGTCATTACAAACGAGGCGAAAAGAACAGGCAATCACATTTATAGTTTTGTGTGGCTCATAACCTTGCAATCACGTAACTTCCTTGTTGAGTGGAACAAGAACATTTAGACGTGACCTTTATTTCAAGACCACCTCGTGGTGCAGTGGCTAGCATTGTTGACTGTCACCCCCGAGGAACCGGGTTCGGTCACCGGCTCTGTCAAGAATTTTAACGTCTTACACTAGTATGGTCTGGAACGGGGTCTCCTAGCCTCGTGATGCAAAATGGGAACCTGCCGGTTGCTATGGCAGGAAGAGGAGTGGAAAGGAACTGGCCACTCTACCACACGCAAACTCCGGCTCGGGATGCCTGGTTAGTGATCCCTTGACGAAGTCGAGTCAAGGGCTCTAATTCAGGTCGCCTGCGTCCCTGGAGGGGATACGGCACACTAATTAATTATTTCAAAAATCTCACATGCATTAACCAGGAATCGAATACGGCTAAGACGCAAGCTACTAGACCACTGCACCTCGTGGTAAGATTAGGCCTACTGTAACTAGCTGGTTACTCGCCATTCTATCGTTAAAAATGTAGGCTCGCCGACTTTTATTTTTCTAGCCTGAGTAAATAAATTCTAAATCGAGAGCAAAACAATTGGCAGCGAGAAGCGTGGGCAAGTGTGGATACAGTAGAACCTCGAAATCTCGAATCGTTAAATTAAATTCGACTTATCGAAAATACTGGTGCCTACAATAGTAACCCTTTACATCACCTACCACTAACGACTAACCACTTACTTAAGCGCAGCGTTAGGATATGGGGCCAAGCTCTCTGCTGACTCGGTAGACGTGGGTTCGAGCCCCACTGTCGGCTGTCCTTGGAATTGTTTTCCATGGTTTTCAATTTTCAACTACAGGCAAATGCTGGCACGGTACTTTCTGACAGGCTAAGGCCGCTTCCTTCCACATCCTTGCCCCCAATTTTACTAATTCCATCCCTCATTTCGGCGCGCAGGTCACCCACGGCCGTCGACTAGAAAGACCTGCACTCGGCCGCTCAGGAGGCCACACGACAAAACATCAAAAATAAAAACTACCAATAGGATACAGATCCGTAACTCGTGGGAGAGGTGTGACCTTGTACCCTAAACGGGCCCGTATTGCGGCATTCCAGACCACATACCATCAGCGCGCAGTGCAAGTCTGGAAGTCCTTCCCTAGTGAGATAAAATCCTCTTTCGGACATAATAATAACTACAAATCAAAGCTCAAAAGCCACCTGAGAGCTAAGGGATTACTGGTTGTAAAATTTACGAATTTATTTTTATACATTGTGACTGTGTGCTTTTGTGAATGCATATTTTGTATGTAATTTAATGTGGTGACGGACACACTGCTGTGTTAAGGGCATTTTATGCTCAATACTGCTTCCACTCACAGTGTACGGGTAGGCTATATACAGTACTTATTCAGGAAGCTGTGGAAATAAATAAATACATAATAATAATAATTCGAGTTATAGATAGGCTACACGTAGCAAAAATGTTAAATTTGTGATAATTTGTGATATAGCCTCTTGGTCACAAAATACTGCATGTAGGCTTCCACCATAAGTTAGCATTCTAAATTTATAAATTAACAATGTTGTTGTTGATTCATTTAGGGGCATTACGACATCCTGGTCATGTAGCCCCGTGTACTTGGGTGTGTGTAGAATTCCTATGTAACCTGTGTCATTGTGATGGCTGTGTTAGTGTGTGTATTTGTAATTCAGATGAAGAATGGGAACGTGATGACCGGGGCCATAATTTTGGATCCATCTTGGCATTCGTCTGGAGTAGAAGTGGGAAACCCCGGAAAACCACTTCCAGGATGGGTCAGATGGGAATCGAACTCGATTCTTCTCAGTTTTGCTTCACGAGGCTGAGTGTACTCCGTTCCAGCCCTCAGGCTAGAATTAGATTTCTTGGCAGAGGCGGGAATCGAACCCGGGCCTCCACGGTGACAGTCAAGAGTGCTGATCACTATGCAACTAAGCGGACGAAATAAGAATGGATGTTCGTAATGATGACAGCTGTATTACTTTATCTTACAAGGGAAGTATCAGGTAAGACCGGTCGAAACTTGTCTTGAGACTTTGTGGACGCAATCGTTGTACAGTAGCTACTATAAGAGAACAACGTGTGGAAATTCAGCCGCTAGATTGAACTGCATGGATCCGAAATCATGTGGCGAATCTCTCATATAAATCAATGGGAAGTAGCGAGTACCGCACATGTTGGAATGGACCACCCTGGCAGCCCAAGCGCTCAAGGCCTGTGGGAAGCAGCCACACGCTCCAGTCAGCATATACCACTACCACTCCGAGTGCTGCAGGGATTTCCAGCTACACCAGCCGTCATGCCTGTGTACCAGGATGTCAGGCACGATTTCGGAGCCTTGCAGTTCAAACTGGCAGCTGATTTTCCGCACGTTGTCCTCTTATACTATAGTACAACGATTGCGTCTACAAAGTTTCAAGATAGGTTTTCAACCTGTCTTACCTAATACTTCCCTTGTAAGCAAGTTAAATTTAATAATACAAAATGTAGACTGGCCTTTTACTTTTTCATAACTTTTAGAAATCCGTCATCTTCTTCTGCTTCATTTTGTGTACACGAGCTTCCGACACAAAGTTCTCAACCATGACCTCACTGTTCCGCCCCTTAAAACCACTATAACTAACTAACACATGCAGTGATGTATGAAACAATTTGCACTGTAAAAATACTGGAATTGTCAAGATAAAGAACAAGTTTAAATGCCAGGATTTTAATTTAAGCTTCGAGATATCAAAACATTCGAGTTAAAGCAATCCGACTTAAAGAGAAAAAATACATGTAAATTACAGGAAGTTTGTTCGGGAAATAATAAATACTACGAGTTGTCGAGGATTAGAGATATCGAGGTTCTACTGTATATGCAACCTGCCATGGACACCTGTTCGCCGGGCTGGACTCGCCAGCACCAGCTGCTGAAATTAAACGTATCTTTTACTACCATATTTTTCCATCATACTGAAACGGTGAAACATTTCAAAACGGCAGTAGTCCTTAAATTTACCCCGGTACATAAAATAGACTAGACTTGGTATGGATAAACCCTATAGGTATGAGGACACCACGTACTCTTGAGCATACGAATTGTGCACATTAGCTGCCGTCATTATGTAATGCATTTTCTTGGTTTCTGGTAAAGGTACAGATATGATTTTTGTAACATATGAAAAGCAGTATATTCTGAGCTGATTATGGCCACGAAATGGTACTTTGCTTTTATAGAATGTGTGAAATTAGTACGAATTTCGACATAGAACTTTTCAGAAAAAAGTTACTTCAGGTACACATTCCTCAATTGTTTACCAATCAAATACTCTCAAATTTTGTTCACAAACTAGGAATGGATAATGACAGACGTGTATCCACTTTTTAAATTAATATTGGGTTAGAATGTAAGAAAACAAATCCCAACCAACATATTATAAAATTTATAAAAAATCAAAATGATTGTTGGGACTTTTTTCTCACATTATAACCCAATAACACTTTTATAAAAGTGGTTACTTGTCCGTCATTACCATTCCCAGTTGATGTACACACTTTGAGAGTATTTGATCGGTAAACAACTGAGAAATGTGTACCTGAAGTAATTTTTTTCCGAAAAAATTTATGTCATAATTCGTTATCATTTCGCACATTGTATAAAAGCAAAGTACCGTTTCGTGGCCATAATCAGCTCAGACTATACTTCTTTTTATATGTTACAAGAATCATAGCTGTACCTTTACCAGAAACCCAGAAAATCTATAGTATAATGACGCCAGCTAATGTGCAAAATCCGTATGCCCAAGCGTACGTGGTGTCCTTTGAATGTAGCGCAAGTTGCAGATCCACCCCACCCCTCCCCAACCATTTCACAGCCAATGGGACTTGGGACTCTTTGATAGGCCAATTGGGAGTCACAGCATGAGATGTTGGTCTTTAATTTACGGGCTTTGCAACAACGTGGTCAAGTAGCCTCGTGGATTTGGGTGTGTATGGAATCTGTCAGATAACCTTTGTTATCGTAATGGCCGCACTAGGGTGTATAGTTGTAATTGGGGTAAGGATGTGGGCAGGAGGCATCCGGCGCCTTCTTTTAGGAACCATCCCAGCATTTACCAGGAGTGGAAGTGGGAAGTCACGGACACCACTTCCAGGATGGCTGAGGTAGGAATTTAACCTACCTCTTTCTCGATTCTGCCTCATGAGGCTGGTTTAACCCCGCTCCAGCCCTCAGACCAGAATTAACTTTCGTGGCTGAGCCAGGAAACGAACCCGGACATCCACGGTGACAGGCAAGAATATTAGTAACTACGTCATGCGTGGGAAATCACGGAGAACCACTTCTAGGATGGGTAAGGTGAGAATCGAACCCACCTCTTCTTAGTTTTGCCTCACCAGGCAAGTTTACGCCGTTCATGCCCTCAGATCAGAATTTAATTTCTAAGAAGAGCCGGGAATCAAACCTTCAGCTTAGGGGTGACAGCCTATAGTCCTAATCATTGCGCCACGAGGCGGACTGTAATAGCCTACCGGTAGCTTATTAGTTATTACGAAATGAAAGTTGTGGAATTTAAATGCTTCGCTAGTGGATGGCGGAAGTTGACTGACATTGTAGTAATAGGCATGTTCTACAAGTCTCGAGCTCCATGTGTATTGCCTTTGGCTTTACCTAATAGTGCATGTGATACTATGTATTGGATTATGGAGTTTGAGTCAATAAACATTCATTTACCTTGTTAGTGTTATTATACTTATTATTCATTTGAGAGGCTTGGGACATCTTGGTCATCAGCCCCGTGTAGTTGGATGTGTGTTGAACTTGTTTGACAACTAGAGCCCCGCATCCGCACGACTGTTATCCACATCTGCATGACTTTTATCCCCACGTTTGTTCTCCGAATCTACTGACATTACAATGAAATGAAAATCCACAGCCTGCTTCCAGTCTCCGACCGGGTCAGGAATGGAATGAATGAAGCTCCCATCTAGCGGCGAGGATATGAACTGTGCCGGCTGCCGAGGCCTGACGCACTCCTCTGGGGCAATGATTAAATGAATGACAGATGAAATGAAATGATAGTGGAGAGTGTTGCTGGAATGAAATTTTGACAGGGAAAACCGGAGTACCCGGAGAAAAACCTGTCTGCCTCCGTTTTGTCCAGCACAGATCTCACATGGAGTGACCGGGATTTGAACCACGGACCCAGCGGTGAGAGGCCGGCGTGCTGCCGCCTAAGCCACGGAGGCTTTACTGACATTACAATAATAATTTTTAATTAGATGAAGTATTTAAGCAACACATTTAGATATTTGAGGAGAAAGTCGTTCCCTTAGGCTATGTGTGACATGTGCTATGTTTAAAATGAATGTTACACAGCCAGAATTGCAACCCTTTTCAGTTCGGCGAGTTAATTGCGCTTAATGACATAATTTAAATGAAATGAGCGTAAATCATCATCTTACATATGTAATAACAATAATAATAATCTAATATCGTATGGCTTCGGGTGCCGGGTGCAAGCTTTGTTATTTGACACCCAATGGGTAGCTTGCATGTCGAATTTCGTTGTTCCTTGAAGCACTATGAAAGTCAAGGAGGTTAGATATCTAAACTCCTTGAACACTATAGCGCTTTCTAGTTGGCTAGAGAAATGAGGAACTTTGTGTTGGCGGAAACTCCCGAGATTAATTATGCCATTATGAACATGGCCTACTGAATTCAAATGGGTTATTTGACATGCCAACATCGTATGACATGGAGTCGTAATTTGTGCCGCCTTTCAAAAATCACTTAACACGGCCAGGAGCGAACCTGCAAGCTTGGGGTTAGTAGACCGACACGTTGACCACTCACCCACCGTGGCAAGCTACATTTGTAATGAAAAACATAATGGACAAATATGATACTCTATGTCATAAACATCCGGGTCCTAGTAATGATATTCAACAAGTTCGGATTGTATTAAAAAAAACTATCCGTAAATTTACTCCAAACATTATCCGCAGCTTATCGGCTATCCGCACAGCCATGCATAGTATATCGGCATGGCGAAAGATTTTGCGGATATCCGGGGGTTTGTCGGTGGATATCCGCATCCGCACAGGGCTTTACTGATAACCTGTACTTATGTAATTACTGTGCGTGACTGTATTAGGGACGGGGATAAGGTAAGTGCCCCGGGACTTGAAATAGCCTATAGTACTATCCTGACATTTGCCTGGAGGGAGTGTGGAAAAGCCAGAGGAAAAACCTAATTCTGAATAGCCGCTGTGAAATCCGAAATTCAAACCTCCAATCTCCGGACTTGCTGCAACTGCCCTTGTGGCCATGGTGCACGATTTAATGAGCACGTCCATTCATTTATCTAAGCCAGTCCGTCTTTACTTACTCGAAATAATATCTTCGCTCCTTTATAGTAGCCTCACTTTCCTCGTTAACGACCGGCTCGTCTTTGAAATCTAGCTGGTCAGATGTTTACATCCCATAGTTGCGGGGTGCCCAGGCATTCACGGCTTAAGGCCGGTGAGCAGGTAGACAGGACTGGCGGCAACACCTTGTCTGCACCCTCGTGGACAGATGGATCTTATTGGTCAAGAACCGTCATGTACTTGTCAGCCATAATGACGGCTCGTGCTAATGCTTAACGTTTGAGTCGCCGGTCGTTAACCAGGAGAGTGAGGCTACTATACATAGGAGTGCGGGAGCTTTCAAGAAGAGGATGTATTGACGACGAGCTATCATGATATTCATGTACACCTTGTACAGTCAAGGAGGTGGAGAATTGCAAGTTACGGGAAACTATAAATTTTATGTGTGAGTTGTCATGACGGGGCCAAAGTGGAGGTGTTCGAACACAGAATGTTCTGCCCATTTATTTACAAATGCACCTTGTTAATTTGCAGAATAGACTACATAATAAGCATTTTGGTTCCCAGAACATCGTTTTAAAGTGCATAGTGCTGGCTACAACTTGCATACGAAGACATTTTGACAAAGCTACAACATAGAAATTAAAATGTGCAGATGTGAATTGTAACTATGAAACACAAAGAAAATGACCAAACTTGAGCTTTAAGTGCAAAGCTAAAGAAATCCTGGAATCTGGAATAACGCCATATCTTGCTAATGAATAGTATCGAAAACGTCTTTGAGTTAGGCCTAACAAGAGTAGATAGTGAAGACCGCCGTGAGGATCAGCGCAGGTTGACACATACCGACAATATTTACCTTCACATCCAGTTTGGAGTGCAGGGCAGTGAAACACACCTCAGGCAACTTCCCTGTTAGAATTTTTCTAATTACTGCCGTGGAGAGTTCCCATTAGTGCAGCTCGGTATCACCGTATGATTTTTTTTAGCGTATGGCTTTTAGTGCCGGGAGTGTCCAAGGACATGTTCGGCTCGACAGTTTTGTAGCTGCTTCGAGACGGACACCCAAGTACCGTTGGGGAGGGATGTTGGAATGGAAGGACAAGGAATTGGAAGGTAGCGGCTGTGGCCTATAGTTAGGGACCAACCCCGGCATTTGCCTGGAACGAAGATGGAAAATCACAGAAGAACATCTTCAAGGTTGCCGGCGGGGGGATTTGAACCTCCTCACCTCCCGGATGTGAGCGACTGCCAGCAGTCATGCCGTAACGACCACGGCTAACTCACCCGGTACCCTATGAAATATAAAGTAAGTACAATTTATTTTTCCCACCTTGATGTTGGCAATAAGAACTGAACGTAAAATTAAAATTATGAATTTCAAAGAAAGTAGTCTATGTAATCTTTACGAAACATATTGATGAAATTTAAATTGAGTTGTATATGTAACTTACCCCTTATTATTCCCATACTCAATGGAGTCGGGGATGAGATGGGATGAAATTATATGTGGCGGATTGTTTTTACGGCTTGATGCCCTTCCTGGCGCCAACCGTATGAGAGGAGTTAATGAGAGATGAAACTGGGCAAGGATGCGGCCATGGCCTGTCAGGAGGTACCATCCTAGCATTTGCCTGAAGTTGGAAATGGGGAAACCACGGAAAATCACTTCAAGGACGGCAACCGATGGGGCTCGAACTCACGTCTACCGAGCCCGCAGAGAGCTTGGCCCCATGTCCTAGCGCTGTGCTTTAGCGAGCGTAGCTACCGCTGTCGGTAATATTAAAATAGAGTTATTGCGTATCAACATTCGCAAGGGACCTGCAGTACTTACTCCATCGAAAGGTTGTTAGTTTCCTCGATAGACTGGGCGTGATGCCACATGGCCAAGCAGGGCGGTAGAAAACGATCATGGGCCCTATGTCAAGGGCTCCCGGGCCCCTTCATTTCTTCATCCCGTTGCATTATTTTGGAAGTACAGTATTATGCTTGACTTTGTATAACCCAGATATAATTCTGTGGAATTTGGCATGTCCGTATTTAATATCGGTTTACTTGGTTTTCAACTCTTGAGCCACTCTTCTGTTTGTCTCTCACTGCTTGTTGTTTTTCTTCAACATTTTGATAACTCTGCATTTTAATGTAATTTTCATTGTACGGCATCTACAAGAACCTCTTTTGAAATGTACGAAGTAGTGGTTTATTTGAATTTGAATTAGGCACTTACCGCCTTATAATTGTACTTCAAATTCCATACGTTACAAATTAAATGGACAACTCCTATTTCCCCGGATGAGAAGCGAAATACACAATGGATATTTATAAAACTCATTATAGTTCTTCTTTTAATGTTTTGGATAACTTACTATTAATTGGTTAATAATTAAACATAGTCTTATGAAAATAATTCAAAGGTTGAGAAATGCATTTGAGCGAAGTTGTAAACTGTAAGTCATCACGGGCCCCTCAGCAAGTCCAGGCACTGGGGCTACACCCCCTCTTGCCCCTACCTCTCGTTCGGCCTGCAGGTCACCCCCATTTTCCTACCATCAGAAGACACGCATACTTAAAACTAGCGTGTGTCTCTTTTCATTAGATTGTATTATGCATTTGGTTAGGAATGCTTAGCTGGAATTTAATACATACGTTTCGTACTGTCGCCACCCATTCTTCAGTAACGTACCGTTAATAATCTCTCGAATTCGGTATTTAGAAAAGAATATGTGTGAGACGTTTCGAAAACAAGATCAAACTAAAAATATGTTGAAGGGTTTGGCAATAAATGATGACGTAGGACTTGGATCTCATTTCGAGATATAACGAAAATAAGTGTCTTAAATATTCTATCATATTTAATTTTATATGTCGTACGTTACATGCAATACGATCATATTTTTACGGTAAGTGATGTTTGAGAACCTCTTTGTTTCAGTAGACTACAATATATTCACATATTTCACTGACTCATTGAACAAGCAGTGAAGGAAATTAGAGAAAAATTTAGAGTAGAAGTAAATATTACTGCTGAAATAATTTCAACTCTGAAATTTTCTGATGACATTGTCATCTTAGCCGATTTACCAGAGGATATAAATGAGATTTTAAATGGTATGGACTCCGTGTTGAGGAAAGAAATCATGATGAAAATCAATAAATATTAAACAAAGATAATGGAATACAGCCTAAGGAAATCAGAACCCTTGTTGACTTCTATTTGGCAGGTGAAAAGCTAATGAAGTAGGAGACTTGAGCTACTTATGAAGCAAAATAACCTGTTACGGACGAAGCAAAGAGGATATAAAAAGTAGGTTGATTCGGGCAAGTAAAGCATTTCTGCAGAAAAGAAATTTGTTGACATCAAATATAGATTCAGGTATTCGGAAGACATTTTTAGAAGCCTTTGTCTGGAGCGTGGCGCTCTGTGAAAGTGAAACTTGGACTGTTGGCACAGCTGAAAAGAGGAGAATAGAAGCAGGCCACTGCTTTACGTACTGAATGGCACTAACCACTACTCTGCTAACATTCAGTTGACACAAACTTTGCGACCGCCTCGTTGCGTAGTGGCTAGAATTCTTGGCTGTCATCGCGGAGGTCCAGATTCGATTCCCAGCTCTACCAAGAAATCAAATTCTGGTGTGAGGGCTGGCTGGAACGGGGTACACTCAGCCTCGTGAGGCAAAGCTGAAAAGAGTTGGGTTCGATCCCCATCTCAGCCATTCTGGAATTGTTTTCCCACTTCTACTCCAGGCAAATGCTGAGGTGTTTCCTAACTTAAGACCACGGTCGTCTCCTTCCGAATCCTCATCTGAATTACAGATACGCACACTAATACAGCCATCACAATAACACAGGTCATCAGACAAATTTCACACACACACACACTCAAGTACACGGGGCCACATGACCACGATGTCGCATAGCCCCTAAAGAATCATCAACAACAACAACGACATAATCTTTGTTATCGTTTATTTCTGTATCAGCTGATTCAGCCTTGGCTGCAGTGCATTATGACCTGTTAGGTCAAGTTCCGTATGTCAAGTTCAGGATCAGCCGATTGTAACCCATCTCGTTCCTTCCGTAACAACAACAACAGCAGCAACAACAACAAACTGCCGCTATAACTGTTGAGTGCCAAGATATTTTAATTATAGTGTGAGGGCTGGAACGGGGTACACTCAGCCTCGTGAGGCAAAACTGAGATGAGGGGGGTTCAAATCCCATCTCAGCCATCCTGGAAATGTTTTATCGTGGTTTCCCGACTTCTACTCGAGGCAAATGCTGGAATGGTTTCTAACTTAAGGCCACGGCCGCTACCTTTCCAATCCTATCTTTAATTTAAAAATACACACTCTAGTACAACCATCACAAAAATACAGGTTTTCACACAGATACCACACACGTCCAAATACACGGGGCTTTGCCCGGTATCTTTAATGGTTTACCCAACGTAAACTTAAAAGGCACACGGACGTCATGTCCCAGACGCAATTCAGAAAAGCCGAGGTGAACAGCAAAACTCCAATGCCTTAACTCGACACGACTCGACAGATTGATGCTGGCTGAAGCTGGGGTGATAGGCTCGCTCGCTAGCTCATAAACTCGCTCCGAAGTTAGTAATTTAAATTTCCACTGAATTGAGATGGTTGGAAGAAATTAAAACGTAAAAACACTTTTAGTGGGCCGTTACATTTAAGATTCGGGGACTTTGTTTTATACTATGGAGAGATTAGTAGTAGTTGTATTCTTGTAGCCGACGGTAGCTACTCCCACTAAGGTGTAGCACAGAGTAATGGGGTCAATCTATCAGCGAATTCAGGAGACAAGTGTGTTCGAACCCTTCCTTCGGCCCTCCACGAAATGGTTGCCTGGCATTTCCCATTTTCAACTCCAGGCGTAAGCCAGGCCGATACCTCCTAATAGACCACGGTCACTTCCATCCTACTCTTTATCTAATTTAATT
This sequence comes from Meconema thalassinum, assembly GCA_946902985.2. Classification (NCBI taxonomy): domain Eukaryota; kingdom Metazoa; phylum Arthropoda; class Insecta; order Orthoptera; family Tettigoniidae; genus Meconema; species Meconema thalassinum. Next base: position 1,061,820,692 of record OX336389.2, on the reverse strand, counting down.
CATATTCATCCCATTAACTCTTGTCATGGGGTTGGCGTCAGAGAGGGCATTCAGTCGTAAAGTCAACACGATCCATAGAAGTCCATCATATATGATCCCCTGAATAGTATATGGGGTGGGCGTTATTAAGTTACTATTATTCATTTATTTATTTGGATCATCAACAACAACAAAACCATCCATGGTAGGCTTGCAGTAGGAGTTACTTAGAAGTCCTCTTTCGTTGTTGTTTCATTTCTGTACATTAATATGTCTACGTTGTTAACAACCTGGATGCTTGCCACGGTGGGTGAGTGGTTAACGTGTCGGACTACCAACCCCCAAGCTTGCAGGTTCGCTCTTGGCCGTGGTAAGTGATTTTTTTGAAAGGCGACAAAAACACTACATGCATGTCATACGTTGTTGGCATGTTAAAGCACCCATTTGAATTCAGTAGGCCGTGCTCATAATGGCAAAATTAATCTCGGGATTTTCCGCCAACACAAAGTTCCTCCATTCTCTACTATAAAGCGCTATAGTGACAAGGAGCTTAGCTATCTAACCTCCTTGACTTTCATAGCGTTCCAAGGAACGACGAAATTCAACATGCAAGCTGCCCTCTGAGAGTCAAATAACAAAGCTCGCACCCGGCACCCGAGCCCATACGATATTATTTTTTATTACAATCTGGATATATTCAATGCAAAACTAAGCGTGATCTACATTGAGACATGTGATAAGGTTTGTTCTTTAATATGCATTTTTCATTTAAAATGATCATCTTTTCATTTAGCGTGGGCAACATGTTGTGAAAATGAACAAAACTATGAGCATATGCACAGTGTTAACGCCCAAGTCGTTGAAAGTGAAAGTTAAAGCCGGGATGCAGAATGGAGGTCAAGTCGTCAGGCTTTAACATGGAACATTACCTCAGTTTCACGATTCAAACATTATTTAATTCTTATTCCTACCTGCACTAGCTCGTGCCTCGCTGGAATCGAGAAAGCACGGGTTCGAATCGCACCTCAGCCGTCCTAAAGTTGATTTTCGTGGTTTCCCATTTTCCCCACCAGGCAATCCCGGGATGGTCCCTTTCTACAGGTCGAAGACCGACTTCGACCCAAAATCGCTTTCTGACCCTTCATTAATTAGATCCAAGTTAGCGGTCGCCTGGGCGATCGGCCTGTCACCATCCCCAGTTCAATCTGCTGACAAAGTGTGGTCTGCTCCCAGACACCGTCCCTGCGACGGTAGAGGAATGATACCTCGCAGAGTCTGCGGGTGAAGCCGAGCTGGGAGGATAAGCGATTTTAAAAAACAGAAAATTATCCGCAATACAAGCCCTCTTTTGTTATGAATGTAGCGCCATCGCCTTGCCTCTCCTCCCACGGTGTATCTGAGCACGTTAAATCGTGCACCATGACAGCACGGGCAGCTCTAGCTAGTCCGGAGGTCAAAGGTTCGAATCCCGGCGCTGACAGAGACTATCCCGAGTATGATTCCCCCACCCACACACACCCGCCAGGTGAATGCTAGGATGGTTCCTAACTTAACGCCACGGCTGCCTCTTTCCTAATCCTCAACTGAATCATAAAATCATACACTAATCCAGTGAACACATTTGGTTATCAGATAAAAAAACACACACCCAAGTACACGGTGATAAGTGACACGATGTCCAAGCCTCCCAAATAAAAGGACTGTACATGTTGCCACTGTGGGCTACTTATAGATTACAATAAATAAATTTTAAGGACGTCAATGATACAATTATACTTTTCAACTATTAGGTCTTGTAAAGCTCAATTAGTGCAAGCCATGCAGATGGATGCTGGAGAATTAATTACTGACCCCAGAGGGACTCGAACTCTCGACCACCAGTCATTACCATGGTTCAGGGTTCAAAGCACCTGCATACAAAGCCAGAGGTCACGGGATCAAATCCCAAGTGTCATGTTGTTGCTTGAGTCTTCAGTCTTTTGACAGGTTTGATACAGATCTCCACTCCTCCCTGTCCCGAGCTAATCGTTTCATCTCTACATAGCTACCACAACCTACATCCAAGGAAATCTGTTTAAAACATATTTTAACCTTTGTCCACCCCTACCGTTCTTGTTCTCGATCCTTCCTTCCATAACTAACTTTGCTATTTCTGGGTGTCTTAGTATGGTCCTACCAACCTATCTCTTATTTTCATTAGCAGTCGCCAGAAACATCTCTCGGCTTCCATTCGTCTTCATACCTCTTCATTTGTAACCCTACCTACTCATATGATCTTCATCATTCTCCTGTAACACCACATTTCAAACGCTTCAATTCTCCTCTTTTCTGCTGCTCCAACAGTCCAAGTTTCGCTTCCATGGAATGCCAAGCTCCAGACATAGACTTTCAAAAATACCTCAATCTATATTCGATGTTAACAGATTCCTTTTCTGTAGAAATGTTTTCCTTGCCTGTGCCAACCTACTTTTAATATCCTCTTTGCTTCGTCCATCACTAATTATTTGGCTTCCTAAGTAACAGAAGTCTACTAGTTCCTTTAGCATTTCACCTGCCAATTTGACGTCCATAGTGGTTTCTGATATATTTCGGCTGCATTCCAATATTTTTTTGTTTTACATTAATTTTCATCGTGAATTCTTTCCTCAAGACAGAATCCATACCATTTAAAAACTCATTCAAATCCACTGGTGTGTCGGCTAAGATTACGATGTCATCAGACAATCTCCGAGTTGAAAAGGAAGCTTGTAGTTTAACGTGACCGTTAATCTCGCGATCATGAGCCACGGGACCTCATTTTTTGTGGAATCCGAACCACAGGACATGGTATTTCACTTCGAAAAGCTCACTTGCAATGACCGGGAATCGAATCCAGTCCACCTTGGTGAGGGGCCAACAGCTCGACCACTGTGCCACCACGCCCCTCTCAGATTTGAAATTATTATTTACTTCTACTTTCATCTCCAATTTCTTTCATTGCTTGTTCAATGTATAGATTGAAAAAGTATGATAAGATTTTAGTGATTCCATCATGTGTAAATTACCAGCTTCAACGTAATAATAATAGTATAATTGATGTTAAGATAATAGGCTACTGTATATTACTTTCTGTAGTCGGACATTTTCTAATTTCAAAATTTTATTTTATTTTTATTGGACGTGATGAAACGAAACTATATATCTGTATGATAAATGTGTGATAACTTTGAAAAATTAATTGGCATCAGTGAATACAACACTGATGCAATCTAAAAGCCAGAATTTATGGTAGAAACCACCATGCTTGTAGTGATGGGTGACAAGTAGTTATGTTACATTGTTAGTCACTTATTTAAGGTGTCGCAGACTATACTCTAGCAGTGGACGACCCAGGCCCAGTGCTTTAACGTGCGTCATTTCCTTAGCTCAATTACTTAACAGTTATTTGAGGTCGTGACTTGAACCCGTTTGGTTCCCAATAAATTGAATCACCTCACCAACGCACAACTTCCTGATCACATATTACAGCTTCTTGGCTGGTTGGTGGAGAAAGTGTGATCTAATACAGATGAGAGAAACGGGACGTCCAGGAATACGACGATATGGTCTATCTTCCCCACAGCTATAGAGACGAACGTATTATACAGATGAATCGCGTCGTAAAATTGTTACGCTCATTATAGGATGTGCAACCATTTTGTTACACAGAAACTGTTTATATATTTCAGTTCCCCCTATGGGTAGTTACAAAGCCCATGTAGTTTCGTTTCATCACGTCCAATTTAAAAGAAAACCTTTCGTTTAAATTCATGAAACTGTCTAAATACTGAATATAATATATAGGCTACTGTATCTTTACATCAATAATTATACTATTATTATTGCGTTAAAGCTGATAATTTACACATGATGGAATCACTATCATCATACATAACAACTGAAATTAAAAATTATGAACAATGTATCCCCAGTTGTACGCTGACAAAGTGTGTTCAGCTCCCAGACATCATCCTTGCGACGGTAGAGGAATGATCACTCGCAGAATCCATGGGTGAAACTGAGCTGGGAGAATAGGCGATTAAAAATTAAATAAATAAATCTCATGGATGCAATAAAAATGTGTATTTCGTACCTTTCTATGGACACCAGAAGACAATCCGATATCGCCCGTCAGGACTAATATATCTAAAATTGTGGCTTTTATAATTGTGAAGGTTTCACTACAATTAAATAGTCATAAATGGGGTTTGCTATTTGGGTCTTGTAATTTAATATTATCTATATCATATTTCAGAGAGACACTAGCTCAACATGCATGTTGAATGATAAGCCGACTGTGTTTAGGTTAGGTTAACTGCCTTGTAATACTGATATGGTAGGTCATGCTGACCAAGCTGTAGTGAAAGTCAAAGTTGAAGCTGAGCAAACACTTCTACTCCTTTATAAGGTAGCAAGAAATAGCTCCACCACAGTTGAAACACCATGAGGACAATATATGTATTGGTTCTCTTTGGTAGGTAAAACTCGAACTATTTCATAATTGATTTAATTCTAGACCAACTGCAAGAATGGTAATCCATATTTCTCAGTCTAATACCAATTTGCGGAAATCCGGTGGATGGTTGATTCGCATTAACATAAAATATAAAACAAGTTGCTCAATAAAGCATATAGAACATACTTTCTCGTAAGTGGACACCGAACTGAAATTTGTAACTTCGGTATTTTGTACCTGATTAGCATGAAAATTAAACCACAGATACCGCTTTGTATGAATAGTGTTTACACCAAATTTCGGCTTTGTACAGTAAAAATGTTTCAGAAACAAAAAATATAATTTTATTTTTTGGGTTTCAGAAAGAAAAGTTTCTTGCTTGAATTATTTTTGGATCGACACCAGATTTGGCATAATAAGACTGTATTAGTTAGTGTATTTTAAATTCAGGTAATGATTGGGAAGGAGGTGACGTGGCCTTAAATTAGGAGACATTCCGGCATTTGCTTGTAGTAGAAGTGGGAAACCACGGAAAATTCTTCCAGGATGGCTGAGATGAGAATCGAACCCACCTCTTCTCAGGTTTGCCTCAAGAGGCTGAGTGTGCCCCGTTCCAGCTTACAGACGAGAATTAAATTTCTTGGCATAGCCGGGAACTAAACTCGAGCTTCCGTGGAGACAGCCAAGAATGCTAACCGCTATACCACGAGGGGTCGATGTGATTATGTGGAAGCTACTGATTTATGGGTGGTGCTGAGTAATGGTATTCTAGGCACAGCTAGTGACTGTGAATGCTGCGAAAGGTTCTAGTCATAGGATCAGTACTGTTGTACTGACACAGCGACGAAAACAATGGCAAACTATGTCTAGCCTAGTTCGTCTCAATATAGCACTGCCTTGGATTATTGTGGGTGTCTCGTAACATAACTTACAGCGGTAAAATTTGACGATCCAACCGGCCATTGAACTGACAACGTAACAGCCAAAAGAGTTTATCTCTTTCTTTATCATACAATATGACTTCGTAGAATGATGATGGTCAACTAAACGCTCTGGCAGTGCACTGATTTAAGTTCAGTACTATGATATCATACAGTACTGGTAAAAGAGTAACACACACTCACATGAGGCGATGTAAATTGTCTCCCGAAATAGTACTTTTGTTTAGTGTTTTGCCCTGGGTTTCTTGTGTCTTGGTTGTTGGATTTTGGTTATATTTTTGTTTTGTGTTTTGTCTTGTTCATTTTTTATTTGTGTTTTTTTTTTTCTTTTTTCATTTTTCTCTTTTGTTTTTTGTTCTTGTTGAGTACGTAAGTTGCCTCTTGGATCTCTTACTCGGTTTTGAATACTTAATTTTTGAAATCTGGCACTCTATTACTTCAGTTTACATAGGTTGCTTGATATCGATATATTTATTCAAAAGCTGAGTGAAATCTGTCTGTAGGAGAACAAACGTGGAGAGATATACCAACCCAACTCCTGGTATGAAGGTCGGGGAGGTCAGGAAATGATTCGAGACACACATACAGTGCTGTGTTAGATGCAGGAAATAGCCACTCATGGGAGAGTTTTTCATCAAGTTAATTCCAGAAGGTTACTTTTCAACCCAACACAGGTGTTTATCTGGAATGCATCTACCAGGTTGCCACACTTCTTTGGCATGTTTGGGTGTCTTAATATATCACCGACTGAGCATTTATAGAACCCATTGGGACATCCGCTTCACTGGCGAACAAGTGTATTGGAAATAGAGACAATGTGCTTCGGGATGCAACATGTCGACTGTGCAACACCCCTTCCAACCGTATGTTTTTAATCCAGGGTAGAATCAATTCAACTGGGTACTAACCCTTAACATTGATGGGTACCATCGCTGACCCTCTCATAATTTAATCATTCACTTCCGTATCTCCTACTTACGTTCGCATTCGCTTCAGCATTCCCTTGTTTGTTAGTGAGTGTCAAAGTATTCATCTTCCGCTTTATAAACAAAGATTGGTTTATTCACGCTTAAATCTGCCAATAAGCTTGATGGAAACATACTAGAAGGAAATGTTCGTGTTATACCCGGATCGTTCACACGTCCGTGACATTGTTGACATTATTATTTTGGAAAGAAGAGTTATTAGTTGAAGAGATTGAGGGAATGGATGGTTTGAATAGCGCGCGGAGGAGACTCAAGAGTGCTGAGGGAAGCATGCATCGCAGGAGCGAGTGACGTGAGTTTGTGACGTGGAGCCCGCATACGTAACGAGATTTTTTTTCTTGAATTACCTTTAGGAGAAGAGATGGACGCTAGGAAATTATCACACTTTACTGGCAATTACAAGAGTAGGAATTTGAGCTATCAAGCGTTAAAATCGGTCCAATAGAAGCCGAGATACGAGATGGAAGTTTCTGGAACATTTGCTCGCTGGACTATATAAAGGGCACGATTCTCAACATAGTTACATCATTAAAACGGAGTATTTGCTCATGTGCGGAACTACGTAACGTGGAGTGACAGTATACACGCCGAGATTCTGACGTTCGAAGGACTTAGTCGCTGTACCAGTGGTCAGCAAGACTTAGTTTTTGTTCGAGTGAACAAACTTAACTTTTGGCAGCGAATGGACTTAGAATATCCACTGACTTTCAGGTCACATATTCTACAGTCAGGTGATGGTAGTGTCGAAACCATTCACAGAAGTTAGCCTACAGAACGATGTATTTCTTTGGTGACTATACGTCAGGCATTTCGAATTTCATCAGGAGAAGTTATTTATTTCATCAGTTCGTTTATGCAGCTAATAGGTGTTCCTATCTTAGCGTGCAAACGAAACCGCATTATTTGAATATGAGATTTATTCTCAAATCTACAAGAGTACTGTACAAGTATATGACTGAGCAACTTTTCGTTATGTTACACGGTACTGGTGATAGCGGGAGTTATTTCGAACGAGTGACTGCGAATATCAACATGCGCCGTTAAACTACTCGTAGGATTGGTAGGACATGGAGACAAACGAGGTATACGGTTACAGCAGATGGCCATGGGAAGACACTGTTTAATAGTGTCCACCGCAGGACACGCTCTTCCTACTCATCAAGAATGAAGTAAGACAACTATTCATGTACTATCCACTAACCTGTAGTATTAGAGAATTCCATATTTTTGAACAGTCACGATCAGAAATCAACACACATTTTTCACTGTTACTAGATTTTCGATTGTATTTGTCTGGATGACAAATGGAACTGCTGTCTGACAATTTATTTTTCGATCTACGATTTGTCAGGACAGGCATTAGTTCATGTTTCGACATGAAATATTTCGATTATTCCAAGGGATAGGAGTATTTTTCTTCAATTCTTATTATGAGAGCAGAAGTAATTACGACTTGGATTATTTAAATAATTTGATTTATTTAATAATAATAATAATCAAGTGTGAAGTGAATAAGTTAATAATATCATAAATAATAACGATGCTATTTAAAGTTATAAATAATTAGGGAGTGATAATACCGAACATTAGGAAATAAATTAAATTAATTGTAAATTGTTTAATGTGATTAAATAATTAGTGCATTAAATAAAAATAATAGAAGATGTTAATAATAATCATTTACAGATGAGATTTAAATATTTATTTATTAAAGAAATAGGGCGATAATAATCATTTATGACGTTGATGATGCCTAATTTTTTTTGTAATAATAATAATAATAATAATAATAATAATAATACTTTGTGGATGAATTTAATTAGTTGGAAGGACTTAAATTAAATAACTTTGTTTATTTTTGAATAAAAGTTTGGAAGTTTAAATAAATTTAAATGAGTTTATGGATGAAGAGAATGAAGTAGTAAGATTTTTGAGCTCAGAATTATTTTTTCCAAAAGCGCTTAAAAAAATATATTCAGATGAAAAGAGAGGAAACGGCAGGTATTTAATGTATCAAATCAGGGAGAATTTATGTAAATGGGAGGCAAGGAGAGATTGACCAGAATTTATTTTATTGGTAAAATAACACTGAAGAACTCAGTCTAGTAATTGACAGAATATTACAAGAGAAAAAAAATATATGATTAAAAAAATATATATGATGTTGTGTAAAGAATATTTTGGTGATGATTTTAGTGTGCGTTTGGCGACACTTAAAGTTGTGGAGACCTTGGCGGTCATCCAAGAGGGCTTTTGTTCCCGTAGTTTTGGGCACACAACGGTGTGCGTATGTTTTTTGAAAGAGCATGTGGGCTAAATTATAAAAGAAGGGTTAGGCAATGTGGACCGCCCCATATTCTAGTCAGATTTCACTATTCTGTCAATCCAAATATTAAATAATATATTTTTTTCTGGATCAACTCGAAGTTCCGATGGTATGCCTAAATAAATAATTGACGAACATGAATTTAGATTTGTTGAACCTCACCGAGAAAAAAAAAAAAAAAAAGATGAAAAGTGCAAATGAATTAAAATAAATAATTAATGAATTTTTATTTTTGGAATAATAATAATAATAATAACAGTGGAAATGAGCAAATAAAATATTCATCATGTGAGAGGTTGAGAAAACTTGTTATAAATAAAGTGAAGGGAAATTTTGAAATTTATTAATTAATAATAATTGTATGTCTACCCCTTATTATTCCCGTTTTCCAACGGGGTCGGGGATGAGATGAGATGGAAGTCTTTGTGGCGATGGTTTTTACGGCCGGACGCCCTTCCTGACGCCAATCTCATGAGAGGAGTTAATGAGAGATGAAATGAATGATGGTGAATGAAACTGGGCAAGGATGTGGAAGGAAGCGGCCGTGGCCTGTCAGAAGGTACCGTCCCAGCATTTGCCTGGTGAAAATGGGAAACCACGGAAAACCATTTCGAGGACGGCCGACGGTGGGGCTTGAACCCACGCGTCTACCGAGTCAGCAGAGAGCTTGGCCCCATGACCTAATGCTGCGCTTTAGCCAGCGTAGCCACTACTGTCGGTTTATTAATTATTAATAATAATAAATCTTTTTGATTAAAATTTTTTTTGAGATTATATGACAATTTTGGTGATAGAAAATTTTGATGATATAAAAATTTGGTGAAGAGTTAATGATTTAATCCGCTGATGGTGGATAGCAACAATTTATATTGTTTACAACAATTTTTGTAATTTTAATAACATATGAAAATTATTTAAAAATTTTTGTGACATTTAAACAAATGAAAGTGAGAAAAGAAGAAAGTAAATTTTTCAAAATATTATGAAAAGTTTTTGAACATTTTTTTTTTTTTTTAAATTTAAAATCTTTATGAACAATTATTAACATTCGACTTTATGTCAGTCGAGTATTGATATTGTTATGAAACAACGAATCAGTGATATGATAATTTTTCCAAATAAGTCTAATTTTGGAATAACACCGAATGAATCAAGTGACTATTTTTTTTTGGAAATATTTTGCTACGAATATTTGAACAATCAAATGCAATCTTTCGAAAAGTGAACTACGAACATGTAAATATTAGGAATCACTCAGAACTCTTTATTGAACAGTGATTACCAGTGTAAATATTTTTTTTGAATTTTTTTAAATATCAGAATGGACTAATTAATTTTCTGATTATCATATCTGCGACATTCTAGTAATAATTTTAGGGACAGTTGATTTCTCATGTGTGATTTGTTTTATCTTTGGTGAGGTTTTTGCCATTCATATTCTATAAATAAATTGAGATTTTAAAGGAATGTGCTAATTCAAAATAATTTCTCACCTTACCTTACTTGTGAATTACCGAGATCAGAGATGCCAGATTAGACCAAAGTATTCACCAAGATAGACCCTGAGATACATTTTCTCGTGCAAATCTGATGTCGGTATTTTACAAAATGTGGTCGTTGGATCTAGGTCCAAACGGGCACAGTGTGTCATAGGATATGTTCACCAAAAGTTTGAACATACAGTACATATAATTGGCTTTCTTGTTTTGTCTTCCATTATGCTAATAAAGTTGTCTATTTACTTGTTTTCAGTTGCAGTGAGATCGGGCAACGTGAATGGTAAGTTACCCAATGTAACGAAAGAAAATCAAAAACTAATGTTTGTGACAATGTTCTAAAGAATGGCTTATGAGATGACAGGAGCTCCGGAACAAAACGAACAAACAAACAAAATCTGTATGTCGTGAAATATAGAATACCACAAGGGTCAAACTAAAGACCATTATGCTTTCTTTTATTTATTAATGATAATATTTGTTATGTGCATACGATATTATACTTCATAAAGCAGAGTCTAGATAGATGATGTCGCTCATTTGCCGTAACAGTGGCATAACTATACTTTTTCTACTTTTACCTCAACTTTCACCTCAATGTAATTTACATTCGGGCGTTCCCTGGGCAACGGTGACACACCGGCTGATCTTTCCAATCCAGAAGGAACATATAGGCTATTATTATTATTATTAATAATGACATTTAAAAGTCGGGAAAGGTTCTTTTCAGATCCAAAAATGACCATCATATCTATAAACATAGAGGGTATGCCATCTTGTAAACAACAGCTCTTACAAGAACTTTGTCAAACAACGAATTGTGATGCAATATGTGTACAGGAAACTCACAGGGACGAACATCAACCACGCCCTAGAATACCTGGTATGAAATTGGCAGTAGAGAGACCGCATGGACAATATGGTAGTGCTATCTTCGTCAAGCCAGATCTCCAGATACTTTCAACATCAATTACTGAAGAAAATGATATAGAATTAATCTCAGTGGAATTGAGCAATTCGGTTATAGTTTCCATCTATAAACCTCCTAATGTAATATTCTCATTCATGCCACCTAACAATCTCAATGATCAGAAAGTTTCTTTCTTCATTGGCGATTTCAATAGCCATAGCAGTATTTAGGGATATGCACAATACGACAAGAGTGGAGAGTGTGTCTTAGAATGGGCTGAGGAGCATCATTTATCTCTTATCCATGATAGCAAGCTCTCTTCCTCTTTTAACAGTGGTAGATGGAAGCGGGGTTATAATCCAGACCTATTTTTTGTGAGAGAGATGATAGCACATCAGTACGTTAAGTCTGTATGTGCCCCTATCCCGAATACACAGCGTCGTCCAATAATGTGTCAACTGGTAGCTGCCATTAGGCCCCAAGAGGTGTACTTTAAACGGAGGTACAATTTTAAGAAAGCCAACTGGGAAAGATTCACCAATTTACTAGACGAGAAGATCAGACCACTGATTCCAATTCCCGAAGAATATCAACAGTTCAATAATATTATCCGCGAGTGTTCAAGAGCTGCAGTCCCTAGAGGTTGCAGAACAAACTACATACAAGGCCTAACTCAGGAAACCTCTGCTCTCCTATCAGAGTATCATAACTTATTCGAAGAAAACCCTTTCAGCAATGGCACCATCACAATGGGACAACAGGTGATTTCTTCAATTTCTGAAGCAAAACGGGCACAGTGGTTAAGGATGATGGAAGATATTGACTTGAGCAGAAGTAGTCAAAAAGCTTGGCGATTACTTAGACGACTCAGTAGTGATCCTAATAAAGCAACTACACATTCCACTGTTACAGCAAACCAAATTGCTCATCAACTGCTACAAAATGGACGATCATCTAATCCATGTCGACTTCAGAATAGAGGAATTGAGAGGGATTATGAGCAGGAGAGTGATACACTCATTGTACCATTCAATTTATCTGAGTTGAATAGAGCAATAGATCAGTCTAAGAATGGTAAGGCTGCCGGCTTAGATGAAATATGTGTTGAGCAAGTAAAGCAATTTGGACCTGCTGCTAAACAATGGTTGTTAGATTTGTACAATAACTGCATAAGCACCTGCAAGTTACCACGTGTGTGGAGGAAAGCTAGAGTAATTGCAATTCTCAAACCAGGAAAAGATCCAAATGATCCGAAAAATTACAGACCTATCTCACTGTTGTGTCATCTATATAAGATCCTAGAACGGATGATCCTTGAAAGACTTACAGCGATCATAGAACCTCTCCTCATTCCAGAGCAAGCCGGATTTCGTAAAGGGAAATGTTGTACCTCACAGGTCCTCCATCTGACACAATATATTGAAGATGGGTTTGAAAATCATAAAATCACAGGGGTGGCTTTTATCGATTTATCTGCTGCATATGATACAGTTAATCATCGTATACTGTTGCGCAAATTATATAACATGACAAAGGACTACAAGATGACTCAAGTCATTAGCAATCTTCTTCAAAATCGTAGGTTCTTTGTCGAATTTCAAGATCAGAATAGTCGATGGAGGAAACAAAAGAATGGCTTGCCACAAGGCAGTGTTCTTGCCCCAATGCTCTTCAATATTTATACGAATGACCAACCTCTTCCAGTTGATACCAAAAGCTTCATATATGCGGATGATCGAGCTATTGCTGCTCAAGCAAACAGCTTTGAGACTATAGAAGGTAAGCTATCAGAGGCTCTTTCTGAACTATCTTACTACTACTGAGGAAATCAATTGAAGCCTAATCCATCTAAAACTCAGGTATGTGCCTTCCATCTTAAGAACAGACATGCGTCAAGGAAATTACAGGTAACATGGGAAGACACTCAACTAGATCACTGCTCAACACCTAAATATGTAGGTGTAACATTGGATCGTGCTCTCACCTATAAACAGCATTGCATAAACGTCAAGCAGAAAGTGTCAGCTAGAAACAACATCCTTCGCAAACTGTCTGGAACCAATTGGGGTACACAGCCAAAGACGATGAGAACTACAGCCCTGGCTCTGTGTTACTCCGCTGCAGAGTACGCTTGTCCTGTTTGGTACAGTTCCAGTCATGCTAAACAAGTTGACACTTCTCTTAATGAAACATGCCGACTTATCACTGGCTGTTTGAGACCAACATCACGAGATAAAATCTACTGTTTGGATAGAATCGCCCCACCAGATATTAGAAGAGAAGTTGCAGCCAGGACTGAGAAAACCAAAGTAATTACCTCACGCGCACACCCATTGTACGGATATAAACCTGCCCATCGACGACTGAGGTCTAGAAGGAGCTTCCTGAGTACAACGGAAGATCTACATGAATCTGCTAAGTCCACAAGGTTAAGATTATGGAGATCTAGAAATACTCAACTTGATGGCTGGTTGCTACCAATTGAACATCTCCCTCCAGGACATGAGGAACCCTGGTCTACGTGGAAGTCATTGAACAGGCTTCGCACTGGTGTTGGTAGATCAAGAACCAATATGTTAAAGTGGGGTTTTCCAGGCACATCCAGGCTATGTGATTGTGGTGAAGTCCAAACCACAGTCCATTTCATGAACTGCATTAAGTGTCCTTTAAGTTGCACAATGGAGGACTTGATGACTGCGACACCTAATGCCCGTGACTTGGCAAAATTTTGGACAGAAACGATTTGATATGTGCATTGTTAAGTACCATATTTTTTAAAATGTATAATGTTTACTTCTGATACGAATAAATAAACCTCAATGCACAGGTGAAAAATATTATTTAACAATAGATTCAATCGGCACTACTCTAGCGACTTGAGCCTACATAATTCGTTACGCCAGTCCAAAAATATTGCAATTGCATCAAGAACGCTGATACGTCCTAATTACACTCATCTGAAGTAATAAATCCCCAATTTAATAATGCGTCAAAACATTGACATTATTTAAATAATCCACAGTTTAATAAATGCATTTACATCTTTAAATGCAGTTTCCCCATAAATATCAGATTTTGAATTGTTCACCGTTGGAGCAAATGTGCGTTATATCAAATCTGAAATATGATTTTAATACAGATTATGTTTGTGGCACAGCGAATGGACTTGACTTTAACATAAAGAGATCTGTTATATTATAATATCTTGGAAGTTTGGAAATCCGACACAAACCATATGCTGTTTACAATTAGGTAATTGAACGAGTATACGAATATAAAGATTTAGGTGTAACAATTTGATATGATATTACTTCTGGATAACATGTTGAGAAAATAGTGCTACAACCGTACTGAAACCTATATTTCCTGTTTAGAAATGCTAGAGACTTCCTAAATATAATACCATTGTTATTATTGTGAAGTCGTTCGTTAGAAGCAACTTGAATATGCATTCTCTGTCTGGATTTATAATTATTTTAATTGTAAAATAAGGAATTTCTATCAGGTATCTCTATTATTAAAGAAACATGGAACGTTTTCAATTTCGGATAGAACCTTTTTCAATGAAATGCTCCAAGAATTCATGTAGTTGTAATACCGGTATGTACGCTGGTGAGTTGTCAAATCTAGAACATCTGCACGATATTGAATGTCAAGTAAATATTACCATTTATTTAATTTTATTTTATTTTTAACTTAAGTTATATTTTGTTTAGCCTTATCTAGCTTTCAGTTTCAGAAATCACCAATGATTTTTAAATGTAATTTTAATTTAACTTATGTTTAACATTATCTAGTAATTAACTTGAGTATTATATCTGCTAATATTGTATGTGCTAATAATAGTACAGTATTATTAAAATAATTCCTTTTCAGTCAGTCAACACGTTAATGTGCCGAATTAAATTGGGCGGGGAATAAAACGTATCCAATCACACCTGATAACTTGGAAAAGCTTACATGGATTAATATTTATACACTTTATATATATTTCCCGAAAAAGTGCAATTTTATATAATTTATGATCATACAATGCAATATGGGTCAGTCGGCTGTAATTGGGAGCCAATAAATTGGTGTAACACATTTTCAAGATCCGATAAACGTAGAGTGTGGAAACTATCACGTGTTTTGGAGCAAACAACATGGGATTTCAAGAAAGGTTCATTAGGCAAATAATGTAGCAACAGTAAAAAATTAGAATTTTTCGAATTATAGATACATCTATCTTAAACCAGTGGGTCTAGACCCATTAATTGGCCACAGGGTTGGAGTCGTTTGTAACTCTAAAATGTGCTGGTGTGTGTGAGCGTGCAATGAACCAACACAACAAAATCTATTATTGACATTTTCATTAAATAAACTTACAGTAATAAAATATTAACCTCATAGGGCATTCTTCAGAAGATGTCCTCTTGGCTGGAGGCCATGAACGCGAAAGGAGACGTCACTCATAATAATTAGCTTTTTACTGCGTCCATTTCAACCATATTTTGAAATCGTGTGTATTATGTACAACGGTGCCCATGTTTCTAAGTAGAGAACTTAATTGGTTTTTCAAGTTTGATTTTTATAATTATTTCTAATGTTGTGTTTGAAAACCAGCTTTTGGTTGTTAGACCTCAATTTTTACATTCCAAATTTTAGGAATATTGACTTAATGAGAAATTTCAATCACTTTTTCTTTTAAATTTCAAAACTAAATTATTACAAACAATCCATACATAAATATCATAATAAAATCAAGAAACTGGATTTCCCACTTTTGCAATGCATTTTTATGGATACAGATACCCCATGGCTACTTTATAAAAATCACTGAGATTGGTTAATATTTCGGATAAAAAAGATGGTAGACTTGTAAAATGAATTTTAATCAAATGACTCCGAGAAAAACACACATAGGTAACTCTTTAAAAATCTCTAGCAACGTAATTTTTCTCTACCTGGTCTTGCAGTTAGGTGTTGTAGTTGATTCATTTAGAGGCTCTGCGATATTGTGGTCATGTAGCCCTGTGACTCGTGTGTGTGTGTGTGTGTGTGTGTGTGTGTGTGTGTAATTTGTCTGATATCCTATGTTATTTTGATGGCAACATTGAAAATCCACAGCCTGTTCCAGTCATCCGACAGGGTCAGGGATGGAATGAATGAAGCCCCCCATCTAGCGGCGAACTGTGCCGGCTGCCGAAGCCTGTCGCACACCTCAGGGGCAATGATTAAATGAATGACAGATGAAATGAAATGATAGTGGAGAGTGTTACTGGAATGAAAGTTTTTGACAGGGAAAACCGGAGTACCCGGAGAAAAACCTGTCTGCCCCCGCTTTGTCCAGCACAAATCTCACATAGAGTGACCGGGACTTGAACAACGGACCCAGCGGTGAGAGGCTGGCGTGGTGCCGCCTAAGCCACGGGGCTTACTGATAGCTACATTAGTGTTCGTAATTAGGGCTAGGTTTGGTTATGGGGAGACCGTGGCCTTATTTAGGTACCATCCCGGAAATTTGCCTGAAGTAGAAGTGGGAAACCAGGGAAAATCACTTCGAGGATGGCTGAGGTAGGAATCGAGCCCGCCTCTTCTCAAGTTTACCTAACGACGCTGAGTGTACCCCGTCCAAGCCCACATACTAGAATTAATTTCTTGGCAATGCCAGGAATCGAATTCGACGCTCAGAGGTGACAACAGTGAATGCTAGCCACTGTGCCATGAGGTGGTCGTTGTTAGGTGTGGAGATGGCTGTGTTTGATGGCGGTATAATTTTTTTAAATGTGTGACGCCTCGGGCAGTCTAAATTTCAATTTTTTTTGACTTACAACACTTGCAATTCGAACACATCCAAATCGCTTAAGAATTTAAGATTCAACTCTGGAAAGATTTGAAATACAGGATTGATGTTTTTGGGTGAAACCCTTAAGACCTTGTTAAATTTTATCGGGAAAAAGCAACAGGTGAAATACCAATCTGCCTAAATGTGCCACGAGGATGACAGACTATCAACTGAGTCCCTGCCAACGTTATCAATACTCCCAACAACCTAGGCCTACTTGTTCTAGAAAGATTTTCAATAATGACATTATTTCTTATCTACATCCTATTAGGAAATCATTTTTAGCCTATTTTCATTTATAAAAAAATAGGCTTATGAGATCACCGTTTGTCCGTGACCTTCAAATTTTATTACGTCTTACCATTCCAACATGTCGCTGTGCGAAATATTTCACCGGCATTCAATATCTCCGATACTATTACTCATATTACCCTGAAATTATGTACGGTGATAAAGGGCCCCACTAGAAGTTCACCTATGTGACTTTCAAAAACTTGTTAACTACAAAACGAACATGGCGGCCAGGCGAACGTGAAACATTTAAGTAGACGTTTCTCGCGATTTAACCATCCGTACGCAGTGAGATTTGGTACAGCAAATAAATATACAAATTACAATGCACTGACATCTAATTTTATTCAATTGTTTACATAACCTCAAGATGGCGGCTGTGCCAAATTTTAAAAATACGTTTTTATTTCTTGTGTTCTAATCATCCGATCGAAGTCAATGTTTGAATAATGAACCTACACAATAATTCTCATCTAATAGTACATAACTCTACGGCCTACATATATCAAAATTCAACATGGCGACCATCCGAAATATTTAGACGTTTCTCGATAGGCATTATTAACCTATGACAGCAATCAAACTAAAATTTGGTATGTTGATAGAGGCTATAAACATAAGTTCTCATATGGGACATTCAATAACCTGGTAAGCACAAATCCAACATGGCGGTGGCGCGAAATTCAAATATTCAAATGGACGTTTCTCGCGATTTGGCCATCCGAGCGCAGTGAAACTTGGTACGATATATGCTTATATAAATTATAATCCACTGGCATCTAATTTATTTCAATTATTTTCATAACCACAATATTGCGGCTGAGCGAAATTTTAAAATCTCGTTTTTATTTCTTGTGCCTTAATCATGCGATTGAAGTTTGAATACTGTAATACACCTACACAATAATCTTCATGTAATAGAACATAACTCTAAGGCCTATACATAAGAATCCAACATGGTGACCATCCGAAATATTTAGACGGTTCTCAATATCTACGAATCTATTACAGCAATTAAATTGAAAATTTGTATAGCCTCCGTGGCTTAGGCGGCAGCACGCCGGCCTCTCACCGCTGGGTCCGTGGTTCAAATCCCGGTCACTCCATGTGAGATCTGTGCTGGACAAAACGGAGGCAGACAGGTTTTTCTCCGGGTACTCCGGGTTTCCCTGTCAAAATTTCATTCCAGCAACACTCTCCACTATCATTTCATTTCATCTGTCATTCATTTAATCATTGCCCCAGAGGAGTGCGTCAGGCCTCGGCAGCCGGCACAGTTCATATCCTCGCCGCTAGATGGGGGCTTCATTCATTCCATTCCTGACCCGGTCGGAGACTGGAAGCAGGCTGTGGATTTTCATTTCAAATTGAAAATTTGTATGTTGATAGAGGCAATTAATACAGTAGCCTACGTAGGATACATGAAAATAGGCTATATACTGTAGTTCTTCACGGAACTACTTGTTTAGATTGACTGAAATCCGACAAATATCAGGACGGCCATATATTACTGTACTAGCATAATGATCGATCCAATGTTACATCTATGTGGTTTGCTGATGACATTGTTCAGTACTAGTGGGGAAGGTTAAGATTCAGCGTCAAAACTGACGGAAATGGTTATCACAGGAAATCTCAGTACTTGTCCTTAAACAAGGGAATCATATTTTGCACGCCTATTAACTTAGCTTCCTGTTGTGAAATAGCGCGATTAACATCTGAAAACACAATTCAATACCTCGGAGTGAACGTCTATAATTAGGTGGTACAGTATTTGATGAAACAAGAAATATCAAAATCCTAAAGGAAAAGTTTGACAGACTGTCCTATACACCTTTTTTGTAGCCCCATCAGAAGTCCAACGTTTTGTCAACGTTCACATGCCTCTCACTCATATACCCCTTTGTAAAATACCGCCAAAATGCCTTTCCGATAGAGATATGCTGATTAGAACTACATCGGAAGCGATTTTCAGCGTCAGACAGACATTCTATATACAGATAATACATTCAAAGGTCTGGATTTATGCTAGGCAGGTTGGGGGGGGGGTGTTCATACAAACTATGAACCCATGTAAAATCCCCTTATCCACGAAAAATATATTGATAAATCCACTAGGGGCTAATGGGGAGAAATCACACAACGTTTGAATAATTGGGCTTGCCCAATGCCCAGCAATCGAGACCAGGGTGTGAAAACGCAATATTCGTTGAGAACACCAAGAGAAGAAATGTCAACCTCGGTGTGCCCTCTAATAGGGACTGATAAGCTACTGTAGATGTTAGGGCCCTTAAAAATAATTATCATCATCATTGAATCTGAGAGGAAAATGTGTCATTCACTGCTAACAGATGGACTTTTGTTCGGAATGGGTAACTTTGCATATACTGGCGAGTTACATATTTAAAATTACGAAAAACCTTTGTCTCTTGCGTTCTGTCCCACAACGGTTCCAAGACGGAATCCACTATCGGTGTTGCCTAGTAAATTAGAAGCTATTAAGCATGTCTTGGGTGCCTGCCCTTATGGCGAAACTGTCAGGGAGAGCTAACACCACTAAGTTGGTTATACAGGTCACCAGTGGCGTCAAAAACAAACAGTGCATTGCTCATTATTTGAAATCCATTATTTGCTAATTTTGAAGCATAAAAATCCTAGCCCTGGTAATAATTGTTGGACTCTTAGGCTGGGAGAGTGGAAAGCAGTACAACTATAGGCTGAATGTTCGCTCAATGGCAGCCCTCCACCAAGAACATGACCAGTACACCGGCATTGTCATGAGGGCAGAAGTGGAAGTAACACCAAAATCTTCTTCGCAGAAAATATCGGTGAAGGTGAGAATTTCTGAAACTACAAACTACTATTTCTATCAATATTTACAGCATTAGAACAATTTATTCCTTCCTATACGTCAACACTAGGCTATAACTGAAGCTCAATTTGCAAAAAGCGTAGGGAAGCAGGGGCCTAACACAGATTTTATGGGGGTAATGGGCTTTAAACGGGAGTTAACTCTTAAGGCAAATAGTAACAGCAGTGTTGCCAATACACCTTTCTTGTTACCACAACCACTAGACTCCCCTTCAGTCCAGACAATTCACACGTGTTTTATTTGCTGTTTAAAAATCTTTATTTATTTCGTTGATATTTGTGAAAAACATTGCTTTTCAATCAACTTCATTCCATAATGTGGAGGCCTTCGGAAACAAACCTGAAAATTAACGCTGGAGGAAATCCTGCGTTATATCTATCAAGCATGCAATCAACCCCCAATCGAAAGCCAAGAGTCCATTGCCAACCAGTAACACTCGAAAGGTTGTATTGGTTAGCGGAGGAAGGCAATAGTGTTGGTGTATAAGATTCCCTAACGACAGGAGGGAAGATAAGAATTTGTTGCTGCTTCTTCTAGAGGTCATGGTCATCAGTTCTGTGTCACACAATACATTGTTCTGGATTATTTAACTGCTGTTGGATTTGATTCGTTAGGGGCTTTGTAACATCGTGGTCATATAGCCCCATGTATTTGTGTGTGTGTGAAATTTGTCTGATAAACTGTGTTATTATGATGACTGTATGAGTGGGTGAATTTGTAATTCAGATGAAGATTGGGAAGGAGGCAGCCGTGACCTTAAGTTAGGAACCATCACGGAGTAGAAGTGGGAAACTGCGTAAAACTAATTCCAGGATGACTGAGGTAGGAATCAAACCCACCTCGCCTATCTTTCGCCTCACGAGGCTGAGTGTACCCCGTTCCAACCCTCAGACATGAATTACATTTCTTGACAAAGCCACTAATCGAACCCGGGCCTATTATTCGGGTTGTATGGAACTGCGCCCAAGCTTCACTAATGACCCTGGTCATTAGCATCAGCCTTCGAAAAGTGGGCAGTGGAATTGCGCCCATTGAGAGCGGTCAGGTAGCTTCCCTCCCTCCACCCCTCTACCGAATTATGTTGTGTCGAGTGGTGTGAATATTTGAAGTGACTCATTTCAAATCGGTTGTGTCTTGATTGCGAACACGTCAAAAACCTTCCAGATTGCGAACAACTAAATATACCCTGTCCCGATTGCGGACAAGAGATTAGTGTTGGCCTGGGATACATAAAACAGGTACAGTTTTCAAAACAGACTAATATTTATTTTTTGTTCTAGCAATATTAGCATTAACTGGTACATTGGGATGTGTTTGACAACCTAACCATATTTTAAAAATAGTTTTGTTATTGCAAATGTTTAATAATCTAGTTTGAGGTAATATTACCATTTAGGAGATAATTATATTTTTGTATTGTATAACAAAACTAGAGGGGTAGTTATTTATGGTGGATTAGAGAGAGTTGTATTATTATTATTATTATTATTGTAGCCTCCGTGGCTTAGGCAGCAGCGCGCCGGCCTCTCACCGCTGGGTTCCGTGCTTCGAATCCTTGTCACTCCATGTGAGATTTGTGCTGGGCAAAGCGGAGGCGGGACAGGTTTTTCTCCGGGTACTCCGGTTTTCCATGTCATCTATCATTCCAGCAACACTCTCAAATATCATTTCATTTCATCTGTCATTCATTAATCATTGTCCCAGAGGAGTGCGACAGGCTTCGGAAGCCGGCACAATGCCTATCCTCGCCGCTAGATGGGGGCTTCATTCATTCCAACCCAGACCCGGTCCAATGACTGGAAAAGGCTGTGGATTTTCATTATTATTATTATTATTATTATTATTATTATTATTCGCCTCTGTGGTGTAGTGGTTAGTGTGATTAGCTGCCACCCCCGGAGGCCCGTAGTACAGCTGCTTATCGGGACGGGGTACGTCTTATTCTCAGCAGTGCAGAAGCTTGTGGTGGGAGACAGTCCGTCACTTCCCCTTAAACCGACCTTGGGCTAACAGCCGACTTGACTATGGGCGCAGTTGAATCGGCCTAATTAAAAGGATCTGGAAATACCACTGATTATGGGCGCAGTTCCATATCTCCCTATTATTCTGAGGTAGCCATGCACAAAAGGTAACTGGCATGGTTTGTGCTCACAGCCATGTTGAGTAGCAACGACGGAAAATGGAATACACCTCTGTGCCTCCATGCTTGCATCACATTGCAGCTGAGTCCCTTTTAGCAATAAACACCATAGTCTAAGAAATATGTCCTACTGACAGGTTAATCGTCCTTCGTACAGGTACAGTTAATATGATGGGCTCAATCCGAGAACCAGACAAGTCCAGAAATTAAATTGTTCAGAAACAAACAAAAGAAAAAAAAGAAGATATCAGTATAGCATCATATGTGCCGAATGAAATAAAATTTTCTTTTAGACCTAATATTATCTCACTAACAGCTTTGCATTGCTCATACTGGAAATATATATTTTTATGAGGATAGTTGAGAAAACCTCAAACCTTTTGACTAGTCTGGTTTTTGCCGAAATCATAGTTGAATACAAAAAATAAAATATATTCATCCTCAAATACGATTATTTATTATGTGAATCCTAACCAAGTACAAATCATTATTGAATGCCAAACATTCCAGGTATTTAATAATCTTGAAAAAGCATTGGACTTGTCTTATTTTTGTAGAAAACCTAATATTTCACACTAGTATATAACCCGACCTATCTGCTTTTTGGAGACAGCAATAATATCTATACCTAGAGTTGGCCTTGAAGAGGAAGAAGATGTAGGCTATTTATCTCAAAGAGTCTATTGGGACTTGTCTGTTTTTTTTGGAATGAACCCTTCAGATGTAACCTACTTTCGTGTGGATCTTGCACTCCGAACAGTTGTATTGTTCCAGAGTGGATAAATAAATTCTGAATCGAAAACAAGAATTTGGCAGCGAGAAACGTGGGCATGGGTGGAAATATGCAACCTACCAATGTTCGCCGGGCGGGACGCGACAGCCAGCACCTGCTACTAAAAAATGAACGAAACATTTGCCATCATAAATGTTCTCACCATATTAAACGGTGAAAAGTTTTGAAACGGTAATAGTACTTTGTTTTTTTTTCTAGTATATATAAACTTTGTCCGAGCAAAGTTTCAACTATAGGGGTACCACGTACAAAAAATGTTGGAGGTGGGACTCGCCGTACGTTGCTGCCGAACAGCTTCCCCCTCCATATACTTGGCACTACAAATCCACGTTGCACATGGTCCAACGACAAGGAAACCAGTAGCAGCGAGAAAGAGAGAGAGAGAGAGAGACTTCCCCTTCTTGGCACACATGCGCAAAAGGAAGACTAGCCGTGGACATACAAGAGAGATGGAAACACTCTCCCCTACTCTGGTGCGCATGCGCACTGGAACATTTTTTTTGTTCGTGGTACCCCTATAAATCAGTTGAGTAGCTTTTGCGAGAAAGAGCAACAGACACCACTCGACTTTTATATATTAGTATAGATGACAGGATGGTAACTAACGTCAGACTACGGCCACATCTTTCCAAACCACAGTGCTAATTAAGCACACATACACTAAGTTACTTGGGATATCTTGGTCATCAGCCCGTGTACCCGGGCGTGTGTTCCAATTTTTCTGATAACCTTTGTTTCTGTGGTAACTGCAGTAGTGTGTGTTAGGGTCGGAATGGGGTAGGTGACCCAAGACTTCACATTAGGTACTATCCTAGCATTTGACACACTCAGGATAGCCACTGTCCGTGCCGAGATTCGAACCTCCGATCTCCGGACTTGCTGCATCGTGGTCGTGGCGAGCAATTAAATATGCACGACTTACGCTGCGGGGTACATTTACTTGTAGCGTTATCGTGGTGAGTCTTGGAAACTGTGCCCGACTGGGAAATAGCAGTTGCAACCATTGTTGCCAAATTAAATAAAGCTCAAAGTCTAATGTAGGACACTGAAATGCAGGTCTATTGGCGAGGTGTTGAAGCAGCACGAAATAAAGTTGTTCCAATCTCTGCTATAATGAATCGAACTGATTTCAAATTTTTACTTGATATTTGTAGCGCCAATGCCCAGTTTAAAATGGTACTGATATTAGTAACGCGGTGGCTGAGAACACTAACGCGCTAGCTAGTGCCTCGCTGACATCGGGAGAGCGTGGGCTCAAATCCCACCTCAGCCGTCATGAAAATTAAATAAATGGCCATTGGCTGCATTAATGAAATTAATATATTAGTAAAGAAGGGCTGCGTGGCTCAGCTGTAACGTCCTCGCCTGTTGTGCCCAAGCTCGTAGAATCGAATCCTGGCGCAGTCACTTGGCATTTGAGGGTGCGCAAATGTGAGGGAGCCGTGTCAGTAGATTTACTGGTACGTTAAACATCCCCTTCGGGTCATAATTCCGGCACCCAAGCGTCTCTAAAAGCCGCAGTAGTTGAAAGGGGCGTTTAACCAATAACAATATCATTACCGGTATTATGATTTTTATTATTATAGTAAAAATGGATTGACACTGACGTGTTCGACTTAGTTTTCTCTTCCGATAGTTAGATTGTTTTATTGTTTTTCATTTCATGATTTCTTTATTTACATTCTGCTTGTATTTCAGTAAAATGTTATTTTGTTTATATGAAGTCCACTTTCTGGTTTAGAGGCTAGTATTCTTGGCTGTAGCCCTGGAGGTCAGGGTTCGATTCGCGGCTCTGGCAAGAAATGTAGGCTAATTCTGGTCTGAGGGCTAGAACGGGGTACACTCAACCCCGTGAGGCAAACCTGTAGAGGGGTGGGTTCAATTCCCACCTCAGCCATCTTGGATGTAGGTTTCTGTGGTTTCCCCACTTCTATTCCAGGAAAATGCCGGGATGGTTCCTAACTTAAGACCACGGCCGCTTCCTTCCCAATCCTCTCGTGAATGACAAATACACGCACTACTACAGACACCACAATTACACAGGTTATCAGACAAATTCTAGACACACTCAAGTACGCGGGATAAATGACCACGATGTCCAAGCCCCTCAAAACAAACAACAACAGCAAATGTTTATTTTGAAATGGTTATATATTTTCATGCCGGCCCCGTGGTGTTGCAGTGGCGCGTGCCTCTCACCCGGAGGCCCCGGGTTCGATTCCTGGCTCCGTCAGGGATTTTAAAACTGACGGGAGGGTTGGGACGAGGTGCACTCAGTCTCGTGAGGACAATTGAGGAGCTGTCTGACAGTGAGACAGCGCCCCGATCACGAAAACCAAGATTAACGGCCGAGGGGACCCGATGCGCTGATCACGCGTCACCCCAATATCTGCAGGCCAAATGGCTGGGTAGCGGTCGCTTGGTTGGCCTAGGCCCTTCATGGGCTGTATAGTGCCAGGGGTTGGGGGGTTATATATTTTTATAAGAAAATTTATCTTTAATTATCTATTACTAGAGTTGAAGGAAGTTGTAATATTTTGCAATGTGCGGTATTACAAGGGTCCAAAAGCTACTAAAGCATTTGGGTTACACAGGTAAAGAAACCTCAGTTTGCTGAAATCGACATCAAACTTCCTGATGGTTCGAGTCCGCATGTGGAGAACCAGCACCTCATATTCAATGAACTGCCCATGAGTGGAAAGCCTTTCGATTTCACGCTGGAAGAGGGAATGGTAAGAATCTCTGAGCAAATCCAGGTCTTTGCCTAATCATTCAGCATTTTATTATTTGAATCCATTATTAAGTCCAATCAATAAATTGCATGATTATGGAATGAATTGCAGGTGAAGGCGATGAATGTCAGTAAGGATGTTCCAACATGGGAAGTTAATATGCTCAACGGCATTGCCAATCAACTTCAGGTCAAGTCTCCGGGCAGAAAACTCATCAGTTCCAAGGACCCTGGGATAACTGAGGTATGATACAGCAAAGCATTTGTTTATTTCAACAGTCATAACTGACACTAGCAAAATTTCCAAGTCCTGCTTCTATTCCTTCGACATCAAATATAGACCTAAGTCTAGAAAGGAAGCTTGCACTTTTAAGAGACCTCCATCCTGCTTGGAATCCAAGCCACCGAACGTGACATTTAACCTCGAAAGTCCCACTTGAATTCTACAGGGCGCCAGGGAATGTTCTCCGCAGTGCCTACATGCGTCTGCGAGAGCTAGCATCAGCAGTGACGTTGGCAGCACGGCTGCCGCTTGTATAAAAACAAAAACCAGTAAACTTAGTACTCACCACAGCCATTCATAACAGATGCTGGAAGTGCCGATGACACACACGCTCGCTTATTGCAATACATACTGACGATTTCGACATCCTACAGCCCACACGTGTGGGATTCACCCTGTCAAGGACACAGTGCTGCCAACTAAATTGCTGATGCTACCTCTGGCAACAGCACGTATTCACTGCGGAGAACATTTCCTGGAGCCCTGTGTTATGTACAGTAACTTATATGGTAAGGTACTTATCTCAGCGGAGCAGTTGGTCGTACAGTAGACGGGAGTAGACAGGCGATAGCAAAACAACTGCAATTCAAGTGCATGCTCTAATTTCATTTATTTTATTTATTATATTGTGTTCTAATTTGTATAAACGTGCATAATACTCATACGTAATTCACAAACTCTTATAAAACAAACTAACCTTATATAACGAGATTACCGGGTGAGTTAGTCGAGGTCGTTACGGCATGACTGCTGGCAGTCGCTCACATCCGGGAGGCGAGGAGGTTCGAATCCCCCCGCCGGTAACCTTGAAGATGGTCTTCTGTGGTTTTCCATCTTCCAGGCAAATGCCGGGGTTGGTCCCTAACTATAGGCCACAGCCGCTACCTTCCAACTCCTCGTCCTTACATTCAAACTTTCCTCCCCAGACAACACTCCACACGCGACGGTACGTGTAGTTCACCCATTGGGTGTCCGTCTCGAATCAGCTACAAACCTGGCGAGCCGAACATGTCCTCGGACACTCCCGGCACTAAAAGCCATACGCCAAAAAAAAAACGAGATTCAAACTACGAATCATAATATAAACACCAATTAAACGAACTTAGAAAATATTTGTGTATAAATTTAAACCTCAATCCAGTAATCAGGAGTTGATGATGACCACTTGAAGGTCGAAATGCGTAATCCTAAAATTGGCCCATTATAATAGTGATCGTAATTTCTTAATACATGTATTGTTTTTCCAGGAGTGTTATCTACAATTTATTCATATATTATATGCTTTGTACCCCACCCAGCCATAGGGCAAATTCGTTGTCGAAAACTCCTCTGAGTCAAAACAAGGATCTTCGTTTCATAATAGAGAAACAGAAATGCCGATCTCTGCTGAGTCGACAGTCTTCCCTCGTCGGTCATTGTTGTAAACACTATAATAGTCTCCTAACGGCGGTATCGTGAATTACGCATCATTTTGTACTCATTTGTTTCTTCATGCTCTACTGATACTGATAAGCTTAAATTATGTAAGAAAAGAAGAGTGACTCATTTCGTGCGCCACTCTGCATTTCTTCGAAACGCACTACTTCCAGACATGCCTTCCCGTCTGCCTTCTAGCCCTTCAAAGATGTCCATCCTGATATTCATTTTAATTATTGCACTATCACACTGGGCAGTTGCTCGGCTCACTGACAGTTGAGCTGGGGAGGCCTATGTCAATTCAAGAACTAACACCATGTTAAAGTGACTAATGCATAATATTTTTTAATACTTTCCACAGGAATCAGTTCGAGGCGAATGTGAGACAGCATACGACATTTCCACCGTATCGTCACACGAGATCCAGGGTCAACACGAGCTGGCACCTCTTATGGCTGGGATTGCAGATCACCCTCCCCTGCTAAAAGTTCTTAAAACGAAGAATTTCAACAACTGTGAAGAGAGTGTTGCCTATAATTGGGGTCTTTCCTCGCATGTTGGTGTTGTGGAACCTATTTCGGATAATAAGGACAAAGCAGTCACCGTAAGTAAATACGTATTAAGCTTTTTGTAGTGTTTGTGAGATATATGAGACGTTGACATGAGAAAGGTAATAATAGCGAAAATGTGACCGGGTGAGTTAGCCGTGGTCGTTACGGCATGACTCCTGGCAGTCGCTCACATCCGGGAGGCGAGGAGGTTCGAATCCCCCCGCCGGCAACCTTGAAGATGGTCTTCCGTGGTTTCCCATCTTCCTTCCAGGCAAATGCCGGGGTTGGTCCCTCACTATAGGCCACAGCCGCTACCTTCCAATTCCTCGTCCTTCCATTCCAACTTTCCTCCCCAACGGTACTTGTAGCTCACCTATTGGGTGTCCGTCTCGAAGCAGCTACAAAACTGGCGAGCCGAACATGTCCTCGGACACCCCCGGCACTAAAAGCCATACGCTAAAAAAAAGCGAAAAGTGAACTTTTCATGAGCTTTATAGAGAAGAAAAGTGCCAAGGCCAATTGCACAATGGATGTAATACAGAACACGTAAAAACGTTTCCAGTTACCACCTGTGTAAAATTCACGGCAGTTGTTTTATTAAGTTGCTTGTACATCGAGGTCATTTCAGTCCTGGTATACGTAGAATTTGTCTGAAAACCTGTGTTATTGTGGAGTCTGCATTTGCAATAGAAGTAAGGATTGGGATGGAGGCGGCCGTGGCCTTAAGTTAGGAACCATCCTGGCATTTGCCTGTAATGGAAATGGGAAACCACGGAAAATCACTTCTTGTAAGACTTATGTGGGAATCGAACCCATCCCTACTCAGTTTTGTCTCTCGATGTTTTGTGTACCCCGTTCCAGGCCTCTGGCCAGAGTTAAATATCTCAGCAGAGCCGGGACCCTAACCCGGACCTCTCGGGCTACGGCCAAGAATGCTAGCCGTTACACCAGGAAGTGTAGGCTACTTTCTGTCTGAAGATGGGGTTGAACAATAGCGGAATGGCGTCCACGTTGCAGCTTGGTGGTGGTGGTGCTCCATTCCTCGTTTCAAGATGGTTGAACTCGTTGTTTAATAAGTTGTTATTTAATCATTTAGGGGCTTTACAACATCGTGGTCATGTAGCCCCGTGCACTTGGGTGAGTGTAGAATTTGTTTGATAACCTGTGTTATTGTGATGGCTGTATTAGTGTGTGTAGTAGTAATAATTCAGATTAGGATTGGAAGGAGGCGACCGTGGCATTAATTTAGCAATTATCCCGGCATTCACCTGGAGTAGAAGTGGGAAAGCATGGAAAGCCTCTACCGGGATGGCTGAGGTGGGAATCGGACCCTCCTCTTCTCAGTTTTGCCTCACGAGGCTGAGTGTATCCCCGTTCCAGCCCGCACACCCGAATTAAATATCTTGCCAGAGCCAGGAATCGAACCCGGGCCTTTAGCAACTATGCAACGAGGCAGATCAGTGTTTAATAAGTGCAAGGTAGTCTGGTATAATTCCCACATGTGCTTGGACCTAGAGGAAGTTGACGGTAGTACTATGTTGTTATTTGGTGCTGAGAATGAAGTAACAACATTATATGCTTATTGATACAAATTGTATTTGTAACATTTTAAGTATATATATATCTATATATATAAAAATCAATCTTACGTGATAGTTTGTCTGTGGGTGTGTATGTCTCCTATGCATTCATATACCACTCAACCGATTGCGATGAAACTTGGGTGAGATGTTGAGTACACTCTAAGGAAGGTTTCTGACTTAGTAAATCCATTTTACAATAGGTAGCGCACGCGTAGATTCAACAAATGAGTGACGATGCGCGAAGCGTTTCAAACAAGTCCCGTATGTGTTCATATACCATTCGTCCGATAGCGATGAAACTTGGGTGAGATGTTGAGTACACTCCAAGGAAGGTTTCTGACTTAGTAAATCCATTTTACAATAGGTAGCGCACGCGTAGATTCAACAAATGAGCGACGATGCGCGAAGCATTTCAACAAAGTCCCGTATGTGTTCATATACCATTCGTCCGATTGCGATGAAACTTGGGTGAGATGTTGAGTACACTCCAAGGAAGGTTTCTGACTTAGTAAATCCATTTTACAATAGGTAGCGCACGCGTAGATTCAACAAATGAGCGACGATGCGCGAAGCATTTCAACAAAGTCCCGTATGTGTTCATATACCATTCGTCCGATTGCGATGAAACTTGGGTGAGATGTTGAGTACACTCCAAGGAAGGTTTCTGACTTAGTAAATCCATTTTACAATAGGTAGCGCACGCGTAGATTCAACAAATGAGAGACGATGCGCGAAGCGTTTCAAACAAGTCCCGTATGTGTTCATATACCATTCGTCCGATAGCGATGAAACTTGGGTGAGATGTTGAGTACACTCCAAGGAAGGTTTCTGACTTAGTAAATCTATTTTACAATAGGTAGCGCACGCGTAGATTCAACAAATGAGCGACGATGCGCGAAGCATTTCAACAAAGTCCCGTATGTGTTCATATACCATTCGTCCGATTGCGATGAAACTTGGGTGAGATGTTGAGTACACTCCAAGGAAGGTTTCTGACTTAGTAAATCCATTTTACAATAGGTAGCGCACGCGTAGATTCAACAAATGAGCGACGATGCGCGAAGCATTTCAACAAAGTCCCGTATGTGTTCATATACCATTCGTCCGATTGCGATGAAACTTGGGTGAGATGTTGAGTACACTCCAAGGAAGGTTTCTGACTTAGTAAATCCATTTTACAATAGGTAGCGCACGCGTAGATTCAACAAATGAGCGACGATGCGCGAAGCATTTCAACAAAGTCCCGTATGCATTCATATACCATTCGTCCGATAGCTATGAAACTTGCGTAAAATGTTGTGTACACTGCAGGGAAATTTTCTGGCTTAGTACATCCACTTTACAACAGGCAGCGCACGATTAGATTCAACAAATGAGCTACGACGCGCGAAGCATTTCAACAAAGTCACGTTTGCGTTCATATACCATTCGTCCGATAGCGATGAAACTAGGCTGAGATTTTGTGTGCACTCCAGGGAAGGTTTCTAGCTTAGTAAATCCCTTTAAAAATAGGTAGAGCACGAGTAGAATCAACAAATGAGCAACGGCGCGCGAAGCGTTTCAACAAAGTCCCATTTAATTTCATATACCATTCATCCGATAGCGATGAAACTTGGGTGAGATGCTGTGTACACTCGAGGGAAGGTTTCTGGCTTAGTACATACATTTTACAATAGGTAGCGCACCAGTAGATTCAACAAATGAGCGATGACACGCGAAGCGTTTCAACAAAGTCCCGTATAAAGTCATATACCATTCGTCTGATAGTGATAAATGTTTGGTGAATTGTTGTGTACACTCCAGGAAAGGTTTCTGGCTAAGTAAATCCATTTTACAATACGAAGCGCACGTTTATGTTCAACAAATGAGTGACTACGCGCGAAGCGTTTCGACAACGTCCCGTATACGTTCACATACCATTCATCCGATTGCGATGAAACTTGGGTGAGATGTTGTGTACACTCCAGGGAAGGTTTCTGGCTGAGTACATCCATATTACAATATGTAGCGCAAGAGTAGAATCAACAAATGAGCGACGACACGCAAAGCGTTTCAACCAAGTCCCGTATGCATACATGTACCATTCGTCCGTACCTATGAAACTTGGGTGAGATGTTGTGTACACGTCATGGAAAATTTCTGGCTTAGTAAATCCCCTATACAATATGCAGCGCACAAGTTGATTCAACAAATGAGGGACGACGCGCGAAGCGTTTCAACAAAGTCCCGTATAAGGTCATATACCATTCTGCCGTTAGCGGTGAAACTTGGGTGAAATATGGTTGACACTCCAAGGAAGGTTTCTGGCTTAGTAAATACATTTCACAGTAGGTAGCACACGAGTAGATTCGACAAATGAACGACGATAGCGATGAAACTTGGGTGAGATGTTGTGGACACTTACGTGACGGTTTCTAACTTAGTAAATCCATTGTACAGTAGGTAGCGCACGAGTAGATTCAACAAATGAGTGACGGAGTGCGAATCGTTTAAACAAAATCAGGTATGCGTTCATATACTATTCATCCGATTGCGATGAAACATTGATCAGTTATTTTGTACCCGCCAGGGAAGGGGACTTAGTAAATCCATTTCACAATAAGTAGCGCAAGAGTAGATGCAACAAATGGGTGACGACGCGCGAAGCGTTTCAACAAAATTCCCTATTGCGTTCATATAACATTCTTCGATTGCGATGAAACCTTGATGAGTTATTGTGTACACGCCAGGGAAGGGCTTCGACTTAGTAATACATTTCTCAATAGGTAGCGCACGAGTAGATTCAACAAATGAGTGACAGCGCACGAATCGTTTAAACAAAAACCCCTATACGTGCATATACCATTCATCCGATTGCGATGAATCATTGATGAGTCATTGTGTACACGCCAGGGAAGGGTTTCGACTTAGTAAATCCATTTCACAATTGGTAGCGTACGATTAGATTCAACAAATGAGTGACAGCGATGAAACATTTTGAAAGTTGTTGTGCACGCTCCCACAAATGGTTCTAAATTAGAAAATCCATTTTATGATAGCTTAGAGGCAGTTAACATGTTGTGTATCCAAAAGCACTTCATGAAACAGAATTTCAACGCCAACACTTTCTTTGATTGGCATTGCAACGCATGCCGGGTTCAGCTTGTATGTATATATATATATATATATATATATATATATATATATATATATATATATATATATAATATCGTATGGCCTCGGGTGCCGGGTGCAAGCTTTGTAATTTGACACCCAGAGGGTAGCTTGCATGTCAAATTTCGTTGGTCCTTGAATCACTATGAAAGTCAAGGTGGTTAGATATCTAAGCTACTTGAACTCTATAGCGCTTTCTAGTAGAGAAATGAGGAACTTTGTGTTGACGGAAACTCCCGAGATTAATTTTGCCATTATGAACACGGCCTACTGAATTCAAATGGGTTCTTTGACATGCCAACATCGTATGACATGCGTGTCGTATTTTTACCGCCTCTCAAAAATCACTTACCATGGCCAGGAGCGAACATGAAATCTTGGGGTTAGTAGACCGACACGCTATCCACTCACCCACCGTGGCAAGCTATATTTTAAGTGAGTTTATGTGTTTCACTTTTAGTTTGCAGGTAATAGTTTATCGTATTAAAAGCAGTACAATCGCTTACCCCACACTGTTCTTAGCTTCCACTGAAAATATTCATTTTTAGCAATTACTACCCTTGCCATTTCAACGCCTAACAGAATTGTCCACAATAATTGTTGTGTTAAATGATTTTAATATACTTACAGCAATCGTCAGTTGCCAGATTCATCATACAAGGAGATCTAGAAAAATATATTATTCATTCCTCGGTCATTACGAATGAAATGGTTATTTACTCATCTATCGACGAAGTGCGAAGGGAAATTATAGCCAACTGTTTCAACCTAACCCTTACTTCAATAAGTTCTGCATCGCGCTCACCTGAGGGGCCTTCCAACCCCCGAAGAACTGATCATGAGTACGAACACAATAGCCCATTGGGAGAGCAAGACTCCGTATATGGCAACAGTGGAGGTCAAGAGCAGTCAAGAAGGAACCAGCAGAACGAGGAATCACCGAGACTTTCTCGTCTTCGCAGAGCTCATCCTCATTTCCAATATATTAACCATTGTCCGTACTCTTACTATTGTTATCAGTGCTGCTATTATTATTATCAATATTGTTATTATTATTATTGTTAAAGGTGACAATATTAATTTTACGATCTGTGCATAAATAAAATATAAAAATGGTTAAAGTGTTTTTAATATTATGATAATAATAATAATAATAATATCGTATGGCCTTGGGTGCCAGGTGCAAGCGTTGTTATTTGGACAGAGGGTAGCTTGCATGTCGAATTCCGTTGTTCCTTGAAGCTCTATGAAAGTCAAGGAGGTTAGATATCTAAGCTCTTTGAACACTATAGCGCTTTCTAGTAGAGAAATGAGGAACTTTGTGTTGGCGGAAACCCCCGAGATTAATTTTGCCAGTATGAACATGGCCTACTGAATTCAAATGGGTTCTTTGGCATGCCAACATCGTATGACATGCGTGTCGTAATTTTTTCCGCCTTTAAAAAAAATCACTTACCACGGCCAGGAGCAAACCTGCAAGCTTGGGGGGGTTGGTAGTCTGACACGTTAACCCGTCACCCACCGTGACAAGCAATATTATGATATGAAAGGCACATGAGCTTAAAATAGGAATTTGTTAAGGGAGGGGGTACAACTTTCGCATGGCAATTTCTACTGAGATTTAAAAAAAACTAAAAACAAAAACTTCATAAACTATATGTTGCAAAGAAATGAAACTTTGCAGGATTATTTTGCACAGTTCACTCATTATTATGCACAAAACGAATGCTTGCAGTCACGAATTTTTATACCACCAAACTTTCAGCTGTTTTTCGCACAGTTGGAGAGCGCTTACATAAGTGCCCGAGTAGGCTATTTAAAATATTTACATGAATGTTTTTTTTAAGCTGTTGGTAACATTCACGGCTACAACGTACACCAAAATAATTGATACACATATTCAGTACTTTTTCTTTCATATTCTTACTCTAAATGTAGGCTATGTTTCTTTTACTTTTGTTGGGTAAAAATATTCTCTTAAATGAGTAGTATGCTAAATACACAAAATATTTTGGTGTTTTTTGTTCATATTAGTACAATACACAATCAAGCAAAATTTCATTGAGATATCTTGAATAGTATTTGAATTATCATGTAAACGCTGTGTGGAAATAAAGTTTTTGGGAAACGAGGTTCAAACTTACCTAAGGGTAGAATTTAAGGAGACAACTTAAGCGACAGCAACTGACATTTGGGGCATATCTCTAGAAGTATTGACGATATTTTGATTTTGTTTTCAACAATTGAAAGATAAAAGATTAGTCATTTATATACTTCATTTAAAAAAATTTGACCCTGAAAGGTGAACCTTCCCCCTTTAAAGAACAGAACTGATATCGTTATTAAAACACTGATCAACTTTCACTAATGAAGCTAAACAAGGGAATGCTTTCTATAAAAACAGAAAGTAAATGAAATGGAAAATTATGCGGCATAGCACAATGTGTAGTACATTAAGGAAAATGTTTCTATGAGCAGAATTAATTTGCCAGTATATTCATAGGCCTATATTAAACCGTGTGGCTGTGACATAATTTAATGATTATGCAATGCTTAAGCTAATGTACTTTCTGTACTATGGACCTATAGTTGAGTGTGACGCAGTTCTACACGGATTAAATGGTGATCTGACGACTATTTGGACACACAACTATGAATACATGAGTTTGGAGTTCATTAGAAAATGGACGAGGTGATCAATCTCAAATAACTGTAACTATGATTTCTCTATCATTTTTGGTAAGTAACAGTAAGTGTAACGCAGTTATTTTTCGCCCAAAATAACTGTAACGATTACTTCGTTATCATTTTTGTTAAGTTGTTAAGTATCCAACCCTACTATTAGATGTCCTATTTTCCACTCCTGGCATCATGGAATAGAGCCCTGCGTGGATAAACAAAACGTTATCCACATCCACCCCGCATCCACACGACTGTTATCCACATCCGCCCCGCATCCACAAGACTGTTATCTGCATCCGCATCCGCCCCGCATCCACTCGACTGTTATCCACATCCGCCCCGCATCCACACGACTGTTATCCACATCCGCCCCGCATCCACTCGACTGTTATCCGCATCCGCCCCGAATCCGAACGTTTGTGATCCGAATCTACTGGCATTACAATAATATTTTAATTAGATGAAGCATTAAAGCAACGCATTTAGACATTTGAGGAGAAAGTCGTTCCTCTAGGCTATGTATGTCAAGTGCTATGTTTAAAATGAATGTTATACCACGAGAATTGCAACCTTTTTCAGTTCGGAGTGTTAATTATGTCTAATGACATAATTTGAATGAAATTAGCTTAATAATCATCTTACATTTGTCTTGAAAAAAAAAACATAACGGAAAAATATGATATGTCATAAACATCCGGGTCTTAGTAATGATATTCAACAAGTTCGGATTGTATCCTAAAAGCTATCCGCAAATTTACTCCAAATATTATCCGCAGCTTATCCGCTTACCCGCACAACCATGCAAACTATATCCGCATGATGAAAAATGTTGCGGATATCCACGGGTTTATCCGCGGATATCCACATCCGCGCAGGGATTTAATTCTTTATCTTATTTTGTTGTGCCTTGCAGCTTGGGCAGATGCAACAGGTCAACGGTGTCATGCCACTGAGATTGTTCATATTCAATTAGTTTGGCGCATGTTGTGAGATATCTCCAAAATGTCCAGGATAAGAAAGTTCGGCACAAGCAAGTGCCGGGGGAATCAATATAAAAACAAAATGTCATGCTTGACATTGATCCTATTAGGACCAGTTACACTCCCATAACCTCAAACAAGAGCGAGGCAGGTTCAAGTAGTTCTCCTGCAAATTCATGTCATAGAAAGCTGGCAACTTCTGAAAATGTAGGCCTATACAAGGAACATTTTTTAGGTAGCGGGTTTACTGGTGTAAATAGTTTTGTTATTGTTGTTGATTCTTTAGGAGCTTAGCGACATCGTGGTCACGTATCCCTGTGTACTTAGGTGTGTGTAGAGTTTGGCTGATAACCTATGTCGCTGTGATGTCTGTACTGGTGTGTGCATTTTTAATTGAGTTGGGATTTGGGTAGGAGGCGGCCACGGGCTTAACTTAGGTACCATCCCGGCAGTTGTCTGGAGCAGGAGTTGTAAACCATGGAAAACCACTCCCAGAATGACTGAGGTAGGAATCGAACTGGCTTCATCTCAGTTTTGCCTCATGGGGATGAGTGTACCCCTTTCCAGCCCTCAGACCAGAATTAAGTTCCTTAGCAGAGCCGGGACTCGAACTCTGGCATCTGCGGCGATAGCCAAGATTGATAGCTACTGCGCAAAGTATAAATAGTGAAATTGGTCATACAATAATAATAACTCCCGGTACACGCTTGGGTTGGAGCCCCACCGTCAGCCGTCCTGGAAATGGTTTTGCGTGGTTTCCCATTTTCAACTCCAGGCAAATGCTGGGACGGTACCTTCTGATAGGCCATGGCTGCTTCCTTCCACATCCTTGCCCACTTTCATTCACAATCATTCATTTCATCTCTCATTAACTCCTCTCGTGAGGTTGGCGTCAGGAAGGTCATCCGGCCATAAAAAGCATCTATCACAAAGACTTCCATCGCATCTCATCCCCGACCCCGTTGGAAAACGGGGATAATAAGGGGTAGACATACAATAATAATAACACCTAATAGCTGAAACACCTTATTGGGTACCGGTATTATACCTTAATTTATTTATTTTTCACTATTTATTTCGTAGTTACTAAATTGTTGTTGTTGATGATTCATTTAGGGGTTTGCTAATTGGTTGTCATTTAATAAGACAAATGTATACTCTAGTGGCTCATGGTTGCACAATAACCTGACTATCTCTTGCCATGCCTTCTAGAGGCAACCTAAAAAGGAAATGGCTGCCATGTTCTGATTAGTGTTTCGTATCTTGGATCCGCACACCTAATTTCATCCTGGTGTAAAACCAGCTCCAAATTACAATATGTAAATGTAGCCGAGAAGAAGCAATTTGTGTAAAGTGGTTCATAGCGGTACTTTGTTGGGAACTGAAACTGCATATCATTTAACCCAGAACTGGGGTCGGTCAGATGCACCACTTGTCTGCCAGAATCTAGCCCAGGGGCACCCAAAAACACTCGGTCGAATACGGCCCTCCATGGCATTCCATCCAGTCCACCGCTTGATCACGCCTGGTCAATGCATGTAGGCCCCATAGCTAATTGCTATAAAATCACAGTCACGTAATACAAAGGTTGCCTATTTGATTGATAATATAATAATAATAATAATGTATGTATACCCCTTATTATTCCCGTTTCTCAACGGGGTCGGCGATGATATACGATGAAAGTGTATGTGGCGGGTGTTTTTTACGAGTGGATGTCCTTCATGAGAGGAGTTAATGAGAGATTAAATGACTGACGATGAATGAAACTGGGCAAGGATGTGGAAGGAAGTGGCCGTACCGTCCCGGCATTTGCTTGGAATTGAAAATGGGAAACCGCGGAAAACCATTTCTAGGACGGCCGACGGTGGGGCTCGAACTCACGTCTACCGAGTCGCAGATTGCTTGTCCCCATGGCCTAGCGCTGTGTGTTAGCTAGTGTAGCTACTGCTGTCGGTCATTTATATTTTCAATAATAATAATAATAATAATAATAATAATAATAATAATAATAATAATAATAATAATACACATATGGGGAATACAGAAGACGAAATAACCATGAGCAAGCCTATATACTCATGTGGAGAAGATAAGTGACGTCATCCGGAAGAGAAGGATAACATTTTATGAACATGTGAAACGAATGAGCCCAGGGAGACTGACCAACCGCAACATAACTTACTTTCAGGAGAGGAAAACAAAATGGGTCTGGTTCATTGAACTGGATAAAGATCTGAAAGAAGTGGGGATTATACCAACTGACATTCAGAAGCGCGCCCCGCTCAAAAGAAAACTTCAAGCTTGCAAAGGTTTCCAAGAAAAACCGAAGCTGAAAACGGGAAAGATTTGGACCCAGGAACGGAAGGAAGTCCACCGAGAACGAATGCGGACAAACATGAAAGCCTGTAGGAGACAGTTGGAATGACGCGGTCCATAGATGGCCTATACGAAATGAATGAATGAATAATAAAAAAGATACGAGCCTTACAGTAGTCGCATATGATGTGTAACATCTGACATGTTATCCTACTCGTATACTACACAGCTTGGACATTCTTAAAATGTTAATTTACACTCCATTTTTATACTGGTACTATAATGAATGTATAGATTGAATTGGAGATATGCTACTGTCACATTTGTGGTGCAGCGGTCAAGCTGTTAGTCTCTCAACAAGGTAGACCGGGTTTGATTCCCGGTCAGTACATGTGAGATTTTGAATTGAAATGCCATGTCCTGTGGTTTGCATTCCACGTAAACGGGAGGTACCGTGGATCATGATCGTGAGATTAACGGACACGCAAAACTACAAGCTTCCTTCCTTCCTTTTACATTAATAATTCATAATAACAAAGTGACACACAACGTCGACAGTACTCTCAAATACTGTGAACAAATTCCTCAGTAACTAAAACATTCATTATGCTCAAGGCTCTCATACAGTTCGTCGTAAACAATCAAAACATGGCTTTCTACAATCATGAAATGACCTAGTCTCACATATGATGAAAATACAGCTTTTATTCCACTCATATAACAACATTCTGTTATGCATTTAATATTTGACTACTCACCCACAGCTTGACAAAATGCCGCTTACTTAAATGTCATTTGTCGTCTTTGTCCTACCCCATGTGATATTCAACCTTGAACGTGAAGCTTCATAAACTGCTCAATGACAAATGAAAGTCGCTGAAACATTTGCCACTGTGCTCGTCAAACCAGTGCCTGCTAAATGCACTGCCTACTGTATTGCCATAACATTCTCGCGCTACAGAGCACACACTGCCTTGTTTCCAATACACACATTTTCAATTGTACATCCAGCTGGCAGTGCGTCTTCACTTCCGTTCGATCCACTTCCGTTCGATCCACTTCCGCCCCCAATTTTCAAAATCACTCCCACAAAACTATCCAGCAACCGAGCGGAAAGATGTTACACATCAATAATACACTTAATACAAAGGTTGTTTTATTTTATTTTAATTGAGGTCCAAGGAAGAAGTGTCGTCGATCAAAAAGGAAATAATGCTGATCTACAGACACATCTTCTGTATGACTGATGACGGACTGACTAAGAAAATCTGGAATTTCACTACGCCAAGGGCAACCAAATATAGATGTTCCAAGGATGTGAGAAAAACGTGATGCAAATTGGTAGTCCAGAAACTACAATCCACGACAACTTTGAATTTCGGCAAATGATTAAAACTATCAAATTTTAAAGTGGAATCTGAGCCCTAGAAACGAGATGGCCTCTACCAGAAGCACGAAAGAAGGCACTGATCGATGGACTCAAGAAATACTGGGAGAATGTCAAGGCTGGTAGAAGAATATGATCTAAAGTATGTTCGCCTAGTCGAGATAGTGGAAGTAAACACAGGTGTACACGAGATTGCAGGGCTGCTGTGCCTGTTGAACTTACGCCAACTTCAGTGCTGTGTATAGTCTACATGTGAGGCGGGCTGACTTATCGGTTAAGTTACATGCTACAGCTCGGTTTATTTATTGTTCGTTTATGTATTAATTAATTAATTTATTTAATTAATTAGTTCTTAACTGCCGGCCCCGTGGTGTTGGGGTAGCGCGCATGCTTCTCACCCGGAGGCACCGGGTTCGATTCCCGGCTCCGTCAGGGATTTTTAGAAACTGACGTGAGGGTTGTAACAGGGTGCACTCAGCCTCGTGAGGGCAATTGAGTTTCTGTCTGATAGTGAGGCAACGCCCCGGTCACGAAAA
Source organism: Meconema thalassinum (assembly GCA_946902985.2). Taxonomy (NCBI): domain Eukaryota; kingdom Metazoa; phylum Arthropoda; class Insecta; order Orthoptera; family Tettigoniidae; genus Meconema; species Meconema thalassinum. The sequence goes on along the minus strand of OX336389.2, from coordinate 1,061,780,036 downwards.
CCAAGATTAACGGCCGAGGGGACCCGATGCGCTGACCACGAGTCACCCCAATACCTGTAGGCCAAATGGCTGGGCAGCGGTCGCCTGATAGGCCTAGGCCCTTCATGGGCTGTAGTGCCAGTGGTTATTATTATTATTATTATTATTATTATTATTATTATATGTATTATAGTTCTTAACTGCTTATGACAGGCAACAGTATACAGTGCAGCACAGCACTAAGTGCAGTAAGTCTTGTCTTTTCTAGGGCTACGGCATGAATAACGATCTCGGAGCATCTGGGCTACCCCTGTCCGGCAGAGCCGATGACGTGAACTGGGCGTTTTACCCTGTCCTGGCAGTCACGTGACCACGTGCAAGTATTTACGCGCGCTATCTCGACTCGGCGAACAGACTTTAGACACAAATTAAATTGATTGTTAATATGCAGTCCGTAGAGGCTCAATTCAAATGTAATAATAATAATAATAATAATAATAATAATAATAATAATAATGAAAATGAAAATCCACAGCCTGCTTCCAGTCGACCGACCAGGTCAGGGAATAGAATGAATGAAGCCCCCATCTAGCGGCGAGGATATGAACTGTGCGGGCTGCCGAAGCCTGTCGCACTCCCCTGGGGCAATGATTAAATGAATGACAGATGGAATGAAATGATAGTGGAGAGTGTTGCTGGAATGAAATTGTGACAGGGAAAACCAGAATACCCGGAGAAAAACCAGTCTGCCTCCGCTTTGTCCAGCACAAATCTCACATGGAGTGACCGGGATTTCAACAACGGACCCAGCGGTGAGAGGCCGGCGTGCTGCCTTCTAAGCCACGGAGGCTCTTAATAATAATAATAATAATAATAATAATAATAATAATAATAATAATAATAATAATAATGATGATGATAATAATAATAATAATAACCATTTCACGAAGGATTCCAGACAGTTCCGCACATACGAAGAAACTACGTACATAAGGGAATGACACAAGTGAGCATTCGTTAGAAGCGTCAGGACGCAGGGCGTCCCGCAAAACTATTAACTCAACGTTATATGACTCCAAGTATTAATTGAAACCGACATTAGTAATAAAAGTGAGATAATTTGCACCAAGTTTCTTATTCAGCAAAATACTCATAAATGAAACTAAGAATGTATTATCTTAATGCTAGCACAGTTATTACGGACAGATTATGTACAAAATGATCGGAGACAAATGCTCGGTGACATTACGTACCGCATCTGAATCGTATACAAGTCATGAGTTATTTTAAATTAATTAATTTATTTAATAATCGGAGCCTCCGTGGCTTAGGCGGCAGCACGCCGGCCTCTCACCGCTGGGTCCGTGGTTCAAATCCCGGTCACTCCATGTGAGATCTGTGCTGGACAAAACGGAGGCAGACAGGTTTTTCTCCGGGTACTCCGGTTTTCCCTGTCAAAATTTCATTCCAGCAACACTCTCCACTATCATTTCATTTCATCTGTCATTCATTTAATCATTGCCCCAGAGGAGTGCGTCAGGCCTCGGCAGCCGGCACAGTTCATATCCTCGCCGCTAGATGGGGGCTTCATTCATTCCATTCCTGACCCGGTCGGAGACTGGAAGCAGGCAGTGGATTTTCATTTCATTTAATAATTATTAGATACAACCATGAACAAGGTCATTTTACACTAATATTTTAAGAATTTCAAATAATATTAACAAAAACAACAATAATAACAGGTAACAAAAATGGCAGTGATGGCAAAAGGGTTAAATCTCGGGAAAGATGCAGGGATGATTGAGGTACTGGGTGATTAGAAGGGTGAGGGGTTAGGAATTGAGGATGAAAGGGATCTTCTAATGTTATGTTTGAATGTTCTATAGGGAGAGAATATGTCAATATTTGGAAGGGATTAGCTAAGGGTAGGTTGACGGTGGAAAATAGAGCGCTTCTGTACTTCAAGACGTGGGCGAAGTATGTGGTGTAAATGGTTCTGACGTGTTGAACGGGAGGGAACATGGAGTGGGAAGTAGCTTAAGAGCATGTTACATTTTGTGTAACCATTCATAATTTTATGTAGGAAACACAGGTCAGTAAATTGTAGACGGCTTCTCAGGTCGAGTACAGTACATTGAGCTGATTTAGAATGTCGGATTTGGCAAAGTGCCTTAGTGTAGGATTGCGAGCTTTGACTATGAAGAAATTAAAGACACTGTTCAATTTAGAAATATTGGTTATAGCCAAAGTAGACCAAATTGGAGAAGAGAAATCTTGGATAGGGAGAACATATGTGGTGAAGGATAATTTAAGTGCAGTGAGGTCTTTAATTTCTGTGAATCTGTATAGAATGCCGACACTGCGCATTGCGCGAGATTTGATATGGACAATGTTGGGAGAGAATGTCAGTTTATCATCGTGAATAATACCTACATCTCTTACCCGAGAAACCGTATCCAATTTATTTCCACATATTTTATAGTCCGCCTGATTTCCTGATTTCAGTAGTGAGAAAGACACATTGAAGCACTTTTGGGGATTTGGAGAATATCTCCATTCCATTACGATACGTGGGTTTTATAGCCTATTAGTGGATAATCGTGGTCTAGGCCTAGGGGATAGCATGCTTCACGGTTTATGACGTTGTCAATCTTAGGTAGTTCCATTCCCACCTCAGCAGATATTTCAATACCTGCCAATTTTTGCTTTATTTTTATGATTTGCGTTTCATTACATCCAGTTCAATTATACGTAGAACGTTCAATAAGTAGGTTACACATGTCGTCCGGTGGCAGGCGCATTGCGCAACATGAGCGGCTCATTGTCCAAAGAGAGAGCCTGTGTAGTGCTTCCCGCAGCGTAAGTTCTGCGACGGTACTGCTAAGTGGTACATCGTCGTGAGCGAGTGACATGGCGTGGCAACTGGAAACATACTCTAAAGTGGAAGTACGTGGTACCGTACGATTCTTGTGGGCAAAGTGACTGAATTGCACAGAGATTCACCGTGAAATTGTGGCGGTGTATGGACCAAATACAATGTCAAGGGAAATAATTATGAAATGGTGCCAACAATTTGGGCACGGACGGGCAGATGTGTGTGATGCCGTGCGAGAAGGAAGGCCATCAACATCGACCACAGAAGAAAATATTCGTCGGGTCGATGAAATGATTCGCATCAATCGCAGATTGTGTATCCCAGAAATTGCACAGCAGTTCGGCAATCCAAAGGGTCGCCGATACATCACACTATTTTTCGACATAGTCACCAATTCTCTGTAATCAACGGTCGGCACGGTCTAATAATCGTTCAATACCTTGACGATGGAATTCCGCTCCTTGGTCATGGAACCATCGGTGAACCGCTATTTGAACCCTTTCATCATTGTCATATCGCTGTCCACCCAGATGGTCCTTCAGGTTGCCGAACAGATGGAAATCACATGGTGCCAGATCCGGACGGTCTGGCGGATTCTTCCATACTTCCTATCGAAAACGTTGCCGCAAAGCCTGTGTTGCGCGCGCTGTGTTCGGTGTTGCATTGTGCAGGAGAACAATGCCTTGGCTTAACTTTCCACGTCTCCTGTATTTTACAGCGTTGCGCAGCGACGTCAATGTTTGAAAATAAGCATCGGCTGTAATGGTCGTTCCCTTCCGCATAAACTCGGTGTATGCTGCACAACGCCTTCACAATCGAAGAACACAATGGTCATGACCTTCCCTGCCGATTGCGTATCCTTGAATTTCTTCTGCATCGGCGAGCATGTGTGTCTCCATTCCATAGACGCCCTCTTTGTTTCCGGTGTGAAATAATGCACAAATATCTCATCACCTGTAATGACGCGGCTTAGGAACTCCTTGCCTTCAACAGTGTAACGCTTAAAGAAGGCCAACGACGACGCCAGGAACCGTGCGTCTTTGTGTGCGGGTGTCAGAGATCGCGGCACCCAACGTAAACTCAATTTCGGATACTGCAAATGGTCAAAGCGGTGGACATACCCAACTTGGTATGCAAGCAGAATCCATCATAACATCGAACACTTTATACAGAGAAATTCTGTAAAACACAATCTAACTATGTATATAAATATGTTTTGCGTTGTGCTCAATTTCAATTAAATAGATTTCCTATTTAAAAAAATTACGAGCCTTACAGTAGTCGCATATGATGTGTAACATCTGACGTAGAAGAAATCTCACGTGAAATTGTTGATACACCGGTATTTTATACTATTATTGGCACAAATATTAATCTATTGTAAAAGGGAGTGTTTTACAGATGTTGTAGTTTATAATACGGAACTCATTTTATTAGATGATTTGTAGCTTCCACCAGCACTAGCCTAAATAAAGAATACGATATGGATCAACTAGATTAATAGACGCGACACCGCTCATAACCTCAAATTCCTTATAAACAGGTCCTCTTCATTCACAGACCAACACGTAATTTCATATGGATTCTGTTAAAATGAGTCATACTGATATGATAATCTGGTAGCAAAAATAACTACCCATCCGGGATTCGAACCCAAGATCTCTAGATTCACAGTCATAAGCACTAACCCCACGGCTATTTCGACTGCGCAAATTTTGTGCACAAGACGGTGACTTATTTCCACGTTCCAATAATACTGCATTACGGAATTAAGTTTCATTTATATTTTGCTTGTTTCGATAATGTTCCTGTGTGAAATTGAGTTTAAAATGCCTTATGAATAGGCCCTCTTGTGAGTAAAGAGAATGTATTCAGTAATAGTTCATGAAGGCTTGCTCAATTCTCGTATAACCACAACGATTATATTATATTGATGACTGCATTACCGTTATGTGGGTTAATATTTGAATAGCCATTGTGCAGAAACATAATACCGCCAATGCCGACTACTTACAATGTTTGATATTAAGGCATTTTACAATTTAAATACTGATACGAAGACTTCGAACATGTACCATGTCATTTGTTTCAATCACTTGACACCCGAGTTCGCATGAGCGTTTTCCGTTTAGTATGTCATATGCATTCCTCATGGGCGAGAGTACGTCATGGTATCAATTTCCGACACGGCGCGCTCGTTGTTTCTCGTACCACTGCCAGCTGGGTCTTACCACTGCCCGCTGGATCGATCGATCGAGTTGGCAGTGCATCTTATACTTCCGTTCGTTCCACCACTGCCAGTGCATACTTCCGTTTTCCACCACTGCCAGCTAGTTCATTTCCGTTCGATTGATCAAGCGGGCAGTGCATACTTCCGTTTTCCACCACTGCCAGCTAGTACACTTCCGTTCGATCGATCGAGCGGGCAGTGCATACTTCCGTTCGATCCACCACTGCCAGCTCGATCGTTCCGATCCACTTCAGTCCCCAATTTTCAAAATCACTCCCACAAAACTATCCAGCAACCGAGCAGAAAGATGTTACACATCAAAAATGCGCCTTTACTTGACTACCTCGTGGTGTAGTGGCTAGTGCACTTGGCTGTCAACCCTTGGTCCAGGATCGATTCCCGGCTCTGCCAAAAAGTGTATGAAATCACTTATCTTGCACGTTCTGCAGAAAAAGGCTTCTATGTGAGACTACATATTTGCTGAGTATCGTCTTTGTAACTGTAATAAATACTGCATTGTCTATATTTATGTCTGATAAATTCAAGAAGACGGCTGCGTGCAATATGCAGACTGATTGTCTTATGACTAATGCACTTACAGCGTTTCATGATAATTGCACAATTCTATCATGTGTTATTGATTTTGATGCTTCAATAATATGCTCAGACACCATGTGGAATAGCCTATATGGCGAGGATATATTTCTCCCTTTGGCGTACAAAGCCCATATACGGTTTTACATTATATTAATGCTAATTTGAGATATTCTATCTGCAAAATATATTGAGTTATTTGTTTGTGTATGTTATAATTTCAAGATGACCTCTGCACCCTATATTCATCAATATATCAATGATAGTAGCTGTCTCACTAAATTTCGCGTGAATTGTGCTTTTATATCGTGAGTTAAATATATTCAAGTCTTAAGAATACGCCCAGTTGCGATCGTGAACGTATGGAGTCGCTGTTCTTTTGCTGCTTCGGTGGCGAAGTTGATAGCATGCTGAGCTTCTATGCCCAAGATCGCGGGTTCAAACCCGGCCGAAGTCATCAGAGTTTTAAGAGCGTTAAAAATCCCTCAGTATGCCTTCCTTTGGAGGGGAAGTAAAGCCAGCGGTCCCATGTTATATATTTATGGCATGAAAAAGAACTTTCCACTAACTACACTTGTGGAAGCTAATATTTGTAGGTTAGTTTGATAACGCTATATTAGTTCTAACGTTTGCCGCCAGGTACTGACTGCGATGGCATTAAGTAGCCACGTCCACAGCTAGGTGTCGTGGACGGTAGCATTTGGTAGCAAAAGAAGGAACTACTTGAAAAAATTAATCGTCTGCAGTCCTTCTACCTGAATCACAGATAACACACACTAATACAGACATCACAATTAACACCGGTTATCAGACGAATTCTACACACACCCAAAGTACACGGGGCTACATGACCGCGTTGTCGCAGCCAATAAACTAAGGAACCAACCAACCGCTGTTCTTTTGACTTGGTTTAACGAAGCCACTTGGAAGGTTGTAGCCTACATTACTGCTAAATTTCGTTGTTGTATCTTAAATATACAGTGAATTATTCTTTATCAAATTCTATATTTTCAAGGCGGCGGTCGTGCATTGTATTCATCGTTTTATACTTATGGATTATTTCAGCAACATCCCATATATTGTAATTCGTTCTTACTAAGTTTTATTTTAGTTGCGCAATTACGGTCTGAACGATTCACTATTACGTTTTATTATTACGCCCAGCCGCCATTTGAAAAGTATTATCGCTATTATTTTGCTTTGAACATGCGATACTCCTCAGGGTTCTATCTTATAACTAATTTACTTTATTATAGTTCTAAATCGTAAAAAGTTATTAACTTTGAAATTATGAAATTTCAGGATGTTCCATTCGCGCTATATTCAGTGTGATAAATGAATCACTAACGCTACTGACGTCACTTATATAATACTCCTCTTGTTCAATGTTTCGCCTTAATTGTGCAGTATCAACCTGAGTTACTAATTTGCATACTTAAATGGTACAACTAGCAGCCATATTGAATCTGTGGAGTCACTGTCCCACAGGTTTGGGCATACAAAGCGACTTATAAGGTGGTATTTGTTACTAAATTTCGTTATTATAGCTCTATGATACCGAAAGTCATTAATTTATTTTGAAATGTCAAGATGGCCGCTGTGCGCTATATTCAGTGAGATAATCTGCTAACCAACGCAATTGACAGGTCTATATGACACTCACCTTTTCGTCTGAATTGCCCAATTTCATTCTGAGTTGTCGATTTTAATGTTCTAATACCATGCACCATCACGTATGTATATATAAAGAGTCTAATTTTTTATTTGGCCACACAAGCCCACATGTTTGGTCTTATCTTGTCATTGATGTTCGTTACAGTAGCTCTTAAGTGTTGAGAGTTATTCATTTCTATATTTCATTATTTTATAATTTCAAGATGGCGGCTGTGCGCAATATACACTGGTATATACTCATCACGTTGGTAACAGATACACTGCACATAAAACTATCTAATTGCCAAGTACCGTGAACATTAATTCATTGGATCATTCTTTATGGATTATTATGGTGTTTGAAGCCATTTTAGCCTATTTTCATTCATGAAAAAATAGGCTTATGAGATCACCTTTTGTCCGTGTGTGTGTGTGTGTGTGTGTGTGTGTGTGTGTGTGCGTATGTGCGTGTGTCTGTGTATGTGTCACCCCCTAATAACATCAAAACGGCTGGAGCGATTTCAATGAAGCTCGGTAAGGTCATATTACTATTTTGTCCTACCCCAACCGTGCCCTTCAAATTTTATTACGTCTCACCAATCCAACGAGGTGGCTGTGCGAAATATTTCACGGGCATTCTATATCTCCGAACCAATTATTGATATCACCCCAAACTTTTGTACGGTGGTTCATTTAGAAGTTCATTTATTTGTCTTTGAAAAATCTGCTAAGTACAGAACGAACATGGCGGCCAAGCGATCCTGAAACCTTTAAATAGACTTTTCTCGCGATTTTTTCAACCGATTGCAGTGAAATTTGGTGCAGAAAATGTTTATAGACATTGTAATGCAATGACATCTAATTTAGTTCGATTGTATAAATAACCTCTAGATGGCGGCTGTGCGAAATTTTTAAATTAATTTTGTATTCCTTGAGGCTCATGCGATCGGAGTCAACGTTTGAATAACGAACCTACGCAAAGATCGTCATTTAATAGTACGTAACATTATAGCATATATACATCAAAATCCAACATGGCAACCATTCGAAATATTTAGACGGTTCTCAAAATCTACTAATCTATGACAGCAATGAAACTAAAATTTTGTGTGTTGATAAAGGCTATAAACATAAGTTCACCTATGGGAATTTCAATAAACTTGTGATCACAAATCCAACAGGCGACGACGCGAAATTTAATATTTTAATGGATGTTTCTCGCGATCTAACCATCCGGGCGCAGTTAAACGTGCTAAGGTATATGCTTATACAACTATCCACTGACATCTAACTTATTTCGATTGTTTTATAAACACAAGATGGCGACTGTGTGAAATTTTATAATATAGTTTTTATTTCCTGTGTCCTAATCAGGCGATTGAAGTTTGAATAATACACCTACGCAATAAGCTTCGTGTAATAGTACATAACTCTATGGCCTACATATATAAAAATCCAACATGGCGACCATCTGAAATATGTAAACGGTTCTCAACATCTACGAATCTATTACAGCAATCAAACTGAATTTCTTATGTTAGTTAGGTACCGGTAGTTAGTTATTGAGGTATTAAGGGACAGAACTACGAGGTCATCTGCCCCTATTTTATATGTTGATAGAGGCAATTTACATAAGTAGGATATATGAAAATAGGCTATTTAGTTCTTCGTGGAACTACTTGTTCATTATTGCCCGAGTAATCGAAATTTTTATGTGTTTCTGTCGATCAACACAATTTTGCACAATCATGTTGACGGACTGAAAAACATCAATTTTCGATTCTTTATGGATTATAAGGCTCACAAAATTTTCACGGCCGTTATATTGAAATTGTTTGGCTGATGACCTTGTAGTTTGGACACGACGCTTCTCACACGAAGTAATTTTCCCCACAATTTCGTAAAGATATGATGATTAGTTCAGACGTAATTTGATTCAAACTTTGAACATTTTGGTGACCGCCATTTTGTTTTCGTTAGAATGGCTGCGATATAAATCATAACACTGAGGTGCCTTTTGCTAGTGCTACATATGTACCAAATTTGGTTCAATTCGGTTCAGTCGTGTTTGAATTGGTAGTGGGGACATACAGTACATGCCGGCCCCGTGGTGTTGGGGTAGCGCATCTGCCTCACACCCGGAGGCCCCGGGTTCAATTCCCGGCTCCATCAGGGATTTTACAAACTGACGTGAGGGCTGGAACGGGGTGCACTCAGCGTCGTGAGGACAATTGAGTAGCTGTCTGACAGTGAGGCAGCGCCCCGATTACAAAAACCAAGATTAACGGCCGAGGGGACCTGATGCGCTGATGACGCGTCACCCCAATATCTGCAGGCCAAATGGCTGGGCAGCGGTCGCTTGGTAGGCCTAGGACCTTCACGGGCTGTAGTGCCAGGGGTTATTATTTTGTTTTACATACAGTACATACACTGTGGCTTAGGCGGCAGCACGCCGGCCTCTCACCGCTGAGTCCGTGGTTCAAATCCCGGTCACTCCATGTGAGATCTGTGCTGGACAAAACGGAGGCAGACAGGTTTTTCTCCTGGTACTCCGGTTTTCCCTGTCAAAATTTCATTCCAGCAACACTCTCCACTATCATTTCATTTCATCTGTCATTCATTTAATCATTGCCCCAGAGGAGTGCGTCAGGCCTCGGCAGCCGGCACAGTCCATATCCTCGCCGCTAGATGGGGGCTTCATTCATTCCATTCCTGACCCGGTCGGAGACTGGAAGCAGGCTGTGGATTTTCATTCATTTCCTACACACACAGACACATGGGCATTCTTCCCGTGTAGATCTCATAAGTCTACTTTCATTTTTTTACAAAAAATGAAAGTAGGCTAACAAACAGACCGGGTGAGTCAATGCACGGCTTCGGAGAAGTGAATTGAGGTTAGTCATTTGACCCACATCCAGTCGTTACAAAGTTGCTTTGTTGACTGAGATATTTGATAAGTGAAGTGAAATGATTCCGGTAGCAGCCTCATCATTATGCCTCATAGAATCTGAGGCAAGAAGGAGGAAAGGGGGAGGGGGGGTCTGCACGGTGTGATGAAAACATACATCTGTAATTTCTTGAGAGTCAACGCGGAGATCCGGGATCTGGATCCCGGCATTACGAAAGAAAGAAAAAACTCTGATCTGAGGGCTGGAACGGGGTACATTCAACCTCCTGTGGCAAAACTAAAAATAGGTGAGTTATTTTCCCACCTCGGCCATCACATAGGCTAAGTGATTTCCCACTTTCACCCCCAAGAAAATGCCGGAATAGTAAACAAACGAAGGTCAAGACCGCGTCCCACCCAATCCTATCCTTCATTATAAATACATGCCCTAATACAGCCATCAGAATAACACATGAAGTTCTACACTCCTACCAACGTAAGTACACGGGGTTACATGACCACGATGTTGCAAATTCCTTAAATGAATCAACAACAATGGGCATCTTGTCTCGTAGAAACTTTCACATATAGCGTATATCCCGCATCTACTGACGAGGGAATATGAAAATCATTCAGGTAATTAATTTACTATTTTAAGCAAGTATTCCGTACGGTGCCGGCCATGGTGACCAAGAGCGCCAACAAGCCAGCTCGTACCTCACTGTAATCGGGAGAACGTGGGTTCGAATCCAGCCTTGGCCATCCTGAAAATGGTTTTCGAGGTTTCCCATTTTCACCCCCAGATAAATGACAGGACGGTTCCTTTCAACAGGTCCACGGCTAACTTCCTTCCAAAATCCCTTCCCTGACTCTTCCTTAATTAGACCCAAGTTCGCGGTCGCCTGGGCGATTGACCTGCCACCACCCCAGTCATATCTGCTGGCAAAGTGTGTTCGGCTCCCAGACGCCGTCCTTTGTGACGGTAGAGGAATGATTCCTCGCAGAGTCCGTAGGTGAAGCCGAGCTGTGAGGATGAGCGATTTTTAAAAATGTTAGGGTACTTTCTTTCCATTGTAATATTACCATGCAGAACACAAATTCAGCATAGCACCTCTATGAATAGTTAACTTCCACACATTTAGGACTAACCTGCAGCTGAGCTTGCAGTACACCGTGCTAACTCGTTTTCGAGAATGAACGCTACTACTCTGGTCACAGCATCATATCATAAAATCATTCCTTCAAGGCAGCACTAATGTTTAAAACAGACGTGAACTCGCCCCTTAGTGACCTTCTGACATCTTCTCAACTTAACGGATTTTCATTAGTTATTATTTCCGTAACCGGCCACGGTGACCGAGGGCGCTAATGCGTTAACTGATGCCTCGTAGGCATCGGGAGAGCGTCCTGAAAATCGTTTTCGTGGTTTCCTATTTTGACCACCAGGCAAATGCCGGGACGGTTCCTTCCAAAATCCCTTCCCTGGCCCTGTCTTGATTAGACTCAAGTTAGCAGCGGCTTGGGCGACCACTCTGTCACCATCCTAGTATTATCTGCTGACATATTTTCGGCTCACAGATACCGTCCTTGCGATGGTAGAGGAATGATCCCTCGCAGAGTGCAAGGGTGAAGCCAAGTTGCGAGTAGGCCAATAAGCAGTTTTCTTAAATCCGTAAAGTAATGGTAAACGGCAAGGACAAGCGATAAATATACACCGCCGAACTATTATGTTTTGCTGCACAAAACAACGAACATTTCAACTTGTTGATTCATTTGCCAGCTTTGCAACGTATTGCGGTCATATTGGCAACTCAAACTAACACTTGGGGCGCTGCGGTCGGTCTGAATAAGTAGGGTTTAAAATACTCAATAACACGCGTTTGATATGGAACACTTTTTATTTTTCGGTTATAATCAGTAAATATGGTCTCTAAAGTAATGACAGTGTTATTTTTAATTGTATATATGTATAACTGTGCGATACACGTGATCTAATTTGTGTGTTCCACTGGATTTTTTGGTGTCATTTGCATATTATCAAGCATCAGTTTTTATGGGTGATGTAGATCAGCTGATTCAAATTTACACAGGGCTACACTTTGGACATTATTTCGGTACTATTATGCGCAATAAAATGTAAATATCGATCCTGAGTCAACGCCGAGGACATTCAAATAGAGAAATACGGTACATAAACAAATAAATAACACACCGAAGCTTGCCTTTTTTCATTCCGAGACTAGCATCCACGCAAACCAGACGCCACTGTTCCAAGCTCCGACTTATATCGTGAATTGATGTCAAACTGATGATCAGCCAGCCTTTCCGCCAAGCCTACACCTCGTAATCGCTAAGTTCTTCGATATTCGAGCTATTCCACTACGAGTCAATAGGCCTAATTTGCCTCCCCGTGGGCACTGTAGAATGAGTGATTCCGCTACCATTCAAATATTCAACACCAAACCCACCTTTTAACCATCCAAATCAAGCAATTCCTGTCGCCCCCCGAGTTTTAATACAAGTTAAACTCATCCCTTCTCCCTACCAAGCAGCCAATAATTAATTATTTAATTAATTATTCAAGTAACTTCAATCTTACCAGCGCGCCCATCGTAACAGCTGTTTTTAAACTGAATAACCTTCGCTGGCTTTACGTCGCAGGTCTTCTGTCTGTCTACCTCGACAAGTGTTAGATCCTTCCCGGGGTGGAAAGGTATTATTATTAGGTATTAGGTATTAGGTATTATTAGGTATCATCACATTTCGGCTATTGCTATTTGCATCTTTTGGAAATTGATGAAAACGTATGTCCGCAGCCCTCTTATACATCGACTTACAGCCGTAAACTGAGCAATACACTTTGCTTTTACTCATTTTTCACTCTATCCACGAGTAAAACTTATTACTTATGTATAAAGACACGAACAATTTACCACGATCTGTTTACCAATACAAGAAACCATATACAAACAGTCACCACGTGACAAATGTACCCTACTTGGTAAGTTTCTTATTTTTACCGCTAGATGTCATATCAGATAGCTGGAGTTGCCAATAGCCCCGTGTACGTGTATGTGCATTTGTAATTTGTAATTTGAAAGGAGAGCCTCCGTGGCTTAGGCGGCAGCACGCCGGCCTCTCACTGCTGAGTCCGTGGTTCAAATCCCGGTCACTCCATGTGAGATCTGTGCTGGACAGAACGGAGGCAGACAGGTTTTTCTCCGGGTACTCCGGTTTTCCCTGTCAAAATTTCATTCCAGCAACACTCTCCACTATCATTTCATTTCATCTATCATTCATTTAATCATTGCCCCAGAGGAGTGCGTCAGGCCTCGGCAGCCGGCACAGTTCATATCCTCGCCGCTAGATAGGGGCTTCATTCATTCCATTCCTGACCCGGTCGGAGACTGGAAGCAGGCTGTGGATTTTCAATTTGATAGGAGGTGACCATGGATTCATGCTAGGGACCATCCCGCGTTCGTCTGTAGTAGAGATGGGAAACCACGGAAAACACTTCTAGGGCTGCTCAGGACGAAATTGAATCCACCTCTTGTCAGTTTTGACTCATGAGGCTGAGTGTAGCCACGTTCAAACAATCAGAACAGAATTAAATCATTGGCAGAACCGAGTATTGATCCCAGAGCCTCTGGACCTGGAGTCTAAATACGTACCCCTTGACCATGGAAGGGGTAATGTATGTTCTGTATGTATGTGTATGTACTGTGCCCGTCAAACGGGAAGATCGGGGGACTGCTGACCACAAGAGCCTTCTCGACACCACCATCCGTCGAACCCATACCCCTGAGAGGATAGGATGTGTTCTCAGACCAGCCCACAAGGGACTAGTTTATCGTGCCCTAGCGATGTTAGTTGAGAACAGGAATGTTATGAACTAGCCCTAGTAACTCACACACACACAAAAACTAAGATAATAAAATCCAGGCTTAAAATATCTTTCATAACGTTTATTATGAAAATCACAAATCCCTAGCCTGCTTCCAAGAGTAAAAATATCGTTTAGTCCGCAAAGCTAAATATTGTTACGTGCCACCCCCCTAGTGGCACTTTTGTTAACTGGATTACGGTGGGTAGAAAGCACAACACCAATTACTGCTTTAAAGAAATAATTAACTTTATTGTGGCCAGAAAGATACACTACTCAACAGCAAATACAAGCAATTATTACCTTACTCCAGTTTCCTCACGTCGAGAATACTTCCCCTTTCAGATGTCAACAGACCACAGTTAATCCTCTCGCTAATGAGTCCGGCCCCGTACGCTGGCTGGAAATAGCTGCACTAGGTCTGTCATTCACTGTTTTGCAACTCACCACAATGACCTCTCTCGCACTAGGTAAGCACACTCGCTCAAAACACAGGCAGTCACCTGTAAGCTCCTCACTCCCTTCGCTGTCAAGAGAATTGGCTTCACTAGGGGTTTCGCAAGTCTCCACACTTCTGTCGCTCAGGATAAGCGCTCGCACTCTCTCGTAAAACACAACAGCAACTGCTTGACGGGTCGCTCTTATATAGCAGGCCGGTGACTCAATAAATGCTTCTAGACCCATCCAGGGTTCACGGCTTCTCGAGGCTTCCATCGCTGGCTCAGTCACGAATATTCTGGACCATCCCTTTGTCATAGTAGTCCTGTTGCATAAGGCGCACGCAATACACTGGGGGAGAGCAGCCCAGCCCTGGGGCAGTTGTGACTCATGCGGCGAGCGATGAAACAAACTTACAGCCGTAACAATATATAATAGTAATGATAATAATCCTAACCTGAATGGAAGTGAAAGAACGAACGTTTGATGCTTTTCAGTCGGTCAACACGACTGTACCCAAAATGAGGTGGGTTATTCCATAATCCTGAAATAAATTACATGAGATTATTAAATACACTTCAATCACCATAATGATCACGGCTAGTCCGGCAAATTGTGAAGCCAAAAGATTCATACCACTCAGGCTGAAACTCATGCACTTTATCCAAGAATTGTGATTCTGGTCTGAGAGCTAGAACGGGGTACACTCAGTCTCGTGAGGCAAAACTGTGAGGAGGAGGGTTAATTCCCACAACAGCCATTCTGGAAGAAATTTTCCTTGGTTTCCTACTTCCACTGCTGGCGAATACCGGGATGGTCCCTAAATTAAGGCCACGACCGCCTCCTGAATTACACTATTAAAGCCAACAACACAAGTCATTAGAAAAATTCTACAAACACCCCAATACGCGGGGCTACATGATAACGATATCGCAAACCCCTTAAAGGTATCAACAACAATAATAATGTTTGAAAGCTCGTTTTGCATTTCAAGAGAGGATGGTATACCTGCTGTCAGTTAACTTTTAAAGGGCGAAGGAAATAAAGTTCTAGACACCCATACAAAACAAACTACATGCTACACGGTATTTCACAATGCCATAGCTGCATGATACATTCCCGTTTCTACAGGGAGAATCGCTCCATTTTATTAACTCATTATGCACCAAAAATAAAATCCCCAGTTTTTCAAGCTCCCTCACTCGCTCTGTAAGCGAATTGATTCTACCCGACGACGTTGTCACGTGCGTTCAATCGCTCACCACGACTGAGATGGGAAGCTGCAACAAGTCCAAGATCAAAGTTTCGAATCACGGCGCTGACAGCGGCTACCCTGAGTGTGCCTTTCTCCCGGGTTTTTCCACACTATCTCCAGGAAAATGCCGGGAGTGTACCTTACTTCAAGTGCCAGGGTGCCTACCTCATCCCTGTCCTGAATACAGTTGGGCTACACACATCACTACAGTCATCACATAAAAACAGATTATCAGACACATTCAACACACACCCAACTACACGGGCCTGATGACCAAGATGTTCAAGCCCCTAAAATGAATTAATTATAACAACAATATTTTGAGTAAGTTTCTATCTGTTTTATCTACACTTCCTCCAGACAAATGCCAGGATAGTACCTCATTTCAATTCCCGGGACACCTATACCATTCCGACCTTAATAATTGAATTTACATACACTACCACACTTTCTGCAGAAACACAGACAAACTGGACATACACCCAAGCACACAGGGATGATGACCAAGGTGTCCCAAGCCCCTAAAACGAATTATTAAAAACAACAACAAATTGATTCTGATCTAAAATATAGCATGCAAAGAACTCGAGGTAGTATTAAGCGATGTTCGGTTAATCGATTATTTAAATAAGTTGAAATTAATCGAAATGATTAATCGACTGAACGTTCTATCGATTAATCGACTAACCGAATAATATCTCAATCAAGTAACAGAAGAATCGATTAATTGATCAGTAGATTCAAAATAATGAGAAGTCATCGCTTAATTTGAGTTTCGCTTATTTTCGGAATGATATATAGAAATCTATAAAAGTTACCTTTTACCTTAATATAGCTAACGTGTCCATCCTTGTTTATGTGAACAATAATCAACTAAGAGCCAGTGACAGTAGAAGTACAAACTTCAAATTGAAAAAAAAAGGAAGCTTGTAGTTTAACGTGACCGTTATTCGCGCGATCATGAGCCACGGGACCTCCTATTTATGTGGAATCCGAACCACAGGACATGGCTTTTCACTTCGAAAATCTCTCATGCATTGACCGAGATGGTGCGTGGGCCACATAGGTGAGAGGCAGACAGCTTAACAGCTAAGCCACCACGCCCCTTCAATCAAATTGGGAACGATTTCGAGAAAGGAAATCGTAGACTTTTATTTGGAGCAACGATTTTGAATTCATGTTCAATGTTTATAATTTTTAAGGCAGGAACAATTTTGTTTTACTTTGTTTTAGCGTAGTTTTCACTAAGAAGGTACATTATTTAACATATATAATCGACAAGCAATAAATTAATGAATTATTCGACCTCGTAGTTCCACCCCTTAAAACAACAATAACTAACTAACTAATCTAATAATCGATTAAACGCACAATCGATTAATCGTTTTGTAGCATTTAATCGATTTTTCTGCTCTGATTGAACGATTATTCGTTGAATGAAATTAATCGATTAAAAATATTAGCCCTACAATGAACTTAAGGAAAATAAGACTCCCGAGCAGAGTGGGTGGAGTAATATCAGAATGGATGGATATTGAAATAGTCCAGGTTCAGAAAGTTTTGCAGACGTGGAAAGTGAACCGCGGTTGCTTGAGACAAAAGCCACAGACGGGCAATAAATGTTATCTTCCATCTTAACAAGCACGCGGAACATGAAGACAATCAAGCTTATTGTACCCGGCTGGCCAACAGTCACGACACTGACCTGAATCCTCGCTCATAATGGATTCACTTTGTTGTTGCTCGTTTCTTTGTTTCATCTGAGAGCTTGGACATCGTGGTAGAAGTTGTCTGCAAACCTGTGTGTATTTGTAATTCAGGTGAGAATTGGGAAGGAGGTGGCCGTGGTATCAAGTTATTATTATTATTATTATTATTATTATTATTATATAATATTTGCAAATGGGGGTAATTCCCTGGTAGCAAATTGTACAAATTCAGAAAATTACCAACAATAGCATCAAACACAATATACACAATTCGCAATTTAGGAACTATAGTAATTACATCGTAGCATTTACACAAAATTTCAATCTTCTCTTAAACACATCAATATGTTTGAGGAAAGGCTCTAAGACTGAGGCAGGTAATGAGTTCCAATTATCAATACCACGGTTAATGAAAGAATATTTCCCACAATTTGTACGCTGTGGTCGGACCTTGACTTTATGTGGATGATCTGCCCTGCTCAGGTAGGTGGGATTTCCCAGACGTTTGCTTAGTTCTACCCATGCTGGCCGATTAGTGTAAGTGTTAAACATAGCGTACAGCCTGGATTTGTTCCAGAGATTCCCATCCCAGTTTTTCTATCATTCGAGTTACACTACTTCTAGGATTAACATCGTTGAGCACAAACCAAGTGAGGAACCATTACGGCATTTTCCTGGAGTAGAAGTGGGAAAAGACCTCCTCGTGGTGTAGCGGCTAGCAGGCTTAGCTGTCACCCTGGAGGTCCGGGTTCGATTCCCGGCTCTGCCAAGGAATGTAATTCTGGTCTGAGGACTGGAATGAGGTACACTCAGCCTCGCGTGGCAAAACTGAGAAGAGGTGGATACGATTCCCACCTCAGCCAACTTGGAAATGGTTTTCCGTGGTTTCCCACTTCTACTCCAGGCAAATACCGGGATGGTTCCTAACTTAAGGCTACGGCCGTCTCCTTCCCAATCTTCATCTGAATTACACACACTAATACAGGCATCACATGTAATCAGATAAATTCCACACACACCCAAGTACACGGGGCTACATGACTACGATGTCGCAAAGCTCCTGTATAAATCAACAACTACACGAGGGAATCTAGGGAAAAACGCTGAAAACTAATTCGAGGATGGCTGAGGTGAGGATCGAGCCCACCTCCTCTCAGTTTTACCTCACGAGGCTGAGTGCATGCCATTATACGAAAGAGCACACTGCTCTGAAACTAAGAGGGCAGGGGTGGGTTTGCACCACTGCGGTGGTCGCGAGCACACCTGGCATGTAGTGTGATAATAATTCAACAATATTGTTTTCATGTCGCAGTGTTCTTCTCCCTATATTGCATGTTTAGGTCTTCCTCTCCGTGGAAGAGTATAGTGATACCTCGCGTGTGGAGATCACTTTCTGAAGGACACTATTGTTGGAATAGAGAGCACTTATTTCAAGCAGGTAGTAGTCGCCTTGCATTAGTCATGCCATATCATGCCACAGGGGACGCCTCTCCAGCTCGTGCGCATTTGGCGAAGGCACCATCTGATGGATCCTATAACATTACCCGCCATCTGACTGTCCTGTCTCGTCAGGCGGGAGAGGCTTTTATAGATTGAAGTTTACTCTGGTAGCGATATTGTGCTGGGGATATGTGACGCGCTCTTTTCTTCACTCCAGGCATCAACTCCGCTCACTTACAGCTTACTAGTTTCAATCTGACCAATCAAAAGTTCACCTGGAGATCCATGCCTATGGCATCATCCTAGTACTTCCTTGGTATCTACAATGAGTTTCCCTGAATTATTCAGAGGACTGCTCATTTCTTTTGGCGTGACAACGTCAAATGAATTGTTGGAATACAGTGACGTTCGTGAAGGAGTGTTACAGCGAAAGGTGATGATATGGTTTTATCTCTCTTCTGTGGCAACGCTCTCTTTCTCTTTTCTGTTGCTGCGCTCGAGTGTCGCTAGTGTCGTTTTTCAATCTCACGAGTGAACCTCTGGATGGATTTTGATGCAGTGTTCATCTTCTGTAAAGGATATATTGAGGAAGATTTCCGTAGAAAATAATTAATTTATGATCAAAGGACGCCGAGCAGTAACGATTTCAGTCCGTACGCTTTTTAAGCTTATGCTGAGCAAACCGTTAAAAATATATCTATATACTATGAGTGTAAGAATTGTTCAGCATGAAACGTTCTACAAAAACGTCCGCGAGAGCATATCTCTATCTTCAATACTTCGCTCACTATAAGTGTTTTTAAGTTTTCATGTCTTCCAACAATCTCCATTCAAATACTGAGGCGACAGTTAACGAGCTGGCTAGGGGCGAGTCTATCACTCCAGTTACAGCTTAGCTAGCGGGCGAACATATTACCCCAGATACAGCCAGCAGCAAACTGTCGAGTCGTGTTGAGTTAAAACTTCAGAAAAGGGTGGTGGTGTTTGGAGTTTCCCTGGAAGTGCAACTTAGCTTTTCTTCATTTCGCCTGTGAACTTTCCGTTCCGCAAAGTACATAATTAAAATATATACGAAGCTGAAATTTCGTAAGAGCGACAGTTTAAAGCAATTAGTCCGAGAAGACGTTGTCACGCTAAAATATCGTCGCGCATCGTAGTTGCACATATCTGATAATTTCTTTTTCTAAGAATCAATAGCCGGACGTTCTTGTCTACTATTGCAGATGACTTCCGTTGTAGGTCAAGTACAACGTCACTGAGAGAACGGTCCATCGAGAGGCGATATGACTCGATTTTCACGGTCTTGTTGCTGTCCATGAGCCACAGATCACAACAACGAATGCTCGACATCATTTAGAGTGGCGCAAATAACACTGTCATTAGCCTGTGGAACAGTGGTAGAAGTTTTTATGGAGTGAAAGGTCGCGGTGTACGATGTGGCACACAGATGGGCATGTGTGGACCCAGCGGATGCTTGGCGAACGGTATTTGCTTGAGTGTGTTGTGCCGACAGTGGAATTCGGTGTCCACTTCCTGGTGTAGCGGCTAGCATTCTTGGCTGCCGTCCTGGAGGTCCGGATTCGATTCCCGGCCCTGCCACGAAATTTAATTCTTGTCTGAGGTCTGGAACGTGGTCCACTCAGCCTCGTGAGGCAAAACTGAGAAGAGGTGAGTTCTATTCCTACCTCAGCCATCTCAATTCTCACATCAATTACAAACACGCGTACTTATACAGCCATCACAATAACACAGATTATCAGACGAAATCACACACACAAGTAATAATAACAATAATGTTATTTGTTTTACGTCTCTTTTAACATCTGCTGCTTTTAGAGGTACCGGCGTACCGGAATTTTGCCCCGAAGGGGATCTTTTAGGTGCCAGTAAATCTACTGTCACGGCTCCCTCACATTTGCGCACTCTCAAATGCCAGCCGACTGCACCAGAATACGATCCTGCAACCTTGAGCTTAACAAGCGAGAACGTTACCGCTGAGCCACGCAGCCAGCCATACCCAAGTACATTGGGCTGAATGACCACAATGTTTAGGTCCCTCTACTGAAACAACAACAACAACAACAACAACATGAAGTTCGGTGAAAGTGGTGTCGTGGTCTGTGGCTGTTTTTCATGGTGCGGTCTCGAACCATAAGTTTTACTCGATAGTAAAATGAAGGCAGGTGTTTATAAGAACATTTTTGACAATAGCAAGCTTCCTGAACAGTGACTACAGTTCGGAACCGAGTATTTTCTAAATCAGCATGATAATGCTCCTGTCCACACAGGAAGGACCATTTTATCGTAGTCCGAAGAACATTAGGTGGGTTTGCCGGACTGGCTTGCTCAGAAACCCGTCGAATATATTTGGGATGAACTAGAGCGTTGGATGCGTGCCAGATCAATTCGCCCTACAACCCGTCAACAATTTATTCGCCATGCTTCAGGAAGAACGGAAACAAGTTCCCCTTCAGTGTACCAGAACTTAGTAGAAAGACTTCCGCGAATATTAAACGCTGTAACAGAAGCCAAAAGGAGGTACTGCATGCTATTTTCTGCTTGGATGGCGTCTTTGGAACGACAGAAATGTGTAACCAGGGACTTCGGACATATAGAGTGTTTTAAATCAGATCAGATTTGCCAGATTCTTGAAAACAAAATAAGGGACAGGTGTGTTGTCGAGGAAATCGGTGAGTGACATAATATGCAACTTAAGTCTGTTCGCCGAGTCTAGATAGTGCGCGTAAATACTGGCACGTGGTCACTTGACTGCCTGGACGGGGAAACACGCCCAGTTCACGTCATCGGCTCTGCCGGACAGTGGTAGCCCAGAAGCTCCGAGATCATTAGTCATGTCGTAGCCCTAGAAAAGACAAGACTTGCTGCACTTAATGCTGTGCTGTACTGTATACTGTTGCCTGTCATACGCAGATAAGAACTCATTAATTAATTAATTAATTAAATACATAAACGAACAATAAATAAACCGCGCTGTAGCATGTAACCGAGAAGTCAGCCCGCTTCACATGTAGGCTATACACAGCACTGAAGTTAGCAATCGTTCAACAGGCACAGCTCTATGCATCCCTTGCGGGCAGCCCTGCAATCACGTGTACATCTGTGTTTACTTCCACTATCTCGACTCGGCGAACAGACTTCAGTGAACTTCCTTTAAGAATGATTTTACAGAAGTTATATTAAGAGCATAGGGCAGTTAATTAATAAATAATAAATACCTTTAAGGCAGAAATTTGTCAAATGGAAAGAGCACGGTGCACGCTGCACTGACGGCAGTTGTCCATTATGTCCGCCAGGCGGCCCAAAATTTGCCTAAATTGTAAGCAATGAACCATAGAGCTTCTTCATTCTTTTTCGAACCAATAATAGTCATTAGTTATTGTTGTTTTAAGGGGCGGAACTACGAGGTCATCTGCTCCTCTTGAACGAATGTACTAGAGTAAGTAATCTTTGCAATTTTTTTTGTCGTGTGGCCTCCTGAGAGGCCAAGTGCAGGTCTTTCTAGTTGAAGACCTGCGTGCCGGGATGAGGGATGGAATGGATGAAGATGAATGAAACTGGGCAAGGATGTGGAAGGACGCGGCCTTGGCCTGTCATAAGGTACCATTCCAGCCTTTGCCTGGTATTGAAAATGGGAAACCACGGAAAACCATTTCAAGGACGATCGATGGCGGGGCTCGAACCCATGCGTCTACCGAGTGAGTAGAGAGCTTGGCCCCATGACCTAACGCTGCATTTTAGCGAGTGAAGCCACCGCTGTCTGTCTCTTTGTAATGAAAACTTTAGACAGAAAGACCCAAAGGGAACTTTTTGAAGAAAATAGCATAACAGAGGTATAAACAAAGACGCATTTCTCTCGAGTTTCTCAACTCTCGAAAATACGGGACAATAACCGTACCGGATAAGAACTGTCTGAGACGCGGGACATTTAGCACGAATACGGGGCTGTCCCGTAAAATCCGGCGATGTCTGGCAACCCTGGCTCAGATAGCTGAGGATGACAAGTACATAGTGGTGTGATGTCATCGGTATGGTGGATGTTTTCAGATTAACTAATGTGAAATTTGGTTTTGGAGAAAATGTCACTAACAGAAAAGACACCCTTCTTTGCTCAAACGTTTGAAAGAGAAGACATTTAACTACCGATTTCCTACTATTTTTGCACGTAATAATATCCTTCTGAATGCAATATCTGTGCAAGCAAGGATTGCATTCGGAAAACAGCTGTTGTCTATTTCTAATATTCTTAGTCAAGCTATTGTTATTGGTAAGTTTAGGAGTAGTGATTTCTGGCTAATTCTACACACGATTCTTTACTTTATGGATTTACATTTTTCAACCCTTTGTGTTTGATGAATCTAAATTCAGATATCCTAAAAAATCTGATTTTAGGCTTCATCTCCATTAGGGGTTCTTTATTCTTAACTCACTGGAGAGCCTCCAGGAAGTGCGCTACGTCACTGTTGTAGGAACAGTGCTGTATAGTTCAATGTCTGTAAATAAGTTTGACGCGATACACTAGGTTTTACAAACTTATGTACCATCTAAACACTGTATATATATAGCCTATGTGATTAAGCGTAATTCATAAACATCGTATACTAATTACGCCTAAGTAAACAGGATCTGAGGATGAACGTTTGACGTTCGTAACATGTCACCCAATTAAGTACCGGTACCCCATTTTGTATATAAGCGCGTGTTATTTTGTAATAATATCTCTTTTCTTTCAGGTTAGGGTATTTAAATACTTGTTTCCCGCCTAATTTAATTGGGCACAATTTGCGTTGACCGTCTGGAAGCTAGCTTTAATAGTGTTATTATATGGATTTTATGTGTAATATATGTATTATCAAGCATTCATTGCTTGTTTGCTCGAATTTGTTTTTGTTCATTTCGATTCATGACGCTGTTTCGTTTGAAAGCTATATTCGAGTTTGCCAACTGTACCATAACTCCCCAACAACCCCTGGCACTACAGCCCATGAAAGACCTAGGCCTACCAAGCAATCGTTGCCCAGCCATATGGCCAGCAGATATTGGGGTGACGCGTGATCAGCGCATCGGGTCTCCTCGGCCATTAAACTTGGTTTTTCGTGATCGGTGCGCTGCCTCACCCCACATGGTTGCATGAGTAATTGAAAGGAGACAGTGAGACAGCGCCCTGGTCACGAAAACCAAGATTACGGCCGAGGGGACCCAATGCGCTGACCACGTGTCACTCCACAATCTGCAGGTTAAATGCCAGGGCAGCCGTCGCTTGGTAGGCTTAGGCCCTTCGTGGGCTGTAGTGCCACGGGGTTTGTTTGATATAGTTTAAGCAACATTGTGCTTTTATATGAACAACGGTAACAAAGTTGCTTATGACATAGGCTACTGTATCTTCCCAGTTTCGATGCAGTGCGAAGAAAAATGATACTGCCACAATCGGGAAACCGAGAAGGCCATGAATCTAGGTCATTTTGTATAACTTCATTCAAAGAGACAATTTTAATCCCCTTGATTTCGGCGATTAATAAATATTCACATAGATTTATAGAATCTTCTGAGGAGTTCGGCTACTATAAAAATCGGGATCAGCTGTGGAAACTTACAATAGATGCATCTTACGTAACTCACAATATAGCTCACGAAAATCTTCACATATAATTTCTTGCCAGGTTATTAAATGTGGGACAACCTCGTAGTGTAGTGGCTGGCATTCTTGGCTGTCGCCCCAGAGGTCGCGGTTTCGAGAGGTGGAACGGGGTACACTTAGCCTCGTGAGGCAAACCTGAGAACAGATTGGATTGATTCCCAACTCAGCCACTCTTGAAGTGGCCTCCCACTTCTACTTTATGCAATTGCCGGTATGATTCCTAACTTTGGAGTAGACTTGAGCATATGGGATCATAAGATTACTTACATATGTTGGAGGTACCAAATCAAGGGATGTACACCCCTCGCAAGGAAATCACAGCATACGTACCTGAGAAAAGAAAATAAGAATTATTGAATATTTACTTCTGAACTAGAAAGAGCAGATCTCAACTTGAGCAGCATTAGAGGCAAAGAGAACTATATTCTAAATTCGTTTAGTAGCAAAGTGAATACATACTGATACTGTGTAATAATGCTTGGTACATATTAACACACACCGCCAGGTACAAACGCTGGTAATAAATAAAATAGCTCCCATTTAAGAAACCTCTGGCAAGGACAGAAGCACTTAAAAGTGTAAACCCCCCAGGGGCTCACATCTAGTGGGACGTGGGTTGGAGACCACGGGACCCCAGCTGAGTCCGGCATTGCTTCCACTTACTTGTGCCGGGCTCCTCTCCGTCTTATTTCCTGTCGACCTCTCTCGGTCAATTCTTGTTCTCTTGCGACCCTGACGGTATTAGGGTATCCGAGGCCTAGGGAGTCTTTCACTTTTCCGTCCTAATTGGCTCTTGTCTCATCTTTCCTGATACCCTCATTCTTCGAGAGGTCAGCCTTCATTTTCTTTTCATGTTATCCCTTGCCTTCTGCACAATGCTCTCTATGAGGCAGGGTGTATGTAGCCCCACCACTTCTGGTGCACAATGGATAGTGCTAAACCCTCAAGGGCTCACGGCTTATGAGTTTGGGAGTTGGCGACACCGAGGGTTTCCTGAGCTGGGTCCGTTTTGTCCCCTTTTTTCTCTGACCTTGGGGCGGGCCCTCTCCTCTTTCCCATTTCCTATCTGCCTTTCATGGCTCCCCTTCCTTCCAAGTCCCTCAATCCTCATTCTTCGAGGGTTGAGGGCATTTCATTTCTTCCTGTCCTTTATTTGCCTTATCCTTTATTTGTTTACCATTTCTTCTTCTAGTAGTCTACGTAAGTCTGTAGTTAGTATTAGTTATAGTTTTCTTTCTCATCTCATCTTTCACTCCCACCCAAACCATTAGGGGCCGATAACCTAGATGTTAAGCCCCTTAACACAACAATTATCATCATCATCATCATTAAAGTGAAAAGTGCAACAAGGCAAAGATCCATGTCTTGGCACGCGTCGCGTGTAGGCCTACTCACACGGAGAGCAGTGCACAGTGACCTGTCAAGCAAAGAAGCAAACTGCAGCACAGAAAGTACATGGGAGTGGATTGTCACGTTGGGTGTTCCTAAAACTAATATCTCTACACGAAGTTCAAAACAGCAAAAGAAGGGAAGAGTGTGTTAATATTTAAAAGCACAAGGTCAACATATATTTACTGCGAGTTTATTGTTGAAAGGTTTACCAGTTAGTAATTTCCTATGAGCTATTTGGACTTCGACGTCTGAGATAGGCACGCGTACATTCACCACCGGTATCTTACCATGTTGCCAAGTGTATGTGCAGCCGCTTCAAATTTCCTACACTAATGAGTTATTCGCATTTAAGATCGGACAAAGTATATCGAGAAATCTATGGGAGTTCCTTGCCAGTCTGTGACTCCTCCTGTCCGTTCACGATGTATATGATTGAATCGATTTTCAGTATTGAGATTTTTCTAGGACTCATGCCATTTGTTCTGTATGTCTGAGAATCCTAGGAGACTGGAGGAAGGGAGCTTTCATTATTAATCACCATATAGGCCTACTATAAGCCTCCGTGGCTTAGGCGGCAGCACGCCGGCCTCTCACCGCTGGGTCCGTGGTTTAAATCCCGGTCACTCCATGTGAGATCTGTGCTGAAAAAAACGGAGGCAGAAGGGTTTTTCTCCGGGTACTCCGGTTTAACCTGTCAACATTTCATTCCAGCAACACTCTCCACTATCACTTCATTTCATCTGTCATTCATTTAATCATTGCCCCAGAGGAATGCGTCAGGCCACGGCAGCCGGCACAGTTCATATCCTCGCCGCTAGATGGGGGCTTCATTCATTCAATTCCTGACCCGGTCGGAGACTGGAAGCAGGCTGTGGATTTTCATTTTCATAGGCCTACTATCGTGTGTTTTATAGTTTGGCATTCAAAGTTAGTTTATAAAAGTAAACACATAGCCTATCATTATTGTGCTAGGAGGAAAGAGTGCAGAAAAACGAATTTGTGGCTTTGAAAATCCACAGCCTGCTTCCAGTCTCCGACCGGGTCAGAAATGGAATGAATGAAGCCCCCATCTAGCGGCGAGGATATAAACTGTGCCGGCTGCCGAGGCCTGACGCACTCCTCTGGGGCAATGATTAAATGAATGACAGATGAAATGAAATGATAGTGGAGAGTGTTGCTGGAATGAAATGTTGACAGGGAAAACCGGAGTACCCGGAGAAAAACCTGTCTGCCTCCGTTTTGTCCAGCACAGATCTCACATGGAGTGACCGGGATTTGAACCACGGACCCAGCGGTGAGAGGCTGGCGTGCTGCCGCCTAAGCCACGGAGGCTTCAATTTGTGGCTTTATGTGATATAATTTCGGTGATGTTTTGGAGCTGAGTTTTGACTAAAATGCATTTGTGATATTTTCGTTTCTTAATTATTATTATTATTATTATTATTATTATTATTATTATTATTATTATTATTTTCAGGTTACGAAGGCCAAAACGTTTGAAGCCACAAATTACAGTATTTCAAGGTTGTTTCTTCTCGGTTCGCTGAGGACCCTTGGGCCACTGGTTCCTAACTCTGGCGAGCTTTCTTCTTAGCCCAGTATTCCTTCACCTTTGCACTATGGGTTGCTTCAATGTTGTTTATCATATACTTCCTTAATTCTTCTTTAGCCGACCCCGTGGTATTGGGGCAGAGCGCCTGCCTCTCACCCGGAGGCCCCGAGTTCGATTCCCGGCTCCGTCAGGAATTTCAGAAACAGACGTGAGGGCTGGAACGGGGTGCACTCGGCCTTGTGAGGACAATTGAGTATCTGTATGACAGTGAGGCAGCACCTCGATCACTAGGGCCCGGATTTTTTTAAATGCATATGCATATGTTGACATATTTTGAGGTTTAGTGCATATTCTAGACGTAACAGCATATTCCGGTATATATGTCTGAATTTAAGGACAATTACAAGAACTACTAAAATAAATCTGTTTTGTGCATCCCTAGCTAGTTGCCTATATTATGTGCATCCCTCACTAATTGGTGTTTTCGACTCTCTGTGTAACGGCACTTTACTTTCACAACTGACAATGGCAACGGATAGCTTAGGTATGGGTAGGCAGGCTGGCTGGACTTCCCGGAATTCCTTTCTCTACCACAGTAGATAATAATCTCAGGGGGTTGGGCAATTGGTCAGGACAGAATTATCTTCAGTTCACTAGTTACGTTCCAGTTTAATGCCCTGCATCTGAAGTGTTAGTTTCTATAAATGCCTAAGGAAAAGAGCAGGAGAAGAAATTTACTAAATCAGTGGGTGTCGGGTAATAGGGACTATTCAACAGATGGTGTCATCGTGTACTGTCAAGTTTGCTCAAAGGAAGTAAAATGTGAAAAGAAATTTCAGCTTGAACAGCATTCAAAAACAACTGCACATATTAAAGCAAAGGAGGAGAAGAACAGCACACCACAACAACTACTTCTTACGCAGGTAAAGCCTAAGTCCAGTATTCTTAATACGTTTTCAAATGATCTTTGTAGGGCTTTCGTATGTAGCAACATTCCATGGAATAAAGTAAACAATCCAGTTCTGCGATCATTTCTTGAGAAATATTGTGTAAATCAAAAAATACCAGATGAATCAACTCTTAGGAAAAATTACCTACCTCCGCTATATGAATCTACCCTGGAATTGATCCGTTCTGATATCGGAAGGAACTATGTCTGGATATCGGCGGATGAGACAACGGATTCATGTGGCCGTTACATAGCAAATTTCGTGGTTGGTAAATTACATCCAGACGAACCCGGTAAGCCGCATCTTCTTGCTTGTAAAGTACTAGAGAAAACCAACCATAGCACAATAGCAAGATTTGTAAATGATTCTCTGCGACTATTGTGGCCATCTGAAATTGAGGATAATTGTTGTAAAGTGCTTGTACTGCTCACAGATGCAGCTTCGTATATGTTGAAAGCAGCAAAGGCCCTCCAAGTATTTTATCCGAAACTCATACACGTAACCTGTTTAGCGCACGGATTACAGCGCATTGCAGAAGAAATACGTACACAGTTTCCAGCTGTTAACAATTTAATTGGATGTGGGAAGAAGCTGTTTCTGAAAGCGCCAGCTCGTGTCCAGTTCTACAAAGATTGTCTACCTGAAGTTCCTTTGCCACCTGAACCTGTCCTGACTAGGTGGGGGACATGGTAATCTCCAGTATCATTTTATCAGGAGAATTTTAATGAAGTGAAAGAAGTGGTTACAAAACTTGAAAATGAGCATATTGCGTGTGTCCGTGATGCAAAAGTTGTGTTTGAAACCGCTACTGTTTATCTAGATGTGAATTTCATTCATGCACATGTTTCTAAACTTCCAAAAGCCATTGAGAGCTTAGAATCTTCTGGTACTCCCCTCCATGAATCACTTGATCTCGTTGAGAAAGCTGCATCTTCATTGAATTCCGCTCCAGGCGAAATTGGAGAGAAGATTAAATGCAAGTTAGAAAAGGTGTTGAATTCGAACCCAGGACTGAAGAAGATTAAGTTAATTAGTCAATACTTGAGTGGAACTAGGGTATCCTTGCCAGATGTATGCTCCGAAACTTTGGTGCCCGTGTATAAGTACTGTCCAATCACGTCAGTTGATGTAGAACGATCATTCTCAGCCTATAAACTCATTTTGACGGACAACAGACATAGTTTGTCTCCAGAAAACATTGAAAGACTACTAGTTACTTATTGTGATGCTTCTTTTTGCAACAAATGATACCTGTAAATAGATAGGTAAGTGAATAAAATTGCATGTTTTAAGTGCATATTTCATTATTTTCCATGCATATATTCTAACTTTTTAGTGCATATTTGCATGCATATTTTCAGGTTTTTTAGTGCATATAAATCCGGGCCCTATCGATCACGAACACCAAAATTAACGCCCGAGGGGACAAGATGCGCTGATCACGCGTCACCCCAATATCGGCAGTCCAAATGGCTGGGCAGCAGTCGCTTGGTAGGCCTAGGCCCTTCACGGGCTGTACTGCTAGGGGTAATTATTATTATTATTATTAATTATTATTCGCAAATTGTCTCATGAATGTTCCACAAATAAATTTTCATGGAAACGTACTTGTTAGTTAGTTATTGTTGTTTCAAGAAGCGGATCAGTGAGGTCATCTGGCCCGGAACTTATTTGACTAGGTGGTGGGCTAGAGAACTATTTAGTGGGTTTAGAAAATATACTTTGCATGGTAATGCACCCTGCACCTTCCCTTGCCTCTAATGCTACTGCCGAGTATACACGGGCAAAACAGATAGTATTCAGGATATATTCCCAGAGCACATCAAAAGAATGCATAACAGCTTGGCTCAGCTCTGTCGGTAACTAACAACACACGTAATTCTTGGCACAAAATTAATTTTAAATTAATCATACATTGTAAAATGCAAACGTAAATCATCAACACTTTTGCATAATTCCTTGTGAGGGAGCAATTTTCTTTGTTCCTAATACAGCATATTTGACGAAATACCAGTAAATGATTCAAAACTACAGTATTATTATAATCGCTTATCCTCCAAGCTCGGCTTCACCCACGGACTCTGCGAGGGATCATTCCTCTACCGCCACAAGGACAGTGTCCAGGAGCTTGACACACTTTGTCAGGGGATCAACTGGAGATGGTGACAGGCCGATCGTCCAGGCAACCGCTAACTTGGGTCTAAATAAAGAAGGGTTAGGGAAGGGATTTGGGAAGGAAGTCGGCCGTGAACCTGTTGAAAAAAAACATCCCGGCATTTGCCTGGGGGTGAAAATGAAAACCACTAAAAGCCATTTTCAGGACGGCTGGGGTGGGATTTGAACCCACGCACTCCCGATACCAGCAAGGCCCAAGGTAGCGGGTTAGCACTAGGCCACTGCGCCCGGTGATTCAGAACTATACTAAAAGTATGAACACCGGAAATAAAATAGGCTATATCGCTTTGAAAGAACGTTACTCTTAAATCATTTCTTCAAACATTAATATTAGAGTACTTAATACGGCCACTTCGTAACAAATCAAGGTATACCTCATGCAGAGCACTCAAATTCTAAACATTCTTCTGTTTAACTATGAAAACTATGATAACAGGTGGGGATATTACTAGATGCAAATCCGCAAACTTCGTACTTCTTTTCCAACGCTCTTCAGTGTGACGCCCATTTCACTAGAGCAGTACTGAAAGTCGGTTCTACAACTTAGTCCTCTCGTCAAGAGTTCAATGACGTTCATCACCTGTGTTAGTTATATACCACCAGTACCATATTTCATCAAAAGTGACCCAAGGCTCATATGCTTTCTCGTAAGTTCAAGTGTATGCCAGTGATGAGATGCCACACATTTTCAATGTCTCACTCTGCGTGCTTTCTTTATTCTGGTCTCTCCCTGGCTTCGAGCCCAGTTGCCAAGCATTTTGCTATCATATCAAGCGATGCGAGAACCCGCTCTGTAGCATTGTACATCACTAGTAACGGTGGTTCTGCGGTCAATTATTAATAAGGCCCCTGTTCACAAATTCCAGAATCATTATTATTTGTGTTGCCAGATTACGTTATGATGGATAGGAATTAATAATAATAATAATAATGTTATTGGTTTTACGTCCCTTTTAACAACCCTGGCTTTTAGAGACGCCGGGGTGCCGGAATTTTGCCCCGAAGGGGTTCTTTAACGTGCCAGTAAATGTACTGACACGGCTCCCTCGCATTTGCGCACCCTCAAATGCCAGCTGACTGCGCCAGGTTTCGAACCTGCAACCTTGGGCTCAGCAAGCGAGAACGTTACCCCTGAGCCACGCAGCCAGACAGGATAGGAATTACTTTGAAGGCCTAATTCACGCAATTATATTTTATCTCATATTTCTAATTCTCTTCTTCTGATACCATACACCAAAACTTTAATATTTTTGTTGTTTTGTTGTTGTTTACTTAGGGGCTTGGACAACGTGGCCAATTCAGCCCCATGTATTTTGGCTGTGTGGAATTTTTCTGATAAACTATGTTATTTCGGCATCTGTAATAGTATAGGCTATATATTTGTAATTGAAGTTACAATTGGGAAGGACGCGATCGTGGCCTTATGTTAGAATGGGCATTTTAATGAGTTTTTGTATGGTATGGACTCCGTTTTGACGAAATAATTCACGATGAAAATCAATAAACGTAAAACAAAAATATTGGAATGCAGCCGAAAGAAATCAGAAACCCCTATTGACGTCAAATTCGTAGGTTAAAAGCAAAAGCAAGTAGGAGACTTCTGCTACTTAGGAAACAAAATAACCAGTGATTGACGAAGCAAAGAGGGTGTAAAAAGCAGGTTGGGTCAGGCAAGGAAAGTATTTTTACATACAATACATTTGTTGACATAAAATATAGATTTAGATATTGGAAAGTCAGTTTTGAAAGCGTTTGCCTGGAGCATGGCACTCTATGGAAGTGAAACTCGGTCTATTGGCGCTGCAGAACAGAGGAAAATAGAAGCGTTTGGAATTTGATGTTACAGGAGAATGATGAAGATGAGTTAGGTAGAGAGAGTAACAAATAAATAGGTATTAAGACGAGTGGGAGAGGAGAGATGTTTATGGAGAATGCTAATAAAGAAATGAGATTGGTCGGTAGAATATACACTAAGTCACCCAGGAATAACAAACTTAGTTATGGAAGGAAGGGTAGAGGACAAGAACTGTAGGGGTATACCAAGGTTAGAATATGTTAAACAGATTACCTGGGATGTAAAGTGTGGTAGCTATGTGGAGATGAAACAATTAGCTCAGGAGAGGGAGGCAAGGTGGGCTGCATCAAACTAGTCAAAAGATTGAAGACTCGAACAGCAACAACAACAGCAGAAGTGGGAAAACACGGAAAACCACTTCTAGGATTGCTGATGTAGGAATGGAACCCACCTCCTCTCAGTTTTGTCTCACGTGGCTGGCAATACCCCGTTCCAACTCTCTGACTAGAATTAAATTTCTTCCCAGAGCGGGCACTCGAACCCAGGACCTTCAGAATCGGAGTCTCAATACGAGCCCCGAGATCATAGAAGGCGGTTCGAACGTTTCAAACACACAATTTATGTGCTATTTTTCCTTTTAGCAATTTATATCTTTCCTTTGGTAGATCGGTGTTGTAGTTAGCCAATTCACTGCTCAAGCAGGGGCAGCCAGTCTTTGCACGCTCGGCGTGCCAGCTATGCTGCGCCAGACGCCACGCCGGCAAGCTGGCTTCTGCCTTTCTTGGCTGGGCTGCCTGCCCTGACTGCCGGCGCGTCAGACCTAGTCAAGTTGGGATCGCCAACACACTGGACGTATTGTAAACAAACAAACAAACAAACAAACAAACTGTTCGTCCAATTCGTTGGTTGTCCGACACATGTACATTATATCGTGTTTCGCGCGTTTCTCCGCGTATCGGTACTTGAAGATTACATGCTTAGCATTAAAAGCCAGAAAAAATAGATAAGGTACCATGGGAGTCATTTAAGGCATTGCAATTTCGGTCACATTTTTCTTTTTCTTGTTTTCAATCGTTTTCAATTTGTTTGCATATTTACAATATGCTCAATGTTTGGTACGATTGTGAAAAACTATCAACCGGAGGCTGTTTCGCAGGTTATCGTCAGACAACAGAGCGCGATGCCGTGATTTTGTAACTTTCAATGGAGAGAAAAACGTTTCGCAGACATACTTTGCTCCAAACTTTGATAACACATGTGCAATTTAGGATATTCTTGCTGTGGTAAGTTTGAATACATGTTGTTGTTGTTTTATTTAGGGTCTTTGTGACACCGTGGTCATATAGTCCCGTGTACTTGTCTGTGTGTGAAATTTGTATGATAACCTGTGTTAATGTGATGGCTGTATTAGTGTGTGCATTTGTAATTGAAATGAGGATTGAGAAAGAGGCGGCCGTGGCGTTAAGTTAGGAACCATCCCGGCATTCGCCTGGAGTAGAAGTGGGGAAACCACGGAAAACCATTTCCAAGATGGCCGAGGTGGGAATCGAACCCGCCTCTTCTCACGTTTGCCGCACGAGGCTGAGTAGGCCTATACACCGTTCCAGAACACAGACCAGAATTAAATTTCTTGGCAGAGCCGGGAATCGAATCCAGGCCTCCACGGTGACAGCCAAGAGTGCTAGTCACTACACAACAAGGCGGAAATTTGAATAGAAATCAGGCAGATTTTTCACAGAGTTAGAAATATCCTTAAGTCGAGTGCTACATTGAAAATGGCTTGACGAGCAAACATAAAGCAGATCAAAGTTTTGCAAATTCTTGAAATCTGCTAGAAAAGAAATCAAACAAACAGCCATAATCAAACCTTACGCTACATATCCCCACGATCAAATAATGTCATGTGACACTACAGCTAGCAAAATAAGGGACACCGGTGCGCGACCGTTTGACGTTCGACACAGTGAAGGGCTGAAGGCAGTACGAGAGCGAGTGAGACGGGAAAGCGAGCGAGAAAGACAGACATAGTCTTTCTCCACTATCGCTGCAAGGCCCTACGCGCCAGAAGCACGCTGGCGTGAAGCTGGCGTGCTCTTTGGCCACCTTTGGCTCAAAGCAATCGGATTCCCATAACGTGTTGTCTGACTGAAAAAGTATCTTCTTAAGGAACACCGAAATGCTACCAATATCATTACTAGGAGTTAAAATCATCGTTTTGAGATCAACCAAGATTTTGTTTTGTGAAACTTGATTCATTATCCGTGTGAAGCCACGGACATGTGTACAACGTGGGTACTCGTTTCGCATGGGTCGCCACTGTCAACGCCCACAAGCTCATTACACTAAACAACACGCCGGCCGCTCTGCGCCGTCACAACGCTTCCTAGCGTGACACAGTGCAAGCTGAAGCTGTAAACTGCACGGCTCCCAGCTTGTGATCCCTGCCTGGTGGGGAAGGATGAGGGAGAGAAAGTGGACTTGACGTTACAGTCAGAGAACACCATGGCTTCGAGTCACCGCATGGTGGCGGAGAAATCCGAAGCGTTACGATTGGTTACGAAGTGAGAAGCGCGCTTCTAAGTAGAGAAGTGGACAATCTTTCCTTCTCGACATAAGAGACTCAAAACAGTTTGTGTGTTCAGAGTGTGGGAAGGAAATTGAAAAGAAAGTGGGAGAACCCCCTTAAACGGCAATACCGAAATACAATTCTGGTCTGAGGGTTGGAACGGGCTACAATGATTATTGTGAGGCCAAACTGAGCTATTGTTGTTGGTATGTTTTGCGACACCGTGGCCCTGTGTCATTGTGATGGCTGTGTATTTGTAATCCGGGCTAGTATTTGCGTGGAAGGCAACCGTGGCCTTCATTCAGGCACTATCCTGGCTCCCGCCTGGAACACAAGTGGGGAAACCACGGAAAACTCAACTCTAGGATGGCTAAGGTGGGAATCGAATTTGACTCTTCTCAGTTCTGACTCACGAGGTTGAGTGAACCCTGTTCCTGTCCTAAAACCAGAATTATTTTTTTTGGCAGAGCCGAGAATCGAACCCGTTCCTCCAGTGATAGCCATGAATGCTAGCCACTCGCAACGAGGCGTACTTTCCACTTCTACTCCAAGAGAATGCCGGGATGGTTACTAACCAAACACGGCTACCTCCATCCCAATCCTAGCCTCAATACCAAATAAGGAATACGCTGTACAGTACACACTACTACAAACACCACAATAATAAACATTATCTTGCAAATTCTTCACGCTCCCTGGTATGCGTAGCTGATGACCACGATTGCCAACTCCCAAATTGAACAACAATTTCAATATCGCGCCTCTGACTAAGTTGGTCCCTTTCATCAATATCAGTGATACGCGTCAATGTGACAAATACTATTCAAGAAACACACACAGCAATCTTGGCAGTCGCCCCAGATGTTCAGGTTCGATTCTCGACTCTCTGGTGTGAGGGCTGGAACGCGGTACATTCAACCTCGTGAGGTAAAACTGAGAAGAGGTGGGTTCGATTTCCTCTTCAACCATCCTTGAAGTGGATTTTCCGTAGTATCCCACTTCTACTCCAGGTAAATGCTGTGTAAATCAATTTCATATGTAAATTTTCTTATGCTCTTGTTTAGTGTAATAACTAGGGACCCTGATTTATGGTCATATGTATATGTGCAACGCGGTGAAATAAAAATGTGAGGCGTGAGTGTGCTTAATAACTACTGTATATGTACGGTGCGCGGATCTGGTTGAAAAATGAACACTCTAGAAACATTTGGAGAAAATATCAAACAATTTTATTTATTCCAGAGGTTTTATTTTTATTTTTTCGAAAGAACTAAAACTTTCGAAAAAATGAAATATATTTTCTGTGTTTAATACCTAACCTAACATTTACTTCAACAAATATTCTCCATGACTACCCTAGTCTTCTTCTGACTGACTCGTGACACTTACTTTGTCCTCAAAGTTCAAGCAGAGCATTGTTTCCACGATTTCAGGACTTCAACCTATGAAGCTCGAGAAGGGTCTTTGTTATCCCGTATCTTATGAAACATTATATTTAAGATTTCTATTTTCTATCAACCGGCAGATTGTGGAACTATTTTAATTAATTTTAAAGTGAATATTTTTTTAAATATCTTATTACCACCATTTCGTTGGTATTTAGCAGTTTAGGGTGAAAATGACACATTTCACAAAATAAATTTATTTCGCGATATTTCGTGGCTTCAATTCGAAACAAATGGCATATTTGGGGTAAAATAATCAGTGTGATAACTAAGCCAAAATCATATTTTTGAATATTTATGCATTTTTTGAATATTTTGGTACAATCATCACATTTTTCTCCTTTGCCTGTTTAAGTGCATATCTCTGCTTGAGAAGGGCGTATATTCTAATTTTCTGTTGTTATGAAGAGCGTTTTGTTACTTCATGTTCGTAAAGTCATATATTTCGATTCGGACTAAAAGAGTCTATCACAGAATAATACTGAAATTATTTTAATTCCTAGTACGTTTCAGTCCGGTTTGTAAGTTAATATCAATTGTTTGTATTCAGCATTCACTATGTAAATATTGTAAAATTATTTTCATTTTTAAAAATTCAATGGCTATTCAAATTGTATATCAATTGTACCGTACATAAAAATTAACATAATAAAATAATTTTTGATGGCCAACATCGCTTGAAGTTCCATAAATTAGCATTTCCTACTTTTTAGAACTGTTTCTTAGTTGATGTGTTTTACAGAAGGTGTATTTATATATCTGCCAGTTCATATTTTCTTTATATTCAAAATAGAAACGCGAACGAATACGGAGTGATCGTAATTGCCTTAGTTATTTCACAGTGCATATTTTTTGAAACGTGATGCCTATTTGACCAATCATTAGTGCATTTTTGCATGCATATTTATTCATTTAATAGTGCATGAACTTCCAGGCCTTATTGATATCATATATAGGCTATGTTTGCTGAAATATTTCGCGGATATCCTTAAAACCAAAAATCCGGGACTTTAGTAATAACCTCATTACAGAAGATGGACAGTGGAAGGAAGAAGGGGACAGGGCAGCCTGTGGGTGTAGAGTACAACGGAGACTTGTGTCTCAAGACCGCTATGACAGCTGTAAAGGCTCTAGAGGGGAACGCTGAAAAGTTACGGCCGA
The DNA here is from genome assembly GCA_946902985.2 of Meconema thalassinum. Taxonomy (NCBI): domain Eukaryota; kingdom Metazoa; phylum Arthropoda; class Insecta; order Orthoptera; family Tettigoniidae; genus Meconema; species Meconema thalassinum. The sequence continues at coordinate 1,061,742,401 of OX336389.2, read as the reverse complement.
CGCGACGTGACCATGGTGAAGTCGTTAACATCATTTGGAACAGTGCGACTGGGGAACGAGGCAGTAAATAACGAGGGAAAACACTGCCTTGTGGTGACAAGGAATCTTCAAACGCTAAGAACAAACAGCAATACGGAGAACTCCAATGAAAATACAACGGACTGACATCTCGTGGTGTAGCGGCTAGCATTCTTGGCATTCGCCGATTCAACCTCGTGAGGTAAAATTGAGAAAAGGTGGATTCAATTTCCACCTCAGCCATCCTTGAAGGGGATATTCCGTGGTATCACACTTCTACTCCGGGTAAATGCTGGGATAGTTATTAAAGTAAGGCCACGGCCACCTCCCTACAAATCTTAGTATCAGTTACAAATACACACACTACTACAGCCACCACAATGACACAGGCAGTCAGAAATATTCCACTCACATCAAAGTACACGGGGCTGCATGACCACGTTGCCGCAAAACCCGTAAATGAATCAACAACAAGAGCATTTTGCAGAAGTAAAAACATTAAGGAGAGCCAACGGTGCGGTTCGAACCCATTCGACTTCCAAGCTAGGAGAGATGATGATAATTTTTGTTTTTAGTGGCCTAACATCTAGGTTATCCGCCCAAGCCAGGAGAGAGCCTGGCCCCATATCTTGACGCCTTAGGCTATGTAGTTACCCAGGTCCGAGTATAATTCGACCGTAGGCCTACAGCCTCTCTTAAGGCGGGTATATGCTTTGAAGTATAAGAGTTGGAAATAGGACTAACGGTTTGATTGTTTTAAAGACCCTCAAAATTCAGAGCATCTTAATGGATGGTTGGTGTTTCATGCGTGACTTCCAGTTAACCCCAAGTGGGACGCAAACACTTGAGCGGCAAGGAAGCCAGTCATGGTTATCTTTCAGAAGAAGGCATGGCATTATCAGCGAAGCAATTGATCAGTCTGTTCTTGTTCAGGTTGAAGAACACCTGTTTGCCACTAATGCTCCACCCGACCACCTCGTGGTGCAGCGGTAAGCATTCTTGGCTGTCGCCTCGGAGGTCTGCATTCGATTCCCGGCTCTGCAAAGAAATTTAATTCTGACCTGAAGGCTTGAACGGGGTTTACTCAGCCTAGTGAGGCAGAACTGAGAAGAGGTTGGTTCGACTACTACCTCAGCCATCCTGAAAGTGGATTTCCATGGTTTCCAATTTCTGCTGCAGGAAAATGCTGGGATGGTTCCTAACGTAAGGCCACGGCTGCTTAATTCCCAACCGTCACCGCAATAATTACAAATACACACTGTCAAAATCACCACAATAACACATGTTGTCAGACAATTTTAAATACTGTATATTTATACACCCAAGTACACAGGGCTAAATTACCATGATGTCCAAGCCCCTCAAATAAATCATCATCATCAACAACAACAACGACTGCTCCTGCCAGTTACCGAGATGATTCAATTCCATGGTCTACAAAGTGGTCTACATGCTCGAGAAGGCTCTCTGCCATTCTAGATGTGATTTTCTGTTGTAATAATATGAGGCCACGGACGCTTCCTTCCTATTCTTAGCCACAATTACAAATACGTGTACTAATACAGCCATCGCAATGACACAGGTTACCAGACAGATTCTACACACACCCAATACATGGCACTACATGACCACGATGTCCCAAAGCCCCTAAAAGAGAATCAATAACAAGTAATATTTTTGTGTTTAAATAAGTGTTCAAGGACAGGCGTTGAGAACCCTGCTTGGTAATTCACGCTCTGACATCAGCGACGATTTGGTGTGCACTATAGACGCTAAAATTCACGACGACTGACAATTCACAGTGTTCACACAAATTTCAAGGCAGCTCTGTACAACATTGCGTCTCTAAGCTATGACTTCCTCACAGGCAACAGGCGGCTATAAGAAAGATAGGTCTGATCAAAAACTCGGCATACGCTACGGCAAGTGTTTAAACAATCACGGTTAACAATGTTCAGATATTAATGAAGGCACATATAATTTTATTAATAATACACTAATTTATAAATACATACAGTATTTGACATTTTCAGTGTTATTGAAAAACGAACCTGGTAGCCTACCTCTTATATGCTTCATGCACAGGGGAACTGAAGTCTGTTCGCCGAGTCGAGATAGTGGAAGTAAACACAGTGATTCAAGGGCTGCCCGCAAGGGATGCATGGAGCTGTGCCCGTTGAACGTAGCCAACTTCAGTGAAGCGGGCTGACTCATCGGTAACATGCTACAGCGCGGTTTATTTATTGTTCGTTTATGTATTTAATTAATTAATTAGTTCTTAACTGCTTATAACAGGCAACAGTATACAGTGCAGCACAGCACTAACAATAAGTGCAGAAGGTCTTGTCATTTCTAGGACTACGGCATGACTAATGATCTCGGAGCTTCTTGGCTACCCCTGTCCGGCAGAGCCGATGACGTGAACTGGGCGTGTTTCCATGTCTAGGCAGTCAAGTGACCACGTGCAAGTATTTACACCCAATATCTCGACTCGGTGAACAGACCATCACCATTCAAACATGCTGCATCTATTACCACAGGGTGGATGTTGATGGAATTTCACACAAATGTGTGCTTTTATTTATTTATTTATTTATTGATGTGTAACATCTTTCCGCTCGGTTGCTGGATAGATTTGTGGGAGTGATTTTGAAAATTGGGGACGGAAGTGGATCGGAACGATCGAGCTGGCAGTGGTGGATCCAACGGAAGTATGCACTGCCCGCTCGATCGATCAAACGGAAGTGTACTACCTGGCAGTGGTGGACAACGGAAGTATGCACTGCCCGCTCGATCGATCAAACGGAAGTGTACTAGCTGGCAGTGGTGGACAACGGAAGTATGCACTGCCCGCTTGATCAATCGGACGGAAGTGTCCTAGCTGGCAGTGGTGGAAAACGGAAGTATGCACTGCCCGCTCGATCGATCGATCCAGCTACCAGATTATCATTTTAAATGATATTTATCATATCAATATGACTCATTTTAACAGAATCCATATGAAATTACGTGTTGGTCTGTGAATGAAGAGGACCTGTTTATAAGGATTTTAAGGTTATGAGCGGTGTCGCGTTCATTAATCTAGTTGATCCATATCGTATTCTTTATTTAGGCTAGTGCTGGTGGAAGCTACAAATCATCTAATAAAATGAGTTCCGTATTATAAACTACAATCTCTGTAAAACACTCCCTTTTACAATAACAATAGAAAGCGTGTGTATTGGAAACAAGGCAGTGTGTGCTCTGTAGCGCGAGAATATTATGGTAATACAGTAGGCAGTGCATTTAGCAGGCACTGGTTTGACGAGCACCGTGGCAAATGTTTCACCGACTTTCATTTGTCATTGAGCAGTTTATGAAGCTTCACGTTCAAGGTTGAACATCACATGGGGTAGGACAAAGACGACAAATAACATTTAAGTAAGCGGCATTATTGTCAAGCTGTGGTTGAGGAGGCTAGTCAAATATTAAATGCATAACAGAATGTTGTTATATGAGTGGAATAAAAGCTGAGACTAGGTCATTTCATGATTGTAGGAAGGCATGTTTTGATTGTTTACGACGAATTGTATGAGAGTCATGAGAATAATGAATGATACAGTTACTGAGGAGTGTGCTCACAGTATTTGAGAGTACAGTCGACGTTGTGTGTCACTTTGTTATTATGAATTATTAAGGAAGGAAGGAAGGAAGCTTGTAGTTTTGCGTGACCGTTAATCTCACAATCATGATCCACGGTACCTCCCTTTTACGTGGAATGCGAACCACAGGACATGGCATTTCAATTCGAAAATCTCACATGTATTGACCGGGAATCAAACCCGATCTACCTTGGTGAGAGACTAACAGCTTGACCGCTGCGCCACAAATGTGACAGTAGCATATCTCCAATTCAATCTATACATTCATCGTAGTACCAGTATGAAAAAGGAGCGTAAATTAACATTTTAAGAATGTCCAAGCTGTGTAGTATACCAGTAGGATAACATGTCAGATGTTACACATCATATGCGACTACTGTAAGGCTCGTATCTTTTATTTTATAATTTATTTACTTCTTTCTTTATTTATTTATTTATTTATTTATTTATTTATTTACTGCAGCACCCGTCGTATAGATATTATTGCCATCAATCAACGGGAGAAGAAATCTGAGATCATTGACCCAACTATTCGATTTGGAACCTCCATGAATCTACCAGAAGAAGTAGACAAAGAGAATATAATGACCTACGATTCCCTATTATTTACCAAAAATTCAGGTGAATACAATAGCAGTTCCTGGTTTATTTTCGGCTCTAGCGGTACTATTTCAAAGTTCTTTGTTAGTTAGACAGGGATTTAAAAAATTGAAAGAGAAAATTCAAGATGAAATTGCTATGACAATCCTCAAATCATCAGTAGCCATCCTAAGAAACAATTTGTATGGACCACTTCAAAACAACTAGCTTTGTGACAACTCTTGTTTTACGATCACTGTATCTGTATTTATAAAATTATGTATATTATTCCCTATCGTTTGGCATACCCCCTAGGGGTCAGACAAATGAATTAATAAATGCATTTATTTATAATGCCAGTATACGACCATTTTGCTATCCTAAAATATCACATTATGTTTATTCTCTTAAATGACCACAACGTTTGGATACTGAGTTTTGAAATGGTTGTTCCTTATTGTATCACAATGTAGGCCATGTACCTAAAGCTCTGTAGTCCAGCACATGGTAAATCCTTTTAATTGGTGAGAGAATTTTGAAACACAAAAGGCCAATAGAATACACGAATATAAGCTACTCAGATCTTGACGGAACTACTTGTTTAATTTTGTTCCAAAGATAAGACAATTCCTTGAAACAGTAAACTCGTATTACATGAAACAGGGGTACCTCTCTACAAATTGACTGCCTTAAACAAGGCATTTACTGCTCTGTGTAGGAACAATGGCAAAGCTGGCTGATCCCCATCGTCCTTAAGAATAAAACTGGAGAGAAGCAATAATTGGCGGGAGTCTTTGCACTATCGACAACGATGTAATTATTTAAGTGTCGCCAAATACCAAATTATGGTTCAACTTATTGAAAATCCACACCCTGCTTCCAGTCGACCGACCAGGTCAGGGAATGGAATGAATGAAGCCCCCATCTAGCAGCGAGCATATGAACTGCGCCGGCTGCCAAAGCCTATCGCACTCACCAGGGACAATGATTAAATGAATGACAGACGAAATGAAATAACAGTGGAGAGTGTTGCTGGAATAAATTTTTTGACAGGGAAAACCGGAGAAAAACCTGTCTGCCTCCGCTTTGTCCAGCACGAATCTCACAAGGAGCGACCGGGATTTGAATCACGGACCCAGCGGTGAGAGGCCAGCGTGCTGCCGCCTAATCCACGGACGCTCTTCTACTTATTCTACAGGCAAATTCTTCTTGACAAAAGCCCACGGTGCATTTCATTATCCCTTATCGATTCAGATCTCTAAAATATTCTAAGTCGATTAATTCCTCGGTTTCAGTGATAAAGTGCTATAGCAGACCGACTTCCGAGTAATGTTATAATGGTTACTAAAAGAGATTAAGATGACCAAAGTTAAAAATAAAAACGGAGCTTGGATTAAAAATATTTTGAGTTAAAATACATTTTGTCCCAAAAATTAGGTACGGACATTTTCTGGAGTAAATTAAAGATAATTGATGGATGACATGCCGGCCCCGTGGTGTTGGGGTAGCACGCCTGCCTCTCACCCGGAGGCCCCGGGTTCGATTCCCAGATCCGTCAGGGATTTTAAAAATTGACGTGATGGTTGGAACGGGGTGCACTCAGCCTCTTGAGGGTAATTGAGTAGCTGTCGGACAGTGCCCCGATCACGAAAACCAGGATTAACGGCTGAGGGGACCCGATGCGCTGATCACGCGTCACCCCAATATCTGCAGGCCAAATGGCTGGGCAGCGGTCGCTTGGTCGGCCTAAGCCCTTCAAGGGCTGTATGGTGCCAGGGGTTGACTTTTTTGATGGATGACATTCCACATAACCTATCATGAACTACCCAGAGCTAAGGTTGTTATTACGGTATTGTTAAATTCGTATGTAAGATGCGCTGTGTTTGAAATTGTACTATTAGTATTAAATCTCTGCGTAAGTTATGTATAATTTGCCAACGGGTTATCTCCTCAAATGTCAATATGAATGAATGCTGAGATCAGAAATACCAATCATCTTGGTGAAGAGGAGAAATATCACATTTATGTTTTACTAAGCAATGCTCACAATTTATTAAAGTACAACAGTCATATATAAATTCAGCACAATTAGAAGAAGAGGCAGAAATAGAGGGAGGAGGAAAATAAGGGATTGACCGTGGTAGCTACACCCACTAAGGCGCGGAGCAAGGCCATGGGGCCAAGCTACCTCCAAACTCAGTGGACGAGTCGAAACAAACCGCACCGTCGGCCGTCCTTGAAATGGTTTACCGTGGTTTCCTATTTTAAACTCCAGGGAATTACATATTGTAATAAGACACGAACGCTTCCTTCCAACTCCTTGCACAGTTTCCTCCATTTCATCTCTCATTAACTCCCTCATGAGTGGCGTCAAGAAGGACATTCAGCCGTAAAAGCCACACGCTATACATGAATACGAATAAGAAAACACAAATACAGTGTATTTCATACACGATCCGGCTAAAACGGAGGTAATAAGGGCTAGGCATACAAAATAATAGACTAATAATAATAATAATAATAATAATAATAATAATAATAATAATAATAATAAGGCTGACTCTGCCCAGTTCCAGGACTCAGACCAGAATTAAATTTCTTGGCAGAATCAGAAATCGAACCCGAACCACCACGGTGCCCGCCAAGAATGCGAGTCACTACGTCATGGGGCAGATGGAAATAATTTTCTGTGGTTTCCCAAGTCCATTCCAGGCTAATGCCGACATAGTTCCTAACGTATGGCCCCAGTCACCTCCTCCCCTATCCTGGCCTCAATAACAAATACACATCACAATAACACATATTATCAGACGAATTATACACGCCCAAGTACCTACATGGGGCTGAAATGACCACGATATCTATTAAAATAAAACAACAAGAACAACGAAAGAGCCGTGATGAGAACAGAGTGAGGTCACCGACATGACCGACCACTTGGTGATCTGGACTCCGTGAAGAAGTGCTTGTACCTCCCTCCACTAGGAACCGTTACAAGAATTGGAAACCGTAGGCTATTGCTTCGTTTTCTTGTTCCCCAAAACAAGTTCTCCAGAATGCCTGTGAACAAATTGTAATGGAATGTTGAGTGTGTCCATAGTGACTAGACACTAGAGTCTTCCATTGTCGTTACCTACCACAGTGGTTTTTAGCTCAGGTAAAAGAAATGTTATTTGGATGGACAAGGGCAATAGCTGGGATGGTGGTTATTCGCAATTGTGATAAAGCGCGAAATGCTCATAATGGCTTGTACTCCTGTATTTTCAATTTTCCTGACCTGTTAACCACTTTCAAATGCGTTTTGAGAAAGCGACAAAATGCAGAATTGACAAAAAATGCAAATATTATACCAAAAATGGTACATAAATGCAAAATCTATGATTTTTTCAAATATAACGTTTTTATTCTTTCTTATCTTGTGGAAATTTCAATTAACGAGTTTGTAAACCCTTGAAATGTTTATGACGGCTTGAGCACCGGTCTGGAATGCGAAAAGTAATTCCTCCTGCACCTCGTTGCCCGCCCGTCGCTTTCATTCCCTTCGCATAGATCAAGTCAACAAGTGCTCTTAGGTGCTGGAGACCGAACATGTCTATAGAACACCTCAATGATTTTATTCAACAACGTTAATTATTCATGAACTTGTGGTGGATATTGAAGCAAGACTTGAGTTGATTTGTGTATTTTCTCGGTACTATTCTGGTTTTACATCTCTTCGTGTGGTTTCTGATTTCAAAATGCAAAAGATCACCACTTCTAGCAATAGCTTTAACCTATAACAATATTATTCTGTATTACCGTAAGCTATTTTGTTTTTAAATACACAATTTACTTCATACATTTTTTATCTCACTATTAATCTTTTACAAACGTGACTTTAATTTCTCAATAGTGTAATTTCAAAAGACATTTCTCATTTTTCAGATTTAACCCAAATTATATGTATTTTTTATTTCAAAATGCTAAATTGCAAATGTGTAAAATGTACAAAATAGTCTACTAAATGTTCAAATCGAAATGCTAAATTTCTGACTTCAAAATGCAAAAGATCACCACTTCTAACAATAGCTTATCCCGGAGAAGTAGGCTATAGCGAGCCCTAAGGTTATCAATCTGCACGATCCCACCCGCAAGGGAAAATGGAATCTTGATTCAACTTCCTCTCATCAGAAGTTGCCAAATTACGAAGTAATGACGGAGTAAGTCATGTCAGAACAGTACTGCCGCTGCCATATAATGTAACTATACTCTTCAGTTTTCCAACACGTTAATAATATCCCAGTTATATAGCGTTGTTAATATTAATGCATAATATACACACAGCTTTTTATGTGACACAAATATTGTAAGTTATATGAATGAGCACTCGACATTTTTATAATGACAGCACTCTTTACTGCTGTAAAGAGAGAATAAATATTTCCCACGCATTGAAATACATGGATCTGATGAACGTGCTGGCTGGTTTCGTGGTGTAATAGGTAAGGCCCCTGTGCCAAATTGTCACGGGACCGAATGGCGGTACAGTTAGTCGGAACAACGGTGCAAAACTGTAATGGGATATTGGATATTCAACAATGTCTTCAAGTAATTAAATTTAATGTGAAAATTGCAAGCCTTCGATTGCAACAAACATTTATTGATACGATTCAAAACCAAATGTTCACAAAACATTTCCTCGAATAAGAATGTGCGATTAATTTAGGAAATTTAGCTAAAGAGATTTACTTCGCATTCACTTTATTAATTTTATAATATTGTTAAAACAATATTTCCGTACGGGAAAAGGATATGTATTATTGCGCTGAAACACAATGTATGTGGCATGTTATGGCGCTCCCTCTGGTTTTAACCTGGGTTAGGTTTGGTTACAGTTTACGGTTAGACACGCCAAAACGAAATAGGGTCAGGAAAGATAGCAATAGCCTATGGCGACGAAAGATGTACAGTATTAGAATTGATATAGTGAATAAATAATGGTATTGGAATTGATAAGATAAATAGATAATGATGATGATGTCGACCAGATGTGTTTCCAGCAATATTATAGAGGGTGAAACTCATTTTGAAAATATCGCAATGGCTCTGAATGCGTCCAGAGAACGGCACTTTAAGACCTTCACTGCAGGCTATAGGGAATATTGGATATCGTTGTACGTAATGACATATTCGAAGGGTTTCCTTATTAACGTTATAATATAATTGAAATACTATTAGTATTTATTAAGTTTGTAAACCTAAGTCAATAATGGTATATTGGCTTTCAGGGTCAGTGAATAATGTTCAAATGGTAATAAGTTATACAAGTTTCAGCCACATTGTGGTCTTCTTAAGTAAAATTACGCAGTATTAAATACGAACCGTCCAGGGTCCTTACAAAAGAGACCGTAATAAACAGAATAGCGTAGTAAGCGGGCGCATAACAACGGGGGTTTACTGTATATTGTACAATCCATTGTACCCTATGATGGATGTGAGTTAAATATATACCGTAAATATAGATATGAATGCGAGAGACTGATATCAGAGTTATCTACTTACTGACACATTTAAGTTACCCTTCAGGGCAAAATTCTAGCACTCGTGCCTCTCTTAAACCACAGTAATTACATCAACATTTAGAGGCGCGAGGGTGAATCGTGGAATCCTTCTCCCGACTGCTCATCTGGCTGTAAAGTGCTTAATGGAACGAAGATAAAATAAACCATCCATCCCATTTAGGTGTCCATAACATTTTAAGTTACACAATCTAGTCGTATTCAGAACATTAAGTTCCAATACACTTGTCAACTAGACTACAGTGTAGCCGTGCGCCTCGTGTCACGCACCACAGTTGCAATGGAGGTGGGGGATTGCAGCAACGGCCATCTGTGTGTGTTCTTTCCCAGGGTTCTTCCACAATAATACCGGGGTGGTACCTTACTTCAGTTCACAATCCCTGACGTAGTCTAATATTTAAAGATAGGCCTACACACACTGCTACGGTCACCACAAAAACTCAGGTTGTGAGACAAATCCAACACACACTGGTTTGAGGAACATGATATCCCAACCCCCTAAAAGGAAAGCTTTCCTGTCGGTCAACACAAATTGTGCCCAATTACATCAGACGGGAAAGCAAGTACTTGGGAACTTACACTGAAATACATATTTCAAAGCATCATAGTAATTTGATACTGAAAATGGCTAGGAATATATGCCAACATAAAATATATTGCAGACTGATTATTCATTTTCCCCTCATATCAAAGGCAGCGTACACAACAACTACGCCAGCAAAAAAATACCAGCCATACGTACCGGTACATTACAAAATGACATTTAAAAAAAGGTTAAACAGGAAATGGCTAAGAATAAAGATTTAAAAAATATGGTAACTGGTATTCAACGTTTGTATTATCAACTCAAATGCAGCTTTCATATGTGTGTGAGTATGCATAAGCCTACAAATAAACAATTAAATAGATGCTTAGTGAACAAAAAATACACACTTCATTTACAAAACAACCACATGTTCAATATTCTTCAAAGTAGGACGAGACTTTGAACCTCACAAAGTTAAAAATTATATAAGAGAGGGGTATATGTGCGACCAGGTAAAATGGGGTTAGGCCTATGGTATTCTTAATGTGTAATTAAGAAAAAATCTTAATTTACAAAACAACCACATATTCAACATTTATCAGAACGGATTAACATTCTAATTCAGCCAAAACCCTATGAAAGCTAAAAAAGAATATGCAGATCTGTTTGGGACAGGGGCGGAGTTGGGTGTTATATGTAGCCTATGATTAGGGGGAAGCAGAATAATTCTTAATGTGTTCAGTAGCTTAGTAATCACCAGGATATATGTAAGCCCAGTTGTGCATGGTATGAAATTCATATTTCCACGCTATTGGCAATTCAAACTAACACTTGGGGCGCTGCGGTCGGTCTGGATAAGTAGGGTAAAAATACTAAATAACACGCGTTTGATATGGAACACTTTTTATTTTTCAGTTATAATCAGTAAATGTGGTCCCTAAAATAATGACAGTGTTATTTTTAATTGTATATATGCATAACTGTGCGATACACGTGATCTAATGTGTGTGTTCCACTGATTGTTATGTGTAAATTGCATATTATCAAGTATCGGTTGTCTGCTGGTATTTGTTTTTGGACAGTTCGAGTCATGGCGCTGTTACGTTTAAAAGCTATATTTGAGTTGCTCACTGTACCGTGTACCATAGACTATAGAAATTATTTGCTGCTTGGTAGGGCGAAGGGATGAGTTTAACTTGTATTAAAACTCGGGGGAGACAGGAATTGTTTGTTTTGGATGGTTAGCAGGTGGGTTTGGTGTTAATATCGGACTGGTAGCAGGTTCTCTCAGAGTAGTTATTTACCTTGCGAAGTCAAATTAGGCCTATATGACTCGTAGGGGAATGGCTCGGATATCGCAGAGCGAGGTGATGGCGGTTGGTAGGGTTATTGGAAATGAACTACGGAGCGGGGAAGGATACCTGACTGATGAAGCTTGGCTGTCCTCGGCTGGTGTAGGCTTGGTTGTCTTGGTACGGCTTGGCTCGGCGAGACTGTGCTTGGCTGTCTAGGTGCGACTTGGCTCGGCGTAACGGTGAACAACCCATCCTGTCGTCAGTGAGTGTATTGGTGAGTGGTTCAACCCACTCCTGTTGCCCGTATTTATTTGGTATCGTCACCTTTCGGCTATTGTTATTTGCATCTTTTGGAAAGTGATGAAAACGTATATCCGCAGCCCTCTTATACATCGACTTACAGCCGTAAACTGAGCAATATTCTTTGCTTTTACTCATTTTGCACTCTATCAACGAGTAAAACGTATTACTTATGTATAAATACACGAAGAATTTAACACGATCTGCTTACTAATACAAGAAACCATATACAAACAGTCACCGCGTGACAAATGTACCCTACTTGGTAAGTTTCTCATGTTTACCGCTATATGTCATATCAGATAGCTGGAGTTGCCAATACAGGTGGTGAACTAATAAAAAAGTGGCGTTCTTCAGCCCAACATGTAGCAAACTTTCAAACCAGTCATCAGAGAGGTAAAAATGAATATGTAATACCTGTTTCGGACAGGGAGGAGGTATGTGCAAGAGCAGGGGGAAACAAAATAATGCTTAACCTGTAGTTTTAAAAAAATATGCTTGGGTTGTAAAGCAACCAGTACCGGTCCCATAAGGACTCCTGGTCGGTGTCCTTCCTAGAGAACGAATAATGTTTTTATCTCGCGATATTTTAGTTAAAAATTTGACTCTAATAATTCTAAGAAAATTACATGTAGGCTACCGTAATTGTAAAACTGTAACTCTGTCAATAAGGAATACTGTTCGGCAATATCACACTCAGGTAAATTAATAATAGGGCCTATGTGGTTTATTCATATACTATTTAGGCCTATTATGTCGAAATTTGATGTAAGACGTATCCATAAACGCCGAATACTTAATTACCTATCCATATTCGAAAATAAGGTAGACCGTAAACCTACCGTATCATTGGAAAATACCATATTTCTAATGTTGCACAGAGACAGTGCTTATCTGTGTAAATGATGCTTTTGTGAATTTTCCTATTGCCTAATAGAGCATCCTAATGCTACACAAGAAATGGGCATCTTGATTTTTATAACATAATTGACATGCGATCAAATATATGAAAGAAATGGAAAGAACCACGACACATCAGCTGACATGTCACGAGTGACGTACAACACATGACGTACAACACCAGACATGACTAAAGTCTGTTCGCCGAGTCGAGATAGTGGAAATAAACACTGTTGTACACGTGATTGCAGGGATGCCCGCAAGGGGTGCATAGAGCTGTCTGTAACTGTTGAACGTACGCCAACTTCAGTGCTGTGTATAGCCTACATGTGACGCGGGCTGAGTTATCGGTTACATGCTACAGCGCGGTTTATTTATTGTTCGTTTATGTATTTATTTAGTTAGTTCTTAACTGCTTATGAAAGCCTACGGCCTGGCCGTGTTGAAACACCGGATCCCATGAGAACTCCGCAGTTAAGCAGCATTGGGCGTGGTCGGAACTTGGATGGTATGCCGGTTCTAGGTACTGCGCGCTGTTGGCTAACATAAGGAGGAGCGGAAAAGTCCCGGCCACCCTACCGCATGTAAACTCCGGCTGAGGATAGCCTCTTCGGAGACTCAGACCTGCCTTCGGGCAGAATAAAATTTCATTTTTACATTACAACTGCTTATGACAGGCAACAGTTTACATTGCAGCACAGCACTAACAATAAGTGCAGCAAGTCTTGTCTTTTCTAGGGGTACGGCATGACTAATGATCTCGGAGCTTCTTGGCTACCCCTGTCCAGCAGAGCCGATGACGTAAACTGGGCGTGTTTCCCTGTCCGGGTAGTCAGGGGCTCTGTCTCGACGCGGCGAATAGACTTTAGGCGATTGCCAAGGAAGCAGTTTTCAGCGAGAGTTACTATGGGAGGAGTTGTTCCAGTAGTACCTACAGTTCAATGGATTAGATGCACCTGAAGAATCACATGCGTGTCATGGCTTCCTCTACAGTAACTCCTGGTATCGAAAGAGATTGTCCCGCTTGCTTGCGATGAGTACAAGCGTTTACCGTTATAATAGACATTTGCGCGACGCAACTTAATAAGCAAAACCAACATTTTCCCTTCAAACCAGGAGCTGCGGGGGAGTTGTGTTGCAAGACCGCTGCCCTTGCCTAAGATATCTATTATACATCAATAATATTTGTCTCAATAACTGGATGAGGAAGAATAAACATGTTTATTGCCGATGATGCGAATATTGCGTAATTCATAATCCTTGTATTCCAGGCGTATTCAAACCATATAAAACAATGGATCATATCTGCTAACTATCTACTTATTCGTTATGCATGGATATGATTATTCTTGAAGACATCCTTAACAAGTCTCTGTCGGACGATAAGTATGATACTAGGGAAAGCGAATTTTGCTTGGAACAGTGATAGTAACTGGTGTTAAATTTGGTCAATTAATACTGTGGTATCGATACATCAATAACTTGTACCAAAGTACAGCTTCGTTATCTGAAAACCACCTATAACCGGTATTATTTACATTATACCCGACAAAAAGAATATAAAATTGTGTTTCTTAACGTTAACGTTACCATCGATCAACGCAGAACTAAGCGAGGAAGTAACTTTTGGTTATCAAGCTATTAACATCCTAACTAGAATGCATATATTTTTTGCACCGACAGTCTAAGGATTTCAAGGTAGATGTGTAGAAACAGAGGACGCACTGCTAACTGCTAATAGGGGATCATGCAGGCAACTCGCTCACACACACACAGGCTTGCAGACTAGCCTGGGCACTGAAAGAAAAAATGAATGAATGAATAAGATAGTTTTCAGTAGACCACTTTCTTTCTTTCTTTCTTTCTTTCTTTCTCTCTCTCCTTTTCTTTCTTTCCTTCTTTCTTTCTTTCTTTCTTTCTTCCTCTCCTTCTTTCTTTATCTCTCTCCTTCTCCTATCTTTCCTTCTTTCTGTCCTTCTTTTGTTCTTTTTCCTTCTCTCTCTCTCTCTCTCTCTCTCTCTCTCTCCTTCTTTCGTTATTTCTCATTCTTTCATTCTCTCCTTTTTCTTTCTTCCTCTCCTTCTTCTATCTTTCCTTTTTCTTTCTTTCTTTCTCTCTCTCCTTCTTCTATCTTTCCTTCTTTCTTTCTTTCTTTCTTTCTTTCTTCCTCTCCTTCTTTCTTTCTTTCTTTCGTACCATCTTCATTTTTCTCTCCTTCGTTCTTTCTCTCTCTCCTTCTTTCTTTGTCTCTTTCCTTCTCTGCTTCTTTATTTCTTTCTCTCCTTTCTTCCTTTCATTCCTTCTTTCTTTCTTTCTTTCTTTCTTTCTTTCTTTGTATCTTAACTTCTTTCTTTCTCTCCTTCTTTCATTCTTTTTTATTTTCTCTTTCTTTATTTCTCTCTCTCCTTATTTCATTCTTTCTTTCATTCTATCTTACCTTCTTTCTTTCTTTCTTTCTTTCTTTCTTTCTTTCTTTCTTTCGTTGTTTTATTGTAGACTGCCTCGAGGTGTAGTGGCTACTGTAGAGTTATAGACTACGATCCCTTAGGTCCCGGGTACGATTCCTGACTCTGCCAAGAAAAGGGGTTGTAACGGTGTACACTCAGTCTCATGAAGGTATCTGAAATAAGGTGGATTCATTCCTCCCTCATCCATCCTAAAAGTAGCTTTCCGTGGTTTCCCAATTTTCCTCAAGCAAATGCTGAGATGGTACTCAACTTAAGGCCATGACTGCCTCCTTCCAAATTCTGCCTGCATTCACAAATAGCCTACACACACTTGTACAGACAACTTACAGAGGTGTAAAACGGAAAGGAAGATTGTAGTTTAACGTGACCGTGAATCTTGTGATTATGAGCAATGGGACCTCCTTTTTGCGTGGAATTTGAACCACAGGACATAGCATATCACTTCAAAAATCTCACATGCATTGACTGGGAATCGAACCCAGTCTACCTTGGTGAGAGGCCAACAGCTTGACCGCTGTCCCACACCCTTTACAGAGGTGTGTACATTATTAGAATCAAATAATGAATTTAAATCAGTCAGAATATTTTATTTAAAATGATTTTGTTGACCAACTGTTGACATCTTTTATCACCCTACTTAATAATGTTTTCTTTCCTGAAGACTTATAACTTTCTCCATTAGGAATTGCTTATGGAAATTATAGGAATTGGGTAATCCGATGATGCCTGATGTGGGTCAGTTTTTTCTTGTTTCATTGACTTAAGAATGTTCCCTTTAAATCAGGTGATTTCAAACCATGGTCCACGAATCTTTGAATAGTTCAAGAGTGGTGGATCAGTAAAAAGACTTGAGTACCTCTGCTTTAAATTCATACGAAACATAGAATAAGTTAATCAAAACAAAACGTGTGGCATTTTGCATTAACACGGCCCCTCCTTTAGTGGTTGTTTGAGTCTTCAGTCTTTTGACTGGTTTGATGCAGTTTTCCATGCCTCCCTGTCCTGAGCTAATCGTTTCATCTCTACATAGCTACCAAACCCTACATCCGAGGCAATCTGTTTAATATATTCTAACCTTGGTCTACCCCTACAATTCTTGTCCTCGAGCCTTCCTTCCATAACTAAGCTTGCTATTCCTGGGTGTCTTAGTATGTGTCCTACCAACCTATCTCTTCTCTTCAGTGGATAATTTAGTGGAAAGTCTATAAAACCATTTTATGTTCGACCCTGACTATTATATGTCTGGAAACTGTATCATAATGATGGTCATTATAACACTATTTTTCATTATGAAACAGTTTCTCCCACCAATCACAGCTCAAGAAACAGTTGTTTGACCAATTAGATAAGGATACGTTCGCGCATGCGCTCAACATCCAACATGTCTATATAAATTACCGAAAGTGCACCGTCCATATTTTCGCGTAAATAAACTAGTGAATTTGAGACAAGAAATAGCACTGTACCTAAATATCCTCAAATCCAATTTCTACACAGCGGGTTGTTTTCAATCGACTTCGGTGACAGTTTTACTGAATACTGAATACTGGTGCACAATCTTATAGTTTACATGATCCTTGATCTGAACATATGGCATTGAAGCGCACAGAGCACATGCGTCGGTCGACCAGAGAGCTTGGAAAACAGAGTTATCCTACCCAGCGCAGCACCCGATCACAAAATTTTAGTGACTGAACAGTTATTTATGAATATTTATGTTAAAACATATAATAAAGTTATAATTATCGTCGAACATAAACAGTCGTATGCAACTCGCCTATAATGGTAATTAAGACACTCGTATGGAAATTATAAAACTCGCATACGCTCGTTTTATAAACATACTTGTGTCTTAATTATTGCCATTATAGGCTCGTTGCGTAATGTACTATTATGTTCGAGCCTGGCGAAACGTAAATATTATATGTCAGAAAACTGTACTATAATGGGGCTCATTATAGTACAAGCTTTCATTATGATACAATTTCTCCCACCAATCAGAGCTCAAGAAACAGTTGTGAGACCAATTAGGTGAGGATAGCATCGCATCTGCGCTCACTTCCATGCCCCCTATTTTAAATTTCACTGCGTGGCGAGTATCATAGTGAGGTATTCCAGGAGGCCATGGTCAAATACAAGGTATTCTCTGCGTCCCATGTGCTCTGTTCAGTACATACAAATGGTGAAATCTCCACAGATATTTATGAATATTTATGTTCGAACATAAAATAGTTATAATTATCGTCGAACATAAACAGTCGTATGCGACTCGCCTATAATGGTAATTAAGTCACTCGTATGGAAATGATAGAATTCACTACGCTCGTTTTATAAACATACTCGTGTGTTAATGATTGTCATTATGGGCTCGTTGCATAATGTACGATTACAATGATTTTCTTAAAATAAAATGTAATTAAGACTGTTGGATAAATATTTTAAACTAGCAACTCGGCTTCGTTTGGGAACAGTTATGAATGCATTACGTTATAAGCGCTGTTTTCCAATGTCAATTAACAACGGCCAATATCCGTTTTACGTCTCGGCATGATGGGTTAAAATCACTGACTGGACTATTAATTATAATTATTATCATGGAGATGCATGTGCAACAAATTCTTGTCAGACGTAATTAATGGCGAGGTGCATGAAACACAAATCCCCCTTCCGTCCAATATTAACTTGATTGTGAATTTTACGGAACGAAAAGATCACAGGCGAAATGAAGAAAAGCTGAGTTGCACTTCCATGGAAACTCTGAACACAACCACTCTTCTCTAAAGTTTTTAACTCAACACGACTCGACAGTTTGCTGCTGGCTGTATCTGGGGCAATAAGCTCGTCCGCGAGCTAAGCTGTAACTGGGGTGGTAGACTCACCCCTAGCTAGCTCGTAAACTGTCGCCTCAGTAGTTGAATGGACACGGTTGGACGAAATTAAAACGTAAAAACACTTATAGTGGGCGATGTATTGAGGATAGACATATGCTCTCGCGAAGTTTTTTGTAGAACTTTTCATGCTGAACAATTCGTACACTCATAGTATTTAGATATTTTTAACGGTTTGCCCAGCGTAAGCTTACAAAGCGCTCGGACGCCAGGTTTTTTTTTTTCGACTTTTCCACTGAAATCGTTACTGCTCGGCTTCCTTTGATCATAAATAAATGATTTTCAACAGAAATCATCTTCGAGATATCCTTTACAGAATGGTGAAAACCGCATAAAAATCCATCCAGTGGTTCTCGAGTTTACCCGTAACATCCAAGAATCGGGGACTTGGTTTTATACTAAGTAGAGATGATCGCAGCGCCTTGTAAACATACTGTATTATTTTAGTGCATTAAATCATGAAAAGTATAAAAGCAATTTTTGGAAAACTGGCGTTGAGTCTAATAATGTTCACACCTCTGTAAATAGCATAAGTTATCAGATATAGCTTATTCCACACACATCCAACTACAACGGGCGGATGACCACGATGTCACAAACCTCGAAAGAGAACAATGACAACTATTTCTTTCTTTCCTTCTTTCTTTCTGTCGTTATTTTTTGAAAATACGAGTACTGTATGTCAAACTACTTTTCTCTACTTCATGCTCTAAGTCTAAGGGGGTGTTTGGTTCACTTACGATGCCCGCGAGCAACACACCCTGTCCACGTGAACGATTGCATGCAAAACATTGCTTTCGCTTGAGGCCAGTTGCTGAGGACGCTTTGAGGCAAGGCTGATGGCACCTTGTAGCATCTTAATTGTACTGTATTTCATCACAACGAGAAAGTAGAAGTGACCACACCACGCATCTGCAAGGCTTGGCGTCAGGCTTAGCCCTGGCCAGAGACCATGCAACATCTTACACAACTCTCTCACTCTTACCAACAACACTGTGATCGAGGGGATTTGCGTTACCGTGTTCATTCAGCCCCATGTACTTGTATGTGTTGAATTTGTCTGATAACCTGTGTTATTTTATTATTATAGATGTACTCGTATGTGTATTTTTAAGTGGGTCTGGGAATGAGTAGAAAGCGGCCGTGGCCTTAAGTTAGACAACATCCCCGCATTTGCCTGGAATAGAAGTGAGAAACCACAGATATCAATTTCCAGAACGGTCGAGGAGCGAATCGAGCCCCCACTACTTCTCAGTTTTGGCTCACGAGGCTGAGTGTGCCTTGTACAAGACCTCAGACTGTAAATATGTCCCTTGGCACAGTCGGGTTTCAATTTCAGGGCCTCTGGGGGCAAGAACCATATTACTTGTAAGGACACCACAACAACACAGGTTATCAGACATATTTCACACCCACCTGTGCTTGGGGATGGTAACCACTTTGCCTCAAGCCCTTAATAAAACAAGTATAACAAATCAATAAGATGGTATATTGGCTTTCACGGCCAGTGAATTAATACTCAGCAATTCTTGTAGGTTTGTGCCGTGTCTTGTGTGGAGTTTCGCCTAGGACACCAAGCGTCCTTTTCCAAATATTTTGTCAGGTCAAAAATCCTCAATGGCAAAGCATTTCATCGATTACAACCTCTTTGGACACTACTTTACTTCCCCTAGATCTCGTAAGTTAGCTACTAAGATTAACAAAAATGTATGTACAAGTAAGTTAAGTAACTAAATACGTGAGTTTCTTTAAATCGCCTATCCTCCCAGCATGGCTTTACCCGCAGACTCTGCGAGATATCATTCATCTACCGTCACAAGGACGATGTCTAGGAACTTACCACACTTTGTCAGCAGATACAACTGGGGATGGTGACAGGCTGATCGGCCACGCGACCGCTAACTTGGGCCTAATTATGGAAGGGTCGGGGAAGGGATTTGGGAAGAAAGTCAGCCGTGGACCTATTGAAAGGAATCATGCCAGCACTAGCCTGGTGGTAAATTTGGGAAACCGTGAAAACCATTTTTAAGACAGCCGAGGTTGGATTCGAACCCACGCTCTACCGATACCGTCGAGGCACGAGTTAGCGCGTAAGCGCTCTCGGCAAGTGAGTAAGCATTTACTTCAATTAATTTAATTTAATCATACATTCGTGTTGGGGCCGCTCTATTTCACATAATTTTACAAAATCATAAAAATCAGACTGAAACATCACCACTGATATTTCTCATGACAGTGATCCTGCCGGAACGGTCACGGTTGAAGCAGTTACGTAGCCCATCCCTGCAGTTATTGCTGTCAAACAAGCGTTGCTCCTCCCAACCCTAGCGTTCTCCTGCCAACTGAAATGACTGCAGGATGATTGTTCTGGAATTCGTTTCGGGACTCGCCCTTCCGCTGTCTGCACGGACAATGAAGACGGCAACATACAGTTCTTAGCACAAAGCATGTCAGGCATTTTGCCGAGTCACTACTGTACATTAATATGCAGGCAATATTTTTTTTTTTTTTTTTTTTTCAGAGAGTAAATTATAGTTGTCTCTCTTACTAGACATGACCCCCGTTGAACTTGTATGGTGTTTGAAGTGATAGAAGCCCTTTTTCAGTCTTGCCTAATTTTATTAAAGAAAGTTTTCCAGTCGGTCCACACAAATTGTTTCCAAGTCCGCGGAGTTCCTGTATCGAGGACGGACGCTACAAGGATTAGTTTCTAAAACCAGGCACTACCCCGCCAGGGAATTGTTACCGCTAGACGTATAGCGGGGCTGTCTTGTATACATTACGTCTGCTCGCCACGTTATGGTTGCCGCGAGCGGGTGCCGAGCAAGAGGGGGAACGCATGTACAGTCATACAATGAGAGCACACCACACAGCGCACGACCTAGCACGAACCATGCACACCCACGACATGCGATGAGGTTTCACTGGCGACGACTGCATGTCTATCGCAGGCGTGTGGCTAGGCTGAGCGCGTTTGTTCCGATTTCCGCCACCGGCAACAATTCGCTGGCAGGGTAGTACATTCATTTTTGACTTTAAAACAATTCATCATATTTATTGGTGAATGACAAACCATGTTCAGCCTGAAAATGCCGTAATGCCACTCCAATGCCTGTACAATACATGTTTGATTTCTCAATATGGTGGAATAACGCTGCATGCGACTGTTCTTACAGCGTTGTTCTATACCAGACATAACATACGTGAACAATAATGCCAGAAATAATGTTTTAATCTATTCCATTTAACAGAGATTGGTTGTTGTTAATACATTTTGGGAGCTTGTGTCATCTTGGTCATCAGCCTCGTATAGTTGGGTGTGTTTTGTACTTGTCTGATAACCTGTATTTATGTGGTGACTGTAGTAGTGTGTGTAACTGTATTGGGGACAAGGATGAGATGGGTGCCCCACGACTTGAAGTAATGTACTATCCCTGCATTTGTCATAACTAGAGCTGGAATTTCTATGTAATTACATATTTTACATATTTTTTCATATTTGTGGGTATTCTACATATTCTTAGTGATATTGCATAAAATTACATATTTCAGAGTTTTCCTGTTTTTATATGAAATAAATTGCTCAATTGAAGTTTCACAATTAATGTGGGGCTGTTGTCTGTCCTCTCAACAGGGGGATTAAGTTTTTTTTAATTAATTTTTTTAAGCGTATGGCTTTTAGTGCCGGGAGTGTCTAAGGACATGTTCGGCTCGCCAGTTTTGTAGCTGCTTCGAGACGGACACCCAATGGGTGAGCTACAAGTACCGTTGGGGAGGAAATTTGGAATGGAAGGTCGAGGAGTTGGAAGGTAGCGGCTGTGGCCTATAGTTAGGGACCAACCCCGGCATTTGCCTGGAAGGAAGATGGGAAACCACAGAAGACCATCTTCAAGGTTGCCGGCGGCGGGATTCGAACCTCCTCGCCTCCCGGATGTGAGCGACTGCCAGCAGTCATGCCGTAACGACCACGGCTAACTCACCCGGTGGGGATTAAGGTAATTATGAGTGACAGGTATTTGCGAGGATTATATGATGCTAAGTGCAGTGCATGGGGAAACTGGTGCAAGTGTATTGAGTAAATTGCAAAGAGTGTTGAAGAGAAAATCCTGGTTATTCAACATTTCACAGTGTGTGCCAAATTCTAAATGGAGATGACGTTGATCCTCCCGAGGACATTTCTCCAGCGAAAATTCCTGTCCTAAAATTTGCCCCAGTTACATCATGTGATGTTGAAAGATCTTTCTCTGCATATAAGAACATCCTAAGTGACAAACGCCTTTCTATGATCACAGAGAACATCTACAAAATTTAATGAATAAACGTGCTTTGAGTTATGAAAATAATAAGTTTCTATTGAATATGTGTGTGATATATTCATATAATATGACTCCAAAGAACATTGAAAAATACTTAATTGTTCACTGTGCTACAAAATGTAATATAAAGCGTGTTGTAACTGACAAAATGGTAAGTTTATATTAATTATATGATATTACATATTTTGGCCAATCTACATATTTTGTTACATATTTATGTACATATTATGCCACTTGTTATTACATAAAAATCCCAGCTCTAGTCATAACTGTATTCCATTTAGTGCAGTGTATCATTCGTGTATTCGCCACACCAGTAGGCGACTAGTTTAAATAGGAACGGTTGATTTAGAAAATAAATAATAATCTAGACAACATCACTACCGAAGTTATTCACAAAAATAAGTCAATAGATCACAGGCAACGTACTTAAACCACATTAATAATAATAATAATAATAATAATAATAATAATAATAATAATAACGCAACAACCATAGAAGTGTATTATACTGTCTGTTAATAGGTTTGACGCGTTACGCAAGTTTTTACAAACTTATGTAGGCCTAGTCCAAAACATTGTATACAGTATATATTTGTGATTAAGTGTAATTCATAAACTGTTGTTGCTTTAACATCTCTCTAGTAGCAGTTGTAAATGAAACACCTCGTTTAATCACTTACGATAATGTATTAACTATATTCTAAAACTAAAGACAACATCTTTTGTACTACGCTAATGCTCTCCTGCACCCATACGAGGATGAGTAAAGGAAGCAACACTTTGCCTAATGACTGCCTGACTCTGCTGCTGGGTGCTGCCGTCTGTGGGTACTGGGTGAACTACCCTTAGTCCAGGGTGCAGCACCGGACATAAACATCGTAATTAAGCCGAAGTTAACAGGATCTGACGTTCGAAACATGTCGTCCAATTAAGTACCCCATTTTGTACATAAAAGCGTGTTAGTGTGTAATAATATCTCGTTTCTTTCAGAATAGGGTATGTAAATACTTGTTTCCCGCCTAATGTAATTGGACACAAGCTGCGTTGACTGGCTGGAAAGCTGTTGATTCAATCAGACACATTTCAGCAGGGGCAATGTCTCCGGAGATTTCAGGGGGAAACAATATAAATGCATTTCATTAAGAAGTATTACCGGGTGAGTTAGCCGTAGTCGTTACGGCATGACTGCTGGCAGTCGCTCACATCCGGAAAGCGAAGAGGTTCGAATCCCCCCGCCGGCAACATCGGAGATGGTCTTCTGTGGTTTCCCATCTTCCTTCCAGGCAAATGCCGGGGTTGGTCCCTAACTATAGGCCACAGCCGCTACCTTCCAACTCCTCGTCCTTACATTCCAACTTTCCTCCCCAACGATACTAGTAGCTCACCCATTGGGTGTCCGTCTCGAAGCAGCTACAAAACTGGCGAGCTGAACATGTCCTCAGACACTCCCAGCACTAAAAGCTATACGCTAAAAACAAAACAAAATAATTAAGAAGTGTTAACATCATAACATTCCTAAAATTACTTTAGCAGGAATAATAATAATAATAATAATACAAAACTCCAAAAAGAAAAAAAAATATTGGGGAAAATACTTGGCCCAGTTTGTACTCACGGAATCTGGATGAACAGAAAATCCCAGAAGATTTATCAGCATTCGGAGAAAATCTCGGACACAATCATGAAAAGACGTTTTAAATTGTATGGACTTATTCTCAGAATGAGCGATACCAAGCTGATTAAAAGAATTCTTAATCATACTCGCTCAATGAAAGCTAAGAACTGGCTGACCTCGTAGTTCCGCCCCTTAAAACAACAATAATTAACTGAAGTTGGAAAAGACTTTCAGGAAATAGGCATCTCAAGTGATATGATACTAAATTCAGGGAAGTAGATGACAATTATACTTTCAGACCACCCAAACATTACAACCAACAGTACCTGAACGGAGGAGCGCAGAAAGAGCCATTTTAAGAGACAAGGAAGCAAGATCAGTTAGATATATTAAATCGCTCTCCTTAGGCGGGCATAACTATGTACAATAATAATAATAATAATAATAATAATAATAATAATAATAATAATAATAATAACAGCAAGGCCGTCCATGAAATGGTTTTTCATGGATTCCAATTATCAACTCCAGGCAAATGCTGGGATGGTACATACTGACAGGTCACGGTCGCTTCCTTCCACATCCTTGCCCAGTTTCATTCGCCATCATTCATTTCATCTCTCATTAATTCCTCTCGTGAGGTTAGCGTCAGGAAAGGCATCCGGCCGTTAAAACCATCAACCACAAACTACTTTCATCGCATCTCAGCCCCGACCCCGTTGGAAAACGGGAATTATAAGGTGTAGACATACAAACATACAATGATAATAGCAAATAATCGAAATCGAGTACCGGTACGTTAGTCTTCCAAACAGAGCACCTCTTCATCTATGCATGGGTTGTTCTGGTTAATTCATTTAGGAACTTTGCGACATCGTGGTCATGTGGCCCCGTGTACTTGCGCGTGTGTGTGAAATTTGATTATTAACCTGTGTTATTGTGATGGCTGTAGTAGTGTGTGTACATGTAATTAAGACTAGGATTGGGAAGGAGGTGACCGTGGCCTTAAGTTAGGAACCATCCCGGCATTTGCCGGGAGTAGAAATGGTAAACCACGAAAATACTCTTTTAGGGTGGCTGAGGTGGGTATCGAACCCACTTTTTCTCGGTTTTGCCTCACGAGATTATTGAACCCGGTTCCAGCCCTCGGACTGGAATTTAATTTCTTCCAGATTCGGGAATCGAACCTGGTCCTCCGGAGTGAAGGCCAAGAATGCTGGCGACTGCATCACGAGATGGTCGATCTTTGAGTCCAGAGGTGGCTGTACAACCTAACACGAAAGGCACACAATTTGCCACAATGGTGACATATATTTCCAACACCCTGTTCCTAAAAGATCTTACACTGACATTATAAGCAAGGCCGTGGCAATATTAGCTGATATTATCAGTATTGTTTTATAAAATAATCACTGTAGATAATAATCGCTTCATCATCAATTTCCGTTTTCCAGCCTAAGCCGGATCGGAGCAAATATGAAACCCCTTCACTTCACTCTGTCTGTCCACCATCCATCCTCTACCACTGAACTCCACTCTAGGTTTCGTTCTCTCACACTGTCCTTCACCATATCCATTCACCGTACTCTAGGTCTTCCTCGTCCTCTCTTTCCAGTCATCCGTCTCTCCATCACTTGTTTTGGCATTCTTTCATCATTCATGCTTTTCACATGTCCATACCAGTTCTGCTTCAGCTTATCATTCAGCTTCTGTACATTCCCACCTCGTCCATCTTAGAAGTGGTTTTCCGTGACTTCCCACTTCAACTCGAGGCAAATGGTTCCTAACTTAAGGCCACGGCCGTCTCCCTCACAATCCTCACTTGACTTACAAATACACACAGTAAGACAGGCTATACGACAAACACCACGCACACCTAGATACACGGGGCTACATGACAACAATGTTGCAAAACCCTGAAATAAATCAACAACAATATGAGTGCGAAAATTTTACCTCCCCTCATGAAACTCTATGAAAGAGAATTTGACTGACCAATAAAAATGATTACGAGCACTAATAATATTAACGAGCATTGTCATTAGGAAAGTCGCAACATTACACAATTCCTGTAAATACAGAACGAATTTATTGCTTGCAGAATTTCATAATTTTTGCATTGTTGGAATTTTCTTTTTTGAATTCAAGATATTCCTAAAATTTCCTACGATCAATACACTTAACTGGCTGCAGTGGCCTAGAGCACTTACGCGCTACCTCGTGCCTCGCTGGTATCGGAAGGGTGAGTGTTTGAACCACACCTCGGCCATCCTGAAAATAGTTATATGTGGTTTCCCATATTCACCCCCAGGCAAATGCCGGGACGGTTTCTTTCAGCAGGTCCAAGGCCGACTTCCACTTCCTTCCACTTCTCCTCAGCAGTTTTCTTTCTTTCCTACCGAACCCTTCAGAATAGCAGTGTTTTATGCAAGAATCTTAGATCAAGGGGTCGCGTTCAGTTCATAGTGTGGTGTTTACGTCCGCCAAACAACGTGCTTTTCTGAGGCAAGGGTTATAGGATGAAAACTAAAATTAAGAAAGTAAGGAGACAAAACGTAAGATAATAACAAGATTTAATAACTAATTTGTGCATAAAAGAATAAAACAAACAATAATAAACAAAATCCTCCCTGAATTTTCCCCTGACAGGAATATTTATCACTTTGAGGAGTCAGATGGCTCTCCCCGTTTCTAATAAAATGTGGATCCAAGTTCCACTATCTTGCATATGAATTTATGTTCGCGTGGTGACTATCTACGAGAAATGAGTACTTGGATGATCGTTCGTTCACAACGGGTTAACAGCCACGGTGCTCACGAACAATCATCTCGTAAATTAACGTTTATGGATATGGGCATAACATTAATAAAAATCCTTAAATCTAACTCTGACGCACATATTACAACTCTACTATTTACAGGCATCTCTCTGAGACCCTTATTAGTGTGATGACACACTTAACCAAATGAGCTGCCACCATGGCCAGATACTCAACAACAAGGAAACACAGCGCCGCACGTGACTCACGGGTCACTGACATGGAAAATAAACATAGAATAAACCAACAACAACAAACAACCTGAGTGGTTAAGATTACTTTATATTAACAAAATTTGCATGTTAAGGAAACGCTTCGAAGGTTATCGTGTTTCGTAGGCAACTCCCATTTATCTAAACAATTTTACCATTGATCAGTTTCTCACATTTATATTCACTTTTCAAGTAATTGGGAGCCAAACGTGCACTCCACTTTAATGAGCTTGCTTGCGAAACTCAGCCAGCCCTTGTGACCACAACTCACCCTTTCCACATTACCAGTCATGTCCCCCTTCCAGTGTATATAAATAGCCGACCAGCTGGACTGTTATCTCAAGGAATCAACAGCAACTAACATCTCCTCCAACTCAACATATGGTCAGACAATAATCACATATCCATAATTGTCCTCGCAAGGATACAATATGAATCTGGTACCAAGCTGACAGAAATCAGTCTCTGCTGAAATTCCCGCTTGTAATACCACAAAAAATATACTCACATTACACACATCTGGGACTGACATACCGCCTTTCACACGGGTCTGCTGAATTAGAGCTCGCAAACATTTAACACAATATTTAAAACTTACGATAGAGCAGAATACTCTTCGTCACAAATTACATTGCTCCAAAAGGCAATAATCACACTGAATCTGATCAATAATAAATCTCAACAAAATTTAATTACCCTCCAATCTACTATATAATTATATTACTTCAGTCCTACTTCTGAAACACGACATATCTCCGAGAGACGTTTTTAACCGCACTTCGTAACCTAGGCGAACACGGCCGTTCACATAGCTACGTTAGTTAACACAACACAAAGAAAAGAACCTTCCATTAACTACCATTGTGCGAGCTGCTTCCAAACAAAAGTGTGTCAGATCAAACTAAATATACTACATTAATCACACAAGCAAAGTATTTACAAAAATATGTCCCATAAACCATAAGTTAATTTAACAAATAATAAAATATTATTTTGTACTCATCTCTTTTTGTAGTCACCCGTCAAAGAACATCAGACGCCATTCCCCAACTGGATGGTTCTTTATCTCATATCAGCCATCTGGACGGAGTGTTGAGAATTCCAAACTTCCTCTGCATTCATCGACGTCATCATTGCGCTGATACAAAAATTAGGTTATTATACACTTTATGTCTGACTACTAAATTCGCTTGTTCAGGTACTAAATTCCCTGTCACTGTTCGTTGGCGAATTATCGACGATACTGCCCCTATAACTATAGTACTATGACTATCTATCACTGAATTTAACACTTTACAATGAATATCTTGTGTCCTTGTGACACGGAATAAAAGTCTTTCTCCTCAGACGAACAGAATAATAATAAAGTCTTGGCTCTTCGACACACTTATAAATGAACTGGCCCTTGGGTCTAGATGGAGGGGGATTTTATGTAAAAATTTATCGAAATAATTGTGATACAGGAATGCAATAAATATCACTGAACTCGTAATATTGCACAGGTCAAGAATATGCCCATTAATCCTAGAATCGATCGTAGAGATTTTGTCTAGGCGATTTCCCGCGTGAATGCTAGCCACCGCGTACCCCAGCCGGAGTTGGCGCGCAAGTAGGCATTCTCTTCTCATTGGTTCTCCATTTTCTGTAATTTGGCGGTTTCTAGTAGATCTTGGCGTCTTGGGAGTGTCTATTTTCTTCATCAGCCATTCACGTTACTGCATCATATTTCTTCTAGGCGCGAATATCACAATGAACATACCAGAACCATGTCTCACCGCGCGTCGCTTCTAAAATTGAGGTAGCCACACCTGTCCCTGTGATACATAGCTATGCTATTTCTTTTCTTAGCTCAAGTATTTAGCCTTTTGTTAAACTGATGCAGGTATGTCCCTACTGTCTCCAACAAATGCTTGAAATTTCCTCATCACTGTCTGGCTACTTTCATGATGCTGGTTGAAATATTTATTAATTGAAAAAATAAAAAGTAGAATCATTTAACCAACATAGGGTAAAGGGTTCACTACGCTGCCTACTTAAATTCCCTGACCATCGGCGGTTCTTCAATGAGTAGCGTGCCGTGATGAACCAGCATAACTTATGCTAGTGACACGCAAGTCATAATATATGTCACCACGAGTTCAAGTTTGAATAAGAACACAGACGCACTATATCTCAGATATGCTGGGCTGAGCTGGGCTGGCTGGTGGACCGTGCTGAGAAGGATAAGAAGAAAGATACTTAGTGAGAAATTCAACAATCCCCATTAGTAAAACATAAAAATTGCAACTCCAGATTTCTATTATTCTAAGTTTTTCGCCAGGCTGATGGAACATGAGCCAATCTAATAGCTGGAGGCGTAGCTTGTATTGGGACACGTCAAATGAGTTCACATGCAGGCGATGAAAGTCAAAGAGAGAAATCTATTATAAACAGGATGGTGAAATACCAAGAAATACGGGCTTTATGCATCGCCCACATGGCGCGATTGATACAGGTACCTGAAGCAATGCTAAATTATGTTCCGGGAGGAGATAAATTACGAATAAGTGAGAGTGCCATAACTCTTGGCGGGTACCGGCATTACATCTCCCTCATATTATACGATCGAGACAGGGCGTTGGTGCCAACAACAGTGCTCTCCTTGGAAGTACACAGGGGAGAATAAGCCAACAATAAACAATAATGATGCGTGTCCCCCGTTGGGGCATGATGCAGATCTTACAAGTCACCCGTATGCAACCTGTGTGACATAATGAGGAAGAAATGATTGATAAAGGTATCACAAACATAGTTCCCGAGCTAGGGGAAGAAAGCATCTGAAGTTGAAACCCCGCAACCCAACCGGAAATCAAACCCAGGGCCTTCAGATTAAAGCTTGTGCAGCCCACTGGTCTGGTGCAATTCTTCGAAATTGACGACATATTGAGCGACTTTCATTTCAACAATACAATTCAATCCTTCAAATTAGTGTTAAATGTATTGACAGAGATGACAATCAAACCGAAGGCTCCAAGATGGCAGCAAAGAATGCTAATCACTTCACCACGAGGAGTACAAGCAACCAAGAATTACAAGAAACTGTTCCTTAACGCATACTCTAAATTTCAGATGTTTTTTCTTATTTTTATTTTCTTTATCTTTTAGTGCCGGGAGTATCCGAGGACATTTTCGGCTCGTCAGAGTTTGTAGCTGCTTCTAGGTGGACACCCATGGGGTGAGCTACAAGTACCGTGGCGTGTGTAGTGTTGTCTGGGGAGGAAAGTGTGAATGTAAGGACGAGGAATTGGAAAGTAGCGGCCTTGGCCTATAGTTAGGGACCAATCCCGGCATTTGCCTGGAAGGAAGATGGGAAACCACAGAAATCCATCTTGAAGGTTTCCGGCGGGGGGATTCGAATCTCCTCGACTCCCGGGTGAGAGCGACTGCCTGCAGCCACGCTGTAACGACCACGGCTAACTCACCCGGTAGTTCAGCTGCGAGTGAGCTGAAGGGGTACTCGTGATGTGGTCGGGGGTGAGGCAGGATGAAAGTAATCCTGTCCCTCTTGGTGTGACAGAACAGTAGGCAGGGGGGCTCTGAGCCCTGGCCTTAATTGGGGATTTGTGCACTGCCATATTATAGCTCGGGTCAGCCGGGAAGACGGCCGGCTCTCTGGGAACAGCGCATACAGAGACAGAGATACATATCCACTGTTGCAACAGGTCCACCAATTCCGAGTCCCCACACCGCAAGCTGCTGCCGTGAGTTCCTGCGGTGTGGCAACACCGCCGCTTACTTCTACGAGCCCGTCTCCTTCACACTGCTTTACACTTTTAAAGTATTCGTACACTTTGTTAACTATTTCTCGGGCTTGCCTATGCACAACATGTCGTTTACAAAAGTTTGGTGCTTTTCAGTCGGTCAACACGAATGTACCCAAATAGAGTTGGGTTATGCCCTAATCCTGAAATAAATTACATGAGATTAATAAATACACTAGGATGACCAGTTTCGATCGTCAAGCGATCATCATCAGATCTATTACACTTAGGCTATAACATCTATGTTTGAGAATACAGGTGAAAAATATATACAATATGTACAATTATTTAGTTGCAGTGTTGGTAATGCAACTGTCGGTGTATGCTAAATGTAGTATATCTAATGTTCGGTGAACTTCTAAAATGGTAATAAAAATCCGGAATTTGTCTGTTGGGGGTGATTATATGGTTATACAAAATCAAGTATGGTTATACTGTAATGGTGCCAGAGTGAACACGAAACTGCTTGAAGTTCCAGTTAGGGAGACAACCGGATAAGTATCAGCCTGTATTATCCGTTATTTGCCTTATCCTTTATTTGCTTACCATTTCTTCTTCTAGTATGTAAGTCTGTAGTTAGTATTAGTTATAGTTTTCATTCTCATCTCATTTTCACTATCACCCAAAACATTAGGGGCCGATATCCTAGCTGTTAGGCCCCTTAAAACAACAATTATCATCATCATCATATTTTACTATTTTAGAACTAACATTCCGGAGGCTGCGAAAGCCATAATATTGACCGTCACGCGGTGAGCCCTGCCCCCCCCCCCCCCCCCCCCCTGAAAGAAAGAAGCAAGTGTATTGAGAGATGTCGAATGTTGCTTTATTGTCATTCCGCTGCCAGCTATCGCAAGGTAAACTTTAAAAGGTAAGCATTGTAGCCACATCACAGCCCGCTTTAATAACCCTGCTACTGCTCGGGTCCAAGCTCTGTGAACTTGAGAGGTGAGGTGACGCGGGAGGAGGGAAGAGAAGGGCCTGTCAATAGCCCGCCGTGTTATCTGGAATTCCTGCCTATTGCAATACTACTAACATGGGACGTTGCCAAAACCACTGTGGTGTTGCGAATGAGTGAGTGAGTCACCGGAAATATATTTGTTTCTGTTACTACGCACGGACCGGGAATCCCCAACATCACTCTTCATCGTCCGCGATCGTACGGGTTGTATGGAACTGCGCCCAAGCTTCACTAATGACCCTGGTCATTAGCATCAAACTTCTAAAAATGGCAGTGGAACTGCGCCCATTGAGAGCGGTCAGGTAGTTTCCCTCCCTCCAACCCTCTACCGAATTATGTCGTGTCGAGTGGTGTGAATTTGAAGTGACTCATTTCAAATCGGTTGTGTCTTGATTGCGAACAAGTCAAAAACCGTCCAGATTGCGAACAACTAAATATACCCTGTCCAGATTGCGGACAAGAGATTAGTGTTGGCCTGGGATACATAAAACAGGCACAGTTTACAAAACAGACTGTAACGTGTTTTTCGAGGGGTTTTATGCAACTGGCATAAGTCAGTAGGAAGGCATTCTATATTTATTTACGCGGCAAATTGTTCAGCCAAGACAATTTTTCATGGTAATTTATTATTATTATTAATTTATTATAATTATTATTAAGGTATTTTCGGAGCATTTTATAAAAATTATTAGCATTCAAATAGGTTTTCTATGTCTTAGAAAACGCTATCAAGCAAATTATTACGAACGACGATATCATAGAAAATTATCTGATTACGGAATTTTACGGAGTTTTGTCAGTTAGGGTATTTGAGAGACATGACTCACTGGGAATTCTAATACAAGCTGATTCCTGTCGAGTAGCATGACGCAATCCTGGGTCGCAAGGTCTAGAAGAGGCGAATTGTTGAAACGGAAAACGACTTCTCCCTCTCGCCCGCGGAGTGTAATGAACCGGAGGAGGGGAAGTGGCGGCGTGGTCAGCCAATCAGCGGAGACAGCGTAAGCTAGGAGACTGCTCCGGAGTGGGGGAGCCGACAGGTGAATATATCGTTCGACGCGCCGTGAGACGAGGACTTTCTGTGAAATACTTGACGAGTATGGATGCGCGTGGAGTGGCTCCGATGTTCGGTGGAGTTAAGGACAATCTGTGTAGAACTTGCAGTGTACGGTCGCAAGTGCGTGTCGCTCCGATGTTCAGTGGAGTTAGCGACGATCTTTTGTAAAACGTAACCAGTGCGGTTTTACGAGAGTTTGGGTCCGATGTACGGACCATAGAATTATCTAATCTACCAGAATATCAACATATAACGAAGAAGATGGCGACGTCCAGGAGACTGTGGGAAGCACACAGCATCATCATGAACGAGGGAAATGCTTTGGCAATTTCCAGGGGTAAGCGCTAATGACGCAATAATACGCAATCTCTCATTTTTCTTTGTTTTATATTTCATAATTCAGTAACTTCATAGCTTGGAAATAAGAGTAAAATCAATTTATCAGACTCCGTTTTCACGTAATTTTCTATCGGTAATATTCAAATCACAACGCTCCAATTTAAATGTTAAACTTATTATTATTAATTTTGCTATACTTGTTTTATATAATAAATTCATTTCTTTTACAATGCAATCTTTGCTTTCAGTAGGTAGCATTAGATATAGACCAATTCCTTCTCCTGATACAATTGTTTGTTGGGTTAATGATCAAATCATACCACGATCTGAGTGAATAGAGTCTTGAATGTGTTCTGCCAGAGCTAGACGTTGTTAAATACAAATTTAGATTTCAACATTGCATTGAGGTCTTGGCGCCCATTAAAACAACATAGCTTAGGCAAAGGTAAACAGTTACATTTGTCACCCAACAGTAGGGGCAGCCAAAACGTTACATTTGTCGCCGACAACTTGGGGCTGAAAACCTAATAACATTTGTGGAAGGAGAAGGGTATATATTTCTGTGCCTGTATTTTGGGGGTTATTTGTCTGTATCAGTGTATATCATTATGGGGGATGAGAAAGAAAGACAGATGAGGTTACGTAGTGGTCATCAACGGGAGAATGATGATACGAGCAGTATGTCGAGTGATGGTAGTACCGGGGTAGCGGAGGTAAATCCCGATACTGAAACAGGGAGTGTAGGGGGTCAACCAGAATTAAAAACTTTACTTCTCGAGTTCATGTATCAGAACAAAGTTAGTAGTGATGCCTTAAATGCAAAATTAGAACAAAACAGTAGGGAAAATAAAGAAAGTACAGATGCCTTAAATGCTAAATTAGAACAAAACAACGCAAAACTGGAACAAAACAACGCTAAATTAGAACAAAACAGTAAGGAAAATAGAGAGAGTACTGAAACTTTAAATGCTAAATTAGAACAAAACAGTAGGGAAATGAGTGACAAATTCGAACTGATTAGAGGCGAGATCAGGGGGGTGATGGAAGAAAAGGCTAAAGAGATTATTGCAGATGTAGACAGAAAATTAGGAAAAGTACAGGAGGAGTTGGAAATTAGAATCAGTACACAGGCTGAAAATTTAAAAGAACTAGTGCAACTGGAAACACAGCAGGTCAAAAAGCAATTGGGGGGAGAAATTGACAAAATTCAGGTAGCTACTAAAGAGGTTAAGGAACAGCTGGGGGGTAGAATTGAGAAAGTCCACTCGCAAATAGTTGCAGAAGTAAATGATTTAAGAGAGAGTAATAGAGAGAGCATTAGCAAGATTGAGGAGAAACAAGCAAAGCTATATGATAAAGTAGAAGAATCAGAAGGAAACATTAAATTAACAGTAAACAGTATTGAGAGGAAGGCTGAGGAGAAAATCGCAGAATTAGAGTTAAAATTAAAAGCTAGGATCAGGCAAGAAAATAGTCAGAATAGGCCAGTTTTTGTGAATAGCACACACAGGGAGGTAGAACTGGGTAAGTTCAGCAATCGACAGGGGTGCCCAATGGAGTTCATGAACACTATAGAAAATAAATTCGGGGAGAGGTTGGAAAATGGTAGTATTGAGTGGTGCCAGGTAGTTGAAATTTTAGAACAAGTGTTTGTGGGGGAAACGAGGAATTGGTTTGCTGTCTACAGAGACAAGTTTACTGATATCAATGATTTCAAAATGAAATTCTGTGAAAAGTTCTGGAATGAGGTTATTCAGTCGCAGCATCGTGAGGGAGTAGTGTGTGGTAAATATAACCCTAAAGGAAGCTCCACCATGACCGAATACTTTTTAGGGCAGGTATTAGTGTGTAAATATCTGGATGGCTTGAAGGAGGAAAGTGATGTGGTAAGGTTGCTACTTAGGCACTTTCCCTATAGGATCAAGGAGGCTGCTTGTATCCAGAATGTAAAGACTATATCACAAGTAGAAAATTTGTTAAGCACATTTGATGCACTAGGGAGAGGGGGTTATGAGGACAATTTCAATAGGAACCAGGGTAATAATAATAATAGACCTAATGAAGCCAAGCATCAGGAAGTTCAAGGGAACGGTGGCGAAGGGGCCAATGCTCAAAATAGAAATAATAATAATCAGCTAAATCAGAACAGAGGAAATGGCTATGGTAATCAGTATCAAGGGAGGAACAATGATTACAGGGGAAATCAAGGGAGAAACAATGATTTCAGGGGAAATCAAGGGAGAAATTATAATGACAATAATTACAACCAGAATAGGGGTCAAGGAAGAGGACAGCCTAGTGGTAGTAATATACAGCCAAACAATGACAACACAACTCAGAACAACCAGACCAGTGCAGTAGTAACTAGTACTACGGCCAGCTGTAGCGGTTCTTTAAACGCGAACCAGGCTGCGAAGTAAGGTCAGAATCTCAGTCTGTAGCATGCCCTGTCCATACAATTATACAGGAACCCTATGACCTAAATGTAAGAAATGAATTATTACATGAACTAAATGATGAAGGTATTATTCAGGAAGTGGTTAGTAAGAGCCCCATAGTTAATTTTAACGTGTCCGAGGCGTACACAGATGTTTTAATTGATAGTGGTTGTATGAAGAGTTGCATAAGTAGTGCATTTTATGATAAAATGAAAGGAACTGGAGTAAATTTTGAGGAGATGCCAATTAAAAGCACTTTTGTTATCACAGCTGCTGGGAAGAGGTCTAAAGTAATTTCTAAGCAAGTCTTAGTAGACATTAAAATTAATAATCATGTAGAGAAGCAGATTTGCCTTGTAATTCCAAATTTAGTATTCAGTGTTATCTTGGGTTCAGAGTGGCTAAGTAGAGTGTCTGGTAACTTATGTTATGATGTAGGGAGTTTGAAATTTAAATGGGGAGATTCTGAAGTAGAAGTAGCGTTCAATGACCATATTCAGAGGAGTAGTATTGTAGGTGTGATTTGTACCTTAAATGAGATATCGCCAGCCGTAGAGCGGGGTTCTCCATGTTTTGTGGGCAGTGTGATTACGAACGGAAGTCTAGAGGACTCGTTACGTGAGGCTGCATTTCAGGGAAATATAGAGGATGTACAGTGTGTTCGGCTCTATGATGTGTTATGGTGTAATATGAGAGTTTTTGAGGATCGCATTGGTATGGCCAATTGCTATACACATTCATTGAACGTTATTGATAGGTCAGTATTCACAGGACATAGATATCCTGTACCTTTCGCTTATCAGAGTGCAGTTGAGGCACAAATTAACCAGATGCTTGAAGATGGGATTATTGAGCACTCTAACAGTCCATATGTTAATTCTTTGATCACAGTACCCAAAACCGACGGCACGGTTCGTATTTGCTTAGACGCTCGTTTGGTTAACAGTAGAATTAGTTCAGATCAGCTGAAATCTATGTCAATAGAGGAATTAATGCAAACATTTGAGGGGAAGAAGTATTTCACTTGTGTAGATTTGAGTTCCAGTTTTTGGCAAGTGCCACTTATGTACGAAGATAGACCATTTACAGCTTTTAGTCATAAATATAACCTTTATCAATTTTGTAGAACACCTTATGGGTTAAAGAGTAGTTCAGCAGCTTTAATTAGGGCTTTAAACATCGCATTAGGGGATGACACAGGAGAGTTTGTAACCATTTACATAGATGATATGGTAATTAGTTCACGCAGTTTTGAGGAGCATCTACGTCATTTAAATATAGTTTTTCAGAAGTTAGATCAGGCAGGGTTCACTTTGAAGCTGTCTAAGTCGTCATTCTGTCAGTCAGAAGTGACATTTTTAGGTCATAGAGTGTCAAGTAGAGGTGTAACACCATAGGAAGGTAGGGTTAGCATGTGTGGACAGTAGCAACAGGGCATCGTTACAGACACTGAGAAATATGCTAGGTAGAGCAACGTGATGACGTTCATTTAAGGGAGCCACTGGCAAGGTTGGAAGCAGGTGACGGAGTAACATTTATAGTTTCCAAACGTATTGGGAAAACAGCATATGTGCTGGAGAATAGTGAGGGAAACAGATTATACGGAACGTATAATATACATAGTCTACGAAAATATGTGTCATAAAGTGAGTGTGTTTAGCTGGCGAGCCAGCCTATCAAATGAGTAAGTGTGGTATTTGGTGCGTGGGAGGAGTTGGTCTTCCAGGCAGGCGTATCAGAAGTCACACAGGGGGGTAGTATGTAAGTAAATGAGAGTTTTAAGGTACAGGGAAATATGACGGGATTGTCGGATGCTGTTGAGCACTAAATTGTCTCGATGCACCAAGGCCATTTTGGCAGCGCTGATGGGTTCCCATTTATCTCCAAGAGATGGGGGAGCGCTTGAATAGGGCTTGTTAGCTTAAGGCGTCCACGAGATAAAAGATGGGCCATCAGAATGCGAGACAGTCCTTCATGAAACTCATACATATCAGCACACGTGATTTCTGTTTACGGCCTCGCCATGTAAGATTTGTAAGTGTGTAATTTAAGATAATATGTACAATGGTATTATTTGTGTGAGGAGAAATGGTATGTGTTGAGAACTAGTATTAAGTAGAATATGGTTAACGGGAACTTAACAAGACAGGGCGATTACGGCACAGAAATATTTGGTGTTATATGTAATGCGCATTTACTGTATTTTTTTTTCAGAAGTCAATATTAATTTAATCTACTTTAAAGAGAGATTAAGTATTATGGTCACGAGGCGCTGCCACAATAGTGTGATCGTGTGCTCAGTGATAAGTGGAATTAAATGTCACCATAAGGAGGGGACCTCCAGTGAAATTAGGAAGTTCTATGGTGATATAAATATATCAGAACACCTTCAATGCGTGTGATATGACAGCATAAATACATAGTGCTCACACATTAATTATGTCTATTTCTCCAACATAGAGAAATTTGAGAGGCGGAGATATCCGTGGAACACTTCTATATGTAAAACATTGGACTGGTTGCAAAGTGCAATCCATAGTGACAACGAACTTTGACGCAAAGTGCGTGAAGAAAAATTATGAGTGTATATATCTGTAATTTAGGGTGATTTCATTTATGTAATATGTATTTTGGATGGGGTTTATTAACGTGTCTGGGATAATCGGATAATGGACCGTCGTCACGGTAAATGATCCGATGATCCGAGGCGAATATGTAACGTGTTTTTCGAGGGGTTTTATGCAACTGGCATAAGTCAGTAGGAAGGCATTCTATATTTATTTACGCGGCAAATTGTTCAGCCAAGACAATTTTTCATGGTAATTTATTATTATTATTAATTTATTATAATTATTATTAAGGTATTTTCGGAGCATTTTATAAAAATTATTAGCATTCAAATAGGTTTTCTATGTCTTAGAAAACGCTATCAAGCAAATTATTACGAACGACGATATCATAGAAAATTATCTGATTACGGAATTTTACGGAGTTTTGTCAGTTAGGGTATTTGAGAGACATGACTCACTGGGAATTCTAATACAAGCTGATTCCTGTCGAGTAGCATGACGCAATCCTGGGTCGCAAGGTCTAGAAGAGGCGAATTGTTGAAACGGAAAACGACTTCTCCCTCTCGCCCGCGGAGTGTAATGAACCGGAGGAGGGGAAGTGGCGGCGTGGTCAGCCAATCAGCGGAGACAGCGTAAGCTAGGAGACTGCTCCGGAGTGGGGGAGCCGACAGGTGAATATATCGTTCGACGCGCCGTGAGACGAGGACTTTCTGTGAAATACTTGACGAGTATGGATGCGCGTGGAGTGGCTCCGATGTTCGGTGGAGTTAAGGACAATCTGTGTAGAACTTGCAGTGTACGGTCGCAAGTGCGTGTCGCTCCGATGTTCAGTGGAGTTAGCGACGATCTTTTGTAAAACGTAACCAGTGCGGTTTTACGAGAGTTTGGGTCCGATGTACGGACCATAGAATTATCTAATCTACCAGAATATCAACATATAACGAAGAAGATGGCGACGTCCAGGAGACTGTGGGAAGCACACAGCATCATCATGAACGAGGGAAATGCTTTGGCAATTTCCAGGGGTAAGCGCTAATGACGCAATAATACGCAATCTCTCATTTTTCTTTGTTTTATATTTCATAATTCAGTAACTTCATAGCTTGGAAATAAGAGTAAAATCAATTTATCAGACTCCGTTTTCACGTAATTTTCTATCGGTAATATTCAAATCACAACGCTCCAATTTAAATGTTAAACTTATTATTATTAATTTTGCTATACTTGTTTTATATAATAAATTCATTTCTTTTACAATGCAATCTTTGCTTTCAGTAGGTAGCATTAGATATAGACCAATTCCTTCTCCTGATACAATTGTTTGTTGGGTTAATGATCAAATCATACCACGATCTGAGTGAATAGAGTCTTGAATGTGTTCTGCCAGAGCTAGACGTTGTTAAATACAAATTTAGATTTCAACATTGCATTGAGGTCTTGGCGCCCATTAAAACAACATAGCTTAGGCAAAGGTAAACAGTTACATTTGTCACCCAACAGTAGGGGCAGCCAAAACGTTACAAGACTAATATTTAATTTTTGTTCTAGCAATATTAGCATTAACTGGTACATTGGGATGTTTTCGACAACCTAACCATAGTTTAAAAATAGTTTTGTTATTGCAAATGTTTAAAAATCTAGTTTGAGGTAATCTTACAATTTAGAAGATTATTAACTTATATTTTTTTATTGTATAACAAAACTAGAGGGGTAGTTATTTATGGTGGATTAGAGAGAGTTGTATTATTATTATTATTATTATTATTAGTGTAGCCTCCGTGGCTTAGGCAGCAGCACGCCGGCCTCTCACCGCTGGGTTCCGTGCTTCAAATCCTTGTCACTCCATGTGAGATTTGTGCTGGGCAAAGCGGAGGCGGGACAGGTTTTTCTCCGGGTACTCCGGTTTTCCGTGTCATCTTTCATTCCAGCAACACTCTCCAATATCATTTCATTTCATCTGTCAATCATTAATCATTGTCCCAGAGGAGTGCGACAGGCTTCGGAAGCCGGCACAATGCCTATCCTCGCCGCTAGATGGGGGCTTCATTCATTCCAACGCTGACCCGGTCCAATGACTGGAAAAAGGCTGTGGATATTCATTATTATTATTATTATTATTATTATTATTATTATTATCATTATTATTATTATTATTATTCGCCTCTGTAGTGTAGTGGTTAGTGTGATTAGCTGCCACCCCCGGAGGCCTGTAGTACAGCTGCTTATCGGGATGGGGGACTACCTCTTATTCTCAGCAGTGCAGAAGCTAGTGGTGGGAGACAGTCTGTCACTTCCCCTTAAACCGACGTTGGCCTAACAGCCGACTTGACTATGGGCGCAGTTCAATCGGCCTAATTAAAAGGATCTGGAAATATCACTGATTATGGGCGCAATTCCATATCTCCCGATCGTACTCTCCCCTCGCCACCACGTGCTCTTCCATCCCGAGCGCCGACAGTGACAGCAACTCATGGTCTAGTTCAGGTTGCCGCGCTATACAAGTTAGGGACAGCAAAACGTGCAGGTTAGTTACTTCTGTTTAGGTTGCCTCAGAGATGCTTCAGAACTGGTTGTTAACAAGGAGTCCAGACCAGTGTCTAAACAGTAAAAATGCTGCACTTTGGCCCGAAGGGTCTCGGATTCGATTCCCAGCTGAGCCGTGGGGACTCTAATCTCGTGTGGTTAATTCGCCTCGCCCCGGGGACTGGCTCCTCATCACGACGTACAGGTCGCTCTACGAGCGTCAATTTGAAGGATCTGCACTAGGCCACACGTCTTCATTATTTCAGCAAGGAAGAGAGATCTTTCTCACTTTTTCACAATACATTTAATTCTATCCAAGTTCTGTGCATTGCAATAATGGTTTATTGTCGGTCTAGTCTTGCTTTTTGATGGAAAATACCATAAATAATTTGATTGCATATTATGGTAGAAAAAAAGATCGTGTGGCCTTCTGAGAGGCCGAGTGCAGGTGTTTCTAATTGACGCCCGTGGGCAACCTGCGCGTCGTAATGAGGATGAAGTGATGATGAAGACGGCCCATACACCCAGTCCCCGAGCCACGGGAATTAACCCCAGGAGATCAAAATCCCTGATGGTCCGCCCAGAAATTGAACCCGGGACATGGCGGGCCAAAGCCTAGCGCGCTAACCATTTAGCCACGGAGCCGGACATTATGGCAGTGCATGCTACGTA
This sequence comes from Meconema thalassinum, assembly GCA_946902985.2. Lineage (NCBI taxonomy): Eukaryota > Metazoa > Arthropoda > Insecta > Orthoptera > Tettigoniidae > Meconema > Meconema thalassinum. The sequence continues at coordinate 1,061,700,903 of OX336389.2, read as the reverse complement.
TGGTTTCCATCGATCACATGATACCCCGTATATCCACATACACACTAGGTTAACAGGCGCATGCCACAGGGTGCAGTAAGTATAATTATACCACGTACCGAGCAGAAAACATGCTGCACCAACGCATCGTGTAGAGGCTAGCATTCTTTGCTGTCACTGCCAAGATCACAGTTCGATTCCCGGGTCTACTAAGAAACTTTCAGGTCTGAGATTTTGAACTGAGTACACTCAACCTCGTGAAGTAAAGCTTTTATTTCCTTTCTCCTTTTTCGTGCGGCCACCTGAGAGGCCGAGTACAGGTCTTTCTAGTCGACACCTGTAGGCGGCCTGCGCACCGGGATGAGAGATGGAATGGATGAAGGTGGATGAAACTGGGCAAGGATGTGGAAGGAAGCGGCCGTGGTCTGTCAGTAGGTACCGTCCCAGCATTTTCCTAGTGTTGAAAATGGGAAACCACGGAAAACTATTTCAAGGACGACCAACGGTGGGGATCGAACACACGCGTCTACCAAGCCAGTAGTGGACTTGGCCCCATGTCCTAACGCTGCGCTTTAGTGAGCGTAGCCATTGCCGTCGGTGAAGTAAAGATGAGAAGAGGTGAGCTTAATTCCCACCTCAGCCATCCTATAAGTGATTGTCCATGGTTTCCATTTGTTACTCTTCATTCAAATGCAGGGATGGTTTCTAAATTTATGTCACGGCAGCCTCCTTCCCTATCCTAACACACATGACAACTGAGAGTGCAATAGCACAGGTTATCAGACAAATTCACCAACATATTCTTACAATTGTGTTTTTTATTTGGTCGATTTACCCTCTAGGTTGGTGATTCCCACGGACTCAGTGCAGGAACTCACAACTACCGCATTTGGTCGGGGTGGATACAACTGGGGAGGTGTGATCAGCATTTCGCCCAGGCAGCCTCATCTGCAAAGCGAACAGGGGCCTCATGAGGGATGGGAAGGGAGGGGAAGATTGGGATGTAGAGGCAAGGAAGAGGGAAGGAGGCGGCCGTGGCCTTACAGGAGGTACCATCCCGGCATTTGCCTGAAGACGAAGTGGGAAACCACGGAAAACCATGTCGAGGATGGCTGAGGTTGGAATCGAACCCCCTCTACTCATTTGGACCACCCGAGGCTGAGTAAACCCCATTGCATTCCTCATACCACATTTAAAATTCGTGGCAGAGCTGAGAATCGAACCCAGGACCTCCGGGGTGGCAGATAACCATGCTGACCGCTACGCCACGGAGGCGACGTGGTAAAATTATATTCCTAGTTATGATGCACAACCAGTATAGAAATGAAGTGATGTAGTGAGAGATTAATCAAAGCTGTAATGTGAGATGGAAATTTGCCAGCCCCAAAATGTATTGCCTCCGCAAGATATTTAATTAGTTTGATAGCGGAAAAGTTGATTAAAATGGCGTAGTCGATAGGTAAATCTCTGGAGCGACAACAGCATACAATCCAATTAACTTGGCGTCCTATCGTCTCCTTTTCTCGCTGCGACTTGGAGAGGGGTTAGACAAGCTGCTCGCGCTGCCAACACTAGCAACGTCGTCACTACTTCCCTTTCCCCTTCCTATCCGCCTTTCTTGGCTCTCCTTCCTTCCAAGTCCCTCAATTCTCATTCTTCAAGGGTTGAGGGCACTTCCCTTCCTCCTGTCTTTTATTTACATTCTTCTCCTTTTTGTTTCCCATTTCTTCTTCTAGTTTGTAAGGCCGCAGTCAGGGCTGGATTTAAAAGCATGCCGCCTATAGGCTTAAGTCCATTCGCCACCCCCTCTATAGTTCATATTTGCTTAATACATTTGTTTTATACAACAAAAGGATAGAGTTCATTGGCGTTTTCATCTTTTTTGAACATAAAGTTCATTTAGTTTAGATAAAACTACAATTTTAGTGGCTTACATAATAAATGTTATAATGAAATTAGTTATCTACTTCTCTTTTTACTTCTTTTAAGATTCGTTAAAAATGAAATGGGTTTCGAAAGTAATTAATTAATTTGTTCTTGGAGATCAGTGATCACTATTTTACACATATTTTTATATTTTAATGCTAATGACTATCTTTTGTGTAATTGAAGAACTGTGTTCAATTTGAATTAAGTTGCCCTACATGGTGAAAGGAAATTACACAAAATGTAGTTAATTACTGGTTTATTTGTTGAAACATATACAAACTTCTCTAAAACAACTCACCCCACGTAATCTTCGTGTTCAAATTTACATAGCTTTCTTACGAGATTTCTTAATGGCAAACTCGTTAATAATGTCCTCATATGAAAGTGTTTTTGTTGTATTTGCCTCATAACAAAGTAATGAAAGTGAGTTTAACCGTATTTCAGAAATACTAGTTCGCAGATAGTTCTTAACTCTTCTAAGGCAGGAAGAGCTGTATAAGGACTGAAACATATTTTTAAGCAACTTATATTCTTAAATTCATACGGAAAATATTATTAACATCTGAAATACTTCATTTTAGCTTTTGAATGAACTGCCAAACTGCCGCCCCTGAAAATTTGCCGCTCGAGGCTGCAGCCTACTTAGCCTATTTAGAAATACGGCCCTGGACGTAGTTAGTTTTAGTTGTAGATTTCATATTCACCATCACCCAAACCATTAGGGGCCGATAACCTAGATGTTAGGTTCCTTAAAACAACTATTACCATCACAGTACAGACAGTAGCAGCTGTTGCACGAGAACGGATCCCACATTGCTCAAAAAATAAGCAATTCCAACCTGACCATTCACTAACAATATATTAACAATATATCACTTATAACAAGTGCCTTTTTTTTTCTAAAAAGAGTTAAAGGGTTACTCTTATTTGTAGTCGTGATAACATAACGATCTTGCAATTTTCGGCAATTTGTAAAGTCCGGTCATTGTTTGTGCTCGGTCATCAACTTGCAGCTTTTTCGATGCCTGGGTGGATGTTAAATAGTTCGTTATTTTCTTCATCCTTAAAAACTAACCACACGCACAAAATAACAACCTACCCCACCTCCAAACATTAGCCTGCGTGCATATAAGAACGGAGTACCGAGTTGCTGACCAAAAGAAACTGATTCGATAGATCGATTTAAATCGAGGATTACTCGAAATCTCCTCCAGCTGTTGTGAACAGCGCGTTGACGCCAGCTGATCGATGAACTTTCAAGTCGGAAGTTATATTTGCCGGACTAGATACAAATGTACCAATGTTTTTTCTTAAACAGTTTTCAAATATTTAAGGGGTACGCGTACCCCCCGCGTTCCCCCTGCTTATAACTAACAAGTCTTCGCAAATTGTGTAAGTCTCCAATAACTGCTGTAACTAAATTTAATGTATACCGGGTGAATCAGCTGCCCCTAATAATATTGCTCTCTGCAGCCCAAATAAAGCCCTGCGCGGATGCGGATATAGTTTGCATGGCTGTGCGGATAGCGGATAAGTTGCGGATAATATTTGGAGTAAATTTGCGGATAGTTCTTAGAAAAGTTACAATCCGAATTTGTTTAATATCACCACTAGAACCCGGATGTTTATAGCATATCATGTTTTTATCCATGACAAATTTAAGGTGATGATTTAAGCTAATCTCATTCAAATGATGTCATTAAGAGCATAATTAGCACTCCGAACTGAAAAGGGTTGCAATCCTGGCGGTATAACATTCATTTTAAACATTGCACATGACACACTACGTAGCCTAGGGGAACGAAATTCTCCTCAAATATCTAAATGTGTTGCTTAAATACTTAATTAAAATGAAAATCCACAGCCTGCTTCCAGTCGACCGACCGGGTCAGGGATGGAATGAATGAACCCCCATCTAGCGGCGAGGATATGAACTGTGCCGGCTGCCGAAGCCTGCCACACTCCTCTGAGGCAATGATTAATTGAATGACAGATGAAATTAAATGACAGTGGAGAGTGTTGCTGGAATGAAATTTTTGACAGGGAAAACCGGAATACCCGGAGAAAATCCTGTCTGCCTCCGTTTTGTCCAGGACAGATCTCACATGGAGTGACCGGGATTTCACCACGGACCCAGCGGTGAGAGGCTGGCGTGTTGCCGCCTAAGCCACGGAGGCTTCCGCTTAAATACTTAATGCTATATCTATATAAAAGTATTATTGTAATGCCAGTAGATTCAGATAACAAACGTGCGGATGCGGATAACAGTCGTGCGGATGCGGAAAACGTTTTGTTTATCCGCACACGACTCTAAGCCCAACTAACGCGTGTTGTCCAGGAAGGTCGATATTTCTCAGCCTGCATACCGCATATCTAAATGTGTTGCTTAAATACTTAATTAAAATGAAAATCCACAGCCTGCTTCCAGTCGACCGACCGGGTCAGGGATGGAATGAATGAACCCCCATCTAGCGGCGAGGATATGAACTGTGCCGGCTGCCGAAGCCTGTCACACTGCAAGCATATCCCGAAAACGATACTGAACACTATTATTTTTCCCTGGTATTAGTTCGTAGCCATATCGAGGGAAAAATAATAGTGTTTAGTATCGTTTTCGGGATATGCTTGCAGTGCATTAGTACCATACGATATGCAAGCAGAGATATATCGACCTTCCTGATAACAACGCTAGTTGGGCTGCATAAATCAGTATTATTAGGAGCAGCTTTTATTATTTCTCTCTTTTTTTTTTCGTGTGGCTTCCTGAAAGGCCGAGTACAGGTCGTTCTAGCTGACGCCCGTGGGCGACCTGCGCTTTGTAATGAGAATGAAGAAATGATGATGACGACGCCTAGACCCAGTCCCCGGGACACGGGAATTAACCCTAGGAGATTAAAATCCCTAATGGCTCGGCCGGGAATCGAACCCAGGACCCTTCGGGCCAAAGCCTAGCACGCTAATCAATTAGTCATGGAGCCGGAGAGGAGCAGCTGATTCATCCGGTATATTGTAAACACCATTACCCACATAGGCTACTTGTAGACTTAGATTTAACGGCCCAAGTGTAGAAGATCTGATAATCTTTCCTACTCTAACTGGGTGTCAGAATTCCAATTGACTAAACTTTCAACACGCAGGATTATTTCTCACCAGATATATTTGTATAAAATTATCAATGGTATCGCAGACACGAGTGAAACTATAGGGCAAATAAATTTCAAAGTGAGAAATAATGTCTCAGAAAAGGAAAACTCCTAACAGTTAAAAAATTAATTCCGATTTGCATAAAAATACACCTATATTGAATGTGTGCTGTACTTACAATAATGCTCTCAGTTGACAACAATTTAGATTTTGGAATGTCCTTGCTAAATTATGGAAGAAAATTACACTTAGTTTTAGCTGTCAAATGATTCACTATTATAAAGATATTAAATTTACCTACTATTAGTTTTAGGTGTCACTTAATTACTAATTACCAATACTAATCATTCATGCCAACCTTACATATTTCATTGCCATTGTATTAGTACCCAATATATGAATCTAGTTTTACATTACGTGACCAAATATTAAAAATCATGCTTCATTTGCTGTTATTAGGACTAGAACTTGTGTATATTTCTTGTTAACAATTTCTATTGATTTTTATTTTGTATTCTAATGTATTTTCATGTATTATCTGTGTGTAAAAAATGGTTTGCTACTGTAATTGGGGCACTGCCCTGATTTGTCAATACATAAATAAGTAAATAAATAAATACATACATAAATGATAGCTTGACGATCGAAACTGGTCATCCAAGTGAATTTATTTATTACTGTCATGTAATTCTATTTCAGGTTTAGGGAAACACCCATTGCAATTGGGTACAATCATGCTGACCAACTGAAAAGCATTAATTTCGATTACTAAGGCAACACTGAAAAATGGCTTACATCTCGATAATGATTTACACTTTACTTCCAGTCAAATCGAGCAAATTATAGCTGCGGGAAATTTGTATTTGATCTTAATTCGTTTGAGGGGTTTGGGGCATCATGGTCATCAGCCCCGTGTAGTTGGGTGTGTGTGGTGAACTTGTCTGATAACCTGTATTCTTGTGATGACGGTAGTAGTGTGTATACCTTCATTAGGGTCAGGGTCGAGGTGGGTGCCCCGAGACTTGATGTGAGGCACTATTCCGGCATTTGCCTGGGGTAGTGTGGAAAACCGCGGGGTAAATCTATAGTCAGGATATCCGCTGTCAGCGCTGAGATTATAACCTACGATCTCCAGACATTTCCATTAACATTGGCTTGATTTGCATCTTCTTTAGCGGTTCCATGGCTAATTGGTTAGCGTGCTCGGCTTTGGCGCGAAGGGTCCCGGGTTCGATTACCGGCCGGGCCGGTAGGGATTTTAATCTCCTGGGGTTAAACCCTGTGGCCCGGGGACTGGGTGTATGTGACGTCTTCATCATCACATCACCCTCATTATGACGCGCAGGTCGCCCACGGGCGTTAACTAGAAAGACCTGCTTTCAGCCTCTCTGGAAGCCAGACGAAAGAAAAAAAAAGCGGAAACTAATCGTAACCTGCCCTTGCGACCGTGGTGCACGATTTAACGAGCACGGCGAATGAAATTGCTACTAAGCAACTATTTTATTTAAAGTAACAGAGAAGTATCGATGCGATACGTTGGCAACTCTAACTGTAACGGTAGCCTCGTTATTTTTGTAAGTACCGGTAGCTCTAACGTAGTTACTTCCCCAAGACTACTGAATACGGCTCAGTGTCGCATTATCAGCATTACTGCTAGGGCATTATGTTTCAACTAGCGGGCCCGTGCGAGAAATCTCGCATGTTCATAAACCACACTTTCCCCAATAGATTTATAATGAGAGACTTAAAGAGAAATGTTCTTTTGTTTTTATTTCAACCAATTGATTATGGAACACAATTTACATTTCAATTAGAATTCCAAGTTCTACATTCCCTAACTTAAGAAGGCAATCACTGAAAACTGGATCATCATAACATTCACCGGTTATTCGATATTTATGAAATTATACGATTTGAATACTCATTCCTTTGATTTACTGTTTCTGAAATCCATGCAAAATGATAAAGGAAAGACCTCAGAACGTTCCAATGACATGAAACAGGCTTCACAGCGGCCAAAAGTTGAAGTGGACAGCAATTATGGAGCGTATTTTCCTACAGCAACAGTATCTGCTAATCGCACACTTTGTACATTTAAAAAAAGTCATTTTGTAATGAAATTATATATATTTATGAATCTAGAGTGCAATTTGTCACTGCTAATGTCTATTCTCTTTCATTTGAATGCTCATTTGTCACGATCGGTCGCTTGTGAGCGCCGCAGGAGGGATCTATACTACTGAAATAATATATAATGATGATGATGGAAACATCCGTCCCTCCTTAAAAAGATAAAGATAGTTACTGTTGTTTTAAGGGGCGGAACAGCGAGGTGATCTGCCCCTAAAAAGAAGGCAGTCATTATACTGAATTAGACGAAGAGTGCTAATGGAGGGGAAATATACAATAAATTCGAAGAGGCAGCAAGAAACATAACGGCACTGGTGCTTTCTTTTGCAACACTCTCCTTGAGAAGAGGCAAGAAGTTAGCACAGCATAGCACCGGTTTGAACGCCTCCAGTCTTCCTGGACGAGCGTGGGATGAGTGGTCATCGCCTCGCCTACCAGCCAAAGGTGACGTCACCAAACAAATAATTACCTAACTGGTTCCTACCTGCCCGCAGACTATGAGACTGCATGCGTGTTCAGACACTGATTTTTTTGTTGCTGTTGATTCATTTTAGGGGCTTTACGAGCTTGATGGTCGCCGACCGAGGTGAGTGGAGGCCTACACCACGTAACACCACCAGTATCGGGCATGAAGTCATCGAAGTACAGTCAGCCAAGGAGAACATCCTGTACGCAAGGCCACAAGCATTGATAGTCGTAACATTACACAATTCCTGTAAACATTGAATGAATTTTTGCTTTCAGAGTTTCATAATTTTTGCAGTGTTGGAATTTCCTTTTTTTGAACTCGAGATATTCTTAAAATTTCCTACGAATAATACACCTAATTGTCCGCGGTGGCCGAGAGCACTTATGTTCTCCCTCGTGCCTCGCTGGTATAGGAAGAGTGTGGGTTCGAACCCTACCTCGGCCGTCCTGAAAATAGTTATCCTTGGTTTCCCATCTTCACCCCCAGGCAAATGCCGGGACGGTTTCTTTCAGCAGGTCCACGGCCGACTTCCTTCCAACTCCCTTCCCTGACCTTTCCTTCGTTAGACCCAAGTTAGCGGACGCCTGGGCGGTCGGCCTGTCACCATCCCCAGCTGTATCTGCTGACAAAGTGTGCCCAGCTCCAAGACACAGTCCTTGTGGAGGTAGAAGGAAGAATCCCTCGCAGAGTCCGTGGGTGAAGCTGAGCTTGGAGGATAAGCGATTTAAAAATTAAAATAATAATACACTTATCCATATCATCCAGTGTAATCTCAATTGCAGGCGGTTTGCTCTTTGTACGAAATGTTTGAATTTTATTTTCGCTGCATCTTCTTCCTTTCGTATTTCACATATAGTTTTCATACGAAACAATAAATAATGTTATAGGATTTACGTCCCTTTTAACTACTGTAGCTTTTGGAGACACTTTCCTACGTAAGCCACACCACCCCGTGGTATAGCAGCTAGCATTCTTGGCTGTCACCCCGTAGGCCCAGGTTCAATTCCCGACTTTGCCAAGAAATTTGATGCTGGAACGGGGTACACTCAGCCTCGTGAGGCAAAACTGAGAAGAAGTGGCAGAGCCGGAAATTGAACCATGATCTACAGAGCAATTTTAAGAAACTAAACGTCACCTTGTGCATTCAAGAATATCGCCGTGACTGTAAAAGGAAATAAGAAAGACAGGAAGCATTTATATTTGACCTCGCGGTGGAGTCGTCATGACTGCCACAAGGAGCTGCAGCAAACCAAGAGACCATGACTTTGCTGACAGTGCTCAAGCAGAATGTTCTTATAGGTATTTCCGCACTCCCCCCAGGCAAATGGCGGTAATGTACCTTATTTCAAGTCCCGGGGCACCTACCCTACTCAATTACCATTTACAGTCGCACACATTGGTACAGTCACTAAAGAAACACAAATACAACACACGCCCAAGTGCATGCAGCTGATGATCAAAAATGTCCTTACCCCCAAACCGAATTAATACTTTGGCCGGCTAAAGCATGCAGTGATGTTTTTACACAGCCCATCCAGTATTTCGAGTTTGTTTTCTAGAGCTGTCGATCGAAAAAAAATTGATCGGTTATCCGAATGCCTTTAACTGGTTAACCGGTCGATTAATCGAATGTTAGTCGGTTTCACACAGGATCAGTTTGAGAAAAAGAAACCTTTGAATAATAACTTATATTTTAAGATGTTTACAATTCCATTTGCTATGAGGAAGATATAATTTTAGTTTTTTAATTGTATTCGTGGTGTGCAGGTAAAAATATAGAATTCAAAAGCATTTAAGTTATTAATATTATTTAAAATGTATTTCAATATTGATTATTTAATAACACAAGAGTTTGAAGTTGACAGTTACTTACAGACACACTTCTTTGCTTCAGGACTTCAGACATGTCAGTAACTTGTCATTGCTCAGAACTAAGGGCTTCCCTTCTTTTTGTAACAATATTTCCAGCGTCACTGAACACTCTCTCACACGGAACTGAAGTAGCTGGGGGGGGGGGGGGGGGGGGGGGCGTGGTGGCTCAGCGGTCTAGCTGTATGCCTCTCACCAAGGCGGTCCGGGTTCGATTCCCGGTCAATGCATGTGAGATTTTCGAAGTGAAATGCCATGTCCTGTGGTTCGGATTCCACGTAAAAAAAGGAGGTCCCGTGGCTCATGATCTCAAGATTAACGGTCACGTTAAACTACAAGCTTCCTTTTTTGAAGTAGCTGGAATGCAAAGCATTTTCTTCGCTATGCGTGCAAGATGTGTAAGTTGGACTGAATGTATTTTCCACCATTGTAGAGGGTCTGCGAAGTCATCTTCTAGTTCAGTGGTTCTTAACCGGTGGTCCGTGGACCACAGGTGGTCCGCGAGTGCCTCGGGAATGGTCCGCGGGAGAAAAGGGTCCACCAGCACGTATAAAAAAGTGACCAATAGATGGGGATTTCGAAAAGATGTGCGTTGAACGAGAATCGTCCGAATGTGTTCGCGGCGATGACTATCAGGTTTTGAATTGAAATATCTTTAAAATACGTGTTATTGAGGAAGGGCTACAACTGATAAGGCGTATTGGGGGTAGGGGAGGGGTGGGGGTGTAGGGTGGTGGGGGGAAGGATGGGGTGGTCCGTACATGATTCAATTTCAGGCTGAGTGGTCCGCAGACTTCTACGGGTTCAGAACCACTGTTCTAGTTCCACCAACGACTTGTTAACTTCAGTAATATTACAATAATAGCCTATCCGATATTTCCTTTCCTATTGTTTATAAAACAGTTACCGGGTGAGTTAGCCGTGGTCATTACGGCATGACTGCTGGCAGTCGCTCACATCCGGAAGGTGAGGAGGTTCGAATCCCCCCGCCGGCAACCTTGAAGATGGTCTTCTGTGGTTTCCCATCTTCCTTCCAGGCAAATGTCGGGGTTGGTCCCTAACTATAGGCCACAGCCGCTACCTTCCAACTCCTCGTCCTTACCTTCCAACTTCCCTCCCCAACGGTACTTGTAGCTCACCCATTGGGTGTCCGTCTCGAAGCAGCTACAAAACTGGCGAGCCGAACATGTCCTCGGACACTTCCAGCACTAAAGAAGCCATACGCTATTTTTTTTTTTTTTTTTTAGTTTAGAAGAATGCAATTAAGGAGATATTGTATATCTGAAGCAAAGGCATGAGCAACAGCTAACTTTAAAGACCTGTCAATCTTACAATAGCTGATGCCAAATGGCAAATACTAATACAATACTTAGTTTATGTCGAAATGGAAACATTATGTGTCAGAAAACTGTATCATAATGAGGCTCATATAACACTAATTTTCATTACGAAAGGGTTTCTCCCACCAATCAGAGCTCAAGAAACAGTTGTGTGACCAATTAGGTAAGGATACCTTCGCGCATGCACTCAAAATCCACCGTCCATATGTTCGCGTAAATAAACTGGCGAATATGAGACAAGAAATAGCACTGTACCTTAATATCCCCAACTCCAATTTCTACAAAGCGCATTGCTTTCAAATGACTTCGGTGACAATATTAGTGAATGCTATAGAGCTGGACGGCAGACTGTAAACAATAGGTGTTCTGTGTTGGCAAGCAAAGTGAATGGTCTCTGCTTTCGGAGTGCCTTGACCCACGCATGCACTCTGTTCAGTCAGCAAAGCCCTGTTTGCTAACTGAAGTAACTGAATCCCTCAGATATTATTATGAATATTTATGTTAAAACATATAATAAAGTTATAATATTATCGTCGAACATAAACAGTCGTATGCAACTCGCCTATAATGGTAATTAAGACACTCGTATGGAAATTATAAAACTCGCTTACTCTCGTTTTATAAACATACTCGTGTCTTAATTATTGGCATTATAGGCTCGTTGCATGATGCACTATTTTGTGCTACACAAAACACTTACTTTTTCTACACCACACTACTATTTTAATCGGCTCGATTAATCGACTAAACACACTGATTGGTTAATCGGTCCGATTAATCGATTAATTCGACAGCTCTCGGTTTATCTATTTGCTTTAGCATCAGCCAATAACACTTTATCCTTTGAAGTAGGCCACATTCCTCTTAGGTGGAACTCTAAATTAGGTAAAGATGGGGCAGAGAAGCTCTCGGACCATCTCGTGGTGTTGCGGCTGTCAAACCGGAGTACACTTGGTCACGTGAGGCAAAACATCCTAGAAGTGGTTTTCCGCGGTTTCCCATTTCTACCTCTGGCAAATGCCGGGATGGTTCTCAAATTAACGCCACGGCCACTTCCATTCATTAGACCAAATTATTGTTTTCTTGGTGGGGTATTTTTTATGTTCTAAACATTTCTGATGTAAATTTCTCCCCAACTTTTTGTATCAAAGGAACCACTTACCCTTCTTTTCTAATAATAATAATAATAATAATAATAATAATAATCAAAGCAAAGTCGGGTAGGCCTATGTTATGTAAGCATCTTTGGAGGAAATTACCTAAGAATCCTCAGGGGCTTACAACTAGTGGGACTAGGGTTGGTTACCACGTGACCCCAACTGAATGTGGTATTGCTTACACTTAATTGTGTGATGCTCCTCTTATCCTTCCCGCCGACTTCCATTGGTCAAGTCTTGTTTCCTTCTAATCCAGATGATATTAGTGTATCCGAGACCTAGCGTACCTTTCAATTTCCCCCATTTAATTCGCTGTCGTCTGTTTTCTTTACTGATACTCTCCGAAATCCCCTTCCCACTAAGAGGGCCTAAAGGAGACAGGGTGAGTGTAGGCTATTCCCACAACGCACGGTATAGCCCACCCCCGATAGTGCTACACCCACCTTATGACTGGTGAACTTTGGAGGCGACCCCGAGGGATTCCTGAGCTAGTTCCGTTTTTCATTTCCTTCTTCTAGCGACTTTGGGGTTCACTCTATCCTTTTTGTATTTCCTATCTGCTTTTCATGCCTCTATTTCTTTCCATATCCTTTCCCTGTTTTCTATTTCCATTATTTTTCCTTTTACTTTGTCTATTTCTTCTTCTTCTTCTAGCTGTAGCATAACCTGTGTTATTCTTGTATATGGAGTAGTGTCTTTATATAGGAGCCGCCACGCTGCTCTTTCCATTCCCTTCCACACATCTAGTGTACTGTAGAGTAACGGACGGTATGCTGTGAGTCTCCAAGGTCAAGCTGACTACTTTGGGCAGACAGACTTCCAGCCACGTTTCAGCGACAGCAGTCACTCGTCACCTGCCGTGCTGTTGGCATCCTGTGTTCATACTTAAAATATATGCACGCAATCGTCTTGAGTTCGGCGCAGTTAAGGAAGGGGGTTCTCTTCCAGCTCCCCACCACTCCTACTGTACCATGACCTTGAAGCCTCACCACATACCGTCCGTACCCCTACCTCCAGACTTCATCGAACTTATGGTTCAATGTCCTTTGCACATAGCAGAAGCTCAACTTAAAAATAATACAATGTTTGGCGGGAATGTATATCCATGTATATAAAGAAAGCTGCAAGGGAGACTTGTTGCTGTTGTGTGTGACATTTGACTGTTGTTATTGATTCCTTTAGGGGCTTTCGGATATCATGGTCATCTCGCCCCATGTACTTAGGTAAGTGTTGGCTGATAGCATGCGTCATTGTGATGGATGTAGAGAGTGTGTATTTGAAATTGAGGTTAGGATTTGGTAGGAGGTGGCCATGTCCTTAATTTAGGTACCATCCCAGCATTTGACTGGAGTAGGAGGATGGCTGCGGAGAGTAACGAGCACACCTCTTCTCATATCTGACTCGCGAGGTTGAAGGAACCCCATTCCAATGTCAGATCAGAATTAAATTTCTTGGCAGATACGGAACTCGAATCTGGACCTCCGCGATGACAGCCAAGAATTGCAAGGAAGAGAATGGAAAGGCGCAGTAGTGTGGCTCCCTAGGTTTTGAATGCCCACCATCGATATGACACAATTGCATCATTTGTCATAAATGAGTGTAAATTACACAGAAATTCGTTGTGACCGGGGATCGAACCACTCCAGATTCTCTCACAGTATTTGTCTTAGAGCAGGTTCACACCCTAATAATGCTGAGTTGATTATACGCATAAAAATACAGTATTTCAGGCACGTGTTCTCACGCGATGGAAGACAACATTGTGGAAAGAAGACAGCAGAACAATACGAGATGGTACACGAGACTATTTGGCCGACTGACGATTTTCACACGCAGTTGTGCACTGGCAATGGAAGATGCTCGTAGATGAGACAGCCTGAGGTCAAACCATGACAACTCGGACAACAGGAAATTCTTTACTTGAAATGCAGAATATTATGCTTTATTTTCATCTTTCAGTTTGCTACTTAGAAGTTTATTAAATGATTGCATTTGCATTATAGAAAAAAAAAACTAAAATTTATGTTTGGTCACGATTCGTTATTATGACCATGGTTAGGATTTATATGTACTAAAAAGTGTCAAATTATGTACATATACATGTAAAATATTTCTTCTTAAATATGGACAATAAAACAAAATGTTCATGCTTCAAGCGATCATTATCATATCCATTACACTTGGGCTATGAAATTTATGTACGAAAGTATGGGTGAAAATATTTACAATATATACGGTCATTTAGTTGCAGTAGTAGTTAAGATAATGCAACTCGTCAATATGTGTTAGTTGTAGACTATGTGATGTTTTGTTGAGATACTAGAAGTGCTCATTGACCTCCGGAATTTGCTTGTTTGGAGTGAAAATGTGGTTGTTGTAAACGGTCAATTCAGATGGTATTGTGCAGGCTACTTATCTGGTAGAGTCTTGCGCGGTAAATTCTTTTAAGGATTAGGGAATAACCCGTCTCATCTGTGTACAATCGTGTTTACCGGCTGAAAAGCATCACTGAAAAATGGCTTCAAACACCATAATGGATAATAAAACTTAAGTGTCAAAACATCTACATAATATATGCCAATATGTTTCGCAAAATATGGACAGTAAAATTAATTCAACCACTGAACACTACACTTTGTTACAAAAATACATTAAAAATACTGGATTTATAAATTAAATTATTCATTTTTTTCAGTTCACTTCCTTTTTATTTGTAGTTCAATCATCCATTGATTATTTCCGCTGCCATTACAGTGTGCCATAAAATGTGGTTTTAAATGCTAAACCCTGAAGCTTCTTCTGTTGTCTCGCAAAAGTGATTTGTATTGGCTGAAGCTTCGATTTATCGTACATGAGATGACTGGCGGATATATAAAATTCACTGTATCAGCAGGAGATATATCTGATTCTAGTTTTACATTACATCTCCTCAAAACCTGGATTTCTTGAAAACTTGCATATCTGAAGGTCCAGGTCCAGCGCTGGTACTTACTCAAAGGAATTGTTACAGCCACACACTTTGTCATTTATAGCTCTTCAGGCGGTCAACGCACATTTGCCCAATGAGTGGGCGGAGTACCCAAAGTAACTTGTAAATATGAAAATACACTCCTGGAAAATTGGCATGTATTAGTTCATTATTACTATTAAAATGGCCCACACACTTAAGAAATCTTTCTTTGCTCAGAAACAATTTATGTAGGCCACATAATTGTAAACTTGCCCTCTGTTGCACTATTTTGTCACTGAAGACGACAATTCTATATATTTTTACTCCTAAGAATAAAATATAGGCCTACACCAATATTGCATTAACAATCTCTAAATATGGGAAAATATATATTTTACATACCCGTATAAACATGTACCAATATGGAAAAGTATGGAAAATAAATGGGGGCTGCGTGTCGCAGTCGGTAGAGGCGCTGAGCTTCTAACTGAAAGGGAGTGGGTTCGATTCCCACCCAGGTAGTGGATTTTAGAAACAAAACTACCACTTTCGGACGCAACTAGCCCTGGGGTTCACTCAGCCTACACCAGAAATGAGTACCAGGGTAATTCCTGGGAGCAAAGACGGCTGGGCGTGGAGCTGACAACTCCATCCCATCTAGTGCCGATGTCACAAAAGGTGGAAGCCTCTGCCTTCCACTACTCCCAGGGCCTCCTTGGCCTGTACGGAGTTGGCTTTGCTTTGCTTTTATGGAAAATAAATTAGTTTAATTTGAATAGAGGACATAATCGATGGAGATAAGTTAAAAATATGTCTATCTGTGTAATAAAGAAAAATGTAAATACATAGACTATACCTAGGTTGGACTACATCCCTTCCCTGAATATGACCCTTGCTATTCGCACTGTCCCGTCGTTGTGGGTTTTCGCTGTGGGTGTACACATACTGTAGTAGTCGGGTGACTGATGACAGGAGGTAGCTTAGCTGTGACAATATTGTCGGTCGGACTTTGTTTGGGCAGCACCCATGTGATATTCTGATTTGCAGTCTGCTTAGAATTTCTGTATGTGCTGCAGATAATAACAGTTGAGGTGACAGCAATAAACGATTGTTATTGTAATGGTCTTGCTTAGGCTGGGATGACAAGTGAAACGGTATTTACTTTGCTCCACGTTGAGCGTACAAATGTAATGGTTTCGCTAGCCCACACTGTTGGGTGAGAAATGTAACTGTTTACCTTTGCCTAAGCTATGTTGTTTTAATGGGCGCCAAGACCTCAATGCAATGTTGAAATCTAAATTTGTATTTAACAACGTCTAGCTCTGGCAGAACACCTTCAAGACTCTATTCACTCAGATCGTGGTATGATTTGATCATTAACCCAACAAACAATTGTATCAGGAGAAGGAATTGGTCTATATCTAATGCTACCTACTGAAAGCAAAGATTGCATTGTAAAAGAAATGAATTTATTATATAAAACAAGTATAGCAAAATTAATAATAATAATAAGTTTAAAATTTAAATTGGAGCGTTGTGATTTGAATATTACCGATAGAAAATTACGTGAAAACGGAGTCTGATAAATTGATTTTACTCTTATTTCCAAGCTATGAAGTTACTGAAATATGAAATATAAAACAAAGAAAATGAGAGATTGCGTATTTCTGCGTCATGTGCGCTTACCATTGGAAATTGCCAAAGCATCTCCCTCGTTCTTGATGATGCTGTGTGCTTCCCACAGTCTCCTGGACGTCGTCATCTCCGTCGAAATTTGATGATATCCTGGTAGATTATATAATTCTATGGTCCGTACCTCGGACCCAAACTCGCGTAAAACCGCACTGGTTACGTTTTACAAAAGTTCGTTGCTAACTCCACTGAACATCGGAGCGACACGCACTTGCGACCGTACACCGCAAGTTCTACACAGATAGTCCTTAACTCCACCGAACATCGGAGCCACTCGCACGCGCATCCATACTCGTCAAGTACTATACAGATTGTTCACGTTTCACGGCGCGTCGAACGATATATTCACCTGTCGGTTCCCCCACTCCAGTCTCAACTAGCTTACGTCGTCTCCCCTGATTGGCTGAACCACCACGCGATCTTCTCCTCCTCCGGGTCATTACACTCGGCGACAGGGTTCCGTTTCAACAATTCGCCTCTTCTTGACGATGCGACCCAAGATTGCGTCATGCTCCTCGACAAGATTCAGCGTGTACTTGAAATCCCAGTGAGTCATCTCTCTCAAATACCCTAACTGACAAAAACTCCGTAAAATTCCGTAATCGCATAATTTTCTATGATATCGTCGTTCGTAATAATTTGCTGGATAGCGTTTTCTAAGACATAGAAAACCTATCTGAATGCTAATAATTTTTATAAAATGCTCCGAAAATACCTTAATAATAATTATAATAAATTAATAATAATAATAATAAATTAACATGAAAAATTCTCTTGGCTGAACAATTTGCCGCGTAAATAAATATAGAATGGCTTCCTACTGACTTATGCCAGTTGCATAAAACCCCTCGAAAAACACGTTACATATTCGCCTCGGATCATCGGATGATTTACCGTGACGACGGTCCATTATCCGATTATCCCAGACACGTTAATAAACCCCATCCAAAATACATATTACATAAATGAAATCACCCTAAATTACAGATATATACACTCATAATTTTTCTTCACGCACTTTGCGTCAAAGTTTGTTGTCACTATGGATTGCACTTTGCAACCAGTCCAATGTTTTACGTATAGAATATTGTTCCACGGATATTTCCGCCTCTCAAATTCCTCTATGTTGGAGAAATAGACATAATTAATGTGTGAGCACTATGTATTTATGATGTCATATCACACGCATTTAAGGTGTTCTGATATATTTATATCACCATAGAACTTCCTAATTTCACTGGAGGTCCCCTCCTTATGGTGACATTTAATTCCACTTATCACTGAGCACACGATCACACTATTGTGGCAGCGCCTCATGACCATAATACTTAATCTCTCTTTGAAGTAGATTAAATTACTATTGACTTCTGAAAAAAAACAGTAAATGCGCATTACATATAACACCAAATATTTCTGTGCCGTAAGCGCCCTGTCTTGTTAAGTTCCCGTTAACCATATTCTACTTAATACTAGCTCTCAACACAGACCATTTCTCCTCACACAAATAATACCATTGTACAGATTATTTTAAATTACACACTTACAAATCTTACATGGCGAGGCCGTAAACAGAAATCACGTGTGCTGATATGTATGAGTTTCATGAAGGACTGTCTCGCATTCTGATGGCCCATCTTTTATCTCGTGGACGCCTTAAGCTAACAAGCCCTATTCAAGCGCTCCCCCATCTCTTGGAGATAAATGGGAACCCATCAGCGCTGCCAAAATGGCCTTGGTGCATCGAGACAATTTAGTGCTCAACAGCATCCGACAATCCCGTCATATTTCCCTGTACCTTAAAAACTCTCATTTACTTACATACTACCCCCCTGTGTGACTTCTGATACGCCTGCCTTAAGACCAGATCCTCCCACGCACCAAATACCACACTTACTCATTTGATAGGCTGGCTCGCCAGCTAAACACACTCACTTTATGACACATATTTTCGTAGACTATGTATATTATACGTTCCGTATAATCTGTTTCCCTCACTATTCTCCAGCACATATGCTGTTTTCCCAATACGTTTGGAAACTATAAATGTTACTCCGTCACCTGCTTCCAACCTTGCCAGTGGCTCCCTTAAATGAACGTCATCACGTTGCTCTACCTAGCATATTTCTCAGTGTCTGTAACGATGCCCTGTTGCTACTGTCCACACATGCTAACCCTACCTTCCTATGGTGTCACACCTCTACTCGACACTCTATGACCTAAAAATGTCACTTCTGACTGACAGAATGACGACTTAGACAGCTTCAAAGTGAACCCTGCCTGATCTAACTTTTGAAAAACTATATTTAAATGACATAGATGCTCCTCAAAACTGCGTGAACTAATTACCATATCATCTATGTAAATGGTTACAAACTCTCCTGTGTCATCCCCTAATGCGATGTTTAAAGCCCTAATTAAAGCTGCTGAACTACTCTTTAACCCATAAGGTGTTCTACAAAATTGATAAAGGTTATATTTATGACTAAAAGCTGTAAATGGTCTATCTTCGTACATAAGTGGCACTTGCCAAAAACTGGAACTCAAATCTACACAAGTGAAATACTTCTTCCCCTCAAATGTTTGCATTAATTCCTCTATTGACATAGATTTCAGCTGATCTGAACTAATTCTACTGTTAACCAAACGAGCGTCTAAACAAATACGAACAGTGCCGTCGGTCTTGGGTACCGTGATCAAAGAATTAACATATGGACTGTTAGAGTGCTCAATAATCCCATCTTCAAGCATCTGGTTAATTTGTGCCTCAACTGCACTCTGATAAGCGAAAGGTACAGGATATCTATGTCCTGTGAATACTGACCTATCAATAACGTTCAATGAATGTGTATAGCAATTGGCCATACCAATGCGATCCTCAAAAACTCTCCTATTACACAATAACACATCATAGAGCCGAACACATTGTTCCACCTCTATATTACCCTGAAATGCAGCATCACGTAACGAGTCCTCTAGACTTCCGTTCGTAATCACACTGCCCACAAAACATGGAGAACCCCGCTCTACGGCTAGCGATATCTCATTTAAAGTACAAATCACACCTACAATACTACTCCTCTGAATATGGTCATTGAACGCTACTTCTACTTCAGAATCTCCCCATTTAAATTTCAAACTCCCTACATCATAACATAAGTTACCAGACACTCTACTTAGCCACTCTGAACCCAAGATAACACTGAATACTAAATTTGGAATTACAAGGCAAATCTGCTTCTCTATATGATTATTAATTTTAATGTCTACTAAAACTTGCTTAGAAATTACTTTAGACCTCTTCCCAACAGCTGTGATAACAAAAGTGCTTTTAATTGGCATCTCCTCAAAATTTACTCCAGTTCCTTTCATTTTATCATAAAATGCACTACTTATGCAACTCTTCATACAACCACTATCAATTAAAACATCTGTGTACGCCTCGGACACGTTAAATTTAACTATGGGGCTCTTACTAACCACTTCCTGAATAATACCTTCATCATTTAGTTCATGTAATAATTCATTTCTTACATTTAGGTCATAGGGTTCCTGTATAATTGTATGAGATTCTGACCTTACTTCGCAGCCTGGTTCGCGTTTAAAGAACCGCTACAGCTGGCCGTAGTACTAGTTACTACTGCACTGGTCTGGTTGTTCTGGGCTGTGTTGTCATTGTTTGGCTGTATATTACTACCACTAGGCTGTCCTCTTCCTTGACCCCTATTCTGGTTGTAATTATTGTCATTATAATTTCTCCCTTGATTTCCCCTGAAATCATTGTTTCTCCCTTGATTTCCCCTGTAATCATTGTTCCTCCCTTGATACTGATTACCATAGCCATTTCCTCTGTTCTGATTTAGCTGATGATTATTATTATTTCTATTTTGAGCGTTGGCCCCTTCGCCACCGTTCCCTTGAACTTCCTGATGCCTGGCTTCATTAGGTCTATTATTATTATTACCCTGGTTCCTATTGAAATTGTCCTCATAACCCCCTCTCCCTAGTGCATCAAATGTGCTTAACAAATTTTCTACTTGTGATATAGTCTTTACATTCTGGATACAAGCAGCCTCCTTGATCCTATAGGGAAAGTGCCTAAGTAGCAACCTTACCACATCACTTTCCTCCTTCAAGCCATCCAGATATTTACACACTAATACCTGCCCTAAAAAGTATTCGGTCATGGTGGAGCTTCCTTTAGGGTTATATTTACCACACACTACTCCCTCACGATGCTGCGACTGAATAACCTCATTCCAGAACTTTTCACAGAATTTCATTTTAAAATCATTGATATCAGTAAACTTGTCTCTGTAGACAGCAAACCAATTCCTCGTTTCCCCCACAAACACTTGTTCTAAAATTTCAACTACCTGGCACCACTCAATACTACCATTTTCCAACCTCTCCCCGAATTTATTTTCTATAGTGTTCATGAACTCCATTGGGCACCCCTGTCGATTGCTGAACTTACCCAGTTCTACCTCCCTGTATGTGCTATTCACAAAAACTGGCCTATTCTGACTATTTTCTTGCCTGATCCTAGCTTTTAATTTTAATTCTAATTCTGCGATTTTCTCCTCAGCCTTCCTCTCAATACTGTTTACTGTTAATTTAATGTTTCCTTCTGATTCTTCTACTTTATCATATAGCTTTGCTTGTTTCTCCTCAATCTTGCTAATGCTTTCCCTATTACTCTCTCTTAAATCATTTACTTCTGCAACTACTTGTGAGTGGACTTTCTCAATTCTACCCCCCAGCTGTTCCTTAACCTCTTTAGTAGCTACCTGAATTTTGTCAATTTCTCCCCCCAATTGCTTTTTGACCTGCTGTGTTTCCAGTTGCACTAGTTCTTTTAAATTTTCAGCCTGTGTACTGATTCTAATTTCCAACTCCTCCTGTACTTTTCCTAATTTTCTGTCTACATCTGCAATAATCTCTTTAGCCTTTTCTTCCATCACCCCCCTGATCTCACCTCTAATCAGTTCGAATTTGTCACTCATTTCCCTACTGTTTTGTTCTAATTTAGCATTTAAAGTTTCATTACTCTCTCTATTTTCCCTACTGTTTTGTTCTAATTTTGCATTATTCTGTTCTAATTTTGCATTATTCTGTTCTAATTTTGCATTTAAAGCTTCTGTACTTTCTTTATTTTCCCTACTGTTTTGTTCTAATTTTGCATTATTCTGTTCTAATTTTGCATTTAAAGCATCTGTACTTTCTTTATTTTCCCTACTGTTTTGTTCTAATTTTGCATTATTCTGTTCTAATTTTGCATTTAAAGCATCACTACTAACTTTGTTCTGATACATGAACTCGAGAAGTAAAGTTTTTAATTCTGGTTGGCCGCCTACACTCCCTGTTTCAGTATCGGGATTTACCTCCGCTACCCCGGTACTACCATCACTCGACATACTGCTCGTATCATCATTCTCCAGTTGATGACCACTACGTAACCTCATCTGTCTTTCTTTCTCATCCCCCATAATGATATACACTGATAAAGACAAATAACCCCCAAAATACAGGCACAGAAATATATACCCTTCTCCTTCCACAAATGTTATTAGGTTTTCAGCCCCAAGTTGTCGGCGACAAATGTAATGGTCTTGCTTAGGCTGGGATGACAAGTGAAACGGTATTTACTTTGCTCCACGTTGAGCGTACAAATGTAATGGTTTCGCTAGCCCACACTGTTGGGTGAGAAATGTAACTGTTTACCTTTGCCTAAGCTATGTTGTTTTAATGGGCGCCAAGACCTCAATGCAATGTTGAAATCTAAATTTGTATTTAACAACGTCTAGCTCTGGCAGAACACCTTCAAGACTCTATTCACTCAGATCGTGGTATGATTTGATCATTAACCCAACAAACAATTGTATCAGGAGAAGGAATTGGTCTATATCTAATGCTACCTACTGAAAGCAAAGATTGCATTGTAAAAGAAATGAATTTATTATATAAAACAAGTATAGCAAAATTAATAATAATAATAAGTTTAAAATTTAAATTGGAGCGTTGTGATTTGAATATTACCGATAGAAAATTACGTGAAAACGGAGTCTGATAAATTGATTTTACTCTTATTTCCAAGCTATGAAGTTACTGAAATATGAAATATAAAACAAAGAAAATGAGAGATTGCGTATTTCTGCGTCATGTGCGCTTACCATTGGAAATTGCCAAAGCATCTCCCTCGTTCTTGATGATGCTGTGTGCTTCCCACAGTCTCCTGGACGTCGTCATCTCCGTCGAAATTTGATGATATCCTGGTAGATAATATAATTCTATGGTCCGTACCTCGGACCCAAACTCGCGTAAAACCGCACTGGTTACGTTTTACAAAAGTTCGTTGCTAACTCCACTGAACATCGGAGCGACACGCACTTGCGACCGTACACCGCAAGTTCTACACAGATAGTCCTTAACTCCACCGAACATCGGAGCCACTCGCACGCGCATCCATACTCGTCAAGTACTATACAGATTGTTCACGTTTCACGGCGCGTCGAACGATATATTCACCTGTCGGTTCCCCCACTCCAGTCTCAACTAGCTTACGTCGTCTCCCCTGATTGGCTGAACCACCACGCGATCTTCTCCTCCTCCGGGTCATTACACTCGGCGACAGGGTTCCGTTTCAACAATTCGCCTCTTCTTGACGATGCGACCCAAGATTGCGTCATGCTCCTCGACAAGATTCAGCGTGTACTTGAAATCCCAGTGAGTCATCTCTCTCAAATACCCTAACTGACAAAAACTCCGTAAAATTCCGTAATCGCATAATTTTCTATGATATCGTCGTTCGTAATAATTTGCTGGATAGCGTTTTCTAAGACATAGAAAACCTATCTGAATGCTAATAATTTTTATAAAATGCTCCGAAAATACCTAAATAATAATTATAATAAATTAATAATAATAATAATAAATTAACATGAAAAATTCTCTTGGCTGAACAATTTGCCGCGTAAATAAATATAGAATGGCTTCCTACTGACTTATGCCAGTTGCATAAAACCCCTCGAAAAACACGTTACATTATGTCGGTAGGGAAGAATCACAAGAAAATAGAATGCCAGGTAGGAGGAACTAAATTAGACCAAGTGGTCCATTTTAAGTACTTGGGCTGTGTATACTCTCAGGATGGTAGTGTGGGGAAGGAAATAGAGTCGAGGTGCAGAGCAGCCAAAGCAGTGAGCTCTCAGATGCGATCTACAGTATTCTGCAAGAAAGAAGTTGGTGTAGCGACGAAATTCTCTCCACGTCGTTCAGTATTTAGATTTTAGACCGATCTTGCTGTATGGAAGTGAGAGCTGGGTAGATTCAGGGTATCTGATACATACCCTGTGGTCGTCCCGTGCGGCGTTTACGAGGATAGTAACATTATCTCTGCGATATTGAAGATCCATCCTCGACATTGTTAACCTCGGAAACTCCAATTCACGTGTGATCTCCAAAATGCTTGGACCTATGCGCCGTGCGCCGATGATCATCCCACGTTCAATGTTGGTTAACTCGCCCTCAGGGCCCTCAGACCAGAATTAAATTTCTTGGCAGAACCTGGAATCGAACCCAGACTTCCGCGGTGACAGCCAATCTAGCCACTACGCAACAAGGCTTTAGACAGGAGCCACTCCTAAGTTTCTATTCTCCAAGTAGCCACAGTCCTTTTAAACCACGACTAATACAGCCAACACAATGACACAGGTTATCACACAAATTGCAAACACACATACCTAAATACTCCGGGTTATCACGATGTCTCAGCCCCTAAAATAAGCAACAACAACATTTAAATTTCGAGAGAACAGTCAGGACGTGTGATGTCGAGAGAAAGAAAGTCGACACGGGACCTTCATAGGGCGGAACTTATCGGCAGGATTATGGGGATGAAAGGCTTACGACTGGGTATCCGTTTAGCTTCATGACTATAACTAGAGCCCTGAACGGATAAACAAAACGTTATCCGCATCCGCCTCGCATCCGCACGACTGTTATCTGCATCCGCCCCGCATCCGGACGACTGTTATCCGCATCCGCCCCGCAACTGGACGATTGTTATCCGCATCCGCCCCGCATCTGCATGACTGTTATCCGCATAAGCCCCGCATACGCACGACTGTTATCCGCATCCGCCCCGCAACTGGACGACTGTTATCCGCATCCGCCCGAATCCACTGCCATTACAATAATATTTCAATTTATTAGATAAAGCATAAAACAGTAAAGCAACACATTTAGACATTTTAGGCAAAATTCGTTCCCCTATGTACGGTACCTATGTTTAAAATGAATGTTGTACAGCCAGAATTGCAACCCTATTCAGTTCGGAGTATTAATTATGCTTAATGACCTAGACCTAATTTGAATGAGATTATCTTAACCATCTTATATTTATCAGGGAAAAAATATGTCATAAACAACCGGGTCCTAGTAAATGATATTCAACAAGTTCAGATTGTATTCTACAAACTATCCGCAAATTTACTCCAAACATTATCCGCAGCTTATCCGCTATCCGCAAAGCCATGCAAACAATATCCACACGGCGAAAAATTTTGCAGATATCCACGGGTTTATCCGCGGATATCCGCATCCGCGCAGGGCTTTAACTATAACATATTCTACCTTTGGTATGAAATAGAAGCTTGTGACGTGGCAGTCCTGTGCAATGAAATAGTATTCAAAATAATTCCAATTAAAGCAAATCCTAAAGCAAAATTAAAATATGCAATAGACACAACATCTGCATAGTAGCCTACGTACATTTTATAAAATGCGTAAACAATAACAGTTATTATCCGTATTGATTGATAGTAATGAGTCAAGCCAGGAAGTTCATGCACTATTAAATGAATAAATATGCATGCAAAAATGCACTAAGTATTGGTCAAATATACATCACGTTTCTAATTATATGCACTATGAAATAACTACGGCAATTACGATCACTCTGTATTGTTTAGCGTTCCTATTTTGAATACAAAGAAAATATAAACAGACGGACATACAAATACGCTTTTTATAAAATATCTCAACTAAGAAACAGTTCTAAATACTAGGAAATATTATTTAATGGAACTTCAAGCGGTTATCCACCATCACTAATCATTTTATTATGTTATTTTTTAAGTATAACTGATATTTAAAAAAATACAATATTTACATATTAAGTTAAATGGTGAACAAAAAAAAAATGATATTAACTTGCAAACAGGACTGAAACGTACTAGGTATTAACATAATGTGAGTATTATTCTGTGATAGACTCTCGGATTCCGAACTGAAATATACGACTTTAAGAACATTAAGTAACAAAAAGCGCTTAAAACAACAGGAAATTAGAATATACGCCCTTCTGAAGCAGAAATATGCACTTAAACTAGCAAAGGAGAAAAGGATGATGCATTGTGCCAAAATAACCAAAATATGCACAAGTATGCAAAAATATGATTTTGCATGAATTTCCGGGCCTTAGTAATGAGAAATAGAAATCCGCCGTATCAATACTGGGAAATGTTGTTTAATAAATGATTAAACGTGCATGTTTCGGTATTTCAATGATAAGACTACCTTCTTTAGCGTAGATGATATTTAATCCCAAAACTAGTTAAAAAAAGCCAAAAAGAAATGGATCCTTACAAAAAGATGTTTTAATTTAAAAAAAAATGGAAAGCTTTCAAAAATATGAAATGTCATGTATTAGAAAAAAAGTGATAGTAAAAATTATGTTATTAAAATAAGAACTCTACCTTTGCCTACGACAATACTCAATTAATTTTGTTCGATACTGCAGTGACAGATGACGTCGCTGCCCGAAAAATGAAGATGGTGTAAAATGCGTAGGTTAAATCGTCGTTTCAAGTGGATCAAATTTGTGAGAAACGTAACAAATATTACAGTTGTATGGTATATATTCTTCTAACCCCCAATGATTCCAGTTGATTCTTAATTGCTGGCTCTCTCTGCTACATTATATTTGTATTGGGCAACACAATGTGCAGATCATATGCTTAATCCAATAACCAAGCATACTATCCATATAGAAATGCCGCATAAACCACTTTGCTAGTGAATGGCCAAAAATAATGATTGGAAATATCGAAATGTTATTAAGACTATTTCAATATTTAGAATAATTATTTATCAATTCAATTCAGAAGGGACAATGCCCCTACCTCTCTTTGCCAAGATCAAGCATGAGGTAGCCATAAATGGCTATAGCAGTGTACTGTAGTGGGCGGGCGGATAAACGGAGTTGGAGCACGAGGCTAAACCAGTGGCGAACTAGGATTCGCTTCTGGAGGGGATTGAGCGGAGTCAAATATGAAATATGATTCATACCTTTTAACTTATAGGACAGAACTTTTTTTTTTCAATTTTTTTTCATTTTTTCTCTGTTTTGTTTTACGATTTTGTCTGTTGTATTTTGTGATTCTGCTTTTGATTATTTGCTATTGTTTTTTTTTGCTTTGTGTGTTTGTTTGCTTTTAATTTTGCTTTTGTTTTTGGTTTGCGGTTTGTGTATTTTTGTTTATGTTTTGTGTTAGTTGTTTTCGGTTTTGGATTTTGTTTCTTTGATTTTTACTTTGTGCTTTCTTTTGTTTTTTTCTTTAATCCGAAGATTAGTTTTATACACAATAAACATTTCATAGAATTACGTATTTTTATTACATGGCTCTAGGGGGGGGGGATTGATCCCCTTCATCACCCCCCTATTTACGCCACTGGGCTAAACATAGTAAAAAAATGTTAGATATC
The DNA here is from genome assembly GCA_946902985.2 of Meconema thalassinum. Classification (NCBI taxonomy): domain Eukaryota; kingdom Metazoa; phylum Arthropoda; class Insecta; order Orthoptera; family Tettigoniidae; genus Meconema; species Meconema thalassinum. The sequence continues at coordinate 1,061,673,480 of OX336389.2, read as the reverse complement.
GTTGCAGAAATCACACCCATTTTCACGACAACCCAACACATTTTATAATTGGAGATCATCTAACGTAGGTCTATTCAAATTTATTTAACACCACTAAATATATTTTGAGCGGATGTTCCTTACAATCGAAAGCACGAATTGGTTTTAAGAATGTACAAACAGTAAACAATGAAAAGTCATGCAGATGCAAAAGGAACAAGCCTACAGTATCTTAGGCAGTCGCCTCGTTGGGCTCCTTATAAAGACTGCATGATGAAATAATTGGCAGTGGTTCTTAACTCTGCATCTACACTTCCGAAGCTATCGATAGAAATTCCATTCTGCAGTAACATTATATTTCTTAACATCAATGACGTTAGCAAATGTACAGCCGAGTCTTTTCAAATATGATCACGAAAAATGTACAACGAACAACTGCGTTGCATGACTCAAAAGTATTACTATGAAATGTAGGTTTTAATATCTTCTACAGTAAAATTCCTGAATTCCTAAAGTCAACGCTCGTAAGATGTTCAGATTAGGAGCCCAAAGTATCCTTTCTGAAGCGGAATTAGTACAATTATTGGATTAACTTAGGTATTTACATTCAATACCCTTGCGTAATATGTTCATCTAAAGATAATCTGAAAATAATATTATTAGTGGAAGGAAGACGAAGGTGAAAATCTATAGCACACAACCTACTGTATCCTCTAAATGAGTCAACTCTTCAGAGTGTTATATATACTATATATATAATTTGACAGGTAGGAGAAGTCGAGAGATGTTCTTATTTTATCTGTATCTAAAACTAGCTGCACTTCCGAAACATTATTTGATCATTAATTTAAAAGAAAGCATTATCCATTAGCCTACTTTCTCCAAAATATACACTTAGTGAGAAAAGCCAACAAAGAAGGGTTATCAACAGTGGCGGATCCAGGCCTTGCGGGGCCCTGAGCGATATGATAAGGTGTGGCCCACAACAATAGAAAATTTAAAAATATCAAATCAAATGGAAAATAGTTTGGTAATAATAATAAAATAAAGAATAGTTACAATATTTTGAATACACTATGTACATTTTTTAATAATATGAAAGAAACCTTTAAGTCCCCTTGAAGAAGATTATGTAAACTATGAAAAATTAAAATATTACTTTGCGACTTTTTTCCCGGCTGAAGTCTTCTATTATTTCACTGAAATCTAATCTTGCTAAACGGTCACGGGAGGCCATAGTTGCACTGAAAAAAGGAATATGAATTATAAATTAGTTTGAAAAGTATAATTAATTAATTCAATAAATTTAAAAAAAAATCCATGGCGCGGGTCCCCCCGAACCGCGGGGCCCTGGGCGGTCGCCCTCCTTGCCCTCCCCTAGGTCCGCCCCTGGTTATCAACAGCTGAACTTATTACTTGGTGACGTCATCAAAGGCTGTAGAAATATTAAAGTATCTCTCAAAAATCAAATCCCAGAGGTATAGTGCACCCATTATGAAAGGGGTTACACGTGTCTCATCAAGATACAGAAAGCGTATCAAGTACACGAAATTCATTTAATAAATATTGCATACTTTTGTATGACAATGAATTGTTTCAAAGAAACATTTCATTGATTTGCAAAATAATTACGTATCCAAATGTTTAGGAAAGGAATAAAGAGGCGTACCCAATGCAGGTGTATCATCCTCGAGCTCCACCAGAACTCGGCCGCTGAGGAACTGCCCAGGGAAATATAAAAGGTTTGTGTTGTCGAACAGAATGAGAAACTTCAACAATTTGCGAGCCATGTTTTCTGGTCAAGCCTACAGCACACACACACGCACACTAGAACACACGCTTTTCACGATTATTGCTCCCACATTACGCCGACACAAGCACTGAGCTCAGAACACCGCTCGGCACCGCAACAACACTGGCAGCCAACTGTGGTCGTCTGCTCCTCAACTTTCGCTTTTCCTTTCACCTGGTCGCTGCCAGCCAGCAACACGGAGCGAGTCTCTCCTTCAGGTGAACCTCTGAAGGCTCCCTCGTCAGCCACCTCTTCACAGCATCCTCCAAGGCCAATGGGATGGGTACTTCTTGTACTGTACCCCGTGCATCATCACAAACCTATTGTTCTCCTCAACGGCGGCCTTCACACTGCATGGCTCCATGCGTGTCGTCATCATCATTATCCAAGCTTCGGGCAGGAAACGGCAGAAAGTAACAAAAGAAGAAGAAAAGGTTTGTTCAAATTAAAACCCATAAATGAAATATAAAATTCTTAGGTTAAAGTGCGAAGATATCGAATGAATTACTCTCTTGCCTCCGTCAATGAAAACTATGCATTTTCATCCTTGGTGCCTCTATGGGGAAATTTTTATGAGGGATGGGTGGTAGATCTTTGTGTCAATATATGTGCTGGAATGCATTATATGGTTACTCCTCTTAATCATAGATAGGGCCAGCCACTTGTTGCAGGGGTAGCATGCTCGACTCTTACCCAGGAGACCCAGGGCATGAAATTCAAGATCTGACGTAATGGCTGGAACGGTGTGTGCTCAGCCTCGTGAGGACAATTGAGTAGCTGCGTGATATGAGATGTAGTGCCTTATAGCCTAAAACCAAGGCATCACGACTGAGGGTGTCAACACACCGGCCACGCGTTCCCCGTTACTTAACAATGTGCGTATTCGTTGGATCACGTAAGTTATATTCCTACGACAGTCAATTCAAATTTGCATTACTCGTCCCCTCCCTAAAGAAAGAGGATCACCCCACGTTCAGAAAAAGAAAGTTGCTGGAATTATATCTTAAGGGTATAAGTATAGGAGGTACTTGTAATCTATATCTGAGTAAAGAATATGCGTTCACATAATAAACAGAGAATAATCCGTGTTAGCAACACTCATCCTTTATACTCTTATTGTGTGACGTAGTAACGAAATATCCTTTGGATAGAGAGTTTGTAAACATTTCTCCCTTAGTGGTGTATTTTTATTGTTAAAATTCTAACACTCTGTAGGAATGGCCTGAATGAATCCAAACTCAGAGGATGTGTAGAACAGTGAGCCAGCAATGAGTGATTAAGATAGTAGAGAGACTCAGCAGTGCCCTCTGTTGTGTGACTGGAAAGGTCAGTGTAACCCGAACTAACAGACAGAGTTACCGTAGCTATTGTAGGTGATATGTCTATGGGGCCACGCTATCGCTGGACTTGAGAAGTGAGTGGATCCGAATTACACTAAATCACCAACAGTCCTCGAAATACTGTAGATTCCCTTTTCAACTCCAGGATATTAATGACACTGTAACTCTCAGCAGGTCATGGCCCCCCTCCTTCCTGCTTTCTAGATTATACTATATTAATGACCATTCCTGACGCATTCTGTTCGACCTACAGCTCTACATGAGCGAAGATGTTGGTTAATTTCTCCAGCTGTAATCCCCCTCCACCCTCCCAGCGACCAAAAGAATCCAGCTCCAAGACAAACATAGAAGGGTGTAGGTCAGGTGTTCTCAACCTGGTGCTCGCGAGCACCACGGTGCTCTTTAAATGAAAGCTCGTGCTCTCATCAAACGAGCCAAACATTACTCGCGAGCACCAGCTCCTCTAAGAACCTTCCGCCGAAATAATAGTGTCTTCATTACAATTTTTGACAGTCAGAAATTGTATCATTTTGCGAAATATTAATATGAAAATGAAAATCCACAGCCTGTTACCAGTCGACCGACCGGGTCAGGGAAATGAATGAATGAAGCCCTCATCTAGCGACGAGAATATGAACTGTGCCGGCTGCCGTAGCCTGTCGCTCTCCCATGGGGCAATGATAAAATGAAATGACAGATGAAATAGAATGATAGTGGAGAGTGTTGCTGGAATGAAATTGTGACAGGGAAAACCGGAGTAACCTGAGTAAAACCTGTCTGCCTCCGCTTTGTCCAGCACAAATCTCACATGGAGTGACCGGGATTTGAACCATGGACCCAGCAGTGAGAGGCCAGCGTGCTGCTGCCTAAGCCACGGAGGCTCACTAGCGAAATATAAATATAAATAATATAAATAATTGGACATCACTATTTTTTGAGTAGCACGAAAGATGCTGATTTCACCCGACTGTCCACATGAAAATGTATCTTACCTACATGAGTCATTGCAAGCATTTGCAACATGCCTGTTGAGCGGAGAATCCCTAGCTATTTCTGCACTTGTGAGTGAGGGAAAGAGAGGTAGGAAAAGGAAAGAGAGGTACATGATTGGAGCAACATTATTATCATAATTATTATTGTTATTATTATTGTCGCCTCCGTTGTGTAGTGGCCAGCGTGCTTAGCTGCCACCCCGGAGGTCCGAGGTTCGATTCCCGGCTCTGCCACGAAATTTGAAAAGTGGTAGGAGGACTGGAACGGGGTCTACTCAGCCTCGGGTGGTCCAAATGAGTAGAGGGGGTTCGATTCCCACCACAGCCATCCTCGAAGTGGTATTCCATGGTTTCCCACTTCGTCTTCGGGCAAATGCATGGATGGCACCTACCGTATTGCCACGGCCGCCTCCCTCCATTTTACTTGTCTATCCCTCCCATTTTTCCCATCCTGTCCCATCTCTCAGGAGGCCCCGTGTTCGTTTTGCAGATGAGGCCACCTGGGCGAGGCGCTAGTCCCGCCTCCTCAGTTGTATCGCCCGACCAGATGTCAAGCTCCAGAACACTGCCCGTAGTGGCGATTAAGGTGGGATACCTCACTGAGTCCGTGGGAAAAGACTACCTGGAGGGTAAACTGACTACGAAAAAAAAAAAAAATATTATTATTATTGACATCATTATCACGGCAAATACCCGGTTTCATTTTAAATTACAGCCTGGTTTGGCTTTAGCGAGGAGCCATCTATACTGAAATACAATGTATGTAAATTACACTATACAGGAAACTCACACTACATTGCAGATCCGTGCCCGCCCTCTTCACGAGTCTCCTTCATTTACAGGATGAGATAAATTTCCATCTGAGTCATCTTCGAGCTATGCTGAGTGATGGACCGGAGTATTTTCACCAAGGAACTTCCTGACAATATGGCAGGTGTTGAACAGAACTGCCTTCTGTAGCTCAATATACATCTGTGGATGCAGATTGAATACTGATTGACTACTGTGGAGGGTTTTGGGTATAACTCCAGTACGTGATACAATTATTGGGATTGAAGTCACCAACTCAGGTTTCCACATCTGCTTTATCTCAATTATTTGACTATTATTATTAGACTATTATTTTTATTATTATTAGCGGACCCATGCGAGAACTCTTGCAGAATGGACTGTGCGCACCCCATGTGTACAGACTACCCGCCCGGCACTTGTGCTATGCGGGCTGTACGTGCGACAGTTCAGCCAGGGGCTATCGTCTTGTTTATTTGTTTAATAGCACTTTATAAACAAATAAATATATTTCCATTGACTTTACAAGAAATGCAAAATTTTTCCTGTATTATTGAGACGATTTGGAAGATTTTGGTACAAACCGCACCTTCTAACTCCCTCTGGTTTAGGAGCTTGAGTTTTGTGAAACATACACCTTAGCGTATTATACACCCTCCGTCTGAAAAATTCGGTGAATGGGCTATATTACGAACGGATTGTTGGCTTACCTGAAACAGCCGTTACTATCCTTCGAAGTAATACCCGTGGATGGTTATGCACTTCTGAGAACGACTGAAAAAGTCCTGGAAACTTCTGGCATAGTCTTCTTTAGGAATAGCCTTCAGTTTGGGTCGCCAAAACTCTAAATTGAAAGCAAGAGAGAAGCGTGAATGTATGCAACCTGCCTTGCACACCTGCTAGACGGGCGGCAGTGAGAAGGGTGAATTTATGCAACCTAACGTGCACAGCTGTTTGACGGGTGGCAGTGAGAAGGGTCAATGTTCCGTGGAATGGAATGGTCCTGGAAACCATCGTCACGGGTGAAGAGACCTGGTGCCTGAGCGTCAAAGTATGGAGTATAGTGGTCCAGGGTTGCCGAAAAGCCCTGAAGGGCCAGAGGTTTTCAGACATTTTGGACATCAAACGTAATGTGACGACCCAACTGAAGGCTATCCCTCAGGAAGACTATGCCAGGATTTGTTCAGTCGTTCTCAGAAGTGCATAACCATCCACGGGGATTACTTCGAAGGATAGTAACGGCTGTTTCAGGTAAGCCAACGATCCGTTCGTAATATAGACCCATTCACCGAACGTTTCAGACAGAGGGTGTATACAGTGCCGGATTTCTGCCTAGGCCTACAAGGCCCCGGCCTGGGGGCCCAGCCAGCCAAGGGGCCCCTTTGGCGGAATCTTATCTGCTTATGAGGAGTTAAGTAAAAAGTTTGACTTTCTTACGAAACTACATCGTTTGGAATCTAAAGACATCCGTGAAAGAGCCAGAAACCTTATAACTTTTTATCCGGGGGACTTGGATGGGACTTTGGAAAACGAGTGTCTGCAACTGCAAGCTCATTTGTCGTCGAATGATGAAGTTATGGAGTTATCGTCACTGACGCTATACAAATACTTATCGGAAAAAGGCTTTTTGGACATTTATCCAAACGTAGGAATTGCGTTCCGAATGCTGTTGTGTACACCAGCGTCATACTGTTCAGCACTTAAGTGAGTAAAGAATTACTTAAGATCTAACATAGGAGAGGACAGGCTCAATTCACTATCTGTAATGCACATAGAGTCAGAAATAATGCAGTCAATTGACTATGATGACGTCATTCATTCTTTGTCACAGAAGAAAGTTCTTCGTTTGATTCTATACATTTTATAGAATAACGTAACATAGATTGTATTATTCTGATGTTTATTAAAGTCATTAAAGTCGATTAAAAATTATATCTTCTGTACTAGTGCATTTAATTGGCTAAATTCCCAAAATAGCTTCGAGATGGTGGGGGGCCCAAATGTCAAGTGCCTAGGGGCCCTGGATCTCTAAGTCCGGGCCTGGGTGTATAATAAGATATTCGATTGAATGGTGCTCGGCTACTTGGTATGGCAAGAAAGTGGTGTTCACAGTCCCAAAAGGGTTGAGTATCCATGGTGCAGGGTTGGGGAGTAACAGATACTTTTTACGGTAACAAGAGTAACAAAGTAACGAAAATGCTCGTTACTTTTTAATGATGGAGCAATCAGTTGTCAAAGCACGCGGGAATGGAAACGACAACTTTCCATTATGAAGCAGCCCATCTCAACACAAATGCAATTTATGATGGATGGATTTGTTTCCTTATGCTGTACTCCCCCAGGGACACATCTAGTGGGATGAGGGTTGGCGCCCATGGGGCCCCAGCTGAGTCCGGCTTTGCTTCCACTTACTTGTGCCGGGCTCCTGTCCGTCTTCTTTCCTGTCGACCTCGCTTGGTCAACTCTTGTTTTCTTCTGACCCCGACGGTATTAGGGTATCCGAGGTCTACGGAGTCTCTTTCTTTCCCTCCTTAATTGGCCCTTGTTTCATCTTTTCTGATACCCTCCTTCTGCGAGGGGTCAGCCTTCTTTTTCTTTTCAAGTTATCTCCTGCCTTCTACACAAGGCCCTCAAGGAGGCAGGGTGTATGTAGCCCCACCACTTCTGGTGCACCCTGGATATTGCTACATCCTCAGGGGCTCACGGCTGGTGAGTTCGGGAGTTCGCGACCCCGAGGGATTCCTGAGCTGAGTCCGGTTTTTCCCCCTTAGTAGGACCCTCTCCTCTTTCACTTTCCTATCTGCCTTCCATGGCTCTTCTTCCTTCCAAGTCCCTCAATCCGAGGGCATTTCTTTTCCTCCTGTCCTTTCTTTGCCTTATTCTCCTTTTGTTTTCCATTTCTTCTTCTAGTATCTAAGTTAGTAGTTAGTTTTAGTTATAGTTTCCATTTCATTATCATCATCACGATCACCCAAACCATTAGGGGCCGATAATCTAGATGTTAGGCCCCTTAAAACAACAATTATCATCATCATCATCATCATCTTATGTTGTACGCCCTCACTGGTGGCCATAGACGCTCCACGTGCTCTCTGAGCCAAAATAATTCTGACATGTCTCCGTGTAGGTCATTTACTTGGTGGTCTGGGAACTGAAAACTACCCACCATCTTCTATGATGCATATCCAGGCTACGTAAAAGGTCTATAAAAGATTAGGCCTGACCTTCAATTGGTAGGATAAGGAATTGGAACCGAACTTCTGCCATTTTATGATGTACGCCAAGTATCTTGTTAAAACTATCGGTGAGTAATTACTTCGCTGGTGAGATTGAAGTTAAAACGTGTTTGTGTCTAGAGTTGTGCCATTGCTCTGCAGCAGAAAGAAGAGACGTCATACGCTGGTATATTTAATTTCTTAAAATCGGAAGGGAAGAATGATACCTTTGAATGTAAACTGTGCACATGTGGAAAAGAGATCCATTGCCGTCGAAGTTTCATAGCATAAGGCAAGAGTAATTCGATAGCTTGATATTATTATTAGGATATCTGATACATAAGCTAGAGGTAACTGATCTGAGGGTAGCACGAATGATTGATGGGACAAATTGATGGGAGCCATGGCAGGAACGTACTTGTAATGAAGAAATAAAGGTCAAGTTAGAATTGAACGCGCTAGATGAAGCTGTTCGTATGAGCAGACTCAGATGGTGGGGTCATGTGAATAGAATGGGGGAGGAGAGATTGCCTAAGAGGTTAATGAGTTTGGCTGTAGAGGGTAAGAGGAGCAGAGATAGAACAAGCAGGCGATGGTCAGATTCAGTGTTGAACGATTTCAAAGTGAGAGGTGTAGAAGCAGAGGAGGCCGAAATGCTAACAGATAATAGCGGATCATGGAGGCAACTTCTTCGCAAGCACAGGCATGTAGACTGTACGCAGAAAGGCAAATCAGTTTCAAATGAAAATGTACGTATGTGGAAGAGGCAATTGATGAGGTTGCTAAAGGAGATTTAATATTGAGATCAGAATTTGAGAGACCATTGGATGACTTAAGCAGGAACAAAGCACCAGGCATAGATGATATACCGATTGAGTTGCTACGCTGCATAGGAGATGATGGTCTGATCAGGTTATTTCACTTGGTGAGTAGGATTTATGAGACAGGTGAAGTACCCTCTAATTTCAAGAAAAATGTTATCATCCCTATACCGAAGAAAGTAGGAGCTGACAGATGTGAAGATTACCGTACAATCAGCTTAATTACTCATGCTTCAATGATCCTGTCTAGAATAATTTTCAAGAGGATGGAAAGCCAGATAGAAACTGAGTTGGGTGAAAACCCGTTTGGTTCCAGGAGAAACGTAGGAACAAGGGAAGCTATACTAAGTCTTAGGCTGATTTTGGAAGGTAGAATAAGGAAAGATAAGAGAACGTTCATTGCATGTGTAGACTTAGAAAAGGCTTTTGTTAACGTTGATTGGGCAAATTTGTTTGACATTTTGAAAACATTTGGAATAAAGTACAGGGATAGGAGGGTGATCTACAACCTATACAGAAACCAGAGGGCAGGCATTCGAGCTGAAGGACATGAGAGAGAAGCTGGTATTCAGAAAGGTGTAAGGCAAGGCTGCAAGTTATCACCCATACTATTCAATCTTTACATTGAACATGCAATGAAGGAAATTGGAGAAAAATTTAAAGTGGGAGTGAAGATTCAAGGAGAAATAATTTCAACTCTGCTGATGATCTTGGCCGACACGCCTGAGGATTTGAATGAGTTTATGAAAGGTATGGACTCCGTCTTGAGGAAAGAATTCATGATGGAAATTAATAAATGCAAAACAAAAATATAAGAATGCAGCCGAAATAATTCAGAAACCTCTATGGACATCAAATTGGCAGGTGAAAAGCTAAAGGAAGTAGGAGACTTCTGTTACTTAGGAAGCAAAATAACCAGTGATGGACGAAACAAGAGGATATAAAAGGTAGGTTGGCTCAGGCAAGGAAAGCATTTCTACAAAAAAGGAATCTGTTGACATCGAATATAGATTTAGGTATTAGGAAGTCATTTTTGAAAGCCTTTGCCTGGAGCGTGGCACTCTATGGATGTGAAACTTGGACTATTGGTGCAGCAGAAAAGTGGAGAATTGAAGCGTTTGAAGTGTGGTGTTACAGGAGAATGATGAAGATCAGATGGGTAGATAGGGTAACAAATGAAGAGGTATTAGGGCGAGTGGGAGATGAGAGATGTTTCTTGCGACTGCTTATGAAGAGAAGAGATAGGTTGGTAGGGCACATACTAAGACACCCAGGTATAGCAAGCTTAGTTATGGAAGGAAGGGTCGAGGACAAGTACTGTAGGGGTAGACCAAGGTTAGAATATGTTAAACAGAATGCCTCGGATGTAGGGTGTGGTAGCTATGTAGAGATAAATCCATTAGCTCAGGACAGGGAGGCATGGAGAGATGCATCAAACCAGTCAAAAGACTGAAGACTCAAACAACAACGTTATCTATGTACAGTATATAATACGCTAAGGTGTATCTTTCACAAAACTCAAGCTCCTAAACCAGAGGGAGTTAGAAGGTGCGGTTTGTACCAAAATCTTCCAAATAGTCTCAATAGTACAGGAAATATCTTGAAAAATCAACGGAAATATATTTATTTATACAGTGCTTTTGAACAAATAAACAAGACGATAGTCCCTGGCAGAATTGTTTCGCGTACAGCCCGCATAGCACTAGAGCAAGGCGGATAGTCTGTACACATGGGGCGCACACAACTCATTATGCGAGAGTTCTTGAGAGGGTCCGCTAGTTACTCGTATTATTATTAAGGTTACTAAATTTCGTATAGTTTAACTGCATACTAGCACATGAAGAGCGCCAGTTTGTTTTAGGGTTACAGTGATAGTTTTTGTATATATGATAGTTCATTTCATTTTTCCATATTTCTCGAATTCACTATTGCGTTCTGATCAAGTAAATTATTGTAGTGAGGCAAATGTTAATAAGCAAAAATTTATTTTGTCTAAATAAGTAACAAAAGTTTAACGATTTGGGACAAGTACGGTAACTTTGGTTTTATTTTGGCAAGTAACGGTAAATGTACCCATCCTAAGTAGAAGGTGTGAGAATGGCTAAAATATACCCGATGTTCCAGCGCAGTTCACCTAAATTTAGAGCTGGGAGCACCTTATCATCTGCAATTCCAAGAACCATCCCATGCCACTACATGTAATACCCAACTACTGAAACCATCAACACGTTACGAAGATTCGCTCTGTTTCTCACAAAACCTTAGGAGATAGAGCAGAGATTATTTAATAGTAGAGCGCATAGAAAACGATGAACCTGACATTGATGAAGAGCCAAAATGAATCAAAACACCAGGACATAAACAATGAATTGACTTAGAAAACGTTATTTCCTTTATAAATTATCACAAGGAGCCTCCGTGGCTTAGGCGGCGGCACGCCAGCCTCTCACCGCTGGGTCCGTGGTTCAAATCCCGGTCACTCCATATGAGATTTGTGCTGGACAAAGCGGAGGCAGACAGTTTTTCCCCAGGTACTCCAGTTTTCCCTGTCACAAATTTCATTCCAGCAACACTCACCCCCGTCATTTCATTTCATCTGTCATTCATTTAATCATTGCCCCAGGGGAGTGCGACAGGCTTCGGCAGCCGGCACAGTTCATATCCTCGCCACTAGGGGGTCTTCATTCATTCTATTCCCTGACCCAGTCGGTCGACTGGAAACAGGCTGTGGATTTTGAAGTTATCACAAAAACTTCCAATGTAGGTATTACATATTTATTAACATTGCATATTAAATAATTTACGAGTAGAAAAATAATATCAAATGATTTGATAAGAAAAGTAAATATTATAGGTAAGGAGGACAATAATTGCTTTGTTAATCGCTTATCCTCCCAGCTCGGCTTCACGTGCAGACTCTGCGAGAGGTCATTCCTCTACCGTCGCAAGGACAGTGTCTGGGAGCCAAACACATTTTGTCATTAGGAACAACTGGGGATGGTGACAGGACTTCGCCCAGGTGACCGCTAACTTGGGTCAAATTAAGGAAGGGTCAGGGAAGGGATTTTGGAAATAATTCGGCCGTGGACCTTTTGAAAGGAACCGTCCCTGCATTTGTTGGTGATGAATTGGGATTTTAACCCGCGCTCTTCCGATGCCAGTGAGGCATCGGCCACCGTGGCTGGTCTACGCTAATTTTACTAAATGGAAAGAATCGACTGGACGCAGGAATTTCAATTCTTTTGAACTATGCCAGTTTTTTCAAAGAGTTTCCAAACTTCCTGTGGGCTCTTGTTACCACTATTTAGTTTCCTCTGTGGGTCAGTGGTAGAGTATACCCTCATGGTCCTAAGATCACGGTTTCAATTCCCGGCCGAGGAAGCCAGATTTCTCAAGGTTGGCACACCGAGATGTATGATGTTGGCTCGCAAATTATCTCTCGTATTATGGACCACCTCGTGGTTTAGCTTCTAGCTCTCTTGGCTGTCACTTCGGGGATCCTGGTTCGATTCCCGGCTCTGACAAAAAAAATTATGGTCTGAGGGATGAAACTGAGTACACCCCGTGATGCAGAACTGAGTAGAGAAGGCTTCGATTTCCACCTCAGCCATCTTGGAAGTAGTTTTCCTTGGTTTCCCACTTCTATTCCAGGCAAATGCCAGGATAGTTCCTAACTTAGAGCGACGACTGCCTTCTTCCCAATTCTCACCTGAAGTACTAATACACTAACAAAGCCATCACTATAACCCAGATTATCAGACAATATTACACACATACACCCAAGTACACGGTGATGAATGACAACGATGTCCAAACCCCTCAAATGATTCAGCAACAACTCTTGTATCATATTTGGTGATTACAAGAAGAAAATTAATTAAATCTCGGCCTCTGATCGCACAGTACAGCAAGAGAGTGTTCACCAGAACGCCGGAATTGGAGAGTAGATCACCTCAATGGCCTAAAGTCGAAAGATCCACACTCTGGTAGCTGAAGCCTTCCAGTTATTATTATTATTAAACTAGCCAGATTTCTTTTTAAATCTCTCGAAAATGGGGAGACTCAGATAAGTACGCAATATCAAGGGGTTGGTGGTAATCAAGATAAATTAAGGGAAGATTAACATAGAAATTAAATTACCACATAACTATTTTGAGACTTACTGTATATTCCGTTTTTAAAATTTCATCTGGCATTTGTTGTCTAAATCAATTAATAATACATTTGAAGAAATTTGAATTTGGCAACTTTTTAGTTCTTTTTAATAATGGGACTAGTGCTAAATCCGCGATATCTTGTCTTAATCTACAATATGATAACTCTTCAGTACTACCACTACCTCGTAAATGGATCCCCGAAACACATGTGATTTTATAAACACATCACACACAAAATACATCACAGGTTTTCACGGTATTACCGCTAGGTGGTAGCATTTGTTGTTTCGAAATTCATTGTAAACAAGTAGTTCCATGATGAACTAAAGCCTATTTTCATATATCCTACTTATGTTAACTGCATCTATCAACATACTAAAATTCCAGTTTGATTGCTGTAATAGATTCGAAGATATTGAGAACCGTCTAATATTTCGGATGGTCGCCATGTTGGATTTTTATTATGTGGGTCTTAGAGTTATGTACTATTACATGAATATTATTGAGTACGTGTAGTATTCAAACTTCAATCGCATGATTAGGACACATGAAGTAAAAACGAGATTTTAAAATTTTGCACAGCTGCCATCTTGTGGTTATGAAAACAATTGAAATAAATTAGATGCCAGTGGATTAACATTTGTATAAGCATTTACCGTACCACGTTTCACTGCACTCAGATGTTTAAAGCGCGAGAAACGTCCATTTAAATATTTATAGTTAGCGTCGCCGCCATGTTGGATTTGTGCTTTCCAGGTTATTGAAAGTCCTATGGGTGAACTTATGCCGATAGCCTTTGTGAACAATAAAAAATTCAGTTTGATTGCTGTAAAAGATTCGTAGATATTGAGAACCGCCTAAATATTTCGGATGGTCGCCATGTTGGATTGTTATATGTATAGGCCATAGAGGTAAGTACCATTAAAGGAAAATTAATGCGTAGGTTCATTATTCAAACTTTCACTTCCATCGCATGATTACGACACAAGAAAAAATCGCACAGCCGCCATTTTGAGGTTATGTAAACAATTGAACTAAATTTGATGCCAGTACATTACAATATGTATTGTACAGCCCGGGGGGGCAGTATCCCCTGAGAGCCCCCCCCCCCCCATCTTTCACCAAAACCACCCCAACTGGCAACACCATAAGACCAGGACATTATCTATACACAGGAAGCGGCGGCCACCCAGCCTGGGAGGTTAGCCAACTACTTGCAAAACATACACAAACATTTACACTAACAACTATCTGGGGCAGCTACATTTACGCAACGCTGACCAAGCAGCGCCGGAAGGTATAAGAATGGAGTCCAAACTGGAGCCATTATCTGTTCTACTCTGTGCTTCGCCAGCGGCCTTGTCCGACGTCTGTTCCAGTTTTATCACCAGGTGAGATTCAGCCGTGCTCAGGCTCCTTTGATTCTTGTGAACACCTACCCCAAACTTGTACACACAAATTATATTTTATACTTGTTTAAATTCCCCAGGAGGGACATACCAATCTACATCTACTGACCAATAAATACATGGTCAGTAAGCTACACTTGCATTACTAATTACACTCCACTTCACATCCTCATACCCCACCTGACCTTCGTCACAATTGCCCGTGACCGTAGTAGCCAGTAATTGCTTTGTCAGACTACATTGTACTCACAGCACGCGACTCGACTGCATAGCGTCGAGCCGCTGACTTAGCACGTCTATTGTATTACTCATTCCGCCCAGCTGGCAGGCCAGTATAGTAGCCTGTATTTAGAGATCCATCCCCTAGCAAATACCTACATCTTGCAGGGACACCCCCAATAGATTAGACACCAAACACCAACCTAGTAAGCTCTCCCAGCCACGGGAAGCTACTCTCACCCAGGTACAGTCTTCTAAATTAACACAGTAACACAACCGTGTTTTATCCCAACTACCCCCCAACCAAGGGATTAAAACATATTTGGTGGAGCCGCTACTACCACGCACAATAAGGGTAGGACTCAAACAACGAGCCCTCGTGGTAGAACGAGCCGTACCACAAGCAGCCAAGCGAGACTAATTTTTTTTCTCCTAAATTACGTTCCACACTTTTTCTTTTTATCTACCCCCCTTTATTACACGGGGATTTGTATTATTACACCCACCCCCACCCTCCCCATAGTGCAAGGTCGGTGGAAATTAAATGACCACGTTTAGAACCACACTAAGGGACTTTGCGCACCATTTGTCGGCTAGCACAACTCCACTCCTGCCGAAGTTAAAAATTAAGAACAGTGACTTGATAACTGAACAGACTGCGATACAACTCCTTAAAGAATTCGAATTAAAGGCATCAGAGATCCGCGCTCTACACCCTGCAGCGGCAGCACAAGTCACACATTTTACACGATCCCAGGCCCAGACCAGTGCGCACGGACAAGAATCACCAATATCTAGCGCTAGTGAAGCAGATTGCTTGCCAACACTCCACCCCCTATTGCTGCAGCAACTGCAAATCACAGAGCAGAAGACTAATAATCTGCTCGCGCGCATCACACAGTTACTGGATACAGCCGCTGTTAAGGCAGACAATCACACGACAGAGGCAATCCTCGATATGCACACTATTTTGGAAACAGTGAAACAGGATCTAGACAGGACAGTGGAAGTAGCCAAGTCCACACAGTACGACAACACACCATCAATCAGTGACGATATATCAGGTGACGAGCCACCTGGTAACGTAACACACGTGTCATACACGGGGAGTGAGGCTAATTCCCCTCAGAACAACACAAACACCTTGGCAAACGATAGCAGTGCGAACAGCATAAACAGATTAGAATCCTTACACGGCCAACGAGAGACAGACGAACAGGAAATGAACAGGCACACAGAATACCCCATGATCCACCCCACAAAGTTCACGGGGGAAGGCCAGGATCCCGAGGAATACCTCAAGGCCTTCAATAGAACGGCTCGGATCAATGGCTGGAGCGATGAAGTCAGGAAACGGCTCCTCCCTGCATACCTCACGAAGGCGGCCATGACATGGTACGAGCTCCATGAGGACACTTTAGAAGATGCCACATGGGAGGAAATCACTTTGTTGATGAAAAGTGAATTCCAGCTCATACCAGATGATGAGGACCTGTATGACCAAATTCGACAGAGGTCACAGGGACCTAAAGAGAGCGCACAATCATACGTAAACGCAAAACTGCTGATGTGCGACAAATATAACGCAGCCATGACGAACAAGCAAAAAGTTAAGCTGCTAATGCAGGGCCTTAGACCATCCATCGTGGACAAGTTATGCATCATGAATAACCCCACGGTCCAACACATGTTAAACAATATTAAAACAATAGAGGCAGGAAAAAAGATCAAGGAAAAAGCTACGGAGAAAGCCGTGAATCAGCATTTTCATCCACAAAAGGACGATACCAACCAGAAGATGGATGAATTAGTGGACAGGATGGAGAAGCTAACGATAGCTGCCATCCAAGCAGGCGGAAGACCGTTTAGGGATGAACACACGGACACGGGAGAACTCTATTATCCCGAAAGGGAGAGGGGGTACACGGAAAGGAGACACTACGAGAGGGAGAAAACATACTACCCTCCACAGCGGCCAACAACACCACATACACAGGACAGGCCACACTACCCTCCGCGGTACTCACCGCTCTCATACGCGGACGTAGAGCCCACATACCCCTCACGGCAACCATCATCCCCGTACACACCGGAGTACTACCCTGAAGAGTACGACCACAGTATCCCCCGGCGAAGCAGCCCGCCACCGAGCAGACACGGCTATGCTGCCCCACAATACAGGGGAAACGAAGAGTATCGGGACAACCCGCCCCCAAGCAGGCAAGGCTATGCAGCCCCACAGTTTAGGGGAAATGGGGACTATCGGGAGAACCCGCCCCCATGCAGGCAAGGCTATGCATCCCCACAATATAGGGGAAATGGGGACTATCGGGGAAACCCACCCCCCAATCAGACAAGAGTATGCCTCCCCACAACACAGGGGAAACGGGGAGTACCGGGAGAACCCACCCCAGGCAGACAGGGATACGCACCCTCCCAGTATAGAGAAAAGGGGAATCGCCGGGAAAACCCGCCCCCGCAGCAGCAGACGTACACCCCACCCTGGCGGAGACAAGAAAACGGACCGCCGGGCAATAACCGCAAGACAAAAAAAAACACAAAAAGGACGGGAAACCAGAGACACATACACAAAGGGCCCAGAGCACTATCCCCTCCCCGACGAACACCCGAGGGAGTTTAGGGATGAGGCACCCCGCCGGGCAGACAGGGGGGCAATACTTCCCACACCCAGTTACCCACCGCAAGCGGGGAGTTGGCGCAGCCACCCCGAGGGGGGGCGTACATACAGCACAGGGAGACGAACGCCCACGTTTCCAAAAAACGCCTAGACGGGGAGGTTCGGCCAGCTGAAAAAGCGGCAGAGGTTCCTCCCCTAACACAACACCAGAGAGGCCCCTCACTTAAACAGACTCGTAAGAGCAAGGGGAAGAAGCAGCCAACTAAAGCCAAGGCTGACGATCCGCCCCCGGACCGTTTCCAAACACACCCCGTACAAGGAGACGGCAACTGTCTGTCCAGGGCCATTAGCTTCTTAGTCCGGCATACCGAGGATCATCACAGGGACTACAGACGGAAAACGGTCCAATATATCCTGACCAACTGGAAAGAGTACCGGGATTTTGTATCGGACGAGCGGGAAAACCCATTCCAGACCGGGGCGGACTACTATAAATACATGGGTAGGAACGGTACCTATGCCGGCGCCGTAGAGGTGACCGCTCTCGGCAAGGTACTTGAAACAAACATACACTTATACACTGACGTGCACTCGCCCCCGCTATTCACGACCGCGGGATTTGACAGGGACCTGCACATACTATTTACGGGGAACCCTAGGGCGGGACACTATACACCCCTCACAATCACGCGCGAACAAACCAAAGGCAAACCCACACCCTCTAGACGGGAAACCATACCCCCTACACCACAACACGGGGCGGGAAGTGACCCCACACAGGCGCAGGACGCGAGCTCACTTGGCAGAGGGGAGCCAGAAACAGGAGTCGAACTCGCGACCGCCTGGAACAAAAAACGAGGTCACAAGTGCAAACGTAGAGTTAGGTTTGCAGACACACCCTCCCAGGAGGGAGAAAGGAACAACACACCTACACAAAAACTGGGAACTGTCAATACATTAAACGTTCGCCAGAATCCCTGTATTTTCACAGCGCGGGCAATGAAGAGAGCAGGCAGTGTACTGAATGGACACATTTCGCTGACCAAGACAAAGAGCTCGAGCCAGGAAGTAAGCCGAGAGGCTAAACGTGCCAAGTACAATAAGCGGCCAGCTCCATGCCTCTCCAGCACAAATGTTACGCAGGGCATCAACACTGGCGCACACAGAGACAAGGACATTACGCCGGTAGCAACAACAACAACATACACCCTATACAACACATCTTTGCAGGGCAAAGGACTCCAGGTATCAGCACTGACGGTACACGCCAGCATAAATGGCCACAGGGTGCAAGCCCTAATTGACACTGGCGCAGCGGTAAGCTGTGTCAACAGAAAACACGTTACCGAAGGGCAGATACACGGTGTCACGGGCGACATCCGGCTGGTAGCGGCCAATGCTCAGACGCTAGAAAACACGGGGGTGGCAAATATACACCTCAGGCTAGACCATTTTGCCATAACACACCCCATGTTCGTTATAGAACATCTTTCTGCGTCAGCCATAATTGGCATGGATTTCCTCGCCAAGTATGAAGCGAGCATAAATGTTGCTAGCGGCAAGATGCTTTTAAAGCATGACCAGAGGCTCACCACACATCCCATGATATACACCAGAAACACAGATGGGATTCGAGCGGAGCGAGAAATCCACGAGCACCAGGCCTCTACATTGAACACAATCAGCAAACACACAGACACACACACAGAGATAAGGCGGTCAATCAGACTCACAGACAGGACCTGACACCGGAGCAAAATAGAAGGCTCACGGAGCTCCTGGAAGCCAATAGGGATATCTTTGCCCATTCGCTGAAGGATCTCGCAGTGACAGACCTTATCGAACACCACGTCACACTCACCAGTGACCGGCCAGTCCACCAGCCCCCCTTCAGGGTGAGTCAGAAGGAGAGACACGCTATCGACACTCAGATTACTGAGATGCTCGAAGCGGTGGTCATAGTCCCGGTAATTTCGAACTACAGTGCACCGGTCTTGCTGACCAAGAAACGGGTTGGTTCCAACAGGTTCTGTACTGATTACCGTAGGCTCAATAAGTTAGTCGAAAATGACAGTTATCCACTAACAAGGGCCGACACCTATTTGGATACCCTCGGTGGGGCTAGCTGGTTCAGTTCGATGGATTGCTACAGTGGATTCTATTCAATCCCCGTCTATGAACCGGACAGGCACAAGCTGGCATTCGTTGCAGAGAACGGCCTCTATACCTATACAAGGTTACCAATGGGCCTCCGTAACGCCAGCCAGACCTTCCAAAAGCTAGTGGATAAAACATTTTCAGGGCTAAAATGGCGCTCAGTGCTAGTCTACGTGGATGACATAACGGTCTTCTCCAACACCTTTGACGAGTATCTCATACACTTGGAGGAGGCTTTCGCAAGGATCAGAGAGGCCAAATTAAGGCTTAAACCTGGGAAATGTCAATTCGCCAGACAGCAGATTAACATATTGGGCCATATTGTCAACAGAGAGGGCATTATTCCCGACCCAGCGAAGACTGACGCAATAACGGGCATCCCAATGCCCACAAATCTGAAACAATTGCGCAGCTTCATTGGTCTCGCCTCTTATTACAGAAAGTACATCCACAGGTTCGCGCACATCGCCCATCCCCTAACCGAACTCACACGTGAGAAGACGCCCTTCAACATTAAACAGGAACATATAGATGCCTTCAACACACTGAAGCAACTATTGACCACACCACCATTACGGCAACACTTCCATAGTGATAGGCCCACATTTATACACGTGGACGCCAGCCAGTACGGGCTGGGAGCGGCCCTATTACAGGAAGATGCAGAAGGGCGCATACGGCCCATAGCTTATGCTAGCAGAAAATTAACGGCCGTCGAAACTAGATACTCTGCCACAGAGCGGGAAATGCTGGCATTTTCATGGGGAGTGAACTATTTTCGGATATACCTCTATGGTATCCAGTTCACGGTAGTGACTGACCACGCGAGCCTGCTTTTTGGGACAAATTCAAAAACCCAAATTCGCGGCTCAATAGGTTTATATCCCGCCTGTATGAATATAACTTCGTGGTCAAGCACAAGAAAGGCGCTACACACCTAGATGCAGATGGGTTGTCTAGGCTGCCAGTAGCCGATCCCCCAGATGACAGTAAGGACCACGAATGGGACGACATGCCCACTTTTGCCCTGACGGTGGTTAACATAAAGCAGGAGCAAGAACGTGATCCATACTTGGAACAGATTCTAATGGCACTAGAAAACTTGGATAAGGTGGGATTCCAAGATGGTACGGCTGTCTAGGCGATTTTTTCTAGACAAAGACGGGGTACTGAAATTTAAACCCACAGCCATGCACGATAATGCACCTATAGTGGTTCCGGAGTCATTGAAAGAGAGTATCATGACCGGACACCACAGTAGCCCAATGGCAGGGGCACATTTGGGTACGCATAAAACATACCATAGAATCCGGGACAAGTATTACTGGGTAAACATGAAGGCCGACATAGACACCCTCGTAAAGGCATGTCACACTTGCCAGCGATTTAAAGCAAGACCTGGCAAGCCTCATGGATTACTCAACCCTATTCCCGTAGGGGAGCTATTCCATAGAGTCGGGATAGACGTGAAAGGCCCCATCACTACATCTGAAAAAGGCAATAAATATATACTTGTGGCCACAGAGTATCTCACCCGATATACACACATCAAAAAAAGTTTTGCATCACCTCGGTTCCCAGATCTCCGGCATATAGACGTTGACTGTGTATATTGTATCCAAGATACAGTCCCTTTGACTGTTCATAGATGTCACTAAAACTGCTCAAAGATGTAAACAACCATGCATGAGCAGGGCCTATTAGACGGAGGGGGTACGACAGCCGATCAGTTCCAGTCATTCCACCAGGACGAAGGTACGCTGCTCATGTTGTCTGTAGTTCTACCATGCCTAGAAGGTCAATACCGCAGTTCGATCGCGTCCGCATTGTTACTTTGTGTCAAGAAGGGCTCTCAACAAGGGAAGTTTCCAGGCGTCTCAGAGTGAACCAAAGCGATGTTGTTCGGACATGGAGGAGGTACAGAGATACAGGAACTGTCGATGACAGGCCTCGCTCAGGCCGCCCAAGGGCTACTACTGTAGTGGATGACCGCTACTTACGGATTGCCGCTCGGAGGAACCCTGACAGCAATGCCACCATGTTGAATAATGCGTTTCGTTCAGCCACAGGACGTCGTGTTTCAACTCAAACTGTGCGCAATAGGCTGCATGATGCGCAACTTCACTCCCGACGTCCATGGCGAGGTCCAGCTTTGCAACCCCGACACCATGCAGCGCGGTACAGATGGGCCCAACAACATGCTGAATGGACCCCACGGAATTGGCATCACGTTCTCTTCACCGATGAGTGTCGCATATGCCTTCAACCAGACAATCGTCGGAAACGTGTTTGGAGGCACCCTGGTCAGGCTGAACGTCTTAGACACACTGTCCAGCGAGTGCAGCAAGGTGGTGGTTCCCTGATGTTTTGGGGTGGCATTATGTGGGGCCGACGTACGCCACTGGTGGTCATGGAAGGCTCCGAAACGGCTTTACGATACCTGAATGACATCCTCCGACCCATAGTGCAACCATATCGGCAGAATATTGGAGAGGCATTTGTCTTCATGGACGACAATTCTCGACCTCATCGTGCACATCTTGTGAATGCGTTCCTTCAAGATAACGACATCGCTCGACTACAGTGGCCAGCATGTTCGCCAGACATGAACCCTATAGAACATGCCTGGGATATGTTGAAAAGGGCTGTTTATGGACGTCTTGACCCACCAACCACTCTGAGAGATTTACGCCGAATTGTCGTTGAGGAGTGGGACAATTTGGACCAACAGTGTCTTGATGAACTTGTGGATAGTATGCCACGGCGAATACAGGCATGCATCAATGCAAGAGGACGTGCTACTGGGTATTAGAGGTAGTGGTGTGTACTGCAATCTGGACCACAAATGCTGAAAGTCTAGCTGTATGATGGTACAACATGCAATGTGTGGGTCTCATGAGCAATAAAACGAGCTGAAATGTTGTTTGTGTTGATCTCTATTCCCTTTGTATTTAACGGTTCCGGAACTCTTGGAACCGAGGTGATGCAAAACTTTTTTTGATGTGTGTATGATTACAAAGGCTGTTCCCAAAGCAGACACGAACAGCATAGTCGAATTCCTATTTGACATAGTCACACGATATGGCCTATTCCAAACCCTACTATCCGATAGAGGGACTATTTTCACCTCGAGAGTGCTCCAACAGTTCTTGGAGGTACTAAGGATAAGGGCATACACAACCACGAGTTTTTCCCCACAAACCAATGGGCTCACGGAGAGTATGAATAAAATAATTGGAATAGCGTTAGCCAAGTTCACGGGGGACACAGGGACTGACTGGGACAATTATTTGCAGCCCATTACATTTAGCTACAATACTTCCATATCCACGGCCACAAAACACTCTCCACACTTCCCGTTGCACGGATATACACCTAGAAGTCCCATAGACAACATATGCATCCCACAGGACACTCTCCCAGACAACGCAGCCCGGCTAGAGCACCTGCAGATAGCTCGCATGGACGCCAGAAAGAACATAGCCGCGGCACAGAAAAAACAAAAAGAACGGTACGATCGGCAAAGGAAGACCGTGGAATACACACCCGGGCAATTGGTTATGGTTTCCAATTCCGCCCGTAAGAAAAATGTGTCCGAGTTCCTCCTGCCACGTTGGTCCGGTCCCTTCAAAGTCTGTAGGAAGGTATCTGACCTAAACTACGTAGTAAACGTGCGCCACGGACGCAAACTCATCAAGGACACTATACACGCCCGCCGTATGAAGGCATATCACACCCGAAAAACAACACCTACACGTAAAGGCGGGAACACTGTCAAAAGGAAGGGAAATGATTCCACTGGCAGACGTGAAAAGAAAGCCAAAAAATAGCCTTCGAACCCCGATGACCTCACCGGGATACGAAACTAACACTGACAAAACTGTCCCGGAGACACAGGCCCAAAAGGCAACAGGAATGATTACCCTGGACAAAGACGGTCTGGAACCCGCGACCTTCTGAATACCAGGAATGCAAGGTCGGGTAACTATCCAATTGGAGGATAGAGCAATAAGGGACAGTCACACTAACAGGAATTAATATGCACAAATTAATAAAACCACCTCCGACACCTAGTCACCAAACACACGACTAGAGGCCCAAAGACACACGTACATAAAGACATCTAACTACCACCAACAGGAATATATTCGCCCCACGCTTACAACAACACAAAATTTGGGGACACAATATATGAACACAGAGGTAGGTTCTTTTCCATTA
The DNA here is from genome assembly GCA_946902985.2 of Meconema thalassinum. Lineage (NCBI taxonomy): Eukaryota > Metazoa > Arthropoda > Insecta > Orthoptera > Tettigoniidae > Meconema > Meconema thalassinum. Next base: position 1,061,649,751 of record OX336389.2, on the reverse strand, counting down.
CGGGGAACCCAAGGTACACTGTATATGCAGACATTAGAAAGGCACGTCAGCAAACCTACATACATTGTCTCGGCACATGTGGCAAGCGGGCCGCCAGACAAGGAAGCAAGCACTTGGAACCTAATACTATCGCCAGGTCAGCGATAACACATACATGAGCGTGCGACCTTCGCCAGTACCCAACGGGCAAGGAGTGCTTTCACTACGGCTGTGACAAACACAATCATTCACGCCATTTTCAAAGCCCAATAACTCCCGAAATTAGGGTACGAGGGTCGTCCCGAATGGCATAAGATACTCACACTAACGTATAGTTTCATACGCGTGTCGCAAACACACAATACATGGTACATAAAACACAAAAATTGTAGTACCGAGGCCTTAGACCAAGGCATGGGCGAACACACAGAAACACAATACAAACGTGCCAAAAAGGACGCTAGCCAATGGCATTTTTGGCACGGCAACACAATCAGAGGCCACACTAGGGACACACAAATCCCAACAGACAAACGCAGACATAAAACACGGAGCATTACACGGGATCACGGGTCCGAATGCCCAATAAAAGCGGATGCCGTGGAAAACAAGAATTGTCGACCGACGAAAGATCACTTTCATACAAAACACGGGTTCTTCATCATGACAAGTCAGAAAACTCAGCCAGCGCGGCCAGACACCAAACAGACCCAATCACAGGGGAAAATTCATTCCCACATAGACGGAAATTGGCCAAAATTAAGGCCACCCGCAGTTACGTCCAAATTAAAACCAGGAATATGGACGCGGGAACAGACAATTATACGGGCAGCATCTCACAAATAGCATGCATACACCATCCCCTACAGCAAAAACCATAGGGTCCCATACAGACACTGTGCCCCATAGAGTGGAGCCAAGAGTGAAAATAGGCATTAGAATGTTTAAATTATGCATATATAAATGGCATGTTATCACAGAGTACACGCTTTAAACATACACTAGAGGTGGCAAATGCATTGCAATAGGGCCGTATACAAGTACATAAGCGGTTGAACCACACAATTATGAACACAGGGAGGTTCTTTAACATACCTACAGGAGCATAGATTTGTTCCAAGGTACTCGCTACAACAGACTACCTAGGCATTAGCGACCCCTGGATTCCCAATAGGGGGCGTACCGAGAATGCTAGGCCCCTAGGGGGACCACAAGATACTTTTCTCTGAACCACAGCGCCCGAAACCTAGATACGGGGGATGCCACTCTCACAGACACAAAACAGGTAACACCACATTTCTACGGCCAGAAATCATACCAAATTTGGATTACCCCGAACATAGGAAGTAGACTTCCTAAACACAAATTATAGATAATTACACAAGGCAAAGGTCTTGCGGAAGAAATGTCCACACAACATCGGTAGCATAAACAGGACAGATTAACACATTGGCCCTCCCAGAATACAAAACAATGTCAACACACGAACAATGGCAAAAGGCACGTTCCGTCGGCCGCCATACATAACATCAGAGACTTCCCGTATACAAGGACGCAAAAACAAACACAACAAAACACTGAGTTGCGAATTCCAGTGCATTGCAGCACCATTACCGGTAGACATTCCCAGCATAGCCAGACGTGACAATGACACGCGACCATGATGATACTAGCATACAAAACAAACAATAATAATAGCATACAGTTGACACAGGATTCAGCGCCATTACAATAGGTATAGCATCCAGTAATGAACAAATACTATAGGCCGGATTCATCTTAGGAACACAGGAGCATGTATACAAGGATGTTAACAGGCTACACGCGCCACCTGACAATTAGCCACACGACACACGATAAGACTTATCCGACAACGGCCCACGCGCCAGCGTGCTGCAGCGATACGCGACCACACACACGCAGCCGCGCTAATCACAGCCATGGGCACCTCCTGCCTACACGCGCCCACCAATCAGGGGCGGATACAGACAGATTCCCTGAGGGAGCAACCCCCCCTCTTAACTTCTTTTCTTGTTTTTTTATCTTTAAAAACCATTATAGGTAATCAGGACATGACCACTTATACTTACAATCACTTGCTACCCTAACGGTATGAATAGGAGACCACGTTAGGCCGTGACGTCACAGCGCCACCGCACTTAACCATCCCAAAGGGCAGCCCGAAGGCGACGCACAGACACACAGACATTTATACACAACATGGGTATCACAGACCCACAGGCATTTTACAGACTGGTATTCTAGAACATAGTAGATGCTTTATGGCATCTCAATTTCACCAGTGCACATCCCAAGGAGCGGATAGAAAACAAATAGTGACCAAGTGAGAGTGACAGGAGCAGAGATGGATAGTGCCATCAGGATGGCCAAGATACTAACTACGGGATACCATCCTAGCACCCCTCTCCCTACACAACCTGTCACTTGCAACACTATCCAACACAAACACACAAACACATAAAAACAGCTAGACTACATTCCAAAATATACATCGGGGTTGATAGACTTCATGCGTCTACCCAAAATTCGGGTATGCTACACCCTGGTCCCAAATGCCTACACCCGAGTATTAGGGGTGAGTCGGAAACAATATCAAGCGTAATGCACATCTCCACGTAAAGAGATGAGGCCACATTTGCACTAACAAGTTTTTTTAAAATTAAATAATCCCGCATGTAAGGGACATAGATTTATTATACCTCGACCCATACTTTATCCTCAAATGAGAGCGGATACGCCTCATATCCATCCCCATGCATGGAATATCACAACCACATACCAGGGTTTATTACTACTACACCTGCATGGCACTTTAAAAAAAATTTGCACACTTGGAAAAAAAACCTACCCCATCCCCCTCACTGTAAAGACATCCTAGCAGCATCATCGGCTCCCGGCCACCATTAACATGGAGACCAACGATGCATGACCCTCTCCTACCACGCTTTAAGCCCAGTCAGCAAATAACACCCCCGGATCCCAATAACAAGGGACCCAACGCCATAAAAACCCACTAACGCCTTCAGGAAATAACCAAGGCATTACCGCTGGAAATCTGACAGTGCAATTACAGGCCTAAAGTAGACTATGCATTTAGAAGATTCTACAACCCCAGAACACTTAAAATCTTACATAATTACATGATACACACACACTTATTTTACAAATCACACTTTTTTTTAAATGAAAGGAGTCTGACATCACACTGGATGGTGATGAGAGTTTAAATGGAAGGCAGAGGCGCCACACAGGAACAGAGCTGGAGAAGGCGATGATGAGGCCTGACCCAGTTGACCGAATAACTGACAAACGTAAGGTTGAATCATCGATGACTTGACTCGGGCAAACGTCAAGGTCTAGGGGTGCGTCTAGCCTACCCCCCTTGGCGGAGACAGTTATACCCACTATGCGCCACGGTCATCGAAGCCAAAACCTGCAGGGGAGACTTTTGACGGCTGGTGGGAGAATTAGCCAGCTCCACACTAGACTCAGGAGACAAGCCTAGAGACGACCACACTAGGACCAGACTTCTAGTTAGTATGTAACTTAAGTAGAGCTTCCATGGCGGGAAGTTAGTCTTCCATTCGCGTGAAGTGAAGAAGGATCTCAGGATTCAGCGGGACCAATCCTAGATTCGCCAAGTCCATGCCCCGCGAGGCGAGGTGAAGGTGATCTAACAAACAAATGATAATAAATGAAAAATGAATAATGCGTATGGAATGAATGCGATCATTCGGTCCCGTGCCCACATAAATGGATAACACCGGGTCTCCAGAGCTTAAATGGTCACGCACCGGGCGGCCAGAGATGTAAATGAGGAATGCGGCGAGCTCTCACAGGGGGCTCGTGGGCAACCCAGCAATAAACAGAAACACATGATAAATGAAGAATAATGCCGAAAGAGGCAAGCATAACAACAACCAACAGGATAGCCGGGCGAGGCGTTTGCTCTTTAGCAGCGCAGGCGCCCAGGACTTTACTAATTACTATTAATTTATTAATTACTCATAAGGTAATATCGACAACTAGTATTAAGACGGAGGGGACTACGAGCCATTGTTGGGTTCCGGTCTCAGCAATGGACTACAAGGGCCCCCGGGAGAGAAATCGACCGGACGAGCCTCCATCAAAATTCCAGCGTATACGTTACAGTGCCATTTCAAAGGCAACTTAGATTTAAGCAAATTTAATAAGCACTGTTACAAAACAGTACCTATACCACATTTCGGCATTAGGTTAAGGTCCACCTCGGCATGTATATACAGGATATTTTTCATTTAGTATTAATTAAGATAGTTTAAGGCAAACTTCTTTTTAAATTAAGATAACAGCGATCGGCACCTGGTAACTAAAATCCGTTACCAGGGTAAGCCCGACAATACATAGAATAAATAGTATTAAGATAGCACGATCGGCACCTGGTAACTAAAATCCGTTACCAGGGTAATTGATGATGATGATAATTGTTGTTTTAAGGGGCCTAACAACTAGGTTATCGGCCCCTTACCAGGGTAAGCCCGACAACACATAGCATAAATAAGATTAAGATAACAGCGCTCGGCACCTGGTAACTAAAATCCGTTACCAGGGTAAGCCCGACAACACATAGGCTAAGCTAGACTAACATAGGCTAACCTAGACTAAGTTAGACTTAAGCGGCGCCATAATTGATTTTTTTTGCACTATGCGCAGCGATTGAAAAGCTATATGTATTGTAATAATATACTCTATTTGCAGGTTCACAAGGAGCCAACGTGAATGACACTATCATATTTAATTTTCAGGAAGGCAGACACATATGAATCCACCCCCTGTAAATATAGCCCCCAAACACACATATCCTACACTAAATATGTCACACACAAACACATTACTCATCGGTTTCAGTTGCACCCTTAAAGGTGACAACGTCAGCGGCCAGCAGTGAACAGTATACGTGGGATGCTGAACATTGCTGAACGCAAACACATCTCCACACGCAAATGAAGCGTGACTTCAGGATCTAAGGGCGGCACGGAAGTTGTAAGTGCCGAACCTTCGACCCTAAGTTGGAATTCCGACCTACGACGGAAAACCACGAGGTTCCATAATAAGTATAACGAAAGAATAGCGGACTAGCCACTAAATCCCACCAGGAACAGCTGAGTAAGGAATGGTATACAAGGCACGATGGTAGAGTGCGCACGAGACTATGAGGTATAGATAAGTGGCCAAAGCGAGAGATCTCTAAGGTATTGCACTAGCATGATTATTATTATTATTGGAATTATGATTATTATTATTACTATCATCATAACCAATGTATCCTATACTGTATCAAAAACGTTATCACAGTCTTACATAATATGTCACACCATTTAACACTGCCACACGGTGAACACACTTTTATTTCTTTCTTTTCCATTCTAATAACGACAAAACTTGTGAAGGTGTCCCGTTTTACCCCAACACAATAAACCATTTTATACATATTCCTTTAACTTATACCCTGGGACACCTATTTTTTCTATTCTCTTCCATCTTTTACACAATACACGGCAGGGAGCAATTTTTTTTCTCCAGCACAGCGCCGGACGGCACCACCACCCGTCCAGCCATGGTTTTTTTCCTCCCTGAATAACACCAATATATATATATAATGTCAAGATCATGTATTTTTTTGTATTTTTATTATTACTATTTCAAATGTCAACTTTTAAAATGAGCAATTCTAGATTAACTAAGTATAACTATGTACACCCAAAACCTACCCCTCTGAGCACACGCTGGACTCACATCACCACGTCATCGCTACACTTACACGACACCGACACGGAAGACAAAGAAGAAGAGGTACGAGGAGAAACCAAGAAGAAACCACCACATCGACACCCCCACTCTACTTCCCGTTCCCGTTCTCGGGGACGCGAACTAATCGATGAGGGGGACTTGTACAGCCCGGGGGGGGGGGGGGCAGTACCCCCTGAGAGCCACCCCCCATCTTTTACCAAAACCACCCCAACTGGCAACACCATAAGACTAGGACATTATCTATACACAGCAAGCGGCGGCCACCCAGCCTGGGAGGTTAGCCAACTACTTGCAAAACATACACAAACATTTACACTAACAACTATCTGGGGCAGCTACATTTACGCAACGCTGACCAAGCAGCGCCGGAAGGTATAAGAATGGAGTCCAAACTGGAGCCATTATCTGTTCTACTCTGTGCTTCGCCAGCGGCCTTGTCCGACGTCTGTTCCAGTTTTATCACCAGGTGAGATTCAGCCGTGCTCAGGCTCCTTTGATTCTTGCGAACACCTACCCCAAACTTGTACACACAAATTGTATTTTATACTTGTTTAAATTCCCCAAGAGGGACATACCAATCTACATCTACTGACCAATAAATACATGGTCAGTAAGCTACACTTGCATTACTAATTACACTCCACTTCACATCCTCATACCCCACCTGACCTTCGTCACAATTGCCCGTGACCGTAGTAGCCAGTAATTGCTTTGTCAGACTACATTGTACTCACAGCACGCGACTCGACTGCATAGCGTCGAGCCGCTGACTTAGCACGTCTATTGTATTACTCATTCTGCCCAGCTGGCAGGCCAGTATAGTAGCCTGTATTTAGAGATCCATCCCCTAGCAAATACTTGCATCTTGCAGGGACACCCCCAATAGATTAGACACCAAACACTAACACACCACACTAGTAAGCTCTCCCAGCCACGGGAAGCAACTGTCACCCAGGTACAGTCTTCTAAATTAACACAGTAACACAACCGTGTTTTATCCCAACTACCCCCCAACCAAGGGATTAAAACAGTATAGACATTTACTGTACCATATTTCATTGCGCTCAGATGGTTAAATTGCGAGAAAAGTCTATTAAAATGTTTCAACTTCGCTTGGCCGCCATGTTCGTTTTGTACTTAACAGGTTTTTAAAACTTACATATATCAATTTGTAGTAGGCCCTAGTACCCCTTATCATTGTACAAAATTTCACGGTGATATCAGTTATAGTTTAGGAGATATAGAATTCCAGTGAAATATTTCGCACAGCCGCCATATTGAGGTTATGTAAACAATTGAACTAAATTAGATGCCATTGCATTACAATGTGTATAAACATTTTCTGTACCAAGTTTCATTACGTTTGGATAGTTAAATCGCGAGAAAAGTCTATTTAAATGTCTCAAATTCGCTTTACGCCATGTTGGTTTTGCAGTTACCAGGTTTTTGAAAGTCTCATAGGGGAACTTTGAGTAGTACCCTTTATCACCGTACAAAATTTCAGGGTCATATCAGTAATAGTTTCGGAGATATAGAATGCCAGTGAAATATTTCGCACAGCCGCCATGTTGGACTGGTGAGACGTAATACAATTTGATGGGCACGGCTGGGATTGGCCAAAATCGTACTATGACCTGACCGAGTTTCATTGAAATCGCTTTAGCCGTTTAGTAGTTATTAGGGGGAGAGGCAGACAGACAGACACACGTGCACACGGACCAAAGGTGATCTCATGAGCCTATTTTTTTATGAAATGAAAATAGGCTAAAAATAAATTAAATAGTTGACTCAACACAACTGGTGAGATGAACTCGTCTCTTGCACAGCAGAAAAGGTATATTTCAAGTACTGCGGAATTAGCCGCTCTGCGGAGTTAGCAAAGTCTCCCCTATACGAGCCATGCATATGACGAAACCAAGTGAGAAAAACGTAAAGTGGTTCTTTGGCAGGTAATTGACCTATGTCATTGATCATTTGAGCTTCCTACTGTAACTGTGTCATTAGTGTTGTGACAGTTTCGAAGCAAAATCAACAATTTCTGGTATAATTCTTCGTGAGTTTTTCCTTGTTTTCTCGTCTTTCCCAATTACTGCTGTTGAAGTTACATACAAAAGCCCCAAGCGCTCAAAAGTGCGATTAACCGCATGTTGCATATAGTGTAGTATTTCTCTCAAGTATCAACTGTTGACTTGCAGTTCGACTTAAGGGGTGCCTACACTTTTAAGGATCAAAATTTGTCATTTTTCAATATTTGAGTCGCCTAGATGCCAAAGTGTCCATGTCCACTTTTCAAAAAAAATGATTTGGCAACGCTGGATTGTAGAGCTAGGCTTATTACACATGCCAGAAATGCTATTTATGCTCAAAACTGTCCGTGTCCTATGAATACGAGCTCACGAAAAGTGTGGTTGGATTCAAAACTGTCCATGTCCTTCGGTAAGTTAGGCGCAAAACTTGCCTTGTCCCTTTCCACCAATCACAATGAAGATTGAAGTCAGATGACTAATGCAAGATGGCCGTCGTGTGTATGTAAACATTGAGCCCTTATCTGTGATTAAGCGTTTATGATTAAAGTTATACCCATTGTTTTCATCAAAATAAATATGGAACATATCAATAATGTTCATCAAGACATTACGGAAACAACACCTGACCGTTCTAGGAAGCGAGCACGCCGTGAAGATCAGTGGAAACGAAACACGTCAAAAGTGAACAGGTATGTATTTTGTATCTACATCATGCAGTAGATAGTGTGATTCTGAGCATTAGAATAACATTTCAGGGTGTAGGCCTACCTGTGTAAAAGTAAGAAATACTAGTGTGGACTAGCCTACTATATCTAGCATAACCTAATATGGCTCTATGAATGACAAATCTAACCTAGATTGTTTATGTGTGTGATTTCAGATATTCGTCAAAAGGACTTCCAGAGTATCCAAAATGTGGTCATCGAAGAGGATGGGACTGTGCTAGCCTGCGAATGGATGATATAAAATCGTTTCATACCAGCTTTTATGCAAAATGTGATAAAATTTATCAAGATAACTTCATTCTGAAGCACATGAAGATCAAGACACCTTCGAGATCTCGTTGCAGGGGGGACAGGAAAATCAACAGAGGACAGACAATCTCTTATTTTGTACGAAAGAAAGTACCAAGTGGTTCAGTGAATGTGAAAGTATGCCGTGAATCATTTCTGAATATTCTTTGTGTTTCTAAAGCAATGGTGCAAAATATCGCTCGTCATTACAAAAAAAAACTGGAGAAATAGCTAAGGAGAGAAGAGGTGGTGATCGCCAAAGCATGAAAAATGAGCCCAAACGACAGGAAGTGATTTCTCATATAAAAAGGTATGTTCCAACTGAATCACATTACTGCAGGGAGAAAAGCTGTCGCGTGTATTTACCTGCGACTCTATGTGGCGACATTATAATTCCGTGGTTATTCCTGAAAAGCGAGTCACGCAGAACTTTTTTCGAACCATATTTAATTCAAAATTCAACATTGGATTTGGTGCCCCGAAAACAGACGTTTGTTCCACGTGCCTCAGACTTATGGAACAGATCAAAACTGCAAAGTGTGAACGTAAGAAAGCTCAACTTATGGGTCAAAAGAGACTTCACAACCTTAAAACAAACTGTTTCTATTCATCGCTGAAGGAAACGCGAGACAACCTTCTGACAATGTCTTTCGACTGCCAAAAGAATTTACCATTGCCAAAAATACCTGACCAGAGTGTCTATTACAGTAGGCAATTATACCTATACAATCTTGCCATTGTAGTAGGTTCCTCTAAATCAAGGTTAACCACCAATAATGTCTTCATGTACACATGGCTTGAGAACGAAGGTAAGAAAGGGTCAAATGAAATATGCTCAGCTCTCTACCACCGTTTATGCCACACAGACATGATCAACATACAAACTTTGACATTAATTGCCGATGGATGCCCTGGGCAAAATAAAAATACAATAGTTGTCTCGATGCTGTGTCACTGGATGTACAATCACGCACCAGGCATCAACAAAATAGAAGTGATTTATCCCATTACTGGACATTCATTCATGCCTCCCGATAGATTATTTGGGCTCATCGAAAGGCAACTGCGGAAACGAGAAACGATAGTTCAACCATCAGAGTACCATAGCATCATGGAAGAGTATGGAACCCTCTACAAACTGGGGAGAGACTGGGAGATAGCTGACTGGAAAGGAGCTATTCAAAACGTCATAAAACCCACAGCATCATTCCCCTTCCAGATGAAAATGAAAATCCACAGCCTGCTTCCAGTATCCGACCGGGTCAGGAATGGAATGAATGATGCCCCTAGCCAGCGGCGAGGATATGACTGTGCCGGCTGCCGAGGCCTGACGCACTCCTCTGGGGCAATGATTAAATGAATGACAGATGAAATGAAATGATAGTGGAGAGTGTTGCTGGAATGAAATTTTGACAGGGAAAACCGGAGTACCCGGAGAAAAACCTGTCTGCCTCCGTTTTGTCCAGCACCGATCTCACATGGAGTGACCGGGATTTGAACCACGGACCCAGCGGTGAGAGGCCGGCGTGCTGCCGCCTAAGCCACGGAGGCTCTCCCCTTCCAGATAACGAAAGTAAAAAGAGTCATCATTATCCGTAATGCTCAGAACGTTATTAGAGTCCAAGGGGAGCCTAATTATAGTTCTGACATCAATGAACCAATGGGTGTATGCAAACGGGGAAAACACCATAAACAGATAAACCCGAGATGCATAACAAACTCTCCTGTGCCCGTTAATGAAAAGAAACTGGAAGATGTTTCAAAACTCCTCGAGAAACACTATGGTGAGTCCTGGAGGGAGCGTAACTCTCTGTCATGGTACAAGAAATTATTAGGTTCCACTAGGCCAGGGGCGTCAATTGAAGAAGAGTGCCTAGCAGGAGAGGATTAAGACATTTTTCCAGGTATGATGCACTAAGTACGTTGCAGATTGTCAGACACTACACTATGTACCTTCAGAAATAATAAAAAAAAATATGAACATTAAAAATCCACAAATTTAGATTTATATTCATTCCATATCCTCTCCTCACATGTACCTTCAGAAATAAAAATTGAATACAACAATTTAGATTTATGATCATCACGTCTTTTCTTCAAATAGTACCTAGTCTGTTTCAAAACTGTCCATGTCCATTATAGTTGCATGCAAAAGTGTCCATCGGCAATATGAGATGCAAAAGTGTCTATGTCCATTTTTATTTTGCTTATATCTATCAAGCATTGCGTTCCTGGATTTTTGTCAATAGCTCAAGCAGATTTGTACTAATGCATACTTATTTATATGACAAACAGTGTAGGCTTATACCAATCCACCCAGTAAAAACACATTTTCCACTTTTTCTCAAAACCAGTTATGGTGGACATGGACACTTTTGCATCTAGGCGACTCATTTATTTTTATGAGTTTATAGATCTTTCCTCTTCAAATCACTGCAACAATTTCTTTGATATGTATCATACTTTTGAAGTTATGACCAAAAACGTGCAGGGAAGTTTTGGAAGTTTTCCTACACATTGGTAACTTTGTTGCTCGTTTTACGTACATGTGGATTTTCAAATCTGTTTCCTTAGTAACAGCCAGAATTTTCAAGATAATGAAGTGAATTATATACTGCTCAAAAAAATTAAAGCACCACTTTTTTCAAAGGCCACCAAATTTTGAAAAGTTGACCTACAAGCTCGAAATCTCAGTATAACGTTTGTCCTGACGCCTACCAAGCATATGCTTCAGCACAACTCCCCAACTTGAGTAGTTTCGGGGTAGCACCCCGAAAACCAGCCCATTTTCGAAAACCGCAAATTGAAGTTTGCGAAAAACGCTGCAGGACTTGTCGCAGGTTGCCAAAGCAGTCGAAAATGAATGAGTCTTGCTCTTAAAGGTTCCACAAACACGTTGAAATCGTTAGATTTGACGTTTGGGCATTTTCAACCCCCTTCATCATCCCCTAAACATGGACTACCATTGGGGGCGTCTGAGAAGGTACCGGGTGTGTTTAACCACCTGAAAACCTGTACACCGTCCTCAGTTGCTGATTGCAGTAAGTTCTTAAGGCCTCCGGCAATGTCCACACCCCCTAACACCCTCAACTGGCATGGGACCAAACCACCCCTTCTCGATTCACCCCTAAGGAAGGTTTTAATCGAGATGTTTATCAGTGCTGCTAATGGGGGGGTCTTCCCCTAACGTTTCAAAAAAGTAACTGTGCCTTTGTCACCACCCCTTCCCCTGCAACCCCCGTTTGTATGATTTTTCGAAACAGGCCCTTTTTAAGGGCTGAAACGACGTCTTAATCGCTGAAAGGGCTGTAAAGGTCCTTAGAAGTAGTGGTGACACGAAATCAACCCCTTCCGATCGGTGATTGACATTCCTTCCCCCAAATTCGAAATTGTTGCACCCCCAACCCTCCCTGTCTGGACGCGTAATGCGTCATGGCAGAGTTTTAAGAGTTGGATGAAAATGAAGCCTATGGCCTGCAATGGAGCCCAAAACAGCAGGCTGGATAGAAATTCATCGGTAGGTTGGGAAACGGGACCAAAATTTTTCAAAAAAGTGTACAGCCTACAGTAAGTACGCCCATGCATAGGCAACCCACATCACGTCCGTGCGTGTTGGTTGCCTGTGATCGGCAATAGGTTACAAAGTTTGGCAATGGGAGAAAAATGACGTGATGTGGGTTGCCTATGCATTGGTGTACTTACTAGAGGCTGTTAACTTTTTTGAAAACTTTTTGGTCCCGTTTCCCACCCTACCGATGAATTTCCATCCAACCTGCCGTTTTGGGCTCCATTTCAGGCCATAAGCTTCATTTTGATCCAACTCTGAAAACTCTGCCATGACGCGTTACGCGTCCAGACAGGGAGGGTTGAGGGTGCAAAAATGTCAACTTTGGGGGATGGAATGTCAATCAAACATCATAAGGGGTTGATTTCGTGTCACCACTACTTCTAAGGACCTTTACAGCCCTTTCAGCGTTTAAGACCTCATTTCAGCCCTTAAAAAGGGCCTGATTCGAAAAATCATACAAACGGGGGTTGCAGGGGAAGGGGTGGCGACACAGGCGCAGGTCCTCGTTTGAAACGTTAGGGGAAGACCCCCCCATTAGCAGCACTGATAAAAATCTCGATTTAAACCTTCCTTAGGGGTGAATCAAGACGGGGTGGTTTGGTCCCTTGCCATTTGAGGGTGTTAGGAGGGGTGAACATTGCCGGAGGCCTTAAGAACTTACTGCAATCAGCAACTGAGGACGGTGTGCAGGTTTTCAGGTGGTTAAACACATCCGGTACCTTCTCAGGCGCCCCCAATGGTAGTCCATTTTTCGGGGATGATGAAGGGGGTTGAAAATGCCCAAACGTCAAATGTAACGATTTCAACGTGTTCGTGGAACCTTAAGAGCAAGACTCATTCATTTTCGACTGCTTTGGCAACCTGCGACAAGTCCTACAGCGTTTTTCGCAAACTTCAATTTACGGTTTTCAAAAATGGGCTGGTTTTGGGGGCGCTATCCCGAAACTACACAAGTTGGGGAGTTGTGCTGAAGCATGTGCTTGGTAGGCGTCGGGGCAAACGTCATACTGAAATTTCGACCTTGTGCAGTCAACTTTCCAAATTTGGTGGCCATTGAAAAAAGTGGTGCTTTAATTTTTTTGAGCAGTATATAATTGGTATTCTGCCCGAAGGCAGGTCCGAGCCTCCGAAGAGGCTTCCCCCAGCCGGAGTTTACGTGCGGTAGGGTGGCCATGGCCTTTCCGCTCCTCCTTATGTTGGCCAACAGCGCGCAGTGCCTAGAACCAGCATACCATCCAAGTTCGGACTGCGGCCAATGCTGCTTAACTGCGGAGTTCTCATGGGTTCCGGTGTTTCAACACGGCTAGGCCGTTGGCCTCTTCTTCGGTACCAAGTTTTAAGTTTCTAGGATACCGGAAAGTGTTGCATTAATTTATGTCTATTCTCATTTTTGTCTTTATTATACATCGCTACACCTCGTCATTACCTCCTTAATATCTCGGAAATTTTCCACAACACGTCCTCGGGGTTTGATGTTAAAAGTTAATTTAGACATTCAGGAAACGTTTGAGTCCACAAAAACTATAGGTCATCGCTTTGGAAAAAGGGTCAATCTACGGTTGAAGAAATGCTTGCTTACACTGTTCTTCTCCTAAGCCGCCATTAAAAATCCCTCCAAATTGGTCCCCTCGAAAAATTTAGAATATTTTAGATTCTTATAGCGATCTTCTGAGTATCGGCTTCACTGGTACTTAGTTTCACATATCGAGGATGTCTGGAAATCCCTCATTGATTAATTTTCATTTTCAGAATTTACATACACATTGCTCCACCTCAGACATGGTAGAATTCACGAGCTTGTAAGTTAGTCCACTCATAGCGCAGCGGTGCGTTTCTTACCCCAACGCATGGAGGCTATACCTCAATACCAGAACTCATTCCTACCATTTGATTATGGTGTATGTAGCCATTTCTCTTTGTTGCCTTAGTAAACAAAAGTTTGGTGCTTTTCAGTCGGTAAACACGATTATGTTGACCGACTGAAAAGCACCAAACTTCTTCCTACCATTTGATTTAATTACTTGGTCTCTTATAATACGTAGCATTCCGTTGCTAGATTTTGTCTGATATCTCATTCAACGTCTCAGGAATATATCTGGGAGTTTGTCTGTCAATTTATTTCAAACCTATTTCACATTCCTTTAAGCTCCCTTGTGAACCCCTCCGAATATATTGACCGACCGACTAGTTATTTTATTCAGGATATTGCTGAAATTGTTCAGTCTCATAATAACCTTCTCCTTGCAAGACACCATTTCGAGTATTCTGACCATCACCAAATATCATCCTGTAATTGACTCCTTCAATGCGCTTTACGAGACCGGCCTTCCAGTGTTTTATCAGTTGGGGTATAGGCTTATCGATGGATAATACCATTATTGGATGCTGATTTCCCATGGTTAATTTGGAGACTTCTGGAGAGAAATGGAAATAGAAGCTGGAGCCTTTGCCCGATTCTCGGACATGCGATTGAATAACCCGGCTTATAACATCACAATCCTCACCGAGATGCGAACGCAATCGAACAAAAATCTCATGGATAGGATTTAGCTTGAAAATAAATAATTAACTAGCACTGAAAAGACGAGATTCAAATAATCCCATGGTGTGAACCGGAATGAGAATGGTAAGTTCTCGTCTAACTAAATCCTTAGGGATCTCACAAGATAAAGGTAGATATCTTCAGGAATATTACTAGACAAATAAGAAGTTGAAATTTCTTAAAAACACTCAACCAATTTTTATATCCACGCTCCCAATATAACATAAATAAAATGGACCCTGTCCTACTTTAGTGAGGCCATACTGATTGACTCTTGAAGCGGAAATAAAGGTCGAACAATTCATTATTAACATAAATGAATGGGGTAAATCTTCACTATTGTCCTTATTGAATATTCGTGAACTGAAAATGAAATCTTCAAAAATAAAAATAAAATCATTTCTAAATTAAAGTCTTTGCAACACAAGAATATTCTTAAAGTGTGGTTCCTATCACTAGGCTGACACACTTGGATATTTGATTAGACCTAAGTTACTTTATATGGTCTAGCTAATTACACGCAAAAATAAAAACTACACTCCTGTTCATGGATCCCTGTACAGTTATTTACATAAATTTTCAATCACTGAATTATCTCACATTATATGATATGCTCGCATAATTCTATATTCCATTGATCCATGTTACTTTCATTAAATAAATTGCACAAATTCCTGTCAAACTTTTTCACAATCAATTAAATCGTTGTAGTGTTCATTATCGGAATCTGTGTTAATCATCATCTGAATTAATTCTGACATATCAATAAAATCCATCCCTAGAACTGAAGTTATAAATGCCATTTTTCAGTGTTGCCTAATTCTATTAAAGAAAGCTTTCCAGTCGGCCAACACAAATTGTGCCCAATAACATTGGGTGGGATATACACAATGGGTTACCTACTTAATTGGAGGGCATGTTTCGAACGTCAAGCGTTCATCTTCAGATCCTGTTCACTTAGGCTTAATTAGAATACGATGTTTCTGAAATTATATTACATACGTTTGTAAAAACTTGTGTATGGCGTCAAACTTATTCACAGACAGTATGGTTCACTTATATTTCGGGGTTAGATTCAAGATTCAAATCACTGAGGCTAAAAATCATGAACTCAGACAAGAACATTTGGTTCAACAAAAAGAGTTTATTGTTAAATCTGTGTTTTTTTTTTTTTTTTTAGTTTTGGCACCTTAGTTATAACTGGATTAATAACTCACTTAGATGGTTCCAAGTTTCACAGGCCCTCGATGTAGTCCCCACCGTTGCGTAGAACGTGTTTCCAGCGATGCGGAAGTAGTTGGATCCCGTAGGCACTGCCCAATCTCTTGATGGTACGAAGAGAGCGCTCGGCAGCCTGCTTAACGTCTTCAATGGTACGGAAGCGCTCCCCGCTCATTGTCATCTTCACCTTCGGGATGAGATCATAGTCGAAGGGACAGATATCGGGAGAATGTGGGGGTGATAGAGGACCTCCCAGCCCCAGCGATCCAAAAATGCCGACACAACACCTGCTGTGTGTGCCCTAGCATTGTCATGCAGAACGATGGGCGGTGTAACCATGTGGTGGAGCAGTTTCCTTCTCAGAGCTCCTCGGAGATGGTCTTGCAGAAACGAACAATAGTACGCCGCATTAACGGTTTGCCCTCGGGGAACAGAATGGTGAATGATCACACCTTCCCAATCATAGGCAAGAATCAACATTACCTTCACATTGGTGGGGGTTGGTCGAACTGTTTGCTTCCGTGGTGATCCGTGGTGCCGCCACTCGTTCGATTGACGTTTTAACTGTGGCTCATAAGATCTGGCCCACGTCTCGTCAATGGTTATGATACGCCGTAAGAAGGCCTCTCCTTCGCGCTCATAACGCTGCAAGTGCATACGACAAGCGTCATATCGCAGCCATTTGTGAATGTCAGTTAAGTCATGCGGAACCCACTTGGACGCATTCTTCCTCATTTTCAGTAAGTCCTTCAGGATGTGGAGGACAGTTGAATGCTCCAGTCCGGTATCTTGCTCTAATTGACGTATCGTTACGTTCCGATCCACTTCTACTAATGCGGTCACCATCTGTACATTGTCATCACTTACTGATGGGTGACCAGATCGAGGCATGTGCTCCATACGTTCGCGCCCATCTCGAAAGACTGCAACCCATTTTGCTACCGTTCTGAACGGTAACGCAGCTGAACGGCACGCTTCCTGCAATCCTCGGTGACACTGTTTAGCACTGCGACCCCTAGCACACTGAATTTTTCTCCACGTTCTCTGCTCCTGCTTGGAAAACATTGCGACTGTCTTTCATGAGCGCTGGTCTCACACTACTCATCTAACAGGCGCGACTGCGCACGAGCGGTGGTGAGGACGGGCGAGGTCATGTGCTCTGAGGGAGGGGATACAGGGCAGCAACCGTCGATAAAAGTGGCAGCGCCCAACATTGTTGCAACTTGGCACTGAAGCATTGGTGCCAAAACTTAAAAACCAACCCATGTATAAACACACATCACGTATGGATCATTCACATGTTTCAATATTTCAACTATCATAATAGTCGACCTTGCTACCAATAACGTACTATCAAATTGTATCACCTTAGGCTTATACATTTCAATATCCATTCACATGTGCTCATATAATTTCATGTCTATCTGTTGGTGCATAACAATTATTTAGGTTTATTTTCAGAAATTACAAGAACTTCATCTCGTTATCAGATTGCCTTTCTAACATATCGCCTCTAAAAATATACAGTTTTTCAATAAATCTATGTCTGATATAATTCACCTTTATCCTATTATAGTTCCTTTTTTAATATAATAATGGACTGGAATGGCCATGGCCTCAAGTTAGGGATCATTGCGGCATTTGCCTGGAACAGAATTATAAACCATGGATAACCACTTCTAGAATGGCTGAGATAGGAAACCAACCCACCTCGTCTTATTTTTGCTTCACGAAACTGAGTTTACCTCGTTCCAGCCCTCAGACCAGAATGAAATTTCTTGGCCGAGCCGAGAATAGAAGCCGAACCTCTGGAGAGATAGCTAAGAATCCTATAATGCTAACCGCTACACCATGAAGTGGTCTAAATAATAACATATGCGCCTACACCATTAACAACCAAAAATCGTGTATATTTCGTTTATTTTTCCTCAGCAACAGAAAGCACTAATGAATTTTAGTTATATCTGACAATCACACTATGCTTTGCCAATGTGTCTGTGTATTTACATGTCATATGCCGAATTCATTTCAGGAAATTAGGCATTCAAAATGGCGGCTGGATAGTGTGCACTATCTCACCGTTTGCCTGATATTTTACACAAATCTAATATCATTGCTTTTGAAAAAAAAAAACATTTTTCATTGTATAAACTGTCCCCGGATCGTGCGAACGTCCGTTACATAATGACGAGCTGATGGTAACGAACGAACGCTAGTCCAGAGAGACAACAAGACTAATGATGTTAGAATAAAGCGCTCGGAGGACCGAGTGTTGAGGGAAGCATATAGAGAAAGGAGTGAGTGACGCGGAGGCGTGACGTAAAGCTTGCCTACGTCATGAGTTGAAACTCAAGGAGACGGCTTAGCGACTTAAAAAGTAGCACAGTTTTCTGGCACAGAAAAAAGAAGAATTTTAAGCTATTGAGCAGAAGAATCCGTACACCAGGAGCCGAGATCTAGAAATGGAATTTTCGAGAAGGATTGCTGGCTGACCTATATAAAGAGCCAGGTTTTCAAGACAGTCAAGTCATTCCTTGCAAGCAACTGCTTGGGAGGAACTCGCCGCTACGCTTCATAACAGTGAATACTACGTCATACTACACGCCAAAGGAACTTTGCCACCAAGTAAGCCATGTGGGCTGGGGCTATGTTCAAAGTGATAGAAATTTTCAACAACGGACTTGGAATATTAGAGGACTCTATAGTCAGATATTCTTACAAGTACTCTACAAGTGATGGTCATTTGATAAACTATTCACTGAAGTCGCCTACAATAATTTGTTATTTCTATTTGCGAAACTGTACAAGGCACTTCAAACTTTAGACAGGACAGACTGTGAACTTGGGGTTCAGTCTCAACTGCTAATAGGTGTTCCTATGCGAGCGGACGATCAGAACAGTATTTTCTAACGTGGAACCTGTTCCAAGAAACGAAATTGCAAGAGTAACACATTCATTTGGAACTATTGCTACAGTTCGAAATGTTACCTTGTGTTGAAGAAAACGGGAGTGTTTGTTTTAAACGAGCGATCATCATAATCGACATGCGCCGTTAAACGAATTTAGGATAGGTGTGACGTGGGACCAACGAAGTTGAAATGGATTGCAGATGACCATGGGAGACGCTATGGGTATAGCGTTTACTGAAGGACACGCATCGCCAGCACAGCAAGAATGAAGTAAGAGCTATTTCATGTACTATCAACTAGCTTAGTAGAGCATTTTGAGAATTCTTTTTACTCAGTCATTTTAAGAAATCAACACCACCGTTTATTTTGAATATCATATTTGTCCAGGATGGCAAATGGAGCGACATGAAAGTCTGACAATTTATTTTGCCGTATTTTCTATTTTGTTCAGACTACAGTCATGTTCATGTTTTCTGCAACATGAAAGATATAAAATGTTTCCAAAGGATAGGAAGAATCTAAGTAAATTCTTATGAGAGATTGAAGTTACATCTTGG
This sequence comes from Meconema thalassinum, assembly GCA_946902985.2. Taxonomy (NCBI): domain Eukaryota; kingdom Metazoa; phylum Arthropoda; class Insecta; order Orthoptera; family Tettigoniidae; genus Meconema; species Meconema thalassinum. The sequence continues at coordinate 1,061,630,124 of OX336389.2, read as the reverse complement.
AATATTTGAATAATTTAATTTTATAAATAAATAAACATAAAAATAAAACAAAGATAATAATAATAATATCAAATGTGAATAAAATAATTTCGTAATTTTATTGATTGAAACACTATTTAACGTTGTAAAAAATAATTTGGTAATAGCACCATTTAATAAAACTAAATAAAGTTAAATGATTACCGCATTAATAATAATAATAAAGTGTTATAAATAATACGTGAAAAGGAGTTAGATAATTGTTTAGGAGTGAAACAGGGCATTAATAATCCTTATGAAATAATAGGAAAGCATTATTAAATATATTTTTTTCCATTGATGATAATAATTATAACTTGTGGAGGAATTTATTTAAATTGAAGGTTTTAAATGCGATAACTTTTGTGAAATAGAAGTTGAAATTTATAAACAGGTAGAATGAGTTGGTAAATGAAGGTAAAATATAATCAATTTTGAGCTCATTAAAATTTTCCAGGAAAAAAAAACAATTAACGAATATCAAAAGAAAACAATAAGGCAGGTACTTATGTATAACTCTAGGGCAGAATTTATGTAAGAGGGAAGGCCAGGAAATGTTGACCATAATAAATACATCTTTTCTTATAAAAATAAAATTAGAGAAAAACGCAGAGTGGTAAGACAGAGAATATATATATAAAAGTGTTGGTGGATAAAAAAATATAATAGATGAAGTCAAATATAATTGTTTAGTGTGTGAATATAACTGTCAACACTTAAGTTTGGTGAGGAGGCCAGATGGGTCGTCCATGAGGGCTTTGAGTCCCATTGTCTTGCGCACACAGGGATATGCGTGTGTGTCATGTGAATGATTATGGAGAGCATATGGGCTCTGAATTGTAAAAGAAGGGTAAGGCATTATTAGACCTCCCCATATTTCTAGTCTAATCCTACTAAAACTGTCGGTTTCAGAAATGAAATTTTTATCTGGATCAACTTTAATTTTCCAAACCTGATGCCTAAATATTTGAACAGTATGAGTTTAGATTTTGAGGAACCTGACCTAAGAAAAAAAAAAATAGTTGGAAAATGCAAAGATTAACAAGATAAATAATTAAATATTTATATTTTGTGCTTTGAGTATTGATAAAAATAATTTTTCTTTTGATATGAGCAATTAATATTCACCTGATGAAAAGTGAAACCCTGTTGTAAATAAAATTCTAAGAGAATTATAGAAATAATTATAAATAATAATAATAATAATAATAAATTCAGAGAATTTTATAATTTAAATTTTTGTGAAACATTGCACAGATTTTCTAAGTGAGAAGATGTTGTGGCAAGAAACTCAGTCAACTGAGAATAAATTGCAACAATTGTGTTGTTTATAACAAATAAATGTCAATTATGAATAATACATTTCAAATGATGAAATTCCTATTTTTGAACATTGTTCATTTGGAACAAGGAGACTTATAGATAAATGAGATATAATTTAATTTTCAATTTGATGAAAATTTCATAAATTTTGTTTCTTGTTGAAACAAAGTTTTTGAAAATAATGACCGTATTAACTTCCGACTTTGTTAAGCCGAATCATAATATGAGGTTCATAAGTCAGAGTTAGCAATGAAAAAACTGAATTATAAATATATTGTTTTTGTGAAAAGAGGAAAAAATGAAAAGTGTATAAATATTTTTTTGAATGTCTTCAACGAACGACGAATCTTCGTAATGTGCAACGAGATATGTAAATAGGATGAATCACTCGGACTCTTTAATGAAAGTGATTATCTAGTGTAAATATGTAAAAAAAATGTTTTTTTTATTGTTGATATCAGATGGACTTTGATTTCTGATTATCAAATTTTGCGAAGTGGTGAATGATAGTGAACCCTTTATCCACAGGCTGTATAAAGGATTCTAATAATTATTCATCATCTTTTGATACATTTCTACAGACAGCAGATATGAGAGCCAGACGGTGTTGGGAAATATTGAGAAATCAGTGGCCGAGAGGACACAATGGTTTAAGCTCCTGTGGTATTTTAGGAAGAAGCATAAATATTCTTGAGACATAGGACAGGTGCAACTTTTAGCGCGGAGATGGCATGGGCACGCACATTATGGCCTGTTACTATGAGTGTTGGCGCCAAGAAGAAAATCGAATGCTACGAGGCAATTGGTCAATCATCATGTTAACCACTCCCTACTGCAGAAATACATGTAAAAGCGCGCAAAGATCTGCAAGAGTCTGAGCCAATAATATCAAGACGCCTTGTTTTAGCGGCAACTCCGCTTGGTAACGCACCCTGGCAAATTAACGCGGGAGTTATCTACAGATTAATACCACGATCGATTCGAGCCAGCTACAGCATAATCGTAACCTCCACACTGCTACGAACTCAATGATACCGATCGCATGCTAGTCTGATAATTATTATGGAATATTTTTTCTTAAATCCCCTTCCACACCTACCCTAGTCAGTTTCATTTATAAGGATCCAGAAAGCTTCGAGAGGACACTACTTGATTTTGTGCATCTGAGGACGTAACGTAACACTCTTTATTTTGTGCGTCCGAGGACATGACGTTGATTTTATTTGAGAATTTGAGGACATAAGGTGTCCGAGGACACGAGGCATACTCTGCTTATTTTCATGTTATTGAACATGGAACTGTTTCGTCAAGTTATAAGTGTAACTTCAGTGATTTATTTGTAGTCCCAGCACTACCAGTAGGACCAGTTCATCGAAATAATTCACCAAATAGACTGTCAAGGAATTTAGTACTTGATAGGTGAATTAAATAGGAAATATATCGTGTGTGTATCTGACAAAACTTTATTTAATTCAGCACGAGATGACGTCTAGGAACGAGACTGGATCTTGGAACCAGCAGGACTTTTGCCAGAAGATGTCGATGACGAGATAAACATCTTATAGGAGAAGGCTGCAGATGTTTCCTTGACGCTGTTTTAAAGGAATGAGTACAAAAGAATTTATTTATTTATTAAATCAGCTATGGTATTATGGGACATATTTTGTAGATATTTGTTTGCTTGTTTGGTAATGTAGATTCTTAGTTCTTGTTTTACTGACACATTAAATATGGGACAAGCCGAGCGTTGTGTAATTTGTAAATATTGTGATTTGTGTTTGTTCAACTATACGGGGCGACGCGCAGCTCGTGCTCGCATTCGTTTGCGTAAATCGCGGTCAAGCATTATTATTCGGAGGTATGCCTTATAACAGAAATAGAACTGAATTAATTTTGAGATTAAAAATAGAATTTGGAGGGTAAAGATTATTTGTGAGTAGAATTTTATGACGGATCAGGATTATTTTGATAGTTGCTTTCCAGCAGATCTGAACGGGTTGGCACTTTGCACCCGAATTTTGTTGTGTATTTTTTTTAATGTCTCAATGGACGCAATATTGTTGATCTGTTTTGAGCCGACCCAGTGATATATTTATGAGAGTCAGTCCAAGCTTTTGGTGCGTAGTGTGATTTTTTTTATGATGTGCTAGCGAGAATATATCATGGTGATTATTCTGACTTGCTCCACGTCAGCCCAGTTCATGACCTCGCGAGGCTGGACTTGTGGTATATATTTGTGTTTTCTTGCCATCCAGGTGGATGGATGAGATATGTTGGCGTTTCCAGAGGGAATCTGCACCTAGCTTGAGGGGCTGAGCGAGATAATTGAGGCAGCGATGACTCATACAAGAGGGGCGCGCTCAAATCAGATAACGCGACTTGTCATTAGTAACAGGCCTGGGTCATGTACTTCACTTTAAGACGTTGTTTTAAATTCACAAAACCTGATCGGTTATATTGAGTATTTGATTGATTAAATGGGTGTTGTCCATGTTGTAAGGTAGCTTCCGAAACTCCTGTTTGTCTGGCGTTTTATATAAATGTAAACATAGTTTTTCAGCCGTTAGGCTTGTATTTTGTTGTTGTTGGTTCAATTCTTGTGTGTTTATTTTACGCGTTCAATGACCCGTGTGGCATTAGGGTGCGCGAGGCTATGTTCCCAAATTGTGATGAGAGCGTTTTGGCCTATTTCTGGCATGCTCTTTTTGTTCATTTATGTGCTCTGGCACCAGCTAGAATCTCAGGGAGATTCTTCATCTTTTTATATTATTAGATCTTGCATGTGTCAGTAGTAATTATAGTGTATTAATTAAGGGTGGGTCCCATAGCCGTAGTGTGATTTAAAAGATGCAACTCCGTGAGCAACATGACTGTTTCAGTTGTAAACGGACTCGCATCAGTACTCAGTTTTTTTATCGAGCAGTACACCATGCATTATATAACTTCTTGGCCAGGAAAAATGGACTTGTATCCATATGTTGTGACGAGCGAGTTCCTACCGCTCAGTGTTATATTTATTTATAAGGGGGTGAAAGTCAGGGAGGATTTCTTTTATTTAATATTATTATTATGCACATAATTTTCAGTCATTAAATTTCTTTTATTCTACTTGTTATTCATTTTATTTCTAGTATAGCCTCTGTCATGGACCTTTCTATTCATTAGAGCATGTTGTTTTTAAGCGAACTTAGCTGTGTATTGCAGTCAGGACTGAACACGACCCCGTAGATGACTCTTCAGAAAACCATGTTTTATTGAAGGGTGCAATAGGAAGGTTGATTTTTTAAATGATTGCGTTGTTTGTTTGTGTTTTGAATTTTTTGCCAGTTAAAGTCAATTTTAATTATCAATAAATTGAGATATTTTAAGAAAGTGTGTGTTTCCAAAAATAATTCCACTCCTTACCTACTTGAGAATTACCGAAATCAGGGATGCCAGATAGACCAATTATTTGCCTAGATAGACCCTGAGATAGATTTTCTCGTGCTTATCTGATTTCGGTATTTTTCAAAATGTGGTCATTTGGATCCTGATCCAAACGGGAACAATACTAATGCAGTAGCTAGAGATTGACCTAGAATCATTGGAATCCATAAAGGAAATTTTTATTAAAGCTTACCGGTATATTAAAGTGGAACTTTTTTGCAAGTTTTTTCACTGAGTAATTTAAAGAAAAGGACTATGTACAGTAACAGTTCTAGGTCATATTGAACTTCCCTATAAGATACACATGTATATATACTGCTCAAAAAAATTAAAGCACCACTTTTTTCAATGGCCACCAAATTTGGAAAGTTGACTGCACAAGGTCGAAATTTCAGTATGACGTTTGCCCCGACGCCTACCAAGCACATGCTTCAGCACAACTCCCCAACTTGTGTAGTTTCGGGATAGCGCCCCCAAAACCAGCCCATTTTTGAAAACCGTAAATTGAAGTTTGCGAAAAACGCTGTAGGACTTGTCGCAGGTTGCCAAAGCAGTCGAAAATGAATGAGTCTTGCTCTTAAGGTTCCACGAACACGTTGAAATCGTTACATTTGACGTTTGGGCATTTTCAACCCCCTTCATCATCCCCTAAAAATGGACTACCATTGGGGGCGCCTGAGAAGGTACCGGATGTGTTTAACCACCTGAAAACCTGCACACCGTCCTCAGTTGCTGATTGCAGTAAGTTCTTAAGGCCTCCGGCAATGTTCACCCCTCCTAACACCCTCAAATGGCAAGGGACCAAACCACCCCGTCTTGATTCACCCCTAAGGAAGGTTTAAATCGAGATTTTTATCAGTGCTGCTAATGGGGGGGTCTTCCCCTAACGTTTCAAACGAGGACCTGCGCCTGTGTCGCCATCCCTTCCCCTGCAACCCCCGTTTGTATGATTTTTCGAATCAGGCCCTTTTTAAGGGCTGAAATGAGGTCTTAAACGCTGAAAGGGCTGTAAAGGTCCTTAGAAGTAGTGGTGACACGAAATCAACCCCTTATGATGTTTGATTGACATTCCATCCCCCAAAGTTGACATTTTTGCACCCTCAACCCTCCCTGTCTGGACGCGTAACGCGTCATGGCAGAGTTTTCAGAGTTGGATCAAAATGAAGCTTATGGCCTGAAATGGAGCCCAAAACGGCAGGTTGGATGGAAATTCATCGGTAGGGTGGGAAACGGGACCAAAAAGTTTTCAAAAAAGTTAACAATCTCTAGTAAGTACACCAATGCATAGGCAACCCACATCACGTCATTTTTCTCCCATTGCCAAACTTTGTAACCTATTGCCGATCACAGGCAACCAACACGCACGGACGTGATGTGGGTTGCCTATGCATGGGCGTACTTACTGTAGGCTGTACACTTTTTTGAAAAATTTTGGTCCCGTTTCCCAACCTACCGATGAATTTCTATCCAGCCTGCTGTTTTGGGCTCCATTGCAGGCCATAGGCTTCATTTTCATCCAACTCTTAAAACTCTGCCATGACGCATTACGCGTCCAGACAGGGAGGGTTGGGGGTGCAAAAATTTCGAATTTGGGGGAAGGAATGTCAATCACCGATCGGAAGGGGTTGATTTCGTGTCACCACTACTTCTAAGGACCTTTACAGCCCTTTCAGCGATTAAGACGTCGTTTCAGCCCTTAAAAAGGGCCTGTTTCGAAAAATCATACAAACGGGGGTTGCAGGGGAAGGGGTGGTGACAAAGGCACAGTTACTTTTTTGAAACGTTAGGGGAAGACCCCCCCATTAGCAGCACTGATAAACATCTCGATTAAAACCTTCCTTAGGGGTGAATCGAGAAGGGGTGGTTTGGTCCCATGCCAGTTGAGGGTGTTAGGGGGTGTGGACATTGCCGGAGGCCTTAAGAACTTACTGCAATCAGCAACTGAGGACGGTGTACAGGTTTTCAGGTGGTTAAACACACCCGGTACCTTCTCAGACGCCCCCAATGGTAGTCCATGTTTAGGGGATGATGAAGGGGGTTGAAAATGCCCAAACGTCAAATCTAACGATTTCAACGTGTTTGTGGAACCTTTAAGAGCAAGACTCATTCATTTTCGACTGCTTTGGCAACCTGCGACAAGTCCTGCAGCGTTTTTCGCAAACTTCAATTTGCGGTTTTCGAAAATGGGCTGGTTTTCGGGGTGCTACCCCGAAACTACTCAAGTTGGGGAGTTGTGCTGAAGCATATGCTTGGTAGGCGTCAGGACAAACGTTATACTGAGATTTCGAGCTTTTAGGTCAACTTTTCAAAATTTGGTGGCCTTTGAAAAAAGTGGTGCTTTAATTTTTTTGAGCAGTACTGCTCAAAAAAATTAAAGCACCACTTTTTTCAATGGCCACCAAATTTGGAAAGTTGACTGCACAAGGTCGAAATTTCAGTATGACGTTTGCCCCGACGCCTACCAAGCACATGCTTCAGCACAACTCCCCAACTTGTGTAGTTTCGGGATAGCGCCCCCAAAACCAGCCCATTTTTGAAAACCGTAAATTGAAGTTTGCGAAAAACGCTGTAGGACTTGTCGCAGGTTGCCAAAGCAGTCGAAAATGAATGAGTCTTGCTCTTAAGGTTCCACGAACACGTTGAAATCGTTACATTTGACGTTTGGGCATTTTCAACCCCCTTCATCATCCCCTAAAAATGGACTACCATTGGGGGCGCCTGAGAAGGTACCGGATGTGTTTAACCACCTGAAAACCTGCACACCGTCCTCAGTTGCTGATTGCAGTAAGTTCTTAAGGCCTCCGGCAATGTTCACCCCTCCTAACACCCTCAAATGGCAAGGGACCAAACCACCCCGTCTTGATTCACCCCTAAGGAAGGTTTAAATCAAGATTTTTATCAGTGCTGCTAATGGGGGGGTCTTCCCCTAACGTTTCAAACGAGGACCTGCGCCTGTGTCGCCACCCCTTCCCCTGCAACCCCCGTTTGTGTGATTTTTCGAATCAGGCCCTTTTTAAGGGCTGAAATGAGGTCTTAAACGCTGAAAGGGCTGTAAAGGTCCTTAGAAGTAGTGGTGACACGAAATCAACCCCTTATGATGTTTGATTGACATTCCATCCCCCAAAGTTGACATTTTTGCACCCTCAACCCTCCCTGTCTGGACGCGTAACGCGTCATGGCAGAGTTTTCAGAGTTGGATCAAAATGAAGCTTATGGCCTGAAATAGAGCCCAAAACGGCAGGTTGGATGGAAATTCATCGGTAGGGTGGGAAACGGGACCAAAAAGTTTTCAAAAAAGTTAACAGCCTCTAGTAAGTACACCAATGCATAGGCAACCCACATCACGTCATTTTTCTCCCATTGCCAAACTTTGTAACCTATTGCCGATCACAGGCAACCAACACGCACGGACGTGATGTGGGTTGCCTATGCATGGGCGTACTTACTGTAGGCTGTACACTTTTTTGAAAAATTTTGGTCCCGTTTCCCAACCTACCGATGAATTTCTATCCAGCCTGCTGTTTTGGGCTCCATTGCAGGCCATAGGCTTCATTTTCTTCCAACTCTTAAAACTCTGCCATGACGCATTACGCGTCCAGACAGGGAGGGTTGGGGGTGCAACAATTTCGAATTTGGGGGAAGGAATGTCAATCACCGATCGGAAGGGGTTGATTTCGTGTCACCACTACTTCTAAGGACCTTTACAGCCCTTTCAGCGATTAAGATGTCGTTTCAGCCCTTAAAAAGGGCCTGTTTCGAAAAATCATACAAACGGGGGTTGCAGGGGAAGGGGTGGTGACAAAGGCACAGTTACTTTTTTGAAACGTTAGGGGAAGACCCCCCCATTAGCAGCACTGATAAACATCTCGATTAAAACCTTCCTTAGGGGTGAATCGAGAAGGGGTGGTTTGGTCCCATGCCAGTTGAGGGTGTTAGGGGGTGTGGACATTGCCGGAGGCCTTAAGAACTTACTGCAATCAGCAACTGAGGACGGTGTACAGGTTTTCAGGTGGTTAAACACACCCGGTACCTTCTCAGACGCCCCCAATGGTAGTCCATGTTTAGGGGATGATGAAGGGGGTTGAAAATGCCCAAACGTCAAATCTAACGATTTCAACGTGTTTGTGGAACCTTTAAGAGCAAGACTCATTCATTTTCGACTGCTTTGGCAACCTGCGACAAGTCCTGCAGCGTTTTTCGCAAACTTCAATTTGCGGTTTTCGAAAATGGGCTGGTTTTCGGGGTGCTACCCCGAAACTACTCAAGTTGGGGAGTTGTGCTGAAGCATATGCTTGGTAGGCGTCAGGACAAACGTTATACTGAGATTTCGAGCTTGTAGGTCAACTTTTCAAAATTTGGTGGCCTTTGAAAAAAGTGGTGCTTTAATTTTTTTGAGCAGTATATTTTAAACCAATCTCTCAGGTAAGAGATTTAGGTATTATTCAAGATGATAAACTGACATTCTCTCCCCACATTGACCATGTCCCCATGATCCCTAGAAAAATCTCAGTATCTAAAAGTTTTTATAGGGGGCCGAGCTGATAAGCTTTAAAGTTGGTTTTCAGAAGCAGTTCGGCGTAAGTACGCATGCGTATTTTCTCCCATAGGTTAACTTGTTTTCCAAAGCGAAGACCTATCGTTTTCATGAGCTAAAACGTTTGCTGAAAGTCCAAACTAATTTTTAACATCAAACGCCGAGGAAGTGATGAGGAAAATTTTCCAACATATTAAGGAGGAAATATCATGGTGTAACGATGTATATTAAAGACAAAAATGAAAATAGACATGAATTAATGCAACACTCCCAGGTATCCTACAAACTTGTTAAAATTTCCAGTTCTGACGACCACGCTGACCTCCAGGATGCAGTGAATACATGTACTGATTGGTTCAAGAAATGGAAGTTATCTCCAAATCCGAAAAAGTGCTTCAATGTGTCTTTCTCACTACTGAAATCTGGAAATCAGGCGAACTATAAAATATGTGGAAATAAATTGGATACGGTTTCTCAGGTAAGAGATTTAGGTATTATTCACGATGATAAACTGACATTCTCTCCCCACATTGACCATATCAAATCTCGCGCAATGCGCAGTCTCGGCATTCTATACAGATTCACAGAAATTATAGACCTCACTGCACTTAAATTATACTTCACCACATATGTTCTCCCTATCCTAGATTTCTCTTCTCCAATTTGGTCTACTTCGGCTATAACCAATATTTCTAAATTGAACAGTGTCTTTAATTTCTTCATATCAATTGTCAAAGCTCGCAATCCTTCACTAAGGCACATTGCCAAATCCGACATTCTAAATCAGCTCAATTTACTCGACCTGAGAAGCCGTCTATGATTTACTGACCTGTGTTTCCTACATAAAATTATGAATGGTTACACAAAATGTAACATGCTCTTAAGCTACTTCCCACTCCATGTTCCCTCCCGTTCAACACGCCAGAACCATTTACACCACATACCTCGCCCACGTCTTGAAGTACAGAAGCGCTCTATTTTCCACCGTCTACCTACCCTTAGCAACTCCCTTCCTAATATTGACATATTCTCTCCCTATCGAACATTCAATCATAACATTAGAAGATCCCTTTCACCCTCAATTCCTAACCCCTCACCCTCCTAATCACTCACTACGCCAATCACTCCCTGCCTTCTTCCCGAGATTTATCCCTTCTGCCATCACTGCCAATTGTTACCTGTTATTGTTGTTGTTTTTGTTAATATTATTTGAAATGGTTAAAATATTGGTGTAAAATGACCTTTTCATGGTTGTATCTAATAATTATTAAATAAATAAATAAAAAAGATCGCTAGAAAAATCAAAATATCTAAAAATTTTGTTAGGGGGCTGAGCTGATGAACTTATAAATTGGGTTTCAGAAGCAGTTCAGCGTAAGTAGGCCAACGGAAGCGTATTTTCACCCATACGTTAACTTGTTTTCCAAAGCGATGACCTATAGTTTTCGTGAGCTCAAACGTTTGCTGAAAGTCCAAACTAACTTTTAACACCAACAAACCTAGCTAGAGATATGCTAATTAAACCCCAAATGCACTATTTAAACTTACTGCTTGCGATTCACCGTCAATATCCCCCGTGTTTTCAAACCAATTTTGTGAGTTCGTGAAGGGAAACTATGTAAAATATTACATTGTTCTGTGTGTTACAATATATATTATTGCAATCAACAATACTACACAACGTTTTGACATCGTTACTGTATAAAATAATAGAATAAAAGCTCGCACATTTTCGATGTACATCAATACTCAGCTGATTGCGACACATAACAGCTTCTCAGAACGTCCGCTTACAGCAGCACTTCAGTATACGCACGACGTCTATACGTTTGGCATTAGGAACTCGAAATTCAAGGTTTTCGTAGTCGTGCGGGTGGATCTAGTTCTCTCACCTTCTTCATTAAAGAACAGCTCGCTTTTGAAACATTGCAGGGCGGTCATGTTTATATTCCATGTCTGCGTGGAGCCAGGGCTTTCGCATCTCGAGGAACAGTGTTGTCAACTCTCCACTGTAGCCACTGAGAGCAAGAAGCGAGACTGGACAGAACTGCGTGCAACTGTGCAACACCGGAGACTTTACAAGCGAGCCGGCGGCTAGGACTAGGCTTTGGACTCCACGTGGAGGGATAGAGCAAGCATACTATTGGTCAGCAGCGAACAATGGGTATTATCACCACGTGGTACAGTCCCACGTTTGAGTCGCCGTGCCAGTCGTTAAGCCGGAAAGTGAAAGACCTATAGGATCCATCGTGCCAGTAGTCTGACCACCGAGAAAGAGTACAATATGATACCTATCGAACTATAATTAATAGTATGATATTCAGTTCGTTGTTCACGTGCCACAAATTCTGGCACAGCGTTGATGTGCCTAAGAAGAGCGGTAGCCCTTATTACTTCACACCATGAAGTGTTTTTATGTATGGGGCATCGACCATGCGGAGAGCCTAATGGCATCACCTTGCATGTTAAGAGGGTTTGCCCAAAAGGGTTGTAGGCGAATGGTTTCAACTCTCCAAGCCTGCCACTACTGAAGGTGTATATACCTGTGGCGTATTGATCGCGTACGTTGTGCTGTATGTGGGAATTCCTGGTTTTGAGACCATGTTCGATTAACAAGCATGGGATAATTTTCAATTACATCGAAGCTATCTAGAGAAGAAGATATGCGTGGTTAAATCAGTGGGAAGTTTCCACTTGGTATTCATAAATGTATAGGCAAAGGGTTCATTTAGACAGCCCATATGGCAAGAGGCACTTGTGGACCCTTCAGTTTAAGTGCCCTATTGATATTCTCTCACAGTCAGTCTCCAAATTTAATTAGTTGGAACTGTTTATATTTCCAGCTTTAAATATTTATAAACAAACCATAGCATGTGAAACCCTCAGGCTTTTCATTAGAGCTACATTTATTTTCATTATACTCGTATTGTATCAATATGCCGACGAAGGAATTATTTGCCATATGCTGGCCCTGGGACCCAGTAGACCACCCATCTCGAAACCGCACTTGTAAAGATTTGACGGATTAGAACGATAGAACGCTATGACGTGTGGATCAAACTTGGAATAGTGGGGAGAGGAAAGCATCATCCCCTAAAGTCTTAAATGTTATGCACGGGTCTATTCTAGGCCTGTTGCTGTGTACATATTTCGGGACGCGTGTGTACTGTCCATTCACCAAGAAGGGCAGGTGTCGTCTTCACCAAATTTGCAGCAGGACCAGTGTATAGTTGTACACTGCTCAACTCACCAGTTTAAGGCGAGAAGCTTATATAAAATTCACTAATTTTTTAACCCTGTATTTAGGCGTCACTGCTGCGTTGTTGATAAAAGACCACTCTGGCATATTTTAGTTAAAGTAAATTAGGATATATAGGTATAATTGTTTTCAAGTGATATTCAAATGTAGATTTAGATGAGAATGTGGAGATGTAGCATCCACGCTGTTTTAAGTGGTTTAGCATTAGAATTCATTGGCCAGAGTGAATAAATAGTAAATACCCTACGTCAGCTGGTTTACTGCATGCTGTTGCCTGAATACCCATAATCACCACCCTCTCGTCCCCTTGCATGTAAATCATAGGTGACAGCTGTTTCAGCTCTGAGTGTTCGTTATTTTCCACGGTTATCTGGTCGTGGAAACAGGTGAAATTTGGCTCTTGGTTTGGTGTTTCGCCGGGTACTTATTTGTATCATAATCATGAGTAGTAAGCAGCGATGTACCTGGCCACGCACTGGTTGAGAGCCAACGTTCACTTGAGCTCGGTCGCAAAGCGTTACATACTGACCACTATCTTCAATATCTTGTATTACCACAACACTTGAAATATGGAGAACTCTTCACAATTGTCTGTAGCTGAGAGAATGAAGACGAGGAACCTCCCTGGTGGTTCTAGCCTCCTAATTCACTCAGCTGATGAACAGTGAAGGAGGAATGGGTAGAAGTTGCTCTTGGAGTTGTTCTCTTGGCTGTCACCACTGAGGCCCAGGTTCGATTCCCGCTTCTGCCAATAAATTTATTTCTGGTCTGAGGGCTGGAACAGGGTACACTCAGCCTCGTGAGGCAAAACTGAGAAGATATAATGATAATAACAATAATGGTATTGGTTTTACGTCCCTTTTGACTAATGTGGCCTTTAGAGAGACCAGGATGCTGGAATTATGCCCCGAAGGGGATCTATAACGTGCCAGTAAATCTACTGACACAGCTTCCTCACATTTGTGTACCCTCAAATGCCAACTGACTGCTCCAGGAATCGATCCTGCAACCTTGGAAACATCAGGCGAGAACGTTACCGCTGAGCCACGCATCCAGATAAACTGAAAAGAGATGGGTTGGATTCTCCTCTCAGCCATCCTGAAAGTGTTTTTCCATGGTTTCTCATTTCTACTCCAGGCGAATGTCGGGATGGTTCCTAACTTACGGTCACGACCGTCTCCTTCTTTATCCTCATCTGAATTACAAATACACACTCTAATACAGCCATCACTATAACACAGGTTATTAGACAAATTCCACGCATACACCCAAGTGCACAGGGCTACATGACCACGATGCCGAAAAGTCCCTAATGAATCAACAACAACAACAGCTCTTGGAGTTATATCTGTCCTCACCATAGGACCTACCAGCTGCACTCCAGCGCAACATTGCTTATATAAAACATGCGGTTGTTATAGCACAGAGCTGATTGTTCCATTGTCTCTATATACCGTCAAAGCATTGTTATAGTCCTTAAGAAGTACTAAGATTACCGCCGAGGATACAGAAGTCCTCAATTGATAGGCTATGCTTCTGATTCAAGAAAGACTTGTAATGAAGTCTGATGTATCATTGTGATAGGAGTCGTGGCCGAGTGAGGTGCGCGAGTGCCGAGTTGTGTAATCGCATTGGATGAGTGTACGTTTATTATACCGGTGCTTCCGATAGTACCACGGGTGTACTGATTTTTCGTGTGTCATTCAGACAATACTTTTTCAAGTACATTAGTGTTCCAGATAGGAAAACAAAACAAGAATACCCCGCTGGAAAGTATGTCTGCATAGCAGAGAAAAAAACACCGTACGCTGTTACGGGACCGGCAGAGCTCTCGCCCAATACCAGGGGAAATTCATCAATGGATTAGTGATACCCACCGGTTGACTGTCGACCAAGTAGAAGCGATCCAGTTAAATGCTCAAGAGAGAACCATGTACATCAAGGTAATCAACATATTTACTTATCAAAAATTGCTAAATACTTTTGAAGCCCCCGTTAAATTTCAGTATGACTGCGGGAGGTGACTAATGTTAAGCTCTCTACAGCGGATTCAAATTTTGAAACAGTGCGTATATTTAATGTCCCACTCGAAGTTCCCCCTGAAATTTTCAAATCCGTCCTGTCGAAATATGGACATTTGAGTGACGTCAGGAAAAAACAAGGGTCTTCCGCTTATCAGTTCCCGGTGTATAATGGAATCCGAGCTGTCACTATGGAAATCAAACACAATATCCCCTCCACCGAAACGTTTGGTTGCCATTCTGGCTATATATATCTTATAATGGACAGAAACAGACCTGTTTAATTTGCAATGCAAACACTCATCTCCGTATCAACTGCCCAAAGAAAATGATTCCCCTAGGTATTACACAACAGCGCCGTGTAGAATAATCTGATGTTGAGACCCTGCATACGCAACAGGAAAACATGCTTACTGATCAGTCAGCAGGGACACCAGCTGAAGTGGACTTAGACACACGTGACGCGGACAACATACAAGCCGGGTGTTTGTTTTAGACGATTGCCCTTGACCTTGAAGCTTGCGGGTGAGCCTGTACACTGTCACTCTCTCACCCTGTCGCTTCACAGTTGTCACCACCGGTTTGATGAAATGGAATTCCAGACTTGAGCACGTGACGACACCATCGTGCAGACAGTACAGTCCACGTTGAAGTATTGTGTGACGCGGAAGTACACGTTACATAGTTACGAACAGAACGCCATTATATTTGCCAATGACTGTATTTCAGCAGTAGTGTGAGATAAAATTTGTCAAACATCTGACCGCATGGGGCAGGTGACAACAACACAGGAATTGTAATAACTCGCCTCCATGCTTCCATTAAGATGTTTCACTCGTCTGAAACAAACGTCCTGCCTGTACCTTGCACTGGACAAATCAACGAGCTACATAGCGTAGCCCCTGCGTCATCCGCCCCCTGTATCGCAGCAGTAGAGCCAATTCAGCCGCCACTACCGGCTGCACCAGAAGTTTTGTCTTCAATGCCTCCCAATACTCTGGTACGTAACGACTTCCTGAAGCAGGATGATCCGGGATCTGAGATCGTATCTAAGAAGATTAAAACAAGTGCCTCGACTGCTGTACCAGCCCCGAAGAGTCCAACCGGTGCTATGTTCCCGCGGCTATAAATAAGAAAAAACATTCCTTCTACGTCATCTAGGGACCCAAGAACACTCTCAAAGGCTGACAGCCGGACCATGCATGGCACTCATAAGGAATTATCTCACCCTAATTTGACCTAGTGCAGCAGTATATTACTCACGCGTGCTTTTCTTCATTTTCTTATTTCTTCTTTTTCTCAAGTCCACCTTACAGTATGTCTAGCACAGCATTTATACTCCTATTAATGGCGCAATTTCTCACTGTGGCCACTGTGAATATCAATGTAATAGAATGTCCCTTGAAATTTCAACTATTGGAGAGATGCCTTCGAAATGCGGACATTGACATTGCTTTCATTCAAGAAGTTGCTCTATCCAGTCTTCCCACATCCACCTTTTACAATCAATACATCAATACCGGTAATGATAATAGAGGGACCGGATTCCCCATAAGACATGATATCCCACTCGAAGATATGCTATGTCATCCATCAGGACGAATAATATCTGGACACATAAAAATACCATCCTGATAAATGTATATGCCCCTCCAGGGTCTTACAAACGTGTGATAAGGAAAATGTTTTTTCAACTGAGTATACTGCCTCATCTGCACGACGTTAAAGAAAACCTTTTTCTTGCAGGAGATTTCAATTGTATTCAACGCCTAGAAGATTCCCCTAATCCGTACCATGGTGTCAACCCGGCTCTCAAGACCCTCCTTACTTCTTTACACCTCTTTGATGCTGTGGATAGTTTAAGGGTACCCCTCCCCCATTTCACCTGTATAAGTCACAACTCCTCATCACGAATTGACCGTATCTACTCTTCCCAAGCTCTTATCCAGCTCAGATGATATGAAGTAATACCTGTCAGTTTCTTAACCATCATGCAGTCATATGTACAATTTCTTACCCTCATCGCATTTTTCACATAGGAAGAGGTTATTGGAAATTGAATTGCTCGCTGTTACTTGAGGAGGAATGCCAAGACATTTTCAGACAACACTGGTATCGATGGGTCCAACAAAAATGTAATTTTCGTGACTTAGCAGACTGGTGGGATATTTTAGTTAAACCAGAAATCCACCGCGTCTTTAAGAACATATCGTATCAACGAGGTCGGGAACGACGGGATACAGTTGAATTGTATAGTCGAGTTCTTCGCCAGCTACAGCAAATATCTGATGATGGGGAGCGTATCTATGATCATATTGGGGAAGTTAAAACCAAGCTCCTGTCTCTACAGCAACGAACGCTTGCTCATATAAACGTGGCTTTAAAAGATCGTACAGTGCTCCCGGACGAAAGTGCAAGTGTATACCATATCGCCAAAGGACAGCGTGAGCGGCAACGTAAATATATCCACCGACTCCGCACCAGTACTGGAAGTATCGTCTCCTCCCCTGACGCTATACGTAGTGAAATATCAGTCTTTTATCAACGGTTCTATGCTAAGGCTCCAATTGATCCGCAGTAAGTGACCCTGTTGCTTTCATCATGCACTAACCAGCTTTCTCCGGACAACCAAATTACTCTCAGCGCGGACATTACGGATGAAGAGATTCACTCTGTGGTTGAACACCTCCCAAATAACCGCTCAGCTGGCATGGATGGACTGCCATATGAACTTTATAAACACTTCTGGTCTATCATTGGCAAAGAATTTCGTCAAGTCTTGCTTACCATTCTCCAACGTCGTGCTCTTTGTCAATCACATCATGAGGGTACCATAGTCCTAATACCAAAAACATCCTCTCCAATGGAAGTTGGTGACTTCCGACCAGTTACTCTGCCCTGCAGCGATTATGAAGTCCTCACCAAAGTACTTTCATGCCGATTGAAGACTGTTCTACATTATATCATTGGTGATGAACAGGGCTAGGATTATGATGACCTAAAAAGTGCCAAAAGTGCAAAATAAAAAATGCATTTATGACCTAAAATTATGCAGAAAATGACCTAATTTCTTAAAAAAAGACCTTAATTTTCTATGATTTCTGTATTGCTTTAGTCTTGTGTGGTAACAAAATGAATTTAAGCTATTAATATTGGCAAATAGCGGCACTTCGGACTTTTCCAGAGCGGTTATGGTAGTAGGAAGAAATCCAAAATTTGCTTTTATGTAAGCAAGCTTCCCTGCGATTTCACTATCTGCCAAAAGTTTTTGCACTGCTTGGATTGATGCGGCTTCAGTGCTGTCAAATGAATCCACGATTTGTTTCACCACTTGTAAGTTCTCGCTATAATACGTGCAGGCTTCAATCCAGGTACCCCATCTTGTCAAAACGGGAGAAGGGGGAAGTGGAATGTCTGGAGCTTCTAACTTGAAAGTTGAAACTCGAGAGGGTGCCTTCAAGAATACCTTTTCACATATCCTATCAATTGGTCAACTTCTGGAAAATGACAGCGAACCTCCTCCGCGACTCGGTGTAACGCGTGGGCCAAACAAGTTAAATGCACCATTTTAGAGTAGAGAGCACGAACCGAATTAGCAGCCTTGACCTTGTAGGGGCTGCATCCGTTACTAAGAGCAACACATGGTGATACCGAATGCCATCAGGCCACAACAATTCCAACGATTTATCATGAACTTTGCTGATTGTTGAGTAGTTCACTTTTTGTAAATGCTCACAATAGAGTAGAAAGTGTTCCTCAGGAACATGCTCGTCCAGTGTTCTTACCACCACGTTAGCTACATATCGTCCTGAAGAGTCTGTCGTCTCGTCTTCCGATACCCATATTTTTTTATTTCCAACTCTTTTCCTGATTTCTTCCAAAGTTTTTTTCATAGCATCGTCTAACATAGATTTTCCTTAACGTAGAAGAATCCGGTATGGATTTGCCCGTGTGCTTCTCTAAGTAATTGTGCAATTTAGGGTTGTTTATCTTACTCAATGGGATATTGGCACAAAGAAACACTCTACACTGTTCTTCAAAGAATGGTGAAAAGAGGGGCAGATGGCCTCGTAGTTCCGC
The DNA here is from genome assembly GCA_946902985.2 of Meconema thalassinum. Classification (NCBI taxonomy): domain Eukaryota; kingdom Metazoa; phylum Arthropoda; class Insecta; order Orthoptera; family Tettigoniidae; genus Meconema; species Meconema thalassinum. The sequence goes on along the minus strand of OX336389.2, from coordinate 1,061,611,463 downwards.
CCCTTAAAACAACAATAACTAACTAACTAACTAATGGTGAAAAGGATGAATGGGTTTCTCCAAGAAGCTTCTGTTGTAGTAATGTCCCTTCATCCTGAAGTCGTTGCAAACCACGTTTGTCTTTCTCACGCGATACATGTTGTTCCACCGTAAACCTTTTTACAGCGGCCACTCTCACGTCACAAAGTTGCAGTAAAGTATTGTCCCGTCAGTGGTGAAGACCCTTTCTCCATACTGCGAAACAAATTGTTTTAGTTTAACAGACACACTTTGCTTCACTTTAGGCATATCGTAACTTCGGGTCTAATAGAACAACACTTCCGGCTCGAAGAAATACTACGAACTCAATGACTCATTGCTAGTTGCAGCCTTCTACCCACGCAAGAGGCAAGTGTATTTCCTTGTATGGGCGAGTCCATTACACGCATACTTTTGGGAAAATATATGTTATGCTTGTATGAAATCAAACAAAATATTCAACAAGGAAACTTAGTAAAATACAGAATTGGAATAGCTAAACATAAAAAATTATCCTTCTTTCATGAAAATAGTATAAATATGACCAAAATGACCTAAAATTTCCCCCAAAAATGCCCTATCCCTCAAAAATGGCAAAAATGCAAAAAAAATGACCTAACAAATAGACTTCATTGTACTAATTCTTTCATGAAACATATATATATATATATATTTGAGCAACTTGTCAGCCTTACCAAAAAAAATCTTCAGAATCCTAGCCCTAGTGATGACCAATGTTGTAGTATTCCTGGAAGAACTCTGTTAACTAACTTAGCGATACTACGGGACCTACACGTAAATGCCGAAGTGCTCACCACTAAGCTAATGAGTCTTCTCACCTTAGATCTTGATAAAGCTTTCGACCGCATCAGTCATGAATACTTGTACATGGTCTTGCAGCACTTTGAATTTCCTGCAGTCCTTATTGACTACATTTGTATCATAAATTGAGTGCTCGTCAACGGTTTTCTTTCCCCTCTGATTCCAATACAACGATCAGTTAGGTAAGGATGTCCCCTTTCCATGCAACATTTTGTCATTGTCCTTGCACCGTTCATTCGGACTACCCAGGCGAAGGTACAGGGTTACAAACTGTCCACACATGTTATCGGCATGTGCGCCTATGCTGATGACGTATCAATATTGATCTGTAGTAATGAAGCCATAACTCACATCGATAGTTCCCTTCAGCTCTACCACGTTGACTCTGAAGCACAATCGAACACCAAGAAAACTACCATGCTTCAGCTCAATACTAATTCAGTGATTACCCAGTATCCCTGGTTCCGAAGATTATGAGATGAAAATTCTTAGCATTACCTGGAAGCAATCGCTTCTGGACACAGTGCAGTCAAACTGGAGTAAGGTTATTGCCAAAGTTAGGGGAGTGCTGATTCAATTTGGTCAAAGAAACGTCAATATAGTGCAAAGGGTCATGGTCCTCAACGTGTATGCTTTCTCTAAAATATGGTAAACCGCACAACTTTTTCCACTTCCCAAAATGAGAGCAAAATGTCAAAATATACAGGTTGGTTTATATGGCAAGGATTTTTTATTTCGAGTACAACGGGAACAGTTGTATATCCCATCCCGGCAAGGTGGGCTAGGGCTAACAGCTCATGGCATGAAATGCCGTGCACTCATCTGCATTGACGATATCACCATCCTTTCCCAACATAACACTTTTACGAATGCGCTATACAAAGATGTTCGAAACACAGCCCGTGGTTGTGACAGAGCTTTGCCGAAGATATTTAGAGACCATCAACAGCACCTTCTGGAAACTGTTCGCCAACTGCCTTCAGGGACTGTTCCAACGACTAAAAGTATGTATAAAATAATGCAGCAAGTGGTACACTACAAACCGCGCATCAAAGCCATCGCCCTCAACGTCCATTGTCCCACTGTCTGGAAACAATTTGGTGCTATGACAATTTCTTCTGCTGTACACTCCCAGGTTTTTATCTTCCTCAACTATCTTATCCCAACGGCTTTACGGAGGTATAACATCCATCTTGAATCTTACCCATGGTGTACTATATGTGGTCAAACTGATACGGCGATACATCGCTTCACAACATGCACGCGAGTTGCCTCCACATGGCTGTGGTGTACGAGACAGGTATGTCAACGACTAAATGTGCCCACGGGTGACCTTGATGACAGGAAGTTGATTCGTTTGTCGGTGACCGCCTTCCCACAAATTAAACAGACTGCCATTGTGTGGATAATGGGCCAGTATGTAAACTTTGTGATGGACAATGATAAACATTTCTCGTTACTGGATCTGATGTATCATCTGCAGAAAGAGCGCTGGAAACTTAGTGTAAGCGGACAATTGTACGACAAATATAGCCCATATTTGGATTTTCTTGTGAACTAATTGTCTGGTATTTCTCTTGCCTGAAAATTCTGTAATTCCATAGTGAGCTAATAAAAATAAATTTAAAAAGATGGTAGCGTGCTTACTTTTTAAATGTATATCCCGGGTTCAATCTAACTTAGGGCAGGCATATTTACTCCTTTTGAATTATTTTATTATATTCTCCCTACCTCTTACTGCATGATTTCTCCCTTGTTTTATTGCAATTATCTGCGTGGGTGATTGAAATAATAAACATTGTTAGCGAAATTGTTCTAGTTTCTCACTTGAATTTGTATATGCATTCTATACGCATCGAATTTGAAGAATGACAAGTTGATAATACGAAAAAGATATATTTTAAAGAGTTTGTAACAACCTATTGTGTGTTATTTGAAAATGCTATTTGAACTAAAGAACAAAACGGTCTCACATAGTACCTGTACTCTATCTGTTGGTGCCAGTTCAGGATATTAAGTAATACTTTCATTGCAGCCAAATACCAATCGAAAATAATGAATGATCGTGTAACTTACACTAAAATTGCGCTCTGGGGATTTGAATTGCATAGTCTTTGATTGATGGTTTTCTTTTACTACAGAGTTGTAAGTGGTAGCGTTCACATGCTTATCCACATAGTTGGCATACACACGTCACTGTAGGGTCTTGTAAATATTTGTTAATGCAATTAGGGTGGTGAAAACCATGGACAGCCAGACGTGTAAACACATGCTTCAACTCAAAAGTTGGATGTTGCCCACGTCCGGTCGATCATGTCTCCAGTTCCATAAAATTCGTGAGATGTGTCTTCTCTTTCTTTCTTTCTTTTTTTCTTCAAAGATGGTAGTAATTTTTCCGAGGTTCTGGTGTTTGGTAGAGGTAAATAGTTTCTAAGGTCTTCAACCAAGAAATGATTCTATTCTACTCCTTGATAAAGACAAAGAGTTATAACTACACTCATACATTTAAGAGAAAGTAGACTATATGTTCTTTACTGAACATCTTGTTTTATAATCTGAATGTCTTAATCTTCTTCCCTTTAACTGCGTAGAACTCTCTCAAACTACGAAATTGTTTTTCCCCGCTCTGAAAGTAAATCCCTTGTCTGCCTGCTTGAGACCTTGTTTTTGTTATTCCACGTGTTCGTTATCACCACACATGGCTCTGGCTGTCGCTCTGCTTGACATCAACAAACCTTACCTTATTGCGTTCCTCTTCATGCTCGCTTAAATATTACTGCATAAATGCCATTACAAATAATCCGACGTTCAATATGACTTATATAGAACGATGTTGTTCTTTGTGTCTTCAGTCATTTGACTGGTTTGATCCATCTCTCCATATCTCCCTGCCCTGAGCTAATCGTTTCTTCTCTACATAGCTACCACACCCTACATCCGAGGCAATCTGTTTCTAACCTTGGTCTACTCCTACAGTTCTTGTCCTCGACCCTTCCTTCCATATCTAAGCTTGCTATTCCTGGGTGTCTTAGTATGTGTCCTATTAACCTATCTCTTCTCTTCATTAGCAGTCGCCAGAAACAGCTCTCCTCTCCCACTCACCTTAATACCTCTTCGATTGTAACCTTATCTACCCATCTGATCTTCATCATTCTCCTTTAATACCACATTTCAAACGCTTCAGTTCTCCTCTTTACTGCTGCACCAATAGTCCAAGTTTCACATCCATTAGGGGCCACGTTCCAGACAAGGGCTTTCAAAAATGACTTCCTAATACCTAAATCTATATTCGATGACAACAGATTCCTTTTTTGTAGAAATTATTTCCTTGCCTGAGCCAACCTACTTTTTATATCCTCTTTGCTTCGTTCATCACTGGTTATTTTGATTCCTAAGTAACAGAAATCTCCTACTTCCTTTAGCGTTTCACCTGCCAATTTCATGTCCATAGAGGCTTCTGAATTATTTAGGCTGCATTCCAATATTTTTGCTTTACATTTATTAATTTTCATCATGAATTCTTTCCTCAAGACGGAGTCCATACCTTTCAAAAAGTCATTTAAATCCTCAGGCGTGTCGGCCAAAATGACGATGTCATCAGCAAATCTCAGAGTTGAAATTATTTCTCCTTGAATCTTCACTCCCACTTTAAATTTTCTCCAATTTCCTTCATTGGTCGTTCAATGTAAAGACTGAAAACTGTAAACCTTTCTGAATACCAGCTTCTCTCCCATGTCCTTCAGCTCGAATGACTGCTGCCTGGTTTCTGTAACCTATAGATTGTAGATCACCCTCCTATCCCTGTTATTAATTCCAATCGCTTTCAAAATGTTAAACAATTTAGCCCAATCAACGTTATAAAATGCCTTTTCTGAGTCTACAAACGCCATGAATGTTCTCTTATCTTTCCTTATTCTACCTTCCAAAATCAGCCTAAGACTTAGTACAGCTTCCCTCGTTCCTACATTTCTCCTGAAACCAAACTAGTCTTCACCCAACTCCTTTTTCTATCTGGCTTTCCATCGTCTTTTAAATTATTCTAGACAGGATCATTGAAGCATGAGTAATCAAGCTGATTGTACGGCACTATTTACATCTGTCAGCTCCTACTTTCTTCGGTATAGGGATGATAACTTTCTTCTTGAAATCGGAAACCTGTCTCATAAATCCTGCACACCAAGTGAAATAACCTGATCAGACCATCATCACCTATGCAGCGAAGAAACTCAATCGGTATATCATCAATGCCTGGTGCTTTGTTCCTGCTTAAGTCATCCAATGCTCTGTCAAATTCTGATCTCAATATTAAATCTCCTTGTCCTCATCAATTTCCTCTTCCCTTTCCTTTACATGATTCTCGATCTCCTTTCCAATATACAAACACTCTAAATAAGACTTCCATCTCCCAACCTTTTCTTCCCTATCTGTTAGAGGCTTTCCATCTGTGTCCTTAATATTACAGCACTTAGTCTTCTTTCCCCCAAAATTATTCTTAATCCTTCGATAAGCCGTGTCTACTTTTCCAAATTTCAGACAATATTCTATACCTGCACATTTCTCTTTCAACCATTCTTCTTTCGCTTCCTTGCATTTCTTATTAACCTCATTTCTCAGACGTCTGTATTCTGCTTTCCCCTGTTCATCTCTTACATTCTTGCGTTTCCGCCTTTCATCAATTAATTCTAGTATATCCTGAGTGATCCACGGTTTTCTTCCTGTTCTTTCTTTCCTACCAATGTTTTCTTCTGCGGATTTTATTACTTTATTCGTCAAAAGTGTCAATTCGTCTGCAATTGAAGTTTGTTTAGGGGTTTTCATTAGTCCTTCCTTTATACTCTTCTTGAATCTTTAGTTTATATCCTTGTCCTTCAGTCTGTCTCTTGCCGACATGTTTGGCTTTTGACTTTTCTTCAGTTTCTTCAACTTTAATCTGCATTTCATAAGTACCAGATTGTGGTCAGAGTTTATGTCAGAGTTTATGTTTTACAATGCGAAATCTTGTTTCGAAATCTCTGCTTGACCATAATGAAGTCTATTTGGTAACGCCCTGTATCTCCTGGTCTCATCCATGTGTATATTCTTCTATTGTGGTTATTGAATATGGTGTTAGCTATGGCCAACTCATGCTTGGTGCAGAATTCCATCATCCTGTTTCCTCGATCATTCCTTTCACCTAATCCGAAATCTCCTACTATCTTCCCTTCTCTTCCTTTTTCTACCACAGCATTCCATTCTCCCATTACTATAACATTTCCATCACCCTTGACATAACACAGAATTTCATCTATTTCTTTGTAGACCTTTTCAACATCTTCACCATCAGCTTGATTGGCAGGCATGTTGACTTGTACCAGTAAGGTGCACGTAGGTTTTGTATTGATTTTAGCTACAATAATCCGTTCACTATATTGCTCATAATATTCCACCCGCTGTCCAGGTTTCCTACTTAATATGAGGCCTACCCCCGCATAGCCGTTGTTTGATTTAGTGTTAATGATCGTATAGTCTCCTGACCAAAAGTCCTGTTCTTCTTACCATCGCATTTCACTAATCCCAACCAAATCCAACCTCAGCCTATCCATTTCCCTTTCTAAGTTTTCTACCTTCCACTGCCTAGCAGACTTCTAACATTCCACGCTCCGATCCGTAGATTGTCAGATCCTCTTTGTCACTCCTGTGATGTTAACCCCCTCTCGAGTAGTCCCCACCCGGAGATCCGAACGGGGGACTAGTTTACCTCCGGATTGGAATTTTACAAGGGAGGAGGCCATCATCACATGTAATTATGCATAGAGGGGTGCATAGCCTCGGGAAGAGCAATACGGCTGTAGTTTCCCGTTGCTTTCAGCCGTGCAGCAGAACTCAGTGTAGCCATTAGTTGGCTAATGTTATAAATATCTCAACCGTCTATAAGACAAGTAAAGAATTGATTTATTCTGAAAGGCTGCTACTCCCTTTCAGTATAAAGTAATTGAGCAATTCTATTAACAAAAAATACTAACCTTCTACTAACAACTAAATACCAAAATTCTACTAACGAAAAATACTAAAGTTCTACCAACAACATGATAATACCACTAAAACAGTCGGTCACCAGGCACACTGACATGGACCCTCGCACATCACAGTATAATGAATTACCGGTATATGTAATAAACAATGTAACTGTCACCAGACTGTTACACCTGTAGAAAACATTCGAACTATCTCTACAAAAAATGACAGAATAATCATACTAGATTCAAAGGTCCCTGGAATTTGTTTGACATAAGTAAGTTATCATTTCTACTCCTCAGATAATTTTAACCATTTTGATGCCAAGCAATTAATGAGTGGTTATGCTAAAATTTTCAAGCCAATTTTAGTGAAATTACAAGTGTGATAAGATATATCTCCTACCTATATTTTTCAAGATAGAATGTTGATATTATTTTCTGTAGCAGGTAAACATATTATTTTTAACGTAATAGATACTAAATAATTAACAGTTTACTCTTTTTGTGTAATTAAAAAATTAATTAAAAGCACTTTTCAAAATATTTTTGTTAAAAAAAGTCAATATAATTTTGACAGCCAACACAATCTAAAATGTCTCTTTTGTGATATGTTGATGATAATTGTTGTTTTAAGGGGCCTAACATCTAGGTTATCGGTCCATTATAATGGTATGGGTGATAGCGAAAATGACAATGAAATGAAAACCATAACGAATATTAAGTGAGGCTGAAAATACTTACAAAATGGAACTCAGATTGAAACGACTCACAAGAAGTAGAGTGGAAATACTTCTTCTTCATGTGCCGTCTCCTCTAAGAAGGTTGGCGATCATCACAGCAATCCTGTTTTTGGATCTAGCAGCACTGAAAAGTTCCCTGGAACTACACTTGAACCACATTTTTTAGGTTGTCCAACCAAGAGATCCTTCTTCCTCGACTCCTTCTGCCCTCAACCTTCCCTTGAATAATTTCTTGTAGAAGACGATACCTGTCTCCTCTCATTATATGGCCCAAGGATTGTAACTTCCTAATTTTGACATAGGTAATTATCTCCTTATCTTTACCTATCCTAGGCAATATCTCAAGATTTGTGATTCTATCCATCCAGCTTACTCGTAAGATCCTTCGATATGTTGGAAATACTTACAAAAGGTAATTTAGAAGGAAAATACTCACAAAAGGAATAGATTGAAAAATACGCAAAAAATGTACTTGAGGTTCAAAATGCGTACAAAATCCGGAAAATAAAAAATACAGTAGACTAACAAACACACTTGGATGACCAGTTTTATCGTCAAGCGATCATCATCAGATCATTTACACTTAGACTATAAAATCTATGTCTGAAAGGATGGGTGAAAGTATTTACATTATATTGACGATCGAAACTGGTCATCCATGTGTTTTTATCAATGCCATGTAAATTCTTTTCAGGATTAGGGAATAACCCACAATTGGGTACAATCGTGTTGACCGACTGAAAACATCAAACTACGTTATTTATGTATTTATATTGGCGCCCATATTGATGCAGCGCCCGGGTTAATGTCCCAACAGCTGCCCTTCCGTAAATCAATGGTCTACACAACTACAAGATATGAAAAGTTCCAGTGCAACAACAAAGGCCTGTATTGTCATTAGCTTTATTCTGTTTAATTATTGTCCAAAAAAAAAGTCTGTTCGCCGAGTCGAGACAGTGGAAGTAAAACAAGCTGTGCGCGTGATTGCAGGGCTGCCCGCAAGGGGTGCGTAGAGTTGTGCCAGTTGAATGTACACTCACATGTGAAGCGGGCGAGTGGGATTTCTATTTGAACTCGGAGTTATGATTTTATTATTTTTTGTTAGTTTACGTACTTATTTAATTAATTAATTAGTCCTTAACTGCCTACGATAAGCAACAATTATTGTCGATCGTGTGTACGTGGATTTTATAAAGTCGATGTTCCGTCGTAGACTCAGCAGGAGACAATGCGAGTGTTATTAGTCCACCAAAATAGCAGCACGTATAAGGCCGAGTTAGAAATGCGTCCCACCGCACTAATTTCTTCCATAGCAAGGAAAGCAGCTCATTCCACGGGTGTTAATGAAATTTCTGTGCATCGAATAGTTCGAGAATATAAAGCTACCCACAGTTTACAGTCGCCCAAGAAATAGAAACCAAGGGCAAAGATTGTGGAAAGAGTTGGTGAGTATGATAACAATGCTATAAGACGAAAGGTCCACCAGTTCTTTTTTCGCAATGAGCTGCCTACGATCGATAAAGTATCGTAGACCACTTATCGCTGTGAATGAAGACACAGATTTGCTGGATTTGTGACGAACGACATTTTATAATTTATTGAAGGAACTAAACTTCGAACATGTTCGATGAGAACGCGACTGCTCATAGAGAGGGACGAAATAGTTGTATGAGACGTAGGTATTTGCAAACAATACGACGAATGAGACAAGAAGGGAGAAAAAACTATTTTTTAGATGAGACTTGGCTAAATACAGGACCACAGTACTGCGCTTGTCTTTTCTAGGGCTACGGCATGACAAACTATCTCGGATCATCTTGGCTAGCCCGGTCCGACTGAGCCGATCACGTGAACTAGGCGTGTTTCTCTGTCCGGACAGCCGGATGATCACGTGTAAGTATTTACCTGCACTGTCTCGACTCGGCGTATAGACTATAGTTGTAATGCAGTACCTAAACGGGTTGAACTTGCTGGAACACTTTATACAACCTAAAATTCAACATCTTAATCCACTACGCATGTTTCAAACACCAATCAATACGTTTGTCAGAATACCTCTGCAGACCCCTACTGCCCCAATAACGTCTGGCCGCTTGCGAGGCCTAGGTCGGGGATGCCTCGAACGATCGATGGACCGAGCGTGACGTCACCGAGCTTTATTTCCCTGGTTTCTTCTTTCCCTTCTGGGATAAATTAAAGGAATACATTTTGCCGGGAAAGTAGTATCGGAGAAAATTCTAAGTACTTAAAGTTCCACATTTCACTCCTCCACCAAAGTTAGAATTATAATAGGTCTTCATTCTTGTTCATTCTTCTTTCTTTATCGTCTTCTTCTCCTTTATGCGCCAAACATACGAAACGAGCCGCGAAACCTACCTGCTTGGTGCGTCTGCTGTCCTAATCACTCGCTCGTCAGAAAACGGGGGCGGTCGACGACTGACAGCTACGATTAAGAGCAAGCAGCTTCCCCAGCAGAGCTAAAAGGAATCGAACCCTTGAAACGATGTAATGAATCTTTTAAAAGGCGATTATATTATAATTTGGGTAAATTAGTTTTATTGGGCAATTACATTCTTATTGATTCACTATTACATTTCAATATTACGCCCAGCTGGCTGTTATTTTGTTATGGACATAATGCTCCATACAGATTTCTACCTCGTCACAAATTTTTGTTATCGTAGTTATAAAATATAGGATGCTATTTTTGTATTATCTTGAAATTTCAGGATGACCGCTGCGCGCTATATTCTGTGTGATTGACTTATCGCTAACGCTACTTATGCCTGTTATAAAATACTCCTGTTCTACTAATTGTAAGTTTCGCTTTAACATTTTGAGTTACTCATTTGTACACAATAATAGTAAACCTAGCAACCACCTTGAATCTATGGAGTCTCTGTTCTTTTGCTTTGGGCTTAACAAGGGCTTTACAGTGCTCTATTATATTACTAAATTTAGTTATTATGGCTCTAGGATACCGAAAGTTACTAATTTCTTTTGAAATTTCAAAATGGCCATTTTACACTATAATCGGTTTGGTGATTTGTAGACTTATGGAAATTACTTTTGTTTTACATTTATTGATTTTCATCATGTATTCTTTCCTCAAGACAGAAATACGTAATTCGTAACAATTTGTTTTTCTCCATTTTGATTAATCGATTACATCTATCCCACTTATCTTCTCATTGAAGATTCTACGAGAATAAAAGAGCCGTGGCTCTCTCGGGAGCCTCTTTTGTAATACACACATCAAAAAAAGTTTTGCATCACCTCGGTTCCAAGAGTTCCGGAACCGTTAAATACAAAGGGAATAGAGATCAACACAAACAACATTTCAGCTCGTTTTATTGCTCATGAGACCCACACATTGCATGTTGTACCATCATACAGCTAGACTTTCAGCATTTGTGGTCCAGATTGCAGTACACACCACTACCTCTAATACCCAGTAGCACGTCCTCTTGCATTGATGCATGCCTGTATTCGCCGTGGCATACTATCCACAAGTTCATCAAGACACTGTTGGTCCAAATTGTCCCACTCCTCAACGACAATTCGGCGTAAATCTCTCAGAGTGGTTGGTGGGTCAAGACGTCCATAAACAGCCCTTTTCAACATATCCCAGGCATGTTCGATAGGGTTCATGTCTGGCGAACATGCTGGCCACTGTAGTCGAGCAATGTCGTTATCTTGAAGGAACGCATTCACAAGATGTGCACGATGAGGTCGAGAATTGTCGTCCATGAAGACAAATGCCTCTCCAATATTCTGCCGATATGGGTGCACTATGGGTCGGAGGATGTCATTCAGGTATCGTAAAGCCGTTTCGGAGCCTTCCATGACCACCAGTGGCGTACGTCGGCCCCACATAATGCCACCCCAAAACATCAGGGAACCACCACCTTGCTGCACTCGCTGGACAGTGTGTCTAAGACGTTCAGCCTGACCAGGGTGCCTCCAAACACGTCTCCGACGATTGTCTGGTTGAAGGCATATGCGACACTCATCGGTGAAGAGAACGTGATGCCAATTCCGTGGGGTCCATTCAGCATGTTGTTGGGCCCATCTGTACCGCGCTGCATGGTGTCGGGGTTGCAAAGCTGGACCTCGCCATGGACGTCGGGAGTGAAGTTGCGCATCATGCAGCCTATTGCGCACAGTTTGAGTTGAAACACGACGTCCTGTGGCTGAACGAAACGCATTATTCAACATGGTGGCATTGCTGTCAGGGTTCCTCCGAGCGGCAATCCGTAAGTAGCGGTCATCCACTACAGTAGTAGCCCTTGGGCGGCCTGAGCGAGGCCTGTCATCGACAGTTCCTGTATCTCTGTACCTCCTCCATGTCCGAACAACATCGCTTTGGTTCACTCTGAGACGCCTGGAAACTTCCCTTGTTGAGAGCCCTTCTTGACACAAAGTAACAATGCGGACGCGATCGAACTGCGGTATTGACCTTCTAGGCATGGTAGAACTACAGACAACATGAGCAGCGTACCTTCGTCCTGGTGGAATGACTGGAACTGATCGGCTGTCGTACCCCCTCCGTCTAATAGGCCCTGCTCATGCATGGTTGTTTACATCTTTGAGCAGTTTTAGTGACATCTATGAACAGTCAAAGGGACTGTATCTTGGATACAATATACACAGTCAACGTCTATATGCCGGAGATCTGGGAACCGAGGTGATGCAAAACTTTTTTTGATGTGTGTATATTTGATGTATAGAAACTTGCTCAGGTGAGAAAAAGACTCTGTTAGCAAAGGAAAAGCCGAACCAATCACAAAATTGGATACGAGAGAGCCTAGGCTTATCGGTGGAAACTAGTTTACAGAGAAACGCCGCAGTGGGAGCGAGTCGCGTGTCGCGGTGATGCTTTGAAGAAGGGGTAGATAGACTAACCCGCAAGACTTGGAATGAGGTCGAATTGGAATGGGGAAGGTACGAGTCAAGGGAGTCACGTGACCAGTGGAGCCATAAATCGCGAAGGAAATTTAAACGGATTATGAACCATTGCTAATTAGCAATTCTTTTAGAAGAGATTTTATGGGCTTGAAAGATGCAATAATTAGGAACAGATTTTTTTTTTGTCGTGTAGCCTCCTGAGAGGCCGAGTGCAGGTCTTTCTAGTCGACGCCCGTGGGCGACCTGCGCGTCGGGATGAGAGATGGAATGGATGAAGATGAATGAAACTGGGCAAGGATGTGGAAGGAAGCGGCCGTGGCCTGTCAGAAGGTACTGTCCCAGCATTTGCCTGGTGTTGAAAATGGGAAACCACGGAAAACCATTTCAAGGACAGCCGACGGTGGGGCTCGAACCCACGCGTCTACCGAGTCAGCAGAGAGCTTGGCCCCTTGACCTAACGCAGCGCTTTAGAACGCGTAGCCACTACTGTCGGTAGGAACAGAAATTATCTGCATGTTAATTTTTGTATGAGAAAGATCAGAGGAGCAGAAATTGGATATTTCTGTGTGGCCGCCAAAACTTCCCGCTGTTTTGAAAAAGACGCTACCTTGAAACGTGAAGGAGGGGGATGAGTGACAGAAGTCGAGGCTATTATTTTGTGTCGCTCGAACTGAACGGACGTATTAATCGGAGTGACCGGGAGTGCGAAAGAAAGACATTTCGGTTACCGGGAAGTGACTTAACAATATGGGCGAAGGAGAAGCTCACGACCGCGCTCATATAATATGAGAACTTAGAGAATATTTCTTAGTTAAAATTGTAAAGTGGACATAGATATTTCGTGGTGATAGTCATTCGACTATAGCAATTTCATTGAAGTGAATAATTCGAGCATTAAAAGAAACATTATAATTGTGGTGTTTGAAGCCATATTTTCAGTGTTGCCTTAGTAAACAAGAGTTTAGTGCTTTTCAGTCGGTCAACACGAATGTACCCAAAAGAGATGGGTTATGCCCTAATCCTGAAATAAATTACATGAGATTAATAAAACACTAGGATGACCAGTTTCGATCGTCAAGCGATCATCATCAGATCCAATACACTTAGGCTATAAAATCTATGTTTGAAATACAGGTGAAAATATTTACAATATGTACAATTATTTAGTTGCAGTATTGGTACTGCAACTGTCAGTGTATGCTAAATGCAGTATATATGTTAGGTGAAATGCTAAATGGTGATGGCTATCCGGAGATTGTACTTTAGAGAGATTATATGGTTGTAAACTATGGTTAAACTATAAAATTTTAGGCTAACTACTTATCTGATTGTCTTCCGTACTACAGCTATTCGCAGTTTCCGTGCTCACTTGAACTCGCTGTGCGGTCGACTGCGGTGGTTACCTTAACGACTGGTTTTTCCTGCCTTCCCCCCCTGTCCCTACGTGCTGTGGGGAGTGATCGCGATGTGTTTATGTGAGGTGTTGCCAACCTAGATAAGATGTATGTTATTGAATGAGGTGGATCTACAACTATTAAAGACCGTGGATTAGTCCTCGCCACGCGTGGAGCATAACCCATTCGAACTAAGCGTTGACGGTCTTATGAGGACGTCCCGGCACCTTTAATACTGCCTCTAATATGGGCCTTGGTTTATTGCAGAAGAAAAGTACATCGTACACCTGATCCAGATAACATTTACCTATTAAAAAACCCCTAATTTCCCCCCTTTTTTTATCTAGCTTGGCTGTGTGGCTAAATTGTGTTTTGTTTCCGACAGGGTGTGTTTTTTTTTTTAGTAGCGTGAAGAGGGGTGAGCTCTCCATGAACGTGTGTTCATTTAGATTGTTGGGATTGTTTCGTTTGGCTAGGTGTATCTCGATTGCTTCCTTTATGTCAAGAGCTCTGCCTTTCGATTCGTGATGGATTATTTTAAGGTCCGACTCTATGTTGGTAAAGCTATGCCCTGCGTCACACATATGTTCGCACACGGCTGAATGTGTTCCGTATCTTATCGCATTTCTATGTTCATTATAACGTGTGTCTACTCGCCTTCCACTCTGCCCGATGTAATTAGCTTGACAATCGGTGTCTTGGCACGTTATAGAATATACCCCTGACCTTGAATACGGGTCACGTAAATGTTATGTGGATCAGGTGTACGATGTACTTTTCTTCTGCAATAAACCAAGGCCCATATTAGAGGCAGTATTAAAGGTGCCGGGACGTCCTCATAAGACCGTCAACGCTTAGTTCGAATGGGTTATGCTCCACGCGTGGCGAGGACTAATCCACGGTCTTTAATAGTTGTAGATCCACCTCATTCAATAACATACATCTTATCTAGGTTGGCAACACCTCACATAAACACATCGCGATCACTCCCCACAGCACGTAGGGACAGGGGGGGAAGGCAGGGAAAAAACAGTCGTTAAGGTAACCACCGCAGTCGACCGCACAGCGAGTTCAAGTGAGCACGGAAACTGCGAATAGCTGTAGTACGGAAGACAATCAGATAAGTAGTTAGCCTAAAATTTTATAGTTTAACCATAGTTTACAACCATATAATCTCTCTAAAGTACAATCTCCGGATAGCCATCACCATTTAGCATTTCACCTAACATATATACTGCATTTAGCATACACTGACAGTTGCAGTACCAATACTGCAACTAAATAATTGTACATATTGTAAATATTTTCACCTGTATTTCAAACATAGATTTTATAGCCTAAGTGTATTGGATCTGATGATGATCGCTTGACGATCGAAACTGGTCATCCTAGTGTTTTATTAATCTCATGTAATTTATTTCAGGATTAGGGCATAACCCATCTCTTTTGGGTACATTCGTGTTGACCGACTGAAAAGCACTAAACTCTTGTAAACATTATAATATCGAGCCACACAATTATTATTACAAAATATTGGTGCAATTAATTAAATTATTGCAAGTCAGGCAATTACGAGCACTATAGTCAGTGGAGTCGTTCAAAAGTAAGACAGTGAATTGAAAGTTATTGAAGACATTCTACGAGGAATATTTTATCACATTGATTATTCCTAAATATTATCATGCTGAATATCAACGTGGAATTGGGAGAGATGCTTCAGAACTTTACTTAGGTCGAAGATATGGCGTACTAAATAATTGAAGGAACGTAATATGCAAGATGCTGAAGATATTTGAAGTTAACTAAAATGAAACGGAGAAGACGATGGTGATCGTAAGCGTTTTAGAAATTCATCAGATATATAGATTTCAATGACTTTTATGAGAAATACTACAATGAAGATCGAAGATATTATTTCAACACGAAGTTGTCAGGCGTTCCATTCTGAGAAGATGAAAGAAGGTTGAAGATCGGAATCGAACCCAGGGATGGAACCAGAACGAGGCGATGGTGTTCCGAAAGGTGATCTAGACGAGAACAATCGTGGTGTTCAACACGAAGTTGTCAGTCGAATTCGCAGGTACGAGAGAGGCGATCCAGGACCACAGAGGAACGATAATGCTATCCCAGCATTACCCTTGTTCAACCGAGAACAAGATGGACCTCATCTAGTCAACTTAAGATCAACACCAGGTAGAAGGAATCCAATTAGTAGTATTTCCGTAGAATGAAGGCATTTTTGAATATAGCCCATCTGAAGTAACATTTTCGATATTTGGCTGTAGGATTTTTATTATTGATCAATATATATATACATAACACTTATGCCAACTCATGTACAGTTATTTAGGAATAATCACAGTTTTGTTAACTTGTGAAATATTTACTTGTGTTCCGTTAATGTTATAGCCTCATTGTAAATATTGCGTTTGTGTTGTTAACATTAATAAAGAAATTATTTTAAGACATGCAAACACCTAGAGACTGTTAAATACTGAAGTGAGCCACTTACCTGATTACTAGAAAATCTCCGTTGTCAGCGCCCGTGACACTCCACTACCCGATGATAGCATTCGTTTAACTCTTGCATTTATAATAATAAAGTTAGTTATGTTGTTGTTTTCATTAGAGGGGTTTGGCCATAGTGGTCATTCAGTCCCAATCTCTTAGGTGTTATTATAATTGGTATGATAACATGTGTTAGTAATAGATCTGTAGTACACACATCAAAAAATGTGTTGCATCACCTCGGTTCCAGGATCGCCTGACCACTGAAGCTGTATGTCGATATAGCATCACGAACACAGTCCCTTTGACTGCTCCTAGATGACACTGAACCTGCCGAAAGCTGTACACAACCATGCATGAGCAGGGCCTATTTGACGGAGGACGTATGACAGCCGATCAGGTCTAATCGTTCCACCAAGAAGGAGGTACACTGCACGTGTTGTCTGTAGTTCTGCCATGCCTAGAAGATCAATACCGCCGTTTGATCGTATCCGCATTGTTACGTTGTGTCAGGAAGGGCTCTCATCAAGGGAAGTTTCCAGACATCTCCGAATGAACCAAAGTGATGTTGTTCGGACGTAGAGGAGATACAGAGATACAGGAACTGTCGACGACATGCCTCGCTCAGGCCGCCCAAGGGCTACGATGGTAGTGGGTGACCGCTTCTTATGAATTGCAGCTTGGAGGAACCCTGAAAGCAACGCCACCATGCTGAATAATGCGTTCCGTACCGTCACAGGACGTCGTTTTTCGACTCAAACTGTACACAATAGGCTCCATGATGCGCACCTTCACTCCCGATGTCTATGGCCAGGTTCACCTTTGCGACCCCGACACCATGCAGCACGGTACAGATGGGCCCAACAACATGCTGAATGGACCCGTCAGAATTGGCATCATGTTCTCTTCACAGATGAGTGTCGCTTATGCCTTCAACCAGACAATCGTCGGAGACGTGTTTCGAGACAGTCTGGTCAGGTTGAACGTCTTAGACACACAGTCCAGCGAGTGCAGCAAGTTGGTGGTTCCCTAATGTTTTGGGGTGGCATCCTATGGGGCCGACGTACGCCACTGGTGGTCATGGAAGGCGCCGAAACGGCTCTACAATACATGACATCCTCCGACCCATAGTGCAACCATATCGGCAGAAGTTCGGGGAGGCATTCGTCTTCATGGACGACAATTCTCACCCACATCGCGCACGTCTTGTGAATGCGTTCCTTCATGATAACGCCATCGCTCGCCTAGAGTGGACGGAATGTTCTCTAGACATGAACCCCATCGAACATGCCTGGGATACATTAAAAAGAGCTGTTTTTGGTCGAGATCTAACCAACCAATCTAAGATATCTTCGCCGAATCGACGTTGAGGAGTGGGGCAGTCTGGACCGACAGTGCCTTGAACTCGTGGATAGTATGCCACGACGGATACAGGCATGCATCAATGCAAGAGGATGCGCTACTTTGTATTAGGGGTACTGGTGTATTCTGTAATCTAGACCACAACTTCCGAAAGGCTCGCTGTATGATTGTACAACAGGCAATGTGTGGTTTTCATGAGCAATAAAGAGAGCTATAACGTTGTTTGTGTATAGGCCTATCTCTAAGCCATTTGTATGTCTAGGTACAGACCCTCTTCACGCCAAGGTGGTGCAATACTTTTTATGTTAGTAGTTTATATATTTGCAATTCAGGTAAGGTCTGGTTAGGAGGTGGCCTTTCTTTACCTTAAGATAGGAACCATCCCGACATTTGTTTGGAGTAGATTTGGGAAGACCACGGCATACCACCTCCAAGATGACTGAGGAGGGAATCGAAACCACCTCTTCTGAGTTTTGCCATACGAGGCTGAGTGTACCCCTTTTCCAGCATTTCTTAGCAGAGCCTTGGATCGAAACCGGACCTCGGGAATTACGGCCGTAACGGTAGTTATAGGCTATTGTTAGGATCTGCAAGCAATTCAATACAGTTACCGAAATACAGATGTAGAACAATTATCTGGTTGTTCGAAACGCCTTTTCACCAGCATACGTTATTCATCACAGTTCATTGTGGACCGATTCGAAATCCACTGTGTGTGAGAATTTCATGCCAGCTGGTAACATGGAGGTATTTGCTAGTGCTCGATGGAAACGTGTGGGCTAACTTGCATGCTTCCTGTGGCTAACTACCTAATCATAAAACTTATTATACGTGGGTTATGAATTTCCTAACTGTAAGTGAGTGTGTGCCAATGGTTCTTGAACATTCTCGACTCCTGTAGACCAATCGCTCCCATTCACCACAGCCTAAGCAAATGCTAAACTATGCAGCATCCCGTATATGAACGTGTTGTTGGGCTGAATACCTCTGTCTTGCTTTCTTTCTAATATTGCTTATTCTCACCTTATCATATCCTTAGCCTCACTTCCATCGCTATGTCGCTTCCTGCATACTATTGGAAATATTCACACTTTTACTTCTCCATTGCCTGGATGGTTTATCTTTCTTAGCTAAGTAGGTTCCTATGGCTTCTTTTATGTCGACTGCCCTGCCTTTTGTCTCGTGGTGCAGAATGTTTAGCCTAGTTTTCATATTTTGCAACAAAAAAAAATGAAATAGACTTTTGAAATCACCCAGGCAGATGTGTGCATCTGTCCTTCTGTATGTGAGTGCGCCCCCCCTCCGTCTACCAATTCCTAAACGACTGCGACTATCAAAACCAAATTTGGTATCAGTGAAGATCTATACCAGAACATCTCAATGGCATATTTGAGAATTACGCCAATGCTACGTACTGCTGAAAATACATAACTGAAATTTGAACTCTAAGATGGATATCTCCGAAGGTATGCATGGGAACCGTTCCAAAATGATTACACATATAGATCATAATATTTCAAATTAATTTTCAGGAACCCTTAAGTTACAGTCCATCCAATTTGATTTTACGCGTGTTGATAGGTTCAGATTTAAACTGCATGTAACTTTCATACTATCGAATGGATTTCTTCCAAACTTGGTACATATATATATATATATATATATATCATAATATTTCAAACTAATTTTTAGCTATCTATATAGTGTTGCCAACACTATTCTACGCTTTCTGATAGGTTCAAGGATGACTATGAATTGGATTTCAATCAAATTTCGTGCTTCTGTACGTTTAGAGATGGATCTAGGCATATATTCAGTGTCGCCAGAACTGACATGTTAATAATTGCTCTCTATAAATTTCTCAATATATCCTAAAGTATACAGGCCAACAGTTCTAAACTTTGCCAACGTATCTAACGTAAAATTGCACATTAATATTGAGTAACCCTTATATGACAGTGTTGCCAACAGGACTCCGGGAGTGCTGATATTTTCAATGTCTAACGGCAGGTAGCTTCCATACTAACGAATGGATTTCTTCTAAATTCTTTTATGTGGAATGTATGATTTGGACCTTATAACTATGAGAGTCACCAGGGCAACAATTTGTGTATTAATGATCTCAAGACTTTTGAACCCTAGAGTCAATATCCTGGAATATGTGTACGGAAAAGAAGAACTTCAAACTTAGCACAGTGTAAATCCAAGATGTTTTAGACATATTTAGTATTAATTGTCATAGTTAGTGCTACCAGCATGATTCTATGCATGGTTATAATGTGTTTAACTGCATTTAACTTCCACACTACGGGTTTATACCTTATTTTGCACGTTCAATGTGTGTCTTAACAGGCATAAGAATGCCTATTTACAGAGTCGACAGGACTACCAAATGCCTAGTAACATTCTGAGACCATTTGAGCCCTACATTCAATATCGTAAAATATGTTCATACAAACAGCTTGAAACTCTATGTACTATAATGTCTTAATGTTGCACATGGACTTTGAGCAACACGTAGACATATATCAGTGTTACAAAAATAATTCTACGTACGTTTATATGTTCCACGTTTATCAGCATATAACTTCAATAACATTCAGTGGATATCTACGAAGTTTTCTATATACAGTGTATGTCATAAGAAATACTCGTGCACATTCTCAATCCTACCAACTACATAACTGTCCCTGGGCATTTGAGACTTAGACACTCAATATCTCGGAATCCATATAGCCTAAGAAAACTATTTCGAGCATGCTCTATTAGGCCACAATATTTCAGTTATATTTTAAAGAAATCTTATAATGCCAGTGCCAGCATACTAAGCAGGTCAAATTAGAGGAATATGGATTGAATCTTAAATTTTTAGAATTGTAGGCTGTCACGGAACTACTGGTTAAATCTGATTTTACATACGTGAGACTATGCTCGTTATTGTATAGCTATATGTGTTTAATGGCATTTCTGTGTTCTTTGAAACATACAGTACGTCCACGCCCCTTCTATTTTGTACTACGTGATTCACTCGACACCTTGATCCTTTAGTTTACATTAATTACAATCACAAACCATGCAAGAGATTAAGAAAACGGGTCAACAAAGCAAAATATAATGATAATATTTGAAAATTATAGTTCTGGTCTAATCTTACGGTACAAGGGAATGAACACCCCTTCTTAATGAAATCCTATGATAAACTGGATGGCGCACATCTAGTAGCGCTATTGTGTTTTGCCCACTACGACTACACTTGTAGTAATTACAGCTTCATTACTAGAACGGGAAACCGTATTATGTTCCTTGTAATCACTGGTTTCCGTGCTTTGATCACTTGGGGCTCGAAACTAATGGAAAGTGGTTTGGCGACAACTGGGCCGCAAGTAAACCCAGCATTGATTCTATTTCCTAGTGCTGGACTCCTGTCTTTAATCTCTCCTCTCTAACTCCCTCGGTCAACTCTTGACTCCGGAGACTTTAATTTCTCGATGCTCAGACTTCCTCTTTGTCCCTTCTTCTCTACTGTATGTGGTAGGGGGATGGAATACACCTGCGGTATTCCCTGTTGTAGTATGAGGCGGCTAAATGGGCAGGGTGCATATAGCCCACCATGCTGGGTAACACTATCAATAAATGTTATTGACCCGCAGGGGATCACGACGGGTGAGCTCAGAAACTGTCGATCTCGAAGGGTTCCTAAGTGAGTCCGTTTGTCCCTTTTTCCAGTGATTATGGAGCGGACCCTCATTTTCATTTTCCTCACTTCCCTTCTTGACTAAAATCCTCTCCAAATCTCCCATCGCTTATAGTACATTACCTTCGTTCTTAATTTATTTTTCCAACGAATGAATTCACTGCAATATGCCCCACTATTTAACCTAGTATCGTTAAGTACATGAAACTAATGTAAGAAAAAAGTTAATAACTGTCAAATTACTCGCATTCGGAGTTGATGACATGCCTATTTCCTTTATCACTATCTTGGTAGATTGTAGTGATAGAAGCCATTTTTCAGTGTTGCCTAATTCTATTAATGAGAGCTTTTCAGTCGGTCAACAATAGTTGTGCCCAATTACATTAGGCGGGAAACAAGTATTTGCATACCCTACAAACTAACACGCTTTTATCTACAAATGCCTACTTAATTGGATGACATGTTTCGAACGTCAGGCGTTCATCCTCAGATCCTTTTCACTTAGGCTTAATTAGTGTACAATGTTTATGAATTACATTTAAACATATATATATATATATATATATATATATATATATATATTGAGACCTTATGGCATATTGCATATCCATCTAGTCTCAAGTTTGTATTTCCAACATTAATTCTATACGCAGACCGGCACAGCAGATGCAGAGTACAGAGGCGGCGAATACTTTTATTGGATGTGTGCAGAGACGTGTACGAAGAATAGCAGGAGGGTTGAGTGGTCATAAATGCACTTAGCAGGTTTCCAGGGTGTGCCGAGGGAGGACATTGTACCATGAGAAGACGAGCGAGGGTAGGACAGGCAGGTCGTTGAACGCAGGAATTTGTGTGGGAAAATTGCAGTTTGGCAAGGTCACAGCTCCAAGTTTTGGTGCCGCCCAAATGTGACCTACTTAAGAATTAATGACCGGAGAGCAATGAGAGTTGCATGTATGGAAGCGGGAGACTCTCAGCCTCCCAGAAATGTAATTTGATGCAATTTGGATGTAAGGCTGATTTAATTCAGTATAAAATGCCTGATATGGGGGCGTTTCAGCATCAGCCAATGAGGGGATAAGCGTCACCAAGCCGTGTTTGGCGCGTAAATTGGCAGACAATGAGGGATGATTACGGAGGTTATTTGATAAGGAGTCCACGATCGATTCTTGGAAAGGATATCACCAATGAGACATTGAGATTGCGATGAGTGCAGTGATATAAGTCAATTTGGGACAGAGCTATTATTTTTGGAAATAAATCTCATATTTCCCCCTCCTACGGCAGGTTATGCCTCAAAAACTTAAATAGCTCCAAATGGGAGAGTGAAGTCAGTCAATTTTGTGATTCTGTCACGGACGCTCCACGTCAGTCGAGTTCGTGATTTGGACTCTGTTAATTTTCACGTCAGATGGTAAATTGAGATAGCGTGGCGGTTTTTTTTGAGATCATGTCTAGATACTATAGCATACGAGTGCGAGTTTTTGTTAGTGGCTGAGAAATAGGCTAGCCATTGCGCTAGATAAACATATAAGTTGTGTCGATAGGAGCTACGGTGGACGATCTGGATGAATTGAGTAGTTCAGATGGTAGCATTTAGGAGAATTATAGGATTATCGGTCCGGAACAGTGAGTGCGTGTTACTTTCTTGAATGTCGCATTAAAAAAATTGTGTATTTCTGTGTTCTTCGTTACCACGAGGTACCTGAAGCAAGAGGAAGCTGATGCCGAGATTGGAACAATGGGAGGATCTTCAACTATGGAATTCGTCATGCGAGGAATGAGGGCGTAAACCCAAAACCTTGGGGCACGCCGCGATGATGGAGACAGTCTGGGACCCAGGAATAGTGATAAGTACAGCAAATTATCTTGCATAATTTAGTTGGGGGTGTACGGATCAGCATAAGTGCAATGGCTGTGTACATATTCAATTTCTTAATGTTAGTTGTGTCTTTGTTGTTGTGTTTGTTGCTGCAACGTGCGTGTAAATATGTATCGTGTGGTCATGGTTTTCAATGTAGTTTGGGGAGATTATCATTCAGGGGAAATCTGGCCATCAGCTACTGTCACTGTAGATACATTTTTCAGTTGATCAGGTGGGGTGAGAGTTTGTACAGTGGTCGTAAGCAAACCAGAGCATATTGAATATTTTGTGGTAAATCAGGTTCGTGGATCGACTGTGGTAAGTTCTACCAGGTAATGGTTGTGTTGCAATCTTCGATTGGTGACGGACAAGGCAGGCAAACCCGGCGATTTGAGGTAATTTAATTGGAGTATGGCTGGATGTACTGATGCATATTGGTAAGTCGTGGATGTTCAGAACCACGTAAGTATTTTTGGTAATTCCGTGGACGGGTAATTCCCACGAGGTAAAATCACGGCCGTGATGCTGGGGTCGATCTGACGCCCGTAGGCAGCGTGCTAAGTGATGATTCTGCGGGGCTTGTTGAATTGGGCTATTGTGAGCTCATGCTTCAGTCAGTATACATCAGCTGTGGAGGGGGTGAAAGCTGGTAGCCACTCCTCGCCACGGGGTGCTTTGCTTGGCCTTGAGTCTGTCCGAGGTTAATTGGTCAAAGTTAAAATGGCTGGTTTGTTTACATATTTTATTGTTAATTCTGGGATTCTGGTTTGTTGTGTTTTGATTTTATTTTGTGGACCCACGTTACTAGTGTATCAGATTTGTACCCTCCGGGTGGCCGCTAGTCGGTATTAATGATTGTCTTGATAAATGTTTCACACGGGAACTGTTGTATGTGAATGAGATAGGCACGTTGTAGCTTAATGTAGTGTTTGTGTGGCCGCACTGCATGCTGACCGTACACGACTCTAACGGAGGTCGTGAAGGGAGGTCTGTTTGCCAAACGGAACGGTCTCGTCTGTACGATTCACTTTTCCAATATAAGAGCGTTAAAATGAGGTTCCAGCTTGTAAAATTCAGTTGATTTGATGCTCCGTTGGAGTATTAGTGTTATGATCTGATTAACGTAATGATTCATTTCTTGTGGCATTAATTTAGTCTTTTGTTGTTCCATTTGAACTCACCTGGGGTGAGAGCGCGCCACTTTGATTTTTTTTGGGGATTTTATTTTATTTTTATTTTTTTTATTTTTTTTGTGGAGTTCCATGATCCTGCAGTGTTGATCAGGGGGAAGCTGAGGCTTGCCCGAACTAATTAGATTTAAGGTACCCTGGTCGTACCATCTCTGTGGACTTTATGGCAGAGAAGGACAGTGATGACACAGTTTATTTTGTTGTGGTTCTACGTTTTATTAAGGGATTGTTTCTTCTGTTTTGTAGTCTTCTAAGAATAAATTTTGTTTCCTTGTTCCCCTGGCATATGATTTATAGTTTTAAGTTCCCATGATCCAAAATTCCGAATTCCTAGGATGTAAAGTGTTAATTAGCCACCGAACGAGCCGCGCCCGAGATAAGATTCAACATCCTAGAAGGCCCTGGAAGGGTATAATATATATATATATAGTCTATATATGCAATGTTTATATTATATAAGTTTGTAAAAACTTGTGTAACGTGTCAACTATTTACAGACAGTATAGTACACTTCAATGGTTGTCGCGTTATTATTATTATTATTATTATTATTATTATTATTATTATTAATGTGGTTTAAGTATGTAGCCTGTTGTCTATTGAATTGTTATTATGAATAATTTCAGTAGTGAAGTTGTCTGCACTATTTTGTTATTAATGTTCAAAATCAACCGTTCTTATTTAAACTATTGGCCTAACTGTATTGTAACATCTCGTGTGGCGAATACACAAATACAAAAATACACAAATGCACTGAATATAATGAAGTTATGTCGACTTATATGGTTTTTGGAACTGATCCTTGTGGCGTCCAGTCCCGCTGCGTTCCTTCAGCGGACTGACGTTCCGAGCAATTGCTAGGCTTTATCCTGTCACCTGTTGTGTGCTCTGTTTATGTCCTTGGTACTAGTCATTAATGCTCCGTCCAAGTGCTATCAGCGCTATCTGTTGTAGTAACTTAAAACATTATGTTAGATTGTTTCGTGGCCGGCAATGATCAAATTTGTATGATTGTATGCTAATTGTCAAATATCGATCTCAGCTATTGACGACCAATCGCTTACCCGCCACGCATAAACTAATGGATCATACGTAGGGCTAGGAAAAATTCGCGATGGCAAATTTCACGAATTTTTAAAATAAGTACACACAGGTGATAATGTGCTATAATAACCCTAAAAATAGCGAAAAAATTGTTTTTGAGCTCGCGAATTTTCGCGAATTTCGCATGAAAACGCGAATTTTGTAGAAAACGCGAATTTCACATAAAAATGCGAATTTTAGCTCTTTCGTTCTTTTTTCTTGATAGAGCACTTCCGATAATTCGCGGCAATTAATGCACGAATTTCCGCGAATTATCTGCAGTAATGTTTTTAAGCCTAGCAAAAAGAAAACTATTGGTTAAAATATTGAAATGTATTTTAAGAACACGCAGAAAGAAATAATTATAATACTTTATAACATAGTATTGCAAGACACACTACGTGGATTATACCAATATTAAAAACTAAGAGAAATTCCGTACAATATCCTCATCGCTTTCATGTCTGAAACCATGATCGTCTTTAACGATGTCTAACTACTGAATGTCACTTTCTTCTGCATCTTGGCATTCATCCAGGTTTTGCCCTAATGTCATCGTAGTGAGACCACCTTGCCCGTTTGAAATATCGTCGTCATAGAAGCTGACAAAGGCTGTTTTTTTGTGCGAGTGTAGTAGCGTTAATTTTCTCTCATGACTTGACTGCATGGAGAGCATCCAACAAACACGGAATGATCGGAAACTTAACGGTAGATAGCGGACCTCGCTTTCTGCATACAGCGATCTTTATCAATCTGGGCGGTCATCCTGGTAAGTTACTAAGTTATTGAGGTTTTAAGGGCCAGAACAGCAAGGTCACCTGCCCCTTCATCCTAGTAACTACTCGACGCGTGGCGTCATATAGTGCGCCTTTCAGACATGAATATCTAGATGGCAAGTAGCCATATCAAAATGTGCCATTGTTTCCAGAACTAGTCTTAACCAGGAGGTCTTCGGGGTTTCATGCTGTCAGAGTACTTGAAAGATATTGTGCAATTTATGAATGAAGTAGTAGGGACTGATAACTCTGGTGTTGATTTCCTGAACAATGTTTCACATGGGATAATTCAGCAAGCCCTTAAACTTGCTGTTTCTGGAAATTACGGTACCAACATTAAGGAGCTGTTGGAGGGTTGTGGAAATGTGTTAAAAAGAGAGAAAATACATTCAGTTTTAGTAAACGCTGGGTCCCATGCTCTTAGAATATTAATCAGCTTGAGATCCGTTGATCCTGGGAACAAGATTTACAAATGTGTGCGAAATAGTGCCATTGAACATCAATGAGGACCTTGCAAAGAAAATTAAGAAGTTGCCATTCTGCGGAACACTGGAAGAAAGTGAGGTCATAAGAGGATACAACGAACTACAACCATTAATCAAGAAGCAGATGCACGACAGGGCCAAGACAGACATTGTTCGAGTTTTGCAAAGAATGACATTTGTATTTCCAAAGTTCTCAGAATCTGTGTTGAAAACCATTTTGATACCCTGTTCAAACGCTAAATGTGAACTTTTGTTTTTCAGCTTACACTAGCACGTTAAGTGATATGTGTCACCGTTTGTCACAAGAGAATTTGGATCTCTTCACTGAAGTATACTTTCAAGGATGACTGAAATGTGTTATGTTATCCATGATATTTAAAAAATCCCGCCTAAAATTTAACATTTTGAAACTACCGAAAAGTGCACTTGAAACCACCAATTATGCCACTTTAAAATACCGATGTCTTCACTCTGAAATCACTGACAAATTCCTATCCCTAGTCATACGTAAGCGTCGCAGGACTAAATGGGGCTTCTTGAACTCGTTAACACTGCCCAATTTAGTCCTGGGTTTATTGAGATGATGGCACAAAGTGCATTCATCACGCTTACCATTTTTCCCTGTTGTCAGACTGCAAACTGCAACTACTATTTCTATGCAGAAGACATTCAGATATGTTGCCACACGAAATTAAACGATAAAGTAGCAGCAATTGAAAATATGAATTTAAATTTGAAGTGGATCAGCCGCTATGTTGCTGGAAATAAATCTCTTGCCATCAAGCCAACTACTCTAAAACATAAACCATCAAAATAGGACATATTAAATTGCCTTTCTATTTGAACAGTAGACCACTTCCCATAAATCAACTTAACGGTGTTGCTATCCCGTTCCCTAAGTCAGTAAATAATATCAGCGTCACGCAAAATGATACATCAAATTGGGATGATAAGGTTATTAGGGGAGAAATAGGAGAGCTAGACACTAGCCTACTTTCTCGCGAACTTTGCCGATATCTCACGAACGCATGATCGGGTTTTGATGTGTGATGTGTTATAGGACTCGGGGTGACGCCCTCTTTCCTATGGAGAACGTATTTTTACCCCAAAATAAAAACTACCTCTACTAGGGGGTGAATTAGTAATATGAAGTAATTTTTGTCGTAGAGACCTTTTATTTATGTCAAACACACTTTTTTTATTCCTAATTTTGTAAATATAGCCCATGTTCAAAATGGATTTTTTTGTTTTTATTCTAGAGACTTCAAACTGGTTTGGGGGTAGGGACCCTTCTTTTACGAGAAACAAACTTTTTTGTAAAATTCCTGATTTTGGAAATATAGCCCTTGTTCAAAATTAATTTTGTTTTATCCTAGAGACTTGAAACTTGGTTTGTGGTAGAGAGGGTAAGGACCTTTGATTTACGTGAAACAACCTATTTTGTAAAATGCCTAATTTTGGAACTATAACCCATGTTCAAATATATTTTTTGAAAAAAAAAATGAAAATACACACTATTTTTGGACTGAGTGTGGGATAGCTATTTTTTGGAAAACAAAAAACATCCGGCCACGGTGGCCATACCCCGAAAATAATCAATGGATATTTCGATGGGACGGCGGGACGTGATACGACGATTCGTTTTCTGATCTTTTGAAAGACGATACCGGTGGTGTGTAGGTGTTTAAACTACAAGCATATGGCTGGCCACGGTGGCCATGCATGCAAGTGCATTAATCTACATTTCATAAACCTTGGATCGCAGAGGCATATTCGATGGATTGCTGGCCACGGTGGACTTGCTTGCAAATGCATTTATCGATATTTCATGAACCATGCATCGCAGAGCTGTATGTGATGGTTCAACTCAAGCTTGGTGAAGGTATGATTGAAAAAGAAAATCCACAACGCGCTTTCAGTCAACCAACTGGGTTAGGGAATGGAATGAAAAAAATTGTGACTACACCGAACTAAACTGAACCAAGCCGAATCAAACCCAACTGATCCAAACTAAAGCTAAACCAAACCAAACCTAATCGAAAACAAGCCAAGGGCTTAAGTGTAAAACTTGTGGGAGGATGCTGTCATTGGCATTGTCCAATGCACACACCCATGTACATGGAGCACACGCAACTATTCCATGCTGTTTTTATGAGTTGACTGTTAAAACTTGCTCAGTGGTTATTGGGCAAGATGATCGCTACGCACAACAAGCTTTAAGTACTCGAGGCTAATAATCTATACACACTCACGCTTGTTCTAAACTTAACTGTCTTGCTGGCAGTGCTCAGACAATAGGCAGATGACAGAATTGCATCGCTAATAGAAATACAATCATTTCCTGTAGTCTAATGTCACCAACTAACCATTTTGTGCAGCAGTGGCGAGCACTTGCGCCTCTTACACTGGAGATCTTCACTCGATTTCCAGCTTTGAGGCCTAGAACTAATCAAATTAAGAAAGAAGGGCATGGTGGCACAGTGGTTAAGCTGTTAGTCTTTTCACTAAGAAACACTAGGGTTCGAATTCAAGTTAATATGCATGTCATAAACATATAAAAAAAGCATAGATAATGATTAAAACCGATTACACGTGTCTTTTTTCAAATTATTACTTGGATTACAAATACAAAGGTGGACTTGGTTTGCTGCCTATCGCACACTAGACTGTAAGAAAGCCAAAAGAGCAAAAGGCGTAGATATAGCAGTTGTTAAATCGGTTTTATGAACTGCCAAAGCTATGTCGCATAAACAGTGCAGGATACAATCCAGCAACCATAATTTGTATCTTGTGGAACAGAGTAAACGCACTCTTGCCTCGATGGATAACAAATGTGTGTATACGAATGACCTACGCATTAGCCTACCATGGGGTTATGACCATGAGGAGGAGGTGTGATTTCTGTGTTTTATTGTTTAGAGACATGGCTTTTTTTTGTAACTAGCAGATTTAGTAGATTTTGTATTTTATAAATATTTGTTTTTATAATTGTAAATAGTGGACTTGGTAAATCGAGGAAACTACGTAGGCCCTTTGCCCTTTAAAGCCCTATGCAACCCTTTATTTTATTTTATTTTATTTGACTGAGTTGGGAATTAGAAAATGGTAAATATTTGTTTTTAAGGCTGTACAAAGGTGCTATTTTTAGTAACTTAAATGCTTAATGTTATTTTTTTGTAATGGCAAATGACAAATATTTAACTAAAGTTATTTGGGGTGAGTGTGCATGACAAGAATGTCCTTTGGAAATAAATAGAGTGGTTGTATTTGTTTCCAAAGACAGGTATGGTTGTGTGAATGTAGGGCTATAGAGAGAAAGAGAGAGGGAGAGAGAATTGGAATTTGAATTTTTTCATAGATAACTGCCACTGAGGCTAAAGAGCCCCTTTATGTAGCGTATACAATGTTCTGGCTTGAAATTACGTAGTAAAAAAAAACCTAGCTTAACAACTAAGAAAAACTAAATATAAAATATACTTACAACTAAACGAGCCAATTAGCAGATACTTCATACAAAATGCAGACACTTCATACAAAATGAATTATACAAATTAGAATATAGAATAATTAAATAAAGAACCTACCTAATGTATTATATCTATTAAAAGAAAACAAATTATAGTACGGTAACAAAGGGTATAATTTTTATGTAAGTATGTATTAAAACAGTTACATGAGTGACATGATTACTAGAACTACTATCAATTCCACGGAAGTTGTATCTTGGATACTAGAAATATTATATAAAGCTGTATGGCACGGATATATTTCAAAACATTTGTATGGAATATTTATATTTTTGATTCGTATTCCTTCAGGAATCTTAATATTAGGTATTTCTTGAGTTGTGTAGTGTTAACAGAGTTTGTAAATGAGTGAAGGTGGAATGTATTAAAGAGTCGTGAAGCTGTGCAAAGGAATGATTTATTGTATTTAGTTGTACGGTGGACAGGATCTGTAGAGTGGAATCAGTAAATCTATTTTCTCTGTGGTGGACGGAGTTCGTTGCTTTAAACACATTATAGAGATAACCAGGAGTTTTAGTACACAATATTTTCTGGGTTAGGATCGCAATTGACAGCTGCCTACGTTCACGAAGTTTCAACCACTGCATTTGCACATAATAAGGTGTAATGTGTACATCACGCCTGACGTATAAAATGTATCGAACGCATGCATTTTGAACTCTCTGTAATTTTATGTTAAGTGTTTAAGATAAGTCTTTATACACTACTGATCCATATTCGATGATAGGAAGTATCAAAGTTTGGATTAGAAGCTTGCGCATTGTTGACGGCGTGTAAGGGATATTCCGCTTCAAGATATGCAGAGACAAACAGAGAAGGCTTGTATATGTGTGTGTGTGTGTATGTGTGTGTGGTAGCATTGATTGTTTGACCAGAGCAAATACGGTGAGGTAGGATGGGGAGGCGGGAAATAAACACTTATATATGAATGTTAAATAGTAATTTTGTTTTTCAATAGTTTTGTTTTTTTCAAATGCAGTAGTAGATAGGCGTTATTTTGTAAAACACTTTTACTTGCAGTAGTAATAAGCCTGTAAGTTTCTGCAAACACATAGACAGACTGCACTATTGCCATGGTCAAACACTGGCATTAAGATCATTTACAAAAAATAAAATGAAAAATCTTGATATGGAAATATCATTCTTCATCATACACAAAATCAAAAAGATCTGTAAACAGAATATGGAAAATCCATGTTTCCATATCAACAAAATTTAAAAACTTTAAACTGACATTTAAAAAAATATATGTGGGAAATTGACAAATGTGTAAACAACAAAATGGAAAATCCATGTTTCAATATCGTGAAGTTCAAAAAACTACAAACTGACATTAAAAAATGCAAATTCAAATTGACAAATGGAAATGTGTGAAATGTGAAAATGAAAAAAATGAACAAATGGCTATCATTATTTTTAAAAATTAAAAAACATTCTGCTCTATGGTTGAGGTGTGAAGCAAATCCTCTCTACTTATTTGGACCACCTGAGACTGAGTAGACCTGTTTTAGTCCTCATACCACTTTTAAAATTTGTGTCAAAGCTGGGAATTGAACCCAAGATCTTTGTTGTGCCAGCTAACTATGTTAACTGCTACGCTACAAAGGCAACTTTGCACCACTCTTAATGAACAATAATGAGAAAAAGAATAAAAATGGTCTTTTTTTTTTTAAGGATGAACATAGTGACACTGTTTCTGTTCAACAGTCTGCTAGCCACTAGCCAGCAGCTGGGGTCTTGGAGTGTGATACAGTCGGCATTTTGTAATGAGACGTGACACGCTTCAAAGTCTTATGGGTTGCTGCTAAGTGAAAACTGATCCTGTACAAGGAAGCATGAGTTCAAACCCCTTACCTGACGTAACTATTGCCTGAGCATGGCTTGGCAACACTGCATTATTATGATACTCGGTACACAAACCACAGATAGAGTGTATTGTTTCAGACCACTCTTTTTCTGAACATAGCTAGAGATTTTTAATGGTTAACAATTGCATTAATAGTAGAACGTGGGGATAGCAATTAATAAATACAGACAATACTCATACAATATTGTTGATATTTAATGTAAGTGTTGTTGTTTGAGTCTTCAGTCTTTTGACTGGTTTGATGCAGCTCTCCATGCCTCCCTGTCCTGAGCTAATCGTTTCATCTCTACATAGCTACCACACCCTACATCCGAGGCAATCTGTTTAAGATATTCTAACCTTGGTCTACCCCTACAGTTCTTGTCCTCGACCCTTCCTTCCATAACTAAGCTTGCTATTCCTGGGTGTCTTAGTATGTGTCCTACCAACCTATCTCTTCTCTTCATTAGCAGTCGCCAGAAACATCTCTCCTCTCCCACTCGTCTTAATACCTCTTTGTTTGTAACCCTATCTACCCATCTGATCTTCATCATTCTCCTGTAGCACCACATTTCAAATGCTTCAATTCTCCTCTTTTCTGCTGCACCAATAGTCCAAGTTTCACTTCCATAGAGCGCCACGCTCCAGACAAAGGCTTTCAAAAATGACTTCCTAATACCTAAATCTATATTCGATGTCAGCAGATTCCTTTTTTGTAGAAATGCTTTTCTTGCCTGAGCCAACCTACTTTTTATATCCTCTTTGCTTCGTCCATCACTGGTTATTCTGCTTCCTAAGTAACAGAAATCTCCTACTTCCTTCAGCTTTTCACCTGCCAATTTGATCTCCATAGAGGTTTCTGATTTATTTCGGCTGCATTCCAGTATTTTTGTTTTACATTTATTAATTTTCATCATGAATTCTTTCCGTAAGACGGAGTCCATACCATTCAAAAACTCATTCAAATCCTCAGACTTGTTGGCCAAGATGACGATGTCATCAGCAAATCTCAGAGTTGAAATTATTTCTCCTTGAATCTTCACTCCCACTTTAAATTTTTCTCTAATTTCCTTCATTGCTTGTTCAATGTAAAGATTGAAAAGTATGGGTGATAAGTTGCAGCCTTGCCTTACACCTTTCTGAATACCAACTTCTCTCTCATGTCCTTCAACTCGAATGACTGCTGTCTGGTTTCTGTATAGATTGTATATCACCCTCCTATCCCTGTACTTTATTCCAATCGATTTCAAAATGTCAAACAATTTAGTCCAATCAACGTCATCAAAAGCCTTTTCTAAGTCTACAAAAGCCATGAACGTTCTCTTATCTTTCCTTATTCTACCTTCCAAAATCAGCCTAAGACTTAGTACAGCTTCCCTTGTTCCTACATTTCTCCTGAAACCAAACTGGTCTTCACCCAACTCCGTTTCTATCTGGCTCTCAATCCTCTTGTAAATTATTCTAGACAGGATCTTTGAAGCATGAGTAATCAAGCTGATTGTACGGTAATCTTCACATCTGTCAGCTCCCACTTTCTTTGGTATAGGGATGATTACATTCTTCTTGAAATCAGGGGGTACCTCACCTGTCTCATAAATTCTACACACCAAGTGAAATAACCTGATCAGACCATCATCTCCTATGCAGCGTAGCAACTCAATAGGTATATCATCTATGCCTGGTGCTTTGTTCCTGCTTAAGTCTACCAAAGCTCTATCAAATTCTGATCTCAATATTAAATCTCCTTTCGCATCCTCATCAATTTCCTCCTCCCTTTCCATTACATGATTCTCAATCTCCTTTCCCTTATACAAACTCTCTATGTAAGCTTTCCATCTCTCAACCTTTTCTTCCCTATCTGTTAGAGGCTTTCCATTTGTGTCCTTAATATCACAGCACTTAGTCTTCTTTTCCCCAAAAATATTCTTAATCCTTCGATAAGCTGTGTCTACTTTTCCTAATTTCAGACAATTTTCTATACCAGCACATTTCTCTTTCAACCATTCTTCTTTCGCTTCCTTGCACTTCTTGTTAACCTCATTTCTCAGACGTCTGTATTCTGCTTTCCCCTTTTCATCTCTTATATTCTTGTGCTTCCGCCTTTCATCCATCAATTCGAGTATATCCTGACTGATCCACGGTTTTCTACCTATTCTCTGTTTCCTACCAATGTTTTCTTCTGCGGATTTTGTTATTTCATTCCTCAAAAGTGCCCATTCGTCTGCAATTGAAGTTTGTTTAGGGTTTTTCATTAGTCCTTCATTTATACTCTTCTTGAATCTTTCGTTTACATCCTTCTCTTTCAGTCTGTCTATTGCCCACCTTTTTGGCTTTTGACTTTTCTTCAGTTTCTTCAACTTTAATCTGCATTTCATTACAACCAGATTGTGGTCAGAGTTTATGTCAGCACCAGGATATGTTTTACAATCCAAAATCTGGTTTCGAAACCTCTGCTTGACCATAATGAAGTCGATTTGGTAACGCCCTGTATCTCCTGGTCTCATCCATGTGTATATTCTTCTATTGTGGTTATTGAATAAGGTGTTAGCTATGACCAACTAATGCTCAGTGCAGAATTCTACCAGCCTGCTTCCTCGATCATTCTTTTCACCTAATCCGAAATCTCCTACTATCTTCCCTTCTCTCCCTTTTCCTACCACAGCATTCCAATCTCCCATTACTATAACATTTTCATCACCCTTGATATACCTCAGAATTTCGTCTATTTCTTCGTAGACCTTTTCAACATCCTCATCATCAGCTTGACTGGTAGGCATATAGACTTGTACCACTGTGGTGCAGGTAGGTTTAGTATTTATTTTTGCTACAATAATCCGTTCACTATATTGCTCATAATATTCCACCCGCTGTCCAAGTTTCCTACTCAATATGAGGCCAAACCCTGCTTGGCCATTGTTTGATTTAGTGCTAATGACCCTATAGTCTCCTGACCAAAAGTCCTGTTCTTCCTGCCAGCGCATTTCACTAATCCCAACCAAATCCAACCTCAACCTATCCATTTCCCTTTCTAAGTTTTCTAACCTTCCATTTCCTAGCAGACTTCTAACATTCCACGCTCCGATCCGTAGAATGTCAGAGTTCCTCTTTGTCACTTCTGTGATGTTAACCCCCTCTCGAGTAGTCCCCACCCGGGGATCCGAACGGGGGACTAGTTTACCTCCGGATTGAAATTTTACGAGGGAGGAGGCCATCATCACATGTATTTATGCATAGAGAGGTGCATATCCTCGGGAATAGCAAACGGCTGTAGTTTCCCCTTGCTTTCAGCCGTGCAGCAGGACGCAGTGTAGCCATTATTTGGCTTATATTATCAATATCTTAACCGTCTATAAGACTAGTAAAGAATTGATTTATTCTGAAAGGCTGCTACTCCCTTTCAGAATAAGTAAAGAGCAATTCTACTAACAAAAATACTAACCTTCTACTGTACTAACAATTAAATACCAAAATTCTACTAACGAAAAAATACTAAAGTTCCACCAACAACAAATACTACCACTAAAACAGTCTGTCACCAGACACACTCACATGCAATCACACATCGCAGTCTACTGAAACAATGAACTATAACTAATAAACAATGCAACAGTTACCAGACACACTCACACACCACAGTCTAATAGAACAATGGCATATATCTAATAGACAAACTAACTACCTACTTACAACTACAACTAACTACATACTTACTGTACTGTTATTTGAATTGACAATATTTACAAAATGCAATTTAGATAGAAAATACTTACAGGAAGAGAGCAAAGATAATGCCAATGGTTATCCTTCGTATAGGAGAAGAAATAATGGACGGATTATTATAAAAACAATTCGAGGCATTGACATTGAAATCGATAGTCGATTCATTGCTCCCTACAATCCAAGAATAATAAACTCGAACCTTTGTTGTCTTATTTCACAAGAACTGACCAGTAGATCCTGCCAGCAGGAATTCTGAGAAAAGGTGGCGAGAAACATTTCCAACACAGCTCCCTTTCACTCGCCACCCGCAGTGAAATCTCCTAACCAAACACTTAATGACAATAAGCCGCTTGACAATGTGACCTCCACTTCACCTCCAACCATTCAAAAACTAGTTTTCCGTGGTCTCCCACTTGTACTCCAGGCAAATGTTAAGTGTCTACAGCCATCACACTCACAGAGGTTATCACACACATACAAATTCAAAACATTCACACATACTAAAATATGATTTTACCAAACGTTGCAACACATCAAAAACTCAACAAATCATTAAAAAAAACGTTTCCGTGATTTTAAAACATTTTTCCCCTCTTCATGCATCATAGAAATGAGGAAAACACCCTAAAAACATACCAGACACATCTAAATCCAATCATGCCTTCCTGAAATATCATCAAAAATTTGAAAAAACATGTTTTAGCCCGCAAATCCGTTACCCTCATTGTCAAATATTTATCGTATTAAAAACATAAGACCGCCATAAGATAGATCAGAAAAAATACCCTTAAAACAAGTCCTCACTTGACCCTCTAGCACCATTCCTTCGCAACATAACCATTTCCAACATAAGCATCAGTATTCAAGCACAGAGGCGACATGGGGTCGCTCCGCTACACCTTCACTGCTAACTGTATATGGGCTTTATATGCACAGGGCAAAAAGAAAGAAGTACGCACTGATTACAATCTGTAAATCTGTAAATCCTCATATCTCCGGTGTCTCTGGTCTGATTCACTAGAGACTAAGTGCATCCTCTTTCATTTGGCCGTGCCAAATGTGGATACACATTATTGGAAGTCAAATGTCCTTTCTCGTGCAGAGACAGAGCAATTATAATGTTTTAATTTTTTAATAAATACCAAGATATTGAGAAGGTCGAGTTTTATTACGATACTGGAAATGAGCAACAAAGATGTGGGAGGGAAAAGCAACTTTTGTAGTAATAAGAGTAGGCTATTTGCATATTCATTGAAAGTGTATGCCAAAACTCAAAAGGTAATAAAATATATTCAATAGAAAGGACATTTGAAAAAAAATGTTTAGTAAAAGTGCTTTTAAGTTATTTTTCATTCAATTTTAAATATTAAAGAAATATTAATTTTGTAAATCATACTCTAAATAATACAAATGCATGTCAGGAAGTTTTTGTAGTATGTGGGCTCTATAATGGGTGAAGATGTACTGTATGCCAGCAAGCATATGGGTTGGCAACACTGCTTAGCTCATCCTACCCAGAATTCAAACTGACACTGTACTTCCCTCCCATTTTCTATTCTTTATTTGATTTTCTATTTACTAGCCATTTTGGTTATTTGATTATTTATTTTATATATGAACTAGCAACCCACCCCGGCTTCGCCCGGGAACAGTTATGAATGCAAGGTGATAGGCTACTTCTGAAGTTGACTGTATCAAATCGCATTCAGTACGGTATGCTCGTGATAATAAGCTTTGTTTAAATTCTCTTCAGGCGACACATAAAACGTAAGAATGCAAATCCGGCCACTGTCGTAAATGCAACAAGGCACATAAGACTTTACTACACCTTGAAAACATGGCAAAAGCAGTACTGCAAACCAGATGCCTTCTAATAATAAAGCACTATTTGCAAGCTGCCACACATCTGTCAAGGATGAACACGTAGATATTCATAACAAACCATACATCGTTGTGCACTGACATTGTCAAAATCAAGGATCACAGGGGCAAATTTCACAAGATTCGAGGTCTCATCGACAGTGGGAGTCAAACTCACCTCATTACAGAACACATAGTCAACAGGCTGAACCTGCTATGAAAGAAAGATACTACAGCTGTTCTAGGCATTAACAACACTTCTTCAACGATGAAACAGTGTTGACATACACCTTCAGATTTCAACGCGCTTGTCCTTGTTAAGCACAGCTGGTCTAGAATTATAAGGGAGGCAGTTGAAATTCGTAAAAATCCCAATAATTTTAACAGAGACACTGGATATCAGCTAAGTGACACTTGACTACCAGTTATTAAGGATCTAGGGAGATAGTTCCTCTCAGTCTCTCTGTTCTTCACATATTTAAAATTGTACATTTTCCCTCTAGGGCTCAGAGCCTGGATTTGATCTCCTTTGTTCGTCACTGGAGGAGTTTCCATCTGTTTTTTCGCCGTTGACTGTATGACGTTAGGTATTGTTCAGATACACTTCCCTTTTGTTTATGTTTCCTTATATCCATCTAACCCTCCCACCTCCCCCCACCACCACCTCATTCTTCGAGGAGTTTCTATATTTTCACACCGCCCCCTTTACCTTCTCGTTACTAACTTCTCTGTCCGCCGTTCCACCATGGTCCATACAGTATTTTCTGGCAGCTGCTCTCTAGTGACGAACAGAGGAATTTATATATATTTTTTGTAATCTCATTGATATACTTTCTTTGGCCACATTGTTTATTTTCATTGAAAAGGGAGGCAAGGTTTCTCCGAAACGTATGGTTTAAATTAAAAATACACACTGCATTAGCCCAAAAGCATGAATTATTTACATAATAATCCTTAATATGCAAATTAGACACATTGTTAGTAGGGCCAACTGTACAGTAAGATCTGTATTCGATTGTGTTGAGATTCAGAACTCATAACATTGCATTTACTGGAGACATTTCAAAAATGTATAGACAAATTCTGGTTCATAAGATTACAAAGAATCATATGGAGGGAATCTCCTCACACACCTGTCAAGACTTATGAATTACTAACAGTAATATATGGTACAGCGTCAGCTCCATATTTAGCAACTCAGTGCCTCAACCAACTAGCTGAAGATGAAGCAGCTTCTTTTCCACTTGCATCAGCTGTTCTACAAAGAGATTTTTATGTTGACGATGATCTATGTGGTGCTTCAAACATTTCAGAAGCACTACAGTTGCAATATGAACTCATTACTTTACTCAACAAAGGAGGCTTTCCCATCAGAAAATGGTGCTCGAACCATCCAGCACTTGAAGCTATTCTACCTGAAGACAGGGAAATGAATTTACCATTCCAGTTTGACAATAACGATACAATACAAACATTAGGTTTATCATGGCATCCCACATCAGACAAATGTTTTATTGCAACTAAAATCAAACATGTTCCTGCAAACAACAGCATTACTAAACGCACAACTACATCCACAGTGGCTTCAATCCTTGATCCATGTCCTCATTAGCCCATTAGTAATACCCTACAAAATATTCCTCTAGAAATTGTGGTTACACAAACTTGATTGGGATCAGCAATTAATTATCTGATGACCTGTCTTCAGAAGGGAAGGCACTCCAAAATCACCTAACACACCATAATCACATTCAAGACATGTCTTAGGAACAGGGAGGTGTAGTACCATTCAAGTACATGGTTTCTCAGATGCATCTCAAACAGCATATGGAGCATGCATCTATCTTCAGTCTCTCGATCAACAAGGAAAAACTTCAGTCAAGCTGTTGTGCTCAAAATACAGAGTAGCTCCAGTCAAACAAAGTTACACTTCTTCATCTTGAATTAATTGTAGCCACATTGTTGGCACACTTACCTTCAGAAATCCATTCCAATCCTACATCTAGAATTTAATGAGACCTATTTATGGACAGATTCTACAGTCTTGCCATGGTTGGCTTCCCCTTCATCACATTGGAAAACATTTGTAGCCAACAGAGTATCAGAAATTCAGCAATTAACAAATGTAGAAAATTGGCATCATGTTTCATCTCAAGAAAATCCTGCAGACTTAATTTCCTGAGGAGTTAAGTCTCAAGAGTTGCAGCAATCTACATTATGGTGGTCAGGCCCATCATGGTTATCAGAATCTAAATGCAACATGCCTCGGACCACGATCGATGAGAATTACCACTCCACAATGGAAGAACGAACAGTAGTTACACTACTTATCACTGAACACACAGACATCATTACTAGATTTTCCTCATTAACAACATTGCTCAGAGTTCTTGCCTGCTGCAATAGATTTATTCATAACACCAAACAGTCAACCAACAAAAATACAGGACCTTTATCAGTGCAAGAACTTCAGAAGTCATTGAATACATGCATTCGCATAGCTCAGGCAGAATCATTCAGTGAAGAAATCAATGATTTACAGAAGCAAGGTGCTGTATCCAAAAAGAGCCAGCGAAAAAATCTGTGTCCATTTTTACATGACAACATACTCAGAGTAGGTGGTAGGATTGAAAACGCATCATTACCATTTTCTACAAAACATGAAGTATTATTGCCATCCAAGCATCATCTGACATCACTTATTGTCAAACATGAACACCTACAGCAAGCCCATGCAGGACCAAGATCACTGTTAGCAGCCATTCGTGAAAGTTATTGGATCTTAAATGGTAAAAACATAGCCAGACAGCAAGTTCACAAGTGCCCAATATGTCATAAATTAAAGGGAGCAACCATTCATCAGCTCATGGCAAACTACCCCAAGCAACGAGTTCAAGCAGCAAGTCCATTCAGTGTCTGTGGCATTGACTATGGAGGACCAATCTTAATCCGCCCTCTTAATAAGAGAAGTAACATTCGATTTAAAGCGTAGCTGCATTACGCCGGTTCATTGCCAGAAGATAATTTTATTAATGCAGCCAATGGTCATGTATTTTTCTTTTCAGCACGGGTCAGGGAAGGGATTAAGAAAGGGAAGCGGCCGTGGACCTATTGAAGGAACCGTCCCGGCATTTGCCTTGTAGTGAAAATGGGAAACCACGAAAACCATTTTCAGGACGGCCGAGGTGGGATTCGAAACCACGCTCTCCCGATGCCAGAGGCAAACCAGATATTTACAGTGAAAATGCTACAAGGAGCTACAACACAGCATCTATCTTCGGTCTGTCGATCGACATCACAGCAACATAGAGAGGAAATTGCAAGTAACCTTCCTCACTTTCTGTGTACAGTTATTTATTGATTGCATTCAATCAACAAGGGGGAGTATGTTTGTGCTGCTCAATTATTCTTAGATTGTTTTTTGTTTATTTCATGTGCTTTGGTAACTACTTGATGTTAGTATTGTCTTCATTCAAAAACGAAAAACGAGTTTCTACGAGATGAGATCCACGCCATGTTCAATTGCCTAGCATCATGGGTGTAGTGTTTCGCATTTAATGCAGGTGAGTACAGAATGGCGTCTTGTCGGTGCTCTTAAAAGTTTGCAAATTATCACGGATGTAGGTGGATACCTAAATAAAGACACAAAGAATTGTTTTATGGCACTGAAGACTATTCAAGTATGTAAAAGTATGGAAAAGGAAACGCATCAACAAGAGGTTAGTGAAGTTCTAATACCAGACATGCACAGAGAAGACAGTTTTGCGGGACAAGTGGAGAATCGGGAATTGTTTCCGAAATGGCATATTTAAAAGTGACAAGTAAGTACTTGTACAATATTTACATATTTACATTGTCCTTTTTGATCCTCTTGCAATATTACCTCTTGCATATCAAGGGCAGATGACCTTGTAGTTCAGCCCCTTAAAACAACAACAACAACACCTTTTGCATAGTCTGTGACGTTGATGACTCTTGAGACGTGGAAGATGCATTAAACATAACTTATACAACAGGGGTTAAACCTTGCTTAATAAACATAGCACAATTTTGAGTAGCAACATTTTTTCTTGTACTAGCTTTTTAGCATTGTCATGATTTTTTGTTGACACTAACAGTGTTTCAATTGGAGCACTACATTGATGATCACTCACACTTGGAACCTCACTATTTCTACTTTTTAGATTGGCTCGACATTTTTTGACCTCTGTTTTGAGCATTGCCAGAATATTATTCCTTTTACGTTTTGTTATTTATAGTTATAAGAGTAGCCTTTATAGAGTACACGTTGTTTACCTTGGTTAGTTTAGTAAGTTCCATAGTAGCTACTAACCTTTTAGTATGATTTGCACACTACAAAGGTTATAACTGTTCTGGTAATACAATGATTTAGCGTTGGCTTTTACATTCGATATGTACAGTTTAAAGTAACAGCGAAAGTGAGAGCAAAGTGGTAGAAAAGTGGTAGCAAAGTGGTAGAAAATATTACATGTATTGTTAAGAAATAGTTTAAGCGGTTACGTGGATCCATTACATAATAATTTGGGCACGACGAAGCGCATTTTCTATATCCAATAGTTCGTCCTCATAATCAGTATGACCAGTCTGTTTACAGGCATGCAAGTGCTGAAGCCGGTGGATTAGCTTACTGGGATCGATCCAGTAAATCAATTTAACAAATGATTATCATTATCATCATCATCATCTTTATCACTATTATTATAATCACCATTATTGTAATCAACATCATCCTCAACATCACTAAAATTTCTCTTGTTCCTTTTCCATAGAGACCTCTTTTATGGTCTTTGTTGACTTTGATAGTGTTGAGGGTTACTTAGACCTTGACAACTGTCCTAACATGACTTTTTGAGGACATGATAAGTGTTTTTGAACCAACACTGCACTGTCTTGAGCAGCAATATCGTTTTCTTGGACTTGCTTTTCAGCATTTTGATGATTTTTTTGTAAACAACAACTGTGGATCGTTTGGAGCACTACATTGATGAACTCTGACACTTAAAACCTTTCCATTTTTACTTTTCAGATCGCCTCGACATTTTTGACCTCTCTTTTGAGCACCGCCATATTATTTTTCCATTAACATTCTGATCATTATAGTTATAAGAGTAGCCTTTATAGAGTACACGTTGTTTACCTTGGATAGATGTATTAAGTTCCATAGTAGCTACTAACCTGTTAGTATGATTTGCACACTACAAAGGTTATAACTGTTCTGGTAATACAATGATTTAGCGTTGGTTTTTATGTTTGATATGTACAGTTTAAAGTGACAGCAAAAGTGAGAGCAAAGTGGTAGAAAAGTGGTAGCAAAGTAGTAGAAAATATTACATGTATTGTTAAGAAATAGTTTAAGCGGTTACGGGGATCAATTACATAATAATTTGGGCACGACGAAGCGCATTTTCTATATCCAATAGTTCGTCCTCATAATCAGTATGACCAGCCTGTTTACAGGCATGCAAGTGGTGAAGCCGGTGGATTAGCTTACTGGGATTGTTCCAGTAAATAAATTTAACAAATGATTATCATTATCATCATCATCTTTATCACTATTATTATAATCACCATTATTGTAATCAACATCATCCTCAACATCACTAAAATTTCTCTTGTTCCTTTTCCATAGAGACCTCTTTTACGGTCTTTGTTGACTTTGATAGTGTTGAGGGT
Organism: Meconema thalassinum; assembly: GCA_946902985.2. Taxonomy (NCBI): domain Eukaryota; kingdom Metazoa; phylum Arthropoda; class Insecta; order Orthoptera; family Tettigoniidae; genus Meconema; species Meconema thalassinum. The sequence continues at coordinate 1,061,567,976 of OX336389.2, read as the reverse complement.
TACTTAGACCTTGACAACTGTCCTAATATGACTTTTTGAGCACATGATAAGTGTTTTTGAACCAACACTGCACTGTCTTGAGCAGCAATATCGTTTTCTTGGACTTGCTTTTCAGCATTTTGATGATTTTTTGTAAACAACAACTGTGGATCGTTTGGAGCACTACATTGATGAACACTGACACTTAAAACCTTTCCATTTTTACTTTTCAGATCGCCTCGACATTTTTTGACCTCTCTTTTGAGCACCGCCATATTATTTTTCCATTAACATTCTGATCATTATAGTTATAAGAGTAGCCTTTATAGAGTACACGTTGTTTACCTTGGATAGATGTATTAAGTTCCATAGTAGCTACTAACCTGTTAGTATGATTTGCACACTACAAAGATTATAACTGTTCTGGTAATACAATGATTTAGCGTTGGTTTTTATGTTTGATATGTACAGTTTAAAGTGACAGCAAAAGTGAGAGCAAAGTGGTAGAAAAGTGGTAGCAAAGTAGTACATGTATTGTTAAGAAATAGTTTAAGCGGTTACGGGGATCAATTACATAATAATTTGGGCACGACGAAGCGCATTTTCTGTATCCAATAGTTCGTCCTCATATTCAGTATGAACAGCCTGTTTACAGGCATGCAAGTGCTGTAGCCGGTGGATTAGCTTACTGGGATTGTTCCAGTTAATAAATTTAACAAATGATTGTTTAGGGGTAAACAGGGCATTACCATTATTATCATCATCATTGTTTAGGAACAAGTGTGAAACTGTTCGCCAGGCCTCTACTCGCCTTTGTGGCGAGTCCCGTTATTTCCACTGGTCGTGAGGGGTGCTACCTGCCCCTCCCCGCACCCAAGGACCGTACATTCCTTTGGCAGTGCCACTATTGTGCTTAACTGGACAAGTCACCACGGGGTGAGTGCGAAGCAGAACTGCTGACATGCAATCTCGGACCACTATATCGAACGAGTGACAGTGTATTATTTGTATCAACATGTATTGTATATAACTGTGTAATATAGGCTAATATAATTACTTAAAATGTTCCACAGAAGTCCAGTGATTTGAAATCCCAGCTGTATAAATTACAGTCCACCAGAGTATATTCTTCAAATTTATTATCAAACTTTCTTCATGGTCCTACCGGGCGGATTTCTGTGGAACAACGGACGTGTGTGTTATAGTTGTGCATCATTTCATATTGACGCCTCGCATTGTGCATTGTAACGGTAGCCTCAACGCGAAGTATAAGCGGTATTCGTGTGTTTCTCCTTGAATGCAAGCTTCTTCGATGATTCGTATAAACTACTGCAGTGGCGCAGATTGAACCTCGAGACATTACACATGGAAGGAATTCAACTTTAAGCAGCTTCGGTAAGTACATGCTCAGTTCTGGTTACCTGTATTCCTGTATGCTATTCCCATTATGGATCCTAAATTGAAAGCACTTCTCGTAAAGACTAGGGGCCTCGCAAAGGCAAATATTACTCGTTTGCATAACTTCGTCAAGAGCTTCCAACCAGGGTCAAGTATTAACGCAATAAGGGCAAGGTTAGACGATCTACCAAAATTAAGGCAGAAGTATGAAGGCGCGCAGGAGAGATTAGAATTAGAAGACGAATCTGAGGACCACAGTGAAGATAGGAATACTTTTGAGACTATGTATTATGATCTCGTTGATAAAATGACCACGTTGATTGAAGATAGCGTAGAATTACGATCAAAACAGAACAATCTTTCGAGTACTAAATGTGATGGTCAGTCTTGTTCCGGCAAGAGAGACCTGACACTTCCTACAATTAAATTACCTTCCTTCGGGGGACAGGTCACTGAATTCCGTCATTTTTGTGACACATTTACTAGCCTGGTAATAAACAATCAAGCAATTGACGATATACAACGATACCACTATTTGTTATCTTCATTAACGGGCGAAGCACATGGCCAGATTAAGAACCTTCCCATAACAGGTCCTAATTTTAAAATTGCTTGGCAAACTGTCTCTCTGAGATACAATAATCCTAGATTAATTGCCACAACACACATCAACAACTTGCTGAACCTTCCACGTGTACATAATTAATCATTCACAGGGTTACGAGCACTTATAAATCAGGTATCAAGAAACTTAGATGCACTTGAAGCACTTGAACTTGAAATCCCTCTTCACGAAATCCTTCTAGCGCAATTAATTCTTGAAAATACTGATGACGTCAGCAGAAAACAGTGGGAGCTGACGTCATCCAATTCACAATTCCCAAGACTGGAAGTGCTAAATAAATTTTTAGAGGACAGATGTCAAGCCCTAGAATTAATCAATGGTAACCGAATTCCTACCCCAGTTGTCAATTCTACCACTCAAAACATCACTAGAAAGAAGCTCACGAACCAAGACAGACAAGTGTATGTTTCAAGTAACAATAATTGTTTATTTTGTACTGGCATGCACCCTCTTTATAAATGTCAAGATTTTTCCAGTGTTAGTGTTGCACAACGAACAGAATTTGCCAAACAGAATAAATTGTGTACAAATTGTTTGAGACATGGTCACATTGTTGGTGATTGTTCTTCAGGTTCTTGCTATTCTTGTGGTTTGAATCATCACACACTACTTCATCGCAACCGAGGAACTGGTCGTTCTCCTACCCTAAGGCCGCCTGATAACACGCATGGTAGGCAACAGGCAAGACCCAACAACTCTAATGTTACGCAACAACGTGCCGACACAGCGTCCTATTGCTCACTTAAAATAAAACCGCATACTTATATATTGCTCTCGACTGCATTAGTAAAGGTGCGTGATGGGGAGGGCCAACTTCAGACTTGCCGAGTCCTGCTAGACTCGGGCAGTCAAGCACACTTCATCACGATGGCCTGCACACAACCACTGAACTTAAAGAAGATACGGAATAGAATTCCAATCCAAGGTATAAGTGGTATCGACGCAAAGTCACATCATAGTGCAAACATAGAGGTGCATTCCATTACTAGCAACTATCAAGTAGTTATTAATTGTGATGTATTGTCACGAATTTCAGCTGAATTGCCAGGATCATACATTAACTATCAAGACGGGCAAATTCCCGAAGAACTGACCTTAGCTGACCCCAGCTTCAACCAACCAGGTCAGATTGATTTGTTAATCGGGGCAGAGATATTTTTTGATCTTCTTAGGCCTGAAAGACGCACGAGGAGCGGACCCTATCCAGTTGTTGAAAACACGGAATTCGGTTGGATTGTAGCGGGACAGTTTCAAATGGATAAGGCGAGCGGTCCGGGTTCACCACCTGTGCAGTCATTCTTCACTATGAATGACCATTCACTCGACCAGCAACTTCAACGATTCTGGGAATTAGAAGAGATCACTCAACCAATCAGATCGAATGATGAAATGGAGTGTGAAAGGCATTTTGTTGACACAGTCAGACGGGATGCAGAAGGTAGATTCACGGTACGACTCCCACTCTGTGGAAAAACATCAGAACTTGGAAACTCACTAGCAATGGCTACGTCACGGTTTCACAATGTCGAGATACGCCTTGAAAGAAACCCTGAGTTGAAGGGGGATTACGTCAGCTTTTTAGAAGAGTACGAGACTCTAGGGCATATGGAGCCTATAACCACGGCGTCTGATAAGGAGGAACAGAACTACTTCATGCCCCATCATCCAGTTTTCAAGGAGTCAAGTTCAACTAAAAAAACTAGGGTTGTATTCGATGCCTCCTCCAGTACTACCAACGGACGGTCACTCAATGACATCCTCAGGGTTGGGCCGACAATCCAGCAAGATATCTGGTCCATTATCACCAGATTTCGCACTCACCAAATATGCCTTTCGGCAGACATTCGACAGATGTACCAGCAGATAAGGGTTGATAGTCATGACCGCAGACTTCAGAGAATCGTGTGGCGATCATCCCCAGAAGATCCTGTAAAACATTACCAGCTCACCACCGTCACCTACGGCACAGCGTTAGCACCCTTCCTCGCCACTAGATGCCTCCAACAGCTCGCTATGGAAGAATCAGACAGCTTTCCTGAGGCAGCGAAGATTTTACAGAGAGACTTCTACATTGATGACTGTATGTCTGGAAGTGCGACCGTCGAGGACGCATTAGACACTCAAAATCAACTCATCAACCTTCTACAAACTGGAGGGTTCCAGCTTCGAATATGGTGTTCGAATCACCCCCAACTACTTGAAGCAGTTCCTTCGGAGTGGCGAGAAACCCAGCTCCCACTTTAACTAGATAATGGGGAAAACATTAAGACATTAGGCTTGCTTTGGCCTCCTGCTAGTGACTAACTGCAAATCGTAAACGGCAACTTACAACTACGCAACCCAGTAACAAAACGGAAGGTACTATCAAGCATAGCTTCAATCTACGACCCACTTGGGCTAGTGAGTCCAATCATCATCTCCTGCAAGTTCTTCTTACAGCAACTGTGGCAGCTACGTCTAGGGTGGGATGAAATGTTACCACCAGAGCTAGTTCATTGTTGGCAGAAGGTGTGCGGCGAACTTCCACTTCTCAACCAAATTCGGATCGACAGACTTGTAGTGGCAAAGGGAACTCCGTTGAACATACAACTGCATGGTTTTTCGGATGCATCTGAGAAGGGATATGGTTGTTGCATTTATCTTAGATCCAGATGATTTCATGAAGCGATTCTCCAAGTTAACGCGTCTCACGAGAGTAACGGCATATTGTATCAGATTTGCCAGATGTCCTCGCAATCAAAGAAAGACAGGTGAATTGGAGTTCGAAGAACTGCGTGTTGCATTACATGCATGCATCAAAATAGCCCAAGCTTCAGAATATGGTCCAGAAATTCACGATCTTCGAATGACAAGGGCCATTAATAAAGGAAGCAAGTTAATACCTCTGAATCCTTTCCTCTGTGACCAAAAACTCCTTCGAGTAGGTGGTCGACTACAACAATCTGATCTTCCGTTTAACCAGAAACATCAGATCATTTTACCGCCAAGGCATCACCTAACTAAACTGATCATTGAAAATGAACATCTACGCCTGCTTCATGCTGGATGTCAACTACTACTGTCGTCGCTACGTGAGCAGTACTGGATACCTAATGGCAAGAGTACGATTCGTCACATCATTCATTTTTGTATTATCTGCCACAAACTTAAGGCAAAAAACGCTGAACAGCTAATGGGTCAAATGCCGAATTACAGAGTAACTCCAGTCAATCCATTTATCCACTGCGGAATCGACTACACGGGACCATTCTACATAAAAGCAGGCTCTCGCAAAACCAGATCCAGAATCAAGTGTTATGTAGCACTCTTCGTATGCCTTTCTACTAGGGCAGTGCATCTAGAGATTGTAAGCAGTATGACTACCCAGGCCTTCATTGCTTCTCTAAGTCGTTTCATATCCCGTAGAGGCAGGCCAGCCCATGTGTTTTCTGATAACGGCAGAAATTTCGTTGGAGCCAATAGGGAACTGGAGGAGATAAGAAGATTGTTCAACGAGGGACAGCATCAACGTGATCTATCAACCTTTGCAAGCAGTGAAGGAATTCAGTGGCATTTTATTCATCCTCAAGCTCCGCACTTTGGAGGAATATGGGAGGCAGGTGTAAAATCATTTAAACACCATCTTCGGCGAGTGATGGGCACCACATACCTTACCTACGAGGAATTGTCAACACTCACAACCCAGATCGAAGGATGTCTCAATTCGAGGCCTCTAGTCCCGGCATCCGATGATCCCGACGACCTAGTTGTCCTTACGCCTAGTCACTTTCTCATTGGTCGACCAATCACTGCACTACCCCAACCAGATCTGAGTAATGTGCGTGTAAGCTTGCTTTCCAGATGGCAGCAAATCCAAAGACAGTTCCAAGGATTTTGGAAGGTGTGGTCAACCGACTACTTGTCCCATCTACAACAGAGAGGAAAATGGAAGAAGGAAGGGCGCAACATCCAGGCAGGCACGCTGGTGATCGTGAAAGAAGACAAATTTCCCCCACTGTGCTGGAAGCTTTCAGTGGTTGATCAGGTCCACCCATGAGGTGATGGACTCGTACGTGTTGCCACTATACGTATCTCGTCCGGTACATTCAAGGGACCCATTACAAAACTTTGCCCACTTCCCATGCCAGACAGCGGCATTTGTGAAGGTGGTGTTTTGACTAACTAACTATGTTCAGTGCTTTGTGTTCTTATGTTTGTTAGTGTTATATTTCAGGTGACTGTTGAAAAAAGTGTTAAACTCTTTTTTGGCGGGCGGCATGTATAGGAACAAGTGTGAAACTGTTCGCCAGGCCTCTACTCGCCTTTGTGGCGAGTCCCGTTATTTCCACTGGTCGTGAGGGGTGCTACCTGCCCCTCCCCACACCCAAGGACCGTACATTCCTTCAGCAGTGCCACTATTGTGCTCATTTGGACAAGTCACCACGGGGTGAGTGCGAAGCAGAACTGCTGACATGCAATCTCGGACCATTATATCGAACGAGTGACAGTGTATTAATTGTATCAACATGTATTATATATAACTGTGTAATATAGGCTAATATAATTACTTAAAATTTTCCACAGAAGTCCAGTGATTTGAAATCCCAGCACTATAAATTACAGTCCACCAGAGTATATTCTTCAAATTTATTATCAAACTTTCTTCAATCATCATTATCATTATCATCATCATCTTTATCACTATTATTATAATCACCATCATTGTAATCAACATCATCCTCAACATCACTAAAACTATCGAATTTATCTTGTTCCTTTTCCATAGAGACCTCTTTTATAGTCTTTGTTGACTTTGATAGTGTTGAGGGTTTCTTAGACGTTGACAACACTGTCCTAACATGACTTTTTGAGGACATGATAAGTGCTTTTGAACCAACACTGCACTATCTTGAGCAGCAATATCCTTTTCTTGTACTTGCTTTTTAGCATTTTGATGATTTTTTTATACAGCAACTTTGGTTCGTTTGGAGCACTACATTGATGAACACTCACACTTAAAACCTTTCCATTTTTACTTTTCAGATCGCCTCGACATTTTTTGACCTCTCTTTTGAGCATCGCCAGAATATTATTCCATTCACATTCTGATGATTATAGTTATAAGAGTAGCCTTGATAGAGTGCACGTTGGCTACCTTTGTTGGTTGTAGTAAGTTCCATAGTAGTTACTGACCTGTCAGTATGATGTTAACACTACAATGGTTACAACTGATTTGGTGATGGAGTGACTTACCGTAAGCCTATATATTGGCTTATGTGTTGGCTTTTGTGTTGGCTTATGTGTTGGCTTTTGTGTTGGCCTTTGTGTTGGCTTTTGTGTTGGCTTTTGTGTTGGCTTATGTAGTGGCTTTTGTGTTAGCTTGTTTATGTTGCCTTATGTATTGGTTTTTGTATTGGCTTTTGTGTTGGCTTTTATATTGGCTTTTTGTGTTGGCTTTTGTGTTGACCCCGTTTCATACCTATATGAGATGTTTTAACAACATTTTGAATGATTCTGTCAACATTTTAGAACATTTTGCTGAAATTTTTACATTGCTTGTAAAGAAATTTGATAAAGTGTGATATAACACTATATTTCTCACATGTTTCCCCATGTTCCCTCAGAGTTAAATGTTCGCGTGTGAGTTAAATGTTAGCGATCAAACCTGTGCTAGGAAATATGTCTTGTACTTGGTGTAAACGTGAACACTGTAACTTTGTGATATCTGAAGTTAGGTTAGGTAAAGGTACATTAGGTTCGTTTCGGTCAAGTTAGGTTTGCTTAGCTCAGGTTAGATAACGTTAGATAGCTACCACTATCTCACTCTTAGTCAATCATTAACCATATATAAAAATGAAAATACAATATTATTTTTGACTGAGAGTGGGATAGAGGTAGGTGTAAGAGTTAAAATATGACTTTATATGATTTTTAGTTTAAACATATAGCCTACTTTCCCAATTCAACTTTTTTGGAAAAGTCTAAACATATAATGTTTTTGACTAGGCATTGGAATAGAGGTAAGAGTAAGAGTTTAGAGTCAATGATTAACCTAAGAGTACTTTGGATTTTTTGGAATTTTAGTGTTGTTGTTGCTCACAAACATGCCAGCTAGCATTATGCTGTCATAAAAAAGGACTGATATACTTTCCATGGCCAAGAGAAAAATCCAAATACATTGAAAAAAATAACTCGTCAAATGAGCCAACACAAAGTCAATATACAAACCAACACAAAAGCCAATACAAAAGCCAATATATAAGCTAACACAAAAGCCAATACAAAAGCGAACACAAAAGCCAATACAAAAACCAATATAAAAACCAATACATAAGCCAACATAAAAAGCCAACACAAAAGCCAATAAATAAGCCAACACAAAAGCCAAAACAAAAACAAACACAAAAGCCAACACAAAAGCCAACACATGAGCCAACACAAAAGCCAACACATAAGCCAATATATAAGCTTATGGTAAGTCACTCCATCACCTAAACAGTTGTAACCTTTGTAGTATGAACATCATACTGACAGGTCAGTTACTACGATGGAAATTACTCCAACCAACAAAGGTAGCCAACGTGCACCCTATCAAGGCTCTATAACTATAATCATCAGAATGTGAATGGAATAATATTTTGGCAATGCTCAAAAGAGAGTTCAATAAAATGTCGAGGCAATCTGAAAAGTAAAAATAGAAAGGTTTCAAGGGTGAGTGTTCATCAATGTAGTGCTCCAAACGAACCAAAGTTGCCGTTTACAAAAAATCATCAAATTGCTAAAAAGAAAGTTCAAGAAGAGGATATTGCTGCTCAAGATAGTGGAGTGTTTGTTCAAAAGCACTTATAGTGACCTCAAAAAGCCATGTTAGGACAGTTGTCAACGTCGAAGAAACCCTCAACACTATCAAAGTCAACACAGACTTTAAAAGAGGTCTCTATGGAAAGGGAACAAGAGAAATTCGATAGTTTTAGTGATGTTGAGGATGATGTTGATTACAATGATGGTGATTATAATAATAGTGATAAAGATGATGATGATAATGATAAAGATGATGATGATAATAATGGTAATGCTCTGTTTACCCCTAAAAATCATTTGTTAAATTTATTTACTGGAACAATCCCAGTAAGCTAATCCACCGGCTTCAGCACTTGCATGCCTGTAAACAGGCTGGTCACACTGAATATGAGGACGAACTATTGGATATAGAAAATGCGCTTCGTCGTGCCAAAATTATTATGTAATGGATCCACGTAACCGCTTAAACTATTTCTTAACAATACATGTAATATTTCCACCACTTTTCTACCACTTTTCTACCACTTTGGTCTCACTTTTGCTGTCACTTTAATCTGTACATATCAAATATAAAAGCCAACGCTAAATCATTGTATTACCAGAACAGTTATAACCATTGTAGTGTGCAAATCATACTAACAGGTTAGTAGCTACGATGGAACTTACTACAACTAACGAAGGCAAACAACGTGTACTCTATAAAGGCTACTCTTATAACTATAAATGACAAAACGTAAAAGGAATAATATTCTGACAATGCTCAAAACAGAGGTCAAAAAATGTCGAGCCAATCTAAAAAGTAAAAATAGTGAGGTTTTAAGTGTTAGTGATCGTCAATGTAAGTGCTTCAATTGAAACACTGTTAGTGTTAACAAAAAATAATGACAATGCTAAAAAGCTAGTACAAGAAAAAATGTTGCTACTCCAAATAGTGCATTGTTTATTAAGCACGTTTAACCCCTGTTGTAAAAGTTATGTTTAATCCATCTTCCACGTCTCAAGAGTCATCAACATTACAGACTATGCAAAAGGAGGAGGTGTTGTTGTTGTTTTAAGGGGCTGAACTACAAGGTCATCTGCCCTTGATATGCAAGAGGTAATATCGCAAGAGAATCAAAAAGGTGTAGATAGTAATAGAGAAAAGGGAGTTGTATTTTATATGTAAATATTGTACAAGTACTTACATTAAATATTGAAAATATTGTATGAGTATTGTCTGTTTTTCTTAATTGCGATCCCGACCTCCTACTATTAATGCAATTGTTAACCATCAACAGTCTCTAGCTATGTTCAGAAAAAGGGTGGTCTTAAACAATACACTATATCTGTGGTTTGTGTTACGATTATCATAAAAATGCAGTGTCGCCAAGCCATGTTCAGGCAATAGTTATGTCAGGTAAGGGGTTTGAACTCTTGCTTCCTTGTACAGGATCAGTTTTCACTTAGCAGCAACCCATAATACTTTGAAACATGTCATGTCTCATTACAAAATGCCGACTGTATCGCACTCCAAGACCCCAGCTGCTGGCAAGCGGCTAGCCGACTGTAGAACAGAAACAGTGTCACTATGTTCATCCTAAAAAAATCCAACATTTATTATTCTTTTTCTCATTATTGTTCATTAAGAGTGGTGTAAAGTTGCCTTTGTAGCGTAGTGGCTAGCATAGTTAGCTGGCACTCGAAAGCTCTTGGGTTCAATTCCCAGCTTTGACACAAAATTTTAAAAGTGGTATGAGGACTAAAACAGGTCTACTCAGTCTCAGGTGGTCCAAATAAGTAGAGGGTGTTTGATTCACACCTCAACCATAGAGCACAATGTTTTTTAATTTTTAAAAATAATGATAGCCATTTGTTCATTTTTTCATTTTCACATTTCACACATTGCCATTTGTCAATTCCAATTTGCATTTCTTATACATGTCAGTTTGTAGTTTTTCTAATTTCACGATATTGAAACATGGATTTTTCCATTTTGTTGTTTACACATTTGTCAATTTCCCGTTTATATAATTTTTAATGTCAGTTTAAAGTTTTAAATGTTGTCGATATGGAAACATGGATTTTCCATTTTGCTGTTTACACATTTTTTTCATTTTGTGTATGATAAAAATGATATTTTCGAAACAAGATTTTTCATTTTATGATTTTGTAAATGATCTTAATGCGAGTGCCTGACCATGACAATAGTGCAGTCTGGCTATGTGTTTGCAGAAACGTAGAGGCTTATTACTAATGCAAGTAAAAGTGTTTTACAAAATAACGCCTATCTACCACTGCATTTGAAAAAAAAAACATTGAAAAAACAAAATTGCTATTTAGCATTCATATATAAGTGTTAATTTCCCCCCTCCCAATCCTACCTCACCGTATTTGCTCTGGTCAAACCATCAATGCTACCCACATACACACACACACACACACACACACACACACAGACACACACACATACACACACATACACAAGCTTTCTCTCTCTCTCTCTCTCTCTGTCTCTTTCTCTATATAGCCCTACATTCACACAACCATACCTGTCTGTGGAAACAAATACAACCACTCTATTTATTTCCAAAGAACATTCTTGTCATAGAATGCAAATACATTTGCCAATGGAAACAAATGTTTTAAATATCCGTATTGATGTTAGAATTAAACGTTTAAATTATACGCCAAATCAATACATAAACAAATATATATTTTATATATTAGTACATGTTTCGACCCACAGTGGGGTCATCCTCAGCCTAGAAAGAAAATCAATTAAGAATTGGAAAACTAAAATGGCATATGCGCCTTAAATCTAAATTAAAATGAAAATTAAAGATAATAATTGATAAAATATAGTAATAAAAATGGATATCCTTACAAAGTAGTATTAATTAAATAAATATAAGATTGGTCTTTTAACAATAATTTTAAAAAAGTAGTTAGAAATAAGAACTATTAGACGGTGAGTGTAAGAATGTTAAGCTTTAAATTTTTTATCAAAATATACACAAAATAATTTAGAAAATCAATAAAATAATTCAGCTCGGCCCTTGAGTTAAATAACTTGAATCCTCTTCAATACGGAGACTATTAACGATTTTTAAAAGGTGCCAACCAGTATTATGATGACATGAAATAACCTAACAGATAGGAAAATAAACATGTCAGAAAAATGTATATAAATAAACGAAACATAATTAGCCAGCATATGAAACTGATAAAAATCTACTTTAAATGATTTATTATCACCTACCTCGTTGTATGGGATGTAGAAATTGGGAAATTCGTACAAGAATTTGAGTTGAAATGCCCAATATGGATATGTGGCAATTCAAATAAATGTCCAAAACGTTGAGAAGAGAAACCGGGATTCTTGAGATGGAATTGCGGTATCAGAAATTCCACTTTAAATTTGCCAAACAGTGTTAGGTTATGTATATGCTGATTTAATGCAACCGTCTATGGAGAAAGAAATGAATACGTATAGTAATCAGTCTTGATTTAAAGGAGGTATTAAATGTATTGGTTATACTATTAAGTAATCTTACCGTGTTGAAAATTCTCCCGTAGTACCATATGTACCGCATACATTAAGTATTTATCAAATCAATGAATTATAGGAGGCATGTCATTATTCGTAATCTAGGTGAATAAATATATGTCAACGAGCTTTAAGGTTTGGATGTATTGCATTCTTTAGGCTACCTAAGTGTAAAATATAGTTTCCAAGGAGATATGGGAGTGAAGTTTAATAAAAGTGCCGTTGTAGCGTTGCTATGCATAAAATACCCGCTCATATTTGCTTCATAGTTCGAAATGTTGTCATAAATATAAACTTTTGTCGTAAGTATTTAATTATAATAGGAAAATAGTATAGTATGTTATATCTTAAAAAGGTATATTAATTTTCATTTGGCTCTTATCCTGGTTTAAATATATACACTTCATTGAGATGAACGTTTAGGTATATTGCATCTCACAGGAAACCAAATGCAATGGGTAGTTTCAAAGAAGATATGAAGATGCAATTTAACAAATTTGCCGTTGTAGCGTTGCTATGTATATGACCGAATCAACCTACCAAATATCAAATAGGTCACCAATAATGTGTATTAAATCCTTGTTTTAACAATTATTAGATGAATACTAGGAATTAAAATGTTCTAATGCTGCAATTGTCGAAGGGTAGGATTAGATTTACCTCTATGTTAAGCTAAGTGTCTGTTTTTAAGTGTAATCTATTTTTTTTAAATCAAATATATTGACAATTTAACAAGCAAATGTGGGAAACGAAGGTAAGGTGATGCCGCTGATATTTCATTAAGGAATATAACAATATTTGTTATTGTGGAAATGTTATTATGTTCTTTACATTAATATGATTGTAAGTTCAATCTGTTAAGTTACTAAATATCGGATGTATAAATAAGGAGTTAAATATCAAACATGATAAACAGTCCGAAAATCTATTTAAACAGAGGTTATGGCAAATAAATCATATATATAAATAAATCAGAAAAGCGCCACATTGGGAAATAATTGGGCATCTCATGAAAATCCACGGAATTGTGCAAAAAGGGGGATACTTCAATGAGCTGAAACGAAACATGTGTATATGATCTTTGTGAAAGCCTAAGTGATTTGGTATTTCATTTCAACATATGAAAATTAAAATGAGACAAAAATACAGACTTGCTAAGACTCGTAAGATTGAGAAAATATAAGTGAATGTAGTGTAAACGTATTTGAATGCTTAATGTTTGTCTTGTATATATTTATTTAATAATAAGATTTGCTGTGACTAGTTTTATAAATCGATGAAAAATGTTGATATTGGTAATATTGTATCTTTAATTGTCAGTTAATTCAGTTCTTTAAATTGGATTGATGTTATGAATGGTGATGAAAAATTGTATAAAATTTTGATTTATGGTTGTTAAAGATGTTTATGGAGGTAGGATTGTTTGTTTCTTGTTTTTTATATGGTTCAAGATTGTGATGAACAAGGGGTTACTTTCGTTATTTATTTCATTTATGTTGAGGTCTGGGTATAATTTTTGGTTGATGTATATTTCTATTTTTTCAAGGATGTTTAATAGTTTGCCTTTATCGGATAAATGTAAAATTGTTAAGTCTGTGTTAATAGATGTAAAAGCATGGTTCATATTATTTATGTGTTCTCCCATACTTGAATATTTCTTATATTTGACAGCATTAACGTGTTCGATGTAACGTTTATTAAAAGTTCTCCCAGTTTGGCCAATATATGTGAGTTTGCAAGTGTTACATTCAAGTTTATATACTCCTGATTTATTGAACATGTTTTCTGTATTTATTTTGTTGTGATTGAAAATCATTTTGGATGTAGTATTATGTGTTTTAAATGCAATTTTACAATTTTTCTTTTTAAATATATTTGTTATACTGTAAATTTTATTGTTGATATCTTTTATTATTGGTATATGGCTCATGTTGACCTTTTCTTGTTTAATTAATAATGACAAGTTAATTGTCACAAAAGCGGATAAAGGAAATATAACAGTAATTTTAGAGGAACAATCTTACATACAAAAAACTGAACAATTCTTACAGGATAAATCTTTCATAATTATCAAAAAAGATCCAATTACGAAAATACAAAGAAATTTAAAACAATTAATTAACAACACAATTTTCCTATTTGATGACAAAGACAAACAATGTTTATATCAAATGAATCCGAAATTACCCACATTGAGAGCATTACCAAAAATCCACAAAACAAATATACCCATTCGACCAATAGTCAATAATAAATATAGTCCAACTTACAAATTGGCAAAATACATACAGAAGTTCTAAAATTCCATTACCAATTCAAAGCGAATACTTCTTACATTAATTCCCAAGATTTCATTATAAAAACAAAAGACTTCTCACTTAATAGCAAAAACACTATGCATTTCCCTTGACATCACAAATATGTACACCAACATACCCGTAAAAGCAAATATCAAAATAATAAAGGATAATTTAACACAAAACAGTGGTTTAAGTCTAGTTGAGATTGAAGAATTCATTTCAATTCTAACATACATCTTAAATAACAACTACTTCACGTTTAATGGATCTATATATCAACAAATAGATGGTTTAGGCATGGGTTCCCCAGCTTCAGGGATTTTAGCCAATATTTACATCGACTATTTAGAACATCATTTCATTATCAATAAATTTCCTGGTCTTGAAATTTGGGGAAGATATGTAGATGATATATTTATCGTTATTAATAAAGATATCATTAATATCGATACTTTTCTCACTCATATGAATTCTTTAGACCCTAACATTAAGTTCACTTTAGAATCTGAAAATAATAAAACCTTGAACTATCTGGACATATCAATTACGCGGGAAAATAACCGTTTCACATACAGCATATTCCGTAAACCTACGATGACTTCTAATATCATACGAAATGATTCTGTGCACCCAGGATCTCATAAAAAATCAACATTCTATAGTCTTATTACAAGGGCATTAAATACACCCATGAAATCAGAGAAATACATACAAGAAATACACACAATTTATACCATTGCTGAACTTAATGGATACAATAAACTATTCGTTAATAATGTTACGGCTGTGAGTTTGTGTCATCGCTCGCCGCTTGAGTCACAACTGCCCCAGGGGCTGGGCTGTGGCTTGCCTCCTGTATTGCGCGCGCCTTATGCAACAGGGCTACTACAGACAAAGGGATAGTCCAGAAGATTCGTGACTGGACCAGCGGTGGAAACCTCGAGAAGCCGTGGACTCTGGATGGATCTAGAACCATTTATTGAGTCACCGGCCTGCTATATAAGAGTGACCCGTGAAGCAGTTGTGGGTGTGTTTTACGAGCTAGTGCGAGCGATTATCTTGTGCGACAGAAGTGTGGTGACGAAGTGCTGTGCGAGTTACGAAATCCTGTGACATTGTTTCTCCCAGCTTGTGGACAGCGAAATAGCCTGCAGCAAGTGATCGTAAGTAATTGTGGTCGGAGAACATAAATGAGAGGAACAGGTAGTTTCTGTCAAGGCCACCGTACTCATTAGGACAGATTAACTTCTGTGGTCTGTTGCAAGTGAAAGGGGCCAAGAGCGCATAAGGAAGAGATTTGAGGAAACTGGAATAAGGCTCCTAATTGCTTGTATTTGCTGACTAGTGTAATTTTCTGGCCGCAATAAAGTTAATTATTTCTTTAAGCTGTAATTGGTGTTGTGCTTTGTACCCCCACCGTAATCCAGTTAACAAAAGTGCCACTAGGGGGTGGCACGTAACAATTGGTGTCAGAAGCCGGATTACGAACTCAAGCACAACACCTGACGGTCCTGGTTTCAAAACCCGAGCAGGTCATTTTCTCTAATTTTCCTGTGAGTGCATGCCCTTTACAAGACAAACAACTAAAATGGAGGAGAAATTGGCAGCATTGCTTGAAAAGTTAAATGGCATGGAAACCAAGATGGAGGACGGCCAGAAGAAGTTAGCCGAGGACCTAACTGCCAAACTAGAAGACGGCCAGAAGAAGCTAGAAGACGGCCAGAAGAAGATGGAAGACGGTCAAAATAAGCTAGCGGAGGACCTAAAGAGGATAGAGGACGGCCAGAAGAAGATGGAAGACGGTCAGAATAAGTTGACACAGGACCTGAAGAAATTAGAACTGGGTCTGCGTGAGGAAGTCACGGCAGTGGAAAAGAAGTTCGACGCCTTACAAGTGGAAGTTGCCGAGCTGCGCCAACGCCCGCTGATGGGGGTGGAGGAGAAATTCAACGTCTTACAAAAGGAAGTTGCCGAGCTGTGCCAACGACCGCTGATGGGGGTGGAGGAGAAATTCAACGCCTTACAAGTGGAAGTTGCCGAGCTGTGCCAACGCCCGCTGATGGGGGTGGAGGAGAAATTCAACGCCTTACAAAAGGAAGTTGCCGAGCTGCGCCAACGCCCACTGACGGGGGTGGAGGAGAAATTCAACGCTCTAAGAGAGGAAGTTGCCGAGCTGCGCCAACGCCCGCCCACCGTTACACCGGGAATATTAGGAACGGGACATAGCAGAGTGACGCCCCCAACCTTCGACGGAAAGGTCCCGTGGAGCACCTACTTACGTCAGTTCGAGGCGGCCTGTTCCATAAATAACTGGAACAGCACAGAAAAGGCTACAGCTCTCATTGTAGCGCTGAGAGGTGACGCCCTTAACGTCCTTCAGGCCATCCCGACTGGATCCCAGGACTACGCTTCCCTGATCGCCCATATGGAGTCCCGATATGGAGATAGCCATCTTCAGCAGGCCTATCAGATGCAGCTCCGGACACGGGTACAGAAGAACGCGGAAACCCTGCAGGAGTTCGAGATGGACATCGCACGCCTCGTAAGGCTCGCCTACCCAACAGCGCCGGCCGACTTTCTGGAGCAGATAGCGACGCAGACTTTCACCGACGGGCTACGGGACTCGGACACTCAACAGGCGCTGCGTCTTGCGCGCAATAAGACCCTGGCAGATGCGCTGAGCCACGCACTTGAGTTCGAGACGGCAAAACAGGCATCTAGAATGCACGCGCGGGTGCGTCAAGTGGACGTCGACGAACCAGTAAAAACCAACGTGACCAAGCCCCTGGCCGACGAATTAATGGAGGCGCTAAGCCGTTTCTTCGATAGTCGCGGTACCACCAGCAACGACACAGCCGGAAGACAACCGGAGAAGCGGCCCGGAAGAGGACTACCGACCTGCTGGGCCTGCGGTAAGAAAGGCCACCTGAGCAAGGACTGCGGTGATCGCCGCCGCCGAGGGTATCCGACGGGAAATCAGTCGTCTGAAAACCGCGCGGCCCAGGGAAACGAGTATTAGCCAGCCTTGGGGGGCAAAGGTTGGCTTGTGACAGTCGTCAAGCCCCAGCAGTCCAAGTGCGTGTGACGAAGTTACGGAGGGACAATAGCAGCCTGATGGTCGACGGAGTCGTCAACGGGGTGAGCTGGCCCATGCTGATCGACACGGGAGCGTCGAGGACCATCGTCAATCCCACCGTGATCCCGAAGTGGAGAGTGCAACCCACACAAAGGAACCTCCAGCTAATAACCGCGACCGGAGAGACCGCACCGGTACATGGCGAGGCATCACTGGAGCTCGTCATTGGTCGACGGGTGGTGAAGCATCCAGTGCTTGTGGCTGACGTATCAAGCGAAGTGATCATCGGACTGGACTTCCTGGACCAGAACAACATCATCTTGGACTTGAGTACCAACACTCTGCACTTCGGAGGTGAGGAACTTGCTTTGCAACCTGCGCACGAGTCCATCACCGCACGACGAGTAAGGCTGAGAGAAGACGTCATCGTTCCCGCCAGGACGGAAGTCAGCGCTGCCGTAATTGTCGACGGAACTGCTGAGGGAGTGGCGGCTGTCATCGAGCCAAAATATGAGGACATCCAGACAAAAGGATTGCTAGTTGCCAAGACCCTCATCAACACGACGTCTCGGCCGTACGTCCGCCTGTCCAACCTGAACGACTACGACATTACGGTTCACCGGGACACCAACCTAGGAGTCTGCGAGCCCGTTACCTGGATTGCCCGCATCACCGACACGACGGGCGGACACCTGCAGACGGACAACCGAAGAAGACGCACACTGCCAGAAGAACTACAGAAGCTGTACCAAGGATCCCAGGACCATTTAGACGAGGAACAATCACGCCAACTTCAGGACCTGCTACGCGAATTCCAGGATGTCTTCTCCGTGGGGAGCAAAGACTTCGGCAGGACAAGCTTGGTCCAGCACAGAATCGACGTTGGGGACAGCGCACCGATTAGGGCCCCATTCCGACGTGTCCCGCTCGCCAAGCAAGCCGAAGTCGACCGGATGGTAGAAGAGATGAAGGAGCAAGGGGTGATCGAGCCATCACATAGTCCTTGGAGTTTTCCGGTCGTGCTAGTGAAGAAGAAGGACGGTTCCACCAGGTTCTGCGTGGACTACAGGCGGGTGAACGACGTCACGAAAAAGGACAGCTACCCTCTACCCCGGATCGACGACACGCTGGACACCATATCAGGATCAAGATGGTTCTCCACCTTGGATTTGAAGAGTGGCTACTGGCAGGTGGAGGTCCACCCTAAGGACCGCGAGAAAACGGCGTTCTCTGTGGGCAGCGGGCTCTGGCAGTTCACCGTCATGCCATTCGGTCTGTGCAACGCCCCTGCAACCTTCGAAAGGCTAATGGAGTCCATTCTGAGGGGACTACACTGGAAGACCTGCCTGGTATACCTAGACGACGTCATCGTTCTGGGGAGGAGCTTCGAGGAGCACTACAGCAACCTGAAGGAGATCTTGTTGAAGCTACGGGCTGCCCAGCTGAAGTTGAGCCCCAAGAAGTGTCAGCTCTTCCAGAAGCGGGTCCAGTACCTTGGGCATATCGTCTCCGAGGAAGGGGTGCGCACCGACCCAGAGAAGACCGCAGCTGTGAGGGAGTGGCCAGTTCCGAAGGACAAGTCGCAACTACGAAGCTTCCTGGGACTCTGCACTTATTATCGTCGCTTCGTGAGAGGATTCGCCGACATCGCCAAACCTTTACATCGACTGACCGAGAAGGACCAACTCTTCACGTGGACAGCAGAATGCCACAATGCCTTCGAGCAACTCAAGCAGGCTCTGTGCACCGCGCCTATTCTGGCCTACCCCAGACCTGGAACAAGGTTCATCGTCGATACCGATGCCAGCGACTTTGGCATAGGGGGAATCCTGTCGCAGGTAGTGGACGGCGAGGAGAGAGTAGTGGCCTACTTCAGCAAGGCCTTGTCAAAGCCAGAAAGGAACTACTGCGTCACCAGGAAGGAGCTGCTCGCCATCGTGAAGACCATTGAACACTTCCACAAGTACCTGTACGGGCAAGAATTTCTCATCAGGACCGACCATGCATCCCTGCGGTGGCTCCTGAACTTCAAGCAGCCCGAGGGTCAACTCGCGCGGTGGTTAGAGAGGCTTCAACAGTATAACTTTGAGATTCAGCACAGGAAAGGCCAACTGCATTCTAACGCCGACGCCCTGTCACGAAGACCGTGCCCAGAAAACTGCACCTCCTGTGCCCGAAGGGAGGAGAACACCGGGATACAGTGCCGAAGGACTACCGTGGAACTTCAAGGGAGCTGGAGCCGCGAATCTTTCACGCGGGCGCAAGCGGAAGATGATGACCTGGGACTGATAGCCGAATGGAAGAGGGCCTGTGTCCCCAGACCCGGGTGGAACATTGTGAGTGACTGCAGCCCAAAGTTTAAGTCCTACTGGGCACAGTGGGACTCGCTGATTGTAAGGGATGGCCTCATCTGCCGTACCTGGGAGAGCACCGACGGGAAGACATCTCGGGAACAAGTCGTCGTTCCAAAGGCTATGACGGAGGAAGTCCTGAAGGAAGTTCATGGAGGATCATCTGGTGGACACCTAGGGATAAAGAAGACCCTGGAGAAGCTGAGAGAGCGGTTCTACTGGATCGGATGCCGAACAGACGTGGAGAACCACTGCGCGAGGTGCCACGATTGCGCAGCCAGCAAGGGCCCAGGACGAAGACGACGGGGTCCACTGAAGCCCTACAACGTGGGCGGCCCCATGGAGAGAGTGGCCATCGATGTTGCTGGGCCATTCCCGTTAAGCGAGGCAGGGAACCGCTACATATTAGTCGTCAGCGACTACTTTACCAAATGGCCGGAGGCGTATGCGCTCCCTAACCAAGAAGCTGCGACGATTGCAGAGACCCTGGTGAAGGAATTCGTCAGCCGGTACGGAGTACCCCTGGAGCTGCACTCCGACCAAGGGAGGAACTTCGAGTCGCAGGTGTTCCAGAACCTATGCCAGCTGCTGGGAATCCGGAAGACAAGGGCAACGCCACTACACCCTCAGTCCGACGGGATGGTAGAGCGATTCAATCGCACCATCGAGAACCATCTTCGAATAGTCGTCAGCGAGCACCAGAGGGATTGGGACAAACATCTTCCACTATTTCTCCTGGCCTACCGCGCCGCCGTGCATGAAGCCACCGGGTGCACACCAGCCCGGGCCATGTTTGGGAGGGAGCTCCGTCTACCTGTCGATCTTGCCTTTGGCCGACCTGGGAATGATCCGATCCCGGTAAGCCAGTATTGTCAAGAACTGGTCGACCAACTGGAGGACGTGCACGCGTTCGCGAGGAGGAAACTGCGGATCGAGACCGACAGAATGAAGACCCGATACGACCAGCAGACGGATGCCGGCGGATTCCACGAGGACGACCTGGTCTGGCTCTTCAACCCATTACGGAAGAAAGGCCTGTCACCCAAACTGCAGAAGTCCTGGGAGGGCCCGTACCGAGTCGTGAAACGGATCAACGATGTCGTCTACAGGATCCAGCGGAGCCCGAGGGCGAAGATGAAGATCGTGCATCGAGATCGCCTGGCAGCCTACGGAGGGACACAGACGGACCGATGATTGATCGGGACGATCAGCCTTTTTAGGAAGGGGGTGGTGTTACGGCTGTGAGTTTGTGTCATCGCTCGCCGCTTGAGTCACAACTGCCCCAGGGGCTGGGCTGTGGCTTGCCTCCTGTATTGCGCGCGCCTTATGCAACAGGGCTACTACAGACAAAGGGATAGTCCAGAAGATTCGTGACTGGACCAGCGGTGGAAACCTCGAGAAGCCGTGGACTCTGGATGGATCTAGAACCATTTATTGAGTCACCGGCCTGCTATATAAGAGTGACCCGTGAAGCAGTTGTGGGTGTGTTTTACGAGCTAGTGCGAGCGATTATCTTGTGCGACAGAAGTGTGGTGACGAAGTGCTGTGCGAGTTACGAAATCCTGTGACATTGTTTCTCCCAGCTTGTGGACAGCGAAATAGCCTGCAGCAAGTGATCGTAAGTAATTGTGGTCGGAGAACATAAATGAGAGGAACAGGTAGTTTCTGTCAAGGCCACCGTACTCATTAGGACAGATTAACTTCTGTGGTCTGTTGCAAGTGAAAGGGGCCAAGAGCGCATAAGGAAGAGATTTGAGGAAACTGGAATAAGGCTCCTAATTGCTTGTATTTGCTGACTAGTGTAATTTTCTGGCCGCAATAAAGTTAATTATTTCTTTAAGCTGTAATTGGTGTTGTGCTTTGTACCCCCACCGTAATCCAGTTAACAAAAGTGCCACTAGTGGCACGTAACAATAATATCTTAAAACAGATTAAGAATAAAATAAGTTCAACACTAAATAATGAAGATGTAAATAAGACATTGCTAACATTCACATACACCAACAATAAAATTTACAGTATAACAAATATATTTAAAAAGAAAAATTGTAAAATTGCATTTAAAACACATAATACTACATCCAAAAAGATTTTCAATCACAACAAAATAAATACAGAAAATATGTTCAATAAATCAGGAGTATATAAACTTGAATGTAACACTTGCAAACTCACATATATTGGCCAAACTGGGAGAACTTTTAATAAACGTTACATCGAACACGTTAATGCTGTCAAATATAAGAAATATTCAAGTATGGGAGAACACATAAATAATATGAACCATGCTTTTACATCTATTAACACAGACTTAACAATTTTACATTTATCCGATAAAGGCAAACTATTAAACATCCTTGAAAAAATAGAAATATACATCAACCAAAAATTATACCCAGACCTCAACATAAATGAAATAAATTACGAAAGTAACCCCTTGTTCATCACAATCTTGAACCATATAAAAAACAAGAAACAAACAATCCTACCTCCATAAACATCTTTAACAACCATAAATCAAAATTTTATACAATTTTTCATCACCATTCATAACATCAATCCAATTTAAAGAACTGAATTAACTGACAATTAAAGATACAATATTACCAATATCAACATTTTTCATCGATTTATAAAACTAGTCACAGCAAATCTTATTATTGAATAAATATATACAAGACAAACATTAAGCATTCAAATACGTTTACACTACATTCACTTATATTTTCTCAATCTTACGAGTCTTAGCAAGTCTGTATTTTTGTCTCATTTTAATTTTCATATGTTGAAATGAAATACCAAATCACTTAGGCTTTCACAAAGATCATATACACATGTTTCGTTTCAGCACATTGAAGTATCCCCCTTTTTGCACAATTCCGTGGATTTTCATGAGATGCCCAAGTATTTCACAATGTGGCGCTTTTCTGATTTATTTATATATATGATTTATTTGCCATAACCTCTGTTTAAATAGATTTTCGGACTGTTTGTCATGTTTGATATTTAACTCCTTATTTATACATCCGATATTTAGTAACTTAACAGATTGAACTTACAATCATATTAATGTAAAGAACATAATAACATTTCCACAATAACAAATATTGTTATATTCCTTAATGAAATATCAGCGGCATCACCTTACCTTCGTTTCCCACATTTGCTTGTTAAATTGTCAATATATTTGATTTAAAAAAAATAGATTACACTTAAAAACAGACACTTAGCTTAACATAGAGGTAAATCTAATCCTACCCTTCGACAATTGCAGCATTAGAACATTTTAATTCCTAGTATTCATCTAATAATTGTTAAAACAAGGATTTAATACACATTATTGGTGACCTATTTGATATTTGGTAGGTTGATTCGGTCATATACATAGCAACGCTACAACGGCAAATTTGTTAAATTGCATCTTCATATCTTCTTTGAAACTACCCATTGCATTTGGTTTCCTGTGAGATGCAATATACCTAAACGTTCATCTCAATGAAGTGTATATATTTAAACCAGGATAAGAGCCAAATGAAAATTAATATACTTTTTTAAGATATAACATACTATACTATTTTCCTATTATAATTAAATACTTACGACAAAAGTTTATATTTATGACAACATTTCGAACTATGAAGCAAATATGAGCGGGTATTTTATGCATAGCAACACTACAACGGCACGTTTATTAAACTTCACTCCCATATCTCCTTGGAAACTATATTTTACACTTAGGTAGCCTAAAGAATGCAATACATCCAAACCTTAAAGCTCGTTGACATATATTTATTCACCTAGATTACGA
This sequence comes from Meconema thalassinum, assembly GCA_946902985.2. Taxonomy (NCBI): domain Eukaryota; kingdom Metazoa; phylum Arthropoda; class Insecta; order Orthoptera; family Tettigoniidae; genus Meconema; species Meconema thalassinum. Next base: position 1,061,544,133 of record OX336389.2, on the reverse strand, counting down.
ATAATGTCATGCCTCCTATAATTCATTGATTTGATAAATACTTAATGTATGCGGTACATATGGTACTACGGGAGAATTTTCAACACGGTAAGATTACTTAATAGTATAACCAATACATTTAATACCTCCTTTAAATCAAGACTGATTACTATACGTATTCATTTCTTTCTCCATAGACGGTTGCATTAAATCAGCATATACATAACCTAACACTGTTTGGCAAATTTAAAGTGGAATTTCTGATACCGCAATTCCATCTCAAGAATCCCGGTTTCTCTTCTCAACGTTTTGGACATTTATTTGAATTGCCACATATCCATATTGGGCATTTCAACTCAAATTCTTGTACGAATTTCCCAATTTCTACATCCCATACAACGAGGTAGGTGATAATAAATCATTTAAAGTAGATTTTTATCAGTTTCATATGCTGGCTAATTATGTTTCGTTTATTTATATACATTTTTCTGACATGTTTATTTTCCTATCTGTTAGGTTATTTCATGTCATCATAATACTGGTTGGCACCTTTTAAAAATCGTTAATAGTCTCCGTATTGAAGAGGATTCAAGTTATTTAACTCAAGGGCCGAGCTGAATTATTTTATTGATTTTCTAAATTATTTTGTGTATATTTTGATAAAAAATTTAAAGCTTAACATTCTTACACTCACCGTCTAATAGTTCTTATTTCTAACTACTTTTTTAAAATTATTGTTAAAAGGCCAATCTTATATTTATTTAATTAATACTACTTTGTAAGGATATCCATTTTTATTACTATATTTTAACAATTATTATCTTTAATTTTCATTTTAATTTAGATTGAAGGCGCATATGCCATTTTAGTTTTCCAATTCTTAATTGATTTTCTTTCTAGGCTGAGGATGACCCCACTGTGGGTCGAAACATGTACTAATATATAAAATATATATTTGTTTATGTATTGATTTGGCGTATAATTTAAACGTTTAATACATTCTTGTCATGCACACTCACCCCAAATAACTTTTAGTTAAATATTTGTCACTTACCATTACAAAAAAAAACATTAATCATTTAAGTTACTAAAAAATTAGCCTTAAAACAAATATTTACCATTTTCAAATTTCCAACTCAGTCAAATAAAAATAAATTTAAAAAAGGTTGCATAGGGCTTTAAAGAGCAAAGGGCCTAAGTAGTTTCCACTATTTACCAAGTCCACTATTTACAATTACGAAAACAAATATTTATAAAATACAAAATATACTAAATCTTCTAGTTACAAAAAGCCATGTCCCTAAACAATAAAAAACAGAAATCACACTTCCTCCTCATGGTTATAACCCCATGGTAGGCTAATACGTAGGTCATTCGTCTACACACATTTGTTATCCATCGAGGCAAGAGTGCGTTTTTTCTGTTCCACAAGATACAAATTATGGTTACTGGATTGTATCTTGCACTGTTTATACGACATAGCTTTGACAGTTCATAAAACCGATTTAACAACTGCTATACCTACGCCTTTTGCTCGTTTGGCTTTCTTACAGTCTAGTGTGCGATAGGCAGCAAACCAAGTCCACCTTTGTATTTGTAATCCAAGTAATAATTTGAAAAAAGACAAGTGTAATCGGTTTTAAACATTATCTATGCTTTTTATATGTTTATGACATGCATAATAACCTGAAATCGAACCCTAGTATTTCTTAGTGAAAAGGCTAACAGCTTAACCACTGTGCTACCATGCCCTTCTTTCTTAATTTGATTCGTTCTTGGGCTCAAAGCTGGAAATCGAGTGAAAATCTCCAGTGTAAGAGGCGCAAGTACTCGCCACTGCAGCACAAAATGGTTAGCAGGTAACATTAGACATCAGGAAATGATTGTATTTCTATTAGCGATGCATTTCTGTCATCTGCCTACTGTCTGAGCACTGCCAGCAAGACAGTTTAGTTTAGAACAAGCGTGTGTGTGTATAGATTATTAGCCTCGAGTACTTAAAGCTTGTTGTGCGTAGCGATCATCTTGCCCAATAACTACCGAGCAAGTTTTAACAGTCAACCCATAAAAACAGCATGGGATAGTTGCGTATGCTCCATATACTTGGGTGTGTGCATTAGCACCATGCGCTAACTTTACCTTACCCTCTAAAGGTAAAGCGTTAGCCCTTTCCTTTGGACATCGCCAATGACAGAATCCGCCCTCAAGTTTTACTCTTAAGCCCTTGGCTTGTTTTCGATTAGGTTAGGTTTGGTTTAGGTTTGGTTTGGATCAGTTGGGTTTGATTCGGCTTGCTTCAGTTTAGTTCGGCGTAGTCACCATTTTTTTCATTCCATTCCCTAACCCAGTCGGTTGACTGAAAGCAGGATGTGGATTTTCATTTTCAATCATACCTTCACTAAGCATGAGTTGAACCATCACATACAGCTCTGCGATCCATGGTTCATGAAATATCGATTAATGAATTTGCAAGCATGGCCACCGTGGCCAGAAAACCATCGCACAAGCCTCTGCGATCCAAAGTTTATGAAATATAGATTAATGCACTTGCATGCATGACCACCGTGGCCAGCCATATCTTGTAGTTTAAACACCTACACACCACCGGTAACGTCTCTCGAAAGATCAGAAAACGAATCGTCGTATCACGTCCCGCCGTCGCACCGAAATATCCATTGATTTGTTTCGGGGCATGGCCACCGAGGCCAGATATTTTTTTCTTCAAAGAATAGCTATCCCACTCTCAGTCCAAATATAGTGTGAATTTTCATATTTTTTTTTCAAAAAATATTTTTGAACATGTGTTAGCCTATAGTTCCAAAATTAGGAATTTTACCAAAAATGCTGTTCCACATAAATCAAAGGTCCTTGCCCCCTCTACCCACAAACCAAGTTTCAAGTCTCTAGGATAAAACAAAATTAATTTTGAACATGGGCTATATTCGCAAAATTAGGAATTTTACAAAAAAGTTTGTTTCACCCCCAAACCTTCGAGAATAAAACCCCAAAAATAATTCATTTTGAACATGTGCTATATTTCCAAAATTAGGAATTTTACAAACAAGTGTGTTTGACAAAAATAAAAGGTCCGTACCCCTTCTACCCCCAAAATAATTTTCAATTCTCTACGACAAGAATTACTTCTTATTACTATTTGACCCCCTAGTAGGGGTAATTTTTATTTTGGGGTAAAAATACGTTCTCCATAGGAAATAGGGCGTCACCCCGAGTCCTACAACACATCACATATCAAATCCCGACCATGCGTTAGTGGGATATCGGCAAAGTTCGCGAGAAACTAGGCTAGTATCTAGCTCTCCTTTTGCTCCCCTACTAAGGTTACTAATACATGCACTCATGATTTACCAACGCACCTACGGCGTACCGGCTAGCATTCTTTGCTGTCGCCCCGGAGGTCCGGGTTGGATTCCCGGCTCTCATAAAAATGTAATTCTGGCCTGGGGGTTGGAACGGGGTACACTCAGCCTTGAAAGACAAAACTGAAAAGAGGTTGATTTGGTTCCCACATCAGCCATCCTCAAAGTGTTTTTCCGTGGTTTCCCACTTCTTAGATTCTACCAGAGAACAGATAGCTTTAAATTCCTGCATGAGGTTTTTTCCTTGAAAATTTCCTTGTAGCCTGTCTCCATTTTATGCTCTACTTTCTTGGTTACAAACAGAGCATCAAAGAAATCTCCATATAGCTTATGTACACTTATCTATCGACTCCTCAATGAAAATACACCTCACAATCTCCCTTGTGCTCCCCGTAACATAAGCGTACTTGCTAAATCGTACACCATGACCACGAGGGCAGCTGCAGGAAGTCCGGAGTTTGTAAGTTCGAATCCTAGCGCTGTCAGTGGCTATCCTGACAAGGGAAGTATCAGGTAAGACAGATCGAAACCTATCTTGAAATTTTGTGGACGCAATTTTTGTACTATAAGAGGACAACGTGCGGAAAATCAGCCGCCAGATTGAACTGCAAGGCTCCGAAATCATGTGGCAATTCTCTTATAAAAATCAATGGGAAGTAGCGAGTACCGTACGTGTTGGAAGGGACAGCCCTGACGGTCCAGGCACCCATGGCCGGTGGGAAGCAGCCCCACACTCCAGTCAGCTGGGGCGTGTTGCACTGCGTCCAGCAATAACAAGCAACAGCAATAACGAGTGTCCAGCTTCGCCAGCCGTCATTCCTGCGTACCAGGATGTCACATACCTTACTCACCTCCCGGGGCGCCTACCCCCTCCCTGTTCCTAATACAGTTACACATACGACTACAGTCATCACAGCAATACAGGTTATCAGACAAGTTCGACACACACGCAAGTACGTGGGGCTGATGACCAAGATGCCCCAAGCCCCTCAAATGAAATAACAACGAAATCATCTGTCTTGTAAATTTCTGTTTCTTTATTCCATTCATAATAGTTACACGTGAGCTTGATCTATAATTGAGGAGGTTTCTGAAATATAGACCTATGGGCCATGTTTCGGGAAATCGTTTTAAATGATCCGCCAAATTGTATAGAATATTCCCTCCAAGTTTAGTTTCATATTTTCGCTATTTGAGTGAATGGCAGCACTTATCGTGTCTGATGTTCAGTTGTCTGGAGCCTGTGCTGTGTACTAGATCTGTTGATGTTAGTTTATGTAAGTTTGTTTTTACATAAAACGAAGTGAAATGGAACCCGAAGGAAGTAAGGAAAAAGATTTACTGCAGCACCAGTTTGAAGAAGACAGATGCTAATAGGAAGAGATCAGGTGGTGATACATGTAACCAGTACCGGTTGAGGTTAGGAATAAGGAGTTTGTGCCAGTGGTACTGTACTGTACTATACTATACTGTGTTCCCCAACTTACTTCAGTACACTTACCCCGTTTCGTCTGTGGAAACAGAAATATAGTACCCAATAGTTAAAGATATTGAACTTTCAACTGTGATTTAGGCACCAGTAAGATCTATGAAAGTGCCTTGTTTAAATACATGGATGAAGAAAGTTTATGTGGTTGGATAGGATGTTTGATAAAAGCAATGTATGAAATGTAAGAGATAGTAACAAATAATGAAATATAATAATTGTTAATTGTATTCAATTATATTATTATATTTAATTATTATTATTACTACATCTGAAATTAAACATAATACAGCACTACTAGGTACTAACTCTTATAAAACTCATTTACTGTCGATTTATGGAAAAACGATCCATACGCATGTTCACTATTATTGTTATATTTTCAAGGTTGTAGCACATCTAATTTTGAAAATAATATATTTCTTGTTACAAAAACAAAATAGGCTAAAAAGTTGACTTGCATATATATTACAAGTCGTTTTTATTAAGTTACACATAGTAATAATCTTTGATTCCAAATATCTATCTTCGCCATACTGCCTTATGGGTCCTTCTTCCAGAAACCTCCTCAATTGCAATTCACCTCCTGAGAAACACACGTTATGATAATTCAATGCAAATGCTGGGATTTTCCAGAAGTATATCCACCAGAGTAAATTTAAGGTACTGAACAAATAAATATGTTGACTGCGTTCTGTGGTCTTGGAGCATTTTATTGTTGCTTCATTTGAGGGGCTTGGGCATTGTGGCAATTTAGCCCCATGTACTTGACTGTATGTGGATGGTCGTCTGATAACCTGTGTTATTGCAATGGCGTTATTAGAAGGTGTATTTGTAATTCAGTGGAGGATCGGAAAAGAAGATGCCGTAGCAATAAATTAGGAAACATCCCACTATTTACCTGGAATAGAAGTGGGAAACCACGGAAAACCACTTCCAGAATATCTATGTTGCCAATCGAACCCGACTCTCCTCAGTTGTTCCTCACGCGGCTGAGTGTACCCCGTTCCAGCCCTCATACCAGAATTTAATTCCTGCGTCAGCCATCCTGGAAGTGGTTTTCCGTGTGGTTTTCCCACTTCTACACCAGGTAAATGCTAGGTTCGTACCTAACTTAATGCCACGGCCGCTTCCTGCCCAAATCATACCTCAATTACAAATACACACACCAATACAGACATCACAGTCACACAGATTATCAGACAACTTCTACACACACCCATGTACACGAGGCTACATGATCACGGTGTCCTGAAAGAGTTGACAACAATTATAAATACGCATGAAAATACTCGTCACTTTTTCATGATGGCACAATCAATGTCACTGATGTTTCTCGTTTTATTTGAGTACTAGAGGACCCGTGCGAGAGCTCTCGCATAATGGGTTGTGTGCGCCCCATGTGTAGAGGCTACCCGCCGGGCTCAACTGCTATGCGGGCTGTACGTGATACAGTTCTGCCAGGGGCTATCGTCTTGTGTATTTGTTTAATAGCACTTGATAAACAAATAAATATATTTCCGTTGACTTTTCAAGAAATTAAAGATTTTTCCTGTACTGTGGAGACGATTTGGAATATTTTGGTACAAACCACACCTTCTAACTCCCTCTGGTTTAGGAGCTTGGGTTTTGTGAAACATACACCTTAGCGTATTATATAATAAGATTATTCACATTTATTTTTACGTAATAACACGCACCACGGTAGCACACTTTATCAGACAAATTTTGCATGCGCCCAAGTAAAGGGGACTGATGACTATACAGTATCTCTTGGGAATTTAAGCATTATCGTGCAGTTTGGCAGTAATAGATGTACATAATCACAGGACTGAAATGTATATTTACCTGGCCCTGACGTCCATGTTTTCATAGATATCTGTATCTATGAATGAAGCCCTGCGCGGATGTAGATATCTGCGGATAAACCCGCGGATATCCGCAACATTTTTTGCCATGTGGATATAGTTTAGCATGGCTGTGCGGTTAGCGGATAAGCTGCAATTAATGTTTTGAATAGATTTGCGGATAGATTTTAGAATACAATGTTGAACTTTTCTTTTTTTTTATGTATAATTTTAGTTTTTGCTAAAATCTGCGTCTTTCTGTCTTGTTATTTCCCTATTTGCTTTTGCGTGGATTGTATGAGAATAATAGAGAAGTGAGAGAAGCCAGTCATGGAAATGATGATGACTTATCATCATCATAATTTATTGTACATATCAGGCCATTAAGGCCCATGACAGAAAACAAAGAAACATAACAAACACATCAAGTATACAACATTGCATAACACTATCCTAATCAATCACACAGGAGGCATTATCCCGATCACAATCTCAAGCATTTGTTACAAATGCCGTTCCATTTTTCTCTATCCATTGCATCATCCAGTACTGATGTTGGTTCCACCTGCTTCAACGTTCTCAACACCCTATCCTTCCATCTCGTCCTTGGACGGCCTCTGGGACGTTTGCCAATCAGCTGAGTATTGAACACTCTGTTAGGGATAGATTCCACAGCTCTTACGATATGTCCAATCCACTGGAGTTGTCTTCCTCTGATGTTCCTACTCACATCAGCTTTCCCAAAACGTTGGTATAAGTCCTCTTTTTCCCTCATTTCCCATTTTCCTTCTTCCCTATTGAAAATAGGTCCATATATCTTTCTGAGTACTTTCCTCTCAAATACAGAAATGCGCTCTTCCAGTGTTTGTGAGGTCGCCCATGACTCGCATCCATATAAGAGAACCGGTTTCACTAGTGTCATGCATAACTTAACTTTGCTGTTTTGTGAAATTAAGCGTGACTTAAATAAGTTAGAGACCAAAAAAGGGAGACCTACTATTGGCACTAATAGTCCTCTGTTGGATCTCCTTTTCAATATCACATTTATTAGATAAAATTCAGTCCAAGTATTTAAATTTCTCCACCCGTTCAAACGTATGTCCGTCAATACTAACAGTGGCATCAAAATCCTGTCGGCGTGAAATGATCATATATTTAGTTTTCTCTTCATTGACAACCAATCCCATTTTGCTTGCTTCTTTCATGAACTTTGTGGTGTCGGATCTTACCTGATCTAATGATTCTCCCATAATTACCACATCATCAGCAAATGCCAAGATTGTGTTAGTACCAATCATATCCATTTCTCTGTCATAACCAATTACACATCGTACCTTTTCTAATGCAATATTAAATAACATTGGCGACAGAGGATCACCTTGTCTCAATCCATTTCGAACCGTGAAAGGAGTTGATATTTTGTTTGCGAACCGTATTTGACAACTTGAATCTGCATAGCATGCTTCCACCAATTTGATATATTTCCGTTTGATACCCAACTCTCCACAGTGCAGTCCGATTTATGCTGTCATAAGCCTGTCGGAAATCGATAAATATGAAATGTAGATCTCTATCAAATTCATAGTACTTTTCCATTAGCTGTCGTATAGTAAAGATGTGATCAACGGTTGAGCGTTCTGCCATGAACCCACACTGGTATGATTGTACCGATTTTGCAAATCAGTACATGTTCATCTTTATCTTCGAGACGCAGTAAGAGCTCCAGGTCTGACCGGATTATCATAGAGCATACACCAGGCCTCTTCTGAGAATTCCTTTCGCCAAACTGGCGCCTGACTGTTAGTGAAATGGTTCGCCAAGCCCTTTCTACCAGGATTTGACCCCTTTGTGTGAACTGTCACTTAAAGTATTATCCCTGATAGGCACTTGTAGAGGGAGATAAATCAAGCTTTGTGTCTGTGAACATTGGAAAAGCGAACATTTCTTGTCAGCTACATTCGCCAAGCCTTGTTCTAAGAACACCCTTGCAAGAACATTGTGTGACGCCTCAACTCCTGGAAGGTTTCTACGCAGTAACCTGTATGGGGTGATATTCAATAGTACCAACTCAAAACCTTGGACTCTGGCCTTGGGCTCTGCCCTTGCGTTGGCCGATTGTGCCACTAGTCGCAGGTGGTATGACTGGAGTAGGGTGGTGGGGGACTCTGGAATACAAGGGGTGGAATCTGTGACTCGACAGACAGTGCGAGAGGAACCTTGCTGACGGAAGGACTCTAAAACGATCGCCTCCGGGGAAACTGGGAGTGCAGTTTCTCCGGAGGGATGAAATACACCAGGTGGTATGAACTCAATTTGTTAGAAGGGGCAACCGTTCGATGGAACATTAAACTGTGTCATTTGGTAGTGTTATTTTAAGGCCATGTGTCGGTGGACCGTCAACTTAATTAGATAAAGACTGACATTTTATTTTAGCACGTAAATATTTAATCTTTTGGAGGGTCTAGTATAATTTGGTGATACCTTTATATGTAGTTACCGCAGTGTGGGTTATTATTGCCCTATTTCCCGTTAGCTGGATGGGATCCTCGTGGATTTAATTCTTGGTCAGACAGGCTTGACAGGACAGTCAGTGCTGGACTGTGGAGGTTGTCAGACCTTTCCGTTCCATTAAGGGGCGTTTCGGTTGTTTGATGCAGCATTGTTTTTTGAGAAGGCATTGCCTTTCTCATGTTGTTTTCCTTTTTTTCTTCTTCTTCCGGATCCATTTTGAAATTCATGTTTTAACCTCAAATGTAATTGCGTAAATTGCCATGCGGGCAAATGACAAATTATTTAGTCCTTGTTGGCTATTAATTTCTGGGAATCATCGTGTTCGTATTTATATGTTAGACTAAGAAGTGTATAGGTTTAATCACTATATTGTTCAGATTTGTTAGTGCTGTAAGAGGTGAGGGGATCTATAGTAATGTAACATCATTCTGATTTTGTAATATATTGTTTTTTTGGACTTGATTATCTCATTCAAATGCGTCCAGTCGGTAGGAAGATTATACCTTGTTTCTGTTCCTTTCCTTCATCTTTTGGCAGGGTCATTTTAATACGGCCTACTGAGGTACGCACCAGGCTTTCCTCTCAACAAGCTGGTCTTGACATTAGTTTCGTTCCGCCCGATCTCTTTCCCTAAATTAAATCAGGGTGTTCTTGAATACCACGAAAATTTGGAACATTCACTCCTAGGTTTTTTTTGCTGTGAACTCAGCTGACCTAGTGAGTAATTAAATTAGCCCTTTCCTGTGTATTATAATTATTAATTTTTGGTATGGTAATATCATGTTGAATAATTATTTTGATACGCTGATATTATTATTATTATCACATCTTGGGTTATCAGAAGGGAAAGGGGGAATGAGAGCACTGTTACAGTGGTAGCAGTGAGCATGGTTTGTTCTGTGATCTTGCCATTAGCAAATAATCTTTCCTGCTGACTGATTGCAGTAATTAATTAAAATTAAATTCAGTAACTTAGTTAATGTAGATTGGGTCCTCCTTACTAATGTTTCTTCTTTCCAATAGGTAGGCTAGTTATTAGAGCAGAACCTAATACATGTTGTGATTTGATTTCATGTAAAATAACCTGCTGTGTACACCGGGGACCAAATGAGCAATCATATCGTCAGCTGTTAGACGAGAAGATAGCTGAAAACTGTAAGTGGCAGTCACGTGCGCTGAACGGAAGTCAGGATTGCTGGGACAATAATGGCAGAGCTGCGTTGCCAGATAGATGGATCGACCGGCCGAATGAATTTCACACGTGGTGAGTTTTGATATGCTGTTTGTATGGTTTTGGGGTGGTTGTAAATTCATTCTGTTCTTGTAGGAACTAGTCCAGCTCAATTTTACTGCGCCTGTACTAAAAGTACACCTCGGGAAGTTTTGTTTTGATTTCATTGTGTCACGTGTTTGGAAAGAATAAAGTGTTTGTCTGATTGGAAGTAGTTTTGTTAAAATTTAAATTATTGACGTTTTAAATTCTCTTGAAAATAGGCTGAAATTGATATGCTTGTATTTCCAGTAAGAATAACTTAGTGTCTGTTTTGATGTGCGTTTAGTGCACGCCTGTTGAATCACGTAGGGATTTTGAACTATCATGGCGGCGACTGTGACAAGTTATTATTTTATGCAACTGATGTCAGTAAAAATGTGAATTGCGTGTGTGGATTTATCATCAGCAGGTTCCTGGGGGTAAATCTGTAATTATTCTTAATAATTGTTAGTGACGTAAGCCTGGATATCTGAAGTTCTGCGATTCGCTGTGCATAATACGTGTGAGGTATAATTGGTAGTGGTCGGCTGTTCATTAGGCCAAACATTTCAAGTTTTGTTGTCATTTCTTTAGCTGGGGGCTAATTATTTCGCTGTTGGTAGTTCTGTCAAATTAAATTGGACCGTGAGAGTATTAAAATTTGGTGTTGTCAACTTATTCTGCGTTAAATTAATTCTGGAAAATGGTCGAATTGCTGTCTATATGTACGTTCGGTAATTGTGTTTTGAATGATGTTAAGTGTCGAATTGCGTGTGTGCTAATTCAGTATAAATGAATCAGGTGAGTGTTTAGGTATGTTTGATTTATGTTTAAGTTTGCTTGGTAATTGGGGGGAGAGTAAATTGTCTTGTTGTGACATCGGATTTTAAGGTTAGATTGTCATCTAAATTGGTCAAGTATTAAATTGCTTTAATATTCAGTATTTTAGTGTGTGTTTCGTTGAGTGACTTACTAAGTGGGATATTTCTGGGAGGCATTCACCTTCAGGTCACATCTCATTTAGGGTGTAAATAAATATTTTCCCCCGATTCGTGTCTTTCGTTTTAGGACGTATTTTTACGATGTAAGGAGAACTGTGATTTCAGGGCTACAACTACGGGTTGTTTTATCAGGTCCTCACGTGAGTTGATACTCCGTTGGCGTTATAGTGTCTTGACGATCCGTATACTAACATACTGGTGTAAATGGGGAATTTAGAATTGGTCAGGGAAGGGAGCACGTATGTCTGGTGGAGGTATGAATGTATTTCTGTGGTTGATTGTGTTCAGGATGAAAGAGTGTGTGTGATGCGATTTTTATTGCTGTCCTGACTAGGGATCGAACTGGTTTTCCTTTGATGTCAAATTTATTTTCTTCTGTAGTCCTTCTAGTTTTTTGATCCTGTTGATTGAATGAATTAGTCATGTGTAAATGAATTGATGTAAGTTTGCAATTTGATTTGGGTGGGAGTAATTGAGGCCTAATTGCCAGTAACGTAAGATGGATTATTATTAATTTTATATTAGTTGTATTAGTTGCATTTTGAACTGAACCTATTATGCAGATGTGCTTCGTGCGGGGATCTACTGTCAGGAGTCCAGTTAATTTGGGGTGTGAGTACCATCTTGATTGGGCCCGGGCAGGGTGTATATAGTATTTGCCCGAGTCGAGTGACTGTAGGTATGGGACTTCGTTATCTCGGTGAAAGGCGAATTTTTTTGGGGGTATTTAGAGGCCACTCGTCCAGTTTGTATGGAGAGTCGAGCCACAATTGCTGAGCTGTCGGTAAGTGTTTCTATACCATAGGGTATTTTGTGTTCATGATATCTGTGCGACTGCTAATTTGCATAATTGAAAGTAACGGGTTATTGTCGTGGGTGGTTAAATCTTATAATGAGATGTTTGAGAAGGATGTGTGATGGATGATGGATGAATGTTAGGAACTGGAGTCCTGTGTTCGAGTTCCAGTGATGAAGTTGCTAGCTCTGGGAATACTTGTTGATTTTTGGTATATAAAAATAATTATTTGGTAGTTCGGTTGGTGAAAGTTTTCCTTTAGGGAGATGACCCTGCGGTGGCGTTCTGAGTTGTCGCTGTATGTCAGCTGCTGTGTTCGCTAGTCTGATTTTGAGATTTTTTGAGGTTGCAGTGCTTCGTTTGCGATGGCATTGAAATGGGCTGGTTCGTTAGTTATTCATAACTTGCAGTTCTTGCTGTTAGGCGGCTAGGTCATTCTATTGTGGTCACATTCTGAAGGGTTGTAGGTTCGTGAGATATCATGTAGACTCCCGTTAGCTTGGGTGTGTTCACTTCACAATCAGCTGTTGTAGGCGTTCATGCATATTTTGATATTTTGATTCTGGAGTTTTCACTTGAGGGTGCTTCAGTGCATTAGTTGGTTAGTTATTTATAACTTGCAGCCTTGATCTGTTAGACCGCTAGCGTTTCTGTTGTAGTCTCAACTCTGAAAAGTTCTGGGTTCGTTAAAATTTTGTGTAGCCCCGTCACCTTGGGTATGTGCGAGTTTGGCTGTTGCCACCGGATGTTCTGATCGATTGTGAGCCTTAGTGACAGTCAGTGTCCTGGGTAGTTACTGGAGTAATCATCTTTGTGGTAAATAAATTTAAATTCTCTGAGTAATAGTGTGTTGATAGCTCGGCAGTTTTTTTGGGGGGTATGTGAGGTTCCAATGTGGTTAGGTGTGAGCTGGATTTATGGATTTATTTTGAAGATTTTAATTGCTTCGTGCCTTTTGAGATGTAACATCTGTCACTGCTGTGATTTGTAATTCTGAATAATTTAGTGTTGATATTCTGGGAGGAATTTTATTGGCGTTAGAATTTGGGGAGATACAGACACGTGTTGTTAGTCGAGGAGGTTGTGAATTTTGAGATTTTAAGTAGCTTCGTGGAGTTAATGTTTTAAGAACGTTTTGATGACAGTGGTGCGTTGAAGCATCATGGGTTCGATTTGAGTGTGGTCATAAAGTGTCACCCAGTATTTGGATGGTGAATATTAATGGTAGGTGGCACACGTTGTTAGTTAGAGACGTCTGTAGTCTGTGGTAACGCCACTTAGAGAAATTTTCGGGGTTTTGATTGTCTGTGTTGTGTAATTGGAAGGTGAGCCACGTGCACTAGGGTGTGTGTGACGCTTGGTGGGTGCCCTACCTTTGTGTCGAATGTGTATTTATGTTTTGGTAATGTGTTGTACTGTCATCTTCTGAGGCGGCCGTGCCTTTGTGGGGGAAGATGTTAATTACCCTCTGTGGGGTCGTGTGTTGATCCGGAGGGGGAGCTCAGGTACCGAGCTGATTTACGTCGTGATGGTCAGGGTTTGGTGGCGCAAGAGTAGATGTTCCTCCCGGTGTCATAAGGGAGAGGACCTGTCGTGTGAAGGACAGGGCGATTTTTATTTGTGTAGTGTGTGAATGACAGTGCATACTGTTTTAATAATTCACGTCAGGTTGTGAACTGGAGTCTTCGTGCTGTTTTCCTGGTTCGCAAGTTGTCCTATGGAATTTAGGGTTATTTATGTTTTGTGTTGTCGCCGGGAACAGTGCCCGTAGGCAGTTATGGAGTGGGGGACGTTGTGTTGTCGCCGGGAACAGTGCCCGTAGGCAGTTATGGAGTGGGAGAAATATCGGGGTGACAGTCCGATGGATCTGAGGATCTTATATTTTGGTGTGAATCGTTCCGCAGAGCCAGTCCTCCGCTTTGTATGAGTCCTTGGCCTTGGGTTCAGTTCTCAGCCCAGGTGCCGGGAGTGTGAATGTGTGTGAATTATGTGGGTGACGTGGTTTTTCCTTATTTTGTTTGTCTTGCTGCTAGTATGCTTGTGGGGATAGGATGATGTGGTCTCTGTTCCTCCTGTCCTTGGAGGCCACTGAGGGCAGTGTGGGTCAGGGGCATGTGAAATTGAGCAAGACATGTAATTTGTGTTTGTGTGCATATCAAAACAAGCTGTGTGTGATGCCTTCGGTGCGGTAGGTGATTTGTAATGTATTTAAATTGAGCAATACCACGGACGGTATAATAAATGTAGTTCTGATGGAATGCCCCGTGCGGCATGTTAATGTAATTGTCATTGTGAATTTTGGAAATAGTTACGTGCTGTCCTGATTTCGTGAAGTCGCGGGAAAATGGTCTTTCGGTTTTGGTTAAAATAAATTCATTTTGAAAAATTGTTTAAAATTTTTGGTGGGCAAGTTTGTAGGTGCCTTTGATTTGCATATTCTAAAGAAAAATTCTGGGTTCTGTACACCTTAGTCAAATTGTGGTTATTCTTGCTAAGTATTGTAGTGAACTTTCAATTAAGCTTGTTAACGTCAGTCATATCGTATAGTTGGTTGCCCCTTTCGTGTGTTTTTCATACTTCAGTGGACCTTTAATTATGCCCTGGACACTATCTCTTTGCGCAGAACCTTGTTTGAAGCCCCAAGTATCCCTTGTGACTTGAAAGACTCTTAAGTGAACTTCGATGGCACACTAATGCTTCGTGTGATATTTTTTTTTTAATCCTTCCTGGGATAACTTCAGCTGTTTGGGCTGGTTGACTGGCCTGGAACGATTGTTCCCTCTAAGGGAACTGTATTTGGACCATACGCTGCTGTTCTGATGTGTGTTTCAGTGGTCACTATGTGGGACGTGTACTACCAATCTGGGGCCCAGTTTGGAGGTACCATCTAGGTCCCATGGCATCATTCTACCCGAGGAGATCTACTTCAAGGTCTGCTGGCGGAGATTGGAGTAGCCTCTTCAGCTGCCAAGAGACCAGCTGGACACCATCACCCTGTTCATCATCTCCCCATCGTCTTCCTTGGGAGGAGGAGGATGTACCGATTTTGCAAATCAGTACATGTTCATCTTTATCTTCGAGACGCAGTAAGAGCTCCAGGTCTGACCGGATTATCATAGAGCATACACCAGGCCTCTTCTGAGAATTCCTTTCGCCAAACTGGCGCCTGACTGTTAGTGAAATGGTTCGCCAAGCCCTTTCTGCCAGGATTTGACCCCTTTGTGCGAACTGTCACTTAAAGTATTATCCCTGATAGACACTTGTAGAGGGAGATAAATCAAGCTTTGTGTCTGTGAACATTGGAAAAGCGAACATTTCTTGTCAGCTACATTCGCCAAGCCTTGTTCTAAGAACACCCTTGCAAGAACATTGTGTGACGCCTCAACTCCTGGAAGGTTTCTACGCAGTAACCTGTATGGGGTGATATTCAATAGTACCAACTCAAAACCTTGGACTCTGGCCTTGGGCTCTGCCCTTATGTTGGCCGATTGTGCCACTAGTCGCAGGTGGTATGACTGGAGTAGGGTGGTGGGGGACTCTGGAATACAAGGGGTGGAATCTGTGACTCGACAGACAGTGCGAGAGGAACCTTGCTGACGGAAGGACTCTAAAACGATCGCCTCCGAGGAATCTGGGAGTGCAGTTTCTCCGGAGGGGTGAAATACACCAGGTGGTATGAACTCAATTTGTTATAAGGGGCAACCGTTCGATGGAACATTAAACTGTGTCATTTGGTAGTGTTATTTTAAGGCCATGTGTCGGTGGACCGTCAACTTAATTAGATAAAGACTGACATTTTATTTTAGCACGTAAATATTTAATCTTTTGGAGGGTCTAGTATAATTTGGTGATACCTTTATATGTAGTTACCGCAGTGTGGGTTATTATTGCCCTATTTCCCGTTAGCTGGATGGGATCCTCGTGGATTTAATTCTTGGTCAGACAGGCTTGACAGGACAGTCAGTGCTGGACTGTGGAGGTTGTCAGACCTTTCCGTTCCATTAAGGGGCGTTTCGGTTGTTTGATGCAGCATTGTTTTTTGAGAAGGCATTGCCTTTCTCATGTTGTTTTCCTTTTTTTTCTTCTTCTTCCGGATCCATTTTGAAATTCATGTTTTAACCTCAAATGTAATTGTGTAAATTGCCATGCGGGCAAATGACAAATTATTTAGTCCTTGTTGGCTATTAATTTCTGGGAATCATCGTGTTCGTATTTATATGTTAGACTAAGAAGTGTATAGGTTTAATCACTATATTGTTCAGATTTGTTAGTGCTGTAAGAGGTGAGGGGATCTATAGTAATGTAACATCATTCTGATTTTGTAATATATTGTTTTTTTGGGACTTGATTATCTCATTCAAATGCGTCCAGTCGGTAGGAAGATTATACCTTGTTTCTGTTCCTTTCCTTCATCTTTTGGCAGGGTCATTTTAATACGGCATACTGAGGTACGCACCAGGATTTCCTCTCAACAAGCTGGTCTTGACATTAGTTTCGTTCCGCCCGATCTCTTTCCCTAAATTAAATCAGGGTGTTCTTGAATACCACGAAAATTTGGAACATTCACTCCTAGGTTTTTTTTGCTGTGAACTCAGCTGACCTAGTGAGTAATTAAATTAGCCCTTTTCTGTGTATTATAATTATTAATTTTTGGTATGGTAATATCATGTTGATTAATTATTTTGATACGCTGATATTATTATTATTATCACATCTTGGGTTATCAGAAGGGAAAGGGGGAATGAGAGCCACCGTTACAATGATCATATGATCTCTTGCAAAATAGGTTTCAAACATCCAAGTAAAAGGAGGTAAAGATTTTATAACCAATCTCCAGCAACGAGATTCCTCGATAGTTGTCTACTTTTGTGGCATCTTTTTTTTTATAAATTGGGCATATTATTGCACTCTTCCATTCAACTAGGATCTCCTCAGTTGACCAGATTTGAACAAGAAGATGTTTTAGTGACTCCAATTAAGTTTCTCCTTCATTTCTAACCAGTTTTGCATTAATATCACCTCCTGGAGGCTTATTGTTTTTAAGTGACTGTACAGCTGTTCGTATCTCTTCCATTGATGGTTCAAGTTCTTCCTCTTCTTCTGTATTTGCCTCCAAATCTTGCTCTGCATTACTCTTTACAGCTACCATATTTAGCAAGTTTTCAAAATATTTTCCAAAACAATCTGCTTGTTCCATACGAGGTACCACATTTCCTTCATGATCAGTTAGGATTACGGTTTGTTGTTTGTAATTGCCTCGTGCAAAAACTGCCAACTTGAAAAAGGAGCGAGATGATTTCTGTGAATCTTCAACTGCTACCAATAACCTCTTCCCATACTCTCTTTTCTATCTTCTTAATCTTCCCGGTCAATGCATGTGAGATTTTCGAAGTGAAATGCCATGTCCTGTGGTTCGGATTCCACGTAAAAAGGAGGTCCCGTGGCTCATGATCTCAAGATTAACGGTCACGTTAAACTATAAGCTTCCTTCTTTCCTTTCTTCTTATGAGCCTGTCAGTCAGTCGTCTCACTTTTAGGTATGTTTCTTGTGAGTTTTCTGATGGATGATTTAACCATTCTAATCTCTTCTCCATTCTATCCTGAACCGCCGCTTGACAATCCTCATCAAACCATGGGTTGGTTTTAGTTTTCTGTTGATTTCCCGATTCTTCCTTTGCACCCTGGACTATCACTTCCTTCAAATGTACCCATTTTCCTTCAGCACCTTCTGGAGGCTCTGTTGGTGAAAGCAGACCTGTGATTCTGTCTTGATATCCCTGTCTTATTTGTTCATTTGCAAGTTTGTCCTTGTCATGATGATCAATTTCTTCACTTTTCCCATGCCATTTAGTTGAAACTGATGGACTTTCATAACTACCAGGAGATGATCAGAATTCATATCAGCACCGCGGTACGTCCGTACATGTTCGACACATCCGCGATGACTCCCGTCCACCAATACATGATCTATCTGATTTTTCGTCGTACCATCCAGTGATAACCAAGTGACTTTATGTATCTTTTTCCGTGGAAAATAAGTACTACTAATGATCATTCTTGTAAGGTCATCAAATTTAATCAACCTAACGCCGTTGTCATTGCTCACTTCATGTAGGCTATTTGGACCACTTATAGTGTTGACTTAAGCAACAACAACAAAAAGTAATTTATACCTGCACTTGCCTGCGTGGGTTTAACCGTCGACTAAGTAAGTGCTAGAATTAGCCACCCGCTGTTTCATATGCCATTACTCAGAGGGACAAAACTCATTCAAAATTGTTTTGCGATTCGCACATTGCCTAGGGGAACGAATTTTCCCTCAAATGCCTAAATTGTGTTGCGTTAATACTTCATACTTCATGCTTCATGCTTTACCTAAATTTAAAAAAATGAAATGTCAGTGGATTTGGATAACAAACGTGCGGATGCGGATAAGAGTCGTGCAGATGCGGGGCGGATGCGGATAACAGTCGTGCGTATTCGGGGCGGATGCGGATAATATTTTGTTTATCCACGCAGGGCTCTATTTACTGTATAATACCGTCTCTACGTTAAAAGACACTATGGAATTAAATGTAGTATTTGCCTCTCACTTGCACTCCTATGTCCTGCAATTGTCTTAAACCTCTTTTACCCCGGAGGTGTTGTCATTTCCCAATAATGCAAAGTAGTACAAGTAAGAAAATATTTGCGTGGTCTTATAGAGAATGTTCCGCTCTTTATGATGAAGTAAAATTAAGAGCCATACACAATTATTATATGGTCCAATTTTTGCAATTACGATATTTTAGCGTGAATCTATATTTTTGCAATTATAAAACTTATCACGCCATAGATAATGAACTAATAATTATATCAGATTAAGAATTCATTTTTAGATTGGCTGATGTTGGTAGAAGAAACCCTATTTCTCAGAGGAGTATTTTTTTTATAATAAGAAAGTTATGATATTTTTCTTAAACGTTACTTGGAAAGTCTAGGATGGTAACACAGAAAAGTTAGGTACCGAGAAACATTTTTGCTTTTGACTTTACGTTGGTGACTAAGCGTGAAAATATGTTCATAAATGTCCGAAATAGTTTTTTAAACAAACCAGAGCTCGGTATCAGATAGCATTCTTAAGTTATCAAACCTCGCGTACTATTTCTATCCTGCGCTACCTGGCCAAGCAGAAAGTTTGTTTACTCGGGTGGCTCTTATTTCCCCCACTGCGTTTGTTGGAAGATTGGAAAAGATTCGGTGCTTTCCCAGAGCTCAGAGTTATTAAATTTGTTGAGGTGTGAAGTGAAATGTTCCTGGTGTGAAATGCGTGTTAGTTAGTGTACCCGACCGTCATCATATGGAACATGTGTTCGTATCCCAGCTAACTCACGGTCTTTCGAGGTATGGGACATTCATGGCCACCATACGATCACATGCTCAGGATTTGAGTCTGTCAGGTGATTACTCTACTTGAAAGAAACAACATATTCCTAAATATAACATTTAATGATAGATAATCATGGCTATACAACATAAAACACAAACAAAGGATAGTTTACATTTACTTCCCACAACAAAAATCAAAGTTATCTGTGAGTCTCTCCTTAAAATTAGTGCTTCACCGCACTCAAGTCTATTCCAAACATCCTATTATTGATACTCTCTGACATTTGCGAGTGTCCATAGTGTTCTTCACGTGGCACAATTTAACACAAACTGGAATATCACAACACAATAATCACAATTTATCTTTACATGACATTAATCTGCAATTATTAAACATTTATCCGTTTTACACAGGGCATTTACTTTCAGTAACATTAATTCATTATCTTATGCCTTAATTAATAAGTGTTGTGTCGTGCAAATCGTAATCTTTTTCCCATCAATTTGAAACGCTGAAGTGGTACGTTTTCCCTTCCTAAATACACATGGATATAAATTTTTATAGCTTCACCATACAACGATTTTCTGGGTCTGGACAAAACAATATCGTTACAAACGTGTCATGTCATTGAAATTACTCTACCCGTATGAATAAATTAGTGTAAACTGGGCAAAATATACTTTACAAAGATGCCTATATTTATTTGGTGCAGTATTCCTCCTCAGAGAATAACTTGGCCAAATATTATCCGATCACAGCGATCCAACATGGTATGTGTGTGGAAATAAAGCATTTAATTCAATTGGCATCATCACATCAATCATATCTTAATTACTTTTCGAAATATCGAGATTTTTCAGTGTCCCACTACGCTTTTAAAATAAAAGGGTCAGGTCACCAGACCTCCTTTCCAAGCGGGCAATAAATTAGTTTCGGCTGACTGAGAAAGATGGCCGCCGGTCTCGTGGCCTCCTACCACCCCATCTGGCTTCTCACAAGGTCAAGTTTGTTTACTGGTGCAGTATGCTGGAGGTACCCTGAGTGTTGTGTCCCTAGTAATTGAGTCATTCTAATTATTTAACACCTACATTTAGAGTATAATGGGCTCAACTCGGCTCCTAATTAATATTCATGGCAGGGGATGGATCATGTATAGCCTTGCCGTTCTGTGGCGACATTAGTGGCTTCTGGCGCGCATCTCGAGTGAGTATCCAAGTTCTCTCACCGGTGCAGCTGCCTATAATAAGGAAATCGGCGTTTCCTATGCGATGAACCATTAGTCTTACCTATAAGGGCAGATCAATTAATACATGGGCTCACACAGGGTCTCGAACAGTTATCCCTGCTGGCAACAATTCTGCAAGCGGTGGATACAGACAGTCTCCGTCCCACTTCGCTGCAAATAATACAAGTATGCTCCAATGCGATACTATCTCGTAGATTAGCCGACTTTTCGCCTAACGCGCAAGCTATGTTTGGATGATCCCCGCAACTTTATTGACGTAAATCTCTTGATTCTACGTTACTTGCTCGCTGTACGCGGCTCAAACAATACTTCTTATAGATGACTCAATTATTAAAGCACTCGCGTCCTCTCTGCAATTACTCTTAAGCCAAAGCTTTATGTAGCTCCCAAAACAAGCATAAGTTTACTGGCTTACATTAACTACCTTAATGGTTCTCAAATACAACCCTGTAGAATTTACCATATTAAACGTTCATTCAACAATTCAATGACACTGAAAAACTCTCATTATCTCTATATTTTACGTTTCTTTCTTACTGTTTACAATAATACAGTATTTTTACGTTAGACATGACACACTTTGCACGTACTCTAGGCCTGACATGACTATTATTTTATTTATTACTGTTACCGACCCCAGATTAATATTATTATTATTATTATTTAACGTTACCGTTACTTTCATCAATATATTAGGCCTAAATGGCCGTAAACAAATCATTCTCCAAGCCATACTTTACCAAAATGCGAGGGATGTAAGCTCTTACATAAATGAATGTTACTTCTTAGTCTTAGAGTGATGCTTCGTTGTATGGTGAACTATTTAATCATATCAACATATTAAATTTGTACTCACTTTTCATTTTTGCTGGGTTAGTCCAGCACGCCAGCCACGAACCTACCATGATGCTTGGTTTAAGCCATCATGATATTTATCACACGACACATGGTATACACTTCACACATGATAATCATATTTTCATCAGTGGCTTTTCTCACTTTGACACAATACATATTATTTTACCATACACATAAACACTTTTAAAATCACTGTAATATAACTTATATACAATTCCCGCACTATTTCACATGTGGATCCTTAATTGGACTCCTACTAACGCCTGACCTCAGAGATGCGATGCAGCTAACTTCTGACAACCGCTAGTCTCCGTGAAAGTCTGTCTTGCGTGTGCGTGCGTTCGATTCCCGTCACCTACAGTTCATATCACCTCTACTGCAATTCTGATCAGTCCTCTGTCACAACTATTTGTGACGCCTTCCAGGCTCCCATAGCTGTAGTGAGCCTGACAATAATGTGTCATTTTTAACTATGACAACACCTCCTGGTATGTTCACTGTCTATAAACATCCTAAATTATCCCTACGCTGTATAGAATTTATACTTGCGTATGCTCTTGGTTAAATATCTGCTGTAGACTACATCTTACACGATGCATAATTACAATGGTGAAGCTGCATGATGCGCTTCCATTGTTCTCCAAATATACTTGAGCGTCGATACTTTATAAATTTGCGCACTTTCTTGCGTGATCTGGCAGCTTGTGAGTTCACGTGTTGAGTCAAGACGAACTGAAGACGAACTAACTCCCCTACGAAGCTTCCCCCTATATAAAGCTTTCTTGTGAAACATAGTCCACTGGACACTCAGGACCGACTCCTTTCCTGGAATAATACATTTCCAGACAAAGTGAAGTATAATCCTCGTTTGTCTAGGTGTGGAGGTCCCAAAATCACTCGCGTGCAAGCGATCGCTTCGGCCAATTAATTACAATTAATTGCCTTCTACCATGGCGTCATGACGCTATCCTGGTACTTCCCCCTCTGCTGGTCTCCAAAACCTTCCTCCCGAGCGGAAGCAGTGTGTTCAGAGGCTCATTTATAGATGTAGGCTTTAATTTAGGCGTGAGAACACTCCTAAATTACCTTTCCTAGAATATATTCACCTGGGTGTAAATTTTATTTTATTTCAATGCTCCAATTGGCTGTAATCAATTAATTTCCGTGGGCGGCTGCCCCCTCTCTACTCTCAGGCCTTGTGAACTGGTGGATCCCAGAGTCATTAATCTTGAGCTGTTCGTGTGGTCCAGACCAAAATGAGTTCCCTGGCGTCACTTAAATACGCCCCTTCGCTAGCTCCGATTTGTCAACTGTCAAGCTGGTTTGCTTTCATGAATTCGGGCTTCTAAAACGTACATAGGCCTGCATTTTCTTGCAATTATCCACCTTAAAAAGCTATGATATTCCCGTTCTAGCCGTGAAATCCTGCTATTATGATTATATGCAGATATAACTCATTGCTCTTCGGGTTCCCTGTAGCTGTTCCCCCTCAGAGATCAATGGTTCGATCCTGGACAGAATCACGGGCCTGGTCTTCTTTGATAAGACCCGAGTTCGATGCCAGACTGCTGTGTCTAATTGGGCACATTAGTTAGTTATTATTATATTTATTATATAATTATTAGTTCTGTATTATATTCACTATGTATACTGCAACTAGAAAGCGGCGTAGTATTGGCAAATTGCACAGTAGAAAATTAATTATTATAGCACTGAATGTAATTAATTATTTCTTAAAGATCATGAACGTTACCAAGACAGTTGAAAAGACAGCAGAAGCTACCGGGTGTTCAAAACGTTTTGTATATAGAATAAGAAAGGGGGAAAAAGGAAAGGCCCTCTGGGAACGCCAGAAAAATTGAAACCTAATAAAGCGAAAAAACAAAAACATGCTAGGTTTATAAGGTATGATGGATTAGTACAAAGCAGAGTCCGTCGAATAGTTTATTCATTGTTCTTTGAGTACATACCACCAACATTAATTATAATTTTGAGCAGGGTAAACAGTGATGATACTCTACCAATTGTTTCAAGGTCCACTTTAAATAGATTTGTTCACGACCTAGGGTTTGAATATGTAAGAAGGGCCAACAAATGTACCCTTATTGAAAAGGATGATGTAACCAGGTGGCGTCATAAATATCTCAAGGACTTGAAAATATTTAGGAATGAAAGGAAATCTATTGCTTTTACTGAAGAGTCTTGGGTAAACATGGGCCACAGCGTGAAACATGAATGGAGAGACACCAAAATTAGAAGTGCTCCTCAGGCAACAATTGAGAGTGTTAGCAGAGATCTTAGGCCATCTAAGGCTCGTGGGTCGATGTTTGCCTTGGTTCATACCGGAAATGAACAAGGGTTCGATAATGGTGACGAGTTCACGTTTCTGTGCCAATAGAACACGGCAGACGCCCACAGCGAAATGACTGGCGATGTGTATGAATAGTGGTTCGCCGAGCAATTTTTGCCTAATGTTCCCGAAGGATGTGTCCAAGTAATAGACAATGCAGGCTATCACAGTCGGAAAAGCGAACTTTTACCTACAAATTCATGGAGAAAAGATCGGATTATAGATTGGCTCATTCAAAATGGGTCCCTTTTCGAAATAACGTGCTAAAACGGGAGCTTCTATTTATTGCGACTCAAAACAGAGACAGATACGATAAATACATAATTGACGAGATGGCTGAATCGGCACGAAAACAAGTTTTTCGCTTGCCACCATACCACTATGAACTTAATCCCATTGAAATTATATGGGCCCTAGTGAAGAACTATACAAAATTGAACAATGTCTCACTCAAAAAATAAGAAATGGAGAATTTAATTTCGGCTGCATACTATCACGTGGCCACACAAAATTGGGAAAACTACGTGGCCCACACAAAAAAAAGTAGTTCCTGAAGAACTAAATAGCCTATTTTCATTTATCCTACTTATGTTAATTGCCTGTATCAACATAGGCTACAAAATGTCAGTCTGATTGCTGTAATAGAATCGTAGATATTGAGAACCGTCTTAATATTTCGGATGGTCGCCATGTTGGATTTTTATGTATGTAGGCCATATACAGTAGTTATGTACTATTAGACGAAGATTATTGCATAGGTTTATTATTCACACATATATCACATGATTAGGACATGAGAAATAAAAACGAGATTTTAAAATTTAAAATTGAAATAAATTAGATGTCAGTGGATTAAAATTTGTATACGCATTTACCGTACCAAGTTTCACTTCGCTCGGATGGGTAAATCGCGAGAAACGTCCTTTTAAATATTGAAATTTCGCGTCGCCGCCATGTTGGATTTGTGCCCACAAGGTTATTGGAAGTCCCATAGGTAAACTTATGTTAATAGCCTTTATCAACAATCAAAATTCCAGTTTGATTTCTGTCACAGATTAGTAGATATTGAGAACCATCTAAATATTTTGAATGGATCGCCATTTTGGATTTTTAATATACACGCCATAGAGTTATGTATTAATAGATGACAATTATTGCGTAGGTTCATTATTCAAACTACGATCGCATGATTATGACCCAAGAAATAAAAACTTATTTTTAAATTTCGCACAGCCGCCATCTTGAAGTTATGTGAAAAATTGAACTAAATTAGATGTCAGTGAACTAAAATGTGCATAAACATTTGCTGTGCCACGTTTCACTGCGCTCGGATGGTTAAATCGCGGCAAAAGTCTGTTTAAATGTTTCAAATTTGCTTGGCCGCCATGTCCGTTTTGTAGTCTACTTAACAAGTTTTTGGAAGTCACATAGGTGAACTTCTAGTACTGCCCTTTATCACCGTACAAAATGTCAGGGTGATATCAGTAATAATTTCGGAGATATTTAATGCCGGAGAAATATTTCGCACAGCTGCCATGTTGCATTGGTGAGACGTAATAAAATTTAAAGGGCACGGTCGGGGTCGGACAAAATAGTACTATGTTCTTACCGAGTTTCATTGAAATCGCTTCATCCGTTTAGATTTTATTAGGGACACAAACACACACGGACAAAAGGTGATCGCATAAGCCATTTTTTCATAAATGAAAATAGGCTAAAAATAGAAAGTGAACTGTAGAAAGCAGATGAGATTCAAGATGATGAGGAACAAAGGTAGCCTATGTGATGTATTTTAACTGTTATTTTTCTGATATTATTATATTCGTGAAAAATGTCATATTTTAATTTATTTAAAAAAAATAGTACATTATGCAACGAGCCTATAATGGCTATAATTAAGACACGAGTATTTTTTATAAAACGAGCGTATGCGAGTTTTATAATTTCCATACGAGTGTCTTAATTACCATTATAGGCGAGTTGCATACGACTGTTTATGTTCGACGATAATTATAACTTTATTATATGTTTTAACATAAATATTCATAAATATCTGTTGAGAGTCAGCTACTGGAATTTTGTGATCGCAGAGCGAGCGTTGGGTGTTATATCTTTGTCTTTCAAGAGCTTTGAACAACCGACGCATGCGCTCTGTGTGGTTGCAATGCCATATGCAACCATATGTTTACATCAGCCGTCCCTCAGTAATATTGTCACCGCAGTCATTTGAAGACAATGCGCTGTGTAGAAATTAGTGTTGGTGATTTTAAGGTACAGTGCTATTTCTTGTCTCATATTCGCCAGTTTATTTACGCGAACATATGGACGGTGGGTATTCCATGTCGGTAATTTATTACAGTTCGATGTTGTGTTTATGTCCGACATGTTGGATTTTGAGCGCATGCGCGAAGTTATCGTTACCTAATTGGTCAATGAACGAGCTCTGATTGGCTGGAGAAACTGTATCATAATGGAAAACAGTGTTATAATGACCATCATTATGGTTCAGTTATCTGACACATAATAGTGAGGGTCGAACATAAAGGAATATTATAACACTAGCTTCGCCCGGTATCTTTAATGGTTTACCCAGTGTAAGCTTAAAAGATGTATTTTTTCGAATTCAATGAACAACGACCAATATCCGTTTTCCGTCTCGGCATGATGGTTTAAAATCACTGACTGGACTATTAATTATATTATCATGGAGATAGCATGTGCAACGAATTTTTGACAGACGTAATTTAAGAATGGCGAGGTGCATGAAACACAAATCCCCCTTCCGTCCATCTGAACTTGACTGTGTATTCTGAGGTGGTACATATGCTCGACACGATTCGACAGTTTGCTGCTGGCTGTAACTGGGGTGATAGGCTTGCTCGCTAGCTAGCGCGGAAGCTAGTAATCGAGAGGTGATTGTTGGAAGATATGAAAACGTAAAAACACTTGCAGTGGGCGATGTATTTAAGATAGAGGTATGCTGACGTGGGCTTTTTTGTAGAACATTTCATGATGAATAATTCATATTTCATAATATATAGATATTTTTAACGGTTTATCCAGCGTAAGCTGAAAAGGCACACGGACGGTAGGTTTTTATGGTCATAAATAAATAATTTTCTATGGAAACCTTCCTTGAGACATCCTTTACAGAATGGAGAAAACCGCATCAAAATCTATCCAGTGGTTCTCGATATTACCCGGAACATCCAAGAATCGGGGACTTTGTTTTATACTATGTAAGATATTATATTATCATATTCGTGAATAATGAAAATAAAATAAAAAAAAACATAATGTGTGCATTAAAATCACGCTATGTGCTTGGGTGTACCATACCTAAATATTGTACTGACGTTATTTGCAAGGCATGAGGTGCAGTTATATACAACAAACCAAATATAGAAAATTCCCGAATTTTGCGTAAAATCACGCATGTAAAGGAGTAATGTTGCATGATATGCCCGACCTTGCAGAACGTTGCAAATGCAGTAGATCTGGCATCAGCGCGCTCCATTTAACGCATGCTGTCTTTAAAGGTTGCGACGCTCTCTTTTTTATAGGAATCGTTTAAGGGATTTGCTTATTTATGAAGAGTCCTTTGGACTTGTTTATGCAAAAGGTATTGCCACCTGGGAACGCACGTGCCACACTCACAAAACCTCACCAGTTATTTGCAAGATTTGTGGTTGTGGGTAGATTAAGCTTTCTACTACCATGTATTTGCATCTGTGTGAACTTCCTAGTTTTAAGAACTACATTAGATATTAATACTTAAAGAAGAAATACATAGAAATGTGTTTTGCTGGTTAGGTGCACTGCTATTGGGGCGCACACTGAGCCCTGTTGTGTACCATCAGCAAATAAATAAATAAATAAATAAATAAATAAATAAATAAATAACTTGTTGGCGCAGCGGTTAAGCTGCTTGCCTCCTACAAAGGCTTGTATTCCCAGTTAATGAACGTGAGTTTATCGAGGTGAAATGTCACGTCAGGTGGTTTCAGATTCCACAGTAATAGGAGATCCCGTGGCTTATGATTGCGTGATTAATGATGACATAAAACTAAAGGCTAAAACTTCCTTCCTTCCATCCTTCCTTCCTTCGTACCCTCCTTCGTTCCCTCCTTCCTTCTTTACCACCTTCCCTCCCTCCTTCGTTCCCTCCTTCCTTTTTTACTTTTTGTTCCCACCCTCCTTCGTTCCCTCCTCCTTCTTTACTTCCTTCCCTCCCCCTTCCTTCCATCTCTCCTTCCTTCCCTCCCTCCTTCCCTCTTTCTTTTCTTCCCACCTTGCTACCCCACCTCCTTTCTTCCCTCCTTCCTTCCTTCCCTCCCACCGTCCTTCATTCCTTCTTTCTTTCTTTCTTTCTTTACTTCCTTCCCTCGCTCCTGCCAACCCTCCTTCCTTCCCTGCTTCCTTCTTTACTTTCTTCCCTCCCTCCTTCCGTCACTCCCTCCTTCCTACCCTCCCTCCTACCCTCTTTCTTTCCTTCCCACCTTCCTTCCCTACCTCCTTCCTTTCTCCCCTTCTTCCTTCCTTTCATCCTTCCCTCCCTCCTTCCCTCCATCTCTCCGACCCTCTTTCTTTCCTTCCCACCTTGCTACCCCACCTCCATTCTTCCCTCCTTCCTTCCATCTCTCCTTCCTTCCCTCCCTCGTTCCCTCTTTCTTTCTTTCTTTCTTTCTTTCTTTCTTTCTTTCTTTCTTTCTTTCCTTCTCACCTTCCTCCCCCACTTCCTTCCTTCCTTCCTTGCCTCTCCGCTCCTCCTTCACTGTTACCTACGATACGTGGTGGTGAATTTAAGGCTGTAGCCTACTTTGAAAATCTTCCACAGGATGTATGACAAGGTTAGGTTAAGTTTCTTCATGATAATTGGGATGGTTCCTAACTTATGGCCTCGGCTACCTCCTTCCTAATCCTAGCCTCAATTATAAATATATCAGGCCGCCTCATTGCGTAGTGGCTTGCATTCTTGGCTGTCACTGCGGTGACCCAGGTTCGATTCCCGGCTCTGCCAAGAAATTTAATTCTGGTCTGAAGGCTGGAACGGGGTACACTCAGCCTTGTGAGGCAAACCTGAGAAGAGGCAAGTTTGATTCCTTCGTCGGCCATCCTGGAAGTGGTCTTCCGTGGTTACCCCACTTCTACTCCAGGCGAATGCTGGGATGGTTCCTAAATTGATACCAGGGCCATCTCTTTCCCAATCCTCATCCGGATTACAACTGCACACACTAATACAGCCATCACAATAACATGGGTTATCTAACAAATTCCATATACACTCAAATACACGGGGCTACGTGACCACGATGTCGCAAAGCCTCTCAATGGTTCAACAACAACAACAACAACATTACGGTGGCAGTGATCGAAAATGTAACACGTTTTGATCAATGAAACCAAAAATGAAACAGATAATAATTTCTAAATCATTCACAAATTGGAAACTACGTGGTACAACTAAAGGCAGCAACATATTGATAATTACATTGATAGTAACAGGCTACACCACCTATAGGATACCTGTCGATGAGAAGTAGGTGGGACTAGAATTTGTGGGCGGGGCGAATACAGAAGCCTGGAACTCCCAATGAGCTCTATATGTGCTGCCCTCAGACGTATCCAGCTTAAACTAACAAGGATATGGTGGTTGAGGTAGTATCTAGCACGGTCACCAGATATCGTGGCATGCTCAGCCGAAGCCAATTCTGGCTAACTATAGGCTATAACGTGGTTTAAATTCTTCAAGGGTTCTAAACATACACTTATTCCCACCTCTTTGAATCGTAATTCTTCTATTATGAGAGGTCGTCAACGAACTGTTTGTATTCTGAGGTGAACATTTATTGGAGGTTAGTCCGAGCATAATGGAAGTATATTGTATTGAAGACGTATGTGAAGTGAAGAACAAGCCTGCTTCCAGTCGACCGACCGGGTCAGGGAATGGAATGAATGAAACCCTCATCTAGTGGCGAGGATATTAACTGCCGAAGCCTGTCGCACTCCCTTGGGGCAATGATTAAATGAATGACAGATGAAATGAAATGGCAGTGGAGAGTGTTGCAGGATTGAAATGTGTGACAGGGAAAACAGGGAAAACCGGAGTACCCGGAGAAAAACCTGTCTGCCTCCGCTCTGTCCAGCATAAATCTCCCATGGAGTGACCGGGATTTGAACCACGGACCCAGAGGTGTGAGAGGCCGGCGTGCTGCCGCCTAAGCCACGGAGGCTCACTAAAGAACAAGATATTAATGCCAATTTATTACGAAATATTGATTGAAGGAAGTCGGGGAAATAAGTATAGATACTCAAGTTTAGTGGTCAATAAAACCTTTACCCTTAGTCTTACATAAGAGCAACCTACACCAAAATGTTCCTTGTTTTATTTGTCGTTTAACGATATAGAGTAAATATTTGCATTGTATCTCGTTAAAATTTTATAGCAGATTGAACAAAAAAAGTACCGGTAGGTATATATTAGATGGTGTATTATGGATTATGTTGGCTATGAAAATTACATTTAATTTATATGAAATCGGATAAATCTCGCAAGTAAACTTAAATAATAATTCAGATGAAAGAACAGGCAGGTTTCATGACCACGCCGTTTTAATAAACTGCCCATTAAAATATAAAATAATCTAATAATAATAATAATAATAATAATAATAATGTACGTTTACCCTTATTATTCCCGTTTTCAACGGGATCGGGGATGAGATGCGAGGAAAGCCTATGCTGCGGGTGGTTTTTACGACCGGATGCCCTTCCTGATGCCAAACTCATGGAGTTAATGAGAGATGAAATGAACGAATGAAACTGGGCAAGGATGTTGAAGGAAGCGGCCTTGGCCTGTCAGAAGATACCGACCCAGCATTTGCCTGAAGTTGAAAATGGGGAAACCACGGAAAACCATTTCAAAGACGGCCGACGGTGGAGTTCTAACCCACGTCTCCCGAGTTCACAGGTAGCTTGGCTCCATGGCCTAGCGCTGGTTGTTTGCGAGGGTAGCTACCGCTGTCGGTAATAATAATAATAATGATTAGAGATGAGTCGATACCATTCTTTCTCGATACGCGACACCGATACATGATTTTTCTCGATACTCGATACTTCGATACCGTCAACATTTGAAGTTTCACTAAACAGTTTAATGATAGAAAGTTGAGAGTACTGTATGATAACAATTATATTAATTAAGTGTAGTCTACGTATTTAATTGGACAACATTGTTTATCATTAAAACTATTGTTAAGCTCAACATTAATATTAATATGAATTTTTGAAACAGTCCATTTTTGCAAGTTTGTTTTTGCTAATAGTCTTTCAGAGAAAACTGATGCTGGTGATATAGCCTACACAAATATATCACAGCTATTTTTTGTATTTTTGGAAATTTAAAATTTGTTTTCCAGTGATCCAATGCACTAGAAAGAGGAAGTGACAATCGTCTTTGAAATATGCAGTGATTCCTTCCTGGGAACTATTAAACTGGCAGTGAATTAGACACATTATTTTTAGGCATGATGTTACTGTACGAGTAGCCTACCACATTCATGGCAATTTCTCGGGCATTTAAGTGTATGACATCTAAAATAAAATACAGAAAACGTTCGTGAATGATCAATTTTTACAAGTACATAAGTATTACATGACTATTCATACATACTTGAAAATCTGAAATAAAAAATTAAAGGTATTAATTCTCTATTCTTACTTTAATAAAATTACTAAATAGCGAATGGAGGAAGCCAGGTAAATTAGTGAAACATTTTAATGTTATCAGGGTATAGTGGAATATGAAAGCAACAGATGAGAAACACAACATTGATGCATGTGAAACAACTATACAGGTACACGAGATGGTATCCTACACTATAACACTTAGTTAAAGTCTGTATCAATTAGAGTAAGATTAAGATAGTACATTATTAGTGTTTTGATAATTGTTTATCATGAATCACAGCCATTAATTTATCAATTAAAACCCAAGCTTCTAAAGCTTTCTTTAAAAAATTGCAATATTTTCACCAGTGTGGCTCACTTCTTCAAATGGTGGGGCCGATAACCTAGATGTTAGGCCCCTTAAAACAACAGTTATCATCATCATCGATTCTTCGATCGATTATCACCTTGCTTAAGTGCACAATTATTATCCCTAAATGATTTAAATGTATGTTGAGAGAATGATGATGATGTGTGTTTGAGTCTTCAGTCTTTTGACTGGTTTGATGCAGTTCTCCATGCCTCCCTATCCTGAGCTAATCGTTTCATCTCTACATAGCTACCACACCCTACATCCGAGGCAATCTGTTTAACATATTCTAACCTTGGTCTACCCCTACAGTTCTTGTCCTCGACCCTTCCCTCCATAACTAAGCTTGCTATTCCTGGGTGTCTTAGTATGTGTCCTACAAACCTATCTCTTCTATTCATTAGCAGTCGCCAGAAACATCTCTCCTCTCCCACTCGTCTTAATACCTCTTTGTTTGTAACCCTATCTACCCATCTGATCTTCATCATTCTCCTGTAACACCACATTTCAAATGCTTCAATTCTCCTCTTTTCTGCTGCACCAATAGTCCAAGTTTCACTTCCATAGAGCGCCACGCTGCAGACAAAGGCTTTCAAAAATGACTTCCTAATACCTAAATCTATATTCGATGTCAGCAGATTCCTTTTTTGTAGAAATGCTTTCTTTGCCTGAGCTAACCTACTTTTTATATCCTCTTTGCTTCGTCCATCACTGGTTATTCTGCTTCCTAAGTAACAGAAGTCTCCTACTTCCTTCAGCTTTTCACCTGCCAATTTGATCTCCATAGAGGTTTCTGATTTATTTCGGTTGCATTCCAGTATTTTTGTTTTACATTTATTAATTTTCATCATGAATTCTTTCCGTAAGACCATACCATTCAAAAACTCATTCAAATCCTCAGGCTTGTCGGCCAAGATGACGATGTCATCAGCAAATCGCAGAGTTGAAATTATTTCTCCTTGAATCTTCATTCCCACTTTAAATTTTTCTCTAATTTCTTTCATTGCTTGTTCAATGTAAAGATTGAAAAGTATGGGTGATAAGTTGCAGCCTTGCCTTACACCTTTCTGAATACCAGCTTCTCTCTCAAGTCCTTCAACTCGAATGACTGCTGTCTGGTTTCTGTATAGATTGTATATCACCCTCCTATCCCTGTACTTTATTCCAATCGATTTCAAAATGTCAAACAATTTAGTCCAATCAACGTTATCAAAAACCTTTTCTAAGTCTACAAAAGCCACGAACGTTCTCTTATCTTTCCTTATTCTACCTTCCAAAATCAGCCTAAGACTTAGTACAGCTTCCCTTGTTCCTACATTTCTCCTGAAACCAAACTGGTCTTCACCCAACTCCGTTTCGATCTGGCTTTCAATCCTCTTGTAAATTATTCTAGACAGGATCTTTGAAGCATGAGTAATCAAGCTGATTGTACGGTAATCTTCACATCTGTCAGCTCCCACTTTCTTTGGTATAGGGATGATTACATTCTTCTTGAAATCAGGGGGTACCTCACCTGTCTCATAAATCCTACACACCAAGTGAAATAACCTGATCAGACCTTCATCTCCTATGCAGCGTAGCAACTCAATCGGTATATCATCAATGCCTGGTGCTTTGTTCCTGCTTAAGTCTTCCAAAGCTTTGTCAAATTCTGATCTCAATATTAAATCTCCTTTCGCATCCACATCAATTTCCTCCTCCCTTTCCATTACATGATTCTCAATCTCCTTTCCCTTATACAAACTCTCTATGTAAGCTTTCCATCTCTCAACCTTTTCTTCCCTATCTGTTAGAGGCTTTCCATTTGTGTCCTTAATATTACAGCACTTAGTCTTCTTTTCCCCAAAAGTATTCTTAATCCTTCGATAAGCTGTGTCTACTTTTCCTAATTTCAGACAATTTTCTATACCTGCACATTTCTCCTTCAACCATTCTTCTTTCGCTTCCTTGCACTTCTTGTTAACCTCATTTCTCAGACGTTTGTATTCTGCTTTCCCCTTTTCATTTCTTACATTCTTGTGTTTCCGCCTTTCATCCATCAATTCTAGTATATCCTGAGTGATCCACGGTTTTCTACCTATTCTTTCTTTCCTACCAATGTGTTCTTCTGCGGATTTTGTTATTTCATTCTTCAAAAGTGCCCATTCGTCTGCAATTGAAGTTTGTTTAGGGTTTTTCATTAGTCCTTGCTTTATACTCTTCTTGAATCTTTCGTTTACATCCTTCTCTTTCACTCTGTCTATTGCCCACCTTTTTGGCTTTTGACTTTTCTTCAGTTTCTTCAACTTTAATCTGCATTTCATTACAACCAGATTGTGGTCAGAGTTTATGTCAGCAACAGGGTATGTTTTACAATCCAAAATCTGGTTTCGAAACCTCTGCTTCACCATAATGAAGTCTATTTGGTAACGCCCTGTATCTCCTGGTCTCATCCACGTGTATATTCTTCTATTGTGGTTATTGAATAAGGTGTTAGCTATGACCAACTCATGCTCGGTGCAGAATTCTACCAGCCTGCTTCCTCGATCATTCCTTTCACCTAATCCGAAATCTCCTACTATCTTCCCTTCTCTCCCTTTTCCTACCACAGCATTTCAATCTCCCATTACTATAACATTTTCATCACCCTTGATATACCTCAGAATTTAGTCTATTTCTTCGTAGACCTTTTCAACATCCTCATCATCAGCTTGACTGGTAGGCATATAGACTTGTACCACTGTGGTGCAGGTAGGTTTAGTATTGATTTTTGCTACAATAATCCGTTCACTATATTACTCATAATATTCCACCCGCTGTCCAAGTTTCCTACTCAATATGAGGCCAAACCCTGCTTGGCCATTGTTTGATTTAGTGCTAATGACCCTATAGTCTCCTGACCAAAAGTCCTGTTCTTCCTGCCAGCGCATTTCACTAATCCCAACCAAATCCAATCTCAACCTATCCATTTCCCTTTCTAAGTTTTCTAACCTTCCACTTCCTAGCAGACTTCTAACATTCCACGCTCCGATCCGTAGAATGTCAGATTTCCTCTTTGTCACTTCTGTGATGTTAACCCCCTCTCGAGTAGTCCCCACCCGGAGATCCGAACGGGGGACTAGTTTACCTCCGGATTGAAATTTTACAAGGGAGGAGGCCATCATCACATGTAATTATGCATAGAGAGGTGCATATCCTCGGGAATAGCATACGGCTGTAGTTTCCCGGATGTCGAAAATGAGGATGACTGTGAAAGAAAAGTCGTAGTCTCATCTACTCTTACTTCTACAGGAGTTCAATTTCCACTTCCACAGATTCTTTTAAGAGGTTCTGAAAGTGCAAATGTATGCACTGATGTGACATGTTCTTTTAGGTTAGTAGTATTGTGAGATTTTCCACCACGAGAAAATCCCTTTTTACAAATGCAGCAAATGGCGCGATTATCACAATGAGGATCTATTTGAAAAACGTTCCACACTTCACTCACAATGAATGAAGAAAATCAATAATATTGATATTGATGATATTAAACCAATATATATTGTACCACAAAACACGTAGAGGGACTGATATCGCGCCAGGAGATGGCAGTTGAGTTTGAACTGCACAGGTCTTCCCGCTCACTGCGTATCGCGCATTCCAAAAACATTCAGTTGGTCACTACTTGATTCACTCACTCAGCACATTTCTTCTTTCACTGGCTGCGTGTCGTCTGCTGGCATGCGGGAAGCCAATATATTTACGTTTGGAATAGGCGGACCGCGCATGCGTACTGCAAGACCCCACCCCCACCCTGCCGCGATGACAGTAGCAACTGACTAACGGCATGCAAAGTTATTTACTTATTAAAAAAAATGGCCTACAGAAAATGATTGCCTATGATTGGATAATACAATCATGTGACGTGCATTTTGCCAGAAAAAGCTCTAATATAATTGGTCAAACATTTCTTGTAGGCGGAATTTCATTTTTCTGACATGACTAAAGTACTTTCTACTCTTAGAAAATAATACATAAGCACGTCCTAGAAAATCCAACTCAGCATGCAATTAGTTGCGTTCTATTGGAGTAGTATGTGACTTCACGACAGACAGCCTGTCTCCAAGTTTATTTCTAAAGACACTTATGGCTTGCAGTATGGTAATTCGATGCTCGGGTGTGCGATGAAAAAGCAGGAATTGAAAGGTGGTTCTAGCTGAGGTCCCATTCCCAATAATAATATAATATTAGACTAATAATATCCTGATAACAATAAGAAAATTTATTTATGGGAATTATTTGTATGTAAAACCTGAGAACTAAACATGAATATGATAAATTAATATACTCAATTAATATGAAATTGGAGCACGATAGGGATAACTACAGGAAGGCTTAGGAATTCAGACCACATTTGATGATATAACCGATCGAAGGAGAAAGAGGAGCACTAAACACAGTTGATCGATAACAATGACATTAGGTGCGATGAAAGATAAATTACCCAGTGGCGTAGCAGTGCACGTTAAGTCACTCACCACGGCCGCGATGGGGAGCTGCAACAAGTCCGAAGATCGGAGGTTCGAATACCGGCGCTGACAGCAACTATCCTGAGCCGGGTTTTCTCCGGCCTTTCCACAGCCCTTTCAGGTAAATGCCGCTATAGTACCTGATTGCAAGTCCCGGAGTACCCATCCAACACCCGACCCTAATAATTTCTGTTACGCACCTTACTAAAGTCACCACAAAACACGGGTTATCAGAACCCCCCCCCCCCTCTCCTACAAGTACACGGGGCTGAAGACGTAGAAATCTCCAGCCCCTAAAACGAATTATTAACAACAACAACAACAAAAACGAAGGATAAACCATGAAGACAGACGATAGTCAAATTAAATGATTATTGTAGTGAAATTTGATGTTTTTCAGTAGGTCAACACGATTGTACCGAAATGTAATGGGCGGTTCCCTAATCCCGAAAAAGAGGTTTACATGAAAATAGTAAATACACTTGGATGACCAGCTTCGATCATCAAGCAATCATCATCAGATCCTTTACACTTAGGCTATTAAATATAAACTGCTCAAAAATATTAAAGCACCACTTTTTTCAAAGGCCACCAAATTTTGAAAAGTTGACCGCACAAGCTCAAAATCTCAGTATGACGTTTGTTGTGACACCTACCAAGCATATGCTTCAGCACAACTCCCCAACTTGAGTAGTTTCGGGGGAGCGCCCCCAAAACCAGCTCATTTTTGAAAACCACAAATTGAAGTTTGCGAAAAACGGTGTAGGACTTGTCGCAGGTTGCCAAAGCAGTCGAAAATGAATGAGTCTTGCTCTTAAAGGTTCCACAAACACGTTGAAATGGTTACATTTGACGTTTGGGCATTTTCAACTCCCATCATCATCCCCTAAACATGGACTACCATTGGGGGCGTCTGAGAAGGTACCGGGTGTGTTTAACCACCTGGAAACCTGCACTCCGTCCTCATTTGCTGATTGCAGTAAGTTCTTAACGCATCCGGCATTGTTCACCCCCCCCCCCCCTCGCCCCCCAACACCCTCAACTGGCATGGGACCAAACCACCCCGTCTCAATTCACTCCTAAGGACGGTTTTAATCGAGATGTTTATCAGTGCTGCCAATGGGAGTGTCTTCCCATAACGTTTCAAAAAAGGAGCTGAGCCTGTATCACCACCCCTTCCCCTGCTACCCCCTTTTGTATGATTTTTCTAATCAGGCCCTTTTTAAGGGCTGAAACTAGGTCTTAATCGCTGAAAGGGCTGTAAAGGTCCTTAGAAGTAGTGGTGACACGAAATCAACCCCTTCCGATCGTTGATTGACATTCCATCCCCCAAACGTGAAATGTTTGCACCCTCAACCCTCCCTGTCTGGACGCGTAACGCGTCATGGCAGTGTTCTCAGAGTTGGATGAAAATGAAGCTTATGGCCTGCAATCGAGCCCAAAACAGCAAGTTGGATGGAAATTTATCGCGTAAGGTGGGAAACGAGACCAAAAGTTTTCAAACCAGTTAGCAGCCTCTAGTAAGTACGCCCATGCATAGGCAACCCACATCACGTCCGGGCGTGTGGGTTGCCTATGATCGGCAATGGGTTACAAAGGATGGAAATTGAAGAAAAATGACTCTTTGTTATGATTTTACCCTTTAATAACGCGAGGCGTGCCATGTCGCGTGATGGGCTCCATCTTGGCAACGCTGTACAGCTTTCCCCGGTGCGGCTAGCTGGTGAACCATGTCTTATTTACCTGTACAAATACAAACCGATATAAAATAATTGAATAAATTCAAGTATTTCACAGTCATACAGCATAACTTTTTGATGTATAAGGATTACAACGTGACCAAGAACTACATTTTCCAACGACCCCGAGCCGAGAAAAAGTTACCTTACAAAAATGATAACAACTTTGATTCCTGGACACACAACATTTTGAAATTAATAAACCAGTTATATAACATTCCAATGTATATTGTGTTAGAATTTGGATTCGATCTGATGACGGGATTGTGAGATAATAATTCTTAAATGTGACGCATGGTAGAAACACGCTTAAAAACGGGCACTTTTTTTTTGGTTCCAACTGCGATAATAAATATTAAAATATAAATTTAAAATTCCAAACCTACATGAACTAACGTAAAATAGAACGACGAAAATTATGATCTCATTGGATTTTATGTAGGTCTATTGATTACTTCACAAACAACCTTCAAACTCAAGTGCACACAATATTTTGGTCGACAGTAGTTGAGCACTTGACCTTGAGAGCTCAGTGGTTGGAGAGAAGTGTGGAGCGGTGCCGTGATCATGCCCAATACTTCCTTATCTGAGAACATTGACAGTGCCGCTTAGTGTGGCAAATGTTTTACGCTGCAGTTGTATGCTGGGAGAGGGGGATGGGCAAGTGCAGAGCTAGCTGCCAGTAACTGTGATTATCACTGCTTTGAAAACTATATCAATAAATCTATCATGATAAAAATTTCTGACTTATAACTAGGCCCAGAGAAAAGGGAATTGAATTTTTAAAATTCATGTGGTCATCTTTATTTTGTGCCTGTCAAGGTTTTGGAAATCACATCTGAAATCTTGTTTTATTGTCCTCTATCAGGGTACAAAATTTCAGGCTTATTGCTGTTATAGATCTCAAGAAAAGGGAAATAAATTTTAATAATTCACATGACAGCCATCTTAGTTTCGTGTTTTCAGCGGGTTTAGGTGTCGCATATGTGGACTTGCTTTATAGTCCCCTATCATGGTAAAACATTTCAAGCCGATACCTCTAAATCGTTCGAGATATTTATTACTTCGAAATAATTCGCGTGCCGCCATGTTGGATTGGTGACACATATCAAAATTCGAATGGATGGGGTAGTACTGTCATCGCGGCAGGAGATGGCAGTTGAACACGCCGTGAGGGAGTGCGGGGGGGGGGGGGGGGGGGGGGGGGGGTCCTTGCAGTACGCATGCGCGGTCCGTCTATTCAAAACATAAAAATATCTGCTTCCCGCATGCCAATGGTTATTATTGCAGCAGACGACACGCAGCCAGTGGAAGAAGGAATGTGCTGAGTGAGTGAAGCAAGTAGTGACCAACTGAATGTTTTTGGAATGCGCGATACGCAGTGAGCGGGAAGACATCTGCAGTTTTAACCCAACTGCCATCTCCTGGCGCTATATCAGTAGTATGTGCTTACCAAGTTCGATTGAAATCATTCAAGCAAACAAAAAAGTTATAAAGAGGCATCCACACACACACAAACACAGACACACATGATGTAAATAGGTTAAAATAAGTACAGGACACCGTTGGGTATCACCAGTACTTTTTTTTAACAAAATGTAAGGGGTACTCTCAGTTGTAGTCGACAAAACATCAGGATCTTGCAATTTTCGGCAATTTGCTGAGTCCGGTCATTACTTTATGGGCTGACATGTTAAATGAAAGGTTGCATTGGGTTAATTTATTAACTCAATAACTTTCAGCTTTTTCGATGACTGGGTGCTTGTAAAATAGTTCGTTATTTTCTTCATCCTTCAAAACTAACCACACACACACCAACAACCTGCCCCACCTCCAAACACTAGCCTGTGTGCTTGTAAAAACAGAACATCCTTTTCGCGATTGTTAGAGTATGTTACTTATTTTTGCCTAAAGTACATTTCATCGAATAAGGCAAGAATTACACAAACTTTTGTTGAGCAGAAATAATATAGCCTACTGTTTCGATTATGCTGCTGAGTGCCGAGTTGCCGAACTAAAGAAACTGATTCGATAGATTGATTTAAATTGAGGATTACTCAAAATCTCCTCCAGCTGTTGTGCACAGCGCGTTGACGCCAGCTGATCGATATACTTTCAAGTCGGAAGTTATATTTGCCGGACTAGATACAAATGTAATAATATGTTTTCTTAAACAGTTTTCAAATGTTTAAGGGGTACGCGTACCCCCGCGTTCCCCCTGAAAAAATGCCCTGGGTATCTCTTTATAGTTGTGTGTTATGTGGTACAGTTGGGCTTCCACCTGTTTCTTCTTTAGCAATATAGACTTAGGGTGCGTAGGCGGTGGATGGGCAGAGATTATTAGCGCTGGGGGTGTCGTGGGTAGACGCGGGTGAGTGTGGGTGAGCGTCACGCAAAAAGTAATACTACCTCTGTCCAACCAAAGATACTGTATATCCTCCCACCCCGCCGCCCACGGCCTACACCGTCCCTGGAGATGTGGAGCGTAGGTGTTGGACATACTCATGATTCAACGTTTAGAAGATATCTTTTTAGAGATCTGCTTTTTGTATATAAAATTAAATCAAATATCGTCAGGACTGAGTATAGAAAATGATACTCCTCAGACGATATCTTGAGTACATCAAAGGAACGATCTCAATTGCAATGAATGTGATATACTTCTTCAGAGAGATTTGTAAAGACCATATGGCAAGGATCACATGTTATTATGAGTTATATCAACATGTAAAGGATTTTCAAATATATTCTGCGATATTTATTTTCATGTCATAAATCCTGCACCAAAACTGCTATTGGAAGCTGCTGCTTACAGCGACCATTTTGAGTGTGGTGAAAAATGAAAATCCACAGCCTGCTTCCAGTCTCCGACCGGGTCAGGAATGGAATGAATGAAGCCCCCATCTAGCGGCGAGGATATGAACTGTGCCGGCTGCCGAGGCCTGACGCACTCCTCTGGGGCAATGATTAAATGAATGACAGATGAAATGAAATGATAGTGGAGAGTGTTGCTGGAATGAAATTATGACAGGGAAAACCGGAGTACCCGGAGAAAAACCTGTCTGCCTCCGTTTTGTCCAGCACAGATCTCACATGGAGTGACCGGGATTTGAACCACGGACCCAGCGGTGAGAGGCCGGCGTGCTGCCGCCTAAGCCACGGAGGCTTTTGAGTGTGGTATCCCCGTTTTATTCCACACTTCCTCCAGGCAAATAACGTGATGGTACCCTTTTCAGGTCCCGGAGAACCTGCTCCAATCCTAGACTCATTATTGTACAATTACACACACTACTGCAGTCAGATCAAAACAAACATCAGACAAATTTAACACACATTCAAGTACATGTGGCTGGCGATCAAGCATGTCTCTGTCCATTAACCCTAGAGTGGTAGCGATCGTCTCTGATTCCCCCACTTCTCCCTTTTGTCCAATCCCCACCAGAGTTTGGCAGTCCTAATATACAAAGCAAGTTAGTCAAAATAAGGGGGGGGGAAGTCAATATCCACAAAAAACATACAATCAAAATTAGTCAAATTTTGTCAAAATAAAAGTTCAATGGGTAACAAACGAAAAAAATACAAAATCTAAAAAACACAAACATTCAAAATGAGTAAAAATACAACAACAACAACAAAATAAAGATTAGTCAAAATCCAAAAACAAACAATCACAATTACTAAAAATTAGTGAAAAATCATGTCAAAAATTTAAAAAAAGCTACTTGTCAAAATCCTCCCAAAAAATAAAATTAACGAAAATCAAACAAAATTATTCAAAAAATTACAGTCAGTCTGAAAGACTAGACGTTATATCATTTCAAATGACGCATGCTGCAAGTGCTACACATGTTAGAAAGGCTCAGGAGGGCTTCTCGCTTCGCTCGAAATCCCAGGACTCTTTCAACAGACTCGATTACCCATTAACTTAGGCTTCCCGCGCGGGTACCTCTTTAAGGGTCACCCTGTATATGAGTCTGACATCTTTTACAACTCTTTAAGAGTCACCCATTATTTGAATCTGATATATCGCAAACCTCTTTAAGGGTCACCCTGTATTTGAATTGTATCTAATATACTGTACACCTCGTTAAGTGTCACCCTGTAATTTTCTCTGACATCCTGCACACCTCTTTAGGAGGCACCCTGTATTCGTATCTGGCATCTTGTATATCTCTTTAGAAGTCACCCTGTATTCTTGTGTGACATCTTGTACACCTCTTTAGGAGTCACCCTGTATTCTTGTCTGACATCTTGTGCACCTCTTTAGGAGTCACCCTGTATTCTTCTCTGCCATCTTGTACACCTTTTTAAGAGTCACCTTGTATTCTTATCTCGCATCTTGTATATCTCTTTAGGAGTCACCCTGTATTCTTGTGTCACATCTTGTACATCTCTTTAGGAGTCACCCTGTTATCTTGTCTGACATCTTGTGCACCTCTTTAGGGGTCACCCTGTATTCTTCTCTGCAATCTTTTACATCTCTTTAAGAGTCACCTTGTATTCTTATCTGGCATCTTGTATATCTCTTTATGAGTCACCCTGTATTCTTATCTGGCATCTTGTACTGTATTTTGCTCTGACAACCTGCACACCTTTTTAGGAGGCACCCTGTATTCTTGTCTGACATCTTGTGCACCTCTTTAAGAGTCACCATGTATTCTTCACTGCCATCTTGTACACCTCTTTAAGAGTCACATTGTATTCTTATCTGGCATCTTGTATATCTCTTTATGAGTCACCCTGTATTCTTATCTGGCATCTTGTACTGTATTTTGCTCTGACATCCTGCACACCTTTTTAGGAGGCACCCTGTATTCTTGTCTGACATCTTGTGCACCTCTTTAAGAGTCACCATGTATTCTTCTCTGCCATTTTGTACTCCACTTTAAGAGTCACCTTGTATTCTTATCTGGCATCTTGTATATCTCTTTAGGAGGATCCCTGTATTCTTATATGGCATCTTGTATATCTCTTTAGAAGTCACCCTGTATTCTTGTGTTCGCTTCGCTCAAAGCCCCAGGTCACTCGACGCCCCAGGACTCTTTCAACAGACTCCAATAACCATTAGCTTCTGCTTCCCGCGTGGCTGCATGACGTCACTTCCCGCGCGGCTGCATGACGTCACTTCCGTCTCCGTCTCCGTAACGCATAACGTTGGACCCAAGCATAACGACGAAGTCGAAAAGATCATTTGAAATGATAAAACAGTCTCCATTCTGCTAGCGTAGAGAGTGTATTAAAAGTTGACGTAAGTGGTATTTATTATCAGTCTAGAGCGCTAACGCGCTATCTCGTGCCTCGCTGGCATCGGGAGAGCGTGAGTTCAAATCCCACCTCGGCCGTCCTGAAAATGGTTTTCGTGGTTTCCTATTTTCACCACCAGGCAAATGCCGGGACCGTTCCTTTCAATAGGTCCACGGCCGATTTCCTTCCAATATCCCTTCCCTGGCTCGTCCTGAAAAGAAAACGTGCCTGGCCATTGGCTGCATTAATAAAATAAAAACATTATCAGTTTCAAAAATCATGGTCGTCGTCGATGCAAATCGCTACCGATAACAACGTTGCAATTAGCGCTACCGTTCTAGGGTTAAATGAATAAACTCAACTATAATGATTTTTGGTCACTTCTAACTTTTGTCATAAACACAGATTGCCAAGGTTGTGAGCAAATCAGCTTCTGCAAGCCTCTACCTGGCGACCTGTCTTCACACTGCTTTGCAGCGTGGTGACCTGACTGGCACTTCCAACTTCAGAATTGCAGTCTGTAGCGTTATCCAACTTATCTCGGGAGAGGTTCTCAAGGCCAACACTAATTACCAACTTAATTTTGATCACTTAAAAATATTTACAAAATGATCTATAAAATGACCGTAAAAATCCATTAAAATTACCCGAAAACGTAAAAAAATGACCTATTAGTTTGAATGAAATTTTACAACCAATTTATTTATCGAGTTCATATAGGCTATATTTTGCCTATGTTGCTAACATAATAACTACACACAAAGAAATGCAACCGTAAACTTTCACATCTTATAGCCTATTTTGCTGAAGAGAATTTCATAAATAGAAAAAATATCCTCACTGAATTCCGAAATTATTTGCTTGAAATGTAATGTCATCACGCCAGGAGATGACAGTCAACACGCTGTGACGGGGATAGGGGGGAGTCTTGCAGTACGCATGCGCGGCCCACATATTCCAAACCTAAATATATCGGCTGGTAGTCAGTTGCTTCTACTTCCTGCATGATAATTTGTTATCGGGCTTCGCGTGTGTGTGCATTGTTACCTTCCTTCCTACTGTCGATATTCTTACAAGCCTTTGTGTTTACTTTTAACAGTGTGGCAGTATCAGGTACAGTAATGGAGACAGTGACCAACTTAATGTTTTTGGAATGCGCGACACGCCGTGAGCGGGAAGACAACGGCAGTCCAAACCCGACTGCTATCTCCTGGCGAGATATGGTACAGCCTTAGATGACTTTAACTTCGGCGTTTCAAAATACACTAAAAATAGCAATCGCAACCCATAACACAAATGCACTCAACACACGTATGGTTGTACTGAGGCTGGCATTACTGGGCCTACTAACTGTAGTCTGTCCTGCTACCCTCGCTTTCAACATCAATCTAGGATTAGT
Source organism: Meconema thalassinum (assembly GCA_946902985.2). Lineage (NCBI taxonomy): Eukaryota > Metazoa > Arthropoda > Insecta > Orthoptera > Tettigoniidae > Meconema > Meconema thalassinum. Next base: position 1,061,499,154 of record OX336389.2, on the reverse strand, counting down.
TGCAAATGCAGGTATGCCTCCAGGAATGTGGATATTTCAAAGAAGTATGGAATGAACAAAGTTACCTTAGTCTTCAGACTGACAATGAGTTGTGAAGATTCTCATGTCTCTGCATTCATCCTCATTCCGATAATGCCCAATACCGTACGGAAAGAAGCATCAAAACACTCAAAATATAAGAAATATGAGAAATTGACTCAAAAAGTATAAAATAGTCCAATAAATTCCATAAGATGACCAGATAATATTGTATAGTTTTAGAAAATTACATTAAAAAGTGACAAGAGATGACAAAAATTGACGTAATAAATGAGTATTTCTACAATATGGGAACTATTATCACGATTTCTGTATAACTTAGCAATGTCTGTGGTGAACCAATTAAAGGATGACATGTCATCAAAATCCACGCCCTGCAAATTACTGTCGAGACCAAATAATAAGTGGAAAACTACGCAAAACCACTCCCAGTATGGCTAAGGTGTGGATTCAATGCCACCTCTCCTCAATTATCCTCATAAGGCTCAGTTTGCCCCCTTTCCAGCCTTCAGGCCAGAATTGAATTTTCTGGCAGAGATGGGAATCAAACCCAGGATCTTTGAGACAGAACTCTCAGTTTGCAATCAGTTTACTGAAGGGGGCATTGGGTATTTTAATTTTCTAAATCTTTTTGCACCTACAAATCGTAAAAGGATACACATTAACTTTAAAAATCTCCCTGCATAACATGGACGCTTTTATTTAATATCTGCTATTTTTTCTTTCACGTAATTGTCTTGGACACTGAGCTACGTATGTAGCGGTCGTCAGTACAATGGTAGACTAACAATAGTTTGTACTTTTACGTGATTGTTAATCTCGCAATCATGAGCCACGGGACCTCCATTTATACGCGGAATCCAAACCACAGGACGTGATATTTCACTTCGAAAATCTCATATGCATTGACCTGGATTCGAATACGGCCCACCTTGGTGAGAGGCAAGCAGCTTGACCACTACAGTATTACCCCCCCCCCACTTCCCTCCCACAATAGTAATAATATATCGTACGTATAATCTGTCAGATTTATGGAATGTATGCAAATAGTAACAATGCTTTTAACTGAAGAAGACTAAATTCAATTAAATATAGGCCTACAAATTATTAAAAAATATAATTAATAACATTGTTATTATTATTATTACTATTATTATCATGGTGAGGTGAATTATTACCTCCCACAGTTCTTCACAGGTCATGGATAGGCTACTTCCGAAAATTCATCCACAGAATAGAGCGAGCGAGTAGTCCGGTGTGCAATGACATCGATGATATACTTCATAATTTCTTTATTTGTTGCCATTGGCTGCCACAAAAAAGATGCTTCGAAGCTGAACAGGGAGAACTGACTCCAAACAACATCGTGCATGTTATGCTGCAAAATGAAGAATCCTGGGAGCTGGTAGCAGTATATGTGGAAAGTAGCCTACTTTGCGTCCAAAGAAGAGGGATCTAGATACTTATGGGCAATATTAAAGGAGAATTGAAGGAAGAAGAAGATGAAGAAGCGCGAGAGGAAGATGCCAAGGACAGAACCAGGTGGAGGAGGTTACGTGACGAGGCAAAGAACCGACTGCGGTTTGTGGAGCCAGGAGGGTAAGTAAGTAAATAAGTAAGTAAGTACTGTGTTATTATTATTATTATTATTATTATTATTATTATTATTATTATTAATATTATTATTATTATTATTATTATTATTATTATTATTAAACAACTTCTTACGCTTCTTTAGTGATGGCTCGGATACTATACCGTAGATGTTGCATTGCCTGGCCATTCTACCTACACAAGACCCCATCTAGCAGTAACGTCGCTTAAGGTGCAACTCTTCGTATCCCAGATTAAGGGTTCTTTACAGGAGGCAAAAAAAATGCATAATTTTGTCAATGTACCAAAAAATGGTGGAAAGTGTACTGCGGTAAGGTTTATTTTATTCATCTTGATTGTCACATTACAAAATGATGACATTTTCATTTTTTTTACTTCCAGTATCGGGCCGCGGTGGTCGAGAGCGCTAACATGCTGCCTAGTGCCTCGCTGGCATCGGGAGAGCGTGGGTTCGAATCCCACCTCGGCCGTCCTGAAAATGGTTTTAATGGTTTCCCATTTTCACCACCAGGCAAATGTCGGGACGGGTCTTTTCAATAGGTCCACGGCCGATTTCCTTTCAAAATGCATTCCCTGATCCTTCCTGAAAACAAGAATACACGGCCATTAGCTACCTTAGTAAAATTATGGTATGAGTATTAAGATTCACGATATTGCCAGTTATATAAAATGGGATACAGGGTTTTGCAAAAGCATCAAAATAATATACATGCTCTAATAAATCCTCGTGTGGATTTAATTACTTGTAGCTATTCTAAATAGTCACAAGTCTAGAGCACAATGACTACATATAATTATATTAAATGTGACAAATCAACAATCAATTTATAACATTTATTAAGCATACTAAGTATTAAACATACAGACTATTCTTCTAATTTGATAGGGTTACTTTTCTCTCTCACATTGAAGTTTCTGACTCATACTCAAGTTATCCGAGTAGCTGTGGCTGTGAAGGAAGATCGCACGTAAAACTCGAGAGATCTTTTCACTTCTTTAACGTGATATTCTTCCGTTTTAAGTGAAGCTGAGCCGAAATTGTTGCAAGCTCCTGACGTAATGGCTTTGGTGTAGGTTTTTCCATTTCTCATTGAAAGGAAGTTCGTAGAAAATTTCACCGTTGGGTGTATATCGTAAACCTCACATGTAGGTTATGTAACTGTGTTCCTATATCCTGGTCTAATACTGCCATAAGTATGGAACTGTTTTGTTGAGTAGTCCATAAATTCGTAGAATTAAACTTACAAGCGGATTTCCAGGCTTCCTTTGAAACTGATATGTGGTCGCGAGGAAGATAAATCTCTCCCACCTTAAGCTTCCTTTCAATGGAAGGATAAACGGAATCACAAACCGTGTATGACATTTCTCCCTTAACTTCTGTTCTATCGTCACATTCATTTGTACTGCAAGGCTCAACAAAGCATTGCCCATGATAGCATTCGTCACATTCATTTGTACTGCAAGGCTCAACAAAGCATTGCCCATGATAGCATTCGTCACATTCATTTGTACTGCAAGGCTCAACAAAGCATTGACCATGATAGCATTCGTCACATTCATTTGTACTGCAAGGCTCAACAAAGCATTGTCCATGATAGCATTACAGTTTTGGTACGTAAAACAGTAGGGTAAATAATCCGAAGCAGGCGCAGGGGCTAGTGGTCATCAATAAACATAAGATAGTTCTGAAAACATTAGCGACCTAAACGCGCATGCGTAGCGTAAAACAGTGAAGGACACACCGTGCAACCACGCAGGGTTCTAGTGGATTGATTATTAACTATTACGCATAGAGAGGAAAAATACAGACATTAACAATGGTCTGAGCTTTAACGACATGAACCAATTGTAGGCCAAAAGGCATAATTCTCTAGTGATTTTTTCTTCGGTCGAGTACGCTACTATTTGCATATTCGAAACACCTTGAGTAGTAGTTGACCACCTGTTTCACAGGGATGCATTAATAGAAGTAGCAAAGGCATGCCTTGGGACAACAGTGCGTAAAGGTAGGAAGAAGCGCACATTCTGGTGGAGAGACACAGTGAAGTCTGCTTGTAAAAGTGAAAAGAAGGCTTATAAATAGTGGCTGCAAACAAGGAATCTGGCAGACAGAGAGCTATATGTAGTGGAAAGGAACAGAACCAAAGAAATAATAGTAGAGTCCAAAAGGAAATCATGGGACGAATTTGGAGATAAATTAGAAAAGTTAGGTTAAGTGGCAGCAAACCCTTTCTGGAGTGTTACAAAGAATCTTAAAAATGTAGGAAAAAGAGAAATGAGTAGTGTTCTGGATAATTCAAGGAAACTCACTGTAGATACCAAGGAAGCACTGGGAAGATGGCTAAAATACTTCGAACACTTGCTAAATGTTAATGGAGACTTATCTGACAATTGGGCAGATTTTGAGATTATGCAGGAGGAGAATGAGAACGGGAACAGGATCACGGTTGAGGAAGTAGAGAAGGTGGTAAATAAACTAGAATGTCACAAAGCGGCAGGGGTACATGAAATTAGGCCAGAAATTGTAAATTATAGTGGGAATGCAGGGCTGAAATGGTTGCATAGGATAATTGAATTGGCATGAGTTTCAGGAAATGTACCATCCGACTGGACAAAAGCAGAAATCGCACCAATTTACAAGCAAGGTAGGCCCTAACAGAAAAGATTGTAATAATTAAAGAGGCATTTCTTTGATAAGTGTCCCAGGCAAAGTGTACTCAGGCAGTGTAGAAAGGAGAGTTCGATAATTGGCCGAGAGTAAGATGGATGAAAACCAGTATGGCTTTAGACCACAACGAGGATGTCAGGATCAAATTTTTAATATGCGCCATGTTATTAAGGAATGCTATAAGAGGAATATACAGTTGTGTTTGCCTTTTGTATATCTACAAAAGGCATAAGATAGAGTACTCAGGGAGAAGATGCTAGGTATCCTGAGGGATTATGATAACCGGGGCCGGCTGCTAAAGGCAATCAAAATTATTTATGTAGATAATCAGGCTGCAGTGAGAGTTGATGATAGGATGAGTTCCTGGTTCAAGGTTGTTACAGGAATGAGGCAAGGCTATAAACTCTCACCACAACTTTTTATTTTATGTATGGACCATTTGCTGAAAGGCATAAACTGGCTGGAAGGGATTCAAGTAGGTAGGACCCAGTTAAGCAGTCTGGCTCATGCTGATGACCTGGTAGTAATGATGGACTCCGTCGAAAGCTTACTGTACAAACCAGCATGTTAGAACTTGAACAAAAATGTAGGGAGTATGGTATGAAAATCAGCATTTCAAAAACTAAGGTTATGTCAGTAAGGAAGAAACGCACGAAGATAGAATGCCAGGTAGGAGGAACTAAATTGGAGCAGGTGGACATTTTAAGTACTTGGGCTGTGTATTCTCTCAGGATGGTTGTGTGGGGAAAGTAATAGAGTCAAGGTGTGGAAAAGTCAATGCAGTGAGTTCTCAGTTGCGATCTTCAGTATTCTGCAAGAGAGAAGTTAGTGTAGCGACGAAACTCTCCCTACACAGCTCAGTAAGCAGACAAGCCTTGCTGTATGGAAGTAACAGCTGGATAGATTGAGGATATCTGAAACATAAGCTACAGGTAACTGATATGAGGGTAGCACGAATGATTGCTGGGACAAATAGATGGGAGCAATGGCAGGAAGGTACTCGCAATGAAGAGATAAAGGCTAAGTTAGAAATGAACACGCTAGATGAAGCAGTTCGTATGAGCCCACTCAGATGGTGGGGTCATGTGAAGAGAATGGAGGAGGTCCGATTACCTATGTGGTTAATGAGTTCGGCTGTAGAGGGGAAGAGAAGTACAGGTAGACCTAGGAGGCGATGGTTATAATCAGTGTTTAACGATTTTAAAGTGAGAGATGTAGAAGAAGAGGAGGCTGCAGTGCTAACTGCTAATAGGGCATCATGGAGGAGACTTGTTCGCAAACAGAGGCTTGCAGACTAGACTGGAACCTGAAAGGCAAAACAGTATCCAATGGAAATGTAGGCTATGTATACTGTATGTATGATCTGAAAGATGATTTTTGTACATAGACAAGAGGAGCATGATTTGTACCATTCACTCTTGCTTCCTGGGTGCTGTTTTTTTGAAACCTTCCCACTCAATGCATTCATTTTAAAACCCAGGTAATCTTCAGACCTTCATTCGCAAGTTCTTATCCATTGTCCACTTAATATGCGAGTCCTCTTTCTTTTCCGTTTCCTTCCTGCATATTCCCGTAATGTTCCTCTTCGGAACCCTCACTATGCCTCATGCACTTTGTACCCTGAATCACCGTTGTCAAGTTGCTTCCTCGGATCAGTAATATCCTGTGGAAATTCTTGGCAATCAATACCCGACGTAGACTGTCAACGTTCTCTGACATAATCTCAAGCTCAGTGACATTTGACACATTCCTCAGCTCGAAAGAACCATCAGTTCCCTCACTTGCAATTAGTTCGCTTGTCGTTTCTCTGATAACTGCTCCAATATCTCCACATTGTCGCTGTCAAACATTTCATCAAAATTGTTCTTTTCAAGTATGTCATACGAAGAAGGAACGTTGATTACGATTTCTTCATCTGCAACCGAAATGCTATTCGCTACTTTTGGACCGTCTCTGGTACTTAGCGGTTGAATAGTGATCTCGGGTTGAGCGACAGTTTCCAATGTCTCACTTAAAACTGTTGCGCATTTACACATTATTAATACAAAGTAGCCTACAATGAGTTGGAGATATGGTGTCAAGCAGCAAAAGGATTTCATAGAAGTAAGCGTTGTGTTCTCATCCCACTAGAGTTTTTAAAGAATACACACATTCTGGACTGTACTATAAGTAGTTCCTCGATTTCGAAATATGAAATGCATAATAAATGTGCACCTACGTTCCTCCCTATTCAGACCCATATCTACCATGCTTTTCTTTCGACTTCTTTCCATGTTGACATTTAACACAGACGCAGTTAACTCAATACTGTAATTTGATTTCCTGAAGTTCTGACAATGCCTTCTTGATTCATAGTAGCCTCCCCAGTTTAGCATTATTGCATTCTTTGCATTCTTGTTCATACGCCAGCTATGTCCTTCACAAAAATGTTGGTTAAGAGGATTTGCAACAGTGAAACTAAGAACCAGTAGACCTATGCCACAGATTACAGCTGACTGTGGTTTAGAGGTTTTACTATAGACCATAGAATATGTATGTCTAACCCTTATTATTCCCGTTTTCAACGGGGTTGGTGATGGGATGCGATTAAAGGCTATGTGGCAGGTGGTTTTTATGGCTGGATGCCCTTTCTGATGCCAACCTAACGAGAGATGAAATGAATGAAGATGAATGAAACTGAGTAAGGATTTGGAAGGAAGCGGCCGTGGCCTATTAGAAGGTACCTCCCCAGCATTTGGCTGGAGTTGAAAATGGGGAAACCACGGAAAACTATTTAAAGGACTGCTAATGGTGAGGTTCAAACCCACGTCTACCGAGTCAGCAGATAGCTTGGCCCCATGACAGCGCTGCGCGTTAGTGAGCGTAGCTACTGCTATCGGTAGGGATACCTAGGTAGACCAGAGATGATACAGGGTTCTAAACATTTAATGATCAAAGGTTTTAAGAAAGACTGTGGCTTACAATATTATGTCACAACATGCAGAAATAAGTAGTGCATTAAAAATTACCTGATCTCAATTTTGGCAAAACTGTGAGTTGCGAGGTATTGCACCTAAAGTGACGGTATTTTGAGTTCTGTGTGAGTTCGGGAGTGCCCACAGCGTAGCTTCGCAGGCGAATGGGAAGAGTTCATGAAGCATCAGCTCCAGCGCTTTCCTGGTTGAAGAGCCTTGATGTTCATTTTTGATTGTTATGTACATATTTGTATATATAATGTACATATTTGTATATATATGTAGATCATTTGTACCATACGAAATAATAATAATAAGTAACGGTATACATTATACACTAACACAAAGTACATCCTATCATTTGCAGTAGTTATTGCCACTGTTATTGATCTATATTATTAATTTTGTGTACTTTCTACCGTGTTCTGCAACGTGTACGGAGTGAACACGGCCGTCCACAAGCATACGGCACGTGACTTGGTGGCCAGGTACGTAACCCACTGCAATTCTCGGTCAAGTGGCAGTGACCGCATAATGCCTATGCAAAACCCTGCAGTACTAGTGTGCTGTCGTGCTACACTGCTCAGAAATGAACAGGGTAGGGCCCTTCTCCAGCACTGTTTCACCTTAACCATTGCAAGGCCCTGATGTCCCTATCAGAAAGTGTCACTCCCAGCGGGGCAACAAAGTGCCAAGCCACAGTATTCGGTGACATGGCATTAAAAAATAACGACTTTTGACCCTTAAGATAGCAAGCGAAAAGTAATTGTGCTTGTACTTTGTGTAGAGTGAATGAAAGTACATATCTTTAAAAGCTGCTAGTACCTCCTTCTTAAGAATGGTATGATTTCACGATTTAAACAAACTTTCACAAGCAAATGTTGTTTGGTATTATTTTGCACTCACCCCTTCAATTATCCAAACCGTTAACCATCGACTATAAACTACTGTACGTTAATGAATCTGTAAATAAGGCACAACCAGTCTTTGCATTTGTTTGTATTAAATTGCATGTTGAGTTATATTTGTGTGTTACAAAATGTGCTAATGTCCCAAAAATACTATGCAGCTCGCATGTCTGTTCATAGCACAAATGGGGCCATGCAGTAAATGGACCCTGACCTACGCCATGCATGAATCTATGAGGTGCAAGACCCTGAAGTGGCGTGTGTGGTTGGGGTTAGGGTTTGAGCCAATTCAGGGTTACGGTGTTGTTTTTCATATTGCAACACGCGAGGCCACGTTTGTCTGTGCGTCTACCCAGTGATATTGGAAGAATATTAGTGTCTCGAGTGGTTTGACCTTTCAATAATGACGTTGATTGACAGGTCAAGTCAGTAACAAGGTCTGCCACTTGCGCGATACTCTGCGAAGATGATGGTATTCTTCTTATACCAACATTAGCTCTTAGTGTTTTGTGTTGACATAGCGTCGTTTTGTAACTTAACAAGCAATAATAAAGAGACTGATTGGGCTAGCAAGGCCACATCACTATTGTGAATCTCCCGAGCTCACTGAAACTTTGCCTGCTTGCTGGGCAAGTCGCGTCAAAAGTCAAATTTTGTATTAGTACAATTTATTCTTCTCTTGGGACGTCCAAGATATATTTGGGGATGAAACTAACACATAGGCCTACAGTACATTTTCGTTTTGATCTGACCAATCAACAGGCTGTATATGGAATACTTTTACCGAATATCGAGACGGATATATCTGAAGGAATAGAAGACAGACTCTGCAAGTGGCATGTCTGTGAAGTACTGTGTTTCGAAAACAATTTGTGGTTGTAAAAGTGTTACGAAAGTTCTAAAACAGGTGGTAGTGTGACACTGTTTGTGTGACCGGTAGTGGGAGCGAAACAATCCATGGAAAGGGACGCATCATTGACACAGACAAAACAGGCGTATGCGTTAGATGCTCGTTATCAAAATATGCACCCTTTGCTTTATATACAGAAGACAAAGAGCAACACATAAGCCTTACTTCAGCCTACGGTTATACTGGTTTGTTTACAGCAGTTCGTAACGTGTGCGTCTGAATGATTCTTCCCAGGCAGTCGGGACGTAGGGAACCAGTCAGACCACGTCCTGCCACAGTGTAATTCCTCACCTTTCCTACCAATACTTTCACGGTTCACAAGCCCTTGATATTGTACTGTAAAGTTAGAAGTTGTGCTATCACAAAACAAGCATGTTCACTGTGATGCACGGTATTTTGTATTCAAATTAATGCATAGAACACGTCTCTGCAATTATGAATCACGCTGTTAAGGGAATGAATCCGACGACCTGTGACGTAACTTTCTCGGCAAAGAGACATCTCTTCCCAGTGGTTCAAAATAATCTGTCACTATGACCTTCAGGAATACCCATTCTGCTATTCGTTAAAAGTATTTCAGATACATCGAGTTTATGCAACGTTTCAGCGAGATCCGGATGTTCCCGTTTACGATGCTCCCATGTTAAATGTCATAACTGCCCAACAGAATCTCTGCTTCCATGCTGACGCTGGGTGGTCCGATTCTTTATTAGCCAGAAGGAAGTGTTGATATAGCCTGGCAAATAGCTCCTCACTTCCGAACGGTCTCGTAGGCGAGAATGAGGAACGGGGATGACGGTTTCGGAACTGTTACTCCCGGTAACGTGGCATCGCGAACGATATTTATCGACATTCTCGTTTGCGCGGCATTGCCTGGTCATAACTTACTGTGCCGTGTTGTATAAGGATACAACAGCACATGTCACAAGGAAATCGTACATTCTGTTGACTTAATCTGCTCATATAGGTCTCAAGTATAGTTCTCTCACTTTCTAGGTTAGCGGACGGCGACTCAAACGTAAAATAGTCGCATGCACCGACAATAGCCACTGTTCGCTGCTGGCCAATAGCTGATGGTTCTTGACCAATACCATGCTTGCTATATCACTCCACGTGGAGTCCAAATTGCAGTTCTGGCTGCCAGCTCACTAATAGTTTACGAGGCTCGCTTTTCATGTCTCCAGTGTTGGGCAGTTGCACGTAGTTCTGTCCAGTCTCGCTGCGTGCTCTCATTGGCTATGGTGGAGAGTTGACAACGCTGTGCCTCGAGCTGAGAAAGGTCCACGCAGACATTGAATGTAAACATAACTGCCCAGATAAGTTTCAAAAGTGGGCCGGGCGTTTTGAGGAATGTGAGAAAAATATACCGTCGATTATAAAAATTGAAAAATAAATTCCACAAGCATGCTAGAACATTTAATTTTGTTTATATAAATATATAACCTGCCTGAAAATTCATCCAGCATGCGCTCCTTCTATCTCTAACTTTTGATTCATATAATTTCTGACTTTAATCTGCTAGTCATTTCTTTAGTCAGAGAATGTATGTCCATGACTTATTTTTTCCCGTATTGAGTACAAGATCTATCTATAAAGACAATGTCCACTTTTCAATACAAATTTCTTTTTACTGTCACTCCACTTTTACTCCTAGAAATGATACGTTTCGGCTATTATTAGCTTTCAGCTGTCATTTTCAGCATACACATTTCAATTTTAATTCTAATTATAATTATAACTATCATTTTAATTTTAATTTTAATTTTATTTTTATTTTTTTATTTTTGTTTATTTTTATACCAAAGGGCCGTCAGCTAAGCTCCGGATGTACTGCAGCCTTCAGGCTTATTGTATTGCCTTGTGTACCCAGCACCAGTCCATTATCTATGTGTCTTTAATAAGATAATACGGTCCCATGATGGACTCTGTTTTAATTTCATTTGGTTCAATTATCGATCTCCCAAAAAGATTGAATCTTCTGCGATCTAGAGCTTCGCAAGAACAGATTATGTGATGGGCTGTCTCCATAGTCTGCAGTCTAGGTTTCCATTGATTATGCCCATTGTGTTTAGGTGCTTTTTCACGGGAGCATGGCCCGTGAGAAGAGCCACTATGTATCTTGCCTGAATTTTCTTACATTTGAGTAATTTTTCAGCTATTTTCTTACAGGGTTCGTTGATGAACATTTTCCCATGTTTAATGCTAGGGTTGGTTTTCCATCTATCCCTATGTTCCATTTGGATCCAGTCTTTAATAGCTTCTCTTATGGAGCATTTGGATACTCCTAGAGCCGGCTCTGGTCCAGGAAAGATTGTTGCCGATCCCTTTCGAGCGAGTTCATCGGCTTTTTAATTTTCTTCAATGCCCTTGTGTCCTGGGACCCATATCAATTTGACGTTGTTATGTTCCCCCAGTTCAGTTAGGGCATTAAGATATTCTTCCACCAGTCTTGAGTTCACTTTAGGGCTTATCAAAGCCTTCAGTGCTGCCTGGCTGTCTGAGTATATAATAATCTTCTTATTGGTATAATATCTTTTTTATATTTTCATATATGCATTGTAGTATTGCATAATCTTCTGCCTGGAATACGTGGGATATTTTCCCAGGGGAAAGCTAATGCTGTTTCCTGGCCTCATTCCGTATAGGCCTACTCCCGAGCCTACCCCCGAGTCGTCTCTTGACCCGTCTGTGAACCAGATGAAAGTTTCCTCAGGATGCTCGGGTTTTGTCTTCCAGGAGTCTGTTTCAATTATTTCTTCAAATGTTTTATTGAAGTTATATTGTGTAGGAGTGTAGTCTGATCGCATATCAAGTATGGAGTCTTCTACAGTTATTGATGATATTCCTGATTGTGAGTCAGGAATACTTCCAATTTTACCCTGTTTTAGCCTATGGAATGCCCTTCTTGCTTCCCCTATGATCAGAATGTCAAGCGGGGCTAGATCTAGTAAGGCCTCCATAGCCGCTGTGGGGGTAGTTTTAAATGCTCCAGTAATTGCTAGGCAGACTTGTCTTTGAATTCTTCCCAGTTGTACCAAAGATGTCTCATTTTGCACCTTGGTCCACCATACCAGTGCACCATATGTTATTGAGGGTCTCAGTACTGAACCCGCTAAGCAAAGGTTCATGTGATATTTTTCATTGCAACGTATTTTTGATGTATCATCTTAGAACGCACTCACCGACCAGCCATGCTGTTGCCACATGCTAACATTCTTTGGAGTTATAAATGATGGATCTTTTGACTATGGAGAAAAACATTATAATATAATCTGAGTCTTTATTATAACACTTCTACTTTCTACTGCACCCTTCAATAAAGCATGGTCTTGTCGAGAGTCGTCTACGGGGTCGTGTTCAGTCCTGACTGCGTTACACAGCAAAGTTCGCTTAAAACAACATGCTCTAATGAATAGAAAGGTTCATGACAGAGGCTATACTAGAAATAAAATGAATAACAAGTAGAATAAAAGAAATTTAATGACTGAAAGGTATGTGCATAATAATAATAATAAATAAAAACAAATCCTCCCTGACTTTCATCCCCTTAATAAATAATAATAATAACACTGAGCGGTAGGAACTCGCTCGTCACAACAAGACAATGTGAATGCAGCATCACATAAATGATAAAATCATAACATAAGCATAACTCACTCGTCACAAAATATGGATACAAGTCCATTTTTTTTCTGGTCAAGAAGTTATATAATGTGCGGTGTACTGTTCGTTAATAAGAAATCGAGTACTGATGCGAGTCCGTTTACAACTGAAACAGACATGTTGCTTACGGAGTGCATCTTTTAAATCGCACTACGGCTATGGGACCCACCCTTAATTAATACACCATAATTAATACTGACACATGCAAGATCTAATAATATTTACAGAATGAAGAATCTCCCTGAGATCCTAGCTGGTGCAGGAGCACATAATGAACACAAAAAGAGCATGCCAGAAATAGGCCAAAAACCGCTCTCATCATAACTTGGGAACATAGCTTCGCGCACCCTAACTTGACACGGGTCAAGGACGCATAAAAATAAACACACCAAAAATTGAACCAACAACAACAAAACACAAGCCTAACGGCTGAAAAACTATGTTTACATTTATATGAAACGCCAGACAAACACGAATTTCGGTGGGTACCTTACAATTATGGACAGCTCCCATTTAATCAACAATACACATTATAACCGAGCAGGTTTTGTGAATTTAAACAACATCTTAAATTGCAGTACAGGAAGCAAGCCTGTTCTAATGACAAGACACGTTATCTGATTGAGCGCTCCCCTATTTGTATGAGTCAACACTGCCACAAATACCTCTCTCAGTCTGGCAAGCTAAGTACAGGTTTCCCACTGGAAAACGTCAACATATCTCACGCATCCCCTGGATGGCGAGAAACAAATATACACCACAAGTCCAGCCTCGCGAGGACATGAACTGGGTTGACGTGGAGCAAGACAGTATAATCGCCATGATATATTCTCGCTAGCACATCATAAAGAATCACATAACGCACCCATAGCTTCGACTGACTCTCATACACACACACTGGGTCGGCTCAAAACAGATCAACAATATTGCGTCCATTGACACATTAACAAAAATACACAACAAAAACTCGGGTGCAAAGTGCCATCCCGTTCAAATCTGCTGGAAAGCAACTATCAAAATAATCCTGATCCGTCATAAAATTCTACTCACAAATAATCTTTTACCCTCCAAATTCTATTTTTAATTTCAAAATTAATTCAGTTCCATTTTTGTTGTAAGGCATATCTCCGAATAATAATGCTTGACCGCGATTTACGCAAGCGAACGCGAGCATGGGCTGCGCGTCCCCGCGTAAAGTTAAACCAAATATAATCACAAAATATATAAATTACGCAACGCTCGGCTAGTCCCATTTTTAATGTGTCAGTAAAACAAAAACTAATAATCTACATTACCAAGCAAGCAAACAAATATTTACAAAAATATCCCATAATACCGTAGCTGATTTAATAAATAAATAAATTTATTTGGTACTGAATCCATTAAACAGCGCCAAGAATACGTCTGCAGCCATCTCCTTTAAGATGTTTATCTGGTCATTGACATCTTTAGGCAAATGTCCTGCTGGTTCCCAGATCCATTCTCGTACTTAGGCGTCATCTCGTGCTGAATTAAATAAAGTTTTTGTCAGATACACACACGATATAATTCCTACTATATTCACCTATCAAGTACTATATTCCTTGACAGTCTATTTGGTGAATTACTTCGATGAACTGGTCCTACTGATAGTGCTGGGACTATAAATAAATCACTGAAGTTATACTTAAAAATTGACGACACTGTTCCATGTTCACAAACATGAAAATATGCAGAGTATGAATGTTACGTCCACAGACGTACAGAAATAAGTAATAATGTTCCGTCCTCATACGTACAAAAATTAGTAATGATCCTCGAAGCATCTTGGATCCTTATAAATGACACTGACTAGGGTAGGTGTGGAAGGGGATGTATTAAAAATATTCCATAATAACTATCAGACTAGCATGCGATCGGTATCATTGAGTTCGTAGCAGTGTGGAGGTTACGATTATGCTGTAGCCAGCTTGAATCGATCGTGGAATTAATCTGTAGATAACTCCCGCGTTAATTTACCAGTGTGCGTTACCAAGCCGAGTTCCCGCTAAGACAAGGCGTCTTGATATTATTGGCCCAGACTCTTGTATGTCTTTGCGCGTTTTTTACATACATTTCTGCCGTAGGGAGTGGTTCACATGATGATAGACCAATTACCTTGTAGCATTCGATTTTAATTTTGGCGCCAACCTTCCTAGTAACAAGCCATATTGTGCGTGCCCACGCCAACATTCGCGCTAAAAGTTGCACCTGTCCTGTGTCCCAAGAATATAAACGCATCCTCCTAAAATACCACAGGAGCTTAAACCATTGTGTCCTCTCGGCCACTGATTTCTCAATATATCCCAACACCGTCTGGCTCTCATATCTGTTGTCTGTAGAAATGTATCAAAAGATGATGAATAATTATTAGAATCCTTTATACAGCCTGTGGATAAAGGGTTCACTACGAAGCTCAGATATTTCCATGTTGTAATTCTGTATCATCTAAACATTCTTCAGAATGTTATTTCTACTTTTGGTAAGGTATTAACGTCGCAGATTCGCGAACCGGAACCAACCAGTCGCTGCACGACTAGTGTATTTGTAAGCTCTAGCAGCGCAGGACTGAGCTCTTCGCACATGTGTATGGTTGTCCATCCAAATTGGATGTGTATTTCAAGTCCGTCTTAAAGACGGGGAAATAGTCTGCCTGGAAGGCGAGGAACGTAATCTTTGTGCATCGCACACTATTTTGCAACGAACAGTAGGCTATATTATTCAAGTGAATAATAATGCCGGAGAAGGCTTGTGCTACATTAGCGAATTTATTGAAAAGTGATTAAAATTGTGCATCGTGGAACACCACATTTTCAACCACGTGTTGTGTGAAATTCAACTTCGTCAAGTGACGATAAAATATGTTAATTACTGCGATTCTATAATCAACCAAGTGAATTATTTTAACACTCACTGCTACGAATATTGCTGTAATCGCAAGAGCGATTAATTTCTGTAACGTACTACTTCGATGCCACGTGATTTGTGGACCATTAGAATCTGTGATTGTGAAGCAGATAAAGTGCATGGCCAATTTTTCAATCATCTGCGCCGTGTAGACTCAGTGAGATTGCTACCATATTAAAGCTAGCTTCAGTGAAACTGTGCTACGCCCATTTTTCTGAAATTTCCAGTGGTTATTTTCTACTCAAACATGTCACACTTTTATAACCACGTGTACGACGATTTCCATTACACAACATCTGTGGAGATAAGCAGATAAATCTCATGATGTGAGGGAGAGTTCCGGAGAAACTTTAGCAAATGACGGAAGAACCATGACTATAGCACTAGCTAAGCCAAGGAACATGACGACCGACACAATGGAGAGGAATCTGGTCATGTCACTACGACAACGCCGAGGACGAGTTAAGGCCATGGTGAAGGATAGAACCCAGGTGGAGGCCCAGATTGGACGACCCTTGTCCGGAGACCAAAGCCTAACTATATCCCTCAAGTCGTTGGAACGACTGAGATGTAAACATCCTTTCTTGTGAGTCCGATTAATCTATTCCTTGTGAGGTTCTTTTGCGGCGTAGTTTATTGTAGTTAATAGTAGTTAATTGTAGAAGCAACCGAACTTCTTGACAAGCCATAGGTAGGGTTTTGTAATGTTAGAACTAATCTTTGTAGTTTACTTTCAGTGATTAGTTAGTCACCTTTGTGATTGAATCCTTTCTATCACGGTGCATTCTGATGGACATCGCTAAGATGTTAGTTCTACCCCTGCTAAGCGTGACTGTAGTCTTTGTTACTACGTGTTGTTTAACCCTAGGTGGGTGATTTTGTGGTTAGTTGTTTTAGCATGACGACTAGACGTCATGGCCAGATAACACACCCCTTTTTAAGTAAATGTTTGTCACGCCACTGCTTTAGTTAGAACAGTTCGTATCAGGAGGTAGTCAACTGAAACTACCAGTTTTGTAAATTAATGTCATATTTCATTTTGATGTGCTATGAAGCCATCCTGTTCAAGAAGAGAACACATTCAGGGAGTTATATTTGTATGCAATCTAGCATCGAACCCTGTAATTGCTACCGTATCATTGGTAAACTTAGCAATTGTAAGATTTGCGCCTTTATAATGTTTATTTTGTGTCAGTTGTTTCGACACACAGATATTATTTGGTTATTGTAAGACAAAGCAGTTATGAAGTGACATATCTGCAAATTTCAAAGAAGTTCAGTATAAGTGGTATTTCTGTATTTTACTTCCTTTGACCTAATAAACATGCCACGTCTTTGTGTATAGTTTTGAGGCGTGATTTTAAGCTTATGCTTATTCTATCTATGTATTATATTTGGGACCAGATAACGAGGCCAGTTTTCTGATAGACTTTTTACGAGAAAGCTGCCTGCCTTCGGTGTTGTTTCATTTCAAACCGCCCAAGTAGATGACTGTGAGTAGCGAGCCTAACTCAAGTCATGGACAGGTGGTAACAGCTCCCAGCATGCAACGAACGAGAGCAACACTCATTCAGCGAGACACATGTATCAGACTCTTTGACAATGCTTAAAGCATTATTTCCCGTTAGATGTTGTGTTTCATAAGTAGGTCAATGTCCAGGCCACCATTTTGTAGAAAGCATATGTTTTGCTACATTGATCTGATTGAAAAATGCCATATCCTTGCATCGCTATTGAAGCGACTATCTTTCAACTCTATTAGAGAGTGATTACACTTTATGTCAAGGTTTATTTGTTGAGATTAAGAGGCTATAAGAGGCGTCTGTGTTAGAGGCTATTTATATATGTCCAGACTTTGTTTCTGTGGACTAGGTATTTTGAGGGAGGTAACTGAGGTGCATTCCAGGCCTACCCAATGGTAAATGAAGTGAGCCGAGAGCCACTAATAACCTGTGTTATTGTTATGTCCGAGCGTGGAGAGCTCGATGATGGTATTTTATAGCAGAGATTGATCTCGCACGAGACTGCTACTGCTGATCCCAAGGTATTCAGGATCGTCAGCCTATTGGCCATAAATCAACGATAATCTAAACCGGCATTCTAATAATCAAGCACATAATTATTATAAACTGATGATAACTAATTGTTTATTGCATTTAACCTTGATTTACTTGCATTTTGGACCTGCTGGCCGACACCTTCTTTTGTTCACGCTTCTTTATGGAAGTAATCTAGGACAGATGACACTAATTATTTATCGACGGAGTGCTTGTTTAACCTATAGTTAGTAGATGGTGGAGCTCGAGCCTCATGCGACGTTAGACGTAGTTTTCACTACGCATTCGCCACCGTAAATGACATGCACTTAGATGACACTGGTTTACAAAGAGTAACCCAGGGCGAAGGCAGGAATACTATTGATTGTGGTCTTGTTATTATTTATTGTACTGTATATAATCCTCATGTTTACCTTACTTAGATTGTAAGAGGGCATTTAATGTTTTTTTTTTTTGACGGCTTGTCATGTAGATTTGTATTAATTGTTTTGCTTTACGGACGTCTTCGCCGTAAATTTTGTATTAATTGTTAGGAATTAGCTAGATTATTTAACACTAAATGTAAATAAGGAAATGGTATCATCCAAACTTAGATTTGTTATTGCCACCCTCTTAAATGTAAATTCCGTTATTAGCTTATCTTTGTAACTTGACTTAGGGTTTATTGCCGTACCATTTTCCTAGCGTTGCTGTTGTTGCTTAACTTTGTAAAATACATCTTTCGCGAGGGTTTATCGTAGTTTACAGGTAGGGTCCTGATCTTTATTTTTGTTTATTTATTAGTTTGCGGATTAGCCGATAGAAACCCTCCGAACTAGGCTAGGTGCCTGCATATTTTGAATAAATATTTCTACAAGTTTTACTTAAGCCTGGAAGTTTATTTCTCAGTCTAGCTTTAGGAGGTGTATTTTCTTAGGCGGTCTTTGACCTCTTTAGCAACCATGTTACCACGGATCCCTTGGATCATGGAATCTCGTGCCGCTATGGCCTATAAGAAATTCACCTGATCCTCATGGCACATGGGTCCGGCAGGTGAGGTGTTTGGGATGTAATTTCGGTTGTTGGCAACCCTGATAGCTCCTCTGACGGGCACAGTACCCTGGTACACAACCAGTGTATCATATTAGGTTTTAGTCCCCACGTATTTCCATACATCCTCCTCACAGTCATGAAGGAGGTTACACATTTATTGTATATTTTGTTCAAATGCTGGTTCCAGGTTAACTTGGAGTCAAGAATTCCTCCCAAGTATTTAACCTCTCCCTTCATTTTAATTTCTTCACCTTTTAGAAGCAGGGAACTTGTTTCCTTCAGGTTTCTTCTTCTGGTGAATGGAACGATGGCTGTTTTATGAGGACTTATTTTAAGTCCCTCATTTTCTGCCCAATTATATATAACGTTAAGTGCAACTTGCATTCGTCCCTTAACGGTGTTAGCAAATTTTCCTTGGACTATAATGACGATATCGTCAGCATAGCGAAATATATTGTAGTCTAGTTGACTTACTTTATTAAGCAGTCCATCCACAACAAGGTTCCACAGCAGAGGGGATAAGACCCCTTCCTGCGGACATCCCCCCGTAACCCTTGCAGACAGGCTGCTTTCCATACATGTTGTGTGTATCACTCCGCTTTTAAGCATGGCTTCGATCCACCTGCAAGAGGTTTCATCTAGTCCCCACTCTCGGGCAGCAGTGATCATTGATTTAAAGGAGGTATTGTCGAAGGCTCCCTCTATATCCAGAAAAGCTCCTAACGCTACCTCCTTTTGTTCCAGAGTTTTTTCCAGTCTTTGTACTACTTGGAAAAGAGCTGTCTCTGTTGACATACCGGCTTGATAGGCATACCGGTTCCAGTGCAGAGGTCTCTCAGCCAGTGCATCATCCCTGATGTGTCTGCCAAGCATTTTCTCAAAAGTTTTTAGAATAAAAGACATGAGTGTGAGAGGTCTGTAGGACTTGGCCCGGTCCAAAACTTTCCCAGGTTTGGGTATGAATACCGCCTAACAGTGTCCCCACCCCATTGGTATATAACCTAGAGCTAAACTATCTCTAAGTATATTAATCATAATCCTTGCAAGCATTTGAAAACCTTCTTGGAGCATGATGGGCATTATTCCATCACTTCCTGGGGATGTATACGGTTTAAATGAGAAGATTGCCCATTTTAAAGTTTCATAGTTAACCACCTTCCTGGCTATCTCCCAGTATCGCCTGTCTGTTTTCCAGGATGGAAACTCCTGTTCCAGGCTATCCCAGCCTCCAGGAGGTTCTTCTATGATTTCCGAACCTGGGGAGTGTACATGAAATAGTTCTTCCATGGACTCTTCCGCGGTTCTGGTGTATTCTCCTTTTTCTCGTTGGAGTGAGTTTATGCTGTTTCGGCTATCCTTAGAGAGAATTCTTTGAAGTCTGGCACATTCCGGAGTCTTATCTATCTCCGAGCAGTACCTTCTCCAAGATTCTCTCTTCGCCGATCTTAAGGCTTTGTTGTAATCAGTCAGGGATCTCCTATATTCCTACCTTTTTCCTGATTTTTTTACTGCATTGAACAGTCTTATTGCCTGTTTTCTTTGGTCTGCTAGGTCTTTACTCCACCAAGGGATATTCCTGTTGGACTGCCTGGCGACCAGAGGGCAGGTTTCTTTGTAGGCTGAAATTATTGCATCCTGTAATTGCTCTGCAACAATTTCAACTTCTTCTGTACTTATAAAGTTTCTATTTATTCCCCTGAGATTCTTATCTAGTTCTCTTTTGAAGCTGTCCCAGTCAGTTCTCCGGGGATTACTGTAATATTCTGTTTGTCGTTCTAATCCCGCCATGTCGAATATTATATATCTGTGGTCTGAACAACTTTCTTCCTTATATATATGCCATTCACTTACTCTGCTCCCTATGTAAGGGGGTAGAAAAATATATATCGATAACCTCCTTTCTGTTTTTAATCCAAAGGTTGGTTTATTTCCTTTGTTCATTATGTTCAAATTACATTCCAGAATGAATTCTAACAAGGACTCACCTCTGGGGTTGTTGTTGGTGCTTCCTCAACCCAGGTTGTGTGAGTTGGCGTCACATCCCAGAATTAGGTGTTCGCATTCTTTGTCACTCCTTGCAACCAAGTCCATTACTTCCTTGGTTGGTGTTAACTGTTCATCGTCATAAGGAAGGTATGCAGATCCAAGGATAATTCTCCTTGACCCTTCCTTTGATGATGTCTGAATTGCCACTGACGTGAGGTCTCTGGAACAGAAATTCATCAGCGGCAGTAGCTTTATTCCTTTTTTTGGCAAGTATACAGGTTCTATATGCCATTCACTTACTCTGCTCCCTATGTAAGGGGGTAGAAAAATATATATCGATAACCTCCTTTCTGTTTTTAATCGCAAAGGTTGGTTTATTTCCTTTGTTCATTATGTTCAAATTACATTCCAGAATGAATTCTAACAAGGACTCACCTCTGGGGTTGTTGTTGGTGCTTCCCCAAGCCAGGTTGTGTGAGTTGGCGTCACATCCCAGAATTAGGTGTTCGCATTCTTTGTCACTCCTTGCAACCAAGTCCATTACTTCCTTGGTTGGTGTTAACTGTTCATCGTCATAAGGAAGGTATGCAGATCCAAGGATAATTCTCCTTGACCCTTCCTTTGATGATGTCTGAATTGCCACTGACGTGAGGTCTCTGGAACAGAAATTCATCAGCGGCAGTAGCTTTATTCCTTTTTTGGCAAGTATACAGGTTCTGGGAATCTGATTTGTCCGACTGAATATCCATTCACCTCCAACCCCTCCCAATCCCTTTATTTTGCCTTTTACGGCCCAGGGTTCCTGAATGAGAGCCAGGTCACAGTCTCTCATCATTACGCACAGTGCTGCCGAGGCAGCCCTGCTATGTTGAAGATTTACCTGGACCACTCTCATTCACACTCTTGATTCTGGGTTTACCCTTTAATGGTTTGAAGATTATTTGACTTAGGCCGCAAAAGACCTTAAATTGTTTAGCTTCTAGCTTTCCATGAAAGTCAATGTCCACCGAGAATGCCAAAGTTTGGCCGTTCTCGGTCACCTTTCGGCTCATAAGTTGCCATTCACTTACCTGAAGTCCTGAATTCTGTGCCTTTAGTCTATTTTTGATGGTTTCCACAGCAGTTGTAGCTGGAACCCAGACTAGGACCCTTGGCCTCCTTGGAAGGTCTTTGAAGTCTACAACTTGTAACTCCATTCCCTCCCAAGGGCTGCCAAGTCTGCCTATAGCTCCGGATAACCAGTGTTTTGCTTGTTCATTCTCACAGGTCAGCCAGAAGATACCCTGTGAGAATTTGTTGTCTAGAAGTTGTGGTGAGACCTGTTCAGGGTTATCATCCAACATTTCTAGAATTTTTCCTTTCACCAGTTCTGCTTGTTCCTGGTTAAGTTGTTTTTTTCATTACGGCTACCTTAATACCTTTGACAGCGTCCCTGTAGCTCACAGGTTGCGTTGATTCATTCCTTCGATGCTTAGGTTCTCGCTGTTTAAGGGTATTGATTCTGAACGAGGTGTTTTGTAAGTTGAGGTCTTTTCGCTCCTGGACGGTTTGTTTTCCTTCCAGGTCCCTTCTCTCATCTCCCTTTCCCTAATTAGCTTTTCCTTTGTGCTCGAGAGAGTTTTTTTTAGGTTTAATCTCAGTTCCAGACGTGCCTGGTACTGTAACCTCTCCTGAAGTTATTTCAGTCACCTCCATTGTGGAATCTTCTGATACCGACTAGTCTGTGGATGAGTCCATTCCTTGTAACGTTGTTGTTGAGCTGTCGCTTGAAGTTTTATCTAGGTTCTCCATTTGGACCCACGAGTATTGGAGAAATAAATGGTCCACTCCGACAGAGCTCCGATTGTCCGAGCAAGGCTGCATTCTCAGGGAGGTCGCCCAGTTTCCCTGAGGCTCCGTTATAGACACATCACCCTTGTGCCATGCAACCCTTCGGCACGGATTAAGGCAAGCCACACTTAACACCTTGGGGTTGGGGAGCTGTTCCGCGATCTCTTACTCAATATATTCAGAGAAACACCTGTCCGTCTCGTCAGTGGTCAACTGTCGCTACCAGACAGGTGCCGGCTATCCGCCACCTGCCGACGCGTCACGATACCCGCTCAAGTTCCAGCGTTAGGGTTTGCAGGGTGTCACTTCTTGCCTGGGACCCCCCGCTGAGGAAATTTAAATTTAAATTTTAATTTTAATTTTCATTTTCATTTTCATTTTCATTTTCATTTTCATTTTCATTTTCATTTTCATTTTCATTTTCATTTTCATTTTCATTTTAATTTTAATTTTAATTTTAATTTTAATTTTAATTTTAATTTTAATTTTAATTTTAATTTTAATTTCAATTTTTATGCACACGGGGATACATGTCCTCAGCTCAGGAATTGTGAGTGGAAGGAGAAGGGAAGAAATGGCAGTAGGCCTATATTCTATTTTTGGCATTTGAAGGATAGCCTAAGAGATGGATAGAAATTGCACTTCCTTGGGCAAAAGATTTTATGAAATTCCTAACCAAACTGCTGTTTGTCAGGTACTGATTGCTGCTAAAGTGAAGCTACCACGAACCTGAAATATACAAGTTGCATGGTGCAACGAAAAATAAAAATAATGGTTTCATTACGTTATTCTTACATGTCTAGTAGTCTAATGGTACGTCCTTGAGGCTTTATGTTTACATTTTCTTGTGCAGCATAACAAAACGAAGAAACGAGGTCCAAGTTGGATCTTCATACTACCCTACCAGGGAATTGTTACCGCTAGACGTGGAGCACGGCTGTTCTGTATAAATTACGTTATCTCGCATCGTTATGGCTGCAGCGAGCAGCTGCGGAGCAAGAAGGGAACGCATGTACAGTCAAACAATGCCAACACACCGCACAGCGAACGACCCAGCACGATGATGCACACAAATGACATGCGATGAGATTTCGCTGGTGACGACTGCACGTCTATCGCAGGCGTGTGGCTGGGCGGAGCGCGTTAGTTCCGATTTCCGCCACTGGCACTGGTAACAATTCGCTGGTAGGGTAGTACGTGAATGGTTCTGCCAAAAATCTATATTATTACAGTCACATTCCGCAAGTCCCTTACATGCGTGAAGTCTGGAAACAATGCTGCAAATTTGCATGTGCATGGCATTAAAGTGGGGCATATATTTAGACAGTTTCCCTCTCAGCTCGCGAAACTGATCTTCACTTAGATGTCTGCATGACCTTCACGTGAATAACAGCTGGCTGTATGTCTCTCACGTGTTATTTTGCTTACATTTCTCTGATTTGTTGATGTGGACTACCCTACCAGGGAATTGTTACCGCTAGACGTGGAGCGCAGCTGTTGTGTATACATTACGTCATCTCGCCTCGTTATGGCTGCAACGAGTGGTTGCGCGGCAAGAGGGGGAACGCATGCACAGTCATACAATGAGAACACACCGCACAGCGCATGACCCAGCATGAATCATACACACAAATGACACGCGATGAGGTTTCGCTGGCGACAACTGCACGTCTATCGCAGGCGTGTAGCTGGGTGGAGCGCATTAGTTCCGAATTCCACCACCGGTAACAATTCGCTGGTAGGGTTGTAGACTACTGTATGTTTGATATATACACAACAATCCTGTTTTCCACGCTTGTGCTGTAGTGATAACCAAAACATGAGAGGTAACTACTGGCTCATCGCCATAAGGCTTCTCCTCGTGCCCTTCTTACACATAGTAGTGAAGCGGCGTTGCCTATTGTGACGTAATTTTCTTCCTAGTTTCTTCAAATCACGCAACTCTTAACACACGCTTTTCACGTTTGAAGCGCTTTGTGACCTGGGAAATCACCTAGTCTTCGTAGGTGTGATTAGGGCTGACGAGAGGTGTGGTGGGCAAGCGGGACACCAAAACAAGATCTCTATTTGGGCCCAGCTGGAGAAATGTTTTGTTTTATTATCTTCCCGTAGGCCTACTTTAATCTACTACTGTAATAAATGATCCGTTACTACGTTATTAACGGACCAATGAGATACGAGTTGTTGTATAGTCTGCCATCTGTAGATTTATATTTGAAGCGCAACCTGTTCTGGAGTAAATAAAACGCGCCCGCTGTGGAGTTTGTGCTCTGGCTCTATGGAACTCGACTGCAGTTATTGTTATGTCGAGAGAATCGTGTTGACAAAGAGAAGAAGTGAGGACCGAAGACATAACTTCTACTACCGTTTGGTCTGTTTAAAGATGCTGTTGTATAATTATGAATATATCTACCGGATTTGGAAACTATCGAGGAGACATGACGGAATTATGGCTATTGATACCACAACTTCAAAGGACAGGAAAAGGGAATTGTTATTCTAACAGCTCTATCCCCCCCCCCTTACCCTTTGGATAAACCAAAATAATAATAATAATAATAATAATAATGAAAATTAGCATACCCAAAAAATATAATTTAGAACACACAGAAATTGCCCTAATTTAAGTGACTCGGTAGGTTAGCTGAGTTCACAGCAAAAACCTAGGAGTGAATATTCCTATTTTCGTGATATTCAAGAACACCCTGGCGGGACGAAGCTAATTCAAGACAAGCCTGTTGAGAGGAAGCACTGAGGCGTACCCAGTAGGCCGATAATTTTGATCTTGCCACACATGGTGAAGGAAACAGGAATAATCTTCCTGTTGACTGCCAGCATTGAATAAAAACAACATCCAAATATCCAAGTATAATAAAATCTAGAAATGATACAATTAAATTACAATTAAAACCCTTAACCGCTTAACCTAATATTTAAAAGGCAATACAGAATTTAGTTTCAGACAATACTGTAAATAAAATAAAATCAGTCATTGCCCAGTTGGCAAAATTTCATTTCCCAATCATACGATTAATTGAATTACTGAACAGTGAGTAGTATCATCCGCAAAGATAAAGGAAATATAACAACATGAAATTCAGGCCCGGTGCCATTTCAAAAACAAATTGCATAAAGCAACAGACGCGTTCCTTAGCGAACGAAAACTTCCAACAAGCTTCAGAGTCCAGCACTGAATGTCCTCTGGAGCCTATCTGACCAAAGTTAAACCCACGAGGTTCCCACCCAGCTAAGAGGAAATAGGACAATGAATAACCCACCCTGCAGTAAACTACATATAACAGTATGACCAAATTATACAAGCCCTTCCAAAATATTACATACTAATATACTAAATAAAAATGTCAGTCAGTATCTAGCTCAAATTATGGTCAACCTACACATGGCCTTAAAAACACATTACCAAAATATTTTGCAGTCAAAGTTTGTATTCATTAAAGAAAAGTTTCTTTCCGTTGCCCCTCGTATTAAGTTAAGATTGTACCACCTGGTGTCTCCCAGCCCTCCGAGGAAACTGCCCAATGAGTTTCCCCGGAGGCAATTTCTTGTGAGTCTAGTTGTCAGCAAGGTTCTTCACACACTGTCTCTCCAGTCACAGGCCGCAACCCTCGAGCCCAATGCACCCCCACCACACTACTCCAGTCATACCAACGTGACTAGTGGTGCAAACGTGCCAAAACAAAGCCAGAGTCCAAGGTTTACAATTGGTACCTCGAATATCACCCCACACAGTTAGTGCGTAGAATCTTCCCAGGAGTTGAGATGTTTCACAAGGTTCTTGCAAAATATTTTCTTAGAACAAGGGTTTGGCGAAATCACTTAAGAAATGTTGCAGACAGGGAGTGTTCACATCTCCAATGTTCACAGATTTAAACCAGTAGCAAATCTGACTTGACAGACAGGCCAATAATTGGATAGCTTAAGTGGCAGGACACACAAAGGGTAGAATTCCTGGCAGAAAAGGGCTTGGCGAACCCACTTCACCAAAAGATCATAGTCAGGTGCAGGAACAAGGGCGAAAGGAATTCCCAGAATTCCCATGATAGTTTGTCCGGTCACACCTGGAGTTCTTACTGCGTCTCGAAGATAAAGATGTATATGTACTGATTTACAAAATCGGTACAGTTATTAGAATGTTATATCATCGAGAACATCCAGAACGTCGTATTCAAAGCTAAGTGTCATATTTTATCTTGAAGCCTATTATCAAAGAGTGAAGTGTAATATGCAGTTAAGCAAATAGTGTCATGTCCTCCCATCCTTTGGTGATAGTATGTCCCTAGTTCCTGCGGAATTTAAGTTAGATTGGAGATTGTAATTGGTTTTGGTTATACTTGCTTGTCTATTGTCCTCCCCTTTGTATACATAGCGTGGAGAGGAAACGCGTTGTTGTTTGGTTTTTTATTTATTTATTTATTTTAGGTTTATTGCCGTTGTTGTTGTTGATTTGTTTGATTGGTGTTATTTTTCTGTCCGTATTATTCTCATTGTTCGTCATGAAACGTGATAGTAGTTTGGGAGGTAGTTCTTACTAACGTCTACTCCTTGTAATAGTATGGGATGTTACAAGATTTTTGAGTGGTTAGTAATTTTAAGTTTGTTCGCGTATTTTGGGCCTCGACGTGGAGGGTGTGTGTTTGTGTTTCAGATGACTTTCTGTCCTTGTCTGATAGTCGGAACACTCATCAATATTTTATTTGTTTATGTGTTAAGGGTTATTGTGTTTCTTTTGAGATGTCAGTCATTTGTGCAACCTTAAGGATAACCGACTAGGTTTTCTTATTTTCCTTAAGGACTGGGCTGACATATTCATTGGTTTGTGTCGAAAGGCTTTTCATGGTATAATCACGTTTCTAGATATGTGTTTAAGGGTAGGTTAACGTCTTGTTTAAGTGGGAGCTTGACCGAAAGTTGAGGGTAATTTATGGGTTTGTGTTTGTTGCTTTCGGTCGGGAAACAACGTGCGTACTCTTTACGTTTATTAAATGAGGTGTATCGATTATTCTTGCGGTTTGTGACATGTGTATTTGTGGCAAGTACCCGGGGACTGTCATTGATACTCATTTTACTTTCGGCAAGATGATTGAATCTCATGCTTTCGTCCGAGAAGAAGATTTATTCAGAGAGTTTATGAAGTCAGTTGCTGTTTTGTTTTGAGGGGTTGTAAATTGTTTCTCTTAAGGGTTGTGTATGTTTTTCTTTCTTTTATTAATGGTCGTCGTCGTGTTATACTGTAGTAAGTGGATGATGTTTTGACCGATAGTTATCTGTTTACTGTAGTACTTGTTTGTGAGACATATTTTAGTTCATTTAAGGGGTTTTGTTCCTGGTTGGTACGACTTCATATGTTTTTTAGAATATCTCTTCTGGTTACTTTCTGTAATCAACCTGTGGTGGGACGAACGTATTATTTCTTATTTATTTTAATTAGCTTTCCCGTTGAAGTCACAAATGGTAATTTCGCTACGATCTCCAATCTAACTAGGGTTAGGCTTCTCTGCTCTTCCTTTGATAGTCTTTTCATTGTGTGTGTTTTATTTTTATGTTTACCTCTTGCTAATTTGTATACTTTTATTTACAGCCCCATCACCCCTCATTTACCATTTCGTGCGCTACTCACGTCCCCTTTGTTATGTCTTTTATGTGATTAAAATTTTGTCTACAACCTTTACTCGAAGAGTGTAGTAATTGTTCAGTAATCGATTTTCCATCTAGTTCTTAAGGTGCGAGTCAACTCGACTTAGGTCTCTATGGTCCACGCCCTCAACAGCCTCCTCAATAATAATAATAATAATAATAATAATAATAATAATAATAATAATAATAATGAAATGAAAATCCACAGCCTGCTTCCAGTCTCCGACCGGGTCAGGAATGGAATGAATGAAGCCCCCATCTAGCGGCGAGTATATGGACTGTGCCGGCTGCCGAGGCCTGACGCACTCCTCAATAATAATAATGAATGAAAATCCACAGCCTGCTTCCAGTCTCCGACCGGGTCAGGAATGGAATGAATGAAGCCCCTATCTAGCGGCGAGGATATGAACTGTGCCGGCTGCCGAGGCCTGACGCACTCCTCTGGGGCAATGATTAAATGAATGACAGATGAAATGAAATGATAGTGGAGAGTGTTTCTGGAATGAAATTTTGACAGGGAAAACCGGAGTACCCGGAGAAAAACCTGTCTGCCTCCGTTTTGTCCAGCACAGATCTCACATGGAGTGACCGGGATTTGAACCACGGACCCAGCGGTGAGAGGCCGGTGTGCTGCCGCCTAAGCCACGGAGGCTTCCTAATAATAATAATAATAATAATAATAATAATAATAATAATAATAATAATAATAATAATAATAATGTTTTTGTTTTTTGGTCCCTTTCAACTACTGCGGCTATTAGAGAGGCCAGGTGCCGTAATTTCGACCTGAAGGACATCTTTAACGTGCCAGTAAATCTTCGGACACGGCTCCCTTGCATTTGCGATCCTTAAATGCCAGTTGACTGCGCCAGGATTCGATCTTGCTACCTAGGGCACAGCACGTTACCGCTGAGCCACGCTGCCAGTCGGTACGACTCAAAATCAGAATCTTATTTAGCCTAGACGAAGTAACCACAAGACGCATTTTCTGTCGTCTGACTAGAGGCAATTGGAATTCGTAATTAATTGTTCCCAGAATGGACTACTGTACAGTAGCCTACACCTGAAAGAGCATGCCTTCTGTGGTTCTACATGTAGCTTAGTTGCGGTTTATATCCATTCTATTGTACATTGTATGTATTTCCCTTATTTTTTCAGTTTCCAACGGGGTTGGGGATGGGATGCAATGTAATTCTATATGGAGGATGTTTTACGGCCGGATGCCCTTCCTGATGGGAGGAGTTAATGAGAGATGAAATGAATAAAGATGAAACTGGGCAAGAATGTGGAAGGAAGCGGCCGTGACTTGTCAGAAGGTACCATCCCAGCATTTGCCTGGAGTTGAAAAGAGGAAACCACGGAAAACCGTTCCAAGGACGGCCGACGTTGGGGCTCGAGACCGCAGAGAGCTTGCCCCATGGACTAGCACTGCGCGTTAGTGAGCGTAGCTACCGCTGTCGGTGTTTGTATCCTTTCTACGAGTATTAATACTGTACTATACATTAAAACTTCAAGCCAACTTCAAAATCCTTACCTTCCGCATTTCATCATGAGCAAAGAAGGCTACTATGTTACTTTGTTTGGTACGGCGCGTCGAGCTGTGAGACTGTCTTGTTTATTGTGCGAATTAACGAGTGTATCGTCTAGGAAGACGTATAATACTGTATTGTTTGCAGTGCCATTGATGCAATTTTGCAGACCGAGAGGGAAAGTAGTGTATTTAAGCTTCTTCCAGATTGGAGTTCATTTTCGCGCTGTGTAAACAATTATTGCAGTGAATTATCTCTCCCGTAATCCCCTTTAGCACACAACAAGCACGTTGAAGATGATGAGTTTTCATTGTAGACGTACTGTATGTAAAAGAGCTCTGGATCTACTGATCATTATTAGAGAGTTTAGAGCTACACACATCAAAAAAAGTTTTGCATCACCTCGGTTCCCAGATCTCCGGCATATAGACGTTGACTGTGTATATTGTATCCAAGATACAGTCCCTTTGACTGTTCATAGATGTCACTAAAACTGCTCAAAGATGTAAACAACCATGCATGAGCAGGGCCTATTAGACGGAGGGGGTACGACAGCCGATCAGTTCCAGTCATTCCACCAGGACGAAGGTACGCTGCTCATGTTGTCTGTAGTTCTACCATGCCTAGAAGGTCAATACCGCAGTTCGATCGCGTCCGCATTGTTACTTTGTGTCAAGAAGGGCTCTCAACAAGGGAAGTTTCCAGGCGTCTCAGAGTGAACCAAAGCGATGTTGTTCGGACATGGAGGAGGTACAGAGATACAGGAACTGTCGATGACAGGCCTCGCTCAGGCCGCCCAAGGGCTACTACTGTAGTGGATGACCGCTACTTACGGATTGCCGCTCGGAGGAACCCTGACAGCAATGCCACCATGTTGAATAATGCGTTTCGTTCAGCCACAGGACGTCGTGTTTCAACTCAAACTGTGCGCAATAGGCTGCATGATGCGCAACTTCACTCCCGACGTCCATGGCGAGGTCCAGCTTTGCAACCCCGACACCATGCAGCGCGGTACAGATGGGCCCAACAACATGCTGAATGGACCCTACGGAATTGGCATCACGTTCTCTTCACCGATGAGTGTCGCATATGCCTTCAACCAGACAATCGTCGGAGACGTGTTTGGAGGCACCCTGGTCAGGCTGAACGTCTTAGACACACTGTCCAGCGAGTGCAGCAAGGTGGTGGTTCCCTGATGTTTTGGGGTGGCATTATGTGGGGCCGACGTACGCCACTGGTGGTCATGGAATGCTCCGAAACGGCTTTACGATACCTGAATGACATCCTCCGACCCATAGTGCAACCATATCGGCAGAATATTGGAGAGGCATTTGTCTTCATGGACGACAATTCTCGACCTCATCGTGCACATCTTGTGAATGCGTTCCTTCAAGATAACGACATCGCTCGACTACAGTGGCCAGCATGTTCGCCAGACATGAACCCTATCGAACATGCCTGGGATATGTTGAAAAGGGCTGTTTATGGACGTCTTGACCCACCAACCACTCTGAGAGATTTACGCCGAATTGTCGTTGAGGAGTGGGACAATTTGGACCAACAGTGTCTTGATGAACTTGTGGATAGTATGCCACGGCGAATACAGGCATGCATCAATGCAAGAGGACGTGCTACTGGGTATTAGAGGTAGTGGTGTGTATTGCAATCTGGACCACAAATGCTGAAAGTCTAGCTGTATGATGGTACAACATGCAATGTGTGGGTCTCATGAGCAATAAAACGAGCTGAAATGTTGTTTGTGTTGATCTCTATTCCCTTTGTATTTAACGGTTCCGGAACTCTTGGAACCGAGGTGATGCAAAACTTTTTTTGATGTGTGTATTTCAATAGATATAAACCATACAGGTAAGTGGAAAGAGGTGTTGCTGATTCATTTAACCCTAGAATGGTAGCGTTCAACTACAGTACGCGGCGAAAATGGGAAACACATCTGCATCCCCCACTTTTTCCTTTTGTCCAATCCTCACAGGTGTTTGGCAGTTCTAAAATACAAAGCAAATTGGTCAAAATAAAAAAATAGACAAAATCCATAAAAATCCAAAGAACAATCAAAACTAGTCAAAATCTGTCAAATCAGCTCAATTTTAAAAAAATGCAAAAAATCTAAGAAAACTCATAAAATGCAAATTAGTTAAAATACAAAAAACAAACATAAAATTAGTTTAAAAAAAGCTCAAAAGGTAAAGAAAAAGCTAGTCAAAATACAAAAAGAAAACAATAACAATTGGTCAAAAAAGCACAAAAAGTTAAAAAAAACACACAAAAAAAAATTAGTCAATATGCAAAACAAGAGCCTCCGTGGCTTAGGCGGCAGCACGCCGGCCTCACCGCTGGATCCGTGGTTCAAATCCCGGTCACTCCATGTGAGATCTGTGCTGGACAAAACGGAGGCAGACAGGTTTTTCTCCGGGTACTCCGGTTTTCCCTGACAAAATTTCATTCCAGCAACACTCTCCACTCTCATTTCATTTCATCTGTCATTCATTTAATCATTGCCCCAGAGGAGTGCGTCAGGCCTCGGCAGCCGGCACAGTTCATATCCTCGCCGCTAGATGGGGGCTTCATTCATTCCATTCCTGACCCGGTCGGAGACTGGAAGCAGGCTGTGGATTTTCAATATGCAAAACAGAAAACAATCACAATTTGTCAAAATTAATGAAAACCAGATCAACAATCCCCCCCCCCCAAAATAGTCAAAATAAGAAAATAACAAAAATCAAACAAAATTATTCAAGAACAGTCTCCATTCTGTTCGCCTCGAGAGTGAAATAAAAGTTTACGTAAGTGGTAGGTCTATTTATTATCAGTTTCTAGAATCGTCGTTGTCGCCGATGCGAACCGCTACCGATACGAGCATTGCCATTAGCGCTTCCGTTCTAGGGTTAATTGGGCTTGGACATCGTGATCATTTAGTCCAGTGTACTTGGGTGTAATATACAGGGTTATTCAGCTGTGAGGGCTACATCAAATATCTACGAAACCATTTAAGATATCAGCATTCTGTTTCCAAATTCTTAAAATATTAAGGGGCTCATACAACATGGTCCATGTTGTCCCCTGCACATACGTACTTACCGAGAAATCGGTAGCAACTTTTTTTTTTTTTCATGGTATTATACTAATTTCACCGTCTAAAACAGGCATGTGCAACTTGGAATACAAGGTTGGCCAACTACAGAGGACTTACAGGCGTCGCGGGCCCTGTTTATCCGCGCACAATATTTTCACAAGAACATAGTAACTTACCTGTAGTCACATTCAAAGATGATACTCGTTCATCACAAAGAGAAAAACAAGATTATTATAACGGTAATCAAAATGTTCATTTATTAAAGAAAATAGGAGAGTACATATGTACTTACTTCCCATTTTAATGGGAAACTTGGCCCTTCGTGCTCTGAGCCAGTCTCTCAATGTTCGGTGGTAAACTGGATGTTCCAACGCGGAGGCTGTTTTCAAGGTGGAGATCAGTTTTCCTTCCCCTGGTAGCCTATATTCCTCTCTCATTTGGCTTTCCCATAGATTCAGTTTCCTCTGGTAGAATGTCACATGTTCGAAAAGGTCATGAGTCAATTGATCTTGTGTTTGCAGCTTTGAATGCAACTCATTCAAGTGACAGGTAATATCAATCAACAATAAGTAAGTTACCGACACGCTAGTCTTGTACCCTGTCTAATGACCAAGTTAATATTCATGAACAGTCTGCACCTTCCACTAATTTTGGATTTTAATGTCATTTTGTTATTATTATTATTATTATTATTATTATTATTATTATTATTATTTGCTGGAAACGCAGGAATTGTATTCTGTTAACATTTTCCAATATTACAGAACGCACTTCCTCGAGCAATTACTAGCCTCACCCTTAGCAGGTAGCCAAGCCCAGAGTTTGTCATATCTCCCTTATGTAACCCACTCCAAGAGGAATATATTTTGCTACTTCCTTAACACGGCTCTGATACCGATTCTAGGAAAATAAGAACGTCGCCAAACAATGACTAACTTTTTGAGGAAGGTAAGTCCTGCTCCTTCGTCACAGGATTTCTTAGAAGTCAAGGTGTTGGTATTTAGTTACGCCCCCGTCATCGTCCCAACAAGCATGTTGTCATTGGTTGCTACTCCCTCCTACCACAGTGTTATTTCTTACTGGTTATTAACTAATATATGTATTTTCCTTTTGGTGAACTCCATTCGGAAAACCGAAAAAGTTCGTGTCGCTGCCCTCCAAACTAACCCAATATAAAATATCATTTCAGAGTTGCTGGAGCCCTCTTCACCAAATTATACATTCAGACCAAGTGCTCATTTTGTACGAGCTGTCATTTGACAAGACAGACTCTTCAACAAGCATACTAGCTATGTAGATACTGTGTGAGCATTGCCAGATGGCAAGCAAGTCAGGCTTCACATAAATGTAAATATTGTAAAGTACTTGGTATTGGTTAACCAATAAACATCTCTTTTCAACATCTTCAGTTCTTTGAATATTTAATAACTCAGACGCGAGGAGAACCCGTGATCACTTTTGTGATACTTTCAATGTTTAGCTTGGCCCATTTGTCGGTCAAATTTTATTTATTGTTACTGAGATCCCCGAATGGTAATTATTTATTTACAATTGTTAATTGCTTAATTCATATGCATAAAATTGTTATCAATCACTTATTCATAGATATTATAGTTCTCACCTCGAGTGTTTCAGTAGCTCGCTATCTCAGGCGTCCTCACTCATGACATACCAGACATCTACTGGTTGATCCACTGTCTGCTGAGTAGTGTCGACTGACGTCACCCTGACTTTCGTTCGACCAATGGCAGGTCTTTGTCTGGTCGGGCGATCTCCAAACTTCGAGAGAGTTCCATGGTCCCTATTTAAGACGCCGCTTGCTGGCGTTCTTCATCACTTCGGATCAACCGCCACTTCTGAACCACTTCAACACTTCTGATTCACCACTGCTGATCACTTCAACCCGCTGGTCACCGCTACCTCTCATGACACCATCGCTGATATCTATGCTAGCGAGCAGTTACGTCACAAGATCTGCACCATGACGTATTGCTCAAGATGGCAAGAATAATTGCCAGCCGCTGTACTCTTCAACTTCACCTTAGAGGGGATACTTGGAATCGTCCTTCAAAATATCTCTGGATCAGCTCTTGGAAACTATAAATGTCATTCCTGCGCAAGAAAAGAAAGTTGACATTTTATCGATGGTGCACATAACTCTAGGCCATGTACGCCTCCTTCCAAGAAAACCGTGAAGACTTTTAAATCAACGTGTGCTAGCTGGAACTTTTTTAGGAGCTGGCTCTTCAACGCTCTTCAACTCTCTTCAACTCTCTTCAAAGATAAGTTTAATTTTATAAAGAGCTTATATCATACAAGTTATTACACTCTTAATTATTTTTTATGGTTCTCTCTTTTTATAAACTGCATTTATATATATTAAGCTCAACTTTTCTCCAATCAAGCAAGCTTTTCATGGACCTTTCTATAATCTGGGTTCTGTAATCAGGCCCTCACACTTTGCTACATTTATAACTGTTAATTTCTGTAATAAGCACTTAAGTGCAATTTGTTTGTTCATTATAAATTTATTATTAGGAATAAAAATTGTTAATGCATTGCTCCCTATATTGGTTTTCTAGTCACGTATTTCATGCCCAATACCCTCGCACCGTTTCAGTCTAATTTTCTTGACCACAGTAGTTATTTTGGCCAGGCTTTCGCCTGATGCGTTTCGTTCTCCCGTATGGGGAAGTTTTAGGACAGAATTTATACTTCTCCAACCCGTGAGGACTGAATCAAGTAGATTCTCACTGAAAATCCTGGATAAAAATATAAATTTGGTAAGTTGATCATTCTTCGCCTAGACAACCGGCCGGAGATCTACAAACTTATCTCGCTAACCTAGCTTCTGAAGCGATTTGCAGCACAGTGTTGAGTGGGGATGGGGTGCAGGGCTGTCGTTGGGATCGGGACTTGTCTTAACAGGGTTGCCAAGCCCAGAGAGAAAATTTTCGCACAGTATTGTCGAGGGTTGGAAAAAAATTACTTCAATTTTTGTAGATTACGTAAGAAATACATTTTCAATAACTGTAAGGGTTCAGCAGGCCGGGTACGTCCCGGGAGCCTGCTGTTGCTCATGGCTGCTCTAGAACAACTACGAATCAAATGACAAGTTCATTGATGTGCTTATTTTGCAAATCCGACGAATACTTTTTGAGATATTAAAGGTTTCCATAGGCTATGTGTTGGCATTAGACAGAAAGCGATGCACTAGCCGCTGGAATGTGGAGTGCATGATTCTCTTGCGTGACCCACTCCTTGTTGGCAAACTCACATACCGAATTGATTTCATTCATAGCGTACTGTGATGTGTGCATTTTCAAAATCCAGTCTCTAATGTACGTGTGCCTTTCTCCCCGAATCCTAGTGGATATATCTGAAAACACCTCACTGCATAGGATAAATAATAGGTACGGAATTTTAAAGTACTGGCGGACCTGCGACTGTGACTTAATGTCCATATTACAATCAGAAAAGCACAAAAGTCGCCCATTTAGTTAATTATGAACGTCCCGTCTAATGTTAATTCTTACGATTCTGGTTAACCATCAAACATTTTGAAATTAGTTTAGTCCCATTGAAAAAAACACAGTTGCTACTGGTTTCTCGTTAACTACGTATGTGCTTCGGACGACAAGGACTGTGCTGTATGAGCCCCTTAATAGAATATAAGAATTTGAAAACAGAACATCGATATCGTAAACGGTTCCGTAGATATTTGAGGTGACCCTCTTAGCTGAATAACCCTGTAGGATATATATATAGTGTATATAGAGAGAGAATTTGACGGATACTCTGTGTTATTAGGGTGTTTATAGAAGTGTGTGTAGGCTATTTGTAATTCAGGTGTGAATTGGGAAGGAGGTGGCCGTGGCCTTATGGTGAAAATGGGAGACCACAATAACCATTCTCAGGGTCGGCTGAGGTGCGAAACAAACCCATGCTCTTCCTATGCCAGCAAGGCACGAGCTAACGCGTTGGCGCTCTCGGCCACCGTGGCCGGCTATACAACCTGTCACAATAAAGTCCGGTGAATGGTCCTATACTATTAACATAGATGAACAATGCACGGCAGTGACCCTATTGTCCTTCGAAATAGTCCTCTCCCGTAACTATGCAATGCTCAGATCGGCGATACATGTCCTGGAAACTTTGCAAGAAGGCGTCCTTTGGGATGGTGTTCAAAAGGCTCGTCACGTGACCGAAAAGTTCGGTGAATAAATTCAGAACGGTCGACCTGGCAACATTGGCGACACACAATGCAACGTGTAAAAGACGTCTTTGACACAGTGCGTGTTTAGAAGGAAGAATTTATGCAACCTACCATGCACACCTGTTCGGCGGGTTGCAGTGAGAAGGATGAATATATGCAACCTACCATGCACATCTGTTTGGCGTGTGGCAGTGAGAAGGGTGAATGTTCTGTGGAATGGAATGGCTTATCTGAAAACCATCGTCACGGGCGAAGAGACCTGGTGTCTGTGGTACGACCCTGAAGTCAAGCGTCAAAGTATGGAGTGGCGGGGTCCAGGTCCAGGGTCACCGAAAGCCCTGAAGGGCCAGAGGTTTTCCAACATTTCGGACATCCAACGTAATGTGACGACCCAACTGAAGACTATCCCTAAAGAGTTTCCAGGACTGGTACAGACATTCTCAGAAGTGCATAACCATCCACGGGGATTACTTCGAAGGACAGTAACTGCTGTTTCAGGTAAGCCAACAATCCGTTCGTAATATAGACCCATTCACCAAACTTTTCGGTCACGTGACGAGCCTTTTGAACACCATCCCAAAGGACGCCTTCTTGCAAAGTATTCAGGACATGTATCGCCGATCTCAGCATTGCATAGTTACGGGAGGGGACTATTTCGAAGGAAAATAGGGTCACTGTCGTGCATTGTTCATCTATGTTGATAGTAGAGGACTATTCGACGTACTTTATTGTCACAGGTTGTATATCATGTACTCTTGTTAATAGAATTCTGTGTATTCAGTTTGTTTGGGATAAATATCATAATAATAACTTTAAATAATAGATTAATGGGTACACACATTTAATTATAACCATAATGTTTTGAATAACACAATCCTCTTTTGTTAATAATTAGCAAACTGTAGCTCGTCTATAATAATAAAATTGGTCAATTGTATGAATTTCAGGAGGATAATATATCTGTAATATTCCAAGTCCTCTTGAAAATATACTTCTGTGTATTCAGTCTGAGTGGAATTAGTAATATTAACTAGAAATTGTTTAAATGTTATAATTCTGTGATATTTAGCGAACAATGAGATAAGTTATTACTTATTATAAGTGTTTTCCAGTGTTGTGAAGTGTTGTTAGTGTGCAGCTCACCAATCAGTCGACCAACTAAAGAGCCACCCTCACAGGAGATAAGCTATCATGTAAATTCAGAAGATTCGTAGTGTCACCGATATGACATGCGTCATGACATTAGAACTACCCCAGAATTTAACATTAGTAGAATGACGTCGCGGAGCAGAGAAAACGCCGCGACTTTGAAGTTGCATGCATGAAAAAAATGAATATGCTAAATAATGCCATAAGGAAATTTTTGATAATATAGTAAAAGGGATAAATCAAGAGAAAATTTGTAGGGTCCACGGGAAGAAGGGGGAATGTGGCCCAAGCTGGCTCATCGGCGGGCTCTTGGTGTCCCCGCCCGGACCCCCACAGGTGTGACGAACTGCGCGCCACCTCCCTTTATATAGAGTGCAACTGCACTCCTTGACTGCGAGAACTAAAAGCCCAAGCAGCCTGAACCTCCCTATGAAGGCTTCCAAAAGGATGGTATATTGGCTTTCACGGCCAGTGAATTAAAACTCAGCAATTCTTCTAGGTTTGTGCCGTGTCTTGTGTGGGGTTTCGCCTAGGACACCAAGCTGGCTCATCGGCGGGCTCTCGGTGTCCCCGCCCGGACCCCCACAGGAGTGACGAACTGCGCGCCACCTCCCTTCATATAGAGTGCAACTGCACTCCTTGACTGAGAGAACTAAAAGCTCAAGCAGCCTGAACCTCCCTATGAAGGCTTCCAAAAAGATGGTATATTGGCTTTCACGGCCGGTGAATTAAAACTCAGCAATTCTTCTAGGTTTGTGCCGTGTCTTGTGTGGGGTATCGCCTAGGACACCAAGCTGGCTCATCGGCGGGCTCTTGGTGTCCCCGCCCGGACCCCCACAGGAGTGACGAACTGCGCGCCACCTCCCTTTATATAGAGCGCAACTGCACTCCTTGACAGCGAGAACTAAAAGCTCAAGCAGCCTGAACCTCCCTATGAAGGCTTCCAAAAAGATGGTATATTGGCTTTCACGGCCGGTGAATTAAAACTCAGCAATTTTTCTAGGTTTGTGCCGTGTCTTGTGTAGGGTTTCGCCTAGGACACCAAGCTGGCTCATCGGCGGGCTCTTGGTGTCCCCGCCCGGACCCCCACAGGAGTAATGAACTGCGCGCTACCTCCCTTTGTATAGAGTGCAACTGCACTACTTTACTGCGAGAACTAAAAGCTCAAGCAGCCTGAACCTCCCTATGAAGGCTTCCAAAAAGATGGTATATTGGCTTTCAAGGGCGAATTAGTGAAATTGAGTCTGAATTATGCAGAAATGAGGTTCGATTACGGTGATCGTTCAATAAAAGATATAAGTGATGCAAAATGGAATATAATGGTAATATTGAAAGATAAGTGTAATTAAGGGTAATGTGAAATAGTAAATCATCGTAGGAGAAAGTTTTGAGAACATTCTGTGTAGTAAAGAATTATGAAATGAATATTATAGACTTAAGGCGAGGATGGTTAATGAACACCAGTCAGTCATTCTATGTAATTGATGACTCGGATTTATGGAACGCAATATCCAAATTAAGCATAATTTTAGTGAAATTCATCTTTCCAATTTGTAATTAATGATTATATCGGACGAAGCATGTTACATATTTTGAGGTGAGATAGTGTAATTGTGTATTGTTCTAGTAGATGCTATAATGAAACAATTTGATCTAATGAAAGGAAACTTGGATCAAAGTGATATCAAAGGATTTTAACATGTTCTTAAATAGCGATTGATGATTGAAATTGCATTGTGAGTAAATCGGAAAGACGTTCAAAACGAATAAAGTGTAAGTAGCGTGTATAGAAATTAGAAAATAAGCAGGGACATCCACGATATTAAATAAAATGATTAGCTAGAAGGAGATCTAATAGAACAGAATTTTGTAAGGTTTCATTTTGAATTTGGAACATTTCCTTTTATTGAACCATCTCAAACATGAACTTTATAGTAGGAGATGAGTTGAAATACCAGTGTGCATTAAATTCAATATAACGAAGTAACATTAGGATGGATCTCCGTAAGTTCTATTATCTCAATGGATAGGGCACGAAGAGATTTTGCTCCCATTAAAGGATCTTCCGGAATTAACGATTTATTTTCTTGTGCACTGGAAGTCTTAACTTAGACAATCTCCGAGTGTAGGGATAGGAGTTGTATGTATTATTTTATTATTTTGTAACCAGTGCATCCACAAATAAATGCAGATTATTGTATCTTAATCTGTGCTATCTTTTATGGTCTTCGCAACGTTACATGTATGATCGGAGAATATAATTTTAGGATTTTCCCCATGAAATCCAGTTCCAATTCACGCCCTGGGATCACTTAGATATCGTCCTCCCGGATTATTATTTCGTCGAGCCTGAATTTGTTTTGATCATTCATGATTTGTATTACGTGTTGCACCGAACTCTCGCTGCGGATTGCGTTGATGAGCCGGTCCACACACTCCTTGTTTGGAGTATCAGGCACAGTAGGATTCTTGATATATTGAATCTATCTCAAATAACTGTATTTTGTAACAATGCCACAGCGTGAAGTGTAAATTATAATAATTTTATTAATGCAGCCAATGGCCATGTATTTTTCTTTTAAGGACGGGTCAGGGAAGGGATTATGAAAGGAAATCGGCCGTGGACCTATTGAAGGAACCGTCCCGGCATTTGTCTGGTAGTGAAAATGGGAAACCACGAAAACCATTTTCAGGACGGCCGAGGTGGGTTTCGAACCCACGCTCTCCCGATGCCACCGCAGCCGGTAATTATCATTGTTTTTAATACGTTTTAGGGGCTTGGGACATCTTGGTCGTCAGCATTGTGTACTTGGATGTGTGATAAATTTGCCTGATAATTTGTGGTTCTGTGTTGACTGTAATAGTGTGTATTATTGTATTTTTAAGAATCTAGGATTCAGGGAGATACCCTGGGACGATAAACGAGGTACCATCCCTGGCAGTTACCAGCAAGTAATGTGAAAACACTCGGGGAAAATCACAATAAGGATGGCCACTGTTAGCGTCGGCGTTATAATATACGATCTTCGCCGTGCAGTCAAAGTACGTTACGTAACGATTACGGCTACGCTGCATGGTCGTAAATAATAAGCGAACAGTTATGAATTATGAAATTAGCTAATCTCTAAATGTATCGCGCACTTCGCTGGCTTTACCAATGACCAAACATGTATAATCGAACTACTCAAAAATTGATCGTACTAGCCTTACATCGTGCGTAACATATCTCCAGTTGTATGTAATTTGTCACGAACTGTGACATGTCATTTGAAACCAGCAGTCACTTCATACGGCTACTCGCTACCAAGAGCGTGTACTCCCTATGAAGGTTTGTAGAGTATAGCTTTTGTGATTCAGGGGAAATTTTGTCCAAATCGGAGCACTTCATGAATCATCTTGTTGTCGATGTTGCTTCATATGAGGGACTTAGAAATCGTGACCAGTTAGCTTCGCGTACTCAGTCACGGTGGCCGAGAGCGCTGATGTGCTAGCTCGTGCGTCGCTGGCATCGGAAGAGCGTGGGTTCGAATCCCACATCGACCGCCGTGAAAATTGTTTCCGTGGTTTCCAATTTTTATCACCTGGCAAATGCATGGAAGGTTCCTTTCAACGGGTCCATGGCCGACTTGCTTCCAAAATCCCTTCCCTAGATCACCTGGGTGATCAGCCTGTCACCATCCCTAGTTGTATTCGCTAGCAAAGTGTGTTCAATTCTCAGGCACCATCCTTGCGACGGTAGAGGAATGATCCCTCGCAGAGTCCGTGGGTGAAGCCCAGCTGGGAGGATAAGCTATAATAAATTAATAAATATATAAATAAATGAAGTCAGATAAACTGAGTTATTGTGGTGACTGTAAGAGAGTGTCTATTTATGAAAGGACGTGGTCGTAGCCATAAGTTAGGAACCATCCTGGCATTTACCTGGAATAAAAGTAGGAAAGTACGCAAAACCCTTCCAGGATTGCTGGGACGGAAATCGAATCTACCTAATCTCAGTTTTGCATCTCGAGACTGAGTGCATTCCGTTCCAACCCTCAAACCATTTTTTTTTTGGCAAAGCCAGGAATCGAACCCAGAACCACAGTGGTTACAGCCAAGTCCACGAGACGTTTGACGAGGAACAAAATAAACTGATGAGTTAAGATGCTGGACGCGTGTGTACTTCTAATTCCAATCCTGTATAGAAGTAGGCTATGATGCGCTGTAACTGATAATTTTTCAATCAACTGGTCCTGTCCTATTAATGTGCCTCGTTGCAACGTGGCTAACATTCTTGGCTGTCACCGCGGAGGGTCGGATTCGATTCCCCACTCTGCCAAGAAATTTAATTCTGGTCTGAGGGATGGAACGTGGTACAATCAACCTTGTGAGGCAAATATGAGAAGAGATTGGTTTGATTCCTACCACAACCATCCTGGAAGTGGTTTTCCGTGGTTTCCCACTTCTACTCCATGCGAATACCAGGATGGCCACGGCCGCTTCCTACCCAAATCTTACCTCAATTAAAATACACACATTATTACAGACATCACAGTGACACAGGTTATCAGACGAATTCTACACACACCCAAGTAGACGGGACTCCATGACCACTAAATGAATCAACAACAACAGCCTGTCCTATTAGCTGTTTATGAAGGCTGTCGCATTTTAAAAACTCTGAAATGACATTAGACTCCGGAATCAAACCCACAATATAGGGGGTTTGAGAACAAACAGTTTATATTATACAACTCTCCGCCTGGCTCACTAAGTAGTGATCTTTAATTTCCTAAATTTTCCGATTTCTCTGAAGTAAGAAGAAAAACTCGTTTCAGATAAGGAAAACCATATATTTTTTTAATACAGGCCTAAGTAAGAAAAGTCCATATTTGTCGTAAAATATTGGTTTAAATGGGTCTAACTTTTGTGGAGATCCATGCTGATCACGTGGATACAAAATGTTGTGAGGTCCTTAGTGTTCTGGGCTCAACGATCATACCCCCACCGTCCAAGTGTCATACAAAGTATTATTTCATGCACATACTTTATTCTGCCAACCCCGGTGGGAATGAGTGAAACTTGAAGTCGTGGCTTATAATATATTTTAAAGAAGACCGACAATTAAATCATACGATTTCACCCACGGACGGTGTCTAGGAGCTTAACACACTTTGTCACCAGATACAACTGGGGATGGTGACTGGCTGATCGCCCAGGCGACCGCTAACTTGGGTCTAATTAAGGAAGGGTCACTGAAAGGATTTTGGAAGGAAGTTCGCCGTGGACCTGTTGAAAGGAACCGCCCCAGCGTTTGCCTGGTGGTGAAATGGGAAACCTCGATAACCATTTTCAGGACGGCTGAGGTGCGATTCGAATGCACGCTCTCCCGATGTCAGTGAGGCACGAGCTAGTGCGTTAGTTCTCACGGCCACCGTGGCCAGTAGCTTAAAAGATACGGTATTTTAATATTATAGCTAACGATAATGATCGTGTGGCCTCCGGAGAGGCCGAGTGCAGGTCTTTCTAGTTGACGCCCGTGGGCGACCTGCGCGTCGTATTGAGGATGAAGTGAGGATGAAGACGTCTCAAACACGCAGTCCCCGAGCCACGGGAATTAACATCAGGAGATTAAAATCCCTGATGGCTCGGGGCACTTCGGCCACGGAGTCGGACATATTATAGCTGACGAGGAAACTCTCAGCAGACATAATGGCCGAGAAGAGTAGAGCAGACTGTCATTCCAAACGTTTGCATAGGCAATATAAGAAAAGGATTGATAAAAATGTGCCACGTACATTTGAAGACGCCGGATTGAGCGAGAGAGAATCCAGTAGTGGCTATTTTATAGCATTTCTAGAAGTTTTCGGCATAAATGATTTCACAATCGAGTGCAAATTATAATTATGCGGCAATTTCAGGTACTGCTGCCTGCTGCGCTAGTGCATAGGTGGCCAAACAGCACGCCGGGCGCGCTAGAACGCTGGCTTCACGCCGCGCCGGCCGGCGTGTTTCTGGCACGTACGGCCTTGCAGCTACAGTATGGTGGAGAATAACTATGTATGTCTGTCTTTCTCGCTCGCTTTCCCGTCTGATTCGCTCTCTTACTGCCTTCAGCCTTTCAATGCATCGAACGTCAAACGGTCGCGCACCGGTGTCCCTTATATCGCTAGCTGTAGTGTCACTTGATATTATTTGATCGCGGCGATATGTAGCGAAACGTTTGACTATGGCTGTTGGTTTGGTTTTCCTTTCTAGCTGATATCAAGAACATTGCGGTGTTTGAAGCCATATTTTCAGTGTTGCCTTAGTAAACAAGAGTTTAGTGTGACTGAAAAGCACTAAACTCTTGATATCAAGAATATACAAATCTTTGATCTACTTTTTATTTGTTCGTCAAACCATTTGCAATGTAGCACTCGA
The DNA here is from genome assembly GCA_946902985.2 of Meconema thalassinum. Taxonomy (NCBI): domain Eukaryota; kingdom Metazoa; phylum Arthropoda; class Insecta; order Orthoptera; family Tettigoniidae; genus Meconema; species Meconema thalassinum. Next base: position 1,061,454,526 of record OX336389.2, on the reverse strand, counting down.
CTTAAGGATATTTTTTACTCTGTGGAAAATCTGCCCGATTTCTTTTCAAAATGTCCACTTCGTTGCATAGTGGCTAGCACTCTTGGCTGTAACCACGGAGAACCGAGTTTGATTTCCAGCTCTGCCAAGAAATGTAATTCTGATCTGAGGGCTGGAACGGGTTATATATACTCAATCTCGTGAGGCAAAAGTGAGAAGAGGCGGGTTCGATTCCCACCTCAGCCATCTTGGAAACGGACTTCCGTGGTTTCCCACTTCTACTCCAGGCGAATGCCAGGATGGTTCCTAACTTATGGTCACGGCCACCTCATTTGGATTACAAATAAGTTACACACACTAATAGACTACAGCCATCACAATTACACAGGTTATAATTACAAATTACACACACCCAAGTACACGGAACTACGTGACCACGGTGTCGAAAACCCCCTAAAAGAATCATCATCTACAACAAAATCAACATCTATTCAAAATTACCGCAGGAAGAGTATCCGAAATTGCACTGGCAGGCCGCACGCGTGTTATCAATCTTTGGAACATCGTATATCTGCGAAACGTTTTTCTCTGCATTGAAACTTACAAACCTTACTTGCTTGGATTTTAAACAGTGAGAAATATTGATAAGGAATCATAGGAGTCATTTAAGACATAGCAATTTCGGTCACAGTTTTATTTTTCTTGTTTTTAATTTGTTTCAATTTGTTTTCTTATATATAGAATATCTTTTTGGAAGCCTTCATATGGAGGTTGAGGCTGCTTGGACTTTTAGTTCTCGCAGTCAAGAGGTGCAGTTGCACCTTATATAAAGGGAGGTGGGGCGCAGTTCGTCACTCCAGTGGGGGTCCGGGCGGGGACACCAAGAGCCCGCCGATGAGCCAGCTTGGTGTCCTAGGCGAAACCCCACACAAGACACGGCACAAACCTAGAAGAATTGCTGAGTTTTAATTCACTGGCCGTGAAAGCCAATATACCATAAAATGTTCAGTTTGATTGCTGTCAAATATTCGTATATATTGAGAACTGTCTAAATATTTCGGATGGTCACCATGTTGGATTGTTATATGTATAGGCCATAGAGTTATGTACCATTAAAGGACAATTATTGCGTAGGTTCGTTATTCAAACTTTCACTTCGATCGCGTGATTACGACACAAGAAATACAAACTTAATTTTAAAATTTTGCACAGCCCCCATCTTGAGGTGATGTAAACAATTGAACTAAATTACATGCCAGTACATTATAATATGTATACACATTTACTGTAGGCCTACCATATTTCACTGCGCTCAGTTGGTTAAATCGCGAGAAAAGTCTATTAAAATGTTTCAAATTCGTTTGGCCGCCATGTTCGATTTGTACGTAACAGGTTTTTAAAAGTTACATAGGTAAACTTACAGTAGTGCCTTTCATCACCGTACAATATTTCCGGGTGATATCAGTCATAGTTTCGGAGATATAGAATGCCGGTGAAATATTTCGCACATCCGCCATCTTGAGGTTATGCAAACAATTGAACTAAATTAGATGCCAGTGCATTTGCTGTACCATCTTTCATTGAGTTTGGATGGTTAAATCGTGAGAAAAGTCTATTTAAAAGTCTCAACTTCGCTTGGCCACCATGTTGGTTTTGTAGTTACCATGTCTTTGAAAGTCTCATAGGTGAACTTCTAGTAGTGCCCTTTACCACCATACAAAATTTCAGGGTGATATCGGTAATAGTTTCGTAGATATTGAATGCTGGTGAAATAATTCGCACAGCCGCCATGTTGGTTTGGTAAGACGTAAGGAAATTTGAAGCGCACGGTAGGGGTTTGCCAAAATGGTGCTATGATCTTACCAAGTTTCATTGAAATCGCTCCAGCCGTTTAGACGTTATTAGAGGGACACACATACGCACACACACACACACACACACACACACACGGACAAAAGGTGATCTCATCTGCCTATTTTTTTTTTCATAAAATGAAAATAGGCTAAAAAGAACAAGGTCCACCAAAAGTGAAAAATGGGAAATTGCTACCAATTGTTACCAAACACGTTAACTAATACCGGGTGAGTTAGCCGTGGTCGTTACGACGTGGCTGCGGGCAGTCGCTCACATTCGGGAGGCGAGGAGGTTCGAATCCCCTCGCCGACAAACTTGAAGATGGTCTTCTGTGTTTTCCCATCTTCCTTCCCGGCAAATGCCGGGGTTGGTCCCTAACTATAGGGCACAGCCGCTACCTTCCAACTCCTCATCCTTCCATTCAAAATTTCCTCCCCAGGCAACACTCCACACACGACGGTACTTGTAGCTCACCCCACGGGTGTCTGCTTGGAAGAAGCTACAACCTCTGGCGAGCCGAACATATCCTCAGACACTAACGGGATTAAAAGCCATAAGCTTAAAAAAAAAAGATACAGTCAGTCTGAGAGACTTAACTTTATATCATTTCAAATAACGCATGCTTCAAATGCTACACATGTTAGAAAGGCTCTGGGGGGGGGGGGGGTTCTCGCTTCGCTCGAAGCCCCAGGACTCTTTGCACTCTGCTGCATGACGTCACGCACTCGCCGTCTCCGTTTGCATAACGCCAGACCCCTGGAGTAAACTCAGACTCGGTACATATGCACTGAACAACATGATGACGTCATACACGCCGTAACCGTGATTCATAACGGTAGACCTAAGCATAACGATGAAGTCGACAAGATCATTTGAAATGATGAAAAGTTAACTAATACTAAGCACAAGCGATAAGGATTCGAGCTTCACACCGTTGATATTATTTTTGGCGTTCTATAAAAGAATAACCAGGGTCTCACTGTAAACATGAAAGAGCGATCAAAACAACAATCACCACCACCAAAAGTGTGTTTTTGTGTTAAGTAACGTTTTGTAGTAGGCCTACTCAAGGAACGTATAGCTTGAAGTGTCGTTAGTTTCGAATTGAAAGAAAGAGGCAAGTATTATTATTATTATTATTATTATTATTATTATTATTATTATTATTATTATTATTATTATTATTATTATTACAGTATTATCTTATATAATAAAATAATTGGGAATAAATTTCACCTTTTACTATAACTGAAATATCTTGTCAAGTAATTGTGCTAGGACAACGTCTATTAGCTTGACACATAATGGACATTACGTATTATTGACTGAGTTCCCATCACTTAAAAACCGAAAGTTACATATGGCTGAAATGAGTTCATATCATTTTCCTTCAACAATTGCAGCTTTCTGCTCGAACCGACATTTTCATTACAAAGCACACTGTCGCGAATGTACGTCACGTCAGTTACGTTACAGACAGCACTTTGTATTTTGTAACCAGTCTATCACAAATTCAACATTTTTCCTACGTGTGTCCATAACTCGAATTTATGCTAAGTCAATTATTTGACATCCCCCAACGATTCAAAGTATCGCGGTGCGACTGTTCTTGTAGTGATGAGGAACAAGTGATGAGATATCATCCTTTTTAACTTGTTTAAGATGACGCGGACTGCGGAGTCGATCGTAGCTACTAATATAGATAGCCTATGCTGATGTTGCTTTTAGTGTGTGTATTTGAAGCTGAGAACGGGAAGAAGGAGTTCGTGGCACCTTACCCCAATTGGATGGGATCACCGGAGCCAACCAGACTCATTTATGCACGTTGTTGCTGTTGATCCTTTTAGGGTATTTGCGACATCGTGGTCATATAACCGCGCCTACTGGGGTGGGTGTAGAATTTGTCTGATAACCTGTGATGTCTGTACTGAGTGTGTATTTGTATTTGAGGTAGGATGTGGATAGGAAGCGGCCACGGCCATATGTTAGGTACTGTACCCGTAAATTCGGGAGGATACCTGTTGGGCATCCAAAGCAAAAACTGGATTGGTTTAATTTCTGAATGAGCTCCGGCCTATTCCTTCAGAAATCGCTCCAACAAGATCCTAGAGAATCTACACAGTATCGATCAGTGGTATCGTGGCTACACAATATAAATACACTTGCTCAGAAGCACCTACCTTATAGTTTTCTCGGGGTCTCTCAGGGGCTTAGCTCCAACCTATAAATGAATCCGCGATACCACTGTTTCTAGCTATACATAAATAAATCACTAATCGACAACATAGAAAAACGAACTGGTAAATTTATTAACAATGGTAAACTAATTCTAATATTTAAACATTAAATAACAACAATTAAATAAAAAAAACAAGAAGTTCCGTGACGAATTAAAGAGCCTACTTTTCTTAAAATTTAAGATTCATGCCAATGATGAATTTATATGGATTTATCTAGAATAATGACGAAATTAAGTTGGTAATATCGAAATTTCTAATTAGTTTGAAATACTGTATACTTGGCATAACGTAGCCTAATAGAGAACTACAGTTGGCAGCCCTGATGACTGAATATATTCTTAGTTCCATCTCTTAAGGTACCGTACAGAATACAAAATTTGGTTGAAGTCCAATGGATAGCATGGACGGTACATGCTGTTAGACATTGGATTTAACAGCGCGCGTAAAATCATGTTGGCAACAATGACATACATGTATTGGTCAGAAATAATCTGAAATAATATGATCTATTGTTGTGTCAATTTTGAATGAAATCCATTAGTTAGTATAGAAGTTACATGCATTTTAAAATTGGACTTATCAGCAGGCTTAGAATCATGTTGGTAGCACTGGCGTATATAAGTTACTCCAAATTAATATAGAATGTCAGGTACTATACGTGTGCATAGTTTAAAGCTGTCGGCTTGCATACTTTCTGATATATGGGTATTTGGATTAAAGAAATTGAGAGCATTTATTAACAGTTGGCAGCCCTGGAGGCTCTTAAGAATACGCTCAGTCATATCAGTTTATGTACACATAGCACATACAAAATTTGGTTGAATTCCAATTGATAGTGTAGATGTTATATGCATTTAAAAATTGGACATATCAGCAGGCTTATAATCATTTTGGCAATACTGCCAGGTATGGCCTCCTGGAAATTAAACTGCAATATTATTATCTATACGTGTACCAATTTTGAAATAGCTCCCATTCATACCTTCCAAGATATCCAACATGGAGCTCAAATTTCAATTGCGATTTTTCAGCAGTTGGTAGCACTGACATCATTTTCAAATATGACCGTGAGATATTCAGGTATAGATCTTTACTCCTACCAAATTTTGTTTCGATTGCTCCAGACGTTTAGGAGTTGATAGGGGGGGGGGGACACACACACAGCTAGACAGACAGACAGAAGGACAGACAGACAGACAGAAGGACAGACAGACTCACATTTGTCCGATCTCATAAGTCTACCTTTTCCTCATTTTTGCAAAATGTGAAAAGTAGGCTAATAACACACACTTTCACACGTACTCCTCCACTACAACTAATACTCTATTAGCTTTATGGTGCTGTGAGTTGAATATAAACAAATTTGGAAAGGCCTGAGCCGACTGTAACTATTTAAAACGTTTAAGACAAGTCCACACGCGCCATGCATACTTCAATAGCAATTAAAAAAAACTGGCACGCTCCCTCATAATGCACCTTTCCGAGCGGGATGAATGACCCACTTCTGAATCAGCCTTTCGGTCGTTTGACAACAGAGGGCTGTGTGTTCTCCAACATAACAGACTGGCCTTGAGCGAAGAAGTAGGCATACACGTCCCCTCACTGCTTGGCTCGTTTTTGTCCAGCGGACATTCGCCGTGCTAAATTTAACATTATCTAATTATAAAGTTCTTTATAACTCACACACCTTTCATACAATCTCTCTCAGATTTAAACGTTAGCAGCCATGCATCCTCCCTCAACATTCATGACTGCCGGGGTTCAATTATTCTTAACAATAAACAAATCATTCATTCCAATAACATGCATTCAGCAATACCCTATATTTCAAAAAACATTGACCGAGAAATTATTTCAAAAATTATTTGACTAATTAAATAATTATGCCATTATTTACAAAAGTTGAATCGTTATAATTAACGTTCTAAAACAGGCATAGCTCTCTTTAAACAATACTCCTTCTCTCCCTGCTATATACAACGTAATCTTCAAATATACTTTCATTAAACATTTACTAATATTTTTATACTGCACACACATGGTCATTATTACTGTTATAGACAAAATCAGTCCAATGCTTTCAATCATTTAAGTTCAAATGCACGTAAATACTCAAATCCTTGTTAATAAAAATTAATAAAGGTATTAGCAATAACCTGTGGATAATTACTTTCTCCAATATTTTTCCGTTTACTTAAAACTCTTGTCACTACTGCTAAAGCCGTAGATTTATATACATATTGGAGTTCTCAATACACTGACTGCCCTTCTATACAAATGCCATGGTCTTATCAAAAGAACAATACTCCAGTAATTCCCTCCAATGTGGCAACGCCTTCACGTGAGTACACATATCTCCAAAAAAAACTCATATATCCACTGTATATGGTAATAAAAACTCATCTACTATGTCGAACAATTCTTAATACAGTCATTGTTATCAACATCTCTTCTGTAGGAACTTCAATTAATTACTGGCATTATCTTCCGCATTCTAACACACAATTGCTGGTATAGTGAACTCTTCCTCCAGTTCTTAAAACACACTTCCTTCAAATAAATGACGACCTCAGACAAGTCGTATCTGACCTTCGTAAGTTTACATCATAAAAGAAACTTAAACCTCCACAGTATATATCACATATACAATTAATAAAAATACTGTCCCGTCCACATCTCTGATCTAGCTTTAATTTACACGTCCATGCAATATCGAGTCCACAATACGACACGACACCACATATTGTGTATAAATAACCACATATGTTATTTATCATGTCCATTAGAATTCTATCTTGACTAGGGTAAACCAGCTTCGAATCCCTGTCGTAAGATAAAAATTACCTTTTATCAAATTATGTTTCCATAAAACAATTAAGTGAAGAAAGCCGTTAGCTTTCACAAATAAAGTAAGGATTGTCACTATCGCAATGAGTCTCCATTCGACACAACGAATGTCTATGAGTATGACTTCTATCACATCCAGTTAAACAATTCTTATCAATGCGATGTAACGTTCATAGTAGTTATAATGATATAACAATACCATTCGTGGTTTCTTCTGATCTTGATGACTTCTGTACGATGAGGTGACCAAATTAAATTACTTGAAAAATAATTTAATTGGCATCTCTGACAAAATGTCTACTGCCATAACTCGAAATAAAATTCAAATCGTAGAATGTTAGGATGACTGGTTTAAAATAAGGATTACTGACTCCTTAAACAAAGAATGTAAATCAGTTCAGAAACTGATCCGTAAAATAAAATGAAAACTGGTGAAAGACTATCATCTCAAATGATCTTGCAGAATAAAATGTCGTTACACACATGAAGAATAAAAATATGTCGAAACATGGAAATACATAAAAATATGGAGTAAAACGTTTGCTCAGAATGTCACTATAAAGCTCTCAATAAACAAATAAGTAACACAGCTACCTTATCAGACGACATCTAGAAGCTCAATGTAAGTATTTTGGGAAAATACTTAGTTGTTCCTCAATCCAAGATACTGAGTTGGACCTCAGTTCGATTCCCTGGACCAGCAATCTCGGATAAGGAAAGACGTTTCCTCCCCGATAATCGCCAACCTCCGTCTGGACTCGAATGACATCCTTCTGGCATATTCTTCTTTGTTTGCCGGGTTCTTTCCCTGGACATCTTGACTAATCTTCTTATGTTGCATCTTCTTTCGCCGTCATAGATATTTTTCAGTGTCATCATTGCGTAGAATTGTAGAAATATTCATATGGATAGTGTATGAAATATCTCTAGAGCTTGTAGTTGTTAAACAATGTTCGTATAATGACGTGAATGCACAAGGTGTAAGAGTACATAACGTCTACATTCTGAAGTATTCTGGTTAACGAAGCTCCATGTTGTATCTATATATCTGCATCAGATATGTCCCACGTGCATAAAGTTCTTATCTCATCATCATAACATCGTGATAAATATCGAATAAGTTCTGATGAATGTTAGCAGTCATAGTGAAAATGTTTATACACTGCTCCAAAATGTAAGTAAAGACACTATTACTCACTTGGTTATTGTTCAATGCTGCCTTGCATCAACTATAATGCTTTTCACCTTCAATTTCCAGCGCTTTTCTCTGTCACTTTTAAAATGCCTAAAACTTCAAAACTTTACAACTTTTGATGCTTAAATTTGCACACATACTATAATACAGTTTGTACTGTAGGATAATTCAATTGGCTAAAGTCTATTCTCACTTATCGCTGAGTTATTGCAGTATTAAGAACTTGCAAACTATGCCTAGTTTCGAAGTGCGAAGATCTCCTATCTCGCCTCGGCGATGGTGCTATCTCCACGAGTGGTCTCGCTACCGTACTCGTATAACCCTCGGGATCTTGGTTAACCCGGTGAACACAACTATCTTCTTCGAAGTCCGACGGAATAAGAGCCTCGATGCTTGGGTCTCCCTCTCCACGTCGAGATTTTGGCGGCCATTTCGGACTCCCTCCAAAATTTTAGCGCGCAGTTTGACAATGCTTATAACTGCGTAATTAGACCTTTCTACTCCTTTTAAAGTCTCTATAATATTTTCCTTTAATTTTCTTCTCATTACCAATAAAAAAAAATGTTCTTCTTGGGTCCAAAATGCGTAAATTATCCAAATAATCTAGTTGAAGTTATTCCCGTCTTCCACAAGAGCTCTCCTCATTGGTTGGGGCTTATGTCCAGTGACATAAATTATAACAATTAATATAATATTCCTTAGCAAGTTCCCTGTTGCTATGTCAATTTCAACGTTCTAGAAGCGTCTATTGCACAAGATATCACGTGATCGGATTTTCTCACTGCCTCGAGCTTGTAACACGACTCACTTGTGTCACAGTTCCAGGATTTATATTTGCTGGTTAAATCTTATCATGGGCTTGAAAAATATTCTAATTTAAGTCCAAAATAATTCATTTTTCGGATGCAGTACCATCTCAACATTTGCCTGGAATTGAAGTGGGAAACCACGGTATACCACTTCCAGGATGGCTGAGGTAAGAATCGAAACCGCCTCTTGCCTCACGAGGCTGAGTGCACCGCGTTCCAGACCTCGGATCAGTATTAAATTTCTTGGCAGAGCTGGGAATCGAAGCCAAGCCTCCATGGTGACAGCCAAGAATATCCCATGCTGACCCGTTCTGAAAATTAAATAAATGTCCGTAGAATGTTTTTGATAATCTATGTTATTACGGTGTCTGTATTAGTGTATGTATATGAAATTCAGGTGAAGAATAGGCAGGAGGTGGCCGTGGCTTTGAGTTAGGAACCATCCCGGCATTTGCTTGGTGTAGAATTGGAAGGAGAGCCGACAATTGACCCGGGCCTCCGAGGTGTCAGCCGTTGCATCACGAGGTGGTCCATTTATGTGTTGGGTGTCCTACCTGATACTACTTATTTTTCAGGTGAAAATCACACCCCGCTGTCACCGGGTTCAAATCCCGGCTGCCTGGGTGAATGGCAAGCCGGTATGCTACTGCGCCATCATGTTCCTCAAATTGTTGTCAGATTGTAAAATAAAAATAAAATGTAATTATATTTTTATAAGAAAACGGTAAGGTAACTTTGGCCATTGTAGCTGTAACTTCGTTACTATATTATGTAAGTAACAGTAACTATAGTCGACCTCATGGAGTAGCGAGTAGCCTTCCCTGAGGTCTGGGTTCGATTTCCGGATATCCCAAAAAAGTTAATGCTGGTCTGAGGGCTGGAACGGGGTACACTTACAAAGCCTCGTGAGGCAGAATTGAGAAGAGGCGAGTTCGATTTCTACCTCAGCCATTCTGAAAGTGGTTTACCGTGGTTTCCCCACTATTACTCCAGGCAAATGCCGACATGGTTCCTAACCTAAGGTCACGGTTGCCTCCTTCCCATTCGTCTTCTAAATTACAAACACACATAGCACTCCCACAGCCAAATTGTGTTCAATATTACCTACAAGGGGCTAAATGACCGCAATGTCCAAGCCCCTCAAACGAAGCAACAAAAACGGCAATGCTGCCAATGGCCACGGAATGGATTTTGGAATGAAATCAACCGTGGACCTATCGAAGAGAACCATCCCGGAATTTGCCTGAAAATGAGAAACCACGAAAACCAATTTCTGGTCGGCGTAGGCGGGTTCGAATCCCACGCTAACCCATCCTGAAAATTTAAAAAAAAACGGCTATTGGCTGTATTTATAAAATTATTATACAATTCGAGCTACTATGATTCTAACTACGATGTTTGAGCCATAACTTCCCAACTGAGATCTGGTTTCTCTGCTAGATTACAGTGCAAACGGAACGTCGAATTTTTAGTGTTGACCACCTACAGGGCCTTTAAATATGTGCGCCCCGATAATCAGGGCAAGCTAAGCCGGCTGTGACTGGCGCATATCGCAGGCGCGCGTACGCACTTACGCGGTTCAGCCGGTGGTTAGCGCGCTCCGCTGACTCTTATCGTTAGTTCACACGAATTCTGTCATTCATATGGACATGTATCTGCAAAGCTTAGACGTTAGTGTTGCACGTTTAGTGAGTATTGTGATTACTGTGATTGCTGGTTATGCCTAGACACCAATTCACATTGCACGAACGTGAGTATATTCATAATTCGTATATGAAAAGCAGAAAATCTTGTTCTGAAACAAGACGAACATTTCGAATCAAGTTTCTAGGAAGACCTGTGCCTAATGCCAGTACAATTAGGAGGCTCGATAAACGATTAAAGGAAACAGGCTCCATAAATAATAAAACAGTTGACAGACATTCTTTCATCAGAAGATGTCAGGTGTGTAATACAAGAGAGAGAAGACATTTTCAGCATCGGCTATGAGCACTGTAAGTACACATTATGGAACTTGTTTGGTAAAAGTGTGCAAGTGCGTGCCTACCACCGGATGAACCGGGTAAATGCGTCCGCGATCTGTGCCAGTCACAGCCGGCATAGCTTGAGGTGTTTATCGGGGCGCACATAGATAATGACCCTGTAGCTAGACCCTCACTAAGCGACCTACACCATTCTGCTGACAAAATATAAGCAATATTTGCAGATCCATAGGGTTAGTACTGTTGTTCTGACTCAGTGAGGAAAGCAATGACAAACTACCTCACTCCTTATCTTGCCTAGTACGCCTCAATATAGCGCTGCCTTGGGATTTTGTGGGTATCTACCCACATAACCTAACGGCGGTAGTTTTTGGGGATCCAACCGGCCTTCGGGCTGACTACCAAACAGACATTTCCAGTTCAACCATTAAAATCTAGTAGCTAGGTAGATACCATGATCTCATATTCAAAAGTCAAAACCGTTCTAGGCGATAATAACTTGTAGTCCACTTCTCAGACAAAGCTAGCGAAGTACTGTAATTGTTTGTTATCTCTGTCTAATCTTGTTTTGGTTCCACATGTCGTTACGCAGAAATCTGAATACACATTAAAATGTGTGTGAAATGGAATTGTTCGGGTGCAGACTATGAAAGAAACCCATTGGGTTTGGAATGGAATTCTGCAGCCATTTGCTGTTCTGAGTATAGCAGCTGCAAAGTCAACTGCAACTGGCGTCAGTTGCGTGGCTTCTTTAAAGACATCGTCTGGGATGGGTTGGAGATGTGTGATCCATGCGGGGATCTCCATCTAGGGTCTAGTGGCCAACTTATCAGGAATATCATCACCATATCCACTATCAGAAATATCACTACCTACACCACCATTATTATTATTGATGTGTAACATCTTTCCGCTCGGTTGCTGGATAGTTTTGTGGGAGTGATTTTGAAAAATGGGGACGGAAGTGGATCGGAACGATCGAGCTGGCAGTGGTGGATCGAACGCAAGTATGCACTGCCCACTCGATCGATCGATCGATCGGAAGTGTACTTGCTGGCAGTGGTGGAAAACAGAAGTATGCACTGCCCGCTTGATCAATCGAACGGAAGTGTACTAGCTGGCAGTGGTGGAAAACGGAAGTATGCAGTGCCCGCTCGATCGATCGAACGGAAGTGTACTAGCTGGCAGTGGCGGAAAACGGAAGTATGCACGGCCCGCTCGATCGATCGATCAAGCGGGCAGTGGTAAGACCCAGCTGGCAGTGGTACGAGAAACAATGAGCGCGCGGTGTCGGAAATTGATACCATGACGTACTCTTGGCCGTGTGGAATGTATATGACATACTGAACGGAAAACGCTTATGCGAACTCTGGTGTCAAGTGATTGAAACAAATGACGTGGTACATGTTCGAAGTCTTCGTATCAGTATTTAAATGGCAAAATGCCTTAATATCAAACATTGTAAGTAGTCGGCATTGCCGGTATTATGTTTCTGCCCAGTGGCTATTCAAATATTAACCCACATAACGGCAATGCAGTCATCAATATTGTTACGGCTGTGAGTTTTTGTCATCGCTCGCCGCATGAGTCACAACTGCCCCAGGGCTGGGCTGTGCCCTGCCTCGTGTATTGCGTGTGCCTTATGCAACAGGGCTACTAGGACAAAGGGATGGTCCAGAATGTTCGTGACGGAGCCAGCGAAGGAAACCTCGAGAAGCCGTGAACCCTGGATGGATCTAGAAGCATTTATTGAGTCACCGGACTGCTATATAAGCGGCTTCAACAGTGAGGGGACGGAGTTTTTCTGTGGGTGTGTGTTCTTGAGCGAGTGCGACAGAAGTGTGGTGACGAAGTGCCGTGCGAGTTACGAAATCCCGTGACATTGTTTCCCCAGCTTGTGGACAGCGAAATAGCCTGCAGCAAGTGATCGTAAGTAATTGTGGTCGGTGAACATAAGGGAGAGGAGCAGGTAGTTTCTGTCAAGGCCACCGCACTCATTAGGACGGATTAACTTCTGTGGTCTGTTGACAAGTGAAAGGGGCTAAGAGCGCTCAAGGAAGAGACTTGAGGAAACTGGAGTAAGGTCCTAATTGCTTGTATTCGCTGATGAGTAGTGTAATTTTCTGGCCACAATAAAGTTAATTATTTCTTTAAGCAGTAATTGGTGTTGTGCTTTGTATCCAGTTAACAAAAGTGCCACTAGGGGGGTGGCACGTAACAACTGGTGTCAGAAGCCGGATTACGAACTCAAGCACCAGCACAACACCTGATGGTCCTGGTTTCAAAACCCGAGCAGGTCATTTTGTTTTAATTTTCCTGTGAGTGCATGCCCCTTACAAGGCAAACATCTAAAATGGAAGAGCAATTCGCAGCATTGCTAGAAAAGTTAAGTGGCATGGAAACCAAGATGGAAGACGGCCAGAAGAATTTAACCAAGGACCTAACTGCCAAATTAGAAGACGGCCAGAAGAATTTAACCAAGGACCTAACTGCCAAATTAGAAGACGGCCAGAAGAATTTAACCAAGGACCTAACTGCCAAATTAGAAGACGGCCAGAAGAATTTAACCAAGGACCTAACTGCCAAATTAGAAGACGGCCAGAAGAAGATGGAAGACGGTCAAAATAAGTTAGCGGAGGACCTGAAGAAGATGGAGGACGGCCAGAAGAAGATGGAGGATTGCCAGAAGAAGTTAGCAGAGGACCTGAAGGACAGCCAGAATAAGTTAACAGAGGACCTAACCGCCAAATTTCTGGATGGCCAGAAAAATCTGGAAGAGTGCCTGCTGACGAAATTAGAGGAGAGCCAAAGGAAATTAGAACAGGGCCTACGTGAGGAAGTCGCAGCAGTGGAAAAGAAGTTCGACGCCTTACAAGTGGAAGTTGCCGAGCTGCGCCAACGCCCGCTGATGGGGGTGGAGGAGAAATTCAACGCCTTACAAAAGGAAGTTGCCGAGCTGCGCCAACGCCCACTGACGGGGGTGGAAGAGGAATTCAACGCTCTACGAGAGGAAGTTGCCGAGCTGCGCCAACGCCCGCCCACCGTTACACCGGGAATATCAGGAACGGGACATAGCAGAGTGACGCCCCCAACCTTCGACGGAAAGGTCCCGTGGAGCACCTACTTACGTCAGTTCGAGGCAGCCTGTTCCATAAATAACTGGAACAACACAGAAAAGGCTACAGCTCTCATTGTAGCGCTGAGAGGCGACGCCCTTAACGTCCTTCAGGCCATTCCGACTGGATCCCAGGACTACGCTTCACTGATCGCCCATATGGAGTCCCGATATGGAGATAGCCATCTTCAGCAGGCCTACCAGATGCAGCTCCGGATCCGGGTACAGAAGAACGCGGAAACCCTGCAGGAGTTCGAGATGGACATCGCACGCCTCGTAAGGCTCGCCTATCCAACAGCGCCGGCCGACTTTCTGGAACAGATTGCGACGCAGACCTTCACCGACGGGCTACGGGACTCGGACACTCAACAGGCGCTGCGACTCGCGCGCAATAAGACCCTGCCAGATGCGCTGAGCCACGCACTTGAGTTCGAGACGGCAAAATAGGCATCTAGAATGCACGCGCGGGTGCGTCAAGTGGACGTCGACGAACCAGTAAAAACTAACGAGACCAAGCCCCTGGCCGACGAATTGATGGAGGCGCTAAGCCGTTTCTTCGACAGTCGCGCCACTACCAGCAACGACACAGCCGGAAGACAACCGGAGAGGCGACCTGGAAGAGGACTACCGACCTGCTGGGCCTGCGGTAAGAAAGGCCACCTGAACAAGGACTGCGGTGATCGCCGTCGCCGAGGGTATCCGACGGGAAATCAGTCGTCTGAAAACCGCGCCGCCCAGGGAAACGAGTATTAGCCAGCCTTGGGGGACAAAGGTTGGTTTGTGATTGTCGTCAAGCCCCGGCAGTCCAAGTGCGTGTGACGAAGTTACGGAGGGACAAAAGCAGCCTGATGGTCGACGGAGTCGTCAACGGAGTGAGCTGGCCTCTGCTGATCGACACGGGAGCATCGAGGACCAATCATCAATCCCACCGTGATCCCGAAGTGGAGAATGCAACCCACACAAAGGAACCTCCAGCTAATAACCGCGACCGGAGAGACCGCACCGGTACATGGCGAAGTATCACTGGAGTTCGTCATTGGTCGACGGGCGATAAAGCATCCAGTGCTTGTGGCTGACGTATCAAATGAAGTGATCATCGGACTGGACTTCCTGGACCAGAACAACATCATCTTGGATCACAGTACCAACACTCTGCACCTCGGAGGTGAGGAACTTGCTTTGCAACCTGCGCACGAGTCCATCACCGCACGACGAGTAAGGCTGAGAGAAGACGTCATCGTTCCCGCCAGGACGGAGGTCAGCGATGCCATAATTGTCGACGGAACTGCTGAGGGAGTGGCGGCTGTCATCGAGCCAAAATATAAGGACATCCAGGCAAAAGGATTGCTAGTTGCCAAGACTCTCATCAACACGACGTCGCGGCCGTACGTCCGCCTGTCCAACCTGAACGACTACGACATTAGTGTTCACCGGGACACCAACCTAGGAGTCTGCGAGCCCGTTACCTGGATTGCCCGCATCACAGATACGACGGACAGACACCTGCAGACGGACAGCCGAAGAAGACGCACACTGCCAGAAGAACTACAGAAGCTGTACCATGGATCCCAGGACCATTTAGACGAGGAACGTTCACGCCAACTTCAGGACCTGCTACGCGAATTCCAGGATGTCTTCTCCGTGGGGAGCAAAGACTTCGGCAGGACAAGCTTGGTTGAGCACAGAATCGACGTTGGGGACAGCGCACCGATTAGGGGCCCATTCCGACGTGTCCCGCTCGCCAAGCAAGCCGAAGTCGACAGGATGGTAGATGAGATGAAGGAGCAAGGGGTGATCGAGCCATCACATAGTCCTTGGAGTTCTCCGGTCGTGCTAGTGAAGAAGAAGGACGGGTCCACCAGGTTCTGCGTGGATTACAGGCGGGTGAATGACGTCACGAAGAAGGACAGCTACCCTCTACCCCGGATCGATGACACCCTGGACACCATATCAGGGTCGAGATGGTTCTCCACCTTGAATTTGAAGAGTGGCTACTGGCAGGTGGAGGTCCACCCTAAGGACCGCGAGAAAACTGCGTTCTCTGTGGGCAGCGGGCTCTGGCAGTTCACCGTCATGCCATTCGGTCTGTGCAACGCCCCTGCGACCTTCGAAAGGCTAATGGAGTCCATTCTGAGGGGACTACACTGGAAGACCTGCCTGGTCTACCTAGACGACGTCATCGTTCTGGGGAGAAGCTTCGAGGAGCACTACAGCAACCTGAAGGAGATCTTGTTGAAGCTACGGGCTGCCCAGCTGAAGTTGATCCCCAAGAAGTGTCAGCTCTTCCAGAAGCGGGTCCAGTACCTGGGGCATATCGTCTCCGAAGAAGGGGTGCGCACCTACCCAGAGAAGACCGCAGCTGTGAGGGAGTGGCCAGTTCCGAAGGACAAGTCCCAACTACGAAGCTTCCTGGGACTCTGCACTTATTACCGTCGCTTCGTGAAAGGATTCGCCGACATCGCCAAACCTTTACATCGACTGACTGAGAAGGACCAACTCTTCACGTGGACAGCAGAATGCCACAGTGCCTTCGAACAACTCAAGCAGGCTCTGTGCACCGCACCTATTCTGGCCTACCCCAGACCTGGAACAAGGTTCATCGTCGATACCGATGCCAGCGACTTTGGCATAGGGGGAATCCTGTCGCAAGTAGTGGACGGCGAGGAGAGAGTAGTGGCCTACTTCAGCAAGGCCTTGTCAAAGCCAGAAAGGAACTACTGCGTCACCAGGAAGGAGCTGCTCGCCATCGTGAAGACCATTGAACACTTCCACAAGTACCTGTACGGGCAAGAATTTCTCATCAGGACCGACCATGCATCCCTGCGGTGGCTTCTGAACTTCAAGCAGCCCGAGGGTCAACTCGCGCGGTGGTTAGAGAGGCTTCAACTGTACAACTTTGAGATTCAGCACAGGAAAGGCCAACTGCATTCTAACGCCGACGCCCTGTCACGAAGACCGTGCCCCGAAGACTGCACCTTCTGTGCCCGAAGGGAGGAGAACACCGGGATACAGTGCCGAAGGACTACCGTGGAACTTCAAGGGAGCTGGAGCCGCGAATCTTTCACGCGGGCACAAGCAGAAGATGATGACCTGGGACTGATAGCCGAATGGAAGAGGGCCTGTGTCCCCAGACCCGGGTGGAACATTGTGAGTGACTGCAGCCCAAAGTTTAAGTCCTACTGGGCGCAGTGGGACTCGCTGGTTGTGAGGGATGGCCTCATATGCCGTACCTGGGAGAGCACCGACGGGAAGACATCTCGGGAACAAGTCGTCGTTCCAAAGGCTATTACGGAGGAAGTCCTGGAGGAAGTCCATGGAGGATCATCTGGTGGACACCTAGGGATAAAGAAGACCCTGGAGAAGCTGAGAGAGCGGTTCTACTGGATCGGGTGCCGAACTGACGTGGAGAACCACTGCGCGAGGTGCCACGATTGCGCAGCCAGCAAGGGCCCAGGACGAAGACGACGGGGTCCACTGAAGACCTACAACGTGGGCGGCCCCATGGAGAGAGTGGCCATCGATGTCGCTGAGCCATTCCCGTTAAGCGAGGCAGGGAACCGCTACATATTGGTCGTCAGCGACTACTTCACCATATGGCCGGAGGCGTATGCGCTCCCTAACCAAGAAGCCGCGACGTTCGCAGAGACCCTGGTGAAGGAATTCGTCAGCTGGTACGGAGTACCCCTGGAGCTGCACTCCGACCAAGGGAGGAACTTCGAGTCGCAGGTGTTCCAGAATCTATGCCAGCTGCTGGGAATCCGGAAGACAAGGACAACGCCGCTACACCCTCAGTCCGACGGGATGGTAGAGCGATTCAATCGCACCATCGAGAACCATCTCCGAATAGTCGTCAGCGAGCAACAGAGGGATTGGGACAAACATCTTCCACTATTTCTCCTGGCCTACCGCGCCGCCGTGCATGAAGCCACCGGGTGCACACCAGCCCGGGCCATGTTTGGGAGGGAGCTCCGTCTACCTGTCGATCTTGCCTTCGGTCGACCTGGGAATGATCCGATCCCGGTAAGCCAGTATTGTCAAGAACTGGTCGACCAACTGGAGGACGTGCACGCGTTCGTGAGGAGGAAACTGCGGATCGAGACCGACCGAATAAAGACCCGATACGACCAACAGACGGATGCCGGCGGATTCCACGACGACGACCTGGTCTGGCTCTTCAACCCATTACGGAAGAAAGACCTGTCACCCAAACTGCAGAAGTCCTGGGAGGGACCGTACCGAGTCGTGAAACGGATCAACGATGTCGTCTACAGGATCCAGCGGAGCCCGCGGGCGAAGATGAAGATCGTGCATCGAGATCGCCTGGCAGCCTACGGAGGGACACAGACGGACCAATGATTGATCGGGACGATCAGCCTTTTTGGGAAGGGGGTGGTGTTGCGGCTGTGAGTTTGTGTCATCGCTCGCCGCATGAGTCACAACTGCCCCAGGGCTGGGCTGTGCCCTGCCTCGTGTATTGCGTGTGCCTTATGCAACAGGGCTACTAGGACAAAGGGATGGTCCAGAATGTTCGTGACGGAGCCAGCGAAGGAAACCTCGTGAAGCCGTGAACCCTGGATGGATCTAGAAGCATTTATTGAGTCACCGGACTGCTATATAAGCGGCTTCAACAGTGAGGGGATGGAGTTTTTCTGTGGGTGTGTGTTCTTGAGCGAGTGCGACAGAAGTGTGGTGACGAAGTGCCGTGCGAGTTACGAAATCCAGTGACATTGTTTCCCCAGCTTGTGGACAGCGAAATAGCCTGCAGCAAGTGATCGTAAGTAATTGTGATCGGTGAACATAAGGGAGAGGAGCAGGTAGTTTCTGTCAAGGCCACCGCACTCATTAGGACGGATTAACTTCTGTGGTCTGTTGACAAGTGAAAGGGGCTAAGAGCGCTCAAGGAAGAGAAACTGGAGTAAGGTCCTAATTGCTTGTATTCGCTGATGAGTAGTGTAATTTTCTGGCCACAATAAAGTTAATTATTTCTTTAAGCAGTAATTGGTGTTGTGCTTTGTACCCAACCGTAATCCAGTTAACAAAAGTGCCACTAGGGGGGTGGCACGTAACAATATAATATAATCGTTGTGGTTATACGAGAATTGAGCAAGCCTTCATGAACTATTACTGAATACATTCTCTTTACTCACAAGAGGACCTATTCATAAGGCATTTTAAACTCAATTTCACGCAGGAACATTATCAAAACAAGCAAAATATAAATGAAACTTAATTCCGTAATGCAGTATTATTGGAACGTGGAAATAAGTCACCATCTTGTGCACAAAATTTGAGTGGTCGAAATATCCGTGGGGTTAGTGCTTATGACTGTGAATCTAGAGAACATGGATTCAAATCCCGGACGGAGTAGATATTTTTGCTACCAGATTATCATTTTAAACGATATTTATCATATCAATATGACTCATTTTAACAGAATCCATATGAAATTACGTGTTGGTCTGTGAATGAAGAGGACCAATTTATAAGGAATTTAAGGTTATGAACGGTGTCGCGTCTATTAATCTAGTTGATCCATATCGTATTCTTTATTTAGGCTAGTGCTGGTGGAAGCTAGAAATCATCTAATAAGATGAGTTCCGTATTATAAACTACAATATCTGTAAAACACTCCCTTTTACAAGAGATTAATATTTGTTCCAATAATAGTATAAAATACCGGTGTATCAACAATTTCACGTGATGTTTCTTCTATGTCAGATGTTACACATCATATGCGACTACTGTAAGGCTCGTAATTTATTATTATTATTATTATTATTATTATTATTATTATTATTATTATTATTATTATTACTATTATCAGCAGCAGCAGCAGAATCTCCCCTAACAACTACACCATCATCATCTCCAATATCAATGACATTATTATCTACATCATCATCACCTATATTATAATCATCATCATCATCATCGAAGCCTCCGTGGCTTAAGCGGCAGCACGCTGACCTTTCATCGCTGGGTCCGTGGTTCAAATCCCGGTCACTCCATGTGAAATTTGTGCTGGACAAAGCGGAGGCAGACAGGTTTTTCTCCGGGTACTCCGGTTTTCCCTGTCACAAATTTCATTCTAGCAACACTCTCCACTATCATTTCATTTCATCTGTCATTCATTTAATCACTGCCCCAGGGTAGTGCGACAGGCTTCGGTAGCCAGCACAGTTCATATCCTCGCCGCTAGATGGGGCTTCATTCATTCCATTCCCTGACCCGGTCGGTCGACTGGAAGCAGGCTGTGGATTTTCATTTTCATTTTCATCATCATTGAAGTCAGCATCTCTTCACCGTGAATAACATCACCATCTACATCATCGTCTATATTATCATCATCATCATCACAATCTGCATCATCATCCCCTCTATCAATAAAATCATTATCTACATCATCATCTTCAATATCAATATCATCATCATTGTCTACATCATGATCGTCATCATCATTATCATCGTCATCATCATCATCAAAATCAACATCATCCACATTTAATACCATCCCAGAAGTGTTATCCCACTTTTTACTCTAGGTAGAGGTAGGGAAGGCAGGTTAACGGCAGAGGGGGATCTACCTTTCCCAAGAATATTAATATTGACCCCGCATTAGCTCTGTGACCGAGCAACGGTGGCTAAAGCCAGACATCGCGTGCTTTAGTTCTGCATATGTTGGTAATTTTAATTCTCTAAGTACCACCTATACGGCTTTCACTCTTTGTGCAACACACGTGCTGAAAGCTGAAAGACTCTTCGGTCAGAGTGTCCATTGTTTAGGTTATGGCACAAGAAAACAAACATCTCGTAAGTCAGCAACCTTTGAACCACGTCCTCAGTGTAACTTAATAATAACAATAATTAATAGTAATGAATGGAAGCCTCCGTGGCTTAGGCGGCAGC
This sequence comes from Meconema thalassinum, assembly GCA_946902985.2. Classification (NCBI taxonomy): domain Eukaryota; kingdom Metazoa; phylum Arthropoda; class Insecta; order Orthoptera; family Tettigoniidae; genus Meconema; species Meconema thalassinum. The sequence goes on along the minus strand of OX336389.2, from coordinate 1,061,433,599 downwards.
ACGCCGGCCTCTCACCGCTGGATCCGTGGTTCAAATCCCGGTCACTCCATGTGAGATCTGTGCTGGACAAAACGGAGGCAGACAGGTTTTTCTCCGGGTACTCCGGTTTTCCCTGTCAAAATTTCATTCCAGCAACGCTCTCCACTATCATTTCATTTCATCTGTCATTCATTTAATCATTGCCCCAGAGGAGTGCGTCAGGCCTCGGCAGCCGGCACAGTTCATATCCTCGCCGCTAGATGAGGGCTTCATTCATTTCATTCCTGACCCGGTCGGAGACTGGAAGCAGGCTGTGGATTTTCATTTTTCAATAGTAATGAATGATCGTGTGGCCTCCGGAGAGGTCAAGTGGGGGTCTTTCTAGTTGACGCCCGTGGGCGACCTGCGCGTCGTAATGAGGATGAAGTGATGGTGAAGACGTCACATATACCCAGTCCCCAAGCCACGGGAATTAACCCTAGAAGATTAAAATCCCTGATGACTCGGCCGGGAATCAAACCCGGGGCACTTTGGGCCAAAGCCTAGTGCGCTAACCATTTAGCCACGGAGCCGGACAATGATAATAATAATAACAATAATAATAATAATAATTACAATAAGGAATAGGTGACTAGGACCTACATCACAGATGGCCACGCTGTGTAAACGTTCAGGTGGATGGAGTGTGTTTCTCGGTAAGTGTGTATTAACAGACCACCTCCTGGCGTACTGTAGTGGCTAACATTCTTAGCTGTTACCCCTGAGGCCCAGGTTCGATTTCCGGCTCTGTCAAGGAACTTTATTCTGGTCTGAGGGCTGGCACAGGGCAAGTTCAGCGTCGTGAGGCTTAACTGAGAAGAAATGGGTTAGATTTCCAACTCAGCCATCCTAAAAGTGGCATTGCGTGGTTTTCCCATTTCTACGCTAGCCAATTGCCGGGAGCGTCCCTTACTTAAGGCCACGGCCGCCTCCTTCCCTATTACAAATACACACTGCCGTTCTACAGATATAGCAATAACAGCTTGATGGAGAGTAAAAGTGCTATTGATATTCACTTCGACTCTCTGTCAACTGTTATGAGAAACATCTCATATGGGCTGTAAAATATTGTAATGTATATTGTGTTCATTTCTATTTGTGTTTTTTTTTTCAGGATTAGGGAATAACCCATCTCATTTGGGTACAATCGTGTTGACCGACTGAAAAGCACAACAATTTTGATTTATTTGTGTTTGATTGATAGTTTGGTCGAATATGTGGTTGAACGAAAGGTTGATTGATTTTTATTGATTGTACGAGCGACTGAAGTAATGTATTCTTTGTTTGCTGTTTTCTAGATCCTTGAATGTCACTCCTGTATTGTTCCTATTTCCCAGTTTTTGAACTTTCTCTTCTTATCTTTTCATTTACGTTTCTGCCTTCTTCCGTTTACTGTAGATTGTGATTTTTCTGTAAAAATTATTTTAATGTTTCTTGTACAAAGGGATGGTATGAATGAATGCTCGAGATAGGATGTGTCTGCATGGTTGTGGTTGTTGATATATAATAGTGTATTTCTATTTCTGTTCGTGTTTGTTGTTTTTGTTTTGTTTATGATTGTAATTTTTATTGTTAATTATTATATTGTCACTAGTAGAGCCTATCTGTCTGACAGTAAAGAATTTATACATACATATATACATACACATGTTATCAGACAAATTATGTATTTATTTATTTATTTATTTATTTATTTGTACACACCCAAGTACACAGGGTTGAAATTGCCTCCATGGCAAAGCCCCTAAATGAAAACAATAACAACATCTGTTTTGAGCGACTTGTTAAGTATAACTAACCCAGCTCGCTACCTCACTGTCTTGTCGAGTCGAGCTGCTCGCATCTAATTGGCATGTATCTCTGCCGAGGCGAAGGGAAGAGGAGGGGAAGAAGGAGAAGTGTGCAGCTAGCTGGAAGACCTTTACACGTGATCAGAATTTCTGGGCGACACTGCTCTAGATACAGAATTCCCGGAAGATCTACCGTTCTCCTTCCGAAAACAGTACTCGTTTGTTCGTGTGAGTTAAGTCACTGACATACTATTTAACTGATCAGTCTTGCCTTTAACTGCTGACCACCTCATGGTGTAGTGGCTAGCATGCTTAGCTGTCATCCTGGAGGTTCGGTTTCAATTTCCGGCTCTGGCAAGAAATTTAATTCTGGTCTGAAGGTTCAAATGGGATACACTGAGCCTCGTGAGGGAAAACTGAGAATAGGTGGGTTCGATTCCTATCTCAACCATCATACAAGTGTTTTTCCATGGTTTCCCTCTTCTACTTCAGAGATGTGTGGGGATGGTTCCTAACTTGAGGTCGTTGCCGCATCCTTCCCAATTCTCACCTCAAATATAAATACACATAACTTATTAAGGACATAATAACGCCGGTTATCAGAAACATTCTACATACATCTAGTGTACTAACGAAATTAGAGTGCAATATCTCCTCCAGGGACGTAGGCAACCTGAATTAGACTGACCAGGCATTCCGAGCCGGAGGTTGCGTGTGGTAGGGTGGCCAGTTCCTTTCCACTCCTCCTCCTGCCACAGCAACCGGCAGGTTCCCATTTTGCATCACTCGGCTGGGAGACCCCGTACCAGACCATACCAAGACTTTAAATTCTTGCCTGAGCCGGAGATCGAACCCGGTACCTCGGGGGTGACAGCCAACAATGTTAGACACTGCGCCACGAGGTGGTCACACCTAGTGTACACGGCGTTAAATAGCGACGATGTCCAAGCCCATCAAATGAAACAAACAGTTTTAATTGTCTGCAAGATATTGCAGTCTATTATAGAAACCCCCAGGGGCTCACAACTAGCGGAACGTGGTTTGGCGACCACGGGACCCCAGCTGAGTCCAGCATTTCTTCCACTTACTTGTGCCGAGCTCCTCACTGTCACCTTTTCTTTCAGCCTCCCTTGGTCATTCCTGTTCTCTTCCGACCCCGAAGGTATAAGGGTATCCGAGATCTAGGGAGTCTTTCACTTTCCCGCCTTAATTTCGCCCTTTTCTCATCTTTCCTGATACCCTCATTCTTCGAGGGGTCAGCCTTCTTTTTCTTTTCATGATATCTCCTGCCTTCAGCACAAGGCCCTTAAGGAGGCAGGGTGTGTGTAGCCCCACCACTTCTGGTGCACCCAGGATAGTGCTACGCCCTCAAGGGACTCACGGCTGGTGATTTCGGGATTTGGCGACCTCAAGGGATTCGTGAGCTGGGTCAAGTTTCCCCCTTTTTCTGCTGCCTTTGGGGCGGACTGTCTCCTCTTTCCCTTTCCTCGATGCATTTCTTGGCTCTCCTGCCTTCCAAGCACCTCAATTCTCATTCTTCGAGGGTTGAGGGCATTTCCTTTCTCTCCTGTCTATTATTTACATTCTTCTCCTTTTTGTTTCCTATTTCCTCTTCTAGTTTGTAAGTCAGTAGTTAGTTTTGCTTGTAAGATTCATTTGATCATCTTTCATTTTCACCATCACCCAAACCATTTGGGGCCGGTAACCTAGAAGTTAGGCCCCTTAAAACAACAATTATCATCATCTATTATAGAAAGCTTTCCAGTCGGTCAACGTAAATGGTAACCAGTGGCATTAGGCGGATAAACAAGTATTTATACGCCCTAACCTGAAAGAAATATTACATTAGAAACTTGTCACAAAATAACACGCTTTTATTTTGAAAAAAATCGGATGACATCTTTCGATCGTCACGCAGTCATCATCATATCCTGCTCACTTGTTTGAGTCTTTAGTCCTTTGACTGGTTTGATGCTGCTCTCCATGCCTCCCTCTCCTGAGCAAATCGTTTCATCTCTACATAGCTAGCACACACTACATCCGAAGCAATCTGTTTAACATATTCTAACCTTGGACTGCCCCTACAGTTCTTGTCCTCAACCCTCCCTTCCATAACTAAGCTTGCTATTCCTGGGTGTCTTAGTATGTGTCCTACCACCCTATCCCTTCTCTTCATTAGCAGTCGCCAGAAATATCTCTTCTCTCCCACTCGTCTTAATACTTTTTCATTTGTTACCCTATCTACCCATCTGATCTTCATCATTCTCCTGTAACACCACATTTCAAACGCTTCAATTCTCCTCTTTTCTGCTCCACCAATAGTCCAAGTTTCACTTCCATATAGGGGCAGATGACTTCGTAGTTCCGCTCCTTAAAACAACAATAACTAACGAACACTTCCATATAGTGCCACACTCCAGACAAAGGCTTTCAAAAATGACTTCCTTATACCTAAATCTATATTCGATATCAACAGATTCCTTTTCTGCAGAAATGCTTTCCTTGCCTGGGCGAACCTACTTTTTATATCCTCTTTGCTTCGCCCATCACTGGTTATTTTGCTTCCTAAGTAACAGAAGTCTCCTACTTCCTTTAGCTTTTCACCTGCCAATTTGATGTCCATAGAGGTTTCCGATTTATTTCGGCTGCATTCCAATAGTTTTGTTTCACATTTATTGATTTTCATCACGAATTCTTTCCTCAAGACGGAGTCCGTACCATTCAAAAACTCATTCAAATCCCCTGGCGTGTCAGCTAAGATGACGATGTCATCAGAAAATCTCAGAGTTGAAATTATTTCTCCTTGAATCTTCACTCCCACTTTAAATTTTTCTCCAATTTCACTAAGGCTTAGATAAGGTACGCTGTTTATGTATTACATTTACAGTATGTACAAATATATACGAGCAATCCTTAGATTACAACATTTTGTAAAAACTTGTGTAGTGTGTTAAACTTATTTACATATATTATTGCTCAGTTAGAGCCTCCGTGGCTTAGGCGGCAGCACGCCGGCCTCTCACCGCTGGGTCCGTGGTTCAAATCCCGGTCACTCCATGTGAGATCTGTGCTGGACAAAACGGAGGCAGACAGGTTTTTCTCCGGGTACTCCGGTTTTCCCTGTCAAAATTTCATTCCAGCAACACTCTCCACTATCATTCATTTCATTTGTCATTCATTTAATCATTGCCCCAGAGGAGTGCGTCAGGCCTCGGCAGCCGGCATAGTTCATACCCTCGCCGCTAGACGGGGGCTTCATTCATTCCATTCCTGACCCGGTCGGAGACTGGAAGCAGGCTGTGGATTTTCATTTTTCATTGCTCAGTTACCGACCGCGGCGGCCAAGAGCGATAACGCGTTTCTTCGTGCCTCGCTGGCATCAGGAGAGCGTGGGTTAGAATCTCACTTCGGCTGTCCTGAAAATGGTTTTCGTAGTTTTCCGTTTTCACCACCATGCAAAATCCAGGACTGTTCCTTTGAACAGGTCTACGGCCGACTTCCTTTCAAAATCAGCTCCCAGACCCCGTCCTTGTGACGGTAGAGGAATTCTCCGTGAATGAAGCCATGCTGGGAGGATAAGCGATTTTTAAACAAGTAGTTCCGTGAAGAACTAAATAGCCTACTTTCATATATCCTACGATTTCCTTCAATAGGTTCACGGCCAATTTCCTTCCAAAAAATCCTTCCCTGGCCCATCCTGAATATAAGATAAATGGCCATTGGCTGAATTAATTAAACATTATTATTGCTCAGTTGGTAAGCCTCTGTGACTTAGGCGGCAGCACTACGGCCTCTAACCGCTTGGTCCGTGGTTCAAATCCCGGTCACTCCATGTGAGATTTGTGCTGGGCAAATCGGAGGCAGACAGGTTTTTCTCCGGGTAGTCCGGTTTTCCCTGTCACAATTTCCTTCCAGCAACAATCTCCACTATCATTTCATTTCATCTGTCATTCATTTAATCATTTCCCCAGGGGAGTGCAACAGGCTTCGTCAGCCGGCGGAGTTCATATCTTCGCCGATATCTTCATTCATTCATTCCATTCCCTGACCCGGTCGGTCGACGGGAAGCAGGCTGTGGATTTTCATTTTCATTGCTCAGTTGGTCTAAATCACTTCTAAAGTTGTTGCGCTATTAGCAACAAAGTTTAAGGGGTTAACCTGTGATCTATTGACTTACTGTATTATTGTGACGAATTTCAGGTTTGATGTCTACACTATTTGGTTATTGCTGTTCAAACGTTCCTATGTAAACTGGTGGCCTATTGTAATGTGTAGTTTGAAAATGTAGCGAATACACAAATTATAACTAGAGTTGAATAAGCTTAGGTAAACGTAGATGGTATTTGGATCCTGAGCCCTATCCTGCGTTCGTTATCACTAAGGCCCGGAAGTTCATGCAATATCATATTTTTGCATATTTATGCATTTTTTGGTTATTTTGGTACAATGCGTCATATTTTTCTCCTTTGCCTGTTTAAGTGCATATCTCGGCTTGAGAAGGGCGTATATTCTAATTTCCTGATGTTCTGAAGAGCTTTTTGTTACTTCATGTTCGTAAAGTCGTATATTTCGATTCGGACTCCGAGAGTCAATCACAGAATAATACTGAAATTATTTTAATACCTAGTACGTTTCAGTCCTTTTTGCAAGTTAATATCAATTGTTTGTATTCAGCATTCACTATATAAACATTGTAAAATTATTTTCATTTAAAAAAAATCAATGGCTATTCAAATTGTATATCAGTTATACTTAAAATTAACATAATAAAATAATTTTTATGGTCAACGCCGCTTGAAGTTCCATAAAATAACATTTCCTACCTCTTAGAACTGTTTCTTAGTTGAGATATTTTACAGAAGCTGTAGTTATATGTCTGTCCGTTCATATTTTCTTTATATTCAAAACAGAAACGCTAAAGAATACGGAGTGATCGTAATTGCCTTAGTTATTTCATAGTGCATATTTTTTGAAACGTGTTGCGTATTTGGCCAATAATTAGTGCATTTTTGCATGCATATTTATGCATTTAATAGCACATGAACTTCCGGGCCTTAGTTACCACTCACTTAAACATTGCAATCTAACATATTCATTAATATGATTCGCTCTTGTTATTCTTTGGCGCTGTGGAATCGTCTATGTCTGACACCATGCATGGTCTAGGTGTCTGCAGTAGTTTATCTACGTGTTATTTAAGCTATAAATGGGAAGAACACAACGTGGCTGTATTTTATGGACCAGGCATTTGCCTGGAGAAGAGGTGGAAAACAACATAAAACCACTTTTAAGTTGTCTGAGATGGGAATCGAATTCAAGCTCCTCTCTATTATGTGGACCCCGCTCCGAGCCTCAGACAATAACTTAATTTCTTTGCAGAACCGGGAATTGAACCCGTGACTTAAGGGATGGGAGCTAACAACGCTAACCCTTAAATAACAAGGTGGCCATATTACGAGTTTGCTTAACTTGTGGTCTGCCACGTAGCCGTGCTCATTAAACCTGAGATCAGTGGTTCGTATCCCAGTGCTGACAGTGGCTATCATGTGCGTGGTTTTTCACCCGTGTTTTTGATACTCCCTCCATGAAAATTCTGGGTTAGTAGAGTACCTTACTCCAAGTCCCGGGGCAGGGCGTGTAAAGTAACAAGTGAAGGAACTCCGGTAGTTGACCGTTTCCGCCGCTAGGTAGTACTAGCGTAACTTGGCCTCTGCTTGCCTGTCTGGCTCGCCTCTACTTCGTATATGATGATGATGATAATTGTTGTTTTAAGGGGCCTAACATCTAGGTTATCGGCCCCTAATGATCTGGGTGATAGCGAAAATGATAATGAAACGGAAACCAGAACGAAAATTGAGTGAGACGGAAAATACTTACAAAAAGGAACTCAGATTGATACAACTCACAAAATGTTCTTACAAAAGGGAATTTAGAACGAAAAGATTCACAAAAGGAATAGATTGAAAAATACCCACAAAATGAAGGCTAGGTTCAAAATACGTACAAAATGCAATGTAGCGTCGAAATACCTACAAAATGCAATTGAAATTCAAATTACTTACAAAATGCAAATGAGATCGAAATTACGTACAAAATGCAATTGAGGTTCAAAATACTTACAAAATGCAATTGAAATTGAAAATACACGATGCAATTCAGATTGAAATATCCCAGTTACAATCCAAATTATTCACAAAGTGCAATTGAAATTCAAAATACGTACAAAATGCAATTGAAGTTGAAAATGCTTACAAAATGTACGGTAGATTCAAACGACTCATGTGGATTGACAATACTTACAAAATGCAATTTAGATTGAAAATACTTGACAAAATGTAATTTAGATTCAAAATACCCACAAAATGCAATTAAGAATCAAAATATGTGCAAAATGCCCACCAAACAAAATGCAATTTTGGTTCAAAATTCGTGCGAAATGCGGTTTTGGTTGAAAATACTTACAAAATGCAATTGAAATTCAAACTTCTCACTAAAAGGCCCGACTACCTGCATTGAAAGACTTACCAAAAAGCAATTTAGATTGTCAATCTTTACAAAATGCAATTGAAGTTGAAAACAATCGCGAGATGTAATTTAGATCGAAAAAACTTACAAAATGCAACGTAGTTTAAAAATACCTTAAAAAATCGCTAAAAGGGAATTTAGATACACGGTGAACCAAGTAACAAAAACAGTGCGGGAATCTTAAAGAGAAAGGAAATATAATGAAAAGAGGAGAGGAGAGGGGAGAGAGGAGAGGGTCCGCCCCAAAGGTAAGGGACAAAAGGGGAAAACGGACCCAGCTCAGGAATCCCTCGGGGTCGCCAACTCTCGAACTCACCAGCCGTGAGCCCCTGAAGGTGTAGCATTATGTAGGGTGCACCAGAAGTGGTGGGCTACATACACCCTGCCTCCTTAAGGGCCTTGAGCACAAGGCAGGAGGTAAAAGGAAAAGAAAAAGAAGGCTGACCCCTCGCAGAAGGAGGGTTTCAGGAAAGATGAGACAAGGGCCAATTAAGGCGGGAAAGGAAGAGACTCCCTAGGCCTCGGATACCCTAATACCGTCGGGGTCGGAAGAGAACAAGAGTTGACCAAGTGAGGTCGACAGGAAAGAAGACGGAGAGGAGCCCGGCACAAGTAAGTGGAAGCAATGCCGGACTCAGCTGGGGCCCCGTGGTCGCCAACCCACGCCCACTAGAAGTGAGCCCCTGGAGGCCTACTTCGTATAAAACAAAGTCCCCGATTCTTTGATATCACGGGTAATCTCGAGAACCACTGGATGGATTTTGGAGCGGCTTTCACCATTCTGTAAAGGTAATCTCGAGGAAGATTTCTGTTGAAAATAATGTATTAATAATCAAAGGGAGCCAAGCAGTAACGATTTCAGATTTCAGTGAAAAGGTCGAAAATAGGACCTAGCATCCGTGCACTTTTTAAGCTTACGCTGGGCAAACCGTTAAAAATATCAATATACTATGAGTGTAAGAATTGTTCAGCATGAAAAATTCTCCAAAAAAGTCCGCGAGAGTATATCTCTATCTTCAATACTTTGCCCAATATAAGTGTTTTTAATTTGGACGGAACGGGGATTTATGTCTCATGCACCTCGCCATTCTTAAATTACGTCTAACAGGAATTCCTTGCCCATTCATAACTGTTCCCGGGCGAAGCCGGGACGGGTTGCTAGTTGATTATTAAAAGAAGTATTGCACTAAATACTAAGCAAGTTGTGAATAACAGAAACAAATCTTCAAGGGAATACGAACATATTAAAATACTATCCAGAACACACTATAATACATTTCTAAGAAGAATAGAGCTTACATCTAAACAGAAGAGATCTTTATTATTTTTTTCGCTGATTTTGAAGACGATCTGGATCTCAGTCCCCTGGACATTTCTTTCGCCCGGAAAATGAACCGGCAGTTAATTTACATTAACTATCCTAGGGAAATATAGTAGCAGATGATCCTCTGAGCGCCGGCCCTGTGGTGTTTGAGTAGCGCGCCTGCCTCTCACCCGGATGCCCTGGGTTCGATTCCCGGCTCCGTCAGGGATTTTAGAAACTGACGTGAGGGCTGGAACGGGGTGCACTCAGCCTCGTGATGACAATTGAGTAGCTGTCTTGACAGTGAGAGAGCGCCCCGGTCACGAAAACCAAGATTAATGGCCGAGGGGATCCGATGAGCTGACCACGCGTCACCCCAATATCTGCAGGCCAAATGGCTGGACAGCGGTCACCTGGTAGGCCTCTTCAAGGGCTGTAGTGCCAGGAGTTATTATTTTGATCCTCTGAGCAGCACACATTTCGGAACACAGGAAGTTCACAGATCATATCCACACAATCGGAAAAGATATCGCCCCACAACGCGCCTTCTTGCTCCAACTTTGCCACCACTACTGCATCTACACGTTTCATTACACATTTCATCACGTAGAATGTCCGGCTCCGTGGCTAAGGGGTTAGCGCGCTAGGCTTTGGTCCGCCGTGTCCCGGGTTCGATTCTTGGCCGGGCCTTTAGGGATTTTAATCTCTTGGGGCTCGGGGACTGTGCCGTCTTCATCATAACCTCATCCTCATTACGACGCGACGCGCGGGTCACCCACGGGCGTCAATTAGAAAGACCTCTACTCGGCCTATCAGGAGGTCACACGATCATTTTTTTTCATCACCTGAAATAAAGATAAAGACGGGTATTTGAGAAATTTAGATTCACTTCCGCCAAAGTGCCTCAGCATGGTGAGGATACATACATCACTAACAGCATTAAATGTTTCGGAATCACTTACCAATGACCAAATGCAGGAAGTACATATCTCAATCTTCGTTGCTGCTGTGTGAATCAGGTAACCACTCAAACAATAAACAACGTTGTCGCCTGCTCTCTCAGAACTCTCATCATTAACTGACAGGATTATAGGGTTCTATTTCTGTCAAATAGTTTCTTTAATTTGCTGACAAGTGTTATCCTTCACCTCTCTGCTCGTACTGTATGTATTTCATTTCTCGCCATTGACCGTATTCATTAAGAGAAGAGAGCTTATTGTCTATAACGTCCTCATAATTAGCTTGTGAAGAAAGGACCTCTTTCACTGGTAGGCCTATGCATAATGATAACAGAAGTTTAAAACAAGCATAGAAATAAAACGTAAGTACAATTTGTGCTCGGTAATGTACCACTGCTTGACTGCCGTCCCGTCATGTGCTTTAGACCATATGCTCGGCGCGGCGCCTGGTGTTGGAATTTAGAACTACTTCATCTTAACCATTGACTCATACGGAAGTTCCACAACTTATTACTTTACACGCCCTGAACCGGGGCACCTACCTAATCCGTGTCCTTAATACAGTTACACACACTACTACAGGCATCACTTAAATACAGGTTAGCAGACAAGTTCAACACACAACCAATTACACAGGGCTGATGACCAAGATGTCCCAAGCCCCTAAAATGAAATGAAATCGACAAGGTTAGCTTGTGGACACGTGAGGTTTTTACCTGGATTATAAGGAAAGGATACACCAGGCACTGAGTAGGTCTGATCAAAGAGTTATTGCATTCATGTGATACCGGGTTCATTGTGCAAATAGTCTCCTGCACCATTTTTCGAGATGGAGGAGTTTCTTAAATATTATTAAATATTAAATATTATTCATAAAACTGTCTTCCCGTGGCTTGAGGATAATTTACGTTCTAAACGAAACACAGAGTTTCAAGGAGTAGAAGGCGGAGCTCCTAGAAATGCGATAGCCAGAAGCCATACATGCGGGGATTTGATCCACGGTCTACAGATTTACAGCACCTGCACTATAACTCTGCTGGTGTGCTACTGAACGTCACTAGTTCCGGGAAAGGTAGGCCTATATCGACTGTCCTAGTCTCATGAAAACCATTTCTGAAATCGGTCATTTTTTATATTATTATTATAATTATTTTACTATCGAAATTTAATATTTTTCAGTCAGTCAACACGATTGAACCCAATTATATTGGGTGGTTCCTTAATCGTGGAAAAAGAATAACACGAGATTAATAAATTCACTTGGATTAGTCTTGTCTAAATTCATGATTCAAAGCCTGGGTGATTTGAATCTTTTGGCTTCAGGATTTGCCTGACAATATCTTGTTGGAAGCCATTTTTTCAGTGTTGCCTTAGAAATCTAATTTTAATGTTTTGCAGTCGGTCTACGCGATTATACTGAACTAAAATGAGTCGTTCACTAATCCTGAAAAACATTTACATGAGATTGATAAATATACTTGAATTATTTTATTATTTTTAAAGCATGCTGAATTAACCTTTGCTAAAGCGTTTACTGGTGACATTTCAGAATTTGTTCGCTTTTTATTATTGCTGTGATTTCGTATTTGTAAGCAGTAGGCTACCAGTTGTGGCATAGCACAGTATATGAATTTTCCTAGAACAGTTCAGCCGAAGAATATTGGAATGTTTGGAACCTCTAGTAAGAGAATTGCCCTTAAATATTTCTGTTTAAATTTAATTATGGTGGACAGGAATATCGATATCACCACAAGTTGCTTCATTTTCAACATATTTTAGCACGTAAACCACCGTCTCCCTACTTTGGCTGTTCAGTTTCTTGTTTTTCATTTTATAATAAAAATTATATTCGTTATCCCTTTTAACTACTGCAGCTTTTAGAGAAGCAGTGGTGCCATAATTTTGCCCAGAAGGGGATTATTAACGTGCCAGTAAATCCACTGACATGGCATCCTCGCAATTGCGCACCCTCAGATGCCAACTGTTTGCGCCAGGATTCGATCCTGCAACCTTGGTTTTTTTTTCATTTTTTTTTTCATTTTAGAGACGACTGGTGGCATCTTCTTATTTTACTTAAACATGTAACTTAAAGAATAACACCAGCTTAACACAATTACAAATGCCACAAAAATAAATTCAACTGTACTGTAGACCCTTCGAAGCACTCGAGTATACCGAATAGTTGATTATTAAAATAAGCCAAAGAGTTCAAATATTAAAATTATTCGATGATAATAAGTAGGCCTACCAAAGAATTAGAGCAATTTGTTTAAAGAAATACTGTACATGTCAAGTGGAGGAGCTGTTCGTAGCAGAGGTGAATCCAAAGGGTCGGATGTGGGTTAATCCCTTCTCCATTCTGCCTCAGGATCCTTATACATGAATATTGTTACGTGCCACCCCCCTCTAGTGGCACTTTTGTTAACTGGATTACGGTGGGTTGAAGCACAACACAGATTGTTCCTTTAAATGAAATAATTAACTTTATTGCGGCCAGAACATACACCACTCATCAGCAAATACAAGCAATTATTACCTTACTCCAGTTTCCTCAAGTCTCTTCCTTATGGAGAGTTCTTGACCTCTTTCACTTATCAACAGTTAATCTTCTCGCTAATGAGTCTGGTGGCCTTGACAGAACTACATGCAACTCTCCCCTACGTACACAAACTACAGTTACTTACGAAGACCTGCTACACGCTGCTTCGCTGTTCACGAGCTGGGAAACAATGCCACTGGGTTTCGTAACTCACCACACTTCTGTCGCTCAGGATAAACGCTCGCACTCGCTCATAAAACACAACAACAACCGCTGCTTGACAGGTCGCTCTTATATAGCAGGCCGGTGACTCAATAAATGCTTCTAGACCCATCCAGGGTCCACAGCTTCTCGAGGCTTCCTCCACTGGCTGTCACGAATATTCTGGACCATCCCTTTAGTAGCCCTGTTGCATAAGGCGCACGCAATACACGAGGCAGGGCACAGCCCAGCCCTGGGGCAGTTGTGACTCATGCAGCGAGCGATGACACAAACTCACAGCCGTAACAATATAATTCAGGAATCACTTGTTATCTCGTTCCTTCTTTCTTTATTTCTTTTCTCTTTGTTGCCATGTTTATCATAACTATCCGAACATGTGAATACTTTGATTTCTTCCTCGAATCATTCGATTATTTAGTGAATAGTAGAGTTATTTCACTGATGCATATAATTCTAAATGAATGTTCGAATAGGTTAAACATTGGAATATTTCAAATGTTCGAATGTACGATAAATTCGACTAATTGAACTATTCGTATGTTCGAATCAAGAATTCGAACTGAATCGAACAATTTGCAATAATTCATATATTTTAAAAGGGTTTTAATTGCCTTTATAATTGTGTCTGTTAACTTATAACCTTCATAAACAGCATTTTCTTCCACGTTGATTATTTTTAAATAATATTTTCTGAATATTGCGTACTTGTTGTTCTGTCCATTCTTCCGTCTGATATTCTTCTTCTTCTTCCTCTTCAGGTGTTTACCCACTTATCGCCCAAATTTACTCACGATTTCCCATATTTGACTAACCTGAAAAATATTCAAAGGCTCAGTAACGTCAAATTGTAATGATTTTTCAGTCGGTCAACACGATTGTACCCAACTACAATGGATGGTTCCCTACTCCTGAACAATATTAACATGAGATTAATAAATACACTTGAATTGACCAGTTTCAATCGTCAAGCGACCATCATTAGATCCTTTACACTTAGGCTCTTAAATCTATAAGTACGGGTTATGATATTTACAATATAGCCTATAGGCTACACATATTATTAACAATACATTTTATTGCAGACAATGGCCATACAGAATGTAACATCATGTTATAAAAGATAATTGCATTTGTATTCAGTCCTTTTTAAGTCTTACAGAAGTCTGTTAGGTTCCTATGTTTTTGCACCACAGTAAATGGTATCGGTCGCAGTTTGACCCACATAACTTGCACTCGCACTTGTCTTCTGGGTTATGGCACTTCTCCGTTGTGATATATTCGGTGGTGAAACGCATGGACCGCTACTCTCGTCATTGTGTGTCGTAGGTAAAATCTGGATTCCGTCTAGTCCCTGTAGATCTCGTAGCAGTTATTTAGTTGGAGTAGTAATTAAAGTTGCACAACTAGTCAAGATATGTGATTTTCTTTTGTTGAGATACTGATTGACCTTTAAGTTTGCTTGCTTAGTGTGATTATGGGGAAATGGTCAGGTTGGAGTGGGTTTGTGAACTTAGCTATTTGAGCGATGTGTGGTGCGTTTCCGCGCAGCGGCCACCTCCACTGCCTGCACTGAACTAGTATTTATTAATCTCATCTAAATTTGTTTCAGGATGAGCGAACCACTCTTTACAATTGGGTACACTCATGTTGACCTACTGAAAAACATTTAATATAGATTATTAAGGCAACACTGATAAATGGCTTCCAACACGACAATGTGCATTAACGTATTGACCGAGTGAAAGGCAATTATTATATGAAGGCAACAAAGGATGGAAAATGGCTTCTAAAATGTCTACCTCTTGTCAAGCTGGCATCGGGAGAGCGTGGGTTCGAATGCCACCTTGGCCGTCCTGAAAATGGTTTTCGTAGTTACCCATTTTCACTACCAGGCAAATGCCGGGATGGTTCCTTTCAATAGGCACATGGCTGATTTCTTATCATAATTCCTTCCCTGACCCGTCCTGAAAAGAAAAATACATGGCCATTGGCTGCATTTATGTATGTACTGTATGTCTACCCCGTATTATTCCCGTTTCCAAACGGGGTCGGGGATGAGATGCGATGGAAGTCTTTGTGGCGATGTTTTTTTCGGCCGGATGCCCTTCCTGACGCTAACCTCATGAGAGGAGTTTATGAGAGATGAAATGAATGATGGTGAATGAAACTGGGCAAGGATGTGGAAGGAAGCGGCCGTGGCCTGTCAAAAGGTACCGTTCCAGCATTTGCCTGGAGTTGAAAATGGGAAACCACGGAAAACCGTTTCAAGGGCGGCCGACGGTGGGGATCGAACCCACGTGTCTACCGAGTCAGCAGAAAGCTTGGCCCCATGACCTAACGCTGCGCTTTAGCGAGCGTAGCCACCACTGTCGGTAATTGGCTGCATTAATAAAATTATTAAAATGTCTACATCACGTACGTAACATCTACATCTGTGAAAGGAGGCTGCTCTGTCTCAATGTGCTATTCCTCCGGCTTCTTCCTCAAGCAGTCCCTTTGTGTGCTTGTTCTATCTTGTCACCTTCCTGCCATCCTTCAGTAGCAGATTCTCATGTGACACGCTAATAATAGCACGCTTTAGTCTTTGTGTTCGGAAGGAACCCAATCTTCAGGTTAAGTGGTACAGTCGGTTTTCAAAACCAAAGATTCCATTCAATACCAACTCATTGCGGTGGTATGTGACAGGGGCGGCTCCTGAGGTGGTGCCCGTGTGCCATGGCACCACCAGTGTAATGAAGAGAGAATATGTGACTTTTCCCTCTCAAGAACAGTTTATATTACATTTACATTTTGAGGAAATTGTATACATATTCTGCATTTATTTGAACGAGCGCGCAAACTGACATGCGTTCTGGTGGCGCTTTATTGAATTACTGAGCCAGAGCCAACCGGCACTACCTACGAACATCAGACCGCATCAGACACTGTACTGCAATAAGGACTAGTTTGGCTTGAGTTTGTTTGTGTTGTGTTGAGACGCATATTACCCTGAGGTAGAGCCAACGGCCTCGTGACGCGGAGCTTCAATTCTATCCACGAGATAGCAGCACGTCACAGGTACAAGCACACACTACATACAGGTTGGAACTGCTGAACTGCTTTATCTTTCAACCACTAGAGTACAGCATATGGCAACTCACCTCCAGTGGTACCAACTTGACGATATATCACCGTGTCTGGCTATTAAATAAATTCAAACCACAAAATAGTTTTAGTTCTTTATTGTTTGACATTTAGCAACTTTTTTAGGCTCATATTGATGACGGGGATTATTTGTTCTCTCTTTGTAATGTAAAAATTCGGAATTTTCAACGAGTTTTACTGTGTTTCGTTAATTTAATTTGGCGGCACCGTTTCACGTCCCAAGCGTAAACACAAATTCTCAAGTTTGACTGCAAATGTGTATGAATAGTGTCCGTCGTTAAATAGCTTTTGTGTTCATTTATATTAGATGCAGGGGATATCCTTTCCAATCAATCCGTATGTACGATAAGTAAGGTTGTCTTAGAGGTAGGTCATCATGTTCATTTCATCTCACATATTTATTTTGAGACAGCAACTGAAATTGCGACAAAGAGGCTGTGATCACGTGTGTGTTAGCAATAGCCATGCTTATTTTTTCCTATATAGACATGTTACATAAACTTGCATAGCATCATGCGGCATTGACCATATAAACACCGTTTTAATCTAATAAGTGTGCTTTTTGAATCGATACGTGCAAGCTAGGTTCCTTAATAAAATTTGATTTGTTTCATGTTTGAAGATCGCATAGCTCGAGCGCAACGTACGAAGCCGTAGGAATCTCAATGAGCTCTGTGTCACCTTTCGGAAGTGTAACAATGAATAAAATAAGTGAGTTGTTACAATCTCCATTTAGCGATAGGACCGCTCTTATTAATTCAAATGAAGGTGTCGATCGAGGTTTTGGAACAAATATTTTTGATGAGTAGGCCTAGCATATGTTGTTTTCTTCAAATTATTTTTCTGAGAGGTTTGTTCAATTATAATTCTTAAAAGTGGTTTTTATGTAAAATGCATATGGATCAAAATATGTGTATGATATAATATCGTATGGCCTCGGTGCCAGGTGCAAGCGTTGTTGTTTGACACCCAAAGGGCAGCTTGCTTGTCGAATTTTTGTTGTTCCTTGGAGGGCCATAAAAGTCAAGGAGGTTAGATATCTAAGCTCCTTGACACTTTAGCGCTTTCTAGTAGAGAAAGGAGGAACTTTTGTTTTGGCGAAAAATCCCGAGACTAAAATATTTGTAGTAGTTATGCAATTTCTCAATTCACTTCAGCTGACACTTCAATTAAAAACGTCTTCTACAATAGCACAGTTAAATAATGTTAAACATATAACTTATTAGCGGCTTCGGTGACGTAGTCGGTAGCATGCTGAGCTTCTATGCCCAAGATAGCGGGTTCAAACCCGGCCGAAGTCGTCGGATTTTTTAAGAGCGTTAAAAATCCCTCAGTAAAGCCGGCGGTCCCATGTCATAGATTTATGGCATGTTAAAGATCTTTCCACTAATTACACCTGTGTGAAACTAAATTGGATAGGTTAAGAATGTAAACAACGCTCTTAGGTTGCTACGTTCGTTGCCAAGAGCCGACTGCGGTGGCGTTTAGTAGCTAGTTCTGAACTAGGCCTAGTAGTCGTTGACGGTGGCGTTTGGCGGCAAAAGTAGGAACTATTTGAAAATTCAAAGTTGCAGTCCCTACTTGAATTTAAAAAACAGATACACACACTAATACAGTCATCACAATTAACACCGGTTATCAGACAGATTCTATACACACCCAAAGTACACGGGGCTACATGACCACGTTGTCGCAGGCCCTAAACTAAGGAATCAACCAACCAACCATATAACTTATTGCATAAAATATGCACTATCCGTACCTGCAACTTTGAATGATTTTATTGCAAATTTTGAATATGCTGGCACCACCAAGTGAAAAATCACCAGCCGCCACTGGTATGTAAGGGTGATTAAACTGTACAATCTGCCTTCAACTAACTCTTTATTAAACGGAAACTGTGTTACATGGACAACGAAAATCAGAATACGCATTTTAACGAAAAAATATCAAGTTCGGTAATGCACTGTTAAGAAAATTTTCAGCCACCCTGTGCAAGTCTACCTTGTCTGCTGTAACAGTTGCTTCTGTTGCTAACAAGGCCCACGATGTCCCAAGCCCCAAAAATGAATGATCAACATTAATAGCTAACGAGGAATGTGCAGATAGGTCTTCCGTCTTTTTTCTCCAAATTTCAAGCCAAAGTGTATAGCTAATTGCCGGTTTCCTGTTTACCAAGCCTTTCCGAATGCTCGCTGTAATGAGCTGTCAATTAACAAATGCTTGTTTTTGTCTCGGTCCTTGTCAATCAGCTTAAAATTCAGCTTTAACTGAGCACTTCACAACTTAAATTACTAACATAGTTCGGCATAAGTTATTATGGCTTCGGAAGCAAGAGCTGAACTTGATCTTAATACGAGAGTAAAAGTGAGACAGCTCTGTCATAATTCGTTTATTATACTCTGTATTACCAATAATGATCGCTGACAGCTGTCAAAGTTAGCACGTGGGGAAATGCTGCGTTGCCACTGAGGCAGATCATGACTCATAAAATTCCAAGAGGCATGCAGGAAGACACAAATACTGGGGAAGTTAGCCCCGCTGCCTGCCGGTCTAATGACCGTGACGAGTCAAGGCACAGCAGAACACTGAGTCAAATCATGTGCTCACTGCTGTGTCGGCATGCATTGCAACACTGCTCGCTGTTGCTATGGAGACCGTTACCCCTCTCGTCTCCACTCCTCACCTCACCCCTCAAGCGGATGAGAGCTTTCACCGTTCATCTTTTGTAAATCAGAGTATAGTACCCCTATTTTGGTACATAAAAGTGTGTGGCATAATTGCACCCGTCCTCATTTAGAGTAATTAGTAATGACCAATTATTATTATTATTACCGGTCTAAGTAGTGAAATGACTCTTCAGTGCCAGTTATTGCTAGTATGAAGCAAGGCTGATAGTCATATCGCTCGAGGCAAACATATGTACTTAGGACAGGAAGCTTGGCTAATAATATGCCGCTTCATAAACAGAAACTTTCCAAAGTGGTAGTCATCTCCGGTCCATGTTTAACTAACCTAATGACCAGAGAGATAATTGTCACTGGTTAATATTAATAAGTAATTTCCAAGTAATCGAGGTCAGGGAGTGCCCTGTAGACTTACTGTAATCAATAAGAGTGGTATATAAGATACTAGAATATTATACTCATTGTCTTTTGTGAACTAACATCGCTACTACACGCAACTGTACCATCTTTGAAGGCTTGACTTGAAATATCTACTTGTGGAAATAAAACCTATCATCTTTACTCTTCGACTTCTAATTCTTTCAACGTCTCTTGGTGGTAGGCTCTTGCCAAGGCAGAGCCCTTACTCAACTACTCTTTCGAAAACTCATAACATCCAAAATTAAATCAAGTGTCACGGCTGGCTACGCGACATAAGATTTTGGTGGCAGCGGGTGGATATACTTCAAGAGATTTCTTCTGGCTAAAAGAAACTATTCTTAATAGCCAAAACATCTATTTCTTTCAAACTTCAAAATTCTTTCAGCGATGTACATCGAGGTGCCTGGTCGCTAGTACTTCACTGGTCTCTCCACCAGGGACTGGGAACGTCTTTTTCTTCCTCTAACCGAAGGCCGACGCAGCCCGTCCGTCTTCTGGCGTCGAGAAGGTGTCAACTTCCGAGCGATCATCAGTTGGGGTTCTCGAGGGAACGTGTGCAACCCAGCAAGCCTGCAGCTATCCTTCTTCGCGGTGGTGTTCGACTACGGGGGCAGCTCCGAGGAGTGATCTTCTCCCTTATCTTCTTCCCAAGTAAGTCTTCTGCATTGTTGTATCTGGCATTGTATTTAAATTTGTAGTAGCAACAAATATGTCTCTAAACGAAGCGAGAGCACTTGGAGATCCTGAAATAGAGGAACCAGCTCAATACAGAGTTGTTAAAGTAGACACGGCAGTTAAATTATTAAAGTCAACTTTCAGTGGTAATCCTAACGACTTGCAAGAATTCGTAGATAATGTGGAAAATGCTTTTAGTATTTTAAATCCGATTGACTATCCAACATTTTTGAAATTTGTACTAGCACACATAACGGGTGATGCAAAAACAGTTTTATCTTTTCGCACTATACCTGAAGAATTTCAGACATGGGAAACGATCAAAGACAAATTAGAGATTAATTATGCAGTTCAAAGAACTCTTGATTTTTATGCGAATAAATTGTTCACGAGCAAACAGTATAATAATGAAAGTGTAACTCAGTGGGGTAACAGAGTAGAAAAAGCGACAACTGAACTAAATAAAGCTTTGGATAGACAAATGTTAAATTGGACTTTAGAAATGCAAGAGGGGGGTAACAGAACCATTTCTCTTCTAAGTAAAAGTTGTTTTATACAGGGATTATATGACGAATCAATTAAAACACTGACTAAAGTTAAAGGTGAAGAGAAGCCGTTTAAACAATTAATTGAGATAGCAGTTGAGGAGGAGAGTGCTAGGAGACCTAGAGAAAGAACGTATAACAGTCCACACCAAAACAGAAGTAGTTCCTATGGGGCAGGTAGAGCAAGCCGCCCACAGCAAAATGTACGAAGTGGAGGTGGCATTAGTACCTCTTTTGCACAGGTGAAAAGAGAACCAGGAGTTAATGCAACTACAGCGGTTATTTGCTTCCGTTGTCAGAAACCTGGACATGTGATAAGGGAATGCAGGGGCAAACCTTTTTGTAGTACGTGTAAAAAGAGTGGACATGTAACCAAAGATTGTAGAAACAATCAGGGAAACCGGCAGTAGGGCTGCCTGAGCGACCTAGGTTCAGTCCAACTCAAGAGGCAAATATTAATGGTTGCAATATGATAAAGCTAGCTAGCGAACAAAGTGAGCAAAGTGAAGTGAATGTTGAGAATAATGAGATTTATGAAGTGAATAATGAGAGTAATGATAGTAAGAAGTTAGAAAACAGCGAGAGAGCTGTAGATGAAAATCCGTACCTAGTATATATATTAAATGATCACTTACCAGGAGGGTATGGTGAAGCGCTGATTGACACTGGATCACAAATATCTTTGGTTCGAGAGAGCAGTCTAAGAAACATTAAAGTAAGACATGTAGATGTATCATTTAGAAGTGTAACTAATGAAATATTTCCAGTAAGAGGACTGGTACATCTTTCAGTAAATAACGTTCAGAATGCACAAGAATTACCATTCTATGTGATTGATAAATTGCCTTATAATGTTGACATGCTGCTTGGACAAGACTGGCTAGAGGACCATGAATGCGAAATTAGAATTCCTTGGAGGAAGAAATTCTTAAAATTACCGCCATTTAGTGAGACCGTAGTTCAATTCCCGACAGAGGAACAAGGAACACGACATTGTGCGAAACAAACATTAGGAGATAAAGTAATATGTGCAGAGAGCATAGTTCAATGCGAAAACGGTAAATATTGTTGTTTGATAATTAATTGCAATGAAGATGAAACTCTTATAGAACAAACACCCGAGTTAACTACTATAAGCTTAAAAGAGAATAAAACAGTAATCAATGTAGAAAATCGAAATGAATTATTACTCAGTAAAATGCGCCTGTCACACATAAAGGAAGGTGCAGACGAAATAAAAGATATTTGTCTAGAATACAATGACATTTTTCGTTTACCAGGAGATAGATTAACAGAAACAAAATCCGTAAAGCATGTGATTCCAACACCTTCAGTAATTCCAGGTAGGGAAATAACACTTAAAAATTATAGAATCCCGGAACAACATCAAAATGAAGTAAATCAACAAGTAGATGAAATGTTAAAACAAGAAATAATTAAACCTAGTAAATCCGCGTGGAACTTTCCAATTTTGGTAGTCCCAAAGAAACTAGACGCGTCAGGAATTAAGAAATGGAGAATCTGTATAGATTTTAGAAAACTAAACGATCTCACAGTAGGAGACAGTTATCCACTACCAAATATTCAGGATATACTTGACAAATTAGGAAGATCAAGATATTTTTCTGCTTTAGATTGTGCGAGTGGATATTGGCAAATTCCAATAGCACAAGAAGATCAATGTAAGACAGCTTTTAGCACTCAGAAAGGACATTTCGAATTCAAAAGAATGGCATTTGGTTTGAAATCAGCACCAGCTAATTTTCAAAGATTGATGAATACAATACTGAGCGAATTAGTAGGATTACGCTGTTTGGTATATCTCGATGATATAATTATCTTTGCAGAAACACTTAATGAACACCATATAAGGCTTAGACAAGTTTTGCAAAAACTTAGAGAACATGATATTCAATTAGAACCTTAAATAATGCTGAAATTAACTATGCAACGATAGAAAAAGAACTTTTGGCCATTATGTGGGCATGCAAACATTTTCGTCCATATTTGCTTGGAAGAACGTTCACTATAGTCACAGATCATAAACCTTTGACATGGGTATTTAATGTAAAAGACCCGAGTTCACGTTTAATGAGATGGAGACTTTTGTTAGAAGAATATCAATATAAAATTGTATATAAAGCAGGAGTAAATAATGTTAATGCCAACACATTGAGTAGGTACCCAGTGGTAAATAATATTCAAGACACTAGACAGGAAATCCCGGAGGACAGAAAATCAAAATTGCTAAAGGAGATGCATGAATGTCCAATAGGAGGTCATCAAGGCGTACAGAAAACGTATGAGCGCTTGAAATTATATGTCTCTTGGAAGAATATGTTTCGAGACATAGAAGCTTATATTAAAAGATGCCCAGTTTGTCAGTTGAATAAGCAAACGCTTCCTAAAGTGAAAACAGAATTGCAAGTAACAGACACACAAGATCAGTCATGGGACAAGATTTATTTAGATATAGTAGGTCCATTCTCTATGACAGGAAGAGAGAATAAATACCTTTTAACATGCCAAGATAATTTGAGTAAGTACATTATTGCTATTCCAATTGAGAATATGACCGCAGAAACAGTAGCCCGAAATTTCATATTCGAGGTAGTATTAAAATACGGAATTCCAGGTCAAATCTTGACAGACCAAGGAACACAATTCATGAGTGAAATGTTTGTGCAATGTTGTAAACTATTAAAGATTAAGAAACTTAATACTAGTGTTTATCACCCGGAAACAAATGGTAGTTTGGAAAGATCACACAAAGTACTAGTAGAGTACTTGCGTTGCTTTGGAAACAAATTACAGAATGATTGGGATCAATGGATTCCATTTGCTTGTTTTGCGTACAACACATCACCACACAGTGTTACAAAATTCACACACTATGAATTATTATTTGGTAGAAAAGCCAACATACCAGGACAATTGCAAAAGATTCCTCAACCCTTGTATAATCACGAGAATTTAATTCATGATATAAAGCAAAAGTTCCAGACAGCATGGCAGCAGGCAAATGAAAGATTACAAATAGCTAAAGTTAAACAGTGTGATAAAGTAAATGAAAATAGGAAGGAAAACTATTACAAACTTGGAGATTTAGTGTTGATAACTAAAGAGCAGAGACGAAAGCTAGATCCTCTATGGGTAGGACCATATGAAGTAAAAGAGATAAAGGGAACAAATGTTACTCTAATTAAAGTAGGTACGGTAGGAAAAAAGCAAATTAAGACACATATTAATAGAACGAAACCATATGTTACAGACTTGATCTAAACATGATGGTGTGCGGGAACGTGCTTAGACTTCTGATAATGACTTGGTGGTGGACGGCAGGACTGATAATTACTTGGTGGTGTACAGCAGGAACTCTCAAGATGGGAGCCTACGCTATGAAAATAAGTCAACGTACAGGACTAGATCCAGAAAGCATGGATCTCAGTAAGGGATCATACATAACTGAAATTAAAAGTCAAACAGGAGTGTATTTTGATAATATAGGCAGTATATATTTTTATCCGACGGAATGGAGTTTTGTAAATTATGTAGATTTAAAACCTGTAAGAAATTTATGGAAAAGAACTAAAGATCAAATAACATCACTTAATGAGATATGTACTAGACTGAGCAATGAGACTTGGTTTGCTTATACTGATTGCAAACCCAGTACTCCTTATTTCCAATCTAAAAGACGTGTAATTGACAAACTTAAAGATATTCTAATAGATTTAATGGGAAAAGATTCTAACTCCAGAAAGAAACGAGATTTATTCGGTTTCGGTGGCAAAATATTAAAATTCTTATTTGGAACAGCCACAGAAGATGAAGTAATTGCAAATTACGAACACATAGAAACAATGGAAAAGGATCATTTAGAATTTTTGAGAATTGCATCAGAGCAATTACTAGTATTAAAATCGACTATTGTTACAATGAACACAACCTTAAGAGACGTGTCATTTAATGAAAGGAAGTTAAAAGATGCTTTGAAAATTTTAAACAGTAACATGACAACACAGAATAGAGAATTAAAAAAGGAACTTGATACTAGTCTCGTATTAAACGAATTAATTAAACAAATTGAACGCGGAACAGAGGAATGTCAACACACATTTGACTTATTAATAGATGTATACTTACATGCTCAGGATGGTGTTCTCCAACCACAGATAATTACAATTCAAAAGATAAGAGAAGTTCTGAATCAACAAGCGATGCCAGAGTCGACAATGTTCCCTCCCTTCACTTCTTCCGAACTCCTATCATTAATTCAACCAACTATTTACACCCAAGGGCAATATCTAGTGTATGCAGTGAAAATACCTTTGGTATTAGAAACAAAATTTGTTTTACATAAGGTAATACCTTTCCCTGTATTAATGAAATCAAACTCAACAACTAAAGTGTTAAATGTTAAAAAAGAATATATCTTTGTGGATATGTTGAATGAAAAATATGGACATATTACTCAATATGAACTTGATAAATGTCTTCAACCTAACAATTTAAACTATGTGTGTGCAGAAATTACGCCAATAGTCACATATATTCCTAATACGGATTGTGTATCTACATTAGTGCACCCTAATACCTTGCAAATTCCAGATACTTGTGTATTTAATTACTTACCTTTAAAGGAAATTATATGGTTACCTCTTTATAGAAGTAACTCATGGCTATATGTAGCACCAAAAATGGAATTATTCACAACTGTTTGTCAAAATGGTGGAAAACATTCAGATAGATTACATGGAAGAGGCATACTTACCTTAAGAAAGGATTGCAAAGGATTAGGTAGTAAAACTACTTTATTTCCATTTTCACATCATGAAATGAATTTAACCAAGGATGACATATTCCCATTCATTGACGTAAACATTGATTGTTGTCTATCCCTTCCAGACCAAGAAATAATAAAGGATGTCCCATTAGACCTACCTTTATCCAATATCATGTCATCAGTAGATGATTTAAGAACAGCAAGCTTTAAAATAGATGAGGTAAATAAATTCATTGACGAACAAAAACTTAGAGAGGAACAGAGATCCTATCCATGGAAAAGAATTGGTACTGCATGGTATACATATGTATTATCACTTCTTTTATTTATAGGTATATGGTTATGTGGATGCTGCTGTTGTTCAAGCTGTAGAAAATGTAGTTTTTGGTTAATTAATCAATGTTCCCCTAAGAAATGGTGGAACGATTCTCATCAATTTTGCACTAAAATCACTGTTCGTAATGTAAACAAATTTAATATTTCAAAAGATGATATTTCGAAAGTCCCAGAGAGGCAAAGTTTAATGACTATACCAAAACTAACTGATGTAATTGTAAATCGACCAACACGATCTGACTCAATACGTTCTTTGCCTTCAGCTCCAGAGTTATCAGAGTTGCAAGAAACTAATGTAGATGAACCTACGGATCATCCTTTAAGGAGGTCCAACAGACTTAAGAAGAGAGAATTTTGGTCGATATACAAAAATTAAGATATTCATAATCTGTAATTTTTGTCTTGAAGAGGGGAGGTGTGGCATAATTGCACCCGTCCTCATTTAGAGTAATTAGTAATGACCAATTATTATTATTATTACCGGTCTAAGTAGTGAAATGACTCTTCAGTGCCAGTTATTGCTAGTATGAAGCAAGGCTGATAGTCATATCGCTCGAGGCAAACATATGTACTTAGGACAGGAAGCTTGGCTAATAATATGCCGCTTCATAAACAGAAACTTTCCAAAGTGGTAGTCATCTCCGGTCCATGTTTAACTAACCTAATGACCAGAGAGATAATTGTCACTGGTTAATATTAATAAGTAATTTCCAAGTAATCGAGGTCAGGGAGTGCCCTGTAGACTTACTGTAATCAATAAGAGTGGTATATAAGATACTAGAATATTATACTCATTGTCTTTTGTGAACTAACATCGCTACTACACGCAACTGTACCATCTTTGAAGGCTTGACTTGAAATATCTACTTGTGGAAATAAAACCTATCATCTTTACTCTTCGACTTCTAATTCTTTCAACGTCTCTTGGTGGTAGGCTCTTGCCAAGGCAGAGCCCTTACTCAACTACTCTTTCGAAAACTCATAACATCCAAAATTAAATCAAGTGTCACGGCTGGCTACGCGACAAGTGTTTTATTTTGTGATAAACATATTATGTACTAATTTTCATGTTAGGGCATATATATATACTTGTTTTCCAATCTAATGTAATTGGGCACAAAATGTTGTGTCCATGGTTTAATTATTTTAGCACAGGACTACATCCGTTAATTGGAAACCTGTCTTTAACGAAAAAAAAATTGTGAGTCGCGTTCAATTCCGTTGAAGGCAGGTATTACTGCACCGTACTATAATTGAATCGGTCGGTGGAGAAAGAAACTAAGTCACTTCTTCTTAGTTTTCAGGAGAGATAAAAAAACTGACTTATTATTGAACTATCAAACAGAAAATGTTCAAATGTGTTGTGATTATACATACTGGAAGTGGAATAATTTTCATATATTCTTGGAAGTATCTTAGAAAACATTTTTGGAAAATTTGTAACATAGTTCCTTCCTGCAGTCGACGAGGGAATTTAGCACTTTTCATGTGAATAACCCAGTCAAAATTACACATTTGTGGCATAAAATAAAGATTTATTCATTAAATAATGGAAAATTATCTCAAACTGAACAAAAAATAACTAATTCACAGAATTCGATGTTCTGAATAGTTGACATCATCACTTGTTGTAGGCCATTTCAGTATCTCATCATAATGAGTTCAGCATCTTCCCCGTGGATGAACTTAACCAGTTTCTGAATATCTTCTATTTTCTTTTTATTTCCTTTCCCCTCAGTATGTAAGAAAAGCAACCTCATGTTTCTCCAACACGATAGTAAAGGTTTCATGATAGTAAGGTGCATCTTGGTCTGTGTAATTCATTTTCGTAAAAAAATGAAAATGGACAAAAAGTGACTTAGCTCCTTTCTCCACCGACCGATTCAATTAAGCAAATCGTCTAAGTAGATTTACTGGCACGTTAAAGATACACTACAAGTTCAAAATTGCCACGCCCTACTTCATGGCCATACCAGCTGAAATGGGTATTAAACCCGTAACATAATAATAATAATAATAATAATAATAATAATTATTATTATTATTGTTATAAGATATTTTAAGCTCACTTATGTTTTTAGCTTTATGGGGAATTGTAGATAGTCCGCAGTAGGCAATAATAAATGCACGTAATATATTTTTGTACGAACACATTTTACTCTGTAACAGTAAAGCCTTACGGATATTCCGCCCTGTTATTACAGGAATACAAACGCATGCCGTAATGTAAACACGGAATACAGTGAAGTCGTGTACAGATAATAGGCCCACAGGTATAGCAGTATGAAAACAGATACGCGTGTTATAATTGAATCTCATTTCAATATAAACTAGTATAATGTAATGTACATTTAATACTATAACATGTTCATAACAGCATATTAAATATTCCTAAATGTTCTTTATTATCACATAATACCTCACAATATTACAAATAATCAATGATTTACTGGATTAGAAGGGTGTTGAGAAGGTTGTGGTCCAAGAGAAGTTTCCTCAAAACCACTGCAAACTACAGCAGCCACAAAAAGAAAAGAAATGTGTATTTCTCGACTTGAGAATAACTCTAAGTGATCTCACCCTTCGGAAAGCCTCCCGCCTGGGCATGAACAGAATTGGGTTGTGTGGAAATCACTAAATCGTCATCGTTCTGAAGTTGGAAGATCCAAGAGTAATCTGCTGATATACTACTTCCCTGCAGGCTCCAACAACGGCCGCTTCCTACCCAAATTCTTCCTCAATTGGAAATATACACACTAATACAGCCATCACAATAACACAAGTTTTCTGACAAAAATGTCACACCCACCCAAGTGCATGGAGCTAAATGACCACGATGTCCAAGCTCCTCAAATGAAACAACAACCTTCTTTATATTGTTATTGCAGTCATACATGAGCACCACAAAACCCTTCCCATTGTTTCCAGGTGGCACGGACAAAACATTAATATTGGGCTGATATGATGAGAGCTTATTCAAAATTTTAACCAGGGCTTCCCTAAACATCTAAAGTTATTCCTCAAATTCAGACAGATTAATGTCTAGACCAAACCCCATGGTGCTACAGCCCATGAAGGGCCTAGTCATTCGGCCGGCAGATCACGTGGTAATGCGTGGTCAGCGCGTCAGGTTCCCTCGACCGATAATCTTGGTCTCCGTGATCGGGCACTGCCTCACTGTCAGACAGCTACTCAATTGACCACACAAGGCTGAATGAACGTCAGTTTCTAAAAATCCTGGTGGAGCCGTGAATCGAACCCGGGACCACCAGGTGCGATGCAAGCGCACTATTCCAACACCACGGAATACAGCTCCGACTACAATGTCTACAGCTTCTATTATTCGTTACATGAGGCACCGTGCCTCACGTGCTCTAACTATCAATACATTATCACATTATCATTAACACACTATCGTCCAATTACTGTACCACGCACCGTGCCTCACCTTCGGCACAAGCACTCATGACTATCATCAATATGACCAATTCATGCCCTATAATTAGAGCCATGTGCGGATAAACAAAACGTTATCCGCATCCGCACGACTTTTATCCGCATCCGCACGTTTGTTATCCGAATCCGCTGACATTACAATAATATTTTAAATTTACTAGATGACTATTAAAGTATTAAAGCAACACATTTAGACATTTGAGGAGAAATTTGTTCCCCTAGGCTATGTGTGAATCGCAAGACAATGTTTACTGAGTTTTGTCCCTCTGAGTAACGGCCTGTCAAACAGCGAGTGGCTAATTAGAACACTTACTTAGTCGTCAGATATACTCTCGCAGGCAAGCGAAGGTATAAAGAACTTTTTTGGGGGGGGGGGGGGGGGAAGTCAACCTTAATTGAGGGTATTTCCATGACTGGCTCCTCTCACTTCTCTATTATTCTCATACAATCCGAACGAAAACAAACAGAAAAATAATAAGAAACGTGAAAGACGCAGATCATTGCAAAAATTAAAATTATATTTAAGAACTCCAGTTCAACATTGTATTCTAAAAACTATCCGCAAATTTCCTCTAAATATTATCCGCAGATTATCCGCTTTCCGCACAGCCATGCAAACTCTATCCGCATAGCGAAACATTTTGTGGATATCCGCGGGTTTATCCGCATCC
The DNA here is from genome assembly GCA_946902985.2 of Meconema thalassinum. NCBI lineage: Eukaryota > Metazoa > Arthropoda > Insecta > Orthoptera > Tettigoniidae > Meconema > Meconema thalassinum. Next base: position 1,061,403,523 of record OX336389.2, on the reverse strand, counting down.
ACGCAGGGCTTTACCTATAATACCAGAACATCATCCATCATCACAACTCTTTCCTAAATTTCACATTGGAATAGCTTACCTCATTCAAACTCTTAATTTGCAGTCGCACTGCCCTCTCTACCGTATAAGGTGCCTTCTAGTGATGTACGCTCTCAGTTGCGACGTTCTATCCTGTCGCATTGGGAGGAAGCGTGGCGTGCCACGCCTGCACCCAACAAACTGAGAGGCTTCAAGGAGACAACGAAGGTGTGGAAATCTTCCTTCCGATCTATCCGGAAGGAAGCTGTGGTACTCTGTCGACTCCGGATCGGCCATGGGATTGCTACGCACTCCCACTTGCAACAGAGAGAAGACCCCCCTGTGTGTACTTGCGGCACCCACCTTACCGTGGCACACATTCTCTTGGCCGATCTACAAAGGACTCTCCAACTGCCTAACCCCTGTCCCTTATTCTCCGTGATGATGGGCCGTCAGCAGACCTCGTCATCCGGTACATAAGGGAGAGTGGTTACTTTTTTAAGTTTGAAATGTGAGTTAAGACTTTTAATTCAGGTTAAGTCTGTTTTATGTTTTTTATTGCGTTCATCTATTTTATTGTTTACTATACCTTATTTGTTTTATTGATTTTTACCACCCCACTTTTACTATTTTTTATTCAAATAAGGCATAATTGTTGGGGCTCACTGTCTGTTTTATATAAACCATTTTCGTTTCATCCATGGCAGTGAGCTGTTTTTTATCTTATCCTTTCATTTCATGCCATTTCATTTCAGTAAGGGCTGATAACTTAGATGTTAGGCCCCTTAAAACAACAATTATCATCATCATCATATCAAACTCTTAATTTAGTCCAGCATGTCCTCTTTACTCAACATCACAATATTCAATGAATACCCCTATGCCTAGGGGTGGTGGTTTTTAGCATTTTTAAATCAGAAATTTGGCCTTTTGAACATTTAGAATTTTGTAGCTTTTAAAAACTTGAAATTTAGCATTTTATGACATTTTGTGGAAAGAAACCCACACCTAATGAGTAATTTTGAAATGACATTAATATGAAAATAAAATCACTCTTATAAAAGGTTAATAATGAGATAAAAATGCAAGTAATAAATTATGTATTTATTTTAAATTAATTAGGTTAAGGTAACACACAAGAAAATTGTTAAAAGTCAAAGAATTTCACAGAAAGAAATTTATACTGATGCAAAATGAGAATAATACAGAGAAAATACCCAAAATCAACTCTAGTCTTGCTTCTAAATCCACCAAAGTGGGTAAGTGCATGCAAGTTTATGAATCATTAACATTCTTGAATGAAATCTTAGAGCTGTTTTATAGACATTTTCGGTCTCACCCTCATATCACTTAGGGGCCGATAACCTAGATGTTAGACCCCTTAAAACAACAATCATCATCATCATCATCATCATCATCATCGTGGGAGCCTCCGTGGCATAGGTGGCAGCACGCCGGCCTCTCACCACTGGGTCCGTGGTTCAAATCCCGGTCACTCCATGTGAGATTTGTGCTGGACAAAGCGGAGGCAGACAGGTTTTTCTCCGGGTACTCCTGTTTCCCTGTCATAATTTCATTCCAGCCACACTCTCCACTATCATTTCATTTCATCTGTCATTCATTTAATCATTGCCCCAGGGGAGTGTGACAGGCTTCGGCAGCCGGCACAATTCATATCCTCGCCGCTAGATGGGGGCTTCATTCATTCCATTCCCTGACCCGGTTGGTGGACTGGAAGCAGGCTGTGGATTTTCATTTTTCATCATCATCATCATAGCACTTGTTGACTTGACCTACGCTAAGGAAATTATAGCGACGGACGGGTGGGCCAAAAGTACAGGTGGAATTACTTTCCGCATTCCAGACCGGTGGTCAAACCGTCATAAACATTTCAAGAGCGTAGAAACTCCTCATTTGAAGTTTCCATGTGAAAAGAAATAATAAAAAAATGTTATGTTTAAATTAAACGTGGATTTCGAGTTTTTGTAGCATTTTGGTATCGCATATTGAGACAATTTCGCATTTTGTCGCCTTTTCAGAACACATTAAAAAGTGTTTTACAGGTCGCGAAAAAGGGAAAATGCTAGAGTGCAAGCCATTATAAGCATTTCGCGCTATTTCACATTTGCGAAAAAAAACACCACCCCTACCTATGCCATATCGTAGAAAATGGTGCTTGCTTCAATTATAGCCTGCCCTGTTTCACTTCAAAGTCTGAAATAACATAATTCGTTGTTGTTGATTCTTCAGGGGTTTTTGTGATATTGTGATCATGCAGACCCATGTACTTGGGTGTGTATAGACATTTTTTGACCACCTGTGTCACTGTGATGTCGGTACTAGTGTGTGTATTTGCAATTGAGGAAGGATTTGGGTAGGGAGCAGCCGTCGCCTTAATTTAGGTACCACCCCGGCATTTGCCTGGAGTAGCAGTGACGAAACCACGGAAAACCACTACCAGGATGGCTGAGGTAGGTCTCGAACTTGGGTCTTTTCAGTTTTGTCTCACGAGTCTGAGTGTAACCTGTTCCAGGCCAGGATTAAATTTCTTGGCGGAGCCGGGAATCAATGATGATGATGATGATAATTGTTGTTTTAAGGGTCCTAACATCTAGGTCTGGGAATCAAACCCGGGCCTCCATGGTAGTAACATAAATCAAGTTGTTCAATGTTATACTGTGGCTTGAATGATCTCATTCTTCAATAATGATAGCTTATAACTGAAATGTATGCTCTACAGTCGGCCAACACGATAATTGATTTATTAATCTCATGTGATTATTTTCAGGTTTAGGGTACAATGTCCAATACAATTGGGTACAACCGTGCTGACCGACTGAAAAACATAAATTTTGGTTACTAAGGCAACACTGAAAAATGGCTTCCAACATGATAATGAGCTTATTATATGCTACTCTCGAATCAATGATAGAAGAAGAAACTTCGCTCATAAATTATAACAATTATATCGTATGACCTCGGGAGCCGGGTGCAAGCTTTGTTATTTGCTCCCGAATGGCAGCTTGCATGTTGAATTTTGTCGTTCTTTGGAGCGCTATGAAAGTCAAAGAGGTTAGATATCTACGCTCCTTGACACTATAGCGCTTTCTAGTAGAGAAATGTGGAATTTTGTGTTGGCGAAAAATCCCGAGATTAATTTTGCCATTATGAACACGGCCTACTGAATTCAAATTCATTCTTTAACATGCCAGCAACTTATGACATGCGTGACGTGATTTTTGTCGGCTTTCAAAAGTCGCTTACCATGGCCAGGAACGAACGTGCAAGCTTGGGGTTGGTAGTCCGACACGATAACCATTCACCCACCGTGGCAAGCTGCTCATAAATTGAAAATCGATCAACCGAGATCGTAAAACAGTTAGGTTATCATTGTGGAAGTTCTCTCACACTATCTTACTCGCAGAAAGACGCGTAGTTCCGCTCAGTGGTGCGCCATTTCATTCTTCAAGCCTAGAAGTTAATGTGTGTCCTCCTGAGATCTCCATCCAGCTATGTTCACCATCACTCCTGCAGTCAGAAATCCTATGTTAATGTTTAGCACTCCTAGTTCATGTCTGTGTCTCTCCCGCTTCATTCGTCTCGAATGCTATTTCCTCAATCGGAATGCGAGAACTGAGAGCGTGAACATCATATACACAGCTCGTGTCTTCACTACAAAATTCCTTATAATTATTGGGGAATTTCATTAGCACGCACTCGTATTATCAGTTCAGGCTCAAATTCTTTTTCCACAGTTTATTTCCTACTAGCAGTAGTGCCCGGCTTCGCCCGGTGGATTTGTTTGTTTTATGGATGATAATGAATACTACTACAGAACTGACACATGGTACTTAAACTACCAGAAAAGAAATATTTTTTAAATATAACTTTTTGTGGTGGATGAGGTTGTTTTAGTGGGGGTGATAAGCAGTACAGTATAATGGATGTAACATTTAGGTTATTTTCCCGTAATGATAATAACGATAATAATGAATAGGGAAACGGATATTTACTAACTACAGCACTGATACATGTAATTTACAAACACATTTCTAAAAATGATTTGAATGAGGAGTAAGTGAAATATAAGACACTGCCTACGGCCTATATCTCATTGTCTGTTAGAAATGTAGAGACCAATAGTGTCGTCTTTTGGCGCATACTGCCGTAGGAAAATAATCAGATCACTTTGGAAAACTTCGGCTGTCCCGAGCTCCTGAGGTAGCAACAGTATAATTTATCGCTACATAGCGCTCAACGATAAGTTTCGGAATACATTAAGGTAAATTTGAAAGCACAAATGCTTATTGCAGCTGATAAACTCAATGTATTGCACAACATCATTGCACTTATACAGATGCATAATATGTCCATGATGATAACTCAAGGGGCCAAGGAAATATTTTTGCACTAATTACTCCCCGTGACTGCAATTTATAAGCAGCGCAAATTTTACTATTTTCGTAATTCTGCACCAGAACACTGGTAGGGGCGACGTGATGCAGCCCGAATTGCCAGTCAACAATAGACTTATTAAAATACTCTTACCGTTACACTACTACGGACATAAATGGTTCTAGGGTGTAGATTTGCGATAAAGGGCCTAAATGCAGGGAATGGAGTGGTCTGTACGAAATTTCATGCAGACAGTGTTACTCGCAGGGTTCTAAAGGGTAAGTATACAAATTTTGGTTCAGATCGGTGAAACGGTGTAGATATGTGCCAAAGGGCCTAAATGCAGAGAATCCAGTGGTCTGTCCAAAATTTCATGCAGACGGTGTTACTCGCAGGGCTACGAAGGGAAGTTATACAAATTTTGGTTCAGATCGGTGAAACGGTGTAGATTTGTGCCAAAGGACATAAATGCAGGGAATGGAGTGGTCTGTCCGAAATTTCATGTAAACAGTGTTACTCGCAGGGTTTCAAAGGGTAAGTATACACATTTGGGTTCAGATCGGTGAAACGGTGTGTTTTTTTGTCAAAGGGTCTAAATGCAGGGAATGGAGTGGTCTGTCCGAAATTTAAAGTCGACAGAGTTACCCGCAGTGTTCCAAAGGGTATGTATACAAATTTTGGTTCAGATCGGTGAAACGGTGTAGATTTCAGCCAATGGGCCTAGATGCTGGGAATGGATTGGTCTGTCCGAAATATCATGCAGACAATGTTACTCGCAGGGTTCCAAAGGGTAAGTAGGCCTATACAAATTTTGGTTCAGATCGGTGAAACGGTGTAGATTTGTGCCAAAGGGCCTAAATGCAGGGAATGGACTGGTCTGTCATAAATTTCATGCAGACAGTGTTACTCGCAGGGTTCCAAAGGGTAAGTATACAAATTTTGGTTCAGATCGGTGAAACGGTGTAGATTTGTGCCAAAGGGCATAAATACAAGGAATGGAGTGGTCTGTCCGAAATTTCATGTAAACAGTGCTACTCGCAAGGTTCCAAAGGGTAAGTATACAAATTTTGGTTCAGATCGGTGAAACGGTGTAGATTTGTGCCAAAGGGCCTAAATGCAGGGAATGCAGTGGTCTGTCCAAAATCTCATGCAGACAGTGTTACTCGCAGGGTTCCAAAGGGAAATTATATAAATTTTGGGTCAGATCGGTGAAACGGTGTAGATTTGTGCCAAAGGGCCTAAATGCAGGGAATGGAGTGGTCTGTCCGAAATTTAACATAGCCTTAACTATTCCTCTTGAATCTGGCTATCATATACAAAAATACTTTTTCGAATCGGACTGGTAGTTCCAGAGATTAGCGCGTTTAAACACACAAACACACAAACTCTTCAGCTTTATTATATTAGTATAGATGTCAGTTCGGTCAACACGTATTTGCCCAATGAATGGGTGGCGTTACAATGTATACAATATATGAATAATATATAAATAATGCGCGTGTATACAGTTAGAACAACACAGTGTGTTCTACGTATGAGTATTATGTTCATGTATAGAATTAGAACAACACAATGTGTTCTACGTATGAGTATTATGTACATGTATACTGTTAGAACAACACAATGTGTTCTACGTATGAGTATTATGTACGTGTATACTGTTAGAACAACACAATATGTTCTACGCAGTGGCGTACGCAGGATTTCCTTCTGGAGGGGGGGGGGGTCATTAATATAATAGGGTAATTGTGTACATTACCGGTATTACAGGGACAGATGACCTTGCTGTTCCGCCCTCTAAAACGACAGTCACCATCATAATTAAAATGATACTTTGATTAATATTCATAAAAAAACAACAATTAAATAACCGCTCTCTTTGCATGAAAAATATTTTAGGTCTCATTTTTTCGACACAATAAAAAATGAAAAGAAATTCTAAAAAATATGGACAACAGTAAGTAAATATTGAGACTGAAACGATGCAGTGGTATAATCATGACCATAGTGACGTGGTTGCTTAAAATATTGATATGTGAGAGAAAAATAATGTTTTGCTCTCCGTGTTCCTACTGCAATTGCTATTGGCTCTCAAAATCTGCCTATCTTGATTATTTTATCTGTATCATTAATTGGAATAAATTGCAGAAACTCCTCTTTTACTGAATTATCTATAAGGAAACGGGCACACACAATTAAAGCAACCCGAAGCGACGTGAAAAGACTTACCGATCGCACACTTCAACAACAAAACTGATCCATGGGTAGCTCCAACACTGCGAGTAGAGTGCAGGGCATTTATTAAGTGAGGAACGTGACCACACCTAAGGTGTATGCGGGAGTTAAGACACCTAACGAGCGATGCCATAAAACAGGTGATAGATGGGACAATATATAGATTCAAGTAAAGGAATATCTCTGTGTGTGTGTGTGTGTGTGTGTGTGGGGGGGGGGGGGGGGGGTGTTCAACCCTGTTAGAACAACACAATTTGTTCTACGTATGAGTATTATGTACGTGTATACTGTTAGAACAACACAATTTGTTCTACGTATGAGTATTATATACAGTCATGTATATAGTTAGAACAACATAATATGTTCTACGTATGAGTGTTATGCACATGTATACTGTTAGAACAACACAATGTGTTCTATGTATGAGTATTATGCACATGTATACTGTTAGAACAACACAATGTGTTCTACGTATGAGTATTATGTACGTGTATACTGTTAGTACATCACAATATGTTCTACGTATGAGTATTATGTAAGTAAATCACAGACCCTTATCAAACAAACCAACCTTATATAACGAGATTCAAACCGCTAATTGTAATATAAACACCAACTAAACGCTCTACACTTAGGCCTATTTGTAGTTAGATAATATTTGTATAGACATTTAAACATCAACGCACTGATCAGGATCAGATGATGACTGCTTGAAGGTTGAAACGCGTGATCTTAAATTACATATACTTTTTTCCAGGAGTGTCATTTACTTATTATTCATAAATAAATTATTGTACCCCACCCAGTCAATGGGCAAATTCATGTTGACTGATTGAAGAGGTACTACTGACAGTATGTGTAGGCAACACTGAAATAATGGCTTAAGAACTTCCTATGCATGTTTTCACTTGCTGTGTACATTGAATGAAGTCCCATCCTAGAGCAGTACTAAAAATCAAACACATTGTCAATTAAATATGAAAATTGTTTATCATAAAGGATTATCCTATACTTCGAAATTTCAGCTTGAAACTCACATTGTTCGAAGTTTCATACGCACTCTTTCACTGTTCTTGTTTTTGCTTTCAAAGTCAGATCTTGACCTGAAGTTCAATTAGATCACAAAAATAATCTCCAATTTGAAATGTCTACGACAGTTCGCGCCGATCCTAAATATCGCTAAGTCTAATACTATATCGAATATTTCTAAGTCCGCTGTAGCACTTTTTCCATCACAGTTTGCGCCGAGCCTAAATATCGCTAAGCCTAATCCTATGTCGAATATGTCTAAGTCCGCTGTAGCACTTAGCGTATTTTCACTCGGGCCGTATGTCGGCGTCACTCGCGTATCGAAGCATGTTCTCGCAGATAGCTTTCGCTCGACAAACAATCTCGGCGGGACGAAGTGTACTCACTGCAGGTATACGTAACACTGCAGGAAACAAACTCACTGCCTGACTGGGCTGAACGATGCCTTATACACCCCTCAGCTAACTTTCTGGAAAGATGTTTGAGTGTCATCTTGACGATTTCTGGCTTAATGCGTTAATCGTAGAAATATATAGCATGATATTAAAATATCCTCCGGTGTTTCTATTACTTCTGCAATTCTTATAACATTAATATAATTATGCCGATGACGTGATTGGCCGTAAGCGTGGCACATTTGTAATACGGAACCGCGCTTCCTGCTTGTAGCAAGCCAAGACTAGCTTCGAGCACCGGACATGTAAACAGGTCGCTCCACGTGCTGGATTCAAATCTCGCAGTGACACGCCAGGACGAAACGAGGACAATACATAACTTACAGTAGATACATCGCTCTACCTTGATATTGTGATATTGAAGAACTTTATAAGTTTGGCCACACATAGTGTAGTAGTGTATTTCTCCCTTTAACGCACAGAGCCTTCAAACTTGAAACTTGGCATCATAATAGAAAATAAGGAAATATATGATATGACTTTGGAAATACAGTAAGTTTACTGGAAAAGAAAACAAAAAGTTGCCTACGGGAATATTCTAATTAAAATGCCTTTTCAATTCGAAACTTGTTCGAGCTATAAGCCTGAAACTTTGTGCCCTGATTGAGAATAAAGACGATGATGATGATGATTGTTGTATTAAGGGGCCTAACATCTAGGTTATTGGTCCCTTGAGAATAAAGAACAAGTTTGTTTATTTGCCTTTTGAAATTATGTCAAGCAAGGAACCAATCTGGTGGCCACACGAATTATTACAATTTAATTGGCTTTTCTGGCATCATATTCTTTCTAGTGCAGTGTTACTTGGCATAACAAATATAATATTCCGAGCTAAACAATACGGTGTAGAATGTAAATCAATTGTGTTAAAATACAACGTGGCGGCTGTTGAAGTTTCTAAAAATATATTTGTAACCCAACTAGGAAAGATATGAAGAATAATAAGGCAGTTAATTATATGGACGTGAGAAATGTCGGTCAATTGCTTTAATCAGTGAGTAGAGAAAGAAGACGCCAAACCCAGTGCTCTCAATCCAAAGTGATGTCGGGGACTTCTGTGGAAATAGATTGAATTCTCGCCAACCTCCTATTAAAAGGCATTCAGTTTTAATTGACTGTGGTGAAGCGTTCCAGGCTCCTGATAGTTATGAAGGCAGTTGGGTTACCCCCAACCCTGTGGTTGCTTTGTCTCTCCTCGTGCAATGGCTCAATTGTTTGGATAAACACTTATAATGCTTCCATTGTTTTGTTAGATTTTATTATTTGCTAAATGTAAACAATGTATATTATTATACATAACTACTACAAAACATGACGGACAGTGGAAAAAATATTTACTGAAAATGTTTCTTATTCATATTACATTCTTTGTACGATTACTTATTGGCACTATTGCAACTTTAAGGGCGTCGAAGGATTGTACTCTTGGCATAGCAAAATAATGCTGGACATGACTGAAAACTTGATGAGGTAAATAGAGCTCTACGTTCCAGAGTTTCTCCTTGAGCTTTATTGATTGTGATAAAGTATGCGGGGCAAATAGGAAATTGTTGCCTCTTAAAAGAAAATGTACTGTACCTGTGAGTAGTTTATCGGAAGGTGTTAAATCAAGTCGTAGGATCTCAACTCTCTGCCTAATATTACTGCACTTATTATATCCGAATCCAAGCAATTTCTTACATATTTCTTACAAATAATATGGTTCCGTATAGGAGTCCTTGGGAAACGTTCAGATTTCTAAGGAGCATAACTATGGCTCAAACGTTTGGAGTATGTGGAGGCGAATCACTTAATTCCAAGGAATTGAAGAATTATACTGTAGGGAAATGAAGTAGCTGGCTTTCATCTTCAGTACCTATCTGTTAACGCTGATGTTTGTGTTTGAACTACTGGATATAAGTTCAATGTCTTTTAAATTAATATCATTACATTGTTCATTTTTTGATGTAAGAATGTGAACATTCGAGAAATTTAGTATATCCTTCGCAGAAGTGAATGTTTCGCCGTAAATCTCTCACGATACCCTCATGCGTTGAAAGTCTAACTGGTAATTCAGTAACATTTGATTCCTCACCATCCTCAAAGGAGTAGTTGATTTTAACATGTAGCAAAAAAATTAGAAAATTCCATTTCATCTGGTTTCAATCGCGTATTTTTATGTAAGCGGCGTATTTTGGAGAAGGGCCTGAGAGAAGCGTATTTGATACAATTGTGAATAACTGTTTGGCGAGAAGCATGCGGGACAACAGGCAAAACGTACCTGAAGTCTCCTGCAGGAACAATAACTATCCCACAAAAAGGAATAATGTCGTTACCGCATAATATCTTTTAGTAGTCGATTCCCACACATTAATGAATGAAAATTTGCCATTTGGTCTTCATCCCATATTATGAGCCATGCCAATCGAATATCGTCAGCGGGATTGCAAGTTAATTTAGAGGTATTTTGAATGCTGAATGTAGGGATTCTGCTCTTGCAAAATATTGTTTAAAATATGAAGTGTGCCCTCCCTGAGAAAGAATTCGCTTTATTCGCAGATCTGACTTGATTACCTTCCGAGGAGTCTAATATATAAAACTGACCATAAGAATCACAGGGAGGCCCATTCTTGGTTATCGCCCCGGAGATCCAGGTTACATTCCCTGCTCTGCCAAGAATTTTATTCTGGTCTGAGGGAAAAAACGGGCCACACTCAGTCTCTTGAGGCATAACTAAGAAGAGGAAGGTTCGATTCCCACCTCAGCAATCTTGGATGTGGTTTTCCATGGTTTCCCACGTCCACTCCAGGCAAACACCGGGATGGTTACTAACTTAAGGCCTCGGCCTTCTTCTTGCCATTCCCCACTTTAATTACAAATCCACACATTAATGCAGCTATCACAATGACGCAGGTTATCAGAGAAAATTTTACACATACACACCAAAATACACGGGCCTGAGTGACCACGATGTCGGATCCCTTCAAACGAATTATGTTTTCGAAGTGTCTCTCATGGCCAAAGCAATTAATTGTGGTCACGCGCGAGTGCCTGGAAAACTACTTTTTTCTTTCATAATTTATAAGTATATGGCAACGTAATTCGCGGAGAATTCCTTAGTTTACGTGAATGCTAAAAGTATAATATGCTTTGACAATGTGATACCGATAGCAAGAAAGAAGAATACGGAAATAAAAATAAAATACATATCGGATGTGTTTTTCGTGCTCCTTTCTACGATGCATAATTATAACTTATAGTCTAGGACGCTACCACCTTAACCACCGGAGCATTGGGAAGGAAACGCTATATTAAGGTACATAAACAACATACACATTCAACTCACTGTCAGTTAATGATGTTCAACCTTTCCCTTCTTTTATAATTATATTCCAGCATACATATCGTGGAAACATCATAGAAAATATTCCCCTCCTTTATAATTCTCATAAATAACTATTACATGAAAACGCGCCATGTCTTGTGTTTTAAATATATCGATGCAATGGTGCTGCCATCTGTTGACAGTTACTGGACTGATTGTAGTTCTTGAAAGTGATGTGCGGGGCAAGAGAAACTATTTCCCGAACAATGACATACTCCTATAAACGGGAAAAACGTACTGATGCGGAACAGCAAACAGCATGAAAATCGGCCTGGTAGAAGTCGCTGGCGGATTGTATATAGAACGCATAATTGTCGTAGTCGCCTCCGTAGCGTAACGGTCAGTATGCTTAGCTGTCGCCCCGGCGGTTCTGGGTTCGATTCCCGGCTCTGCCAAGATCTTTAAAAAAGTGGTATGAGGACTGGAACGAGGTCTACTCAGCCTCGGGTGGTCCAAATGAGTAGAGGGGGTTCGAATCCCACCTCAGCCATCCTCGAAGTGGTTTTCCGTGGTTTCCCACTTCGTCTTCGGGCAAATGCCGGGATGGTACTGTACCGTTATTTTAAAGGTTTTTGAGTACATTTATGAGTACAGTTATGTGACGGGGCGTGAAGCTGTTGAGCTTGCCCACGAGTCTGCTCTCCGCGCAGCTGATAGCCTAGAGGAGTTTCGCTCGGGACTATACAGCGAGACGCCGAGCTTTTCCCAAGATGGAACGAAAGAACAGCGATCAATAATCAAGTCAATCTCGACATATCTCGCATCGATTGCTACACCTGAGAAGGATTTATGTAGATTAAAAGCTATTTATAGCCAAACAAAAGATTTTGTATGTGTCAGAATACACATTTCCATAGCAGAAAGCTACTTTATATGAATATATGAGTAACTAAAGAAGATCCATTGAATTACCTGTAGCGAATATCATCGATACATGACGTCAAGGAGTGGGGAAGATTATCATCTTCCTCATTGCAGCGAGCATGACGGAAAGCGACTTCTTGTTCAGACCCGGTACGGGAATCTTCTAACCGCGAGGCGAAGTGTATTTCGTAAAACACGGATATTACAAGACTTGAGAGTGTATCGCGTGCAATTAGAACGGTCATGCATCATTCAATGTTAACGAAAGGCTACTAAAATGTGATTTAAACAATATGTTCAGCCCATTACGTGCTTATATTTATGGACATGCTCAAACTTATAATGGCAGGACGCGCGGAGTGATCTGTCCATCAATTGTCCTTGCTTCGAGCCGCCATTGCTTGTAATTTTCACCGAAATATGGGCGTGTTTAAAACTTTTGGGAACTCAGCCCAATATCAGAAGGATTTTTCCAAGTGTATTATACCCTCAATGTACGACCATTTTCAAGCGAGACATCGGAAGGAATATTTAAAATGACTTTTGTATCAGCTATCATGGCAGGCTAAACGCGATGAGAATACTATATGAAACGCACTAGCGAGAGCATCGTGCAACCTTGTAGATGGCATTACTAGGAACAAATGCCCAAGTCTCCTCTCCAAAATATACTGGAAACCAGTATACAAAATCCACCATCCCGGCCTCGAACCTGGAACGATTCTCCTCACTGTTCCTTCCTGCCTGGGGACTGTAAACCACATCCGGTACATTCTGGGAGCTCGTACTGTATGATAGTAGACACCAACTCTCTTGTAAGACGATTTAAATATAGTAGAAGTAGCGTGCTCTAAGTATTGTCGTGGTTCACCGATGTCTCCTCCGTGATTTCGAAACAGTACGTTTTCATGGTCAACGTTGTCAAAAATCGTTCTGTAAGCATCTTCGGTGTATATGGGTATCGCAGTTACTTCACGTAGTCATCGCTCTACTCTGCATACTATGTTCTTGAATTCATGTTTAAGCTGGCATGATAGTAAATTCAGCAAACAGTAAGGTTATTCCTCCCACCTGCGATTTGCAATACATCTTGAAGTATGAAGAATACTCAAGGAACATTCAGATATCAAAGTTCACTTCCAGTTCTCTGTTTAGAACATATTGCATATAATGTCCACGTATATTTGCTGTACCGCGTAGAAATACTACGGAAATTGTAGCAAGCAAATTAAGCAAGCTTTTACTGACGCTTGAAATATTCAAAGCTCTCTTCACGCTATCGTGGAGTAACTCAATCCACTGAAAAGGTTAAGTCCGCACAGTATGACTTACGAATGTCCCATTATAAACGCCGCGCGACATGATCCTGCTTGAACACTTGTATAAACCGCACGGCTTCAGAAATCAGAGTGTGTCCAGATTACAATCAGCTCTGCACCTACCCTCTGTCGACTGTCATTTCTTCAGATGACGTCACATTGCCTGGACCGTCAATTTGAAAGTTGCTTGGTGCATCACGGGAAGTTCGCCCCTTTCTTTTCTTGGCTCACAGCTGTTTTAAACAAAATAGGTTGTCTAGAATTACAATCTCCGCTGCGCTGTGGGCTGGCACCTTAAAATGCACAAATCCCAGATACAAAATACGGCCACATCTTCCTCCCGACATAGAAAATAAAAGCGAGAATTGCTTTTATTTGAATCATTCTAGATACCGGTATTCATAAGTCAGTGACATGTATTTTGTATCTTGTTTACTCGACTTTCTCGAAATAGCGCTTCAGGTTCTTCGAATTGAAGTGGCCTACAACTTCACTGCCATCTAAACTTACAATTCTATAGCAGTTATTTCCATATTATGCTTCCGCTAGTTTCATAGGGCCGTAGTAGAGATATGAGAATTTTGTATATATCTTTAGGGAGACATCTGCCTTAGAAGGCTTCTCATTCAAATCAAGGTCATTCTTTCTCAGTGGCAGTGTATAACGTCTGCCTCGGGTCCTTTTCTGCCGTCTCTCAGCAGCGTTCATGAGGTTTTCTCTCGCATTCTCTATTCTCTCTTCAATTGTAGGCTCATTGTCTCTTGTGGTAATGGTGTAAGGATGTGAAATATTCATCGCGTTCAGAGTCATTAGTAAATTCACGTTTTTTTTTCTTTTCGTTAGAGCCTCTATCTTGCTTCGTCCCTGTTAACTCATGCTCACATGAGAGTTAGCGCCTGATTCCTTTTTCTTACTGCACTCATCCCCTCGTCTTTGCTCACGAGACTGAGCCTGCTCCTCTCTGGGCTGATTATCATTCCTTCTTCTGCGAGTAAATTTTTCGTCACGGTAATTCTTGTAACGCCTATATCCTTGTTGTAGACTATTCTCGGAATGGTATGGAGCATCTGTATAATTATATCTAGGCGTTCCATATTCCTTGCGTTCATCATTCCTGTATTCATATCGGCGATATTGCCAGGGTCTCTCCTGATATTCGCGATATTGATTATTATACCGTCTATCTCGATGATAGTGGTTTCTAATGGGACCTGTCCTCTGGTTTTAATGCCCATATATCTGGTCAGTTTGCTGCGTCCTATCCATGACGACGGCATGTACTGTCCTACGTTCCTGTCGGGCATTTTTATTGACGATTGGAGTCGCATTCGCACTCGTATGGTCCAATCTACGCAATAGGTCATCCATGGTCGTCAAATCCGACACACCAGACGAAATGATGTATCTTCTGACTTATACAGGCTGTTGACGAGATATGGCCTCAATAATTCCCTTTGCGTAAGTGGTGGTTGCAAAAATCTGAGTTTTGCAAGCTGAAAAGCAAAGTACTCTGCATAACTGGTCGGTCCACTACTAGAATACTTATTGTAGTAGATTTCCGAACGTATGTTTTCCTGTATCTCAATTCACCAAAATATTCTAATGAAAGCATTCGCGAACTCTTCAAAATCCTCGAACGTGTAACGGAACGCTTTAACCATAAAAGAGGGGCATCCGTTAAAAAACGTTCCATAGTACGTAGTTCTCTATCCCGAGCGATGTGATTTACTGTAAAGTAATCCCGAATACTTCTTATAAATTCAATTGCCGTAGTCCCATCAAGATTACTAAATTTTCTTGGTTTAACATCAAAGTTGCGTATAATTATTAAATTTCGTGATCCATTAGATGGTGTAATAACATTGGCTTCCCCAGTTGTTTGAAAATCCGTAGGAGTAGTATATGGATCTCGGCAAGGTTGCCCTATTTGCAACTCAGATGGTGTATTGACAGTCTTCTCCAGTTGGTTGCAAGCCTGTAGGTGTAGTATATAGATCTCGGCGAGGTTGCCCTACTTGCAACTCTTCCGCACCATTCAATCTAGTCGTTCCCTCGGCGTTCATCTGTCCCGAGGTATACAAGTCACGACCGTCTTAAGTATGCAGTTCGAGCCTAACCTGATTAATATCCTGATGTCATTGGATTTTTAACCCCTTCTTTAATTCCTCTACGTCAATATGTTCGGATAAGTTAACTCCTCAAGTTCTTTTTCTAACTCCATTTAATTCGGACGTTTATCTTTCTCTTTCTCCGATAAAATCAATTCTATTCTGGTCCCCCTTGACTTCAGCTGGTTTAATCCTATCCTCTAATTGAGTTCTACATTCAGTTATATCTGCGATTTGGGAATTCTGAATGACATCTGTTCTTTTAGATAAGTCTTCTCTAACATTACCAACATCCTTGTTTAACCTTATTTCGTGTTTGCAAGCTTTAAATCTAATTCGGCTTTGACACCTGCTACACACTCTTGATTAATCTTAACTATGTCCTGTCTAAGTACATTGACATTCTCATCCATTATAGCCTTTACATCAATATTTCAATATCTGCTCCAAGATGCTTAGTGTGAGCCTTTACATGTGGTTGTAAAGTCACCATGTCCTTTCTTAGTTGTACAAAGGATTCCTGTGTTTTTATGGAATCTATAGTAAATTGATTTTGGGGAGCATACGAATTCTCCCTATGTTCCTTTTTGCTAGCATCAAGTTTTGATCTTATATCTACCTGAAATTGTTTATTGTCCTTTTCTAGATCTACTAGTTTGGATTGTACAGTATCTACAATTAATTGCATATTGCCCACATCTCATTGTACATTATCCATTTAGCAAACAGTAAGGTTATTCCTCCTAACTGCGATTTACAATACGTCTTGAAGTATGAAGAATACTCAAGTAAAATTCAGATATCAAAGTTCACGTCCAGTTCTCTATTTAGAACAGATTGCATATAATGTCCACGTATATTTGCTGTACTGCGTAGAAATACTACGTAAGTTCTAGCAAGCAAATTATACAACCTTTTACTGACGCTTGAAATATTCAAAGTTCTCTTCATGCTATCGTGGAGTTACTGAATTAACTGAAATTTTACAAGTCCATTTGACACGTGTTTGCAGATGAAAAGTTTAAATCCGCACAGTATGACTTACGAATGTCCCATTATTAACAACGCGTGACACGATCCTGCTCGCACACTTGTATAGCCCGCACGGCTTCAGAAATCAGAGTGTGTCCAGAATACAATCAGCTCTGCACATACGCTCTGTCGACTGTCATTTCTTCAGATGACGTCACATGGCCTGGACCGTCTATCTGAAAGTTGCTCGGCGCATCACGGGAAGTTCTCCCGTCTCTTGTCTTGGCTCACAGCTGTTTTAAACAAAATACGGTCGTCTAGAATTACAATCTCCGCTGCGCTGTGGGCTGGCTTCTTAAAATTCATAAATCCCAGATACAAAATACGGTCACATTACTGTACCCGTATTCTCGTGGTCTTACCTGTTGAAATCCGATGACACAGCTGGATCGTAGAATCTGGAAGTACCCGGCTAGAAAAAGAAAAGAAAATTCTACCAACATGATCAACCAGGAATAGGGATACACAAAATAACTAAGAATGTGTTAAGAGAAACCAATGGAACCTGAAAAAAGAACTAGCTCAGAATGTAGAACTTGATTATCAAAAGAAAAACCTACGTTAGAAAAATCAAACTGGCTTTCCTAACTCACCCTTGTATTAATATAATTCACCTCATCAAAAAGATTTAAAATGGAAAATAAATGTATTCATCGAAGACGAAAAGTTTCAACCAAAAATGTTTCGTCGTTTCTAATCACGTTTTAGTTTAGTGCAAACGCTGCATTCGATTTTTCTCCATGTGACGGTGTGAAAAACAGACTGAACTATTCATTAGATATATATTTATCCTGTTTTATACACGTGAATAGATATCAAATTATCTACATTTATTTACATTATTATTCATACCCGAATTGAAGTATGGTTTGCGTATTCCATGTGTGAGCATTCCATAATCATTGATTGTACGTGTATAATATTGTCAAATCCAGTCCTATTAGACAAGCGATTAAGCTAAGCGAATGTATATTATGTTATTCGTGCTTAATACTAACTTCTTGTATTCCATGAATATCTTGGTAAGGTTCACTTATTATTCATAATAATAATTTAATATGATCTGTATATTAATTAATACATTCCTTTATTTCAAACTTCCATTCTAAAAATTCATTTGTCGTGCATGTTATTCTTACATACGGTTTCTAGTAATCCTCGTGCTTAATCACGATTAGAGAAAATAGTTACTTCTTTAGTAATTCATCAACACTCATTGTACTTGCATCATAACTCGTTGTTCACCAATAATATTACCATTTTACTACATTCCATTTCACCTCATATATCACTACAACGTTTCTCAAAAATACTCGACGACTGAACATAACCTCATTATCATTCCATTCAACCATTTGTTGAATCACCTTAATACAATAAGCATTTAACACCAGTATGATCCAAACTCATTTACCACATCAAAATTCCTTAAATATCAATTCTACATTACGAATTGTTATATATAATATTAGTGATCATATCGTGTTGAAAATTATTTGAAATATTCATTAGTGAAATTCTTAATCCTCTCGTAAGAGTAATACCATAATTATTCAAGATTGACCATTGAATATTGGTAAGAGTCAAAACGATTCAATCACAAAAACCGAAATTTGTTCGACTTTTCATGAAGTTTTCTACACCATGGAATATATTTCAAATGTTAAATAAGAGACCATTATAAATGACCGATTCAAGAAATGGCTAACGTCATACGAAAAATCTAAGTACTCTCAACAAATAGTGAAAATATTAATATGGAATTCAAAATCTCATAATGTTGAATATTGAGCTTCAAATTGATGTGTTATTTCAATCATCATAAATTTCTTCAATAGCAACGTAGCACATTCTTAACAAACATTCAAAATTGGTTGTGAATGATTTCGGTAGAGTGTTCATAGAAATCATTCAAATATATTATACCTTCTTCTCGTATATGCAATATTCTTATGTCACATAATCTTCCCTCTAACGCATAATCTTCTTAGCTATCAAAAATCTTCTTAATTAAATGCCAAATGAAAATAGTCAAAGTTCTAGGTTTATGGATTCATAAATGTCAAAAATACCTAAAGTATAGCGTAAGATGCATTCGTAGTCGAATCAAAATCTTTGGTAAACGAATAGCTAAAATTGACAGAAGCGTCATAATTATACTATTGTTCACTTCAACATACTACAAAAATATGTCGAAGAGGGTTACTCCACAAACATCAACATTCTACTGTCTACGAAATAGAAATATTCCCAGCTACCTTGTGATGTCATCATGTTGGAAAAAGTGGATATAGGAATACATGACCATATCTTCTCCCAACGTCAAGTATTTTCCGTCTCACTTAATTTTCGTTCTGGTTTCCGTTTCGTTATCATTTTCGCTATCACCCAGATCATTAGGGGCCGATAACCTAGATGTTAGTCCCCTTAAAACAACAATTATCATCATCATCATCATCTCCCAACGTCACCTTGGCTCTGAAATGCAGTTGCCCTCCTGGCATCGAACTGGGAAAGCGAACTCCGTCCTCTCCGCTAGTCATTCCACGAACATTCAGTGGCATCTTCTTCTGGACAACCTCGGTTTCCGCTCGACACGATAATGGACAGCTGCTCCTTCTTAGTTGAAGATTTCCACTTGTAGCAGTAATTTCATAGTGCTGTTTGCAGAATCCCCTTCGCTACCTTCATGGTAGGGAACAGTGTTGTACCCATCTGCTATTACATCGCGAACCTGGCATCCCAGGCCAGGAGTAACGTTAAAAGTACACAAAATAAACAAGAAATGTGTCGGAAATTCAGTTGAAATATCACAATAGCAGAGGGTAACACTAGATAAAATATCTCCGGGTCGTTACGGGCTTAAATTTAATCATAGATTCAAGTTAAAGGTGGGCGCCATCAACTGAATCCCTAACAAACCACATCCTTCCTGGTTAAGCCTTAAGTATGACAAAGGAAAGGATTGGGAAAAACACATCATCATGAGATCACAACTTAAAATAAAATAAAATTTATTTAAACTTGAGTGGTCAGACAGAAACAAAATGAATTCCTGCCTAGGAGTAGGGTAGATTATAATAGTTATGATGTTAATGTCCTCTCAAATCGTACCATCTCCACACTGCATCAAAGAAATATTATTATTCACGTGCAAAAAATAAAAAGATATAGTTCTCTTGCGCTCTCAGGGTCACCGAGCACTATGACTTTCGTCACTGACATTTTGTGATCCCTGAGACCTATCTTCGATTAATCTAACATCTGGCACGTGAATTCAAGTAGATATTAAACTTTCTATCACACAACAAATTTCATATCAACGCTAACATGTAAATAATCATTCATAAATGGCTTGAATGTCACTGTTCCAAATGTTGGAATAGATATAATCACTCTTAAGATTAACAATAAATTTGTACACGTTATTTACACCACTTCTAACAACTACTCGGTTATGAATCAAAATTCTGTCCTAATCATCTGTCATTATCCATCGAAAATTATTAATTGTTAATCAAATCAGCTATCATTTAGTTATCTGTTCTATTCAAATCAGAATTATTAATTTCTTATCATCAGATCATTCAAATAATTATTATATTCATCATTTCATTAAATCATCTGCAGATCATCTCATCTTATTTTATTTCATCATCTCATTTAAATTTAATTCATCAATTTAAATTATAATTCACCAACTTATTTAATTTTATTGTAAGTCATCAGATTATTTAAATTCATTTAAATTCCATCAGCTTATTTAAGTTACTTCAACTTATTTAAATTTATTATAATTATATTTTAATTATCAGCTCTTTTAATTAATTATCATTTTATTCATTTATTCATCAGTTTATTTTATCAATCATCATTATTTTATTTATCAGGTCAGATAATCAATATGTTTAAACTTCAGATAATAATTCCATAAATTATTATTATTATTAGAGAATCTTGGATTATAAAACTTCCAGAAAATGTTTAAGATTGGTTACCGAACGTTGCCTTAAAAATCCACCAGTTCCAGGCTATACCCTTAATATACTCAATTGCCATGCCACAAATACGTTGCCTCCACTAAATCACGTTGGACCTCACCATCCAAAACTTTACCATTTCAATTCACTTCATCAAATTTCACATTTGAACATCATTAATATTTCACATAACACCACAATTATTCAGTGCACAGCATGAACTTCAGAAATATACTACACTGGGTTCGACGACCTCATGTCTGCATCAAAAACTCGCATTGGCAATATTATAAACCTCTTCTGGCAACCTCCCAAACTTTGGCCAAAAATTACCTTAACTCATCATATAGAATGATCCACAAAAAATTATAACTGGCCTCAGACGGTTGATGAATATGACCTACAAGAACTGTACTCAGTATTATCATGTCCAGACAACTTCTCAAACAATAATAAAAATTACCAAAGTAATCGTAATCCAATCCAAGATTTGGTTTAATTCAGAGTACAAAATCTCTGTTAAGATCCTCAAAATTTACTTCAAAAAGAACACCCACGTGTTATATTAACTCATATTCATAATATCTGTTCATCATCTGCCTGTAATAAATTTCTAATAAGAAATAACTCGTCGCAAAAAACTCAATTACTTGAAATCCTTATCAAAGGTATAGACTCTCTCACAAAAGAGTATCAAACATTAAATATTAAATGACTGTACTCTCAAAAGAGTAATGCAACAAACTATTGGATTGGCAATACAAGAATTACAAACTGTAACCCTGCTGACATTTATTTCTGAATTACTGAACAAAGATCAACTAATATTTGACTGGTAAAATATTGTTTAATTCTCTTACGATCACAATTGCACTTGGATGATGAAATGGTACTACCATAGCGACGGGTAAGGCGATCAACACCACACAGCTACTCAAGGTAACAGGCCCTGTCTACGTAGACTAAGATGATAAATTCCTACTAATGAGTGAGTGCACATGATTGGAATCAACAATATTCTACTCGTCTCATAAAAGCGATACTGATTCGCTAGAGCGAATTTAATTCCAGATCTCAAAAACAGTCCAATAAAGGAAAAATCCCTACTGGTAAATTCCACATACTCGCTAGTATGCAACAAGCTGATAAAAATCTATACTACCCGACTGCAGATCTCGAGTTTCGAAATACTAGGTAAAAATCAACATGATCAAAAATGCTATCACTTAAGAAATATAAAGATCAAACTCCTGCTTAATAAAGTCAATAAACAGCGAAAAAGTCGGTTAAATGTGTCTGCCATCTCATATGGTAACACCATATTTTAGCAAACTCCTCAAAAAGAAGTAAGAAAATATTCAAGCCATGTCGTAAATAACACTCCTAAAGATATACTAGTGTGCCCAGTGTCATGTTAGAAAATCATATCAGCAATGTCATAGCTCTTACAATACCTTCATATTCCAGATGTTAAATAATTTATTCCAAGATCGGCGATAATTCAAGTGTACGCAACAGATTTCTCTAAAGATCGGCGAAATCGTCGTATTTGCCACTGGAAATGTATTTGGCCCCATCCAAATGCACATCATGATGTAGTCGTTCTCCTTAATAGGAATCGAATCCGTCACTCTGCGATGCCATCATGTCTCTTCATACGCCTAGCCCCACATGGTAGAACGAAGGATATCCATCACGGATATTGTCCAATAATCCCCACAAAAGTTCAATTCGAATTGGTACCCCAATCTTTTCTCGGATGTGTTACGCCACTGTTCAATGTAAAATCGTTAATTGGCATTCGCTGATAACGTTCTTGTTCACTGCCAATGAATTGCGTCGATGAAAAAATACAATTTCAGAATGCGTACATGTTCACTAGACACCCTGTATCTGTGTTCGATGTGTTAATTATTTCCGTAAGTGTCCATGAACTAAAGTCATTTGATGTACATATCGCTGTTACATAAAGTGCATGAAATCCAAAGTCCCATTTGCGTAATGCATCAATGTGTAAGTTGCCCCATGGTCGCTTTAAATATGCTCCGTTGGAACACATCATTTTGCATGCCGTAATATCGGTAAAATAACTTTAAGTTCGTCTGATTATCCATGAATGTGTATAAATTGTAAAAGCAATGAGTATCTGGACTGTTGAAAGTCTAAGTCCAAATATCGTAAACGTGAAAATGTCAGAATGCAATGTTCCATTAGATGACCACTAAAGTGTCACAAAATGTCGCCCAATGCTTGACAAGTTCTGCTCCAATATATGAGTGTATCACAAGGTTAACCACTAGCCTCATTGTATTGCTGTTCTAAGCGACTATTCGTTGTGAATACTGCCGTAATAATGTTCGTTATTCCCAGTGAACTACTGCTTATTTCTTCTATAAGTTATGAGCTGGTAAAAGCGTTGCTATCTGAAACATATGTTAACGCAACTCCACTCTTCAAACTAGACTGCTTTCTATCACCGGCCTTCTTCGTCCCGTTCACAGCCATCGCGACACAATCTCCGGTCAGCCTACTCACTTGCGCCGTGCTTTGAAGTTACAATGCTAACTTACGAAGCGATCCTACCAGGCAGGTAATAATTACTGCACTGCACTGTATTGGATACTGTCACACTGTTGACTTGCTACTTGAGCAGAATGTAATAGAAGACTGATTTCTTGTCACTGCAAGCTGCGATCACTCACCTCGCCAAACACGTGACTCGCTACCCCTCCGTTGAAGTGAGGGTAGCCCCTACTTTCCTTCTCTCCCTGACGTCAGACATTTAACCTCGGCCTATTTTCTGTTATCAAGCCGTAATACTCAATTAAGGAGTTATCAACCTTTTCTAATGTAGTTATTAATATTCCATATAATTCCTTTCTCTTCTGAGATTAAATTCCGATAAATTTTCATAAATATCCAGTACTTCTCCCGTGATTCCGTGCATTTGAGGGGTAGTGACTTCTTCTTCTCTAGTCGCCTACGTCATTTCCCTCGACGTCACTGATGCGATCTCAGCGCAACCTTTTCTTCTTAATAACTAAATCCAACTACAGCTAGCGTAGCCGATAGCCTCGATTAGATCTCGGGTACAGTATAAATCTTATACGTGTTCTTACTAGGTAGTTAGCTTGCCACGGTGGGTGAGTGGATAGCGTGTCGGTCTACTAACCCCAAGATTGCAGGTTCGCCCCTGACCGTGGTAAGTGATTTTTGAAAGGCGGCAAAAATACGATACGCATGTCATACGATGTTGGCATGTCAAAGAACCCATTTGAATTCAGTAGGCCGAGTTCATAATGGCAAAATTAATCTCGGGAGTTTCCGCCAGCACAAAGTTCCTCATTTCTTTACTAGAAAGCGCTATTGTGTTCAAGGAGATTAGATATCTAACATCTAACCTCCTTGACTTTCATAGTCAAGGAACTACGAAATTCGACATGCAAGCTACCCTCTGGGTGTCAAATAGCAAAGCTTGCACCAGGCACCCGAGGCATTACGATATTAATATTATTATTATTATTACTAGGTAGTTATCCGTGATATCTATTCTGTTCCGTGAGTTACGTTCGCTTTTTAATTGAGCACATCATAATAGCAAGTTCGTAAAACTGGTTACTAATTCCTCCTGACTCCGCTTATGAAAATATGTCGTTCATAATATATTATGACACTTTCTGTATCAGAATGTCTTGACTGCAATGTATGATAAATGTCGTTTCAATCTCAACAGTAGTTGAAAAACAGATTGATATCTGTGTCTCACAGTCACTTGAAAAAGTGATTACGCTCGGCGTATGAATACAACTTCGCGAAGCGCACTTGTCGTTTACCGAATCACTCCCGATGAGAAAGGCGTATCTATTGAACATGTGCATGCATCTGTCTTCTCTGTTCTTGCCACAAGTTTCCTGTCAAAGACTACCCCCACTCCTCAGGGTAATGGTATCGATTTAAATCGAAGTCTTTACATATATATTCAATATATTCAATTCTTGCTGCACAGCGCCTTCTAAGGAGTATGAACTCAATAGAATGAGCTTTATAATATTATATGTTAATTTCTGCAACGTATACAAGTTGTCGATCCTCTCTGTATACTCTGTAATTAGTTATTAATCGCCTTCTGCGTGTACAATGCGAGATATATCGCCTCCCACTCCTAGGAATAATGACCTTGGCTTACTCACACAGCAGCACGTTGCATAATCGTAACAGGTCTGATGACGTGCATTGAATGCGGAACAGCATCAACTCCCATTGATCAGCTGACAACTCGTTTGCGTGTGTTATGTCGCGCGTCTATAAGATCGCAACTTTGCGTAAAAATATTCAACCAAAGTTGTTTATATCTCACCAGGAAAAAACTGGTACAGTACCTACCGTAAGGCCACGGCCGCCTCCCTCTCTCTTCCCTGCCCCTCCATCCCAATCTTTCCCGCCCTTCCCTCATGAGGACCCTGTTCGCTTTGCAGGTGAGGCCACCTGGGCGAGGTGCTGATCATACCTCCCCAGCTGTATCCACCCTGACCAGATGTTCCCAGCTCTAGGACACTGCCCGTAGAGGCGGTTGTGGTGAGTTTGTTTAGGGGTTTTCATTAGTCCTTCCTTTATACTCATCTTGAATCTTTCGTTTACATCCTTCTCTTTCAGTCTGTCTATGGCCCACCTTTTTGGCTTTTGACCTTTCTTCAGTTTCTTCAACTAAAATCTGCATTTATAACAACCAGATTGTGGTCAGAGTTTATGTCAGCACCGGGATATGTTTTACAATCCAAAATCTGGTTTCGGAACCTCTGCTTGACCATAATTAAGTCGATTTGGTAACGCCCTGTATCTCCTGGTCTCACCCATGTGCATATTCTTCTATTGTGGTTATTGAATAACGTGTTAGCTATGACCAACTCATGCTCGGTGCAGAATTCCATCAGCCCGTTTCCTCGATCATTCCTTTCACCTAATCCGAAATCTCCTACTATCTCCCCTTCGCTTCCTTTTTTTTACCACAACATTCCAATCTCCCATTACTATTATATTTTCATCACGCTTGATATACCTCAGAATTTCATCTATTTCTTCGTAGACCTTTTCAACATCTTCATCATCAGCTTGACTGGTAGGCATATAGACTTGTACCACTGTGGTGCACGTAGGTTTTGTATTGATTTTTGCTACAATAATCCGTTCACTATATTGCTCGCAATATTCCACCCGTTGTCCAAGTTTCCTACTCATTATGAGACCAACCCCTGCTTGGCCATTGTTTGATTTAGTGCTAATGACCCTATAGTCTCCCGATCGAAAGTCATGTTGTTCCTGCCAGCGCATTTCACTAATCCCAACCAAATCCAACCTTAACCTCTCCATTTACCTTTCTAAGTTTTATAACCTTCCACTTCCTGGCAGACTCCTAACATTCCACGCTCCGATCTGTAGAATGTCAGATTTCCTCTTTGTCACTTCTGTGATGTTAACCCCCTCTCGAGTAGTCCCCACCTGGATATCCGAACGGGGGACTAGTTTACCTCCGGATTGGAATTTTACAAGGAAGGAGGCCATCACCACATGTCATTATGCATAGAGAGGGGCATATCCTTGGGAATAGCATTACGGCTGTATTTTCCCGTAGCTTTCAGCCGTGCAGCAGAACGCAGTGTAGCCGTTAGTTGACTTATATTAGATATATCTTAACCGGCTATAAGACAAGTAAAGAATTGATTTATTCTGAAAGGCTGCTACACCCTTTCAGAATATGTAATAGAGCAATTCTACTAACACAAATACTAACCTTCTACTAACAATTAAATACCAGATTGCTACTAACGAAAAAATACTAAAGTTCCACCAGCAACATAATTCTACCACGAAAACAGTCTGTCACCAGGCACACGCACATGCACCCTCACACATCACACTCTAATGAAACAAATCTAATAAAAAATTAAACTGCCACCAGACACACTCAAACACTACAGTCTAGTGGAACAATGAACTATATCTAATAAACAAACTAAGTACATACTTACAACTAAAACTAACTACATACATTCTAGGAGAGGAAATGAAAAAAAATAAGAGTAAGAATAAGAGTAATTGAGTCCTTCTGTTTTCCCTTACTCTTATTTATAAGAGTAAAGAATGAATTTATTATTAAGTAAGATTATTGTGCAACATAACTATTTTATTCTGATCTGGAAACCTTTGTTGTATACTTCGAGAAATGGAGCCTCCACGTAAATCCACTGAAAACCAAATTGGTAAAAGAAACCACGGAAGACTTCAAGAAACTAAACATCTCTACAGAAGACATGGGAGACAGGCAAGCATATAGAGAAAAACTCAGGAATTAGAAATTTGAGCAAACGCCGAAAGGGAAACAAATAGGAAAGAATTGGACGAGAGAATGAGGAAAAATGGTGACTATATGTAGGGGGGATTTTGGGAAGAAAGAAGAAAGAGACAGAAAAAACATGAACATTGATTGTGTTCCAACGCTCTCCTTAACCCACGAAGACTGGCGCATGGGTATTTTTGACCCGAGGCTTAAATAATTTTCATTTTGGTCAGCCCTAACTCCCTGTTGCTTACAGTACCTTCCTTCCTAGCCTTGAACTTAACCCAGAAAACGAAACATGTCCATGCCTTTTTCAACACTCAAGTTATTTCTATATTATTCACGGTCGGGTCAGATATACCATTAGTGCCAGTCCTCGCGTGACAATTTTCGGCTTACGTTAGTCAGGACAATCTGTAAAAAATAAGGGGGAAAATCGACCTAGTTTGGTTCAGCACAATCACATAGCTCACGTTCTTGTTAATCCATGTTTAGGACCTAGGGACACCTTGGTCATCAGCTCCTTTGTTCAAAAACAATTAAGATGGCTGGTTTGCCGCCACTATCAATGACACGGTTACGAAAGTTATTGTCATTTTTCTGCATGTTAAATTTGAAAAATAAACTCATTTTATAATGGTAATAGTTCATAGGAAGACACCAGATGTACAATTACTTCTTTAAAATACGTACGATTACGACAAAACTCTGAGTCAAAATGACCCGGTGCCAGTCCTTGTGTTATATATTTTCACGCCAGTTCGGAAGGGTTAAAAGGGAATTAACGAAAAGAATAATAGTAATAAGTTCATGGGTAGCAACATTCCTTCTTATAAGTGGCTGTTCCAGTAACTATACTTTGGTTCCTTGGAGCCCGTATAGTTATGTTGTAATGTACCAGCAATGTGTTATATGTACAGTATAAAACAATAATATAGTACATTATGCAATGAGCCTATAATGGATAGGCGAGTTGCATACGACTGTTTATATTCGACGATAATTATAACTTTATTATATGTTTTAACATAAATATTCATAAATATCTGTCGAGATTGTCACTAGAATTTTGTGAACGGGTGCTGCGCTGGGTAGGATATCTCTGATTTCCAAGCTCTCTGACCGACCGACGCATGCGCTCTGTGTGCTTCAATGCCATATGTGCAGATTGAGCACCAGTATTCAGTAAAAATGTCACCGGAGTCGTTTGAAAACAACGCGCTGTGTAGAAATTGGATTTGGGGATATTAAGGTACAGTGCTATGTATTGTCTCATATTCACCAGTTGATTTACGGATGGACGGTGCACTTTCGGTAATTTATATAGACATGTTGGATTTTGAGCGCATGCGCGAAGGTATCCTTATCTAATTTGTCAAACAACTGTTTCTTGAACTGTGATTGGTGGGAGAAACTGTTTCATAATGAAAAATAGTGTTATAATGACCATCATTATGATACAGTTTTCAGACATATAAAAGTCAGGGTCGAACATAAATAAAGTTAATCCACTCAAATGAGGAGAGTAGACCAATTGCGTAATAAATCATAAACATATTGTTGCCTGGATGTTGGCAACCTCTCTCGCTCTAATTACGGGAAGGACTGGCCGTCAGGGACTTGTGCTGGGCTTGTCATGGCGCCGTGTTCTCGGCTAGCGCACTTCCGGTCATGCAGTACGAACAAACACCTCAATATTCACAACACTGCAATGGGCACCATACCATCCGCAGCGCCGTGTCATCCTCACACCGTTTCACTTTTGCAGCTTTGCAAACTTGGTTTTTCTAAGAATACAGCACGTGATTGTTGGCCACTCTTACCATACGAGCCAAGGCCATGGGTCGTTCCACAGCCAGTTCTCGAAATAGACTTGGTGTACGCAAGACAACTTGGCAATGTACAAGTACAAGTACACACACTAGTACACATATCACAGGGACAACTTCTATACACATATACTGAGCCCGAATAGCTCATACTGGTGATAGCTTGTACGAGAACCATGGAATTTATAATGTTCGAGAGTTATGAACGCATTCCAGATGCATGCCACCTCATCAGATGTTCTTTTGACTTTGTTAAGAAGCTATGGATAATTACTCATCAAGATTAAAGAAGTTTTCTTTAATGTGCAATCTTGAATTTATAATCAGAAGTCATACAGCATAATTAGCCACATTTTCATGGGCTTATATTTTATTTATGGTTTACAACCAAAGGTATATCGCCGCAGACATGCGAGAGGAAATAACTTAGTTGCTAAATGACTCGGAAGTGAGACAACTGAGCACACCTACTTCCGTGAATGAATTACTCTAATTTGTACTCGCATGGCGAGCACACGTCATTTTTTAAGGTCCAGGTTGACCTGGTATTAGCAACGTCGATATCAGGAATCTGATTGTTTAACACGACTACAGTATTTATTTCAGCACAAAGTGTGCCTGTGACGTGAAATAGTCCGCCGAAAATCTTTAATTTGTGATATTTTACAAAGTGTGAATTGAACGACCACATGGTTTCAGCATGCTAAATGGCTGACCAGTGTGACGATAAGTGATTTGTGTACCAGTGATGCACGAGTGAAAATCTAGTCGAAATATTCATCAGTTCATGTGCAATATTATTGAGCCATGTGAAGGCCGAAATTAAAACGACAAAGCTTAAGCTGATGCAATCAGATAAAATATTTACCACGTGCGAAGTGTTAACTTCAGTGAAGGGACACGTGCTTTGTGTCCAAATCTACCTTCTGTGATTGAGCAGACAAGGCCATTCATTGAATATAGTCTGCTATCTGTAAAGTTTAAAAACAGTGAATTTAATACGCTAGAAGAAGTGTCTACAATTCTATGATTAAACCAAGATGCCTTCATTCAACCATGTGCTGAGACATAATTGTACTGTTCTAACGAAGAAGATGATAATGGCTTAAATACCTAATGGAAGGAACGCTTAACATCTAAGCCAAACTATGACCATGGAAAAAGACCTGTGGAAAACCATGCTTATAGCCAAGCAGCGAAGATATCTGTGGATTACCAGGATAAAAGGAAAACCCCTCAATCCTTGTGTCTGGATGAAGTAAACTGCAAATAGCTGTGAGTCATGATCTTATAATCTATCTATGTACGGTGGATGGTCATGGGAGGATTAGTTTGTAACAGCCGTAACGTTATTGTCAGTCATCAAGGTAGGGATTTTCATTCTTTTTGACCACCTTCTATGGTGATTACACGCTTCAAAATGCTCCTTAGCATTTCGTTCCTGGACAGAGAGTTAGACACCTACTTGTGTGTTTTCCACACGGTGCAATATTGTTTTTCAAAGGTAATTCCGCATAACGGAAGATGAATTTCGTCATTTGTGACAGGGGCATTATTTTAATTCAGCTCCAGCTGATTATTTTTCATGTTTTCTGAAGTCCCCCTTTGGTAATTATTTTTGTACGGCACTGAACGTTTATTATTTAACATTTGAGGACGTATCGTTTAGGCATGGAAGGTATCCAGCCTACATTGTTATTGTAAATTACATTTTCCCAAGAGTGAGCAGTTTGCCACCAGAATTAAGATGAATTCACATCGTTGTAAATGAGTCAAGCAATGTATTAAACGTACTCATAATTCCTATTACACGATAATCGTATCATTTCAATTATTTCCACCAGAGGTTAAGATGTGAAACTTGTATAAATACTCATTTAAACGTGCCTAGTACGCAGTGCATATTTTACTGTGAGCTGCAGTAGTGATACACACATTCAAAGAATTTCAACAGGTGAGAGATATCTTTCCGTTACGTTTCTTTGGTTTTCAGAAGCAAAATATATCATTCTTATTGAAATTTATTCGTCTTGAACGACATTCTACCCTTTACTACATGTGTATTTTAATACAGAGTGAATGCTAGGATCACTCATGAAACCTTTATGGTAATCTAATGTGTTTTGAATCAGGGAAAGACATTTCTTTGAGCACTCACTGACACGCTGTAACGTGTATTACAGAGCGCTCGGAAGCATGATTCCAAATGCTAGCCCAGTTCGCACCTGTGACATTGCCCAAGGTTACTTACGATCTAAATTGTGAGACAATTGACTAACGACTTTATTTTATTTCCTCTAGACCTTGCTAGGAATGTTCATTACGAGCCATGTTGTTTATGCTCATGCTATTAACCTTGATCAAGTATCGATTTTTGTAAAGATTGTTTCAGTACAGGGGTACTATTAAGTAATGCTTAATATTTGAAATATACTCGCAGGTATTTGTGAGCGAGCCCAATGTATTATTGTCATGATTTATATTGTTTTGAGTAACCATTTGATAGGTTTGACAGTTAAGGCCATTGTTTATTCTCACCTGAAAGTGAATGATTCTTTTCCGTGTTTTGATACACGAAGTTGGGTTGGTTACCATGTTTATTATAGTGTAGGCCGGCAAATCTATGTTACAGAACAAGTTTGTCCGAGGAGGAAAGGTAACGGTCTCTTACGAGCACCGATTGTGTTATTGTTAACGTGCGAGCCACGTGTTCTTTGGTGAGGTGTACCACGAGATGGTTGCACACTCATGCGAAGCCTTGCATTTGGTCATCTATCTTAATAATAAATGGACTCATAAATCTACGACATTAAACTTAGGACTAAATCATGAACATAAATTTATTTCCTAAACCTACGATGCTAATACTACAGTTAATCTTTAATCGTTGTTAAATCTTGGTCTTGTTTCTTTTAGTCGAGCGGACCAATGCATTGAGCTTAGTTTGTTCTTATTAGTAAGCCTAGTAGCTGACACTGATAGACTTTTGACAGAGATTGCACGCGAACCCAACGTTCAGGACTTGTGGGCCGCTACTCGATCAGGAGAATGCTGTTTTTGAGCAGTTTGGGTTCTCATGTTTAAATACACTGATAGATGACGGTGGATAACAAACAGTTGTTCATCTGAGTGTAGGCAGGAATAACAAGATGGTTATTTGTGTGTTCAATTCATTTAATCATTGACATGTTATCCCACTGTTTACCCTACTGTTTCTTGTTATGTAATATCTTTGTTGTTGTATATAATTGTAACATTGTACTGTAATGATGAATGACAATCATTAAATTTTGTTTAGTTTGTTTATCACGGACGTCTAACGCCATTGATCAGTTTAAAGCAGGTTTAGTTCGAATTCATTAAATCGTAAATGTAAATATGGGATGGTACCAGTCATTTAACTTTTCTGTCATGTTTGACAGGTTTTGCAGACATGATGTCTTCTTCTCAGAAACATCATTTATCCTTGTGTAACCATTTTATTGCGGTATTATTTCCCCAGCTTTGATTTTTAGTTTGTTGTATTTAGGACCTGTCGAGGGGGTTCTACATTAAATTTAGGAGTTGTTGTTTTCTTTTTGTTTATTAGCTACGGAATAGCCGTTTTTCCAAACCCTCCGACCGTAGGACAGGGGTTTGGCATTTAAAATAACAAACCATGAGTATGTCTTAAGTCTGGATGTAATTATTTGATAGCTTGACCTTTTGGGGGTGCATTTCTTTGGGTGTCTGTGACAATCACTGTGATGGGAACCTGATCCTTAGGGAAGCTGAGTCTTGTGCCGGCTAGTCCCACAAGGAGTGCATTCCGATCCTCTCCGGCAATGTGTCTCGAGGTAGGGGTCATCTGGGAGGCCACGTGACGGTTGGTGGTAACCAGATAACCTCGTCCAACGGGCACAATACACACACACCCATGTGCATCTTCATGACCATAATGTCACAAAGCCCCTAAAGATCCAACAATAATCAAAAAGTCTTGGATTGACTGGATTTCTTTGAGGTTCTAAAATGCTACAATTAGGTTCTCTCAATCAGTATAAGCTATTAGGAATGTACCTAGGTATAGGATCTCTGGAATATATAGTTGTATAACTCACTGGGCATGTCATTGTGTTTAAAACACTGAACTTTAAATTGTGAAAAGTTAGATTAACTGTAACTTTAGTATGTATTTGAAAGTGTCAAATTAAATACACTTATGATTAGTGTGGCACTGAAGAACATACAAATAATTTAAAACATTACATGCGCAAAATTTCTCAGTACTCAAGTGGCACTTCTACTATGACATTGAACAGTGAACTCTTCTTGTGGATAAGAACGACTTGTTGTTGAAAGTGAGAGTGTGTAAAAGCAAGCCACACCTTCTAACTCACTCTGGTTTAGGGGCTAGCGTTTTGTCGATTGCATCTCTGAGTAGTTCTAATTTTACTCAATTTAATTTAAACCCCAAACACATATTCAGTCATTAAATTGTTATCCTGATCTGATATTAACACTGACTAATTAATAAAGTATTAATTGTCATTTTAGGCTACAGCCTCCTAACATTTTCACGAGTTTGACTTTCTAAACAAATCTAATTTTAACTTTAATCATTGGGCGCCCGGTATCACATATTACCTTTTACTTTAATTCAATAGACAAAAACGTGAACCGTATTTTACTTTGCAAACTCCTGATTTTACTTTATATTTCACACATTTGGCGGTATCCTCTTCGCCTCACTTACTTTTAATAAAATATCACTTCCCGGTGATTAAAATACTGTCATATCTGCCTGCACTTGCGGCATGTCAGTTTTACTCAAATACGCCACTTAAATGTGTTCAAGCAGCGAACCAGCAATAAAATTACACCTTCATTGTTGCGTCAGTTTGAAAACCCAACTACGCTTACACTGACATGTGCAAAATCTTTGCCGTTATACCACAGTGAACCGCCCCACGCTTGGCCGCGCCAGTTTACTCCTATGAACCCTTCAGAAAAGCAGTGTTTAATGTAAGAAATCTTAATCAAGGGGTCGCGCTCAGTTCCTATGTGATGTTTACGTTCCCCAAACAACATGCTCTACTGAGGTAAGGGTCATAGAATATAAACTATAAAACAAGAAAGAAAGGTGACAAGATGTAAAATAATAACATGATTTAATGACTAATAGTGCATAAAAAAAATAAACAACCATAAAATATAAAACAATCCTCCCTGAATTTCCCATGATAGGAATATCTATAAATTTGAGGAGTCAGACGGATCTCCCCTTTTATTTAAAATGTGGATCCTGGTTCCACTACCTTGCAATTTGGGTTTTATGTGCGCGTAGTGACTAACTACGAGGAATGAGTACTTTGGATGACTGTTCGTTTACAACGGGTTAACAGCCACGATGCTTACGAACACTCATCTCGTAAATCAACGTTTATGGATATGGAACATGACATTAAATAAAACCCTTAAAAAAATAATGCTGACACACGCACTACAAATCTACTATTTACAGGAATCTCCCTGAGACCCTCATTAGCGCGAAGACGCACTTGACTATGAGCTGCCAACACTGGCCAACTTGCTCAACACAAACAAGGAAATACAGCATAGCATATGACTCACGGGTCACTGAATGAAATATAAACATGGAATAAACCAACAACAACAAAGCCTGACTGGCTGACATTACTTCATATGAACAAAACTGCATGTTAAGCTAACGCTTCGGAGATTATCGTGATCCGTAGGCAACTCCCATTTATTTAAACAATTTTTACCATTGATCAGTTCTTAATTCTGTATTTAAAGTTATTACTGAGCCACACAGGCACTCTCCACTAATGACCTGGCTGGCAATCCTTCAGTTCGTCTTGTGCAACATCTCCCCTCTTCCTCAATCACCTGCCATTGTCCCACTCCAGTGTGTATAAATATAACTGACCAGCTGTGCCGTTATCTCAAGGAATCAACAGCAACAAACTCAACCACTTCAAAATATGGTCAGACATTAATCAAAATATCCAGAATTGCCCTCGCGAGGTCACAATCTGGATTTGTCATCAAGCTGCCAGAAATCAGTCTACGCTGAAATTCCCGCTTGTAATGACACAAAAACACACATATATGGGAATGACAATACGTTATTACACAGATCGGCTGAATGGATGCTCGCCGACAATTTAAAAAATATTAAAACCTACGATAGAGCTGACTGCTCTTCGTCACAAATCACATTGCTCCAAAGGCAATAATCTCATTGAATCTGATCAATAATAAAACAAAAGAAATTAATTACCCTCCAATCTACTGTATAATTATTTTACTTCAGTCCTACTTCTGAAACACAACATATCTCCGAGAGACGTTTTTAACCGCATTGCGTAACATATGCAAACACGGCCGTTCACATAGCTACGTTAGTTAAAACAACAAACAAGAAAAGAACCTTCTACTAATATTATATGCGAGCTGTTTCCATGCAAAAGGTGTGTCAGACCAAAACTAAATAGACTACGTTAATCACACAAGCAAATTATTTACAAAACAAGATATGTCCCATACACCATAAGTTAATTTATCAGATAATAATAAATATTATTCGGTACTCATCCTCAGTCAGCCACCCGTCAAAGAACATCTGCAGCCATTTCCCAACTGGATTCTTCTTATCTCATCTCAACCATCTTGATGGAGTCCTGATATTTCCAGGCTTCCTCCATGGTCAATGATGTCATCTCTCGTGCTGATTCAAAAATTAAATTATTATACACTTGATGTCTGACTACTAAATTCGCCGTTCGGGTACTTCTTTCCCCAAAGCAGTCTATTGGCGAATTATCGAAGATACTGCCCCTACAAATATAGTACTGTGACTATCTAACACTGAATTTAACACTTTTAATAATAATTTCTGTGTCCTTCATGACACGCAAAGTATAAATGTCAACGTCCTTAGACGCGCAAAGTATAAAAGCCTGTGTCCACTGACACACAAAATAACAGCCTCCGTCCTCAGACGAACCAAAGTAATAAGCCTGTGCCCTCGACACACACAATAATAATAATCTTACGTCCGTAGACGCACAGAATAATAATAAGCAAAGTCTTGGCTCTTCACACCACTTATAAATGAACTGGCCCTAGGTCTTGATGGGGGGGGGGGAATTTATACAAAAATTTCACAAAATAATGATGGTACAGGAATGAAATAAATATCACTGAACTCGTAAAATAGCGCAGGTCAAGAATATGCCCATTAATCCTAGAATCGATCGTAGAGATTTTGTCTAGGCGATCTCCCGCGTGAATGCTAGCCGAGCGTGCCCACGCTAGACCTGCCGCGCTAAATAGGCATTCTTCTCTCATTGGTTCCCACATTTTCTGTAATTTGGCGGTTTTTAGCAGATCTTGGCGTCGTAGGAGTGTCTATTTTCTTCATCAGCCACTCACGTTACTGCATCATCTTTTTTTTTTAGGCGCGAATATCACAATGAACATACCAGCAGCATGTCTCACTGCGCGTCGCTTCTATTTTGAGGCGGCCAACACCTGTCCTTCTGACACATCGCTAGGCTATTTCCTTTCACAGCTAAAGTATTTAGCCTTTTGTCAATCTGCTTCAGGTATGTCCCCGCTGTCTCCAACCAATGCTTGAAATTTCCTCATCTCCGTCTGGCTATTTTCATGATGCTGGTGGAAATATTTATTAATTGAAGAAATAAAACATAGAATCATTTATCCAACAGAGGATAAAGGGTTCAATCCGCATGGCTAAAAATTTTGTGGATATCCGCACAGGGCTTTGCTTATAACTATTTGCGGCATGAAGATGTTTCAAAAAGGCAAACAACGCCTCAGGGTATTGAGCCAAGGAATACATTAAACGAAGAATTATATCCATGTCTACCCCTTATTATTCCCGTTTCCAACGGGGTCGTGAATGAGATGCAATTACATTGTATTTGGTAAATGGTTTTAACGGCCGGATGCTCTTCCTCACGCCAACCTCATGAGAGGAGTTAATGAGAGATGAAATGAATGAATATGAATGAAACTGGGCAAGGATGTGGAAGGAAGCGGCCGTGGCCTGTCAGAAGGTAATGTCCCAGCATTTAACTGGAGCTAAAAATGGTTAACCACAGAAAACCATTTCAAGGACAATGACGGTGGGGATCGAACCCACGTCTACTGAGTCCGCTGATAGCTTGACCCATGGCCTGCGCTTTATCGAGCGTAGCTACTGCTGTCGCTAAAAGGATAAATTATGTAAATACGTTAATTTGGCTAGGATTTGACCTGGAGGGTAAAATATTTTTTTAAATGTCGTATATGTGCGAATAGCATTATGAGCAAGTTACTTTCATGAAATAAAATACTAATAATAGTTGAAATAAAGAAAAACCTAATGATGCGGAATGTAGAAATATGTATCTTTAATTTAAATCAAACAGCATGAAATCGGCCTGGTAGAAGTCGCTGGAGGATTGTAGATATAAAGCACAATATTGTCGCATATGGGCGAATAGCATTATGAGCAAGTTACTTTCATGAAATAAAATACTAATAATAGTTGAAAGAAAGAAAAACTTAATGATGCGGAAAGTAGAAATATGTATATTTAATTTAAATCAAACAGCATGAAAATCGGCCTGATAGAATTCGCTGGAGGATTGTAGATATAAAGCACAATATTGTCGTATATGGGCGAATAGCATTATGAGCAAGTTAATTTCATGGAATAAAATACTAATAAAAGTTGAAATAAAGAAAAACTTAATGATGCGTAATGTAGATATATATATCTTTAATTTAAATCAAACAGCATGCAAATCGGCCTGGTAGGAGTCGCTGGAAGATTGTAGATATAAAGCACAATATTGTCGTATATGGGCGAATAGCATTATGAGCAAGTTAATTTCATGAAATAAAATACTAATAATAGTTGAAATAAAGAAAACAATAGTTAAAAGCTAACCTTGTGGTTTAACGTGACCGTAAATCTAGCGATCATGAGCCACGGGACCTCCTTTTTACGTGGAATCTAAACCACAGGACATGGCATTTCTCTTCGAAAATCTCACATACATTGACCGGGAATCCAACCCAGACCGCCTTGGTGAGAGGCATACAGCTTGACCGCTGCGCCACCACGCCCCCCAAAACAATAGTATAGACTATATATAGGTACTGTGCCCGATCTTCCAGAGGTGTGACTGCCAGAATCCTCAGGAAGACAATGGACTGTTGTAGACAGCAGCACCCCGGCTGAAAATACTTACCGTCACAGCTAGCGTATCACAACCTGGTAACTAGGAACATATAAGGATGAACCCCTAAATAAATAAATAAATAAATATTATGGTCTGTCCTCCCAGGGACCAAAAGCACCTAAATCAAAAGGAGAGCTAGATAGCTCTTTAAATCTCGGGTCACATAGGAATGTGGATTGGGTAAATAGGCATTGCTTCAATATCTTGACCATAATATTGTACAGTACCCCAGGGGTATGCACCCCTTGGAGACCATCCCCCCATCATCTATCTAAATCTCCTAACTGGCAACCCTTGTAAAGCCAGACCAACATCCATCAACACCACAAGGACAGCTTGCCACTCTAGAAAGCGGCTCAATCCTTGCACAATTATTACACACAGCGACACATTATTAACTGGGGCAGCTATGCCATCACAATGCTGACAGCATAGCGCCGAAGAATATAAAAAGGAGTCCTAAGGAGGTCAAGGGATCTCTCCATTACCAGTCTTACAGTGCATCGGCCGCAGGCTATCGACGTTATCATCAGAGGTGAGTCAGACGTGTTCAGATCTCCTATATTTGTAACCTTTACCCTCAGATTGTACTTTTACATTGTGATCATTATTACATTC
Source organism: Meconema thalassinum (assembly GCA_946902985.2). Taxonomy (NCBI): domain Eukaryota; kingdom Metazoa; phylum Arthropoda; class Insecta; order Orthoptera; family Tettigoniidae; genus Meconema; species Meconema thalassinum. The sequence goes on along the minus strand of OX336389.2, from coordinate 1,061,364,683 downwards.
CCTGAAAGGGACTCATAATTCAACATCACCGACCAATAAACACTTGGTCAACACTCTACACCCGACTTACTATTTATACGCCTCTTTACATCCCAACGCCCTTCCTTATTCCCGTCACGGCTAGACGTGACATACGGTAGCCCAACAGTGCTAACTCAGGTATCATTGTATTCCTCGCGGCGGCTCGACTGCTAAGAGCAGCGAGCGCCACATAGCTGACACGAGCACGTTCAGTTATATAACAAGTCGATTATCTAACCAGACAGCTGGGCGACCAGCACAGTGACCCTTGCATTGAGTTCCATCCCCTAAAACACTCCTACGTTATTTATAAGAGCACCCCAACACTAAAACAACACTCTACACTGGTCAGCTTGCCCGACTACGGGAAGCTACCCCTTTTAGACACCTCCTTCTAAATCAACACAATAACTCTTCCCTTTTAGATCCTACCACCCCCAAATAAGGGATCAAAACACTGGTGGAGGCGGGGTACTACGCACAGTAGAACAGGACTCAACCAACGAGCCCTCGTAGTAAAAACGACCCCTTCCGTACCGCAAAAAGCCAAGCAAAATTGTGAATTTTTTTTCCTAGACGAGAGCAGCATTTTTGCTCCGTACTACTTATTCAGGGATTTTTTTTCTCCCAAACCAACCCCCCCAGCCCCAGACAGAATCAAAGAGATACGAAAATACACTGTCAAACACGCACAGTTTTTTTTCTTTTCTTTCTCAAATAAGTAGACACATACTTCATTTAGCATGGCACCTCATACAGAAACAACAGAGATTGTAAGCCATAGAGGCAGTAGGGGTATGCCAATATTATTAGCATTATTGCTCAGATGCCAGAGGCACATATAAAGCCGGCAAACACAAATACGGGCACTCCAAACAAAAATCGGGGCAATACAGGGCAAACAGCCATACACCCCGTCAGAGGGTAGGACAGCGCGATTAGGATGCGCACATACGCTCTTGAATCACATATATGAACACCTCAATAGGATCCATATCCAAAGGCACGGAATACACGACCAATTAGTCACCATACATGGTCCCGTAATAAATAATGCAACCCTCGACAGGTTGAGGGTGCACTACACGATTTTACACACCCAGTACAGGGAGTTAATTCGCGAGCAAGCGTTTCTCCAACTAGCGGCCACAAAACTATACAGAGTACAAGCACACTGATACAACAATTTGCCAACAGGCCATGAGCCTCAACAGGCAGTGCGCCCAAATTTGGGGCGAACATAAGGAGCTCCGGGCTCACTAAGCCATTTTCGAGTACATGGCAGGGCCACCAGCCCAGCCGAGAGAGGACATAAGCGTGAATACGCTGACTCGACAATTTGCGAGGATGTCCCTCTCGCCACGTACTGCCACACATGGGAAGGAGGTCACCATGGCTACAGTCCAGAAGACGGCCAGGTTAGGCTCCAACAGGCTACAAGCACAAAGTTACGCAAACACACGTATGGATACGCTTCAATAATAAGCAATATACGGTAGCCAGGGGCGGTGCAGAGATTGTGAGCACCTACCCTCGCTGCCAAGGTGAATTTTTCCACCCACGGGGAAAATTTGCGAAAGGTAAGGTTAACGGCATGACCACTAACCTACAGCCATAGGTAAGAGGTACCTACAGCTCAGCGAATAGCAAAATGAAGGGAGAATGAGTCGACAGAGGAGAGCGCTACAGAAGGCCTAGAGAATGAGACGAGGTACCAGGCTCATGAGCAAACCGGTCTAGTAATAAGGTTATTATTTTATGTTATATCATGCTTGTAAAATAAAATGTAAACCCAAAGCGTACACAAATATATATTAATGCTCAAGTGTACGCCTACGCACATAAACTTACAATATGTCACGCCATTCAACACTGCCATAATGGCAACACTGAATACACGGTTTTGTTTTTTCCTTTCTACTCTACTAACGCCCAAATTTGTGAGGGTGTTCCGTTTTATCCCAAACCAATAAATGCACTTTGAATATTTCCCTTATATTATACCCTGGAACACCCATTTTTTCTATTTTCTTCTATCTTTCTCTTAGCAGGGAGCACTTTTTTCCCCAAAATAAAGCCAGACGGCACAATTCCTCGTCTAGCTGGGTTTTTCCTCCCTGCACAACTATGTAACGGATAAGTATCAAAACCATGTTTTTTTCCTTCTTTTTGAAACTCGCAATATGCCAACAATGGCAATGTCAATTTTTTCTCAATGTCAATTTTTTTTCTCAATGTCAATTTTTTTTCTCAATGTCAATTTCCATTTTTACAATGTCAATGTCAGTGTTATATATATATCTGTACATCCCATAACCCTCCCCTCTGAACACGGGCTGATCTCACACCTACACTTCAACACGACATCACCCATTCTATACGACGACGCCGACGACGACGAGGAAGACACCACCAGAAGATACGAGGGGGCTTCAAGAACAACTACATCAACATACCAACCCCAAGTTCCGTTCCCGTTCGCGGGGACGCGAACTAAATAGGGAAAGAGGCTTGTACAGTACCCCAGGGGTATGCACCCCTTGGAGACCATCCCCCCATCATCTATCGAAATCTCCTAACTGGCAACCCTTGTAAAGCCAGACCAACATCCATCAACACCACAAGGACAGCTTGCCACTCTAGATAGCGGCTCAATCCTTGCACAATTATTACACACAGCGACACATTATTAACTGGGGCAGCTATGCCATCACAATGCTGACAGCATAGCGCCGAAGAATATAAAAAGGAGTCCTAAGGAGGTCAAGGGATCTCTCCATTACCAGTCTTACAGTGCATCGGCCGCAGGCTATCGACGTTATCATCAGAGGTGAGTCAGACGTGTTCAGATCTCCTATATTTGTAACCTTTACCCTCAGATTGTACTTTTACATTGTGATCATTATTACATTCCCTGAAAGGGACTCATAATTCAACATCACCGACCAATAAACACTTGGTCAACACTCTACACCCGACTTACTATTTATACGCCTCTTTACATCCCAACGCCCTTCCTTATTCCCGTCACGGCTAGACGTGACATACGGTAGCCCAACAGTGCTAACTCAGGTATCATTGTATTCCTCGCGGCGGCTCGACTGCTAAGAGCAGCGAGCGCCACATAGCTGACACGAGCACGTTCAGTTATATAACAAGTCGATTATCTAACCAGACAGCTGGGCGACCAGCACAGTGACCCTTGCATTGAGTTCCATCCCCTAAAACACTCCTACGTTATTTATAAGAGCACCCCAACACTAAAACAACACTCTACACTGGTCAGCTTGCCCGACTACGGGAAGCTACCCCTTTTAGACACCTCCTTCTAAATCAACACAATAACTCTTCCCTTTTAGATCCTACCACCCCCAAATAAGGGATCTAAAACAATATTTACTTTTAAACCCCCTGCACGATAAATCAAAATAGCAAAGATCTATAAAAACATTGCAAACAAACGTAAACACGTGCTTGCATTTATTGATAAATATCCCCCACCAGTCACTACAAATTACAAGTAACAATATAAATGCAAAACAAGAAACGACACGATTGACTTCAAAACGTCAATAAACAGCGTATAGAAACACTGACGTGATACCTGCATATATAAACTAAACTAACAAGAATCGATATTAACCTACTGCGCCCAGGAATTCAGGATCGACGGAAATAAAAAATAGTGATAGAGTGAATCGATGAAAATGACTCCAATGACGATGGCCTGTCGTCATCACAACTGCAATGTTGAACTCTATACATGTTCGACTCCTGAATCCTGTCGTTACCTCCAACTAAATCAAATTAATCTAAGATATTAATTAATAAAATCCTGAAAATGATAATTTTGACTATATACAATCGTTAACCTACTTCGCTAAAAATCATTGCTGAAATACTACTATTTAACTGAACTCCACCGGCTCAATAATAATATTGACATATTCCACTAACAGTGTATTATAATCATGTGTTCTGTAGTTACAATAGGGTCAATAGTCCAGTCAACTAAGCCCAGAGTAAGATGTAATTCACTCCTAACTAGTCTTCACTTAAATAATGATAATAATAATAATAATAAACAATAAGCCTCTCGTAAGACACCGTGGAACCTTGCTTATGACACAGACTGTACTCGTAACGGGACCACACACCTGATCGCTCGCCCTTCGTTGCAAGAACACATACAAATATCCCAAGATTCTAGCTACAACGTAATTCATTCCATCTCAAAAATACCGCCATGTGCCAGGCTTCTTCATCTCAATAATGAACTCCCTTTAATACGAAGCAATATCTTTCCAAATCTCACATCACACAAGCGGGATTCCTAACAGTCGTCAGATCAACAAGCTGATTCTGGATACATTTCTGTGTTGCCATATTTCTCTGTGGCTCTCTCACAACACGGGAGCAATTCAACAGTGACGCTGTCGCACCAACAATAATAGAACAAGACGTCAATAAGGCCTAACCTTCGCCTCCATGAACTGATTAAAATCAAGTTTCATGTTTGTACTAACACAACCTCCTAATAATAATAATAATAATAACAGCTGTCTTCCAACAATCTCCCAATAGGCTGCTCTCAGGTTCCATATAAAATACTAGGTGTCGTTATGATAAAATAATTACATAATAGCTCCTGAATTAAAGCATCAATGCTTTCTTTACAATGTAAACAATGAACTATAGCAAGCTTTCATCCTTAAATCCTTACAATAATTGCTTTAATTACACCAAAGTGTGTCATTCCTCAACTAGGAATAATTTCTGTTTATCAGTCTCAACTCCAATGAAAGCGTAATATTGACTACTAGTCTTTAATGACTACCGATAATGATAAGGATTCCTCAAAGAGAATCAACAGCTGATTTGCAAGTGACATTATCGGAACTCCATCTAAAATGAAATGAAATTCAACCTCAAAGTTGAAAATAAAAATCCGAAGAAATATTTAATATCGGAGATTACTCAAATCCGATTCAAAGTAATTAAATAAAATAGCAAAATTCAAAATCAGGATCCTGATCCTGGGATTATCTGAAAATCCTTAATCCTAAAATAGGATTATCCAAAATCCTTAAATCCAATCGAATGAAAATAATTTCGATCTCCAGTTGTATTGTATGTCTACCCCTTATTATTCCCGTTTTCCAACGGGGTCGGGGATGAGATGCGATGGAAGTTTTTGTGGCGATGGTTTTTACGGCCGGATGCCCTTACTGATGCCAACCTCATGAGAGGAGTCAATGCGAGATGAAATGAATGATGGTGAATGAAACTGGGCAAGGATGTGGAAGGCAGCGGTCGTGGCCTGTCAGAAGGTACCGTCCCAGCATTTGCCAATTTCGATCTCCAGTAAAAATTGAATATAGGATAACTCCTAAATATGGAAATTCTAAAATAAAACTAATCCTTCAATCCTAACTTCATGACAATGTCCTCCATAAAATCCTTAATCCTTGACGAAAATCAAACTTTCAAAAATCTCGCAATCAAAATCGGTGTTATCTGTCGTCGTGAAAATCCTTCCATGAAGTAAAAGTGAAAATAAATCATGAGCTAAAATTTATAATTATCAACAATCCGAAAGATCAGAACTGGCATTAACCATAATCGAAAATACGTCGATGTCCAAAAATGCATACTGGCAGAAAAGATCTGCAATCCCAATAAGCATTAACTTGAAATGAGACTGTCCACACATAAAAGCTTCAATGTAGATTCCATATAAGCATGTTAACGAAGATGGCAAAACAGTAAATAATCACAATGAGAGTGGTTCTAAGGGCATGCTTCAAACAACTAACAACTACTGAACTGATAGTATAAATGAACTTTTCATCCTTGTGCAGGCTTCAGGTTGATTCACCGTAGCACTAAGCGTGAAACACCACGCTATGAAGAAAGAACCTCGGACCTTCGAAACGGGTCCCACTCGCTGCAAAGCGAACAAGCTTCCATCGCCTAGCGCTGATCGTCCGGTCCCCGGTTCCAGCTTGCGTTCCACCCAAGCACGTCTCTTGATAGCCACCAGCCTCCGCTCGTCTCGCTGAGTTCTCCTGGATCAACTCCCGACATCTTCTTGGTTCTCGAGCGTCAATCCGTTCCATCCTTCCGATCTCAGCCCCTCGAAGTGCTGGTTGATTTCGTTTATGTTATCTCTCAAGTATATTCAGTTCGTGCAGTTTATGTAGTCTTTCTTCTTCTGAATTTCCATGGCCACATCATGCCTCTGATTCTAATGTCTTGATACTGATCAACCATGAACACTCCTGCAGCATCGTTTAGACTACGTCTCCCCTAAGCATTCTAGCACGCGCACATCTCACTCGCAGCTAAATCGCACGTAGCAGTCCCATACATATTTATAACATTCTCCATGTTCATAATATTTTCACTCAGAATTAAAAGTTTACGAATCACACGTTTCTCCTGCATACAGTTTTATCAATAATTATTTCCAGCACTGTTCCTTAAATAGCACGCCCCTGCGTTAGCTTCAAATCAATTTCGAATACAGTTTCCCAAATCTCCACAACAAAATGGCTACTCTCTTTGTCCTTCATGCAACAGTTACATTCACGAAACGTGTTCTTTTATCACTTGAAAATCTCTCAATTCTTTTATAACTCACACACGATACCTATGCGTGTACTTACTTGCGTTTACCACTGTTTTTCACTCGTTTCTTGTAAATTTCAATATTGCACAACATGTCTCTGTCTCTCACGGAGCACACATTCGACACGTCCGTTCGTCTTGCAAGTCACTACCAGAGTCCCTCCAACATGGTCGCGTCTTCTCCTTCCACCCTCAAATTTTAGCGTGGCAAACACCTTTTCGTGCGTGAGCATGGCTGATGTCGAATTACCATAAAACTGACGCAAATCATTACATAGATTTTAACATGGTAATTCATCAATTAAATAATGTAATTATTTCAGAGCCCCAAAATGATATAAATAGCCAGAATATCATTTTTGCTCAGATAAAATATGGTTTTACAAGTCTTCCATTGGCTGTATTTGTCACGAGACCTCATCCTAGTAACACGGCTTCTCCCATGGACACCTACATTCGTATCGTGGATAGTCTACCTTCTCAGGCGTCCAACCAGATCGCTCCTAATATCTGACTGCCATACATTCAACCGTCTAATTTTTCATTGGGCAACACCTTTTCTTCACGAATTCTTGCTTCTAAACCGGATTCATGACCACTTTCCAGACTTGGTTAATTTTCCAAACTCAATGTTAAAATTGTTCATGGGTCTCTCCATCATCATAAATAGAATTCTGGGGACAGTACCTTTCATGAAAATCACGGTACAGTGGGGAGTTGTTGTTGATTTGCAAAAGAAAGCGCCTTGTGTTTTAAATATATAGATATGTAGTCCACACAAATATAATAATCTTGTACACCAGTGTCCAAACGTTAAGCATAAGTACAGAATAAGCAGGGCAACAGGAAATAGACCACAAATTGCACGGCACATGCACCTACCAACCTTACGTGTTCGCTCTGTATAGGAAAGGAGTATTCCCTGCTTTGACTAGCGACGTAACCGCACGATAAACACAGCCAGTGCCTGCGCCCCATATTCCCTCAGTCGTGTTTGCCCTGTTATAGTGTGCGGAGTGTAGCCTCGTGGTGAACGTGACAACATAATGGCACAACGACGCCATTTGGACCCCGTATTGCAGGGTAGAATACTCGGCCGCGTGGAAGCAGGTCAGACTGAAGTTGCCGTATCCTTGAATGTGCCACAAAGTGTCATTTCCAGGCGTTGGAGACGATTTCGAGACACAGGAGATGTTAGTCGGAGGCCAGTACCATGTCGACCAAGAGTAACTACTCCACAGCTGGTCCAATATCTGACCTTAACCGCCCGACGAAATTGGAGTGCACTTGTAAGACAATTGTCGGTGGAGCTTGCAGCCGTCTCAGGGGTTGCTGTTACCCGGCAAACTGTGTACCGGAGGCTCAGAACAGCAGCCAGACGTCCAGCGGTGTGCGTCACGCTCTCTCCAGTACAGAGACGGGCCCGTTTACTGTGGAGCCGTCAACGTCGAAACTGGACCATGAATCAATGGAGGCATGAGCTCTTCACAGATGAATCCCGCTTCAGTTTGCAGAACGATTCCCGTCGCACATTAATCTGGAGAGAACCGGGTAGCCGATACAACCGCAGGAACATCGTGGAACGGGACCAGTATGGTGGTGGTGGCGTCATGGTGTGGAGCGGTATCATGTTGAGTGCCCGTTCGGACCTGCACATCTTCATGGGTGGTCCGAGGAGCACTGTGAACGCTCGGAGATACAGGGGCGAGGTACTGAGACCACATGTTCTACTCTTCAGAGGTGCGGTCGGTCCAGACTTTCTCTTAATTGACGATTACGCCCGACCGTACCGCACTGCTCTGGTGGATGAATTTCTGGCTGGGGAAGACATTCATCAGATGGACTGGCCAGCGAGTTCTGCGGATCTGAATCCTATACAACGTGCCTGGGATGCATTGGGGAGGAAAATTGCATCCCGTCAGCCTCCACCAAGGACCCTCCAAGACCATCGCAATGCCCATTCGGAGGAATGGGATCGACTGCCACAAGAGCTCTTGGACCATCTGAAAGAGAGCATGCCACGTCGCTACGAAGCATGTGTGGTCGTTAGGGGTAACCATACACCCTATTAACAGCATATTTTGTTGTGAAAGGCATTGACAAGTTTTGTTAGTTGTTGTCAAAGGTACCTTAGCTATCAGAACTATTCTGACATAGTATTTTTTTATTTTTTTTTGGACAAGTTGTGTGACATATGGTGTGTGATTCAGTTTCCGTTTGTTCAGCAATCCGTGTGACATCCCTATCAGGCGGTATGACCTCGTTTAGTGATTATGCTTAACTTTTAAACAATAGTGTATAATAAAATAATTGGGAAGGAATTTTATATTTTACTAAAACTGAAATACCAAGATAAGACTACGTTTATGGTTTGAGATACTATGCACATCACGATTGCCCATTGAGTCCCAGCTTACTTGATTCTGCCATCCGTGTATTAAAATAATTGCGAATATTATTTCACCAAGGTCATTTCTCCTGAAGGGAGGAGCGAGTCAAGTGTTCTGAAACACGCATGCACCCAGGAGCCAGTTGGCCTGCCCCACTGCACTTGCAAGTGCTGGCTGTCCTTTTATTACAGTATTCGTTCTTAAAGGTGAGCACAAAACGACGATTCAAATGACGGGGCGTAGGCGAACCTCAATGACAGATGTTACAAGTGGTTCTGTGAAGAACTAGATAGCCTATTTTCATATAGCCCACTGGTCTTCTTCATTAAAACCCCCCTGCCTATTAAAAGGATTTCCCATGTGATATACTAAATAGATTTTGGTTCACGACCCATTTCTTCACCAACACCATACGTGCTAGAATGTATAGCTCCCCCCGCGAGGTGCTCTGTAATGAACCTCGGGAGTTTATTTCTAGAAAGGTAAAATGCAAGGTTTCTACGATTTAAGAAAATTAAGCTACATAGATTTGTGCCATTAGATAATGATTTTTATCATAGACCATCATACGAGTCATGTTTTCAATCGCCTGAATAAGATACGAGAAATAAAAGAACAAGGTTTTAAAACTTCGAACTGATGTATTTTTTATTATTCGTCTAAAATTGCGGCAGTTAGAGAGTCATGTGGACGAAGGAGGGCCAGATTTAATGTTAGTAAGTTAAAGGACGCAGCAAGCTTGCAGGTGTGCTCGCCCCAACTAAAATAACCGCTTTGAAGTGCTGACAAGAGAGACTGGCGAGGAAGATATTTAGGGCCAGTGGAAGAAAGTGAAGGAGACCGTTACACAAACCAGCGATGACGTCCTTGGGGTAATGGAGCATCGTAGGGAAGAATGAATTTCCCAAGATACCTGGGATGCAATATAACAACGACAAAAGGCGAAATCGAGGGTAAACTTGGCCCGGACAAGGGAAACCAAGGAAAGTGCGCAAGAAGAGAATATAGGGCGGTGAAAAGGAGCTCCAAAAGGAGAAATGTGCATTTGTCAACAGCCTGACAACAGTGGCAGAAGCCAGCCACTGGGACAGCAAGGCCTTATACAACATAACTAGGTGGCTATCCAAGAAAAACTTCAGCAGCTCTAAGCCAGTCAGGAACAGAGATGATAATCTTCTCTCAACACTGGAAGTTCAAGTGCAGAGGTGAATGAAAATGTAGAGAATGTATTAAATTGTAAGACAACTCTTGGTACAGAAGAGCAAGCTACAAGAGAAGAGAAACTTCCACAAGATCGATGAATCAACACAGAGCCGCTTAGGAAAGAGGAAATTGTCCAAGCATTTAAACAGTTGATGAATAGGAAAGCCCCAGGATTGGACAATATTGAAAGCAGACGCCTAAAAATCAACGAAAATACTTCAACTACTCTTGACAACCATCTGAAAAGAGGAGAATATACTATGCAATTGGAACAAAGGAATACTCATTAATCTCCCAATGAAAGGCAATCTGATATTTTGCGACAACTGACAGGGCATCACACTGCTGGAGATTCCAAGCAAGATTCTGTCAAGAATAATTCTATACAGGAATAAAGTACGGGTGGATGCCGAATTACGATGCGAACAGGCAGGATTCCGGGAAGGACAGTCTTGCACAGTTCAGATTAACTCATTGAGATTGAGTGCTGAACAGTCAAATGAAAATCAGTCAGCGATCGGCATGATGCTTGTTGACATTGAAAATACGCTCGACAGCATAATCTGATGCAGACTGTGGAGAACATTAGAAAATGTAGGCATTCCTGAGAAGATTATTAACTTATGTAGAGCATGTACGATGCGTGAAAGTGTCAAGTGTAACACCAAGGTGAGCTTTTGGACCCTATAGAGATAATAACTGAGGTGATACAAGACTTCTTTCTCTCATCTGTCCTGGTTCTAATAATATTGGATTTGGTCATGACTCAAGCGGTAAACCGACGAAGCGGGATTCAGTAGAGTCTCAAGAAACGCCTGAAGGATTTGTATTAGGCTGATAACCTTTGCCTTCTAGCTCACAGTTTCAAGGATATGGAGATGAATCTGAAAGATTGGGAATGCGAGGCTTCCAAGGTTGGGCTGAAGATCAACGCCCAAAAGACGAAGGAGATGCGGTTCAAGAATCTGAACTGGAGCTGAGACCTGGGGATCCAGTGATCGAGAAAGTGGACAAGTTGTGTTAACTTAGTAGCCTCGTTACCACCGATTGAGGGACCAGAGAGGATATCATGTGCTGCATCAATAAAGCCAAGAGATCCTTCGCAACTCTGTGCCCAATATGGAGGTCCGATGGATTGAGAATGAAAACCAAACTACGGATTTTTGAGGGTAATGTAACATCTGTCTTGCTTTATGGATGTGAAACCTGGAAAGCGACAAAACCCCTGGCTCACCTGCTATAGACATTCCTTAATATCATGAGGACATGGTGGCCAAACGTCATCATCAACACTATCCTTTGGAAAGAAGAAATCAAGTGCCTATTGTATTAGAAATAAGACGGTGGATATGGAGATGGGTGGGGCATACGCTAAGAAGATCGCAAGGCCACGTTGCAAAGGTGGCACTCGATTGGAACCCGCAGGGAAAACGGAAAAGTGGCAGGCCCAGGATGACATGGCGTCGGACAGTAGAAGAGAAAAGTCAACAACAGAGAGAGCAAAACCCTGGCTAGAAACAAAACGAGTTTGAACTACTTCGTTGCAGCCATATGCTCCCCATAAGGAGATAAAGGCCATCATGTATTTCTCACATTCACAGATGTATTTTCAGATTGTTAAAATCACAAGAAACTTGCCGCTAGACGTTTTGGGCAAGTCGAAATGCAATATCACAGCAGGTTTCAAGTAAATACTTATTTTGATGTAAATCTAAAAACTCACTGAAATATCCTTCATTTATGTGAATTGATATTGTATTATTGCAATTTCAGACACTTCCCGCCAGTGGTGCAATATTATTCATTCACTTCAGTCGGAGAATAATCGTGATTCATCAGTAATTACAAGATATATGGCAGCCAGTTGGTTGCAGTAAGGCAGCATCAAGGATACACGATAACCATTTAGCATGCTCGACTAATAGAGTGCTTTCAGATAATGCGTTATATAAGTGAGATACCCTGGAATATCAGTTGAACACATGTTGCACAAGCTTCAATAAAATATGGCATATGGCTCTCAATAATTTAGCCCCATGTCCCTTTAAATTCTATGCTGAGGGATTAAATGGTATGGCTTAATTTGGGACTTTTGGTACTAATAGCACAACTTGGAAGTAAGCCGATTTTTATTCTATATCACTTCGACACAAAGCTTATGGACAAATCGTATTTTTGAGGTAAAATGATTGAATGGATTAGCCTGTTTGAAGTTCTGGCTCACATTGGAGTGCATTAATAGCCCCGATTGGCAATGCATTAGGTAGAGATGACAGTACTGTGTGAATTGATGCTTTGATGGACCTTAACGTTCCATTTGCTTATTCCATTTAAAAACCGACATTCTCATCAATTCTGGTGGCTCTCCACCCACCTGCTACGAATTACTTTTTTTCTATTACATCATTCTACCTCCTTCTATCAAGTGAGTTTTTCAGCTGTTAGGATGTGTTGAGGATATGAAGTAGAAGCAGTAAGGTTGTGAACCAGCAAATTAAAAGGTCTGGCGGGATCAAGTTTCGAGCCTCGGTCCTTGGATAGAGTATCGGGACGGAAATTGAAACAGTCATGAACATACTTTTATTTGCTTTGCATATGATTCGGAATCACCTACCACCTCTGGAGCCATGATGACGCAGCCTTCCTCCAAGGCTGAGTAGGCTCAGTTCCTGTTTGATAAATGGGACTTTCAGGGTGAAATGTCACAGTCGGTGCCTCAGAGTACTCGTAAAGATAATATAAATGGGTTGTGATCACGAGATAAACGGTCACGTAAAACTACAAACTTCCTTCTTCCCTCCCTCCTTCCTTCCTTTCTTGATTTCTTTCATCTTTCGCATTTATAGGTACCTATTCACTAGCAAGACCGGAGAACTCCAAGGACTATGTGATGGCTCGATCACCCCTTGCTCCTTCATCTCTTCTACCATCCGGTCGACTTCGTCTTGCTTGGCGAGCGGGACACGTCGAAATGGGGCCCTAATCGGTGCGCTGTCCCCAACGTCGATTCTGTGCTGGACCAAGCTTGTCCTGCCGAAGTCTTTGCTCCCCACGGAGAAGACGTCCTGGAATTCGCGTAGCAGGTCCTGAAGTTGGCGTGATTGTTCCTCGTCTAAATGGTCCTGGGATCCTTGGTACAGCTTCTGTAGTTCTTCTGGCAGTGTGCGTCTTCTTCGGTTGTCCGTCCGTCGTATCTGTGATGCGGGCAATCCAGGTAACGGGCTCGCAGACTCCTAGGTTGGTGTCCCGGTGAACATTAATGTCGTAGTCGTTCAGGTTGGACAGGCGGACGTACGGCCGAGACGTCGTGTTGATGAGAGTCTTGGCAACTAGCAATCCTTTTGTCTGGATGTCCTCATATTTTGGCTCGACGACAGCCGCCACTCCCTCAGCAGTTCCGTCGACAATTACGGCAGCGCTGACCTCCGTCCTGGCGGGAGCGATGACGTCTTCTCTCAGCCTTACTCGTCGTGCTGTGATGGACTCGTGCGCAGGTTGCAAAGCAAGTTCCTCACCTCCGAAGTGCAGAGTGTTGGTACTCAGATCCAAGATGATGTTGTTCTGGTCCAGGAAGTCCAGTCCGATGATCACTTCATTTGATACGTCAGCCACAAGCACTGGATGCTTTATCGCCCGTCGACCAATGACGAACTCCAGTGAAGCTTCGCCATGTACCGGTGCGGTCTCTCCGGTCGCGGTTATTAGCTGGAGGTTCCTTTGTGTGGGTTGCACTCTCCACTTCGGGATCACGGTGGGACTGACGATGGTCCTCGATGCTCCCGTGTCGATTAGCATGGGCCAGCTCTCTCCGTTGACGACTCCGTCGACCATCAGGCTGCTATTGTCCCTCCGTAACTTCGTCACACGAACCTGGACTGCCGGGGCTTGACGACTGTCACAAGCCAACCTTTGCCCACCAAGGCTGGCTAATACTCGTTTCCCTGGGTCGCGCGGTTTTCAGACGACTGATTTCCCGTCGGATACCCTCGGCGGCGGCGATCACCACAGTCCTTGCTCAGGTGGCCTTTCTTACCGCAGGTCCAGCAGGACGGCAGTCCTCTTCCGGGCCGCCTCTCCGGTTGCCTTCCGGCTGTGTCGTTACTGGTGGTGCCGCGACTATCGAAGAAACGGCTTAGCGCCTCTATTAATTCGTCGGCCAGGGGCTTGGTCTCGTTGGTTTTTACTGGCTCGTCGACGTCCACTTGACGCATCCGCGCGTGCATTCTGGATGCCTGTTTTGCCGTCTCGAACTCAAGTGCGTGGCTCAGCACATCTGCCAGGGTCTTATTGCGCGCGAGTCGCAGCGCCTGTTGAGTGTCCGAGTCCCGTAGCCCGTCGGTGAAAGTCTGCGTCGCAATCTGTTCCAGAAAGTAGGCCGGCGCTGTTGGGTGGGCGAGCCTTACGAGGCGTGCGATGTCCATCTCGAACTCCTGCAGGGTTTCCGCGTTCTTCTGTACCCGGGTCCGGAGCTGCATCTGGTAGGCCTGCTGAAGATGGCTATCTCCATATCGGGACTCCATATGGGCGATCAGTGAAGCGTAGTCCTGGGATCCAGTCGGGATGGTCTGAAGGACGTTAAGGGCGTCACCTCTCAGCGCTACAATGAGAGCTGTAGCCTTTTCTGTGTTGTTCCAGTTATTTATGGAACAGGCCGCCTCGAACTGACGTAAGTAGGTGCTCCACGGGACCTTTCCGTCGAAGGTTGGGGGCGTCACTCTGCTATGTCCCGTTCCTGATATTCCCGGTGTAACGGTGGGCGGGCGTTGGCGCAGCTCGGCAACTTCCTCTCGTAGAGCGTTGAATTTCTCTTCCACCCCCGTCAGTGGGCGTTGGCGCAGCTCGGCAACTTCCTTTTGTAAGGCGTTGAATTTCTCCTCCACCCCCATCAGCGGGCGTTGGCACAGCTCGGCAACTTCCACTTGTAAGGCATTGAATTTCTCCTCCACCCCCATCAGCGGTCGTTGGCACAGCTCGGCAACTTCCACTTGCAAGGCGTTGAATTTCTCCTCCACCCCCATCAGCGGGCGTTGGCGCAGCTCGGCAACTTCCACTTGTAAGGCGTCGAACTTCTTTTCCACTGCTGCGACTTCCTCACGTAGGCCCTGTTCTAATTCCCTTTGGCTCTCCTCTAATTTCGTCAGCAGACACTCTTCCAGATTTTTCTGGCCATCCAGAAATTTGGCGGTTAGGTCCTCTGCTAACTTATTCTGGCCGTCCTTCAGGTCCTCTGCTAGCTTATTCTGACCGTCTTCTAATTTGGAAGTTAGGTCCTCGGCTAAACTTTTCTGGCTGTCTTCCATCTTCTTCAGGTCCTCCGCTAACTTATTTTGACCGTCTTCCATCTTCTTCTGGCCGTCTTCTAGCTTCTTCTGGCCGTCTTCTAATTTGGCAGTTAGGTCCTTGGTTAAATTCTTCTGGCCGTCCTCCATTTTGGTTTCCATGCCATTTAACTTTTCTAGCAATGCTGCCAATTGCGCCTCCATTTTAGTTGTTTGTCTTGTAAAGGGCATGCACTCACAGGAAAATTAGAGAAAATGACCTGCTCGGGTTTTGAAACCAGGACTGCCAGGTGTTGTGCTTGTGCTTGAGTTCGTAATCCGGCTTCTGACACCAGTTATTACGTGCCACCCCCCTAGTGGCACTTTTGTTAACTGGATTACGGTGGGTAGAAAGCACAACACCAATTACTGCTTTAAAGAATTATTTAACTTTATTGTGGCCAGAAAGATACACTACTCAACAGCAAATACAAGCAATTATTACCTTATTCCAGTTTCCTCACGTCGAGAATACTTCCCCTTTCACTTGTCAACAGACCACAGTTAATCCTCTCGCTAATGGGTCCGGCCCCGTACGCTGGCTGGAAATAGCTGCACTAGGTCTGTCACTCACTGTTTTGCAACTCAACACATTTCTGTCCAAAGA
Source organism: Meconema thalassinum (assembly GCA_946902985.2). NCBI lineage: Eukaryota > Metazoa > Arthropoda > Insecta > Orthoptera > Tettigoniidae > Meconema > Meconema thalassinum. The sequence continues at coordinate 1,061,348,514 of OX336389.2, read as the reverse complement.
AAGTGGGGAAAATCATTCTCCACTTCTCAAATCTCCATAACTGCTTCATGGACCTAAATTTGATCCTTGTGGAACTCCGGAGTTGGCTATGAATTTATAGGATTCCTACCGATTATAAAAAACGTATTGCCGTCTGCCGTTCAAGTATGATGCAATCAAGTTTAATAGCAGTTCACAGATGCCAAAATCAGAGAGGGTTTTAATTAATGCATCATGATTTAATCTAGCGAAAGCTTTCGCGATGTCTGTAAAGATACAATCAACACGGCTACGATCATGAAATGCATTAATTAAGTACTGCACGAAATTAATTAAATTAGTAGTGGTCGAGCGATTCGAGAAGAAACCATGCAGTTTATCCGTTATGTAGTTCTGAACGTGTCTAAATATTCTATTGTACAGAATGAATTCAAATATCTTTGTGGGTGCACATACAATTGATACAGGCCTATAATTTTCAATTGTGTTCCTATCTCCAGATTTGAAAATTGGGCAGATCCTAGTAGTTTTCCATAATAACGGATAAGTTTTAGTACGCAGTATCAGGTTAAATATTAGACACAGTGGTCCTCTGAGCACATCTGAACAGCCCTTTACTATATTTGGCGGAACATCATCAGGACCAACTGAATGCATGGGCTTTAGATGTTTGGCAGCCATTTTATATTCCGGCATTTACCAGGAATATCTCGGGGATAATCCATACTGACTACCGTCAGCACTGGGATTAGAACGACCCGATCGCCAGACTTGCAGCAGCTCCACATCGTATTAGTGGTGAGCGATTTAACCCACACGGATATGCCGCGGGGTTGAATTGGGTCTACTCACATCTCTTGCAGGCCACCCAGCGGCAAAATAAGTAGGGCTCACGATTAAAAACGTTTTTGATGTCCCAGTTTAAAGTTTAGATTAAACATTCATAACAGTCTCATAGAAAACGTTTTGTAAGGAAACGTCTAGAGTTTCTTTCAATCCTGATCCTCTTCAACGATTTTGCATTTAAATTTAACAAATGATTCTGCCGACTGACGTCTTGACTCATTCCGAGGGAAGTGTTACGAAGGTCTTTCAGTTCACAAATCCAGTGCAAGGAATAAATGCACAGTGGAGCGGTATACCGTTATGAGAAATACCGGAATACCGCTGTAGTTTAAAGCTGCTGAAAGGAAAAACTACATATTGAATAAATCAATGGTTTGTACATCACCGAACAGCTTGCAGAAAATCAACCTCCATCCCAGAGCATTTCCCACAAGAAAATTACTCCATCATCGTTGACATTCTGGTAGAGGCGTTGCACATCATCCCACCAATCGACCTTGTAGTAGACATCTTGGTATGGATTCTTAAAAAGAAATGTTCAAATTAATATCCTATCCTGCTAGAATTGCTATGAGCTACTGGCTTTCACTCAAGAGTCCTGGGCGATTACTCCGCGAAGAACCGGCCCTATCTAAGCATTCGCTTGGTTCACACGCACATATATATCACAAAAATTACACAAAATAATATTACAGTATAGTCTGCCACACAGCTGGCTTTTAAAGGTCTCTCAAATTATTTATGCCGAGTAGCGCTTATCTCAACTCGAGATCTCAACTCCACTTGGCGTGAACTCTGCTCCCTAGAGCTTAATAAAAATGTTTGTTCAAACTGACGTGAACTATGCTCTTCCGAGCCTGATTAAAATGTGTCCTCAAACTGGCGTGAACTAAGCCCCTCAGAGCCTGTTCAAATTGTGTCCTCAAACTGGCGTGAACTAAGCCCCTCAGCGCCTGATCAAAATGTGTCCTCAAACTGGCGTGAACTAAGCCCCTCAGAGCCTGTTCGAATTGTGTCCTCAAACTGTCGTGAACTAAGCCCTTCAGCGCCTGATCAAAATGTGTGTCGAGCTACTCTCCAACGATCAATTTATTGGAAACTGGCAGAATGGAGTAGGGTGAGAAAAATGATCTGCAGTTTTTAACTCACAGACTTGGGATTAGTATCAATCTTCCTCTTTTTATCTGAACGTCTCAATGCACTCATGAGGAATCATATCGGATCAGCGGTTCTTCATACATGTGGTTTCCCGCATTTTCTATGGCACGCTCATTTCCGCGTGGGCCAGGCTTCCTCTCTTCTGATTCGATGATTCAATCGAGTATCGGTTGGAAATTCACCTCTGGCACGACCATAATGACGCCAAATCGTATGCGCGCTCACCCTGACTTTGGCCTTGAACCCGACTTACCAGGTCGTCCACAGGAATAGCTACCAACGCCACTTCTGTCGCAAGCGATTGCAACACTCAACTTACCTTCCGTATCCCACTTCAACATGCACTGCCTGGATATGAATAATAATAATAATAATAATCATGAAAACGTATTGATCGGCAAATCAATAAGGGTTCATTTATCCTCAGCAAGGTTTTGAAATTCGAAGCAAGTGATTGATTTGGATTTTAAAAACATCTCCACTGTAGTATAGATAACATCAGTTAAGTACCTCATTCGTTTGCCTGGGTGTGCATTCCTTTGTCCGAATTAGCGGGCGCGCTTCTCGCTGCATGTTCCCCTCTGATCTGTCATTCACACGTCTCGTTAGACCTCCCCTCTCTCACTCAAACAATAACAACTTCGGCCAGACATGCTGTCTTGTTTATAAACAAAAGCTCGCTCTCCCAGCTAACACGTAGCCTCGTGCATTTGATTGTGGGCTCTCAAATTATTTTTTGCAATATGATTGTGCATTCCTTGTCCCGTTTACTCATCAAATGGTTCCCTTCTGTAATATGGCTTGAGATTAGCACTATTGAAAACAGAATTAGCGCCAGTGCTCAATTCTTCATGTCTATAAGCATTGTTACCCAAATTTTTGATAATACGGAACGGGCCGTCAAATTTCGCGCAAAATTTTGCGAATACTTAGTTTTTAGGATCTGATATCGGTGGTCTCCGAATGAGCACTAATTCCTGTTCCTGAAGTTCACGATGAAATTTCTTCCCTCTGTATCTCCTCAATCTTCGGTCCGCCTGGCTCCTCATATGTTCTCTAATTCTCTGGATTCGCAACTCATGCGTTAACAAAGGGTCCCTTGGGCAAGGAATAATCTTATCCCAAGATCTTTCAGGCATCCTGTTATGGTGTACAACTAGTGGGACTTGACCAGTCTACTCGTGCTTCGTACCATTCATGCACCTCTCGATATCTTCTACTCGATCGACCCACTTATTATGATCATTCGGAATCATGACGCGGTAATATTTGGCAACACAGCAAATCGTTCTTTCACTTGGATTCCCACAAGGGTGGCGAATGCTGGATAGAACATGTTTTATTCCTAAGTTCTCTAGACCTTGCCTAAAATCATTGCTTGTAGAATAAGTTCTATGGTCCGATAATATGAATTCCGGCTTGCCAAGCGTCGGAATGACTTTGTTCTGGATTCTGCTAAGGACTTGCTTTGATGTCGTCTTCTGGATTGGACATAATACTACCATCTTGGAAAAGACATCGACACATACTAGAAGGTGTCGGTATTCTCGTTTTCCTTTAACTAGAGGACCAAAACAATCAATTGCGACGAGTTCGCACGGTTTCTGCGGTAATAAAGGTTTTGGAAATTGTTTCAGTATGTAATTATTGGGCTTAGTACGCTGAGATGCGTCACAAGTCCTAATTACTTCAACAATGGTGTATCGCATCTTTGGCCATGTAAACGTTTCTCCTAAGTTGCTTCGGTTTTATCAATCCCGATATTGCTAAGTTTTCATGGACATGCCATGGCAGTCCTCTCTGTAACGATGCTGGAACTAGAATTCGAAGTTTGGTGTGATCATCATCCACGAACGTGTGAAGAAAATTATTAAGGTAATGGAATTTTGCTTCCTTTGCACGGGCTTCACGATATTCAGATGAATCAGGCTGTAGTTCCTTCTTATAAATTTTGATCATCATCATCATCCACGGGTCCTTCTCTTGTTCCTTCTGAATTTCTTTCAATTTATCCAAAAATTCGCGAGCCTTAGGTGGTAATGCTAGGTGTTGTACATCTACTGCTGTCTCGTTCTCCTCTTCAGGGTTCCTACTTAAAGCATCCGGTATAATGTTCATCCTTCCAGGGCAGTGTTCTATGGTGATATCGAACTGCTATATATAAATAGGCCAACGCGTAACTCTTTCGCTTGCCATCGTTGTTTTGAATAAGAAAGTCAGCGCATGGTGGTCAGTTCTGACAACAATGGAATACCCGAAGATCATCTTCCGCCATTGTTGCAGCGCGTACAAAATTGCTAACAACTCAAGTTCTGTGACGGTGTAGTTTCTCTCGTGCTTCCTAAGCTTACGACTAGTAAATGCCACATATGATCGATTCTTGGGTTCACCAGCGTCCTCTTGATAAAGCATCGCGCCTATCCCAATCAACGAAGCGTCTGCTTGAATCACAAAATTCTTCCCGAAGTCTGGATATCCTCACTTCACACAATTCTCAAGTAGGTCTTTCGTGGTTCTAAAGGACCTGTCGCACTCCTCATTCCATGACCATCGATTAGATTTATTAAGCATCTCTTGCATTGGTGCCACTCTCTCCGTATACCCAGGATAATTCTCCTTAAAGAAACCTGTCACCCCCAAAAATGCTCTATCATGTTTCACTTTAGTTGGTGTATGGAATTTCTTAATTGAATCTTTTTTCGCCGGATTTGGTCTCAAACCTTCAACATCAATTATGTGACCCAAATATAGAATCTCGCTCTGGCAAAAGTGCGATTTCTTCAAATTAATTTTGAAATTCATGGTTCTCAAATTATCCAATAGTTTGTTTAGGTTTACCAAATGTTCCTCCATCGTTTCTGACGCAATGAGTATGTCATCAACATATCTTGTAGTAAAGCTTTTGACCTCTTTAGTTAGATTCCTGTCTAGTGCTCTTATCAACGCACATCCCGCTGTTTTCACACCAAAGGGCATACGAGACCAGATATAGCTTTGGTTATCAAATAAAAATCCCGTCAATAACTGGGATTTTTCCTCAAGTTCCAGGTGGTAGAAACTGTTCATTAAATCGACGCTGGAATAGATCTTCTTCCCAAGGAATCTCTTCAAAACATCCTTGATCCTTGGCGCTTGGTCGTGCTCGATTAACAGTTTGCTATTTAAAGCCCGTGCATCTAGGCATAATCTGATTGATCGATTGGGTTTGGCCACGGCCAATATTGCATTTAAATATGGGGTTGCTGCTTTTCTAATCATTCCAGAATCTAATAGGTTAGTAATAATGTCCTTCACCTGAGCGACATGATTCTCAGGGATCGGGTACAATTTACTCTTAAATGGGGTCCAATCGGTAAGTTGCATGACATACTGAAAATTTAATACTTTTCCAGGGATCGTGTCGAAAACTTCCTTACGATACCTCAAAATCTCCTCTAATTTGCTTGTGTCGGGTTCCCCTAATATTGCCTCCTTAAGTCGCTCCTGAAGTAAAATTTCAAATTTAGACGCGTTAATTTCTTCCTCCGCCAAATGTGTCCAAAGTTCGTGCGAAATATCTCGACCGTCAATTCCAATAACTGCTGTCTCGCTCACTCGTCCCTCCGTTGATCGCCTCATTAGTGCATTCTTCAATTACCCAAGTATTTGCCTCTCTCTCTAGTGGACTTTCTTCCATGTGCAAACCAACGTGACTCAGTCCCTCAAATTGTTTAAAACTCACAGTGTTATTACGTAGATCAATTATAGCGTGGAATTCACAACTTAAGTTGGCTCCCAGAATAACATTATAACTCATCATTGGTATCACGATAAAAGTTTGTGAAAAAGTGTGGTTTAATATCTCCAGATCTAAATATGCTTGGTGCTTGCAAACTATTGTCTTGTCAGGAATAACTCCTCTGACATTAATACCTGGAAAACGCCCTCGCGGGAGGCCACGGAACACTTTCATGAGATCTTTCCTACATAGCTCTGGCCTACGAAATTATGAAATGGTCAAAAGGACAGCACAAGACCGAACAACGTGGAGAAGACTCATTGTAGGGGCAGACCAGTCGCTTGACTGAAAAACATGATGATGATGACATTAATTAATGGTACAGGCATAATTGGAATGGTTTGATTATATGCAATTTCTTTCAGTAATACTTCCGTGACTAAGCTCACTTGGCTACCCGTGTCGATAACTCACCTCTCTCTAAGACCTCCAATACGAGCATAAATAATTGGTAATTGTCTGATTACATTCTCTTGCTCCTTCACCACTTCCTCCAGGCAATCGTCCGGGAATGCTATCCACTCTTCAATATTCGCAACAATCAATCCCTCTCGTTCCCTGGCTTCCTCCGTCCTCAGGCTATCTTGTTTTGTTGTGATCGGGATTTTTTTTTATCGTGCGACCCATCTGTTGAGTTTTGCCGGTGGTCATCCTGTCTCTCCTGCTGACGTAGTAAGCTTTCCGCTCCCGCTTCGTGGTGATTATCTGGACTTTTCTGTTTGCCATCGCAAGCCCCCACTTCTCTTTCTCTGTTTCCTCCTCTTCAATTCGTCCAAATATTTTTGCAACTCAACGTAACGCTCGTTCCAATCATTACGGTCTTCTCTCTGGTTTTCTTGCCGATAATTCTTCTGATTATTCCATCTACCGTCCCCGTTCCTCTGATATGGTCTATCCTGCCTTTGGTTTCCTCTCCAGTTAGTGTATTCTCGCTGGTACGTCCTCTGATTATTATTGTTATTCTGATTGTTGTAGTTATCACGGCGATTTTGGAAGAACCTATTATTATTATTATCATTATTATTATTGTATTGGTTTCTGGGCGTAAATTGTGTGCTAGTGGGCTGTGTCTTCGTCTGATTTTTTGATTTTGACTGGTTTGATGCCCCTGAACTATTTCTACGGTATTCACGCATTCCATATTTCGTCTCCCGCTCTGTGGACTGATCATACTAGTTTTGTCCAAATGGCGGAGTATCTCCTCTGCCTGAACTGCGGTTTTTATATTTCCTGCCACTAAAAATTGCTGTATCTTCATCGGAAGCTGTTTGCAGATGGTTAACACCATGTTTTCTTCTGATGGCGGCTCATCAAAATCCCGAAATCGTACTAGCTGCTGACTAAAAAACTCAGAAAACCTTGTAGGGTGTGTAGAATGGTATTTTCTGGTATATAAATCCATCCTCAACCCCTGTTGCAATGAAGGACTCCAAAACTTCCTCAAAAATGCTTCTTTAAACTGGGCCATGTCATTGAACGTATATTTGAAGCTTTGGAACCAAATTAAACTCGAGCCATCTAGAAACTTATCCACTAAACGAAGCTGTTTTGCGGGGCTCACGTGTTGGTCATTAAAATAGTCATCTAGCTGGCGCAAGAATGCTTTTGGAGTAGATCCTGAATTTTCCCTAAATTTATCTGGTTTAAAATCATTCCCCCTAATGACTTGTATGACTTGGACAGGTGTCACACCAGGTTGTGGAGTTGACGTTTCCCCTCTGTAGTTGTGGAATGTGTTGCAAGTTGTCTTTGGTCTCTTATCTCGGCTAGAATCCTCAGCTAACTTAGATCCCTCCGGACTTTCAATATTTCCGTGTTTCCCTAATGAGTTTTCTGAAGATAATAAAGTGGCATTCTCTAAAGATCTTATCTCATTTTTAACGATGAGGTCCGCGTGTATACTTTCCACCAAAGCCTGTATTCAAGAGTTATTGTCCCCTAGCCTCTTTAATATTGTCAGCCTGTCCCCCTTATTCTCATTCACCTGCTGTTCCCAATCTTTCCGGATTCTACTTTTCAAATTGTTAATTTTGTCTTCGTTGTTCTCCTGATTCTTCTCAAGCTGTTCCCCTATTTGATCTTGTATCTGCTTCTGAGTTTTAATTAACTGTTCTCCTATCTCTTTCTGATTCTTAATTAACTGTTCTCCCATTTCTTCTCGTATTTGCTCTTGATCTTTACTTAACTGGTCTTCCAGGTTCTCGCGCAAGTGCATCCTTTCTTTCTCTGTTTTAATCTCCAATCGGTCAGGTTCCTTCATCAATCCCAGCACATTGTTGTCGACTGAATTAATGTGCTCCTGTATGTTTAGATTCTTCGCCTCTATTCTGCTGAATTGCCCCTGTAATTCGTCCTGCGTGCTTTTAATCCCCGCCGTATTGTTTACACATGCTGTCTCGATCTGCTTCAGTTTGGTGGCTACCATTTCATCTAACTGTACTAGCTTGTCGTCAAATTTGGAATCTAGTTTCTTGATTTCGCCCAACTGTCTCGAATTACACTCTGCACCCTCCCCTGCCAGTTTCTCTAGTTCTATTTTAGTACTTTGATTTATTTCAAGGGTTATTCTCTCTAACTGAACTGTTTGTAAAGTTGCCTGCTCCGATAACTTGTGATTTAGTTCAACTAACTGTTTGTCATTATGCTCTCGCAACTCGTGTAAATGTTTGTCGCTATCCAATTTCTGGATTTGCAATTGCACCGTAATGTAACTGTTCACGTCATATAATTATTTATCACTATGCTCACGCAACTCATGTAATTGTTTATCACTCTGTTCCCGCAACTCGTGTAATTGTTTATAACTATGTTCATTTATCTCCTCCTTCATGCTTTTCAACTGTTCCTCCGTCTTTGCAGACAATTGCACAGTCAATTGCGCGGACATCTGCTCCATCAACACTTTCATTCCCTCGATGCTAGCCATCGCAAAACACACGAATATACTCTGAGAAAATAGGGTCATGCACTGGGATTTCAGTCGTACACACACACATGTCTTGATATTTAAATATTACATTGATTCTTATTTAAATTAAGCTTTCAGTAGACAAACTCTTACTGAATAATTACTCTTATGTTCAAACAACAAAATAACTCCCTTGTGATCTGTTTTTAAATTCCTAAATAACAGAATTTACGAAAAACACTTTAATTAACCGAAGTTAAGTAAATGTAAAGTAAGGCAACACCTTCCTGCTTTTAACTGAGTTCACAAAATATGCAAATTTTCTAATTTTTAAGCTGGGCGCCAGAACAAGTTATAATCAAACACAATATCAACTTCTAACCTTGTTCATCATTTCTAACTTTAAGAACTCAGTGATTTTACTGATACACACTGCGGTACAACTTCACCTCAATTTACTGAATTTACTCTTGTCCTGCTAACCTGGCTTTACTTCCCAGCAAAATAAGTATGAGGTCAACAAAACAACAACAACAAACCCCACTTGGGCAGATATTTTTGGTATATGAACCCTTGCGAAGAAGCATATGAGACTCGATTTCGGGGAGTGTAACGGTTCATTTCGTAAAGTTGTTGTATTGAGCGCTTCTTAAAATGCAGGGTAACATATAACAAAATATCATGCAGGAAAAAGTGAATACCAGGATTAAGACATATGAATTTAATTAACAGATCAACAAAATTTACAATATTTACAACAAAACAAAAAGACTTCCCATATGACACCCACTTGAATTAATAAAAGTGCCAAACCAGGCCTGATCTCAGGATAGATCGTAAACCTTTGTACCAAATGGCCCAAATTATTGCAATGACATGTGCATGTGCGGCTCTTCTACATGCGGTACGATGTGTAAAATTAATGCGAGATCCGTTACCATCCAGTAAACCTTCAGGGGACGAATCTGCATTATCTTAGAGCTAGACAGACACTAGGAACACATCTAAACACTAATTAACTATCCCTACACTGAATAAGACAAATAATTTTCGCATGAAATTGGAATAAAAGAATTGCCGTAGCAAACAACGTAACGCCTAGAAATGAGGACTTTTTATATCAACACAAGTAAATCAACACGTGACCAACACCAAGAAAAATACACACATGGCCGCTTGCCATTTTTATATGAAATACAAATGCACCCAACGGGGTCAAGACAAACAAAAATAAGAAATATAAGCAAAGAAAATGAGTCACAGAAATCACTAGGCTCAAGCCAACATTTACATCATAACAACAAAAATTTTCTTTTCATACGAAATGCGGTATTCGTGATGAACATGGCGAACTCCCAATAATTATTATGATCCAACGATCATTAAAGGAACACGTTTGCTACAGATAGCTTAAAGGGGTCAGTTGGTCGTAGCAGGACTGCCTACATGATGAATCACCAGACATAGACGGGCACAAATTGGAATCTGCAACATCTGTCAACCCACGTGTCAAATACCTCGGCCTGCCGTAGCAATAGCTTGGGTCTCGAAGAAGCGTGCTCCCAATAGCACATCATATACATGTGTGTTTCAAAAAATAAATCTTAGCATTTCCCATGGAAATCCAAGAATCAGCACAGGTCCAGTTAAGGTAGCCTCCAAGAGCGCTCCCCCTTTCCAACAAAAATACAATCAATATTGATGGCAGTAGACACATTCTACCCCTCATCACGAAGAACCAATACACACACATTGACACGATACACACACCAGGATCACACGCATGGGTTTGACAGAAACCTGAAATAAAAGACATAAATATTTCCACCGACTTGCGCTCCCAATCTAGTCCGTGACTGAAGCTCCTGAAAAGGGATATAAAAAACTCAAAATATAGAACTAAGGTGTTCTACAGTGACATCTTAACGTGTTGCGCTCGGCAACCCTGGTAAAAAACCTGTTCGATAAAACATCTAATCAAATTCACCCCTTCTCCTAATGTAAATGAATTTGAATTAAAGCACCATTTATCATCCAAGACGAACTTCGCATTCGCATGTATAATATAATCCAATGCACGCGCCATGCATATTAATAATGACTCATAAGAAAAAATTACACAATCAAGCAAATTCGGTCATGGGCCAACGTACATTTAAATAGATAAGAGTGCAGGCACACAAAATCTAAATACACAAGAAAACTATGAACAAAAATTATTTACAACGTCCCGCGTCTAATCTAGCTACATATTGAATAAATCAATGGTTTGTACATCACCGAACAGCTTGCAGAAAATCAACCTCCATCCCAGAGCATTTCCCACAGGAAAATTACTCCATCATCGTCGACATTCTGGTAGAGGGGCTGCACATCATCCCACCAATCGACCTTGTAGTAGACATCTTGGTATGGCATCTTAAAAAGAAATGTTGAAATTAATATCCTATCCTGCTAGAATCGCTATGAGCTACTGGATTTCACTAAAGAGTCCAGGGCGATTACTCCGCGAAGAACTGGTCCTATCTAAGCATTCGCTTGGTTCACACGCACATATAAATCACAAAAAATACACAAAATAATATTACAGTTTAGTCTGCCACGCAGCTGCCATTTAAAGGTCTCTCAAATTATTTATGCCGAGTAACGCTTATCTCAACTCGAGATCTCAACTCCACTTGGCATGAACTCTGCTCCCTAGAGCTTAATAAAAAATGTTTGTTCCAACTGACATGAACTATGCTCTTCCGAGCCTGATCAAAATGTGACCTCAAACTGGCGTGAACTAGCCCTTCAGAGCCTGTTCAAATTGTGTCCTCAAACTGGCGTGAACTAAGCCCCTCAGCGCCTGATCAAAATGTGTCCTCTAACTGGCATGAACTAAGCCCCTCAGAGCCTGTTCGAATTGTGTCCTCAAACTGGCGTGAACTAAGCTCCTCAGCGCCTGAACAAAATGTGTGTCGAGCTACTCTCCAACGATCAATTTATTGTAAACTGGCAGAATGGAGTAGGGTAGGGGTAATTTAGAAAAATGATCTGCAGTTTTTATCGCAAAGACTTGGGACTATTATCACTCTTTTTTTTCTGAACGTCTCAATGCACTCATGCGGAATAATATCGGATCAGCGGTTCTTCATACACGTGGTTTCCCGCATTTTCTATGGCACGCTCATTTCCGCGTGGGTCAGGCTTCCTCTCTTCTGATTCGATGATTCAATCGAGTATTGGTTGGAAATTCACCTCTGGCACGCCCATAATGACGCCAAATCGTATGCGCACTCACCCTGACTTTGGCCTTGAACCCGACTTACCAGGTCGTCCACAACGCCACTTCTGTCGCAAGCGATTGCAACACTCAACTTGCCTTCCGTATCCCACTTCAACATGCACTGCCTGGATATGAATAATAATAATAATAATAATAATCATGAAAACGTATTGATCGGCAAATCAATAAGGGTTCAATAAGAAGGGAGTTAGTGCACAGTTCGCTACTTCTGTGGGGGTTTGGGCGGGGAGGACCAACAGACCACTGATAAGCCAGTTTGGTGTTCCTAGGCGAAAACCCACACAATGCACGACATAAACCTAGAAAAATTGCTGAGTTTTAGTAATATGGTCTTACCGAATTTTATTGAAATCCCTCTAGCCGTTTTGAATTTTATAAGGAACACACACACATACACACACAAGGAAAAAAGTGATCTCATAAGCCTATTTTTTGATAAATGAAAATAGGCTAGAAATGAAACGCGACGTTATCTCTCTGTTCAGATCATTAGCACAAAGGCATGCGAATAACAAATGTCGTGTGAAAGTAATTGATATAGGATTGTTGAAATGGATGCTGTGGAGGACGGGTCTTCTAGTAGTCTAGTAATAACCCGAAAAGCCGTTCTGAAGAATATTTAACCGGGCGTGAAAGCCTGAACAAGTCTACTTGTTTTTTTTATCTCAGTCAGGAAGTTATTTTGTCTAAAAATGAACAAAATCAAGTTTCAATTTTCAAAATGTATTTTCTTTTACACCTCAAAATAAGATCGATTTAAAAGAAACGATGTGAAAAACTATTTACAGGTTCCTTTAAGCCAGAGGTGTCCATACAGCACGCCAGGTGTAGTGACACGCAGGTTGCATGCTGGCGTGCTTCTGGCGCAGACGGGCTTGCAGCATGGCGCACTCGCTTTCCCGTCTCACTACCTCTCGTACTGCCTTCGCTGTGTTGTGGTTGTTGGGTCAAACGTCAAACGGTAATCGGTATATTGTAAGTATGTAAATAATTTGAAACAAAACGTTTACAAGGAAAAACAAAGCAAAATAAAAACCAGCGACCGTAATTGCAATACCTTAAATGAGTTCCATGTTACCTTCTCAATATTTCTAACTGTTTTAATGCTAACCACTTATTCTTACCAGTACGGGGAAAAACGTGCGAAACACAATGCAGATGTGTCGGCACAAAACACGCATTGGATGAACAGTTTGTTTGTTCACATTACATTCGGTGAGCTGGCGATCCCAACTTGAATCACTCAGACGCCGGCAGTAAGGGCAGGCAGCCCACCCAAGAGAGGCAGGAGGCAGCCTGCTGGCGTGCGGCGCAGCTAAGCCAGCACACCGAGCATGCAAAGGCTGGACGCCGCTGCTCTAAGCCCTATCAACCCTTAGCACTTCTCAATATATTTGTCGCCTATCCTCAACGTGAAGATGCTTCCTCCTTAAATGCCATTATCTCTAGTAGTTTTGGCGTGATGAGATGAAGAAATATATATAGCCTACGAAAATTAAACTGAACCCGTAGGCCTATTTGTTCATTATCCCAGGTAAAAACGTAGGTTTAGCCGAAAATCAAAATTAAGATCATTTTATCATTCTATACTGTGTATATTAATACTTTATTATCTTTGACGTAGACACTTTGTGATTTCAACAGCCATTCACATGCTTTTACTACCTGATGGGCGAAGAACGTAATTGGTGGTTAGAAAAAGAACTGGAACTAATGAACTAATACTAAGAATTGGAAATCAATTCAAATATTACAATGCATTTTGAGATATGTTTATGATACTGGAACACCAATAGCAAGAAAGAAGAAAATATCTGAGGTTGTATTCTAACTCCTTTCGCTCTGCATAATAGTTCTACAGTAGGCAACGCTACCACATCAGCCATTAAGTCAATTTATTTATTTATTTATTTATGTATTGCCACAACAGGGCAGTGCCCCAATTACAGTAGCAAACAATTGTTTACGCACAGATAATACATGAAAACACATTGAAATACAAGATAAAATACATTAGAATACAAAATAAAAATTGAAATTTAAGAATTGATAACTGAAAATTAAAACTTATAAATTGAGGATTAAAAATTAAAAATTTAAATTTAAATTAAAAAAGAAGAACTTGTTAACAAGGAATATACACAATTTCAAGTCGCAATACCAGTAAATGAAGCATGATGTTTAATATTTGGTCACATAATGTAAAACTACATTCATATCTTTAGGTACTAATACAATAGCAATGATAGATGGTAAGAAAGTGAAACCTAAAACTAATAGCAGCTAAATTTAAAATCTTCCTTATAGTGAAACATTTGACAGGTAATACTAAGTGTAATGAAGGTGGTGTGTACTATTTAGGTAAGTGAGAAACTTATACAACTGCCAGTTCCAGTTTTTTAATATTTTCCTTTCCTTCTAATTCTAATCCAGTAAATTGCATGCAATCATCATAAACAATAATTCTCTTCGTTTATAATTCTCATAAACGACGATCACAGCACAACGATGCATCTTATGTCCGCCATTTGTCTTTCATGGGCAAAGGCGATTGTTGGCACGCGCGAGTGCCAGGAATACTGCATTTTTATTTAGTAATTTAAATATATACGGCAACATATTTTGTATATTTAAAATACACTCTACAAATCTACAGACCAAGAGTTTTGGTCAGAGTGCTTTTCGAAGTCAATCGGTACAGCCAATCTCTCAATCTCGCAATCACAAAAATCACATTAGTGTATTAAATATATAGATTATTATTATTATTATTATTATTATTATTATTATTATTATAATTATTATAATTATTATAATAATAATAATTATTATTATTATTATTATTATTATTATTATTATTATTATTATTATTATTATATGTGGGAATAACATGAAGTACAACCAACCATGCTTCACCAGGAATGATGTCCAACGTCAGAATATGATGAAACTTTCTTAACTATGAAATGTGTAACACAAACTGTTATTCTCACCCTTCAGTTACCATTGAACCAGTGGGGCGTGGTGGCTCAGCGGTCTAGCTGAATGCCTCTCACCAAGGCGGTCCGGGTTCGATTCCCGGTCAATGCATGTGAGATTTTCGAAGTGAAATGCCATGTCCTGTGGTTCGGATTCCACGTAAAACGGAGGTCCCGTGGCTCATGATCTCGAGATTAACGGTCACGTTAAACTACAAGCTTCCTTTCCTTCCTTCCCATTGAACCACTAATTATGTACGCAAATGTTCAGTTTTATATTCTTCTAACTAACGGGTGGTACCTTATACCAGATTCTTTGTTCACTAATTTACATTGTAATTATGCTATTATAACCTCAGGAAATGATTTTAACGTTTGAATAGTTGCCCACCTATCACCTGAAGTGTACTGTATGGATTCGATGACCTTGTGCCTTTTGCAGGGAAAGCCTCTTATACGAGTCAATCCACATGCTACCTTTCAAAATTGCAGCACTAATAGATTAAAACCATCGATTTAATAACTTGGCTGCATGTTATATTCAGTGCGATAGGCTTGTTATGAGTTGACTAATGCTTACACCAGGGCCATCCAGTAATTGCGCTCTGAGAGCGTGGCCAACTCGGGGAGCACTGGGCAGTCAGACTAACGCTCCTTCCCCTACCACCACTACACTGCGGCAGCGAGTAGACCTGAGACGGATGGACGATGTTCGGACCACGCTGACTAGATACGTACGTACAGTCGTGCGGCCGACGGCTTTTGTGGGTTTGTTGACATCATATTATTCATATTGATTGGGCTGTTTTGCCATTAAAAAATATACCGCATATACAAATCGAATGGTACTTCGATGTATGGAATGTGCAGGAAACGAACGTAAGTGTTAAGTAAAGAATATTGTGATTTATTCCCAACTGAAATGTGAACATATTAGAGAGGAAAATTCAACAACATTTTAACAATATGAACAGATAGTACAGACCTTGAGTGACTTTTGCTCCGTCGTTTTTACGAGCTTTTAGTTTGGGGGGAAACAATCTTCTCCAAATTGGGTACTGTATTTCTGAATACAGCGCAAAGAAAAGCGCAAGTTTCTATCACTCATCGTTGCACGATGTTTACTTTTGGCAAGCTTAAGAACCGAAAAGAAACGCTCACAAATGTACGTTGAGCCAAACATTGCTCACTTAGGCGCGGTGGGCAGACCGCGTGCTCAACCAGCCACTACTGATATTACCTTCCACCAAAGCGCACTAAGAACTGGCTTAGAGCGCGGCCGCAGCGCTAGCGCTCGGAGAGCGCTGTGTGGATGGCCCTGGCTTAAAGTGGATGGCCCTGGCTTACACCATACTCCTCTCTTTCCAAATTTTGTATTAACTGTGCAATTAAATCCTGAGTTATTGATTTTAATATTGTAATAGTACGCCCCGTCACCATCTTTAAATTATGGAGACGCTGATCTTTTTCCTTGGACATAGGAATCCACATACGGGTCTACCTTATCACTAAGTTTCATCATAATAGCTCTAATAGACGGTGTTGTATCGATTACATTAACTTATATTTTCAAAATAGAGGATGATTTTCTTCTGTCTAGTGTGGTGTATTCTTTGGAATACACGGTAAGATAGAGTAAGCTTTTGCTTCACTTTGCTATAGTTTATTCCTTCCTTTTTCTCAAACACCAACAGTGATCTTCTGATTTCTCCTTGTTGGTCATGTATCTTATGTTACCTGTGAGTCTGTTCTAGAGATATATCTTCCATGACCCACCTAGCGTCATCTAGCAGCGAATCTCTGAAGTTCCTCAATTCTTCCCTGTGCAAGAGGACTTCTTTATCAATCAGGCCACCAGACCTCGTCGCCACCGCCAGATAACATCTCCGTGATCAAGAGAACTTCGTCTACCTTTTCACCCTCCAGGCTGCGCTAGTATTGCCTGCTATCAACTCTTTGAAGACCATTTCATCAAGAGAAATTAACGTTTCAATGTTGGTTATTCTTATATGTATTCCTTTTGTCTCCTACCCCCACTCTTTTCCCTTCCCTGGTCCCTCCGCGGATTGCTGAGCGTGTCTCACTTGTACGCCGGAAGTCGACCTCATCAGTTAGAGCTCAACTAGAGCTCGCCTCCTCAACTCGAGAGGCAACCTTTTAAATTCTACGCCATGTTAGAATATTAGTATCAACCGTCAAAGGGAACATCACCTCCGCCATGAAGCAAAGCTAAGTACTACTTCTACGTTCTTCAACTAATTTTAATGGATTTTAAATAGCTACATGCTTTTTAATGATCATTTTATAGGCAGTGTGAGATTACTATATTTGGGGCAATAATCATCCTTCGCGGGATTTTCTTGTAAGGCTTTTGTCTATCTAAGCCAGTCTTAACAGGAAGAAGCATTCCTTATGCTTATTAAATGAGAGATTTTCTCACAACGTGGGATACCATTAAATTACCCACTGTCTATAAAATACTTAGCTCGTTCCACCGCTGGACTAACTTTTGCCCTATTCTTCAGTCATGATTGCTCTGGAACCTTCCAGAATCTGCACTCTATCTACCAGTCATACTGTCATGTATTTTCCACTCACATGTGGGAACACTTTTTCAAACTAAGGAATCTTCCTTATTAACTACTAATCAATATCTATTTTTTTTCCTCCGTTGGGATTTTCTCTGCCGCATTCAACTATAATCTACAACTTTCTCAAGCAATAGACTCTCGCATATCTAGTGTAACTAGTTATTTTCCATCATTGTAATAACTTTCTTTGCCATAAACTTTTTGTGCCACTACAGTGAACTTTTCAACTATATTAGCAGACTAGAGTGAAAACAGTGCTTGTTCAACATTTCATCCGCGTCGCGCTCGTCCGAATACAATAAATACGGCCATGAACACTTTTCCTCCATCCCATTTGATCTTTCCCAAACCCTTTACTAACAAACCAAAATAATAAAATTGTTACTTTAGGTCTCTTTTCAATGAGGTGTCACTCTCAATAAGTGCCCTCCCTCTTTTGCTTTACGTAAAACGAATTAATGTCTAAAACTTCGTGTCTAGTACACGCCTTAAATTATATTGTTTCTCCCTTCTAATTAGGGAATACAATTCTTTCAACTCATAAGTGAGTTATCTCTAGGTTTCACGAAAGGGAAACTTACCCCATTTGTCTCGTGATCCTTACTTAAACATAGGAATTCTAGAAACTTCCTTTCGATCGTTCTCTTCAGGTTTCACAATAAGTGACCTGCCCTATTTGCATAATCCAACCAAGTAATTCAGCATTAATATAAGAAGTTATAGAAACTTCTATTTTATTCTTCCTGCTTTTTGTTGCTGTTACTTTCGAAGTTGTTACTCTTTCTAAGATATTTACCTAACTTTAATTACGTCAGTTATCTTTAAATTTTTCATTTATTTATCTTCATCATTTAAAAATCTTACGAAGATTTTAAAACATATAAAAGGCTTGAAACCAAAAGAATTGTTAATTGCCTGGCGCAAGCTTTAGATGTTTTCGGAGGTCTGTGACCCCATTTGTTACAAAATCAAAATTATATATTTGTTACAAAAACTACTACCCAACATTGTTAAATAAATTAAATATTTGTTTTTGGATTTATCATTTCTCAAACATAACGGTTAGGCAAGATCCTGTCTTCCTTGACTCTTCCCACTTAATGCAAATAAATCTATTGATAGGGTTTTCACCACTTAATGCATTTGAGCAAAAACTCTTAGTTGGTAACTTAGTAAAGTCTCTCTTAGCTTTAATAGCTAATTCTAACTGGCCAGTAAGGCAAGCATAGCTCGCTACGCCAGCTTCCTGCTTGTGGAGATTCTCTCCAACACTTATGGTTGGTTTTTCAAAATATAAGTGTTTCTCAATGTCTAAACTTTTAGTCGGCGTCTTGCTGGGTAAAAGCTTAGCCATTTCTGAATGCAACTATTGGTATACTTACCAAAATTATTCCCAAAAGTATAATTGCTTTATCCCTATCCTTCTTGGAAGCATTTGGTCGCTCTTTAAGAATTCTACAATTTCGAAAACCAAAATATCGAAACCGATTCAAATTATTGGCATTCTACAAATTACTTGTTTAAAAACAAATTCCTTTGAACAGATGCACAATAAATCTGTTACTCTTTGCCTTGCCAGACCATCACCCTTCCCCATAGTAGGCATATGTATGCTTGAGAGGGAATACACTAAAGCAGCGTTCTCGAGAACAGCCCAAGTTCCAGCTGCGTTTCCCGTTAGCTTTGCCCAGGTCCCTACCCACTTTAGGTATCGGAGAGCGGATTTGCAGTGGCAGCCGCCTTTGAGTACATTTAAAGTTAAAATTATAACTTCTTTTGGACTGTCGTCCTATTTCTCCATCCTTTTTTCTCCAGTCCGAAACCCACCTCCTTTTCTTTATCATCTTCCCTTGGGGGTTAGGTTATTCCCAAGCTAATAATCTACCCAAAATTTGGTGTGAAACCCGGGAGAGTCCATTTATCACATTTTCTATTTTGTCAAGTTTTATTTGACAATATTTTGCAAATCATTAATATCTTCTTTGAATTTTTCAGCTATAACTACATCGTGCAAAGCCTGTGAAGTGGAAAGAGGCCTCTCCTGTCTCCTTAGGTGTGACCCTTTCTTTCAGATTATTTGCTGCTGCCAGCCTGACAGCATTTCCAAGGTTCCACAGTTTCGTAAGTTATACTTCAATTTACCTATTTTGTCATGGCTCCTACTGAAAAGGATAAGGATGAAAAACTTACTTCTAAACGGGCATCCTATAAAGGGCAAATTACCCGATTCAGAAAATACATCAAAGAGCTAGATCCCTCAGAAGCTCAATTAGATTTGTTAAAACATCGTGTAAAGGATTTTGAACGCTCATATGAAAATTATTGTAACATCCAAACTGAAATAGAAACTTGTATGCTCAATCAAACCGAAGATCGAGTCGAAGTAGAAAACCAATATTACGAAGGTATAGGTTCTGCTTTTAAAATAATACGTCCAAATCGAAGAAGAACAGAAAAAAGACGGTTCTGTTCTTGGTTCCCTTCACGAACAACAAATCTCTTCTCGCGATGGCACTTACAAGCCCAAACCAATTCTACCTAAGATTGATTTACCCCACTTCTCTGGAGACGAATCTACTTGGGATTCTTTCTATGAATTATTTTGTTCTCTTGTTCATGAGAATGAAGACATTCAAGTCATCTACAAGTTTCATTATTTGAGATCTATCCTCCGAGGTCAAGCTCTGCAGTTAGTTGAAGCACTCCCTTTAAGTGCCGAAAATTACCCCATTGCCTTTAACTTATTGAAAAAATATACGGAAATTTACGGTTACGTATTCAACGCCATATGCAGGCTCTATTCAACCTACCCGCGTCACAGCACAATGACGTCACTAGTTTGCGTACTCTCATTGATACTACACAACTTCACGTTAAAGCTCTGTCCCAATTGGATCAACCCACTGAACACTGGGACACTTTCTTAATACATTTAGTGGTTTCTAAAGTCGATGTTGCTACCCTCAAAGCTTGGGAGATTGAACTTTCCAGAGAAGATGATTACTCTTACGAGCATTGAGTCACCTTCATAAATGCTAGATGCCAACTCTTAACTGCTTTAGATAATCAAAGTGAACCCTCATCCCCGAGTTCTAAATTTGAATTAATGTCTCTTAAACCTAAAAGCGAACGCTTAGCGGCTAGTACCCAAAAACCTGGGTCCAGCTCATCTAAACTCAAGTCAAACACCACTGGTTACCCAACTAGGTCTAGTGAACGCCGTATTGCAAGTTGTCTCGTTTTAAACACTCAAAGCGAACCCCGCAAGAGTTTAAATGAGCCATTAAAGTGCATACTTCGTAAAGATTCCCACGCCTTATATCTATGTAAATCTTTTAAAGAACTGTCAGTCGACGACAGAAGAAAATTAGTTTCCCAGAATAAACATTGCTTCAACTGCCTAGCACCCACGCATTCTGCTTCAAATTGCAAGTCCACCAGACTTTGCTTCCATTGTGAAGAAGCTCATCACACTTTACTACATCGTCATGATCAAGCAAGGTCATCGACGCATCTACTTCTCAGAAAAGTGACAATGCTAACTGTTCCAATGCTTCGTCTTACATCCAAAATGACAAGTCCATACGTAGTGCCCAAATACTATTGTCTACTGTCCAAATTGAAGTTCAGGATAACTTTGGCAACTGGGTCCGTGCAAGCGGTCTTCTTGATTCAGCGGCAACTCATGATTTTGTGTCTAATTCTTTGATTAGAAAACTAGGCCTACCTGTAAACCCCACTTCTATTAACGTATCGGGCATTAACAGCTCAAAATCGCAAGCTTTACAGTTCTCAAAGCTAACTATAAGAGACATTTGTCACAGAAACAACTTTCTCAAACTGAATTGTCTCATTCTCAATAGCACAGGAGGAGATACTCCAAGTCACTCTGTGGATATTTCAGGGTTAAACATTCCCTCGCATTTAAGGCTAGCCGATCCTCTGTTCAATGTACAAAACCCCATTGACATACTCTTTAGTGCCAATGTTTTCTGGAATTGCCTTCGTAAAGAGGTTCGCAAGTTATCCTCAAACGTGGTTGCCAGAGACACTAATTTTGGATGGATCGTCACCGGTCAACTTCCCCATTATTCTCCCCAACCCGCATCGCAATGTTATTTCGCTAATACTGACTTGGAACAGTTCTGGAGGCTCGAAAGCGTTGACTGTCCCAACGTGACCTCTTCAGAAAACGAATTCTGTGAGCAACTTTTACTGAACACCACCACTCGTTCTTCTGATGGTCGGTTCATTGTTCAGAGGCCAAGATTACATAATCCCCCTAAACTTATGAATTCTCAACCCAAAGCTCGAAAAGCTCTCTTTGCTATCGAGAGCAAATTCAAGAAAGAACCTCTCGTTTAACAGCAGTACACTGACTTCATGGATGAGTATGAAAGCTTAGATCATATGGAAGTTGTTACCTAATCTGATGACGAATTGCACCCCCCAATTGAAACGGTTTTCTTAAATCATCATCCCGTGTGGAAAAACCCTCTTGTAAAGGATAAAATCCGAGTTGTTTTCAATGGTTCATCACCTGACGTAAATGGCAACAGTCTTAACGATACTCTTTACTCTTGTCCTGCTATTCAGTCAGATCTATCTGCTATACTCTTAAACTTTCGATTATTTCCCATAGCTGTTATAGCGGATATAAAACAGATGTACCGTCAAGTTTTAATTCAGCCTGAACAACGAGATCTCCAAAGAATCTTGTGGCGCAACGAAATCAGCAAGCCCATTAAGGTATTTCGCTTAAAAACGGTTACTTATGGCTTAAAACCTTCCGCTTTCCTTGCTATCCGATCCCTACACTTGTTAGCCTCTCAAGATGGTCATTTATTTGATTCTAAAGCTTCCGAAGCACTAACTACATCATTCTATGTTGACGATTATTTGCAGTCCTTCCCCACTCTGGAGGAAGCTTCTTTCCTGTCATTAGAACTTCAGGCATTGCTAAAGAATGGAGGTTTCCCACTTCATAAGTGGAATTCCAACTCCCATGAGTTTCTCGCCCGGTTTCCTATTGAAGACGTAGATCCCTCCTCCGTCGAAATTTGTGGAAACTCTGAATCCTTAAAAACTCTTGGAGTCCATTGGTGCACTAGCACTGACACTCTCATCTATAAAGTTTCGCTCGCAGAAGGGCTACCTAACACAAAAAGACAAATTCTCTCTGAAATTGCAAACATTTTTGATCCGCTTCAATTCCTTGCCCCAGTTATCGTTATAGCCAAACTTTTCATGCAAGAGCTATGGTCGCTCAAATGTGAATGGGACGACACTGTTCCCCTTTCTTTTCTTAACAGATGGCTCTCTTTTCGCAGCAATTTGCTTGATCTTTCCCTTATTGAAATTCCCAGGAATCTAATTAACACCCATCCTAATGCATCTTTTTTCCTTCATGTGTTCGCGGACAGTTCCGGAAAAGCTTACGGTTGCTGTGCATATTTGGTTTATCGCGATTCCTTAAATTGATCTTCAGTTTCCAACCTTGTTTGTACCAAATCGAAGGTGGCTCCTCTTAAAACTATCACTTTGCCTAGGCTTGAATTGTGTGCTGCACTCATGGCCCCAGTACTTGTTAAGAAATTACGGGAAGTATTAAAAGTCAAATTCTCGCAAGTATATCTCTGGAGCGATTCCATGATCACCCTTTCTTGGATCGCCAAAAACCCCTCTCATTGGCAAACTTTTGTTGCAAACAGGGTTTCCAAAATTCAAACCCTTTCTTCGGGATGTCAATGGAGGCATGTGCCCAGCGCTGACAACCCTGCCGACATCATTTCCCGTGGATGTTTACCCTCTCAAATGGCAGCTTCCGAGTTGTACTGGCATGGGCCCTCGTGGTTAATCGAAGACTCTTCTTGTTGGCCTTCTAAACCTCCAGCTACAAACTCCAACTTGCCTGACGCTAAAGTATCTATATCCACTGCTTCGTGTCTTGTTTCCAACGTTTCTCATTCCTTGTTATCGCGCTATTCTTCCTTTCATAAATTAATACGAATTGTTGCCTATCTTCTCAGATGGAAATATCTTGTGGTTGACCAATCTCTTCTCCCCAAACCACACCTTACCAATCATGAATTGAATCTCGCTACCATCAAGATTTTGCAACTAACACAGCAAGAAGCCTTTTCTTCTGAATTGTCTTCACTTTCTTCTAAAAGGGATCTTCCCAAATCGAGTCGTCATCGTGCCTTAACCCAGTTCCTTGATGACAATGGGTTACTCAGGGTAGGTGGTAGGCTCTCGCAATCTTTGCTTTCTGAAGACAAAAAGCATCCTGTTATTTTGCCTTCTAAACATCACGTAACTTCCTTAATTATACGTGACTTTCATTATCGCAATCTGCATGTTGGTACACGCACACTGCTTTGCCTCTTAAGGGAAAAGTACTGGATTATAAATGGAATTCACGAAGTTTCCTCTGTAATTCACAAGTGCATTCCTTGCTTCAAAACGAAACTTAAAGTCAATACTCAATTAATGAGCGATCTGCCCTCCTTTCGCTCTTCTCCTATACGTCCATTTGTTCTAACTGGTGTGGACTATATGGGTAAGTTCCAATATCAACGCAATTCCCCTGAAGCTAAACGCAAATTGTTTGGTAAGCTCTATGTGTCTCTCTTTGTTTGCATGGTTACTGGCGCGATCCATTTGGAACTAGTAACGAATGCCTCTACTTCTTACTTTTTATCAGCTGCCTCTCGCTTCGCTGCTAGGCGTGGTGTTCCTTCGGAGATGTTCTCTGATAACGCTTCCACTTTTCCAGGCACAGCTTCCTTGTGGAAGAAAGCTCTCACATCTTCTCCTGTCATTGAACAGATTTCTAATTTTTCCTACTCAAAGGGTTTCAAATGGCGTTTTATACCTCCCTACGCTCCTCATCACGGCAGTAGGTGGGAATCCTGCGTAAAGCTCACTAAACGTCACTTAAGAAAGGTTTTAGGTAATCGCATTTTGACTTATGAAGAATTTAACTCGCTGTCTGTTCTGATTGAAGGTGTTGTTAATTCTCGCCCTTTAACTCCGCTTTCCAATGACCCTGATGACCTGCTTCCACTTACACCTGGTCACTTCCTTATAAGCACTTTTCTTTCTGCCCCTCCTCCCCTTCCCAACTCTTACAGGGATTCTAATTCACCTATTGTTTGGCGTAAACTTGAAGCCCTCCGCAATTCTTTCTGGAAGAGGTGGAATTTGGAATACTTAACTTCCCTACAACTGAGACAGAAGTGGTTTCTTTCCAATTCCGACATCAAAGTGGGGGACTTGGTCCTGGTTAGGGATGTTTCCCCTCCCCTGGCCTGGATTTCTGGTAGAGTGACCGAGTGTTATCCTGGAAGGGATGGGAGAGTTGGGGTAGCCAAGATCTTGACCACTAACGGTCACATCATAAGACCACTGTCTTTAATTGCTCCTTTACCTTTAAGCTTTTAATTGTTTTTCTTGTTCTCTGTTGGTGTGTACCCCTCCCAGCTTGGTGTATTCTTTGGAATACACGGTAAGATAGAGTAAGCTTTTGCTTCTCTTTGCTATAGTTTATTCCTTCCTTTTTCTCAAACACCAACAGTGATCTTCTGATTTCTCCTTGTTGGTCATGTCTCTTTTGTTACCTGCGAGTCTGTTCTAGAGATATATCTTCCATGACCCACCTAGCCTCATCTAGCAGCGAAACTCTAAAGTTCCTCAATTCTTCCCTGTGCAAGAGGTCTTCTTTATCAATCTGGCCACCAGACCTCGTCACCATCGGCAGCTATCATATTCGTGATCAAGAGAACTTTGTCTACTTTTTCGCCCTCCAGGCTGCGCTAGTGTTGCCTGCTATCAACTCTTTGATGACCATTTCATCAAGAGAAATTAACGTTTCAAATTTGGTTATTCTTATATGTATTTCTTTTGTCTCCTACCCCCACTCTTTTCACTTCCCTGGTCCCTCCGTGCTTTGCTGAGCGTGTCTCACTTGTACGTCGGAAGTCGACCTCATCAGTTAGAGCTCAACTAGAGCTCGCCTCCTCAACTCGAGAGGCAACCTTTTAAATTCTACGCCATGTTAGAATTTTAGTATCAACCTTCAAAGGGAACATCACCTTCGCCATGAAGCAAAGCTAAGTACTACTTCTACGTTCTTCAACTAATTTTAATGGATTTTAAATAGCTACATGCTTTTTAATGATCATTTTATAGGCAGTGTGAGATTACTATATTTGGGGCAATAATCATCCTTCGCGGGATTTTCTTGTTGGGCTTTTGTCTGTCTAAGCCAGTCTTAACACGAAGCAGCATTTCTTATGCTTATTAAATGAGAGATTTTCTCACATCGTGGGATACCATTAAATTACCCACTGTCTATAAAATACTTAGCTCGTTCCACCGCTGGACTAACTTTTGCCCTATTCTTCAGTCATGGTTGCTCTGGAACCTTCCAGAATCTGCACTCTATCTACCAGTCATACTGTCATGTATTTTCCACTCACATGTGGGAACACTTTTTCAAACTAAGGAATCTTCCTTATTAACTACTAAACAATATCTATTTTTTTTCCTCCGTTGGGATTTTCTCTGCCGCATTCAACTATAATCTACAACTTTCTCAAGCAATAGACTCTCGCATATCTAGTGTAACTAGTTATTTTCCATCATTGCAATAACTTTCTGTGCCATAAATTTTTTGTGCTACTACAGTGAACTTTTCAACTATATTAACAGACTATAGTGAAAACAGTGCTTGTTCAACATTTCATCCGCGTCGCGCTCGTCCGAATACAATAAATACGGCCATGAACACTTTTCCCCCATCCCATTTGATCTTTCCCAAACCCTTTACTAACAAACCAAAATAATAAAATTGTTACTTTAGGTCTCTTTTCAATGAGGTGTCACTCTCAATAAGTGCCCTCCCTCTTTTGCTTTACGTAAAACGAATTAATGTCTAAAATTTCGTGTCTAGTACACGCCTTAAATTATATTGTTTCTCCCTTCTAATTAGGGAATACAATTCTTTCAACTCATAAGTGAGTTATCTCTAGGTTTCACGAAAGGGAAACTTACCCCATTTGTCTCGTGATCCTTACTTAAACATAGGAATTCTAGAAACTTCCTTTCGATCGTTCTCTTCAGGTTACACTATAAGTGACCTGCCCTATTTGCATAATCCAACCAAGTAATTCAGCATTAATATAAGAAGTTATAGAAACTTCTATTTTATTCTTCCTGCTTTTTGTTGCTGTTACTTTCGAAGTTGTTACTCTTTCTAAGATATTTACCTAACTTTAATTACGTCAGTTATCTTTAAATTTTTCATTTATTTATCTTCATCATTTCAAAATCTTACGAAGATTTTAAAACATATAAAAGGTTTGAAACCAAAAGAATTGTTAATTGCTTGGCGCAAGCTTTAGATGTTTTCGGAGGTCTGTGACCCCATTTGTTACAAAATCAATATTATATATTTGTTACAAAAACTACTACCCAACATTGTTAAATAAATTAAATATTTGTTTTTGGATTTATCATTTCTCAAACATAACGGTTAGGCAAGATCCTGTCTTCCTTGACTCTTCCCACTTAATGCAAATAAATCTATTGTTAGGGTTTTCACCACTTGTTGCATTTGAGCAAAACTCTTAGTTGGTAACTTAGTAAAGTCTCTCTTAGCTTTAATAGCTAATTCTAACTGGCCAGTAAGGCAAGCATAGCTCGCTACGCCAGCTTCCTGATTGTGGAGGTTCTCTCCAACACTTATGGTTGGTTTTTCAAAATATAAGTGTTTCTCATTGTCTAAACTTTTAGTCGGCGCCTTGCTGGGTAAAAGGTTAGCCATTTCTGAATGCAACTATTGGTATACTTACCAAAATTATCCCCAAAGGTATAATTGCTTTATCCCTATCCTTCTAGGAAGCATTTGGTCGCTCTTTAAGAATTCTACAATTTCGAAAACCAAAATATCGAAACCGATTCAAATTATTGGCATTCTTCAAATTACTTGTTAAAAAACAAATTCCTTTGAACAGATACACAATAAATCTGTTACTCTTTGCCTTGCCAGACCATCACCCTTCCCCATAGTAGGCATATGTATGCTTGAGAGGGAATACACTAAAGCAGCGTTCTCGAGAACAGCCCAAGTTCCAGCTGCGTTTCCCGTTAGCTTTGCCCAGGTCCCTACCCACTTTAGGTATCGGAGAGCGGATTTGCAGTGGCAGCCGCCTTTGAGTACATTTAAAGTTAAAATTATAACTTCTTTTGGACTCTCGTCCTATTTCTCCATCCTTCTTTCTCCAGTCCGAAACCCACCTCCTTTTCTTTATCATCTTCCCTTGAGGGTTAGGTTATTCCCAAGCTAATAATCCACCCATAGAGCTAGGGAGGTCTCCTATATAATTCTCCTCCCTTACCATGTTTCGTTATCAGACAGATTCTCTACACACACAAGTACACGGGGATAAATGACCACGATTTCGCAAGCCCATAAATGAATCAAAAACAGCATTTAACTCTACTAATAAACACATCAAAAAAGTTTACACTTACCACATTAGCGGCGGTGGTACAAAACGTCCTCCAGGAGTCCGTCATTGCACGAATGGAATGGCCTGCGATGTCGCCCGATCTGTATCGAACACGTATTGGGATATGCTGAAGTGTGCTGTTGCTCAGTGTTCACGTCCTTCCATAACCTGCCAAGAGATCATGGTGACCGCCGTCGAAGATAGGGATCACCTGCCTCATGAGGACCTGGGAAACTTGATTTGTGGTATGCCCCGGCGAGTAAGAGCCTTATTGGACGCCCATGGTGGCCATGTTCCTTATTGAAACGTCACAGGATGGCAAGATTACAACACAAATCAGTCCCTGTATTACAGGCCAAATGCCTTCATGTTTGTAATTTTCTTTTCACACCGGAATAAAGTGTGCGGGATTTGTCAGAATGCCGTCTCTTTCGTAATAACCTCGCCCACAATTCCACATACGCTCTGCATCATCGCAAACAAGTGTCATGCAAAACTATTTATGATGTGTATATATAAAATGCTAGTGATGCCTGTTTGTCTGTGTTGACTCCTTCACGCAAAATCTACTCAACCGATTTAATTCGAATTTTGCATGAACATAGTGTACAGCCCGGGGGCAGTACCCCCTAAGACCCACCCCTCCATCTTTCATCAAAACCACCCTCATAGGCATACCATAAGCCTCATGCACTTCTTCAAACACAAGCGGGCCCGACATACTGCTGACAGCCACGCTTACGTAATACTAACACAAACACGGTAACTGGAACAACAGCAATGAGGAAACGCTGACCAAGCAGTGGAGGGAGGCCTTAAAGGCTAGGCCCGGAGGAGCCCCATTATCTTTCTTGGCCAGCGGCCCTGCCCGACGAGGTCCGTTCCAGCTCTTCACCAGGTGAGATCTAGCAGTGTGTTCAGATTCCTTATCTTTGTAAACACCTACCCCAAACATTTGTGCACTTTACAACTTGTACTTCATTTTATATTTGTTTAACTCCCCAAAAGGGACATCACATCACAGCTACTGGCCAATAAACACTTGGCCAGTAAACACCCACGTTTATTACTAATCACACTCCACTTTACATCCTTATACCCAACCTGACCTTAGTCATAATTGCCCCTGACCGCGGCGACCAGGAACTGCATCGACAGGTTCTATTGTACTCGAGCAAGCGACCCGACTGCAGAGTGCCGAGTCACCGACTCTGCACGTTCGCTGAATTGCTCACTCTACTTAATTGGCAGGCTAGATTATCAGCCTGCACTTAGACATTCATCCCCTAGCAGGTAAGCGCATCCTGCAGGGACGCCCCAATAGATTAAGCACTCACACCAACACACCACACTGGTAGTTTTCCCCGATCACGGGAAACTACCCTCATTCGGAAACAGCCCTTGAAATTAACACATCTACACTAGCCTGTTTATCCCACCCCCAACCAAGGGATAAAACATATTTGGTGGAAGCGCCGCTACCACGCAAAATAAGGGTAAGGGACTCAAACAACGAGCCCTCGTGGTAGAGCGATCCATATCGCAAGTAGCCAAGCGAGATTTAATTTTTTTTCTGAGAGGAAGCATTATTTTTTCTCCTCTCTGGGAATACAAGGGAATTTTTAACCCACCAACCCACCCCCAGTATAGCGAGTCATTGCAGAACATAATTCTTTTTATTTTTAACACACATATAAATATAAACACACCCGCACGACAGGCCATGCTGCGGAACATTGACTTGTACCAGGGGATCATAGCATCCCACAGCAGAATTAGGGCACAGCAGGACCGCGTGCGAAAAGTGCAAAAGCTCGTGCAGAGGCATTATGGACCGATCATGAGGGCACTTACCGACCCGCAGAGCACCAGCGGAAAGTCCCGGAAAATCAGGGTTCGAATAGCCACAATTAGAATACAATTAAATCTTACACACTGGCGGCTACATAAAAGACACGATCAGCTGACACAACAATATTACAGATTGAGGGAGGAACACCATAGGGCGCAAACACAGAACACAAAGTTAGCCAACCAAGCCAATGAGCTCACGAGCGATTACGCCAAGCTTTGGGATGAATTTGTAGAGCTCCAAGCTACTAACATTCATTTTGAGCTGGCAATAGGAAACCTCACAAAGCACGGAGACGACATCTTAACGCAGCAATTCACACGGATGTCCATCTCAGACACCAACAAAACAAAGGGAAAGGAGGCAGCCGTGGCCATACCACAGGAATCGGCCAGGGTAAGCTCCAAAACGCTGCAGGGGCAGGCACACACACATAAACAATTTTCGGAACCAGCCAGGAAGACCATTAGGGCAGAGAATAGGCGAAGCCGGGGACATATCCCTCCAATACCAATGCAGGGAAGAACGGGGCTACCCACCCCGACGTTACGTAAAAGGGCATCCAAACAAACACCTAGGGGGACAGAGAAAGACACATTAGGGAAGAGCGGAAGAGGGCCTACAGGCGGCCACACTACAGGGACTATAGAGGCCCAACTAGAATGACAGCAGGGGCACACGCCACGACGAGGGATGAGACCCGCGATCGGTGGCGAAACGACCTGATGGGGCGAACGGGTGAGCGAGGGCAACACCCGCATGACATCTGGACATCCACGGTACGATACGACGATAGGGCATACATGTCCACCTGGCATACAGGCCTGACTACGTACGCAATGGCAAATTCGAAGCCAGGACCATGGGTGCAAGGGCAGACGTTGACACATACAGAGGTCCACACCCGGCACACATACATAACCACACACAGCTGGTAGGACATTAGCCCATCCACACGAACATGTGCACCCCCAGTGAAAAAAATACCGGGGGATTGCTTACAGTTCATCAGCATGTAACACACACGCCTACACGCACTATCCTGCCTCCGAAACAAAGTACACGGGGTATAAGGGAAATTGTACCGCCCACCCCACGAGGCCAGGTAGACAGGAGGGCATACACACGCACAGACACTAATAGGGGAGCGCGGAGCCAACACAGCCCTTCAGGCGCCAGCATACCTAAGCCTATTAACAGGCACTACGGGGAACGTAGGCTTAGGCCTGCTTTAGTTAAAACACCCCTGAAAGATAGTAAAGAAGCACCTCAATGGGAACCTGAGGCCTATGCCTTCATAACAGGGCGCAGTAATTCACCCCGGCGGGCGAGGGCGCGCGCACAATAGTGAAATTCACTGACCGCACAAGCCCATGGATAAATGTTCCCAGGACAAAACACACGGAATTTTCCACATAAAATGCTGAAACATTCCCAAAACCCTCACGGGGGCGCGTACGCTACACTTAACACAAAAGACAGGTTCTACCCCTGTAGAGGTTAGACACACAATCGGGATGCATTCACACAAACACGACACTCCAGGGGCAAACAAATTGCGCGGTCTGGAGATACAACATCACAGACTTACACTTTCATACGGCACGATAACGCTTGAAATATACTGGCAGGAAATAGTTAAATTAGAAAGGGTAAACACACACAAAGACGCATGCCCAAAACTGTACAACTTGCATGCGTATATATATATTTGATCCATATGTGTATGTTATTTCTTACTCTGCCCATAGCAGGAATTTTTTTTGTCCCCTATGACAGCGCTCAAATTAAGCGTAAATACCATGAGATAACACTCACAGTTCAGGGGTAAATACTGTAATATATTTTTGAGGTCACACAGTTAACACAGTCAATAAGACTGATAAAACTATCATAGAGACACAGGCCCAAAAGGCAGCAAGAATGATCATCCTGAACAAAGACGGTCTCAATCCCGCGACCTACTGAATACCAGGAACGCAAGGTCAGGTAGCCATCCAATTGGAGGACACAGCAATAAGGGACAGTCACGCTAACAGGGATTAATATGCATAAAATAATAAAACCGCCTCCGATATCTAGTGACCAGACGTGCGACTAGAAGCCCGGAGATACACGTATATAAATATATGAGTTACTCAGAAAGACATATCACGAACAGGAATATATTCGCATCAGACCTACAGTAACACAAAAATTGGGGACACAATATATATGAACAGAGGTAGGGTTTTTTACATGACGAGGAACCAAAGGCACACCATGTATGCAGACAATAGAAAAGCGTGTCAGCGAACCCACGAACACTTGCTCAACACATGCGATAAACAGACCGCTAGACTAGCAGCAGGTACTTCACACACCATTGAAACTTGACACTGTCGCCAGTCAGCGATAAGATGTAAATGAACATGCGACATTCGCAAGTACCAGACAGGCTAGGAGCGCTCTCGCTCTGGCAGTAATATACACAAACATTCACGCCATTTTCAAAGCCGGATAACTCCCGAAATTAAAGTACGAGGGACGTTCCGAATTACACAAAACACTCACACTAATGTACATTTTCAAACATACAATACACGCCATGGTACATAAAACACAGAAATTGTGGTCCCAAGGCATTAGCTCAAGGCATAGGCGCACGCACAGAACAGATACCATACCTTTGTGGGTTGCGTCAAACCTGCATGCCTGTACCAAATATATTACATACATAATAGACAGTCTACAGCCTCCAGCAGCTTAGGCTACCGAAAGGTATAAGGTATGCATCAGGGCCTAACTCATTCAACACACAGAAACACGATACACACGTGCCAAAAAGGAAGCTAGCCAACGGCATTTTGGCGCGACAACACGATTAGAGGCCACACTAGGGACGCATAAAATCCCAACAGACAACGCAGACATAAAACACGGAGCGTTACACGGGATCACGGGTCCGAATACCCAATAAAACCGGACGCCGTGAAAAACAAAACTGTCGACCGACGAAGGATCAGTTAGATCCAACACACAGGTTTTTCAACATGGAAAGTCAGAAGACTCAGCCAGCGCGACTAGACACCAGATAGACACATTTACAGGGGAAAATTCACTCCCACCTAGACAGAAACTGGCCAAAATTAAGGCAATTCGCAAGTACGTTAAAATTAAACCAGGAATATGGACACGGGGATAGACAATCACACGGGCGGCATCGCACAGACAGCATGACTACGCAATCACATAAAGAAAAACCATAGGGTCCCATATAGACACTGTGCCCCATAGAGTATAGCTAAGAGTGGAGATAGGCATAAGAATGTTTATATTATACGTATATGAATGGCATATTATTACTGTGTACACGCTTTAAACATACACTAGGGGTGGCAGATGCATTGCACTAATGCTTACACACAAGCACATAAACGATTGAGCCACACAATCATGAACACAAGAAGGTTCTTTTACATACAGGAACGTAGGCTCGTTCTAAGGTACACGCTATAATAGCCTACTTAGGACATAAGCGACCCCGGACTGCCAATAGGGGACGTACCGGGAACGCCAGGCCTCTATGAAGACCACAAGATACTTTTTCTTGGACCATAGCGCCCGACATCTGAATATGGGGGACGCCACGGGCACAGACAAACGCTCACGCAAAGTAGGTAACACCACATCTCTACGGCCAAAAATCATGGCAATGTAGATTACCCCGGACATAAAATAATAGAGCAAGACACAATGGGGAACGAATTGCGAAAACAAATTCCCAAACAAGCTTGTCAGCTGGAAAAAGGTGACAAGGTAGCACGTTGGCCTTCCTAGAATGCAAACACATGTCAACATACAGACAGTGGCGAAAGTAACGTTTTGTCAGCCTTAATATATATCATTAACGACTTTCCGTACACAAGGACACAAAACAAAAACAGAAAAAAACACTGCGTTGCAAATAAGCGAATTCCAGCGCGTTGCGACACACTGTTGCCGGAAGGCATTCTCGTAATAGCAAGACGTGACAATGACATGTAGACATGATGACACTGACATAAAAAGAATAACAATAACGATATACAGTGACACGGATGTTGATACAGGAAGTAAGAGCGCCATTACAATAGGCTCCGCATCCAATAATACACAAATACTGTGGGCCGGATTGATCTCGAAAGAACAGGCTACCGTACGCCTACGATTAGCGACACCAGGAACATGTCTACAAGGGTGATAACACGCAGCACGCGGCACCTGACAATTAGCCACGCGACACGAGATAAAGCCTTCTCCGATAACATCCCACGCGCCAGCAGACGTCAGCGGTGGGCGACCTCACACACACAGGCGCGCTAATTACAGCCACGGCCACTTCCTTCCTACACGCGCCCAACACTCAGGGGCGGATACAGACAGATTCCATGAGGGAACAACCCCCCCCTAATAATTTCTTTTCTTGTTTTTTTATATCTCTAAAATTCATTACAGACGATCACGCTATGCCAATTTATACTCACAATCACATGCTACCCCACGTTATGAACAGGAGACCAGGTTAGGCCGTGACGTCACAGCGTCACCGCACTTAAACATCCTAAGGGCAGCCCGAGGGCGGTGCCCACAGGCACAAACATTTTCACACAACGTAGGTATCACAGACCCACAGGCACTCCACAGACTGGTATTTTAGGAGACAATAGGTGCTTTATGGCATCTCAACTTAGCCAGCGTACATCCCAAGGAGCGGGTAGAAAACACATAGCGACCAAGAGAGGATGACACACTACAATAGGAGTAGAGGTGGATAATGCCATCAGGATGGCCATGGTACCAACTTCGGGCTACCATCCCCACACCCTTCTTCCTACATACCCTATCTACTACAACACTATCCAACTCATCACATACAGATACATAAAAACACCTACACTACATTTAAAAATATACATCGGGGTTGATAGATTTCATGCTTCTAATAAATTAAGGTTTGCTACACCTTGGCCCCAAACGCCTACACCAGAGTATTAGAGGTGATTCGGAAACTAATATCAAGCGGCAATGCACATCTCTGTGTAGAGAGATGAGGCCATACTAATACTAACAAATATTTTATTAAATAATCCCGCATGCTAGGGACATAAACTTATCGTATCCCAGCACAAACCTTATCCTCACATGAGAGCAGACACGCCTCATATCCATCCCCATGCATGAGGTATCCTATCCACACACCAGGGATTGTATTATTATTACACCCGCATGACATTTTCAAAATTTTGCACACCTCGGAAAAACCCACCCCATCCACTCACAGTAAATACCTCCTAGCAGCATCATCGGCTCCCGGCCACCATAAACATGGAGTCCAACGATGCACGACCCCCTTCCACCACGCTCTAACCCCATTCAGCAAATAACACCCCCGGATCCTAATAACAAGTGACCAAACGCCCTACAAACCTACTAATACCTCTAGGAAAGTACCAAGGCATCACCGCTGGAAATCCGACACGGCAATGACAAGCCTAAAGTAGTCACTGCATTTCGAAGATTCTACAACCCCAGAACACTAGAAATTTTACATAATTACATAATTATGCAGTAGCACACTTATTTTTAAAGGATGATGATGATGATAATTGTTGTTTTAAGGGGCCTAACATCTAGGTTATTTTTAAAGGAATCTGACATCACACTAGATGGTGATGAGAAGGTAAACGGAGGGAGCAGAAGCTTCACGGAAGGGCAGAGGCGGGGCAAAACGCCAACAGATCCTGACCCAGTTGAATAACAGATAGACGTAGGGTTGAAGCTCGATGACTCAGTGCGGGCAAGCTTCAGAATCCTGGGAAACCTACCCCGTTCCCTGGGATGAAGAAACTTACATCCATTATCCACTGTTGTCGTCGAAGCCAGACCTGCAGGGAAGACTTTTTGACGGCTAGTAGGAGAATTAACCAGCCCCATACTAGACTCAGGAGACGAACCTAGAGACGACCAACTTGGACTAGACTTTTAGTTAGTTCGTAATATAAGTAGTGTTCCTATGGCGGGGAACTAGTCTTCCATTCGAGGAAGTGAAGAAGTGTCTCAGGATTCAGCGGGACCAATCCTAGGCACGCCAAATCCTTATCCCGGACGATAAGGTGAAAACGATTTAACAAATGATAACCAATGAATAATAAATAATGCGTATGGAATGAATGCTGTCATTCGGTCCCGTGCCCACATAAATGGATGACACCGAGTCTCCAGAGCTTAAATGGTAACGCACCGGGCGGCCAGAGTTATTAAATGGGTATCCAACGGGCTGCCAAAAGGGGTCTTGTGGGCTACCCAGTAATAAACATTAATAAACACCAAATGGCGAATAATGACCAACGGAAAGGATATCCGCGCGAGGCGTTTGCTCCTTAGCAACGCAGTCACACTGGCCTATATACTACACACTAGTTATTAAGGGGAGAACCCCACGAACCACATGGGTGACAATGCGCAACGGAGGTCACTAGGTAGGGATAACTCGTTCTAGGCAAATGTAATTCCAAACTACTATACGTACGGGTCCAATGGAGGAGCCGTGTTGAGCACGAAACGTAGTGCCCAAACCACAATCTGCATGCGTAGTCACTCGGATTACCGATAACACACTGCAAATTGGACGAAGGTCCCTGGGTACTATACTCATGC
The DNA here is from genome assembly GCA_946902985.2 of Meconema thalassinum. NCBI lineage: Eukaryota > Metazoa > Arthropoda > Insecta > Orthoptera > Tettigoniidae > Meconema > Meconema thalassinum. The sequence continues at coordinate 1,061,311,940 of OX336389.2, read as the reverse complement.
TCGCGTATTTCGACAGTCAAAGGCGCAGTGTAAGCCCTATTAGGCACCCGCAATCCCAATACCTCCCTACGCATTGCACGCCATCCATATTCTAGTATGTAAGGTAGTTGCATTTGGACGGCAACTTAGACTTAAGCAAATTTAACAAGCACTGTTGTAAAACAGTTGCTACAACATATGTCGGCATTAGGTTAAGAAATATCTCGGCAGGTACATACAAATATTTTTTGTATAGCTTTAATTAATATAATATAGGTTAGGCACTTTCAATTAAGACAGAGCGTTCGGCACCTGGCAACTAAAACCGTTACCAGGGTAAGACCGACAACACATTGCGAAAACACGCGTATGCGAAGCGAACGCGACATATGGCGTTCAGCACCTTATAGGGTAAGTCCGAACAACATTCAACGGCACATGTAATGTGAACGCGACACAGAGCGTTCGGCACCTGGCGGCTAGACGTTGCCAGGATAAGTCCGATAAATCGATAAAGTAACGGTAAGTTAACATAACAGGGCGGAGGCACTGAAGCCGTCCGACCCATCAGCGAGGTATGCGGTACAGCCACTGGAGCTGACCGACCCCGATAATACACGAGACGTCCGAAGAGGTCTCAAGTGCGGTGGCATCATCCAAGCCGACCCTTAAAACAGCGCTGTGCGACATAGGTGCGTATTGGTAATATTTGGCCAAGGGCATATATACCACATGTCTTTGTTTTTCAGCAAAGAGCTCCAACGCTGCGCCAAGGAATGGAATCCAAATAATCATGATTTACCAGGTAAGGGTGACGTCACACATACACACACACACTCATACACCTGCATACACTGAGGAGACACACAAATACACAAATGAACACAATAGACTTAATTAAGCTAAGATAAGGTTATAGCTGGCATAGGCTAAGAATGGTATAAGGCGCACAAAGGGAGATTGGTATTTACATGCATCAATGGCAATCAAAAGGCATATGAATGTACGATGGCAACAGTGTACCATCGATGTAATAATGACCATGCGTTCTCTTTCAGATTACGAAAGGTCAACGGGGACATCAGCATACCCACTAACGAGTTTTGTTCCACATATGCAAACATATTGTACACATGTCTTTTGTATATACATTTTCCAACACACATATACCATTTTCTCTTTCTAGCACAGAAATACACGATACTCATCAGCTTAGTCACACTAGTAAAGTGATGACGCCAGCGCCCAATGGCAGTCAGCAGCCGTGAGATGCTGAAAGCCGTTGACGCTAACACTAAAACGCTCGAGCAAAGGAGCGATAATACGATGACCAGGGGCGGCACAGATTTTGTAAGTGCCGTGCCTCATCATCAGGATGGAATTCCTACTCACGGCAGGAAGACCATTAGAGTATAGACCAACAGAGTAACCACTAAACCGCAGTGGAACAACGGCCGAAATAGCACATGAGTAGATTATAGATCATAGCGGCCGCATAAGACAATATATGTAAACATATGTAAACTAGAATATAGATAAACAGACAGAGGTATGGCAAATGAAGAGCGCCAAGGGACAAGCATATTTTGAATCCCGAAATATGGTTATATTTTATTATGTTTATGGTTATCACTATTATCACTAGCAGTATTATTAACATACCATAAGTGCAACGACCATTACTATGGCCATTTTTAATGAACACCGCCACCATTGCTATCATTAACACTATTAGTATCACTGTTATAATTTTGGAAATTTGCCACTACAGCACACATTGTAACTCCGCATTCACCAATGCATATATATATATATATATATATATATATATATATATATATATATATATATATATATATACACGCATACTGATTATGTTTTTGTTTCTTTCATTTTCTTTCTACTAACGTTAAAATTTGTGAAGGTGTCCTGTTTCATCCCAACAACAATAAATCATTTTTATATATACCATTAACTTATACCCTGGGGCACCTGTTTTTCTATTTTCTTCCATCTTTTATACAATACCTTGCCGATACTTTATAGACACAAGGTACATGCAGGGAGCAATTTTTTTTTCCCCACACAACGACGGACGACACAACCACCCGTCCAGCCATGGTTTTTTTCCTTCCTGCATGGCACCATCACGCATATATCTATGTTTTTTCTTCCTCTTTTCGTTAACAGCAATAACATCAAGAACATGTATTTTTCTGTATTTTTATTTCCAATGTCAAGTTTTATAATGATTAATTTTAGATGAATAATGAACATGTATATACCCAAAACCCACCCCCTCTGAGCACACGCTAAACTCACATCACCACCAGGACAACACGACATCGATACACCCACACGACACCGGCACTGAAGAAGAAGAAGAAGAAGAAGAGGGACAAGAAGAAAACGAGGAAAATCATTACAACGACACGTCCACTCTCTTTCCCGTTCGCGAGGACGCGAACAAACGACGAAGGGGTCTTGTACAGCCCGGGGGCAGTACCCCCTAAGACCCACCCTTCCATCTTTCATCAAAACCACCCTCATAGGCATACCATAAGCCTCATGCACTTCTTCAAACACAAGCGGGCCCGGCATACTGCTGACAGCCACGCTTACGTAATACTAACACAAACACGGTAACTGGAACAACAGCAATGAGGAAGCGCTGACCAAGCAGTGGAGGGAGGCCTTAAAGGCTAGGCCCGGAGGAGCCCCATTATCTTTCTTGGCCAGCGGCCCTGCCCGACGAGGTCCGTTCCAGCTCTTCACCAGGTGAGATCTAGCAGTGTGTTCAGATTCCTTATCTTTGTAAACACCTACCCCAAACATTTGTGCACTTTACAACTTGTACTTCATTTTATATTTGTTTAACTCCCCAAAAGGGACATCACATCACAGCTACTGGCCAATAAACACTTGGCCAGTAAACACCCACGTTTATTACTAATCACACTCCACTTTACATCCTTATACCCAACCTGACCTTAGTCATAATTGCCCCTGACCGCGGCGACCAGGAACTGCATCGACAGGTTCTATTGTACTCGAGCAAGCGACCCGACTGCAGAGTGCCGAGTCACCGACTCTGCACGTTCGCTGAATTGCTCACTCTACTTAATTGGCAGGCTAGATTATCAGCCTGCACTTAGACATTCATCCCCTAGCAGGTAAGCGCATCCTGCAGGGACGCCCCAATAGATTAAGCACTCACACCAACACACCACACTGGTAGTTTTCCCCGATCACGGGAAACTACCCTCATTCGGAAACAGCCCGTGAAATTAACACATCTACACTAGCCTGTTTATCCCACCCCCAACCAAGGGATAAAACATATTTGGTGGAAGCGCCGCTACCACGCAAAATAAGGGTAAGGGACTCAAACAACGAGCCCTCGTGGTAGAGCGATCCATATCGCAAGTAGCCAAGCGAGATTTAATTTTTTTTCTGAGAGGAAGCATTATTTTTTCTCCTCTCTGGGAATACAAGGGAATTTTTAACCCACCAACCCACCCCCAGTATAGCGAGTCATTGCAGAACATAATTCTTTTTATTTTTAACACACATATAAATATAAACACACCCGCACGACAGGCCATGCTGCGGAACATTGACTTGTACCAGGGGATCATAGCATCCCACAGCAGAATTAGGGCACAGCAGGACCGCGTGCGAAAAGTGCAAAAGCTCGTGCAGAGGCATTATGGACCGATCATGAGGGCACTTACCGACCCGCAGAGCACCAGCGGAAAGTCCCGGAAAATCAGGGTTCGAATAGCCACAATTAGAATACAATTAAATCTTACACACTGGCGGCTACATAAAAGACACGATCAGCTGACACAACAATATTACAGATTGAGGGAGGAACACCATAGGGCGCAAACACAGAACACAAAGTTAGCCAACCAAGCCAATGAGCTCACGAGCGATTACGCCAAGCTTTGGGATGAATTTGTAGAGCTCCAAGCTACTAACATTCATTTTGAGCTGGCAATAGGAAACCTCACAAAGCACGGAGACGACATCTTAACGCAGCAATTCACACGGATGTCCATCTCAGACACCAACAAAACAAAGGGAAAGGAGGCAGCCGTGGCCATACCACAGGAATCGGCCAGGGTAAGCTCCAAAACGCTGCAGGGGCAGGCACACACACATAAACAATTTTCGGAACCAGCCAGGAAGACCATTAGGGCAGAGAATAGGCGAAGCCGGGGACATATCCCTCCAATACCAATGCAGGGAAGAACGGGGCTACCCACCCCGACGTTACGTAAAAGGGCATCCAAACAAACACCTAGGGGGACAGAGAAAGACACATTAGGGAAGAGCGGAAGAGGGCCTACAGGCGGCCACACTACAGGGACTATAGAGGCCCAACTAGAATGACAGCAGGGGCACACGCCACGACGAGGGATGAGACCCGCGATCGGTGGCGAAACGACCTGATGGGGCGAACGGGTGAGCGAGGGCAACACCCGCATGACATCTGGACATCCACGGTACGATACGACGATAGGGCATACATGTCCACCTGGCATACAGGCCTGACTACGTACGCAATGGCAAATTCGAAGCCAGGACCATGGGTGCAAGGGCAGACGTTGACACATACAGAGGTCCACACCCGGCACACATACATAACCACACACAGCTGGTAGGACATTAGCCCATCCACACGAACATGTGCACCCCCAGTGAAAAAAATACCGGGGGATTGCTTACAGTTCATCAGCATGTAACACACACGCCTACACGCACTATCCTGCCTCCGAAACAAAGTACACGGGGTATAAGGGAAATTGTACCGCCCACCCCACGAGGCCAGGTAGACAGGAGGGCATACACACGCACAGACACTAATAGGGGAGCGCGGAGCCAACACAGCCCTTCAGGCGCCAGCATACCTAAGCCTATTAACAGGCACTACGGGGAACGTAGGCTTAGGCCTGCTTTAGTTAAAACACCCCTGAAAGATAGTAAAGAAGCACCTCAATGGGAACCTGAGGCCTATGCCTTCATAACAGGGCGCAGTAATTCACCCCGGCGGGCGAGGGCGCGCGCACAATAGTGAAATTCACTGACCGCACAAGCCCATGGATAAATGTTCCCAGGACAAAACACACGGAATTTTCCACATAAAATGCTGAAACATTCCCAAAACCCTCACGGGGGCGCGTACGCTACACTTAACACAAAAGACAGGTTCTACCCCTGTAGAGGTTAGACACACAATCGGGATGCATTCACACAAACACGACACTCCAGGGGCAAACAAATTGCGCGGTCTGGAGATACAACATCACAGACTTACACTTTCATACGGCACGATAACGCTTGAAATATACTGGCAGGAAATAGTTAAATTAGAAAGGGTAAACACACACAAAGACGCATGCCCAAAACTGTACAACTTGCATGCGTATATATATATTTGATCCATATGTGTATGTTATTTCTTACTCTGCCCATAGCAGGATTTTTTTTTGTCCCCTATGACAGCGCTCAAATTAAGCGTAAATACCATGAGATAACACTCACAGTTCAGGGGTAAATACTGTAATATATTTTTGAGGTCACACAGTTAACACAGTCAATAAGACTGATAAAACTATCATAGAGACACAGGCCCAAAAGGCAGCAAGAATGATCATCCTGAACAAAGACTGTCTCAATCCCGCGACCTACTGAATACCAGGAACGCAAGGTCAGGTAGCCATCCAATTGGAGGACACAGCAATAAGGGACAGTCACGCTAACAGGGATTAATATGCATAAAATAATAAAACCGCCTCCGATATCTAGTGACCAGACGTGCGACTAGAAGCCCGGAGATACACGTATATAAATATATGAGTTACTCAGAAAGACATATCACGAACAGGAATATATTCGCATCAGACCTACAGTAACACAAAAATTGGGGACACAATATATATGAACAGAGGTAGGGTTTTTTACATGACGAGGAACCAAAGGCACACCATGTATGCAGACAATAGAAAAGCGTGTCAGCGAACCCACGAACACTTGCTCAACACATGCGATAAACAGACCGCTAGACTAGCAGCAGGTACTTCACACACCATTGAAACTTGACACTGTCGCCAGTCAGCGATAAGATGTAAATGAACATGCGACATTCGCAAGTACCAGACAGGCTAGGAGCGCTCTCGCTCTGGCAGTAATATACACAAACATTCACGCCATTTTCAAAGCCGGATAACTCCCGAAATTAAAGTACGAGGGACGTTCCGAATTACACAAAACACTCACACTAATGTACATTTTCAAACATACAATACACGCCATGGTACATAAAACACAGAAATTGTGGTCCCAAGGCATTAGCTCAAGGCATAGGCGCACGCACAGAACAGATACCATACCTTTGTGGGTTGCGTCAAACCTGCATGCCTGTACCAAATATATTACATACATAATAGACAGTCTACAGCCTCCAGCAGCTTAGGCTACCGAAAGGTATAAGGTATGCATCAGGGCCTAACTCATTCAACACACAGAAACACGATACACACGTGCCAAAAAGGAAGCTAGCCAACGGCATTTTGGCGCGACAACACGATTAGAGGCCACACTAGGGACGCATAAAATCCCAACAGACAACGCAGACATAAAACACGGAGCGTTACACGGGATCACGGGTCCGAATACCCAATAAAACCGGACGCCGTGAAAAACAAAACTGTCGACCGACGAAGGATCAGTTAGATCCAACACAAAGGTTTTTCAACATGGAAAGTCAGAAGACTCAGCCAGCGCGACTAGACACCAGATAGACACATTTACAGGGGAAAATTCACTCCCACCTAGACAGAAACTGGCCAAAATTAAGGCAATTCGCAAGTACGTTAAAATTAAACCAGGAATATGGACACGGGGATAGACAATCACACGGGCGGCATCGCACAGACAGCATGACTACGCAATCACATAAAGAAAAACCATAGGGTCCCATATAGACACTGTGCCCCATAGAGTATAGCTAAGAGTGGAGATAGGCATAAGAATGTTTATATTATACGTATATGAATGGCATATTATTACTGTGTACACGCTTTAAACATACACTAGGGGTGGCAGATGCATTGCACTAATGCTTACACACAAGCACATAAACGATTGAGCCACACAATCATGAACACAAGAAGGTTCTTTTACATACAGGAACGTAGGCTCGTTCTAAGGTACACGCTATAATAGCCTACTTAGGACATAAGCGACCCCGGACTGCCAATAGGGGACGTACCGGGAACGCCAGGCCTCTATGAAGACCACAAGATACTTTTTCTTGGACCATAGCGCCCGACATCTGAATATGGGGGACGCCACGGGCACAGACAAACGCTCACGCAAAGTAGGTAACACCACATCTCTACGGCCAAAAATCATGGCAATGTAGATTACCCCGGACATAAAATAATAGAGCAAGACACAATGGGGAACGAATTGCGAAAACAAATTCCCAAACAAGCTTGTCAGCTGGAAAAAGGTGACAAGGTAGCACGTTGGCCTTCCTAGAATGCAAACACATGTCAACATACAGACAGTGGCGAAAGTAACGTTTTGTCAGCCTTAATATATATCATTAACGACTTTCCGTACACAAGGACACAAAACAAAAACAGAAAAAAACACTGCGTTGCAAATAAGCGAATTCCAGCGCGTTGCGACACACTGTTGCCGGAAGGCATTCTCGTAATAGCAAGACGTGACAATGACATGTAGACATGATGACACTGACATAAAAAGAATAACAATAACGATATACAGTGACACGGATGTTGATACAGGAAGTAAGAGCGCCATTACAATAGGCTCCGCATCCAATAATACACAAATACTGTGGGCCGGATTGATCTCGAAAGAACAGGCTACCGTACGCCTACGATTAGCGACACCAGGAACATGTCTACAAGGGTGATAACACGCAGCACGCGGCACCTGACAATTAGCCACGCGACACGAGATAAAGCCTTCTCCGATAACATCCCACGCGCCAGCAGACGTCAGCGGTGGGCGACCTCACACACACAGGCGCGCTAATTACAGCCACGGCCACTTCCTTCCTACACGCGCCCAACACTCAGGGGCGGATACAGACAGATTCCATGAGGGAACAACCCCCCCCTAATAATTTCTTTTCTTGTTTTTTTATATCTCTAAAATTCATTACAGACGATCACGCTATGCCAATTTATACTCACAATCACATGCTACCCCACGTTATGAACAGGAGACCAGGTTAGGCCGTGACGTCACAGCGTCACCGCACTTAAACATCCTAAGGGCAGCCCGAGGGCGGTGCCCACAGGCACAAACATTTTCACACAACGTAGGTATCACAGACCCACAGGCACTCCACAGACTGGTATTTTAGGAGACAATAGGTGCTTTATGGCATCTCAACTTAGCCAGCGTACATCCCAAGGAGCGGGTAGAAAACACATAGCGACCAAGAGAGGATGACACACTACAATAGGAGTAGAGGTGGATAATGCCATCAGGATGGCCATGGTACCAACTTCGGGCTACCATCCCCACACCCTTCTTCCTACATACCCTATCTACTACAACACTATCCAACTCATCACATACAGATACATAAAAACACCTACACTACATTTAAAAATATACATCGGGGTTGATAGATTTCATGCTTCTAATAAATTAAGGTTTGCTACACCTTGGCCCCAAACGCCTACACCAGAGTATTAGAGGTGATTCGGAAACTAATATCAAGCGGCAATGCACATCTCTGTGTAGAGAGATGAGGCCATACTAATACTAACAAATATTTTATTAAATAATCCCGCATGCTAGGGACATAAACTTATCGTATCCCAGCACAAACCTTATCCTCACATGAGAGCAGACACGCCTCATATCCATCCCCATGCATGAGGTATCCTATCCACACACCAGGGATTGTATTATTATTACACCCGCATGACTTTTTCAAAATTTTGCACACCTCGGAAAAACCCACCCCATCCACTCACAGTAAATACCTCCTAGCAGCATCATCGGCTCCCGGCCACCATAAACATGGAGTCCAACGATGCACGACCCCCTTCCACCACGCTCTAACCCCATTCAGCAAATAACACCCCCGGATCCTAATAACAAGTGACCAAACGCCCTACAAACCTACTAATACCTCTAGGAAAGTACCAAGGCATCACCGCTGGAAATCCGACACGGCAATGACAAGCCTAAAGTAGTCACTGCATTTCGAAGATTCTACAACCCCAGAACACTAGAAATTTTACATAATTACATAATTATGCAGTAGCACACTTATTTTTAAAGGATGATGATGATGATGATAATTGTTGTTTTAAGGGGCCTAACATCTAGGTTATTTTTAAAGGAATCTGACATCACACTAGATGGTGATGAGAAGGTAAACGGAGGGAGCAGAAGCTTCACGGAAGGGCAGAGGCGGGGCAAAACGCCAACAGATCCTGACCCAGTTGAATAACAGATAGACGTAGGGTTGAAGCTCGATGACTCAGTGCGGGCAAGCTTCAGAATCCTGGGAAACCTACCCCGTTCCCTGGGATGAAGAAACTTACATCCATTATCCACTGTTGTCGTCGAAGCCAGACCTGCAGGGAAGACTTTTTGACGGCTAGTAGGAGAATTAACCAGCCCCATACTAGACTCAGGAGACGAACCTAGAGACGACCAACTTGGACTAGACTTTTAGTTAGTTCGTAATATAAGTAGTGTTCCGATGGCGGGGAACTAGTCTTCCATTCGAGGAAGTGAAGAAGTGTCTCAGGATTCAGCGGGACCAATCCTAGGCACGCCAAATCCTTATCCCGGACGATAAGGTGAAAACGATTTAACAAATGATAACCAATGAATAATAAATAATGCGTATGGAATGAATGCTGTCATTCGGTCCCGTGCCCACATAAATGGATGACACCGAGTCTCCAGAGCTTAAATGGTAACGCACCGGGCGGCCAGAGTTATTAAATGGGTATCCAACGGGCTGCCAAAAGGGGTCTTGTGGGCTACCCAGTAATAAACATTAATAAACACCAAATGGCGAATAATGACCAACGGAAAGGATATCCGCGCGAGGCGTTTGCTCCTTAGCAACGCAGTCACACTGGCCTATATACTACACACTAGTTATTAAGGGGAGAACCCCACGAACCACATGGGTGACAATGCGCAACGGAGGTCACTAGGTAGGGATAACTCGTTCTAGGCAAATGTAATTCCAAACTACTATACGTACGGGTCCAATGGAGGAGCCGTGTTGAGCACGAAACGTAGTGCCCAAACCACAATCTGCATGCGTAGTCACTCGGATTACCGATAACACACTGCAAATTGGACGAAGGTCCCTGGGTACTATACGCATGCTCGCGTATTTCGACAGTCAAAGGCGCAGTGTAAGCCCTATTAGGCACCCGCAATCCCAATACCTCCCTACGCATTGCACGCCATCCATATTCTAGTATGTAAGGTAGTTGCATTTGGACGGCAACTTAGACTTAAGCAAATTTAACAAGCACTGTTGTAAAACAGTTGCTACAACATATGTCGGCATTAGGTTAAGAAATATCTCGGCAGGTACATACAAATATTTTTTGTATAGCTTTAATTAATATAATATAGGTTAGGCACTTTCAATTAAGACAGAGCGTTCGGCACCTGGCAACTAAAACCGTTACCAGGGTAAGACCGACAACACATTGCGAAAACACGCGTATGCGAAGCGAACGCGACATATGGCGTTCAGCACCTTATAGGGTAAGTCCGAACAACATTCAACGGCACATGTAATGTGAACGCGACACAGAGCGTTCGGCACCTGGCGGCTAGACGTTGCCAGGATAAGTCCGATAAATCGATAAAGTAACGGTAAGTTAACATAACAGGGCGGAGGCACTGAAGCCGTCCGACCCATCAGCGAGGTATGCGGTACAGCCACTGGAGCTGACCGACCCCGATAATACACGAGACGTCCGAAGAGGTCTCAAGTGCGGTGGCATCATCCAAGCCGACCCTTAAAACAGCGCTGTGCGACATAGGTGCGTATTGGTAATATTTGGCCAAGGGCATATATACCACATGTCTTTGTTTTTCAGCAAAGAGCTCCAACGCTGCGCCAAGGAATGGAATCCAAATAATCATGATTTACCAGGTAAGGGTGACGTCACACATACACACACACACTCATACACCTGCATACACTGAGGAGACACACAAATACACAAATGAACACAATAGACTTAATTAAGCTAAGATAAGGTTATAGCTGGCATAGGCTAAGAATGGTATAAGGCGCACAAAGGGAGATTGGTATTTACATGCATCAATGGCAATCAAAAGGCATATGAATGTACGATGGCAACAGTGTACCATCGATGTAATAATGACCATGCGTTCTCTTTCAGATTACGAAAGGTCAACGGGGACATCAGCATACCCACTAACGAGTTTTGTTCCACATATGCAAACATATTGTACACATGTCTTTTGTATATACATTTTCCAACACACATATACCATTTTCTCTTTCTAGCACAGAAATACACGATACTCATCAGCTTAGTCACACTAGTAAAGTGATGACGCCAGCGCCCAATGGCAGTCAGCAGCCGTGAGATGCTGAAAGCCGTTGACGCTAACACTAAAACGCTCGAGCAAAGGAGCGATAATACGATGACCAGGGGCGGCACAGATTTTGTAAGTGCCGTGCCTCATCATCAGGATGGAATTCCTACTCACGGCAGGAAGACCATTAGAGTATAGACCAACAGAGTAACCACTAAACCGCAGTGGAACAACGGCCGAAATAGCACATGAGTAGATTATAGATCATAGCGGCCGCATAAGACAATATATGTAAACATATGTAAACTAGAATATAGATAAACAGACAGAGGTATGGCAAATGAAGAGCGCCAAGGGACAAGCATATTTTGAATCCCGAAATATGGTTATATTTTATTATGTTTATGGTTATCACTATTATCACTAGCAGTATTATTAACATACCATAAGTGCAACGACCATTACTATGGCCATTTTTAATGAACACCGCCACCATTGCTATCATTAACACTATTAGTATCACTGTTATAATTTTGGAAATTTGCCACTACAGCACACATTGTAACTCCGCATTCACCAATGCATATATATATATATATATATACACGCATACTGATTATGTTTTTGTTTCTTTCATTTTCTTTCTACTAACGTTAAAATTTGTGAAGGTGTCCTGTTTCATCCCAACAACAATAAATCATTTTTATATATACCATTAACTTATACCCTGGGGCACCTGTTTTTCTATTTTCTTCCATCTTTTATACAATACCTTGCCGATACTTTATAGACACAAGGTACATGCAGGGAGCAATTTTTTTTTCCCCACACAACGACGGACGACACAACCACCCGTCCAGCCATGGTTTTTTTCCTTCCTGCATGGCACCATCACGCATATATCTATGTTTTTTCTTCCTCTTTTCGTTAACAGCAATAACATCAAGAACATGTATTTTTCTGTATTTTTATTTCCAATGTCAAGTTTTATAATGATTAATTTTAGATGAATAATGAACATGTATATACTCAAAACCCACCCCCTCTGAGCACACGCTAAACTCACATCACCACCAGGACAACACGACATCGATACACCCACACGACACCGGCACTGAAGAAGAAGAAGAAGAAGAAGAGGGACAAGAAGAAAACGAGGAAAATCATTACAACGACACGTCCACTCTCTTTCCCGTTCGCGAGGACGCGAACAAACGACGAAGGGGTCTTGTACAGCCCGGGGGCAGTACCCCCTAAGACCCACCCTTCCATCTTTCATCAAAACCACCCTCATAGGCATACCATAAGCCTCATGCACTTCTTCAAACACAAGCGGGCCCGGCATACTGCTGACAGCCACGCTTACGTAATACTAACACAAACACGGTAACTGGAACAACAGCAATGAGGAAGCGCTGACCAAGCAGTGGAGGGAGGCCTTAAAGGCTAGGCCCGGAGGAGCCCCATTATCTGTTCTTGGCCAGCGGCCCTGCCCGACGAGGTCCGTTCCAGCTCTTCACCAGGTGAGATCTAGCAGTGTGTTCAGATTCCTTATCTTTGTAAACACCTACCCCAAACATTTGTGCACTTTGCAACTTTTACTTCATTTTATATTTGTTTAACTCCCCAAAAGGGACATCACATCACAGCTACTGGCCAATAAACACTTGGTCAGTAAACACCCACGTTTATTACTAATCACACTCCACTTTACATCCTTATACCCAACCTGACCTTAGTCATAATTGCCCCTGACCGCGGCGACCAGGAACTGCATCGACAGGTTCTATTGTACTCGAGCAAGCGACCCGGCTGCAGAGTGCCGAGTCACCAACTCTGCACGTTCGCTGAATTGCTCACTCTACTTAATTGGCAGGCTAGATTAGCAGCCTGCACTTAGACATTCATCCCCTAGCAGGTAAGCGCATCCTGCAGGGACGCCCCAATAGATTAAGCACTCACACCAACACACCACACTGGTAGTCTTCCCCGATCACGGGAAACTACCCTTATTCGGAAACATCCCTTGAAATTAACACATCTACACTAGCCTGTTTATCCCACCCCCAACCAAGGGATAAAACAATAGTATATTTACCAGGGAGAAACATTGGACTAATGCCGCTTCGAACTGTTTCACCATTCCAATATGATGGCAAAAATCATGATTGATTTAATTAGAACGTGCAGCCGCGTCCCGCCCGGTGAACGGGCATCCATGGCAGGTTGCATATACTGTATTGACCCATTGCCCACGCCTTTCGCTGCTAAATTTTCGCTTTCGATTCCCAGAGTTAATTTACTCAAATAGAACAATAACCTTCGGGCGGGCGCGCCGTTTGCACTCACACCAGTTGGCGCGCTCCGGCATTTTGGCCGCTCTCATTCACCTTCAATTCTCAAAGCCAGAATTGTTTGTTGACATGAAGTTCATTGGGATTTCAATTGTTACACTAAAGACACATTAAGTGAGCAAATATTTTTTATTTTTCAACGACTTTTATCGCATCTGCAAACTGAAAAGGAACAACGCAACTCACATCTCAATGAAAATAGTACAGTAAAAGAATAATATTCCAAATATAGACCTATCACTTGTGTTCAGATTTTATCACATCAAGGTTACAATATTATCACACTTCCATTTGGAATTAGACGTCTTCATCTTCATCCTCTACTTCATGCTGTGCATTTGAGTTGCATGTGATTTCTTGGACTGAATGTTTTTTACATACATATTTCGCACATTTCTTGCAGGACATCCGAGTCCGATTGTTCTTAGATCTACCACAATAAAAACAAATTTGCCTTCTTGTGGAAGGTGTTACTTCAACCTGATCAGGTCCTTCCTTATACCTTTCTAGAAAACAACGTAGTTCTCGAGGAAGAGTAGTTATTGTGCCCCGGTATTTTAGATTATCTTCCACGAGAGCAAAACTTAAGTTGGATAAATAAGTTCTTCTCCTCAAATCACTGTTCCGAGTATTGGCCTTGAAGATCTTGAAGGAATTAATCCCAGCCACATCAAGAAGACGGTAAAATACCTCCATTGGCCACCTTCGAGTTGTTCTGGAAGTGGAGCACCTTGAACACATGAGGTCCACTGTGTTCACCCCTACTTTGGTGCCATTATAGTCCATAATTTGGTGTGGTTTGCCTGTCCCTTCATCAGTTTTGCTGTCGTCGTGCATCGTAGACAAGACGAGCACTGCTTTCTTTCTCTTAGTCACCATAGAGATCAAAGTCATATCAGGTTGAGCACCAAACTTGTTACTTCCGGGTACTGATGTATAATTGCGCTCCACAAACTCTGGGGAAATCTCCTTTTTGTTACTTTTCAGGGTGCCCAGAAAGGTCAATCCGTCCTTCAGCAAATCCTCGGCTAGAGGAGAGCTGCTAAAGTAATTATCTGTAGTGACATTACGATTTGTTTTCTTGATGGGATCTGTCAGTCTGACAACAATATCATGAGGCTTGTTGGTGGTAGCATAAGGGCCAGTTTCTTGCTTTCCACAATAAATTTCAATATTGTACGTGTAGAATGTTCGAGCATCACATAAGGCATACATGTTGATGCCGTATTTGGCTGGTTTTTTAGCCATGTACTGCACAAATCGACAACGGCCCCGGAAAGCAAACAACATTTCATCGACGGTCAGGAATTCACCAGGAGAATATGACTGTTGTGAATTGTGAACGAATTTATTCAGAATGTCTCGAATGGGAGCTAGTCTGTCACTGTTCATCTGCTCAGTTCGTGTATTCACATCATCGAATCGTATACATCTCAATGAAAATCGGAATCGCCTTTCGCTGAAATTAGCGCGCAAAATTGTATACCCAGTCCCGTTTGTCGCAAATGGTTCAGCTAGATTCGTACGATTCTCCCTTTTGACCGCCAAAAATAATAATGCCCCCAAAAAAGCACGAATTTCTTTTATATCAGTCAACCTAAAATCCCTCTCTCGATTTCCAGTTTCCTTTTTCCGAATGTATATATTGGTGTTCTTAACAATACTATCAATAATGTCAGGGGGAATTATTAGTGAAAAACATTCGATTTCAGTCATACAATGACCTTAGGGCCTGGAAAAGTTTTGATAATGTTTCTTCCCCTTGTTTTTACAAGATTTGCGACAGGTTGATTCGCCCACATTGTTTCTCCATCTTTACCAATAAAAAATCGAAGACTCTCGCTATTTTCAGTGTCTTCTTCACCTTCAATTTCAATTTCCACTTCAGACTCACTGTCGTGGTCGTCCACATGTATTTCTTCAGTCTCGAAATCTGGATCAATCTCATCGTCTTCCGTCAGATCTTCCAGCTGGTCCATTCGTTCGTCTTCCTCCAACTCTTGAAGAATTGTAGAAATATCCTCAGGTCTGAGGTAAGGTTCCCTGAAACCCAAAAGTGAAGATTGAGTAAATCGTAGGTATTCATAAAATCCTAGAGAGTAAAACCGAGAGAACGAGGGAGAGGGAGGACAGTGAAATAGATGTGTAAAGCATAAATATTTGAGAAATATATCACACAGAAATGTATGATACTTGAGCAATTCATCATATAATATTATAAATCAAGTAAAAAGTAAAGAAATAAATACTTACATTGTGTATGGTGGACGGTAAACGTTTAGCACTGTTAGGCGCGCGACGGCAATGTGGCCGGTCGTACCTCCTACCGTGACATAGGCAACTTGCGTAATGAATTGCGCAATCCCTCTACAAGTCTGAGGTGGGGTTGGCCTGCCATATGACGTCTTACATAGTAGTTAGAGAATACATAGGGGCGCGGTTGTCTCTCACGGTAGTATAACAAAGTAGTACGTCTTTTTTTGAAAACCCGGCCAATTTGCCGCGTGCGCGCCCGCCCGAAGGATAAACGCGTTTGGAGTGTAAGATACACACAAAAGTACATGTTTACCTGTGCAAGGACGAGTAACCAGCTAGTTCAGGCCACGCCAACGCGAGCACTTAGAGTTTGCTTAGCCCCTCCCACCTCACATTCTCCACAGTCAGTGTATCACTGACCTCGCTTTCATGAAAGACATCACGGGGTATTTAAATGATTTAAATATCTCGTTGCAAGGCAAAAATAAATTAATCAGTACTATGTGTGACCGTATTGAAAGTTTCAAATTGCAGCTTGTGCTTTTTAAAAGTCAGCTTCAAGAAGGAAATTGGGACAATATTCCCTCTCTAAAATCCTTGAATGTACTGTAGCCTAAGTACTTATGAACACTTCAGTGAGTACAAAAAAGCGTTACAGTCATTGCATAATGAATTTGAAAATAGGTTTGAAGAAATAAAACAAGTAAAACCGGCACTCAAAGTTTTTATGACGCCTTTTTCGATGCGCCCAGAGGATGCCCCATCAAGTCTCCAAGTTGAGCTGATAAAACAATAGTGCGATTCAATTTTGACAGACCGCTATTACCATTACGATGGTGATTTGATTTCATTTTATAGACGCGTCGAGGGACAAGAATTCCCGAGGATTCATGCACTTGCCCTGAAAATTGTTGCTATGTTTGGAACAACCATCGCTTGTGAACAAATGACTATTAACAAAACAAAAACAAGGTCAAGATTGTCTGATGCTTCCTTGGAAGCTGTACTTCGGATTGCAACTGCTAAAACGATTGTTCCAAATATCGCCAAATTAGTGGCTTCAAAGCGATGGCAAAGATAAACAAAGAATGTTGAAAATTAGTGCAAAATCAGGAGCGCAATAAAACTATTATTTTTGTCCGTACACACAATTGGCAGTATTATTATTATTCGTTTTCATACCGGTACGCTGCCTGACGTGCACTGATATGCCCAACCCCATTCACCAAACAACAACACGACTCCCGCCTCGCTAAGCGCTGCCACTACAAGTTCCTCTCCTGCCACAGCCACAACAGTGCCGTGTCTGCCGCTACAGCAGAGCACCGCTATTTTGCCGGTGCCGGCCGGTGCTCGCGAAGTACCTGAGTTGGCGTTGCCTGAGCCAGTTTATCGATCTATCCACTTATACATTGTCCGTTGTGGAAATGAATTCATATTTTTAATAACCCGTTGGTGGTCGTTTCATTCAGTTTTTAGAGCATTTCTCCCAGCTGCTTTTCCGTGTTGACAGCCTTTAATGGTTTGAGTGTTTTATGTATGGTTTTATATCATTCATATTTATAATTTTCTAATTTTGTTTTAATTGTACATGTAATTGTAAATAGTTCCATTTCTCTATTATCAATAGAGGACTGATGGGAATTTCAAACTCACTAAGCCTTTGTTAAGCGATAAGGAGATTAGATGCCACCAATTGACCACAAAAGGACCTAATAGGGTGAGAGCGAGGTGAAGACACAGCTGATTGGGTGGGATTCGCAGCTGACGCTCAAGATCGGTTCACGAAAAGGAATAATAGGAGTCCAAATTAGGCTGATGGGTAGATAGAGAGGGAGAGTCGATTTCAGATTCAATCACTGTGCGAATTGATTATTTTTTGTCTGTGTGGTACAAAGGTGGGCAGAGGCGTGCTTATCAGTGGGTCAGAAAGGGAGACCCTCTTTAAGATTCAATCATTGAGCGAATTGAATTTCCAGTTAGTGTGTGGTTGGAGGCACAAGAACAGTCTCATATGAGCACGGGCTTGTCTATAATAATTTTGTATCAGAGCGCTGCTCCCATGTGCATGGACTGTTGTTCTATTTCTCAGCCAGAATGCAAGAGGCTTCACTCAGTTATTTGCCCGTAAAATCCTCCTTTTATTCTTGGGCCACTTACAGTAATTCCACATTATCCGAGTTCCTGCGAACATGAGCTACCTCCTTATCCACTCTGACCTGAAGCTCCCTTAAACAGGAGCCATATCCTGGCGTAGTGACCAAAACAATTTATTACTGTATCATCCATAATTATTCTTCTTCCACCACCAATACCCGAAATAAAAACAAAAATTGCATTCAAATAATTATTGTAGTTGTTATTGTTGCTGTTGTTTTTGTTGTTTGAATCTTCAGTCTGTTGACTGGTTTGACGAAGCTATCCATGCCTCCTTGTCCTGAGCTAATCGTTTCATCTCTACATAGCTAGCACACCTTACATCCGAGGTAATCTGTTTAATATATTCTAATCTTGGTCTACCCCTACAGTTCTTGTCCTTGACCCTTCCTTCCATAACTAAGCTTGCTATTTCTGGGTGACTTGGTAAGTGTCCTATCAACCTATCTCTTCTCTTCATTAGCAGTCGCCACAACAAATATCTCTCCTCGCTCACTCGTCTTAATACTTCATCATTTGCAAGTCTACGTATTTACCCATCTGAACTTCACCAATCTCCTGTAACATCACATTTCAATCGCTTCCATTCTCGTATGTTTTGCTGCGCCAACAGTCCAACTTCCAAAGAGCACCATGCTACAGACCAAGGCTTTCAAAAATGACTTCCTAATACCTAAATCTATGTTTGATGTCAACACATTTCTTTTCTGTAGAAATGCTTTCCTTGAATGAGCCATTCGACATTTTATATCCTCTTTGCTTCGTCCATCACTAATTGTTTTCTTCCTAAGTAGCAGAAGTCTCCAACTTCCCTTAGCTCTTCACCTGCCAAATAGACGTCAATAAGGGATTCTGATTTACAGTATTTAGGCTGCATTCCATTTTTTGTTTTACATTGAATTATTTCCTCAAAACGGAGACCATGCCATTTAAAATGTCATTCAAATCCTATGGTGAATCGGCTAAGATAACAATGTCATCAGCAAATCTCAGAGTTGAAAATAATTCTCTTTGTTCTCCTTGAATCCTTACTCCTACTTAAAAATTTTCTCTACATTTTTCATTGCTTATTCAATGTAAAGATTGAAACGCATGGGTGTATTATTGTACCTCATTAAAATAGGTTCCCAAGAAGAACTGTCTTTCCTCTCGATACTTGGAGGTGGTTAGTGCCATCCACAAAAATATAATTTTGGTAAGTATTTTTTGCATTCATTGAGTACATAACGAAGTATACTGAGTTTTATTGCTCTAGCTCTTATGGTTCCAGAGAAAACTGTACCTAAAAAATTAAAAATTGTCCTGTTCGGAAAAAAAAACTTTCCATACACTGCTTTAAAATACTCCAATTCCATCGTTATCTTGATCCTTACTTTTACGGTCCTCCTTTTTTTCTTTCCACACTTTCTCTTCATCGGACATTATTACTCATCTGTTGGGTATACATTTCAATTTCTAATACTAACTGGCTTCCCTGACATAACGTCACTTTCAGGAGTTTATTGTTTACATTTTTCTCACCTGAGTTACACTCGCAGTTGATTTTCCGACTATTTTCCTGTAAAACTTACTGTATGTCTACGGCTAAATTTTGCAAGATGCGTCATTTCAACAATCTCACATCGACAAAAGCTCCGAAATATATAAAACACACGCGAGGTTTGATATACAGGGTGTAACTAAAAATGTGGGAAAGCACCGGGGATTCGATAGAGGACCTGACAACAAGCAAAACATGTCCTGTAAACATATGGTGTATTTGCGTTCGTTGCCGTGGTACAAGCATTGTCTGTGGTTTGCATAACACAGACGGCGGCACGATGGTTCATGCATGATGGAGCACCGCCTCATTTTGCTATTGATGCTAGAACAATTTTACATCAGCGATTTCCAAACACGTGGATAGGGCGTCAGGGACCGACTCCATAGCATGCTCATTCTTCCGATCTCAACCATTAAGACTTCTACTTATAGGGTCATTTAAAGGCCATTGATTATGCCACACCTATTCATAACGAGAACATGCTGCGTCAGCGAATAGAGCAAGGATGTCAGCAGATACGACAGACGCCGGGAATATGGGAGCGTGTGAGACAGTCAATGATGCGGCGCATAGACGCCTGCATTACAGCTCATTGTAGCCATTTTGAACACCTTCTGTAGAGAACTGTAAGGAGTAACGTACAATTTATCAACACAAATGACCAACCTGCATAGTGAAGTGGTCTGTGTTATATACACCACCAACAATGCTTGAAACAAGGAAACGAAACCAAATACACCATATGTTTACAGTACATGTTTTGCTTGTTGTCAGGTCCTCTATCGAAGCTATCGAGCTTTCCCCACATATTTAGTCACACCCGTATAAGGTTTGCAGCTAACTTTTACTGTACTGTGTAACAAATGACTGACGAATTGCACATACGTTAGAATAACCAACAAGGGAAAACTCACTCAATCAGAGAAATGTCTACGAGACTAAAACTATTTAGTTTGTAATGCTTGGGTGCCACCATATTTATATAACTAGTTAATATACACTTTTGATATGCATACCCATACATTATAAATTGTACGAGTATATGTTTGGATTAAGGAAATATCAGCCTATTCAAAGAAGTAAAAACCAAAATGTGTTTTTTAAAGAATTTTCACGTCTAGATCTCCTTAAAATGCTACCACATTCCATTCATGCCATTGTACAGGAGATTTTCGCAAATACATAGCCCCATGGGGCTGAAACCTATTTCATACACATAGACCAGGTGGCGTATTTACACCGCACAATCCACTTTTAGGTATTCCGCATACGATAATGCAGTATGTGATGTCTAATAAGGTAATAAATGAATACCAGGGGTCACCCAGCATGCTGACAGATAACGCCAGAATACGAAGGGAAAACAAACCGACGACCTATTGCTGCATGTTCCTCAGCGCTAATGCACCCAATTGCGTTATGAAACCTCGCATTTGAGATCGTATTAGGCTCATATGTGGTACAACATATGTACTGACAACATATCAACGATGGCTGGTGTATTGTGCAACGACGAGTACGCGACTTAAGTTTGTAGTCCCGGATGGGTCTCTAATTAAATATGTAGATCCCTTTCGAATCCCAGACAGGGCTTCAATTAAGTACGCTGCTTCCAGGCGGGACAACAATTATGACATGGTCCACACAGGTTCTCCTCGAGACTGGTATTTCTTGAATCAACTGAACACGAAGATTCCCAATGAATGTTATTTATTTTCAGTCGACCGACAAATAATACATTCTCAGCTGTTAATAATTTATGTACAATGCATGTAGCCTGACTGCTTGGCAGTCTTGTTAAATAGAGTTACATTACTCAAATTTACAAGTAAAGAAGAGGAAGAGCTGCTCTCGTGCGCCAAGTTAAATACTAGATAATACCTGGCGGGGGTTATGAGTTTCTCTGAAGGACTAGCCAATCAGAAGCTTGTTCTTTAGGAGGGAGTTGTCTCCATAAGTGGGGAAAATAATATTGCGTAAAATGTTGAAGGTTGGCTAAGGATTCCTTCTTGAGTCTTCTAAAACTCCGTAGAAAATAACTCTCAAGGCTTTCTTAAGAAAAGAAAGCTGTTTACTGGCGGTTTCCATGTCTTTAAATGGAGACAGCTTGTTTCAGATTATCTGTCTGAGATATCTTGTTTTTAGATGGCTAATGCTTGTAAAGAAAAGAGGGATTACAAGGTTCATCTTTTAACTTTATGGCTTGGCGAGGCACTTTCTTAAATGGTATGTAACAGGCTACAACAGGCTAAGTTTCCAATGAGGAGAATTAATAATAAGAATATAATTTAGAAACCAAACTCATTGGAACCCATAGTCCTAGATTCTGTACTTGACGGGGAATATGTCACGGACATCATATGGAGATTTGGTCGTAATGCTTGACACGCTACCCCCTTAAGGAAGCTCTCTTGATGGATGGTGGTGGACCATTTGCAATCATTTACCCTGGTTACTAGTTTGAAGCTGCTAATGAATACCATAACTAGGAAATGATACACTGTTACGACTGGCAGACATATGATGTATTCAACAACATTTGAACATTGACACACATAACATGACATGACATAAGAGATGTAGAAACATTAATTAGGGTACTTACTTTTAAACAAGCCCTCCATACAACTCCCAAAACACTTATCATCCCTCTTCAAAATATCCATCATTAAAAAGGTATATTAGTCTTCAATACAGTGATCTCTTCAAGAGCCGTTAAACATCGAAGTTCCATAAAAGACATCATATTCTCACTTCGCAATAATCTCAATATCTCAGGTCCATAGATACCTTTTACACATCAACAACAGTCTTTTCATCCAACTTGATAGTACTGTAAGTCCGACAGTAATACAATTTATCTCACAATCAATAACAGTCGTAACTTAAGATGAAATCAGACGTTTTGCTTAATATGTATCAACCAATGTGATCCTTTCATTTCCAGAATGTTTCCTTTCCTTAATTCGGCCCGTCACACCAACAGAATATGTTATCCTATGATTCATTGTTCGTCAACTTGGTTCTCCAAAATACATTTGCAGTGAACTTGGTGATAATATCTTGTTTTCTCATAGGTTAAAATCATCACAGTCCAATGGTACATAATTAACACACTGCAAACATATACCGACGATTCTACAAATCTTCTTACAACATTTCGTTACCTTCCTTCGTACCTCTTCCAAAACATCGTAACAGCTGATCGTCATCTTCCCACAACCACATAGTTACAGTCATAACCTTTAACTGTAAACTCCAAATGTATATCAACAACTTAACGAATCTTCTTACAATACCCTTCGTTACCTTTTCTTGGTACTTTTTCCTCATCAACCTCACAGCTGATCGTCAACTTATTACTCCTTTCGTTGTTGTCCATCTTCAACAAAGTACCCCCAGAGAACTCCCACGCAGTACAGCAATACAATCATTCCAAAGGATCCAAGTTTTTACGGAAACATCGAGTGAACTCTGTTTTCGGAGAGGCGAAAACATGACATAAATTCTCCTATACATCTACTCCATAGAGAACACAAGCTAGCATCTTCCTCATACATTATCACTCATCCGTATTCAACATATCTTTTCAACATAAAATAACTTACTAGCGTTTCCAACGTCGTAATAGCTCCAGGTCCATAATGTAATTACTTTCAGGACACGTACAATCTCATACGCCTACCGCATATCAAAACTGTCACTGGCCAAAGATACAATATTACTACTTCTAAGACATCAACATTTCTCTTTCGACAGAAATGACAGTTACCAAATAAACCATCTTTCTTATTATCAAGAACACATACTTAGAAGATAGTCAAAGTCAAAGAAGGCCAGAAATAAACAATTTCAACATCTCACGAATAGAATGCATATTAACTGCACTCTGGCGGCTACATTTCAAATCTTACACTCATAACTCCAATACTAGCATAAATGCTGCTACCTAACGGTAAACCATGAAATCAATGTACTGTATCATATTCTCGCGGGTCACTTTTCATACTTGAAGCGTAGAAGAGAGTCAAGAATTGGCTCAGACTCCCCGCCCTCAAACTTGTCGAAGGTTCAACGAACCAAGACAACGTACCATAAAAGGGTACAAACATAAGTCTCTAACAAATACCTCTACTCTACCTCAAGGGTAAAGACACTTATCAGAAAACAAAATATCCCAATATTCACACACATCAGAATTAAATAACTACATCAAACAATTTTCTTCATAGTCTCAGTTGTAGTAGATACAGGTCCATACGAAGATTAAGTCCTTCGATCCAACTTTCATGTTCACCTAAATCTTCTTCTCACTCCACAATATCTCAACTCCGAAGCAGACCACGAGGCATACACTGCAAACAAAATATCCTTCCGACAGCAAAATATTTAGAAGGCTTAAATCTAACAAGTCCCCAAGAAGTTAAAGATAACAAGGAGACCTCCAAATTAATAATTTACCCCAACTATACGTTTCTACATCCTTATAATCAAAATAAATCTTCACCCAAACTTCATACACTACAATTTACATGTAAGTACAAATAAACAAATCAACCAGAAAAGGTAAAGATAATAACAGTTTTCAAAATTACACATGAACATACCCTGAATGGTACATGAACACACAAAATTAATATCCAAAAGAGAAAAAAAAAACCTCAAGAGACAATGGCATATGTCTGACATTGTAAATGTGTCCAACCCAAAAATGAAAATCATAAGAACAAAACAAACAAGAATACAACAAAAAATAAGAAATAACGCCAAAATTCCAAGAAATTGCTGGTATGAGACCAAAATGAAAACTTTCAATCACAAGTACAGACAAACGAACACACAAATAACATACATAGGTCAAATAGCACATCTATCGTACATCTTTACGTCACAACACAATCTCAACTAAACACAACATAGACACACCACAAGACAGTTCAATCACCCACACACAAACAAAAATGACTTACATACAAAAACTTACAGCAAAGCGCTATTCAGACGAATATGCGTCACAAGAGCAGAGGAAAAGATAAATATATCCGGTACTCAATTTAGGAAATAACAGACAATTACCCCACCAAAAACAAATACACCGATACAAGATACTAGAAGAGAAAGAAAATCACTCAATACGACAGAATGTGACTCACACGTGCAGACCAATAAGTTACAAACGTTCTCAATATTTCATCTAATTCACACAACCTTACAAACGCCCCCAAGATAACAAATCATTAACCACCCGCAATATTTCCCAAATATTTCCAGAATATAAATAGACATACGTTGAGACATCGACATACACAAAATAATAACCCTCAATTAAACACACAGTAAATCAACATGTCATACTAGCCGCATTTTATCTTGGCATAGCATGATCACCCATCACCAAACAAAATTTTCGGCAAGCACTTACCTTCATGAATCAACAAGTAAATAGATGAACAAGTCATCACTCGGAGAAAGAAGTGGTTTGTAAATACCTACTTATAATATCTCAACGTGATGTCATTTTATACGTACGGCGTTTTTACTCAAATAAGTTTAACAATTAATCTAGAACCAATCCTAACCTTAATTCACACCAAGAAACAACAAGAAGACCCACCCGATATAAGAACAAAACTAATTACAATCACTCACACTCATACACTCAAATACATTTACACAAGTTTGTCACCTTAGACCGTACACAATTTCGAAAAGAAAATACAAGAAGAAAAATTACAGATTTGCACGATTCAGACGAAAGTGCATCACCTGTGCAGAGAAATAAAAATTTCCGAAACACAATTTAGAAAATAAAAACAACAACAACATCAACAGAATAATCAGATATTACCAGACATCCCTGTATCACACCAGCGCCGAATGTGATTATAGGAGCTACATAAATCACATCGCTTACGAGAATTAGGTCTACCACCCCTGGAACTCTGTGCACTACGCCCCTGATGTACATAGCGTTGGACACTAGTAGATAGTAATTCTTGGCTACCCTGTGCTGCATTTTCCTGAAATAAATTTCTAAAACAAACAGAATCATGATGACTGCCAATCTGCTGCACCGCTTCACGTCCCTGTAAAGTACTCTGAGGATGAACATAACCTACATTACCCAAAACATAGTTACACTGCAAAGAAGTATAATCCACTCGTGACATGTTGGCTCTCTTAACCTTTTCAGCAAATAAAATCAGTTCATCGAATTCAACGAAGGTTCTAGGTTTGGCATTCATGGTTAAATAAGCACGATAAATAGGATTCATCCCTTCCACTAAAGAGCTTACAATCTGTTCTTCAGTTAGATTAACCGCAAAAACCTTGGCATAAGTTTTGAGGTCCAGAAAATATTCGTTTAAGGTCTCTTCCATACGTTGAACTCTAAACAAATAGTCACGATGTAAATCAGACAAGGTACATTATCTGTACCATTGCACACGTGAAAATCCTTCAAAATCAGAGATAAAGGATTGGGCAGATTATCAAATTTAATATCACTCACAGCACTTACCTTAATTGGAGAAACAGCATTATAAGAGGCATTCTCATTTACTACATCATTCAAATTAACCCTATCAACCATTTCTCGAACACCAAGTACGTTATCTTCAGTTTGTACGCCCCTAGAATTATGCGAATGACCAAATCCAGCATTAATTAGAGTACTACCAGCGTTATGGAATGAAAAAGATTCAGTCGACTGGTTACCTCTTTCATTTAAATTGTTAGAGCTATCTGAGTTCAACATATTTGAGTTCGACCTAACCTCAGTTGCATTATTTGGAGACTCACTCTGGTTAATTACCCCTGTATTAGATCTAGTTTGTAAGTAATCCGACCTCCTTTCAATATTCTCAATCACCCTAGATAGTAAATTATCAATACAATAATTATTCACACTCAAATCACACGAATCACAGCCATTAAAATCCACACTTTTCAAACATACAACCGATTCACCAGTATTATCCCCAAAACCATCCGATGAAAACCGATTAAAACATTCAATAAGTTGCGAACGCAAACTAGTCAACTTAACAGAAACATCAACATCGCTTTTCGACCAAAAATCCATTAATCTCCTTAAACGATGAATCCAATGCAAAGAAAGATAACGCAATTTGTTCACACGATAAGACGAAGACTTGTCAACACTGTCCAACACTTTATATGATTTTAACAATTCAGAGACACAATTTTCAATACCAGACTCACCTTTTGTCCAGTAAGGGTGATCGTCAGGAAGTTCACAAATAGGAATAGATTTCAATTACTTTAGCAGAAGGACATCCAATTCACAATGACAATTAGATACGACACCTCTTATTTCAATCTCATCACATAATTCTTCCTTCGATAAATAAGATATAGCTTTCCTCAAATATTCGTCCATTCAGAGTGATATGTAGTCCATGAATCAATAAATACAACATTATAAAACATTATACACAAATACATCATAACACACTTGGAGGTAAGTTTTTTTGTTTATCGTTTCCCAGTCTGGCACTCACAACAACTTCAAACCAATAAAATGAGGGATAATTCGTCAACCACGCTCTGCATAAGCATTGAAACGCTACCCCCTTAAGGAAGCTCTCTTGATGGATGGTGCTGGACCATTTGCAATCATTTACCCTGGTTACTAGTTTGAAGCTGCTAATGAATACCATAACTAGGAAATGATATACTGAAACGACTGGCAGACATATGATGTATTCAACAACATTTGAACATTGACACATATAACATGACATGACATAAGAGATGTAGAAACATTAATAAGGGTACTTACTTTTAAACAAGCCCTCCATACAACTCCCAAAACACTTATCATCCCTCTTCAAAATATCCATCATTAAAAAGGTATATTAGTCTTCAATACAGTGATCTCTTCAAGAGCAGTAAAACATCGAAGTTCCATAAAAGTCATCATATTCTCACTTCGCAATAATCTCAATATCTCTGGTCCATAGATACCTTTCACACATCAACAACAGTCTTTTCATCCAACTTGATAGTACTGTAAGTCCGACAGTAATACAATTTATCTCACAATCAATAACAGTCGTAACTTAAGATGAAATCAGACGTTTTGCTTAATATGTATCAACCAATGTGATCCTTTCATTTCCAGAATGTTTCCTTTCCTTAATTCGGCCCGTCACACCAACAGAATATGTTATCCTATGCTTCATTGTTCGTCAACTTGGTTCTCCAAAATACATTTGCAGGGAACTTGGCGATAATATCTTGTTTTATCATAGGTTAAAATCATCACAGTCCAATGTTATATAATTAACACACTGCAAACATATACCGACGATTCTACAAATCTTCTTACAACATTTCGTTACCTTCCTTCGTACCTCTTCCAAAACATCGTAACAGCTGATCGTCATCTTCCCACAACCACATAGTTACAGTCATAACCTTTAACTGTAAACTGCAAATGTATATCAACAACTTAACGAATCTTCTTACAATACCCTTCGTTACCTTTTCTTGGTACTTTTTCCTCATCAACCTCACAGCTGATCGTCAACTTATTACTCCTTTCGTTGTTGTCCATCTTCAACAAAGTACCCCAGAGAACTCCCACGCAGTCCAGCAATACAATCATTCCAAGGGATCCAAGTTTTTACGGAAACATCGAGTGAACTCTGTTTTCGGAGAGGCGAAAACATGACATAAATTCTCCTAGACATCTACTCCATAGAGAACACAAGCTAGCATTTTCCTCATACATTATCACTCATCCGTATTCAACATATCTTTTCAACATAAAATAACTTACTAGCGTTTCCAACGTCGTAATAGCTCCAGGTCCATAATGTCATTACTTTCAGGTCACGTACAATCTCATAGGCCTACCGCATATCAAAACTGTCACTGGCCAAAGATACAATATTACTACTTCTAAGACATCAACATTTCTCTTCCGACAGAAATGACAGTTCCCAAATAAACCATCTTTCTTATTATCAAGAACACATACTTAGAAGATAGTCAAAGTCAAAGAAGGCCAGAAATAAACAATTTCAACATCTCACGAATAGAATGCATATTAACTGCACTCTGGCGGCTACATTTCAAATCTTACACTCATAACTCCAATACTAGCACAAATGCTGCTACCTAACGGTAAACCATGAAATCAATGTACTGTAGCATATTTTCGCGGATCACTTTTCATACTTGAAGCGTAGAAGAGAGTCAAGAATTGGCTCAATGCTGTCGAAGCCCTCAGACGGTTTGCGCAGGTGTTTCAATTATAGACGTCTGTCGTCTACACGTATTTCGCCGAAGAGTGCTGCAACTACGAATGAATGGAATATTCCAGACACATGCCGTCAAAGGTAATACTGACGTTGAGCAGAATGTATTACAGTACTTTGAACGCAATCCTACACACGGACAGTTACACTTTACCTTACTGTGCTGGTAATAATAATGATAATAATAATACGAACCATGTATGTTACAATGTGTAACATTGCTGAGGGCAAAGAGGAGCTGCAAGATAGCTAGGGGAGCCATGAGCTTCAACACAGAAGGCAGACGTCTATTTGGAATCTCTTGCGCATATAATGTAGCCTACGACCAGATTCTCCATAGATTAATATAATGTTTGTGTACTCGTCGCTGGCGAAATTCGCAGCAATTGCCGATATGTTCTTTATTTTACTTGTTTCGTTTTACTTTTTCTGTTTACTTTGATTTTCTTAATTTAATTCATGAATACGTCACAAACACCCAGTCCCCAAGCCAGGGATATTAATTATTGGATATTGAAATCCCCTGAGCCCGATCGGGAATCGAACCCGGGACCTTTCTGGCATGCTAACCTATTAGTCACGAAGCCGGACGGTTGGCAGCAACTGTAATGCTGCTGTGCCAAGTGAAAATCTACTATTCTGCGCTCGCCACCGTGGCTTCATAACACAATGGGGAGCATTAGACAGGAGCGCTGAGGAACATACAGTGAGCGACCATCTGGTTGTTATCTCTTGGCATTTTGACGTAACCTACTCGCATGGAAGGATACCTCTTTGGAAATCAGTTATTAGACCTCCCGGCCATCATTAGTACATGCGGGACACTTATAAGTAGATTGTACGGGGCAAATGAGCCACCTGGTATGTTCAATGGCATATCATATCATGTAACCCAGTGTACTTGGGTGTGTTGTGTGCAGAATCTGTCTGAAAACCATCGTTAATATCATGGCTGTGCTTGTGTGTCTATTTATACTGTTATTGGGGGCAGGATCTGATGATGACCGCATGATGGTCGAAACGCGTAATCCTAAATTGTCCCTTATTTATGTAAATAATAAAGTAAAACATGTAATCTTTTCAGGACTTGTGTTGTATATATATCGGGGAGACTTTGCTAATTCGCAGTATTTGATGTATACTTGTTCTACAGAGATACCCCAGTGCAAGAGACGAGATCATCACACCAGTTGTGCTGAGTCAACTATTTAATTGCTCTTGGCTATGAATTTTAACACGACCAGTGCGACTACCTGGTGGTAAAATCGTGAAAACCTGTGTTGTATTTTGTCTGTGAAGTATTTATAAATATCATGTATTTCGGTGACTCATTTATGCCCTAGTGGTACTAATGCAGCATATTACAGTATGATAGACTTATAATAACTGTACAGACAAGGTATCCTGGGTTTGGCACTAGTACCTATAGGATCAACCGAAAGAAACCTATAAGTTACTAAATTAAAATTTCTTTGGAAGTGTAATTAATTGATTTAGATAACCTATGCCAGACGAAATTTTAAGAACTGAATTCAAGTCAAAAATGTGTAGTAATTTAATTTCTATGATAATATTTTAAACCCTTTCCCTTAAGTTATCATGCTTACACCAATCGCTTAATATTACGGATTTAGTTGAGTCTCCCCTACAGTTTGTAACCCCGCCCAATAATATTGGGCAAATGACGTGTTGACCGACTGGAGAGTATGAATTGATAGGCTGGAATTTGGTTAGGAGGAGGCCGTGGCCATAATTTTAGGTACCATCCCGGTATTTGCGGAGAGTAGAAGTGAAGGATGGCTAAAATTGGATTCGAACTCGCATCTTTTCAGTTCTGCCTCTCAAGGATGAGTGTACCCCCGTTGCAGCCCCAATACCAATACTAAGAGTAAAATTCTTGGCAGAGCCGGAAATCAAACTCGAGCCTCCGCGATGACAGCCCAGAATGCGATTCATCACTTCATGAGGTAGACAGAGATAAGTATTGTATTCAAACAGTTGAGTCAAAAGGCAAAATATCTCGCCCCTCCCATTCCAAAGCCTGAAGTTACCTCCTTTATTAAAAGGGAATTCCTCTCTGATAGATAAACGCAGAATTGATACGTTTGCCGGCTGTCGTTTAACTAGTCATTAGTCTATCTTCACAAAACCCATGCAGTCTGTGACCTGACCAAGTTAGGCTGTCACTATGTTAAGTAATGACGGGCTATTTCATGGGTCAAGTTACAGCGGAGTAAAGGTTATGGATTGCACTAATGATGTCAAGTCCGTCCTGAACTCTGTGCCAAGATAAATGAAGTCGTAAAATAATTAGACATACATTGATATAGAGTGGCAGATGGTGCGTTCAACATTCCTTCCTTGTGTCTCTATTACATCAGCTTCTCTCGCCATACACTGCTAACTTCACCATTAAAATGTAGGTATAAGTGAGTATGCACTTAAATTCCAGTGAATCATAAAGCAAGAAATTATTCAGAATATTCTTGCACATATGGGTTCTATACTTAACAGCACTCATTTGGTTG
Organism: Meconema thalassinum; assembly: GCA_946902985.2. Classification (NCBI taxonomy): domain Eukaryota; kingdom Metazoa; phylum Arthropoda; class Insecta; order Orthoptera; family Tettigoniidae; genus Meconema; species Meconema thalassinum. Next base: position 1,061,280,226 of record OX336389.2, on the reverse strand, counting down.
AGCAGTACTTTCTGAAACAGTCGAGATACGAGGCACGTCCAGGAAGTAAGTTCCGTTTGGTAATAAAATTAAATTGTGTACAGATACAGAAAAATTATTTATTGCACAACATTCTAAACCTCTTAATCTACTTTTCCACATAACTGCCGAACTTTTGCAGGCATTTGTCATAGCGTGGCACAAGTTTTTGGATACCGTCTTCATAGAAGTTTGCCGCCGACCGTAAACGAGAGTGAAGACTCCCTGTAAGATATCCTACCGTTTGTTATAAGTTTGTTATAAGTTCTCTTGCGCTCTCAGGGTCACCGAGCACTATGACTTTCGTCACTGACATTTTGTGATCCCTGAGACCTATCTTCGATTAATCTAACATCTGGCACGTGAATTCAAGTAGATATTAAACTTTCTATCACACAACAAATTTCATATCAACGCTAACATGTAAATAATCATTCATAAATGGCTTGAATGTCACTGTTCCAAATGTTGGAATAGATATAATCACTCTTAAGATTAACAATAAATTTGTACACGTTATTTACACCACTTCTAACAACTACTCGGTTATGAATCAAAATTCTGTCCTAATCATCTGTCATTATCCATCGAAAATTATTAATTGTTAATCAAATCAGCTATCATTTAGTTATCTGTTCTATTCAAATCAGAATTATTAATTTCTTATCATCAGATCATTCAAATAATTATTATATTCATCATTTCATTAAATCATCTGCAGATCATCTCATCTTATTTTATTTCATCATCTCATTTAAATTTAATTCATCAATTTAAATTATAATTCACCAACTTATTTAATTTTATTGTAAGTCATCAGATTATTTAAATTCATTTAAATTCCATCAGCTTATTTAAGTTACTTCAACTTATTTAAATTTATTATAATTATATTTTAATTATCAGCTCTTTTAATTAATTATCATTTTATTCATTTATTCATCAGTTTATTTTATCAATCATCATTATTTTATTTATCAGGTCAGATAATCAATATGTTTAAACTTCAGATAATAATTCCATAAATTATTATTATTATTAGAGAATCTTGGATTATAAAACTTCCAGAAAATGTTTAAGATTGGTTACCGAACGTTGCCTTAAAAATCCACCAGTTCCAGGCTATACCCTTAATATACTCAATTGCCATGCCACAAATACGTTGCCTCCACTAAATCACGTTGGACCTCACCATCCAAAACTTTACCATTTCAATTCACTTCATCAAATTTCACATTTGAACATCATTATTATTTCACATAACACCACAATTATTCAGTGCACAGCATGAACTTCAGAAATATACTACACTGGGTTCGACGACCTCATGTCTGCATCAAAAACTCGCATTGGCAATATTATAAACCTCTTCTGGCAACCTCCCAAACTTTGGCCAAAAATTACCTTAACTCATCATATAGAATGATCCACAAAAAATTATAACTGGCCTCAGACGGTTGATGAATATGACCTACAAGAACTGTACTCAGTATTATCATGTCCAGACAACTTCTCAAACAATAATAAAAATTACCAAAGTAATCGTAATCCAATCCAAGATTTGGTTTAATTCAGAGTACAAAATCTCTGTTAAGATCCTCAAAATTTACTTCAAAAAGAACACCCACGTGTTATATTAACTCATATTCATAATATCTGTTCATCATCTGCCTGTAATAAATTTCTAATAAGAAATAACTCGTCGCAAAAAACTCAATTACTTGAAATCCTTATCAAAGGTATAGACTCTCTCACAAAAGAGTATCAAACATTAAATATTAAATGACTGTACTCTCAAAAGAGTAATGCAACAAACTATTGGATTGGCAATACAAGAATTACAAACTGTAACCCTGCTGACATTTATTTCTGAATTACTGAACAAAGATCAACTAATATTTGACTGGTAAAATATTGTTTAATTCTCTTACGATCACAATTGCACTTGGATGATGAAATGGTACTACCATAGCGACGGGTAAGGCGATCAACACCACACAGCTACTCAAGGTAACAGGCCCTGTCTACGTAGACTAAGATGATAAATTCCTACTAATGAGTGAGTGCACATGATTGGAATCAACAATATTCTACTCGTCTCATAAAAGCGATACTGATTCGCTAGAGCGAATTTAATTCCAGATCTCAAAAACAGTCCAATAAAGGAAAAATCCCTACTGGTAAATTCCACATACTCGCTAGTATGCAACAAGCTGATAAAAATCTATACTACCCGACTGCAGATCTCGAGTTTCGAAATACTAGGTAAAAATCAACATGATCAAAAATGCTATCACTTAAGAAATATAAAGATCAAACTCCTGCTTAATAAAGTCAATAAACAGCGAAAAAGTCGGTTAAATGTGTCTGCCATCTCATATGGTAACACCATATTTTAGCAAACTCCTCAAAAAGAAGTAAGAAAATATTCAAGCCATGTCGTAAATAACACTCCTAAAGATATACTAGTGTGCCCAGTGTCATGTTAGAAAATCATATCAGCAATGTCATAGCTCTTACAATACCTTCATATTCCAGATGTTAAATAATTTATTCCAAGATCGGCGATAATTCAAGTGTACGCAACAGATTTCTCTAAAGATCGGCGAAATCGTCGTATTTGCCACTGGAAATGTATTTGGCCCCATCCAAATGCACATCATGATGTAGTCGTTCTCCTTAATAGGAATCGAATCCGTCACTCTGCGATGCCATCATGTCTCTTCATACGCCTAGCCCCACATGGTAGAACGAAGGATATCCATCACGGATATTGTCCAATAATCCCCACAAAAGTTCAATTCGAATTGGTACCCCAATCTTTTCTCGGATGTGTTACGCCACTGTTCAATGTAAAATCGTTAATTGGCATTCGCTGATAACGTTCTTGTTCACTGCCAATGAATTGCGTCGATGAAAAAATACAATTTCAGAATGCGTACATGTTCACTAGACACCCTGTATCTGTGTTCGATGTGTTAATTATTTCCGTAAGTGTCCATGAACTAAAGTCATTTGATGTACATATCGCTGTTACATAAAGTGCATGAAATCCAAAGTCCCATTTGCGTAATGCATCAATGTGTAAGTTGCCCCATGGTCGCTTTAAATATGCTCCGTTGGAACACATCATTTTGCATGCCGTAATATCGGTAAAATAACTTTAAGTTCGTCTGATTATCCATGAATGTGTATAAATTGAAAAAGCAATGAGTATCTGGACTGTTGAAAGTCTAAGTCCAAATATCGTAAACGTGAAAATGTCAGAATGCAATGTTCCATTAGATGACCACTAAAGTGTCACAAAATGTCGCCCAATGCTTGACAAGTTCTGCTCCAATATATGAGTGTATCACAAGGTTAACCACTAGCCTCATTGTATTGCTGTTCTAAGCGACTATTCGTTGTGAATACTGCCGTAATAATGTTCGTTATTCCCAGTGAACTACTGCTTATTTCTTCTATAAGTTATGAGCTGGTAAAAGCGTTGCTATCTGAAACATATGTTAACGCAACTCCACTCTTCAAACTAGACTGCTTTCTATCACCGGCCTTCTTCGTCCCGTTCACAGCCATCGCGACACAATCTCCGGTCAGCCTACTCACTTGCGCCGTGCTTTGAAGTTACAATGCTAACTTACGAAGCGATCCTACCAGGCAGGTAATAATTACTGCACTGCACTGTATTGGATACTGTCACACTGTTGACTTGCTACTTGAGCAGAATGTAATAGAAGACTGATTTCTTGTCACTGCAAGCTGCGATCACTCACCTCGCCAAACACGTGACTCGCTACCCCTCCGTTGAAGTGAGGGTAGCCCCTACTTTCCTTCTCTCCCTGACGTCAGACATTTAACCTCGGCCTATTTTCTGTTATCAAGCCGTAATACTCAATTAAGGAGTTATCAACCTTTTCTAATGTAGTTATTAATATTCCATATAATTCCTTTCTCTTCTGAGATTAAATTCCGATAAATTTTCATAAATATCCAGTACTTCTCCCGTGATTCCGTGCATTTGAGGGGTAGTGACTTCTTCTTCTCTAGTCGCCTACGTCATTTCCCTCGACGTCACTGATGCGATCTCAGCGCAACCTTTTCTTCTTAATAACTAAATCCAACTACAGCTAGCGTAGCCGATAGCCTCGATTAGATCTCGGGTACAGTATAAATCTTATACGTGTTCTTACTAGGTAGTTAGCTTGCCACGGTGGGTGAGTGGATAGCGTGTCGGTCTACTAACCCCAAGATTGCAGGTTCGCCCCTGACCGTGGTAAGTGATTTTTGAAAGGCGGCAAAAATACGATACGCATGTCATACGATGTTGGCATGTCAAAGAACCCATTTGAATTCAGTAGGCCGAGTTCATAATGGCAAAATTAATCTCGGGATTTTCCGCCAGCACAAAGTTCCTCATTTCTTTACTAGAAAGCGCTATTGTGTTCAAGGAGATTAGATATCTAACATCTAACCTCCTTGACTTTCATAGTCAAGGAACTACGAAATTCGACATGCAAGCTACCCTCTGGGTGTCAAATAGCAAAGCTTGCACCAGGCACCCGAGGCATTACGATATTAATATTATTATTATTATTACTAGGTAGTTATCCGTGATATCTATTCTGTTCCGTGAGTTACGTTCGCTTTTTAATTGAGCACATCATAATAGCAAGTTCGTAAAACTGGTTACTAATTCCTCCTGACTCCGCTTATGAAAATATGTCGTTCATAATATATTATGACACTTTCTGTATCAGAATGTCTTGACTGCAATGTATGATAAATGTCGTTTCAATCTCAACAGTAGTTGAAAAACAGATTGATATCTGTGTCTCACAGTCACTTGAAAAAGTGATTACGCTCGGCGTATGAATACAACTTCGCGAAGCGCACTTGTCGTTTACCGAATCACTCCCGATGAGAAAGGCGTATCTATTGAACATGTGCATGCATCTGTCTTCTCTGTTCTTGCCACAAGTTTCCTGTCAAAGACTACCCCCACTCCTCAGGGTAATGGTATCGATTTAAATCGAAGTCTTTACATATATATTCAATATATTCAATTCTTGCTGCACAGCGCCTTCTAAGGAGTATGAACTCAATAGAATGAGCTTTATAATATTATATGTTAATTTCTGCAACGTATACAAGTTGTCGATCCTCTCTGTATACTCTGTAATTAGTTATTAATCGCCTTCTGCGTGTACAATGCGAGATATATCGCCTCCCACTCCTAGGAATAATGACCTTGGCTTACTCACACAGCAGCACGTTGCATAATCGTAACAGGTCTGATGACGTGCATTGAATGCGGAACAGCATCAACTCCCATTGATCAGCTGACAACTCGTTTGCGTGTGTTATGTCGCGCGTCTATAAGATCGCAACTTTGCGTAAAAATATTCAACCAAAGTTGTTTATATCTCACCAGGAAAAAACTGGTACAGTACCTACCGTAAGGCCACGGCCGCCTCCCTCTCTCTTCCCTGCCCCTCCATCCCAATCTTTCCCGCCCTTCCCTCATGAGGACCCTGTTCGCTTTGCAGGTGAGGCCACCTGGGCGAGGTGCTGATCATACCTCCCCAGCTGTATCCACCCTGACCAGATGTTCCCAGCTCTAGGACACTGCCCGTAGAGGCGGTTGTGGTGAGTTTGTTTAGGGGTTTTCATTAGTCCTTCCTTTATACTCATCTTGAATCTTTCGTTTACATCCTTCTCTTTCAGTCTGTCTATGGCCCACCTTTTTGGCTTTTGACCTTTCTTCAGTTTCTTCAACTAAAATCTGCATTTATAACAACCATTTACCTTTCTAAGTTTTATAACCTTCCACTTCCTGGCAGACTCCTAACATTCCACGCTCCGATCTGTAGAATGTCAGATTTCCTCTTTGTCACTTCTGTGATGTTAACCCCCTCTCGAGTAGTCCCCACCTGGATATCCGAACGGGGGACTAGTTTACCTCCGGATTGGAATTTTACAAGGAAGGAGGCCATCACCACATGTCATTATGCATAGAGAGGGGCATATCCTTGGGAATAGCATTACGGCTGTATTTTCCCGTAGCTTTCAGCCGTGCAGCAGAACGCAGTGTAGCCGTTAGTTGACTTATATTAGATATATCTTAACCGGCTATAAGACAAGTAAAGAATTGATTTATTCTGAAAGGCTGCTACACCCTTTCAGAATATGTAATAGAGCAATTCTACTAACACAAATACTAACCTTCTACTAACAATTAAATACCAGATTGCTACTAACGAAAAAATACTAAAGTTCCACCAGCAACATAATTCTACCACGAAAACAGTCTGTCACCAGGCACACGCACATGCACCCTCACACATCACACTCTAATGAAACAAATCTAATAAAAAATTAAACTGCCACCAGACACACTCAAACACTACAGTCTAGTGGAACAATGAACTATATCTAATAAACAAACTAAGTACATACTTACAACTAAAACTAACTACATACATTCTAGGAGAGGAAATGAAAAAAAATAAGAGTAAGAATAAGAGTAATTGAGTCCTTCTGTTTTCCCTTACTCTTATTTATAAGAGTAAAGAATGAATTTATTATTAAGTAAGATTATTGTGCAACATAACTATTTTATTCTGATCTGGAAACCTTTGTTGTATACTTCGAGAAATGGAGCCTCCACGTAAATCCACTGAAAACCAAATTGGTAAAAGAAACCACGGAAGACTTCAAGAAACTAAACATCTCTACAGAAGACATGGGAGACAGGCAAGCATATAGAGAAAAACTCAGGAATTAGAAATTTGAGCAAACGCCGAAAGGGAAACAAATAGGAAAGAATTGGACGAGAGAATGAGGAAAAATGGTGACTATATGTAGGGGGGATTTTGGGAAGAAAGAAGAAAGAGACAGAAAAAACATGAACATTGATTGTGTTCCAACGCTCTCCTTAACCCACGAAGACTGGCGCATGGGTATTTTTGACCCGAGGCTTAAATAATTTTCATTTTGGTCAGCCCTAACTCCCTGTTGCTTACAGTACCTTCCTTCCTAGCCTTGAACTTAACCCAGAAAACGAAACATGTCCATGCCTTTTTCAACACTCAAGTTATTTCTATATTATTCACGGTCGGGTCAGATATACCATTAGTGCCAGTCCTCGCGTGACAATTTTCGGCTTACGTTAGTCAGGACAATCTGTAAAAAATAAGGGGGAAAATCGACCTAGTTTGGTTCAGCACAATCACATAGCTCACGTTCTTGTTAATCCATGTTTAGGACCTAGGGACACCTTGGTCATCAGCTCCTTTGTTCAAAAACAATTAAGATGGCTGGTTTGCCGCCACTATCAATGACACGGTTACGAAAGTTATTGTCATTTTTCTGCATGTTAAATTTGAAAAATAAACTCATTTTATAATGGTAATAGTTCATAGGAAGACACCAGATGTACAATTACTTCTTTAAAATACGTACGATTACGACAAAACTCTGAGTCAAAATGACCCGGTGCCAGTCCTTGTGTTATATATTTTCACGCCAGTTCGGAAGGGTTAAAAGGGAATTAACGAAAAGAATAATAGTAATAAGTTCATGGGTAGCAACATTCCTTCTTATAAGTGGCTGTTCCAGTAACTATACTTTGGTTCCTTGGAGCCCGTATAGTTATGTTGTAATGTACCAGCAATGTGTTATATGTACAGTATAAAACAATAATATAGTACATTATGCAATGAGCCTATAATGGATAGGCGAGTTGCATACGACTGTTTATATTCGACGATAATTATAACTTTATTATATGTTTTAACATAAATATTCATAAATATCTGTCGAGATTGTCACTAGAATTTTGTGAACGGGTGCTGCGCTGGGTAGGATATCTCTGATTTCCAAGCTCTCTGACCGACCGACGCATGCGCTCTGTGTGCTTCAATGCCATATGTGCAGATTGAGCACCAGTATTCAGTAAAAATGTCACCGGAGTCGTTTGAAAACAACGCGCTGTGTAGAAATTGGATTTGGGGATATTAAGGTACAGTGCTATGTATTGTCTCATATTCACCAGTTGATTTACGGATGGACGGTGCACTTTCGGTAATTTATATAGACATGTTGGATTTTGAGCGCATGCGCGAAGGTATCCTTATCTAATTTGTCAAACAACTGTTTCTTGAACTGTGATTGGTGGGAGAAACTGTTTCATAATGAAAAATAGTGTTATAATGACCATCATTATGATACAGTTTTCAGACATATAAAAGTCAGGGTCGAACATAAATAAAGTTAATCCACTCAAATGAGGAGAGTAGACCAATTGCGTAATAAATCATAAACATATTGTTGCCTGGATGTTGGCAACCTCTCTCGCTCTAATTACGGGAAGGACTGGCCGTCAGGGACTTGTGCTGGGCTTGTCATGGCGCCGTGTTCTCGGCTAGCGCACTTCCGGTCATGCAGTACGAACAAACACCTCAATATTCACAACACTGCAATGGGCACCATACCATCCGCAGCGCCGTGTCATCCTCACACCGTTTCACTTTTGCAGCTTTGCAAACTTGGTTTTTCTAAGAATACAGCACGTGATTGTTGGCCACTCTTACCATACGAGCCAAGGCCATGGGTCGTTCCACAGCCAGTTCTCGAAATAGACTTGGTGTACGCAAGACAACTTGGCAATGTACAAGTACAAGTACACACACTAGTACACATATCACAGGGACAACTTCTATACACATATACTGAGCCCGAATAGCTCATACTGGTGATAGCTTGTACGAGAACCATGGAATTTATAATGTTCGAGAGTTATGAACGCATTCCAGATGCATGCCACCTCATCAGATGTTCTTTTGACTTTGTTAAGAAGCTATGGATAATTACTCATCAAGATTAAAGAAGTTTTCTTTAATGTGCAATCTTGAATTTATAATCAGAAGTCATACAGCATAATTAGCCACATTTTCATGGGCTTATATTTTATTTATGGTTTACAACCAAAGGTATATCGCCGCAGACATGCGAGAGGAAATAACTTAGTTGCTAAATGACTCGGAAGTGAGACAACTGAGCACACCTACTTCCGTGAATGAATTACTCTAATTTGTACTCGCATGGCGAGCACACGTCATTTTTTAAGGTCCAGGTTGACCTGGTATTAGCAACGTCGATATCAGGAATCTGATTGTTTAACACGACTACAGTATTTATTTCAGCACAAAGTGTGCCTGTGACGTGAAATAGTCCGCCGAAAATCTTTAATTTGTGATATTTTACAAAGTGTGAATTGAACGACCACATGGTTTCAGCATGCTAAATGGCTGACCAGTGTGACGATAAGTGATTTGTGTACCAGTGATGCACGAGTGAAAATCTAGTCGAAATATTCATCAGTTCATGTGCAATATTATTGAGCCATGTGAAGGCCGAAATTAAAACGACAAAGCTTAAGCTGATGCAATCAGATAAAATATTTACCACGTGCGAAGTGTTAACTTCAGTGAAGGGACACGTGCTTTGTGTCCAAATCTACCTTCTGTGATTGAGCAGACAAGGCCATTCATTGAATATAGTCTGCTATCTGTAAAGTTTAAAAACAGTGAATTTAATACGCTAGAAGAAGTGTCTACAATTCTATGATTAAACCAAGATGCCTTCATTCAACCATGTGCTGAGACATAATTGTACTGTTCTAACGAAGAAGATGATAATGGCTTAAATACCTAATGGAAGGAACGCTTAACATCTAAGCCAAACTATGACCATGGAAAAAGACCTGTGGAAAACCATGCTTATAGCCAAGCAGCGAAGATATCTGTGGATTACCAGGATAAAAGGAAAACCCCTCAATCCTTGTGTCTGGATGAAGTAAACTGCAAATAGCTGTGAGTCATGATCTTATAATCTATCTATGTACGGTGGATGGTCATGGGAGGATTAGTTTGTAACAGCCGTAACGTTATTGTCAGTCATCAAGGTAGGGATTTTCATTCTTTTTGACCACCTTCTATGGTGATTACACGCTTCAAAATGCTTCTTAGCATTTCGTTCCTGGACAGAGAGTTAGACACCTACTTGTGTGTTTTCCACACGGTGCAATATTGTTTTTCAAAGGTAATTCCGCATAACGGAAGATGAATTTCGTCATTTGTGACAGGGGCATTATTTTAATTCAGCTCCAGCTGATTATTTTTCATGTTTTCTGAAGTCCCCCTTTGGTAATTATTTTTGTACGGCACTGAACGTTTATTATTTAACATTTGAGGACGTATCGTTTAGGCATGGAAGGTATCCAGCCTACATTGTTATTGTAAATTACATTTTCCCAAGAGTGAGCAGTTTGCCACCAGAATTAAGATGAATTCACATCGTTGTAAATGAGTCAAGCAATGTATTAAACGTACTCATAATTCCTATTACACGATAATCGTATCATTTCAATTATTTCCACCAGAGGTTAAGATGTGAAACTTGTATAAATACTCATTTAAACGTGCCTAGTACGCAGTGCATATTTTACTGTGAGCTGCAGTAGTGATACACACATTCAAAGAATTTCAACAGGTGAGAGATATCTTTCCGTTACGTTTCTTTGGTTTTCAGAAGCAAAATATATCATTCTTATTGAAATTTATTCGTCTTGAACGACATTCTACCCTTTACTACATGTGTATTTTAATACAGAGTGAATGCTAGGATCACTCATGAAACCTTTATGGTAATCTAATGTGTTTTGAATCAGGGAAAGACATTTCTTTGAGCACTCACTGACACGCTGTAACGTGTATTACAGAGCGCTCGGAAGCATGATTCCAAATGCTAGCCCAGTTCGCACCTGTGACATTGCCCAAGGTTACTTACGATCTAAATTGTGAGACAATTGACTAACGACTTTATTTTATTTCCTCTAGACCTTGCTAGGAATGTTCATTACGAGCCATGTTGTTTATGCTCATGCTATTAACCTTGATCAAGTATCGATTTTTGTAAAGATTGTTTCAGTACAGGGGTACTATTAAGTAATGCTTAATATTTGAAATATACTCGCAGGTATTTGTGAGCGAGCCCAATGTATTATTGTCATGATTTATATTGTTTTGAGTAACCATTTGATAGGTTTGACAGTTAAGGCCATTGTTTATTCTCACCTGAAAGTGAATGATTCTTTTCCGTGTTTTGATACACGAAGTTGGGTTGGTTACCATGTTTATTATAGTGTAGGCCGGCAAATCTATGTTACAGAACAAGTTTGTCCGAGGAGGAAAGGTAACGGTCTCTTACGAGCACCGATTGTGTTATTGTTAACGTGCGAGCCACGTGTTCTTTGGTGAGGTGTACCACGAGATGGTTGCACACTCATGCGAAGCCTTGCATTTGGTCATCTATCTTAATAATAAATGGACTCATAAATCTACGACATTAAACTTAGGACTAAATCATGAACATAAATTTATTTCCTAAACCTACGATGCTAATACTACAGTTAATCTTTAATCGTTGTTAAATCTTGGTCTTGTTTCTTTTAGTCGAGCGGACCAATGCATTGAGCTTAGTTTGTTCTTATTAGTAAGCCTAGTAGCTGACACTGATAGACTTTTGACAGAGATTGCACGCGAACCCAACGTTCAGGACTTGTGGGCCGCTACTCGATCAGGAGAATGCTGTTTTTGAGCAGTTTGGGTTCTCATGTTTAAATACACTGATAGATGACGGTGGATAACAAACAGTTGTTCATCTGAGTGTAGGCAGGAATAACAAGATGGTTATTTGTGTGTTCAATTCATTTAATCATTGACATGTTATCCCACTGTTTACCCTACTGTTTCTTGTTATGTAATATCTTTGTTGTTGTATATAATTGTAACATTGTACTGTAATGATGAATGACAATCATTAAATTTTGTTTAGTTTGTTTATCACGGACGTCTAACGCCATTGATCAGTTTAAAGCAGGTTTAGTTCGAATTCATTAAATCGTAAATGTAAATATGGGATGGTACCAGTCATTTAACTTTTCTGTCATGTTTGACAGGTTTTGCAGACATGATGTCTTCTTCTCAGAAACATCATTTATCCTTGTGTAACCATTTTATTGCGGTATTATTTCCCCAGCTTTGATTTTTAGTTTGTTGTATTTAGGACCTGTCGAGGGGGTTCTACATTAAATTTAGGAGTTGTTGTTTTCTTTTTGTTTATTAGCTACGGAATAGCCGTTTTTCCAAACCCTCCGACCGTAGGACAGGGGTTTGGCATTTAAAATAACAAACCATGAGTATGTCTTAAGTCTGGATGTAATTATTTGATAGCTTGACCTTTTGGGGGTGCATTTCTTTGGGTGTCTGTGACAATCACTGTGATGGGAACCTGATCCTTAGGGAAGCTGAGTCTTGTGCCGGCTAGTCCCACAAGGAGTGCATTCCGATCCTCTCCGGCAATGTGTCTCGAGGTAGGGGTCATCTGGGAGGCCACGTGACGGTTGGTGGTAACCAGATAACCTCGTCCAACGGGCACAATACACACACACCCATGTGCATCTTCATGACCATAATGTCACAAAGCCCCTAAAGATCCAACAATAATCAAAAAGTCTTGGATTGACTGGATTTCTTTGAGGTTCTAAAATGCTACAATTAGGTTCTCTCAATCAGTATAAGCTATTAGGAATGTACCTAGGTATAGGATCTCTGGAATATATAGTTGTATAACTCACTGGGCATGTCATTGTGTTTAAAACACTGAACTTTAAATTGTGAAAAGTTAGATTAACTGTAACTTTAGTATGTATTTGAAAGTGTCAAATTAAATACACTTATGATTAGTGTGGCACTGAAGAACATACAAATAATTTAAAACATTACATGCGCAAAATTTCTCAGTACTCAAGTGGCACTTCTACTATGACATTGAACAGTGAACTCTTCTTGTGGATAAGAACGACTTGTTGTTGAAAGTGAGAGTGTGTAAAAGCAAGCCACACCTTCTAACTCACTCTGGTTTAGGGGCTAGCGTTTTGTCGATTGCATCTCTGAGTAGTTCTAATTTTACTCAATTTAATTTAAACCCCAAACACATATTCAGTCATTAAATTGTTATCCTGATCTGATATTAACACTGACTAATTAATAAAGTATTAATTGTCATTTTAGGCTACAGCCTCCTAACATTTTCACGAGTTTGACTTTCTAAACAAATCTAATTTTAACTTTAATCATTGGGCGCCCGGTATCACATATTACCTTTTACTTTAATTCAATAGACAAAAACGTGAACCGTATTTTACTTTGCAAACTCCTGATTTTACTTTATATTTCACACATTTGGCGGTATCCTCTTCGCCTCACTTACTTTTAATAAAATATCACTTCCCGGTGATTAAAATACTGTCATATCTGCCTGCACTTGCGGCATGTCAGTTTTACTCAAATACGCCACTTAAATGTGTTCAAGCAGCGAACCAGCAATAAAATTACACCTTCATTGTTGCGTCAGTTTGAAAACCCAACTACGCTTACACTGACATGTCCAAAATCTTTGCCGTTATACCACAGTGAACCGCCCCACGCTTGGCCGCGCCAGTTTACTCCTATGAACCCTTCAGAAAAGCAGTGTTTAATGTAAGAAATCTTAATCAAGGGGTCGCGCTCAGTTCCTATGTGATGTTTACGTTCCCCAAACAACATGCTCTACTGAGGTAAGGGTCATAGGATATAAACTATAAAACAAGAAAGAAAGGTGACAAGATGTAAAATAATAACATGATTTAATGACTAATAGTGCATAAAAAAAATAAACAACCATAAAATATAAAACAATCCTCCCTGAATTTCCCATGATAGGAATATCTATAAATTTGAGGAGTCAGACGGATCTCCCCTTTTATTTAAAATGTGGATCCTGGTTCCACTACCTTGCAATTTGGGTTTTATGTGCGCGTAGTGACTAACTACGAGGAATGAGTACTTTGGATGACTGTTCGTTTACAACGGGTTAACAGCCACGATGCTTACGAACACTCATCTCGTAAATCAACGTTTATGGATATGGAACATGACATTAAATAAAACCCTTAAAAAAATAATGCTGACACACGCACTACAAATCTACTATTTACAGGAATCTCCCTGAGACCCTCATTAGCGCGAAGACGCACTTGACTATGAGCTGCCAACACTGGCCAACTTGCTCAACACAAACAAGGAAATACAGCATAGCATATGACTCACTGGTCACTGAATGAAATATAAACATGGAATAAACCAACAACAACAAAGCCTGACTGGCTGACATTACTTCATATGAACAAAACTGCATGTTAAGCTAACGCTTCGGAGATTATCGTGATCCGTAGGCAACTCCCATTTATTTAAACAATTTTTACCATTGATCAGTTCTTAATTCTGTATTTAAAGTTATTACTGAGCCACACAGGCACTCTCCACTAATGACCTGGCTGGCAATCCTTCAGTTCGTCTTGTGCAACATCTCCCCTCTTCCTCAATCACCTGCCATTGTCCCACTCCAGTGTGTATAAATATAACTGACCAGCTGTGCCGTTATCTCAAGGAATCAACAGCAACAAACTCAACCACTTCAAAATATGGTCAGACATTAATCAAAATATCCAGAATTGCCCTCGCGAGGTCACAATCTGGATTTGTCATCAAGCTGCCAGAAATCAGTCTACGCTGAAATTCCCGCTTGTAATGACACAAAAACACACACTCACACACACACATATATGGGAATGACAATACGTTATTACACAGATCGGCTGAATGGATGCTCGCCGACAATTTAAAAAATATTAAAACCTACGATAGAGCTGACTGCTCTTCGTCACAAATCACATTGCTCCAAAGGCAATAATCTCATTGAATCTGATCAATAATAAAACAAAAGAAATTAATTACCCTCCAATCTACTGTATAATTATTTTACTTCAGTCCTACTTCTGAAACACAACATATCTCCGAGAGACGTTTTTAACCGCATTGCGTAACATATGCAAACACGGCCGTTCACATAGCTACGTTAGTTAAAACAACAAACAAGAAAAGAACCTTCTACTAATATTATATGCGAGCTGTTTCCATGCAAAAGGTGTGTCAGACCAAAACTAAATAGACTACGTTAATCACACAAGCAAATTATTTACAAAACAAGATATGTCCCATACACCATAAGTTAATTTATCAGATAATAATAAATATTATTCGGTACTCATCCTCAGTCAGCCACCCGTCAAAGAACATCTGCAGCCATTTCCCAACTGGATTCTTCTTATCTCATCTCAACCATCTTGATGGAGTCCTGATATTTCCAGGCTTCCTCCATGGTCAATGATGTCATCTCTCGTGCTGATTCAAAAATTAAATTATTATACACTTGATGTCTGACTACTAAATTCGCCGTTCGGGTACTTCTTTCCCCAAAGCAGTCTATTGGCGAATTATCGAAGATACTGCCCCTACAAATATAGTACTGTGACTATCTAACACTGAATTTAACACTTTTAATAATAATTTCTGTGTCCTTCATGACACGCAAAGTATAAATGTCAACGTCCTTAGACGCGCAAAGTATAAAAGCCTGTGTCCACTGACACACAAAATAACAGCCTCCGTCCTCAGACGAACCAAAGTAATAAGCCTGTGCCCTCGACACACACAATAATAATAATCTTACGTCCGTAGACGCACAGAATAATAATAAGCAAAGTCTTGGCTCTTCACACCACTTATAAATGAACTGGCCCTAGGTCTTGATGGGGGGGGGGGGGGAATTTATACAAAAATTTCACAAAATAATGATGGTACAGGAATGAAATAAATATCACTGAACTCGTAAAATAGCGCAGGTCAAGAATATGCCCATTAATCCTAGAATCGATCGTAGAGATTTTGTCTAGGCGATCTCCCGCGTGAATGCTAGCCGAGCGTGCCCACGCTAGACCTGCCGCGCTAAATAGGCATTCTTCTCTCATTGGTTCCCACATTTTCTGTAATTTGGCGGTTTTTAGCAGATCTTGGCGTCGTAGGAGTGTCTATTTTCTTCATCAGCCACTCACGTTACTGCATCATCTTTTTTTTTTAGGCGCGAATATCACAATGAACATACCAGCAGCATGTCTCACTGCGCGTCGCTTCTATTTTGAGGCGGCCAACACCTGTCCTTCTGACACATCGCTAGGCTATTTCCTTTCACAGCTAAAGTATTTAGCCTTTTGTCAATCTGCTTCAGGTATGTCCCCGCTGTCTCCAACCAATGCTTGAAATTTCCTCATCTCCGTCTGGCTATTTTCATGATGCTGGTGGAAATATTTATTAATTGAAGAAATAAAACATAGAATCATTTATCCAACAGAGGATAAAGGGTTCAATCCGCATGGCTAAAAATTTTGTGGATATCCGCGCAGGGCTTTGCTTATAACTATTTGCGGCATGAAGATGTTTCAAAAAGGCAAACAACGCCTCAGGGTATTGAGCCAAGGAATACATTAAACGAAGAATTATATCCATGTCTACCCCTTATTATTCCCGTTTCCTACGGGGTCGTGAATGAGATGCAATTACATTGTATTTGGTAAATGGTTTTAACGGCCGGATGCTCTTCCTCACGCCAACCTCATGAGAGGAGTTAATGAGAGATGAAATGAATGAATATGAATGAAACTGGGCAAGGATGTGGAAGGAAGCGGCCGTGGCCTGTCAGAAGGTAATGTCCCAGCATTTAACTGGAGCTAAAAATGGTTAACCACAGAAAACCATTTCAAGGACAATGACGGTGGGGATCGAACCCACGTCTACTGAGTCCGCTGATAGCTTGACCCATGGCCTGCGCTTTATCGAGCGTAGCTACTGCTGTCGCTAAAAGGATAAATTATGTAAATACGTTAATTTGGCTAGGATTTGACCTGGAGGGTAAAATATTTTTTTAAATGTCGTATATGTGCGAATAGCATTATGAGCAAGTTACTTTCATGAAATAAAATACTAATAATAGTTGAAATAAAGAAAAACCTAATGATGCGGAATGTAGAAATATGTATCTTTAATTTAAATCAAACAGCATGAAATCGGCCTGGTAGAAGTCGCTGGAGGATTGTAGATATAAAGCACAATATTGTCGCATATGGGCGAATAGCATTATGAGTAAGTTACTTTCATGAAATAAAATACTAATAATAGTTGAAAGAGAGAAAAACTTAATGATGCGGAAAGTAGAAATATGTATATTTAATTTAAATCAAACAGCATGAAAATCGGCCTGATAGAATTCGCTGGAGGATTGTAGATATAAAGCACAATATTGTCGTATATGGGCGAATAGCATTATGAGCAAGTTAATTTCATGGAATAAAATACTAATAAAAGTTGAAATAAAGAAAAACTTAATGATGCGTAATGTAGATATATATATCTTTAATTTAAATCAAACAGCATGCAAATCGGCCTGGTAGGAGTCGCTGGAAGATTGTAGATATAAAGCACAATATTGTCGTATATGGGCGAATAGCATTATGAGCAAGTTAATTTCATGAAATAAAATACTAATAATAGTTGAAATAAAGAAAACAATAGTTAAAAGCTAACCTTGTGGTTTAACGTGACCGTAAATCTAGCGATCATGAGCCACGGGACCTCCTTTTTACGTGGAATCTAAACCACAGGACATGGCATTTCTCTTCGAAAATCTCACATACATTGACCGGGAATCCAACCCAGACCGCCTTGGTGAGAGGCATACAGCTTGACCGCTGCGCCACCACGCCCCCCAAAACAATAGTATAGACTATATATAGGTACTGTGCCCGATCTTCCAGAGGTGTGACTGCCAGAATCCTCAGGAAGACAATGGACTGTTGTAGACAGCAGCACCCCGGCTGAAAATACTTACCGTCACAGCTAGCGTATCACAACCTGGTAACTAGGAACATATAAGGATGAACCCCTAAATAAATAAATAAATAAATATTATGGTCTGTCCTCCCAGGGACCAAAAGCACCTAAATCAAAAGGAGAGCTAGATAGCTCTTTAAATCTCGGGTCACATAGGAATGTGGATTGGGTAAATAGGCATTGCTTCAATATCTTGACCATAATATTGTACAGTACCCCAGGGGTATGCACCCCTTGGAGACCATCCCCCCATCATCTATCTAAATCTCCTAACTGGCAACCCTTGTAAAGCCAGACCAACATCCATCAACACCACAAGGACAGCTTGCCACTCTAGAAAGCAGCTCAATCCTTGCACAATTATTACACACAGCGACACATTATTAACTGGGGCAGCTATGCCATCACAATGCTGACAGCATAGCGCCGAAGAATATAAAAAGGAGTCCTAAGGAGGTCAAGGGATCTCTCCATTACCAGTCTTACAGTGCATCGGCCGCAGGCTATCGACGTTATCATCAGAGGTGAGTCAGACGTGTTCAGATCTCCTATATTTGTAACCTTTACCCTCAGATTGTACTTTTACATTGTGATCATTATTACATTCCCTGAAAGGGACTCATAATTCAACATCACCGACCAATAAACACTTGGTCAACACTCTACACCCGACTTACTATTTATACGCCTCTTTACATCCCAACGCCCTTCCTTATTCCCGTCACGGCTAGACGTGACATACGGTAGCCCAACAGTGCTAACTCAGGTATCATTGTATTCCTCGCGGCGGCTCGACTGCTAAGAGCAGCGAGTGCCACATAGCTGACACGAGCACGTTCAGTTATATAACAAGTCGATTATCTAACCAGACAGCTGGGCGACCAGCACAGTGACCCTTGCATTGAGTTCCATCCCCTAAAACACTCCTACGTTATTTATAAGAGCACCCCAACACTAAAACAACACTCTACACTGGTCAGCTTGCCCGACTACGGGAAGCTACCCCTTTTAGACACCTCCTTCTAAATCAACACAATAACTCTTCCCTTTTAGATCCTACCACCCCCAAATAAGGGATCAAAACACTGGTGGAGGCGGGGTACTACGCACAGTAGAACAGGACTCAACCAACGAGCCCTCGTAGTAAAAACGACCCCTTCCGTACCGCAAAAAGCCAAGCAAAATTGTGAATTTTTTTTCCTAGACGAGAGCAGCATTTTTGCTCCGTACTACTTATTCAGGGATTTTTTTTCTCCCAAACCAACCCCCCCAGCCCCAGACAGAATCAAAGAGATACGAAAATACACTGTCAAACACGCACAGTTTTTTTTTCTTTTCTTTCTCAAATAAGTAGACACATACTTCATTTAGCATGGCACCTCATACAGAAACAACAGAGATTGTAAGCCATAGAGGCAGTAGGGGTATGCCAATATTATTAGCATTATTGCTCAGATGCCAGAGGCACATATAAAGCCGGCAAACACAAATACGGGCACTCCAAACAAAAATCGGGGCAATACAGGGCAAACAGCCATACACCCCGTCAGAGGGTAGGACAGCGCGATTAGGATGCGCACATACGCTCTTGAATCACATATATGAACACCTCAATAGGATCCATATCCAAAGGCACGGAATACACGACCAATTAGTCACCATACATGGTCCCGTAATAAATAATGCAACCCTCGACAGGTTGAGGGTGCACTACACGATTTTACACACCCAGTACAGGGAGTTAATTCGCGAGCAAGCGTTTCTCCAACTAGCGGCCACAAAACTATACAGAGTACAAGCACACTGATACAACAATTTGCCAACAGGCCATGAGCCTCAACAGGCAGTGCGCCCAAATTTGGGGCGAACATAAGGAGCTCCGGGCTCACTAAGCCATTTTCGAGTACATGGCAGGGCCACCAGCCCAGCCGAGAGAGGACATAAGCGTGAATACGCTGACTCGACAATTTGCGAGGATGTCCCTCTCGCCACGTACTGCCACACATGGGAAGGAGGTCACCATGGCTACAGTCCAGAAGACGGCCAGGTTAGGCTCCAACAGGCTACAAGCACAAAGTTACGCAAACACACGTATGGATACGCTTCAATAATAAGCAATATACGGTAGCCAGGGGCGGTGCAGAGATTGTGAGCACCTACCCTCGCTGCCAAGGTGAATTTTTCCACCCACGGGGAAAGTTTGCGAAAGGTAAGGTTAACGGCATGACCACTAACCTACAGCCATAGGTAAGAGGTACCTACAGCTCAGCGAATAGCAAAATGAAGGGAGAATGAGTCGACAGAGGAGAGCGCTACAGAAGGCCTAGAGAATGAGACGAGGTACCAGGCTCATGAGCAAACCGGTCTAGTAATAAGGTTATTATTTTATGTTATATCATGCTTGTAAAATAAAATGTAAACCCAAAGCGTACACAAATATATATTAATGCTCAAGTGTACGCCTACGCACATAAACTTACAATATGTCACGCCATTCAACACTGCCATAATGGCAACACTGAATACACGGTTTTGTTTTTTCCTTTCTACTCTACTAACGCCCTAATTTGTGAGGGTGTTCCGTTTTATCCCAAACCAATAAATGCACTTTGAATATTTCCCTTAAATTATACCCTGGAACACCCATTTTTTCTCTTCTCTTCTATCTTTCTCTTAGCAGGGAGCACTTTTTCCCCAAAATAAAGCCAGACGGCACAATTTCTCGTCTAGCTGGGTTTTTCCTCCCTGCACAACTATGTAACGGATAAGTATCAAAACCATGTTTTTTTCCTTCTTTTTGAAACTCGCAATATGCCAACAATGGCAATGTCAATTTTTTCTCAATGTCAATTTTTTTTCTCAATGTCAATTTTTTTTCTCAATGTCAATTTCCATTTTTACAATGTCAATGTCAGTGTTATATATATATCTGTACATCCCATAACCCTCCCCTCTGAACACGGGCTGATCTCACACCTACACTTCAACACGACATCACCCATTCTATACGACGACGCCGACGACGACGAGGAAGACACCACCAGAAGATACGAGGGGGCTTCAAGAACAACTACATCAACATACCAACCCCAAGTTCCGTTCCCGTTCGCGGGGACGCGAACTAAATAGGGAAAGAGGCTTGTACAGTACCCCAGGGGTATGCACCCCTTGGAGACCATCCCCCCATCATCTATCGAAATCTCCTAACTGGCAACCCTTGTAAAGCCAGACCAACATCCATCAACACCACAAGGACAGCTTGCCACTCTAGATAGCGGCTCAATCCTTGCACAATTATTACACACAGCGACACATTATTAACTGGGGCAGCTATGCCATCACAATGCTGACAGCATAGCGCCGAAGAATATAAAAAGGAGTCCTGAGGAGGTCAAGGGATCTCTCCATTACCAGTCTTACAGTGCATCGGCCGCAGGCTATCGACGTTATCATCAGAGGTGAGTCAGACGTGTTCAGATCTCCTATATTTGTAACCTTTACCCTCAGATTGTACTTTTACATTGTGATCATTATTACATTCCCTGAAAGGGACTCATAATTCAACATCACCGACCAATAAACACTTGGTCAACACTCTACACCCGACTTACTATTTATACGCCTCTTTACATCCCAACGCCCTTCCTTATTCCCGTCACGGCTAGACGTGACATACGGTAGCCCAACAGTGCTAACTCAGGTATCATTGTATTCCTCGCGGCGGCTCGACTGCTAAGAGCAGCGAGCGCCACATAGCTGACACGAGCACGTTCAGTTATATAACAAGTCGATTATCTAACCAGACAGCTGGGCGACCAGCACAGTGACCCTTGCATTGAGTTCCATCCCCTAAAACACTCCTACGTTATTTATAAGAGCACCCCAACACTAAAACAACACTCTACACTGGTCAGCTTGCCCGACTACGGGAAGCTACCCCTTTTAGACACCTCCTTCTAAATCAACACAATAACTCTTCCCTTTTAGATCCTACCACCCCCAAATAAGGGATCTAAAACAATATTTACTTTTAAACCTCCTGCACGATAAATCAAAATAGCAAAGATCTATAAAAACATTGCAAACAAACGTAAACACGTGCTTGCATTTATTGATAAATATCCCCCACCAGTCACTACAAATTACAAGTAACAATATAAATGCAAAACAAGAAACGACACGATTGACTTCAAAACGTCAATAAACAGCGTATAGAAACACTGACGTGATACCTGCATATATAAACTAAACTAACAAGAATCGATATTAACCTACTGCGCCCAGGAATTCAGGATCGACGGAAATAAAAAATAGTGATAGAGTGAATCGATGAAAATGACTCCAATGACGATGGCCTGTCGTCATCACAACTGCAATGTTGAACTCTATACATGTTCGACTCCTGAATCCTGTCGTTACCTCCAACTAAATCAAATTAATCTAAGATATTAATTAATAAAATCCTGAAAATGATAATTTTGACTATATACAATCGTTAACCTACTTCGCTAAAAATCATTGCTGAAATACTACTATTTAACTGAACTCCACCGGCTCAATAATAATATTGACATATTCCACTAACAGTGTATTATAATCATGTGTTCTGTAGTTACAATAGGGTCAATAGTCCAGTCAACTAAGCCCAGAGTAAGATGTAATTCACTCCTAACTAGTCTTCACTTAAATAATGATAATAATAATAATAATAAACAATAAGCCTCTCGTAAGACACCGTGGAACCTTGCTTATGACACAGACTGTACTCGTAACGGGACCACACACCTGATCGCTCGCCCTTCGTTGCAAGAACACATACAAATATCCCAAGATTCTAGCTACAACGTAATTCATTCCATCTCAAAAATACCGCCATGTGCCAGGCTTCTTCATCTCAATAATGAACTCCCTTTAATACGAAGCAATATCTTTCCAAATCTCACATCACACAAGCGGGATTCCTAACAGTCGTCAGATCAACAAGCTGATTCTGGATACATTTCTGTGTTGCCATATTTCTCTGTGGCTCTCTCACAACACGGGAGCAATTCAACAGTGACGCTGTCGCACCAACAATAATAGAACAAGACGTCAATAAGGCCTAACCTTCGCCTCCATGAACTGATTAAAATCAAGTTTCATGTTTGTACTAACACAACCTCCTAATAATAATAATAATAATAACAGCTGTCTTCCAACAATCTCCCAATAGGCTGCTCTCAGGTTCCATATAAAATACTAGGTGTCGTTATGATAAAATAATTACATAATAGCTCCTGAATTAAAGCATCAATGCTTTCTTTACAATGTAAACAATGAACTATAGCAAGCTTTCATCCTTAAATCCTTACAATAATTGCTTTAATTACACCAAAGTGTGTCATTCCTCAACTAGGAATAATTTCTGTTTATCAGTCTCAACTCCAATGAAAGCGTAATATTGACTACTAGTCTTTAATGACTACCGATAATGATAAGGATTCCTCAAAGAGAATCAACAGCTGATTTGCAAGTGACATTATCGGAACTCCATCTAAAATGAAATGAAATTCAACCTCAAAGTTGAAAATAAAAATCCGAAGAAATATTTAATATCGGAGATTACTCAAATCCGATTCAAAGTAATTAAATAAAATAGCAAAATTCAAAATCAGGATCCTGATCCTGGGATTATCTGAAAATCCTTAATCCTAAAATAGGATTATCCAAAATCCTTAAATCCAATCGAATGAAAATAATTTCGATCTCCAGTTGTATTGTATGTCTACCCCTTATTATTCCCGTTTTCCAACGGGGTCGGGGATGAGATGCGATGGAAGTTTTTGTGGCGATGGTTTTTACGGCCGGATGCCCTTACTGATGCCAACCTCATGAGAGGAGTCAATGCGAGATGAAATGAATGATGGTGAATGAAACTGGGCAAGGATGTGGAAGGCAGCGGTCGTGGCCTGTCAGAAGGTACCGTCCCAGCATTTGCCAATTTCGATCTCCAGTAAAAATTGAATATAGGATAACTCCTAAATATGGAAATTCTAAAATAAAACTAATCCTTCAATCCTAACTTCATGACAATGTCCTCCATAAAATCCTTAATCCTTGACGAAAATCAAACTTTCAAAAATCTCGCAATCAAAATCGGTGTTATCTGTCGTCGTGAAAATCCTTCCATGAAGTAAAAGTGAAAATAAATCATGAGCTAAAATTTATAATTATCAACAATCCGAAAGATCAGAACTGGCATTAACCATAATCGAAAATACGTCGATGTCCAAAAATGCATACTGGCAGAAAAGATCTGCAATCCCAATAAGCATTAACTTGAAATGAGACTGTCCACACATAAAAGCTTCAATGTAGATTCCATATAAGCATGTTAACGAAGATGGCAAAACAGTAAATAATCACAATGAGAGTGGTTCTAAGGGCATGCTTCAAACAACTAACAACTACTGAACTGATAGTATAAATGAACTTTTCATCCTTGTGCAGGCTTCAGGTTGATTCACCGTAGCACTAAGCGTGAAACACCACGCTATGAAGAAAGAACCTCGGACCTTCGAAACGGGTCCCACTCGCTGCAAAGCGAACAAGCTTCCATCGCCTAGCGCTGATCGTCCGGTCCCCGGTTCCAGCTTGCGTTCCACCCAAGCACGTCTCTTGATAGCCACCAGCCTCCGCTCGTCTCGCTGAGTTCTCCTGGATCAACTCCCGACATCTTCTTGGTTCTCGAGCGTCAATCCGTTCCATCCTTCCGATCTCAGCCCCTCGAAGTGCTGGTTGATTTCGTTTATGTTATCTCTCAAGTATATTCAGTTCGTGCAGTTTATGTAGTCTTTCTTCTTCTGAATTTCCATGGCCACATCATGCCTCTGATTCTAATGTCTTGATACTGATCAACCATGAACACTCCTGCAGCATCGTTTAGACTACGTCTCCCCTAAGCATTCTAGCACGCGCACATCTCACTCGCAGCTAAATCGCACGTAGCAGTCCCATACATATTTATAACATTCTCCATGTTCATAATATTTTCACTCAGAATTAAAAGTTTACGAATCACACGTTTCTCCTGCATACAGTTTTATCAATAATTATTTCCAGCACTGTTCCTTAAATAGCACGCCCCTGCGTTAGCTTCAAATCAATTTCGAATACAGTTTCCCAAATCTCCACAACAAAATGGCTACTCTCTTTGTCCTTCATGCAACAGTTACATTCACGAAACGTGTCCTTTTATCACTTGAAAATCTCTCAATTCTTTTATAACTCACACACGTTACCTATGCGTGTACTTACTTGCGTTTACCACTGTTTTTCACTCGTTTCTTGTAAATTTCAATATTGCACAACATGTCTCTGTCTCTCACGGAGCACACATTCGACACGTCCGTTCGTCTTGCAAGTCACTACCAGAGTCCCTCCAACATGGTCGCGTCTTCTCCTTCCACCCTCAAATTTTAGCGTGGCAAACACCTTTTCGTGCGTGAGCATGGCTGATGTCGAATTACCATAAAACTGACGCAAATCATTACATAGATTTTAACATGGTAATTCATCAATTAAATAATGTAATTATTTCAGAGCCCCAAAATGATATAAATAGCCAGAATATCATTTTTGCTCAGATAAAATATGGTTTTACAAGTCTTCCATTGGCTGTATTTGTCACGAGACCTCATCCTAGTAACACGGCTTCTCCCATGGACACCTACATTCGTATCGTGGATAGTCTACCTTCTCAGGCGTCCAACCAGATCGCTCCTAATATCTGACTGCCATACATTCAACCGTCTAATTTTTCATTGGGCAATACCTTTTCTTCACGAATTCTTGCTTCTAAACCGGATTCATGACCACTTTCCAGACTTGGTTAATTTTCCAAACTCAATGTTAAAATTGTTCATGGGTCTCTCCATCATCATAAATCGAATTCTGGGGACAGTACCTTTCATGAAAATCACGGTCCAGTGGGGAGTTGTTGTTGATTTGCAAAAGAAAGCGCCTTGTGTTTTAAATATATAGATATGTAGTCCACACAAATATAATAATCTTGTACTCCAGTGTCCAAACGTTAAGCATAAGTACAGAATAAGCAGGGCAACAGGAAATAGACCACAAATTGCACGGCACATGCACCTACCAACCTTACGTGTTCGCTCTGTATAGGAAAGGAGTATTCCCTGCTTTGACTAGCGACGTAACCGCACGATAAACACAGCCAGTGCCTGCGCCCCATATTCCCTCAGTCGTGTTTGCCCTGTTATAGTGTGCGGAGTGTAGCCTCGTGGTGAACGTGACAACATAATGGCACAACGACGCCATTTGGACCCCGTATTGCAGGGTAGAATACTCGGCCGCGTGGAAGCAGGTCAGACTGAAGTTGCCGTATCCTTGAATGTGCCACAAAGTGTCATTTCCAGGCGTTGGAGACGATTTCGAGACACAGGAGATGTTAGTCGGAGGCCAGTACCATGTCGACCAAGAGTAACTACTCCACAGCTGGTCCAATATCTGACCTTAACCGCCCGACGAAATTGGAGTGCACTTGTAAGACAATTGTCGGTGGAGCTTGCAGCCGTCTCAGGGGTTGCTGTTACCCGGCAAACTGTGTACCGGAGGCTCAGAACAGCAGCCAGACGTCCAGCGGTGTGCGTCACGCTCTCTCCAGTACAGAGACGGGCCCGTTTACTGTGGAGCCGTCAACGTCGAAACTGGACCATGAATCAATGGAGGCATGAGCTCTTCACAGATGAATCCCGCTTCAGTTTGCAGAACGATTCCCGTCGCACATTAATCTGGAGAGAACCGGGTAGCCGATACAACCGCAGGAACATCGTGGAACGGGACCAGTATGGTGGTGGTGGCGTCATGGTGTGGAGCGGTATCATGTTGAGTGCCCGTTCGGACCTGCACATCTTCATGGGTGGTCCGAGGAGCACTGTGAACGCTCGGAGATACAGGGGCGAGGTACTGAGACCACATGTTCTACTCTTCAGAGGTGCGGTCGGTCCAGACTTTCTCTTAATTGACGATTACGCCCGACCGTACCGCACTGCTCTGGTGGATGAATTTCTGGCTGGGGAAGACATTCATCAGATGGACTGGAAAGCGAGTTCTGCGGATCTGAATCCTATACAACGTGCCTGGGATGCATTGGGGAGGAAAATTGCATCCCGTCAGCCTCCACCAAGGACCCTCCAAGACCATCGCAATGCCCATTCGGAGGAATGGGATCGACTGCCACAAGAGCTCTTGGACCATCTGAAAGAGAGCATGCCACGTCGCTACGAAGCATGTGTGGTCGTTAGGGGTAACCATACACCCTATTAACAGCATATTTTGTTGTGAAAGGCATTGACAAGTTTTGTTAGTTGTTGTCAAAGGTACCTTAGCTATCAGAACTATTCTGACATAGTATTTTTTTATTTTTTTTGGACAAGTTGTGTGACATATGGTGTGTGATTCAGTTTCCGTTTGTTCAGCAATCCGTGTGACATCCCTATCAGGCGGTATGACCTCGTTTAGTGATTATGCTTAACTTTTAAACAATAGTGTATAATAAAATAATTGGGAAGGAATTTTATATTTTACTAAAACTGAAATACCAAGATAAGACTACGTTTATGGTTTGAGATACTATGCACATCACGATTGCCCATTGAGTCCCAGCTTACTTGATTCTGCCATCCGTGTATTAAAATAATTGCGAATATTATTTCACCAAGGTCATTTCTCCTGAAGGGAGGAGCGAGTCAAGTGTTCTGAAACACGCATGCACCCAGGAGCCAGTTGGCCTGCCCCACTGCACTTGCAAGTGCTGGCTGTCCTTTTATTACAGTATTCGTTCTTAAAGGTGAGCACAAAACGACGATTCAAATGACGGGGCGTAGGCGAACCTCAATGACAGATGTTACAAGTGGTTCTGTGAAGAACTAGATAGCCTATTTTCATATAGCCCACTGGTCTTCTTCATTAAAACCCCCCTGCCTATTAAAAGGATTTCCCATGTGATATACTAAATAGATTTTGGTTCACGACCCATTTCTTCACCAACACCATACGTGCTAGAATGTATAGCTCCCCCCGCGAGGTGCTCTGTAATGAACCTCGGGAGTTTATTTCTAGAAAGGTAAAATGCAAGGTTTCTACGATTTAAGAAAATTAAGCTACATAGATTTGTGCCATTAGATAATGATTTTTATCATAGACCATCATACGAGTCATGTTTTCAATCGCCTGAATAAGATACGAGAAATAAAAGAACAAGGTTTTAAAACTTCGAACTGATGTATTTTTTATTATTCGTCTAAAATTGCGGCAGTTAGAGAGTCATGTGGACGAAGGAGGGCCAGATTTAATGTTAGTAAGTTAAAGGACGCAGCAAGCTTGCAGGTGTGCTCGCCCCAACTAAAATAACCGCTTTGAAGTGCTGACAAGAGAGACTGGCGAGGAAGATATTTAGGGCCAGTGGAAGAAAGTGAAGGAGACCGTTACACAAACCAGCGATGACGTCCTTGGGGTAATGGAGCATCGTAGGGAAGAATGAATTTCCCAAGATACCTGGGATGCAATATAACAACGACAAAAGGCGAAATCGAGGGTAAACTTGGCCCGGACAAGGGAAACCAAGGAAAGTGCGCAAGAAGAGAATATAGGGCGGTGAAAAGGAGCTCCAAAAGGAGAAATGTGCATTTGTCAACAGCCTGACAACAGTGGCAGAAGCCAGCCACTGGGACAGCAAGGCCTTATACAACATAACTAGGTGGCTATCCAAGAAAAACTTCAGCAGCTCTAAGCCAGTCAGGAACAGAGATGATAATCTTCTCTCAACACTGGAAGTTCAAGTGCAGAGGTGAATGAAAATGTAGAGAATGTATTAAATTGTAAGACAATTCTTGGTACAGAAGAGCAAGCTACAAGAGAAGAGAAACTTCCACAAGATCGATGAATCAACACAGAGCCGCTTAGGAAAGAGGAAATTGTCCAAGCATTTAAACAGTTGATGAATAGGAAAGCCCCAGGATTGGACAATATTGAAAGCAGACGCCTAAAAATCAACGAAAATACTTCAACTACTCTTGACAACCATCTGAAAAGAGGAGAATATACTATGCAATTGGAACAAAGGAATACTCATTAATCTCCCAATGAAAGGCAATCTGATATTTTGCGACAACTGACAGGGCATCACACTGCTGGAGATTCCAAGCAAGATTCTGTCAAGAATAATTCTATACAGGAATAAAGTACGGGTGGATGCCGAATTACGATGCGAACAGGCAGGATTCCGGGAAGGACAGTCTTGCACAGTTCAGATTAACTCATTGAGATTGAGTGCTGAACAGTCAAATGAAAATCAGTCAGCGATCGGCATGATGCTTGTTGACATTGAAAATACGCTCGACAGCATAATCTGATGCAGACTGTGGAGAACATTAGAAAATGTAGGCATTCCTGAGAAGATTATTAACTTATGTAGAGCATGTACGATGCGTGAAAGTGTCAAGTGTAACACCAAGGTGAGCTTTTGGACCCTATAGAGATAATAACTGAGGTGATACAAGACTTCTTTCTCTCATCTGTCCTGGTTCTAATAATATTGGATTTGGTCATGACTCAAGCGGTAAACCGACGAAGCGGGATTCAGTAGAGTCTCAAGAAACGCCTGAAGGATTTGTATTAGGCTGATAACCTTTGCCTTCTAGCTCACAGTTTCAAGGATATGGAGATGAATCTGAAAGATTGGGAATGCGAGGCTTCCAAGGTTGGGCTGAAGATCAACGCCCAAAAGACGAAGGAGATGCGGTTCAAGAATCTGAACTGGAGCTGAGACCTGGGGATCCAGTGATCGAGAAAGTGGACAAGTTGTGTTAACTTAGTAGCCTCGTTACCACCGATTGAGGGACCAGAGAGGATATCATGTGCTGCATCAATAAAACCAAGAGATCCTTCGCAACTCTGTGCCCAATATGGAGGTCCGATGGATTGAGAATGAAAACCAAACTACGGATTTTTGAGGGTAATGTAACATCTGTCTTGCTTTATGGATGTGAAACCTGGAAAGCGACAAAACCCCTGGCTCACCTGCTATAGACATTCCTTAATATCATGAGGACATGGTGGCCAAACGTCATCATCAACACTATCCTTTGGAAAGAAGAAATCAAGTGCCTATTGTATTAGAAATAAGACGGTGGATATGGAGATGGGTGGGGCATACGCTAAGAAGATCGCAAGGCCACGTTGCAAAGGTGGCACTCGATTGGAACCCGCAGGGAAAACGGAAAAGTGGCAGGCCCAGGATGACATGGCGTCGGACAGTAGAAGAGAAAAGTCAACAACAGAGAGAGCAAAACCCTGGCTAGAAACAAAACGAGTTTGAACTACTTCGTTGCAGCCATATGCTCCCCATAAGGAGATAAAGGCCATCATGTATTTCTCACATTCACAGATGTATTTTCAGATTGTTAAAATCACAAGAAACTTGCCGCTAGACGTTTTGGGCAAGTCGAAATGCAATATCACAGCAGGTTTCAAGTAAATACTTATTTTGATGTAAATCTAAAAACTCACTGAAATATCCTTCATTTATGTGAATTGATATTGTATTATTGCAATTTCAGACACTTCCCGCCAGTGGTGCAATATTATTCATTCACTTCAGTCGGAGAATAATCGTGATTCATCAGTAATTACAAGATATATGGCAGCCAGTTGGTTGCAGTAAGGCAGCATCAAGGATACACGATAACCATTTAGCATGCTCGACTAATAGAGTGCTTTCAGATAATGCGTTATATAAGTGAGATACCCTGGAATATCAGTTGAACACATGTTGCACAAGCTTCAATAAAATATGGCATATGGCTCTCAATAATTTAGCCCCATGTCCCTTTAAATTCTATGCTGAGGGATTAAATGGTATGGCTTAATTTGGGACTTTTGGTACTAATAGCACAACTTGGAAGTAAGCCGATTTTTATTCTATATCACTTCGACACAAAGCTTATGGACAAATCGTATTTTTGAGGTAAAATGATTGAATGGATTAGCCTGTTTGAAGTTCTGGCTCACATTGGAGTGCATTAATAGCCCCGATTGGCAATGCATTAGGTAGAGATGACAGTACTGTGTGAATTGATGCTTTGATGGACCTTAACGTTCCATTTGCTTATTCCATTTAAAAACCGACATTCTCATCAATTCTGGTGGCTCTCCACCCACCTGCTACGAATTACTTTTTTTCTATTACATCATTCTACCTCCTTCTATCAAGTGAGTTTTTCAGCTGTTAGGATGTGTTGAGGATATGAAGTAGAAGCAGTAAGGTTGTGAACCAGCAAATTAAAAGGTCTGGCGGGATCAAGTTTCGAGCCTCGGTCCTTGGATAGAGTATCGGGACCGAAATTGAAACAGTCATGAACATACTTTTATTTGCTTTGCATATGATTCGGAATCACCTACCACCTCTGGAGCCATGATGACGCAGCCTTCCTCCAAGGCTGAGTAGGCTCAGTTCCTGTTTGATAAATGGGACTTTCAGGGTGAAATGTCACAGTCGGTGCCTCAGAGTACTCGTAAAGATAATATAAATGGGTTGTGATCACGAGATAAACGGTCACGTAAAACTACAAACTTCCTTCTTCCCTCCCTCCTTCCTTCCTTTCTTGATTTCTTTCATCTTTCGTATTTATAGGTACCTATTCACTAGCAAGACCGGAGAACTCCAAGGACTATGTGATGGCTCGATCACCCCTTGCTCCTTCATCTCTTCTACCATCCGGTCGACTTCGTCTTGCTTGGCGAGCGGGACACGTCGAAATGGGGCCCTAATCGGTGCGCTGTCCCCAACGTCGATTCTGTGCTGGACCAAGCTTGTCCTGCCGAAGTCTTTGCTCCCCACGGAGAAGACGTCCTGGAATTCGCGTAGCAGGTCCTGAAGTTGGCGTGATTGTTCCTCGTCTAAATGGTCCTGGGATCCTTGGTACAGCTTCTGTAGTTCTTCTGGCAGTGTGCGTCTTCTTCGGTTGTCCGTCCGTCGTATCTGTGATGCGGGCAATCCAGGTAACGGGCTCGCAGACTCCTAGGTTGGTGTCCCGGTGAACATTAATGTCGTAGTCGTTCAGGTTGGACAGGCGGACGTACGGCCGAGACGTCGTGTTGATGAGAGTCTTGGCAACTAGCAATCCTTTTGTCTGGATGTCCTCATATTTTGGCTCGACGACAGCCGCCACTCCCTCAGCAGTTCCGTCGACAATTACGGCAGCGCTGACCTCCGTCCTGGCGGGAACGATGACGTCTTCTCTCAGCCTTACTCGTCGTGCTGTGATGGACTCGTGCGCAGGTTGCAAAGCAAGTTCCTCACCTCCGAAGTGCAGAGTGTTGGTACTCAGATCCAAGATGATGTTGTTCTGGTCCAGGAAGTCCAGTCCGATGATCACTTCATTTGATACGTCAGCCACAAGCACTGGATGCTTTATCGCCCGTCGACCAATGACGAACTCCAGTGAAGCTTTGCCATGTACCGGTGCGGTCTCTCCGGTCGCGGTTATTAGCTGGAGGTTCCTTTGTGTGGGTTGCACTCTCCACTTCGGGATCACGGTGGGACTGACGATGGTCCTCGATGCTCCCGTGTCGATTAGCATGGGCCAGCTCTCTCCGTTGACGACTCCGTCGACCATCAGGCTGCTATTGTCCCTCCGTAACTTCGTCACACGAACCTGGACTGCCGGGGCTTGACGACTGTCACAAGCCAACCTTTGCCCACCAAGGCTGGCTAATACTCGTTTCCCTGGGTCGCGCGGTTTTCAGACGACTGATTTCCCGTCGGATACCCTCGGCGGCGGCGATCACCACAGTCCTTGCTCAGGTGGCCTTTCTTACCGCAGGTCCAGCAGGACGGCAGTCCTCTTCCGGGCCGCCTCTCCGGTTGCCTTCCGGCTGTGTCGTTACTGGTGGTGCCGCGACTATCGAAGAAACGGCTTAGCGCCTCTATTAATTCGTCGGCCAGGGGCTTGGTCTCGTTGGTTTTTACTGGCTCGTCGACGTCCACTTGACGCATCCGCGCGTGCATTCTGGATGCCTGTTTTGCCGTCTCGAACTCAAGTGCGTGGCTCAGCACATCTGCCAGGGTCTTATTGCGCGCGAGTCGCAGCGCCTGTTGAGTGTCCGAGTCCCGTAGCCCGTCGGTGAAAGTCTGCGTCGCAATCTGTTCCAGAAAGTAGGCCGGCGCTGTTGGGTGGGCGAGCCTTACGAGGCGTGCGATGTCCATCTCGAACTCCTGCAGGGTTTCCGCGTTCTTCTGTACCCGGGTCCGGAGCTGCATCTGGTAGGCCTGCTGAAGATGGCTATCTCCATATCGGGACTCCATATGGGCGATCAGTGAAGCGTAGTCCTGGGATCCAGTCGGGATGGTCTGAAGGACGTTAAGGGCGTCACCTCTCAGCGCTACAATGAGAGCTGTAGCCTTTTCTGTGTTGTTCCAGTTATTTATGGAACAGGCCGCCTCGAACTGACGTAAGTAGGTGCTCCACGGGACCTTTCCGTCGAAGGTTGGGGGCGTCACTCTGCTATGTCCCGTTCCTGATATTCCCGGTGTAACGGTGGGCGGGCGTTGGCGCAGCTCGGCAACTTCCTCTCGTAGAGCGTTGAATTTCTCTTCCACCCCCGTCAGTGGGCGTTGGCGCAGCTCGGCAACTTCCTTTTGTAAGGCGTTGAATTTCTCCTCCACCCCCATCAGCGGGCGTTGGCACAGCTCGGCAACTTCCACTTGTAAGGCATTGAATTTCTCCTCCACCCCCATCAGCGGTCGTTGGCACAGCTCGGCAACTTCCACTTGCAAGGCGTTGAATTTCTCCTCCACCCCCATCAGCGGGCGTTGGCGCAGCTCGGCAACTTCCACTTGTAAGGCGTCGAACTTCTTTTCCACTGCTGCGACTTCCTCACGTAGGCCCTGTTCTAATTCCCTTTGGCTCTCCTCTAATTTCGTCAGCAGACACTCTTCCAGATTTTTCTGGCCATCCAGAAATTTGGCGGTTAGGTCCTCTGCTAACTTATTCTGGCCGTCCTTCAGGTCCTCTGCTAGCTTATTCTGACCGTCTTCTAATTTGGAAGTTAGGTCCTCGGCTAAACTTTTCTGGCTGTCTTCCATCTTCTTCAGGTCCTCCGCTAACTTATTTTGACCGTCTTCCATCTTCTTCTGGCCGTCTTCTAGCTTCTTCTGGCCGTCTTCTAATTTGGCAGTTAGGTC
Source organism: Meconema thalassinum (assembly GCA_946902985.2). NCBI lineage: Eukaryota > Metazoa > Arthropoda > Insecta > Orthoptera > Tettigoniidae > Meconema > Meconema thalassinum. The sequence goes on along the minus strand of OX336389.2, from coordinate 1,061,246,074 downwards.
CTTGGTTAAATTCTTCTGGCCGTCCTCCATTTTGGTTTCCATGCCATTTAACTTTTCTAGCAATGCTGCCAATTGCGCCTCCATTTTAGTTGTTTGTCTTGTAAAGGGCATGCACTCACAGGAAAATTAGAGAAAATGACCTGCTCGGGTTTTGAAACCAGGACTGCCAGGTGTTGTGCTTGTGCTTGAGTTCGTAATCCGGCTTCTGACACCAGTTATTACGTGCCACCCCCCTAGTGGCACTTTTGTTAACTGGATTACGGTGGGTAGAAAGCACAACACCAATTACTGCTTTAAAGAATTATTTAACTTTATTGTGGCCAGAAAGATACACTACTCAACAGCAAATACAAGCAATTATTACCTTATTCCAGTTTCCTCACGTCGAGAATACTTCCCCTTTCACTTGTCAACAGACCACAGTTAATCCTCTCGCTAATGGGTCCGGCCCCGTACGCTGGCTGGAAATAGCTGCACTAGGTCTGTCACTCACTGTTTTGCAACTCAACACATTTCTGTCCAAAGAAAGTGGGGAAAATCATTCTCCACTTCTCAAATCTCCATAACTGCTTCATGGACCTAAATTTGATCCTTGTGGAACTCCGGAGTTGGCTATGAATTTATAGGATTCCTACCGATTATAAAAAACGTATTGCCGTCTGCCGTTCAAGTATGATGCAATCAAGTTTAATAGCAGTTCACAGATGCCAAAATCAGAGAGGGTTTTAATTAATGCATCATGATTTAATCTAGCGAAAGCTTTCGCGATGTCTGTAAAGATACAATCAACACGGCTACGATCATGAAATGCATTAATTAAGTACTGCACGAAATTAATTAAATTAGTAGTGGTCGAGCGATTCGAGAAGAAACCATGCAGTTTATCCGTTATGTAGTTCTGAACGTGTCTAAATATTCTATTGTACAGAATGAATTCAAATATCTTTGTGGGTGCACATACAATTGATACAGGCCTATAATTTTCAATTGTGTTCCTATCTCCAGATTTGAAAATTGGGCAGATCCTAGTAGTTTTCCATAATAACGGATAAGTTTTAGTACGCAGTATCAGGTTAAATATTAGACACAGTGGTCCTCTGAGCACATCTGAACAGCCCTTTACTATATTTGGCGGAACATCATCAGGACCAACTGAATGCATGGGCTTTAGATGTTTGGCAGCCATTTTATATTCCGGCATTTACCAGGAATATCTCGGGGATAATCCATACTGACTACCGTCAGCACTGGGATTAGAACGACCCGATCGCCAGACTTGCAGCAGCTCCACATCGTATTAGTGGTGAGCGATTTAACCCACACGGATATGCCGCGGGGTTGAATTGGGTCTACTCACATCTCTTGCAGGCCACCCAGCGGCAAAATAAGTAGGGCTCACGATTAAAAACGTTTTTGATGTCCCAGTTTAAAGTTTAGATTAAACATTCATAACAGTCTCATAGAAAACGTTTTGTAAGGAAACGTCTAGAGTTTCTTTCAATCCTGATCCTCTTCAACGATTTTGCATTTAAATTTAACAAATGATTCTGCCGACTGACGTCTTGACTCATTCCGAGGGAAGTGTTACGAAGGTCTTTCAGTTCACAAATCCAGTGCAAGGAATAAATGCACAGTGGAGCGGTATACCGTTATGAGAAATACCGGAATACCGCTGTAGTTTAAAGCTGCTGAAAGGAAAAACTACATATTGAATAAATCAATGGTTTGTACATCACCGAACAGCTTGCAGAAAATCAACCTCCATCCCAGAGCATTTCCCACAAGAAAATTACTCCATCATCGTTGACATTCTGGTAGAGGCGTTGCACATCATCCCACCAATCGACCTTGTAGTAGACATCTTGGTATGGATTCTTAAAAAGAAATGTTCAAATTAATATCCTATCCTGCTAGAATTGCTATGAGCTACTGGCTTTCACTCAAGAGTCCTGGGCGATTACTCCGCGAAGAACCGGCCCTATCTAAGCATTCGCTTGGTTCACACGCACATATATATCACAAAAATTACACAAAATAATATTACAGTATAGTCTGCCACACAGCTGGCTTTTAAAGGTCTCTCAAATTATTTATGCCGAGTAGCGCTTATCTCAACTCGAGATCTCAACTCCACTTGGCGTGAACTCTGCTCCCTAGAGCTTAATAAAAATGTTTGTTCAAACTGACGTGAACTATGCTCTTCCGAGCCTGATTAAAATGTGTCCTCAAACTGGCGTGAACTAAGCCCCTCAGAGCCTGTTCAAATTGTGTCCTCAAACTGGCGTGAACTAAGCCCCTCAGCGCCTGATCAAAATGTGTCCTCAAACTGGCGTGAACTAAGCCCCTCAGAGCCTGTTCGAATTGTGTCCTCAAACTGTCGTGAACTAAGCCCTTCAGCGCCTGATCAAAATGTGTGTCGAGCTACTCTCCAACGATCAATTTATTGGAAACTGGCAGAATGGAGTAGGGTGAGAAAAATGATCTGCAGTTTTTAACTCACAGACTTGGGATTAGTATCAATCTTCCTCTTTTTATCTGAACGTCTCAATGCACTCATGAGGAATCATATCGGATCAGCGGTTCTTCATACATGTGGTTTCCCGCATTTTCTATGGCACGCTCATTTCCGCGTGGGCCAGGCTTCCTCTCTTCTGATTCGATGATTCAATCGAGTATCGGTTGGAAATTCACCTCTGGCACGACCATAATGACGCCAAATCGTATGCGCGCTCACCCTGACTTTGGCCTTGAACCCGACTTACCAGGTCGTCCACAGGAATAGCTACCAACGCCACTTCTGTCGCAAGCGATTGCAACACTCAACTTACCTTCCGTATCCCACTTCAACATGCACTGCCTGGATATGAATAATAATAATAATAATAATCATGAAAACGTATTGATCGGCAAATCAATAAGGGTTCATTTATCCTCAGCAAGGTTTTGAAATTCGAAGCAAGTGATTGATTTGGATTTTAAAAACATCTCCACTGTAGTATAGATAACATCAGTTAAGTACCTCATTCGTTTGCCTGGGTGTGCATTCCTTTGTCCGAATTAGCGGGCGCGCTTCTCGCTGCATGTTCCCCTCTGATCTGTCATTCACACGTCTCGTTAGACCTCCCCTCTCTCACTCAAACAATAACAACTTCGGCCAGACATGCTGTCTTGTTTATAAACAAAAGCTCGCTCTCCCAGCTAACACGTAGCCTCGTGCATTTGATTGTGGGCTCTCAAATTATTTTTTGCAATATGATTGTGCATTCCTTGTCCCGTTTACTCATCAAATGGTTCCCTTCTGTAATATGGCTTGAGATTAGCACTATTGAAAACAGAATTAGCGCCAGTGCTCAATTCTTCATGTCTATAAGCATTGTTACCCAAATTTTTGATAATACGGAACGGGCCGTCAAATTTCGCGCAAAATTTTGCGAATACTTAGTTTTTAGGATCTGATATCGGTGGTCTCCGAATGAGCACTAATTCCTGTTCCTGAAGTTCACGATGAAATTTCTTCCCTCTGTATCTCCTCAATCTTCGGTCCGCCTGGCTCCTCATATGTTCTCTAATTCTCTGGATTCGCAACTCATGCGTTAACAAAGGGTCCCTTGGGCAAGGAATAATCTTATCCCAAGATCTTTCAGGCATCCTGTTATGGTGTACAACTAGTGGGACTTGACCAGTCGACTCGTGCTTCGTACCATTCATGCACCTCTCGATATCTTCTACTCGATCGACCCACTTATTATGATCATTCGGAATCATGACGCGGTAATATTTGGCAACACAGCAAATCGTTCTTTCACTTGGATTCCCACAAGGGTGGCGAATGCTGGATAGAACATGTTTTATTCCTAAGTTCTCTAGACCTTGCCTAAAATCATTGCTTGTAGAATAAGTTCTATGGTCCGATAATATGAATTCCGGCTTGCCAAGCGTCGGAATGACTTTGTTCTGGATTCTGCTAAGGACTTGCTTTGATGTCGTCTTCTGGATTGGACATAATACTACCATCTTGGAAAAGACATCGACACATACTAGAAGGTGTCGGTATTCTCGTTTTCCTTTAACTAGAGGACCAAAACAATCAATTGCGACGAGTTCGCACGGTTTCTGCGGTAATAAAGGTTTTGGAAATTGTTTCAGTATGTAATTATTGGGCTTAGTACGCTGAGATGCGTCACAAGTCCTAATTACTTCAACAATGGTGTATCGCATCTTTGGCCATGTAAACGTTTCTCCTAAGTTGCTTCGGTTTTATCAATCCCGATATTGCTAAGTTTTCATGGACATGCCATGGCAGTCCTCTCTGTAACGATGCTGGAACTAGAATTCGAAGTTTGGTGTGATCATCATCCACGAACGTGTGAAGAAAATTATTAAGGTAATGGAATTTTGCTTCCTTTGCACGGGCTTCACGATATTCAGATGAATCAGGCTGTAGTTCCTTCTTATAAATTTTGATCATCATCATCATCCACGGGTCCTTCTCTTGTTCCTTCTGAATTTCTTTCAATTTATCCAAAAATTCGCGAGCCTTAGGTGGTAATGCTAGGTGTTGTACATCTACTGCTGTCTCGTTCTCCTCTTCAGGGTTCCTACTTAAAGCATCCGGTATAATGTTCATCCTTCCAGGGCAGTGTTCTATGGTGATATCGAACTGCTATATATAAATAGGCCAACGCGTAACTCTTTCGCTTGCCATCGTTGTTTTGAATAAGAAAGTCAGCGCATGGTGGTCAGTTCTGACAACAATGGAATACCCGAAGATCATCTTCCGCCATTGTTGCAGCGCGTACAAAATTGCTAACAACTCAAGTTCTGTGACGGTGTAGTTTCTCTCGTGCTTCCTAAGCTTACGACTAGTAAATGCCACATATGATCGATTCTTGGGTTCACCAGCGTCCTCTTGGTAAAGCATCGCGCCTATCCCAATCAACGAAGCGTCTGCTTGAATCACAAAATTCTTCCCGAAGTCTGGATATCCTCACTTCACACAATTCTCAAGTAGGTCTTTCGTGGTTCTAAAGGACCTGTCGCACTCCTCATTCCATGACCATCGATTAGATTTATTAAGCATCTCTTGCATTGGTGCCACTCTCTCCGTATACCCAGGATAATTCTCCTTAAAGAAACCTGTCACCCCCAAAAATGCTCTATCATGTTTCACTTTAGTTGGTGTATGGAATTTCTTAATTGAATCTTTTTTCGCCGGATTTGGTCTCAAACCTTCAACATCAATTATGTGACCCAAATATAGAATCTCGCTCTGGCAAAAGTGCGATTTCTTCAAATTAATTTTGAAATTCATGGTTCTCAAATTATCCAATAGTTTGTTTAGGTTTACCAAATGTTCCTCCATCGTTTCTGACGCAATGAGTATGTCATCAACATATCTTGTAGTAAAGCTTTTGACCTCTTTAGTTAGATTCCTGTCTAGTGCTCTTATCAACGCACATCCCGCTGTTTTCACACCAAAGGGCATACGAGACCAGATATAGCTTTGGTTATCAAATAAAAATCCCGTCAATAACTGGGATTTTTCCTCAAGTTCCAGGTGGTAGAAACTGTTCATTAAATCGACGCTGGAATAGATCTTCTTCCCAAGGAATCTCTTCAAAACATCCTTGATCCTTGGCGCTTGGTCGTGCTCGATTAACAGTTTGCTATTTAAAGCCCGTGCATCTAGGCATAATCTGATTGATCGATTGGGTTTGGCCACGGCCAATATTGCATTTAAATATGGGGTTGCTGCTTTTCTAATCATTCCAGAATCTAATAGGTTAGTAATAATGTCCTTCACCTGAGCGACATGATTCTCAGGGATCGGGTACAATTTACTCTTAAATGGGGTCCAATCGGTAAGTTGCATGACATACTGAAAATTTAATACTTTTCCAGGGATCGTGTCGAAAACTTCCTTACGATACCTCAAAATCTCCTCTAATTTGCTTGTGTCGGGTTCCCCTAATATTGCCTCCTTAAGTCGCTCCTGAAGTAAAATTTCAAATTTAGACGCGTTAATTTCTTCCTCCGCCAAATGTGTCCAAAGTTCGTGCGAAATATCTCGACCGTCAATTCCAATAACTGCTGTCTCGCTCACTCGTCCCTCCGTTGATCGCCTCATTAGTGCATTCTTCAATTACCCAAGTATTTGCCTCTCTCTCTAGTGGACTTTCTTCCATGTGCAAACCAACGTGACTCAGTCCCTCAAATTGTTTAAAACTCACAGTGTTATTACGTAGATCAATTATAGCGTGGAATTCACAACTTAAGTTGGCTCCCAGAATAACATTATAACTCATCATTGGTATCACGATAAAAGTTTGTGAAAAAGTGTGGTTTAATATCTCCAGATCTAAATATGCTTGGTGCTTGCAAACTATTGTCTTGTCAGGAATAACTCCTCTGACATTAATACCTGGAAAACGCCCTCGCGGGAGGCCACGGAACACTTTCATGAGATCTTTCCTACATAGCTCTGGCCTACGAAATTATGAAATGGTCAAAAGGACAGCACAAGACCGAACAACGTGGAGAAGACTCATTGTAGGGGCAGACCAGTCGCTTGACTGAAAAACATGATGATGATGACAATAATTAATGGTACAGGCATAATTGGAATGGTTTGATTATATGCAATTTCTTTCAGTAATACTTCCGTGACTAAGCTCACTTGGCTACCCGTGTCGATAACTCACCTCTCTCTAAGACCTCCAATACGAGCATAAATAATTGGTAATTGTCTGATTACATTCGCTTGCTCCTTCACCACTTCCTCCAGGCAATCGTCCGGGAATGCTATCCACTCTTCAATATTCGCAACAATCAATCCCTCTCGTTCCCTGGCTTCCTCCGTCCTCAGGCTATCTTGTTTTGTTGTGATCGGGATTTTTTTTATCGTGCGACCCATCTGTTGAGTTTTGCCGGTGGTCATCCTGTCTCTCCTGCTGACGTAGTAAGCTTTCCGCTCCCGCTTCGTGGTGATTATCTGGACTTTTCTGTTTGCCATCGCAAGCCCCCACTTCTCTTTCTCTGTTTCCTCCTCTTCAATTCGTCCAAATATTTTTGCAACTCAACGTAACGCTCGTTCCAATCATTACGGTCTTCTCTCTGGTTTTCTTGCCGATAATTCTTCTGATTATTCCATCTACCGTCCCCGTTCCTCTGATATGGTCTATCCTGCCTTTGGTTTCCTCTCCAGTTAGTGTATTCTCGCTGGTACGTCCTCTGATTATTATTGTTATTCTGATTGTTGTAGTTATCACGGCGATTTTGGAAGAACCTATTATTATTATTATCATTATTATTATTGTATTGGTTTCTGGGCGTAAATTGTGTGCTAGTGGGCTGTGTCTTCGTCTGATTTTTTGATTTTGACTGGTTTGATGCCCCTGAACTATTTCTACGGTATTCACGCATTCCATATTTCGTCTCCCGCTCTGTGGACTGATCATACTAGTTTTGTCCAAATGGCGGAGTATCTCCTCTGCCTGAACTGCGGTTTTTATATTTCCTGCCACTAAAAATTGCTGTATCTTCATCGGAAGCTGTTTGCAGATGGTTAACACCATGTTTTCTTCTGATGGCGGCTCATCAAAATCCCGAAATCGTACTAGCTGCTGACTAAAAAACTCAGAAAACCTTGTAGGGTGTGTAGAATGGTATTTTCTGGTATATAAATCCATCCTCAACCCCTGTTGCAATGAAGGACTCCAAAACTTCCTCAAAAATGCTTCTTTAAACTGGGCCATGTCATTGAACGTATATTTGAAGCTTTGGAACCAAATTAAACTCGAGCCATCTAGAAACTTATCCACTAAACGAAGCTGTTTTGCGGGGCTCACGTGTTGGTCATTAAAATAGTCATCTAGCTGGCGCAAGAATGCTTTTGGAGTAGATCCTGAATTTTCCCTAAATTTATCTGGTTTAAAATCATTCCCCCTAATGACTTGTATGACTTGGACAGGTGTCACACCAGGTTGTGGAGTTGACGTTTCCCCTCTGTAGTTGTGGAATGTGTTGCAAGTTGTCTTTGGTCTCTTATCTCGGCTAGAATCCTCAGCTAACTTAGATCCCTCCGGACTTTCAATATTTCCGTGTTTCCCTAATGAGTTTTCTGAAGATAATAAAGTGGCATTCTCTAAAGATCTTATCTCATTTTTAACGATGAGGTCCGCGTGTATACTTTCCACCAAAGCCTGTATTCAAGAGTTATTGTCCCCTAGCCTCTTTAATATTGTCAGCCTGTCCCCCTTATTCTCATTCACCTGCTGTTCCCAATCTTTCCGGATTCTACTTTTCAAATTGTTAATTTTGTCTTCGTTGTTCTCCTGATTCTTCTCAAGCTGTTCCCCTATTTGATCTTGTATCTGCTTCTGAGTTTTAATTAACTGTTCTCCTATCTCTTTCTGATTCTTAATTAACTGTTCTCCCATTTCTTCTCGTATTTGCTCTTGATCTTTACTTAACTGGTCTTCCAGGTTCTCGCGCAAGTGCATCCTTTCTTTCTCTGTTTTAATCTCCAATCGGTCAGGTTCCTTCATCAATCCCAGCACATTGTTGTCGACTGAATTAATGTGCTCCTGTATGTTTAGATTCTTCGCCTCTATTCTGCTGAATTGCCCCTGTAATTCGTCCTGCGTGCTTTTAATCCCCGCCGTATTGTTTACACATGCTGTCTCGATCTGCTTCAGTTTGGTGGCTACCATTTCATCTAACTGTACTAGCTTGTCGTCAAATTTGGAATCTAGTTTCTTGATTTCGCCCAACTGTCTCGAATTACACTCTGCACCCTCCCCTGCCAGTTTCTCTAGTTCTATTTTAGTACTTTGATTTATTTCAAGGGTTATTCTCTCTAACTGAACTGTTTGTAAAGTTGCCTGCTCCGATAACTTGTGATTTAGTTCAACTAACTGTTTGTCATTATGCTCTCGCAACTCGTGTAAATGTTTGTCGCTATCCAATTTCTGGATTTGCAATTGCACCGTAATGTAACTGTTCACGTCATATAATTGTTTATCACTATGCTCACGCAACTCATGTAATTGTTTATCACTCTGTTCCCGCAACTCGTGTAATTGTTTATAACTATGTTCATTTATCTCCTCCTTCATGCTTTTCAACTGTTCCTCCGTCTTTGCAGACAATTGCACAGTCAATTGCGCGGACATCTGCTCCATCAACACTTTCATTCCCTCGATGCTAGCCATCGCAAAACACACGAATATACTCTGAGAAAATAGGGTCATGCACTGGGATTTCAGTCGTACACACACACATGTCTTGATATTTAAATATTACATTGATTCTGATTTAAATTAAGCTTTCAGTAGACAAACTCTTACTGAATAATTACTCTTATGTTCAAACAACAAAATAACTCCCTTGTGATCTGTTTTTAAATTCCTAAATAACAGAATTTACGAAAAACACTTTAATTAACCGAAGTTAAGTAAATGTAAAGTAAGGCAACACCTTCCTGCTTTTAACTGAGTTCACAAAATATGCAAATTTTCTAATTTTTAAGCTGGGCGCCAGAACAAGTTATAATCAAACACAATATCAACTTCTAACCTTGTTCATCATTTCTAACTTTAAGAACTCAGTGATTTTACTGATACACACTGCGGTACAACTTCACCTCAATTTACTGAATTTACTCTTGTCCTGCTAACCTGGCTTTACTTCCCAGCAAAATAAGTATGAGGTCAACAAAACAACAACAACAAACCCCACTTGGGCAGATATTTTTGGTATATGAACCCTTGCGAAGAAGCATATGAGACTCGATTTCGGGGAGTGTAACGGTTCATTTCGTAAAGTTGTTGTATTGAGCGCTTCTTAAAATGGAGGGTAACATATAACAAAATATCATGCAGGAAAAAGTGAATACCAGGATTAAGACATATGAATTTAATTAACAGATCAACAAAATTTACAATATTTACAACAAAACAAAAAGACTTCCCATATGACACCCACTTGAATTAATAAAAGTGCCAAACCAGGCCTGATCTCAGGATAGATCGTAAACCTTTGTACCAAATGGCCCAAATTATTGCAATGACATGTGCATGTGCGGCTCTTCTACATGCGGTACGATGTGTAAAATTAATGCGAGATCCGTTACCATCCAGTAAACATTCAGGGGACGAATCTGCATTATCTTAGAGCTAGACAGACACTAGGAACACATCTAAACACTAATTAACTATCCCTACACTGAATAAGACAAATAATTTTCGCATGAAATTGGAATAAAAGAATTGCCGTAGCAAACAACGTAACGCCTAGAAATGAGGACTTTTTATATCAACACAAGTAAATCAACACGTGACCAACACCAAGAAAAATACACACATGGCCGCTTGCCATTTTTATATGAAATACAAATGCACCCAACGGGGTCAAGACAAACAAAAATAAGAAATATAAGCAAAGAAAATGAGTCACAGAAATCACTAGGCTCAAGCCAACATTTACATCATAACAACAAAAATTTTCTTTTCATACGAAATGCGGTATTCGTGATGAACATGGCGAACTCCCAATAATTATTATGATCCAACGATCATTAAAGGAACACGTTTGCTACAGATAGCTTAAAGGGGTCAGTTGGTCGTAGCAGGACTGCCTACATGATGAATCACCAGACATAGACGGGCACAAATTGGAATCTGCAACATCTGTCAACCCACGTGTCAAATACCTCGGCCTGCCGTAGCAATAGCTTGGGTCTCGAAGAAGCGTGCTCCCAATAGCACTTCATATACATGTGTGTTTCAAAAAATAAATCTTAGCATTTCCCATGGAAATCCAAGAATCAGCACAGGTCCAGTTAAGGTAGCCTCCAAGAGCGCTCCCCCTTTCCAACAAAAATACAATCAATATTGATGGCAGTAGACACATTCTACCCCTCATCACGAAGAACCAATACACACACATTGACACGATACACACACCAGGATCACACGCATGGGTTTGACAGAAACCTGAAATAAAAGACATAAATATTTCCACCGACTTGCGCTCCCAATCTAGTCCGTGACTGAAGCTCCTGAAAAGGGATATAAAAAACTCAAAATATAGAACTAAGGTGTTCTACAGTGACATCTTAACGTGTTGCGCTCGGCAACCCTGGTAAAAAACCTGTTCGATAAAACATCTAATCAAATTCACCCCTTCTCCTAATGTAAATGAATTTGAATTAAAGCACCATTTATCATCCAAGACGAACTTCGCATTCGCATGTATAATATAATCCAATGCACGCGCCATGCATATTAATAATGACTCATAAGAAAAAATTACACAATCAAGCAAATTCGGTCATGGGCCAACGTACATTTAAATAGATAAGAGTGCAGGCACACAAAATCTAAATACACAAGAAAACTATGAACAAAAATTATTTACAACGTCCCGCGTCTAATCTAGCTACATATTGAATAAATCAATGGTTTGTACATCACCGAACAGCTTGCAGAAAATCAACCTCCATCCCAGAGCATTTCCCACAGGAAAATTACTCCATCATCGTCGACATTCTGGTAGAGGGGCTGCACATCATCCCACCAATCGACCTTGTAGTAGACATCTTGGTATGGCATCTTAAAAAGAAATGTTGAAATTAATATCCTATCCTGCTAGAATCGCTATGAGCTACTGGCTTTCACTAAAGAGTCCAGGGCGATTACTCCGCGAAGAACTGGCCCTATCTAAGCATTCGCTTGGTTCACACGCACATATAAATCACAAAAAATACACAAAATAATATTACAGTTTAGTCTGCCACGCAGCTGCCATTTAAAGGTCTCTCAAATTATTTATGCCGAGTAACGCTTATCTCAACTCGAGATCTCAACTCCACTTGGCATGAACTCTGCTCCCTAGAGCTTAATAAAAAATGTTTGTTCCAACTGACATGAACTATGCTCTTCCGAGCCTGATCAAAATGTGACCTCAAACTGGCGTGAACTAGCCCTTCAGAGCCTGTTCAAATTGTGTCCTCAAACTGGCGTGAACTAAGCCCCTCAGCGCCTGATCAAAATGTGTCCTCTAACTGGCATGAACTAAGCCCCTCAGAGCCTGTTCGAATTGTGTCCTCAAACTGGCGTGAACTAAGCTCCTCAGCGCCTGAACAAAATGTGTGTCGAGCTACTCTCCAACGATCAATTTATTGTAAACTGGCAGAATGGAGTAGGGTGGGGGTAATTTAGAAAAATGATCTGCAGTTTTTATCGCAAAGACTTGGGACTATTATCACTCTTTTTTTTCTGAACGTCTCAATGCACTCATGCGGAATAATATCGGATCAGCGGTTCTTCATACACGTGGTTTCCCGCATTTTCTATGGCACGCTCATTTCCGCGTGGGTCAGGCTTCCTCTCTTCTGATTCGATGATTCAATCGAGTATTGGTTGGAAATTCACCTCTGGCACGCCCATAATGACGCCAAATCGTATGCGCACTCACCCTGACTTTGGCCTTGAACCCGACTTACCAGGTCGTCCACAACGCCACTTCTGTCGCAAGCGATTGCAACACTCAACTTGCCTTCCGTATCCCACTTCAACATGCACTGCCTGGATATGAATAATAATAATAATAATAATAATAATAATAATCATGAAAACGTATTGATCGGCAAATCAATAAGGGTTCAATAAGAAGGGAGTTAGTGCACAGTTCGCTACTTCTGTGGGGGTTTGGGCGGGGAGGACCAACAGACCACTGATAAGCCAGTTTGGTGTTCCTAGGCGAAAACCCACACAATGCACGACATAAACCTAGAAAAATTGCTGAGTTTTAGTAATATGGTCTTACCGAATTTTATTGAAATCCCTCTAGCCGTTTTGAATTTTATAAGGAACACACACACATACACACACAAGGAAAAAAGTGATCTCATAAGCCTATTTTTTGATAAATGAAAATAGGCTAGAAATGAAACGCGACGTTATCTCTCTGTTCAGATCATTAGCACAAAGGCATGCGAATAACAAATGTCGTGTGAAAGTAATTGATATAGGATTGTTGAAATGGATGCTGTGGAGGACGGGTCTTCTAGTAGTCTAGTAATAACCCGAAAAGCCGTTCTGAAGAATATTTAACCGGGCGTGAAAGCCTGAACAAGTCTACTTGTTTTTTTTATCTCAGTCAGGAAGTTATTTTGTCTAAAAATGAACAAAATCAAGTTTCAATTTTCAAAATGTATTTTCTTTTACACCTCAAAATAAGATCGATTTAAAAGAAACGATGTGAAAAACTATTTACAGGTTCCTTTAAGCCAGAGGTGTCCATACAGCACGCCAGGTGTAGTGACACGCAGGTTGCATGCTGGCGTGCTTCTGGCGCAGACGGGCTTGCAGCATGGCGCACTCGCTTTCCCGTCTCACTACCTCTCGTACTGCCTTCGCTGTGTTGTGGTTGTTGGGTCAAACGTCAAACGGTAATCGGTATATTGTAAGTATGTAAATAATTTGAAACAAAACGTTTACAAGGAAAAACAAAGCAAAATAAAAACCAGCGACCGTAATTGCAATACCTTAAATGAGTTCCATGTTACCTTCTCAATATTTCTAACTGTTTTAATGCTAACCACTTATTCTTACCAGTACGGGGAAAAACGTGCGAAACACAATGCAGATGTGTCGGCACAAAACACGCATTGGATGAACAGTTTGTTTGTTCACATTACATTCGGTGAGCTGGCGATCCCAACTTGAATCACTCAGACGCCGGCAGTAAGGGCAGGCAGCCCACCCAAGAGAGGCAGGAGGCAGCCTGCTGGCGTGCGGCGCAGCTAAGCCAGCACACCGAGCATGCAAAGGCTGGACGCCGCTGCTCTAAGCCCTATCAACCCTTAGCACTTCTCAATATATTTGTCGCCTATCCTCAACGTGAAGATGCTTCCTCCTTAAATGCCATTATCTCTAGTAGTTTTGGCGTGATGAGATGAAGAAATATATATAGCCTACGAAAATTAAACTGAACCCGTAGGCCTATTTGTTCATTATCCCAGGTAAAAACGTAGGTTTAGCCGAAAATCAAAATTAAGATCATTTTATCATTCTATACTGTGTATATTAATACTTTATTATCTTTGACGTAGACACTTTGTGATTTCAACAGCCATTCACATGCTTTTACTACCTGATGGGCGAAGAACGTAATTGGTGGTTAGAAAAAGAACTGGAACTAATGAACTAATACTAAGAATTGGAAATCAATTCAAATATTACAATGCATTTTGAGATATGTTTATGATACTGGAACACCAATAGCAAGAAAGAAGAAAATATCTGAGGTTGTATTCTAACTCCTTTCGCTCTGCATAATAGTTCTACAGTAGGCAACGCTACCACATCAGCCATTAAGTCAATTTATTTATTTATTTATTTATGTATTGCCACAACAGGGCAGTGCCCCAATTACAGTAGCAAACAATTGTTTACGCACAGATAATACATGAAAACACATTGAAATACAAGATAAAATACATTAGAATACAAAATAAAAATTGAAATTTAAGAATTGATAACTGAAAATTAAAACTTATAAATTGAGGATTAAAAATTAAAAATTTAAATTTAAATTAAAAAAGAAGAACTTGTTAACAAGGAATATACACAATTTCAAGTCGCAATACCAGTAAATGAAGCATGATGTTTAATATTTGGTCACATAATGTAAAACTACATTCATATCTTTAGGTACTAATACAATAGCAATGATAGATGGTAAGAAAGTGAAACCTAAAACTAATAGCAGCTAAATTTAAAATCTTCCTTATAGTGAAACATTTGACAGGTAATACTAAGTGTAATGAAGGTGGTGTGTACTATTTAGGTAAGTGAGAAACTTATACAACTGCCAGTTCCAGTTTTTTAATATTTTCCTTTCCTTCTAATTCTAATCCAGTAAATTGCATGCAATCATCATAAACAATAATTCTCTTCGTTTATAATTCTCATAAACGACGATCACAGCACAACGATGCATCTTATGTCCGCCATTTGTCTTTCATGGGCAAAGGCGATTGTTGGCACGCGCGAGTGCCAGGAATACTGCATTTTTATTTAGTAATTTAAATATATACGGCAACATATTTTGTATATTTAAAATACACTCTACAAATCTACAGACCAAGAGTTTTGGTCAGAGTGCTTTTCGAAGTCAATCGGTACAGCCAATCTCTCAATCTCGCAATCACAAAAATCACATTAGTGTATTAAATATATAGATTATTATTATTATTATTATTATTATTATTATTATAATTATTATAATTATTATAATAATAATAATAATTATTATTATTATTATTATTATTATTATTATTATTATTATTATATGTGGGAATAACATGAAGTACAACCAACCATGCTTCACCAGGAATGATGTCCAACGTCAGAATATGATGAAACTTTCTTAACTATGAAATGTGTAACACAAACTGTTATTCTCACCCTTCAGTTACCATTGAACCAGTGGGGCGTGGTGGCTCAGCGGTCTAGCTGAATGCCTCTCACCAAGGCGGTCCGGGTTCGATTCCCGGTCAATGCATGTGAGATTTTCGAAGTGAAATGCCATGTCCTGTGGTTCGGATTCCACGTAAAACGGAGGTCCCGTGGCTCATGATCTCGAGATTAACGGTCACGTTAAACTACAAGCTTCCTTTCCTTCCTTCCCATTGAACCACTAATTATGTACGCAAATGTTCAGTTTTATATTCTTCTAACTAACGGGTGGTACCTTATACCAGATTCTTTGTTCACTAATTTACATTGTAATTATGCTATTATAACCTCAGGAAATGATTTTAACGTTTGAATAGTTGCCCACCTATCACCTGAAGTGTACTGTATGGATTCGATGACCTTGTGCCTTTTGCAGGGAAAGCCTCTTATACGAGTCAATCCACATGCTACCTTTCAAAATTGCAGCACTAATAGATTAAAACCATCGATTTAATAACTTGGCTGCATGTTATATTCAGTGCGATAGGCTTGTTATGAGTTGACTAATGCTTACACCAGGGCCATCCAGTAATTGCGCTCTGAGAGCGTGGCCAACTCGGGGAGCACTGGGCAGTCAGACTAACGCTCCTTCCCCTACCACCACTACACTGCGGCAGCGAGTAGACCTGAGACGGATGGACGATGTTCGGACCACGCTGACTAGATACGTACGTACAGTCGTGCGGCCGACGGCTTTTGTGGGTTTGTTGACATCATATTATTCATATTGATTGGGCTGTTTTGCCATTAAAAAATATACCGCATATACAAATCGAATGGTACTTCGATGTATGGAATGTGCAGGAAACGAACGTAAGTGTTAAGTAAAGAATATTGTGATTTATTCCCAACTGAAATGTGAACATATTAGAGAGGAAAATTCAACAACATTTTAACAATATGAACAGATAGTACAGACCTTGAGTGACTTTTGCTCCGTCGTTTTTACGAGCTTTTAGTTTGGGGGGAAACAATCTTCTCCAAATTGGGTACTGTATTTCTGAATACAGCGCAAAGAAAAGCGCAAGTTTCTATCACTCATCGTTGCACGATGTTTACTTTTGGCAAGCTTAAGAACCGAAAAGAAACGCTCACAAATGTACGTTGAGCCAAACATTGCTCACTTAGGCGCGGTGGGCAGACCGCGTGCTCAACCAGCCACTACTGATATTACCTTCCACCAAAGCGCACTAAGAACTGGCTTAGAGCGCGGCCGCAGCGCTAGCGCTCGGGGAGCGCTGTGTGGATGGCCCTGGCTTAAAGTGGATGGCCCTGGCTTACACCATACTCCTCTCTTTCCAAATTTTGTATTAACTGTGCAATTAAATCCTGAGTTATTGATTTTAATATTGTAATAGTACGCCCCGTCACCATCTTTAAATTATGGAGACGCTGATCTTTTTCCTTGGACATAGGAATCCACATACGGGTCTACCTTATCACTAAGTTTCATCATAATAGCTCTAATAGACGGTGTTGTATCGATTACATTAACTTATATTTTCAAAATAGAGGATGATTTTCTTCTGTCTAGTGTGGTGTATTCTTTGGAATACACGGTAAGATAGAGTAAGCTTTTGCTTCACTTTGCTATAGTTTATTCCTTCCTTTTTCTCAAACACCAACAGTGATCTTCTGATTTCTCCTTGTTGGTCATGTATCTTATGTTACCTGTGAGTCTGTTCTAGAGATATATCTTCCATGACCCACCTAGCGTCATCTAGCAGCGAATCTCTGAAGTTCCTCAATTCTTCCCTGTGCAAGAGGACTTCTTTATCAATCAGGCCACCAGACCTCGTCGCCACCGCCAGATAACATCTCCGTGATCAAGAGAACTTCGTCTACCTTTTCACCCTCCAGGCTGCGCTAGTGTTGCCTGCTATCAACTCTTTGAAGACCATTTCATCAAGAGAAATTAACGTTTCAATGTTGGTTATTCTTATATGTATTCCTTTTGTCTCCTACCCCCACTCTTTTCCCTTCCCTGGTCCCTCCGCGGATTGCTGAGCGTGTCTCACTTGTACGCCGGAAGTCGACCTCATCAGTTAGAGCTCAACTAGAGCTCGCCTCCTCAACTCGAGAGGCAACCTTTTAAATTCTACGCCATGTTAGAATATTAGTATCAACCGTCAAAGGGAACATCACCTCCGCCATGAAGCAAAGCTAAGTACTACTTCTACGTTCTTCAACTAATTTTAATGGATTTTAAATAGCTACATGCTTTTTAATGATCATTTTATAGGCAGTGTGAGATTACTATATTTGGGGCAATAATCATCCTTCGCGGGATTTTCTTGTAAGGCTTTTGTCTATCTAAGCCAGTCTTAACAGGAAGCAGCATTCCTTATGCTTATTAAATGAGAGATTTTCTCACAACGTGGGATACCATTAAATTACCCACTGTCTATAAAATACTTAGCTCGTTCCACCGCTGGACTAACTTTTGCCCTATTCTTCAGTCATGATTGCTCTGGAACCTTCCAGAATCTGCACTCTATCTACCAGTCATACTGTCATGTATTTTCCACTCACATGTGGGAACACTTTTTCAAACTAAGGAATCTTCCTTATTAACTACTAATCAATATCTATTTTTTTTTCCTCCGTTGGGATTTTCTCTGCCGCATTCAACTATAATCTACAACTTTCTCAAGCAATAGACTCTCGCATATCTAGTGTAACTAGTTATTTTCCATCATTGTAATAACTTTCTTTGCCATAAACTTTTTGTGCCACTACAGTGAACTTTTCAACTATATTAGCAGACTAGAGTGAAAACAGTGCTTGTTCAACATTTCATCCGCGTCGCGCTCGTCCGAATACAATAAATACGGCCATGAACACTTTTCCTCCATCCCATTTGATCTTTCCCAAACCCTTTACTAACAAACCAAAATAATAAAATTGTTACTTTAGGTCTCTTTTCAATGAGGTGTCACTCTCAATAAGTGCCCTCCCTCTTTTGCTTTACGTAAAACGAATTAATGTCTAAAACTTCGTGTCTAGTACACGCCTTAAATTATATTGTTTCTCCCTTCTAATTAGGGAATACAATTCTTTCAACTCATAAGTGAGTTATCTCTAGGTTTCACGAAAGGGAAACTTACCCCATTTGTCTCGTGATCCTTACTTAAACATAGGAATTCTAGAAACTTCCTTTCGATCGTTCTCTTCAGGTTTCACAATAAGTGACCTGCCCTATTTGCATAATCCAACCAAGTAATTCAGCATTAATATAAGAAGTTATAGAAACTTCTATTTTATTCTTCCTGCTTTTTGTTGCTGTTACTTTCGAAGTTGTTACTCTTTCTAAGATATTTACCTAACTTTAATTACGTCAGTTATCTTTAAATTTTTCATTTATTTATCTTCATCATTTAAAAATCTTACGAAGATTTTAAAACATATAAAAGGCTTGAAACCAAAAGAATTGTTAATTGCCTGGCGCAAGCTTTAGATGTTTTCGGAGGTCTGTGACCCCATTTGTTACAAAATCAAAATTATATATTTGTTACAAAAACTACTACCCAACATTGTTAAATAAATTAAATATTTGTTTTTGGATTTATCATTTCTCAAACATAACGGTTAGGCAAGATCCTGTCTTCCTTGACTCTTCCCACTTAATGCAAATAAATCTATTGATAGGGTTTTCACCACTTAATGCATTTGAGCAAAAACTCTTAGTTGGTAACTTAGTAAAGTCTCTCTTAGCTTTAATAACTAATTCTAACTGGCCAGTAAGGCAAGCATAGCTCGCTACGCCAGCTTCCTGCTTGTGGAGATTCTCTCCAACACTTATGGTTGGTTTTTCAAAATATAAGTGTTTCTCAATGTCTAAACTTTTAGTCGGCGTCTTGCTGGGTAAAAGCTTAGCCATTTCTGAATGCAACTATTGGTATACTTACCAAAATTATTCCCAAAAGTATAATTGCTTTATCCCTATCCTTCTTGGAAGCATTTGGTCGCTCTTTAAGAATTCTACAATTTCGAAAACCAAAATATCGAAACCGATTCAAATTATTGGCATTCTTCAAATTACTTGTTTAAAAACAAATTCCTTTGAACAGATACACAATAAATCTGTTACTCTTTGCCTTGCCAGACCATCACCCTTCCCCATAGTAGGCATATGTATGCTTGAGAGGGAATACACTAAAGCAGCGTTCTCGAGAACAGCCCAAGTTCCAGCTGCGTTTCCCGTTAGCTTTGCCCAGGTCCCTACCCACTTTAGGTATCGGAGAGCGGATTTGCAGTGGCAGCCGCCTTTGAGTACATTTAAAGTTAAAATTATAACTTCTTTTGGACTGTCGTCCTATTTCTCCATCCTTTTTTCTCCAGTCCGAAACCCACCTCCTTTTCTTTATCATCTTCCCTTGGGGGTTAGGTTATTCCCAAGCTAATAATCTACCCAAAATTTGGTGTGAAACCCGGGAGAGTCCATTTATCACATTTTCTATTTTGTCAAGTTTTATTTGACAATATTTTGCAAATCATTAATATCTTCTTTGAATTTTTCAGCTATAACTACATCGTGCAAAGCCTGTGAAGTGGAAAGAGGCCTCTCCTGTCTCCTTAGGTGTGACCCTTTCTTTCAGATTATTTGCTGCTGCCAGCCTGACAGCATTTCCAAGGTTCCACAGTTTCGTAAGTTATACTTCAATTTACCTATTTTGTCATGGCTCCTACTGAAAAGGATAAGGATGAAAAACTTACTTCTAAACGGGCATCCTATAAAGGGCAAATTACCCGATTCAGAAAATACATCAAAGAGCTAGATCCCTCAGAAGCCCAATTAGATTTGTTAAAACATCGTGTAAAGGATTTTGAACGCTCATATGAAAATTATTGTAACATCCAAACTGAAATAGAAACTTGTATGCTCAATCAAACCGAAGATCGAGTCGAAGTAGAAAACCAATATTACGAAGGTATAGGTTCTGCTTTTAAAATAATACGTCCAAATCGAAGAAGAACAGAAAAAAGACGGTTCTGTTCTTGGTTCCCTTCACGAACAACAAATCTCTTCTCGCGATGGCACTTACAAGCCCAAACCAATTCTACCTAAGATTGATTTACCCCACTTCTCTGGAGACGAATCTACTTGGGATTCTTTCTATGAATTATTTTGTTCTCTTGTTCATGAGAATGAAGACATTCAAGTCATCTACAAGTTTCATTATTTGAGATCTATCCTCCGAGGTCAAGCTCTGCAGTTAGTTGAAGCACTCCCTTTAAGTGCCGAAAATTACCCCATTGCCTTTAACTTATTGAAAAAATATACGGAAATTTACGGTTACGTATTCAACGCCATATGCAGGCTCTATTCAACCTACCCGCGTCACAGCACAATGACGTCACTAGTTTGCGTACTCTCATTGATACTACACAACTTCACGTTAAAGCTCTGTCCCAATTGGATCAACCCACTGAACACTGGGACACTTTCTTAATACATTTAGTGGTTTCTAAAGTCGATGTTGCTACCCTCAAAGCTTGGGAGATTGAACTTTCCAGAGAAGATGATTACTCTTACGAGCATTGAGTCACCTTCATAAATGCTAGATGCCAACTCTTAACTGCTTTAGATAATCAAAGTGAACCCTCATCCCCGAGTTCTAAATTTGAATTAATGTCTCTTAAACCTAAAAGCGAACGCTTAGCGGCTAGTACCCAAAAACCTGGGTCCAGCTCATCTAAACTCAAGTCAAACACCACTGGTTACCCAACTAGGTCTAGTGAACGCCGTATTGCAAGTTGTCTCGTTTTAAACACTCAAAGCGAACCCCGCAAGAGTTTAAATGAGCCATTAAAGTGCATACTTCGTAAAGATTCCCACGCCTTATATCTATGTAAATCTTTTAAAGAACTGTCAGTCGACGACAGAAGAAAATTAGTTTCCCAGAATAAACATTGCTTCAACTGCCTAGCACCCACGCATTCTGCTTCAAATTGCAAGTCCACCAGACTTTGCTTCCATTGTGAAGAAGCTCATCACACTTTACTACATCGTCATGATCAAGCAAGGTCATCGACGCATCTACTTCTCAGAAAAGTGACAATGCTAACTGTTCCAATGCTTCGTCTTACATCCAAAATGACAAGTCCATACGTAGTGCCCAAATACTATTGTCTACTGTCCAAATTGAAGTTCAGGATAACTTTGGCAACTGGGTCCGTGCAAGCGGTCTTCTTGATTCAGCGGCAACTCATGATTTTGTGTCTAATTCTTTGATTAGAAAACTAGGCCTACCTGTAAACCCCACTTCTATTAACGTATCGGGCATTAACAGCTCAAAATCGCAAGCTTTACAGTTCTCAAAGCTAACTATAAGAGACATTTGTCACAGAAACAACTTTCTCAAACTGAATTGTCTCATTCTCAATAGCACAGGAGGAGATACTCCAAGTCACTCTGTGGATATTTCAGGGTTAAACATTCCCTCGCATTTAAGGCTAGCCGATCCTCTGTTCAATGTACAAAACCCCATTGACATACTCTTTAGTGCCAATGTTTTCTGGAATTGCCTTCGTAAAGAGGTTCGCAAGTTATCCTCAAACGTGGTTGCCAGAGACACTAATTTTGGATGGATCGTCACCGGTCAACTTCCCCATTATTCTCCCCAACCCGCATCGCAATGTTATTTCGCTAATACTGACTTGGAACAGTTCTGGAGGCTCGAAAGCGTTGACTGTCCCAACGTGACCTCTTCAGAAAACGAATTCTGTGAGCAACTTTTACTGAACACCACCACTCGTTCTTCTGATGGTCGGTTCATTGTTCAGAGGCCAAGATTACATAATCCCCCTAAACTTATGAATTCTCAACCCAAAGCTCGAAAAGCTCTCTTTGCTATCGAGAGCAAATTCAAGAAAGAACCTCTCGTTTAACAGCAGTACACTGACTTCATGGATGAGTATGAAAGCTTAGATCATATGGAAGTTGTTACCTAATCTGATGACGAATTGCACCCCCCAATTGAAACGGTTTTCTTAAATCATCATCCCGTGTGGAAAAACCCTCTTGTAAAGGATAAAATCCGAGTTGTTTTCAATGGTTCATCACCTGACGTAAATGGCAACAGTCTTAACGATACTCTTTACTCTTGTCCTGCTATTCAGTCAGATCTATCTGCTATACTCTTAAACTTTCGATTATTTCCCATAGCTGTTATAGCGGATATAAAACAGATGTACCGTCAAGTTTTAATTCAGCCTGAACAACGAGATCTCCAAAGAATCTTGTGGCGCAACGAAATCAGCAAGCCCATTAAGGTATTTCGCTTAAAAACGGTTACTTATGGCTTAAAACCTTCCGCTTTCCTTGCTATCCGATCCCTACACTTGTTAGCCTCTCAAGATGGTCATTTATTTGATTCTAAAGCTTCCGAAGCACTAACTACATCATTCTATGTTGACGATTATTTGCAGTCCTTCCCCACTCTGGAGGAAGCTTCTTTCCTGTCATTAGAACTTCAGGCATTGCTAAAGAATGGAGGTTTCCCACTTCATAAGTGGAATTCCAACTCCCATGAGTTTCTCGCCCGGTTTCCTATTGAAGACGTAGATCCCTCCTCCGTCGAAATTTGTGGAAACTCTGAATCCTTAAAAACTCTTGGAGTCCATTGGTGCACTAGCACTGACACTCTCATCTATAAAGTTTCGCTCGCAGAAGGGCTACCTAACACAAAAAGACAAATTCTCTCTGAAATTGCAAACATTTTTGATCCGCTTCAATTCCTTGCCCCAGTTATCGTTATAGCCAAACTTTTCATGCAAGAGCTATGGTCGCTCAAATGTGAATGGGACGACACTGTTCCCCTTTCTTTTCTTAACAGATGGCTCTCTTTTCGCAGCAATTTGCTTGATCTTTCCCTTATTGAAATTCCCAGGAATCTAATTAACACCCATCCTAATGCATCTTTTTTCCTTCATGTGTTCGCGGACAGTTCCGGAAAAGCTTACGGTTGCTGTGCATATTTGGTTTATCGCGATTCCTTAAATTGATCTTCAGTTTCCAACCTTGTTTGTACCAAATCGAAGGTGGCTCCTCTTAAAACTATCACTTTGCCTAGGCTTGAATTGTGTGCTGCACTCATGGCCCCAGTACTTGTTAAGAAATTACGGGAAGTATTAAAAGTCAAATTCTCGCAAGTATATCTCTGGAGCGATTCCATGATCACCCTTTCTTGGATCGCCAAAAACCCCTCTCATTGGCAAACTTTTGTTGCAAACAGGGTTTCCAAAATTCAAACCCTTTCTTCGGGATGTCAATGGAGGCATGTGCCCAGCGCTGACAACCCTGCCGACATCATTTCCCGTGGATGTTTACCCTCTCAAATGGCAGCTTCCGAGTTGTACTGGCATGGGCCCTCGTGGTTAATCGAAGACTCTTCTTGTTGGCCTTCTAAACCTCCAGCTACAAACTCCAACTTGCCTGACGCTAAAGTATCTATATCCACTGCTTCGTGTCTTGTTTCCAACGTTTCTCATTCCTTGTTATCGCGCTATTCTTCCTTTCATAAATTAATACGAATTGTTGCCTATCTTCTCAGATGGAAATATCTTGTGGTTGACCAATCTCTTCTCCCCAAACCACACCTTACCAATCATGAATTGAATCTCGCTACCATCAAGATTTTGCAACTAACACAGCAAGAAGCCTTTTCTTCTGAATTGTCTTCACTTTCTTCTAAAAGGGATCTTCCCAAATCGAGTCGTCATCGTGCCTTAACCCAGTTCCTTGATGACAATGGGTTACTCAGGGTAGGTGGTAGGCTCTCGCAATCTTTGCTTTCTGAAGACAAAAAGCATCCTGTTATTTTGCCTTCTAAACATCACGTAACTTCCTTAATTATACGTGACTTTCATTATCGCAATCTGCATGTTGGTACACGCACACTGCTTTGCCTCTTAAGGGAAAAGTACTGGATTATAAATGGAATTCACGAAGTTTCCTCTGTAATTCACAAGTGCATTCCTTGCTTCAAAACGAAACTTAAAGTCAATACTCAATTAATGAGCGATCTGCCCTCCTTTCGCTCTTCTCCTATACGTCCATTTGTTCTAACTGGTGTGGACTATATGGGTAAGTTCCAATATCAACGCAATTCCCCTGAAGCTAAACGCAAATTGTTTGGTAAGCTCTATGTGTCTCTCTTTGTTTGCATGGTTACTGGCGCGATCCATTTGGAACTAGTAACGAATGCCTCTACTTCTTACTTTTTATCAGCTGCCTCTCGCTTCGCTGCTAGGCGTGGTGTTCCTTCGGAGATGTTCTCTGATAACGCTTCCACTTTTCCAGGCACAGCTTCCTTGTGGAAGAAAGCTCTCACATCTTCTCCTGCCATTGAACAGATTTCTAATTTTTCCTACTCAAAGGGTTTCAAATGGCGTTTTATACCTCCCTACGCTCCTCATCACGGCAGTAGGTGGGAATCCTGCGTAAAGCTCACTAAACGTCACTTAAGAAAGGTTTTAGGTAATCGCATTTTGACTTATGAAGAATTTAACTCGCTGTCTGTTCTGATTGAAGGTGTTGTTAATTCTCGCCCTTTAACTCCGCTTTCCAATGACCCTGATGACCTGCTTCCACTTACACCTGGTCACTTCCTTATAGGCACTTTTCTTTCTGCCCCTCCTCCCCTTCCCAACTCTTACAGGGATTCTAATTCACCTATTGTTTGGCGTAAACTTGAAGCCCTCCGCAATTCTTTCTGGAAGAGGTGGAATTTGGAATACTTAACTTCCCTACAACTGAGACAGAAGTGGTTTCTTTCCAATTCCGACATCAAAGTGGGGGACTTGGTCCTGGTTAGGGATGTTTCCCCTCCCCTGGCCTGGATTTCTGGTAGAGTGACCGAGTGTTATCCTGGAAGGGATGGGAGAGTTGGGGTAGCCAAGATCTTGACCACTAACGGTCACATCATAAGACCACTGTCTTTAATTGCTCCTTTACCTTTAAGCTTTTAATTGTTTTTCTTGTTCTCTGTTGGTGTGTACCCCTCCCAGCTTGGTGTATTCTTTGGAATACACGGTAAGATAGAGTAAGCTTTTGCTTCTCTTTGCTATAGTTTATTCCTTCCTTTTTCTCAAACACCAACAGTGATCTTCTGATTTCTCCTTGTTGGTCATGTCTCTTTTGTTACCTGCGAGTCTGTTCTAGAGATATATCTTCCATGACCCACCTAGCCTCATCTAGCAGCGAAACTCTAAAGTTCCTCAATTCTTCCCTGTGCAAGAGGTCTTCTTTATCAATCTGGCCACCAGACCTCGTCACCATCGGCAGCTATCATATTCGTGATCAAGAGATCTTTGTCTACTTTTTCGCCCTCCAGGCTGCGCTAGTGTTGCCTGCTATCAACTCTTTGAAGACCATTTCATCAAGAGAAATTAACGTTTCAAATTTGGTTATTCTTATATGTATTTCTTTTGTCTCCTACCCCCACTCTTTTCACTTCCCTGGTCCCTCCGTGCTTTGCTGAGCGTGTCTCACTTGTACGTCGGAAGTCGACCTCATCAGTTAGAGCTCAACTAGAGCTCGCCTCCTCAACTCGAGAGGCAACCTTTTAAATTCTACGCCATGTTAGAATTTTAGTATCAACCTTCAAAGGGAACATCACCTTCGCCATGAAGCAAAGCTAAGTACTACTTCTACGTTCTTCAACTAATTTTAATGGATTTTAAATAGCTACATGCTTTTTAATGATCATTTTATAGGCAGTGTGAGATTACTATATTTGGGGCAATAATCATCCTTCGCGGGATTTTCTTGTTGGGCTTTTGTCTGTCTAAGCCAGTCTTAACACGAAGCAGCATTTCTTATGCTTATTAAATGAGAGATTTTCTCACATCGTGGGATACCATTAAATTACCCACTGTCTATAAAATACTTAGCTCGTTCCACCGCTGGACTAACTTTTGCCCTATTCTTCAGTCATGGTTGCTCTGGAACCTTCCAGAATCTGCACTCTATCTACCAGTCATACTGTCATGTATTTTCCACTCACATGTGGGAACACTTTTTCAAACTAAGGAATCTTCCTTATTAACTACTAAACAATATCTATTTTTTTTCCTCCGTTGGGATTTTCTCTGCCGCATTCAACTATAATCTACAACTTTCTCAAGCAATAGACTCTCGCATATCTAGTGTAACTAGTTATTTTCCATCATTGCAATAACTTTCTGTGCCATAAATTTTTTGTGCTACTACAGTGAACTTTTCAACTATATTAACAGACTATAGTGAAAACTGTGCTTGTTCAACATTTCATCCGCGTCGCGCTCGTCCGAATACAATAAATACGGCCATGAACACTTTTCCTCCATCCCATTTGATCTTTCCCAAACCCTTTACTAACAAACCAAAATAATAAAATTGTTACTTTAGGTCTCTTTTCAATGAGGTGTCACTCTCAATAAGTGCCCTCCCTCTTTTGCTTTACGTAAAACGAATTAATGTCTAAAATTTCGTGTCTAGTACACGCCTTAAATTATATTGTTTCTCCCTTCTAATTAGGGAATACAATTCTTTCAACTCATAAGTGAGTTATCTCTAGGTTTCACGAAAGGGAAACTTACCCCATTTGTCTCGTGATCCTTACTTAAACATAGGAATTCTAGAAACTTCCTTTCGATCGTTCTCTTCAGGTTACACTATAAGTGACCTGCCCTATTTGCATAATCCAACCAAGTAATTCAGCATTAATATAAGAAGTTATAGAAACTTCTATTTTATTCTTCCTGCTTTTTGTTGCTGTTACTTTCGAAGTTGTTACTCTTTCTAAGATATTTACCTAACTTTAATTACGTCAGTTATCTTTAAATTTTTCATTTATTTATCTTCATCATTTCAAAATCTTACGAAGATTTTAAAACATATAAAAGGTTTGAAACCAAAAGAATTGTTAATTGCTTGGCGCAAGCTTTAGATGTTTTCGGAGGTCTGTGACCCCATTTGTTACAAAATCAATATTATATATTTGTTACAAAAACTACTACCCAACATTGTTAAATAAATTAAATATTTGTTTTTGGATTTATCATTTCTCAAACATAACGGTTAGGCAAGATCCTGTCTTCCTTGACTCTTCCCACTTAATGCAAATAAATCTATTGTTAGGGTTTTCACCACTTGTTGCATTTGAGCAAAACTCTTAGTTGGTAACTTAGTAAAGTCTCTCTTAGCTTTAATAGCTAATTCTAACTGGCCAGTAAGGCAAGCATAGCTCGCTACGCCAGCTTCCTGATTGTGGAGGTTCTCTCCAACACTTATGGTTGGTTTTTCAAAATATAAGTGTTTCTCATTGTCTAAACTTTTAGTCGGCGCCTTGCTGGGTAAAAGGTTAGCCATTTCTGAATGCAACTATTGGTATACTTACCAAAATTATCCCCAAAGGTATAATTGCTTTATCCCTATCCTTCTAGGAAGCATTTGGTCGCTCTTTAAGAATTCTACAATTTCGAAAACCAAAATATCGAAACCGATTCAAATTATTGGCATTCTTCAAATTACTTGTTAAAAAACAAATTCCTTTGAACAGATACACAATAAATCTGTTACTCTTTGCCTTGCCAGACCATCACCCTTCCCCATAGTAGGCATATGTATGCTTGAGAGGGAATACACTAAAGCAGCGTTCTCGAGAACAGCCCAAGTTCCAGCTGCGTTTCCCGTTAGCTTTGCCCAGGTCCCTACCCACTTTAGGTATCGGAGAGCGGATTTGCAGTGGCAGCCGCCTTTGAGTACATTTAAAGTTAAAATTATAACTTCTTTTGGACTCTCGTCCTATTTCTCCATCCTTCTTTCTCCAGTCCGAAACCCACCTCCTTTTCTTTATCATCTTCCCTTGAGGGTTAGGTTATTCCCAAGCTAATAATCCACCCATAGAGCTAGGGAGGTCTCCTATATAATTCTCCTACCTTACCATGTTTCGTTATCAGACAGATTCTCTACACACACAAGTACACGGGGATAAATGACCACGATTTCGCAAGCCCATAAATGAATCAAAAACAGCATTTAACTCTACTAATAAACACATCAAAAAAGTTTACACTTACCACATTGAGCGGCGGTGGTACAAAACGTCCTCCAGGAGTTCGTCATTGCACGAATGGAATGGCCTGCGATGTCGCCCGAGCTGTATCGAACACGTATTGGGATATGCTGAAGTGTGCTGTTGCTCAGTGTTCACGTCCTTCCATAACCTGCCAAGAGATCATGGTGACCGCCGTCGAAGATAGGGATCACCTGCCTCATGAGGACCTGGGAAACTTGATTTGTGGTATGCCCCGGCGAGTAAGAGCCTTATTGGACGCCCATGGTGGCCATGTTCCTTATTGAAACGTCACAGGATGGCAAGATTACAACACAAATCAGTCCCTGTATTACAGGCCAAATGCCTTCATGTTTGTAATTTTCTTTTCACACCGGAATAAAGTGTGCGGGATTTGTCAGAATGCCGTCTCTTTCGTAATAACCTCGCCCACAATTCCACATACGCTCTGCATCATCGCAAACAAGTGTCATGCAAAACTATTTATGATGTGTATATATAAAATGCTAGTGATGCCTGTTTGTCTGTGTTGACTCCTTCACGCAAAATCTACTCAACCGATTTAATTCGAATTTTGCATGAACATAGTGTACAGCCCGGGGGCAGTACCCCCTAAGACCCACCCCTCCATCTTTCATCAAAACCACCCTCATAGGCATACCATAAGCCTCATGCACTTCTTCAAACACAAGCGGGCCCGACATACTGCTGACAGCCACGCTTACGTAATACTAACACAAACACGGTAACTGGAACAACAGCAATGAGGAAACGCTGACCAAGCAGTGGAGGGAGGCCTTAAAGGCTAGGCCCGGAGGAGCCCCATTATCTTTCTTGGCCAGCGGCCCTGCCCGACGAGGTCCGTTCCAGCTCTTCACCAGGTGAGATCTAGCAGTGTGTTCAGATTCCTTATCTTTGTAAACACCTACCCCAAACATTTGTGCACTTTACAACTTGTACTTCATTTTATATTTGTTTAACTCCCCAAAAGGGACATCACATCACAGCTACTGGCCAATAAACACTTGGCCAGTAAACACCCACGTTTATTACTAATCACACTCCACTTTACATCCTTATACCCAACCTGACCTTAGTCATAATTGCCCCTGACCGCGGCGACCAGGAACTGCATCGACAGGTTCTATTGTACTCGAGCAAGCGACCCGACTGCAGAGTGCCGAGTCACCGACTCTGCACGTTCGCTGAATTGCTCACTCTACTTAATTGGCAGGCTAGATTATCAGCCTGCACTTAGACATTCATCCCCTAGCAGGTAAGCGCATCCTGCAGGGACGCCCCAATAGATTAAGCACTCACACCAACACACCACACTGGTAGTTTTCCCCGATCACGGGAAACTACCCTCATTCGGAAACAGCCCTTGAAATTAACACATCTACACTAGCCTGTTTATCCCACCCCCAACCAAGGGATAAAACATATTTGGTGGAAGCGCCGCTACCACGCAAAATAAGGGTAAGGGACTCAAACAACGAGCCCTCGTGGTAGAGCGATCCATATCGCAAGTAGCCAAGCGAGATTTAATTTTTTTTCTGAGAGGAAGCATTATTTTTTCTCCTCTCTGGGAATACAAGGGAATTTTTAACCCACCAACCCACCCCCAGTATAGCGAGTCATTGCAGAACATAATTCTTTTTATTTTTAACACACATATAAATATAAACACACCCGCACGACAGGTCATGCTGCGGAACATTGACTTGTACCAGGGGATCATAGCATCCCACAGCAGAATTAGGGCACAGCAGGACCGCGTGCGAAAAGTGCAAAAGCTCGTGCAGAGGCATTATGGACCGATCATGAGGGCACTTACCGACCCGAAGAGCACCAGCGGAAAGTCCCGGAAAATCAGGGTTCGAATAGCCACAATTAGAATACAATTAAATCTTACACACTGGCGGCTACATAAAAGACACGATCAGCTGACACAACAATATTACAGATTGAGGGAGGAACACCATAGGGCGCAAACACAGAACACAAAGTTAGCCAACCAAGCCAATGAGCTCACGAGCGATTACGCCAAGCTTTGGGATGAATTTGTAGAGCTCCAAGCTACTAACATTCATTTTGAGCTGGCAATAGGAAACCTCACAAAGCACGGAGACGACATCTTAACGCAGCAATTCACACGGATGTCCATCTCAGACACCAACAAAACAAAGGGAAAGGAGGCAGCCGTGGCCATACCACAGGAATCGGCCAGGGTAAGCTCCAAAACGCTGCAGGGGCAGGCACACACACATAAACAATTTTCGGAACCAGCCCGGAAGACCATTAGGGCAGAGAATAGGCGAAGCCGGGGACATATCCCTCCAATACCAATGCAGGGAAGAACGGGGCTACCCACCCCGACGTTACGTAAAAGGGCATCCAAACAAACACCTAGGGGGACAGAGAAAGACACATTAGGGAAGAGCGGAAGAGGGCCTACAGGCGGCCACACTACAGGGACTATAGAGGCCCAACTAGAATGACAGCAGGGGCACACGCCACGACGAGGGATGAGACCCGCGATCGGTGGCGAAACGACCTGATGGGGCGAACGGGTGAGCGAGGGCAACACCCGCATGACATCTGGACATCCACGGTACGATACGACGATAGGGCATACATGTCCACCTGGCATACAGGCCTGACTACGTACGCAATGGCAAATTCGAAGCCAGGACCATGGGTGCAAGGGCAGACGTTGACACATACAGAGGTCCACACCCGGCACACATACATAACCACACACAGCTGGTAGGACATTAGCCCATCCACACGAACATGTGCACCCCCAGTGAAAAAAATACCGGGGGATTGCTTACAGTTCATCAGCATGTAACACACACGCCTACACGCACTATCCTGCCTCCGAAACAAAGTACACGGGGTATAAGGGAAATTGTACCGCCCACCCCACGAGGCCAGGTAGACAGGAGGGCATACACACGCACAGACACTAATAGGGGAGCGCGGAGCCAACACAGCCCTTCAGGCGCCAGCATACCTAAGCCTATTAACAGGCACTACGGGGAACGTAGGCTTAGGCCTGCTTTAGTTAAAACACCCCTGAAAGATAGTAAAGAAGCACCTCAATGGGAACCTGAGGCCTATGCCTTCATAACAGGGCGCAGTAATTCACCCCGGCGGGCGAGGGCGCGCGCACAATAGTGAAATTCACTGACCGCACAAGCCCATGGATAAATGTTCCCAGGACAAAACACACGGAATTTTCCACATAAAATGCTGAAACATTCCCAAAACCCTCACGGGGGCGCGTACGCTACACTTAACACAAAAGACAGGTTCTACCCCTGTAGAGGTTAGACACACAATCGGGATGCATTCACACAAACACGACACTCCAGGGGCAAACAAATTGCGCGGTCTGGAGATACAACATCACAGACTTACACTTTCATACGGCACGATAACGCTTGAAATATACTGGCAGGAAATAGTTAAATTAGAAAGGGTAAACACACACAAAAACGCATGCCCAAAACTGTACAACTTGCATGCGTATATATATATTTGATCCATATGTGTATGTTATTTCTTACTCTGCCCATAGCAGGAATTTTTTTTGTCCCCTATGACAGCGCTCAAATTAAGCGTAAATACCATGAGATAACACTCACAGTTCAGGGGTAAATACTGTAATATATTTTTGAGGTCACACAGTTAACACAGTCAATAAGACTGATAAAACTATCATAGAGACACAGGCCCAAAAGGCAGCAAGAATGATCATCCTGAACAAAGACGGTCTCAATCCCGCGACCTACTGAATACCAGGAACGCAAGGTCAGGTAGCCATCCAATTGGAGGACACAGCAATAAGGGACAGTCACGCTAACAGGGATTAATATGCATAAAGTAATAAAACCGCCTCCGATATCTAGTGACCAGACGTGCGACTAGAAGCCCGGAGATACACGTATATAAATATATGAGTTACTCAGAAAGACATATCACGAACAGGAATATATTCGCATCAGACCTACAGTAACACAAAAATTGGGGACACAATATATATGAACAGAGGTAGGGTTTTTTACACGACGAGGAACCAAAGGCACACCATGTATGCAGACAATAGAAAAGCGTGTCAGCGAACCCACGAACACTTGCTCAACACATGCGATAAACAGACCGCTAGACTAGCAGCAGGTACTTCACACACCATTGAAACTTGACACTGTCGCCAGTCAGCGATAAGATGTAAATGAACATGCGACATTCGCAAGTACCAGACAGGCTAGGAGCGCTCTCGCTCTGGCAGTAATATACACAAACATTCACGCCATTTTCAAAGCCGGATAACTCCCGAAATTAAAGTACGAGGGACGTTCCGAATTACACAAAACACTCACACTAATGTACATTTTCAAACATACAATACACGCCATGGTACATAAAACACAGAAATTGTGGTCCCAAGGCATTAGCTCAAGGCATAGGCGCACGCACAGAACAGATACCATACCTTTGTGGGTTGCGTCAAACCTGCATGCCTGTACCAAATATATTACATACATAATAGACAGTCTACAGCCTCCAGCAGCTTAGGCTACCGAAAGGTATAAGGTATGCATCAGGGCCTAACTCATTCAACACACAGAAACACGATACACACGTGCCAAAAAGGAAGCTAGCCAACGGCATTTTGGCGCGACAACACGATTAGAGGCCACACTAGGGACGCATAAAATCCCAACAGACAACGCAGACATAAAACACGGAGCGTTACACGGGATCACGGGTCCGAATACCCAATAAAACCGGACGCCGTGAAAAACAAAACTGTCGACCGACGAAGGATCAGTTAGATCCAACACACAGGTTTTTCAACATGGAAAGTCAGAAGACTCAGCCAGCGCGACTAGACACCAGATAGACACATTTACAGGGGAAAATTCACTCCCACCTAGACAGAAACTGGCCAAAATTAAGGCAATTCGCAAGTACGTTAAAATTAAACCAGGAATATGGACACGGGGATAGACAATCACACGGGCGGCATCGCACAGACAGCATGACTACGCAATCACATAAAGAAAAACCATAGGGTCCCATATAGACACTGTGCCCCATAGAGTATAGCTAAGAGTGGAGATAGGCATAAGAATGTTTATATTATACGTATATGAATGGCATATTATTACTGTGTACACGCTTTAAACATACACTAGGGGTGGCAGATGCATTGCACTAATGCTTACACACAAGCACATAAACGATTGAGCCACACAATCATGAACACAAGAAGGTTCTTTTACATACAGGAACGTAGGCTCGTTCTAAGTTACACGCTATAATAGCCTACTTAGGACATAAGCGACCCCGGACTGCCAATAGGGGACGTACCGGGAACGCCAGGCCTCTATGAAGACCACAAGATACTTTTTCTTGGACCATAGCGCCCGACATCTGAATATGGGGGACGCCACGGGCACAGACAAACGCTCACGCAAAGTAGGTAACACCACATCTCTACGGCCAAAAATCATGGCAATGTAGATTACCCCGGACATAAAATAATAGAGCAAGACACAATGGGGAACGAATTGCGAAAACAAATTCCCAAACAAGCTTGTCAGCTGGAAAAGGGTGACAAGGTAGCACGTTGGCCTTCCTAGAATGCAAACACATGTCAACATACAGACAGTGGCGAAAGTAACGTTTTGTCAGCCTTAATATATATCATTAACGACTTTCCGTACACAAGGACACAAAACAAAAACAGAAAAAAACACTGCGTTGCAAATAAGCGAATTCCAGCGCGTTGCGACACACTGTTGCCGGAAGGCATTCTCGTAATAGCAAGACGTGACAATGACATGTAGACATGATGACACTGACATAAAAAGAATAACAATAACGATATACAGTGACACGGATGTTGATACAGGAAGTAAGAGCGCCATTACAATAGGCTCCGCATCCAATAATACACAAATACTGTGGGCCGGATTGATCTCGAAAGAACAGGCTACCGTACGCCTACGATTAGCGACACCAGGAACATGTCTACAAGGGTGATAACACGCAGCACGCGGCACCTGACAATTAGCCACGCGACACGAGATAAAGCCTTCTCCGATAACATCCCACGCGCCAGCAGACGTCAGCGGTGGGCGACCTCACACACACAGGCGCGCTAATTACAGCCACGGCCACTTCCTTCCTACACGCGCCCAACACTCAGGGGCGGATACAGACAGATTCCATGAGGGAACAACCCCCCCCTAATAATTTCTTTTCTTGTTTTTTTTATATCTCTAAAATTCATTACAGACGATCACGCTATGCCAATTTATACTCACAATCACATGCTACCCCACGTTATGAACAGGAGACCAGGTTAGGCCGTGACGTCACAGCGTCACCGCACTTAAACATCCTAAGGGCAGCCCGAGGGCGGTGCCCACAGGCACAAACATTTTCACACAACGTAGGTATCACAGACCCACAGGCACTCCACAGACTGGTATTTTAGGAGACAATAGGTGCTTTATGGCATCTCAACTTAGCCAGCGTACATCCCAAGGAGCGGGTAGAAAACACATAGCGACCAAGAGAGGATGACACACTACAATAGGAGTAGAGGTGGATAATGCCATCAGGATGGCCATGGTACCAACTTCGGGCTACCATCCCCACACCCTTCTTCCTACATACCCTATCTACTACAACACTATCCAACTCATCACATACAGATACATAAAAACACCTACACTACATTTAAAAATATACATCGGGGTTGATAGATTTCATGCTTCTAATAAATTAAGGTTTGCTACACCTTGGCCCCAAACGCCTACACCAGAGTATTAGAGGTGATTCGGAAACTAATATCAAGCGGCAATGCACATCTCTGTGTAGAGAGATGAGGCCATACTAATACTAACAAATATTTTATTAAATAATCCCGCATGCTAGGGACATAAACTTATCGTATCCCAGCACAAACCTTATCCTCACATGAGAGCAGACACGCCTCATATCCATCCCCATGCATGAGGTATCCTATCCACACACCAGGGATTGTATTATTATTACACCCGCATGACATTTTCAAAATTTTGCACACCTCGGAAAAACCCACCCCATCCACTCACAGTAAATACCTCCTAGCAGCATCATCGGCTCCCGGCCACCATAAACATGGAGTCCAACGATGCACGACCCCCTTCCACCACGCTCTAACCCCATTCAGCAAATAACACCCCCGGATCCTAATAACAAGTGACCAAACGCCCTACAAACCTACTAATACCTCTAGGAAAGTACCAAGGCATCACCGCTGGAAATCCGACACGGCAATGACAAGCCTTAAGTAGTCACTGCATTTCGAAGATTCTACAACCCCAGAACACTAGAAATTTTACATAATTACATAATTATGCAGTAGCACACTTATTTTTAAAGGATGATGATGATGATAATTGTTGTTTTAAGGGGCCTAACATCTAGGTTATTTTTAAAGGAATCTGACATCACACTAGATGGTGATGAGAAGGTAAACGGAGGGAGCAGAAGCTTCACGGAAGGGCAGAGGCGGGGCAAAACGCCAACAGATCCTGACCCAGTTGAATAACAGATAGACGTAGGGTTGAAGCTCGATGACTCAGTGCGGGCAAGCTTCAGAATCCTGGGAAACCTACCCCGTTCCCTGGGATGAAGAAACTTACATCCATTATCCACTGTTGTCGTCGAAGCCAGACCTGCAGGGAAGACTTTTTGACGGCTAGTAGGAGAATTAACCAGCCCCATACTAGACTCAGGAGACGAACCTAGAGACGACCAACTTGGACTAGACTTTTAGTTAGTTCGTAATATAAGTAGTGTTCCTATGGCGGGGAACTAGTCTTCCATTCGAGGAAGTGAAGAAGTGTCTCAGGATTCAGCGGGACCAATCCTAGGCACGCCAAATCCTTATCCCGGACGATAAGGTGAAAACGATTTAACAAATGATAACCAATGAATAATAAATAATGCGTATGGAATGAATGCTGTCATTCGGTCCCGTGCCCACATAAATGGATGACACCGAGTCTCCAGAGCTTAAATGGTAACGCACCGGGCGGCCAGAGTTATTAAATGGGTATCCAACGGGCTGCCAAAAGGGGTCTTGTGGGCTACCCAGTAATAAACATTAATAAACACCAAATGGCGAATAATGACCAACGGAAAGGATATCCGCGCGAGGCGTTTGCTCCTTAGCAACGCAGTCACACTGGCCTATATACTACACACTAGTTATTAAGGGGAGAACCCCACGAACCACATGGGTGACAATGCGCAACGGAGGTCACTAGGTAGGGATAACTCGTTCTAGGCAAATGTAATTCCAAACTACTATACGTACGGGTCCAATGGAGGAGCCGTGTTGAGCACGAAACGTAGTGCCCAAACCACAATCTGCATGCGTAGTCACTCGGATTACCGATAACACACTGCAAATTGGACGAAGGTCCCTGGGTACTATACGCATGCTCGCGTATTTCGACAGTCAAAGGCGCAGTGTAAGCCCTATTAGGCACCCGCAATCCCAATACCTCCCTACGCATTGCACGCCATCCATATTCTAGTATGTAAGGTAGTTGCATTTGGACGGCAACTTAGACTTAAGCAAATTTAACAAGCACTGTTGTAAAACAGTTGCTACAACATATGTCGGCATTAGGTTAAGAAATATCTCGGCAGGTACATACAAATATTTTTTGTATAGCTTTAATTAATATAATATAGGTTAGGCACTTTCAATTAAGACAGAGCGTTCGGCACCTGGCAACTAAAACCGTTACCAGGGTAAGACCGACAACACATTGCGAAAACACGCGTATGCGAAGCGAACGCGACATATGGCGTTCAGCACCTTATAGGGTAAGTCCGAACAACATTCAACGGCACATGTAATGTGAACGCGACACAGAGCGTTCGGCACCTGGCGGCTAGACGTTGCCAGGATAAGTCCGATAAATCGATAAAGTAACGGTAAGTTAACATAACAGGGCGGAGGCACTGAAGCCGTCCGACCCATCAGCGAGGTATGCGGTACAGCCACTGGAGCTGACCGACCCCGATAATACACGAGACGTCCGAAGAGGTCTCAAGTGCGGTGGCATCATCCAAGCCGACCCTTAAAACAGCGCTGTGCGACATAGGCGCGTATTGGTAATATTTGGCCAAGGGCATATATACCACATGTCTTTGTTTTTCAGCAAAGAGCTCCAACGCTGCGCCAAGGAATGGAATCCAAATAATCATGATTTACCAGGTAAGGGTGACGTCACACATACACACACACACTCATACACCTGCATACACTGAGGAGACACACAAATACACAAATGAACACAATAGACTTAATTAAGCTAAGATAAGTTTATAGCTGGCATAGGCTAAGAATGGTATAAGGCGCACAAAGGGAGATTGGTATTTACATGCATCAATGGCAATCAAAAGGCATATGAATGTACGATGGCAACAGTGTACCATCGATGTAATAATGACCATGCGTTCTCTTTCAGATTACGAAAGGTCAACGGGGACATCAGCATACCCACTAACGAGTTTTGTTCCACATATGCAAACATATTGTACACATGTCTTTTGTATATACATTTTCCAACACACATATACCATTTTCTCTTTCTAGCACAGAAATACACGATACTCATCAGCTTAGTCACACTAGTAAAGTGATGACGCCAGCGCCCAATGGCAGTCAGCAGCCGTGAGATGCTGAAAGCCGTTGACGCTAACACTAAAACGCTCGAGCAAAGGAGCGATAATACGATGACCAGGGGCGGCACAGATTTTGTAAGTGCCGTGCCTCATCATCAGGATGGAATTCCTACTCACGGCAGGAAGACCATTAGAGTATAGACCAACAGAGTAACCACTAAACCGCAGTGGAACAACGGCCGAAATAGCACATGAGTAGATTATAGATCATAGCGGCCGCATAAGACAATATATGTAAACATATGTAAACTAGAATATAGATAAACAGACAGAGGTATGGCAAATGAAGAGCGCCAAGGGACAAGCATATTTTGAATCCCGAAATATGGTTATATTTTATTATGTTTATGGTTATCACTATTATCACTAGCAGTATTATTAACATACCATAAGTGCAACGACCATTACTATGGCCATTTTTAATGAACACCGCCACCATTGCTATCATTAACACTATTAGTATCACTGTTATAATTTTGGAAATTTGCCACTACAACACACATTGTAACTCCGCATTCACCAATGCATATATATATATATATATATACACGCATACTGATTATGTTTTTGTTTCTTTCATTTTCTTTCTACTAACGTTAAAATTTGTGAAGGTGTCCTGTTTCATCCCAACAACAATAAATCATTTTTATATATACCATTAACTTATACCCTGGGGCACCTGTTTTTCTATTTTCTTCCATCTTTTATACAATACCTTGCCGATACTTTATAGACACAAGGTACATGCAGGGAGCAATTTTTTTTCCCCACACAACGACGGACGACACAACCACCCGTCCAGCCATGGTTTTTTTCCTTCCTGCATGGCACCATCACGCATATATCTATGTTTTTTCTTCCTCTTTTCGTTAACAGCAATAACATCAAGAACATGTATTTTTCTGTATTTTTATTTCCAATGTCAAGTTTTATAATGATTAATTTTAGATGAATAATGAACATGTATATACCCAAAACCCACCCCCTCTGAGCACACGCTAAACTCACATCACCACCAGGACAACACGACATCGATACACCCACACGACACCGACACTGAAGAAGAAGAAGAAGAAGAAGAAGAGGGACAAGAAGAAAACGAGGAAAATCATTACAACGACACGCCCACTCTCTTTCCCGTTCGCGAGGACGCGAAAAAACGACGAAGGGGTCTTGTACAGCCCGGGGGCAGTACCCCCTAAGACCCACCCTTCCATCTTTCATCAAAACCACCCTCATAGGCATACCATAAGCCTCATGCACTTCTTCAAACACAAGCGGGCCCGGCATACTGCTGACAGCCACGCTTACGTAATACTAACACAAACACGGTAACTGGAACAACAGCAATGAGGAAGCGCTGACCAAGCAGTGGAGGGAGACCTTAAAGGCTAGGCCCGGAGGAGCCCCATTATCTGTTCTTGGCCAGCGGCCCTGCCCGACGAGGTCCGTTCCAGCTCTTCACCAGGTGAGATCTAGCAGTGTGTTCAGATTCCTTATCTTTGTAAACACCTACCCCAAACATTTGTGCACTTTGCAACTTGTACTTCATTTTATATTTGTTTAACTCCCCAAAAGGGACATCACATCACAGCTACTGGCCAATAAACACTTGGTCAGTAAACACCCACGTTTATTACTAATCACACTCCACTTTACATCCTTATACCCAACCTGACCTTAGTCATAATTGCCCCTGACCGCGGCGACCAGGAACTGCATCGACAGGTTCTATTGTACTCGAGCAAGCGACCCGGCTGCAGAGTGCCGAGTCACCAACTCTGCACGTTCGCTGAATTGCTCACTCTACTTAATTGGCAGGCTAGATTAGCAGCCTGCACTTAGACATTCATCCCCTAGCAGGTAAGCGCATCCTGCAGGGACGCCCCAATAGATTAAGCACTCACACCAACACACCACACTGGTAGTCTTCCCCGATCACGGGAAACTACCCTTATTCGGAAACATCCCTTGAAATTAACACATCTACACTAGCCTGTTTATCCCACCCCCAACCAAGGGATAAAACAATAGTATATTTACCAGGGAGAAACATTGGACTAATGCCGCTTCGAACTGTTTCACCATTCCAATATGATGGCAAAAATCATGATTGATTTAATTAGAACGTGCAGCCGCGTCCCGCCCGGTGAACGGGCATCCATGGCAGGTTACATATACTGTATTGACCCATTGCCCACGCCTTTCGCTGCTAAATTTTCGCTTTCGATTCCCAGAGTTAATTTACTCAAATAGAACAATAAACGCGTTTGGAGTGTAAGATACACACAAAAGTACATGTTTACCTGTGCAAGGACGAGTAACCAGCTAGTTCAGGCCACGCCAACGCGAGCACTTAGAGTTTGCTTAGCCCCTCCCACCTCACATTCTCCACAGTCAGTGTATCACTGACCTCGCTTTCATGAAAGACATCACGGGGTATTTAAATGATTTAAATATCTCGTTGCAAGGCAAAAATAAATTAATCAGTACTATGTGTGACCGTATTGAAAGTTTCAAATTGCAGCTTGTGCTTTTTAAAAGTCAGCTTCAAGAAGGAAATTGGGACAATATTCCCTCTCTAAAATCCTTGAATGTACTGTAGCCTAAGTACTTATGAACACTTCAGTGAGTACAAAAAAGCGTTACAGTCATTGCATAATGAATTTGAAAATAGGTTTGAAGAAATAAAACAAGTAAAACCGGCACTCAAAGTTTTTATGACGCCTTTTTCGATGCGCCCAGAGGATGCCCCATCAAGTCTCCAAGTTGAGCTGATAAAACAATAGTGCGATTCAATTTTGACAGACCGCTATTACCATTACAATGGTGATTTGATTTCATTTTATAGACGCGTCGAGGGACAAGAATTCCCGAGGATTCATGCACTTGCCCTGAAAATTGTTGCTATGTTTGGAACAACCATCGCTTGTGAACAAATGACTATTAACAAAACAAAAACAAGGTCAAGATTGTCTGATGCTTCCTTGGAAGCTGTACTTCGGATTGCAACTGCTAAAACGATTGTTCCAAATATCGCCAAATTAGTGGCTTCAAAGCGATGGCAAAGATAAACAAAGAATGTTGAAAATTAGTGCAAAATCAGGAGCGCAATAAAACTATTATTTTTGTCCGTACACACAATTGGCAGTATTATTATTATTCGTTTTCATACCGGTACGCTGCCTGACGTGCACTGATATGCCCAACCCCATTCACCAAACAACAACACGACTCCCGCCTCGCTAAGCGCTGCCACTACAAGTTCCTCTCCTGCCACAGCCACAACAGTGCCGTGTCTGCCGCTACAGCAGAGCACCGCTATTTTGCCGGTGCCGGCCGGTGCTCGCGAAGTACCTGAGTTGGCGTTGCCTGAGCCAGTTTATCGATCTATCCACTTATACATTGTCCGTTGTGGAAATGAATTCATATTTTTAATAACCCGTTGGTGGTCGTTTCATTCAGTTTTTAGAGCATTTCTCCCAGCTGCTTTTCCGTGTTGACAGCCTTTAATGGTTTGAGTGTTTAATGTAT
The DNA here is from genome assembly GCA_946902985.2 of Meconema thalassinum. Classification (NCBI taxonomy): domain Eukaryota; kingdom Metazoa; phylum Arthropoda; class Insecta; order Orthoptera; family Tettigoniidae; genus Meconema; species Meconema thalassinum. The sequence continues at coordinate 1,061,204,187 of OX336389.2, read as the reverse complement.
GGTTTTATATCATTCATATTTATAATTTTCTAATTTTGTTTTAATTGTACATGTAATTGTAAATAGTTCCATTTCTCTATTATCAATAGAGGACTGATGGGAATTTCAAACTCACTAAGCCTTTGTTAAGCGATAAGGAGATTAGATGCCACCAATTGACCACAAAAGGACCTAATAGGGTGAGAGCGAGGTGAAGACACAGCTGATTGGGTGGGATTCGCAGCTGACGCTCAAGATCGGTTCACGAAAAGGAATAATAGGAGTCCAAATTAGGCTGATGGGTAGATAGAGAGGGAGAGTCGATTTCAGATTCAATCACTGTGCGAATTGATTATTTTTTGTCTGTGTGGTACAAAGGTGGGCAGAGGCGTGCTTATCAGTGGGTCAGAAAGGGAGACCCTCTTTAAGATTCAATCATTGAGCGAATTGAATTTCCAGTTAGTGTGTGGTTGGAGGCACAAGAACAGTCTCATATGAGCACGGGCTTGTCTATAATAATTTTGTATCAGAGCGCTGCTCCCATGTGCATGGACTGTTGTTCTATTTCTCAGCCAGAATGCAAGAGGCTTCACTCAGTTCTTTGCCCGTAAAATCCTCCTTTTATTCTTGGGCCACTTACAGTAATTCCACATTATCCGAGTTCCTGCGAACATGAGCTACCTCCTTATCCACTCTGACCTGAAGCTCCCTTAAACAGGAGCCATATCCTGGCGTAGTGACCAAAACAATTTATTACTGTATCATCCATAATTATTCTTCTTCCACCACCAATACCCGAAATAAAAACAAAAATTGCATTCAAATAATTATTGTAGTTGTTATTGTTGCTGTTGTTTTTGTTGTTTGAATCTTCAGTCTGTTGACTGGTTTGACGAAGCTATCCATGCCTCCTTGTCCTGAGCTAATCGTTTCATCTCTACATAGCTAGCACACCTTACATCCGAGGTAATCTCTTTAATATATTCTAATCTTGGTCTACCCCTACAGTTCTTGTCCTTGACCCTTCCTTCCATAACTAAGCTTGCTATTTCTGGGTGACTTGGTAAGTGTCCTATCAACCTATCTCTTCTCTTCATTAGCAGTCGCCACAACAAATATCTCTCCTCGCTCACTCGTCTTAATACTTCATCATTTGCAAGTCTACGTATTTACCCATCTGAACTTCACCAATCTCCTGTAACATCACATTTCAATCGCTTCCATTCTCGTATGTTTTGCTGCGCCAACAGTCCAACTTCCAAAGAGCACCATGCTACAGACCAAGGCTTTCAAAAATGACTTCCTAATACCTAAATCTATGTTTGATGTCAACACATTTCTTTTCTGTAGAAATGCTTTCCTTGAATGAGCCATTCGACATTTTATATCCTCTTTGCTTCGTCCATCACTAATTGTTTTCTTCCTAAGTAGCAGAAGTCTCCAACTTCCCTTAGCTCTTCACCTGCCAAATAGACGTCAATAAGGGATTCTGATTTACAGTATTTAGGCTGCATTCCATTTTTTGTTTTACATTGAATTATTTCCTCAAAACGGAGACCATGCCATTTAAAATGTCATTCAAATCCTATGGTGAATCGGCTAAGATAACAATGTCATCAGCAAATCTCAGAGTTGAAAATAATTCTCTTTGTTCTCCTTGAATCCTTACTCCTACTTAAAAATTTTCTCTACATTTTTCATTGCTTATTCAATGTAAAGATTGAAACGCATGGGTGTATTATTGTACCTCATTAAAATAGGTTCCCAAGAAGAACTGTCTTTCCTCTCGATACTTGGAGGTGGTTAGTGCCATCCACAAAAATATAATTTTGGTAAGTATTTTTTGCATTCATTGAGTACATAACGAAGTATACTGAGTTTTATTGCTCTAGCTCTTATGGTTCCAGAGAAAACTGTACCTAAAAAATTAAAAATTGTCCTGTTCGGAAAAAAAAACTTTCCATACACTGCTTTAAAATACTCCAATTCCATCGTTATCTTGATCCTTACTTTTACGGTCCTCCTTTTTTTCTTTCCACACTTTCTCTTCATCGGACATTATTACTCATCTGTTGGGTATACATTTCAATTTCTAATACTAACTGGCTTCCCTGACATAACGTCACTTTCAGGAGTTTATTGTTTACATTTTTCTCACCTGAGTTACACTCGCAGTTGATTTTCCGACTATTTTCCTGTAAAACTTACTGTATGTCTACGGCTAAATTTTGCAAGATGCGTCATTTCAACAATCTCACATCGACAAAAGCTCCGAAATATATAAAACACACGCGAGGTTTGATATACAGGGTGTAACTAAAAATGTGGGAAAGCACCGGGGATTCGATAGAGGACCTGACAACAAGCAAAACATGTCCTGTAAACATATGGTGTATTTGCGTTCGTTGCCGTGGTACAAGCATTGTCTGTGGTTTGCATAACACAGACGGCGGCACGATGGTTCATGCATGATGGAGCACCGCCTCATTTTGCTATTGATGCTAGAACAATTTTACATCAGCGATTTCCAAACACGTGGATAGGGCGTCAGGGACCGACTCCATAGCATGCTCATTCTTCCGATCTCAACCATTAAGACTTCTACTTATAGGGTCATTTAAAGGCCATTGATTATGCCACACCTATTCATAACGAGAACATGCTGCGTCAGCGAATAGAGCAAGGATGTCAGCAGATACGACAGACGCCGGGAATATGGGAGCGTGTGAGACAGTCAATGATGCGGCGCATAGACGCCTGCATTACAGCTCATTGTAGCCATTTTGAACACCTTCTGTAGAGAACTGTAAGGAGTAACGTACAATTTATCAACACAAATGACCAACCTGCATAGTGAAGTGGTCTGTGTTATATACACCCCCAACAATGCTTGAAACAAGGAAACGAAACCAAATACACCATATGCTTACAGTACATGTTTTGCTTGTTGTCAGGTCCTCTATCGAAGCTATCGAGCTTTCCCCACATATTTAGTCACACCCGTATAAGGTTTGCAGCTAACTTTTACTGTACTGTGTAACAAATGACTGACGAATTGCACATACGTTAGAATAACCAACAAGGGAAAACTCACTCAATCAGAGAAATGTCTACGAGACTAAAACTATTTAGTTTGTAATGCTTGGGTGCCACCATATTTATATAACTAGTTAATATACACTTTTGATATGCATACCCATACATTATAAATTGTACGAGTATATGTTTGGATTAAGGAAATATCAGCCTATTCAAAGAAGTAAAAACCAAAATGTGTTTTTTAAAGAATTTTCACGTCTAGATCTCCTTAAAATGCTACCACATTCCATTCATGCCATTGTACAGGAGATTTTCGCAAATACATAGCCCCATGGGGCTGAAACCTATTTCATACACATAGACCAGGTGGCGTATTTACACCGCACAATCCACTTTTAGGTATTCCGCATACGATAATGCAGTATGTGATGTCTAATAAGGTAATAAATGAATACCAGGGGTCACCCAGCATGCTGACCGATAACGCCAGAATACGAAGGGAAAACAAACCGACGACCTATTGCTGCATGTTCCTCAGCGCTAATGCACCCAATTGCGTTATGAAACCTCGCATTTGAGATCGTATTAGGCTCATATGTGGTACAACATATGTACTGACAACATATCAACGATGGCTGGTGTATTGTGCAACGACGAGTACGCGACTTAAGTTTGTAGTCCCGGATGGGTCTCTAATTAAATATGTAGATCCCTTTCGAATCCCAGACAGGGCTTCAATTAAGTACGCTGCTTCCAGGCGGGACAACAATTATGACATGGTCCACACAGGTTCTCCTCGAGACTGGTATTTCTTGAATCAACTGAACACGAAGATTCCCAATGAATGTTATTTATTTTCAGTCGACCGACAAATAATACATTCTCAGCTGTTAATAATTTATGTACAATGCATGTAGCCTGACTGCTTGGCAGTCTTGTTAAATAGAGTTACATTACTCAAATTTACAAGTAAAGAAGAGGAAGAGCTGCTCTCGTGCGCCAAGTTAAATACTAGATAATACCTGGCGGGGGTTATGAGTTTCTCTGAAGGACTAGCCAATCAGAAGCTTGTTCTTTAGGAGGGAGTTGTCTCCATAAGTGGGGAAAATAATATTGCGTAAAATGTTGAAGGTTGGCTAAGGATTCCTTCTTGAGTCTTCTAAAACTCCGTAGAAAATAACTCTCAAGGCTTTCTTAAGAAAAGAAAGCTGTTTACTGGCGGTTTCCATGTCTTTAAATGGAGACAGCTTGTTTCAGATTATCTGTCTGAGATATCTTGTTTTTAGATGGCTAATGCTTGTAAAGAAAAGAGGGATTACAAGGTTCATCTTTTAACTTTATGGCTTGGCGAGGCACTTTCTTAAATGGTATGTAACAGGCTACAACAGGCTAAGTTTCCAATGAGGAGAATTAATAATAAGAATATAATTTAGAAACCAAACTCATTGGAACCCATAGTCCTAGATTCTGTACTTGACGGGGAATATGTCACGGACATCATATGGAGATTTGGTCGTAATGCTTGACACGCTACCCCCTTAAGGAAGCTCTCTTGATGGATGGTGGTGGACCATTTGCAATCATTTACCCTGGTTACTAGTTTGAAGCTGCTAATGAATACCATAACTAGGAAATGATACACTGTTACGACTGGCAGACATATGATGTATTCAACAACATTTGAACATTGACACACATAACATGACATGACATAAGAGATGTAGAAACATTAATTAGGGTACTTACTTTTAAACAAGCCCTCCATACAACTCCCAAAACACTTATCATCCCTCTTCAAAATATCCATCATTAAAAAGGTATATTAGTCTTCAATACAGTGATCTCTTCAAGAGCAGTTAAACATCGAAGTTCCATAAAAGACATCATATTCTCACTTCGCAATAATCTCAATATCTCAGGTCCATAGATACCTTTTACACATCAACAACAGTCTTTTCATCCAAATTGATAGTACTGTAAGTCCGACAGTAATACAATTTATCTCACAATCAATAACAGTCGTAACTTAAGATGAAATCAGACGTTTTGCTTAATATGTATCAACCAATGTGATCCTTTCATTTCCAGAATGTTTCCTTTCCTTAATTCGGCCCGTCACACCAACAGAATATGTTATCCTATGATTCATTGTTCGTCAACTTGGTTCTCCAAAATACATTTGCAGTGAACTTGGTGATAATATCTTGTTTTCTCATAGGTTAAAATCATCACAGTCCAATGGTACATAATTAACACACTGCAAACATATACCGACGATTCTACAAATCTTCTTACAACATTTCGTTACCTTCCTTCGTACCTCTTCCAAAACATCGTAACAGCTGATCGTCATCTTCCCACAACCACATAGTTACAGTCATAACCTTTAACTGTAAACTCCAAATGTATATCAACAACTTAACGAATCTTCTTACAATACCCTTCGTTACCTTTTCTTGGTACTTTTTCCTCATCAACCTCACAGCTGATCGTCAACTTATTACTCCTTTCGTTGTTGTCCATCTTCAACAAAGTACCCCCAGAGAACTCCCACGCAGTACAGCAATACAATCATTCCAAAGGATCCAAGTTTTTACGGAAACATCGAGTGAACTCTGTTTTCGGAGAGGCGAAAACATGACATAAATTCTCCTATACATCTACTCCATAGAGAACACAAGCTAGCATCTTCCTCATACATTATCACTCATCCGTATTCAACATATCTTTTCAACATAAAATAACTTACTAGCGTTTCCAACGTCGTAATAGCTCCAGGTCCATAATGTAATTACTTTCAGGACACGTACAATCTCATACGCCTACCGCATATCAAAACTGTCACTGGCCAAAGATACAATATTACTACTTCTAAGACATCAACATTTCTCTTTCGACAGAAATGACAGTTACCAAATAAACCATCTTTCTTATTATCAAGAACACATACTTAGAAGATAGTCAAAGTCAAAGAAGGCCAGAAATAAACAATTTCAACATCTCACGAATAGAATGCATATTAACTGCACTCTGGCGGCTACATTTCAAATCTTACACTCATAACTCCAATACTAGCATAAATGCTGCTACCTAACGGTAAACCATGAAATCAATGTACTGTATCATATTCTCGCGGGTCACTTTTCATACTTGAAGCGTAGAAGAGAGTCAAGAATTGGCTCAGACTCCCCGCCCTCAAACTTGTCGAAGGTTCAACGAACCAAGACAACGTACCATAAAAGGGTACAAACATAAGTCTCTAACAAATACCTCTACTCTACCTCAAGGGTAAAGACACTTATCAGAAAACAAAATATCCCAATATTCACACACATCAGAATTAAATAACTACATCAAACAATTTTCTTCATAGTCTCAGTTGTAGTAGATACAGGTCCATACGAAGATTAAGTCCTTCGATCCAACTTTCATGTTCACCTAAATCTTCTTCTCACTCCACAATATCTCAACTCCGAAGCAGACCACGAGGCATACACTGCAAACAAAATATCCTTCCGACAGCAAAATATTTAGAAGGCTTAAATCTAACAAGTCCCCAAGAAGTTAAAGATAACAAGGAGACCTCCAAATTAATAATTTACCCCAACTATACGTTTCTACATCCTTATAATCAAAATAAATCTTCACCCAAACTTCATACACTACAATTTACATGTAAGTACAAATAAACAAATCAACCAGAAAAGGTAAAGATAATAACAGTTTTCAAAATTACACATGAACATACCCTGAATGGTACATGAACACACAAAATTAATATCCAAAAGAGAAAAAAAAACCTCAAGAGACATTGGCATATGTCTGACATTGTAAATGTGTCCAACCCAAAAATGAAAATCATAAGAACAAAACAAACAAGAATACAACAAAAAATAAGAAATAACGCCAAAATTCCAAGAAATTGCTGGTATGAGACCAAAATGAAAACTTTCAATCACAAGTACAGACAAACGAACACACAAATAACATACATAGGTCAAATAGCACATCTATCGTACATCTTTACGTCACAACACAATCTCAACTAAACACAACATAGACACACCACAAGACAGTTCAATCACCCACACACAAACAAAAATGACTTACATACAAAAACTTACAGCAAAGCGCTATTCAGACGAATATGCGTCACAAGAGCAGAGGAAAAGATAAATATATCCGGTACTCAATTTAGGAAATAACAGACAATTACCCCACCAAAAACAAATACACCGATACAAGATACTAGAAGAGAAAGAAAATCACTCAATACGACAGAATGTGACTCACACGTGCAGACCAATAAGTTACAAACGTTCTCAATATTTCATCTAATTCACACAACCTTACAAACGCCCCCAAGATAACAAATCATTAACCACCCGCAATATTTCCCAAATATTTCCAGAATATAAATAGACATACGTTGAGACATCGACATACACAAAATAATAACCCTCAATTAAACACACAGTAAATCAACATGTCATACTAGCCGCATTTTATCTTGGCATAGCATGATCACCCATCACCAAACAAAATTTTCGGCAAGCACTTACCTTCATGAATCAACAAGTAAATAGATGAACAAGTCATCACTCGGAGAAAGAAGTGGTTTGTAAATACCTACTTATAATATCTCAACGTGATGTCATTTTATACGTACGGCGTTTTTACTCAAATAAGTTTAACAATTAATCTAGAACCAATCCTAACCTTAATTCACACCAAGAAACAACAAGAAGACCCACCCGATATAAGAACAAAACTAATTACAATCACTCACACTCATACACTCAAATACATTTACACAAGTTTGTCACCTTAGACCGTACACAATTTCGAAAAGAAAATACAAGAAGAAAAATTACAGATTTGCACGATTCAGACGAAAGTGCATCACCTGTGCAGAGAAATAAAAATTTCCGAAACACAATTTAGAAAATAAAAACAACAACAACATCAACAGAATAATCAGATATTACCAGACATCCCTGTATCACACCAGCGCCGAATGTGATTATAGGAGCTACATAAATCACATCGCTTACGAGAATTAGGTCTACCACCCCTGGAACTCTGTGCACTACGCCCCTGATGTACATAGCGTTGGACACTAGTAGATAGTAATTCTTGGCTACCCTGTGCTGCATTTTCCTGAAATAAATTTCTAAAACAAACAGAATCATGATGACTGCCAATCTGCTGCACCGCTTCACGTCCCTGTAAAGTACTCTGAGGATGAACATAACCTACATTACCCAAAACATAGTTACACTGCAAAGAAGTATAATCCACTCGTGACATGTTGGCTCTCTTAACCTTTTCAGCAAATAAAATCAGTTCATCGAATTCAACGAAGGTTCTAGGTTTGGCATTCATGGTTAGATAAGCACGATAAATAGGATTCATCCCTTCCACTAAAGAGCTTACAATCTGTTCTTCAGTTAGATTAACCGCAAAAACCTTGGCATAAGTTTTGAGGTCCAGAAAATATTCGTTTAAGGTCTCTTCCATACGTTGAACTCTAAACAAATAGTCACGATGTAAATCAGACAAGGTACATTATCTGTACCATTGCACACGTGAAAATCCTTCAAAATCAGAGATAAAGGATTGGGCAGATTATCAAATTTAATATCACTCACAGCACTTACCTTAATTGGAGAAACAGCATTATAAGAGGCATTCTCATTTACTACATCATTCAAATTAACCCTATCAACCATTTCTCGAACACCAAGTACGTTATCTTCAGTTTGTACGCCCCTAGAATTATGCGAATGACCAAATCCAGCATTAATTAGAGTACTACCAGCGTTATGGAATGAAAAAGATTCAGTCGACTGGTTACCTCTTTCATTTAAATTGTTAGAGCTATCTGAGTTCAACATATTTGAGTTCGACCTAACCTCAGTTGCATTATTTGGAGACTCACTCTGGTTAATTACCCCTGTATTAGATCTAGTTTGTAAGTAATCCGACCTCCTTTCAATATTCTCAATCACCCTAGATAGTAAATTATCAATACAATAATTATTCACACTTAAATCACACGAATCACAGCCATTAAAATCCACACTTTTCAAACATACAACCGATTCACCAGTATTATCCCCAAAACCATCCGATGAAAACCGATTAAAACATTCAATAAGTTGCGAACGCAAACTAGTCAACTTAACAGAAACATCAACATCGCTTTTCGACCAAAAATCCATTAATCTCCTTAAACGATGAATCCAATGCAAAGAAAGATAACGCAATTTGTTCACACGATAAGACGAAGACTTGTCAACACTGTCCAACACTTTATATGATTTTAACAATTCAGAGACACAATTTTCAATACCAGACTCACCTTTTGTCCAGTAAGGGTGATCGTCAGGAAGTTCACAAATAGGAATAGATTTCAATTACTTTAGCAGAAGGACATCCAATTCACAATGACAATTAGATACGACACCTCATATTTCAATCTCATCACATAATTCTTCCTTCGATAAATAAGATATAGCTTTCCTCAAATATTCGTCCATTCAGAGTGATATGTAGTCCATGAATCAATAAATACAACATTATAAAACATTATACACAAATACATCATAACACACTTGGAGGTAAGTTTTTTTGTTTATCGTTTCCCAGTCTGGCACTCACAACAACTTCAAACCAATAAAATGAGGGATAATTCGTCAACCACGCTCTGCATAAGCATTGAAACGCTACCCCCTTAAGGAAGCTCTCTTGATGGATGGTGCTGGACCATTTGCAATCATTTACCCTGGTTACTAGTTTGAAGCTGCTAATGAATACCATAACTAGGAAATGATATACTGAAACGACTGGCAGACATATGATGTATTCAACAACATTTGAACATTGACACATATAACATGACATGACATAAGAGATGTAGAAACATTAATAAGGGTACTTACTTTTAAACAAGCCCTCCATACAACTCCCAAAACACTTATCATCCCTCTTCAAAATATCCATCATTAAAAAGGTATATTAGTCTTCAATACAGTGATCTCTTCAAGAGCAGTAAAACATCGAAGTTCCATAAAAGTCATCATATTCTCACTTCGCAATAATCTCAATATCTCTGGTCCATAGATACCTTTCACACATCAACAACAGTCTTTTCATCCAACTTGATAGTACTGTAAGTCCGACAGTAATACAATTTATCTCACAATCAATAACAGTCGTAACTTAAGATGAAATCAGACGTTTTGCTTAATATGTATCAACCAATGTGATCCTTTCATTTCCAGAATGTTTCCTTTCCTTAATTCGGCCCGTCACACCAACAGAATATGTTATCCTATGCTTCATTGTTCGTCAACTTGGTTCTCCAAAATACATTTGCAGGGAACTTGGCGATAATATCTTGTTTTATCATAGGTTAAAATCATCACAGTCCAATGTTATATAATTAACACACTGCAAACATATACCGACGATTCTACAAATCTTCTTACAACATTTCGTTACCTTCCTTCGTACCTCTTCCAAAACATCGTAACAGCTGATCGTCATCTTCCCACAACCACATAGTTACAGTCATAACCTTTAACTGTAAACTGCAAATGTATATCAACAACTTAACGAATCTTCTTACAATACCCTTCGTTACCTTTTCTTGGTACTTTTTCCTCATCAACCTCACAGCTGATCGTCAACTTATTACTCCTTTCGTTGTTGTCCATCTTCAACAAAGTACCCCAGAGAACTCCCACGCAGTCCAGCAATACAATCATTCCAAGGGATCCAAGTTTTTACGGAAACATCGAGTGAACTCTGTTTTCGGAGAGGCGAAAACATGACATAAATTCTCCTAGACATCTACTCCATAGAGAACACAAGCTAGCATTTTCCTCATACATTATCACTCATCCGTATTCAACATATCTTTTCAACATAAAATAACTTACTAGCGTTTCCAACGTCGTAATAGCTCCAGGTCCATAATGTCATTACTTTCAGGTCACGTACAATCTCATAGGCCTACCGCATATCAAAACTGTCACTGGCCAAAGATACAATATTACTACTTCTAAGACATCAACATTTCTCTTCCGACAGAAATGACAGTTCCCAAATAAACCATCTTTCTTATTATCAAGAACACATACTTAGAAGATAGTCAAAGTCAAAGAAGGCCAGAAATAAACAATTTCAACATCTCACGAATAGAATGCATATTAACTGCACTCTGGCGGCTACATTTCAAATCTTACACTCATAACTCCAATACTAGCACAAATGCTGCTACCTAACGGTAAACCATGAAATCAATGTACTGTAGCATATTTTCGCGGATCACTTTTCATACTTGAAGCGTAGAAGAGAGTCAAGAATTGGCTCAATGCTGTCGAAGCCCTCAGACGGTTTGCGCAGGTGTTTCAATTATAGACGTCTGTCGTCTACACGTATTTCGCCGAAGAGTGCTGCAACTACGAATGAATGGAATATTCCAGACACATGCCGTCAAAGGTAATACTGACGTTGAGCAGAATGTATTACAGTACTTTGAACGCAATCCTACACACGGACAGTTACACTTTACCTTACTGTGCTGGTAATAATAATGATAATAATAATACGAACCATGTATGTTACAATGTGTAACATTGCTGAGGGCAAAGAGGAGCTGCAAGATAGCTAGGGGAGCCATGAGCTTCAACACAGAAGGCAGACGTCTATTTGGAATCTCTTGCGCATATAATGTAGCCTACGACCAGATTCTCCATAGATTAATATAATGTTTGTGTACTCGTCGCTGGCGAAATTCGCAGCAATTGCCGATATGTTCTTTATTTTACTTGTTTCGTTTTACTTTTTCTGTTTACTTTGATTTTCTTAATTTAATTCATGAATACGTCACAAACACCCAGTCCCCAAGCCAGGGATATTAATTATTGGATATTGAAATCCCCTGAGCCCGATCGGGAATCGAACCCGGGACCTTTCTGGCATGCTAACCTATTAGTCACGAAGCCGGACGGTTGGCAGCAACTGTAATGCTGCTGTGCCAAGTGAAAATCTACTATTCTGCGCTCGCCACCGTGGCTTCATAACACAATGGGGAGCATTAGACAGGAGCGCTGAGGAACATACAGTGAGCGACCATCTGGTTGTTATCTCTTGGCATTTTGACGTAACCTACTCGCATGGAAGGATACCTCTTTGGAAATCAGTTATTAGACCTCCCGGCCATCATTAGTACATGCGGGACACTTATAAGTAGATTGTACGGGGCAAATGAGCCACCTGGTATGTTCAATGGCATATCATATCATGTAACCCAGTGTACTTGGGTGTGTTGTGTGCAGAATCTGTCTGAAAACCATCGTTAATATCATGGCTGTGCTTGTGTGTCTATTTATACTGTTATTGGGGGCAGGATCTGATGATGACCGCATGATGGTCGAAACGCGTAATCCTAAATTGTCCCTTATTTATGTAAATAATAAAGTAAAACATGTAATCTTTTCAGGACTTGTGTTGTATATATATCGGGGAGACTTTGCTAATTCGCAGTATTTGATGTATACTTGTTCTACAGAGATACCCCAGTGCAAGAGACGAGATCATCACACCAGTTGTGCTGAGTCAACTATTTAATTGCTCTTGGCTATGAATTTTAACACGACCAGTGCGACCACCTGGTGGTAAAATCGTGAAAACCTGTGTTGTATTTTGTCTGTGAAGTATTTATAAATATCATGTATTTCGGTGACTCATTTATGCCCTAGTGGTACTAATGCAGCATATTACAGTATGATAGACTTATAATAACTGTACAGACAAGGTATCCTGGGTTTGGCACTAGTACCTATAGGATCAACCGAAAGAAACCTATAAGTTACTAAATTAAAATTTCTTTGGAAGTGTAATTAATTGATTTAGATAACCTATGCCAGACGAAATTTTAAGAACTGAATTCAAGTCAAAAATGTGTAGTAATTTAATTTCTATGATAATATTTTAAACCCTTTCCCTTAAGTTATCATGCTTACACCAATCGCTTAATATTACGGATTTAGTTGAGTCTCCCCTACAGTTTGTAACCCCGCCCAATAATATTGGGCAAATGACGTGTTGACCGACTGGAGAGTATGAATTGATAGGCTGGAATTTGGTTAGGAGGAGGCCGTGGCCATAATTTTAGGTACCATCCCGGTATTTGCGGAGAGTAGAAGTGAAGGATGGCTAAAATTGGATTCGAACTCGCATCTTTTCAGTTCTGCCTCTCAAGGATGAGTGTACCCCCGTTGCAGCCCCAATACCAATACTAAGAGTAAAATTCTTGGCAGAGCCGGAAATCAAACTCGAGCCTCCGCGATGACAGCCCAGAATGCGATTCATCACTTCATGAGGTAGACAGAGATAAGTATTGTATTCAAACAGTTGAGTCAAAAGGCAAAATATCTCGCCCCTCCCATTCCAAAGCCTGAAGTTACCTCCTTTATTAAAAGGGAATTCCTCTCTGATAGATAAACGCAGAATTGATACGTTTGCCGGCTGTCGTTTAACTAGTCATTAGTCTATCTTCACAAAACCCATGCAGTCTGTGACCTGACCAAGTTAGGCTGTCACTATGTTAAGTAATGACGGGCTATTTCATGGGTCAAGTTACAGCGGAGTAAAGGTTATGGATTGCACTAATGATGTCAAGTCCGTCCTGAACTCTGTGCCAAGATAAATGAAGTCGTAAAATAATTAGACATACATTGATATAGAGTGGCAGATGGTGCGTTCAACATTCCTTCCTTGTGTCTCTATTACATCAGCTTCTCTCGCCATACACTGCTAACTTCACCATTAAAATGTAGGTATAAGTGAGTATGCACTTAAATTCCAGTGAATCATAAAGCAAGAAATTATTCAGAATATTCTTGCACATATGGGTTCTATACTTAACAGCACTCATTTGGTTGAGCAGTACTTTCTGAAACAGTCGAGATACGAGGCACGTCCAGGAAGTAAGTTCCGTTTGGTAATAAAATTAAATTGTGTACAGATACAGAAAAATTATTTATTGCACAACATTCTAAACCTCTTAATCTACTTTTCCACATAACTGCCGAACTTTTGCAGGCATTTGTCATAGCGTGGCACAAGTTTTTGGATACCGTCTTCATAGAAGTTTGCCGCCGACCGTAAACGAGAGTGAAGACTCCCTGTAAGATATCCTACCGTTTGTTCACCACTGTTAGGCAAATTGCGTGTTTACCAGGAGAACTGCGTGTGTTTAGGAGTTCTCCTGACCACATACGCAATTCTGTTAGGCAAATTGCGTGCTTACCAGGAGAACTGCGTGTGGTTAGGAGTTCTCCTGACCACATACGCAATTTGCCTAACAGTGGTGGCCAAACGGTAGGATATCTTACAGGGGAGTCTTCAATCTCGTTTACGGTCGGCGGCAAACGTCTATGAAGAAGGTACCAAAAACTTGTGCCATGCTATGACAAATGCCTGCAAAAGTTCGGCGGTTATGTGGAAAAGTAGTTTAAGAGGTGTAGAATGTTGTGCAATAAGTAATTTTTCTGTATCTTTACACAATTTAATTTTATTACCAAACGGAACTTACTTTCTGGACGTGCCTCGTATTTCAAGTGAAAAGAAAATCATCACGAAAAAATATGAAGCGTAAAAGATCAAGGTCTTCCAAACGTGAACAAGAAGAACTAAATAGGCTATTTTCATATATCCTACTGGTCTTACTTTGGGCCCCAAGGTTGCAGGTTCGAAACCTGGCGCAGTCGGCTGGCATTTGAGGGTGCGCAAATGCGAGGGAGCCGTGTCAGTACATTTACAGGCACGTTAAAGATCCCCTTCGGAGCAAAATTCCGGCACCCCGGCGTCTCTTACAGTCAGGGTAGTTAAAAGGGACGTAAAACCAATGACATTATTATCTTACTTTGGACACGAGAAATGAAAACGAGAATTTTAACAATTGCACAGCTGCCATGTAAAAGTTTTTACAAAATCCCATTAAATTAGTAATTTAAATAAATTCGTATATTAAGGTTTGTATGAAGATATACCATGCTAAGTTTCACAGTGCTCGGATGAAAAGTCGCGAGAAAAATCCATTTAAATATTTCAATTTCGCGTCTCCGCTATGTTGGTTTTGTGATCACCAGATTAATAATCGTTCCACAGGTGAACTTATGTTAATAGCCTCTATCAACATACAAAATTTCAGTTTGATTGCTTCAATATATTCATAGATATTGAGTGCCTTTGTATGGAGCGTGGCGCTCGATGGAAGTGATACTTGGCTGTTCGAGCAGCAGAAAAGAGGATAATTGAAGCGTTTGAAATGTGGTGTTCAGGAGAATGATGAAGATCAGATGGGTAGATAGGGTTACGAATGAAGAGGTATTAAGACGAGTGGGGGAGGAGAGATGTTTCTGGTGACTGCTAATGAAGAGAAGAGTTATATTGGTAAGACACATACTAAGACTCCCAGGAATAGCAAACATAGTTATAGAAGGAAGGGTCGAGGATAAGAACAGTAGGGGTAGACCAAGATTAGACCAATGTTAAACAGATTGCCTCTGATGTAGGTTGTGGTAGCTATGTAGAGATGAAACGATTAGCTCAGGACAGGGAAGCATGGAGAGCTGAATCAAACCAGTCTAAAGACTAAAGACTCAAACAAACAAACAAACAAACAAACAAACAAACAACAACTACATATTTCAGATGGTCACCATGTTGGCAATAGAGATTTGTACAATTAGATGAAGATTATTGCGTAGGTTCGTTATTCAAACGTTCACTTCGATCGCAATATTAGGACAAAAGATATATTTTTTTTTTTTAATTTCGCACAGCCGCCAATTTAGGGTTTCCAAAACAATTGAGTTTAATTGGATGTCAGTAGATTAAATTTTATATGAACATTTACCGAATCAAGTTTCACTGTGCTTGGAAGGTTAAATCGCGAGAAAGGTGTATTAAAATGTTCCAACGTCGCTTGGCCGCCATGTTCGTCTTGTACTTAACAGGTTTATAAAAGTCACATGGATGAACTTCTGGTAGCACCCTTTATCACCGTACAACATTTCAGGGTGATACCTATTACTGTTGTGGAGAATGTCAGTGAAATATTTGCGTGGCCATGTTGGATTGGTGAAACGTATTAAAATTTGAAAGGCTCGACCGAGTTCGGACGTGGTAGTTGTATGCACTTACTGAGTTTCATTGAAATCGCTTTGGCCGTTTAGATTTTATTACTGGGACACACACACACACACATACTTACACAAACACACACATACACACACACACACACACACACTGACAAAAGGTAAACTCATAACCCTATTTTTTTCATAAATGAAAATAGGCTAAAAGATATATTGCTGCCAGAGGTAAAAGGTCTGTGAGTGTCAGTCACCTTAAAACTACTATCACCACCTCCAGAAGTATGTTTTGTTGTTAATTAAGTGTCGTTAGTTTTGAACTACAAGATTGAAGCAATTATTATTTTTATTATTATTATTATTATTATTATTATTATTATTATTATTATTATTGTAATTATTATTAATATTATAATAAGTATTATTATTATTATTATGATAATTATTATCCTCCCAGCTCGGCTCACCCATGGGCTCTGCGAGGGATCATTTATCTACCGTCACAAGGACGCTGAACTTACTTAGTCCACAGATAGAACTGGGGATGGTGACATGCGACCGCTAACTTGGGTCTAATTAAGGAAGGGTTAGGGAAGGGATTTCAAAAGGAAGTCGCCGTGAACCTGTTGAAAGCAACCATCCCAGCATTTACCTGTTGGTGAAAATGAGAAACCACGGATACTATTTACAAGGTGGCTGATGTGGGATTCGAACTCACGCTCTCCCGATGCCAGCGAAGCATGAGCTAGCGCGTTCGCGCCCTCAGCCACCGTGACCGGTCGAGTTATTAACGAAAATTCAATTATTGATGTTTACTTTATATCAATCCTTTTTCCTCCATTAATCGCCTAGTAAATTATTTTAACACTACACAAAAACTATAACTGAAATTATAAATCTTTTTAGAGAGAACGAGTAGAAAAGTTTCGAACATAGCTGCTCCAAAGCGAATGTACAAATAGAATCAGGAGAACATGCAATTTTATGAAAAAAGGTTCGCTCTAAATTGCCATCTCCATCAATGAAATACAAGACCACCTCGTGACGTAGTGACTAGCATTCTAGACTGTTACCCCAGAGGTCCCGGTTTGACTCCCGAACGTGCTAAAAACTGCTCTGAGGCTGGAACGGGGTACTCTGAGCCTTGTGGGGCAGAACTGAGAAGATGTGGGTTCCATTCTCCCCTCAGCCATCCTAGTGATTTCCTCAGTTCTTATTCCAGACAAATACTGGGATGGTACTTAAATTAAGGTCACTGCCACCTACATCTCAATACCAGTCTCAGTTACAAATGCACACGCTAATACAGTCATCCCAATAACACAGGGTATCAAATTCAACACTCTCTCTCTCTCTCACACACACACGCACACACTTACACCCAAATACACGGGGCTACATAGTACGATGGCCGGCCCCGTGGGTTTGGGGTAGTGCGGAGGCCCTGGGTTTGATTCCCGACTCCGTCAGGGATTTTAGAATCAGACGTGAGGTTTGGAACGGGGTGCACTCAGCCTCGTGAGGACAATTGAGTGGCTGTATGACAGTGAGGCAGCGCTTCGGTCACAAAAACCGAGATTAACGGCCGAGGGTACCCGATACGCTGACCACGCTCACCCCAATATCTGCCAGACAATTGGCTGGGCAGCAGTCGCTTGATAGGAAAAAGAATAACCACGATGTCATAAAACCCTTAAATGAATCATCAACAACATCAAACAAGACTTACTGTAGATACGAGTTGTATTGTAGATAGTGGAGGCTGTGGGAGTGTAACACACGCACTTGCAAGGAATGCAGGAAATTAGGGTTCGAACCTCAACTACGGTCTCATTTTCAAGTCTTGTTCAACAAATGTGACCGGTCCCTTTAAAGTCGTTGACACCGAGAAACAGTACCTCACGGTACCTTTAGAAATTGAGTGTGACAATATAACAATTAACAATAAAATTTACAAGTACAAACAAACCAACAGCAACAAACACGAATGATAATAGAAAGACACTATTATCTATCAACAACCACAACCATACAGATGCGCACTCCAACATCCTGGAAGATAATTACATCTAGCTTTCATTCATATAATCCCAAATTTTCAATAAACATTAAAATAATTATTTACAGAAATTTAAAAACTATCTAACCTAAACGGAAAAAGTTAAAAACATAAATGAAAAGATTGGAAGGAAACGTACAGAACCTGGGGGAAAACATAGTACAAATGTGACATTCGAGGATCTAGAATACAACAAAAGTTTACATTACTTCAGTCGCTCGTACATTCAATGAAAATATCAATCAATTCATTCATCCACATATTCAATTAATCATTATAGTGATACAAGCCTTTCTTCAGTGTCGCCTAATTCTAATAAAGAAAGCTTTTCTGTCGGTCAACACGAATTGTGCACAATTACATTAGGCAGGAAACAAGTATTTACATACCCTACAATCTAACACACTCTTTATGCACAAATACCTACCTACATCTATCTATCCAATTAAGTAGGTATTTGTGCATAAAGAGCGTGTTAGTTTGTAGGGTATGTAAATACTTGTTTCCTGCCTAATGTAATTGGGCACAATTCGTTTTTTTTTGTTGTTATTTTTCGTATGGCTTTTAGTGCCGGGAGTGTCCGAAGACATGTTTGGCTCACCAGATTTTGTAGCTGCTTCTACGCGGATACCCATGGGGTGAGCTACATGTGCCGTCGCGTGTGGAGTGTTGTCTGGGGAGGAAAGTTTGAATATAAGGAATAGGAGTTGAAAGGTAGCGGCTGTGGCCTATAGTTAGGGACCAACCCCGGCGTTTGCCTAGAAGGAAGATGGGAAACCACAGAAGACCATCTTCAAGGTTGCCGGCGGGGGGATTCGAACCTCCTCGTCTCCCGGATGTGAGTGACTGCCTGCAGCCACGCCGTAACGACCACGGCTAACTCACCCGGTACAATTCGTGTTGACCGACAGAAAAGCTTCCTTTATTATTTCAATTAATCAATCAATCAATCAATCAATCAATCAACCAATCAACCAATCAAACACAAATTCATTCATTTTCATTCATTCATTTATTTGCAATGGGGGCTGTGTCCCCCGGTGGCAAATTGGATATACATAACAAATAAATAATTATACATAACAATTCAATACCGTAACAATTATGCAACAATTAAACTGGAGTATTTACACAAATAGTCAGTCTTTTCTTAAACACACCTATATGTTTGGGAAAAGGCTCTAAGACTGCGGCAGGTAGAGAGTTCCAATTATCAATGGCACGGTTTACGAAAGAATATTTACCATAATTTGTTCGCTGTGGTCGGCCCTTAACTTTGAAAGGATGATCGCTCCTACCCATGTAAGTAGGCTTTTCCATACGTTTGCTAAGCTCACCCCATGCTGGTTGATTTGTATACGTGTTGTACATAGCGCAGAGTCTAGATTTCATCCTCCTAGCCTCAAGTGATTCCCACCCAAGTTTCTTTAACATACGGCTCACACTGCTCCTGGGATTAAAGTCACTGAGCACAAATCTAGCGGCCTTTCTTTGTACCATTTCCAACTCATTTATGAGCCCTACTTAATATGGATCCCAAACCGCCGAGGCGAATTCCAGAATAGGTGACAAATATCCTAATTCTTTAGCAGAGGTACTACTTCCTTTTAATACCCTCATTACAAAGTGCAGGGATTTGTAAGCATTAGAAACTACACATCCTATATGACAACTCCAATTCATATCATTTCTTACGTGAACGCCCAAATATTTTCAAGAATCTTCTTCTACAAGTATTTCCGAGCCAATGTTATATTGAAAATCCTGCCTTCGCACTTTCCCTATTTTTAAGAGACTACATTTTCTTGTGTTTATTTTCATTTTAACACAACATGCATTTAAATACCTCACAGCCCAAATGAGATGTATCTCATAACAGTTGACAGAGAGTCAAAGTGAATATCAGTAGCACTTTTATTCTCCATCAGTATGTTGACTGCAACCGGATCAGACATGAATTATTGTGCATATTAATTCTCGATCTGACCCCATCGAACGTGTGCTTCCGTCTGGTGATCCTCTGAGGGCCGTGAAAACCCAGGTTAGCTAGCAATTGATGAGAATCAATTCCACCATGTACCAGCTTCCGAAGGAATCTCATGTCACTCAGTGTACGCCGACAGTTCAGTGCTGGAAAACCGTACACGCCGCAATAGCACTCATACTCGGCTCTATAGTACGGTCGTCCACCCCTGTAGCAGGGCCATTTAACAAATCTCTCTTGTACAGTTCAATGGCGTCAATATTATTACTGTGAAAAGGATTCCAGATAACACTACAGTAGGCTATTCTTATTTGAGTCGAATGAGTGACTTAAATAATTTGGAAAGAGCTATGTTCGAAAAGAAATTTAACAATTACTTTTAAAAAATCCCAGGATGTGGAAACTTTAATGGAATGTAATATCACTGGAGTCAGGAGTGAATTTCTATTTAAAAATCAAAACTTCTGTATTGTAACCGTTTGCTCTACAGTATCTCCACTTGAAATTCACTCAGTCGGATCTACGGGGAACGCACGAGTCTTTTGGATCATGTAAATTAGCATACCTTGGGAGTTTTCTAGAGGTTCCAAGGATCAACATAATGTAGAACATACTCACGGGTAAAGGGGACACTATTTAATGCTAAGTAACATAACGCAAATTTAAACTTTATTTCGGTTAAATATTAAACCTGGGCCGGACAAGGCAGATAAAAAGAATAATCCTGAATATCAATTGAATGTCTGACCCTTTAATAACCTTCCTGTTCCTTGAATTAAACATCTAACATCTGACATCTAGCAGCTACAAATCCTGTTAGAAACACTCTTAACATAATATAAATATATGTACACAAACTCTACTTGAAATTCAAATACTGTCAAATATTTCGATATTTCCACACAATTTAAAAAATCATAATAAGAGATATACTTAATATAACTACTTGCACTTGCCCGCGATCATATTATTATTGTTGTCACTATTACAAGGTTTATAAAATAGATGACTAAAGGTTATCGTTTTGTGAAAGCACAGAGAAAGAAATCAATATATATGGCTTGATCCTAAGCTAGAAACAAACCAATTTAAACACCAAATATCGCCATACAATGCGGCCAACACTATCGAAAATCCTTATAACATCTACACATATAACTGAACAACTGCCTGTTACTTTCTTGAAATATGCTTCGAGACTACATTTAATTCAATAAGTTTATTCCACATGAAATCTAGCATTAATCTACATAGGGGTCAATGTCTCCTAACAATCTATGTCGGGTATCTTAATAAGTAACCGATATAAAAATGTAAGTCACCATGGCTATCTCAAAATCACTATCATCACTATCATCACTATCCACCATAAAATCCACGTGCTCGTAAATTCTTACTATAAATGAAAATGTCACTGCAATCACTGATTGTTATTATTATTATTATTATTATCTCTTTATTTACTCAACTTACAGTCGGTACCATGACTCATATCGGTACATTACGTACAAGAAAATGAGTCAAGTAACACTTAAGCCTATTGCATACATTTTCGAATAGCATAGATGTTTGACAGTTAATTTTGTCTTCTCTTCTTATCTTCCACGTCTCGTTTTCACAAGAGGGTCCAAAGAAAAATCCTAATGTGTATTCAAAAACCCTCTAACGATGCTGCAGGTTTTCAGAATTGCAGCCTTTTGTGCAATAGTATGGGTGAATATGGGAAGATTTAGTGTAGCTAGATTTACTGAAAAGGATTTAGGTGTCAGGCCAGTGGGAGAAAGGAGGAAAAGAAGAATCGTCACATTTTTTTGTCTCCAGATTCTAGCAACCTCCATAGCTAGAGGAGTATATTTTTCAATCTTTTCTCTGTATTTATGGTGGATATTATGGTCATTCGGAACAGATATGTCAATCAAGTACGTGTGATGGTTCTTCTTATCAGTTAAAGTTATGTCTGGTCTATTATGAGGAGTTGTTTTGTCTGTTTGA
Organism: Meconema thalassinum; assembly: GCA_946902985.2. NCBI lineage: Eukaryota > Metazoa > Arthropoda > Insecta > Orthoptera > Tettigoniidae > Meconema > Meconema thalassinum. The sequence continues at coordinate 1,061,181,962 of OX336389.2, read as the reverse complement.
ATAGTGCGATCCCAATACAGCTTGTAATCTTCGTTTTCTATCACACTTTCTGGAGAGTATTTGTAATAAGGCGTCCTGTCGTGTATGAGAGATCGGGTTAGGGCGAGTTCTTGATGAATGACTTTGGCAACATCGTTATGCCTCTCAGTGTAAGATGTTGGCGCTAGAATTCTGCTGCTGCTGGTAATATGCTCTATGGTTTCTGGACCGGTATTGCACTTCCTGCATTCGTCATCTATAACAGTCTGATCTTTCAGGATGTGTTTCCTATAACTTTTTGTGGTGATAACTTTGTCTTGTATCGCCTGGTTAAATCCCTCAGTTTCTGGAAACAGCTCTCCCCTTGACAACCATGTGTTCGAAAGCTGTTTGTCAATATTCTTGTCATTGCACTGGTTGTAGAATCTGCCATGAAGTTCTTTTCCAGCCCATCTCTGCACCTTCTCTCTGTTCAGTGTGTTCTTGTCTTTCATGACGAAATTTCCTTCATGGAGATTCAAAGGAGTGTGGTTGAAGTCAGCTTGTGCTACCGCTCGATGTAAAACACTGGTATCTTTCCGAGAATGAAAGTAATTCCTTAGATGTATAACTTGTTGATTGTGCAGAGTTATAGCATCAAGAATACCTCTGCCTCCTTCATTTCTGGGTGTTGTTACTCTCTCTATACAAGCATTGGGATGCAACATTCTGTGTTTCGTAAGCATAGTTCTTATTGTGCGGTTAATGTTCTCTAGGTCTGTTTGAGACCATTTTAAAACACCAAACGAATACATCAGCACAGATATAGCATATGAATTGATAGCTTTTGTTAGGTTATGAGCACTAAGCTTGGTTTTCAGCAGAAGTCGAAGTCTGATTAAATTTCTGGTAGAGTTTCTCCTTCTCAGATTTACTGTCGATTCCAACTACTTGCTCAAATCCTAGATATTTATATGTTTCATCTTTCCCCATGCTGTCTATTCGCTCATCAGCTGTTATGCTTATTCCCTCAGTTCTACACCACTGTCCTTTGTTGATGCTGTTGATTTTGCATTTGCCAGTCCCAAACTCCATGCAAATGTCCTTCGAAATGTTATCTGTTATATTGATGAGTGATGTCAGTTGGTTCCTATTTGCTGCATACAATTTTATGTCATCCATATAAAAGAGGTGATTTACTTTGAGAAGATTTTGTTTATTTTCTTTTATTTGGTATCCGTAGTTGTTCATCTTTAGAATCTCTGATAAAGGGTTGAGAAATAAACAAAACCACAGTGCACTTAAGGCATCACCTTGAAATATACCACGTTTGATGGGTATGACCTCTGTTTCAGTGGTAGTGATGTTAGATTTCAAGATGATTTTGGTACGCCAAAATTGCATAATGATAGCAAGGAAGTTGATGAGTGTCTTGTTTACCCGGTATATCTCAAGGGTATGGATGAGCCAGCTGTGGGGCACCGTATCGAATGCTTTTCTATAGTCGATATAAGCCAAGAAGAGGTTACGTTGTTGCTTCTGTGCTTGGTGTATAATCACACTGTCAATGGTGAGCTGTTCCTTGCAGCCTTGGCCGCCTCTCTTACAACCCTTTTGCTCCTCTGTCAAGATGCTATGCTGGTACATGTGACCATAAATTACATTTGTGATGACCGATGTGATGATCTTGTAGAGCGTCGGCAAACAGGTTATTGGTCTGTAGTTTGCTGGATTAGCTGAATCAGCACTCTTAGGCAATATGTAGGTTCGTCCCTCTGTGACAAAGTGTGGGAACTCTTCGGGATCATAGATTACCTGAGTTACAAGATCAGCTAATTTTCTGTGTGTGCTGGTAAATATTTTGTACCAATAGTTCTGAATTTTGTCTGGTCCCGGAGATTTCCAGCTGTGTGTTTTGCTGATGGCTATTTGGATGTCCTGTTCATTAATGACTAACTCTTGCGTTTGATTAATGCGTGAGTGCTTCTCGTTGATTTTATGGATCCATTCTGCATCTTCTTTATGCTGCACCGGGTTTGACCACACATTACGCCAAAAGTTGCTTATTTCCTCCTCATTCGGTGTTTTAGAGATTGTTGGTTCACGGCTGCCATCAAGATTCGCGTAGAAAGTTTTCTCATTAGTTCTGAAGAGATAATTTTGTGTTCTTCTCTGATAACTTTCTTTGTATCTCTTGAGTTTTGCTGCTTGTACTGCCAGTTTTTGCTTGTAGTCGTCCATGATATTCAGGATTTCTTGCTTCCCTTTGTTTTTTATGTTCGGAATTATCCTCATGATTTTTGAAGTGATCTTTCGAGTTCTATTATCTGAAGCATATTGTGTGAGCAGACCTATTACATTACGCAACGACATTATTTTATTATTGATTCGTCGTTCCCATGGAGGTATTCTTTCTGTACGAGGACTGAAGTTTTGGTTGCTGGGCACCTGGTTATGGAGTGATAACACAGTAACAGCTGCGCAGTATATGAGCAAATGGAAGTCCGTAAGATTATCTACTGTTTCTAAGAAAGCTGCCAAGCAATTGTTTACATCCTCAATTATATGTCTGCTATTATTTTTAAATCTTAGCTTGGGAATAATACTCCTTGAATTTGGATCACTATCTTCCCATTTCATTAATTCTGTCTGTAAAATATTCATCACATTTCTACGATCCTCCAGTGTGTTACTATTGCCTTCAATTTCGACTACGGAAGATTTATTACTTTTTGCAGTACCTTGACGTGGTGTGGTGTCTATGTTAACGGCAGGATGAACTTCATTATTGGTCTCCTGCATGGGTTGTAGTTCTGAGAGAACCCCATCTTTAATCTGTTGAATTTCAAATTCGCTTAGGAGACTGTTCCTTATTATGGTTCTACGCTGATCACTTACTCGCTGTTCTGTGATATTCAAATGGGAGTATTTACTTATAAACTTAGAATGCAGAGAAGTTCTATATCCAGTCAGATTTCTTTCCATGTCTGTAGCTAGGAAGTAGAAACGCATGACGTTTGTATTCATTTCACGTGTCCATTGCATGCGTTGTCTACTGCGGCCAGCCTTGGTGGTTGCAAATGAATTCTGCAAAGCACTTTCGGCGGTGCTGATCTGTTGATGTTGGGTATCAGCAGAATTTTCGTTGGCAGCGGGGGTTTCTTCAGATGAAATGGCAGTTGTCCGCTGCATCCACAACCTGCCATTACTGGTGGCTTGTAAACTGTCACGTCCTGCGCCAGAACTAGACGTGCCCGGACGATCCTCCGGTAGCGGGCGTTTAATTAATTCAGAATTCACCATTGTCGTAAGACACTGGGTATTGCCTTTTATACCTATGGCAAGGTTTACAACATTCCTGTGAATGCCAGTGTGTTAGTTTGACTGATCGACCGAGGTTCTTTGTACATATGTGATCCAACTGATATCAATTCACTCGATCGTAACCTCCGTTTCTAATGAAATAAACGACATTACACAATGAATATCTGTTATAGGGGCTCAATTGGACTACTTGAGTAAACGGAGTAATAAACACACAATACAGGGCATAGATTAAACTATTTTAAACGAAGTATTTGTGGTAATGTTAACCTAACCTGTACCAGCAATATTATTATTATTATTATTATTATTATTATTATTATTATTATATTTTTATTTTTTACGACGTTAAGCTCAACTAAGGAGCGTGATTGAATCTATTTCACAGATGAATTTGAATTACAGTAGCTTTTGTTCTGTTCCCACAATCTCTTCATTATCTCACTATGATTGTTCTTCCTTTTTGCTGTCCATGCAGTGATTGCTCTCATTCAGAGGTTTGTAGCAAAATGAAGTTTCTTCACCAACCATCTGAATCTAGGCCTGTTCCATAAAATTTCGTACGTGGATTTCTTGAAGGTCGTTTTCAACTTCTATTATCCAGTCATTCTTGGCTTTTAATGAGGAGGCTTGATTAAATAACATCATTTTAGTAAGTCTTTCATTGTCCAGTCTTTGAATATGTCCAAAAAATTCTTATCGTCTTTTTCTAATAGTGTCTGATATTTTCTCGAAATGTTGATAAAAGTCGTGAGACCTCCTTATCACCCTCACACTCTCTATGAACAGCGGGCCAAAGAAATTTCTGAGGATTTTGCTTTCTTTTTTATTTTTATTTTAGTTAGCGATCTGCCTCCAATTATTAAGCTTTCTGATGCGTAAAATGCTTCTGGTTGAATTGCCGTGCTATAGTGTTTTAATTTTGTGTTGACTTTTTTTCTGTTCCAAGTGATTCTATAGGCTTTTTGTAATTTAGAGATTCCCTCTTTGTCTGCTTCACGATAAACTCCAGATGGTTGTATGATTTCTCCTAAGTATCTCAAACTATTTACCTGGGGAATTTTTCCAAATTGAATATTCAGAGGATGTTTGTCTCATTATCGAGGAAATCCTTCTATGTATCGGGGTTTCTCGTATGAAATTTGAAGTCCAGATTTTCGTGCAATTTTATGAAGTTTTTCCCGGGAATTGAAAGCCTCTTGCCTATTGTTCGACAGAATTACCAGATCATCTGCAATGGCCAAACATTTCAGATGAATTTTATCTTGAACGAGCTTGTCGATATTAATTCCCTTTATTTCTTTTTCCCAAGTTTTGATTACTTTCTATAGCACTAGATTAAGCAATAATGGAGACTAGCCATCTCCTTGTCTAAGAACTGTTTTAATCTCAAAAGGATCAGAACTTTCTCCTAAGAACTTACATTTGGGCGTGGTGTCTGTCAGTGTATGTCTGATCAAATTTATTGTTTTCCTATCTACTCTGATTTCTTCCAGCACATCTAAGGAATCATGTGCGTTTTTGAAATCTACAAAAACTGTTACTGTTCTCTGGTTTTACGGATTTGTAAGATGGTTTAAGATTAAACATTTGTTCTACACATGATCGTCCTTTTCTGAAACCAGCCTGGTATTCACCAATGAGGTGGTCAGTTTCCTTCTCAAGTCTTGTAAGCAGTGCTTTCGTGATGATTGTGCAAGCAACTGGTAACAGAAAAGGCCATAGCTCCTGGCACTACAGCCCATGAAGGGCCAAGCGACCGCTGCCCAGTCATTTGGCCAGAAGATATTGGGGTAACGCGTGGTCAGCGCATCGGGTCCCATTGGCCGTAACTCTTGTTTTTCGTGACCGGGGCGCTGCCTCACTGTCATACAGGTACTCAATTGTCTTCACGAGGCTGAGTGCACCCTGTTCCAGTCCTCACGTCAGTTTCTCAAATCCCTGATGGAGCCGGGAATCGAACCCGGGGCCTCCGGGTGAGAGGCAGGCTCCCTACCCCAACACCACATAGCCGGCTTGGTAACAGAGATATCCGTATGTAATTATTGGCATCAGGTTTATCCCCTTTCTTATGTAAGGATGTAAACCTATTAGTGCACACTTTCAGTCATCTGGAACTTTTCTGTAATCCAGGTGCATTCAATAATGGTGTGAATGCGCTGAGATAATCTATCACCACCTATTTTCCACATTTCAGCTGTTATACCATCTTCTCCTGATCGTTATTATTATTAGTAGTAGTAGAAGTAGTAGTATTGTGTGTCCAAGCGACGGAACACCATAATCTCGTAGCCTAATGATCATCACCAAAAACAAAAGTATACAAGACTTCATACAACTGTGAGTACTATCATAATATAGGCTGTCATCTGTGAGTACCAAGCTCCTAGCCAAGGCGAGTATGACTACAGGCCTACCTTAAACACTGGACCAGTATCGTCTGTGTACTCTGCAGAGTGTGTCACCAAAATTATCCTAAGTGCGCGCATATTAGCTCTAAGGCATCCATCACCTGGGCTCGTAGACACCAATAAATACTTACTCTGGGGTTTCCGTTCCTTTAACATATCACAGATTCAATAACCATGCTGTCTGGCTGCGTGGCTCAGGGTTAACGTTCTCGCTTGCTGAGCCCAAGGTTGCAGGTTCGAAACCTGGCGCAGTCAGCTGGCATTTGAGGGTGCGCAAATGCGAGGGAGCCGTGTCAGTAGATTTACTGGCACGTTAAAGATCCCCTTCGGGGTAAAATTCCGGCACCCCGGCGTCTCTAAAAAGGACGTAAAACCAATTACATTATTAGTATTATTTACAATAACCATGCAAGAAACTTTGCTAAGGCCCGTAAATCCATACAGTACTACCATAGATTCATTTAGCTCACAGGCAACCTTTACCTGGGCTCGTAGACACTTTTTACCGTAACACAATTCGAAGTCATCGTAGTTGCACACCACACCTTATTGCATACTAGCAACTCACCCCAGCTTCGCTCGGAAACTGACGCATCATTTATATAATTTATGGAGGAATCATAATTCATAGCAGAATTTTCTTTATGTTCGACCCTCACTATTATGTGTCAGAAAACGGTGTCATAATGATGGTCATTATAACACTTATTTTCATTATGATACAGTTTCTCCAGCCAATCAGAGCTCGTTCATTGACCAATTAGGTAACGATACCTCCGCGCATGCGCTCAAAATCCAACATGTCGGACATAAACACAACATCGAACTATAATAAATTACCGACATGGAATACGCACCGTCCATATGTTCGCGTAAATAAACTGGCGAATATGAAACAAGAAATAGTACTGTACCTTAAAATCACCAACACTAATTTCTACACAGCCCATTCAAACGACTCCGGTAACAATATTACTGAGGGACGGCAGATGTAAACATACGGCTTGCATATGGCATTGCAAGCATACAGAGCACATGCGTCGGTCGTTCAAAGATCTTGAAAGACAGAGAGATGTCTCGCGCTCGCTCTCCGATAACAAAATTCTTGTGGCTGACTCTCAACAGATATTTATGAATATTTATGTTAAAACATATAATAAAATTATAATTATCGTCGAACATAAACAGTCGTATGCAACTCGCCTATAATGGTAATTAAGACACTCGTATGGAAATTATAAAACTCGCATACGCTCGTTTTATAAAAAATACTCGTGTCTTAATTATAGCCATTATAGGCTCGTTGCATAATGTACTATTATCGGACCACAAACCATGAACATTTCTTCCCTGTGTCAAAGGAACTTTGGGGATGACTCCCTTTGTGTTTGCGAACTCGTTCTTTCTCTCTCTTGTGACAATCGAGAAATTATTTGCTGTTCAGTTTCATTGTTACGTGAAAGCGTATTTTTTCGATTTCAATGAAGTACGGCATACAGTATATCAGTTTTCCGTCTCGGCATGATGGGTTAGAATCACTGTCTGAACGATTACTTATATTATATTATCATGGAGATCGCATGTGCAACGAATTCTTGTCAGACGTAATTTAAGAATGGCGAGGTGTATTAAACACAAATCCCCCTTCTGTCTAATCTAAACTTGACTGTGTATTCTGCGGAACGAAAAAATCACAGGTGAAGTAAAGAGAAGCCGAGTTGCACTTCCAGGGAAACTCCAAGCACATCCGCTCTTCTCTGAAGTCTTAACTCGACACGACTCGATAGTGTCTGGGGTGATAGGCACGCTCGCCTGCCAGCTAGCTTGAAAAGCGTCGCGAAGCTAGTAATTGAATTGAGATTGTTGGGAGAAATTAAAACGTAAAAACACTTATAGTGGGCGACGTATTAAATATAGAGATAACTTATGCTGTCGCGCAATCTTTTGTAGAACTTTTCATGCTGAACAATTCTTACACTTATTATTATTTTATTTATTTAGCATATGGCTTTTAGTGCCGGGAGTGTCCGAGAACATGTTTGGCTCGCCAGAGGCTGTAGCTGCTTCAATGCGGACACCCATGGGGGGAGCTACACGTTCCGTTCAATTTCAAGTAGTTCCAACTTTCGCTACCAGATGTCACTTACACCTATTGGTGAACGTTGGAATTTTGATAGAGCGTTTCAACGAAATATAACCTACAATTTAGCTTATTACAAGTTTAATTAGTAGAAGATTCTTTTGCATGTCATAAATATATTGCATGGGACCGCCGACTTGACTACCCCTCCGAAGAAAGGTATACAGAAGGATTTTAACGCTCTTAAAAAATCCGACGACTTCGGCTGGGTTTGAACCCGCGATCTTGGGCATAGAAGTTCAGCATGCTACCGACTATGCCACCGAAGCCGCTATTCTTACACTCATAGTATATAGGTCTGTTTGCTCAGCGTAAGCTTAAAAAGCGCACGCACACCAGTTTTTTTTCGACCTTTCCACTGAAATCGTTACTGCTCGGCTTCCTTTGGTCATAAATAAATATTTTTCTACATAAACCTTCCTCGAGATATCCTTTAAAGAATGGTGAAAACCGCATCAAAATCCATCCAGTGGTTCTGGAGATTACACGGATCATCCAAGAATCGGGGACTTATGTTTTGTTACCTACCAAGTAGAGATTCGATGATTATTGACATATATATGCATACACTACATAGACTTACCTTAGAGTACCTGCGCCACGTGGTCCAGCACATCGTCACCTTTGCTGGTCACACATCTTGCCTCTCCTCTCATACTCAGAGCCAAAGTAAAAGTCTACCTAATATATTTTCCAAATCCATGCACTGACGGTCATTTATACTCAAAATTTACAGATTTTAATGCAAGAATACCTCACTAAACGTTCAACAATTACGTAATTTTATTTAACGTTTATTATTATTACTATTATTATATCCTTTATTATTATTATTATCATAACGGCCATCATGATTTCAACTGACATTATTTACCTTTTTTAAAATCGATTTTACCCTCCAGGTTGGTGGCTCCCACGGACTCATCGAAGGAACTCACTACTACCGTCTCTATGGGCAGTTTCCTAGTGCTGGGAACATCTTGTGATAGTGGATACAACTGGGGAGGTGTGATCAGCACCTCGCCCAGGTGGACTCACCTGCAAAGTGAACAGGGGCCTCATGAGGGAAGGGAGGGTAATATTAGGATGGATAGGCAAGGAAGAGGGAAGGAGGCGGCCGTGTCCTTACAGTAGGTACTGTACTCGAATTTGTGGTTTGAGCAATATCATTCTCGCCCACATGAATATGCATTAAGTTTTCTAAATTTATTGAAGCTGGAAACTGGACTTGAGCGATAGTTCGTGAGAGTTGAGCGCTGTGTGAAGTAGCGAGCCAATCAGGAAAAAGATTGCAGAAAATATCTCTGAGGTGGCAAGAGCCGGTTTTCGTTTGAGCTCCTATGAGATAGGCAATCCGCTCATCAGAAATTGGTGTGTTCCTGACAACCAGGGGCAAGGTAGGCTTTTAGCGCTACAAAAATAGGTGTTGGAAGGTATCCAGTGACGCTATGATAGGTCACGTGATAGCCGAGATCCAATGAATAAATTTCTTGAAGATAATTACCCGCGCTTGCAAAAATGTTATTTCGAGCTTATATACAACATTTTATGTATGGAAAAATTACAATTATTTATTTGAAGAAGTATTATGAAAATAATTTTGAAGAAATATGTTCCAGAAAGACAGAAAACGGATATGAAGAGAATCCCGCCAAATGTGCGCGCGAAATGCCTGGATGATGCAATGATTAGCTTGGAGGTGGGAGAAAGTAGCGCATATTTGAGGCTTCTTGTATGTTTGACGCTCGAGGAGAGAGGTCGTATCGGTTCGCTTGGAAGGAAACGTTTGCGGGAGTGAACAAAGAATGTGTTGTAGGCGAACGATATACTATTGGAGACTTGTATAAACGTGTGGTGGAATATATGCCAGTATTTATGATAAGATTTCGAGATATTATTTGTGTGAGCTCAATGAGAATTAGAGTGAGGATTGGCAAGAAATCAGTTCAGAAGCGGGGACGCGTGTTTGAGAAAAGTGCAGTTCGTAAAGCGGCCAGTCGAAGTCACGTGAGCAGTGCGGTAGCACAGTGAGTAGTATTGAGAACGTGAACTGAGAAGCATCGTGTTAGCGTGGAACAGTGTATGAAATGGAAGTCTACATTCGAACTTTATTTAACGTCATAATGGAAATGTTTTTGCAACAGAGATTGAGAGGGACATCATTTAATTCTACGGAAGTGATGGTGGGCATGTGCTAAATCATGCAGAGGGAAATATAACCTACAGGATGGACGAAAGAATATCGGGAGTGACATAGCCATGTCATTGGTGACGTTGGAATATTCAAAGATGATATTTTCGTAACATTTCTAACGATCACACTCTACTCTACAACAATATGGACGGAATATCGAAGTGGAGAATGGAAATCGGCATAGAAGGCTTCAAGAACCGAAGAACAGAAGAATTGTACGAGAAGAAGGACAAGAATGAAAATCCAGAACCGGGAGTCGAAGATGGAGGGAGGCCAAGGACGTGCGAAGCAGGACGGTTAGGCGAACCATGTTGGTGGCGGCAGGCGATCCATCTTGGAGCTGGGAGGCGTATCACCTTGGACCTGTTCGGTTTATCATCTTGGTCCTGTGAGGTGTACGCCAGAATGGAATTCGAACCCAGGAAAGTGCCAGACGCTCGAACCGGAGCACGGAGAGTAATTCATGTTTTTCTCCAAGTCAACTTTACCCAGTATAATGTAAGACAAGAATTCCCTTTTAGTAGTCCAGAATATTGTAGTTCGCGACCTGGGAGTGTATCTGTTGTGACCACTTTCAACTTTATTTCACATTTACTATTTTCAGCACTTTGCAGGATGTTTAAATACTTTCTTTTCTTTGATTATTAAATTTAGTAAGTCAGTTTTGTCTGATTTTACGACAGTTCAGCTGTGATTTATTTCTTTGGATGGACTATTTGAGTCCGAGGTTCGACTTCTTTCGAGATTAAATTTTTATTGCTTTGGAGTAATGATTTTGACGACTGGGATTTTTGTATTTTAAGTTTTGCGTATTTTAGGATTTTTTTGCATTACCTGATTTGAGCAGATATTCATATTTATGAAATTTGTGTCTATGATCATATTTTCATGATACACGTATTTTCAGTGAGCTGTTTGACAATGTCAGAGGAAGAACTTTACTCATATGAAGTCCAATATTGTTTCATTATAATCAACAATGGAAATGGGCATAAATATTATTGTCATCGTGGATGATAATGGAATTATTTCAATGAATATTTGAATGTTATATGGCAATGAAATTGATGTTCATGGAAAACATAATACAGAAATATGTCACATTAATTGTCATGAGTAGGGCTAGGATTTTTAGGTGCTAAAATCGGGAAAATATTTATTTTTTATCTATTAAAAATACCTGAAATATGTGACAAAAAAGTAAAAATATTTGATAATAATTTAGTTTATTAATGTGAATATAAACAATATGCAGTACTCACGAATGCAATTTATGTTATGTCTCACTGACTAGCATTACAATACACAACGAGATACATCTTCAGGTTGTCCATCACTTCCTCTGAAGGCACGAAACTGTGGCAATATGTTTCTTGCCCTTGAGGTGTTCTGTAACTTGAGATTGCTATTATTCTGCCTTGATTGCTTTCGCATATGGTAGGCAGAACATAACGCCCCCATGAGAAGTAAATTTATCTTTAAATTCTGCCACAGACGATGACTTGTAGTTGTTTTTACCTTAGGCATCGTAGAACTGCCTTACACTTCACAGTGCCAGAAATTAACTGCATGTGAGCGACACTGGTTCCAGGTAGCTGGGGGAGGGGAGGTGGAGGTCTAGCACGTGGTACAATAGGGCTATGGACAAGGAAATCACCGGCTTCTACAGTGAGTGGCACGGGGCGACATGTTAAGAATAACACAGTTGCAAGCTGACATACCTTCTGCATGAAGATTAGATAGCTCACAGGTTCTTCCCCGTTGAAGTAACACAGAACAAAAATGCAATAAACTGATTTTAGAAATTGTAAATATTATGTCGTTTTATGTGCTAATAAGTGAAAAGCAGGAATTTATGTATTTATAGAAAAAATGCTTAAAATATGTATTTACATAAAAAAATGTATTTACCTAAAAATCCGAGCCCTAGTCATGAGTGACAATGAAATAAAGCTAGAAAGTTTTGTGGAAGCTACTGTTATTGCGAATTTATTAGAAATACCAGAGATTAAAGGATTTATGAACCTATGAATAGTTATGGAGTTGTTTACAGTCGAGCAGCTGTTATGTGGAAGCAGCACATTTAATTGTTTTGAGAACGTTACAGACAGATCCAACGCAGTTATTGAGTGTTGTGGTATGTGAAGTATGCCCGTGTAGTGGAGGAGCAATTATATGCATTTTTATGAGTGTGGCAACAGTGGGCTACATTGGCATTGGTTGATGTTTATTTAAAGAAATATTTGGAGGCGATATTCCGTTTGTTTAACGAGGAAGGCCTAGTATTACGATGTGAGTTGTTTAAGGAAACTATGAGATTATGTGAATGAGAAATTCGTTGATGTTTAGCGAGTAATAATATGATACATGCAAGTCTTGTCAGTAGTTAACAGCTGATCAATAGGAATGCGCAGGTCATTGTACGATCTTATGGTTGAAAGTAATCAAAGAATACTTGGTTCTAGCATTTATTTAAAGACTTTTATTATTATTATTAAAATTATTTAAAATGGAAAGATTAGATGAAAGTTCAATTTTACAATAATCTAGGCTTAACTGAACGGGTTATTTATCCCGATTATGACTACAAATCAAAATGTTGACTACAGTTAGTGGAAATATCAGTTTTAGCGAGGAGAAGGTGTCTTATAAAAGCATCTGAGGCAGTAAGTGCTCTGAAACATGTATATAATGTAAATATTAGTGGCATTTTAAACGATATTCTTATTATGGTTACTTCGAAATCAGGATTAGAGTAGGAATCAGGATCCTGTGTATAGATTAAAACATTGTACTTGTAATAGCGACCGGCCTTAGCTATATAGCATCATTTTACGTCGGAATTTAATAATTAAAACTAATGTTGCTTTGATCCTGAGAACTCGGACACCGCAGGAAGGTGTCAGGATTCAATTTATAATTATTTTTAACTTTACACTATTAGTTTATAGCGATTATCAGTTAACTTCGGTGAGGTTTATTTCTTTTTGCTGTCTATTTTGTCAGATATGGAGGAGTTGGATATTTTTGAATAAATTCATCGATCACGTTTTTGCGTTAGTTTGAAGTCTTTTCTATAACTTTGCGTTATGATTTAATGTAGTGGGGTTAAGGTGAAAATGCTATAGTTGTAGTTTAGTGGCTTGAACCTACTACCTAGTCCCGTTACGCCCGAGATTCGAGAGTTTCTCAAGCTCCTGTATTTAGTAATCTGAACCCAGTAGAGTTGAACTATAGCATTTTAAGAAGGTTTATTTATGTTCCTTATTCCAGTGTGTGTTTGCCAGTATCCCTTTGTAGGTATCTTAGCCGGGTACTACTAGTTGCTGCGATCCATTTCCATCTTCGGATTTTGGCTGACACCTCACTTGGAAATAAGGGCACAGTACCATCCCGGCATTTGCCCGAAGACGAAGTGGGAAACCTTGGAAAACTACTTCGAGGATGGCTGAGGTGGGAATCGAACCCCCTCTACTCATTTGGACCACCCGGGGCTGAGTAGACCCCGTTCCAGTCCTCATACCTCTTTTCAAAGTTCGTGGCAGAGCTAGGAATCGTACCATGCTGACTGCTACGCTACGGAGGCGACTTATTTATCATTACATCTCATTATTTTTATTATCTTCATTTGATTATTATTATTATTATTATTATCAATTTCATCATGTTATAATAATATCAACTTCTTATGGATTCAAATGTTACGTTACTCGCCCAATAAAATTCTATCAATACGGCGCCGTTGAAAACAAACATGGATTTTTCATCCCTCCATCTCGATGTCCACTGATTCCATGTAGGCTACTGTAAATGAGGTGACTTCTCATTTCTTTCTTCACAGGCCTACTCTTTGACAGGACCGGGACCGATAACCTAGATGTTAGGCCCCTTAAAACAACAATTATCATCATCATCATCATCTTTGACAGGAAATGCCTCATTATTACACTTTTATTTATTTACACATAAAACATTCACTATCTTTCATAATCACCTTCTCCACATGATCCCAAGATTATCCCGACCGTTTTATAGAGACGGTTGCGATACTTTTGAGAACTCGCTTTATGTAGTTTATACGCATCAGGTCATGTTGTTTTTAAAGTGCTGCCGCAATGTTCTTAATGGCACGGTTTCGCACTCGCGATGTATTTCTTCCTTACTAAATTTCTGTATTTCACTCGTACTCTCTATTAATAGTTCTTACTAACTGCCTATCTAAACTTTCACTGATAAGAGCCAGGTTGTCTATTGTACTCTCTTTGTCTGCTAGACTGTTGCGCTTATCAAGTGATAATGTACTGATCTAAAATACAGCTTTAATTTACTGATGTCACACGACTATAATCCGTTCACAGTTCTAACGCACTTTCTTAATTCCAGTTTACTTTGTCCCACCTTATGAATAGTTAAACGGAAGACTACATTTTATTATTGATAAATATAGACAATAGCGCAATCATGATGCAGTTACAGTACACTCTCTGCATATCAGGAAAGACAAGGTATTTTCCTCCAGTCCTATTTATGTGATTGAAGAGAAATAGTTCCTACATTTCTTGAGGAAATTCGGCTTTTCTGTTACTGATACTTTTATCAGACGTGTAACATTCCATAATGTAGGGTAAATTATGCTCTTTCATAATATATAAAAATTTTTGGGAATCCATCACTCAGATCTATACAAATGAGTTAGTATCAATTCTCACTACTCTCATCTCGAGATGATTCCTCGTTATGAAAACTCCCATTTACTATCCGATTCGCGAGCTGCTCTCTCTTCGTAGTGTTCCTGTGTAATTTATTTATTGTTTATTTACTGAAGCGCCTTCTTAACTGTAAATTACGTGTTAATATTTCTGGTTGAAATCATATCTTTCTTCAATTTCAATGTGATCTCGTTCTCTTAATTGCAGGAACGGGGCGTGGATGTCATGTAACTTGTCTCTTTAAACTCTGCATATGTGATTCTATAAATCCCCTTCTGGCTTGTAAAATTACCCGTGTTGGCTGGTCGTGGGATCTGTTTGTTGTTCCCAGCCTTATCTGCATCCACTGGATCCAAGCACTCGCTTCAAAGGCCTTGTTCGTTTGGTTTCCCTTTATTTTATTTTTCACGCAGTGTGATTATTATTAATATTGTTATTAGTATTATTATTAATTTTATTCATTTCAATGCAGCCCGTGAAGGGTGCAATATATTTGCTCACTGTGACGAAAACTCCGTCCCTTTTTCCCTTAAATGTCCACAAACTATACTAATTCGCAAATGCTAACTGTCTACAAAAGTGAGTTCGAAGCCATATACATTCGTTATAGTGACTTGGAGTAGCCTACTGTAAGTGAACTGATGACTCTCCAGCTCAACTGTGCGCTTCTTGGAGCTTATCCGCTGGGAGTGCGCAGAACGAGTGCCTGGGGGTGAGAGAGAGAGAGAGAGAAAGCATGAGAAGTTGTTCCGATCTATCATACTGCTCATATTATTCTCCTGGCAAGGTAGAGTGAGAGGTAGAGGGGACAGCTTGAAGTCGAAGATTTACCTGACACCGGGCGCCCTCGCACAGTGGGGAAGGGTTGGGGAGGTATAGAGTATGCGACAGTTTAAGATATACGTGGTATCTGGCTGATAACCTGTGTGTGTACTTCTATTTTGATAACTACCATGTCACAAAATCACTACTATCCCCACATGAATCAACAACAATTACAACAACCGCAATGGAGTTGAAAGTTCAGTAATATTTTAAGTCGGCATTTCCCTCCAATAACGCCAAATATCGGTAATTATAACCAATCATAAAATTTATTATAATGTGTTTCTAAAAGATGACAAAACAATCAATAGTAGTGGTCGCTAGAGTCCTCGATCCCCACGACGCCATTTTCCAAGATGGCGTCCCCACGTGACCGACGTCTTTTTTTCCTTAAGATGACGACCCCACGTGCCCGACGCTATTTTGTTATTTCCAAAATGTTGGCCCCCATGACCGGCACCATTTTGTTTTTTCCAAGATGGCGACCCCCATGACTGGCGCCATTTTGCTTTTACAAGATGGTGGCAGCTCCCATGACAGGCGCCCTTTTGTTTTTTCCAAGATGGCGGCTCCCATGACAGGCGCCATTTTGTTTTTTCCAAGATGGCGGTCCCACGAGAAATTTTCCAAGATGGCGGCTGGTAATTACACAAAATGGTGTCTGGTGCTAGGGAACAAGTTGACGACGTCCAATTATATTTACAGACGTCGCTGTGCCGTCTATAGACACGCGACATGTTTTTCATTAATGTTGTGCAAGTGCTAATTCACATAAAAATATATTTTGTGGCTCTATGAAAGCATGTTTGGGTGTTGTATAGAAAGTATAGAAAGTACAATTTGATAGTGTAAACGGATTGATTTAGTGGAATTAAGCAAAGATGTGAGTTACAGACATGTTTTTAGCTTTTATAATCTCTAACGCTATTATAGGGCTTTTATTATTTAAAAAAAAAATATTTTACTATGCACTGAGTTTATAGGTTATATCATAGGGACTTGTACTTTTTGCGACAAGCGAGCAATGCTAATAAACTAAGTTCTATAGTAGGGACTTGTGATTTTTGTGTCATATGAGCATTGTTACTATTTTGTGTTCTATCATAGGGACTAATGTCTTTGGAGTCAAGCGATCAATGCTATTATAGGAACTTGTGTTCTTGGAGTCAAGTGATCAATGCTAATAAAACTAAGTTCTATTATAGGGGCTTGTGTTTTTGCAGCAAGCGAGCAATGCTAATAAACTAAGTTCTATCATCGGGACTTGTACTTTCTTTTCTACAAGCGCAGTGATGACAAAGCATCCAAAAGTAAAAAGTTAATATTTACAGTATATATACTGAACCCTTAATATTAGGTCATATTAATGATTCCTTATTTTTATTCTATTCTACATGGAAATGCTACTGACAGTCGAGCACAGAGACCAGACAGTATGTCGAAACTTCAGTTAAGCCTGGCGACATTTGGGACAGGAAAGGAATGTTATAATTCTATAGAACAGAGGCAACAAGTATTTATGACTTCGCCTGCGAGAGGGTGCAGCTCCGTTAGAAGTAGGGTGAACGGCCTAAGTGCGCGTCTCTGTACGTCTGAGTCATCATTGAGCTATGTCTTTGTCTAGCGAGTTAAAGACGAAGAAGGAATATGAAATATAAAGGATGGAGGTATGATTTGGCCACTCCTAGGGGCGTGTCTAAGCTCCAGGAACCACTATTTCTGTGTTCAGAAGAACCAATGAGAAGATGATGCTTTTTTTCGCGGGGAAGCAGCGTTACCAAGCGTGACCTGGCGAATAAGCGGGAATCAATTTCCTATCAAATCCTACGATCGATCTTTCATCGGACCAACATCAATGTAACCTCCAGATTGATACGATCTCTGTGAGTGTATTTACATGTCAGTGGACCTATTATTACGGAACTTAGCTTCTGATCTACTCCCACTACTTCGACATTTGCCAAGTTTGTATAAATACTGTTGAATGCTGATGACATTATTCTGTTTTAAGGTGTCGATGGACACGGTCGAGAGTCTTTTACAAAGTGTCGAGGGACACGGTTCATAAAACTCTCTATTTCAAAGTGTCAGACGACACTGACGTTAACTCAGTTTTTAGATGTCCGAGGGACATAGACGATATTCTATTTGAAGTGTCAGGCGACACATTGTACTTTAATATTTTTTGAGTGTCCAGATGGCACATCTTAGTACTGTGATTTTGAGAAACAGTTTGGAAATGTATTATGTTGTGTGCGTACAACTCAGTTTGTTTAACCATAGAATCAGTGAATTATAGGTAGTCATTACACTACAAGTTAGGGCAGTCTTCGTTACAATATTTGCTTTAGGACAATTTCGGCGAATCCAGTACCGAAGGAAGCAAATTAGCTAGGAATTGGTACGTGTGATTATAAACATTTTACTTTCATACAGCAAGATGAACACCTCGGCATCTGAAGGAAGACTGGAATCCAGGATCATCATCCAGATGACTATGACGTGCTAAGCATAGCAGAGGCGACGATGGCAGGGGATGTTATCTGAGAACCTGATTGGCGGAGGAATGTGTATTAAAAATTATTTATTTAATTTTGACAAACGGATTATGTTTTTTTTTAATGGGAATAAATTTTATGTAAATATTTGTTTTGTGTTTGGTAACGTAGAGTCTTGTTTGGTTGCTACTGACACACGATTTTAGTGCATGGCGCATTATGACATATTTTGTAGTTATTTTCTTAGTGATTTTGTTGTTGGTTCAAGTTTACGCGACATCGCTTGCTCCCGGAGCACGTTGTTCGGCGTAGCACTGTTGATCAGTATGGCTTGAAAATTAACGTTAGGACAAGAAGTGAATCTGAATTAAATTAGCATAAATGCAGTATTGAGGGGGAAATCTTATTATGATGGATGGTTTATAATCATTCAGGATGTTGATTTTATAATTCGCCACATTACGAAGATTTATACAAGAGAAGCCGTCCACTTTCTCATATAATTGATTTTCTGTTTTTATTAATGGTAGCGTGTCTTGAACACGTAGTTAGGGAATCTCTGATCTAGCGTCGGCATGCGGATTCTGCGTGTGTCAGTCGGTCAAAGCGTTGATGTGTCATTATGAATTTATGGGTCTGCTTGCGGAGGATCAGTGTATGATGTACACCCTTCGACTTGCCACGACTCAGGTTTTCATAATCACGATCCCGCGGGACGGTTGTGTGAAATTTATGGTGAATCTTGCAATTCCAGGAGAATTTGTGAGATATTGTGTCTGCAATAAATGTACGCGATTCCAGGTCTGCAGAAGTAACAGGACCCGAGTAGCTAGGGGTTACCTGTCCTTGTTGTGACACCTGCTTTGACTGAGACTGAAATAGATTGAGTAAGAGAGGGTGTTCCACGGTCGTGCGCAGGTCAGAGACAGCTGTGAGGCTCATTAAGGCTGGGACGTTGGTCCGTCAGTAGTAGAATGTTTATCTTTTCTGTTAAAAGAACCTGAAGGTTATAAATTAATTGAAACAGTAAATGGGAGTTATTCACGTCTTAGCCGTTATTTTTCGGAGCCGTATACTGATCGCACTGTGCATTGTATTCAAGTTGTACATTAGCCTGTTTGGGCATTTGAGTTAGTTTGTTTATGTTAGAGCACGGCGACTCCGTGTCGGCCATGTTTGTTGTTATGATATGTCACGTGAGGTCATTAGCCTTGGGAGCCTTTGGTGCCTGTTTCGGCGGCTCATTTGATTTTGTCATATGCCTTCTCGCATATTGTGTGATTTCCACGGAAGTCTTGTAAATTAATATTTTTTGTAAGGTTAGCGTGTGTCAGGTTAGTTATTAAGTGTACAGCCATTTTATTTGTGTGTTCCCATGGACCATAATTGCAGTTTGCAGAACGGTAATTCGCGACCTATCCGATTCATTCGTTTGGAAGCGAAATGCCGTCAAACAATACTCATTTTCTCCAATAACTAAGTAACGCACACACATATATTTAATCAGATAGCGGAATGGTATCTCCACATAATGTTATGTCTTTAAATATGATTATTCTGGGGCAAGATCAGGGCGGATTTGTTTTCCTTGTCTTTGTTTTAATTTGTTTTACGACGATCCAGTCATTAAATATTGTTTATTTCACTCCTGTGTTTTTCACTTCTTTTCTAATTTTACGTTTACCTTATTATCCTTGATATTATGGAAGCGAGATATTTTGATTATTCTCAACAATGAACAAGCATGGACTGAACGCGAACTCGGAGACAGAATCTTGCTAAAAGCTTCTTTCAAGGGTACAATGCAGAGCAAGCTGTCTTGTACTCGCTGCTATGTGGTCATCTTGTCTTTAGTATGGCTGTGCAAGTTACAAAAATCGAAAGTTAGTAATTATAGAGAACAAGCTGTCTTGTATTTGCTTCTTATAGAGAGAGAGTCTATTTGCATTATGGATACCGTATCAACCTGACTCTGTGAAAAATGTGGAGCCACTTTCACTTGAGAATCGAGTAGGAAACGCCACATGCATTCATGCGAAACCTTTTATCAGTGTAAAATATGATTATTTTTTTCAAACTCATAATACGGACTAGGCCACGAAGAGTATTGTGGTTATGAATTACCTAACAAGTGTAGAAGGTGCGAGCCTACAAAGAATGCTCTTCTGTCGATAGTTCCTGATGATGAGGGAGTTGTGATCTATGAATCGGCATTCAAAGACCGAATGCGTTCTTAAATTATTCGATGTGAAACGTGTGATGATGCGGAAGCATATCTCGAGGAAGCGAAAGAGTGAGTAATTATTCTTATAATAATAAACTCATTTACCAGAAATCCATAGAGATGAATTTTATGCTCGAATGCCTATTTATCAACGTTCACGAGGAGGTATGTGATGGAGCTTTTAAAACAAAGAATGAGGCTGTATTTCAGGGAACGCATCTAAATGAATTTGTTAACAAACAGTTTAAGAAAATAATCTCGGAATTATATGAATCCGAAATGAAAGGCATTTGATGGTTTCTGTTGGGTGCAGATGGTTTTCGGGTTACAATCAACAAGTATAACCCTCTGAGAGGAAGTACATACCAAAAACTCCCTGAACACATTAACACTTAAAAACATGCATGAACGTTAAAAATAATCACAGGTGTTTCTTCTATGCATTGCTGTCAAAATTTGTTGGAAAGAAGGATGATCGCGTTAACAGTTACAGAGGTTTGGAAGATAAATGTGACTTTTCGGATATTACATTCTATTAACAAATTTGAAAAAAAAAAGAATAATATTCCCGTAAACGTTTTCTGTTTAGATTCTAACAAGAAACTTATGCCATTGAAGGTTGTTGATGAAGTGTTAGCAGACCATACCAATCTGTTGTACATTACTAACAATAAAGGCTTAAGACACAATGTTTACATAACAATATCCACTTAATCCGAAGTCAACTAACAAAAAACAATCATGCCTTGGCTATACGCATGCGCTGCTTTTCTAATTTTGACAACCGAAAGGGACAAAGCGCTGTCGAGAAACTAGAGGAACATATGAGATACTATATTGGCCATCAAATTGCTCGTGTAAAATTACCCGATGGCAGTTTCAAATTGTGTTTTAGAGATGTACACTATAAACGTAACGTTTTGTAGCTTATGCTGACTTGGAATGCCTCTTGAGACTTGTTCAATCTTGCCAGCCTAGCGACGAAGTGTGTTGGAATATCCTATCAGGAACATGAACCCACGAGCTTTAGTGTATATTTAAAAGCAGATTCCTGAATCGACGCCAAACGATTCGGTTTACCTAGAGAGCCGAAACTATACCGTGGACCTAATGCAGTCAAGATGTTCATTAAACAAGCTTGGCTCGCTTGCCTTTGAAATTGACGGAGGTGCAAGAATGCGCATTCCAAGCGGCTAAGACTTGTTACATGTGTGGGAAAGAGTTCTGTCATGAAAATAATTACAAAGTGAGAGACCACTGTCTTATTACCGGGGAATACCGTGGCTGTTCACTTAGTAATTGCAATTTGAAATGTAAAAAAGACTCATTCTAACCCATGTTTATACATAATTTACAAAATTACGATATGCATTTTATTATAAAAGAACTAGGTTCAACACCGGGGAGAGTTACAGTTATTCCTAACACTAGTAAAAAGTACATTTCCGTCTCGAAATATATTCAAGATGAATCTGTACGAATTAAATTTATAGACACATTTCGGTTCTTGAATAGCAGTCTGGAAAATCTAGCCGATAACTTAGAACACTTACCTGAAACTATCGAACACTTTGGAGAAGACGATGCTGCTTTAATGATGAGGAAGGGTGTATATCCCTATGAACACATGGACGCGTGGAGTAAATATGAAGAAACGAGTCTGCCTTCAAAACAAAAGTTCTTTAACAAACTAAAAGGGGAAAAATATTAGCGATGAGGACTATGAACATGCAAAGAAACTATGGAATCGTTTCGGTGTTAAAACCTTGGGGAAATACAGCGATCTGTACTGGAAACAAGATGTGCTTCTCCCTGCAGACGTTGTCGAAACATTTCGCACGGCAACTATGCGAACCCACAAACTCGATCCAGCCCATTTTATTTCTCTTTCTTCACTTACGTGGAAGGCTATGTTGCTTTATACAGGCATTCAGCTCGATTACCTAACAGACTACGACCAACTGCTTTTTGTAGAGCGTGGCATTTGAGGTGGTATGGTTCACGTTTCACATCGCTATGGAGTGGTAAATAATAAGTACATGTCTGAATATGACCGCGAAAAACCATCCCAGTTCATTATGTATGAAGATGCTAACAATCAGTATGGTTGGGCCATGTCCTTACCACTTCCTTACGGCGCATTTTGTTGGGTCTTTCCAGACACTGTTAATATTGAGGAACCCAGTCAAAATGATCCACATGGCTACTTTTTCGAGGTGGATATCGCCTACCCGGCTGAACTCGACGACCTACGTAACGATATGCCGTTTCTTGCTGAAAGAAGAAAACCGCGTGAGTCGTCTGTTGTGGAGAAACTGGTATTACATCTTTGAAGCCGCGTACGCTATGTAGTTCATTACACGGCTATAAAACGGGCAATCGAATATGGTCTGGTGGTAAAAAAAAAAGTGCATTGGGCGTCAAGATTTGCTCAACGTCGTTGGCTAAGGAGTTACGTGGACTTCAAAACTTAACTCAGAAAACAAGCTAAGAATGACTTTGCAAAGGACTTGTACACTCTTTTTAATAATGCTATGTTTGTAAAGACATACGTCTCGTAACAACAGCGAAACAGCTTGAGAAACTTGTGTCAAAACTTAACTTTGTTGATAGAAAGATCTTCGGACCTAATATTGTGGCTGTTCATTTAGCAAAACGTTCACAATATTTAGACAAACCAGTGTACATCGGTATGTCTGTTCTGGATTTATCCAAAACGCTGATGTGTCAGTATCACTATGACGTTTTGCTTCCGTTCTATGGCAGCGAAAAGTTGAAATTAATGTACCAAGACACCGACTCATTTGTACATTGGTTAACGATTGATGATGTTTTACCAGGACCTGACGAGCGCTAACTTGAATGAGTATTTGGACTCAAGCGATTACCAACCCGATCACCCTCTGTATTCAACCAAGAACAAGAAGGTGCTGGGTAAATTTTGAGACGAGGCTTGTGGACAGCTCGTTCAAAAATGTATAGCACTTCGACCGAAGATGTATGCTCTGGACATAACAAACAAATGGTTAAAAAATTAAAGGAGTTACACGAAGTTTTGTTGAAAAACGCATTGGTCTCCAGGACTTTGAGCGATATCTCTTCGAAGGCTCAATGTTACGAGTGTCGATGAACGTTTTTAGGTCCCGGTTGCACCGCGTAACTATCGACTGCTTGCACAAGATTGATCTGAGTCGAGATGATGACAAGAGAGTGATCAAGTCTGACAATGTAAGGACGTTTGCTCTCGGACGTTATGCATCTACTCATTTCTAACATGTTTAAGAAACACAAACACATACTATGCATTGAACAGCAGTGCATCTACTCATTTATAACATGTTTAAAAAACACAAACACATAGGCCTACATACTATGCATTGAACAACAGTACATAGATCTAAAACCTCTCTCCTCAGAGAGGGGCCGATAAACTCGATGTTAGGCCCCTTAAAACAACAATTATCATAATCATCTCTCCTCAGAAGAAACGTGAGGTGACTTTTTTTTTGTTTGTTCCAAGTGGGCAATGAAAATATACTAAGTTATAATGAATGGTTAGCTCGTTCCACAAGAGAAGCTGCACAGTTAGCCATTTGTACTGATAGCTCAAGAACGTTTTTAATAGCTTTGTTGAGTTTTATCATTTTACTATTGCCATAGTCTAATGTTGAATTGGATTGAAAACATATTGTGCTATAGAGATGCATTATCTCATGCATCAACTCATGACTGCGTGAATATAAATCGTGTTTCACTTTATTGTTAGGGTTAGTCTTCTCACTCATGCTCTTTATAAGCCTGGATTAGCTTAGTACAAAAAAAAGCTGTAAGGTTTATGACCTGGAAATGTTTTGTCAGAGCCTGTGTTTGGTAAAAGAAAAGAGGCAAAATTGAGTGTTCATAAGTTTTTTTAATTATTACTATTTTTAAGTTGAACTTTTTATCCTATGCATTCTTTACAATAATACTAAGTGGGTGATATACGACTTGCGTGTCATGGATGGTTAAACAATAAGCACTCGTATTAGCCGGCTCATTTTCCATTGTTTCAAGATCCAAACGAATGTCGACGGTGACCTCTTTAATCGATTCCTCCAAATGAGAGCAGTCAAAGATGGTTAAAGGAGCTTTCGTTTTGAAGTCCTCGGGTGACAACAGTGGACGAGAATGCTTTTGGTAATAAGACGACTGAAATTTTACAAACATTTCGTACAGAGCTCCGAATTTATTCTTTTCAAAGTTCAAGTCTAGAGCATCATAGGGAAATGAGACACCATTCAGATAAAGACGCATGTTTCGCAGCTCTAAGTGATCGAACTGCGAAGCATCTTTAGCCTGTTGGTACTTGCGATCTGTATGATACCCTACAATCACATACAGCGGTCGCTCTGCATAGCGAGAAGGCTTAACAGACCAGCTGTACTTGTCGGATACGCTCAGGACGGGGAAATCATGTAGTTCCCAGCTCCTGAACTGAATGGGCAGGGGAGTGTCTTTTTCTACTAGTACGAGCAGCATTTGCGTCCGCTGATCGGAGGGTGTTACGAGAGGCACCTTCCATGAGACGCGGTTCAACAACAGTGTCTGCTCCTTTTAATGCGTTGTAGTCGCTTCTATCACGAATGAGGACGAGTTCCTGCCTGACATTGACAATGATATGTTTATGGTTCTCGGCAAAGCCCAGGATGGACTTAAGTGGCAGAATCCCTGTGAAGGTGTCGTCGGTAAACCATACAGTCATTGTTCTCACTACCAGGTCACCAGGCAGACATGCGAAGCACCTTAGTTTCCTCGCTATCAACCGACGGATAGAGCTTCATGCAAGACGTTGTGCCCACGTTTATACATAATTTGCAAAATTACGATATGCATTTTATTATAAAAGAACTAGGTTCAACACCGGGGAGAGTTACAGTTATTCCTAACACTAGTAAAAAGTACATTTCCGTCACGAAATATATTCAAGATGAATCTGTACGAATTAAATTTATAGACACATTTCGGTTCACTTCGACACCACTGATTAAGTACCGAATCTCGGAAAATAAAGGACTAATGCATTATTAGCTAGCTTTAATGTTGTAGGTGTAGTACCATCAGCTTTCATGAGCTGGCCCTCGATATGAAGGTAGCTCTCGTGTGGTAGGGTGTAAATGTCTTGTTGGTTGATATCGATGCGGATTTCATCATTATTATTATTATTATTTTGTGCTGAAGCCTGATAAGAATGAAGTTCAATCCTCGCAACGCCCTCAGAGGAATCGATGGGACTCGTTACATTTAGAATCGAGTTCATTTTCTAGTAGAATGTATCCAAATTCCTTTAAGATTTTCTTACTTTTCGAGCTTAGGTTAGGCTTGCAAGACTTTAAAAACGGTTTCACTCTATGTATAGTGCGTTTTATTATGTACAAACGCTTCAAGCTGGTTTCAAGTAGAGCTTGTAAGTTACAGGTGTGTGTTTGTTGGAATGAGCTGATTGTTCTTCTTTACCAGACTTAGGGTTATTTCGCGAATGCAGTTCACGCTTACAGGATGGTAAAAACCGAGGAGAGTGTTTCGCTAATGTAAAAACCACTGGGCAAACCATAAAGTCGTTGAGCGAGAGCGAAGTTTGCCGTTTGTAGTATACGTCGGTGATGATGTTGCAGTGGCGATTTTTCACCAATTTTATTGGCAAGTCAGTGTGAGGGGTTTCGTTTGCTTCAATTTCGCGTGGTGAGAAGCCTAGCAGTGAGCCATTCGAGTCTGTCGGTATGAAATTGACTTTGAATGGATCTCGGATATCCACGTGGTGCGTTGAGTTGTTAGCATTGGCTACAAACTCGCGGTGATCTGGAAGCTTCTCAAGCTTGAAAACGACGTCATTGATGCGATCGAAAATGTCGTTCACGCTATAGCAGCCTGGTGGAAAAGCCAATACTTCGTCGTTGTAGTATCATTTATCTTGTATGTTAATTATTATGTTGAAGCATTCAAACGAGATGAGCCCCAAACACAAGAGGTCTGTGTCCCAGCTGAATGGGTGGATTATAATGTACTGTGAGCTCGGGGGCTTCTTCGTGCAATGTGAGTGTTCGTGTTTGCATACATTAAAAATAGTGAGACAGCGCCGGCCACAGTCCTGACTGTTATACGTTTGCATCCGTTTAATGTTATAATACGTCTTAGAAGTTCCAAAGTAGCGTGCGAGAACTATGGGAGGTGCTAAATTGCCGAAACTGTCAAAATAATACACCTGAGTGCCTCGCTTGACATAGGCTACGAAATGAGTCCCAAGCCCGTGGCTGTCTTCTAAATTAACTATAGCAGACTCATTGTGTCGAGGTCTAGCTGGTAAGCGATCGCGCATGAAAACACCGCGAAAAAAGGTATTTGAAGGCGTTTGGCATGATGCATGACTTCTTTATGTGTCATGTCTCTAGAGTCTAGACGGCAGTCTTAGACTTTTCTAGGCGACAAGTAGATGCCAAGTCCTTGTTTGTAGGGGGCAAGACGCATGTTGGAGTTTCTATTGCCTATGGCTATGGCCTCCATGGTCTCGTTATAGCGTTTCCCTTCCTCCCATCGTCGTTTTGCCTCTTGAGTGGACTTGACGGCTCTTGCAACTCCACTAGCACCGCCGAGCAGCGAACCCAATGCGGCAAGTCCTGCAAATAGAATTGGTAAAAAAAAAAAACACTTCATTTGGGTATGGGAAAGACTCGCGAACGTTTTTGAAACGCTAGTCTTGTTTGCGGGTCCACTTGTTCTCGAGCAGCGCAAATGCTTTTAGGAACGCCAATCGTGGGTTCTTTTCACTCTTATAGGCTTGACTAGCTACTTTTAAAACATGTTGCAGCCCTCTCTTTTTCTTAGGATAACGTTGTTTTGACATTATATTTTTTCTTTTAGTTTATATAAGGACTTCTAAATAATCTATTAGGTCTACTTAAAAACTGGTGTGAAAAGTATGAAACACGCTAGCAAGAGCTATTTATTTAGCTTTAAACCAGACCTTGCCATTGACAATTAAGACCCACTACTTCAAAGGATTCTGCGGTCTCTGGCATCTCAAAAGTACGTCGTTCCAAGACCGTGGCTGTAGAAGAACTACTTAACTATCGAACCTGAGCATTTATACTTTTTATTTGAACGTATTAGCGTACAGTTTTTAGAACAACTTAGTAATGCGTTAAATACCAGCCTCATTGACAAAATCGTCTGAGGCTTCATATTGGATGGTATTTCTTGCGAATTTGATGATATTGGCAAAGGGCGGAAATTTTCCGACCTTATGACATCATCCCAGGTTTTTTCCATTCATCTAAAACATGATAAGCAATGGCATCAGCTGCCCTAAGGTAACCCAAGGCAAGGGCTATTTCTTTAGCTTTGAACCAGGCCTTGCCGTTGACAATTAAGACCCACAATTCAAAGGACTCTGCGGTCACTGGCATCTCAAAAGTGCATCGCTCTAAGGGCATGGATGTAGAAGAACTACTTAAGTAACTAACCAACTCAGTATTTCTTGCAAATTGGACAATAGGACAAGGGGGTCACGGATTTTGACCCCCTTGTTATCGAACCATGTTTGTCTAAAACCTGGCAATAAAACTTAATGGATTTCTTAACAAAAAGTTTTTTCGGTTGCTAAGTGAATAGTATTTCCAGCAAATCGCGCAATAAACCAAAGGGGGAGAGATTTTCCTCCATTGTTATCAAACCATGGTTAGCAAAATGAATAGATTTGTTAACAAAAAGTGGTTTTCGGTTGCTAAGTTGATAGTATTTCCTGCAAAATTGGAAGACTTCTAATTAATTAATGTTCTATCATATATTTACCATCAGCCATTTCGCGATAACCTAAAGAAGACGCTGGGATTGTGCCTGGTACAGGCTCTGGGTATTTGGCTTTAATTAACTCTGTTAGCATTTATCTCTGCATCCAAATATTGTTGGTTTATAGTATCAAAAGCTCTTTTGGGGTCGCATTGCACTCTACATTTCTTAATGTAAAATACATCACTTTTAAGAGTTCCAATTCTACACATGCTATCACTTATAATTTTGACAATCATTTTTACGGATTGCAGTTCTTCATTTAACTGCTTTGTTGAATTGTCCTCATAGTCCTTTCTCGCAGCATCTGTATAGGCTTCAGCAGGGCTAACAGTTTAATCCTGCGTTCTCCTGCATTAATGTGATCATCTTTGTCTAAGGATAATGTAATAGATGTTAAGCTATCAGCATCACCTTGGTACATGCATCTTGCTTATTTACGGGGTTTAAAACATAAGTAATTCGCCTCTTTTGCGCATCATGGGTACCATCGGCTGAAGCTTTCCACTGAGAACTAACAGCTTTGAGAGCCTTTTCTGTTGAAAGCTTTATCTCTTTTGATAAATTGTCTGCATAGTCCTTACTGACAGCGTCTCTGTTGTCTTTAGCAGGAGCTAAGAGTATAATCCTACGTTCTCCTGCATGAATGTTCCCGCCTTTGACTAAGGTTAATGCTAAGCTATCTCCATAAGCCTTGGTGCACGCATCTTGCTTATTTACGGGGTTTAAAACATTAGTAATTCGCTTCTTTTGCGCATCATGGGTACCATCGGCTAGAGCTTTCCACTGATAACTAACAGTTTTGATAGCCGTTTCAGTTGAAAGCTTTGTCATTTGACAAATTGTCCACATAGTCCTCTCTCACAGCATCTGTGTTCTCTTTAGCAGGGGCTAGCTGTTTAATGCGTCGTGTTTTAGGAAATTGTTTGTCTTTGTCTGTTGTCATTGTAGCGGATTCTACAAAGTTATCGACATAGCCCTTAGTACTGGCATCCCGTATATTAACTGGTTCTGACATGTTAGCAATGCGTTTTTTCTGTGCATCGTAGTTACCGTCAGATGATATTAACCAGCTGCTCTTGGGAGCTGTTGTGAGCGAGGATACAGACCAGGTGCTCTCAGGTGCTGTTGAGAGTGAAACATCAGCATATCTTCGTTTTCTTATTGTTGTTAACGGTCTTCCAAACCCGTCCATATTTCACACTCTCTATAGAAGGAACAATGGCAATTATTAAACAGTCAAAACAGTTACCCAGCAACGATGTTACAGCATGTATTACGAAAAATTGTCATGTACAGCGTCACGGTTCGCTGTTTCCTTCAAGCAATCGTTGTCTCATTGCAGGACCATTGGGCTGTGGAAAAACAAACCTTTTACTTTCACTAATCACTGCTCCAAACAGCGTTCGATTTGAAAACATTTACATTTTTGCAAAATCGCTCTATCAACCGATGTACGTGTACCTAGAACAGGTGATGTCTGAGCTGCAGAAAGAAAACATGGGCTACTTTGCTTTCTCAACACACGAGGAGGTTATATCACCCGATGCAGAGCGGCCTGACTCACTAATGATTTTTGACGACGTGGCTAGCGAGCTACAAGCAATCATTCAAACCTATCTCAGCATGGGGAGGCAAGAAAGTTTGGATTGTTTTTATCTCTGACAGACTTATTCCAGAATGCCGAAACAACTGATTCGGGGCAATGCTAACCTTATTGTTTTATTTCGTCAGGATGAACAAAACATGCGCCAGAATTAGGTATGGTTCTATCCATTGGATTCATAGGCTAAATGATTCTATAAATGTCTGGTCGAATAGTGACTTTGAAATTTCTGCTGAGCTATCTAACCTACGTTCAAGGTTGGTCGAACAGTATAATAAGTTATTTTCTGGTGCGATTAATGATAACCCTGAGGAAGCTATTGTGCGTTCAGACAGTGTTGGTTCTGAAAATTGTGATTCGTGTGTATTTGATGTAGGGGATAACTTGATTAATAATTTTGAATCTGTGTCGTTAAATAATAGTGAAACTATGATGGATAATTTGCAAGATAGGAATGATTCAGATGTTATTAAGCAAATAGGGTCGTCAAATAATTCACCAGGGGATATATATGACCAAGTAAATAATTTAAATGAAAGATATACCATGGTACCTGCATCTAGTCCTAATAAAAATGTTGGTAGTGCCTCGAATAACTTAAGATCTCCTTATTCTCATAATTCAAGGTCTATACAGACTGGTGATAGTTTATTTCAAGAAATCAACGTGGTTGACAGCAATAATATGAGTGTTAATTTGAATAATTGTGCCTCGTCCAATGTTGTTTTGTCCACTAGTGCTATGTCAGATTGCAATATCAAATTTTCAACTTTGCCAAACCCATTAAATTTAATACTTAAAAATTTTAACATTGCAATGGTACTGATAATGGACCTCTTGGTCAATTTTTTGAGGAAATTCATCGAATTAAGGGATAGTGCTGTGCTTTTTGGTCTGTCGGAACTGCAAATTTTTAGGATTCTTTTTCCTTGTACTGATGGCATGTTACGTGAAAGGTTGTTAGCTTGCATGAGTGCACATAATTCTTTAGAATCATTTCAAATGGACGTTTTAATTATTTTTATTACTCCACGTGCTCTATCAGATATGCATCGTCTGTATGTATACAGCGTATGGATGAAACCTTAAATGATTATTTTATTGACATTAAGTGTTATGCTAAAGTCTTTGCTGTTCAATTATCTGAAGAACAAATTGTAGCATCATTGGTTGAGGGCATTAATCCAATTTATCAATCCTTCTTGACTATGAATGCTAAACCGAGGAGTTATGTTGAGTTTAATGAAATAATACTAGCAGCTGAAAAAATCAAGAAAGCAGTTATGATGGGCATGTGTGACTCTTCTCTGTCTGGTAATACTACTCAGTATCCATTAGGTTATGTTCCTTATCCTAATGTTTTTCAGTGGCGAGAAGCAGTTCAGTCGAGTGACACTCATCGTGATCCTGTTAATGATGGAAATGCTTTCCTAAGAAATGTCTTTCAGGGTAGAACGGATTTTGTTCCTGCTTATGTACAACATGATGCCTTTCAGGGGCGTAAGTTCCAGAGATCCAGTGGGGGTAGTCCGAACAAAGGTAAGAGGTGTGACTTGTGTGGATAGTATAATCATATCCGTCGATGGTGTGATGCCAGGCTGAATCAAAAATCCTGAAGCTGCATGATGTGATCTTGTTGGTAAATTTTCTAAATTGTGTGTGGGAAACTGTATGTATGAAGTGAGGTTGTGTTTGGTGTGAGTGTGGTAATTTATCATTGTATTTGTAATTGGGTGGGAGATAGTTGTTTTCTTGTTTCAAAATAAGGTTAGGTTTTGTTTTATTAATTTTTTTTGATCCTGTATGGTTTAATACCGAGTATATACATTAGTATTTCGTTGAAATATAGTTCAACCGGAGTTCACTGGGTAATTTTATGGGGAATTATTTAGTTGGGGGAAGGTTGAAATTCACCTTACGATCCTTACTATATTTGGTATGGTACTTGTGTTTTAAGGTGACATAAGGTGATGCATGGCATGAATGGTAAGTTTTTACAAACAATTCCCCATGTCTCTTCAAGTTAATGAGCGTTGTATCATTTCTATAGACTTGCTGATTCGGGAAGTAATAAACAAACGGTAAGTCTGTGATATGTCCGTCGATAATTTGTAAAGGAAATGTGGTGCTAAACAAACCTTAAGGGTAAGCATAGAGTGTATGACGTTATTTAATTAAGATTTTGGTAATTGAAATATGGATCTTATGGATCTTATGGATCTTATGAAATGTGTACCTTGTGCATTTTTATGTTTCTGTTTGGTCCGAGCCAGCATATAAGGTAAGTGTTTCTTCTTGTGTATGAGTGTGTTATGAATTGGTGTTTTAACGAGTGCTTGTTTTTATTCTGGTAGTTTTTTGGGGAATTTTGCGGGTGGTAAATTGTAATAAAATTAATTTGGGAATTTTGAGGTTATGCGTGAAAGCATGAAAGTGTTTGTGTGTTTCTGTTTGTCTGAATACGTGGTCTGATTCTGAATTGATTATAGTGTCTTCTAATGGTTATTTTCTTGGGTTTTCTTCGGTTGATTTGTTATTTTTGTTTTTTTCTTGGGGTTTTCTTGTAATTCTTCTCGTTAACTTGGAACAGAGGTGCAATATGGGACATATGCCTGCGTTCATTAAGAATATTTTTGTTTTAAGGGATTAGATAGTTCGCATACCATTCAAAGTTGTTGTTTCTCATTAAATTTTTAAAGTTTCGAGTTGTATATTGTAAATGTCACTGATTTTATTTTCGTCGAGTAATCGAGTCTAAAATGTAATTCTGTTATTATTATGGATTAAATATTTTAATTGAACCTTGTAATGGTGTGAAATTCTGAGAAATTGGGATTATTTAAAAAAAAGCTGATGCCATATTTTGAAATATCGATGTTATGCTTTTCTGTTGTAAATTTTCATTGTAATAGATGTTAAGTGAATCCAAAAACATATTGCTTTCGGAGTTGTACTTGATTGCAGCACGAAAAACCCCGAGGTCTTGTTCTGCGTTGGAGTTTCTTGCTGTGCGTGAAAAAATCCAGGTCCAAGATTTTGGATCAATCAATTTGGAGTTCCACGGATCTGAACATAACTTCGCATATCAGGATGATCGACCATTTGTATATACATGTTGTGAAAATTGTATTGTACAAGAAGTATCCATAACTGATTGTCCTATATTCTCATAAGTAAGATGTTATTAACTTATATGAATGAGTAATTAACCGGATTATGACATTGACTACTACGTCGAAGTATTTAGAGTGACCAGTGTGATTACTAATAGGCTGAAGATATTGAAAAGAACTGTATTGTAAGTGATTCTATTCTGAAGCCCTTTGTGATGCATGACTAGGCAAGAACTTTAATAATTTTTGGAATATTTGCATGTGTGCATGAATTTTATAATTATACATTTTACGTCGTCTTGGTTTTCAACCGTCGACAAGCTTCTGGAGGGGGTGTTTGACCCGATATTTCACCCTCTCAGGTCGCAAAAGTGTAAGTTGTACTCTGTATAGACTTGACTTCAGTAATAGGAGGCCAGTAGTTGTCTTAGTGCACGTCAGAGTGTAGCACTGTCGGGAGAGCGAGAACTTTACTTGTATTTCGGCTCGCTAGAGCGCAGCTAAGCTTTGCTCATCCTCTTGTTACTACGCGGTTGCATCGTCATTTGTCTACAGTATTGCGATGACAACGAGTGTTGTTATCCAACTGTTGGGATATTGTGGAATTTGGAATTGGACTCGACAAGATGTAGCTCCATATATTTGGAGCATTTTAAGGGGATTGGGGAGCCCTGGAGCTGTCTAATCTGAGCCGCCATGATTCGTAATAACATCTACACGATCTACTACTGTATTGACGGCATGTAAAATTGGATTCCGCTTAAAATAACTTAAAATTTTGTGAATGGCATCAGTGGAAGATGAGCTTCGTTCATAGGTCAGTTGTTCTTATTGGTTGCTACATGTGTATAGGTTCACCTTCGTCTACGTGTGATGAGAAAAACTTCCTTTTATAATTGTCAATTATTATATGTTGTCTGGTACGATTGAAAGGAAAGTATGGTTTGATGTGATGCCGAATGACAAGGGCAAGTTTGTGGTTAACTTGCAGTCGTGAGTATCCGGTATTAAAAGGTGAAAGTAAGTAAAATGATTTGATCATCTGCCTCCGCATGTAAGTTCTTGATATCATGTTTTTAATTGCCACCCCGTGAATGACTTCCGGAGAGGTTAGCACTTCAGTTAGTTGCATAGCTAAATATTTCTTATCCATCGTAATTTCTTTATGTAATGTTCCCTCATTTTAGCTACGATTTAGTTTGTCCCATATGGACCTGAGATAACTTATTTATTCGTTTCCTTGTATTGATTGTCTTGCAACTTTGTAAGGAATGTCATTTGTGTTTTGTCTGACTGTCATGGAGTCTAATTATTATTCAACGATGGGAGACAATCAGCTGTTCTAAAATGAAAGAGTCGATGAGTAGCCATTGCACTGGATAGTCGTGTTAGAGCAGTTATGAGTATTTAAAGTTGGTTGATTGACATAATTAATTAATGAAGCTTGAAATGTATTGAAAGATAATTCATGATTAAGGTTTGACTTGTGAAATATATTAAATATTTTAATATTTCGTCAAATAACTTGAGCATGAGGTACCTAAATATACTGGATGCTTGGCATGACACTAGCCTGAGGAATAATTACGTACCTTCTTTGGTTTTATATGGTACGATATTAACGTCGTCAACTACAGGGTATTTAGCATAAGTAAATACATGTTGTAAGTTCTTAATTTCACACCTACAGTTTATTCATTTATTGCATTTGTTATTATTTTACTTGTTTGATTAATTGTAATTGTAAAAAGAAGTTTAAGAATAGATGTTGTATGTTACCTTGTATCTTTGTATTATTTCCGAGTGTACGTATTGGTGACATTTCCAAAATGAGTTCCTTGGGTATGTTTGAAAATGGCCTAGCAGCTTCCCTTCCATACCTTCTTAGATATTTTTATGATTATGCAACATTTGCGGCAGTTATTATTATTATTTATTTATTGATTGATTGAGTAAGGGTGCGTCATCAATATTATAATATTAAATTATAATATAATTAAGCACAAAAATTGTGTATATAAGGAGATTACAATTCATTAAAACATAAGTCTATTATAGGCATATTTCGCTTTGTGCATTCCACAACATGGTGACGAGGACAAGTCGAATCACACAGTGCACACACAAAACTATCGTCAGGTTCATGCAAGATCTTAGTTTTGCAGAGTTTATGGTGGTATCCATGAACTGCCATAGCATTGACAAAATTATAATAAATAACGGATAGCTTAAACCACCCTTGTCTCGATAATCAGAATTGGTGGGTCTTAAGCTATTGATTATAATGGTTGCATAATTCACATGGCCGACATCCTGAAATGGCACGGCTGGGTGAACTACGCATCCTATATAAAGGTATGTTGTTACCAAATTCGGTAGAGATCGGATGATTAGTTTAGTCGTAATTTGATTTTACGTTTTGAACGTGTGAGTGGCAGCCATTCAGTTTTGGTAAAGATGGCGACGATATAAAATATGACACTGAGGTGGCCATTGCTAGTGCTACACCTGTACCAAATTTCGTTCAATTCGGTTTCACCGTGTTTGAATTGATAAGGGGGACAGACATTCAGAGTACACACACTCACACACACTCAGACACACAGACAGTCACACAATTTTTGGCCCTGTGTAGATCTCATAAGACTACTTTCACTTTTTGCAAAAATCGAAAGAAGACTAATATGCGATGCAATGATCAATAACATGGCAGTAAAGGTAATAAATACAATCGTGACTGAGCTAGAACATGCCAAATATTTCTCTATCATTTCGCTTGTAGATCAACTTACTTTTATAGTGAGATATGTCTCTGAAGAGAGATGTCCTGTCGGACGATTTTTGAAATTCATTCCAAATTGTGGCCATAATGCGGAAAACCTGGCTGAAGTCGTCCTAGAGACATTGAAAAATCACGACTTGGATATCGCGGATTGCCGGGGGCAGTCTTACGACAATGCTAGCAATATGTCGGGTGTATATTCTGGTCTTCAAGCGAGAATAAAACAAGTGAAACCTCCGATAGATTTCGTTCCCTGTTCGGCTCACTCACTGAATCTTGTTGGATCCTGTGCGGCCGAGTCTTGTCAAGCTGTTGTATCTTTCTTCGGTATTTTTCAGTCATTGTATAATTTGTTTTCGGCATCAACACACAGGTGGGAAATTTTGCTGTCGAACCTGAAGTCAAATTCTCAGACAAGATGGTCTGCTCGAGCTGACGCCTGCCGAAGTCTATAATGCTCCTGGGATGAGATCATGGCAGCTCTTCAGATAATTGCCAATGATGCAAATGGAAAACCATCTACACGCTCTGAGGCTTCAGGTCTTCTGAATTCATTAGAATCGATGGAAACTTGCTTTTTTACACTGCACTGGAATGAGATCTTGGAAAGGTTCAACAAAGTAAGCAAATCTCTCCAATCTGTTAACATCGACCTGGGTACTATCGTTGAACTGCATCAATCTTTGGTAACATACCTAGAACACTTAAGGGAACCCAGTACCTTTGATCATTATGAGTCAAAAGTTATTGAAAAATCCGGTGATAATAGCTATGCATATGACATGCAGAGGAAACGTAAAGTCCAGTTCGACAAAGTAAAAGGAAACGAGACCGAACTCTCTGGCAGGGACAGATTCAGAGTTACCGTTTTTAACGTCATTATAGATAGACTAATTACATAACTACGGAGACGCGGATCTGCTTATGAGGAGTTAAGTAAAAAGTTCGACTTTCTTACGAAACTACATCGTTTGGAATCTAAAGACATCCGTGAAGAAGCCAGAAACCTTATAAATTTTTATCCAGGGGACTTGGATAGGACTATGGAAAACGAGTATCTGCACCTGCAAGCTCATTTGTCGTCGAATGATGAAGTTATGGAGTTATCGTCACTTAAGCTATACAAATAATTATCGGAAAAAGGCTTTTTGGACATTTATCCAAACGTACGAAATGCGCTCCGAATGCTGTTGTGTACACCAGCGTCAAACTGCTCAGCAGGACGGTCGTTTTCAGCGCTAAAGAGTGTAAAGAATTACATAAGATCTAACATAGGAGAGAACAGGCTCAATTCACTCTCTGTAATGTACATAGAGTCAGAAATAATGCAGTCAATTGACTATGATGACGTCATTCATTCTTTTGCACAGAAGAAAATTCGTCGTATGATTCTATAAATTTTGTAGAATAACGTAACTATAGTAACATAGACTGTATTATTCTGATGTTCATTAAAGTCGATTAAATATTATTATGTTCTGTACCAGTGCATTTAATTTGTTAAATTTCGAAAATAGCTTCGAGATGGTGGGGGGCCCAAATGTCAAGTGTCTAAGGGTCCTGTACCTCTAAGCCCGGGCCTGCCGATGCATGATTAAATCTAATGAACCCCTATCATAAGACCAAGATGATGCATCCCTAAAATGGTAAGCACCACCACTTCCACCCACCAGCTCTTAAATTTGTATTTTAGTTGGACTAAGAAACTATTATATTTTTAGGGTAACTGCTCATGTCGGTAATCCAGCTTTTTACAATACAAGACCTCATTTGAAGTGTTTCCTTATGAAATTAACGAGTGACGTCAGAAAATTTTATTAATTTTAAAACGAAAGAATACGTGGAAGAGGTGACAATGAAATTCAATTATTGTTATTTGATTGCAAATATCAACCCACAAAACATTCACACATAATACACACAGATTGCTTGGCTAAAATGAAAGCCTTCAGAAGAAAATTTGATTGGAGATAATAGGTGGGAGAGGTTACGTAATGTTAACAATGAAAAATAATTATAGGTATTTGATTGGAAATTTCAACCCACACAACATTCACACATACCACACACAGAAATCTTGGCTAAAATGAAAGCTTCCAGTAGAAATGTTGAAAGTAAAGAATATGTGGGAGAGATGACATAATGTCAACAATGAAATTCAATTAAAGGTATTT
This sequence comes from Meconema thalassinum, assembly GCA_946902985.2. Taxonomy (NCBI): domain Eukaryota; kingdom Metazoa; phylum Arthropoda; class Insecta; order Orthoptera; family Tettigoniidae; genus Meconema; species Meconema thalassinum. The sequence continues at coordinate 1,061,144,183 of OX336389.2, read as the reverse complement.
GATTGGAAACATAAACCCACGCAACATCGACACATAATTTAATCTTGAAAATGAAAATACCATGTTATTATACGGGATCCTATATAAACCAAGCCTAATATTCCCCTTCAAATATCAGCCCACACCCATCCACACATAATATACACTAAAGGTTCGGTTAAAATGAAAGCCTTAAAAAAAATGTAAAGTAAAGAATACATGGGAGAGGTAGCATAATCTTAAAAATTAAATACAATTATAAGTGTTTGAATATAAATATTAATCCACACACCTCCAAACATGACACCACGTGAAAAAGAAAATGTCTTGTTATAATACTGGATCTTATTTAAAGCAATCAAACCAACTACGACGTTTATGAGTTTCCCACAGAATGGCTTCGATGATCTTCTCCTTCAAAGAACAATCATCGAGACTACCACCCACTAGATCTGAAATTGATACTTTTAGCTGTGAAGGGAAACCACCATATCTGTTTGGCAACTATTGACGTCGGTATTCCTGCTTCGAACAATACTGCATTTGATGTACTCCCACATGAAACCAGCGTCTGACGTCAGAAAGGTGGTCTAGGAAGGAAAACTTTCAGATGAAATGTAAAAAGGAATTGAAAGGTGGGACAGCACACACACTGTCACCAAAGAAAACCAATTATAGGAATTTGTTTGATAATGTCACTGGCCACAACATTCGCATGAGGACGAAAATAAACCATATATAGCAATTTTTCCGGTCGTTGCTTCGGGTTAGGAATACGAAGGAGAGGAAGTATGATACGAAACATAATCAAAGTCAATTCAACCTCAACAATCCATTGAAGACATATTCCACCTACCGATTGCCGAATATTGGCGAGTTCACTGCCACAAGTGTGAATTATATCCTATACAAGCTTGCATTGACCGCCATTCACGGGTTCATGTGGTAGGATACGTCAAATGAACAAGATGTTTAGTAAAGAACATATAGCATACCTTCTCCGAAATGCATGGGTATATAACTCTTTATCCTTTTCAAGGAGTATAATTCAATGTTGGTTGTAATAGCTTGTTGAAATACAACGTGCTATACAGATATTATACTTTGATTGATTGAATCCTCACCTAAATTATATATACACACACTAATACAACCATCACAATAACACAGGTTATCAGAAAAAAATCAACACTCACCCAAGTACACGGGGCTGAATGAAAAAACAACAACAGCTTCCTACCCAAATCCTTCCTCGTATGAAAGTACCCACACTAGTAAGCCTACAGACATCACAGTGACACAGGTTATCAGACAATTTATACACACACCCAAGTACACGGGGTTACAAGACCATGATGAGGCAAAACCCCTAAAGAATCAACAACAAATAACACCAACAATAGACTCTACCACGGATCAAGGACAACGAATATTAATATATATTAGTCGAGTGTTGAAGTATGTGGTGTTGTAATTATTTATATAATATGTTTGATTGCAAATACACACTATATATGCTTAACTTTGTAACGTGTGAGTTGTTATAATTCAATAAATACCAAAAAAAGAAGTAAAAAATGAACCTGCTGGGATTTGATCCACGAACCTCCAGACTATGAGTCCAGGTAGCCTACGCCAAACATGCCGAACACTTATACATGGATTACAACAGGTTTAGTATAACTCCACGATATTTTGTCTTGCAATAAACTATTTCATTAGCGTTTTATGCCGTTTCTATAAACCATTTGATACTAAATATGTATTATTTTCTTCAGTACATTCCTAAAAGGATATACAGGAAACTTACGAAGTTACGAAGTTACGGAAATATATGGATTTACGAGCAAACAATAGCGGCCATTCAACCCAACGGGATGGCACGGACAAGCACGATATAGCATGGTCAGCATGAACTGTTAGCCACTACTGCAGTTACATATTCTATTTTAAAATGCTAATATCCTACCGGTCACCTCCATGGGGACAGTTCAAACCCCCTAGGTACGATGATCGTATTTGGTAAGGCCAGGCCTTGTTGAATCGTAAGTTACGGTTTGGCTATAATTATTGCATGATTCATAAGTCCGCCATCTTGAAACCATTTGGCTGATGACCTTGTAACTTGGGCAAACGACGCTTCTCACATTAATAAGGTATATTGTTGAAAAATTTGGTAATGATCGGATGATTGGGTTAGTCGAAATTTGATTTAAGCTCAGAACAATTGGGTGGGAACCATTTTCTTTTGTTATGATGGCGGCGATATACAACATGACATTTAGTTGTCCCTTGCTAGTGCTACCTCTATACCAAAAATGGTTCGATTTCGTTTCATTGTGTTTGAATTGATAGGGGGAATCGATTTGCACACATACACGACCGCCATCTGCAAGCTATTGGGCCGATGACCTTATTGTATGGTCAAAAGATGCTTCCTACATGAAGGTATGTTATTGCAAAATTTGGTAGAAATCGGATGATTAGGTTAGTAGCAATTTGATTTAAGCTTTGAACATTTGGGTGGCCGCCATTTCGTTTCCAGCAAGATGGCGGCGATATAAAACATGACACTGAGGTGCCCTTTGCTAGTGCTACTTCTGTACCAAATTTCTTTCAATTCGGTTTCACCGTGTTTGAATTGATACGGGGGACAGACATGCAGAGTACACACACACACACACACACACACACACATACACACTCACATACACACAGACAGACACACAAGGTTTGGCCCTGTGTAGATCTCATGAGTCTACTTTCATTTTTTGCAAAATTCGAAAGTAGGCTAAAAAATACTCCTTTGACTTCAACACTTCCGCGATTGGCGACATTCCTCTGTGCATTACCGTCGATCCCCAAAGCTTCGCGGTCTAGTTGAACCATTGGTCAGTTGAGTTGGTTTCTTCATTTGTTAATGTTCGGACGCTCGTTTTAATTTGAAAGAATTAACAAGAAGTATCAAAATTAATTTTTAATATCAAAGACAATGATGGAAATTATTACATCCTCTTTTAACGATTACTATAATAACGCCTTAATTTGGCATTTAAAATATTAAATAGGCTTGAATAACCTAACCTCACCTCACCTAACCTCACCTCACTGAACCTAACCTAAAATAATCTCACCTCATTTAACCTAATCACACCTCACCTTACCTTACCTTACCTTACCTCACCTAACCTAACCTAACATAACCTAACCTAATGGAACCAACTCAACCTCACCCGCTGGATATAGTGGATCCTAGTTGGGCTATTATCCATATGAATTCTTAGTTCCTACCTTTCATGTAGTATTGTTGGAGAAATGGAGCTGTTTAAAAAGTGCTGTTGTTAATTCATTTTAGGGGCTTGGGGATTCTTGGTCGTCAGTCTTGTCCTTGTGTAGTTGGGTGTGTGTTGAACTTGTCTGATAACCTGTATTTATGTGATGTCTGTAGTAGTGTGTGTAACTGTATTGGGGACAGGAATGAGGTAGGTGCCCTGGAACTTGAAGTAAGGTACTATCCCGGCATTTGGCTAGAGGAAGGATGGACAAATCCAGGCTGATTCCCATCACACTTTGTACAGGTTTTGGAATGTCGAAACGATATCCATGTATCATTTTAGCGTGTTTGAAATAAAATCTCAACAGGTATCATCATGCTTTTAAATTATATTTTTTAAAATATTAAAAATCAGCTGTTAGTAAGCATCGTCATTTTTTACACATTACAAATCAGCTGTTAATAAGCATTGTTATTACTAGATCCGCTTTGCAGATAGATCAGGCGCCAGTATTTATTCCAACTTCTGGATATGTGCAATGGCTTTCAAATAGAACCTGATGTTGCCAGTCTCTTCATGCTTTACGATCGTCTCCTGAATCCTGTTGCGAAGCTCGGTATATACTTTTTTCTCTTTCTCCCTTCAAGACTGACATCAAGCTTCATCCAAAGGCTGTTTGTGGTTTCTGCCTCGTTCTTCAAACACATTATTAGATATTTAATTCTAGGGCGAGGACTTCCAACAATCGTGTTTAACTTATAATGCCACCTTACAACATCATTTGCTGTTCTGCGCTTCTTTCTGTAGCAGTTCCACATTTCGATGGGCGTTTGCTCATTATGTAGCCATGTATCCACGAACTAGTCAATAGAACGTAGAGAGCTTTTGATTATCCGGGGCTTGGGAATGTATCTCGACCCATTCTTCACTGATGTCTTCTGCCTTTAAAATCGCCAATACTGCACACATACTGACGTGAAGCCTTATTTCTTCATTCTGGCGATAGTTCTCTGTTGGACTTTCCTCCACAAGCACTTTTTCACGTGGAAGTAAATTCTACCTGTTTCAGTTGTGGGGAAACCTTGTGATGGTGACGTAATTCCTGAGAAACAGGCACTTACTAATGAATTAAATACATGGTATGGTAGCGTATTTAATAAATGTATACCTCTTGTTGGACATAAAGGATGATTCTGATCGGCCATCTATCTGATAAAACCAGTCGTCAATTCTAGCAAGAATTTAAAAGCTAAGTAGAAATATATCGAAAGGCCCAGACAATATTTGTGGAGATGTGCTACAACTCGGAGTTACAGGTATTGGGCGATACTAGGTGGTGCTGTTTAATGTATCAATTAATAATACACAAATTTCCGAAGACTGGAAAAGAACTACAATCGTTACAATATTCAAGGGAGGGAAACTATAGGCCTGGTAGCCTTACATCCATCGTACGTAAACTGTAGGAGCTCATTATTTCTGATTACTTGCGGGAACAGTGGGGAAATTTATCATGGCTTAATGGGAGGCAACACGGATTTACGCAAGGGTATAGCCTACATGCGAGAGCCAAATGTCATCACTCTTTCAGAATATTAATGACTCACTAGACAGTAGTGTCAGCAAGTTGATACCAATGCCATAATTATAGATTTGGCGAAGGCATTTGATGGCGTCCCAAATAACAAACTACTCTATAAATTAGTGGCAACGAAGATTGAAAAAAGAATATTTTTATGAATTCAAGAGTTCTTGACTGATCGCTCGCAAAAGATTAAAATATGTAATGTACACTTGGAGGATATTTTTATAACATCACGTGTCCCTCAGGGTAGTGTGATTGGGCCCTTGTTATTTCTGGGACTTATTAACGACTTATCGAATGGTATTCGAAGTGACTGACGATTATTTGCGGATGATTGTGTAATATACAAGTACCGAAAAATTCATAGCTCACAATGCAACGCTCAGTTACAAACTGACCTCAACTTGTTCATAAATAGTGGGTTGACAAAAAACTGAAGAGAAATACGAGTAAATGTAGTCTCATGAGAATAGGGAGAGGGCTAAGGCATGATTTTCAATATAATATCGGCTCGGAAATACTTGTAGAAGAAGACTCGTGCAAATACTTGGGCATCCATATAGTGAATGACATGAAATGGAGTACCCATGTGGGCTGTGTCGTCTCCAAAGCGTACGAATCACTTTATCTTGTAATGAGGGTGTTAAAAGACAGTAGTTACACCACAATGAATTACGATATTTGACCCTGGTGAGGCTAATCTTGGAATACGGCTCAGCGGTGAGAGACCCATATCAAGTAGGGCTTATCAATGAGCTGGAGATCGTTTAAAGGAAGGCTGCTAGGTTTGTGCTCAACGATTTTAATCCTGGGAGTAGTAGTACTCGAATGACAGAAAACCTTCGGTGGGAATCTCTGGAAGATAGAAGGACGAAATCCAGGCTATACGCTATGTTTAACACTTACACTAAACGGCCAACATGGGGAGAACTAAGCAAACGTCTGGGAAATCCCACCTACCTGAGCAAGGCTGAAAGTCAAGGGCTGACGGTGGCGTATAAATTATAGGAAATATTCTTTCATTAATCGTGGTATTGGTAATTGGAATTCATTACCTGCCACAGTCTTAGAGCTTTCCCCCCAACATATTGATGTGTTTTATAGAGGACTGACATTTTGTGTAAATACTCCTATGTAATTGCCATAGTTTCCAAATCGGAACTTGTGTACATTAAGTGTGTTTGATATTATCGTTGATATTATCTGCAAGTGTTAATTTGCCCCCAGGGAATTACCCCCATTTGCAAATGAAGTAAATGAATGAATGAATGAATGAACGAAGGACCACAATCACAGAATCCTCGAAGTCTATATTTACCACACATGGGCGCCATTAAGGAACTGCTTCCTGGATAAGTTGGAAAAGAAAAACGTAGGTTTCTTTCTTCTTATTAGGGAAAAGTGCATACACATCGGGCAAAACGTTTCTTTCAACACTTCAACCTCCTAAATCTGCGTGCATAGTGTAGTTTTGTTTAAACTGCTTACAATAGTTCTTGACTGTGCCGTTCATAAAATGTGAACAGTGTCCAACACGTTGCTATCCCATACCGCCACTCAAAATTATAAATATACTGTATCTTCTAATGCGTCATATTTAAGAAGGAAACTGTTGCCATCACTCATTTTTAGAATGTCTCCTGAAAGATCAATTTCTTCATAGTGCTTTGGTTTATACTGGATTCCTTGGGCATTACACCAATGATCCCGCGTGATTCTCTTCAACGTTTCTACGTGGAGCATTTCTGTGACAAATTAATAAGTAACCCCCAGTATGAAGTTCTTCAATTTCATTTGTGTATATCGCAGATAACTGAAGCCTCCGTGGCTTAGGCGGCAGCACGCCGGCCTCTCACCGCTGGGTCCGTGGTTCAAATCCCGGTCACTCCATGTGAGATCTGTGCTGGACAAAGCGGAGGCAGACAGGTTTTTCTCCGGGTACTCCGGTTTTCCCTGTCAAAATTTCATTCCAGCAACACTCTCCACTATCATTTCATTTCATCTGTCATTCATTTAATCATTGCCCCAGAGGAGTGCGTCAGGCCTCGGCAGCCGGCACAGTTCATATCCTCGCCGCTAGATAGGGGCTTCATTCATTCCATTCCTGACCCGGTCGGAGACTGGAAGCAGGCTGTGGATTTTCATTTTTTCATATCGCAGATAACTGAGTATTCTATTCATGTGCCCTCTCTTTTTTTTTTCATTTCCACACGCTTCCCCACTTCTAAGGAAGCGTCATCAGGTGGTCGACACAAATGTTCGGAAACGCTAAAACATCTTCTTCCTTCGTCCGCATCTTTCCTTTACAGTGATTGGACCTCTCCCGTAAACACATCCACGTAACAACACCTTCTTTGGACTCCCAAAATTTACGATACGTATAACCGTTGTAATGGTCACAAGGTTTACCCTAAGTAGTTGTAACAACTTCCACACTAGTTTTCACTTTTTAAATGCCAAATTCAGCGTTCAATACTTGAATTGGATTCGCACTAACAAACTGTTGGGTGAGGTAGGGGTGGGAGGGGTAGAAGTGGGAATTAGCAAAGAGGGAAATTCCAAATTCCAGGCCGGGTTCATTGAAATGGTTCAACGTTCTAACTAACCTGAAAGGGCAGTGTCCGCAGACCTCCAGTATGGAAATACTTTTTGAATCTTTTCATCTATTTCTCAGGTAGCAACAGGCCTGGTGTCCGCAGATCTCCGGAAATTGCTTCCGGTCGCAAATATCCGTATCCGAATCGTTCCGGAATTCGCCCTCGGTGCTGTGGTGCATGATTTAATGGGGTAGGTGCATTTTGTGTGATAAGATAACAATAAAACACAAAAAAGGAGTGATTAGAAATGTAGAATCGTTCAGCCCCAAAACTATAAAGTGAATGACATCCGTTTTCTCGGGATCGGTGATATGTGAGATGAGTCTCTTTGTGACAATGATTTTTATGGCAAGCCCTTCCTGAGAAATGAAATAAATGAAGATGAATTAAAGAGGGCAAGGAGTTGTGGAAGTGGCCGTAGCCTATTAAAGAGTACCGTCCCGGTGTTTGTTGAAGCTAAAGAAAGGAAACCACTTCAACCATTTCAAAAAAGGGCGACGGTAGGATTCAAACCGAATCGACTTTAGAATCCGCAGACAGCCTGTCCCCATGCATGGCCTTAAATGCAGCCGGTTAAATCTTTCTACAGGTTATCCCAGTTGTTTGAAATCATCGAAGCCACCCTGGCCCGTTTTGGTTTTGACCGGATGTACTTCCTGATAGTTTTCTCAGGTAAAAATTCCATCTTGGAGTCGCAGGGATTCCAATCCCAACCATCTGGGTGAATAGCAAGCAGCTACGCCACCCTTAATCACATGCAAATTCTAAACTAACTAAGATAAGTTCATTGTTTCTGTCCGAAGTTACGTGATTTATTAAATAGCTTGTCTGTCCTCCTTTTGTGCGCCAAAGCTCTGTTACAACGGAATGATTTATTACCATCTTGCCAACATACGTCGTCGCAAGGTGGTTAGGATTGAGGAATGGTACTCATGAGCTAATACCGCGCCATAAATGCTTGCTAAGTATTCCAATCCAGGGCATATCCTATCGCATTATATCAGTGAAAGTTCGTTCGATCAAAATTTGATTTTCACGATATAGGCCTATATTTCATTTAATGAAAAAAAGGCTGATAAATTGAAATGGAGCAGGCCAAAAGAAAATTATTCTTAGCCTATTTTCATTTATGAAAAATAGGCTTATGAGATCACCTATTGTTCGTGTTTGTGTGAGTGTGCCTACCCCCCTAATAAAATTTAATTGGCTGGAGCGATTTCAATGAAACTTGGTGAGGACATAGTACTATTTTGTCCGACCCCGACCGTGGCCTTCAAATTTGAATACGTCTCACCAATCCACATGGCGGCTGTGTGAAATATTTCTCCGGCATTCTAAATTTCCGAAATTATTACCAACCTGAAATTTTTTTCAGTGGTAGAGAATACTCATCTAAGTTCAGCTATGTGATGGTTAAAAACATAGTAAGTACAAAGTCAACATTGTGGGCAAGCGAATTTAAAATATTCAAATGGCATTTTCTCGATATTTAATTAACCGAGCGCAATGAAACTTGGTATGATAAATATTTATACAGATTCAATCTCATGGCATCTGCATCTATTGAATTTTCTCATATAAACAAGATGGCGGCAGTGCGAATTTTTATTTTATTTTTTGTTTGCTAATCATACGATTGAAGTGCACGTTTCAATAATGAACCTATGTAATATTCTTCATCTAATGGTACATAAGTCTATGGCCTATACCAGGTGAGTATATTGTTTTTATGCAGCCCAACTGACATGTTATGACATAAAGGTCGATATTCCTGTGCTTGCATCCCGTATGGTACTAATGCACTGTAAGGTTATCCCGCAAACCATACTGAACCCTATTAATCCCCCACGGGATATGACTACAGACCGTTCGAATAATATGATGTACCTGCAGTCAATTATTGCAGTGCAGCATATCATCTGCGTTAAGATGTCGTGCAAAGTGGCTGGGTATCACAAATCATGAAATTAACGCTTAAAACTATGATATAATGGCGTGGAGAGCGTTTGGAACAGCGAACTGGAGGAGTAGCGTACTATAAGAGGCTCTTAATACGAGTTTCTTCCAAAGCTGAAGCGTGTTATGACATAAAGGTCAATATTCCTGTGCTTGCATCCCGTGTGGTACTAATGCACTGTAAGGTTATCCCGCAAACCATACTGAAGTGCACGTTTCAATAATGAACCTATGTAATATTCTTCATCTAATGGTACATAAGTCTATGGCCTATACCAGGTGAGTATATTGTTTTTATGCAGCCCAACCTATGTTCAGCTATGTGATGGTTAAAAACATAGTAAGTACAAAGTCAACAGGTAATCCTTCCTGTGCTTGCATCCCGTATGGTACTAATGCACTGTAAGGTTATCCCGCAAACCATACTTTTGTGCACCTCATTTGTTTTACATGAACTGTACCAAAAGTACTGTAATCGTGATTTCATGCTCATGACTTCCAATTGAACGGGAGGGAACGTGGAGCGTGAAGTACAGTTACATTTTGTGTAGCCATTTATAATTTTGTGTAGTAAACCCAGGTCAGTAAATTCTTCATTACACGTGGCTACTACGTTCTTGTGAAACTATTATGCCTGTAAGTCCTCTGTGGTTGCCCACCTTGTGTTCCAAGTTGCACATGCCTGCTTTACTGTATCCATCAGTAAGTGATGTGCATTGCTTTTGTGCACCTCATTTGTTTTACATGAACTGTATCAAAAGTACTGTAATCGTGATTTCATGCTTTTCTGTTTGTCAACACGATTGTACACAAATGAAGACTCCACTGAAAACACGGGGTAGACTAAGTCACATTCTGTACATTTTTCAGAAGAACGAATTTAAACTTTCAACACGAAAAAGAAATACTTAAAACACCCCGATTGAGGGCAAGCAATGTAGTTTTTTTTTTGCCAAATTTATTTCTTATAAAGGAAGTACATACTAACTTAAGTTAAATTATGAAAAAAGTGAGAGGATATGGGGCGTTCTTTCCAATTCCACTAAAAATAAGAATCTCTGTATCTTCGTGACATTTCGCTTGATGTGAAATTAATTTCAATTGACCTGTTGTGACGATGGCTGGCCACCAGAATTCGTCATAAACTCTTTTCAAAAAAAAATGGACTTACCCCGTTCTTTCCGTGTGGTCTTCAATTGTAATGGGTGTTTCTCTAAACCTGAGAAAAATTTACATAATATTAATAAATGCATGTACATTTTTCTTTCCAGGGTTAGGAAAAAAATATTACAATTGAGCACAATCGTGTTGACCAACTAAAAAGCATTCAATCTCGATTACTAAGGCAACTCAGGAAAATGGCTTCCAACACTAAGATAAATACTGCGTTGAACATACAATAAGCAGTTTGCAAAAATAAATGTAACGCTTCGAAGCCATTCTTTCAGTGTTGCCTATACAAACTGTAATTTGTAACTCTTCAGTCGGTCAATACATATTATTCATATACTATATACAATCTACTTCGCAAATTCATGATAACCGACTGAGGATTTACAACTGACAGTAGGCAAACATAAATAATTGTAACAAATTCAATAGTGTTAAAATTTGACCTAGTGGCTAGCATTCTTCGCTGTCACTGCGGAGGCCCGGATTTGATTCCCGGCTCTGCCAAGAAATTTAATTCTGATCTTAGGGCCGGAACGGGGTACACTCAGCTTCGTGAGGTAAAACTGAGAAGAGGTGCGTTCGATTCCTATTTCAGCCTTCCTGGAAGTGGTTTTCCGTGGTTACCCACTTCTACACCAGACACATATGGTACCTAACTTTAGGCCACGGCCGCTTCCTACTTAAATCCTACACACACTAGTAGACTACAGACATCACAGTGACACAAGTTATCAGACAAATTCTAAACCCACCCTTGTATACGGGGCTACATGACCACGATGTCACATAGCCCCTTAAACAATCATTAACAACGACAACAACTAATTCGATCCAGTCATCAATGTAGTGGCGAAGTGGTGCGTTTGCCGGCATGAGTTCCGCGTGCAAATATTATCGACTGGGTCCTCTATTCAACCCCTAGAAGTGTGTAATAGAAATTCCGGAACATCCTGTAGGAAGTGTAGAGAAATCTTGAGATTTCTTTTTGTATGGGGGTGAACTAAATTGAGATTAAGAGCATGTCCATCTCATTTCCCTACTAGCAAGTTCAATTGGCCGTACTATTCAGAAGAGAGACATGAATTAAGATAATTGGGTAGTTTGGCAAGACATTCTGTGGTTATTGCCTCGCCATCGAGGCGCATGCAGTACCGTAAGTTAGACTTTGTAGTCGAAAATGGGTCACAATGACGTCATGATCCCAACCACAGAAGAACTGTTGTCGTCTCTGTCTACTCATGTAATTATACGTGTGTATCGTATTAACACTTCACCGACAGCGGTAGCTACGCTCTTCAACGCGCAGCGCTAGGGCATGAGGCCAAGCTCTCTTCGGACTCAGTAGACGTCGGTTTGAGCCCCACCGCCGGCCGTCTTTGAAACGGTTTTCCATGGTTTCCCACTTTCAACTCCAGGCAAATGCTTGGATGGTACTTTATGATAGGCCACGGCCGCTTCCTTCCACATCCTTGCCCAGTTTCGTTCATCTTCATTCATTTCATCTCTCATTAACTCCTCTCATGAGGTTGGCGTCAGGAAAGGTATATGGTCATAAAACCCATCCACGACATAGACTTTATTCACATCTCATCCCCGACCCGGTTGAAAATGGGAATACCTAGGTAATAAGGTGAAGACAAAACACGTACATACATCGTATTAACACTTCACTACTCCTAGCTGTCTTACGTGAGGTTCACACAAAACTATTGTATCTGTGCCAAACAGTGCTTCGATGGATCAAGACTTGAGGCTCCGTCCCATGAGCCCAAAGTCACGAACTCACGCCAGTGGCGTAACTAGGATTTGCTTATGGAGGGGGGTGACCAAACCAAACCCCGTTGTGCTAAAGCAAGCGCCTACCAAGCGACCGCTGTACAGCCATTTGGTCTATAGATTATGGGGTAACGTGAGGTCAGCACGTTGGGTCCCCTCAGCCGTTAATCTTGGTCTTCGTGACCGAGTGGAGGGTGATGAACTGAGTCAAAATTACTGTACATTCGGGAGGGGGTGAGGAAACATAAATCAATGAAAGCAATTATACAATCCCGAAGTTTCAAAATCTCCTACATTACATATTTTTCGTGTTTAGTTTCATTAACATTTGATGCACTTTTCAATAAGCAAACACTCAAAAATTAACAATTTTGTTGTTATCTCTACATAAAAACAAAGTTCCCGATTCTTGGATCTTCCGGGTAATCTCGAGAACCACTGTATGGATTTTGGTGGGGTTTTCACCATTCTGTAAAGGCTTTATTGAGGAAGGGTTCTGTACAAAATGATGTATTTATGACGAAAGGAAACCGAGCAGCAACGACTTCAGTGAACCGAGTCAAAAAGAAACCTACCGTCCGTGCACCTTTTAAGCTTATGCTGGGTAAACCGTTAAAAATATCTATATACTGTAACCATTGGATGTCCATGACTGAGATGTGAACTCGGGACTTCGAGATGTGAACCACGAACCTCACAATCAGCCTAATGAGAAGAAGTCAAGTTGAAGCGTCGAATAATAGAAGTGACATTACGAAGTTTGAAAGAGTTTGGTCTATAAGCTTGGGAGAAATAAATTAATTTAGCTACAGGCTTTATACACGAAGAAGTCTTCAGATACTCTAATGTGTGCTTAGTTTGATACTTTTACAAATGGATTTTTAACTGGGCGTGCCGCACAGACGCCAACATGCGTCACTGTCCCACACTTGAGGGCCACCATACAGCTTTGGAATCCCAGAGGCGACTAGAAACTACTCTGAGAAAAGGGGAGGAATGTAGAGTGGGGGTAATTCCGCCCACGATTACTGCCTATTATCCAAACGGCATGAACAATTGTGGAACAGAAGGTCATGCCGAATAAAGAAAATTGCAAATTAAATGAACGAGTCAAGAAACGTTTTAAGAAAAGGATAATTAAAAACCAGACGCGTAGGAACACAGCTGTGAACACATGGTGTGGGTCGCGTCAAGTCAGCGTCAGTTAATTGAGGATGGCGCGAACGTGATATCTCCTAACCAGCTGATCTGATTAAGTTCCACAATACGAGGTTGAGTTCGTAGAAAAAAATTATGTCGGATGCTGCAAGAAAAGAGATCGTAAGTCATCTGAATCAAAAGAGAAGCTCCCGAAGCAGAGGGAACAGAATTAATTTCAGTTGAAAGGTTTATATAGGCCGTGAGCCGAGACCAAGACACAAGTTTAGCTTGACCACTGAAGGGTAAGTCCATGCCACGCTCCAATAGGTCGCTCTTATATTTCAAGTGAGATAATAAGCGGAGAGTTATCGTGGAGTACTCTAAAGCATAAAGTTATATAACCAATAACTACAAAGTAAAGTGAACGCTATCACACCTTATCCGAGTGAAAGTTACAAAGTACTGTATTCAAATATAACAGACACTACTGAGCAGAGTAGAAAGTGCCGCGTAGCGCAAATATATAATACTGATTAAAATACAGCATTCGAATGAATTAAACGCACAAGTTACACAGGTTAAGTGAACGCCGCGACCCAACCGATAAGTGAGTGTCATGATAAGGTGGTGCATCGCGAGAATAAAGTTGTACGGGGAAAAGTTGAAAGTAGTAGGTTTCTTGCATGGGTAGGCCGCAATTCGCGACCGTTCGGAAAAGCAGTGAGAGTGAAATAATTATGGAGAGAAGGCGTGTCGTCTCAAGCTCCATAGAAGAACAAGAAGTGCAAGATCCAAATGTTTCAATTAAAGAACGATTGGAGCACGCAATTTATTGTCAGGCAGGGAAAGTCAAATTACACCTCGTACGAGTGAACCATGGACTAGGGAGGAGGTTCGCTAGAAGACATGAACAGTATCAATGGGCATGACGTGTTCGTACAAATAGTAGTCAATGTTTGACCACGTGTCGAACGCTTATCTATGCAAATTAAAGTGAACTATAATGCGCTTAGGGCCGTTTTCACCAACGTCAATTATCTCTTAATTCATCATTTAAGGTTATTTAACTTTGCACGAGCATTTCACCAAAACAGAAATGCTCGTTAATTTACCCCTAACAAGCAATTAGGTTAAATGGCTAAATCTGACTACTCAACTCTCTAAAGCATATTTAAAGAGGCGGGAAAGAGCTGAACTGTGCCTTGCGCATCTCACAATGGTGGCATGCTTCCGAGTTTCACACGAACTTTTATCCGTATGAAAATAAAATATGTTTATGACAATGAAATGATAAAAGATCACACACATTAGTAAATTTTAATACCAAGAAAGACGAACACGGATTTTTTTTAAAAGTATATCCGAAGTGGAATTCGAACCCCATCCAGCGCTGCATAACAATTTCAAAGCCTGCACCGCAACCGCTTACGCTAAAAATACAACTGGGTGAGCGCGTCCTATTAAGCTGCTATCTATTTACACAACTGCCAGTTCTCCTATATACTTTGTTCATATCATTTTAAGCTTTTGCCACGAATAAGATCTTCTGTATTTCCCTTCATTTATAATTATGTTCCAGAAATTCTCAAGGAAGCATCGCAAACAACGATCAGTGCTACACGCTTCTTGTTCTGTCCGCTATGCTCTCCAAGATGAAACCGAGTCTACGCATGCGCGAGAGCCCTAAATCTTATTTAAGTAATTGCGAACCCGAATGGCCTCGTGACATGCATCGAATATGATCACGCATTACCTCTCGTATTCAAGTTAAATAGGAATTAACTAACTAATCGTTAGTACAGAGTTGGTGAAAACGGCCCTTAGACGGACCTGGTAATGATGCTATGGTTTATGAGAAAGTGATAATCCAGCACGTCGAAAGAAGTCAGGCAGGTGATCTTGCAGAAAATTTTGTCGAGAGAAATAGAGGTTCCAACTTCACTGGGGAAACTCACATACCGGTAGAGACCAAACATTTAGACAGTGGGAGAGTCCTGGATCTTCGGTCAACGTCTGATCTGCCACGTGGATGAGATCAAGCAGGATTAAATGGAAAATGGAATCAAGTGTACAAAGTGATAAAAATATTGAAGTGATTCAGTGTTTCATGATAAATGTGTAAAAGGTAATTGGTGTGTATAGAAATCTAATGAAAGTGTCATTTCAGTGTAAAATATATTTGTGTTGTAAAACCAGTGTAAGAAAATTAGTACCAAGGTTTATCAAGTGAGTGTGATGGAATTTTAAAAGCATAGCAGAGGTGGGCGAAAAATGCCTACGCCGAGCCCAGCAACAGCAGACGTGAGTACCATGTTTTCATTAAGTGTTAAATTGTAGAGACCAATGGGTGAGGACGCCAATTTGTATAATGTCAGGAAAGAGAACGGACCAGGATTTTGGCAGAAATAAATAAACATGTAACGAATTCAGATCATATTGGACCGACCCAATAACGTAAATGTTTTGAGAAGAAAAGAAATATTTAACGTTGTTAAGAAAAGTTAAAGTTATAACAGCCAGAGAAGACCCAAAACCTGGCGCAGTCAGCTGGCATTTGAGGGTGCGCAAATGCTAGGGAGCCGTGTCAGTAGATTTACTGGCACGTTAAAGATCCCCTTCGGGGCAAAATTCCGGCACCCCGGCGTCTCTAAAAGCCAGTGTAGTTAAAAGGGACGTAAAACCAATAACATTAATTATTATTAATTATTAGAAGACCCAAAGAAATTATGACCAGGAATAGGATAAGTGTTAAAGATCACTGGAAGGGAAATGGTTATTTAATACCGTAAAGTTATAATCTTAGCTTCAATACTTTCAAAAAATCTATTAATGATCGAGATAAAAGTTCACCATTCGAGGCAATCTGAGCCCCGTAAGAATTAGAGTCATAAATGCAGGATGCTTAATCAAAGGTATTCTAAGAGTGGATTAATAAGGCTATAAGTAAATATGTGGTAAAGTGCACAGGGCACTTGTTAAGGATAATCACCAGGGGGTGAAGGTAAACATTGTTCAAGTATTGAATCGTGCCGGTAGCACTGAGGTAATTGTTGTAAAATTGTTCGTAGTGTAGCGCAAGTATTGTGGAATGATATGCGTTGAGTAGTCTTAGGACACTCACAAGTGATTCGCTGCGTCAAGTCGGTGTGTCATCGCACTTGTTTGACAGCCAAATCGTCGGAACGCGCAGGAATGCGCTCAAATAATGTATTAAAGACCAGAGGTAGTGTAACCTTCCAAGTTACAAAGGAACTGAACCCGGGTTCCGGGGAGTTACGGATTTTATTAATCGTGTGTATATTTTTATTTCAGGTCTTTTTATGTTTTATAATTAATTATTAGAGTGTATATTATGACGTGCTTAATTTATAAGTAATTTGTTTAGCGTATAAGTATTATAATTTGAGCAGGATCCAAATCAAGGGAAGTTGAAATATTTAACAAAGGAGTAATCTGAAAGTTTTGTAACAGAAAAGTGCACACAGGCGATGAAATACCAGTTGGTGTTCAGACACGGGGTAAAACCCGAGCGGCAGTAAGCGTGAGTCAGAGATGAGACTTGGCATCTATGTACGAGCGGTGACGATGGGCTGTGTTCCATATATGGTCATGTTGAGAATCAAGCGTTGGGATTGGGTGGATCCGTGGATCAACCCAGGTAACCTGTGATTGTAGAGGGGGGGGGGGGTGATGACGGCCCTTGGGATTTTGTGGAAGGCATTGGGAGACACTCTTATTTAGAACGTGGGGCGGTTTAGACTCTTATTTTGGACCGCGTGTGGAGCGGGTCTCTATTTAGAACTCCGGGCGGGAGAGGACTTGTCTTTTTGGTCTTGTGTATGGAGGATAATACATTACAGTTTTACACTAATTGTGGTTTTGGATACAATAACGGAGTTGCTGGCTATAAGTTCTTAATTGAATGATGAGCCTAGTCTTAAGTATATCGCCAAGGTTACTTATTTCGAACAGCATGAAGTATTGTAGTCTAATATCTGTACATCTATAATGCAACTATAGCGGCAGTTTATTCGTCCAAGGATGCGAGTCAAATATGCTCCGCATTAGTAAATTCACGAACGGATTCCAAACATTGGTCTGATACTAGATCCACGATGCTAAGCAAATCGTTGGATGCTGGTTACAAAAGTAACAAACGTAATAAGTAATCATAAAAGTAGGAATGGCGTGTTAATCAAATCAATTGTGCTGAGAGTATAGGCCTAATTCTTTTGGGAGCAAATAACCCCAGAATTAGTAGAGCTAGGTCACCACTGCTGGAGCCAACATCTGTAAGTACCGATCAACTTTATTCCTGAGGGTCATCTATATCATGTCATATGTGTATCTGTGGAAATACGATAGGGAGTGTTATTATTCTGTACGAGAAGGATCCTGCGAAATGTGTGTCTTATGTCTGGTATGACAATATATTACCAATTTTACCAGAAGCTGAAGGGTTTTATTTATTAGGTCACTTAGGTATAGTTAGGTGTGAATGTCTATTGCTGTTGTTATAATCGTTCAGGTGTTTAACCCCCACGCACCCCTGTGTAGTAGCCGGGGTCATTACAATTGACGCCCAACTGTGGAGTTCGAAGTACGATATAGCGACAACAATAACATTCACGTATACGCATACGCCAATAAACTTAGAGAAATTTTCATACAGATTAGATGTCATCAGAGGAGAGTTTGGAATTAAGAAATTGAGCTATTAGTAAAGTTAACGTTAAGATGGCAGGAAAGAACTTATGTATGGACGTGGACAAGAGCGGGGAGGGTGAAGGCTTAATAGAATCACCATCCGGGGAATCTATTAATTCCGAGCAAAGCCAGGTCGCTCGCTATACAAGAGGGTACTAAAAGTAATGATAATGGAGGGGATGTGAACGATAGGATGCTCCAAATGCTTGCGGCTATGAATGAGACTATTAAGAAGGAAATAGGAGGTGTAAAAGAGTCAGTAAATCAGAAAATGGAAAGTGCAAGTAAATCTATGAGGGAGTCTATGAAACAGCAGGTAGAGTCAGTAAAAGAGTCTATGAGTAAGGAAATAGGAGAGGTTAAGAAGCAAGGGGAATCTTTAAGTAAGGAAATAGGAGATGTGAAAGAGTTTGTAGGTAAACAGGTGGAATCGGTGAAAGTGTATGTAGATGAGGCAGTGAAGAAACAGGGAGAGGCAACTAACACTAAGAGAGAAGAATTAAGTATGGAAGTACAGGAGCATAAGACAGTCATGAGCAGTAGATTAGAGAACTTAGAGAAGGATCTGAATAGTAAAATAGAGGAGAGAGAAGATGTTCTTAGGAAGGAAATAGACAGAAAACAGGATAGCGTGGAAAGTAGGCTAGCAGGGATGGAAGGCCATCATGAAAAGCAGGAGCGGGAACTGGGGGAAGTCAGGAAAGAAATTGTTGTTAACGGGGAGCTTATAAAAAAGCGAGTGAGCGGAGCGTGTGCAGAGGTTTGCAATACCGTAAGGGATGAGTCTAAGGAATATTTACATAGAGTAGGAGCCGTAGAAAATAAATTGGCGGTGATCGAGAGACTTAAGGGAGAACAGGTGACATTGGCGGAAAATAATGAAAAACTTAAGGAAGAGTTAATAAAAATGAGAAGAGAGGTGAGAAATCGACCGATGAGTCACAGAGGAGTAATGTCACTTCGTTGTTCCAATAGGGATCTGGGTCTGCCACAATTTAATTCGCGGCAATTTAATCCAATGGAATATTTTAAGTCCGTAGAAAAGAAGTTTAAAAAAGATTTAGATGATGAATTAATAGATTGGGAAACGGTAATGGAAATCCTGTCAGACTCGTTCAAGGGGGATGTAAGATCTTGGTTCGAGATCTATAGGCCAAATATGAGGAATATAGAAGATTTTAAAGGGAAATTTAAGGCCAAATTTTGGGGAGAAGCAATTCAAGCCAGGGAAAGGGAAAACCTCATGTTTGGAAAATTTAGGGAGCGCGACGGGGTATCCCTCACAGAGTATTTTCTAGCTCATGTATAGGTATGGAGAAACTTAGATGGGGTCACCTCAGACATAGATATTGTTAGGTTGATGCTGAAACATTTTCCCATTAGAATACAGCAGGCTAGCTGCATGCAGAAGGTGAAAAGTATCGAGGAGTTTGAAGAGCTATTAACTAGTTTCGACAATTTAGGCCTTCAGCAAATGAACAGGACGGAAGTGAAGACTGAGAATAGACAGAGTGAGCATCAACCTAATCAGAATAGGAATAGGTTCAATCAGGCTGGCAGAGGTGACAATTTAAATAGAAGGAGAGAGGAGAACAATAACTGGAGGGCAGACAATAATAGACAAGGGGATAATTATCAGAGAAGAGATAATTTCCAAAGGCGGGAAAATGTTCAGAGGGGCCAACAGGAGGGGACAGTTCAGGGAGTGAATGAATCTAGGAGGGGACAGGAACCATCTCAGGTAGCGGGCACGAGTAATTTAAACTAGTAGCGGGTTGTGTAAGTAGGTCAGGTAGACTGCCCGAAGGTAGATATGTTAGGCAGTGTGTGATTCAGGAGGAGAAGATGAGTTTCACACCTACGACGAAGGAGGATTTATTATCTGACCAAGAGGAGTTAAAAGTAGAAGGTGAGAGCGAGGGATTTTCATCGGTCATTGAAGTAGATATTTTAGGGAGAGAAATGAGGGCTCTGGTACACTCTAGAAGTGAAAGGTCATTCATAAACAAGGTGGCTTATGAAGAAATTATTAGAGATGGTCATGAGTTGGAAGAGATACCTATTAAGACCTTACATATTATCACTTCTGTAGGAAGTAAAAGCCAGAAGGTCAGTAAGCAGGTATTGTTGCCTATGAAGTTAGAAGGTAAAGTCAGTCATCAGTGTTGTTTGGTCATACCAAATTTAATTTATGAAGTGGTGCTTGGTAATGACTGGTTAAATAAGCATAAGGTTGTTATGGATTTCGATAGCGGAGTTTTATGTCTGGAGAAAGGCATTAGTGGTCAGGGAATTAAGAAGAGGTGTGAGTTAGTTGAGGAGATGGATGGTGCAGGTATCACTAAGGGGTTGGAGGGGATGTCAGTAGGAGTATCTGATGAGGAGGTGCAGCTGGAGGCTGTGGACAAAAGTAAGTTGTGTGATGAGAGTAAAGAAGATTTATTGGAAGTGTTGCGGGGCAACAAAGAGGTATCTAGTGATAAGCCTGGATTAACGCACGTGTACACCCATCAATTCGAACTAGTGGATAGTTCACCTTTTTCAGGACCCAGATATGCCATTCCTTTCAGGTATGCTGCCGCTGTGGAGGACGAGATTAACCGTATGTTAGACCAGGGTATTATAGAGCCTTCCACTAGTATGTATTCTAACCCCCTTGTTGTTGTTGGTAAGAGTGATGGTTCAGTTAGATTATGTATTGACGCTCGTCAATTAAATTTGAGATTGGCAGGAGATACCCAGAGGCCTGAGTACATTGAAGACCTAGTTCAGAAATTTACTGGTAGGAAGTGGTTTTCAACCATGGATCTGAGCGCTAGCTTTTGGCAGGTCCCTTTAAGAATGAAAGATAGGAAGTTAACGGCTTTCAGCTATAAGAGTGGTCATTTTCAGCATTGTGTGGTGCCATTTGGATGCAAAACTAGTAGTTCAGCGTTGATCAGGGCTTTAAATTTAGTATTAGGGAGGGACACACATGATTTTGTTACAATGTACATTGACGATCTTATTATTGCATCTCACACTAAAGAGGATCACATAAGACACGTGGACATAGTTTTGAGAAAGTTAAGGGAGGGGGTTTTTACAGTGAAACTTAGTAAGTCTTCGTTTGCAACACAACAGATTACTTTTCTGGGGCACACAATCACTACTCAAGGGATTTTTCCGGATCAATCGCGTTTAGAGAAAATAAACAACACAGCTACACCACGTAACGCCATGCAACGTAGAAGCATATTGGGGGTTTTCAACTATTTTAGGAGATTTGTCGTTAGGTATTCCAATCTGGTTGAACCTTTTAGGGAACTGTTGAAGCAGGGTGCAAGATGGGTGTGGAACCATGAGCACGAGGCAGCTTTCGCTGAGTTGAAGAGAGGTTTCGTGGATTCAGTTATACTGAAATACCCTAGATTAGATTGTCCTTACGTCCTTATGACTGATGCCAGTATGTTAGGGATTTCAGGGGTGCTGTGCCAGTATGATGAAGAAGGAAATCTAGGAATAGTCTCATTAGCTAGTAGGGGTTTGAGTACGGCTGAGAAGCGTTATACTATCACGGAGAATGAGTTGTTAGCTATTGTGTACTCGCTTGGTAACTTTCGAAGCTATGTCTTGGGGAGCAAGCTGAAGGTGCTCACGGGCCATAATGCTTTGGTATTTATGGGAT
This sequence comes from Meconema thalassinum, assembly GCA_946902985.2. Taxonomy (NCBI): domain Eukaryota; kingdom Metazoa; phylum Arthropoda; class Insecta; order Orthoptera; family Tettigoniidae; genus Meconema; species Meconema thalassinum. The sequence continues at coordinate 1,061,122,328 of OX336389.2, read as the reverse complement.
CGTGTAAGTTGACCTCAAACAGGATGTCCAGATGGATCATGGCGATCAGTGAGTACGATCTAGTGGTTACACACATCAAGGGTAAGGAAAATATCGTTGCTGACTTCCTAAGCAGGAACATAGGTGATGATGATCACCGGGTGGTGAACGTTCAACAGGGTGTTGTTTTATGTGTTACAAAGAAGACAGATTGTGTGGATGAGATTGGTAAGCTCCGGAATATGTTGGCAGAACAAGAGAAAGACGAGAGCATGGCTCAGATCTTGAGGGAGTTGAGAGAAAAGGAGGCTGGAGCAAGACTTCAAGTGGGTAAGTTCACATATAAGCTGGAGTGCGGCTTATTGGCGAGGTTATGTCACCTAGGTGAGTGGAAGCTATGCGTACCTAAGTCTTTGCAGGAGGCTATGATCTGGTATCACCATAAAGCTTTGGGGCACTTTGGAGCAGCTAAAGTTCTTTTCGCTGTTCAGCAGCATTTTATTTGGCGTAACATGGGAAGGAATATCAGGAAAGTTCTTGCGAGTTGTGATTCTTGTCAACGTTGTAAAGCCCCGAAGAGATATTTGCAGGGACCTCATCAGGCGGTAATCACTGAAAAACCGCGGGATTTACTATGTTGTGATTTGTATGGGCCATTAATCAATTCTCGGTACGGATATCAGTATATCTTCGTGATTGTTGACTCTTTTAGTAAGTTTGTCAAACTGTATCCCCTGAGGAAAGCGACTGGGAAGGGTTGCGCCCTACAAATGGTCGACAAATACATACATGAGTTCGGGAAGCCCATCAGAGTATTGACTGACCACGGCAGCCAGTTCACCTCGAAAATTTGGAAGACCAAGTTAGTTGAAGTGGGTGTCGAGCATATTTTCTCTTCTATAAGATACCCGCAAGGAAATATTTCCGAAAGAATTATGAAAGATCTTCGGAGAGTATTCCGTACTTATGTAAGCGATCACCATAATGCATGGTTTTCCAAACTAGGGGATATTGAACAATGGTTCAATAATACGCTGCATGAGAGCAAGAAATGCACCCCTAATGAGCTGCAAATTGGTAGGAAGCCTACCAATGTAATCGCAAGAATGTTTGGATTGGAAACGGGAGAGGAGATAGACAGGGATATCAGCTGGCTGGCTAGGTTTAATTTAGAGGAAGCAGGAAATATACGTAGGCGCCAGCAAAAGAGAGAGAAGTTTGATTTTTTAAATGTTGGTGACCTGGTCTTGCTCAGAGTCCGTCTTCCGCTGTTGACAAGGAAATGTCCAAGTTTTTTGAATTATATAAGGGACCCTTCGTAGTTAATAAGCGTATTGGCGAGTGCGCGTATAGCTTAACAGACCACCAAGGTACCATTGTAGGGTCATACAATGTCTATAACCTTAAGAAGTATATTAGCATGTAATGGTAGGGCAGATCCTCTGAGGCAGATTTAGCCGACATTGTGGTGTATTACACAGGTACACTGCAAGTAATGACGAAGAGGCCACCATTAGCCAAGTGAAACAAAGCAGAGCAAATTAAGTATATGCATTGTAGCATGTATTTCAGCGTGTGCAACATGGTTCTGTGCCATACTGGTCATGTTTGACATGGCAAAGTAAAGGACACGTGAGGAAATTCAGTGTGAGTTAGTTTTTAGGACACTTGAGAGATCGGTGTGAGTTAGTTTTAGGACAATACAAAGACTTTTGGAAGAAAGATTGTGTAGATTCAGACGTCAAGAAAATGATTGTATTGAGGGTTATTTTTTTTTTATATTTGAAGGGTCATTTGTGTATGTTGTTCATTATATATTTTTAGGGTCATTTGTGTATTTTTGTGTTTGGTGATGGAGTCCCCATTCATATCTTCAAGGGAACTCCATGGAGGGGAATTTGTAACCTTCCAAGTTACAAAGGAACTGAACCCGGGTTCCGGGGAGTTACGGATTTTATTAATCGTGTGTATATTTTTATTTTAGGGCTTTTTATGTTTTATAATTATTTATTAGAGTGTATATTATGACGTGCTTAATTTATAAGTAATTTGTTTAGTGTATAAGTATTATAATTTGAGCAGGATCCAAATCAAGGGAAGTTGAAATATTTAACATAGGAGTAATCTGAAAGTTTTGTAACAGAAAAGTGCACACAGGCGATGAAATACGAGTTGGTGTTCAGACACGGGGTAAAACCCGAACGGCAGTAAGCGTGAGTCAGAGGTGAGACTTGGCATCTATGTACGAGCGGTGACGATGGGCTGTGTTCCATATATGGTCATGTTGAGAATCAAGCGTTGGGATTGGGTGGATCCGTGGATCAACCCAGGTAACCTGTGATTGTAGAGGGGGGGGGGTGATTACGGTACTCGGAATTTTGTGGAAGGCATTGGGGGACACTCTTATTCAGAACGCGGGGCGGTTTAGACTCTTATTTTGGACCGCGTGTGGAGCGGGTCTCTATTTAGAACTCCGGGCGGGAGAGGACTTGTCTTTTTGGTCTTGTTTGTGGAGGATAAGACATTACAGTTTTACACTAATTGTGGTTTTGGATACAATAACGGAGTTGGTGGCTATAAGTTCTTAATTGAATGATGAGCCTAGTCTTATGTATATCGCCAAGGTTGCTTATTTCGAACAGCATGAAGTATTGTAGTCTAATATCTGTACATCTATATTGCAACTATAGCGGCAATTTATTCGTCCAAGGATGCGAGTCAAATATGCTCCGCATTAGTAAATTCACGAACGGATTCCAAACATTGGTCTGATACTAGATCCACGACGCTAAGCAAATCGTTGGATGCTGGTTACAAAAGTAACAAACGTAATAAGTAATCATAAAAGTAGGATTGGCGTGTTAATCAAATCAATTGTGCTGCGAGTATAGGCCTAATTCTTTTGGGAGCAAATAACCCCAGAATTAGTAGAGCTAGATCACCACTGCTGGAGCCAACATCTCTGAGTACCGATCAACTTTATTCCTGAGGGTCATCTATATCAAGTCATATGTGTATCTGTGGAAATACGATAGGGAGTGTTATTATTCTGTACGAGGAGGATCCTGCGAAATGTGTGTCTTATGTCTGGTATGACAATATATTATCAATTTTACCAGAAGCTGAAGGGTTTTATTTATTAGGTCACTTAGGTATAGTTAGGTGTGAATGTCTATTGCTGTTGTTATAATCGTACAGGTGTTTAACCCCCACGCACCCCTGTGTAGTAGCCGGGGTCATTAGAGTAGGAATTATATACACACCAATGAGTGAAGACAGCCGACAGATAATCCATGCTTAGAAGTCCAGTTATGCATTTTTGTTAATAAAAAAATAATTGTGATGATGGTAATTGTTGATGAATTTAAACAGGTTAGGTAACCTCCAGTGATCAGTGTACGTAACAATAATAGTAGTCAGGTCATTTAACTTGAGTGGGCTGATGTATGCCAAAACTCGAGGAAAGGAAACAAGGGGTCTGTTAGTCGTAAAAGCTGTAGAGTACTTGCTCCTCCCCATGAGAGCAGCCATGTTGGTTTGGCCAGGAGGAGTAAGGTCATCAATCTTAAAGGCACAGACGTTTTGTAAACACAGCATTGGCCGGTAGAAGGAAGGCATCAGGTTATTTTAATTAAATAAAATTGTAAAGTTAAATCAATGCATTAGGAAGATGAAAACAATGAAAACTCTAGTTATCTGCGGGTCGAAGTCCAGATCAGAGTTTAAATCAAAGTCATGAAAATAATCATGTAATTGAAATTTCGATTATACTTCATAATAATAATAATAAACAAATCCAGTAAGACTGTAACAGTCCGAATACTTCCCCTTAATTTATATGTTTTATAAGCAGCAAAATTAATTTATTATTATTATTATTATTATTATTATTATTATTATTATTATGTATATTTTAATTATCATATCGATTCTAGATTTATTCCATAATTTCTTTATATATATAAGGGGTTTAATTATTGTTTGGCGGAAGTTATAAAATGGAGATTTTAATTAGATTCGTTATAGGTTATATTTTATACAAGACTTGATTGGGAAATATTTCGTTCAACGTGTCGTCAGTTTCGCCACGGGTAGTCCGCCAAAAATAGACTTGACTTTCGAGATATATGTACAAACATTCCGGGGACGCGAGGCTTCAAGACAAAGCAAGTTGGTCAGTTAGCGCTGACGTCACGAATTCTCGGAAGAACATCGCATCAGGACGCTGATTAAAAATTACTTCAGAAGCAACCCCACGTGGTTAACCCAACTAATGAAGAGGCATGATCAGAACTTAGGGATCTGGAGTGGGGAGCTACGTCATCAGGATACCTAATTGATTGGTCGAGAAATACTGCAGAGTGGGGAAGTTCATCTTCCATAAAAACCAATGGTCATCTACTCTCAGCCCCCAATCTTCTGAGATTTTCTGAATCTTCACGTCTATCAGACATCTTCGCTGCGAGATCGCAACTTATCAGTTCAAGAAGTTTTAAAATTAATACTACTGACGTGAATATGATCGTGTCCTTGATCATATTCACAAAAGTGAATTTTGGAGCAAAGCCATTCACATATGTCAGTCGGAGGACGGGACAAATCGGTTCCCTGCCCGTATCAAGATAAGGATCTATACAATATTGAGGCAGAACCAAACAACATCCGCCAGCAAGATCAGAGGGAAAACCAGACTACCACTATGAAGAAGACGGCCGTGAGTTCCTTTACTAAATCCAATCAAGTCTCTGTAATTCTGTTTATGGCAAATTAGAATCCAGCTTTTGTTTAAATTTAATTCATATTCCATTTTGTAACTCCCGCCAATTTAATATAAATTCCAGATTTTTTTAAAATTCATTTGTTTCTCTTTTTACGTCTTTTGCTGCTTTAAATTTTGATCAATTAAATTTTGTTCTTAAGTAATGGTAGGACTTTCATTTCCAGTAGCTAGCTTTAGACATAATGCATACCTTCTCCCAGTAGCGATAAGACAATTGGTTAATGGCTCAGCTATACCACGGCTTGAGAGAAAGACGTTTCGAGTGCTCTATCACTATTTTAATTAAATACTTTGGCACATCTAAAGTAAGTGTTAGGTGTCCTGGCGCCCACACGAGCTGATTATAATCATTGCTAATGAACAGGTAAGAGGTAAGTATGCTATTGGTGGTGTGAGTAAAGCGGTGCTTGTTCTTGTTGCGATTCTTCTACTGTACTCCAGGAGAACGCAATATTGGAGCCCCGCCAGGAACGTAACCTTTGGTCACTTAGAAGGACCGGGAACGTTACATTTGTGCAATCAACGGGGAGCAAAAACGTTACATTTGCCGCCCAACTGTGGAGATTTAGATATATGTATATTTTCGTGCAAGGTTAGTAACAAAACGTTACATTTGGCGCCCAACGTGGGGCCGAAAACCAATTGTTTGTCGTGAAGGGAAAAGGATATATTTCAGTGCAAGTATTTTTGGGGGTGATAATAAGTTTTTTGTGTGTGTCGGTATGGCGGATAAAGATAAGATGAAGCTGCGAAGTGGTATAGAGGTGACGGGAGATGGTGAAGAGAATGGTAGTAGCGTGAATCTGGAGAAGGAGATAGACGAAGCTAGGAATTTAGCGGAGGTAAATTCTAATGCGACTAGTGTAGAGGGTAGTTCATCGGAGATGTCAGCACAGGATAGCATTTTGAGTATATTAGTTCAAATGAGACAGGAAAATAATAATAAATTTGAGCAACTAAATAAAGAATTAAAACATGAAATGGAAAGTAATAATCAAAAATTAAATAAAGAATTAAAACATGAAATGGAAAGTAATAATCAAAAATTAAATAAAGAATTAAAACAGGAGATGGAAAATAATAGTCAGAAGTTAAATAAAGAATTAAAACAGGAGATGGCGAAAATAGATCAGGGTCTAAAGCATAATAATCAAAAATTAGATGATGTGATTAAGGCTAATGAAAGGTTGAGTGAGAAATATGAGAAACTCAAGGAGAGTGTAGATCAAACAAAAGATGAAATTACAAGTGAATTTATAACTCAAATGGAGGAGAACTTTGTTAAAGTCATTTCAGAGGTGGATAGTAAACTAGATAAGGTACAGGAGAACGCAATATTGGAGCCCCGCCAGGAACGTAACCTTTGGTCACTTATTTGGACCGGGAACGTTACAAGACAGAGAGTAAGTCCCGACGGGTACCGATAAAATAAGCGAAATGGTAATGAGCAGTTGTGAAAACGTCCTAAAGCTCGCAAACTGGTCAAATATGGTACTCCAGAGATGTGCATGATATTAATGTGAAATGAGGACTAATGCTTGATTATTGACAATTAATAATGAAAATTGTAAATTTGTGAGTGAAATTGACAATTGACAATATTGTTTAATGGTTGAGTTTAAAGAGTTAAACATGTGAGGATATGAACGATAGGATTTAATGAAGAGAGATTTCATGTAATTAATCCAGGTTACTTAGGCGATGTAATTGATGTACCATTATGATTAAAATAAGATTTTATTTAGGAGTGTGGAGAAGCACTATCTGAACAGGGTGTTCAATAATAAGGATGATTAAAAAATAAAGACAGTAACGTAATGTTAATTAAGGATTCTGGGAAATCCAGTTAAGAGTAAGAGAATGTGTGGAACTGTAAAAACATTGCATAGTAAGAAGATTTGCATTGAGAAGTCATAACTTGACAAGATTTTCTTTTGTGTTGACATTTTATGTTGAAGAGGGAGATGTCAGTTGATTTATTATGTCGTTTTAATTGAATAAAATTGTATTAGAGTAAGAAGGGTTATTCTTATTCCAGACATGTCTGATCCTTGCCCAATTAGCTCATATGTGTATTTGCTAAAGGTGGGGGAACGTAACACCCCTGAGAATTGGCTGGCCGAGTAGAGTAACAACACATGTCCAAAATCTACAGATGGGTACATACTATGAGTGTAAGAATTGTTCAGCATGAAAAGTTCTATAAAAAGTCCGTGACAGCATATACATCGCCCACTATAAGTGATTTTACGTTTTCATTTCTTCCAACAATCTCCATTCAATTATTAGCTTCCTAGCTAGCAAGCAAGCCTATCACCCCAGCTGCAGCCTTCGTTTCGCAGAATACACAGTCAAGTTTAGATTGGACGGAAGGGGGATTTTGTGTTTCATGTTTCTTAAATTACGTCTGAGAAGAATTCGTTGCCCATGCTATCGCCATCATAATATAATTAATAGTCCAGTAAGTGATTTTAACCTATCATGCCGAGACGGAAAATGGATATAGGTTGTAATTCATTGAAATCGAAAATTGCGCCATTTAAGCTTACGCTGGGGAAACCGTTAAAGATACCAGGCGAAGCCGGGGTGGATTGCTAGTTAAATTTTAAAGTCCAGTTCTCTTCACGGAATTATCTGGTCCCTTTTATTCTTCGATATTGCATGAATATTAATAAACTACAGTTTACAACGTTTAACATAAAATGGAAATACAGTACAAGTAAACAAAACATTATTCACTTTCAAAAATGCCACCCACACTTGGATACTCACAGAATGACAAGGAGTCCAACTGAACAGCTGAACATTTTGCTCATTCAATAAGTGCTAAGTTAGGGTAACCCTAAAAATGTTACACGAACGAAAAGAAACGCTTTCAAACACAATCCAATCATTTGTCATCAATCCGAAGATTGGATTAATTCAACAGTAAAAACTTCATCAAATTTCATATTTGATTATTTGGCTCTGGAGTGTGTGTGTGGGGGGGGGGGGATGTTTCGTAGTTACGCCACTGACTAGTCCCCGACCGAGGTACTGGAATGGGAACGTAATTCACAAGTACCCTGCCCATACTGAAAATTTTCTCGGTACCTTGAATTACAGGTTCAATAATAATTCATGTTAGTCTGTATTAAGTGAAAACTGCCCAGCGCGGAAACGGAAGGAAACTGAAGAGTTCTCTATTGACTAAATGCGTAAGTCGAATACTTTAATATTCTTGGAATTAGGACTTTGCCAGCCCCTATTACTTCAACCATTTTACTTCATTTGCCTGGAGTAGAAATGAAAAACCACGGAAATCCACTACCAAGATAACTGAATCGAACCATCTATTCTCAGTTTTGCCTCACGAGGCTGAATGTACCCCGCTCCAGCCCGATAGTCCAGGATAACATCTTCTGGCAGAGGCCGGGAATCGAACCTGAACCTCAGGTATGACAGCCAAGAATACTAGCCGTTACACCAAGAGGTGTTTGTCACTAAGGTAAATAATGCCAAAAAACAAGTATATTAAATGTCGTGAAAGCTCAAAGCTACAACTGATACACATGAGTGATAATGGCCTGCCGATTATAAATGCATGACCGAGATCATCTCCCTCTAATACAGCACAAAGGAATATGCTGCAGGATTACGTACTAGTGGTTTGTACTCTTTAAGACACAAGAAGCGAGTGGCAGAAATAATATTTACAAGCAGGCGGTAGAGCAGAAAGGACTCGTAAAATATTACGAACGTAAGAGGACATAATCGGCTGTCTTTCAAATACACCAGAGGCGTGCAGCCTTTGCACGCTCGGCGTGCTAGCTATGCTACACCGCATGCCGGCAGGTTGGCTGGGCTGCCTGCCCTGACTGATGGCACTGCAACAGCTCTTCGCCGCATCTAAGCAAGGCTAGTTGGGATCGTTAGCGCACCGAATGTAATGTAAACAAACAAACAAACAAACAAACAAACTGCTCGTCCAATGCGTTGGTTGTCCGACGCATCCACTGTACATTGTGTTTCGCGCATGTCTCTACGTACTGGTACTTGTAGATTACGTGCTTGGCATTAAAAAGTCAGAAATACTGTTAAGGTAACATGAAACTCATTTAAGAAATTGTAATTTCAGTTATATTATTTTGTCCCTTTTTTCGTTTTGTTTCAATTTGTTTTCGTATTGAATATACAGAATTCCTTTTGACATTCGACCGATCAACGACAACACAGCGAAGGCAGTACGGGAGGGAGTGAGACGGGAAAGAGAGGGGGACAAACATATAGCCTTCCACCACCATCGCTGGAAGGGCGTCCGCGCCATAAGCGCCCTACGTGCCGTATGGACACCTCTGAAATAGACAGTAGATTAGGCACAAAAAATAGTTATTTTAAATAGCGTTGTTGTTAATTCATTTAAGAGGTTGGAGCATTTTGGTCATCAGCCCCGTATAGCTGGGTGTGTGTTGAAATTGTCTGATAACCTGTATTTATGTGAATTCTGTAGGAGTGTGTGAAGCTGTGTTATGGAAAGGAATAGGGTAGGTGCCTCGGGACTTCAAATAAGGTACTATCCCCGCATTTGTCAGAAGGGAGTGAGGATAAACTCTGGGAAAAACTATTCCCAGGAAAGCCGCTGTCATTAGCTATGAGACTGTAGTTTGAATTAAATTAGGCGCTGGTCATAATGAAGAGTGCACATTTTATAGATTTTGGAGTATATTTTGGATAGTTTTGCCCACTATTGAATGTTGGGATTTTGAGTTAATTTTCACAAGTTGGACTTTCTGTTTCTTGCATTCGACATTTGAGAATTATTTTTCAGTTTGAATTTCAGTTTTTATTATGTTACTTGATGTCAAGCTAGAAGCTTTTGATGGTTATTGTGATTTTTTTATTGGATTTCAATTTGTTTTGCGTTCACTGGTACGCGTGATATACTATTGCCATATTATTGATGATATTGATTTTATAATGACGTAGATATCTCTTGTTTATGGATGTGATGATGTTTTGATTTGGTTGTACCGTACCGTTGAGTATGTCCTACTCACCGTTATGAGGTCATGTGAGGTTTTTGTCCATTTTAAGAAAGCTCCGGGCACATGTATTGCTAATTTTTTGTTGTTGATATCCATCCCACAGCTGACTGCAATTAGCACAGATATGATGTCAATGGCTGGTTCATTTGGAATTGTATCAAATAAAAGGGTACTGAACTCGAATTATAAGATGCTCAGGGTGGAGAGAATGTTATTTTGGATATTTTGAAGAAATTTGGTGAAGAATGCAGTATTTTTGAAGGATTGTGCAATGTTAGATTTTTATTGTACAAAGGGAAGCTTCAGATTGCAAACGACGACAGCAAAATGGCGACCCAAGCCATTATTCGATCGTTCCGTGCCATATTTTTGCTGGTCCGCTCATAGCAACTTGCAGTTACGAAGAAGAAATGCGCTGATTGGCTAATTGAATTACTGAAAGCACGAGAGAAGGAGAAACTGATCGCGCCTAATGAGAAGCTTGATTGGAGATTAATACTGCTATTGTGGGTAGAGAAGAGAAAAACCGCATAATTGAAACATTGGAAATGTATCTAAATTTATGAAATCCATGTTAGTCATACTCGGAAGGAAGCTTGAAGGCTTTGGTGAGAGATATAAGATAAGATGCAATCTCGCGGGTTACCGCGTGAATTGATGAGGCGCTATAGTCAGAGTTCTGATTTGCGTGGTGTCACCACGAGAAACATGGTCTTTCGTTACGAACAGTGGTTGAGTGTGAACCTGTGACCGGTTGGTCAAGGAAAGTAGTGCGCAATTAATAGCGGGGAACATAGAGAAGCCCTTGACCGCGACCAGGCGAGGAGTATGTGCCAAGCACCTAGAGAAATGACCGTTGATAGATGGAGAATACAAACTTGCTTATATTTCAGTTTACGTTCAAGATAACGCTACTAAAGTTTAATAATATAAAGGAGAAACACCATTTACGCATTCTATATAAATATTGTGACGTAATTGTGAATATTTCTAGTCGTTTTCGAAGTGAAAGCAACGTCGAAGGAAAGTGTTTCATTCAAACAGAACAGACAGTTTAGCGGGGAGTGTAGCAAGCTAGGACAGTGCGCATTAGCAGACAAAGTTATAAGCAAGACCGAGCGTGTGTATTCGAATAATATTGACGGCAAACTATGCACAGTTATCATTCTTGTTACAAATCCTTTGTCAAGATGATATATATTTTGATTATAAGGGTAAGACATGACTACATATTTGATGTGATTGCGTTGGCAGCTTAAACCAGTATGTGTAAGGAGTATGATGTGCATTGATAGGCTAGATTATGGAGCAACACAATGTAAAATGTAACCATCACTATGAAGCATAATTACGGCAAGGCTATTATCCACATTTACGATCCGGAACTAGACTGTTGCATCATGAGTACTATTCACCCAGTGCGGAGCGGAATGAAGATCTTACTTCGAAGTTGGAACATTCGTTCGACAGCGTAGTGGCGATCGATGGCGTTGGGTAGATTATTACCTTGGGAATAACCTAACCCCCAAGGGAAGATGATGAAGAAAAAGAAGTGGGTTTCGGACTGGAGAAAAAGGATGGAGAAATAGGACGAGAGTCCAATAGAAGTTATAATTTTAACTTTAAGTATACTCAAAGGCAGCTGCCACTGCAAATCCGCTTTCCGATACCTAAAGTGGGTAGGGACCTGGGCGAAGCTAACAGGAAACGCAGCTGGAACTTGGGCAATTCGCAAGAAAGCTGCTATAGCGTATTCCCTCTCAAGCATAAATATACCTACTATGGGGAAGGGTGGTGGTCTGGCAAGACAAAGAGTAACAGATTTATTGTGTATCTGTTCAAAGGAGTTTGTTTCTAAACAAGTATTTTGAAGAGTACAAATAATTTGAATCCGCCTTGATATTTTAGTTCTTGAAATTGTAGAATTTCTAAAGAGCGACCGAGTGCTTCCAAGAAGGATAGGGATAATTTTGGGAATAATTTTGGTAGGAGCACCAATAGTTGCATTTAGAAATGACTAAGCTTTTACCCAGCAAGGCGCCAACTAAAAGTTTAGACAATGAGAAACACTTAAATTTTGAAAAACTAACCATAAGTGGTAGAGAGAATCTCCACAAGCAGGAAGCTGGCGTAGCGAGCTATGCTTGCCTTACTGGCCAGTTAGAATTAGCTCTCAAAGCTAAGAGAGACTTTACTAAGTTAATAACTAAGAGTTCTTGCTCAAATGCAACAAGTGGTGAAAACCCTATCAATAGATTTATTTTTATTAAAGAGGGCATAAACCTAGGAAGAGTCAAGGAAGACAGGATCTTGCCTAACCGTTATGTTAGAGAAATGATAAAGCAAATAACAAATCTTAATTTATTTAACAATGTAAGAGGAAGTAGTTTATGTAACAAATATATAATTTTGATTTTTATAAACAATTGGGGTCGCAGACCTCCGAAAACATCTAAAGCTTGCGCCAGGCAATTGACAATTCTTTTGGTTTTAAACTTTTCATATCCTTTAAAATCTTCGTGAGATTTCGAAATGTTGTTAAGATTAACAAATGGGAAATTTGAAGATAATTGACGTAATTAAAGTTAAACAATAAATCAAGTACAAGATGTGTACTTTAAATATTTCTAGATAGGCATCTTAGAAATATGAACAAATAACAACTTCGAAAGTAACAACAACAAAAAACAGGTAGAAATGAAATAGAAGTTTCTATAACTTCTTGTATTGATACAAAGCTACATTTGGCGATTATACAAATAGGGCAGGTCACTTATTGTGAAACCTGAAGAGAAAAATTGAAAGGAAGTTTCTAGAACTCCTATGTTTAAGTAGGGATCTAGAGAAAAATGGGGCAAATTTCCCTTTCGTGAAACCTAGAGATAACTCACTTTTGAGTAGAAAGAATTGGATTCCCTCATTAGAAGGGAGAAACAATATAATTTAAGGCGTGTACTAGACACGAAGTTTTACAGACATTAATTCGTTGTACGTGGAGCAAGTAGGGGAGGGCACTAATTGAGAGTGACACCTCATTGAAAAAAGACCAAAAGTAACAATTTTATTATTATAGTTTGTTAGTAAAGGGTTTGCGAAAGATCAAATGGGATTGTGAGTAACCTATTGTCATCAAGGAACGGGGCTAAGGCATGAAGACGACTGGATTTGGAAAGATCGTTTTTAGAAGAAAGTAAAGACAATTCAGATGAAAAGGCTTCTTGCTGTGTTAGTTGCAAAACCTTAATGGTAGCGAGATTCAACTCATGATTGGTAAGGTGTGGTTTGGGGAGAAGAGGTTGGTCAACCACAAGATATTTCCATCTGAGAAGATAGGCAACAATTCGAATTAACTTGTGAAAGGAAGAATAGCGGGACAACAAGGGATGAGAAACGTTGGAAACAAGACACGAAGCAGTAGATTTAGATACTTTAGCGTCAGGCACGTTGGAGTTTGTAGCTGGAGGTTTAGAAGGCCAAAAAGAAGAGTCTTCGATTAACCACGAGGGCCCATGCCAGTACAACTGAGTAGCTGCCAATTGAGAGGGTAAACATCCACAAGAAATGATGTCGGCGGGATTGTAAGCGCTGGGCACATGCCTCCATTAATATCCCGAAGAAAGAGTTTGAATTTTGGAAACCCTGTTTGCAACAAAAGTTTGCCAATGAGCGGGGTTTTTAGCAATCCAAGAAAGCGTAATCATGGAATCGCTCCAGAGATAGATTTGCGAAAATTTGACTTTTAAGACTTCCCGTAATTTCTTAACAAGTTCTGCAGCAATGAGTGCAGCACACAATTCAAGCCTAGGCAAAGTGATAGTTTTAAGAGGAGCCACCGTCGATTTGGCACAAACAAGGTTGGAAACTGAAGATCCATTTAATGAACAGCGATAAACCAAATATGCACAGCAACCGTAAGCTTTTTCGGAACTGTCCGCAAACACATGAAGGAAAACAGATGCATTAGGATGAGCGTTAATTAAATTCCTGGGAATTTCAATAAAGGAAAGATCAAGCAAACTGCTGCGAAAAGAGAGACATCTGTTAAGAAAAGAAAGGGGAACAGTGTCGTCCCATTTACATTTGAGCGACCATAGCTCTTGCATGAAAAGTTTGGCTATAAAAATAACCGGGGCAAGGAATTGGAGCGGATCAAAAAAACTTGCAATTTCAGAGAGAATTTGTCTTTTTGTGTTAGGGAGCTCTTCTGAAAGCGAAACTTTATAGATGAGAGTGTCAATGTTAGTGCACCAATGAACTACAAGAGTTTTTATGGACTCGGAGTCTCCACAAATTTCGACAGAAGAGGGGTCTACATCTTCGATAGGAAACTGGGCGAGAAACTCATGGGAGTTGGAATTCCACTTATGAAATGGGAATCCTCCATTCCTTAACAACGCTTGAAGTTCTAGTGACACGAAAGAAGCTTCCTCCAGAGTGAGGAAGGACTGCAAGTAATCGTCAACATAGAATGATGTAGTTAGTGCTTCGGAAGCTTTAGAATCAAATAAATGACCATCTTGAGAGGCTAACAAATGTAGGGATCGGATAGCAAGGAAAGCGGAAGGTTTTAAGCCATAAATAACCGTCTTTAAGCGAAATACCTTAATGGGCTTGCTGATTTCGTCGCGCCACAAGATTCTTTGGAGATCTCGTTGTTCAGGCTGAATTAAAACCTGACGGTACATCTGTTTTATATCCGCTATAACAGCTATGGGAAATAATCGAAAGTTTAAGAGTATAGCAGATAAATCTGACTGAATACCAGGACCAGAGTAAAGAGTATCGTTAAGACTGTTTCCATTAACGTCAGGTGATGAACCATTGAAAACGACTCGGATTTTATCCTTTAAAAGAGGGTTTTTCCACACGGGATGATGATTTAAGAAAACCGTTTCAATTGGGGGGTGAAATTTGTCATCAGATTTGCTAACAACTTCCATATGATCTAAGCTTTCATACTCATCCATGAAATCAGTATACTGCTGTTTAACGAGAGGTTCTTTCTTGAATTTGCTCTCGATAGCAAAGAGAGCTTTTCGAGCTTTGGGTTGAGAATTAATAAGTTTAGGGGGATTGTGTAATCTTGGCATCTGAACAATGAACCGGCCATCAGGAGAACGAGTGGTGGTGTTCAGAAAAAGTTGCTCACAGAATTCGTTTTCTGAAGAGGTCACGTAAGGAGAATCAACGCTTTCAAGCCTCCAGAACTGTTCCAAGTCAGTATTAGCGAAATAACATTGCGATGCGGGTTGGGGAGAATAATGAGGAAGTTGACCGGTGACGATCCATCTCGGCACATCTCTGGCGACCACGTTGGAGGATAACTTGCGAACCTGTTTACGAAGGCAATTCCAGAAAACATTGGCACTAAAGTGTATGTCAATGGGGTTTTGTACATTGAACAGAGGATCGGCTAGCCTTAAATGCGAGGGAATGTTTAAACCTTAAATATCAACAGAGTGACTTGGAGTATCTTCTCCTATGCTATTGAGAATGAGACAATTCAGTTTGAGAAAGTTATTTCTGTGACAAATGTCTCTTCTGGTTAGCTTTGAAAACTGTAAAGCTTGCGATTTTGAGCTGTTAATGCCTGATACATTGATAGAAGTGGGGTTTACAGGTAGGCCTAGTTTTTTGATTAATGAATTAGAAACGAAATCGTGGGTTGCCGCCGAATCAAGAAGACCGCGTGCACGGACCCAGTTGCCAAAGTTATCCTCAACTTCGATTTGGACAGTGGACAATAGTACTTGGGCACTACGTATGGACTTGGCATTTTGAATGTAAGATGAAGCATTGGAACTGTTAGCATTGTCACTTTTCTGAGAAGTAGATGCGGTCGATGAACTTGCTTGATCATGACGATGTAGTAAAGTGTGATGAGCTTTTTCACAATGGAAGCAAAGTCTGGTGGACTTGCAATTTGAAGCAGAATGCGTGGGTGCTAGGCAGTTGAAGCAATGTTTATTCCGGGAAACTAATTTTCTTCTGTCGTCGACTGACAGTTCTTTAAAAGATTTACATAGATAAAAGGCGTGGGAATCTTTACAAAGTATGCACTTTAATGGTTCATTTAAACTCTTACGGGGTTCGCTTTGAGTGTTTAAAACGAGAGAACTAGCAATACGGCGTTCACTAGACCTAGTTGGGTAACCAGTGGCGTTTGACGTGAGTTTAGATGAGCTGGACCCAGGTTTTTGGGTACTAGACGCTAAGCGTTCGCTTTTAAGTTTAAGAGACATTGATTCAAATTTAGAACTAGGGGGTGAGGGTTCACTTTGATTAGCTAAAGCAGTTAAGAGTTGGCATCTAGCATTTATGAAAGTGACTAAATGCTCGTAAGAGTAATCGTCTTCTCTGGAAAGTTCAATCTCCCAAGCTTTGAGGGTAGCAACATCGACTTAAGAAACCACTAAGTGTATTAAGGAAGCGTCCCAGTGTTCAGTGGGTTGATCTAATTGGGATAGAGCTTTAACGTGAAGTTGTGTTGTATCATTGAGAGTACGCAAACTAGTGACGTCATTGTGCTGTGACGCAGGTAAGTTAAATAGAGCCTTCATATGGCGTTGAATACGTAACCGTGAATTACCGTATCTTTCTTTCAACAAGTTAAAGGCAATGGGGTAGTTTTCGGCACTTAATGGGAGTGCTTCAACTAACTGCAGAGCTTGACCTCGGAGGATAGATCTCAAATAATGAAACTTGTGGATGACTTGAATGTCTTCATTTTCATGAACAAGAGAGCAAAATAGTTCATTGAAAGAATCTCAAGAAGATTCGTCTCCAGAGAAGAGGGGTAAATCAATCTTAGGTAGGATTGGTTTGGGCTTGTGAGTGCCCTCACGTGAAAAGGTTTGTTGTTCGTGAAGGGAACAAAGAACAGAACCGTATTTTTTCTGTTCTTCTTCGAGTTGGCGTATTATTTTAAAAGCGGAACCTATACCTTAGTAATATTGATTTTCTACGTCGACTCGATCATCAGTTTGATTGAGCATACAATTTTCGATTTCAGTTTGGATGTTACAATAATTTTCATATGAACGTTCAAAATCCTTTACGCGATGCTTTAACAAATCTAGTTGAGCTTCTGAGGGATCTAGCTCTTTGATGTATTTTCTAAATCGGGTAATTTGCCCTTAATAGGATGCTCGTCTAGAAGTAAGTTTTTCATCCTTATCCTTTTCTGTAGGAGTCATGACAAAATAGGTAAATTAAAGTATAACTTACGAAACAGTGGAACCTTGGAAATGCTGTCACACTGGCAGCAGCAAATAAGTTGAAAGAAAGGGACACACCAAAGGAGACAGGAGCGGCCTCTTTCTGCTTCACAGGCTTTGCACGGTGAAGCTATAGCTGAACAATTCAAAGAAGATATTAATGATTTGCAAAATATTGTCAAATAAACCTTGACAAATAAAAAATGTAATAAATGGACTCTCCCGGGTTTCTGGGACCAAATTTTGGGTAGCTGGAACTTGGGCTATTCGCAAGAAAGCTGCTATAGCGTATTCCCTCTCAAGCATAAATATACCTACTATGGGGAAGGGTGGTGGTCTGGCAAGACAAAGAGTAACAGATTTATTGTGTATCTGTTCAAAGGAGTTTGTTTCTAAACAAGTATTTTGAAGAGTACAAATAATTTGAATCCACCTTGATATTTTAGTTCTTGAAATTGTAGAATTTCTAAAGAGCGAACGAGTGCTTCCAAGAAGGATAGGGATAATTTTGGGAATAATTTTGGTAGGAGCACCAATAGTTGCATTTAGAAATGACTAAGCTTTTACCCAGCAAGGCGCCGACTAAAAGTTTAGACAATGAGAAACACTTAAATTTTGAAAAACCAACCATAAGTAGTAGAGAGAATCTCCACAAGCAGGAAGCTGGCGTAGCGAGCTATGCTTGCCTTACTGGCCAGTTAGAATTAGCTCTCAAAGTTAAGAGAGGCTTTACTAAGTTAGTAACTAAGAGTTCTTGCTCAAATGCAACAAGTGGTGAAAACCCTATCAATAGATTTATTTTTATTAAAGAGGGCATAAACCTAGGAAGAGTCAAGGAAGACAGGATCTTGCCTAACCGTTATGTTAGAGAAATGATAAAGCAAAGAACAAATCTTAATTTATTTAGAAATGTAAAAGGAAGTAGTTTATGTAACATATATATATAATTTTGATTTTTATAAACAATTGGGGTCGCAGACCTCCGAAAACATCTGAAGCTTGCGCCGGGCAATTGACAATTCTTTTGGTTTTAAACCTTTTATATGCTTTAAAATCTTCGTAAGATTTTGAAATGTTGTTAAGATTAACAAATGGGAAATTTAAAGATAATTGACGTAATTAAAGTTAAACAATAAATCAAGTACAAGATGTGTACTTTAAAGATTTCTAGATAGGTATCTTAGAAATATGAACAAATAACAACTTCGAAAGTAACAACAACAAAAAACAGGAAGAAATGAAATAGAAGTTTCTATAACTTCTTGTATTAATACAAAGCTACATTTGGCGATTATACAAATAGGGCAGGTCACTTATTGTGAAACCTGAAGAGAAAAATTGAAAGGAAGTTACTAGAACTCCTATGTTTAAGTAGGGATCACGAGAAAAATGGGGAAAATTTCCCTTTCGTGAAACCTAGAGATAACTCACTTTTGAGTAGAAAGAATTGGATTCCCTCATTAGAAGGGAGAAACAATATAATTTAAGGCGTGTACTAGACACGAAGTTTTACAGACATTAATTCGTTGTACGTGGAGCAAGTAGGGGAGGGCACTTATTGAGAGTGACACCTCATTGAAAAAAGACCTAAAGTAACAATTTTATTATTATAGTTTCTTAGTAAAGGGTTTGGGAAAGATCAAATGGAATTGTGGAAGAGAGTTCATGGCCGTATTTATTGTACTCGGACGAGCGCGACGCGGATGAAAAGTTGAACAGACACTGTTTTCACTATAGTCTGTTGATATAGTTGAAAAGTTCACTGTAGTAGCACAAAAATTTGATGGCAAAGAAAGTTATTGCAATGGTGGAAAATAACTAGTTACACTAGATTTGCGAGAAACTATTGCTTGAAAAACTTGTAGGTTATAGTTGAATGTACCAGAAAAATAGCAACGGAGGAAGAAAAATTAGATATTGATTACCAGTTCATAAGGAAGATTCCTTAGTTTGAAAAAGTATTCCCATATGAAATGGAAAATACATGACAGTATAACTGGTAGATAGAGTGTAGGTTCTGGAAGGTTCCAGGGCAATGATGACTTGTTTAAATTGGGTAGAGAATCCCTCGGCGGAAAACTAGATTATATAGACAGTGGGTATTTTAGAAATATCCCTCGATGTGAGATAGCATCTCAGAAAATCTTTCGTTTTGAAAGTTAGACTTGATAGTTCGAGTTTGATCAAGAAGATCTCTAGAAAGCAGTTATTTTGTCACATATAGCAATGTTCACTGTCTATAAAATCCAAATAATAGCATTGATCGTTTTAAAAGCGATGAGAATGTGTTTAAAACATGAAATCGGTACTTATCTTTGCTTCATGAAGAAGGCGATGTTGCTGTTGACGGTTGATTCTAAAACTCGAACATGGCGTCGAATTTAAAAGTTTGCCTCTTGAGTAGAGAAGGCGAGCTTTATTTAAGCTCCAACTGACTGGTTTGACTTCAGACGCACAAGTGAGGCCAGCTCAATGGGGCGCGAAGAGACCAGGGAAAGGAAAAAGGTGGGGGTAGGAGACAAAAGGAATACATATAAAAATAGCCAACTTTACAGTAATAAATTTTCTTGATGAAATGGTCTTCAAAGAGTTGATAGAAGGCGTCACTAGCGCAGCCTGGTGGGTGAAAAATTAGACGCAGTTCTCTTGATCACGGAGATGATAGCTGGCGATAGCGACGAGATCTGTTGGCTAGATTGGTAAGCAAGTCCTCTTGTGCAGAGAAAATTGAGGAACTTCAGAGATTCGCTGCTAGATGACGCTAGGTGGGTCATGGAAGATATATATCTAGAACAGACTTACAGGTAGTGTAAGAAACATACACCAACAAAGAGAAATCAGGAGATCACTGTTGGTGTTTGCGAAAAAAGGAAGGGATGAACTTAAGCAAAGAGAAGTAAAAGCTTACTCTGTCTTACCGTGTATTCCAAAGAATACACCAGGCGTGTTAGTTCATGACTAGGTGAGGCAGTTTGATGCTTGAGGCGCAGGTTCGAATTACAGCGATGCATTTCTCCGGAGAAAGAAGAAGAGGTATTCTGGATGTGGAATTACTGGTGTCGACAGTAATTTCCACCACACGTATTCTACAAGATTTCAACAAGTAGGGAGTGATCTTCGTTCGTAATGTCGGTTTTGTATAAGTAGTTTGCTGTAGTTAGATTATCGCAGAGCAATGGCACCATTTCAACATTTTAAGTAATTGATATTTCAGTGGATTATTTTTGTTGAAACTTCAGAATATTTTCCATTATGGATTAATTTAATCATTTAAAATTTCTTTTGAGGATTTTGGATCCTAGAGTTGGATATTTTCCATCTAGAACGACGATTTTCAGTATTTTGGAATTTTATATTTTAAATTAATTATTTTAGAATTATTTCGACCTGTCAATTATTTTGGGAACTTTATCGTAAAAAGAATTTAGATCAGGGGAAGATATTTTCATCGTGAATGAAGCATTTACTTGACGTTTCATTTTATTGACCGACGATCTTACAAGAATAACCACGATATAATAGAGTACAGTTATATTTTTTATAACTCAAGTTAAGCTTGTGGCAACTATAAACATTATCCAATTGAATTATTTAGCTTTGTTCATGAATGATAAATGACTCGAGACATTCAAACATGACTAAATTTATTATATAAATAATTTATCGATGGATGAATTATTGAATTTAGAAGGATTTTATCCATTATCACGGCATATCAGAATTCTTGAGAATTCTATAAAACCCTTTGCAACATGTTATAATTCTATAATATTGTTGTTGACTTAAGATTGCAACATTAGCAATAATTGAATAACGACCAGATTGGAGTGATAAATGATTATTCTTATTAAATATTAACAACTATTATTGTAAATTAAAGTAACGAGTCTTAGTAAACCAAGAAATCATCACTGTTTGAGGAAGTCGTTTATTACGAATTATTTTAACAACAAATGAAGTAAATACATTTTTTATCATATGGCTTTTAGTACCGGGAGTGTCCGAGGACATGTTCGGCTCGCCAGAGTTTCGTATCTGCTTCTATACGGCCACCCATTTGGTGAGCTACAAGTACCGTCGCGTGTGGAGTGTTGTATGGGGAGGAAAGTGTTAATGTAAGGACGAGGAATTGGAAGGTAGCAGCTGTGGCTTATAGTTAGGGACAAACCCCGGCATTTGCCTGGAAGGAAGATGGGAAACCACAGAAAACCATCTTCAAGGTTGCCAGCGCGGCGGGGGGATTCGAACCTCCTCACCTCCCGGATGTGAGCGACTGCCTACAGCCACACTGTAACGACCACGGCTAACTCACCCGGTAGTAAATACACTGTAAACATCGAATAAGTTTCAATTTAAAGAAGGCAAGTTTTGTAAAGGATTTTTATTATATGGTGACGAAGAATGTTGGTCATTTTTATGAAGGAAGGGAATATTGTACCTATAATTATATAATAGCAAGTTTATGGAGTCATAATACGCTATTTACACGTATTATTGAAAGGATATTAGTTTGAAGATAACGAAGTGGATGTTTTTTAAGGCATTGATGTTAATAGACAGCTATCATATGCATTGTGAACGCACAACATAAATGTATTAATATTACAGTATGAATCTAAGAGAGATCATTGGTGCCTACATTTAATGTAAATCGACTTACAGTTGAATTGAAAGTTAATTGGCGGAAAATACTTGACAAAGGATTGTAAATAATAAGATGTTAATGATTCCTATCTCTCTACTTAGTATAAAACAAAGTCCCCGATTCTTGGATGTTACGGGAAAACTCGAGAACCACTGGAGGGATTTTGGTGCGGTTTTCACCATTCTGTAAAGGATAACTCGAGGATTATTTCTGTAGAAAATAATTTATTCATGATCAAAGGAAGCCGAGCAGTAACGATTTCAGTGGAAAAGTCGAAAAAAAACCTGGCGTCCGAGCGCTTGGTAAGCATACGCTGGGCAAACCGTTAAAAATATCTAAATACTATGAGTGTAAGAATTGAACAACATGAAAAGTTCTACAAAAAAAGCCCGCAAGAACATATGTCTATCTTCAATACATCGCCCACTATAAGTGTTTGTATGTTTCAATTTCTTCCAACCATGCCCATTACACGACTGAGGCGACAGTTTACAAGCTAGCTAAAGGCGAGTCTATCATCCCTGGTACAGCCTAGCTAGCGGGTGAACCTATTGCCTCAGATACAGCCAGCAGCAAACCACTGAGCCGTGTTGAGTTAAGACTTCTGAGAAAGGTAGTTGTGTTTGGAGTTTCCCTGGAAGTGCAACTCTGGTTTTCTTCATTTCGCCTGTGAAACACAGTCAAGTTAAGATTGGACGGAAGAGGGATTTGAGTTTAATTCACCTCGCCATTCCCTGGAAGTGCAACTCTCATTTCGCCTGTGAACTTTTCGTTCCGCAAAATTCACAGTCAATTTAAGATTGGACGGAAGGGGGATTATATTATATTAAATTATACTGATTGGCGTATAATCTCTACTTAGTATAAAACAGTCCCCGATTCTTGGATGTCACGGGTAATCTCGAGAACCACTGACTGGATTTTGATGCGGTTTTCACCATTCTGTAAAGGATATCTCGAGGAAGGTTTCTGTAGAAAATAATTTATTTATGACCAAAGGAAGTCAAGCACTAACGATTTCAGTGAAAAGGGCAAAGAAACTTGCGTCCGTGCGCTTTTTAAGCTTACGCTGGGCAAACCGTTAAAAATATCTACATACTATGAGTGTAAGAATCGTTTAGCATAAAAAGTTCTACAAAAAAGCCCCGGGGAGCATATCTCTATCTTCAATACATCGCCTACTATAAGTGTTTTACGTTTTCATTTCTTCCAACAATCTCCATACAGCTACAGAGGCAACAGTTTACGAGCCTGCTAGGGGCGAGTCTATCATCCCAGTTAAAGCTTAGCTAGCGGACAAGCTTATTGACTCAGATACAGTCAGCAGCAAACTGTCGAGCCGTGAATAGTTAAAATCTTTAGAGAAGATTGGTTGTGTTTGGAGTTTCCCTGGAAGTGCAACTCGGCTTTTCTTCATTTCGCCTGTGAACTTTTCGTTCCGCAAAATTCACAGTGAACTTAATATTGGACGAAAGGGGGACTTGTGTTTCATGAACCTCGCCGTTCTTAAATTAAGTCTGGCAAGAATTTGTTGCACATGCATCTCATCTCCATGATAATATAATTAATAGTCCAGTCAGTGATTTTGACCCATCATGCCGAGACGTATAACGGATATTGGTCGTTGTTCATTGACATTGGAAAAAAAGAAGGGTTTATCTCGTAATGCATTCATAACTGTTCCCGAGCAAAGCCGGGTCGGGTTGCTAGTATTAAATATAATGGAAATTATTATTGAAATTAAATAATAATGAGTATTAATATCATTTTTTTTTTTGTCGTGTAGCCTCATGAGAGGCCGAGTGCAGGTCTTTCTAGTCGACGCCCGTGGGCGACCTGCGCGTCGGGATGAGAGATGGAATGGATGAAGATGAATGAAACTGGGCAAGGATGTGGAAGGAAGCGGCAGTGGCCTGTCAGAAGGTACTGTCCTAGCATTTGCCTGGTGTTGAAAATGGGAAACCACGGAAAACCATTTCAAGGACAGCCGACGGTGGGGCTCGAACCCACGCGTCTACCGAGTCAGTAGAGAGCTTGGCCCATTGACTTAACGCTGCGTTTTAGCCCGCGTAGCCACTACTGTCGGTATTAATATTGTACAGCCCCGGGGGGGGGGGCAGTACCCCTGAAAGCCACCACCCATCTTTTACTAAAACCACCCCAACTGGCAACATCATAAGACCAGAACATTATCTTTACACAGCAAGAGGCAGCCACCCAGCTCGGGAGGTTAGCCAACCACTTGCAACACATACATAAACATCTACACCAACAACTATCTGGGGCAGCTACGGTGACGTAATGCTGACCACGCAGCGCCGAGAACTATAAGAATGGAGTCCTAACTAGGAGCCATTATCTGTTATACAGTGTGCGTCGCCAGCGGCCCTAGCCAACGTCTGTTCCTGCTGCATCATCAGGTGAGATTCAGCAAAGTGCTCAGACTCCTTTATTTTGTACACACCTACCCTAAACTTGTTCACACTAGTTGTATTTTACATTTGCCTAAGACTTCCCAAGAGGGACTTACAAATTCACACTCGCTGACCAATAAACACATGGCCAGTAAATTACACTTGCATTGATAATTACACTCCTCTTCACATCCTCATACCCCTCCTGACCTTCGTCACGATTGTCCGTGACCGTAGTAGCCAGTAACTGCTTTGTCAGACTGCATTGTTTTTCCCAGCACGTGACTCGACTACATAACGTCGAGCCGCTGACATAAGCACGCCTATTGTATTACTCATCCCGTCCAGCTGGCAGGCCAGTATAGTAGCCTGCATTTAGAGTTCCATCCCCTAATAAACACTTGCATCTTTGCAGGATCACCCCCTAGCGTTTAAGCACTAAACAACACACTACACTAGTAAGCTCTCCCAGCTACGGGAAGCTGCTATCATTTAGGAACAACCTTCCAAATTAGCACAGTGACACAAGTGTTTTATCCCAAACTACCCCCCAACTAAGGGATCTAAAACATATTGGTGGAGGCGCTGCTACCACGCACAATAAGGGTAGGACTCATACAACGAGCCCTCGTGGTAGAAACGACCCGTACCGCACACAGCCAAGCGTTAAGTAAATTTTTTTTGAAGACAGCATTATTATTATTTTTTCTCTTATCCCTCCACTCTAGAAATACAAGGGAAATTTTTAATCAACCCACCCACCCCCACCCCCTGGAAAGCATCAGAAACATAATACATTGCAAAACACACACAGTCTTTTTTACACAGACACTTGATCCAACATGGCCGCTCTATACCGTCTAGATGTGCTCAGGAGCATTGGGGAGCACCAGGAGTTAATTGCCTGGCACAAGGTCTTTGAGACAAGACAGGACTACCTCAGAAGGTTTCAGCAACTACTGCACGCCCAGTATATGCGAATTATAAGGGCACTTGTCCGGCCACTCCGCAGCGCAAGGAATCGCAAGATTCGAGCAAAAATCCCCACCCTCCGTACACAAATCATTAAGGCACACTGGCAACTACACTGCCGACACGAATTCATGTTCCAGCAATGGGAAACAATCATTAGGGAGCACCAACGGATAGGAACTAATGGCACCAAATTTGCCGAACAGGCCATATGCCTCAATAGGCAGTACGCCCAAATTTGGGAAGAATATAGGGAGCTCCAGGCTAACAAGGCCATTTTTGAGTTCATGGCAGGGCCACCAGCCCAGCCTAGAGAGGACATAAGCGTATATACGCTAACGCAGCAATTCGCACGGATGTCCATCTCGACACTAGCAAGACACAGGGGAAGGAGTTCGCCATGGCCACAGTTCAGAAAATGGCCAGGTTAGACTCCAACACACTACAGGGCCAAGCTCACACGAACACACGGCCCTCAGCTCCAGTTCGGGAGGCAATTTTGCCAGGACGAAGGGCAGAACTTACGCCAACACCCTCGGAACGGACGAACGAGAGGGAGTTGACGCCAGGACTCTCAGGCACACACCGTAACACAGGGAGAAACCGGGAGGTAACCATGTCATGGGCTGAGGACATGGAGCCCGTCCCACAGCACATTAAGCCCACACAAACCTACACACATAGGCAAACACAAGGGCAGGAGTCTACCGTGGCCATAGGCCCGAAATCGGTTAGACTACACTCCAATACATCGCCAGGGCAATCACATGCAATTACACGGCCTTTACCGCTAGTTCAAAGGGCAATTTTGCCAGAATGGAAGCGGGCACTAGCATGTGTACCCCAGGTGCAAATGCATAAGAGGGTGTTGCCTTCAGGCCCTCAGGGTGCAAAACGCACACCTGGGCACTCTGACCAGCCACAAACACGCAATACACGGGGCATACGAAAGGTTTTATTACCTACCCCACGAGGCCAGGCAGATAGGCGGACACACACCCCTATAAACACTGCTAGGGCAGCGCGGAGCGCAATCAGCCCCTCAGACACAAGCACACACAGGCCAATATCCAGGCACTACGGTGAAAGTAGGCCCAGACTTACTTTGCTACGAACCCCTCCAGAAAATAGTAAAGAAGCTCCCCAGTGGGTATCAGGGGCCTACGCCTTAGTGACACGGCGAAAGTATTCACCTTCCCGAGCAATGACGCTCGGACGTGGATAACAACTTTCACCAGGAATATAACATACACTAATTTCACTTACATCGCAAACATACACACGAGTAGGTTCTTTTACATGAAGGAAACACTACAATTGACACACAAAGGGCAGGTGTCACCCCGGTAAACGGTAGACACGCAGAGACTCATGCACAAAACTGTACATTTTTCATGTATATACAGTGGAATGTGGATAACTCAAAATTATATAATTTGAAATTTTTCTTAATTTTTTCTTGGCCCCTAGCATTTTATAGGCCATCTATGGTTTATAATCATGGTTAGTTCAAATTATAGCTTGGATAATGTAAAATTTTTAATGTACAAAGAGATTCGGAGGCCAATCAATTGGGCCACGCGGCTCAGGTCCGGAAAGAACTGTTCCGAATGCAGCCTAAGCAACAAACCACAGCACAGAGCTTGGGCGGGTCATTCCAAGTAGAAATGACTAACTTGTTATATTTTCCATTCCTACAATTTGCTAGATTCATTTGGGATGACTGAGAGACTTAATCGTAAGAAACAGTTAAGAATCTCACACTATTTTTTAAAAATAGTAGATTTCCCTGAGACGTAACTAGATTACTGTCTTACTAACGTCGTCAAATAGGTGAATAGTACACTCAGGTCCTATCTTTCATTTTGAAACTTTTGAAATTATTTACGATACAATCTTTACAAAGTACCGCCGTCTGGCAACCTGCTTTGGTAAACATAAAGCATTATGTAAATGTCATACAATATATTTTCTCTACTCTTTTCAAAGAACTCTCTTAATTTGAATTTTTGGATAACTCAATTTTTTTTCTCTTTCACTAATCCCGTGAAGTGCGAATTATCCAAGTGAACTGTATATATTTGATCCATAGGTGTACCCTACCTATTACGCTGCCTATAGCATGAGTTTTTCCCCCATAATAGCGCTCAAACTAATCATAAACACCATGGGGTAACACTCACAGCTCAAGGGGAAAACACCATTATTTATTTTTGGAAGTCACACACTGAACGCAAATACCGCACAAAACAGTCAAAACACTAACCAAACTGTCCCGGAGACACAGGCCTAAAAGGCACCAGGAATAATTACCCTGGACAAAGACGGTCTCGAACCCGCCACCTTCTGAAAACCAGGAATGCAAGGTCGGGTAACTATCCAATTGGAGGATAGAACAATAAGGGACAGTCACACTAACAGGTATTCATATGCACAAAATAATAAAATCACCTCCGACACCTAGTCACCAAACACGCGACTAGCGGCCCGGAGACACACGTACATAAACACAGCTAACTACCACTAACAGGAATATATTCATCCCAGGCCCACAATAACACAAAAACTTGGGGACACAAACATACATAGTCGTAGGGTCTTTTACATTACAAGGGACCCAAGACACGCTGCATATGCAGACATCAGAAAGAAGTGTCAACAAACCTGCACACATTGTTCTGGCATATATGGCGAGCGGCCGCCCGATAAGCAAGCAAAGGATTTCCTGCACAGTTGTAACTTAATACCATCGCCAGGTCAGCGATAACACACACACATAATCATGCGACCTTCACCAGCTACGGACAACCCAACAGTGTTTCAGTTCTGGCTGTAACATACACAGTCATTCACGCCAGTTTCAAACCCCGATAACTCCCAAAATTAGAGTACGAGGGTCGTCGCGTATGGCACAAAACATTCACGCTAAAGCGTACTTTCATCCGCGTGTCTCAAACACACGATACGCGCGCCATGGTACATACAGTACAGAAATTGTAACACCAGGACCTTTGACCAAGGCGGGTGCGAACACACGATAACACGAGACAATCGTGCCAAAAAGAAACTAACCAATGGTATTTTTGGCGCGAATACACAATCAGAAACCACACTAGGGACGCACAAATCCCAACAGACAACGCAGACATGAAACACGGAGCATTACACGGGATCGCGGGTCCGAATGCCCAGTAAAATCGGACGCCGTGGAAAACAAAAATCCAGAATCCCACTTAGACGGAAGTTGGCCCCATACAAGTACATAAGCGGGTGAGGCACACAATTAAGAACACAGGGGGGGGGTTCGTTAACACACATACAGGAACATAGATTCGTTCCAAGGTACTCGCTACCACAGCCTACTTAGGGCATTAGCGACCACAAAATACTTTTCTCTGAAACATAGCGCCCAACACCTAGATACGGGAGACGCTACTCTCACAGACACAAAACAGGTAACACCACATTTTTCCGGCAAAAAGCCAAGCAAAATTTCGATTACCCCATACATAGGAAATAGACTTCCTAAACACAAATTATAGATAATTACACAAGGCAAAGGTCTTGCGGAATAAATGTCCACACAACATCGGTAGCAAAAACAGGACAGAGTAACACATTGGCCCTCCCGGAATGTCAAACAATGTCAACACACGGACATTGGCAAAAGTCACGTTCCGTCAGCCGCCATACGTAACGTCAGAGACTTCCCGTATACAATAACATGAAAACAAAAACACAACAAAACACTGCGTTGCGAATTCTAGCGCTTTTAAACATTGTTACCGGTAGACATTCCGAGAGCACCCAGACGTGCTGGTGACACGCCAATATGATGACACTGTCATAAACCATCAATAATAACAGCATACAGACACACGGATATTGACACAGGATTCCGCGTTATTACGATAGGCCTGGCATTTAGTAATGCACAGATACTGTGGGCCATATTAACCTAAGGAACACAGAAGCATGTTTACAAGGGCGATAACAAGTTACACGCGCCGCCTGACAATTAGCCACACGACACACGATAAGATGTATCCGATAACGGCACGCGCGCCAGCATGCTGCAGCGGAACGCAACCACAGACACGCAAGCCTCAGTAACCACAGCCACGGGCACCTCCTGCCCACACGCGCCCACTAATCAGGGGCGAATACAGACAGATTCCCTGAAGGAACAACCGCCCCCCCCCCAATAACTACTTCTCTTCTTGTTTTTTTAAATCTAAAAAAACCATCATAGGCGATCAGCACATGACCAGTTACACTCACAATCACTTGCTACCTTAACATTACAAATGAGAGACCAGATTAGGCCGTGACGTCAGAGCGTCACCGCACTTAACCATTCCAAGGAGCGGATAGAAACCCAACATTGACCAAGTGAGGATGACAGGAGCAGAGATGGACAATACCACCAGGATGGCCAATATACTAGCTACGGAATAACATCCCAGCACCCCTCTCCCTACATAACCCATCAATTACAACACTATTCAACACAAACAAACAGACACATAGAAACAGCTAGACTACGTTCCAAAATATACATCGGGGTTGATAGACTTCATGCGTCTACCAAGAATTTGGGTATACTACACCCTGGTTCTAAATGCCTACACCCGAGTATTAGGGGTGGTCGGAAGCAAAATGAAGCGTAATGCACATCTATATGCAAAGAGATGAGGCCAAATTCATAATAACAACTCTTTTTTTAAATAATCCCGCATGCAACGGACATAGAATTATCACACCTCGGCCCACACCTATCCACAAATGAGAGCGGATACGCCTCATATCCAGCCACATGCATGGAATATCCTACCCACATACCAGGGATATTATTATTACCATACCTGCATGGAACTTTTAAAAAATTTTGTACACCTGGGAAATACCTACCCACGTCCACTCACTGTAAAGACATCCTAGCAGCATCAGCGGCTCCCGGCCACCATTAACATTGAGTCCAACGATGCGCAACCCTCTCCTACCATGCTTTAAGCCCATCCAGCAGGTAACACCCCCGGATCCTAATAACAAGGGACCCAACGCCATAAAAACCTACTAACACCTCCAGAAAATCAACAAGGCATTACCGCTTTAAATCCGACATGGCGACTACAGGCCTGAAGTAGTCCATGCATCTAGAAGATTCTACAACCCCAGGACACTTAAAATTTTTACAAAACTACATGATACCCACACACTTATTTTACATATCACACTCATTTTTTTTAAAGGAATCTGAGTCACACTGAATGGTGATGAGATGTGACCAGAGGGAGCGAAAGCTCCACAGAAAGGCAGGGACGGGGCAAGACGCCAACAGATCCTGACCCAGACCAAAAAGACGGAACTACGTAAGGTTGAAGCATTGATGGCCTGGCGCGGGCAAACGCCAAAACCGGGGGTGCGTCTAGCCTACCCCCTCGGCAGAGGAAAGTTACACCCACTATGCTCCACGATCGTCGAAGCCAAGACCTGCAGGGGAGACTTTTGACGACTGGGGGGAGAATTAGCCAGCTCCGCACCGGACTCAGGAGAGGAACCTAGGGACGACCACATTAGGACTAGACTCCTAGTTTAGTACGTAAGTTAAGTAGAGCTTCTATGGCGGGAAGCTAGTCTTCTACTCGCAGAAGTGAAGAAGAATCTCAGGATTCAGCGGGACCAATCCTAGATTCGCCAAGTCCTTGTCCCGCGTGACGGGGTGAAGACGACCAAGTAAACGATAATCAACAAACAATGAATAATATCCATGAAATATGAATAATATGGAATGAATGCGATCATTCGGTCCCGTGCCCACATAAATGGCTGACAGCGAGTCACCAGAGCTTAAATGGTAACGCACCGGGCGACCAGAGATATTAAATAGGTATGCAACGAGCTGCCAAGAGGGGTTCGCGTGGGCAAACCCAGCAATGGAGAATAATGCCAATATAGGCGAAGAGGATTCCCGGACGCTAAATTCCCGGATGTTATTATTAATGCCAATATAGGCGAAGAGGATTCCCGGACGCTAAATTCCCGGATGATATTATTTTATCGGACGATTTTCCCCGAACGATGTCCCGTGCCCACATAAATGGCCGACAGCGAGTCTCCAGAGCTTAAATGGTAACGCACCGGGCGGCCAGAGACGTAAATGAGGAACGCAGCGAGCTCTCACAGGGGTACCCGTGGGCAAACCCAGCAATGATGAATACATCAACAAAGGATAAATGAAGAATGATGACAACACAGGCAAGTACAACGGCGATGCGTTTGCTCTTCAGCAGCGCAAGCGCCCGGCACTTTATTAATCACTAGTTATTAATTACCAATATAAATGTCGACAATTAGTATTAAGGGAGCGGAATCTGGTGATTTTAGAGACAACCGGTGTTTCTAAAATACACACGGGTGGTGACATGGGGAGGTAAAACTGCCTCGGGCGATCGCTCCGGTCGAAATTTTAGCATGTAAGGCAGTTGCATTTTGAACGCAACTTAGAATTAAGCAAATTTAATAAGCGCTGTTGTAAAACAGCTGCTACAGCACATTTCGGCACTAGATTAAGGTAAAACCATTCGGATTGTAAATACAAAATATTTTTTTAATTATCATAAACTAGGCTAAGCACCTTAAGATTAAGGTGAAACATTTCGGCACCTGGCGACTAAAAACCATTGCCAGGGTAAGCCCGACAATACGTTAAAATAAGTAAGATTAAGATAGCACGTTCGGCACCTGGTTACCAAAAACCGTTACCAGGGTAAGCCCGACAACACATAGAATAAGCTAGATAATACATAGACTAAGCTAGATAATACATAGGCCAACCTAGAAGTAAGTTAGACTTCAGTGGCGCCACACTTAGCTTTACAAATTAAGCGCTACTAATGAAGTGTTATATAGCTACATGTAATGTATTGCAATGTATTGTAATGTCTTATTAATCATTAATCCACTTTCACCCACACAGGAAGACCACGGAGCAACGAAGGGATGAACATTGTTTTTTATTAATACATCTCTTGATTCACAGATGATAAGGAGCATGAGCATGTCTATTGTAAATATATTTCCCACACCAAATTACACACACCCTTATCTCTGTCACACAAACACACTGCTCCTCATCGTTTTTCAGTCACACCTCTAAAGGTGATGACGCCAGCAGGCAATGGCAATCAGCAGCCGTGAGATGCTGAAGGCGTTGACCTGAGTACACAACGCTCAAATAAAGAGCAATATGCGATGATCAGAGACGGCACGGTCTTTGTAAGTGCCGTACCTCATCATCAAGATGGAACTCCTACTCACGGCAGGAAGACCATTAAAACACACAGCAGGTGGAAAGTGGACTAGCAGCGTGACCACTAAACCGCACCGGAAAACGGCCGGATAGTACATGGCCATGAGATGGCACATTAAGGTAAAACCATTCGGATTGTAAATACAAAATATTTTTTAATTATCATAAACTAGGCTAAGCACCTTAAGATTAAGGTGAAACATTTCGGCACCTGGCGACTAAAAACCATTGCCAGGGTAAGCCCGACAATACGTTAAAATAAGTAAGATTAAGATAGCACGTTCGGCACCTGCTCACTGGAACTCACACTGCAGTCGACCGCACAGTGAGTTCCAGTGAGCACGAAAACTGCGAGTAGCTGTTGTACGGAAGACAATCAGATAAGTAGTTAGCCTAAAATTTTATAGTTTAACCATAGTTTACAACCATATAATCTCTCTAAAGTACAATCTACGGATAGCTATCACCATTTAGCATTTCACCTAACATATATACTGCATTTAGCATACACTGACAGTTGCAGTACCAATACTGCAACTAAATAATTGTACATATTGTAAATATTTTCACCTGTATTTCAAACATAGATTTTGTAGCCTAAGTGTAATGGATCTGATGATGATCGCTTGACGATCGAAACTGGTCATCCTAGTGTTTTATTAATCTCATGTAATTTATTTCAGGATTAGGGCATAACCCATCTCTTTTGGGTACATTCGTGTTGACCGACTGAAAAGCACTAAACCCTTGTAATAAAAACATGTTATATAAACCAACTAATTACACCTTAAGACATTTGTTTTTCTTTCCCTCCACTCTATCTCTATATTTTAAATGTTACATTGTACACCTCACACGAGGGCACTTTTTCATCCGCTGCAGCGACAGCGAAAGGGCATGCCTAGCCCTAACGATGTTTTTTCCCCTCGTTGTGCACTTACGCAATCATTATTACGATTATTCTTTCATGTTACATTGTTATATCTGATCCATGTTACATTTAGTACCTATTCTTACAACCATGTATCTAAAATAATGTTGATACTTTATGATTTTGATATGTTTTACGAATTCACGCTTTAAGATTCACGAATTATGTTTGCTATTGCTATTTACACATGTACGAAACCAAAATATGTTCCACACCCAAAACCTACCCCTCTGAGCACAAGCTGGACTCACATCACCACGACATCGACACACCTACACCAACACGGGAGAAAAGAAGAAGAAGTACAAGAAGAAATCCAGAACGAACCATCACATCGACACCCCACTCTACGTCCCGTTCCCGTTCGCGGGGACGCGAACTAATCGAAGAAGGGGACTTGTACAGCCCCGGGGGGGGGGGGGGGGCAGTACCCCTGAAAGCCACCCCCATCTTTTACTAAAACCACCCCAACTGGCAACATCATAAGACCAGAACATTATCTTTACACAGCAAGAGGCGGCCACCCAGCTCGGGAGGTTAGCCAACCACTTGCAACACATACATAAACATCTACACCAACAACTATCTGGGGCAGCTACGGTGACGTAATGCTGACCACGCAGCGCCGAGAACTATAAGAATGGAGTCCTAACTAGGAGCCATTATCTGTTATACAGTGTGCGTCGCCAGCGACCCTAGCCAACGTCTGTTCCTGCTGCATCATCAGGTGAGATTCAGCAAAGTGCTCAGACTCCTTTATTTTGTACACACCTACCCTAAACTTGTACACACTAGTTGTATTTTACATTTGCCTAAGACTTCCCAAGAGGGACTTACAAATTCACACTCGCTGACCAATAAACACATGGTCAGTAAATTACACTTGCATTGATAATTACACTCCTCTTCACATCCTCATACCCCTCCTGACCTTCGTCACGATTGTCCGTGACCGTAGTAGCCAGTAACTGCTTTGTCAGACTGCATTGTATTTCCCAGCACGCGACTCGACTACATAACGTCGAGCCGCTGACATAAGCACGCCTATTGTATTACTCATCCCGTCCAGCTGGCAGGCCAGTATAGTAGCCTGCATTTAGAGTTCCATCCCCTAATAAACACTTGCATCTTTGCAGGAACACCCCCTAGCGTTTAAGCACTAAACAACACACTACACTAGTAAGCTCTCCCAGCTACGGGAAGCTGCTATCATTTAGGAACAACCTTCCAAATTAGCACAGTGACATAAGTGTTTTACCCAAACTACCCCCCAACTAAGGGATCTAAAACAATATCATAATATAATATCATAAGCTTAAAAAGCGCTCGGACGCCAGATTTTTTTTCGACTTTTCCACTGAAATCGTTACTGATCGGCTTCCTTTGATCATACATAAATTATTTCCTACAGAAATAATCCTCGAGATATCCTTTACAAAACGGTGAAACCCGCATCAGAATCCATCCAGCGGTTCTTGAGTTTACCCGTAACATCCAAGAATCGGGGACTTTGTTTTATACTAAGTAGAGATTATTATAGGTTTTTTAATTTAGCGTTTAAATATTATATTATAATTTGATGTGATATTTTAACAACTTTAAGATGAGAGAGAGAGAGATGTTCGAGGAACATGACGTTGTTCGTTGTTAATATCGAGGATGTTCGACAATATTGAGAAGTGAACTTGCGATAGATCAACGTTTAATTATTTGCAGTATTGATGGAAACACGTGTTTAATGAAAGAAGGAATGTTTAAGGAAGGCATTTATTGAGTTGACAGTAGTATCTGTTCAGGATTTATAATTTCAAATTAACAATGATTTAAGTGTGATTGTAGGCACAGCTAATGTGTGTTCATACTTGAGGAGTTGTGTATTTCTAACGTCGGAAGGACGTTGATTTTTTTTATCATTTCAAATGATCTTGTCGACTTCATCGTTATGCTTAGGTCTACCGTTATGCGTCACGGTTATGGCGTGTATGACGTCATCATGTTGTTCAGTGCATATGCACCGAGTCTGAGTTTACTCCTGGGGTCTGGCGTTAGGCGATCGGAGACGGCGAGTGCGTGACGTCATGCAGCCCCCTCGCGGGAAGCCTAAGTTTAAGGGTATTGAGTCTGTTGAGTCTGAGTTTACTCCTGGGGTCTGGCGTTATGCGAACGGGGACGGCGAGTGTATGACGTCATGCAGCAGAGTCAAAGAGTCCTTGAACCCTCCTGAACCTTTCTACCAAGTGTAGCATTTGTAGCATGCGTCATTTGAAATGATATAAAGTCTAGTCTCTCAGACCAACTGTATCTTTTTTTCCTATTATTAATTTAACAATCATTTTACGGATCATATGTGGACTTAATATAATTATTTGTTGATTGTTTTTTTTTTAATTTAAAATTTTCTTTAATAAATTTAATTCGTTCGTTTTATAAACACGTCTTGATTGATCTATTTAGATAATGAAATGAGGTTATGTTTTGGTGCATTTAAGGTTTAGTTGAACCACTAGTTACGCCCATTTGACCGAGAATGGTAAGTTTGATTCAGTTTATCCACTCACTTTTAATTTTACCAAAACATAATCGTAGGACTTGTTCACCCCCCCCCCCCCATTTAGCTCTTGTTGGTAGGATTTACAGGTTTATTTAGCCGGGAACCTCAATATTCTGCAATCCAGCTGATATTTGGATACGACAAGCAGCTTTAATGGTTTAAACGGGTACAGTACGTATTTCATCTTCCCATGCTCGCACCAACCAAAACACACAAACCAAAGTGGAATGAAAGCAACCTTCAGTACCGTAGTCACTTATTTCAGCATTATTTTTTTTAAAATTTGAACTAGTTTATGCATATTTCAGATGGGACCAATTTGGACTTGGGTTGTGATTTTTATAGGATCAAGTTGTTTATTTTTGGGAAGCGATTTGCATTTTCGATTGTACCTTGTATATGTTAATATTTCTTCTGTAAAGTAGAATCATTCCGTGTGTGTTGATCTATAGATCATCCCTATGATCTCTTCCCCTTATAAATCTGAACTATCAGTAACATGGCACGTAGAAGTGAACGCAAAACTACGAGATTAAAATCAAGCATTATATTTATTTTTTTATTTTTTTTAGCATATGGCTATTAATGCCGGGAGTGTCTGAGGACATGTTCGGCTCGCCAGTGTTTTGTAGCTGCTTCTGTGCGGACACCCAAGGGGTGAGCTACAATTACCGTCGCGTGTGGAGTGTTGTCTGTGGAGGAAAGTTTGAATGTGAGGACGAGGAGTTGGAAGGTAGCGGCTGTGGCCTATAGTTAGGGACCAACCCCGGCATTTGCCTAGAAGGAAGATGGGAAGCCACAGAAGACCATCTTCAAGGTTGCCGGCAAGGGGATTCGAACCTCCTCGCCTCCCGGATGTGAGCGATTGCCTGCAGCCACGCCGTAACGACCACGGCTAACTCACCCGGTATTATATTTTAAAATTAAGGAGGACTGAACGCGACCCATGAGATGAGAATCCAATCTTGAGTACAATAATAGGTTAATGTGTTCGGCTGTAGAGGGTAAGAGAAACAGAGGTAGACATAGGGGACGATGGTAAGAGTCAGTTTTTAACGATTTCAAGTGAGAGGTATAGAAGCAG
Organism: Meconema thalassinum; assembly: GCA_946902985.2. NCBI lineage: Eukaryota > Metazoa > Arthropoda > Insecta > Orthoptera > Tettigoniidae > Meconema > Meconema thalassinum. The sequence goes on along the minus strand of OX336389.2, from coordinate 1,061,085,419 downwards.
ATGATATCTTAGTGCTAACTACTAATAGGGGATCTTGGAGGCGACTTGTTCGCAAACATAGGCTTGCAGGCTAGACTGGACGCTGAAAGACTAGATAGTCTCAAATGAAAATGTAGCCTATGTAATGTAATGAGATCAAATGAATGATTGTTATGTTCCAATCTCCGAGCCAAGAAAATGAGACATCCGTAGTAAAAAATAATCTTGCGGTGGGTTTCGATCCCTGGCACACACGGACCAGAGTTCAGTGATCCGAATATGCCAAGAATGCTCTAGTTAGCGCTGGTCTGTCACATATGCTACCGTCACAGTAAAAAGAAAGTGTTTACTTTAACTTGCAAAGTGAAAGTGACGAATTATAATATAAATTTTATAACATAAAATACACCATTCGCGTCTTTTTCAGCTTATTTAACAATTTAATTCTTCTTGATATCCTGAGATGTGCATCCATCATGTACAACACTTTCAGTTTCTGCTATTTTTAAGTACGCTTTCTATCTTTTTTCAGTCTTCATATTATATATTAAGGAAAATATCATGCAATTCACACTCTGATATAAACATATTTGTTGTGGTAATATTCCAGTTATTAAGGTCCACCATTTTGGTTTGAATCTTTTATAAAAGATCTTTATTTATTGAATATCCGAACAGTTAGAAAAGGAATGGTATAAGACCACCATTTATAAATGATTTCCCCATCATACTGTCATATCTTTTATAAAAGTATTTTTATCTTTAAAACGTTTCTAAGTGTTAAGTTTAGGGTAACACTAAAACGTTTACACAAGTGGAATGAATTGCCATGTAATTTGTAGATACCAACTTATACAATCCAATGGTTATTACTTCGAGGAATGGCTTACTCACAATTAAAAACATCAACTTATTTTATTTTAAATTATATGGTTCTGGGGGAAATAACCCCCTAACCTCCCGCAATCACGCCATTGGGAATCGAACCCACCTCTTCTCTGTTTTGACTCACGGGACTGACCAGAATGAAATTTCCTACTAGAGTCGGGAATTGACCCCGGACTTGAGGGGTGACAGCGAAGAAGTTGTAACTCTTCAGTCGATCAACTCAAATTTGCCCAATATCACTGGGCGGGAATACCATGATTTTCATTGTTGGTGATTTTATTCTTTGACTTCGTAATTTGCCTGCCTGACAGTTGAAATGTACAATTTTGAAGCCTATTCGTAGTGATTTGAATACTTTGGATTCGTGGTTTGCCAGGCTGGCAATTAAATTCTAAAATGTCGCACAACCGCCATCTTGAGTTTGTGAAAACAATTGAATTAACTTAGATGCCAGTTGATTAAATGATGCATAACCAATTACCATGCCAAGTTTAACAGCACTCGTATGATTAAATCGCGAAAAAACTCGATTTAAATATCTTAAATTCGCCTGGCCACCAAGTTGGTTTTGTACCCAACAGGTTTTTAAAAGTCACATAGGCGAACTTAACATAGTATTCTCTATCACCGTACAAAATTTCATGGTGATATTAATAACAGTTTCGGAGATATGGAATGCCGGAGAAATATTTTGCATGGCCGCCATGTTGGATTGATAAAACGTATTAAAATAAGATAGGCATGGTCGAGGTTAGACAAGGTAGTAGTAAGTTATATCCTCACCGAGTCTCATTAAAATCACTCGAGCTGTTTAGATTTCATTATGGACTCACACACAGATCACACAGTCATACACACACACACAAACACAAAGAAGGATCTCATAAGCCTATTTTTTCATATGATTAATGTATGTATGTATTTATTAATCTCATGTAAATTTATTTTAAGACCGGGAAAACTACCAATGCAATTGGGTGCAATCGTGTTGACCGACTAGGGTTACCAGACATTCTGTTTTACCCGGAACAATTCCGTTTTTTCTTGTTTTGTTCCACGTTCCGTTTTAATCTTTAACGGAACGCCAAATACTCCGCTTTTTGGTTAATTTGATAATATATTCAATTTCGCATCGATTTTCAAATTTCCCGCTTCAGAATTGATTGTAATATGTAGCTTGTTTTCTGGTGATACAGGTGCAAGTTTGAAAGAGAAAATGATTTATAGGCTATGTATGTGGCAGATAGAAGGGTACATGTTATAGATTTATTAGGGGCAACAAAATTAAGGAATATCGTAGTCCTTGTGAAGTTAATACTCAGCATTTTCCCCTCCAATGCTTTTACGGAGGGAGTTTTTTCCTGTCATCAATATCAAATGGAGAGATGATAAAAACAGAAGCTCCATTAGTTTGATAATACAAGAATTGTTCACATATTACAATTGTAACGTACATTGTAGTGAATTTTATCAGAATGTACTTACAAATAAAATATCCTTGCAAAGGGTCGTTCAAATGAAAAGCATTATTTGTTAGTTGCTGGTGTCATAGGCCTATATGATATGTCACCAATATCTAGTTTTTATTTTGTGTATTTGATTATGGAATGCTTATTTAATACATATCTGTATTATTTATTAAACCATTTAACAATCTTGATTAAAAAAGCCAATGTTTTAGGACGTGTGTTCCGTTTTTCCGTTCTTGAAATCTGGCAACGCCTATCGAATCCCGCCGGGGTCATTGTGACCATAACAAAAACATGTATTCTTTCAAGGAGTTTATTTACTTAGTACTCATATAATATATGCATTGTACTCCGCGCAGTCATTGGACAAATTCGTGTTGACCGACTGAATAATTACAACTGATAGTTTGTATAGGCAACACTGAAAGAATGGCTTCAATACCTTACCTTGCTAGACTCGACAGCACGAGAGTCTTAGGGGTGTCCGGACAGTTCCCCACACCGACACTTCCACACACTACAAAAAATACTGACACTTCCCCACAGCCCTTAAGTGGCTACCTGTTTAATGACTCAGAAATAATCTCGACTGACAGTTCCACACACGTCTCCCCTCCCCCCCCCCCCCCCCAAGGCTACTATTGTAACGTGTTTTTCGAGGGGTTTTTATGCCACTGGCATAAGTCAGTAGGAAGCCATTCTATATTTATTTACGCGGCAAATTGTTCAGCCAAGAGAATTTTTCATGTTAATTTATTATTATTATTAATTTATTATAATTATTATTTAGATATTTTCGGAGCATTTTATAAAAATTATTAGCATTTAGATAGGTTTTCTATGTCTTAGAAAACGCTATCAAGCAAATTATTACGAACGGCGATATCATAGAAAATTATCTGATTACGGAATTTTACGGAGTTTTCGTCAGTTAGGGTATATCGAGAGACGTGACTCACTGGGATTTCAAATACAAGCTTAATCCTGTCGGGAAGTATTACGCAAGCGGGCTCGCATCGTCCAGGAAAGGCGAATTGTTGAAACGGAACCCTCCCGCCGAGTGTAATGACCCAGAGGAGGGGAAGATCGCGTGGTGGGTCAGCCAATCAGTAGAGGACCACGCAAGCTGAAGCCGGCGGAAGAGTGGGGGGGGCCGACGTGTGCATATATCGTTCAGCGCGCCGTCGAACAAGGACTATCTGTGAAATACTTGAGGAGTATGGGTGCGCGTGCGTGTCGCTCCGATGTTCAGTGGAGTTAGTAACTATCTGTGTCGAACTTAACGAGTACGGATGCACGCGGGAGTCGCTCCGATGTTCCGTGGAGTGGACGACTAACTTTTATAAAACTTAACCAGTGTGGTTGGACGAGTGTTTGGGTCCGAGGTACGGACCATAGAATTATCTAATCTACCAGAATCTCATCAAACATCGACGAAGATGACGACATCCAGGAGACTGTGGGAAGCTCACAACATCATCAAGTACGAGGGAAATGCTTTGGCAATTTCCAGTGGTAAGCGCAAATGACGCAGAAATACGCAATCTCTCATTTTCTTTGTTTTACATTTCATATTTCAGTAACTTCATAGCTTGGAAATAAGAGTAAAATCAATTTATCAGACTCCGTTTTCACGTAATTTTCTATCGGTAATATTCAAATCACAACGCTCCAATTTAAATTTTATACTTATTATTATTATTATTAATTTTGCTATTCTTGTTTTATATAATAAATTCATTTCTTTCACAATGCAATCTTTGCTTTCAGTAGGTAGCATTAGATATAGACCAATTCCTTCTCCTGATACAATTGTTTGTTGGGTTAATGATCAAATCATACCACGATCTGAGTGAATAGCGTCTTGAAGGTGTTCTGCCAGAGCTAGACGTTGTTAAATACAAATTTAGATTTCAACATTGCATTGAGGTCTTGGCGCCCATTAAAACAACATAGCTTAGGCAAAGGTAAACAGTTACATTTCTCACCCAACAGTTAGGGGCAGTCAAACCATTACATTTGTCGCCGACAACTTGGGGATGAAAACCTAATAACATTTGTGGAAGGAGAAGGGTATATATTTCTGTGCCTGTATTTTGGGGGTTATTTGTCTGTATCAGTGTATATCATTATGGGGGATGAGAAAGAAAGACAGATGAGGTTACGTAGTGGTCATCAACGGGAGAGTGATGATACGAGCAGTATGTCGAGTGATGGTAATACCGGGGTAGCGGAGGTAAATCCCGATACTGAAACAGGGAGTGTAGGCGGCCAACCAGAATTAAAAACTTTACTTCTCGAGTTCATGTATCAGAACAAAGTTAGTAGTGATGCCTTAAATGCAAAATTAGAACAAAACAGTAGGGAAAATAAAGAGTGTAATAGGGAATTGAGCGATAGTTTAAACGCCAAATTAGAACAAAACAGTAGGGAAAATAAAGAAAGTACAGACGCTTTAAATGCAAAACTGGAACAAAACAACGCTAAACTGGAACAAAACAACGCTAAACTAGAACAAAACAGTAGCGAAAATAGAGAGAGTACTGAAACTTTAAATGCTAAATTAGAACAAAACAGTAAGGAAATTAGTGTGAAAATGGAGCAGATTAGAGGAGAAATCAGAGGAGTAATGGAAGAGAAGGTTAAAGAGATCATTGCAGATGTAGACAAGAAATTAGGAAAAGTACAGGAGGAGTTGGAAATTAGAATCAGCACACAGGCTGAAAATTTAAAAGAACTAGTGCAACTGGAAACACAGCAGGTCAAAAAGCAATTGGGGGGAGAAATTGACAAAATTCAGGTAGCTACTAAAGAGGTTAAGGAACAGCTGGGGGGTAGAATTGAGAAAGTCCACTCGCAAATAGTTGCAGAAGTAAATGATTTAAGAGAGAATAATAGAGAGAGCATTAGCAAGATTGAGGAGAAACAAGCAAAGCTATATGATAAAGTAGAAGAATCAGAAGGAAACATTAAATTAACAGTAAACAGTATTGAGAGGAAGGCTGAGGAGAAAATCGCAGAATTAGAGTTAAAATTAAAAGCTAGGATCAGGCAAGAAAATAGTCAGAATAGGCCAGTTTTTGTGAATAGCACACACAGGGAGGTAGAACTGGGTAAGTTCAGCAATCGACAGGGGTGCCCAATGGAGTTCATGAACACTATAGAAAATAAATTCGGGGAGAGGTTGGAAAATGGTAGTATTGAGTGGTGCCAGGTAGTTGAAATTTTAGAACAAGTGTTTGTGGGGGAAACGAGGAATTGGTTTGCTGTCTACAGAGACAAGTTTACTGATATCAATGATTTTAAAATGAAATTCTGTGAAAAGTTCTGGAATGAGGTAATTCAGTCGCAGCAACGTGAGGGAGTAGTGTGTGGTAAATATAACCCTAAAGGAAGCTCCACCATGACCGAATACTTTTTAGGGCAGGTATTAGTGTGTAAATATCTGGATGGCTTGAAGGAGGAAAGTGATGTGGTGAGGTTGCTACTTAGGCACTTTCCCTATAGGATCAAGGAGGCTGCTTGTATCCAGAATGTAAAGACTATATCACAAGTAGAAAATTTGTTAAGCACATTTGATGCACTAGGGAGAGGGGGTTATGAGGACAATTTCAATAGGAACCAGGGTAATAATAATAATAGACCTAATGAAGCCAGGCATCAGGAAGTTCAAGGGAACGGTGGCGAAGGGGCCAACGCTCAAAATAGAAATAATAATAATAATAATCAGCTAAATCAGAACAGAGGAAATGGCTATGGTAATCAGCATCAAGGGAGGAACAATGATTTCAGGGGAAATCAAGGGAGGAACAATGATTACAGGGGAAATCAAGGGAGAAACAATGATTTCAGGGGAAATCAAGGGAGGAATTATAATGAAAATAATTACAACCAGAATAGGGGTCTAGGAAGAGGACAGCCTAGTGGTAGTAATATACAGCAAAACAATGACAACACAGCCCAGAACAACCAGACCAGTTTAGTAGTTAGTGGTACTACGGCCAGCTGTAGCGGTTCTTTAAACGCGAACCAGGCTGCGAAGTAAGGTCAGAATCTCAGTCTGTAGCATGCCCTGTCCATACAATTATACAGGAACCCTATGACCTAAATGTAAGAAATGAATTATTACATGAACTAAATGATGAAGGTATTATTCAGGAAGTGGCTAGTAAGAGCCCCATAGTTAAATTTAACGTGTCCGAGGCGTACACAGATGTTTTAATTGATAGTGGTTGTATGAAGAGTTGCATAAGTAGTGCATTTTATGATAAAATGAAAGGAACTGGAGTAAATTTTGAGGAGATGCCAATTAAAAGCACTTTTGTTATCACAGCTGTTGGGAAGAGGTCTAAAGTAATTTCTAAGCAAGTTTTAGTAGACATTAAAATTAATAATCATGTAGAGAAGCAGATTTGCCTTGTAATTCCAAATTTAGTATTCAGTGTTATCTTGGGTTCAGAGTGGCTAAGTAGAGTGTCTGGTAACTTATGTTATGATGTAGGGAGTTTGAAATTTAAATGGGGAGATTCTGAAGTAGAAGTAGCGTTCAATAACCATATTCAGAGGAGTAGTATTGTAGGTGTGATTTGTACTTTAAATGAGATATCGCCAGCCGTAGAGCGGGGTTCTCCATGTTTTGTGGGCAGTGTGATTACGAACGGAAGTCTAGAGGACTCGTTACGTGATGCTGCATTTCAGGGTAATATAGAGGTGGAACAATGTGTTCGGCTCTATGATGTGTTATTGTGTAATAGGAGAGTTTTTGAGGATCGCATTGGTATGGCCAATTGCTATACACATTCATTGAACGTTATTGATAGGTCAGTATTCACAGGACATAGATATCCTGTACCTTTCGCTTATCAGAGTGCAGTTGAGGCACAAATTAATCAGATGCTTGAAGATGGGATTATTGAGCACTCTAACAGTCCATATGTTAATTCTTTGATCACAGTACCCAAAACCGACGGCACTGTTCGTATTTGTTTAGACGCTCGTTTGGTTAACAGTAGAATTAGTTCAGATCAGCTGAAATCTATGTCAATAGAGGAATTAATGCAAACATTTGAGGGGAAGAAGTATTTCACTTGTGTAGATTTGAGTTCCAGTTTTTGGCAAGTGCCACTTATGTACGAAGATAGACCATTTACATCTTTTAGTCATAAATATAACCTTTATCAATTTTGTAGAACACCTTATGGGTTAAAGAGTAGTTCAGCAGCTTTAATTAGGGCTTTAAACATCGCATTAGGGTTGACACAGGAGAGTTTGTAACCATTTACATAGATGATATGGTAATTAGTTCACGCAGTTTTGAGGAGCATCTACGTCATTTAGATATAGTTTTTCAGAAGTTAGATCAGGCAGGGCTCACTTTGAAGCTGTCTAAGTCGTCATTCTGTCAGTCAGAAGTGACATTTTTAGGTCATAGAGTGTCAAGTAGAGGTTTGACACCAGAGGAAAGTAGGGTTAGCATGTGTGGACAGTAGCAACAGGGCATCGTTACAGATACTGAGAAAAATGATAGGTAGAGCAACGTGATGACGTTCATTTAAGGGAGCCACTTGCAAGGTTGGAAGCAGGTGACACAGAAACATTTATAGTTTCCAAACGTATTGGAAAAACAGCATATGTGCTGGAGGATAGTAAGGGAAACAGATTATACGGGACGTATAATATTCATAGTCTACGAAAGTATGTGTCATAAAGTGAGTGTGTTTAGCTGGCGAGCCAGCCTATCAAATGAGTAAGTGTGGTGTCTGGTGCGTGGAAGATCTGTTCTTCAAGGCAGGCGTATCAGAAGTCGCACAGGGGGGTAGTATGTTAGTAAATGAGAGTTTTTAAGGTACAGGGAAATATGACGGGATTGTCGGATGCTCTTGAGCACTAAAATGTCTCGATACACCAAGGCCAGAATTTGGTAGCGCTGGTGAATTCCCATTTGCCTCCAATAGATGGGTGAGCGCTTGTACATGGTATTTTTGCTTAAGGCGTCCACGAGGCAAAAGATGGGCCATCAGAATGCGAGACAGTCCTTCATGAAACTCATACATATCAGCACACGTGATTTCTGTTTACGGCCTCGCCATGTAAGATTTGTAAGTGTGTAATTTAAGGTAATTTGTACAATGGTATTATTTCTGTGTTGAGAACTAGTATTAAGTGGAATATGGTCTACGAGAACTTAACAAGACAGGGCGATTACGGCACAGAAATATTTGGTGTTATATGTAATGCGCATTTACTGTTTTTTTTTCAGAAGTCAATATTAATTTAATCTGCTTTAAAGAGAGATTAAGTATTATGGTCACGAGGCGCTGCCACAATAGTGTGATCGTGTGCTCAGTGATAAGTGAGATTAAATTTCACCATAAGGAAGGAACCTCCAGTGAAATTAGGAAGTTCTATGGTGATATAAATATATCAGAACACCTTCAATGCGTGTGATATGACATCATAAATACATAGTGCTCACACATTAATTATGTATATTTCTCCAACATAGAGAAATTTGAGAGGCGGAAATATCCGTGGAACACTATTTTATATGAGAAACATTGGACTGGTTGCAAAGTGCAATCCATAGTGACAACAAACTTTCACGCAAAGTGCGTGAAGAAAAATTATGAGTGTATATATCTGTAATTTAGGGTGATCTCATTTATGTAATATGTATTTTGGATGGGGTTTATTAACGTGTCTGGGATAATCGGATAATGGACCGTCGTCACGGTAAATCATCCGATGATCCGAGGCGAATATGTAACGTGTTTTTCGAGGGGTTTTTATGCCACTGGCATAAGTCAGTAGGAAGCCATTCTATATTTATTTACGCGGCAAATTGTTCAGCCAAGAGAATTTTTCATGTTAATTTATTATTATTATTAATTTATTATAATTATTATTTAGATATTTTCGGAGCATTTTATAAAAATTATTAGCATTCAGATAGGTTTTCTATGTCTTAGAAAACGCTATCAAGCAAATTATTACGAACGGCGATATCATAGAAAATTATCTGATTACGGAATTTTACGGAGTTTTCGTCAGTTAGGGTATATCGAGAGACGTGACTCACTGGGATTTCAAATACAAGCTTAATCCTGTCGGGAAGTATTACGCAAGCGGGCTCGCATCGTCCAGGAAAGGCGAATTGTTGAAACGGAACCCTCCCGCCGAGTGTAATGACCCAGAGGAGGGGAAGATCGCGTGGTGGGTCAGCCAATCAGTAGAGGACCACGCAAGCTGAAGCCAGCGGAAGAGTGGGGGGGCCGACGTGTGCATATATCGTTCAGCGCGCCGTCGAACAAGGACTATCTGTGAAATACTTGAGGAGTATGGGTGCGCGTGCGTGTCGCTCCGATGTTCAGTGGAGTTAGTAACTATCTGTGTCGAACTTAACGAGTACGGATGCACGCGGGAGTCGCTCCGATGTTCCGTGGAGTGGACGACTAACTTTTATAAAACTTAACCAGTGTGGTTGGACGAGTGTTTGGGTCCGAGGTACGGACCATAGAATTATCTAATCTACCAGAATCTCATCAAACATCGACGAAGATGACGACATCCAGGAGACTGTGGGAAGCTCACAGCATCATCAAGTACGAGGGAAATGCTTTGGCAATTTCCAGTGGTAAGCGCAAATGACGCAGAAATACGCAATCTCTCATTTTCTTTGTTTTACATTTCATATTTCAGTAACTTCATAGCTTGGAAATAAGAGTAAAATCAATTTATCAGACTCCGTTTTCACGTAATTTTCTATCGGTAATATTCAAATCACAACGCTCCAATTTAAATTTTATACTTATTATTATTATTATTATTAATTTTGCTATTCTTGTTTTATATAATAAATTCATTTCTTTCACAATGCAATCTTTGCTTTCAGTAGGTAGCATTAGATATAGACCAATTCCTTCTCCTGATACAATTGTTTGTTGGGTTAATGATCAAATCATATCACGATCTGAGTGAATAGAGTCTTGAAGGTGTTCTGCCAGAGCTAGACGTTGTTAAATACAAATTTAGATTTCAACATTGCATTGAGGTCTTGGCGCCCATTAAAACAACATAGCTTAGGCAAAGTCAAACCATTACATTTGTCGCTACCAACATGGGGCGTTAATAACCGTTTCACTATGAAAACGATCAAGTTGAAATCTTGTCGGGAGACCTCAACCCCAAATTAAAAGAGGTTGTCAAAGTGTTGAAGACGGAAGCGGAGAAGACAAACTGCCCATTTGTAAAGGCCGAGCTCGACATGGAAGAAAAAAGAAGAAGACGAAAATATGTCAAACTGGACGGACGGATTGAGAACATTCAGAAAAAGTTCGAAAATAACAAACAAAAAAATGAAAAGTTTCCTGAAGGCAGTTGCATATTCACAGAAAATGGAGTAGGTTAATATTATTGTTGAACACATATGACGAAAACAAACAAAAACATATATATAAAAACAACTGACGAAGCCTAGAAAGCTGATTTTAAACACGCCAAAATGATAACAACACCAAAATGATCGGTTTTGTTATTATTTTGCCGGTCCACAGCCTGGATTAAGTGTGATGGAAATCAGACTCTGCATTTATTTTATTTTGATGGAAATTACACTACATCACGATGATATTTTCGAGACCGAGTTAGTAATAAAGTACATAGACCGAGCGCGTTTCTTCACTCCAAGGGAGTATTATGTTAAGGTGCATTGTCACTGGTGCGGCTGTAACGATGATCGCTGAAGCCTATAGCCTCAGGGGGATGTGTGTGGAACTGTCAGTCGGGAATATTTCTGAGTCATTAAACAGGTAGCCACGTACAAAGGCTATGGGGAAGTGTCAGTATTTTGGGCAGTGTGTGGAAGTGTCAGTGTGGGGAACTGTCATGTAATCGTCTTAGGAGCGTTAAGATCAGCTAATTAGTTTGTAATTCCACTTTACGACCCTGTCAGCAACACGTGCGCTGAGCTATTGTGCAATATGGGCAGAGCAGACATAGTTAATTGGTCTGGCAGAGTCAATATGCACGCGTAGGTAGAGAGTGGGATGGCGATCGATGGCTACCAGCTCGTTTCCTGGAAACATGTCTGGGGGTGCATTTTGCCCGGGCGCTGTTTATTTTTAATTGTGTTCCTAGCGCTATTGAATTAGTTCCATCTGCTCTCATTCATCTGCCAGGACAATGGAAGATCGTTCCCTTCACAGTAATGGCTTCCTACGGTTCTCCTTTATGACGTCAATTTCACGGCCATTATGGCTATTAAAGTCTCTTTTGTGAAGTGTTCTATTAATTGAAGATCCGTAACACCAAAGGGCCAGGCTATCTCCAGAGTGGAAAGACAAGTGGATTTGAAAACCACTATCGGCCCTCATTGAAATGGCTCTCCATGATTTCCCTCTTCCAAATGCTAGAATTAAAAAAAGAAACATTCTTCGGCTTTCTCCAATCAATTGGGGTCGCCGCAGCCAACCAGGCTCATTTTGGTTTAGGCCGGGGATTTAAGGCCGGTTGCCCTTCCTGACGCCACGTGATTTTTCAGGTGAAAATTCCACCCCGCTGTCACCGGGATTCGAAGCCCGGCCGTCCGGGTGAAAGACGAGCAGCTAAGCCATTGCGCCATCACGCTTCTTCTTGCAAATGCTAGAATGATACATTCTAATCCAGGTTAGGGAGTAACGTCGTTACTAGTATCAATTACTCTTACGGTAACGAGGCGTTAAAGGCGTTACTAAGTAACCTCAGTAACAGTTACACCGTTACTAGTTACTTTTAAGCTAACGAGGGTTTTAAAGCGTTACTAAGTAATTTCATTGCCAGTAACGCCATTATTAGAAACATTTACGCTAACGAGTGTTTTAAAGCGTTACTAAGGAACTTCGGTAGCAGTTACACCGTTACTAGTAACTTTTAAGCTATTGAGGGTTTTAAAGCGTTACTAAGTAATTTTAGTGACAGTAACACCATTACTAGAAACATATCCGCTAACGAGGGTTTTAAAGCGTTACTAAGGAACTTCTGTGGCAGTAACGTCATTATTAGAAACATTTACGCTAACGAGGGTTTTAAAGCGTTACTAAGGAACTTCAATAGCAGTAACGCCATTATTAGAAACATTTATGCTAACGAGGGGAGTAGTGCTAGAATTGGGGTTCTGCTTCCCTTCTTATTGAGCCACCCTCGTAGCAGCCCCGAACCTGATATCTTGCTAACCAATGTTCGGATTTGTGCATACAGGGTGTCCTAAGACTTGTAGTGATGCCCCCTCTCTTCCTATAGCCTCTTTATTTAATTAAAAGTCCAAAACTAAAAGATCATTCGCAAGTAGTGGGGTGGTGTATGTTCTCTTGCAAGTCGCGTGTGTGCTTGAATACGTAAGGCTATGTTGGGAAAAGGTTAGGTGATGGGCGAGGACTAGGGTTGAGTGAGGGGTCGTTTAGATGGTATTTTCCCGCTCTATTTGATGGTGAGGTTATTTTTTAAAATGGGTGGAATTTGGAAACGCAATTTGAGGTAAACGTGCGTTTTTGACATCTTGGCGATGTTTAATGAGCTTGTACGGCTAGAACAGTATGTTCTTTAGGAATGGGGTGACGTCCTCTTTGCTATGAATGTGTGTTGGTATTTTAATTATTTTTTGGAAAATTGTTGTTTATTGAAACTGGCGCTATTTTGGAAACGGTGAAGATGAGAAAAAAGTGTTTTGACGTCAATGAAAGGTCCCTATGCCCTCTAGGCTAACAGCACGTTTCAAGTGTGTAGGACAAAACAAAATGATAGCCTATTTTATCGCAAACATTCGCGATAATACGCGAACGCATGGTCGGATTTGAGCATATAGGGTGTCGTAGGACTCGTGATGACCCCGACCCCCCGTCCCCTTCCTTAGGACAACTTATTTCCACTCCAAAATAAAAACTACCCTTACCCGGGGGTGAAGTAATAATTTTTTTATGCATGCGCAATTGAGGGCTTTTGTACGAGAGCGGGCTTTATAAATGATTATTTATAAATTAGTTTTTTAAGATATTTGTTAAGAACCAAAAATCTAATAGGTCATCCGCTTTTTAGTATCTCGCTAACCAATAATGTGATTTAAACATATGGGGTGTCGTAGGACTCGCGGTGAACTCCCATTTCCTATGGTCGGGGTATATCCACCCCAAAATAAAAACTACCCTAACCCGGGGGGTGAAATAGTATTTTTTTTGTATGTGTGCGCACTGACGGCTTTTGTCAAAAGGACCTAACTGCACTTTTGTTAATATTTTCTGAACCCCTGATGGGATTTTGCCATAGGCAGTATCCTAGCACTTGGAGTGACGCCCCGATTTTGAATGTATGATTCGTTTTTTGTCAATAGGATCTAACTACACTTTTGTTAATATCTCGCGAACCAATCATGCTAGGGACTTGTATGAGGGGTCCTAGCACTTGGGGCGACGTCCCCCTTTGGGGGGTGAAACTACCCCCCCCCTAAATTGAAAAATCAATATCTTGGAAACTATGAACCCTAGAATTAAGTGTGTTAGCTTTAAAAATAGGTGATGATATAGGCTTTTACCTCGATGGGTCATTTCACCCCTAAAACAGTAAATAGTCATTTTACGAGGAAAAAACGCGTTAAACACTTAAAAATGATAAATGAACCTAAGATCTTTTGTTTTTGATGAAAAATAGTAAGGGGTGAAAACTACCCCCAAATTGAAAAATCGATACCTTGGAAACTAAGAACCCTAAAATTAGGTGTTACAGCATAAAAAATATGTCATGACATACGCTTTTACATGGATAGGTCATTTCGCCCCTAAAACAGTAAATAGTGATTTTACAGGGGGTAAAAAAAGCTGTTAAACGGGTAAAATGATAATTGAACCTAAGATCTTTTGTTTTTGATGAAAAAATAGAAGGGGGGTGAAAACTACCCCCAAATTGAAAAATCAATACCTTGGAAACTAAGAACCCTAAAATTAGGTGTGATAGCTTAAGAAATATGTCATGACATACGCTCTTACCTTGAAAGGTCATTTCACCCCTAAAGCAGTAAATAGTGATTTTACAGGGGTAAAAACGTGTTAAACGGGTAAAAATGATAATTGAACCGAAGTTCTTTTGTTTTAATGAAATTTAGTTGGGGGGTGAAAACTACCCCCAAATTGCAACAATCGATATCCTGCAAACTAAGAACCCAAAAATTAGGAGTGATAGTTTGAATAATAGGTGATGACATACGCTTTTACCTTGATAGATTATTTCACTCTTAAAACAGAGAATAGTAATGTTACAGAGGAAAAAGGTATTAAACACCTAAAAACATAAGCGTTTTGTGAAACCATGCTTTAATGGACGTGTGTATGGAGGATTAATGTTATTATTAATATTATTATTGGGTAATTAAGGATTAATATGTGTATAGATAACTAACCAGTGGGGGCGTGATGGTGCAGTGGCTTAGCTGCTCTTCTTTAACCAGACGGCTGGGGTTGAAATCCCGGTGAGAGCGGGGTGGAATTTTCACCTGAAAAATCACGTGGCGTCAGGAAGGGCATTCGGCCTTAAACCCCCGGCCAAAACCAAAATGAGTCTGGTTGGCTCCGGCGACTCCAATTAATTGGGAAAAGCCAAAGAAAGAAAAAGAAGACAAAAAGGTAACTAACCAGTAACATTTGTTTGAGGTGTTGAAGAAGTCAGGAAGGCCACCCCTTTGTTATGGTTCACGAGTTGACCCCAAACGTTTTACCTGTCGGGACTCAGTGTACGCTGTTGCAGCCTTTGGAAAAAATCTAACCTGGGGCCTCTGTGGTGACAGTGGAGTTATATTAATGATGCTCTTTAAACAAGCATACTACCGCTGGGTTGAATCTGCACAGAGACACTGGCTTTTGTTTGTGTAGTGAGTCTTGGTGATAACAGCACGGTAATCTTGTCAGCAAGTTTCATATTACTCGTCTGCTCGATAGTGGACGTGCTCTGCACCGTGTTAACATACAGTATATGGCTATATAGTTGTTAGGTAAGGGTTGACAAAGGGTTACTGAACCTTATTGCAACCTTAAAATGAAAATTAAAAACAAGGTAGCTTGTAGTTTAACGTGACCGTTAATCTTGAGATCATGAGCCACGGGACCTCCTTTTTACGTGGAATCCGAACCACAGGACATGGCATTTCACTTCGAAAATCTAACTTGCATTGACCGGGAATCGAACCCGGACCGCCTTGGTGAGAGGCATGCAGCTAAACCGATGAGCCACCACGCCCCAAAATGAAATTGAATTTCTTGGTATAGTCGGGGTTGGAAGCCAAGACCTTAGGGTTGACAACCAAGTATGTTAACCACTGCACTGTGAGATGGTCAAATAAGAATGTAACAGAACATATAGAAAAGTTTTCTATAGTTTAACGAATTGACTAAGAGACACCATGAGAGGTGTAGGTAATTGAAATTGAATCCTTAGCTGATGACCCTACCACATGTAAGCTATAGCAATGCCCGCCTATAAGCTATTATGTTAGTAAAAGAAATGCATGGCTTGTTTTAAACGGAGAATAATTGTGTTTACTGTGAAACACAAATCTGAATTTAAAAATAGTTTATGTCCTACATGATGTTTGAACTCTTTTTTTTTTATTTATACTTTGGACAAACGCTAGCATAGTTGTAATTCAGAAGCCATGGCCGCCTCCTTTCCAATCCTACACCGCACACTGAAGTTAAAATGAATAATGATCACATTACAGACAGCCAGCTTCAAAGCCATGAGAAATAAGTGAACTTACTTACTTACTTACTTACTTACTTACTTAATTCCTGCCGCTCCTTCCAGAGCATAGGGCCTTGGCGAAATTTCTCCACGCAGTACGGTTCCTGGCCATTCTCTTCACTTGACTCCAGTTCTTGTCCACCTCTGCAATTTCATTTTCGATCGTCCTCTTCCAGGTCTTCTTAGGTCGACCTCGCTTCCTGGCGCCTTGAGGATTCCAGTCTAGCGCCGCCCTCTCGATAGCTCCGTCCGGCTTCCTTAGTGTGTGACCAATCCAGCGCCATTTCCTCTCCTTGATCTGGATGCTAATCGGTTGTTGATTGGTGATGGTCCAAAGATCTTCATTTGAGATTATGTCCGGCCACCTCACATTCATGATGCGACGCAGACATCTGTTAATGAACACCTGTAGCTGGTTGTTGATCGGTTTTGTGACTTTCCATGTTTCACAGCCGTAGAGAAGAATCGACTTTACGTTGCTATTGAAAAGGCGGAGCTTGGTCTTCCTGGAAATGTTTCTATTTCTCCAGATGGGGTAGAGCTGGACAAAGGCACCATTTGCCTTCATGATACGGCTTCGAACATCTTCCTCTGCTCCCCCATCATTTGTGACTATACTTCCAAGGTAGAGGAAGGACTCAACTCGCTCAATGTCCTTTCCGTTGACTGTCAAACTAGTCGTGATGTCAGAATTTATCCTCATCTCTTTGGTCTTGTTGGTGTTGATCATCAGTCCTGCACGTTCTGCTTCTCTCTGCAACCTCCCCAGGTTATCTTTTATGTCTCGAGACCGTTGTGCCTTAAGACAAATGTCGTCTGCGAAATCCAGATCTTCAAGCCGGTAATTTATACCCCATTGAATACCCCTCTTCCGTCCTCCCATTACCTTCTTCATCACACTATCCAGGACCAACAGGAACAGAGTGGGGGAAAGGACACACCTCTGTCTCACTCCGGAACTGACCTTTATCTTTTCTGTTAATTTGCCTTCGTGAAGAACCTGGCACTCATACCCTTCGTACATCTCTTCCATGATTCTGATGATCTTTGTTGGAATTTTATATTCCTCGAGGGTCTTCCACATGATTCTTTGATTTACGGAGTCGAAGGCTTTCTCGAAGTCAACAAATGTGAGGTAAAGGGTATTCCGCCACTCCACACTCTGCTCCAGGATGATTCGGAGGGTGTTGATGAGATCCACACAGCTGCGATGTTGTCGAAATCCAGCCTGTTCCTTCCGAAGCCTTTTTTCTACGCAGTCTTTTATACGATTCAGGATGACTCTCGCCAGCACTTTGCTTGGAATGGACAGCAAGGTGATACCCCTCCAGTTGTTACAGTTTGAGGTGTCCCCTTTCTTCGGCAACTTGACTATCAACCCCTTCTTCCAGTCGGTTGGTATTTTCTCCTCCTTCCAGATCTTCTCCAACAGCGGGTACAGCAGATCGATCGTAATATCCAGGTCTGCTTTCAGTACTTCCGCTGGGATATTATCCAGACCTCGTGCCTTCCCGCATTTCATCTGCTTCAACGCTGTCCGTATTTCGCCCCGAGTTGGGGAGTCGAGGCTGATGCTTGGGTCACTTTCTGCTTCCCCTTCATCTTCTCCTCGCTGCTTACTTTCTGGTCCTCTATCTCTATTAAGAACCTCCGCAAAGTGTTCTCTCCATCTTGTCAGCTGCTGTTCACACGTCGTGAGGATCTCGCCCGTCTTGCTCTTCACAGGCCTAGTTTTATTAAAACCTTTCTTCGAAAGCATCTTTGTGATGCCATAGAGCTCCTTAACGTCCCCCCTTCTTGCCGCTTCTTCTGCTTTCTCTGCCTGCTCATCAGTCCACCTCCTATGATCCTTCCGTACACTCCTCTTTACCTCCCGGTTTGCTGTTGAATACTTTGCTTGTGTGAGAGCCTTCTGCTGCCTAGTCTTGCAGGTGTTGAGCTTGGCCTTAATCTCCTTCCTATAATTTATCTTGTCCCAGGTCTGATCGGATATCCATTCTTTCCGCAGGTAGTTCTTGTACCCGAGCTGCATCTCACTGGTTTCCACGAAGATATTCTTTACCTCGCTCCACACAGTCTCAACGTCCTTCTCTGTCTCGGAGTCCAACACCTGGAATTTATTTCTGAGCTCCAGTTTAAATTGGTCCAATCTCTGCTGGTTCTTAAGCTTGCCCACATCAAACTTGTTGTGCCGAGTGTTAAACTTTCGGCGGACTGCGACGATCTTCATGAGGAAGTTGGCAACCACAAGATGATGGTCACTACCAACGTCCGCTCCTCTCTTGTTCCTAACATCTTCCAAGCTTCTTCTGAACCTCCTGCTCACCGCGATGTGATCAATTTGATTTTCTGCGACTTGATCAGGAGAGACCCAGGTGACCTTGTGGCACCGCCTGTGAGGAAATACCCTGCCACCCATCACCAAATCCTGACTGGCGCAATATTCTGTAAATTTCTCCCCATTGTCATTCATCTCACCAAGGCCATGTTTACCCATGATCTGCTCCAACCCCTCATTGTTTGAGCCCACCTTCGCGTTGAAGTCTCCCATAACAATGAGAATGTCCTTCTTAGTTGTTTGTCTTGTGACATCTCGCAGCATTTGGTAGAATTCTTCCTTCTTCTCTGGCTCCGACTCTTCTGTAGGCGCATAGCATTGGATGATGATCACATTCCTGATCTTTGTCTTGAACCTAGCAAACATGAGCCTACTAGAAATTGGCTTCCACTCCATAAGGCTTCTCTTTGCATTTCTGTTGAGCAGCAACCCCACTCCATCCCTGTGTTCTTCATCATCGCCCCCAGAATAGAGAAATGTAATTCCATCTGTTGTCTGTATTTCACCAAATCCTGGCCACCTCGCTTCACTCAATCCTAGGATATCCAGCCCATAGTTCTTCATCCCCCGTGTCACTTGTTTCAGTCTGGTTTTCTCCATCAAGGTCCTCACATTCCAGAAACCGATTTTCGTAGTCCTCTTCATGCCAAAAGTCGTCATCAGGTTATCCGTCCGGTTTTGTAATTTCGCTTCAGTTTCCGTAATCCGTTTATTTAAGAGGAGCGAGTGATTAACCCACTGCCTCCGAGTGCCTTGGAGGGGCTGCCACCTTAAGCCTAAGGCACCAGGCTGATTTTCTGTCAGGGTTTCTTCCCTTAGCCTTTGAAGAACCAACTCCAAACTACAAGGCAGCAGTTGTTTCACCAGAGCCCCGTTAGCCGTAATTTCTTCAGGGTTCCTGTAGGGCCATCACAGCTACCGTAGCGGTCTTGAGGCACACAAAGACCCCACTGTACTTCACCCCTAAAGGCAATCCCCTACTTAATTACGTTGCCCATCTCCCACGACGAGGACGAGGGGTTGGATTTGTGGGAGACAAATAAGTGAACAACAAAGTATAAAATTCATGAATCAGTGAGGAATTCAACATGGTGTCCTTTGGACAAAAGAGAAGCGTTGTATAAACTTAACCACCAAGCTGTCCTATCGACCCCCAATGGTTTGGGTCATCGTAAAGATGAAAATTAAATCAAAACTATAACTAAAACTAACTACACACTTTTTTTTGTCGTGTAGCCTAATGAGAGGCCGAGTGAAGGTCTTTCTAGTCGACGCCCGTGGGCGACCTGCGCGTCGGGATGAGAGATGGAATGGATGAAGATGAATGAAACTGGGCAAGGATGTGGAAGGAAGCGGCCGTGGCCTGTCAGAAGGTACTGTCCCAGCATTTGCCTGGTGTTGAAAATGGGAAACCACGGAAAACCATTTCAAGGACAGCCGACGGTGGGCCTCGAACCCACACGTCTACCGAGTCAGCAGAGAGCTTGGCCCCTTGACCTAACGCAGCGCTTTAGGCCGCGTAGCCACTACTGTCGGTAACTACACACTTATATACTGGAAGAAGAAATGGAAAACAAAAGGACAATAGGCCAAATAAAGGACAGAAGGAATAAAAAATGGCCCTCAACCCTCAAGAATATGGATTTAGGGAGTTGGAAGGAAGGGGAGCCATGAAAGGCAGATAGAAAATAAAAGAGGAGAGGCTCTTCCCCAGAGGTAATGGCTAAAAGGGGGAAAACCGGAGCCAGCTCAGGAATCCCTTGGGGCCGCCAACTTTCGAACTGATCAGCTGTGAGCCCCCTGAGGGTGTAGCCATATCCAGGGTGCACCACAAGTGGTGGGGATACATACACTCTACCTTTACTATGGCTTGAGCAAAAAGGCAGGAAATAACATGAAAATAAAAAGAAGGCTGACCCCTCGTAGAAGGAGGGTAACAGAAAGAAAATTATACAAGGGTCAATTATGTCGGAAAAGGAAGAGACTCCCTAAGCCTTGGATACCCTAATAATCTCGGAGTCGGTAGAGAACAAGAGTTGATCAAGTGTGGTCGACAGGAAAGAAGACAGAGAGTGGCCTAGCACAAGTCAGTGGAAGCAATGACGGACTCAGCTGAGGCTCCATGGTCGTCAACATGCATTCCACTAGATGTAAGCCCATGTTTGGGGGGGGGTGGGGTGGAAAATAAAGACCTTTTTGTTTTATATCACTGGCTTTAAGGACGGTAACACATGGCATGCCTTTATAATGCGATACTGGTCCCAGGGGTATGCAAAATTGTATTAGGTACTCTGCTAATAATAGTGTGATGGGAGTGATAACCATGCTTTCCGAGCCCCTAAGTAAGACAAAAAGAAATTATTTGCATTTCCAAACAGTTGGGGTGAGGTGAGGTGAGTTTTCTAAACGTCAAACTCATGTGGTTTTTCACTTGTACTACAGGTAAATATCATGGTTGTTCCCACAGACAAGTGCAAAACAAATCAAAACATGTTATGTTTGGATGAATTCCATACCTACATGCCAACATGTACTAAAAATAACAAGTAATGAGCATTCCATGTTAGCAATAGTGAGATGGTTGCAAACTGCCAATGCTTAGAACTCATTATCGGCTTTTTAAGGGTGGTATGGAGTACATTTACTTGAAAAACTAACAAGTGGGGTGTTCGATTTTCCCACAACATCCCATCCTGAAATTGAATATAAATGACTATGCACTTAAGTTCGTAACCACCTCTTTCCCATTCCTACCCTTCATAGTCAAAGGCATACATTAATACAGACATCACAGTGACTGAGGTTATTTGTAAAATACCTAAATATCTGAGATTTATCGTGAAATTAACCAGAATTTTGTAAAATCCAATGAACTTTCCGCAAATTTTGCAAATTCCACCAAATTGCAACAAAATTCTACATATGATTACCAGATTTATTGAAATGCCATTGATTTATCAAAGAATGGTTTAACTACTTCAAATTCATATAAAATTACCGGAATATACATCAAAATTCACTAAAATTTACCAAACTTACCTAAGTGGTCTACAAACCATGAAATTTAATCAATTTTTTTAAAAAATGACTACATTAACTCGAAAATTCCATAATATGTCCTGTTACATCTATGCTTTTTTTTGTTGTTGTTTCGTTTACCACACTCCCTGCAGACAAATACCTCAACATGATTTTCTCCTCGACTATGAGCTCCCCATTCGACATGATAGCTCAGTTTTATCTCCCATAAACTCGTCTCTGAAGTGGGTGTCAGGAAAAGGCATCCAGCTGTAAAAACCACACCCTTACATGGACTTTCATAACCTCTTACGTTGAGGTTTCTAACACTAACGACATTGAATGATTGAACAGTTTCGATTTCACAATTCCTGTCTATACTTTCCTCTTCAAGTTTGCAAGATGCTTGCAAGGTTACTAAAATGCAATTAAATTTAATAAATACCTTAAGATGGTTTGATTTGTTTAATGATATGTTGTTGATGATTTATATATACGTTAAGACTAATTTTTTTAGGTCTTGACTGGCCTTGCAATAAGAATCGACTACCCAAACATGAGTTACCTATTAGGGAAACATTTTGGCCACTATGTTGGTTATTGACCAGTGAGTACAGTTCTAGAAAGCTGTTAATCATTTTTTAAAATCATATACAACAGAGGCTTAGACCTATAGACAAAACCGTCTGACCATGTTTGTTAAAGAAGACATTATACCAGAGACAATTAAAATACTTATGAAGAGCTTACCAAAAATAATGTTGTGTAACAGTAAAAGCTAGTTAACAAACAGTTATGCAATACTAAAAAAAATCATCATACATTACCTAAGTTCGCTTCTAAAATTATTGATGTGTAACATGTTTCCACTCGCTTGCTATATTTTTTTTTTTGGCGTGGGGGTGATTTGGAAGAAATGAAATGCAAATGGAACTGAAATCCAACACAAACAATGTGCGCGCGCGGTGGCTGAGATTGATACCACGACGTACTGTCGGTTATGTAGCCATGTGGAATGTATGTCACATATGGTTTACTTGAAGGTTTGGAGATCCCATTAAAGATACTCCTACAATAAATGATCTTGAAATGGTCATTGTTTGGTGTGAAAATATTTATTACATGATATTTAATGAAAACAATTATGATTTATTAAATGTTTATACGTTTACTGTATTATTATTTAATGTAAGCACTCGAGGCACTATCGACCAAAATGCAGCACTATCTGGAATGTATATTGCATACTTGAAGGTTTGGTGGCCCCATTGAAGGTATTCCTACAATAAATGATTTTCAAGTTGTCATTCTATAGCGTGAAAATATTTAATACTGTATATGAAATTTTCTAACAGGATTTGCCACTGGAATTATTTTACAAGTAGTTATTTTAATGACCATCAGAGTTCACTGTTAAAAAGGTAGAGCCCTATGTGGAATGTAGGACAACATGTAGCATGTTATCCCTATATTAATTACCCGGTTTAAAAGACTGATAACTGTAATGTTACGGAGAAATCACAACAAAACAAAAATCTTCATTGAAAAACCAAAACGTAGTTGAGCAAATATACACTCAACACGCAAAAAAACAAGAAATATATACAAACTATGTTAATTAATTTAATTTATATATGTATATATACAATAGGTATACACACACACACACAATACAGCTCTTTTTGTTTATGTTTCCTTGTTATATTTTTTAAATATAACACATGTTGAAAATTATTTTTAGGGGATGGATGTGTTGCTACGTTGACCCATTGCACAATAATACAAGCTTTACGAGGCTCATCTTCTATTTTAATAGCTCTTCCTCATAACCAATATGACCAGCCTGTTTACAGGCATGCAAGAGCTGTAGACGTTCGACTAATGTATTAGGATCGTTCCATTTGCTATTTTTTATGAATGGTTTCAAAAACTCGGGAAGCAGTTCATCATTATCAACCTTCACCATCATTATAATGATCTATATAATGATCATCATCATCATCGACATCATTACCATCATAATTTCCACCTGTATCCACAGTCTGTTCAATGGTTTGAGTTGCCTTTGATAGTGTTGAAAGCTTCTTTTTAGATGTGCTAGAGTGCTTTAACATTGCTATGTTATTATTATCACCATCCTTTTTACCTTTCCCCGCCCACATCTTGATGGGGTATTTTGTCTCTGATAGAGTTGAGTGCTTTTGAGATGTGGGTGTGTGTTTGAACATGGGTTTTACAGGAGGTGTTAAAGGTTTCTCATTAAACAACTCGCTAACAGCATGAGTGCGTTGTAGTGTATTAAACTTGAGGTTAATATTATCTTGAGCAGCACTATCTTTTTCTTGGACTTGGTTTTTTGCTTTGGTTTGAATTTTCCTTACATTTATACTACCATGATTATTAGGTTTACAATCATGATTATTTGAAGAAAGTATGTCTTAAGCATTCCTCGACACTGTTTCGATCGTTGCTTTGAACAGCGCCAAATAACAGTTCCATTTTTATTGCATCGTTTCACAATATATGAATATCCTTTATAGTATGCATAAGGCTTACCATACCTACTGTCGGGGAAATAAGTATAGTTACTCGAGTTTAGAGGTCAATAAAACCTTTACCCTTAGTCTTACATAAGAACAACCTACACCAACATTGTCCCTGTTTTATTTGTCGTTTAACGATATAGAGTAAATATTTGCATTATATCTCGTAAAAATTTTATAGCAGATTGAACAAAAAAAGTACCTGTTTTTCTTACCAAGTTCACGGAGCGCTCACTTAGAAGGATCATTACGTTAAAAGTATTGATCAAATCGTAACGAAACTCTAATACTTCTTAAAAGAACTTATTGTTAACGCGTATATGAAGTTTTAATCTGATCTGACGTTTCTTTAAATAGTTGTTGTGAATTTTGTAAAACAACTTTTTCTCGGGCCTGGGTGGTCATAGCAGTATGAAATATGGCTTGTTATGAGGCTCATAGCAATGCAAGGCTAAACAAAATCTACATTTTATCTACTTTTGATAATTGCTTTTATATCGATTGATATTTTTATCAAGTGGTTATGTGAGAAGAATATATCGTAGCAAGCGACGGGAACAATGCGCTCGGTCGAGGAAACTCGTGCGACGTTGTCCTGTGAAACATAATACGCTCGCGTTCCAAGCCGTCAAGTCTGTGAATTTCTGTTGTTGTTTTGTAATTTGTGTTTGGCCGGTATTACACTACCAAAGAAATTTGTCAAATAAATGTTATCAAATATTTTATAAAACTGAACCTTCATCACAGTAATACAAAGCAATTATCATACCATTACACTACATCAAATATGTTATCATAGTTCACCAAAATGGATGAAGGACAGTTCCTTGTTCACTTAACAATATTATGGTAGTTGAAATTCTGTGGTGGCAATACCGGTATGTAAAAGAAACGTAGAGATAAAGGGAAAGTCTATGGGTTAAACCATGGGTCGCTCACGTAACAAGAAATATATTATTTTATACGTGTAAAATCTTGGTGAAGGAGCTGCAGTACGAGGACTTGAAAAAATACATTAATTAAAATAAATTATAAACCATAAGTGAAATTGACGAATTATAATACAAATATTATAATATATATTCGCCTCCGTGGTGTAGTGCTCAGCCTGCTTGACTGCCACCCCGGAGGTCCGTGGTTCAATTCCCGGCTCTGCCACGAAATTTGAAAAGTAGTATGAGGATTGGAACTGGGTCTACTCAGACTCGGATGGTCCAAATGAGTAAAGGGAGCTTCGATTCCCACCTCACCCATCTTCGAAGTGGTTTTCGTGGTTTCCCACTTCGTCTCCAGGCAAATGCCGGGATGATACCTAACGTGAGGCCACGGCCGCCTCATTCCCTCTCCCTCGCCTATCCCTCCCAATCTTCCCATCCCTCATAATGTTCCTGCTCGCTTTGCAGGTGAGGCCGTCTGGGCGAGGTGCAGGTCACTCACCCCAGTTGTTTCTCCGATCCCGAAGTTTCAAAATGGAGGCGGTAAATGTGGGATCCATCGCTGAGTCCGAGTGAATAGCCAACCCTGGAGGGTAATACGACTAAGAAAAAAACGAAATAAAAAATAAAATACACTATCATTCACGTCTATTTAACTTAACTATTTAATTCTTCTTTATATCCTGAAAAATGCGTTCGTTACGTACAGCGCTAATATCCTCTGCTAATTTTACCTACAAATTAGAGAAACGTGTCTTATTTCATTTCCGCAAGAAGTGAAACATTTCCCAACACCTTTTTAATGAGGGCTTTGGACCTCCATTGGCAGGTTTAAAATGGTGTGTCAGCTGAAAAGCTATTATTATAAGATTAATTGTTGGAAGTAATTTACACTTTTAGATTATAAGATTATAAAACTGCTCCCTTACTAACCGTCTGAAAAATCACTGCCCGATGAATCAGATAAACTGTCATTTAAGTTTATAACAAGTGGCTCAACAACGGGGACGTCTTCTGTTAGCCCATCCTTTTCCCAGTAATGTTTCTGTATTTTTTTGATGTCTTCGATGCATTTTTTCCATAGCTCCGATGTTACGGACCTCAAGGGTTCTTTACAGAGATCTCGCATCACCTCCATTGATCTTCCTCTCTCCGCCTGGTTACTCATATTCACTTTAGCTATTTCATTTTTCACGTAGGACCAAACCAGCTCTATGGGGTTTAGCTCACAATGAGCAACTGGCAGCCAGACGAGTTCGATGTCAGTACGAACATTCTTGATTATCTGTTCCAGCTTCTTTTTAGGTGCCCTGAATTAAGGTTTGGCGTGAACAATTAGCTCTGCTTTAGTCATACGTTCATACTTTTGGATTCTGGGAGGAAGAGGAATATCTTTCATTTCAGCGGCACATCTCTTCACTGTGGATATCGACCTTCCAATGCACTTGGATACTTTTTGCTAAACCCTCTTATCATTATTACTTTCTCTCTCTCGATTCTTAAAAAAAATTGCACTTATAATCATGGCAAATTCTCCCTCCGTTAACTGCGGTTTAGTTGGCATGTTGATCGATGTGTAGAAGTATTACAGACAGTGATAGTTGCTGCTTGTTGCTAATGACTAAGGTTCGGATGTTAAGGAAGAGTCAATTTTTTTTCCGAGCTCATTTGACCCGAAATCAGAAAAATAAGTTTGAATGACGTGTCTCTGACCATGTTTAAAGCAATTTGATGTTGCCTATAAATGCATAATTCGGCCATTTTTAATGTTTTGGTCTTATTTTAGTGATATCAGGTCATATTTGTTATAATTTCAGCATTGTTGTTTAAATTGAGGCGTCGTTAACAAGGTACGTGTTATCTGCGTCGAGTTTCAAACACAGGATATATTTTTCTTTCTTTTCCCGGAACAGGCAGTTAGCAGTGGAGAATAAGTTCTGCCCTAAAACGTCCCCATACGGGAGAACGAAACGCATCAGGCGAAAGCCTGGACAAAATAACTACTGTGGTCAAGAAAATTAGACTGAAGCGGTGCGGGGTAGTGGGCATGAAATACGTGACTAGAAAACCAATGTAGGTAGCAATACATTAACAATTTTTATTTCTAATAATAAATTTATAACCAATAAACAAATTGCACTTAAGTGCTTATCACAGAAATGAACAATTATAAATGTAGCAAAGTGTGAGGGCCTGATGACAGAAACCCAGATTAAAGAAAGGTCCATGAAACAAGCTTGCTTGATTGGAGAGAAGTTGAGCTTAACATAAAAAAAGGGATGCACTTTATAAAAAGAGAGAACCATAAAAAATGATTAAGAGTGTAAAATAACTGGTATGATATAAGTTCTTCATAAAAGTAAACTTATCTTTGAAGAGCCAGCTCCTTAAAAGTTCCAGCTAGCACACGTTGATTTAAAAGTCCTCACGGTTTCTTTAGAAGGAGGCGTACATGGCCTAGAGATATGTGCACCATTGATAAAATGTCAACTCTCTCTTCTTTTCTTGAGAAGGAATGACATTTATAGCTTCCAAGTGATGATCCAGCAGTATTTCGAAAGATGATTCAAAGTATCCCATCTAAGGTGAAGGTGAAGAGTACAACAGCTGGCAATTAGTCTTGCCATCTTGAGTAATACGTCATGGTGCAGATCTCGTGACGTAACTGCTAGGTAGCGTAGAGACTAGCGATGGTGTCATGAGATGCAGTAGCGGTGACCAGCAGGTTGAAGTAATCAGAAGTGGCGGTTGATCAGTAGTGGTGAAGAACGCCAGCAAGTGGCGTCTTAAATAGGGATCATGGAACCCTCTCGAAGCTGGAGATCGCCCGACTGGACAAAGACCTGCCATTGGTCGAACGAAAGTCAGGGTGACGTCAGTCGACACTACTCAGCGGACAGTGGATCAACCAGTAGATGTCCTGTATGTCGGGAGTGAGGACGCTTGAGGTAGCGAGCGACTGAAACACTCGAGGTGAGAACTATAATATCTATGAATAAGTGATTGATAACAAGATTATGCATATGGTTTAAGCAATTAATACATTGGTAAAGAAATAATTACCATTCGGGGATCTCGGTAACAAGAAATAAAATTTGACCGACAAATGGGCCAAGCTAAACATTGAAAGTATCACAAAAGTGATCATGCTCCGAGAACTCCGAATGAAAACAAACAAAAGAATCAGTCAAAGCAAAACATGGATAACAGACGAGGAGAAACTAAGACTCGAAAGGCAAAACAGAGATAGCAGAGATGGGTCTAGTATAAAGACCTTTACTAGTTAAAACATCAACAACTCTGACGCGTTTATCACGGCCAAAGTGGCAGTGAATAACTCTGCCTAGGTTCCACACGAGAGGCGGAGATGGGTCTCGAAGAAGAGCCATGTCTCCCACTCGTACATCTGGTTGAGGAAGCCGCCATTTCTCACGCCTATTTAGCAAGCTGAGATATTCTAACTTCCATCGGCGCCAAAAAGAACAGCGCAAAGATTCTACTTTTCTCCAAAAGATAGGTAAGTTAGGATCACAGCGTCGAACCAGCAAAGGCGGAGTAGCAGCAAGCGAACAGCCAATCAGGAAGTGACTGGGTGTTAAAGGTAAAAGATCCTTAGGATCGTTTGAAAGAGGGGTCAGAGGTCTGGAATTTACAATACCTTCGACTTGAATAATTAAAGAGTTGAATTCCTCATAAGAAAGTATGGTAGGACCAAGAGTTTTCTTAAGCTGTCTTTTAGTAAGTTTGATGCAGGACTCCCAACGGCCCCCATGATGGGGAGCATAAGGCGGGGTGAAATGCCCTTTGAAACCTTTAGCATAGGAAAAGTTGGAATTTTTTTCTTTAGCAGAAGGGGAGCTTAACACCTTTTTCCAGAGATCAGAAGCGCTTACAAAAATGTTTGCATTATCTGAAAAAACTTCAGATGGAACACCCCGTCTAGCAGCAAATCTAGAAAAGGCGGCCTAAAAGTAGGATACAGAAGCGTTCGTAACCAACTCAAGGTGGATAGCTCCCGTCACCATACATACAAATAACGAGATGTAAAGTTTACCTAAGATTTTGCGCTTAGATGAAGAGGGATTAGTCTGATATACGTAAGGACCTGCGTAATCGATCCCAGTAAGAGCGAAGGGCTTACTAGGTTCTGAACGAAATGGAGGTAAATTACCCATAATCTGCGTGGCGGGCCGTGGTTTAACCTTAAAGCAAGGTATACACTTTTTGACAACAGAAGAAACCTCATGAACGCCATTGATGATCCAGTAAAGTTCACGAATTAGACAGAGCAAGGTGCGAGTGCCAGCATGAAGGTGTTTATAATGAAACTTTTTTATTATAAGGGTAGTGATAGGATGCTTTGAAGGAAGGATGATGGGATGCTTTTTCCCATCCTCACAACTAGACATAGCTAATCTTCCACCCACACGTATTATGCCGTCCTGGTCTAGAAAAGGAGTGAGTGGTGAAAGCCTGCTAGACTTGGGTAAATCTTTACCACTTATAAGAGCTTGCTTTTCAGAAGCAAATACTTCCTGCTGAACAAGTAACAAAATCTTGCAAGTAGCAAATTCTAACTCTACTCTGGAGAGAAAGGGTTGAGGCTTCAAAGGTTGATCAATTACTAAATATTTCCATCGGAAGATATAAGACACTACACGAATCAATTTATCAAATGAAGAGTATCTATGAAAAAGGCTAGTAGAAGTAGAAGTAAGATGCGACGCGACAGGGTCATTACGGGCATCAGGTATTTCTTCTGCAAATTGATTAGCTAAGCGAGGCCAGCAAGATGATTCCTGACTTAGCCAAGGAGGACTATTCCAGTACAGGTCTGAAGAAATCAATTTTTTAGGCGTGCAACCACGTGATATTATATCCGCGGGGTTTTCACGGCTAGGAACATGTCTCCATTGTTCAGAATGAGAGACTTCATGAATCTTAGAAACGCGATTTGCCACAAAGGTATTCCAATGAGAAGAAGGCTTGGAAATCCAAGCTAATACAATAGAAGAATCGCTCCAAAAAAATGTGCGGGAAAATTTTAACTTTAAACTGACATTTAGTTTAGTAGCTAATTCTGTTGCCATTAATGCAGAGCATAATTCTAATCTCGGAAATGATACCGTTTTAAGTGGAGCAACTTTTGATTTAGCGCACACTAAATTAGAAAATCCAGGGAAAGTGGCTGAGGAACGTCCTACTATGTATGCACAACAGCCATAAGCCCGTTCTGAACTATCAGAAAATACATGCAGGTCATACTGCTGGTATAAGGGATTAGAAATTAAAGGGCGGGGTATAGAAACCTTGGAGAGATCCAGCAAACTGCTGAGATACTCTAACCATTCTTCTACAAGAGGAAGGGGGAGATTTTCATCCCAGTCTGATTTTAATGACCAAAGCTTTTGCAAGAACATTTTTGCAACAATAACTATAGGAGCAATATATTGCAAAGGATCAAAGATCTTTGCGATTTCTGACAGAACTTGTCTCTTAGTTACAGGGGGAGATTCTGACAGATGTGCCTGATAAGAGAAGGTATCAGAAGAAGGACACCAAAAAATACCCAATGCTTTTACGGCTGCTTCATCAGTAGGAATGGCAACAAATTCATCAACTGGGACCTCTGATGAAAATTTTGATATAAATTCAGTGGAATTTGAAGTCCATTTATGGAGCGGAAAACCACCTCCCAGGAGCAGGGACTTCAACTCTTCGCACACAAGGAGTGCTTCAGAAATATTAGGGAAAGAGCACAAGAAATCGTCAACATAAAATGCCGTTTTTAATGACTCAGAGGCCAAAGGATGATACAGATGACCATCTTGCTCGGCTAACATGTGGAGAGACCGAATCGCAAGAAAGGCTGAAGGCTTCAGGCCATATGTCACAGTCTTCAATCTAAATATCTTTATGGGTTTGGAACTCTCATCGCGCCACAATATTCTTTGCAGATCTTGCTGCTCAGAATTTACGAGAATCTGCCGGTACATCTGCTTAATATCTGAGATTACAGCAATAGGAAACCTTCGAAAATTAAGCAAAACAGAGGTGAGATGTGTTTGAATCGCGGGACCACATTGCAGGGTATCATTTAAAGAGATTCCATTGGAATCTGGTGATGAGCCATTGAAAACTACTCTTATATTGTCTTGTGTTAAGGAATTTTTCCATACCGGGTGATGATTTAGATAAACTATTTCATTTAAAGGATGGTCAATTTCTTCTGATTTAGAAATTACCTCCATGTGATTGGATGATTCGTATTCCTCCATAAAGGAAGCATACTGAGTTTTGACAGAAGCATCTTGTTTGAACCGATTTTCAATAGCAAATAGTGCCCTAAGTGCTCTGGAATGCGAGCCCGTAATGGCGGGAGGATTGGGAATACGTGGAAGAGTTACTATAAATCTGCCTTCAGCAGTACGGACAGTGGTTTCCTTGTATAACTTTTCACAAATTTCGTTAGAAGAAGAAGAAGAAGAAGTAGCCTGAACATTCTCAAGATCCCAGAACTTGGTTAGCTCTTGACTCAAATCGGTACCAACAAAATAACAATTCGATACAGTTTGAATAGGATTACGGTATATTTGGCCAGTAGCAATCCAACCAAAATCAGTTTCGCGGAAGAAAACATTAGGAGCAATTTTTACTTTATTGGAATGAAGACATTGCCAAAATACGCTTGAGCTGAAAAGAAGCTCTACGGGCGAAGCTCTGTTGAAATGAGGGTCAGCTAGCTGGACAAAATTCGGGATATTCCAACTTTGAATAGGATAAAAAGTGCCAGGAATATTGTTGCCTATAGACTTGATAATCAAACAATCTAATTGCAACTGCGTACCAAGATTATTAGAGTCCTTCAGATCCACTTTAGCAAAGCTTAAGGATTGCGATTGAGAGCAGTTTATTCCTGTAACCTCTATTGAGGTAGGATGTTTTGGGAGGCCTAACTTTTGTACCAACGATTCATTAATAAAATTGTTGGTAGCGGCATTGTCCAATAATCCCCTGACAGATACCCATTTTCCGTGAGAATTTTTCAATAGAACCTGCACGGTAGATAATAAAACCTGGACTTTGCCAAGCGAGGTAGAACTTTGAGCATACGACTGCGCACTATTTTGAGAAGTCTCAGAATTAGACTTGGTATTGGAACTGCTTGGTCCTGATAACCGTGATCTTTCATGTCTGTGCAAAAGGGAATGGTGTCTAGCCTTGCAATGAAAGCATAAACGTTGTGAACGGCAATTGTTTAACATATGCGTTCCTGACAAACAGTTGAAACAATGTTTTTTGTTCGTAATGAACTTTCGTCTTTCATCTACTGATAAAGATTTAAATTCATCACAATTGTATAAAGTATGCGATTGCTGACACAGACCGCACGTTTGCATTTGGTTCGGTGACCGAGCATCAACAGGAAGAGCCTGTGATCTTAAAATTCTTTGATTAGAACTGCTAACCTTATCTTTTGAGAAGGCTTTTGAATCTGAACTACTAGTTTTTTGATTAGCTATGGCGGAAAAGACTTGGCTTCTGGCCTTCAAAAAGTTAATAATCGCCTCATAAGTGCATTGCAAATTCTGGGAAAGTTCTGTTTCCCAGGCTTTTAATGTATTTGCATCCAATCTTGCAGAAATGAGGTGAACTAGAAATAAATCCCAGTGATTTACAGGTTGGTTTAATTTGGACAATGCTCTGACGTGTAGCTCTGCAGTGTCAATCAACTTACGAAGTGATAAACTGTTATCTGCTTGCACGTTAGGTAACTCGAATAAGCTTTGTATATGGCGTTGAATAGATAAACGAATGTTCCCATATCTATCCTTAAGAAGATTCAGAGCAACTTCATAATTATCACTGGTCAAAGAAAGTGCTTGAATCAGGTTAAGTGCGTTGCCTTGAACTGCCAGACGCAAGTAGTGAAATTTTTGTATTACTGGTATAGAAGTATTCTCATGTACTAAAGAATTGAATAATTCAAAAAATGGTTCCCATTCTATGTCTTTACCAGTGAATTTGGGTATTTCTAATTTGGGTAATATAATGCGTGAAGAAGATGTAGAAGATGCTGCAGAAGTTTGATCTTCTTGTTTTTCCTTTAAAGTTAAAGCCCTAATAAGCTGTTTAGCATCAGCAAATCCCTGATAGTATAATTTTTCAACTTCCAACCTATCACTTTGCTGGTCCGGATGCTGAGTTTCTATACTGCATTGTATCTCATCATATTTCTCAAAGGCTTGTTCATAATTCTTAAGCCTCTGCGAAATTATGTCAAGATTACGCTCTTGGGGTTCGAGCTCCGTTAAGAAAGTACGAAACCGTGTGAGCTTGCCCTTACAAGAGGCTCTGGCGTTGCTGAGTTTTTCATCAAGGTTAGGCATGTCAAAAGTTGTTTGTTACTCACGTCAATATTGTGACTTCGAGTACTGGAAGTCAGAGGATGACAGCTTGCTAGGTAGTAAGGTTTAGTCTGATGCGGAAGAAACCGGCTTAGCTTACGTTTCTCTCCTCCTCTGCTGAACATGCGCTTCAAGCTGAAACGTACAATGCGAATTAGTGTTGAAACACAATGAACAAAAATTGTTAATGTAAAATCCAAAATATGAACTTGTATAGGGATCCAGGGTGCAACAGATATGTTTCCCGGGGGTGAGGCACCAAAATAGTGAAAAGGGCCTGATGACAGAAACCCAGATTAAAGAAAGGTCCATGAAACAAGCTTGCTTGATTGGAGAGAAGTTGAGCTTAACATAAAAAAAAGGGGATGCACTTTATAAAAAGAGAGAACCATAAAAAATGATTAAGAGTGTAAAATAACTGGTATGATATAAGTTCTTCATAAAAGTAAACTTATCTTTGAAGAGCCAGCTCCTTAAAAGTTCCAACTAGCACACGTTGATTTAAAAGTCCTCACGGTTTCTTTAGAAGGAGGCGTACATGGCCTAGAGATATGTGCACCATTGATAAAATGTCAACTCTCTCTTCTTTTCTTGAGAAGGAATGACATTTATAGCTTCCAAGTGATGATCCAGCAGTATTTCGAAAGATGATTCAAAGTATCCCATCTAAGGTGAAGGTGAAGAGTACAACAGCTGGCAATTAGTCTTGCCATCTTGAGTAATACGTCATGGTGCAGATCTCGTGACGTAACTGCTAGGTAGCGTAGAGACTAGCGATGGTGTCATGAGATGCAGTAGCGGTGACCAGCAGGTTGAAGTAATCAGAAGTGGCGGTTGATCAGAAGTGGTGAAGAACGCCAGCAAGTGGCGTCTTAAATAGGGATCATGGAACCCTCTCGAAGCTGGAGATCGCCCGACTGGACAAAGACCTGCCATTGGTCGAACGAAAGTCAGGGTGACGTCAGTCGACACTACTCAGCGGACAGTGGATCAACCAGTAGATGTCCTGTATGTCGGGAGTGAGGACGCTTGAGGTAGCGAGCGACTGAAACACTCGAGGTGAGAACTATAATATCTATGAATAAGTGATTGATAACAAGATTATGCATATGGTTTAAGCAATTAATACATTGGTAAAGAAATAATTACCATTCGGGGATCTCGGTAACAAGAAATAAAATTTGACCGACAAATGGGCCAAGCTAAACATTGAAAGTATCACAAAAGTGATCAAGCAGGTTTAGAAGACCTGATTCCAAGAAGGCGCTCCTCTACGGACGCCATTTGGCATTTTCTGTATGTTAGTGATAGACTACTCTACCTATCCCAAAAATTCATGTCATATTTCATAGTTTTTTAGGTTATATTTTATAGTTTTTAGGTCATATTTAGCTAGATTTTAGGGCATATTTGTTTGCATAAGTTGTACTTCTTTAGGTCTTAAACTTCCGAGCCCTAATAATGACCCAACGAAGAACAAAGGTCAGAGTTTGGTGTGCGTAGGAACGAGCGAGTTCGAAATACGGCAGTCAACTGGCAACTTTGCCAGGCTGCTACGGTACTATCGCCACCCACAATGGTCCGATTAAATATCAATCCATATAAAATCGATAATCAAAAGTAGGTAAAATGTAGTTTTACGTTAAGCCTTGCATTGCTATGAGCCTCATAACAAGCCATATTTCATACTGCTATGACCACTCAGGCCCGAGAAAAAGTTGTTTTACAAAATTCACAACAACTATTTTAAGAAAGGTCAGATCAGATTAAAACTTCATATATGCGTTAACAATAAGTTCCTTTAAAACGTATTAAAGTTTCGTTACGATCAGATGAATACTTATAACGTAATGATCTTTCTAAGTGAGCGCTCCGTAAACTTGGTAAGAAAAACCGCTACTTTTTTTGTTCAATCTGCTATAAAATTTTAACGAGATACAATGCAAATATTTACTCTATATCGTTAAACGACAAATAAAACAAGGAAAATTTTGGTGTAGGTTGTTCTTATGTAAGACTAAGGGTAAAGGTTTTATTGACCGCTAAACTCGAGTATCTATACTTATTTCCCCGACAGTAGTCACAGATACTTCCATATCAACTGTCAAGCATACACTAATCTCTATTAAAGACAACTTGGTAATAACAACAATAGTTTAATGTGGGAGCATATATAGATGCAAAAAGTGGGAGCAAAGGTGGGGGTAAAAAGTGTGAGCAAAAGTGGGAGCAAATGTGGGAGCAAAAACTGTGAGCAAAAAGTGGGAGCAAATATGGCATCAAATCTGGGAGCAAAGCAAATATAAAAAGTAGGAGCAAATATGTTAACTAATATGTCAAAAAATATGCCAGCAAAAGTAAATACACAAGTCAAGATAGTTTAAAGTGCAAAGAAAATATGGAAGCAAATATGAAAGCCAAAGTGGTGTGTTTCTAAAACAACTAGACATAACAAACTTAGTCATAACCTAACCGAACCTAACCTAACCTCACCTAACCTCACCTAACCTAACTTCACCTATCCTAACCTAACCCAACTTCATCTAACCTAACCTAACTTCACCTAACCTAACCTAACTTCACCTAACCTAACTTGACCCAACTTTACCTAACCTAACCTATCATAACTTTACCTAACCTAACTTTACCTAACGTACCTTCACCTTACCTAACCTTTCAACTCTCAGATCAAAATTAAATTCTGGGCATAGTTGAGTTGGAAGCCAAGACCTCAGGGATAACACCCAAGTATACTAGCCGCTACACCGCGAAATGGGCAAATTATCATGCAACACAACACAAAACTGAAAGTTTCCTGTAGTGTAACTCATTGGCTGACAACCGTAGTTCGGAATTCAAACCCAAGACCTGAGGACTTTTGTTTTGAACATTATTAGAAATATTATTCCATTTACATTTTGCTGCTGCATATAGTTATAAGAGTTGGCATTAATATGGGAGCAAAAAGTGGGAGCAAATACGGGAGCCAATATGGGAGCAAAAGTGGGAGCAAATATGGGAGCAAATGTGGGAGCCAATATGGGAGCAAAAGTGGAAGCAAATCAGCTCACCTCGGATATCACCAGTGAGTGCTCATATCAACCGCTAGGTAGCGCAAACATACTTTGCGTGTTGTATGTAACTATCTTACAAAGTTTGACTGCATGCAAAACGTGCTTGTATAAGCTTCGCATATAATTTTAATATACAATTAACACTAAGTGTTCAGAACTAAAATGTATAGCCTTGTCTAGGGTATATAGAGGATCCTTAGCAAGAAAGACTGACTAACCCAGGAGTGTAAATCCTTGCCATATGCAGTAAGCACCTGTTGACAGAATATGGTTCCTGATAATAACTCAAACCATTGAACAGACTGTGGACACAGGTGGAAATTATAATGGTAATGATGGCAATGATGATGATGATGATCATTATGAAGATGATTATAATAATGAGGATGATAATGATGATGATGGTGATAATGATGAACTGCTTCCTGAGTTTTTGAAACCATTCATAAAGATAGCAAATGGAACGATCCTAATATATTAGTCGAACGTCTACAGCTCTTGCATGCCTGTAAACCCTGATCATATTGGTTATAAGGAAGAGCTATTAATAATAGAAGATGAACTTCGTAAAGCTGGTATTATTGTGTAATGGGTCAACGTAGCAACACCCCCCCCCCCCCCCCCATCCCCTAAAAATAATGTTCAACAAGTGTTATATTTAAAAACTATAACAAGCAAACATAAACAAAAAGAGCTGTATTCTGTATGTGTGTGTATACCTATTGTAAATATATATATGAATTAAATTAATTAACATACAGTACTTTTGTGTATATTTTTTTTTTGCATGTTAAGTGTATAGTTGCTGCACTAATTTTTGGTTTTCTCAATGCAGATTTTTGTTTTGTTTTGATTTTTCCGCAACATTACAGTTATCAGTTTTGTAAACTGGGTGATTAATATAGGGATAATGGAATCTTTAAAAAATCACAAGCCTTACAGTTGTAACATATCATGTATAACATGTTACATGTTATCCTACGTTCCACACAGGGATCTACCTTCTTAACAGTGAACTCTGTTGGTCATTAAAATTACCACTTTTAAAATAATTCCAGTGCCAAATCCTGTTAGCAAATATCATATATTAAATATTTTCACGCCATAGAACGACAACTTCAAAATAATTTATTGTAGGAATACCTTTAATGGGACCACCAAACCTTCAAGTATGCAATATACATTCCAGATAGTGCTGTATTTTGGTCAATAGTGCCTCGAGTGCTTACATTAAATAAGAATACAGTAAACGTATAATCATTTAATAAATAATAATTGTTTTCATTAAATATCATATAATAAATATTTTCACACCAAATAATGACCATTTCAAGATCATTTATTGTAGGAATATCTTTAATGGGATCTCCAAACCTTAAAGTAAACCGTATGTGATATACATTCCACATAGCTACATAACAGACAGTACGTCGTGGTATCAATCTGCAGTTCGACTCACACTCGTTACGAGTACAGCCACTGCAGCCCTGCGCAATCAGGTATTGCTACTGCCCACCAGGAGCCAGGATGACGGGGGGAGCGAGCAGCGGAGCCAGCCACTGGAGGAAGGAGCCCAGCAGAGGAGTCCGTGGCAGGGGCAGGGCCAAGCGGGCCAGGCAGCCGCGAGGGAGGAGCACTGTGGAAGTGTGGCCACAGCAGTCTCCGAGCCCGCCCAACCTGGTCACAAAGCCCAGTCCCCACCGCGGGAGAAGAAGAAGCCAGCATCAGGGAAGCCGCCGGCTGAGACACGCTGGGTGCTTGTCAACACGGCCGGCGCACCGCCCATCGTTGAACCTGCGGGCCTAGGGTAGGGGGAGGGCTTGGAACAAGCGCAGTTTTCACTGCACTCCAAGGCTCAACCCCGCCCTCATAGCCCTTCCAACCTAGCCGTGTCCGAGAAGAGGGCAACACAAGGCACGGCTAGCCTACAAGACACCGAGCCCGGCCAGCCCAGCTGGGGTAGCGACGTCAGCCTGGAGGATGTGCAGCTTTCGCCGCGCACTGGAGACAATGAGGTCTCGTCTCCGGACTTCGAGGAGGAAAGCTACTTCGACCCAACGGCCTGGGCGCTGTTTGTCTACTACCGCCCGGGCTATAACTGGGAGTACGAGAGGGCTCACATCAGGAATACCCTCGACTACGCCCACTACTGCATCAGCGGAGGCGCCGAGAGACACCAGGCTGACATCGAGGCGTACCTCCCAACCGGCGTCTTGATCAGGCCTGCCCTGAAAGAGACTGCCGAATTGTACGGGCGCGAACTCCTGGACCTATGGCAGGTCACTACGTTGGCAGGCGCCCAACCAGGGGCACCTGCGGGCATCATCCGAGTCGACAAGCCGCTGAGTGCGGACGCTGCAACGGAGATGGAGCCACCGACGAGGTGGAGGCAGGGACCCAGCCCGGCCCCTTTAGCCTCCACCAAGACGACGCTGACTCCGGACCAGCAGCCAGGACCTCAGGCGAGGCCATTAGCGAGGCAACTCGCGCCCGCCACCAGAAAGGAGGAGAAGCAGTCACCACCTCAGGCGAGGTCTTAGCGGGGCAACTCGCGCCCGCCACCGGGGAAGTAGAGCAGCCACCTCAGGCGAGGTCATTAGCGGGGCATCTCGCGCCCGCCACCAGGGACGAGGAGGAGCAGCCAGTACCTCAGGCGAGGCCATTAGCGGGGCAACTCGCGCCCGCCACCAGGGAGGACACAGCAGCGACGGATGGGGCCACCGAGGAGGCCCCGAAGAAGAAGAAGACGAGGCGCCGTCGCCGCAGACGTCGCAACCCGCGCTCCCAGGAGGGAGTAGCAGGGCACCACGACGCCACCAGCCTGGGACGCCAACGCCGCCCGCGCTTCCGGGAGGATGCGCCAGGGCGCAACCGTGACGTCACCAGCCGCAGCCAGGATCAACAGAAGCGGCACTCAGGTAATATAGGGCCCCACTCAGAACAGCTATTACAGTGTTTCCGCTGCCTGATGTGGGGTCACTCCCAAGGGTCCTGTGGCTCCCCAGTCCGATGTAACCGGTGTTCAGGTGCCCATCACCACACCGGATGCACGGCGCCACGGGACGCGCCGGTGTGCGCCAACTGCCGGGGTGACCATCCGTCATCCCACCGCAGTTGCCCCGTATACAGGTCCATGGCAAGAGCAGAGAGGAAGGCAGCTCGTTCCCGTGGACCGCCCGCTAGGCCCCTGCTTCGGCAGGCGAGGCCCCCACCCACTCTCCGGTGACGGAGGCTCGGTACCAGGGACCCCATGAAGATCGGGTTATGGCGCAGGTGCTTGTTGAGGCACTTGCTTCCCTGCTCGGTAGCCGGAGAGGCCCGCGCTAGCCACGTCAGTGCCGAGTTAAACTGATTCCCGGATGACGAACTGGCGAGAAGTGTGACGTGAAACTGGTGCATGATACCTTCTCCCACTAACACAACCCAACCAATCCTTCCACATCCTTGCATGTGGCTATCACCAATACGCCAGGTTTTACGTATAGGCAAATCTTTTCTTTCTGCCTATGTGGTTTTTCCCTGGCCCTACGCTTCGACCTAACCCGCTTATTTATCCTCAATCCCGCTTCATGATGCCTGGTCGAGTACATAGTAATGGGACAGGCAGAGGTAGCCTCGCCAAACGGCTATCATACCCAAACCCCTATGCTTTCTCTTCTACTATCGTAGTTTAATTGCATGTCGGAGGCAGCAGTAGTAAAGGTCGGCTGCCACGCGAGGGGTGCGGGTACTTTTTCGCCCCCCCCCCCCCCCCCCCCCGATAAAAAAAATGGTATCAATCTCAGCCACCGCGCGCGCTCATTATTTGTGTTGCATTTCAGTTCCATTTGCATTTCATTTCTTAAAACTCACCCCTAAGCCAAAGAATATATATAGCAAGCAAGTGGTAACATGTTACAAATCAAAAATTTTAGAAGAGCTCTCAGGTATTGTATAATATATATATTTTAGAACAGTAAACCTGTTTGTTGACTAGCATTTACTGTTACACAACATTATTTGTGGTAAGCTCTACATAAGTATCCTAAATGTCTCTGGTATAATGTTTAACAAGTATGGTCACATGGTTTGTCTATAGGACTAAGCCTCTGTGGTACATGATTTCAAAAAGAAATGATAATCAGCTTTCTAGAACTGTACTCACTGGTCAATAACCAACATAGTGGCCAAAATGTTTCACTGATTGG
This sequence comes from Meconema thalassinum, assembly GCA_946902985.2. Classification (NCBI taxonomy): domain Eukaryota; kingdom Metazoa; phylum Arthropoda; class Insecta; order Orthoptera; family Tettigoniidae; genus Meconema; species Meconema thalassinum. The sequence continues at coordinate 1,061,044,822 of OX336389.2, read as the reverse complement.
TTAGTCAATTCTTATTGCAAAGCCAGTCAAGACCCCCAAAAAATTAGTCATAGAGTATATATCAATCAACACCATATCATTAATCAAATGAAACCATCTTAAGGTATTTATAAAATTTAATTGCATTTTAGGAACCTTGCAAGCATTTTGCAACCTTGAAGAGGAAATTATAGACAGGAATTGTGAAAAGGAAGCCTTTCAAACATTCAATGTCGTTAGTGTTAGGAACCTCAACGTAAGAGGTTATGAAAGTCTATGTAAGGGTGTGGTTTTTACAGCTGGATGCCATTTCCTGACACCCACATCAGAGACGAGTTTATAGGAGATGAAACTCAGCTATCATGTCGAATGTGGAGCTCCTAGTCTAGGAGAAAGTCATGTTGAGGTATTTGTCTGCAGGGTTTGTGGTAAACGAAAACAACAACAACAACAAAAAAGCATACATGTAAAGGGAAATATTATGGATTTTTCGAGTACATATATTGAATTTAAAAAAAATTGTTTAAATTTCATAGTTTGTAGACCACTTGGCTAAATTTGGTAAATTTTAGTGAATTTTCATCTATATTCGGGTAATTTTATTTGAGGTAGTTTAAACAATTCTTTGATAAATCAATGGCATTTCAATTAATCTGGTAGTCATTTGTTCGATTTTGCTGCAATTTGGTGGAATTTGCTAAATTTGCGGTAAATTTTGTGGATTTTACAAAATTCTGGTCAATTTCACGATAAATCTCAGATATTTAGGTATTTTACAAATAACCTCTGTGACTGTGATGTCTGTATTAATGTATGCCTTTGACTTTGAAGGGTAGGAATGGGAAAGAGGTGGTTACGAACTTAAGTGCATAGTCATTTATATTCACTTTCAGGATGGGATGTTGTGGGAAAATCGAACACTCCTCTTGTTAGTTTTTCAAGTAAGTGTACTCCATGCCACCCTTAAAAAGCCGATAATGAGTTCTAAGCATTGACAGTTTGCAACCATCTCACTATTGTTAACATGGAATGCTCATTACTTGTTATTGTTAGTACATGTTGTCATGTAGGTATGGAATTCATCCAAACATAACATGTTTTGATTTCCTTTGCACTTGTCTGTGGGAAAAACCATGATATTTACCTGTAGTACAAGTGAAAAACCACATGAGTTTGACGTTTAGAAAACTCACCTCACCTCAACCCAACTGTTTGGAAATGCAAATAATTTGTTTTTGTCTTTCTTAGGGGCTCGGAAATCATGGTTATCACTCCCATCACACTATTCTTAGCAGAGTATCTAATACAATTTTGCATACCCCTGGGACCAGTATCAATTTATAAAGGCATGCCATGTGTTACCGTCCTTAAAGCCAGTGATATAAAACAAAAGAGGTCTTAATTTTCCAGCCCCACCCCCTCAAACATGGGCTTACATCTAGTGGTATGCGGGTTGGCGACCAGGGGGGGCAGCTGTGTTAGGCATTGCTTCTACTGAATTGTGCCGGGGCTCGTCTCTGTCTTCTTTCCTTTCGACCACAATTAGTCAACTCTTGTTCTCTACCGACCCTGACATTATTAGGGTATGCAAGACCTAGGGAGTCTCTACCTTTTCCAACTTAATTGGTCGTTGTTTAATAATTTTTTTCTGATACCCTCGTTGTGTGAGGAGGCAGCCTTCTTTTTATTTACATGTTATTTACTGCCTTTTGCTCAACTCCCACTAAAGCTAGGGTGTATATATATGGTCCCACCCCTTGTGGTGCACTCTGCATATGGCTACACTCTCAGGGGGGCATACGACTCTTCAGCTTGGAAGTTGGCGACCCCAAGGGATTCCTGAGCTTGCTTCGGTTTCCCCCCCTTTTATCCATTACTTCTGGGACAGAGCCTCTTCTCTCTTACTTTTCGATGTGCCTTTCATGGCTCTCCTTCCTTCCAACTCCCTCAATCCACATTCTTGAGGGTTGAGGGCCATTTTGTATTATTTTATTTGCCTTATTGTACTTTTGTCATCGATTTATTTTCCTAGTCTATTAGTGTGTAGTTAGTTTTAGTTATAGTTTACATTTTATTTTCATCTTCACCATCACCCAAACCATTAGCGGCCGATGACCTACATGTTAGACCCCTTAAAACAACAATCATTATCATCATCATCATCATCATCATCATCATCATTATCACCATCATCATCATGATATTTATTTGAATTACAGTTATGCTAGCGTGCAGCCAGGTAATAAAAGAGGCCAAGTAATGCAGCTAAGTATTGACATCTGCGGCTCCGGTTAAACTCCAGTTGCACAATCAGCCAGACAAGAAATCTGACAACACTGCACTGCTCTTATCAGCAACTCTCACTAGTTCAGCAAGCTAGTGTATGTTTGCAGACTGGAGCTAGCGAAAACATTAAAGCATGTCTCTCTCTCTCTCTTTTATAAAATCCATTATTTATTATAATATTATTATAACTTGGCAGTCATGACAGAGGCCCAGGTTCGATTTCAGCGCTCTACCAAGACATTTTATCTCTGGTCTAAAAGCTGGAACAGGGTACACTGAGTCTTGACAGGTAAAACGTTAGGGTCAATTCATGGGCCATGCCAAAGCCTTCCTGACTTCTTCAAAAACTCATACAAGTATTTACAATTAGCCTACTGGTTAGTTACCTATACACACATTAATCAAAAATTACCTAATAATAATAATAATAATCCTCCATACACACATCCATTAAAGCATGGTTACACAAAACGCTTATGCTTTTAGATGTTTAATACCTTTTTCCCCTGTAACATTACTATTCCCTGTTTTAAAAGTGAAATAATCTATCGAGGTAAAAGCGTATGTCATCACCTATTTTTCAACTATCACACCTAATTTTAGTGTTCTTAGTTTGCAAGATATTTTTTTTCAATTGGGGGTAGTTTTCACCTTCCCCTACTATTTCTCATCAAAAACAGAAGATCTTAGGTTCAATTATCATTTTTACCAGTTTTAAATGATTTTTACCCTCTGTAAAATCACTATGTACTGATTTAGGGGTGAAATAACCTATCCAGGTAAAAGCGTATGTCATGACATGATTTTTTAAGCTATCACACCTAATTATAGGGTTCTTAGTTTCCAAGGTATCGATTTTTCAATTTGGGAGTAGTTTTCACCCCCCCCCTGCTTTTTTTCGTCAAAAACAAAATATCTTAGGTTCATTTATCATTTTTAAGTGTTTAACACGTTTTTTCCTCTCGTAAAATGACTATTTACTGTTTTAGGGGTGAAATGACCAATCGAGGTAAAAGCCTATATCATTACATATTTTCAAAGCTAACACACCTAATTTTAGGGTTCTTAATTTCCAAGATTTTGTTTTTTCAATTTGGGGGGGGGGTTTACCCCCCCCCCCAAGGGGGGACGTCGCCCCAAGTGCTAGGACCCCTCATACAAGTCCCTAGCATGATTGGTTCGCGAGATATTAACAAAAGTGTAGTTAGGCCCTTTTGACAAAATTGAATCATACATTCAAAAACGGGGCGTCACCCCAAGTGCTAGGATACTGCCTATGGCAAAATTCCCATCAGGGGTTCAGAAAATATTAACAAAGTGTAGTTAGGCCCTTTTGACAAAAGCCGTCAGTGTGCACGCATACAAAAATATATTATTTACCCTGGGTAAGGGTAGTTTTTTATTTTGGGGTGGACATACCTCGTCCATAGAAAAGGGGAGTTCACCATGAGTCCTACGACACCCCATATGTTTAAATCCCATTATTGGTTAGCGAAATACTAAGAAGCGGATGACCTATTAGTTTTTTTGGTTCGTAATAAATATTTAAAAAACTCATCTATAAATAATCATTTAAAAAGCCCGCTCTCTTACGAAAGCCCCCTCCAAGTGTGCATGCATACAAAAATAATCACTACTTCACCCCCGGGTAAGGGTAGATTTTATTTTGGGGTAGACATACCTTGTCCATAGAAAAGGGGGGTTCACCACGAGTCCTACGACACCCCATATGTTTAAATCCGATTATTGGTTAGCGAGATACTAAAAAAGCGGATGACCTATTAGTTGTTTTGGGTTCTTAATAAATATTTTAAAAAACTCATCTATAAATAATCATTTAAAAAGCCCGCTCTCTTACGAAAGCCCCCTCCAAGTGTGCATGCATACAAAAAATAATCACTACTTCACCCCCAGGTGAGGGTAGTTTTTATCTTGGGGTAGACATACCTTGCCCATAGAAAAGGGGGGGCTCAACACGAGTCCTACGACACCCCACATGTTTAAATCGCAATATTGGTTAGCGAGATACTAAAATGCGAATGACCTATTAGTTTTTGGGTTCTTTAATTTTTTTTATAACTAATCTATAAATAATTATTTAAAAAGGCCACCTACTTACAAACGACGATACAAAAAAATAACATGATACACGTCATTATCACTTTTATTAAATATCACCAAAATATCAAAACAACATGTTTACCCCAAATTGCGTTTCCAAATTCCACCCATTTTGAAAAATTACCTCACCATCAAATAGAGCGGAAAAAATACCATCTAAACGATCCCTCACTCAACCCTACTCCTCCCCCACCTCCTAACCTTTTCCCAACATAGCCATGCGTATTCAAGCACACACGTGACTTGCAGGAGAACTGTAAAACGTGCATAGCTTTTTCACCTAGCGACTTCAAATTTATGGTGCGGGTAGAGGGAGTAAATACCAACCATTCATCACAAACAAACTTTTTTGTCAAGTTCACCGTTTCCAAAATAAACACCATTTTCCAAAATTCATTTTCTTTTTGGCCTACACACTTGAAACTTGGTTTCTTCCTGGAGGGCATAGGTACCTTTCATTAACGTCAAACAAACATTTTCACAAAATTCACCGTTTCCAAAATAATCAAAAATTCAAAAACAAGAATTTTCAAAAACCAACACACATTCTTAGCAAAGAGGACGTCACCCCGACGCCAACAATACCTTATTCATTAAAATCCGACCATCCGTTCGCCAATTATCGCCAATGTTCGCGAGAAAGTAGGCTATCATTTTTTTTTCCTCCTACACAATTCAAACTTGCTGTCCACTTAGAGGGCATAGCCACCTTTCATTAACGTCAAATAAACTTTTTTCTTATCTTCACCGTTTCCAAAAAAGCACCAATTTCAAAATCAACAATTTCCACAACAAAAACTACGAGCCTTACAGTAGTCGCATATGATGTGTAACATCTGACATAGAAGAAACCTCACGTGAAATTGTTGATACACCGGTATTTTATACTATTATTGGCACAAATATTAATCTATTGTAAAAGGGAGTGTTTTACAGATATTGTAGTTGATAATACGCAACTCATTTTATCAGATGAGTTGTAGCTTCCACCAGCACTAGCCTAAATAATGAATACGTTGTGGATCAACTGGATTAATAGACGCCACACCGCTCATAACCTTAAAATCCTTATTAACAGGTCCTCTTGATTCACAGACCAACACGTAATTTCATATGGATTCTGTTAAAATGAGTCATATTGATATGATAAACATCGTTTAAAATTATAATCTGGTAGCAAAAGTATCTACCCCGTCCGGGATTCGAACTCAAGTTCTCTTGATTCACAGTGATAAGCACTAACCCCTCGGCTATTTCGACTACGCAAATATTGTGCACAAGATGGTGACATATTTCCACGTTTCAATTATACTGCATTACGGAATTAAGTTTCATTTATATTTTGCTTGTTTGGATAATGTTCCTGCGTGAAATTGAGTTTAAAATGCCTTATGAATAGGCCCTCTAGTGAGTAAAGAGAATGTATTCAGTAATAGTTCATGAAGCCTTGCTCAATTCTCGCATAATCACAACGATCATATTATATTGATGACTAGGGCTTGGATTTTTAGGTAAATAAATATTTTATTATGTAATATATATTTTAAGCATTTTTTATATAAATACATAAATTCCTGCTTTTTACTTATTAGCACATAAAAAGACATAAATTTACATTTCTTAAAATCAGTATGCTAGACCTTTCAGTTTATTGAATTTTTGTTCTGCTGTTACTTCAACGCGGAAGAACCTGTGAGCTATCTAATCTTCATGCAGAGCGTATATCAGCCTGCAACTATGTTATTCTTACTTGTCGCCCCGTGCCACTCACTGTGGAAGCCGGGGATTTCCTTGTCCATAGTCATATTGCACCACGTGCTAAACTTCTCCTCCTCACCCAGCAACCTGGAACCAGAGTCACTCACATGCAGTTTATTTCTGGCTCTGCGAAATTTAAGGCAGTTCTACGATGCCTAAAGTAAAAACAACTACAAGTTATCGTCTGTTGCATAATTTAAAGATAATTTTACTTCTGATGAGGGAGTTCTGTTCTGCCAAACAAGTGGGAAAGCAATCATGGCTGAACAGCGATCTCAAGTTACACAACACCTCAAGGGCAAGAAACATATTGCCGCGGTTTCAAGCCTTTCAGAATAAGTGTTTCGCGATAATCGTCGGTCATTTGTGATGGATGTATCTCGTTGTGTATTGTAATGCTACAGCAGAATAAATTACATTCGTAAGTACAGCATATTGTTTATACAGTATTCATTTTAATGAACTTAATTATAATTAAATATTTTTACTTTTTTGGTCACATATTTCAGGTATTTTTAATACATAAAAACTAAATATTTTCCCGATTTTTAGCACCTAAAAATCCGAGCCCTATTGATGACTGCATTACCGTTATGTGGGTTAATATTTGAATAGCCATTGTGCAGAAACATAATACCGGCAATGCCGACTACTTACAATGTTTGATATTAAGGCATTTTACCATTTAAATACTGATACGAAGACTTCGAACATGTACCATGTCATTTGTTTCAATCACTTGACACCAGAGTTCGCATGAGCGTTTTCCGTTCAGTGTGTCATATACATTCCACATAACCGAGAGTAACGCGCGCTCATTGTTTCTCGTACCACTGCCAGCTGGGTCTTACCACTATCGATCAATCGAGCGGGCAGTGCATACTTCAGTTTTCCTCCACTGCCAGCTAGTACACTTCCGTTTCATCGATCGAGCGGGCAGTGCATACTTCCGTTTACCACCACTGCCAGCTAGTACACTAAGTTCGATTGCTCGAGCGGGCAGTGCATACTTCCGTTTTCCAACACTGCCAGCTAGTACACTTCCGTTCGATCGATCGAGCGGGCAGTGCAAACTTCCGTTCGATCCACACTGCCAGCTCGATCGTTCCGATCCACTTCCGTCCCCAATTTTCAAAATCATTCCCACAAAACCATCCAGCAACCGAGCGGAAAGATGTTACACATCAAAAATTAAAAATACCAACACACATTCTCAGCAAAGAGGACGTCATCCCAACGCCAACAACACTTCGTTCGTTAAAAACCAATCATGCGTTCGGGAGATATCGGCAAAGTTTATATGAAAGTAGGGAGAGTTCCAGCTCTCTTATCATCCCACTACTGGTACGAAACGTTGTAACGTTTTCATTGGGGTGTGTGTGGAAAAACCACCACAAGTCCCACGTTTGAGCTAATTGTAATGTTTCACTAGTGACCCCACTGTTGGGTGATAACTGTAATGTTTACTCCGACTAAGATACGTTGAATTAGTGGGCGCCAAGACCTCAACACTAAGTTGAAATCTAAATTTATATTTATCAACGCCTAGCTCGGGCAGAACACCTTTAAGAATCTTCACACTCAGACCGTGGCATGATTTGATCATTAACCCAACTAACAATTGTATCAGGAGAAGGAATTTGGTCTATATCTAATGCTACCTACTGAAAGCAAAGATTGCATAGTATAGAAATCAATTTATTATATAAAAAACCATTAGTGGCAATTTTAATAATAGTAATGATAATAATTTAAAATGGAGCGTAACGATTTTAATTTTACCACTAGATAATTACGTGAATACGGTGTCGGATGAATTACTGAATTTACTATTATTCCCAAGCTAAATGTTCCTTAAATTGTGATTATGAAACAATGAAGAGAGATTACGTAGTTTTGAGTCAGTCGCGCTTACCATTGGAAATAGCCGTAGCATTTCCCTCGTACATGATGAATCACGAGAACTTCCATCTGCCTTTTGGACGTTGCCTTCTTGTTCGTTACTTGCGGAGATCGTTGTTAAAATGTTGAAGTTAAGTGCTTGATAGTGGTGGATCACAATCCGTCAGCCACCTACGCTGACTCCCTGTTCACAAGAGCTCGCGTATTTCTCATGTCTAATGTGTCAGTTGAGAATAGCAGTATTGAAAAGTTCGCCATCGAACACGAGTACGTAGTCCGTAGACTATGCAAATACAATGTTCAAGTTACGGTCCGATCACAACGGAACCAACAAAAAAGTACGTCCACTTCGGACAGGCTACAAAGTAATAGTTCCTCTCCTCACTGCGCGCGAATATTTTATTGCCTCGCTGGTACCCCCACCAAAGTTCCACTCCTCTGCTACTCGTCTCGCCTGTAGACCAATCACCGTGCGTCACGTTTCCCCTCCTTGGCTTGAGACAGGCGCGCGGGACCTCCAGCACCAACTTCTCCACACTCGGTAAATGTACCGTTCCACACCAATTCGCCCTTTCTTGATACAGCCAGCTGGAAGTGTTCCTCGGTTTCGTCATCGCTTCTCGATAAGAATATTCCAGTATCTGAATTCCCGATGACTCATCTCTTTCGCAATAAACCCTAACTGATTAAAATCCGTAAAATTCCGTAATCATATAATTTTCCGTGATAACAAGAGTTTAGTGATTTTCAGTCGGTCAACACGAATGTACCCAAAAGAGATGGGTTATGCCCTAATCCTGAAATAAATTACATGAGATTAATAAAACACTAGGATGACCAGTTTCGATCGTCAAGCGATCATCATCAGATCCATTACACTTAGGCTACAAAATCTATGTTTGAAATACAGGTGAAAATATTTACAATATGTACAATTATTTAGTTGCAGTATTGGTACTGCAACTGTCAGTGTATGCTAAATGCAGTATATATGTTAGGTGAAATGCTAAATGGTGATAGATATCCGTAGATTGTACTTTAGAGAGATTATATGGTTGTAAACTATGGTTAAACTATAAAATTTTAGGCTAACTACTTATCTGATTGTCTTCCGTATAACAGCTACTCGCAGTTTTCGTGCTCACTGGAACTCACTATGCGGTAGACTGCGAGTAGCTGTTATACGGAAGACAATCAGATAAGTAGTTAGCCTAAAATTTTATAGTTTAACCATAGTTTACAACCATATAATCTCTCTAAAGTACAATCTACGGATAGCTATCACCATTTAGCATTTCACCTAACATATATACTGCATTTAGCATACACTGACAGTTGCAGTACCAATACTGCAACTAAATAATTGTACATATTGTAAATATTTTCACCTGTATTTCAAACATAGATTTTGTAGCCTAAGTGTAATGGATCTGATGATGATCGCTTGACGATCGAAACTGGTCATCCTAGTGTCTTATTAATCCCATGTAATTTATTTCAGGATTAGGGCATAACCCATCTCTTTTGGGTACATTCGTGTTGACCGACTGAAAATCACTAAACTCTTGTTTACTAAGGCAACACTGAAAATATGGCTTCAAACACCACAATGTTTCCGTGATAATGTTGTTCGTAATAATTCGCTTGATAGAGTTTTCTATAAAATCGAAAACCTCTGCGTATACTTATAATCTTTAAAGAAAACGCTCCAAAAAATACATTAATAATAATAATAAGTTAAATGAAAATTATCTTGGCTGAACAAGTTGCCGCGTAAATAAACATTGAATGGCTTCCTACTGACTTATGTCAGTTGCGTAAAATACCCTCGAAAAAACACGTTACAACGTTACATTGTTTTAATATTCGGGATAACTAAACATTTTCGGGGTATTAAAAGCTTTTTACCTTTTACCTTTTACCTTTGTTGGGAATTTTTTTCTGGTAATGCAAACATAATTATGTTTTAGTTTCAAATAGGCAAATGGCGTGTGTAGTGGAGTATTTTGTATTTCATCATTGTTACTGTTTCCAAGGTGAATGAACAGATGCCTTCAGAAACAAGGGCCCAGTTTATTGTGCGTAAATGTAATTTACTTTGTGGGATTGCTAGATTTTCCGAAACAGTATCAACTATTTCATCTATGAGAAATGAGTCCATTATTGTAAAGATAATGATACCATAACCTATAAAATTGGCAATGTGTATCATGTTAATTTAATTTAAGGTGTTGGCTATGAATAACATTGGAAATGGATTCGAAACAAATACTGGGCCATGAAAAGAATCTAGTGCACCGGTAGTGCCACATAAGGAACCAAATACTCCACTACTGAGGATTGGGCGAATATGGAAATAACTAAAACATATCCAGAAGAGGTAAAATTAGCCTATACAATAAGAATGTATTTTTATTTCATTGTGTTATCAAGATAATGACATAGTATGTGTGTGTGTGTGTGTTGAAGCCCTATTTTATATTTTGGGTACCTGGTGCACATACAGTTCCTCCTTCTGCTGTGGACATAATTCCAGGAACTTATGTATAAGGTGCGTTCAAAAAGTAACGTGCCGGAGGCTTGAATGCGCAAACCGGTGATGACATCGGCTAATCGTGGCGTGTGTAACGAGGTGTGGTTCCGACCAGAGCGTGGAAGGTCACAGCCCGTCGCTAGAGGGCACGCGTGCACGTCACGTGACGATACAAAGCAAGCAAGCAAGCAAGCAAGCAAGCAGCAGCATGCATCAATCGTCCAACGCTGCCAGTCGCATTGCATCAGTCACATGGAGGCGTCAAACGAAGAGCAAAGAGGTGTTGTTCGGTTTCTGACAGCGGAAGGAGTGGGGGGAACGGACATTCATCGCCGAATGTCACAAGTGTACAGCGAACACTGCATGTCCCTTGCAAGGGTCAAAGCGTGGCACAAGCGCTCCAGGGAAGGATGGGTGTCGTTGGCCGATGATGCCCGGTCTGGGGCACCCCCCTGCATTACCGATGTCAACGTCCAGCTGGTTGCTGCACTCATTACCCAGGACCGCCGAGTGACAGTGAACGCCATAGCCGCTGTGGTCGGATTGAGCGTCGGAAGTGTGCACACCATCATGAAGGAACGACTGCACTTGCGCAAATTGTGTGCCCAATGGGTGCCCCACAGTCCTCAACCACACCAGGAAGCATGTCGAATGGCCCACTGTCTTGGTCATCTGCAGCGCTATGCCAGGGAAGGGAATGGGTTCCTGGCACGAGTGGTGGCTGGAGATGAGTCATGGTGCCATCACTTCGAACCAGAATCCAAACGACAAAGCCTCCATTGGAAGCATCCAGGGTCACCACCATCCAAAAATGGCAAGGCCATCCACACGAGTGCAGGAAAGGTAATGCTGACGTTCTTCTTTGACCAAGATGGCCCCCTTCTGATACACTTCATGCCGCACGGGACAACAGTGAACGCCCAGCGTTACTCGCAAACCTTGACCACCCTTCGCCAAGTGATCAACACAAAACGACCAGGCAATCTCACTCGTTGGGTCATCCTGCTCCACGACAATGCACGACCTCATACGGCCAACACAGTCGCGGCACTCCTGCAGAAATTCAAATGGGAGGTTCTCGGCCACCCTCCGTACAGTCCAGACCTCACTTCCTGTGATTACGCCATGTTTGGTCCCGTGAAAAGTGCTCTACCGGGCCAACGATTCACCTCGGATGCCGACGTCCAGCTGTACGTGCGGAACTGGTTCACATCGCAGCCCCGGGAATTTTATGAGACAGCCATTCACCGCCTCGTGACACAGTGAGACAAGTGCCTCAACAGCCAGGGCCAATACTTCTAACATACAGGTACTGGTTTCTGTAATTATGCCTCCGGCTCGTTACTTTTTGAACGCAACTTATAGTATCCAGTTAAGTTAGTGAATATGCTTTTTAGAAGAATTGGATGCGTTAGAATTGAATCAGTCAGTTGAATATATGTTCGAAATACCTGAAAGTGTAGAACATGAAGCCGCAGTAGATTCAAATATAGCTATCATTAATGACTCCGATGGGGATAAGATTTCAAAATATGCTTCAGTGTTGACCACAAATGATTCGGTTGGAGAACTAGAGGAATATTTGAATTTTGAATTTGATGATTATAACGTCAAAGATTATGTACCTGAAAGTGATACGAGCTCCGCTAAAAGTGACAATTCTGAATGTGAAGCCATTACTGTGCATACTAGGTGTTTAAGAATAACAAACCAGAAAGTAGTGGGCCTCGAGAAAGGGTTGAAATTAGAATTAATGAAGCAAATGTGGAAAATGTAACAGACAGAAAGGGTATTCATGGAAGGAATTGACATGAGCACAATGAAACAGAATGGTTAGGAACACATGGATGTAAAAATAGTATAAAACGCATACGTTAACAAGAAAAGTGGCTAAAAATGTTGCTATAAACGGAGACATTTAGGTGAGAGCTTCATAAACGTATCGGACCATGTTGTTACCAGTAAAACCTTAAACACCAATTGCACTGATAAATATAGGCTTAAGTGTTCTAGTAGAATTTCTGAAGAAGAAAGGCCGACTCTTCACAACAATTAGTGGAAAATAGGAAGCATTGATCGTTAAAGGGAGTATCTAACACGGTGTATGGAAGTAATACAGCCTGAATATGCTCACAAGAAGTTGGACAGCAATCGGTCATTGAACTACGCTTATTATTTAGAAATTAATGGTGCAAATATGAGGGTATGTAAGATTTTTTTCTGATGAATTGGATATAAGCAGAAAGATGATATTTACTGCCTCTAAAATGAAGATTGATGGTGTGATTGAACCCGATAAATGTGGCTGCCGTGGGAAGAGAGGGAGAGCATAAGAATCCGCTTTAAAAGCAGCTATTGAAACTCATATTGAATCATTTGAAGCTGATGATTCTCATTATTGCCGTGCGTCTTTTACAAAGAAGTTTTTGGATGGAAGCCTGACACTAGCAGCTATGTACCGTATGTATATCAATTCATGTAAAGAGAAATGGCAACCATTTGCAAAATTAAGTATGTATGATAATATTTTCAATACGGAATATAACATTGCCTTTTTTAAGCCAAAGAAAGACCAATGTCCACGATGTGAACGCTATAGAAATTCTTCCCCTGACGAGAAAATTACGAAGCAAAGAACTTAAGTCGATCAGAGAAAGAAAATGATTTCAAAAATGCTCATACAAACCTAGTATTCAGATTTGCTGATTTGACTTACTCTTACACTTTACCTTGCGGAGATGTCAGTAAATTCTACTACAAACGACGACTAGCATGCTACAATTTCACTATCTATAATATTACCGAGAAAAAAGGGACCTGCTACTTAGGGCATGAAGGTGTTGCTAAACGAGGACCATGTGACATTGCAAGCTGTTTGAACAAATACTTCGAAAAATGTGAGGCAGAAGATATGATATTTGAAGCTGACAATTGAGGTGGCCGAAAAAAAATGCTTTGGTTTCTCTGTTTATGTTTCATGTACTCAACTCTGCCAACACCAAGTCTATAATTTTGAAGTTTCTAGTAGTCGGCTACACCCAGAATGAGGATGATAATAGACTCGCTCTGATTGAACGCTCTAAGAAGAGAACCTTAATTGAGGGCCAATTTATATTCCTTCTCAATTGGTTCCAATAATAAGGCTAGCAAAAACCAAAGGGCATCCATATAATACTGTTGAAATGTCAACTGATGACTTCATCGATGCTAAAGGTCTCCAAGAAAGTTTGGGTAACAATTTCAAAGTAAATGAAAATGGGGAATTACTTTCCTGGAATGACATTTGTGTTGAAAAATCAAAACCATATGTGGTGTTTTACAAAACATCGTACACACAAAGGAATACAGAAAGGTGAACATACAAGGTAGGTTTCGAAGGAACGGGAATAACATCCTTCAGTTGAATAAGGCATATCATCAACCACCTGCAATATCTAAAGCGAAGAGAGTTGATCTCACTTCTTTTTGTGAGTCCAACAGCATTCCCCACCAATATTGGCAGTTCTTCGAAACTTTACATTCTGAATAAACACGGAGATTTTGATTCAACTTTGACTTATATGTAGTCTACAGTTATTTGGATAACTTGATGCACCATAATTATGTCGAAACAGTCGTATATTTAAAAGACAATCATTTATAAAGAAAATAGTGTGAAAAGTGTGTAAATGAATTGAAATAATAATAAATAATTTTTTATAGATTGCTATTTTGTCTATCATGCAGCAACAACTAAAAATCCTTTACAAAACAGACTACGTATACCAGTTCAATAGGCAACAACTACAATTATTCAAGATGATAAAATATTTCGGAGTGTTCGGAATATTAACATGGCACCAAACAATTACTTGCAATTGCAACTAAACAATGTAAAAAATCCAGACTGATGTCCTTAAATTCCTAGTTATAAGAGCAAATAATAAATCAGTGAAAAGTTTTAAACCCCATTATCTCAAAACTATGTTTTTTGAGTTGTTCCTGTATTGAATCGATTATATTCGTAATTATTTTAAAACACACATCACGTAATCAAGTAAAGTGGTGCTCAATGGATAATGCGCCGTAACGTGCATAAAGTCTCAAACTAACAAACGTAGTCGGAGCAGAATTACTTGTCAAGATATTTCAGTGCAAGTAAAAAATGAAATCCCTTCCCAATTATTCTAATATAGAAGATTTCTTCAAATTGTATTAATGTAGACCGCTCTGTTGCGTAGTGGCTAGCACTCCCAGCTCTGCCAAGAAATTTAATACTGGTCTGAGGGCAGGAACAGGATATACCCAGCCTCATGAGGCAAAAGTGAGATGAGATGGGTTCGATTGCCACCTCAACCATCTTTGAGGTGGTTTTCCGTGGTGTCCCACTTCTACTCCAGGTGAATGCCAGGATGGTTCCTAAATTAAGGCCACGGCCGCCTTCTTCTCAATCGTCATCTGAATTACAAGTACACTAATACAGCCATCACAGCAACACAGGTTATCAGACAAATTCTACTCACACCGAAGTACACAGGGCTACATGACCACGATGTCGCAAAGTCCCTAAATGAATGAACAACATTAACAACATAATATACAGCAGCAGCAGATATTCCTCACAACACAAGGGAATTGCAACGTGTAAAAGTTACTTTATTTACACGATACAACGCCTGTCTGTCAGCTGAAGGAGAACATTTTCAGCATCTTCTGTGAAGAGGTAAGTTCTTTAATCATGATTTGCTGGTGAATTTACCATTAATTAATGTACTATGTTACGGTTTTTACCAGCGCGCACTGCGGTCCGAGTGCGGTTGGCTGGCGGAAGACAAGCGCGCTTGGTAGCTGACCGCCGGCCCCGCTCCAGCAAAAGAATCTCACTGTATTAATATACAGGGAGTCTTTTTAAATTCTTCGTGACGGAGTACCGAGGTTTAGGAGCGTATGCAAGCGGAGACAGTGAGCACAGTGGCAGCAAGGCCCTGCAAAGGTGAGCGGATGTCATTGAGTGATCGCTTCCGTCTGGTCTGCAGCTGTGTGAGTGTGACCCGTCAGCGGCCTGCTATCCATTCTAAGCATTGACCAGAGTATCGTAGTTAGTTCACGCTTTTGTAGGTCAAAAAGGTGAATTCATATTTCGTCCTGCAATATCTCACGATTCGAATGGATCAGCCTGCCAATATGTGGAGAGTCCAGACAAATTGTTAAGCAGCCGACTTCGGACCTTGAGCGATACATATTGCATATGTGACCTAGTACGTAAGCTACTTTACATTCCACCGATAACAATATGCTTGAGGGAATGCAATCGTAATGAAGATTGAGAGCATTCCAATTGGATCAGACGCAACTGGGTTACGAGAGCATCATTAATTAGTGTGTGATGCTGATGAATTAAAGGTGAGCTCCACTTAGAGTGCAAGCCCAACTGACTTGTGCAGCGTGGCGTCTAGGAAGTGGGCTTCATTCCCTGTAATTTGATATCCTATTTCTCCAGATGATAGCGTAATTATACACACTGCCATTAAGAAAGCGGGGAATGGTATTTGCATAAGATTAGTCAAAGCCATATCCATTTTTTGAATAATTGAAGAATTCACATTTTATGTACGGTACCGTATATTAGTAAACAAACTCTAAACGGTTCGGTACCACGTTCGCTTACTAGTTGTTGACGTTTATGGGCAAAGTCAATTGAAGTTTCGAGATCATGCAACCAGTCAATGTTTAATGCTGAGGTCAGATAAGATAGAACATAAATACAGCAACAAAATAAACTGTTTTGAAATAAAAATCAGTGGCTTAACTAGGATTTGCTTCTGAAGGGGGATGAGCGCACTCAAATCTCAACTAATAAGGTTTTTGTTTTTGGGTGTTTTGGTTTGTGATTATTTTCTTTTGCTATTGAATTTATGTTATTGGATTTTTGCTTTGTGTTTTTGTTCTTGTTTTGTGTTTTTATTAATGGTTTTGTGGTTTTTGTTTTTATGATTCGGCTTTGGTTTTTGATTTTTGCTTTCTGCTTTGTGTTTTTTTTTCTTTTGCTCTGTGGCTATTGTATCTGAGAGATCTCTGGACACAGTGTAACGTTTCGTAGCTAGTGCACAGCTTGCCCCATGCTTGGGTGACATGTTGTAACGTTTCATAGCTCGTGATAGAAAATGAGTGCAGTAAATAGCTCGGTTAATAGGGCGCCAATCTCCAACAGACGGTTGTGAGATAAATTTATATTTATTAAATTGAGATTCTTTACTTTCGGGGGAGGGGCAACAGAGGCTAGCTGCAAAACACCTTATTCTATTATCTTGACTTCTGGGAAGTCTAGCATTGGGTAAATATTGACTGAAAGTCATAGAAGTTAAAAATAATTTATTAACAAACAGGATGAGATGAATGACGTCTTGCGACCTTTCAAAACAGATAAAATAAAAAGGGGAAGTTATTTCTTTAAATTATTGAAGTTAATAGTAGTTACGTCCGACTTGCAACTGACAAATATGCATGAGCTCACCGGGTTGTAGATCTTCATGGGCGATGTTGGCGGAGGTATCTCGTTCCTGAAGTAGACATCTCGCGTGGTCTTCCATGGTTCCAAGTACCAATCCTCCCTGATAAAGCTATCTGCTCACTAATTGCACAGATGCTGTCGCCTAGCTGAGTGAAGGGAATGATTTCACTCGTCTTCGATATTCAGCGCAATGCTGGAAATATCCTAGCTAGATCTCCACTGAGTTTACTAGTTTAACTTTATGAAATTTTGTAGTTGAATCTCAACAAGTGAGGTCCAAGTTTAGAATTTGAAGTGCTTTCAAGTGAAAACATAATAATATTCTTCCTCTCCATACAGCTCTGTCCCGGCTTATATATGGCAATTATATCTCCCACCAGCAGTAGGGGATCTGCCAATTGCAATATCAAAGTATTGTCTACAGAAAGTGACGCTCCTTCCTTATTGGCCGAAGTAAGTCCTTTATCACGCACCAAGTGGCTATATTGGGGTGAAGGTCTCTCCCCCAGTGACACACTTCTATATTGGTGTCATGTAGCGGTATTTTCCGTAAAAATCACAAGGCTGCAGTTTTCTCGTCGTAAAACAATTTATTCTAAAAAGCTGTAGGGTACATTGTTCTGACATCTTTTAGAATTAGCCTGCTGGCTACCGAGGGTCTCTCATTGTTGCGGCTCCCTTCCCACTCTTCCTCCCTCTTCATAAGCGGTTTATGGCGGTTCGAGTGGTATCTATTGTCAGTTGCTAGTTCCGCAAGTGAGCTCAAGAAATATATTTATTGGGGGAGGGGTGGTAAATTTACGGTTTGAAATGTTGGGTCGACGTCTAATTACAAGGATGGATGAAAATGAACATATGATTTTATATTACCCTTAAACACAATAATGGCACTATGGTTACAATCGCACATCAATATAGTTCTCTTATTGTTAGTTCAATTGTTTTGGGTGTGGTGTACAAACACCACAATCGCCCCCATGAGTCGACGAATAAATTGCCAATTTTGAGAATGACTCATCCCCTGAAAACAATTACACAACACTTAAATACATATACACAACACACTCAAATCTTCAGATCAACAATACATTTAAAATGTCATTTCTTTCAATGTTTCCTGTTATCCAGTTTGTCTGAACTTATTTCACTCGAAGGGCGTTGTTTATGGCATACAGCATTTCAACTGCAGAAGGTTGAATTTTACACGGATAATTGCACACGCATACACACGCAAAGTGTTTGCTCTTACAAAATGCAATTACAAGTCGGAGGATAAGATATGTCTTCTGCCTTGTGTAACACAATCTTTCAACAAAAACATTACTCTTCCCAGTAGTCACTACTTACAGAAAATGTATTCTTAACAACACTTCATGGCATCAAAATTAGACAACTTAGCGACATAGTGGTACACTGTATCTAACCAACTACCTGCGCTCCTACCATCCTTATATATCCTTACATTATTTCAATGCGTTACCATTACTGTTATTGTAACACTTTTATTATTATTATTATCCTACATAATCTTACTCACAAATCTAAATAATATTCACGCACTGTATCTTAATCGTAATTATTTTAAATACGCACTGAATTCTTCTCCACCTCATCTAATTACTGTCATCGCTTCTGACATAACTTCAGAGTTCAGTAGTTCTCATTCCTTTCTCCCTCAAACTACTGGTAAACCGCTACTCAATTTATATTTCTCACGAATTAGTCGCATTTTACTTACCTCTTTCTCTTCCTTGAATCCTACCACCTTTAACTCAATTAACTTCGATTTTTTACAAATTTCTTTCAATAACTTTTAAATATTATGCCAACCATCTATTATTATTATTATTATTATTATTATTATTAGTTTTACTTTCATGTGTGCCGGACAACAACACATCACACCATCAACTCGCTATCGCTCATCATCAGTAACATTTACCAGTGGTTTGACTAGGTATTTAGCCTTGCAATATATTTGGCTGTGTTCCAAAACTTGCGTATTAAGATCTTGAAACTATAACTTGGATCATCTCTTGGGTGTACTCCCTCATTACTCTGTTTCCTTGTGTGCATACATTCGCTATTTTTATACTTCAAAACTCCCAAAAACTACGAGTACTTCACGCATTCACGTAGACACCACAAAAACCTCCTGCTCAGAGTTATTAATCTCCTCTGGCATACTTACTTCTCCAAAGCCTTCCTCCACCATAACTTCATTTGGCCACTTACCAACCTGAAACCTCATTGCTCAACGGCATTAAACCTCGCTGGTATCCTTACTTATTACCTCAGTCACGTCATTTACGTGAAATTTACACACACACACATACATACATACACACACATCCATCTCCAAGTACCAGATGTCCTATAGTTTAATACTTCCTTATTTCCATCAGATGTTGGTTATTTCAGACCATGCCTTACCATCCATCACTTCTAAACCACTTCTAAATTTCTCCAACTGTAGTCACTGATGACTTCCCTGTTCTCAAATGAAATTTCTTTTCTGCATATCAATACTTACTTCAACTCATTAATTTTATCATTACTGTACCTCATCTTAAATCAGTCACGAATCTCTACATTATTATTATCATCATCATTATGGTTGTCATAATAGTTCTTATTTTCATTAGGTTACTTACCATTTCTGTTATTACTTTCTCAGATATTCTAAGGATACTTACTTCTGCAGACTACGCCTCTTTTAATACAGTATAACTCGATAAGCGGTTCACCGTCTTTTCCTAGTTTATAAGCACAAGCTTTTATTTGCTGCTCCCTCACTGTATCATACAACTCTGAACTGATACACGATTTCAGGCTTCAAGAATCCACCAAAATTTTAATCTACGCCCCCCACACTTCTATTTAAACAGTGAGCTGACATGCTGCACGACCTTAATCATTATTAATACTCTTTACCTCCTTATTGTAATATTCTTTATTATCTACGTCATAACTCCCTAATTTAATTACATTAAATACATACACTTTAACTACACGACTAAGTCTCCGACCTATCTTTACACTCCACTATTCGTTTTAGATTCCTTGTTCTATTGCTCTCATTTCTTTCTTTCTCCCTGGTTTAATTGTTGCTCTTTCTTCTCTTCTCATAATAATAGTCTCTACTTCCTCATTACTAGGCCTATATTTATCTATAGTAAAGCTACTCTTAGTCTCTCCTCCTAACGTTTCACCTAACATCTGTACTTCTAACCTCCATTCCAAATAGTAATCTTCATCCTTATCTTTATATCTCTTTCTAATCTCATCTAATAATGTGACCTGGCTTTTCCGCTTTGTCCTACTCCTACCGATTTTAACTTCCGTCATCTGCTTTCCTCGTTCACTGTAATCTACCTGCTGGCTTCGTGCTAACACACGCATCTCCATCTCAGCTAAGTTTACGTTACTAGAAACTCCCCCTACTTTAGGAAGACTTTTCCTAATGTTCTGCTCTATTTCCACTATCCTACTTTCAACATTTACTCTAACCTGATTGTTCTCCTCTTTAACAACTGCCTGGATTCTACAATCCTGAGTACCTATTGTTTTCTCTACCTCCCATATTTCTACTCCTAACTGTTCTTCAAACATATTCTCCTCTCTCATTCTCTGATCTATCATCTCTTCCTCCAGTTCCTCAACTCTCTCCTCTAACTGTTTATTAGGCTTACATAATTTGTCATGACCAATGTCTACTTTCTGCTCTACTTCTGATATCATTTCAACTAATCTTTCTTCCTCCTGATTCTGTATTTCTAATCTAATATCATCTTCATACTCTTCCTCCCTTTTCTGTTCTACATCTTGCTCTTTCTCACATAAACTACTATTGACTATTTCTAGCTTCTTATCTTCTTCTGTTTCCTTGTCCAGCACTTGCCATCTTTGGTTGAATTCCACATTCTGTTTTATTATAGGCTGTGATTCTATTTTCTTTTGCCCTAGTTCATATTTTGCTTCTCTGATGCTTTGGGATAGTTCCTGATTCCATTGATCTATTTTCTGACTTAATGTTTGCCTCAGTGCATCGAACATATCTCCCATCATCTTGCGTAATCTATCTTCTAATTCATCATACTGTTCATTTGTGCTTTTGTTGCTCTTTTCTCGTTCGTCCGCGCCCCCCATCGTACCATTCTGTGATTCAACCGACTTGTCTACCTCGCCGAAGCTCTGAGCATTGATACTCCCGCTAGCTAAGTCTTTCTCCACTACCTCTGCCTCGGTACCTTTAACTGTGTTACCACTACATAACGTCATCATCTCGTTCTCATCTCCCATGATTCACTTTATATACTCTATTATTATAAAAACAATTACTTTTATTTCCAAATGCAATTTACTAATTTTATTTATTTCTTTAAGGTGTTTTATAACTTTCGAGCTCCACGTTGAAGTGCCATGTTGTAACGTTTCGTAGCTAGTGCACAGCTTTCCCCATGCTTGGGTGACATGTTGTAACGTT
This sequence comes from Meconema thalassinum, assembly GCA_946902985.2. Classification (NCBI taxonomy): domain Eukaryota; kingdom Metazoa; phylum Arthropoda; class Insecta; order Orthoptera; family Tettigoniidae; genus Meconema; species Meconema thalassinum. Next base: position 1,061,023,267 of record OX336389.2, on the reverse strand, counting down.
TCATAGCTCGTGATAGAAAATGAGTGCAGTAAATAGCTCGGTTAATAGGGCGCCAATCTCCAACAGACGGTTGTGAGATAAATTTATATTTATTAAATTGAGATTCTTTACTTTCGGGGGAGGGGCAACAGAGGCTAGCTGCAAAACACCTTATTCTATTATCTTGACATCTGGGAAGTCCAGCATTGGATAAATATTGACTGAAAGTCATAGAAGTTAAAAATAATTTATTAACAAACAGGGTGAGATGAATGACGTCTTGCGACCTTTCAAAACAGATAAAATAAAAAGGGGAAGTTATTTCTTTAAATTATTGAAGTTAATAGTAGTTACGTCCGACTTGCAATTGACAAATATGCATGAGCTCACCGGGTTGTAGATCTTCATGGGCGATGTTGGCGGAGGTATCTCGTTCCTGAAGTAGACATCTCGCGTGGTCTTCCATGGTTCCAAGTACCAATCCTCCCTGATAAAGCTATCTGCTCACTAATTGCACAGATGCTGTCGCCTAGCTGAGTGAAGGGAATGATTTCACTCGTCTTCGATATTCAGCGCAATGCTGGAAATATCCTAGCTAGATCTCCACTGAGTTTACTAGTTTAACTTTATGAAATTTTGTAGTTGAATCTCAACAAGTGAGGTCCAAGTTTAGAATTTAAGTGCTTTCTAGTGAAAACTTAATAATATTCTTCCTCTCCATACAGCTCTGTCCCGGCTTATATATGGCAATTATATCTCCCACCAGCAGTAGGGGATCTGCCAATTGCAATATCAAAGTATTGTCTACAGAAAGTGACGCTCCTTTCTTATTGGCCGAAGTAAGTCCTTTATCACGCACCAAGTGGCTATATTGGGGTGAAGGTCTCTCCCCCAGTGACACACTTCTATATTGGTGTCATGTAGCGGTATCTTCCTTAAAAATCACAAGGCTGCAGTTTTCTCGTCGTAAAACAATTTATTCTAAAAAGCTGTAGGGTACATTGTTCTGACATCTTTTAGAATTAGCCTGCTGGCTACCGAGGGTCTCTCATTGTTGCGGCTCCCTTTCCACTCTTCCTGCCTCTTCATAAGCGGTTTATGGCGGTTTGAGCGGTATCTATTGTCAGTTGCTAGTTACGCAAGTGAGCTCAAGAAATATATTTATTGGGGGAGGGGTGGTAAATTTACGGTTTGAAATCTCGGGTCGACGTCTAATTACAAGGATGGATGAAAATGAACATATGATTTTATATTACCCTTAAACACAATAATGGCACTATGGTTACAATCGCACATCAATATAGTTCTCTTATTGTTAGTTCAATTGTTTTGGGTGTGGTGTACAAACACCACAACAGCAACTGTCATATATTATTATGCCTTTAGAGATATTGCCTAAGATTATGGAAATACAATAACAATTAAAAGGGATTTTTGCAAAAGCAACTACAGTCCATTATATTTAATATAGTTCTCTGGTCCATCCTATGGTGGTCCCGTGTGGGCGTGCATAGAACCAACTAATATAGTGAAAACAACCATAGTCTGTTTGATACATGGCTGTGAAATGTGGTGAGATCAGAAAAAAACAACCATTGTCCACAGTATTTTGACAAAAATAACCCATGTCCACTATACACTTAAAAAATTACCATAGTCCTAAAATAACAAATTGTGTTATCATTGCTAAAAACTGTTTGTGTGACAATAACCTTAACTTCACTATTCCTTGTGTTGTTTATTTGCTGGTTTTCAACGTCTTTCCTGAAGCAATGCTTTTAATCTGTACATTGAGAAGAGGATTTGCAGCCAAAAGCTACCTTAGTCCAGAACCAAAGACGTTTTAGGCTAATTTTATAATTATATTTACATATTTGGCCATCAGGCCAAGGATCCAAATTCGTGTAAATTAATCTAAGGTAGTCCAAGAAGATTCAACATAGTCCAAGATAATCCAAGGAATTCCAGAAATGCTAGGATTATGTTCCATGATCAATAGTGGGTCATGGTATCAAAACCTTAACAACAGGTGAAGAAATGTAATATATTGGCACATATTCATTGAGGGAAGTTGTGAGATCCTTAGAGATATGGAGACAAAGTTCCAAGACAAAGGAAGATTTCTGGGGCAGACCAGATACATGTTCAGCAGATGTTTCACTCGCAACCGAGTAGAGTGAATCCCCGCCCGAAAGGAAGTCTGCAAGAAGTGCCAGGGATAGCCTCGAGCCGGCTGCGCGAGGGAGAAGAAGCGATGGAAAAGGATGCAATTTATGCGGTTAAGTTATAAAATTAAAAGAGAATGTTTAATGGAATAAAATGCCAGAAGGATTATTGAAGGAATTATGTGCGTAGCATTTGCATAAGGACATATTCATCCTCGGATGACACTGAAGTTGAATTGGTCGCAGACACGAGGGAAAGCTGAGAGTGTCGTGAAATCGACTGGTTATATGATGAGAGAAAACTATGCCACCTTCATTACTGGCGGTCCAGCATTCGAATTTTAGAGTAACGCACATAAATTTGATCTCTATAATTTTTGCAATTTAAGCAAGTCATTTACTTTATAAGACCCCTGCTAAAAGGGGGTGTAAATAGGTATGCATCCGCCCATTGTCTGAGAGATGAAATTGAATAAATTGCCGAAGTGGAAAACAACACTTGGTCAGTTTATTAAATTATTTCGCTCATGAAAAACGTCTCCTCGCCCGTCTGAACCTCGAAAATGCGCGGCTGAGTTTAAAGACAAAAGGAATCGGGGTACCCTAGGACTCATAAATATCATACAAAGACATTATAGTAACACTTTGGTTAGTGGTTCAAATTATCCACGATTTAACGCGCCCGCGAGGTCACTCTCGCATAAAATTGTATCGCGAATGTGCGGAAACAGATTCACATGGTCTAGAGACAAAAGTGTTGAGACTAGTAATTTAACGCACCCACGACGTCGTATCCGCGCCGTCTGAATTGCAATAGTGCGCGAAATAACATACACGTTTTGATAGACAAAGTGTTAGAATTTACGCAAGGTGAGAACGTGTGATAAAAACGTCAGACGCAAGTGCCGCAACGACCAAGAAACATTGTATTGTGTGGCTGAAATTTAAAGTGGACATTATTATTCCAGACTTTAAGGAAGAGCCATACAGGGATAACGAAGAGTAAAGATGACGGTACGAGCAATTGCTGTGATCGAACCCAGGATGCTTGGACTCACCATGTCGAGTTTTAAACAGAAATGGGGTGAGCCTACCTTTTGCCAAAATGCGAGGAATGGACTGATAAGTAATCTTCATGATATTAATAAGTTCTTACTGTAGTGACAGAGAGAAGATCTTAAAAAAATGCTCGGATAAATCAGTGTATTTTTGCTGTACTATAGTATATAAATAGGTTGTGCCCGATCAGAACTTAAATTATGAGCCAACGTATCACGGGCACTTTAATGGGAAATATAGATTTCTGTGTAACCCCAATGGTTAGGAAGTTGAAGTTCATTTTTGAATTTTACGTAGAAACGGGAACGGCAATATAATGATACTCGATATAATTTTTATCCACGATCGTACCCTAACATTAGTGAGGGTTGGTCATATTGACCCCATGTAGGGATGTCTAGGACATCAGCCATGCCATTTTGTTTACAGGATTTATAGTTGGTAATCATGGTCATCAGGTACTGCCAGTTCTGGTAATATGGCATAGTAAAAATAATCTATGGGTATTTGGTGGTGATCACAAGGTTGCTTCGAGAAGTGCCAATGACTCGTGCGAAGTACAGTGTGTTGCTGCAATTTATGTTGGTGTCTTTGAGTTCGAGCTCAGTCAGGTAAGGAGATGGTAATATTCCTCTGTTTATAATATGTGTGTTTCTTTGAGGGTGGTTTGGTAGTTGATCGAAATGTCCACCTTATGTTAAGGGAGAGGTTGTGATACCTCCCGGTATTCATCGGTTGTGAGAAAGGTTTACTCATGTATTCTTCGAGTTTCTACGAATTCATAACACACACTGTTTAGGGGTCATGTGCACGGCTGATACGACGGTACAATGGATCACTAGTTGGTCTCGATTGTTGCCTAGCGCCAGAGTTTATTGATGTGAGAGATGTAATGTACAGGTCAGTAGGAGATGAATTTCACTAGTGTTTTATGTTGAGATAACTAATAATATTGTGTATCCAGCTTCATGCTGAGAGGGGCGTGGGGACGTGGGAGCGTGGTGGCGCGGCGGCCAAGCTGTCTGCCTCTCACCAAGGCGGACCGGGTTCGATTTCCGGTTAAAGCATGTTTTCGATGTGAAATGCCATGGCCTGTGGTTCGGATTCCACGTAAAAAGGAGGTCCCGTGGCTTATGATCGCACGATTAACAGTCACGTTAAACTACAAGCTTCCTTCCTTCCTTCCTTCCTTCCTTCCTTCCTTCCTTCCTTCCTTCCTTCCTTCCTTCCTTCCTGCTGAGAGCTGATATCTGTGAATATTTAGTTATGTTTGTTTGAGGATTGATTACTGATAAATTTGGAAGATTATAGAAGCCTTTGATGCCATTTTAGATCGGTTGATGCTTGAGATTTTAGTATTCAAATGTATTGGCTTTCTCCCATAATCCTGAATATTGGAATTTTGACGTCTGACTTTGTTTTTGTTTACGTGATGTGGAGTTACGTGATGTTGAGGTTGTTGCATAGGTATCGAGTTGTTTCTACTTCTTACGATTTTTGATTTATATAGTTTGTTGTATTGTAATTGTAGTTATTTTTGAAAATTATAATATTTAGCTAGAAACGTCGTGATACGTTGTGCGTGTGTAAATATAACATATTGTGTTTTCACTATATCAAGTAGCCTACTTTATTTCTGCGTCGTTTGTTTGGAGTATTTTGATACAGTATATTTTTAAAAAACATTTTAAACGCGCCATGTGGGTTGCCTACGCACGAGTACGATGTTAAGTGTTTATTTCGTGATGCTCGGGACACGTAGGGTTTTTGTGTATTTGTTGTTGTTTCCTCGGCTCAACCAGGACTACAGTTAGTACCGATCCAAATTAAATCTTTGCCCATTTGGAAGTGGATCAAGCATAGAGTTCTCATCGTGTTCTTAGCTGTACTCAAACGTCAGATTCATACAACACACAGAAATATTGCTCACTGATTTATTTATTTATTTATTTATTTATTTATTTTCTATTAGAGAATTAATATTCCATTTTTAGTCATCATCATCATCATCATCATCATCATCATCATCTTATTTCCCCTTTTCCTGTTGACACTGGGTGGGGACAAATATGGTTCCTCTCCACTTTGTTCTGTCGTTCCACCATTCCTCTTCCGACACAGTGTTCCAATTCAGGTTACGTTTTATAATACTATTCTCCACCGAGTCCATCCAACGCATTCTTGGTCTTCCTCGTCCTCTCTTCCCTGGCATCCGTCGTTCCAATGCTCGTCTTGGTAGCCTTATTTCATTCATCCGTTTGACATGTCCAAACCATCTCAATCTGTTTTGCTTCAGTTTGTCATTTAGTTTCTGTACTCCCAGTTCTTTCCGTATATCTTCATTTCTCACTCTGTCCCTCCTCGTTTTCTGGATCATACTTCTCAGGAATCTCATCTCTGCTGCTTGTTATCTGCTCTCATCCCTCTTAGTCATTGTCCAAGTTTCTGCTGCATATGTCATTATAGGAACATAATATGCTTTGTACATAACTTCTTTAGCCTTACTTGGTATATCCTTGTTCCATACTAGCTCCCGTACCTGTTGGTAGAAAGCACTCCCGAGTTGTATTCTTCTGCTAATTTCCAAATCTAGTCTTCCATCTTCAGTCAGTTCGCTTCCCAAGTATTTGAAGTGTTTCACCACTTCCAATTCCTTATCTCCTACTTTGATTACTCCTTTTCCTTCTTTCTTATCTCTACTCATCACCACTGTTTTACTCTTCTCCACATTTATCTTCAATCCCCATTGTTCAATCTTTTCATTTATTACGTCTAACTGTTCTTGTACCTCCATCCCATCCTCGCCCCAGATCACAACGTCGTCTGCAAACAACATTACCTTCATCTTTGCCCTAGTATATTCTTTCATTGCTGCCTTCATGATGTCATCCATCACCATTACGAACAATAATGGTGACAACACACTTCCTTGCTTTAGTCCAGTGTCAATTTTAAACCATTCCGATGTCCCGACTCTTGTCTTCACACTACTGTAGCACTCCATGCACATTCCTTTTATCATGTCTCTCAGTTCCTTGCCTATCCCCCTATTTGTTAAGCTTTCCCAAACTTTTGTTCTTGGGATGCCATCATAGGCCTTTTCTAGAACAATAAAATTCATTACCATATCCTTCCCATATTCCCAACTCTTTTCAATGTTCTGTCTCAGAATGAAAATGGGTTCCACTGTTGAACTGCCCCCTCTAAATCCAAACTGCTCCTCCTCTATTTGGCTTTATGCCTTTACTCTAATTCATTTTTCTGGGATTCTTTCCATTACTTTGGCAACATGCGAGATTCCTCGGTAGTTACCACACACCTTCCTGTGTCCTTTCTTGAATATTGGCAATATTATTCCCTTTTTCCAGGCTTCATGTACTTTCTTCTCTCTCCACACACTCCTGAGAAGTCTGTATGTCCACTGCAGTCCCACTGGTCTTGCCGCCTTGATCATTTCTATTCCCACTTCGTCTATTTCCACAGCTTTCCCCATCTTCATCTTCCTAACTGCCCATTCCACTTCTGCCATAGTAATGTCTGGTTCTTCTTCTATTTATTCCTCCACCGTTTTGGCTGTTTGCGTAACTTCTCCGCATGCCTGACGTCTCACCTCCAACAGCTCACTGAAATATTATTTTCATCTGTCCGTTATCTCTTGTGGTTTTGTCAATATTTCACCTTCTTTGTTTTTCACGAACCCAGTGTTCACCTTTCCATTCCTTCTGCTTTTTATAATTCCAAACAGCAATTTATTTCCACAATGTAAATCCTCCCTTATTTCCTGAGTGAATTCTTCCCAGCTTTTCTTCTTTTCCTCTGCAATTACTTTCTTGCAATCTCTGTTTGCTTCTATACAGGGTTATTCACCTAAGATGTTACTCGCCAATATCTTCTCAACCGTTGAAGATATCAATATTCTGTTTTCACTTTGGGAATGGTGCTAAGGGGCTCATACATTAACTTATACTCTTTTTTCCTTTCTGTGTGAATAGCTGAGATATTGGTACCAACTTCGTTTTTCTTAATGGAACTATACTATTTTTTGCATACAGGGTAGATGATTTCACTGAGACATATTCAACGGTGTTATTATTTCCCAAATCGGACGAGTACTTTTTGAGAAATCGAGGATTTAAAAATTGTGCTAGGCCCCGCCTTCTTTCGGTGAAGCGTTGTGTGAGAGCGAATAGCTAGTACATAGCTTGTTGGTGCACTTAAATAGCGTCACAGGTATAGTCTGTTTCAAAACAAAATGAATATCCTGTAATCAGAATCGTAGTCGTTATTATCGGACTTTGGTATTTTGGGAAATGTAGATAAATGATGAAAAGAAATAGAAAAATGAAGTTTCATTATTTGTTGTCTAATAAATTCTTCCGTCACTTGATGTTCGGAATAATGGGACGATTTAACAGATAATGGCGTACATTGTTTTTAATTTCTTATAACATGTAGAATAAATAGGGTTATTCACTTAAGATGTTACATGGAAATAACCTCCAAACCATTAAATGAAGGACGGAAGATTGTAGTTTTACGTGACCATGAATCTTGCGATTATGAGCCACGGGACCTCCTTTTTACGTGGAATCCGAACCACAGGACATGGCATTTCACTTCGATAATCTCACATGCATTGACCGGGAATTGAACTCAGACCACCTTGGTGAGAAACAGCTTGACCACTGGATCGAGGCAGAGCCAAGAATCGAACCTCGGACCTCCGGGATGGCAGCTAAGCACGCTGACCACTACACTAAGGAGGCGACCTCTCCAGACATACATGACTAAAGCACTGGAAGGGGTACAGAGAATAGTTGTTGTTATTTCATTTCCGGGGCTTGGACATCGTGGTCATGTAGCCCCATGTGCTTGGGGGTGTGTGTACTGTATTTATGTTAGAAAATGTCTGATAACCTGTGTTATTGTGGTGTCTGTAGTGGTGTGCTGTATTCCAAATTTAGGTGAGGAATTGGGACGGAGGTAGCCGTTGTCGTCAGTTAGGAACCCTCCCGACATTTGCCTGGAGTAGCAGTGGGAAACCACCGGAACACTTCCAGGATATCTGAGATGGGTATCGAACCCACCTCTTCTCAGTTTCCCTAACGAGGTGGAGTGTACCTCGTTCCAGCCTTCCGACCAGAATTAAATTGCTTATCAGAGCCGGGAATTGAACTCAGACCACCACAGCGACAGTTAAGAATCCAAGCCGCTACACGTGATTAAGAAAGTCGACCGGGTACGGAGAAGAGTGACTGTTTGTTGTTACAGTATTTCATTTCCGGGGCTTTGATAGCGTGGTCAGGTAGCCCCGTTTGCTGTGTGTGTGTGGTGAGTTCGCCAGTAACGTTGCACACCCAGGGTATTTATGGTACATCACATTATGTGTACGATAGTTTACAGTACATGCCTGGTATCCATCCGTTCTGTGGCTGGCATCACACCCAGGAACCTGCTTGCCCGATTGCACGCTGTCTGATGCGGCATGCACAACAGCTTATGTTGTTGTTATTGATATCTCAAACAGTAACTGTCCGATTTTGAAAATACTTACATATTTAAACTTGTACGCAGTCGAACATTTAGACCAGCCGTATGAATTCGTGCCGTTCCATTCAAGATATGGAGATCCTCGGTTATTACTTACCCCATGAGAACAAGTAGCACATTATTTCCCATCCCCTGTGCATCATTAACGCATATGAAAACAGAATACCGATATCTTTAATGGTTTAAACATTATTTCCATGTAACATCTTAAGTGAATAACCCTATTTATTCTACATGGTATAGGAAATTAAAAACATTGTACACCATCATCTGTTAAATCGTCCCATTATTCCAAACATCAAGTGACGGAAGAATTTATTAGACAACAAATAATGAAACTTCATTTTTCTATTTCTTTTCATCACTTATCTACATTTCCCAAAATACCAAAGTCCGATAATAACGACTACGATTCTGATTAGCCTACAGGATATTCATTTTGTTTTGAAACAGACTACACCTGTGACGCTATTTAAGTGCACCAACAAGCTATGTACTAGCTATTCGCTCTCACACAACGCGTCACCGAAAGAAGACGGGGCCTAGCACAATTTTTAAATCCTCAATTTCTCAAAAAGTACTCGTCCGGTTTGGGAAATAATAATACCGTTGAATATGTCTCAGTGAAATCATTTACCCTGTATGCAAAAAATAGTATAGTTCCATTAAGAAAAACGAAGTTGGTACCAATATCTCAGCTATTCACACAGAAAGGAAAAAAGAGTATAAGTTAGTGTATGAGCCCCTTAGCACCATTCCCAAAAGTGAAAACAGATTATTGATATCTTCAACTGTTTAGAAGATATTGGCGAGTAACATCTTAGGTGAATAACCCTGTATATTTTACTCTACTTTCTTCAGTCTTTTTTGTTTTCCATTCCTTCCAAGCTTTCTTCTTCTCTCTTACCTTTTCTTTCACTCTATCATTCCACCATTTTGTCGCCTTTTCCCGTACCTTTCCTGATGGTCTACCACATGTTTTCTCTGCACTGTTTACAAATGCACTCTTAAACTTTTCCCTTTCTTGTTCCACATGGGTAATATCCGTCCTTGGTATCTGTTCTTGCAATTCTCTCTTAAACTCTTCTGCAGCCTCCTTTTCCTTCAGTCTCCAGACATTCATCTTTCTTTCCCTTTTTTCTGGTAATCTCATGATCTTTCCTACTTTTAATTTTGCTACCACTGCCCTATGGTCTCCTCCAAAGGCTTCCTCTGGTATGGCTGTGACATCTATTAGCTCTTTCCGATGTCCTTTTTCGACTAATACATAGTCTATTAGAGTTTTCGTTCTTCTATCTCCCCATCCATACCTCGTTATCTTCTGACTATTTTTCTTTCTCAACCACGTATTCCCTGTAATTAATTGGTTCCGCTGACAGAAGTCAATTAAGAAATCCCCTTCTGGATTTTTACTGCCATAACCATATGATCCCAAAATCTCCTCTCTTCCTTGTCTGTCTCTTCCCACTCGTGCATTCAACTCTCCCATTACTATTATTTCCTTATCCTCTATATATTTTTCCACATTTTCTAGGAATTCTTCCAAGTTCTCCTCTTTATTCCCCGTTTGTGGAGCATATACTTGAAAAATTATTGTGGCCTTGTCTGGAACTGTATCCTTCCTATGATTAACCTGTCACTTATCTTCTTCACCTGTTCCACATACTCTAAGACATCCTTTCTTATAATCATTCCTACTCCATTTTTTTCCTCTTGTCCTCCACTGTAAAACAGCCTGCATCCTTCCTTTAGTTTTCTTTCCCCTTTTCCTTTCCATTTCGTTTCACTGAGACCGAGGATGGCTATATCCATTTTTAGTATGTGTCTCTAATTGATGTTGATTTAACATTTTGATTCTTGAGTCTTGTGCCTTGTATAGTGTCATTAAAATGTTGTTAACTAGAGACATTGGCATGTGTGATTCATGTAGTTTTGCCCATGACATCCCCTACCTCAGGTTATCCCCTTAGATTAAGTGAACCGATCACCTCTGATATCCTCGTGCTCCCATCCTGAGGTACCTGACGGGTGCAATATTAATGTTAATTAACATATGGAGCAAGGAGTAACAAAATGTGATTTTTATTAGAGTACAAGTTTTTCTTCATTGATATAAGAAAGGGCAAAGGCAATTTCAGGCACTCTCACAGTGACAGAAAAAAGTTTCAATATGGCGAAGAGATGACCTGACTTGTTTACTGCAAAATGTTTGCTTCCTGACGCCAAGCGTCCTTCAGCGAAGCCAACTCAGGTGTAATGGACAATATGTGTACGTTTGCCATCGTGTTGTGTACGCGCGAATTGGGATGGCCCCAGCTCAACCAATGGAATCTGTATCCGTTCCCGCCAGCGTGAAAATGCACCAAGTTTTGCTTCCTGTACTTAGCGTGGGTTGGGTGATCACGGACGTGTACTATAAGTGAAGTGACAACCGACCGACACGTATTCATATTCATCTTAATTAATATATATATATATATCCACAAGAACAACCGCCTGGCATGCCGGGAGACCATAATGATCCAGAATAACATATACGTCCGTTGTTGGCTCTACATACTGTATACATTACCATACACCACATTAAGGCTGTGCGGCCGTTTCTGCTGACAGTCTCTGGACAAGAGATGGCAGCACTGCTGTCCCTTGCAAGCCACCGCATGTGAATAGCGACTTCCCCTCCACCCTTCCATTACTCCTCATTCGCACACTATCTTCCCCTCTATCAGTTGAAGCCTTCCTTGCGAGTCGCACAGCGATCTGTTTCCGAGTCGTAAGCTTATTGCAACCTTGAGATCTGTCGTCCAGCTGGATAAAATGGGTCCGGGCGTTTGATTGATAGGACTATGCATTTCAATTTTCTTCTGCTACAAGGGAAAATATTAACTTACTTAGTAAAGTAGCCTCCGTGGCTTAGGCGGCAGCACGCCGGCCTCTCACCGCTGGGTCCGTGGTTCAAATCCCGGTCACTCCCTGTGAGATCTGTGCTGGACAAAACGGAGGCAGACAGGTTTTTCTCCTGGTACTTCGGTTTTCCCTGTCACAATTTCATTCCAGCAACACTCTCCACTATCATTTCATTTCATCTGTCATTCATTTAATCATTGCCCCAGAGGAGTGCGTCAGGCCTCGGCAGCCGGAGACTCGAAGCAGGCTGTGGATTTTTCATTTCTTCATTGTTAAGTAAAGTGCCATGTGTTCAGATTATCTGTAGCACGCCAGGTTTCCTTTCTTGTAATTTTGAAAAGAAAATCGAAAAAACATCAAAATTGGCAAAGTTTATCATTAAAAAAAAATATAATATTAATAAGACAATATACCTAAATGACTGCTTAGGTATTGAGGGATGTAGAATCCAATTCTTTATTCAGAGTTTCTCTATCGTGTCCCGTTTATTTGTTGTTGTAATTTTTAGCCTGCTTTTCACATTTTGCAAAAATGAGGAAAAAGTAGACTTATGAGATCGGGCAAATGTGTGTCTGTCTGTCTGTCTGTCTGTCTGTCTGTCTGTCCTTCTGTCTGTCTGTCTGGCTGTGTGTGTGTGTGTGTGTGTCCCCCTATCAACTCCTAAACCGCTGGAGCAATCGAAACAAAATTTGGTAGGAATAAATATCTACACCCGAATATCTCACGGCCATATTTGAAAATGATGTCAGTGCTACCAACTGCTAGAAAATCGCAATTGAAATTTGAGCTCCATGTTGGATATCTTGGAAGGTATGAATGGGAGCTATTTCAAATTGGCACACGTATAGATAACAATATTGCAGTTTAATTTCCAGGAGACCATATATGGCAGTGTTGCCAAAATGATTATAAGCCTGCTGATTGGTCCAATTTTTAAATGCATATAACTTCTACACTATCAATTGGAATTCAACCAAATTTCGTATGTTGTATGTGTACATAACCAGATACGACTGAGCGTATTCTTGAGACCAACCAGGGCTGCCAACTGTTAATAAATGCTCCTAATTTATTTTATCCAAATACCAATATATCAGAAAGTATGCAAGCCAACAGCTTTAAACTATGCACACGTATAATACCTGACATTCTATACTAATTTGGAGTAACTTATATACGTCAGTGCTACCAACATGATTCTAAGCCTGCTGACAGGTCCAACTTTAAATACATGTAACTTCCATACTATCATTTGGATTTCAACCAAATTTCGTATGTGCTATGTGTACCATAACAGATATGACTATGCGTATTCTTAAGAGCAACCAGGGCTGCCAACTGTTAATATGTGCTGTCCCTATTTTTGTTACCCTAATATCAATATACAGTATCAGAAAGTATGCAAGCCAATAGCTCTAAACTTTGCACACGTATAGTACCTGGCATTCTAGATGAATTTGGAGTAACTAATATACGTCAGTGCTGCCAACATGATTCTAAGCCTGCTGATAGGTCCAATTTTAAAATGCATGTAACTTCTATACTATCTAATGGATTTCATTCAAAATTGGCACAACAATAGTTCATATTATTTCAGATTATTTCTGACCAATACATGCATGACATTGTTGCCAACATGATTTTACGTGCGCTGTTAGATCCAATGTTTAACTGCATGTAACGTCCATGCTATTCATTGGACTTCAACCAAATTTTGTATTCTGTACCTTAAGAGATGGAACTAAGAATATATTCAGTCATCAGGTCTGCCAACTGTAGTGCTCTATTAGGCAACATTATGCATTATGTATTTCGAACTAATTAGAAATTTTGATATTAGAAACTTAATTTTGTAATTATTCTAGATAGGTTCATATACTATAGAATAATCATTGGCATGAAAAGTAGGCTCTTTAGTTCGTCACGGAACTTCTTGTTAGAAATAAGAACGAAAAACTTCAAAATTCGATCAAGAATTTCAAGAACGTCAAATTAGGTACCATATTATTTTTTAAAGTCGCCTCCGTTGCGTAGTGGTCAGAGTGATTAGCTGGCACCCCGGAGGTCCGCGGTTCGATTCCCGACTCTGCCACGAACATTGAAAAGTGGTATGAGGACTGGAACGGGGTCTACTCAGCCTCGGGTGGTCCAAATGGGTAGAGGGGGTTTGATTCCTACCTCAGCCATCCTCGAAGTGGTTTTCCGTGGTTTCCCCACTTCGTCCTAGGGCAAATGCTGGGATGGTACTGTCCCCGTTTACCCGGATAGTAGGCTGTCAGATATCCGCCCCCTCAATCGGATTGCCAATAATCAATCGCACCGGCTCAGCTACATCAATGAAAATGGCACTGACAGATACTACCGAGGTTTGAACACAGAAGTTACCAAGAAAATTATTGTGGAACACACCAAAATAGACGGGGGTTCATACTTACTTTTACTTACCTCTTAAGAATTATCTCGGGGATTGGGTTGACAACAGGATCTCTAAAGTATGCTCTCACAATAACCTTCACCATGACATTTAAAAATGAACCAGACCGAAGACGAGAACTTTGAACTGTACAAAAGCTTTTATTTCAAATAAAGAGTATGATTTTAACAACTCAACAAAATAAATGTGGCTATCAGTAGCCCATGTCAATCTGACTACGTCCACTTAAAGGACTTGCAAAGTTATCAAACAATATGTTAGCTCCCATGAGCTCAAAATAACGTAACATTCAAAACACATTTGGATTGGATAAGGAAGTCAGGATACGACATATATAGAGCATTTGGTTTCTTTTAATAAACATCACACTTGTATTAATAGGCGCAAGGCCAGAGTATCGACCTCACCCGCTGATAACCAGATGTTTGACCGGCTGGTCTACCCTTCAACCTGGCGCATGCCTGTCAAATGGGGCTCACTCGTCACGCCACACTGCGTAAGAATTCAGCTCCTCTCAAAGCTTTAAATGTCTACAAGACAACTCATATATATTGACGCAAATCTTTCAAATGCTTAACTCACATACCACTGGATTATTCTGACAATCCCTAAACTTGTTAAGTTATCATCCAAATGTTTAATAAGCATAGTTTAGAGTATCAAACACACTCTTAAATGTTTATAACAAAATCATATACATTATTTATAACAATTAGAAATTGTTTATAATATTGTCGAAGATAATTACAAAAATTTTAAACACGCCTTTAACATTACTTTCGTTCCACATTATTGTCAAAGATATATACATTATTATTTACAATATCAACATTTAAATTATTTAAATTATTAATTTAAGAAATACATTGAACCACATGTTCATCCGGTTGGTAAATTCATAATCGTTTCCATATAATCGACCAATGAAGGTTAGTTATACATGTAAATGTCACAATCTGGTTTAATAAAGGTTGTAATAATTATTATTATTTGTGACGGTAATCTTCATTCAAAATCTTATCTCAAATTCTTTCAAAACTCTTGTTAATTATAACAGCAAATTCACTTGATTAATTTTCAACGAACTATGACAATACACTCTAGCGGAAAATACTTCGCTTACAAAATAATGCACAAACTGCATTCAAAATAGCCCAAAATTCATCATATATTAAAATATACGGCATCGAAATCTTCCACATAATTTACAAAACCTCCACTAACACAATCTTTATCATCATTAATTACTGTGGGAATCTCCTTCATTTATTTAAGGGCATTATACATCAGCGACTTTCAACATGTCCGCTGCACTATCGATTATACATTCATAGTTCCACTTAAAAATTCTTATAATCATTAATTGTTTCAAAACTGTTGTCATTTAACCTTCGTGGATTTCATTCATGAATCGTAATGAAATAAAAATTTGCCAATCACAAACAAATTTAATAGTGAATACGCTTATATAAGCCTGTCTGGTCTATTAAAATTTAAGATTAACATCTTCAAAGAATTGTAGTATAAAAATACTATCATCAAACAAAGTGCGATTAAGCTGCAAAATAGTCGAATAGAATCCAATTAGACTGGGGAATGCAAACATCGTTATATAAATCTCTAAATGAGAAAACTCCTAACACAAGTTCACGAATTTAATGCATTCAATAATTCATAATTAAAGTTCATCTTTCACAAAATTGTCTATGATGCAATGATCGTTCATAACTGACGATAAATGTCTGTGTTGCAATCAATTCAAATAACGACTAGTATTTCCAAGATCGTCGACAACGTACTGGATTTTAACGCTCTAAAATCATTTAAATGTTCTTCCTTCTTGATGATGACAGAAAATTGGTCAAAGTAATTAAACTGGGGTAGAATTACTTTAATAAGATGACACGCTGTCTGAATTTAAATCTGCCATAAAAATCATTAACTTACAGTCAAATCGTGACTGCAAAAAAAATAAGCAAATTACTGAAAAATCTAAATATCAGTCTCAACTGATCCAAAATCATTTAACTATGCCCATGACTTAACAATGTCTTAATAAAATCGTCGAAAAAGGCATAACTAATCAAGGTGTACTGAGAATAGGAATCTCAAACAAGAATATAGGGCAAAATACATGAGGACAAAAATATGGGAAAAATGGTTGCTCAAATATTGCTAAGAAACTCAAATACAATAAACGTTCACGACTACCTTATCTGCCGATTGACGTTCCAGAGGAAAATTCCCCAAAGAAGACTGTTGATGGATCCATTTCACCAAGTTAAAGCTGAGCTCCATCCTCGAAACAAGAAACAGCACCATCGGAGAATCGAACTGCTTCCTTAATACTGTAGCGTTGTGTCACAAAAGCAATCTGAAGTCTCCCTATTTCACTAGCCGTGTCAGCCGTGGCGTAGATTCTGGCTATACAAAGTGTTTCTCCTGTGGCGAGAAAATCACTTTTGTCAGTCGTCTAAAATTGTCAATATCTTCCAAAATATTTACTCGAAATTGTTCAACTTTTCTACACTCCTTACTGTAGCAATGCACAAGAGAATTAGCTTATAGGCGACCGTTAACTGTTCACAGCTAATCTCGTAGACGCGTTATAATGGTCGTTTCAACTTCACCTAGATTTACACACAGTAAACCTGCACTGCTTGCATACTCGACTCTCGTTTAATGCAGTGGATTCACCACGCGTTATAAAGACGACTTTTTCACTACTAATCTCACTCGACGTTTCACTGAAAAGACTATTTGAGATCAGACGATTGAATATCAGACGATTTATAATCTGAGAATGAGACTCCTCTCTTCTGCGCAAGGCCTTTTATGAACTTCATGAGGGGCGTATCTATCCCTTCCATCGCGTGTTACTGCGTCATCGCTAGAAGTTCCAACTTCGTCAATACATGACGGATTTTCAAAATTCAAAAACTGAAAATAAATTTCACCAAAATTCCAGATCAATGCCTCTACTGCAAATGGATTTCCACAATTCTGCATTCCAAAAGTAATAAAAATACCATAGTTTTAGCAATCTCCGTCTTCCTTCAGACTATCGTTCATTGGTTCAAGCCTCCCCTCCAATAGCATAATTTCTTCCTCAGCAGAATTCCACGTTTCCTGCGACTGCGTCGTAGATCTCGGATCTTTCTCGAATAAATGCTGACGTCACTGAGAATCTCAGCTCAAGTAGCCTGCTGGCATAACGTCTGCGTCATCCGTGCTTACGTCATGACTACCCACGTCATAACTATGACGGCCATAACTTTCTTTAAAATTTCCAAAATAGCCACCGTGGTCTCTATATAATTCAATTACGGGGGCATTCTCCTCTCACCACGTTTTAAAAACAGTTGCAAATTGTTTTTAAACTCAGAGTTACGAGTACCTCAACTCCCTTGAACACGAAATTGAATTATTACTGGCTTACTCTAGGATAGTATCTTTTCAAATTTCCAGCATTGAACTTGCCGTAAATGACATTATTCTCATCATCGTAGAGTTCATAGCAGTTGTTCCCATAGGCGTTCGTAATCCTAAACGGCCCCATGAATACATTTCCAAATTTGGGGTATATTTTCTTGCTCATATCAGCCTTGACAGGTCTGCGTAATAATACAAGATTTCCAACTTGTAAGGGTGCACCAAAACGTTTTCCAGCTACTCTTTTCAATCGTTTCTCTGCTGCTTTCTGGAGTTGTTCCTTCGCCTTGTCAATCCTCTGCTGCCTTCCTAGGTCGGGATCTCTAGGAATGTGGTTGAAAAGATTATCCCACGGCCTTTCTGGGTTTCTTCCAAGATGAAGTCGCATTGGCACTTCTCCTGTGCTCTCCTGCACTGTAGAGTTCAGACATTCCTCAATAAGGGGTACAAATCTCACCCAACCAGAATGATCATTTGGACAGAAAATTCGACAGAATTTCGAAAATTCAGCCATATATCTTTCTGAGGAATTCGATTCTGGGTAACGCACGCTTGAAAATAAGTGCTTAATGCCAAGCCTTTCCATATCCGCTGCAAATTCCACGGATGTAAACTGCGTTCCATGATCTGACAGTAGATATTCTGGTATACCAGCTTTAGGAAATACAGCATTTTCCAGTCTGCTTACTACGTTCCTCGTGTTAGCTTTCTGCATGGGACTCATTGTAACAAATTTTGAGAAAACATCCACGGTAACCAACAGGTACTGGTTACCCTGATATCCCTTCGGACAGGGGCCAAATATATCCGTCGCCATAAGTTCGTTTGGCTTAGAAGGAATCATAGCCTTCGGTTTTCCTTTTAATAGAGCAGACGCATACTTTGCTCTTTGGCATTTGTCACATGATCGAATGACCTTGGCAATGCTGGAACGCATGTTAGTCCAGATAAATCTCTCTTTAAGAGTATTAAGAGTCTTATCTAAACCGGCATGTCCAGTTGCGTGATGAGCTACCCACACTAAATTGACAACAAGTTTAGGTGGCACGACTATTCGGAGTTTTGTATGCGCAGAGTCAGCATACTTGCATACGATGTCTCCACTCAAGACAAAGTGTCGTGAATTTCTCCGTGTAACTGCATAGTCAACATCAGTATTGTCCATGTAACCCTTGAGGAACCTGTACATTTTCCTTATTGGAGCGTGTCTCTTCTGTGACACACCGATTCGGGCTAACCTCCTAACGGTTTCTTGATCTTCTTGCTCCAATTGTACATGGTGTATCTGCACATTTTTAATAGGGTTACGTGATAGAGCATCAGCCAGTAAGTTATCTTTCCCAGGCTGGTGGACGATAGTGGCGTTAAACTGTTGGGTGAACAAAGCCCAACGTGTCAATCTATCACTCGACATGTCAGTTTGCAGCATAAACTGTAGTGCTTTATGGTCAGTATTAATGATGACCTTGTGTCCCAGCAGGATTTTCTTCCAGGCTTGCAATGCTGTTACAAAAGTTAACGCTTCAAGCTCTGTCGTGAAGTAGTTTTCCTCGTGTTTCTTCAACTTCCGACTAGTGAACGCAATGTAGTGCTTGTTGCCTGCCTCGTCTTTCTGGTATAAGACTGCACTAATGCCTATTCTTGATGCATCAGACTCAATATAGAACACCTTCTCAAAGTCTGGGTACTCCAATTTCACATTATTTCTGAGCATCTCTTTTGCTTTCTCAAAAGCCTCGTCTGCAGCGGTACTCCATTTCCATCTGTTATTCTTCTTGAGTAAGTCATACAGAGGAGCCATAATTTCAGAGTATCTTGGACAGTGGCTGCTAATAAATTGGCATGCTCCTACAAATTCTCTGACTTGTTTCACCTTAGTTGGCTTTGGAAATCTCGTGATCGCATCTACTTTTTTCAAGTTTGGATGATATCCATCTTTATCAATAGTATGCCCCAAGTAATTTATCTCTTGCTTCAAGAATTGACATTTTCCAAAATTCACCTTGATATTGGCCTCCCTTAAATTCTCGAACAACTTTCTCAAGTGCACTAAATGTTCTGCGGCGCTGGGTGAAGATACGATTAAATCGTCAATGTAGCAGATTACATTTTCTTTCACTTCGTCAGTGAGCTTACTATCAAGTGCTCGAATAAGTGCTGGTCCACTGTTAACCATACCAAAAGGCATTCGGACAAAGACCCATGACGTCTGGTCAAATAGGAATCCAGTGTACTGCATACTATCTTCTTCTAGCTGAACTTGAGAAAATGAAGACGTCAAGTCAAGAACGCTGAAACATGCTCTCCCTTTGAATTTTCGAAGCAGATCTCTAATCTTGGGTGGTCGGTCATTTTCTGGAAGAATCTTCAAGTTAATGGTCCTGGCATCGAGACAAAGACGTATCTGACCATTACTTTTCTTCACTACTGTGATGGGGTTTATATAAGACGACGCCTGTTTTTTAATAATCCCGTCTACCTCCATTTTTCTGATTAACCCTCGTACTTCTTGATAGTATTTCTCAGGAATGGGGTATATTCTCTTCTGGTAAGGGGTTTCATCTGTCAGCCTTATCTTGTATTTATAATCCTTTATCAATCCAGGCTTTTCATCGAAAATATCTTGGAATTCCTTTATCAGATCCTCAAATTCCCCCTGAATTTCTTCAAATCCTTCAGTTTTTCTACTGGGTATTTCTGCTAAATTTTCCGCTTCATTCATTATGGTATTCAAAATTTCTTCCCTAAGGTCTATTTCCAGACTGTTTTTCACGTCCTGTTTTTCTATCTCTTCTGTGATCATGTACCCATCATTAAAGCTAATACTTCTGTTCTTCATGTCAATAATAGCTCCGACCTTCGATATAAAATCGATTCCAAGCACTATATCAAAATTGATCTTGCTCACCACAATGAAGATCTGTTCATAATTCCTTCCATTGATCTCAAAGTTCAATAACACTTGAATCTTGCACTTTACTGCCTTATCTTGGAATATCCCTCTCACTTTGACGGTAGAAACAGGTAGAACTGTCATGTTCTCTCCTCTTAGCAGACTTTGGTAACATTCCTCTGAAATGATGGAAATAATTGCACCAGTATCCATCAGGGCTTTGTACTGTTGGCCATCTATCCGTACAGAAATAATAGGTAAGGCACATGGTCTTTCCTCTTTCACGATACCCCTCTCTTCTAGCAAATCTTCATCAGTTACTTCATATATCTCATTAATTGTAATCAGGTGTGGTGTGGCAATGTATTTACAAGTTCTCACTGACGTTGAGAAATCGGCGTTTTTTTTTTTTTTTGTGTTACCGACCTCAAAATTCTGTTGGCTCGTAGAAGGCCCAGGATCGATTACAACATCCTGCCTTTTCTTTTGGTTGTTGGCTTCTTTTTCCCGTAATTCTTTCAGGTATTGCTGGCTTTCCTTCTCTCTTTCCTGATACTGATCGGGTGTCATAACCTGACCTTGAGGATTCTGATTTCTGTTTTGGCTCTGGTTATTCCTATTATAATTTCTGTTATAACCATTATTGTTGTAATATCTGCCTCTTCCATTGTAATTTCCTCGACTATAGTTCCAGCCTCTTCTCTGTTGATACGGTCGGTAACCTTGCGATCTGTTATTTCGAAACTGATTATTCCTGTGAGGACCTACATTGTCAGTTTTCTCCTCATCTGGCTTGTCAGTTTGTTGGACTTGGTCCATGTATACAGTATTTATTTCTTTAAAGTCATGCCTTTGACCTTTCTGTACCACGTTAGGCATTGGACTTGTGTAGTCTAACCTCCTCAGTAATTCATCCATGCTGGTTAAATCCCTGATGTTTGATGAAATTATTAGTCTCCTCACCTCCACAGGTAGCATACGAGAAATCGCATCAATAAGTTGCTCCGTTGACAATGGGGGTTGCAAAAATCTCAAGCGGGATAATTGACTCGTAAAGAAATCAGCGTACCGCGTTGGAAGAGTACCTGAGTATTTTCTTGAATACACCTCCGCTCTTAACGAATTCTGCGCTTCTATGGACCAAAATCGTTTGATTAATGCCTCTGCAAACTCGTCAAAGTTACTGAATGTGTATCTAAATGCGCAAAACCATTCGAGGGGTCCTCCAATCAAATATCTCTCCACTATCTTCATCTCTCTCTCTCTGGGAATGTGAGCTTCGATTAAATAATCTTTGAGGTTCCTTACATATTCTATGGGTGTCAAACTATCAGTGTTACTGAATTTTTGCGGTTTATCTTCAAAATTCCTGATGACCGTTACGTTCCTCGGATATGAATCCGGGTAGTTTTTCCCACTATCTCGATAGTTCCACTCAGGTTCCATATTCCTCTCGTCATCTTCCTCCCTGAATCTGGATATACGTTCTTCAGGAGTCACGTCTCTCTCTTCTGGATCTATGTTATATCTTCTGGCATAATTCCTATTGGTTTCGCAAGCCAAGCCTTCTGTATCCTTGTTAGTGATTTCCGTTAAGACTTTCTTGATTAACTCTTCTTTGTAGGTCTCTATCAAACTAGCCTCTCCTATCTTCAAATTCTGCAGTTTGCTCGACGTTTCATTCACATCAGAGACAACTTTATGAATCTGTTCCTCTAATGCGGATTTTAATGTTTGCACATCCTGACCTAGTTGTGTTCTATCTTCAACTTGTCTTTCGGATAGCGAATCCATCCTGACGCTTAAATCTTTCCTAGTCTGTACTACTTCATTGTTAATATCAATTTGAGTACTGGCAAGTTTCCTTTCAATACGTTCCTGAATTTGGGTTACATGTTCCCCACTTGACCTATTCCACTCGTCTTTCCATATTGCTACATTTGCCGTTAACATTTCTGCTATGTCTATTTCGATATCCTCTTTCAATACTTTATTATGGTCTAATACTTGGGTTCTCATGACCTCTACATCAAACTTTAAACCTTCTAAAGACGCTGTCGTTCTAACTGACTCATCAACTAGCCTAGTCGTTAATGCACTTATATTACGTGTACAAAGGGTTTTCGAATTTTCTATCTCTTCCCTGACTTTATTTACATCAGTTTGGACTTTAGCAACATCTACGAAAACTGTGTTGACCTCTACTTGAATTTTATTTATGTCACTTTGCATCTCGTTTACATCCGAATGAATGTTATTAATATCAACCTGAACATTGGACACATCAGTTCTAACATTTTGGATTCCTCTTTGGACTTCCTCAACCTTGTCTTGGACAGTCGCAACGTCATTTTTAACAACAACTACCTCAGCCCTAGCACAAGAAATATCACTTCGGACATTAGCAACATCTAAATTCAACATTGTAAGATCTTTATGCACATTAGCAACATCTATTTTAACATTGGACATGTCTGAGCGCATGTCAGTTACAGCATTCTCAATTCCTTGGGTATTAATCTGTAAACGCGACATATTATCCTCTAAGTTAGCAGAACTAGTCTGAAGACCCTTCAAACTTTCATCCATGCTAGCTTTCAAATTACTAGCATTCTGCTCCATTCGACTAGTATTCCTAGCTTCCATCTCCTTCATACTACTATTCATGCTTGCTTTCAAGTTAGCAGACAAATTACTAGCATTCTCCTCCATTCTTGCTTTCAAATTACTAGCATTCTCCTCCATCATCTGCTTCATATTACTATTCATGTTAGCAAACATCTCCGCTAACATCATCTTCAAACTTTCATCTGCCATTACAATATTATTCAAAATTTAGACTGCTGTAGGGACATACATCAAAAGAGCAAAATAACAACATTTCAGCAACACTTTCACCATATATAAATTTGATCAATTTTCTGTCTTAAATCTAACTTATAACTACCTTATAATTAACTTTCGAAGACACTTCATGTTGAAACAAACTCAAGCACATGTTCAAATTTCCCTGGCTCATTTTAAAATATCCTAACACAAATAATTTACATTTACAATCCAAAGAATTTAATTTTATCTTTAATATGACTAAAATGTCATAAGCCGGTCAAATAAAATAAGATTCCAGATCATAGGCGATTTTTCTAAGTTTCCAGCCTATTTAACCTCTCTCAAGTTGTATAAGATCTGATCTTCTCTGAGTGTAATTTTCCTAATACAATGCAACATTTAATTCCTATATAATCACACTCTTAAATTCTACAATTGGCCTAGACATCTAACAAAGAATCAACCTCTTTATTTGAGTCTAATCGATCCACACGTTTTAGGTTTGCCAATCCTACTGTTGACTCAGCCCCACGTTCTAGGTGTGCCAATCCTTCTATTGTTCAACCAGGTGATCCAGTGTTGTTGAACATGCCCCATACGTTGACTGCGCCAATCCTTCTGGCGTTCAACCTGGTGATCCAGTTATGTTGAATCAGCCCCACGTTCTTGGGTCGCCAATCCTTCTGTCCCCGTTTACCCGGATAGTAGGCTGTCAGATATCCGCCCCCTCAATCGGATTGCCAACAATCAATCGCACCGGCTCAGCTACATCAATGAAAATGGCACTGACAGATACTACCGAGGTTTGAACACAGAAGTTACCAAGAAAATTATTGTGGAACACACCAAAATAGACGGGGGTTCATACTTACTTTTACTTACCTCTTAAGAATTATCTCGGGGATTGGGTTGACAACAGGATCTCTAAAGTATGCTCTCACAATAACCTTCACCATGACATTTAAAAATGAACCAGACCGAAGACGAGAACTTTGAACTGTACAAAAGCTTTTATTTCAAATAAAGAGTATGATTTTAACAACTCAACAAAATAAATGTGGCTATCAGTAGCCCATGTCAATCTGACTACGTCCACTTAAAGGACTTGCAAAGTTATCAAACAATATGTTAGCTCCCATGAGCTCAAAATAACGTAACATTCAAAACACATTTGGATTGGATAAGGAAGTCAGGATACGACATATATAGAGCATTTGGTTTCTTTTAATAAACATCACACTTGTATTAATAGGCGCAAGGCCAGAGTATCGACCTCACCCGCTGATAACCAGATGTTTGACCGGCTGGTCTACCCTTCAACCTGGCGCATGCCTGTCAAATGGGGCTCACTCGTCACGCCACACTGCGTAAGAATTCAGCTCCTCTCAAAGCTTTAAATGTCTACAAGACAACTCATATATATTGACGCAAATCTTTCAAATGCTTAACTCACATACCACTGGATTATTCTGACAATCCCTAAACTTGTTAAGTTATCATCCAAATGTTTAATAAGCATAGTTTAGAGTATCAAACACACTCTTAAATGTTTATAACAAAATCATATACATTATTTATAACAATTAGAAATTGTTTATAATATTGTCGAAGATAATTACAAAAATTTTAAACACGCCTTTAACATTACTTTCGTTCCACATTATTGTCAAAGATATATACATTATTATTTACAATATCAACATTTAAATTATTTAAATTATTAATTTAAGAAATACATTGAACCACATGTTCATCCGGTTGGTAAATTCATAATCGTTTCCATATAATCGACCAATGAAGGTTAGTTATACATGTAAATGTCACAATCTGGTTTAATAAAGGTTGTAATAATTATTATTATTTGTGACGGTAATCTTCATTCAAAATCTTATCTCAAATTCTTTCAAAACTCTTGTTAATTATAACAGCAAATTCACTTGATTAATTTTCAACGAACTATGACAATACACTCTAGCGGAAAATACTTCGCTTACAAAATAATGCACAAACTGCATTCAAAATAGCCCAAAATTCATCATATATTAAAGTATACGGCATCGAAATCTTCCACATAATTTACAAAACCTCCACTAACACAATCTTTATCATCATTAATTACTGTGGGAATCTCCTTCATTTATTTAAGGGCATTATACATCAGCGACTTTCAACATGTCCGCTGCACTATCGATTATACATTCATAGTTCCACTTAAAAATTCTTATAATCATTAATTGTTTCAAAACTGTTGTCATTTAACCTTCGTGGATTTCATTCATGAATCGTAATGAAATAAAAATTTGCCAATCACAAACAAATTTAATAGTGAATACGCTTATATACGCCTGTCTGGTCTATTAAAATTTAAGATTAACATCTTCAAAGAATTGTAGTATAAAAATACTATCATCAAACAAAGTGCGATTAAGCTGCAAAATAGTCGAATAGAATCCAATTAGACTGGGGAATGCAAACATCGTTATATAAATCTCTAAATGAGAAAACTCCTAACACAAGTTCACGAATTTAATGCATTCAATAATTCATAATTAAAGTTCATCTTTCACAAAATTGTCTATGATGCAATGATCGTTCATAACTGACGATAAATGTCTGTGTTGCAATCAATTCAAATAACGACTAGTATTTCCAAGATCGTCGACAACGTACTGGATTTTAACGCTCTAAAATCATTTAAATGTTCTTCCTTCTTGATGATGACAGAAAATTGGTCAAAGTAATTAAACTGGGGTAGAATTACTTTAATAAGATGACACGCTGTCTGAATTTAAATCTGCCATAAAAATCATTAACTTACAGTCAAATCGTGACTACAAAAAAAAAAGCAAATTACTGAAAAATCCAAATATCAGTCTCAACTGATCCAAAATCATTTAACTATGCCCATGACATAACAATGTCTTAATAAAATCGTCGAAAAAGGCATAACTAATCAAGGTGTACTGAGAATAGGAATCTCAAACAAGAATATAGGGCAAAATACATGAGGACAAAAATATGGGAAAAATGGTTGCTCAAATATTGCTAAGAAACTCAAATACAATAAACGTTCACGAGTACCTTATCTGCCGATTGACGTTCCAGAGGAAAATTCCCCAAAGAAGACTGTTGATGGATCCATTTCACCAAGTTAAAGCTGAGCTCCATTCTCGAAACAAGAAACAGCACCATCGGAGAATCGAACTGCTTCCTTAATACTGTAGCGTTGTGTCACAAAAGCAATCTGAAGTCTCCCTATTTCACTAGCCGTGTCAGCCGTGGCGTAGATTCTGGCTATACAAAGTGTTTCTCCTGTGGCGAGAAAATCACTTTTGTCAGTCGTCTAAAATTGTCAATATCTTCCAAAATATTTACTCGAAATTGTTCAACTTTTCTACACTCCTTACTGTAGCAATGCACAAGAGAATTAGCTTATAGGCGACCGTTAACTGTTCACAGCTAATCTCGTAGACGCGTTATAATGGTCGTTTCAACTTCACCTAGATTTACACACAGTAAACCTGCACTGCTTGCATACTCGACTCTCGTTTAATGCAGTGGATTCACCACGCGTTATAAAGACGACTTTTTCACTACTAATCTCACTCGACGTTTCACTGAAAAGACTATTTGAGATCAGACGATTGAATATCAGACGATTTATAATCTGAGAATGAGACTCCTCTCTTCTGCGCAAGGCCTTTTATGAACTTCATGAGGGGCGTATCTATCCCTTCCATCGCGTGTTACTGCGTCATCGCTAGAAGTTCCAACTTCGTCAATACATGACGGATTTTCAAAATTCAAAAACTGAAAATAAATTTCACCAAAATTCCAGATCAATGCCTCTACTGCAAATGGATTTCCACAATTCTGCATTCCAAAAGTAATAAAAATACCATAGTTTTAGCAATCTCCGTCTTCCTTCAGACTATCGTTCATTGGTTCAAGCCTCCCCTCCAATAGCATAATTTCTTCCTCAGCAGAATTCCACGTTTCCTGCGACTGCGTCGTAGATCTCGGATCTTTCTCGAATAAATGCTGACGTCACTGAGAATCTCAGCTCAAGTAGCCTGCTGGCATAACGTCTGCGTCATCCGTGCTTACGTCATGACTACCCACGTCATAACTATGACGGCCATAACTTTCTTTATAATTTCCAAAATAGCCACCGTGGTCTCTATATAATTCAATTACGGGGGCAGTACCTACCGTAAGGCCACGGCCGCCTCCTTCCCACTTCCTTGCCTAACCTCCCAGTCTTCCCATCCCTTCATCAGGCCCTTGTTCGCTTTGCAGGTGAGGCCGCCTGGGCGTAGTGCTGGTCACACACCCCAGTTTTATCCAAGACCCTATTTTCAAGCTCCACGACAATGCCCTCAGTGGCGGTAGAGGTGGGATCCCTCTTTTAGTCCGTGGGAAAAGCCAACTCTGGAGGGTAAAACGATGGCGAAAAAAACAAAATATATTTTTAAGCGTGTTTTAACACCGCAATATAAAGCTACTATAAAATCTTGAATTATATTAATATAAAGTACTTCCAGCCATTCAGAAGTTCAATTTGACGTTTGAATTGTGCAGTTCAACAGAAAGTAATTTTTTGACACCACTTAACCTTCTCAGATCCACTACATATTTTCTGAACACAGATTTACTGCGCTGGATATCTGACACATAAAATGAATGCACAATTAAAGCTTACAGTATACCTACCAGTTTCAAGGAATGGAATTAATACAAATGTAGAAATACATTGAGTTTTTTTAGTTTCTTTGCAATATTAACCAAGAGAAAAAATATAGGGATACTTTGCTCATATTTTTAATGCCAGTTATTTTATAAGATTTCAGGGATTCCATTTGTATAAATTACCAGCTTTAACGCAATAATAATAATAATATAATTGATGTAAAGATATATATCAGTTTCACTATTTTGACATTTTCATAATTTCCAAAAAAGTTCTGTATAAAAAAAAATTGCGCGCGTGAAACGAAACTACATATGGGCTTTGTTACTACCCATAGGGGGGAAGAGTTTTTCTGTAGCGAAGTGGTTGCATATCAGTGATATAACTATAAAATTAAAACACAAAAGAAGTGTTTGGATGGATCATAAACCTTTTTATTGCGCACTGACAAAACTGCAATGGAATGCAAAACATTATAAAAAAATGCAGTAAACCACAAAAGGTGATTTATGTAAACAAAATGACTGCTCATTCAGTAATGAAATTCAAAGTTCACGTATGCAGAATTTTATGAAGTACAATGCATATTTAACATTCTGTGAACAAAACACACACTTTCACAATTAAGAGCCAAAACACTGAAAACACATAATATTTGCTACATATGTATGTAAATGAAAGTTAATCTACTATAAATTATAACATCATTTCCAAATAAGAAACCATCTCCGGAATTTTTTCAGAAAATACCCAAATTATGCACTATTAACCAACAAAAATTATTTTTAAAATGTAAGCAGCAAGTTCAATGACAATCGGCTGCATATACACACTAGCAAGAACATGAAAAACACAATAACACGCAGCTATTGATATATTTGTATGTTAAAGTTGTTATGTTATTAATTATTTCACATTAAATAATAAAGAATAATTTATTATTCACTTCCTAAACCAAAGAAACTTACAAGGCAACTGATAAAAAAAAGATATTTAGGCTACGTATTCTGAACAATTTACAGTACGTTCGAGTATCATTCAACAATATTAGCTTCTTGTTGTTGCTTATTTTAAGGCTGCGACATCGTGGTCATATAGCCTCGTGCATCTAGGTGTGTGTAACCTGTGTTATTGTGATGGCTGTACCACTGTGTGCAGTTGTAAATTAGTGATAGAACGTAAAGAGGCGGCCGTGGCCTTAAGTTAGGAACCACCCTGACCACGGAAAACCACTTCCAGGATGACTGAGGTAGGAATTGAACCCTCCTCTTCTGAGTTTTATCTGACGAGGCTGAGTGTAGCCCGTTCCAGCCCTCACAACAGTATTAAAATCTCCTGGTAGAGCCGGGAATTGAACCCGGATCTCCAGGGCATCATCCAAGAACGCTAGCCACTACACCCCCAGGTGGTTAATGTTTTTCTTGTCTGTGAATGTGTCAGTGGTTTCCTCTTCTTTAGTTTGTTGGTATTATTTGTCGCCTGCTTTTGTCGTTGTGCCTCTAGCACAAATGAGGGATCTCGGATGTTCATGCCTCGAACAACTCGACTGTCTAGAATTTCTGGCAAAATACACTCCTTATAAATTTGTACCAGGTTTGGAAGCATATTTCTTTGCCATAATATCTCATCCTTTTCTATCCTTTCCACGAAT
Organism: Meconema thalassinum; assembly: GCA_946902985.2. Taxonomy (NCBI): domain Eukaryota; kingdom Metazoa; phylum Arthropoda; class Insecta; order Orthoptera; family Tettigoniidae; genus Meconema; species Meconema thalassinum. The sequence continues at coordinate 1,060,993,678 of OX336389.2, read as the reverse complement.
ACTTCTCCTTTCTTCGTATAAACTACATTGTCGCACCATTTTCTCCTGGTGATATTCAATTGACCTTGGACCTAGAAGAAGTAGCTATAGCTTCGTTTCAATTGCAATTTTCCTTCTGACATTTCCAAGCACAAACTTTTTTTTTTTGTCACTTCGTCTCTCAAATCTGATTCAGTGACGGACGCAAGGCATTTTACTTCTACGAGGCCATCACAAGCAACCAAACCATCAGGACTGGTTCCTAAAAATGAATGATCTTGATCTACGAAGAACCCACACTTGGTGACCATGTTGCCAGTTTTGTCTTCGTACATTTTCAACACAGCGTCCTCATTATCTCTTCCAAATTTGACGGAAACTGAGGTGAGATTTTTGGGATACAAAGTTGATTTTACAAGATTGTGGCAAGGGGTGTGAGATAAACGCTATGACTAGCCCAAACTTGGAAGCTGTCAAGCGATTCACTCTTGGGTCGTGCCACATGGGGTTAGTGTGTTGTCCAAGAGTTGATACCTCAATAGGACTACCGTTTGTTACCTCATCGGCCATTTTCTTTGAGAAGTTGATCATTCTTGTCTCAAGAACTTCATCTTCAACGTCAGGCCAGGCGCGGATTCAAGGGGGGGGGGGGGGGGTCACGGGGGTCATGCCCCCCCCCCCCCCCCAAACGGAGACCAATTTTTTTTGCAAACTCAAAAAACGAAATCACAATTACCAGACAAATAAAACTTAACGAATTTTAACTGAAAAACATTTTTTTTTTCATTTTATTCAATATTGAATTATCTTTATTGGAATTATTATGTTCTGTTACAACTGTACATATTTACAACTTCTAACCTCTTGTATAAAAACTATTAGTTATACAACAAAATCAACTCGTCTATTTTGTTTAGCAAACCTTGTGATTACCGAATCGATGTTTATAGTGATGTCACGATGATTGTGCAGTAATGCACGGATAGGAAACTGGGGCTTTTTTCGCACCAAAAATGTTTGCCGACGTCCAAACTGCAAGCTTGGTTGGCAATTTAAGCTGTGACTTTCTCCCTTTGTCGGTACCAACTCGACTTGCCGAAACTGTTACGTACCTTGATCCTTTTCTCGAAGCTCGATGTAAAAGTCGCAAAACACGCCGTTGCAATTTGTACGAATATTTTTGGTGTGCTAAACGCATCAAATTTCTATCCATGAAGCTTGCAAAAAAATTGGTCTGGTTTTGTACGTTTGGTTATTTTGTGATTGCGTTTTCAGTGATACCATTTTTCTTTACGATTTCGATTCTCTGACCCCCCCCCCCCCCCCACCGCCCGACCCCCCCCCCCCCCCAAGCCAAACTCTAGATCGATTCTCTGACCCCCCCCCCCCCCCAAACCAAACTCTAGATCCGCGCCTGCGTCAGGCAACTGTGCTAGTGGCCCATAGTTTTCATCACACTTTCGTCTCTTCTTTACTGGCGGTTTTTGAGAAAATGCCAGTGCCCTTCGAGATCGTCTTTTCTCTCTGGCGACAATTTTCGCCTTGAAAATAATACCTGGGCTTCCATGTAGTTTTCTCCAGGGACTAAGATGCCATGTAGACACAGTGGTGTGACTTAGCTAAGCAAAAGTAAACATCGCCATTTTGCAATGAAAGGAATACGTGAAATCCCTTTAATATTTTCCAAAATGCTTACACCACCACTCAGCGAGCTCATCCCATGTCCATACGACCTCTTCGCCCAGCCTCCGTCGCCAATAACAGATATGTACGGAACGCCATTCAAATAGTTGTTCTTTCAATGGCAATACGACTTTCTTCTTCTGGATTTTCCTTCATTTTACGTATGAGAGCTACTTCCCAAACCTTTACAAATAAAATAATAATATTAACAACAACAATAGCAATGATTGCTTGGACGGGATTATAATTTACAGAAGGTATTTATTTTAAAATCTTAAATATGTTTTGAATAAAAGGTTAAAATTGTCTTAATATAGAAATGTTTGAAGAGAGGCTTTTCTTTGCATAATTTTCATCTAATAATGAACAACAACAACAACAAAATAGTATTCATAATTCACTGAAACCACTTATTCAGAATTGTTTATAATACACACATCAAAAAAAGTTTTGCATCACCTCGGTTCCAAGAGTTCCGGAACCGTTAAATACAAAGGGAATAGAGATCAACACAAACAACATTTCAGCTCGTTTTATTGCTCATGAGACCCACACATTGCATGTTGTACCATCATACAGCTAGACTTTCAGCATTTGTGGTCCAGATTGCAGTACACACCACTACCTCTAATACCCAGTAGCACGTCCTCTTGCATTGATGCATGCCTGTATTCGCCGTGGCATACTATCCACAAGTTCATCAAGACACTGTTGGTCCAAATTGTCCCACTCCTCAACGACAATTCGGCGTAAATCTCTCAGAGTGGTTGGTGGGTCAAGACGTCCATAAACAGCCCTTTTCAACATATCCCAGGCATGTTCGATAGGGTTCATGTCTGGCGAACATGCTGGCCACTGTAGTCGAGCGATGTCGTTATCTTGAAGGAACGCATTCACAAGATGTGCACGATGAGGTCGAGAATTGTCGTCCATGAAGACAAATGCCTCTCCAATATTCTGCCGATATGGTTGCACTATGGGTCGGAGGATGTCATTCAGGTATCGTAAAGCCGTTTCGGAGCCTTCCATGACCACCAGTGGCGTACGTCGGCCCCACATAATGCCACCCCAAAACATTAGGGAACCACCACCTTGCTGCACTCGCTGGACAGTGTGTCTAAGACGTTCAGCCTGACCAGGGTGCCTCCAAACACGTCTCCGACGATTGTCTGGTTGAAGGCATATGCGACACTCATCGGTGAAGAGAACGTGATGCCAATTCCGTGGGGTCCATTCAGCATGTTGTTGGGCCCATCTGTACCGCGCTGCATGGTGTCGGGGTTGCAAAGCTGGACCTCGCCATGGACGTCGGGAGTGAAGTTGCGCATCATGCAGCCTATTGCGCACAGTTTGAGTTGAAACACGACGTCCTGTGGCTGAACGAAACGCATTATTCAACATGGTGGCATTGCTGTCAGGGTTCCTCCGAGCGGCAATCCGTAAGTAGCGGTCATCCACTACAGTAGTAGCCCTTGGGCGGCCTGAGCGAGGCCTGTCATCGACAGTTCCTGTATCTCTGTACCTCCTCCATGTCCGAACAACATCGCTTTGGTTCACTCTGAGACGCCTGGAAACTTCCCTTGTTGAGAGCCCTTCTTGACACAAAGTAACAATGCGGACGCGATCGAACTGCGGTATTGACCTTCTAGGCATGGTAGAACTACAGACAACATGAGCAGCGTACCTTCGTCCTGGTGGAATGACTGGAACTGATCGGCTGTCGTACCCCCTCCGTCTAATAGGCCCTGCTCATGCATGGTTGTTTACATCTTTGAGCAGTTTTAGTGACATCTATGAACAGTCAAAGGGACTGTATCTTGGATACAATATACACAGTCAACGTCTATATGCCGGAGATCTGGGAACCGAGGTGATGCAAAACTTTTTTTGATGTGTGTATATAGGTCATAAGGAAATATGGATCAATATACAGTACTTACATCACCAACTAGTATTTCATGGTTTGCGTATTTGTTGTGGCCCACGATCGGTATGTCCAAAACACTGAACATTTCCTCGACTTGAGAAAACCCGATACCTACTGCCATAGCTCCCCACACCAGAGCATCGTTCACATCCATTTTTTGGTAAACAGGCTCTGAAGTTACAGCATATTCGTTTTCGCAGTTATCACAATAATAAATCCAAGTACAATATAATCCATTTTTTATTTCTTTTTTGTATTTGTATTTTCCCATGGTACAATGTTTGGAATGGATCGTTACTGATTATATTTCTTTCATAACGTCATAACGTGACCAATATCAACGATGCGTCGCCCTATTGGAGGCAGTTCGTTGACCTCAGTATTCCTTTCAATTACCATAGGTGGTACTTCACAATCAGACTCATTGTCATCGTCTGTATCACTTCCTGAATCGATTGGAAAATTTATGGAATAATCTTGATCTTCATACCTGAAATCACACAATGTTAAAAAGTATTACCTTGATTATTATTACAAAACAATAGACAAATCACTTTCTAAATGTAACGTTGTCCTAACCACATACACGATATGCTTTAAACTAACCTATAATCACTTTCCATCACGTCGGGTTTCTTAAAGCCACTTTGTTTTAAAAGGCTATATTTGGATATAAGCATACAGGCTCTTCATTGGTTATAGAGCTACACGGATTGGTGAAGTATTGGTGTTACATATCTACCATTTCAAGGAACTACTATTTGTCATGAGCAGCTGATCACCGTCACCATCTGTTTCTCTTCATTTTATTCTATTCTTATACCCTAAATTTTATGGTGGACCATATTAGGTTTTAAACACGTATATTATTACTGTGCTACGCTTTGTTTTTTGTTTTTTCAACGGCTGATGAAGGGGATAAAATATAATTAATCCCCGAAACATGTACAGTGCCGGAAAAAAAGTTTAAGACCACCCCTAAAAATCCATGAATGTGCTTTCGGTCTTAAACTTGTTACTATTTCACGTTTCCTTTAATATGACATAAACTACGTTAAAATAGCATATTTTGGTCCAATGGGAAATACTGTAGCTGAAACGGTTCAAAAGTTACAACAATTTTTAAGTATTATGAAATAACAAAAAATATCTATTTCGTCATGCAGAAAAATTCACAATTCAAAATTGGGGTAAGACAGGGGTACGATTTTTGTTGTCCAAAGAGAACATAGGTAGGGTACTTCAATGCAAGCCTTGGAAAAAATTACAAAACATAAGTTATACAAAAATTGGGGGTTTTGCCCCGCTGAATTTAGGACTAAAAAGTGTCAATTTTTGCACTTTCCATTTATTGCAGTTTAAAATTCCCTCCTTCCCTTTCAGTTTGCAATATGTGTTCATTCTGATATTACAGACTCTATGAAAGTCAGTTGGCACTCCTACTTCGTAGTTCCCGCCGTTTAGCTGTTGTTTTGTTTCAACATTTGGAGGTTAACTCTTGTGCTGGAGACAATACGGGGAAAACGTAGGTGTCAGAAGCCACCAAGAGGCAAATTATTGGTTTAAATAAGGGTTTAAAGTGACAGAGAGAGATTGCTGAGATTTTGGAAGTGTCTGAGACGTGTGTGCAACAACAATTCATCGATACAGTGAGTTTGGAACAGTTGTTGACAAGCCAAGGCCAGGCTGCCCAAGGATGACCGTAAGTCACTGCAACTTTGTAAGAGAAACAGAAATGCTAGTTGTAGTGATCTTCTGAGAGATCTAATGAACTCGTGTAGCGATATTGCCATAGGCAAATACATTAAGCTGCTTCCCTGGCCTCCTCGTAGTCCAGATCTCAACCGCATAGAAAAAGTAAGGAACACAATGGGATACCCGTTGGCAAAACACAATCCCAAGAATGCAGAAGAATTGAGACTGACAGTCCTCACACTATGGCAGCAAGTGTCACAAGCCCAAGAATGCAGAAGAATTGAGACTGGCAGTCCTCACACTAAGGCAACAAGTATCACTCAAGGAGTGTAAGAAGCTGATCCACTCTATGCCGGACAGGATCAAGGCATGCTACAAGTCCAGACGGGGTCCAATAGTACTAAACTTGTATTTTTATGTATCTTTGTTTTAAGTAAATAGATGACTAATAGGTTGAATTATGAAAAATAACATGTTTTTTGGGTGGTTTTAAACTTTTTTCCGGCACTGTACTGTAAACAAGTTCAATAATTAATTTTATCTGTATAGTAATGATTCAGGCAGATGTTCATTTCTTGTTAATAACTATAGATTTTTATTAACATACAGAAAGCAAATACGCATTAAAACTAACTCCAGGCAAATGCTGGGATGGTTCCTCTCTAAAAGCAATCCTATCCCCAATTTAGAAATTCACACAATAGTACAGCCATCACATTAACACATGTAATCACACAAATTCCATACACACCCAAAATACATGGGGCTATATGACCGCGATGTCTCAGTCCCTAAAATAAGCAACAACAACACGTTTTACAAGTAGGTAATCTACTAAAAAATGACAAGTCCTGTCAAATTAATTAATAATTAATTTATATATTGTAGCAATAGTTTACTTACCGACATGCATCGTGGCCTATTGGGGGAGTGCTTTCAACTAACAAGCTGTTGAATATTTCTTCGGAGTCTTCAAATTGAGCAGAATCGTTTGAAACATTCACAGTGATTTCTTGTCGTTTTCTTTTCTCCCACGTAGTCTTTGCTGCGCGGCCTCTTCTGGAACGTTTCCTTGACGGAGAATGCTTTCGTGGCATTGTAGAATAAAGTGTGAATGTTATAGGAGCACTCATCACTCAATCACGAAACACAAACGCAGAATTAGGAAATGAAACGAGAAAGGGGCGAGATATATTCTTATATTGCTTCCTCAAGATTAGGTCTAGTCAGACTGAAGTGTCAGCGACTAAGCGCGCAGGAAAAAAGTTATGGAAGAAGGCGAGTTATTTATTTTCTTTGCACTCCACGGTAAGTAGAATGGAATGCTGCGTAAGGAAAGGATTGACACGAAACGGGAGGTGCGGTGCGGTGCTAGGTAGTAGGGTGGGGGAATGAAGCTCCGTGCAAGTGGTAGTGCGGGTAGCCTATCGTGTAGCCTGTGTAGTTACCGTTCTGCCGAGTTGAAGACTAGTCAAAGGTACATACGTCACGGGTTTATCACTAAACAGTTTCTTTCATCAAATATTCGAACTGCTCAGAATTAGACCCTCTACAAATTGAATAAATTTGAAGCTATTATAGCATTTTTTTTTTACAATAAAAAAGGTTATTGAAATATTATGCTTTTATAAAATATGTGGAATTTTGAAATAAAAATTGTTCATAATGAAGCTACTATTACAAGGGTTATTGCACAGAAATTTCGAAATTCTCCTGTTATTAGTTTTGTCGTGACGTATGTACCTTTAACCCTCAAAGTAGACACTTTGAATACATGCCCTGAACAAACGAGCAGTCTATATTTTACAAAAGTGGCATATAACAAGTCCCGAAGACCTATATAACAGATTAAGAAGACAAAATAAAAATAAAATAAATATTTTATTTTTCGGTAGCACAGCCTTAATGAATTATGTAGGATGTATATTGAGTCTCCCAATATGCTAAAGCAGATTTTCTCAAGATCATTTTCAATGTTACCAAGTTCTTCAAGAATGTTCACGTCGAACTTGAAATATGTTCCCCGAGCTTCGTAAAGGAGGCCTTTCACTTTCCTTGCATATTTTGGTAGATTATATCTCTCAATCACGTGATGTATATATGGTGGGTAAATAGCTTCTTTCTCCTCATTGACTCGTACCGCTTGTTGAATGTCCTGTTTCATTCGTACCGTGGGGTGCAGGATAAAACCTCTTCTGTTCTTCCTGTCAATGGCAACGATATCTGCTGAACGGCGACTGCCATTTTCCGAAATGCAACGCATCCGCTCATAAACTCCCCAATTCAATTTCCTCAGGGAAATGGCTATCGTTGATTGTACTGTGATGGTGTACCCACCCATAGAATGCTCTTAGCTTACCAAATAAACCTAGGTGTCCCCCACACTTTAAAATTAACTAGAAATAGTGAAAGCACCTCCCCTCGTATCCACCAAGGTGAAGGATTAGTAATAATTTAGAGTATTTTCACTATTCTAGACCTTAAGACGAATACTGCAGCAGGAGAGACGTGGCTGACCCGTTTATGATCATCCTTCAGCCATGCTCCGGACAAGAGAGAAACAAGCGTCTACTTAGACTGGCCTTTCCGGATCCGGAACTTGACACCAGGACACACTGGGCGGTCGGATTGGATTTCACCATACTCGGAGACGCAGCCCGGTCGCCAAAGTGGACACCCTCGCCCTGCAATGCCAAGCTAACTGGCCCCCTACCAAGCACAATATCGGCGAGGTAATGCACTTATTGCAGGATACACCTTCCGTACTGAACCCGATTTTGAAGTATTATTGGAGAAAATTGTCATAATTTCGGTCCCCATGATAAGTAAATAGCATTGAAATATGAATACTGGATTTGTGTCAAGAACGAGTTTCTACTGTGAAGACAGGACAAATCACGTGATAATATGTCATGATGGGAAGTCAGACGACGTCACCTTGACGCACAGAGACAATAATTGCCGCGAATTCTGAGCAATACAATGGAAGGAATAGTGTGATTGGATACTGCCAATTGACCAATTAGAAGACGTCTATTGAAATAAAAAGCTTCTCATGAGTTAATTGTTTTCACAATATAATTACTCCCAGTACAGTACATGTAAATGATATTATTCAAAGGAAGGAAGGAAGATTGTAGTTTTACGTGACTGTTAATCGCGAGATCATAAGCCACGGGTGATATTATTCAACATAGAAAGATAGGTTCTGGAAGGAGGAAAATTGTCAAGATCATGGTATTGTGGAGAAATACGCTGTACGATGTATATTTGCTTCTTGCAAGATAACTGCGTAATGTTCCCGCTGATTTTATAAAATGGCGGTGAAATGAGTTTTAGGAGGGAGGAATCATCTCAAGATCGGGGCTTCTTCGTTTTGAACGCTCGGGGAGAGCTGACGTGCTGCTTAACTATTTAACCCCAGAGTGATTCATTTATTGAGTGAGGGGAATCTTGACCGCGAGCGAGGCTCCATCGTGGGCTGAATTCATGTACGGCCGGAGTCATGATCGAGCGGAATTAATAGCGTGATATTACAGAGCGATTCGCGAGTGTATTTCGCAGGGAAGACTTTCAATACAAGTGCAATTTATTGAAAGCAAGAATATAATATTGCAACAGACTTTCGCCAGCATATATTACGAACATTTGAGGCAGTTAACATTACAATTCTGTGGCATTATTAGGGAAGTGAACGTATTCAGAAGTGCCCTACGAACATTGTGCTTCGCATTGAAGTCTATACAAAGCTACAAGTTACGATTCGACTGCATAGCTACGACATCACGCAAGTAATATTTCTATAGAAACGTGATTATGTGAACATTTGTGATATTTTAATGAATAGTGGAATCTTGCATTCTTTGATTTACACTGTGATTGTCAATACATGTTCGAGAGGAATGTTGAATAATTTCATTATGGAAGTGGATAGTCTGGAGTAGATAATTATGCGCTTGGGACACATTTAATAGAGGTAGATGAACACTTTGAGCAACTGCAGTAATAACACAAGCTACAAAATTATTAACATCATCTTCATTTCCCCTTTTCCAGTTGACACTGGGTGGGGGCAAATATGTTCCTCTCCACTTTGCTCTGTCGTCCCACCATTCCTCCTCCGACACAGTGTTCCAATCCAGGTTCCGTTTCCTAATACTATTCTCCACCAAGTCCATCCAACGCATTCTTGGTCTTCCTCGTCGTATCTTCCCAGTCATCCGTCGTTCCGGTGCTCGTCTTGGTAGCCTTACTTCATCCATCCGTTTGACATGTCCAAACCATCTCAATCTGTTTTGCTCCAGTTTGTCATTTAGTTTCTCTACTCCCAGTTCTTTCCGTATATCTTCATTTCTCACTCTGTCCCGCCTCATTTTCTGGACCATACTTCTCAGAAATCTCATCTCAGCTGCTTGTACTCTGCTCTTATCCCTCTTAACAATTCGAAATTGTAATGGTTAATAAACGAAAATGCTCAGTAATAATCGTCGATTTTAAGAGGAGACGTCTTCGAAGATATGCGCTAAGAAGAACTGAAAAGGATGAGACTAGGGCCAACCCAGTCTAAAGCATGACGCTTGGTATTCGAATCTGAGGACCTGGGGAACGCAACTCGAATCCCGATGAAGCTGTATGCACAGATCGAATGGAGTGGAGATCGAGATTCACCAGCAAGGCAAACTTGGATCATCACGGTATTTCATATACCATTGAACTTCAAGATGCAACGAAAGGTAGAACGACGAGATTTATTACCATTAGTATTTGAGATAGTATGATACCATTAGAGCACTCCATTTCTCCATGTTTCTATGAATTTAATGAATTTTTGAAAGTGAATTAGATTTTGATGTTCAGCTACGTAGATATTCTTATGGATGTTTTTCATTCACCATTTCTAACTACGACTTCGACTTAACAATTTTTGAAGTAGAATTTTTGGAATTTTGGATTTACGTTTTCGAGATTTAAGAATTTTTCTTAAATCGTATTTCTTCGTTTTGATTAATATTTCTGATTTCATAATTCAGATTGCTTTCGTCGATTTGAATTTCAACCTTCGTTTGGAATAATGAATTTGGGGATCTTAGTTGTAAGAAGATCTAGATAGAGAGAAGATAACCACGATTAACATGGAATAGAACATAATTGTGATATTTTATGAACGCAATTACGACGATCTCTGCAAGAATACTTAAGTCATATTAATGCTACGTTATATTACTGCAATGAAGACTTTGAAATGAAATAGTATTCATATTTTATGAGATGATGAATTTATTATTTTAATTGAGAGCTCTGTTCATTCGTTAATTTAACTTAACTTCAGTAATATTTCTTCTTAGAAGATATTACAATTTAAATTTGAGATTTAGGGAACTTCTAAATCAAGTGAGAATTCTGATATATTGGACACTGCATAACATTATTGTTATTAAATCTTATTGCAACATAATGTAGTGTTGTTGACATAATATTGCAATCTAGCAATTTCTGAAGGACAATCAGTATGGAGTGTCGAATTTAAGTATATTTATTAAATATTAATAACAATTGTTATAAGTGTAGTAGCTATCCAAAGAAAACCATCGGAGGTCTTACATTTAAGTACAAGTATCACTATTGGAAGGAGTATTGAAGTAACAACGTGAATATTTTGGTAGGAAGGATAATTACATTTTTATGTGAAGAAATATGTGGAAATAGAAGTGAATATATTACGTGAATTTATTGTTGGATATACGAGGAAGTGTAATGCCGTATATTAATATTATTGAAAAGGGATCTGCGATGAAATACCTGAGCCCTAATACGAGATTGTTTACGTATTATGGAGAATTGTATTACTGTGTTAAGAATTAGGTTAATGCTTGTTGAAGCAATGTTGGTATGTGGAGATGAGTTGTTTATTGTAACTCAGTTAAGACTGAGAATGATATCTTGGAAGTATGACAAGTAGGGTGTTGGCGGAAAAGCGTAAGCGAGGTGTTTATTAACTATTGTTTGTTAATTTTATTAATCTAATTATCAAGGATTTTACAATAATTAAATATGAGCTTGGCTTAATTGCATGGCCAAATTAACCAGAATTTAACAATAACACCTAATTTGAGACGACGGTAAAGTAAAATAAAATATATTAATATTAAAAATATTAATAGTAATGGGGTGCAAGGCATTTAGATGCTTCTCTAATAGCCTCTCCAATTGCAAATGTACACCTCACCTTCTCGCGGTGCATCCTGTTATCACAGACGAGGCTCTGGCGACCGAATATATGGCGGGATAACCACATAATGATGCAGTAAATGGCATCAATTCCACCCACAACATCTTGGGAGGGAGCAAGTGTCAAGGCTTAAAGGTGGCAGCCCCACCATGGCCCCAGGAAAATGTGGGCCAATAACTCGCAGCAGCTTATAAAACACATATTAAAGAAACTAAGAAAAGCAGCCGGATGGATCCTACGACGACGACCTTTTCGTTTGAAAAAGGACATGAATATTGGATTTTGGAATGTTAGAGCATTGTACCAGACTGGAAAACTAAAGCAGCTCGCTACCGAGGCAGAACGGTACAGATTGGATATCCTAGGAGTTAATAAAGTAAGGTGGAACGAATTTGGAGAGATTTGAACTTTGAGTGGACAAACTTTTCTCTACTCGGGTAAGCCAAATGACGACGACCCACATCATAAGGGAGTGGGATTGCTCCTAAACAAGAGAACAAAGAGCAGTTTGCTTGACTGGAAGCCCATATCATCAAGAATTATCACTGCAAGGTTCAAGGGGAAGATCAGAAATGTTTCGGTGGTCCAATGCTATGCACCTACAGAAGAAGCCGAAGCAGAGGACAAGGCAAAATTTTATTCAGAACTCCAGACTACCATGCAGACCATAAACAAGATGGATATTGTGATAGTCATGGGAGAATTCAACGCCAAAGTGGGTGCTGAAAATCTGGGACTTGAACAAGTAATGGGCCAACACGGATTGGGTGTCATGAATGGAGACTTCTGTGCAAGCAATGAACGTGTTACCGGAGGAACCCTCTTCCCTCATAAATAATGCCACAAAGTGACATGGGTATCCCCAGATCTGCGAACCGAAAACCAGATTGACCACCTGACAATGAGCAGAAGCTGGAGAAGGTCACTTCTGGATGTCAGAAATTGACGAGGAGCAGATATAGGCAGCGACCACCATCTATTAACTGCCCGCATCCGAGTTATGATTGCAGCTGCAAAGGAACGGTTTGAGCGGCAAATGAAAAGGTTTGATGTTGGAAAACTACACAATAAGAGAAACAAGGAACAGTTTAAGATCAACCTCAGTCACAGGTTTACAGCCCTGTAGGTGGATGGAGATGATGTTGAAGAGCACTGGGAGAAAGTTAAGACCACGTTAACAAACACAGCAGAGGAGGTACTTGGCTTCAAGGACACCAGGAGGAAAGAATGAATGGCAAGAAACACTTGGGAGTGTTTATAACAACGTAGAGAACTGAAACTTAAGTTGAATAATTGCAGGACACGAACCCAGAAAGTTGAACTCCAAGCAGCATATCATTCTAAAGACCGGGAAGTTAAGAAAAATGCAAAAGCAGACCGGAAAATGTTGGTATCAGACCTTGCTGAGTTAGCAGAGACTGCAGCAAGACAGAGAAATATGAAAGGCTTGTATGACATTACGAGGAAACTCGCCAAGAAGAAATTTAAACAAAGTAGACCCATCAAGAGTAAACAAGGAGACATGCTCACTAATGACGAAGCAAAACTAAACAGATGGCGGACACATTTCATGGAGGTGTTGAACAGACAGGACGTAGAGGAAGTTAGGCAGATGCCATATGTAAATGAAGATGTTGAAACGGACGGCATCAACACTGAACCGCTCTCAAGAAGTGAGATCAAAGAAGCAATCAGACAAATAAAAAATGGAAAGGCCCCAGGAGTGGATAACATAGCGCCTGAGCTTCTAACCGTTAATCCTGATATGACGGCCGATATGTTGCATCCACTGTTTACAAAAATCTGGAGCGAGGAAAAATTGCCAAAGGAATGGAGAGAGGGAGGGACTCCTTGTCAAATTACCGAAGAAAGGTGACCTGACCAACTGTCACAATTGGAGAGGTATCACATTACTTTCAATTCCCAGTAAAGTGTTGACTCGCGTGATCCTCAACAGAATAAAAACAAGGATATAAAAACAACTTCGCAAAGAACAAACAGGTTTCAGGAGCAACCGCTCATGCATCGACCAAATTAACACTCTACGGATCATTATTGAACAGTTTAATGTGTAGAACGCTGGCTTATTTCTTTTGTTCGTGGACTTTGAGAAGGCTTTTGATTCATTGGAAAGGAACACCATTTGGAGAACACTACAAAAGTATGCATACCAACGAAAATAGGCAAGATCATCAAGCAGATCTACGACGACTTCACATGTAGAGTAATTCACGAAGGGAAGCTCTCGGAGCCCTTCTCCGTAAATTCTGGTGTGCGACAAGAGTGTGTCCTATCCCCGACTATCTTCCTCCTTGTCCTTGATGATGTCATGAGAAAAGTTGTTGAGGGAAGGTAGAGAGGCATCCAGTGGGGACTGGTCGAAATATTGGAGAGTCTAGAGTTTGCCGATGACATATGCCTATTGACTCAGAAACATACTGATATGGAGAGAAAGCTGCAGGACCTGGAGAGAGACGTTGGAGCAGTGGGCCTAAGGATAAATGCTCAGAAAACAAAGCCGATGAAGGTCAATGCGAAGAGCAAGCAGAAACTCAGAGACAATGACGAAGATGTTCAGGAAGTCGAAGAGGTCACATATCTTGGCAGTGTGACTACGCAGGATGGAGGACTAACAGCTGATGTCAAAATGAGGATCCACAAAGCCAATGCGGCATTCATACAGCTCTATCCGATATGGAGGGCCAGAGAAATGTCGATGAAAACGAAACTGCGCTTTTTTTTAAACAAATGTGAAAACAGTACTGCTGTATGTTTGTGAAACATGGAAAGTTACCTCAGAGATCACACATAAGCTGCAAGTATTCATAATCAGATGCCTATGAAGAATTAAGCATATCATATGGCCAAGAGTAATTTGAAATGAAGACCTTTGTAAACAAACAAAAGAAGAATCTACTGGTATGCAAATAAAACGGAGGAAATGGAAATGGATCGGCCACACCTTACGTAAAGAACAAAATGCAGTGGAGAGACAGGCTTTGTTCTGGAACCCCCAAGGACAGCGGAAGAGAGGAAGACCGCGGAAGTCATGGAAACGCAGGGTGATGGATGAGGCGAAACAAGAAGGAAAGACCTTTGGAGAACTCAAGATCTTGCCTCAAAATAGGATACGCTGGCGCTGCTTTGTCGAAGCATTATGCTCAGCAAAAGAGTAAAAGGACATAAGTCAAGTCAATAGTAATGAACATTAATGGAAGAAAATAAACATTTAAACGCGTGTTTTTATTTATGAATAAATATTTTAACAAATATTTAAACAGTTTAAACCATTATTTCATTGACGTTTAAATAATTATTATTAATAATAAATATTATTAGAAAGGTTGTAAATATGTACATAAACTTTTAAATATTGGTTTATTAGAAAGTTTTGAGAAGAGCAAGAGTATGGGGGTGCCATACAATACGTCATACTTAATAAATAACATTTAAAGTTATTATGATTCGGAAGCGTAGTGGATAAGAATATGTTTCTTGGAAGTTCAGTATTTGATGTGCAATTAATAAGGATTTCTAGATAGGTTTGACACATTGCAGTGTCAAGTTAACGACCGTCGTTTTCACACGTCCTTAACTGACCGTCGTCTCGAAATTGGGAATGATCAGCAATTGTATAAAAAACGTCGAAAACAGCAATAGCTAAGCATTGGTCAACAAAAGAAATTTAAGTTTAGCATATTTATAATTTCCAGATCATCAGCCTAATGATTTATCTACTTCACGTTTAAGTGGAAAAATCCTATCACATTATTTTTGTAATTAGTCTATTATTATTATCTCATTTTTATTCCTATCGGTGTATCTGTAACGTTTAGTGACCAATAAACTCGTATAGGGTAATCATTTGTGTGTGTAAAACCATCTAATATCACCTTCAGTATCACGTGAAACTCTGTACACTTCCATGAACACGCACCCTTAAATTCTCTTCAATAACACAAGGCCCGTCGGCCATTGGCTTAGCTGACAAGACAAAAGTCACACATGCCACTAGCAAAAATATGTACCAAAAAGCGTACCATACAACTACGGGTAATTTGTTCCTACCAGCGTAGTGCTCATCACATAACTGTTACAATATTGTGGTCACCTACATTATATAGATGTCCTTGCATGTAGACTAAAAATTCAATGGGCTGTGTAATCAGCTGTTCATTCATAATATACAGTAACTTCAAGTTTGGTAAATAGCTCTTGGCTGACTTCATTTATTCTTTCCAACAGTGTCTAATACACTCTAAATATGCTATGCTTTAATTACGGGGAACATGGATGCTAGATTGTGGTCCCTCATCGAACCAATGATACCTTGCTTGGCTCAAGTCTTTATTCTGATCATGAAATTGGCAGTCGTCATAGTCAACTCAATAAGAATGCAAAAAACAAAAGAGCGATATACTCACGACTGCAGTCTCGTAATGAAAACAGGTTATCAGCTGTCCTGACAGTATCAACCACTGCCTTCTGAATTACCGTGTCCAGTGTGCTATAAACGCTATGCAGAAAATAAAAGAATTTCTTTCACTGGGCTTTGACTTTGATAAACACATGTTCATTTGATGATATAATAACCACAGTAATGTCATTCCTAACTGTAGCTCACACTTGTACTACGTAAAGTGGGCTGAATTTTATCATTGTAATATAGCCTTAAAACGTATTTACACCTAATAGTGGCACAAGGGTTTACTCCAAGCTTTGTGCAAACGATACGAGTATGACCAGCTCCTAACTAATTCTTAAATAATAAATTAAATCAGAGTGCCTGCCTATAAAGAATGTGCATGAGTAAGACCTTCAATGCTAATCCGCCCGTGCGTCTGATCGTACATAGAGATGTCAGTTCGTGTAGACTAACTTACATGACTTCAAGTTCTCGTCATCGTTCGAACCTCGCCTGGGATTAAAGTGGCGGGTTATACAGCACTGGTAGTAAGCCATCTCATCAGAAATAACAAGCAGGTGGTGTCCTCCGCTCTCCCCTGCCATTTTGTGAATTATTCCATCTCAACTTCCATGGCAGATAGATGAACGGGTACCACGTGGTGCTGGGTTCGATTGGGTGTCGACATCATGGTGAAATATTCGTTGTTCTCACTGATTTTAATGTTAATATATTTGATTCCAAAGCTCACTGGCTCTACGCTGTAGCGGTGATTTAGCAAGAATGACATGAGTGCCGCTCACAGACTCTACAATTATCACTTGTGTGATAATGGGCACACTAAAAATTGTGGTATTCCTTACACTCGTTATCGTTCGGTATCTGAATAATCCGTTCACACAAAATTACTTCAGTGTACAGTTCACTTTTATACAGTTTGAGAAACACTTATTATGCAATATGCAAAGAATGATCATTAATCCACAAATTTTCAGTGTTCACGTGTGGCCATGTGTTTCGCACAAAGTCCTGGGTCCCAGTATTAAATAACCCAATTTCATTTACTGCAAACGTTGAAAAATAACACACATCGACTCTCAATAGTATTTCCACGCCGCACAGGCGATGACTCTGCACTTCATCAATGTTTTATCACTTTCGGATGATTTCAGACGTGCTGCCCACGTTTCGATATCAGACTTACAGAAAACACGTCCGCTCAGGACGACGCCTGATACGACGAGTATATCATGTAGACCAGGCTGTTCCAAATCCATGAGTTTGAGTATGCGTACACGTGAGTACTCAGCAGTAATGCTCGGAGCACGGTTGGATAGGGACTGGGGGTGAGAGCCAATGCGTCACTGGGCGAAGGTCATAACACAAGTTCATGCACTTCATGCCAGTCATGATGTATCCACCCCGAAGTGACGGCAGCCCCCCACAGCAGAGCTGTATTGCAGGTTGCAGGTTTACTCACGGAAGGCGGCGAGTACTCCGCTGCTCACGAGCGAGTTGCTCGGCTGGAACAGCCTGGTGTAGACGACGGAAGTTCATTCAGCGCCACCTAAGTCAAGGGCGTGACCAATTATTTATTGCTCGCATATCTGCGATGTTATACCTTTACTTTGCAACATTCCAAAAATTCACCACAAAGAAAACCAATGGTCCCAATAACACAAAATATCCTGTAATAAATCCTTCCTTTAGGATTAGATAAAAATATGAATTGTCAGCAGTAAGCAGATCAAATGAGGGCTACTTCCAAGGAGAAAATACAGCTCCTCGGAAGTTCTCCGTATGAACGTATGATCATGAGCCATTTATCTCGATATCAGAGAGGCGATATCGGGCACAATATATATAATATATTTATATAATTCAGGTGAGGATTCAATCAATCAACGTTTAATATCCGTATAGCACGTTGTATTTCAACAAGCTACTACAACCAGCATTAAATTATACTCCTTGAAAAAGACCAAGTGTTATAACTATACCCATGCATTTCGGAGAAAGTAGGCTAAATGTTCTTTACTGAACATCTTGTTTGCTACATGTTAAAAACGGCTACTCCTTTGTGGATGGTAAGGAATCAAATGTTACTGAATTACCAGCTAGACTTTCAACGCATGAGAGTATCGTGACAGATTGCGGCGAAACATTCACTTCTGCGACGGTTATAATAAATTTCTCGAAAGTTAGCATTCTTACTCCAAAAAATGAACAATGTAATTATATTAATTTAAATGTCATTGAACTTATATCTAGTAGTTCAAACACATACATAAGTGTTAACAGATTAAATACTGAAGATGAAAGCCAGCTACTTCATTTGCCTCCTACAGAATTATTCAATTCATTGGAATTAAGTGATTCGCCTCCACATACTCCAAACGTTTGAGCCATAGTTATGCCCCTTCGAAATCTGAACGTTTCCTAAGGGCTCCTATATGGAATCATATTAATTGTAAGAAATATGTAGGAAATATTGGTTGGATTTGGATATAATCAGTGCAGTTAATATCAGGTGGAGAGCTCTAATCCTGCGACTTGATTTATCACCTTCCGATAAATCACTTACAAAACATTTTTTTAAGAGGCACGTATGAGTTTCTATTTATCTCATCTTCAGTCAGGCCAGCAGTATGTTGCAATGTCGACGCCCTTAAAGTTGCAATAGTGCCAAAAAGTAATCGTACAAAGAATGTAACTTATATAGGAAACTTCTTCGGTCAATATTTTTGATGTGTAACATCTTTCCGCTCGGTTGCTGGATAGGTTTGCGGGAGTGATTTTGAAAATTGGGGACGGAAGTGGATCGGAACGATCGAGCTGGCAGTGGTGAATCGAACGGAAGTATGCACTGCCCGCTCAATCGATCGAACGGAAGTGTACTAGCTGGCAGTGGTGGAAAACGGAAGTATGCACTGCCCACTCGATCAATCGAACGGAAGTGTACTAGTTGGCAGTGGTGGAAAACGGAAGTATGCACTGCCCGCTCGATCGATCGAACGGAAGTGTACTAGCTGGCAGTGGTGGAACGAACGGAAGTATAAGATGCACTGCCAACTCGATCTATCGATCCAGCGGGCAGTGGTTAGACCCAGCTGGCAGTGGTACGAGAAACAATGAGCGCGCGGTGTCGGAAATTGATACCATGACGTACTCTCGGCCATGTGGAATGTATATGACATACTGAAGGGAAAACGCTCATGCGAACTCAGGTATCAAGTGATTGAAACAAATGACATGGTACATGTTGGCAGTCTTCGTATCAGTATTTAAATGGTAAAATGCCTTAAGGTCACCACGTACTCTTACACGATGAAAAAGTCTATTTTTGTGGCATCACTTTACTAGGTATTTTCTGGGTTTATGCTAAAGGTACAGCTATGATTCTTGTCACATATAAGAAGCGGTATATTCTGAGCTGTTTTTGACCATGTAGCGCTACTTTGCTTTTATAGGATGTGTGAAATGAATACAAATTTGGACAGATACATTTTCAAAAAATGCTGTATAAGTTGCTTCAGGTACACATTTCTCAGTTGTTTTTCAATCAAATATTCTCAAATTTTGTTCACATACTTGGAATGGATCAAGGCAGATGAGTAACCACTTTGTTTCATTATTATTGGAACAGAATGCAAGAAAAAAATCCGAACGCTTTCTTTTTAAATTTATTGCAAAATATGTATCAATTTTTCTCTTCCCAATCCATGCCTACTATGTTTTGGAAGTGAAAATAGGTTAACATTCAAGTACTCCATTAGGCAAGTTAATGTAAAAAAAATAGCCCTCTATCTTAAATGGTTTCTTAGTTAAGGTACCTAAACCTGAAAAATGAGTATTAACGGAAAACAGCTGGCAATGTTAAAAGTGTATTATTCAGATCATGGGACGCTAATTTTTAAAAACGAATTTAAGGTAGTTGTAGACATCAAAACCCCAACAAACTATATATATTTGGATTCAGAAAAGAATGAAGAATTGTATGGCGCCATAATCAAAAAGTCGATTTTTTCACCATGCAAGAGTACGTGGTGTCCTTAATATCAAACATTGTAAGTAGTCGGCATTGCCGGTATTATGTTTCTGCACAATGGCTATTCAAATATTAACCCACATAACGGTAATGCAGCCATCAATATAATATAATCGTTGTGGTTATACGAGAATTGAGCAAGCCTTCATGAACTGTTACTGAATACATTCTCTTTACTCACAAGAGGGCCTATTCAGAAGGCATTTTAAACTCAATTTCACGCAGAAACATAATAGAAACAAGCAAAATATAAATGAAACTTAATTCCTTAATGCAGTATTATTGGAACGTGGAAATAAGTATTTTCGTAGTCGAAATAGCCGTGGGGTTAGTGCTTATGAGTGTGAATTTAGCGATCTTGGATTCGAATCCCGGACGGGGTAGATATTTTTGCTACCAGATTATCATTTTAAACGATATTTATCATATCAATATGACTCATTTTAACAGAATCCATTTGAAATTACGTGTTGGTCTGTGAATGAAGAGGACCTGTTTATAAGGAATTTAAGGTTATGAACGGTGTCGCGTCTATTAATCTAGTTGATCCATATCGTATTCTTTATTTAGGCTACAAATCATCTAATAAAATGAGTTCCGTATTATAAACTACAATATCTGTAAAACACTCCCTTTTACAATAGATTAATATTTGTGCCAATAATAGTATAAAATACCGGTGTATCAACAATTTCTCGTGAGGTTTCTTCTATGTCAGATGTTACACATCATATGCGACTACTGTAAGGCTCGTAATTTTTATTTCCATTGTCCGTCATTTTTTGACGGGTTTCAATTAGTTATGAATTAAATCCCTTGATGTCCCCTTGTTACGATTAAAGTCGGTCTGTGGTTACATGTCCGTTAAAAGTACTTATATTTGACTGTATGTAGCTATATTTTAAAACTTTATATTTTATCTTATCACTTCTGTTTTGAGGTTTGCTCAATAAATAAAACTTTAAATACAATTAGTGTATCTAGCGCGTTTTGTTTGCTGAATGCAATAAATTAATGATTCAATCAGGTTTCCAACAAGTCATTAACCTTCACATTTTGATTCAAATTCCCCAGCCGTTTGTCCCACCATACACTACCTGAAAATTTGACTAACAAATTAACCGATCACTTCTTCCCACTGCTCTACACGTCTACTAGCTTCCGCGCAGAATCTCAAAACTTCATTGCAAAATGTAAAATACGCTGCTGCTGCTGATTGATTTTAGGGTTTTGCGACATCGTGATCATGTAGCCCCGGTGCTTGGGTGTGTGTGGAATTTGTCTGATAATCTGTGTAATTTGTATGGCCGTATTAGTGTATGTATTTATACTTCAGATAAGGATCCAGAACGAGGCGGCCGTTGCCTTAAGTTAGGAACCATCCCGGCATTTGCCTGGAAAAGAAGTGGGGAAACCACGGAAAGCCACTTCGAAGATGGCTGAGATGAGATTCGAACCCACCTGTTCTCAGTTCTGCCTCAAGAGGCTGAGTAGGCTATACCCCGCTCCGGCCGTCAGACCAGAATTAAATTCCTCGGCAGAGCCGGGAACCAAACCCAGATCTCCTGGGCGACAGCAAAGAATGCTAGCTGCTACACCACGATGTGGTCTTGTGTAATACGAACGGAAGGAGCAATCTACCAAATAAGGACCACTTGTAGTTGCTAAGGAAATTGTAACTTTAAATTGTTGTTCAAGGATTACGATGAAAATAAGAGACTAGTCCTGGTTTTAGTTTGCTCGCTGCTTGTCTGGCTCCTGTGAACACATCTTTAAGAGTATAAACATCAATCTATAAATATAATAGTTGTGGAAAGACGTTAAATATGTAAGAAGGCAATGTTTCTCAATGTAAAGTTTTGAAGCCATTCTTTCAGTGTTGCACATACAAACTGTTATTTTGATATCTTCAGTCGGCCAACAAGAATTGACACGTGTTGATCGACTGAGGAGTTAAAAATAACAAAGTTTCTCAAGGAATACGTTGGGCATAATGGATATGAGGTTTTCGCGATTTAGAATACCAGACGAGATAGATTTTTTGGAATTTCACGAATGCTAAAAAAAAAGAAATTAAACTCAACAATACATAGTAAGAGAAATTTCTAATACAGGAGGTGAATAAAAGCCGTAATAAGAATAATTTTAAAACACATGCTGTTAAAGCGTGACTGACATGGAAGACCTAGTGGTATTAAAGAATGTTTGATCATCAGCGTGAACATTATGGTTTTTGAAGCCATTTTTCAGTGTTGCCTTAGTAATCGAAATGTAATGTTTTTTCAGTCAGTCAACACGATTGTACTCAATTGTATTGGGTGTTTCCCTAATCCAGAAATAAGTTTTTACATGAGATTAATAAATAAATATTTATCTAATTACAATAAGCGTGAACCTCACTCATTCTGGTAAAATGAACTGAACCTGACACGTGTTGACTCAGCATTCTCAAACTCGTAACTGTACTGGACCGAAATATTGACCCGAAAAGATCGCCTATGTCGTAGAATCGTACACACAGTCAAAGTTATATTTCAACATGTCACCACCACCCCCAACCCCCCTCTCTATTATATTCTGCGCTCCTCTCCCCATGGGCTCACATCTAGTGGGACGTGGATTGCCGATCACGAGACCCCAACTGAGACCGGCATTGCTTCCACTTACTTGTGCCGGGCTCCTCTCTGTTATCTTTCCTCTCGACCTTCCTTGGTCAACTCATGTTTTTTTCCGACCCCGGCGGTATTAGGGTATCCGAGGTCTAGGGAGTCTTTCACTTTCCCGCCTTAATTGGCCCTATTCTCATCTTTCCTGATCCCTCATTCTTCGAGGTGTCAGACCTCTTGTTCTCTTCTCATTGTATTTCCTGCCTTCTGCTCAAGGCCCTCAAGGAGGCAGGGTGTGTGTAGCCCCACCACTTATGGTACACCCTCAAGGGCTCTCGGCTGGTGAGCTCGGGAGTTGGCGACCCCGGGGAATTCATGAGCTGGGTCCGATTTTTCCCCTTTTTCTATAGCCTTTGGGGCGGGCCCTCGCCTCTTTCCCTTTCCTATCTGCCTTACTTGGCTCTCCTCCCTTCCAAGTCCCTCAATCCTCATTTTTCGAGAGTTGAGCACGTTTCCTTTCCTCCTGTCTTTAAATTATTTTATTCCTGTCATTTGTCCTCATCTTCTTCTACTCTGTAAGATGTGTACTTAGTTGTAGTTTTCATTTTCACGATCACACAAACAATTTGGGGCCGATAACCTAGATGTTAGGCTCCTTAAAACCACAATTATCATCATCATATTCTCCGGCATAATAAATCATTCCCATGAAAGCTATAAGTAAAATAATTTAGTAAGTGGTTCGCCTAAGACGTCTGTGTTCGATTTTTGGTTCTCCCATAAAAATTCGTCCTGGTGCGAAGACTGGACCTTGGCTTACTCAGCCTCGTGGGTTCGATTCCTACCTCTGCTTTCCTAGAAGTGATTCTCCGTGGTCTCGCTCTTGTACCCCAGGCGAATGCCGAGATGGTGTCTAAATTAACCATTGCCGCCTCCTTCTCAAATTCCATCATCCTCAAATTACAACTACATACACTAGCACAGCCATAACAATGACGTAAACCATGTCAGATTCCTCACACACCCAAGTTGCTGGGACTACATGACCACGATGTCGCTAAGCTCCCAAAGAATCAACAACGACAACAACAACAACAGGACGGGAAAAGAGAAGGCAAAGGAAATTGCGTATAAATGAAAGCACGAAGGGAAAAACGAGGAGTAGTCTATTGTATCCAGCGTAATTGAGCACATAACTTGACGTGAATAAACTCATTGACACGAGCCATTCCAAAGGGGAGAATATGCAACCCCGCTAAGCACGTGGCTGCGAGCAGATGAAGCAGAATATTGGGTCAACACACATTAAGGTCGCCGGAACACGCTATCAACACATCATGAATCACGAGCCAGCGCTATGTTAGATAATAATAACTAGCAGACCCGTGCGAGAACTCTTGCATAATGGATTGTGTGCGCCCCATGTGTACAGACTACCCGCCTGGCTCTAGTGCTATGCGGGCTGTACGCGACACAGTTCTGCCAGGGACTATCGTCTTGTTTATTTGTTTAAATGCGTTTTATAAACAAATAAATATATTTCCGTTGACTTTTCAAATAATGCAAGATTTTTCCTGTACTATTGAGACGATTTGAAAGATTTTGGTACAAACCACACCTTCTAACTCCCTATGGTTTAGGAGCATGAGTTTTTTGATACATACACCATAGCGTATTATATAATTTAAGATGTTATTGATTTCAGGTCCCTTTTAACTACTGGGGTCTTTTAGAGATGCCGGGGTGCCAGAATATTGCCCCGAAGGGGTTCATTAACGTGCCAGTAAATCTACTGACACGACTCCCTTGCATTTGCGCACCTTTAAATGCCCACTGACTGCGCCAGGATTCGATCCTCCAACCTCGGGAACAGTAGGCGAGAACATTACTGCTGAGCCACGCAGCCAGTCAGGAATGTTAGACTATTAAGGACAAATATCAAAGAAAGAAGAATAAGAACAAATGTTCATTAATGAACATGTAGCCTACTTTCTCTTATATTGTACAGGTATATTTGTAATTCATTGTTTTTATCAAGAATATTCTTTTTGTTGTTGATTCATTTAGGGACTTTGTGACATCGTGGTCATGTAGCCCCGCGTACTTGGGTGTATGTGGAATTTTTCTGATAACCCGTGTTATTGTGAAGGCCGTGTATTTGTAATTCAGATGAGGATTGGGAAGGAGGGGGCTGTGGCCTTAATATAGGCACCATCCCGGGATTCGCCTGAAATAGAAGTGGGAAACTACGGCAAACCACTTCCAGGATGGCTGAAGTGGAAATCGATCCCGCCTCTTCTCATGTTTGCCTCACGAGAATGAGTGTACCCCGTTCCAGCTCTCAGACCAAAGTTAAATTTCTTGGCAGAGCCGGAGATCGAACCCGGTCCTCCGCGGTGACAGCCAAGAGCAAATGTTATTTAATGAACAATGAAGGCAGAACACAAGACAAAACAAGTCAAGCAGTTACCATGTACAAACCTAATGCGAACAGCTCACTGTATTGGCGAAGAAAGAGCTACCCTCTATGTAGGAGGCATTTGCCCTTCTAGGGACATTGAGGCTATTATTATTATTATTATTATTATTATTATTATTATTATTATTATTATTATTATTAGGTTTCATGAGCAGCCGCCTCGTGGTTATATCGCTTTGCTTCCTTTAGTTCAATAATGTTTGTTATGCTTGCTCTTTCGGGTTCGCTTCGTTACCAATCTAGGACGCATTGTTACTTTGTTACATTGCAGCGCACCACCCCGTGTTATAGTGCCTAACATGCTTAGCTGTCATCCCTGGCGCTAGGATTCGATTCCTGGCTTGGACAAGAAATGTAATTCTGGCTGAGCGTTAACACGAGATACACTCAGCCTCGTGAGGAATAACTAAGGAGAGTGGCGCTCGATTCAGTCATCTTAAAAATTGATTTTCGTGGTTTCCAACTTCAACTCCAAGCAATTACCGGGATGATTCCTAACCAAGGCCACGGCCACTTCATCCCCTATCTAAGCTCCACTACTACAGGCACCAGAATAACGCAGGTTATCAGACCAATTCTACGTACATCCTTGAATATGGAGCTGGTGACCACTATGTTGAAGCCCCTAAATGACACATCAACAATAACTAATAAAATGGAGCGAGTACAATTCAGGAGCGGGGAGGAGACAGAGTGAATCTGCAATAAGAGTACATACAATAGTCGCCCTTTCAGCTGGGAGGAGACAGGGGAATCTGCAATAAGAGTACATACAATAGTCGCCCTTTCAGCTGGGAGGAGACAGGGTGAATCTGCAATAAGATTACATACAATAGTCGCATTTTCAGCTGGGAGGAGACAGGGCGAATCTGCAATAAGATTACATACAACAGTCGCCCTTTCAGCTGGGAGGAGGCAGGGTGAATCTGCAATAAGAGTACATACAATAGTCGCCCTTTCAGCTGGGAGGAGACAGGGTGAATCTGCAATAAGATTACATACAATAGTCGCATTTTCAGCTGGGAGGAGACAGGGCGAATCTGCAATAAGATTACATACAACAGTCGTCCTTTCAGCTGGGAGGAGACAGGGTGAATCTGCAATAAGATTACATACAATAGTCGTCCTTTCAGCTGGGAGGAGACAGGGTGAATCTGCAATAAGATTACATACAATAGTCGCCCTTTCAACTGGTAGGAGACAGGGTGAATCAGCAATAAGATTACATACAATAGTCGTCCTTTCAGCTGGGAGGAGACAGGGTGAATCTGCAATAAGATTACATACAATGGTCGCCCTTTCAGCTGGGAGGAGACAGGGTGAATCTGCGATAAGATTACATACAATAGTCGCCCTTTCAGCTGGTAGGAGACAGGGTGAATCAGCAATAAGATTACATACAATATCGCCCTTTCAGCTGGGAGGAGACAGGGTGAATCGGCAATAAGATTACATACAATAGTCGCCCTTTCAGCTGGTAGGAGACAGGGTGAATCTGCAATAAGATTACATACAATAGTCGCCCTTTCGTCTGGGAGGACACAGGGGGTCTCAGCAATAAGATTACATACAATAGTCGCCCTTTCAGCTGGGATGAGACAGGGTGAATCTGCAATAAGAGTACATACAATAGTCGCCCTTTCAGCTGGGAGGAGACAGGGCGAATCAGCAATAAGATTACATACAATAGTCGCCCTTTCTGCTGGTAGGAGACAGGGTGAATCAGCAATAAGATTACATACAATAGTCGCCCTTTCAGCTGGGAGGAGACAGGGTGAATCTGCAATAAGATTACATACAATAGTCGCCTTTTCAGCTGGGAGGAGACGGGGTGAATCTGCAATAAGATTACATACAATAGTCGCCCTTTCAGCTGGTAGGAGACAGGGTGAATCAGCAATAAGATTACATACAATATCGCCCTTTCAGCTGGGAGGAGACAGGGTGAATCTGCAATAAGCTTGCATACAATAGTCGCCCTTTCAGCTGGTAGGAGATAGGGTGAATCTGCAATAAGATTACATACAATAGTCGCCCTTTCGTCTGGGAGGAGACAGGGGGTCTCAGCAATAAGATTACATACAATAGTCGCCCTTTCAGCTGGGATGAGACAGGGTGAATCTGCAATAAGAGTACATACAATAGTCGCCCATTCAGCTGGTAGGAGACAGGGTGAATCTGCAATAAGATTACATACAATAGTCGCCCTTTCAGCTGGGAGGAGACAGGGTGAATCTGCAATAAGATTACATACAATAGTCGCCTTTTCAGCTGGGAGGAGACGGGGTGAATCTGCAATAAGATTACATACAATAGTCGCCCTTTCAGCTGGTAGGAGACAGGGTGAATCAGCAATAAGATTACATACAATATCGCCCTTTCAGCTGGGAGGAGACAGGGTGAATCTGCAATAAGCTTGCATACAATAGTCGCCCTTTCAGCTGGTAGGAGACAGGGTGAATCTGCAATAAGATTACATTCAATAGTCGCCCTTTCGTCTGGGAGGAGACAGGGGGTCTCAGCAATAAGATTACATACAATAGTCGCCCTTTCAGCTGGGATGAGACAGGGTGAATCTGCAATAAGAGTACATACAATAGTCGCCCATTCAGCTGGTAGGAGACAGGGTGAATCTGCAATAAGATTACATACAATAGTCGCCCTTTCAGCTGGGAGGAGACAGGGCGAATCAGCAATAAGATTACATACAATAGTCGCCCTGTCAGCTGGGAGGAGACAGGGCGAATCAGCAATAAGATTACATACAATATTCGCCTTTTTCAGCTGGGAGGAGACAGGGTGAATCTGCAATAAGATTACATACAATAGTCGCCCTTTCAGCTGGGAGGAGACAGGGCGAATCAGCAATAAGATTACATACAATTGTCGCCCTTTCAGCTGGGAGGAGACAGGGTGAATCTGCAATAAGATTACATACAATAGTCGCCCTTTCAGCTGGGAGGATACAGGGTGAATCTGCAATAAGATTACATACAATAGTCGCCCTTTCAGCTGGGAGGAGACAGGGTGAATCTGCAATAATATTACATACATTAGTCGCCCTTTCAGCTGGGATGAGACAGGGTGAATCTGCAATAAGATTACATACAATAGTCGCCCTTTCAGCTGGTAGGAGACAGAGTGAATCTGCAATAAGATTACATACAGTATTTGCCCTTTCAGCTGGGAGGAGACAGGGTGAATCTGCAATAAGAGTACATACAATAGTCGTCCTTTCAGCTGGGAGGAGACAGGGTGAATCTGCAATAAGATTACATACAATATTGGCCCTTTCAGCTGTGAGGAGACAGAGTGAATCAGCAATAAGATTATATACAATACTCGCCCTTTCAGCTGGGATGAGACAGGGTGAATCAGCAATAAGATTACATACAATATTCGCCTTTTTCAGCTGGGAGGAGACAGGGCGAATCAGCAATAAGTTTACATACGCTATTCGTCCTTTCTCCCCCAGCTCCTGATATCATACGTAGACAACCGGGAATTCTTTTGTTGTTGTTGCCAATTTGAAGGGCGGGCTACGACAACGTGGTCATTTAACCCTGTGGGTTTGGGTGTATATGGGATTTGTGTGAAAACCTGTGTTATTGTGATAGCTGTACTAGCGTCTATATTTGTAAATTGAAGGTAGGATTGGGAAGGAGGTGGCCGTAGCCTTAAGTTGGGAACCATCCCAGCATTTGCCTGGAATAGAAGTAGAAAACCACTTCCAAGATGGCTGAGATGTGAATCGAACCGTTCTCTTCTCAGTTTTGCCTTTCTAGGCTGAGTATAACCCGTTTCAGCCCTCAGACCAGAATTATAATTTATTGGCGGAGCCGGGAATCGAACCCAAACCTGCTAGGCTACAGTCAAGAATGCCGCACTACGAGGTGATATAGACCAATGCTAGATTTATCCTTGTACTTGGACCTAATGACCACTGTGTCGAAGCCCCTAAATGAAACAAGAACAACAATAACTGCTAAATTTGAGCGTGTGAATTCTTAGAGAACCGGAACATGTCACTAGGCTGGTAGTTTTTGATGTGGCAGGTAATTCCAGCACAGCAGAATATGTGGAAGTTTGAAATGAGGATGCCTCGGCTGCTGCATTAAAAGTCGATAATTGCTTACTGAGCGTAATGTATCAATTCTCTTCGCCACATTGCTCGCATTATGTTACATTTCCACGCCTTCTGGGGAGGTCTTCTAAATGGTGGCAGTTCAATTTGCCCTCTACTAACAGTAAATACGCACAATTACTTGACCACAGTACTATGAATTATACATTTACCTCAACGTCACGGAAATCCTCATTTTAGCTCATGAAATACTTCTTTTTTTTTTTTCAGGACAAGGGCTAAACAGACTCCCGGAAAAGATGCCTTCCATATTGAAAACACAATGTGAAGTAACCTACGGTGGAACTCCATGATGCTGTCCTCTTTAAGACTGGACTGGGCGTTGCCCTTTGGCTTTCTGCGACAGCGCGAATGCTAAACCCAACACACCACTGTCGCTTCAAGTTTGGAAATCACAATCCTTAATCCATAGCATTTCTTAACTATCGTTAAATAAAAATTCTAATACCATGCTAACTTTTCTAATCTTATTTTCATCACATAAAATTTAGGCTTATGAGATTGATTACCTTTGTCCATGAGTATATACGGTATGTCCCTAATAACATTTTGATTAGCTGGATTGGAATCTTGATAATAACTTACTACTAACCCGTCAAAACCCGACCATGAATTTCAAATTTGAATAAATGTGATCAATCCAGCATGGTTGCTGTGAAAAGTATTTCACCAGTTCTCAATATCTCCGACACTATCGCAGCAATTTACCTGATTTTTTTATGGTGACCACTCACTCACTCACTCACTCACTCATTCCCTCGCCCCTCACCCCCTCACTCTCTCACTCACTCACTCACTCACTCACTCAGTCAGTCAGTCAGTCACTTTATGTATTACAGTAAGCACGCAAGCCCTCATTATATAAAATGCATGGTGAGACAGCGGGTGTGTATCAACACTTTGCAAAATGCTCTTGTTTACACATTAAAATGTGTTATTTCAGCATAATTTTGCTACAAGCGTGTGACATTTTTCTTCCGCTCATCGTCAGTCTGAAAACGCTGACCGGAGGACAGGAATTTCTTTATGTGCCAGAAAATGTAGAAATCGCTTGAAGCACGATCAGGACTGTACGGCGAATGATCAAACAGCTCTCAGCATGACTCCTAAGCGCTGCATTTCGTGGTCGCACCCAGCTGTCACACACTTTCTTGAACAGAAAGTACAGTATTTAGTGACAATTTCATGCGACAAGGATCGCATTATCTGCGGAAAATGGCTACTGAATGCCGTAATGGTGAAGCGACTGGTTCCATGCCCTTGTGGCAGACTTCCACGACACAACACAAAAGTTGATCCCATGCTATCACATATTTCTCAATTCGGTTGGTGACTGTGTCCAAGAGTAGACCAAAAATTGCTGTATCTGGTCTAATTTCAGTTTTTCATTTAACTAGACTTTCTTTTTTCTTAAAAATAGGAAAATCTGAATTTCTGGATGGGCCTCGTATAATTATGAACAACGCAGTGTATGCCTCACAAACTGTGGTTATCTATTTCTGCTCTGTTTACTTAGCGAAGCTCAGTACCTTTTTAAATGTTATTTTATTTAATTTTATATTATTATTTTTTATTTATTTTTTTATTTTATTTTATTTCACTTTATTTTATTTTATTTCATTTAACTTACCGGTATTTTATTCCATTTTGTTTTATTTTATTTTATTCTACAGCATTCTATTAAGTAGCGTGGTAGCGCAGCGGTCAAGTTGTGTGCCTCTCACCACGGCGGACCAGGTTCCATTCCCGGTCAATGCATGTGAGATTTTCAAAGTCAAATGAC
Source organism: Meconema thalassinum (assembly GCA_946902985.2). Classification (NCBI taxonomy): domain Eukaryota; kingdom Metazoa; phylum Arthropoda; class Insecta; order Orthoptera; family Tettigoniidae; genus Meconema; species Meconema thalassinum. Next base: position 1,060,962,700 of record OX336389.2, on the reverse strand, counting down.
ATTTCCTGTGGTTCGGGTTCCACGTGGCTCATGCTTTCAAGATAAATGGTCACGTAAAACTACAAACTTCTTTCCTTTTATTTTATTTTATTTTTAATTTAAGCAGCAGAATTTGGGTTACATGACAACAATGTCCCAAAGCCTCGGAATATATCAACAAAAACAAATTACTTTATTTTATAACAATCTCATAATCCATCAGTGAGCTCAAATTTCGCTTTATGAATGGCACATTCTTACAATTTCATTTTCTCACTACAATAAAACCTGCCTTCAATGGAAACGAATAGGACTCACAAATCTTCCCATTAGACATACTGTACGTTCCCGGTTAACGTTGGTAGGCCTATGCTAGAATACAGTAGTTAAACTATGAACATGCATATATTGGACATACTGAGAAAATATAAAATAGTGTACATACCTTACGAAATGTTGTATTTATACATTTCTGAGTCCGCCTCGTTGCGTAGTTGCTAGTCACCACGGAGGTCCAGGTTCGATTCCCGGCTCTACTAAGAAATTTAATTCTGGTCTGAGGGCTGGAACGGTACACTTAGCCTCATGAGGAAAAACTGAGAAAAAGCGGGTTTGTTTCCCATCTCAGCCATTCTGGAAGTGGTTTTTCGTGGTTTCCCACTTCTTCTCGAGGCGAATGCCAGTATGGTTCCTAAATAAAGGCCACGACTGCCTCCTTCAAAATCTTCATTTGAATTACAAATACACACACTAATAAAGCCATCATAATAACACACGTTATCAACACAAATTCCGCACTCACCCAAGTCCAAGGGGCTAAATGACCACGATGTCACAAAGCCCCATAATGAATCGACAACAACAATATATTTCTGCTACGAATTAATACAATGAACATACTGTAAAGACACGCATTTGTTGGCTGACAGCACATCAAAGGGAGTACACTATGACGTGTAAGTTGGAGAACAACAGAAAGAAGACCTCTTTGTACATCCCTCGTAAGCTACAGAATCATCTGTTATAGCAGACAAGGTAAACATTCACAGGGTGTCTGAACGTTTTCTGAACACTGCATTCCCGGACTTGGAAACTTTCCGTTAAAATATGTATTTTTGTTTCCGTTGTCCATGTAACACAGTTTCCGTGGCCTTTATTTAGGAACCATCCCGGCATTTGCCTGGAGTAGAAGTGGGAAACCACGGAAAACCACTTCCAGGATGGCAGGCAGTGTTGAAGTCAAGTGCTCTCATCCGGACAGCATGCGACTCAACCAGCGAAGTAGCCTAGACAATACTATCTAAACTGACCATTTAACAACAATCACATACTCACACTAAGCAAGCAAATATGGAGGTCAATCACCACTTTCATCATCAAAATATCACATAGACTATAACTAACAAATAGCTTGCCACGGTGGTTCAGTGGTTATCGTGTCAGACTACCAACCCCAAGCTTGCAGGTTCGCTCCTGGCCGTGGCCAGTGATTTTTGAAAGGCGACAAAAATCACGTTACGCCTGTCATACGATGTTGGCATGTTAAAGAACCAGTTGAATTCAGTAGGCCTTGTTCATAATGGCAAAATTAATCCCGGGATTTTTCACCAACACAAAATGATTCTCCTTCCTCTACTAGAAAGCCTAGATATCTAACATCTTTGACATTCACAGCCCTCCAAGGAGCTATGAAAAATTCGGCATGCAAGCTGCCCTCTGGGCGTCAATGAACAAATCTTGCACCTGGCACCCGAGGCCATACCATATTAAAAAACTATCCAATATTGACTAGTTGCATTATTTTAATTACTACTGCAACTAAATAATAATAATAATAATAATAATAATAATAATAAAGTAGAAATGCGCACAAACCGTGTAAGGATTACAGCAAAGATTACATATAAACCTCATATCTTATAAAGTGTAGTTGTCCTTGCTATAAGCAGCGTAAGACCTATATCGTTTCTTGCACTTTAGAATGTGGTATATTGTTCACATTTCTCTGAGCACAGGACACAGATGCAGGTATCGTTCGTGTCCTGGAACGTCTTATTGGAGCATAGCTTGTGGTGGAAGCCTTGGACCGCTAGTCTTGCATTGACATGTCGCATTTCATAGTTCGCTTGCGTCCAGGTTCTGTCTTGCATCGCGCAGGTACCATAGAAGACTTGTCTCTTTTCTTCTCTCTTAGATCTTGGAGAAGTTTGTTGTAGGCATGACTTGATGGCAGAAGCAGTGTTTTTCGCAGATCTTCTATTAGGAAGGTCTCCCTGGTGAGTTCATACACCAGTCTCGATCTCGTACTCTTTGATACTCCTACGGCTCTCTTGAGGTAACTGGCTTTTACTCTTTCTATCTCCTCTAACTGTTTGTATGTGAGATGTTCCCATACCAGTTCGATTCCAAACACAAGGACGGGCAATATCTTCAGTCTGAACAGGTCCATGGCTGCGCTGATTGATAGCAGTCTGATGCTCCAGATTTCGTTCATGGCTCTGACTGTAGCCACCGTCCTAGTTCTGATGTGGAGTCTAAAGCTCTTCCCTGTTGTTTATAAGTGTGCATATTGCAAATAGTTTCACCCATAATTTTAGACATAGATTTAATAGCCTATGTGTAATGGATCTGATGATGATCGCTTGACGATCGAAGCTGGTCATCCAAGTGTATTTAATAATCTCATGTAATTTTTTTTTCAGGATTAGGGAATAACCCATCACAATTAGGTACAATCATGTTGACCGACTGAAAATCATCAAATTTTGATGAAAGGAACTTGACACGTTTTTCACCCCTAAGTTCACGGGACTGTCAAATATTTCCATTAAAGGATAGTTCCCGTATAATAAAGGGTCCGTTGTGGGCAGGTTTTACTGTCTCTAGTAACGGACCTGAAAAATTAACGTTTGCGATTCTATTTGTACACCGAATAATTTAACATACAGGTTTTCAGCTCAATTTGCTTGGATATAATTTGCTCAATTCATGTTCTCATTGTCTATATATTTAGTTAAAAATGGATGAAATTAAGTAGCACCTCCACCTGTATTCGGAACAAGAACAGCTGTTCTGTTGGACTTCTTCCCTCCCTGACTGGCTGCGTGGTGCAGCGGTACCATTCTCGCCTGCTGTGGCAAAGGTTGCAGGATCGAATCCTGGCGCAGCCAGTTGGCATTTGAGAGTTCGCAAATGTGAGGGAGCCGTGTCAACAGATTTACTGGCACGTTAAAGGTCCCCTTCGGAGCAAATTTCCTGCACCCTGGCGTCTCTAAGAGCCGCAGTAGTTATAAGAAACGTAAAACCATTAACATTATTATTATCTTGTTATATAATACGCTAGGGTGTATGTTTCACAAAACTCAAGCTCCTAAACCAGAGGGAGTTAGAACGTGTGGTTTGTAACAAAATCTTCCAAATCGTCTCCACAGTACAGGAAAGAATTTGCATTTCTTGAAAAGTCAACGGAAATATATTTATTCCGTTATAAAGTGCTTTTAAACAAATAAACAAGGCAATAGCCCCTGGCAAAACTGTGTTGCGTTAGCCCGCATAGCAGTAGAGCCTGTCAGGTAGTCTGTACACATGGGGCGCACACAACTCATTATGCGAGAGTTCTCGCACGGGTCCGCTAGTTATTATTATTATTACCATCTTCCCTCCCTCTCTACTTCCCCTCCAATGGACACACTGCCCGCCTTCGTGGGAACTGAAAAAGAGAGCAGCCGTGTGCACACATTTGCGTGGCCCTATCCTACAACGTGATTTCTGTGGAGCAGGAATTAGTCAGAAAACACTCTTGGAAAATGAAGACCTTGTTTAGCAACCCAGTACAAGATGAGGCAATATGTAACAGGCAAGCCAAAGAAACTACGATTAGGAGGGTCAATGGCAGTCGTGTTGTTCGTAAAACTAGTTAGATCACTCAACCAAAGTAGTTCACCGCTAAGTAGAGAGAATATTATGGGAAGGTAAGAAAATACACCGCTCAGAAACAGCAAGGAGGGAGCAGTTCACCCCACGGTTTCCCTCACCAACAAACACGACTTGACCCTCATCGGTTCATTACCTCTCTTGAGCCCCTTGACTTCTCTACGTGAGCCTGAGCTAATAAACCTTCGCGATTGCTGCGTTCACAATCATCAAAGCATCTGTGGAGGAGGTGGTGTTCCCATTATGGTATCATAGCACGATAGAGCTGCCATATTACAGTAACATACCCGTCTTGACTGGAACCACTCGATTTGAGATCCGTTGAGTTTCCCTTGACCACCTGATTTTCACCTACAACCAAGTTGTTTCAGATCACTTAAAATTATAGTGATTCCCGGAAGTCATTCAAGTATGGTCATATGGCTAATTCGTCCCACTTCGTGTTTTTAGCCTATTTTCATGAAATGAAATATAGGCTTACGAAATCAAGCGATAAAAGTGAAAGTTTGTATAATGAATCAACGCAATCATATTACTCTACTGGTACATAACTCTAAGGTCTACTATAGAATATTCTAACATGGCGGTAATGCGAAATATTTACCTGGATTTCAATATTTATAAATCTATTACAGCAGTAAAGCGATGACTGAGGCTTTTAAAGTAAGTTCACCTAAGTGATCTTCAATAACCTCATGAGCATAAAACCAACATGGCGGCCACGCAAAATTAAACATTTAAATGGGCTTTTCTCGCAATCAAATCATCTAAGCGCTCTGGAATTTGGCACGATAAATCTTTATTCAAGGCGTCTAAATTAATTTAATTTTGAGAGAAATTAAAAATGGCAAACGTGCGAAATCTTATAATTACTTTTATGTTCGACCCTCACTATTATGTGTCAGAAAACTGTATCATAATGATGGTCATTATAACACTGTTTTTCATTACGATACAGTTTCTCCAACCAATCAGAGCTCGTTCATTGACCAATTACGTAACGATACCTTCGCGCATGCGCTCAAAATCCAACATGTCGGACATAAACACAACATCGAACTATAATAAATTACCGACATGGAATACGCACCGTCCATATGTTCGCGTAAATAAACTGGCGAATATGAGACAAGAAATAGCACTGTACCTTAATATCACCAACCCTAATTTCTACACAGCGCATTACCTTCAAACGACTCCGGTGACTATATTACCGAGGGACGGCAGATGTAAACATATGGCCTGCATAATATGGCATTGCAAGCACACAGAGCGCATGCGTCGGTCGTTCAGAGATCTTGAAAGACAGAGATATGTCTCGCGCTCGCTCTCCGATCACAAAATTCAAGTGGCTGACTCTCAACAGATATTTATGAATATTTATGTTAAAACATATAATAAAGTTATAATTATCGTCGAACAAAAACAGTAGTATGCAACTCGCCTATAATGGTAATTAAGACACTCGTATGGAAATTATAAAACTCGCATACGCTCGTTTTATAAAAATACTCGTGGCTTAATTATAGCCATTATAGGCTCGTTGCATAATTTACTATTTATGTTCGACCCTGGCGAATTGTAAATATTATATGCCAGAAAACTGTACTATATTGAGTTTTCATTATGATACAGTTTCTCCCACCAATCAGAGTTCAAGAAACAGTTGTGTGACCAAATATGTGAGGATAGCATCGCACCTGCGCTCACTTCCATGGCCCCCTATTTTAAATTTCACTGCGTGGCGAGTGTCATAGTGAGATATTCCAGGAGGCCATGGTCGAATACAAGGTATTCCCTGCGTCCCATGCGCTCTGTTCAGGACATAAAACTGATGAAATCTCGACAGATATTTATGAATATTTATGTTCGAACATAAAATAGTTATAATTATTGTCGAACATAAACAGTCGTATGCAACACGCCTATAATGGTAATTAAGACCCTGGTATGGAAATTAAAGTGGAAGTTTGTATAATGATCCACAATTATAATCTTCATCGGAAGGTATATATCGTACACATGTAGAACAATCCAACATGGTGGCCATGCCAAATATTTCACCAATAGTTCTCAATATTTCCGAAACCATTTCAGCAATCAAAATGAAATTTTGTATGGTATGAGAGAACTATTATGTAAGTACACATGAGTGGCATTCAAAAACCTGATAAACACAAAAACAACATGGCGGCCACACGAATTTCAAATATTTTAAATAACTTTTCTGGTGATCTACAGTAATCAACCAAGAGCAGCGAGACTTGACACTGTGAATATATATTCAGAGCTTAGTATGCTGAACCCTTATTGATCTTCGATAAATAAGTATTCATATTTATTATTATTATTACTACGGCCCAGGCAGCACATAAGGAAGTCGACTTGGATATTAGGGAGGCCAGCATTTCGTAATGATTGCAACAGAAGCTGAGTTGGTAGCTATTCCTGGGGGACGGCCAGAATTAGTCGAGTTCAAGGCCAAATTGTGCAACTACTGTACCAAACTTGGAGACATAAAGGAAGAATCACGAGGTCCTCTCAACGAACATACGATTGAATCAGCCAATCGCAAGAGACCAAGCCGTGACCACGAGGTGGACGGCGTCAGTAGTAAAAAGCGCGCGGAAGTGTGTATCTAAGGAACCGCCGAACGGATTAATCTCCGCTCGAGTAATTTGAGACGTTGGATTTATTTGGAGAAGAATGACACTAGCCCCATCTTTGTGAGACAAAAACTTTGGAAGTTTTTATCCGACTCTACCCCACTCCTCCGCCCTTGTCAGTTTCTCATAAATAGTTTGGCCTGACGCCAATCTAAGTCTTATTGTGTGGAGCCTTCAGAGGCATACTCCACGCCAGTTTGAAGTGTGATTTTTGACGCTCGAATTTAATCTAAGTTTATTCTTGTGGAGCCTTCAGAGGCATACTCCACGCCAGTTTGAAGTGTGATTTTTGACGCTCGAATTTATCGGAGTACTTAACTTGTGGAGCCTTCAGAGGCATACTCCACGCCAGTTCAAAATGTGATTTTTACGCTCTAAAATCAGTGAAGCTAATTTATTTTCTGAGCTCTGGGGAGCTAAAGTCGCAGCGTTTGCAGTATCGAATTTTTAAAAGCTATAATACATTTTGTTCTAAAATCAACTAAATTGTGTGATCTAAATATTTCACGCCAGCGCGTGATAAACTGTAACATTCTTTTAAAGACGACGAGTTCAACTTTAAGGGGGAAGTATCGTATCACCCTAATTAGCGCTTACCAGAACCGAAGTCCAAGACGGGACGGAAATACCGGACGAGATAGCGACTGCTGGTGCAGCCAGGATTTTGAACTTGTTAACGAGCCAGTGGCGCGGACTCGAGATGTATATTTTATGTATAAATTGTGTGTATTGTATGTGTGTTTTTATAGTGCGTATGTGCGATATAATTAGGGCCAGTCTTCGCTATTAATCGCAGTAGGACAATTGTGGGTGAACTGAGTAGCCTGCAAGCGATTATAGATAGGCAAATATTTAACATTGAACTTTTCTGCCAAGGAGTCGAGACCAAGATGATCAGCACGTGGTTTGAAGTTGGGATGAGCTTCAAGAAATCAACGCAGACGACTACGATGGAGTGCTAAATTGTCCATAGGGCAATGGGTTGAGGAGGATGTCCTTAGTCCTACATGCAGAAGCGGTGATGTACTAAAATTGGATTATTTCAATTATGTAGTTAGATTTGGCCGGGGAATTTTGTAAATAGTCATGTTTTTCTTTCTTGTTTTATAGCTGTTTTTCTTGTACCGACACTATATGTTTAAATGTCCGTTGGCGCGTGGCCAATGTGTTTGTTGATATTTTGATTTTTTTCTTGAGTCATGTGTAATGTACGCGGCGTGCGTGCGTGATTTTTATCCTTGCAATTGCGGAACCCGTTACATTCGATAAATGGTGCTTTATTAACGTTAATATTTGAAATAGGAATGGGAGGAAATGATTGTAAAACATTTGCTGAACAGGTTATTATTCATGTTAGGGTAGCCGAGTGCACCAACTTAAAAGTAATTGTAGAACACCTTCGTTCTAATTTTGATAGATTTTTCTTGAGTCCTTTTCAGGTGACTAGTCACGGCATAGAACGATGGCGCCAGCATGTGGATATTATTTGTGTCTTTTATTTCAGGGTCTGTCACAACCCATACGTGTGATTAAGTGTGTGTTGATGTGTCTAGTGTGTGTTGATTCTACGTGAGGAGGGGGTAGTTGTCCTACCGCCCTTATATATTTTTGCTGCTGTTGTATTTTTTTAGATGGAAAGACAGAGTGCTCTTGGGAGACTGCTGATTCTTGTCCATATGTTTTTCTGACACACACGTATTATTGTGCTTTGGGGCACATTTCTTCGAGGTTCGACCCCATGTTCTGGGAGGTCGAGGTTATTGACACGTGGGTTGACAGACATGCAGAGTTCCACAAACCGCCCGTTTTGCCTGTGACTTATTTTGATAGGCAGTCCTATTTGTCCGACTGAACCCTGTAAGCTTTCATGCAGCAAACCTGTTCATTGTGATGGCTAATATTTTAAGCCATAATTAATTGGGGAGTTCGCCATGTGTGTAACAGATTGTTGTACCTTGTATGGATAAGAACATTGTGATTAACGTAAATGTTGGCTGTTTGCCTATTGCTTTGTTGATGACTCGATTTCATGTAATTTTGTTCGTCACACCCGTGTGGTGTAGTGGTAGAGTATTTGTAAATTTTGACAGCGGTCATTTGAGTATTTTTCTATTGGTCACGTGTTAATGTACTTGTGTTGATTTGTATGAGAAGTCCTAAGTTTTTAGGCAGTAAATGTTGCTACGGCAATTCAAGTCCAATTTCACACGGAAATTTTGTGTTTGTTTATAGTAGATTTAGGAAGTGTCGGTTTAAATTTAAGTATTGTAGTTGTGTTCCCTCGTGTCGGTCTAGCTCTAGGAAATGCGGATTCGTTGTTTGAAGGGTCATTCTGGATGATAACGAATCACGCATTCAAAGTACACATCGTGGTGCATGTAGAACGGCGTACGCACTTATATGGTCACTTTTTGTATCTTTTATTTAAGGACACTTGGTCCAGGTAATTAATCTCTCCAGAGATATCGCCTAAGTTTTGGCATTTTATTAAGCGGGAGTCAGTTGGGAGTTTTTGTTGTTAATTGTTTATGTGTAAATATGGTGATTTGTTATTAAATTCAGTTGTTTTTAACCATGGCTTCACTCTTTCCTGCATGTTATTTTGTTATATGTTACCCTGCAAGTTAATGAAGCGCCCTGACAGCAACTTACGAATATGACCTGTTACGCCCCGAATCTGAGTCTCATATGCTTCTTTGCAAGGGTTCATAAAACAAAAATGGCTGCCCAAGTGGGGATTGTTGTTGTTGTTGCTTCGCTGATCTCATATTTATTTCGTTGAGAAATGATGCCAGGTCAAGCGGACATGTAAATTCAGTAAATGGAGGCGATGTTGTACCGCCATGTGCATTAGTAAAATCACTGAGTTCCTAAAGTTAGAAATATTGAACAAGGTTAGAATTTGATTTGGTATTTGTTATAAACTTGTTCTGGCGCCCACATTAAAATTAGAAATTTGCATTATTAATGAACTCAGTCAAAGCAGGAAGATGTTGCCTTATATTTGACATTTAATTGACTTCGGTTAATTGGTGTTTCGTAAATTCTGTTGGTTAGGAATTTAAAAGCAGATCACTAGGGGTTATTTTGTTGTTTGGGAATAAATGTCATTGTATTCAGTAAATTTTGTTACTGAAATTTTCATTAAATTAGAGCCAGTAATATTTAAATGTGTGACATGTATGTGCGTATAGGGCTGAAACCTTAGCCCATAACCCTGTTTTTCTCTGAATATATTTTGTGTGTGATATGGCGAGTGTTGATGAGATAGAGGCATTGTTAGAACAGATGTCGATCCAAATGTCCGCGAAAACGGAAGAACAATTAAAAGAACAATTAGAAGCTCAGCGTGAGCATAGTGAAAAACAATTAGAACAAATGTCCGCGAAAACGGAAGAACAATTAAAAGAACAATTAGAAGCTCAGCGTGAGCATAGTGAAAAACAATTAGAACAAATGTCCGCGAAAACGGAAGAACAATTAAAAGAACAATTAGAAGCTCAGCGTGAGCATAGTGAAAAACAATTACTTGATATGAGCGGTAACATTTCGGTCCAGTTAGAAGTCCAGAAATTAGACACTGACAAACAATTCAATGAACTAAACCACAAATTGTCACAACAGGCGGTAACACAAACCGAACAGTTAGGAAAAATCACGAATGATATTAATCAGAGCGTTCAAAAAGTAGAGAAACTGGCAGGCGAGGTTGCGGAAAACAACATCAAACAGTTAGGCGAAATGAAGAAATTGGAGGCGAAATTTGATAACAAATTAGTACAATTTGACGAGATGGTGGCAGATAAACTCAAGCAGATAGAGGCAGCATGTGTCAGTAACACCGCGGGAGTGAAGAAGACCCAAGAGAAACTACAGCAGCAAATTAATTCGGTAGATAACAACGTGCTGGAATTAATAAAGGAAATAGATAAAGTCGAAGTTAAGGCTGAAACCGAGCGGATACACTTGCGGGAAAATTTAGAGGAGCAATTAGGCAGAACACAAGAGATCATAAGAAAAGAGATGGAAGGCCAGCTAATAAACACACAAGAGGTCATAAGACAAGAAGTAGGGGAGCAGCTCGTCAAAACTCAGGATAATTTGGAAGAACAACTAGTAAAAACGCAGGAACGGATAAGTGAAGAGCTAGATAAAAATCAGGAGAGGAACGAGGAGAAAATAAATAGCTTAAAAAGTAGGATCCGGCGAGATTGGGACCAGCAGGCTCATGCGAATAAGGAAGACAGGCTGGCAGTTTTAAAGCGAATGCAGGCACTGGAGGAAAATATGAAGTCGAAATTACAGGAACATTCAGAATTAATCATAAAAAACGAGATTAGGTCGTTAGAGAATGCGACATTATTTTCAAACGAAAATATTCCGGAAAAGCAAACAAGTATTGGAAGTCCGGCAGGTTCGAAGTTGGCTGAGGACACGAGTCGGGGTCAAAGTCCCAGACTAACGACTAATGCATTCCAGCAGTACAGGGGGGATACTTCAACTAGGCAACCGAACTTGGCACCAGCCCAAGTCATTCAAGTCATTCGGGGTAATGATTTTAAGCCCGATAAGTTTAAAGAACATTCAGGAACCACTCCCAAAGCATTTCTACGGCAATTAGTTGACTACTTTAATGACCAACACATCGGCCCGGAGAAACAATTAAGAATGGTGGAGAAATTTTTAGAAGGACCTAGCCTGACCTGGTTTTTAAGTTTCAAGTACACGTTTACAGACATGGTTCAATTCCGCGAGGCGTTTTTGAAGAAGTTTTGGAGTCCTTCGTTACAACAAGGGTTAAGAATGGACCTGTACACGCGCAAATACCACAGTACACATCCAACCCGTTTTTCAGAATTCTTCAGTCAGCAATTGGTAAAATTCAGGGATTTTGATGACCCGCCTAGCGAGCCGAATATGGTTCTAACCATCGGAAAACAACTCCCAATGCATATCCAACAATTATTAGTCGCAGGAAATATTCAGACCGCAGTCCAAGCCGAAGAATTACTCAGACACTTAGATGAGACGAGTATGGTAAGCCCACAGACAGGAAGAAGGAATTTGGAATGTGTCAACACGGCAGAGGTAGTTCAGGGACTCCAAAATAACCACGGCCAGGGGAACCAAAGTAAGACACAGTCCACAGGGACACAGTTCACGCCAAGAAGACAAGATTTTGACGGCCGAAACCAGTTCCATAACAACAATCAGAATTATCAGAATAACCGCGGGAGATATCATCAGAATAACCAAAATCAAAATAATCAGTGGACGTACCAGCGGGAATACACGAATTGGAGGGGAAACCAGAGACAAGGTAGACCTTACCAAAGAAATGGAGATGGTAGATGGAGTAACGGCAGGGACTATCGCCAAGAAAACAGAGGAGATTATAGGAATAACTGGGACGAACGATATATTGAATCCCGTAAATACTTGGATCAATTAAGTAATGAAGAAGCGGAGAAGGAGAAGTGGGGGCGTGCCATGGCGAACAGACAGAGCCCAGATAACCATCAAGGAGAGGGGGCAGAGAGTTTACTGAGGCAACAGGAGCGACAGAATGATAACCGGCGAAACACATCTAATGGGGCCCGGGATAAAAAAAAAACCAAATGAACTGAAAGGAGACAGGCTAAAAACGGAGATCGCCAGGGAGCAAGAAGAGATGATAGTGGCCAATATAGAAGAGTGGGTAGCATTCCCAGACGACTGCCTGGAGGAAGTGGTGAAGAACCGTGAAAATGTTATCAGACAGCTACCAATTATTTACGCGCATATTGGAGGTATGAGGGTGAGATGTTTGATTGATACAGGTAGCCAGGCGAGCTTAGTCACTGAAATTTTGATTAAAGAAATAGCAAGAAAACAGACTGTTCCTATTATGCCGGTACCGCTAATGAAAGTCAGAGGTGTCATTCCTGACAAAACTATGAATTGTAAACAGCAAGCATTTCTAGATCTGGAAATATTGAACCATACTTTTTCACAAACATTCATTGTTATTCCAAAGATGAACTACAATATAATTTTAGGAGCCAACTTCATCTGCGATTTTCATGCTGTAATTGATTTACATAACAATACTGTAAGCTTCAAACAAGTAGAAGGATTGGATCATGTGGGTTTAAATATGGAAGAGAATCCGCTGGAGAGAGAGGCCAATACTTGGGTTGTTGAGGAATGCACTAATGAGGCCGGAGATAAGATCTTGAGGGGAGAGCAAGTCAACCTGACAGCAGTGCTAGAAATGGACAGCCGAGATATTTCGCAGGAACTTTGGGTGCATTTGGCGGAAGAAGAAATGGGCGGAACCAAATTCGAAATTCTACTTCAGGAGCGACTTAAGGAAGCCATCGTAGGGGAATCTGATAGAAGAAGATTGGAAGAAATTTTAAGATTACATAAAGGAGCTTTTGACACCGTACCTGGGAAAGTTTTAAATTTTCAATATGCGATGCAGGTAACAGATTGAACCCCATTCAAAAGTAAATTGTACCCGATCCCAGAGAAGCATTTTTCTCAGGTGAAGGACATTATTACTAACTTATTAGATTCTGGCATGATAAGGAAAGCTGCAACTCCTTATCTGAACGCAATATTGGCTGTGACCAAGCCAAACGGATCAATTAGGCTATGCCTAGACGCGCGAGTTTTAAATAGCAAACTGCTAGTTGAGCACGACCAAGCACCGAGGATCAAAGATGTTTTGAAAGGGTTCCGCGGGAAGAAGATATACTCAAGTGCTGATTTGACGAATAGTTTCCACCATCTTGAACTTGAAGAAAAATCCCAACTGTTGACGGGATTTTTATTCGATAATCAAAGTTATATCTGGTGTCGAATGCCCTTTGGCGTGAAAACTGCGGGATGTGCACTCATTAGAGCACTCGATAGAAATCTGACTGAGGAGGTCAAGAACTTCACCACGAGATATGTTGATGACATATTAATCGCTTCTGAGACAATGGAAGAACACTTGATAAATTTAAATAAACTGCTGGACAACCTGAGAACCATGAACTTCAAGATCAACTTAAAAAAGTCACATTTTTGCCAGAGCGAAATTTTATATTTGGGACATATAATTGATGTCGAGGGCGTGCGGCCTAATCCAGCCAAGATTGATGCTATTAAGAAATTTCCCACACCTACCAAAGTCAAACATGTTAGAGCATTTTTGGGAGTGACAGGTTTCTTCAAAGAAAATTGCCCTGGTTACACAGAAACAGTAGCGCCTATGCAGGAGATGTTGAAGAAAGCGAATCGATGGTCGTGGAACGAGGAGTGCGACAGGTCTTTTAAAGCAACGAAGGATTTATTGGAAAACTGTGTGAAACTTGGATATCCGGATTTTGAGAAACAATTTATCATTCAAGCAGATGCTTCGTTAATTGGGATTGGTGCTATGCTGTACCAAGAGGACGCTGAAGAACCCAAGAAGAAATCCTATTTGGCATTTACGAGTCGTAAATTACGGAAACATGAGAGGAACTACACAGTTACGGAACTTGAGCTACTAGCAATTCTATATTCTCTCCAACAGTGGCGCAAGATGATCTATGGTTATTCCATCATTGTTAGAACCGACCACCATGCACTGACATTTTTATTTAAGACAACAATAGCAAGTGAGAGAGTTACGCGCTGGTCCATCTACATACAGCAGTTTGACATCACAATAGAGCATTGTCCTGGGAAATTGAACGTCATACCAGATGCCTTGAGTAGAAACCCTGAGGACGGAAACGAAGTAACAGCGGAAGTTCACAATATTACCTTGACACCTAAGGCTCGTGAGTTTTTGGCAAGATTGAAGGATATTCGGAAGGAGCAAGAAGCTGACCCATGGATGATGATAATGATAAAATTCTATAGGAAGGAGTTACAACCAAATTCACCGGAGTACAGGGAAGCCAGTGCTAAACAAGCGAGATTTCACTACTTGAATAACTTGTTACATAAGTACGTGGATGAGCATCATACTAAACTGCGGATCTTAGTTCCAGCATCACTACAGAGGGGATTAACTTGGCATGTTCACGAGAGCCTAGCACATATCGGCACGGATAAGACTGAAGCTACGATAGGGGAGACCTTTACTTGGCCCAAGATGAGATTCACCATTGTTGAAGTAATTAGAACGTGTGACGCTTGTCAGCGCACAAAGCCGAACAACTTTATTCTGAAACAACCTCCAAGACCACTATTACCGCAGAAACCATGCGAGATGCTCGCGATTGATTGCTTTGGTCCTTTAGTAAAAGGAAAGCGTGGATGCCGACACCTCTTGGTATGTGTCGATGTATTTTCGAAGATGGTCGTGCTATGTCCTATTCAGAAGACGACATCAAGACAAGTCCTTAATCGAATTAAGAACAAAGTCATTGCGATGCTTGGGAAGCCGGAATCCATTCTATCAGATCACGGTACCTATTTCACAAGCAATGTTTTTAGGCAAGGTTTGGAGAGCCTAGGAATAAAACACATATTTTCAAGTATTCGTCATCCTTGTGGAAATCCGAGCGAAAGAACAATTCGCTGTGTCGCTAAATACTACAGAGTAATGATTCCTAACGAACACAATAAATGGGTAGACAAAGTAGGGGAAATTGAGATGTGCATGAACACTACTAAGCACGAGTCGACGGGTCAAGTCCCACTGATTGTACACCACAACAGGTTGCCGGAAAGAACTTGGGACAAGATCATTCCTTGCCCAAGGGATCCATTATTAGCGCATGATTTGCGAATCCAGCGAACGAGAGAGCACATGAGGAACCAAGCGGACCGAAGGCTGAGACGGTACCGAGGAAAGAAGTTTCACCGAGAGTTACTAGAACAAGAATTAGTGCTGGTTCGTAGACCACCAATCTCCGACCCTAAGAACAAAGTCTTCGCCAAGTTCTGTTCGAAATTCATTGGCCCGTTCCGGGTAATTAAGAATCTGGGTAACAATGCCTACAGATTAGAAGAAGTGAGCACTGGTGCAAAATCTGTTTTTAATAGCGCCAATTTGAAACCGTACTACAGAAGGGAACCATTTGATGATTAGGAAAGATGATATGTGCAGAATCTGTATTGCCAAAAAAAATTTTTTTTGAAAGCAAACACTCAAATCCACGGGGAGCGCGTGAGTACGCACTTTGTTTGTAAACAACGAGCAGCTGAGACGACGGGAGTGGCAACTACGTGAGGAGAAGGGGGAGACCTAGAGAAAATATGAATGACATTCCAGCGAGAAGGGAGCACACTAATTGAGTCAGAGGGGCATACACTCGAGCAGCTGAGTGAGATTTAAAGAGATGTGTTGTTACTACAGTGGATTTTGTTTTTGAAATCCAAACCAATAAATTGTTTCGAATTTCAAAACCTTGCTGAGGATAAATGAACCCTTATTGATCTTCGATAAATAAGTATTCATATTTATTATTATTATTACTACGGCCCAGGCAGCACATAAGGAAGTCGACTTGGATATTAGGGAGGCCAGCATTTCGTAATGATTGCAACAGAAGCTGAGTTGGTAGCTATTCCTGGGGGACGGCCAGAATTAGTCGAGTTCAAGGCCAAATTGTGCAACTACTGTACCAAAATTGGAGACATAAAGGAAGAATCACGAGGTCCTCTCAACGAACATACGATTGAATCAGCCAATCGCAAGAGACCAAGCCGTGACCACGAGGTGGACGGCGTCAGTAGTAAAAAGCGCGCGGAAGTGTGTATCTAAGGAACCGCCGAACGGATTAATCTCCGCTCGAGTAATTTGAGACGTTGGATTTATTTGGAGAAGAATGACACTAGCCCCATCTTTGTGAGACAAAAACTCTGGAAGTTTTTATCCGACTCTACCCCACTCCTCCGCCCTTGTCAGTTTCTCATAAATAGTTTGGCCTGACGCCAATCTAAGTCTTATTGTGTGGAGCCTTCAGAGGCATACTCCACGCCAGTTTGAAGTGTGATTTTTGACGCTCGAATTTAATCTAAGTTTATTCTTGTGGAGCCTTCAGAGGCATACTCCACGCCAGTTTGAAGTGTGATTTTTGACGCTCGAATTTATCGGAGTACTTAACTTGTGGAGCCTTCAGAGGCATACTCCACGCCAGTTCAAAATGTGATTTTTACGCTCTAAAATCAGTGAAGCTAATTTATTTTCTGAGCTCTGGGGAGCTAAAGTCGCAGCGTTTGCAGTATCGAATTTTTAAAAGCTATAATACATTTTGTTCTAAAATCAACTAAATTGTGTGATCTAAATATTTCACGCCAGCGCGTGATAAACTGTAACATTCTTTTAAAGACGACGAGTTCAACTTTAAGGGGGAAGTATCGTATCACCCTAATTAGCGCTTACCAGAACCGAAGTCCAAGACAGGACGGAAATACCGGACGAGATAGCGACTGCTGGTGCAGCCAGGATTTTGAACTTGTTAACGAGCCAGTGGCGCGGACTCGAGATGTATATTTTATGTATAAATTGTGTGTATTGTATGTGTGTTTTTATAGTGCGTATGTGCGATATAATTAGGGCCAGTCTTCGCTATTAATCGCAGTAGGACAATTGTGGGTGAACTGAGTAGCCTGCAAGCGATTATAGATAGGCAAATATTTAACATTGAACTTTTCTGCCAAGGAGTCGAGACCAAGATGATCAGCACGTGGTTTGAAGTTGGGATGAGCTTCAAGAAATCAACGCAGACGACTACGATGGAGTGCTAAATTGTCCATAGGGCAATGGGTTGAGGAGGATGTCCTTAGTCCTACATGCAGAAGCGGTGATGTACTAAAATTGGATTATTTCAATTATGTAGTTAGATTTGGCCGGGGAATTTTGTAAATAGTCATGTTTTTCTTTCTTGTTTTATAGCTGTTTTTCTTGTACCGACACTATATGTTTAAATGTCCGTTGGCGCGTGGCCAATGTGTTTGTTGATATTTTGATTTTTTTCTTGAGTCATGTGTAATGTACGCGGCGTGCGTGCGTGATTTTTATCCTTGCAATTGCGGAACCCGTTACATTCGATAAATGGTGCTTTATTAACGTTAATATTTGAAATAGGAATGGGAGGAAATGATTGTAAAACATTTGCTGAACAGGTTATTATTCATGTTAGGGTAGCCGAGTGCACCAACTTAAAAGTAATTGTAGAACACCTTCGTTCTAATTTTGATAGATTTTTCTTGAGTCCTTTTCAGGTGACTAGTCACGGCATAGAACGATGGCGCCAGCATGTGGATATTATTTGTGTCTTTTATTTCAGGGTCTGTCACAACCCATACGTGTGATTAAGTGTGTGTTGATGTGTCTAGTGTGTGTTGATTCTACGTGAGGAGGGGGTAGTTGTCCTACCGCCCTTATATATTTTTGCTGCTGTTGTATTTTTTTAGATGGAAAGACAGAGTGCTCTTGGGAGACTGCTGATTCTTGTCCATATGTTTTTCTGACACACACGTATTATTGTGCTTTGGGGCACATTTCTTCGAGGTTCGACCCCATGTTCTGGGAGGTCGAGGTTATTGACACGTGGGTTGACAGACATGCAGAGTTCCACAAACCGCCCGTTTTGCCTGTGACTTATTTTGATAGGCAGTCCTATTTGTCCGACTGAACCCTGTAAGCTTTCATGCAGCAAACCTGTTCATTGTGATGGCTAATTTTTTAAGCCATAATTAATTGGGGAGTTCGCCATGTGTGTAACAGATTGTTGTACCTTGTATGGATAAGAACATTGTGATTAACGTAAATGTTGGCTGTTTGCCTATTGCTTTGTTGATGACTCGATTTCATGTAATTTTGTTCGTCACACCCGTGTGGTGTAGTGGTAGAGTATTTGTAAATTTTGACAGCGGTCATTTGAGTATTTTTCTATTGGTCACGTGTTAATGTACTTGTGTTGATTTGTATGAGAAGTCCTAAGTTTTTAGGCAGTAAATGTTGCTACGGCAATTCAAGTCCAATTTCACACGGAAATTTTGTGTTTGTTTATAGTAGATTTAGGAAGTGTCGGTTTAAATTTAAGTATTGTAGTTGTGTTCCCTCGTGTCGGTCTAGCTCTAGGAAATGCGGATTCGTTGTTTGAAGGGTCATTCTGGATGATAACGAATCACGCATTCAAAGTACACATCGTGGTGCATGTAGAACGGCGTACGCACTTATATGGTCACTTTTTGTATCTTTTATTTAAGGACACTTGGTCCAGGTAATTAATCTCTCCAGAGATATCGCCTAAGTTTTGGCATTTTATTAAGCGGGAGTCAGTTGGGAGTTTTTGTTGTTAATTGTTTATGTGTAAATATGGTGATTTGTTATTAAATTCAGTTGTTTTTAACCATGGCTTCACTCTTTCCTGCATGTTATTTTGTTATATGTTACCCTGCAAGTTAATGAAGCGCCCTGACAGCAACTTACGAATATGACCTGTTACGCCCCGAATCTGAGTCTCATATGCTTCTTTGCAAGGGTTCAATGCATAGACCTACATCCTAAGTTGTTCAATTATTTCAAAATCTCAAGATGGCGTCAGTTCGAAATTTTAAAATCATATTTGTATTTCTCGTATGCTATTCAAGTGATCGAAGAGAAGCTTCGTGTAATTAAATGTTACAATAAGCATTATCTAATGATACTGAATACCGTAGCTTACATTTCGTAAATTACAGAAACCGAGCATATGACTTTTCTGAAAATGTATTCCTGTGACTCGTGACAGAAAAATGCCACCTCGGGAGATGAGTCATAATTATCGACGCTGAAAGTTTTATATTCTATCTCGTAATTCTTCAATATATTTGTGGCGATGGTGCTGGAGATTGCTTTATGAGGTGGAGCACAATGGTCATCTAACCGAATTGTAGGTATGGTAAATCGGGACATATTTTACTGACGTTCTGTTGAACCGGTCTCTCGATAAGTTTTTAAACCAGTAACATATACTAATATTGCAGTATACAATTCCATTTAGTAATAATAATAATTATAATGGTGTGGCCTCCGGAGAGGCCTAGTGCAGGTCTTTCTAGTTGACGCCCGTGGGCGACCTGCGTGT
Source organism: Meconema thalassinum (assembly GCA_946902985.2). Taxonomy (NCBI): domain Eukaryota; kingdom Metazoa; phylum Arthropoda; class Insecta; order Orthoptera; family Tettigoniidae; genus Meconema; species Meconema thalassinum. The sequence goes on along the minus strand of OX336389.2, from coordinate 1,060,943,076 downwards.
CGTAATGAGGATGAAGTGATGATGAAGACGGCACATACACACAGTCCCCGAGCCACGGGAATTAACCTCAGGAGATTAAAATCCCTGATGGCCCGGCTGGGAATCGAACCCGGGGCACTTTGGGCCAAAGCCTCGCGCGCTAACCATTTAGCCACAGAGCCGGACATTCCATTTGGTGTTGTACCCATGTATTGTAAATTAGTCTTATCATGTAAATACGGACACATGTTTTCAAGTGTTGGAGTTGTGTCAATGAAGTTACCGCGAGTAACGATGAAATCTTTGGTTTGAGGCAGGGCATGCACAAGTACCATAGTAAGACCATTTTGCTTCCTTTAAATATTAGCCTATTTTTATGTTTACGGTTTGAAATGATTTCAACGTTTTGGCATTTTGTTTTGAGTTTCAATTTGTTATTTTATACATTATCACAATATAACTTGTGTACCAAGAAGCTATTTAGTACATCACAAGGAAAATACTTTTAATAGGAGTAAGAATTTTTAATTAGAAAAAACAGTAGAATATATGAGAATTGGCCGATTAGATCTCCGCTGAACTAATATACTTGTACTGTATATATATATTATTTTACTTGATTTTTTTATTATTATTTTTTTTTTCGATTTGTTTTGTTTTATATTTTTATTCTATTTCATTTTATTGTATTAATTTCATTTTATTTTATTTTATTTTATTCCATTTTATTTTATTTTCCTTTATTTTATTTCAATATATTCTATTTTATTTTATTTTATCCATTTTATTTTATTTTATTCCATGTTATTTTATTATATTTGATTTTAATTCAACTTATTTTGTTTTAATTGGGGCATCTTTTCTACGATTTTGGCCATCTAGTGGGTTTTTGCTGAACTAAGTTTAAAATTGACAATCTTGAAGACAGTTAGAAACGTATAATTGTTGTTAATTGTACCGTGTGACATTGAAAAAAGTAAGCTTATCATGTGCACGGTAAATTACTAAAACGGACTTTCTGAGGTTCCCCAGTCTAGCAACCTTACAGTATGAGAACCCTATAAACAATCCAACAACTAATTCAATAGAGAGTTAGGAGTATATTTGAGGACCTCAATATTTCCCCTATTGTCCCTATTGTCTTGGGGTTGGTGACTTCATGCCTGTCACTACTGTGGAATATAGTTCGCGTCACCTCAAAAGAGTTACTAAGTATGAAACCTTACTAACTTGTCTCCCCCATCAATACAAACAAGGTGGATTAGAGTAATTTTCCTTCTGTTAGGTTGACCATTTCTGTTGCACTTTCGCCACTCATGCACCAAAGTCACCATATTGGCAGACACTGTAATATAACTTGAAAGTTGCAAAACATTTGTCTGGTGTGACGTCATCCATGGTCGCAATCTTCACATTAATTATTTGCGAATTAACATAATCAATAATGCAACACCTAATTCAAGAACATTGGTACACTTTCACTCCGTGTGGACTATTGTGATCTCTGATTTGATCGGGCGAATGGCGCAAGATTATGGGATCCATAATTGAATATTCAATTTATAATCAAAGTTCTTCATAATTACGAGTATTTCAACCTCAAATTCATTGAGAATGATAATAGATCTTAAGTCTTAAATTTGTAACTCATATATCTATATGTCAGAGTTGAAGTTTTTAATTTCGTATAAAACCAATCTTCGGACTGGGTTATGTAAGTTTATATTTACTAATTCGAAAGCTTTTCACTTGGCTCGTGTAACATTTTTAGCGTTCCTTAACGGTCAGCTGCTCAGTCAGCCAGAGGGTTAGCAGTGAGATAGGTGTGGCACTATCTGTAATGGTTTTCTACACGTTGGGATGACAAGTGAAACGGTTTCTATTGCCCTCACTGTTGCGTGACAAATGTAATGGTTTCTTACTAGCTCTGTCTTGCACTTTGAAATATTTACTCTGACTAAGATATGTTGTTTTAATGGGCGCCAAGACCTCAACGCTATGTTGAAATCTAAATTTATATTTAACAACACCTAGCTCTGGTAGAACACCTTCAAGAATCTTTTCACTCAGATCGTGGTATGATTTGATCATTAACCCAACAAACAATTGTATCAGGAGAAGGAATTGGTCTATATCTAATGCTACCTACTGAAAGCGAAGATTGCATGGTTAAAAGAAATGAATTTATTATATAAAACAAGTATTGCAAAATTAATAATAATAATAATAATAATAATAAGTTTGGATTTAAATTGGAGCGTTGCGATTTGAATATTACCGCTAGAAAGTTACGGATAAATTACTGATTTTACTCTTATTCCCAAGCTATGAAGTTACTGAAATACTGAATATAAAACAAAGAGACGAGAGATTGCGTAGTTCTGAGTCATTCGCGCTTAAAACTGGAAATTGCCGAAGCATTTCCCTCGTACTGGATGTTGAAGAGAGCTTCCCACAGCCTCATGGACGTCGTCATCTTCTTCGTTAGTTGATGAGATACTTGTAGATATGATAACTTATGGTCCGAACATCGGAACCAACCACACGTACAACCACACTGGTTAAGTTTTACAAAGATAGTCGCCTTGCCTCCATGGCGCGCAAACCATATATGCACTCGTCGCATCCCCTCTACGGAGCCGTCTTCCAGCCGCCCGGTCTCCACTGATTGACTGTGCCACCACGCGCTACTTCCCCACCTCCGGGTCATTACACTCGGCCACCTCGTCTTCTCTTGAAGCTGCAACCCAGCTTGCGTCATGCTACACGACAAGATTAAGCCTGTAGCCGAATTCCCCGTGACTCTCATCTCTCTCAAAATACCCTAACTGACAAAACTCCGTAAAATTCCGCAATCATATAATTTTCTTACGATAATGTTGTTCGTAATAATTTGCTTGATAGTGTTTTCTATAACATAGAAAACCTATCTGATTACTTATAATTTTATAAAAAATGCTCCAAAGAAATACCTTAATAATAATAATAAGTTAATAATAATAATAATAAGTTACATGAAAACTTCTCTTGGCTGAACAATTTGCCGCGTAAATAAATATAGGATGGCTTCCTACTGACTTATGCCAGTGGCGTAAAATCCCCTCGAAAAACACGTTACATATCCTTCCTCATCCCTTTACAAAAATACAACAATTGTTAGTTGCCATTATGCTAGTATCTGAGTATGAATTGTATCGTGTTTAGTTGTGTTGCTGTTTTAAGTTAAACTTTAGTTGGAAACTTTAGTTTATTCATATTTATACAATAACCCGCAATAGAGAGGACCAGATGATTTCGCGATGAAACCTGGTGATAATAATGTTATTTGTTTTATGTCCCTTTTAACAACTGCGGCTTTTTGAGACATATAAAATGGCGTACTTACCTTACTCAATGTTATATTTTCATATTTCTGCTACGAATTAATACAGTACTGTATTAGACCTTCAAGATACGAGTGGCGGTGGCCGAGGTGGAAACTATTCTTAGTTTATTTGTATCACACTATCAGCCTGCTTGGTTGTCAGGTACAGTCGCGCGGGAAGGATATAACTCACATCCAGTACCCTTTCACCGTTTCACTCTTCGTGGTGACATGAGCTCCTATTATGCTTAGCTGTACTGTTGAAACGCACCATTCTTAATTCACCCATTACTATGATTATATTATTATTATTATTGTTAATATTATTAGGCCTATTATTACTCCGTCTTCAGTAATTCGTTTGAAATGTGGTGTTACAGGAGAATGATGAAGATACAATGGTGAGATAGGGATACAAATTAAGTGGTATTAAGACGAGTGGTCAGTTAGTTATTGTTGTTTTAAAGGGCGGAACTACGAGGTCATCAGCCCCAAGGCGAGTGGGAGAGGAGAGACTTCTGGCGACTGCTAATGAAAAGAATAGATAGGTTGGGGCACATACCAAGACACCCAGAAATAGCAAAGATAGTTATGGATGGAAGGGTCGAGGACAAGAACTGTAGGGGTAGGCAAAGGTTAGAATATGTTTAAAAAATTGTCTTGGATGTAAGGTGTGGTAGCTATGTAGAGATGAAACGATCAGTTCAGGACAGGGAAGCATGGAGATCTGCATCAAACCAGTCAAAATACTGAAGACTCAATTACACATTATTATTATTATTATTATTATTATTATTATTATTATTATTATTATTATTATTATTATTATTATTATTACTCTTATACCGGGTGAGTTAGCCGTGGTCGTTACAGCGTGGCTGCAGGCAGTCTCTCACATCTGGGAGGTCAGGAGGTTCGAATCCCCTCGCCGGCAACCTTGAAGATATGGTCTTCTGTGGATTCCCATCTTGCTGCCAGGAAGATGCCGGGGTAGGTCCATAACTGTTGGCCACAGCCGCTACCTTCCAATTCTTCGTCCTTACATTCACTCTTTCCTCCCCAGACAACAATCCACACGCGACTGTACTTGTAGCTCACCCCATGGGTGTCCGCATAGAAGCAGCTACACACTCTGGCGACCCGAACATGTCCTCGGACACTCCCGGCACTCAAAGCCATACGCTAAAATAATAGATATAATATTATTATTATTAATTGTTCCGTTCATAATTCACAATATACTATAAGTTCTGTCTAATAAAGCACAAGTAGCACGCGCAATGCCCACTGCACTGTGGTCCCCTGCTCGTCCGTAAGGCTCCTGCTGCTATAATCAACAAAAGCTGGCGCAGAAAGTTCAGCGGCAGTCGCAACTTGAAAGGCTAATGGGCTATCACTTTTACTCTCGTGTTAAGAGATCAAACACAACTGTTGCTTTCGAGTCATAAAGACTACTGTCTAACTATGTCTGTAATGCATGTTGTGAAGTACTCAGTTAAAAGATAATATATTCTAAGCTGATTGATTAATTCCTGGGAAAACAATCACAGTCCATTGTGTATTGTTTGATGATAGTTGGTTGATGATTGACAGCCCATGAAAGCGACGATTGGGAAAGACTCGGGGAACAGGAAACAGGCAATTAGACGAACAATTTGACGTGTAATTTCGAAAACAAAAGAAGGAAGACCTATTTTCACATTCTTTGTTAGCTACATAGTCTACTGTTACAGCAGACCAGGTAGACATTCACAGGCTGCATGAAGATTTTCTTAACACTGCATCCCGGAACTTGGAAATTTTCCGTTTAAATACTTATTTTGATTTCAGTTGTCCCCGTAATACAGTTTACATTTATTGAAGGGAATTAAACAGGTTTTTCACCCCTAAGTTCTCGGGGCCGTCAAATATTTCCGTTTAAGACAAGGTTCCGTTTAATAAAGGGTCTGTTGAAGACAGGATTTACTTATGAGTTTCTCTGACTATAAACATGGACATCCTTTACCAGGGGCGTATATGACGGGGGTGCCCGGGGGACCGGGGCCCCTCCCCAAACGTTTTGTCACATATAATATTTGTTCATGAATTAAAACATTAAAAGCTAATTGACTTATCATGTACTATTGTTACTAAGTGACGTATGGCAACGTTGCAAAGCAAGGCGACGGTACTGTAGAGCGATGTAAACAGTGTGACAATCAGTTTGCTCTGATCTTATGCGTAACAACATAACCTCTTATTACTCTCCAGCGCCTTCGCTCTTATCAACGTACCAATAACAGCAACAAGTGCTCTTGAAGCGTGCGACAAAAGTTTATCACCTAACTTTTATACCCTTATCAAACTTTTGGCAAATTTGCCTCTCTCTGTAGCTACCGGTACTACGGAACGGAGTTTGAGTTGGTTGAAAACATAGGCTACTTAAGAAATTCTACTTCTGAAAACTGACTCAACGGTCTAGCATTCTCACTGACGATGAAGTTAATAAACCGATTTGGTAATATATTCTTCAAGAAACCTTGACTTTATATTATAGTGTGAGTTGTAAATCAAAACAGCAATGTTAATTCTTTCCATGTAAACACTATCAAGTGAGCAAGATGATTGTATAAATAAACAGTAAAATAAAATGGTCTTAGTTGTGTTTGACATTGACCAAACTCAAAACATCACAACAAATTGGTTGAAACGTGATGCCAGATAGCCTTAAAACTCATCATATTGCACTAAATTATACAAACGTTTCCCGGGAGAACTCAGGACCCCCTATTATTTGGGGCCCTTGCCCCCTAACCCCTGGTTGCCCCCCCCAATCTATATACGCCCCTGTCCTTTACTAAACTGTTTTCAATACCAACCAGCCACTTGATATAATTTAATGACAAAATTAAGTGTTTTTTACTTTTATTTTGATACAGATTGTTGTTTTTGTTGTTGTTTTTGTAACTGTTCACTCAGGGGCTTTGCGATATCGTAGTCATGTAACCCCGTGTACTTGGTTGAGTTGAATATGTCCGATAGCCTGTGTCCTTGTGATGCCTGTTGTTGTGTGTGTATTTGTAATTGAGGTAGGAGTTAGATAGGAAGCGGCCGTGGCCTTAATTTAGGTACTATCCCAGTAGTTGCCTGGAGTGAAAGTGGGAAACCATGGAAAACTTCCAAGATGGCTGAAGTAGGTATCGAACCAACCTCTCCTCAGGCTTGCCTCACGCGCAAGCGCACCAAAGTAGGGGAGAGTGTTTCCAACTCCCTTGCCACTCAACTGCTGGTCTTTCTTCTGCGCATGTGCGTCAGGTAGGGGAAGTGTCTCTCTCTTTCTCGCTGCTACTTGCTTCGTTGTCCTAGTCGCTGGACCCAGGCCGTCGTAAGTTAGATGGGATTGGCTAAACCTTATTTTGGGCCTGGTTTTTTATTACGCTCCGGTTATGCAACTTTGGAAACGTAATAGCACGAACGGACGATGTGTGTTGGTAGACCTAGCGCCCTGTTTTTTATGTCTTAAATGTGATTGGCTTACACTGATACTAACAGGATTACAACCGTATTATGTTTTAGACTTAGATTAAACTCCTTAAAAACAAAATCTATTGTTATGAATTTTAGAAGTTGATCGCATATAATCATAAACAGCATTACATTGTCTCATATAATTGTAAAGATTCAGTTATATGTAAAGAATTGCACCTGTTTATATTAATACTATGATGGCAACCCTTGCTGCCGATTATCATTTCGTTTTTTTTACAAGATGGCAGACTACGGCAGGTTGTTTTATTTAAAGATATTTGTAAATGGTGTGGATGTTTTAATAATGTTGATTCGTGAGCAAAAGAAAAGATGGAGGAAAATATGAGCAATTATGTCATTTGTAATGAAATGTACATGCTGTTTAGTGATGAACTGTGGCGTGTCAGTCATGTGGAAGATTAACATAACCTAAACCCTCATATCTGGAACGCCGCCAGTTGTAGTTTTGAAATGCTCTCGATCCAATTTTCTGGAGTGTGTTATACCAATAATATAATTCTGCAGGTCTCATTCTATCATGTAAGTTTGTATAGTGCTTATTTGAGCAGTACTACATGGCTGGCATTTGTGTGTGGCAATGGTTCACTGTAGGGGCAGATGACCTCGTAGTTCCGCCCCCTTAAAACAACAATAACTTACTAACTAAAGGTTCACTGTGAGAGAGAATGAGAACCTGTAGGCCTAAACCATTCACCTGTCCTCTTTGCTTCCTAAGGAATTAACCTGTGTGATTCTAACTAATAATGCTAGTAAACCCTTATCTGGAGGCCTACTGTCTTTGCTTTCATCCTGTTTAGTCCGAGGAGGACATTATTTCACTTGCATCCTTAGCTGGCTATCACTTCTGCCTCTGGGTTTAAGGGCACTTGCAGCAATGTGTATGCTAGTCAGAGGTGAGGCATATGGAACACTTCCATGGAGTGATGAATCTTTCAGGTTCAGTAACAGTCTGATTTCCTAGAGTTTTCAACTCTAATAATAAAGATTATATCGGAGACATATTCGTTAAGAGTGGAGTTTACCTGAACCGAAGTAAAAAATTCTTAAACTACTGAAATTAGCCAAGATACCTGTAGTAGTGGGATCTGGAGATGATAGGCCTATAGTAATAGATGTTTACTCCTCCGCTGTCTGTAACTCACCCAGCCATGCCAAATAGGATCACGACCTATAGAGATGAAATTCCAGCTGACTCCGCCATTTTTAGCATTGTGTACAGTGTTGCCAACCCCACGCATTAGGTACTATATCGCATCCATCTGACCAATGGTTTTCGCCTAGACCAATAATTGTTAGGTAAATAAGATCTCACCCCTGGTTTTTGTCACGCACAGTGGGGGTAGTCATGCATCAATAATCTTTATCCAAGCCCATGGTCGTGCCGATTATTTCTTTTTTCACATAATTACAAAGTTATGTGTGTTGTGTGACATGTTAGCAACGCAATATGACGTCGATTTTTTGGCCACAAACATCTGCCGTCGGCGAACGAGCTACAAATAAAAACCTTCTTGACTGTATATTAGTGATATTTGACAGTTTATTTAGTATGAAGCAGTGATATTTGACAGTATTTTCAATTCTTAACGACTCCCAGAAAGTAAGTGAATGGTATATGCTCAATAATCTACCACGTTCTCGTTTGGTTCCGGTTCTGATAAACTCCACAATTAATGACATATTCTTAGAGCCGATGACAGTCTTTAGAAACGTTTAAAAATCTTTTTTTATTTCAATTTCTGATACCATTCAGTTGGAATGACATCCTGCAGCGCAGCCATGCTCGTTAAGTCATGCACTGTGGTCGTGATAGGCACCTGCAGTAAGTCGAGAAATCAACGGTTTATCCTGGCATTGATAGAGGCTATCATAAATGTGAAATTTCGACACTCCCTTGAGACAAATCCTGGGATTGTACCGCACCTTATTTCAAATCCTGGGGCACTATTTCATCCTTGTCCCAAATACATTTACACATACTACTACACTCATCACAGAAAAGTGATACACCCGAGTTCCTCGGGCTGATGAACACTATGTCCCAGGCTATTGAAATGAGAAATACATGTTGGTATGATCAAACTTTGATGCTTACATATTGGGGCCAATTGTTTGAATGCCTACTTGGATGTTATTTTATTATCGAATTATATTTTTCTCCAGCCGTTAAATATTCACGTTGATATGTTACATAATACAATAGTTGTAACTTACTATGGATCCATATTTCTTGACATTTATGTCATAGATACCTCAGCTTGTAACTGCATAACTAATGTGTCACCCAGATAAGAAACTAGGATGGCTGACATACAGTATTCCTGAAAATGTTCATGTCAAGGTTGTCAAAACAACATAAATGCCTACTATTGGGAGCATTGAAATAACTGTTTCAGAACAAATCATCAGTGAGCTGTTTTAACTTGGATGGACATTGGTGTCTGCTGCAAAACCATGTTATCAATTATTGTTGTTGTTGCTGCTTGAATGTTGCCACCATTAGCCATATCAACAACTTGTGTACAGATGCCAGCATTCAGCTGTGCACTTGACCTTGAGAGGTAGGAGGTAGGTGTAGAGTGGTGCAGGAAGCAAGCCGAATACTTCTCTATCTGAGAACATCGACGTGTGTGACAGTAGATTGTCACAATCAGAAACAGACACACTCGGTGTGGCAAATGTTTTAAGTTTCAGTAGTATACCGGGAGAGTGGGATGGGGAAGTACAGAGCTACCTTCCCGGTAACTGTATGTATAGGTTGTATGTAGTGGTATATGCATATTTGTAGATGAGACTAGGATTGGGAAGGAGGCAGTCATGGCCTTAATTTAGGAACCATCATTTGAGTCGATGATTGTGGTGTGAACTAAGCCAAACACGTCTCAATTTTGCATGTTCCAAACAGACTAGAATTAATTATTTGTTTGCAATAAAACCCAGGACCTTTAGGACATGAGTCTCAATATGTAGGCTACTCCTGAGATCACTGAAAGTGACTCATGTTTAAAGGATACCAAACAATTTTGACACATGTAAATTTATGAACAAGGGACTAATCACTTACCTTTCAATATACTGTACTTTTGTGCCATACCAATAGGCCTACTGTTTTAAGGTGTAGCACGTTTTGTGCTCCTTAGGATATGCAGTTATTCGAGCGTAAGGACATGAGAGAGAAGCTGGTATTCAGAAAGGTGTAAGGCAAGGCTGCAACTTATCACCCATACGTTTCAATCTATATAATAATAATAACTGGCTCTACAGCCCATGAAGGGCCTAAGCCTACCAAACGACCGCTGCCCAGCCATTTGGCCTGCAGATATTGGGGTGATGCGTGATCAACACATCGGGTCCCCTCGGCCGTTAATCTTGGTTTTTGTGATCGGGGCGCTGCCTCTCTGTCAGGCAGCTACTCAGTTGTCCTCACGAGGCTGAGTGCACCCTGTTCCAGCACTCACGTCAGTTTCTAAAATCCCTGACAGAGCCGGGAATCGAACCCGGGGCCTCCGGACCCCAACACCACTGGGCCGGCATTTTCAATCTATACATTAAACAAGCAATGAAGGAAATTGGAGAAAAATTCAAAGGAGGAGTAAAGATTCAAGGAGAAATAATTTCAACTCGGAGATTTGCTGATATCGTCATCTTAGCTGACACACCAGAGGATTTGAATGAGTTTTTAAATGGTATGGATTCTGTCTTGAGGAAAGAATTAATGATGAAAATTAATAAATGTAAAACAAGAATATTGGATTGCAGTCAAAAGAGATCGCTGAAATAACTGAAATCCTCCATGCCCCTTTACAGAATATTTCCTTGAGAAGCTTAGCCTGCATTTTTCCATGTCTAGTGTCTTATAAGTTACATTCCACATCTATTGTATTTATTGCTTGATGTTTGTATTCTTACAGATCTGTCCACTGGATCCAGGTGAACAGCAAGTTGCAAGAGCAGAAATGGACGAGAACGCAATTTCAATAGTGTCGTTCTTTCTATACTAGACCTATACAATTATTTTGTTTCTACATTGTGTATTGCGAAATAATAATTAAAAAAATAAAAAAATGTTTCAATCACCTATGGTTTTCATTTATCTTTCTCCTTCCTTCTCATATCACATTTCCAAGAGGGTCATGGGGTTCAAACAGGAATTTGGAACCTGTGTAGGATAGCAGGTAGGGGGTGAGGGTGATTATATTATTCTATAGTCAGATTTGGAGGTTATGTAGGTTAGGGCGAAAAAGGGGGGGGGGGCGGGTATGGGATGCTCTGGAATTTGGAGGTTATGTTAGCAGACATGACTCGATATTTCATTTTATAGCATTCAACTTATAAAACGTGTTAGATAATTGATTTTTACGGTGAATAGTTGATGAACTAACGTCAATACATTATTATAATTATCAAAATATATAGCTGCATAAGTACGTTCACTACCAACATTACAAAGTGGACAACAAATTCCATAATGTATCAGTATATTGTTGATTGCTTGTGATACATTTTGTCAGAGCTAATATTGTCGAAGGTAGTAGCTATTAATGTTAATTGATCCACAAACGGACTAGCTCTGTGTAATATTCATAAAAATAAGCTGATATCTTAGGGATTTAGTTCCTTATGTTTCCCCTACCGAAGAGAAATGATTGTTTTTTTGAAGCCGGATTATGGGCGGATTTAAGAAAATTATTTAACATGGGAGCTGGGACTCTGGTATTATATTCTCTTTGGCTGAACCTTCCGAAGTCGTGTATGGAGGGGAAGCTCTTCAGCACCTACGTAATGCGAGCCCCGCCTCCAACAGTCTTTTCTACCTGGTAGCTCTATAGTTACAGGTCAGGCTTGTGCTATGTATCTTGCTAGATATATGTGTTGCTAGTTTTGAGGCCATATTTTATCAGTGTAGCGAAGCTAATAATTGTTTTCAATATTGATTATTTGTAGGTCAACACGTTAAAAAGAGCCCAATAACATTGAGAGGATATTATTAGTCCATATATATACAAATCAATGTTACGAGATAGTATGTGGGTGTGTGGGTGTGTATGTCTCCTATGCATTCGTATACCACTCATCCGATTGCGATGAAACTTGGGTGATATGTTCAGTACACTTCAAGGAAGGTTTCTGGTTTAGTAAATCCATTTTACAATAGGTAGCGCACGAGTAGATTCAACAAATGAGCGACGACTCGCGGAGCGTTTCAAAAAAGTCCCGTACCCATACACATACGTAACCATTAGTCCGATAGCAATGAAACTTGGGTGAGATGTTGAGTACACTCCAGGGAAGGTTTCTGGCTTAGTAAATCCATTTTACAATAGGTAGCGCACGAGTAGATTCAACAAATGAGCGACGACGTGCGAAGCGTTTCAATTAAGTCCCGTATACGTTCATATACCATTCGTCCGAAAGCGACGACACTTGGGTGAGATATTGAGTACACTCCAAGGAAGGATTCTGGTTTAGGAAATCCACTTTTTAATAGGTAGCGCACGAGTAGATTCAATAAATGAGCGATGACGCGCGAATCGTTCCAACAAAGTCCCGTATGCATTTATATACCATTCATCCGATAGCGATAAAAACTGAGTGAGATGTTGAGTACACTCCAAAGAAGGTATCTGGCTTAGTAAATCTATTTTACAATAGGCAGCGCACGAGTAGATTCAACAAGTGAGCGACGGCACGCGAATCGCTTCAACAAAGTACGCGTTCATATACCATTCATCCGATTTCGATGAAACTTGAGTGAGTTATTGTGTACACTACAGGAAACGTTTCTAATTTAGTAATTCCATTGTATAATAGGTAGCGAACGAGTTGTTTCAACAAATGAGTGACGGGGCACGAATCGTTTCAACAATGTTCCATCTGCGTTCGTATACCATTCATCCGATTGTAATGAAACTAGGGTGAATTGTTGTGCACTCTGCAGGGAAGGTTTCTGACTTAGTAAATCCATTGTATAATAGGTAGCGCACGAGTTGATTCAACAAATGAGTGACGGCGCGCGAAGCGTTTGAATAAAGTTCCATCTGCGTTCATATACCATTCATCCGATTGCGATGAAACATTGGTGAGTTGTTGTGCACCGTCCCACAAATGCTTATAAATTAGTAAATCCATTTTACGATAGCTTAGAGGCAGTTAACGGAAATTGAAGAAAATATTGTGTATCCAAAAGCACTTCAAGAAACAAAATTACAATGCCAACACTTTTTTATTTATTGGCATTGTAACGCATGCCGGGTAGAGCTTGTATATATATGTATATTATATTTGAAAGAAAGAAAAGAAGCTTGTAGTTTTACGTTGTTCTTTTAATCTTATGAACATAAGCCATGAGAGCTTTTCAACGAAGAGTTGTTGTTGATTCTTTAGGGGTATTGCAACATCGTGGTAAGGTAGCCCCGTGTACGTGGGTGATAGTAGAATTTGCATGATAACCTGTGTCACTGTGATGCCTGTACTAGTGTGTGTGTTTGTAATTGAGGTAGGATTTGAATAAGAAGGGGCCGTGGCCTTAAGATAGGTACCATCCCAGCATTTGCCTGGAATAGAAGTGGGAACCAGGAAAACCACTTCCACGATGGCTGAAGTAGGAATCGAACCCTTCTCTTCTCAGATTTGTCTCACGAGGCTCAGTGTACCCCATTCCAGCCCTCAGACCAGAATTAAATTTCTTGGCAGAGCCTGTGACAGACAAGAATGCTAATCACTACGCAACGAGGTTTTAACGTAGAATCTGACCCGCTGAACATGATGCGTCACTTCGAAAATCCCACGTTCATTAAACGGGAATCGAAACCAATCTACCTTTGTGAAAGGTCATCAGCTCCATGTTTTTTTTTAATTATTTATGTATTTATTTATTCCTTTATTTATTTAGTTATTCTGGATGTACTCGGTTTGTAACACATTAGGGGCCCTATTAGAGTAAAGATCATACATTTGCTGTGTATGTTCGCGGAGACTCGGTGGGGAATGGGATTATCTTGAGAGTGGACTGAGACCACAGCACCTACCGGACACTATTGTCTTGCCAAGCACGTCTGAAGCAAAGAACTTACTGCTTCCTTCTCACAGGGGGAAGAAAGGACAGAGGGCTACCGAGATGTAACCTTAAGATGCGAGGTGGGATAGCTGGTGTGCTGTAACGTTACATACAAACATACTTTGCGATTTTAAGGTTGCATATTACAAGTGAGATGCTCTCTCACCTTCACGGCGCACAGCGCGCGGCGTGCTCCAACAAACTGTGCTCTTGTAGTTCAAATGAGGGTATTAAAAGGAAGTAGCACCAATGCTAAAGAATTAGGATATTCGTCACTTGTAGGACCTATTCTGGAATACGCCTCGGCGGTTTGGGATCCATATCAAGTAGGGCTCATCAATGAGTTGGAAATGGTGCAAAGAAAGGCGCTAGATTTGTGCTCAGTGACTTTAATCCCAGGAGCAGTGTGAGCCGTATGTTAAAGAAACTTGGGTGGGAATCACTTGAGGATAGGAGGATGAAATCTAGACTCTGCGCTATGTACAACACGTATACAAATCAACCAGCATGGGGTGAGCGTACGTTAGTAAACTTATGGGAAAACCCACTTACATGAGCAGGAGTGAACATCCTTTCAAAGTTAAGGGCCGTACAAATTATGGTAAATATTCTTTCGTTAACCGTGCCATTGATACCTGGAACTCTCTACCTGCCGCGGTCTTAGAGCCTTTTCCCAAACATATAGGTGTGTTTAAGAAAAGACTGACGATTTGTGTAAATACTCCAGTTTAATTGATATTGAATTGTTATGTATAATTATGTATTTGTTATGTATACCCAATTTGCCACCGGGGGACACACACCCAATTGCAAATAAATGAATGAATGAATGAATGAATGAATGAAATAGCAATACGCGCATGCACTAAAGTCTGTTCGCCGAACAAAAGTTCGATGATTTTCAGTCAATCAACACGATTGTACCAAAATTTAGCCAAATGGGAATAACCCATCTCATTTGGGTACAATCGTGTTGACCGACTGAAAAGCATCACACTTTTGTTTACTAAGGTAACACTGAAAAATAGCTTCAAGCACCTTAATGTATGTTCGCCGAGTCGAGATAGTGAAAGTAAACACAGTTGTACACGTGATTGCAGGGCTGCCCGCAAGGGGTGCATAGAGCTGTGCATGTTGAACGTAAGCCAACTTCAGTGCTGTGTACAGCCTACATGTGAAGCGGGCTGACTTACCAGTAACATGCTACAGCGCCGTTTATTTATTGTTCGTTTATGTATTTATTGAATTAATTAGTTCTTAACTTCTCATGACAAGCAACATTATACAGTTGGTTTTTTTTTTTCGGGGGAAGGGGGGGGGAGGGGAGAGTCCCCGCACCCCCCGCGTGGCAGCCGACCTTACTACCGCTGCCTCGACATGCAATTAGTCTACGAGAGTAGAAGAGAAGGCATAGGGGTTAGAATAGGAAACGCCGTGTGAAGCTTCTCGCCAGTCCTATTGCAGTTGCAATCTACCTGGCATCAATAAGGATATTAACATGGGTATATACAGTATATATATATTGTGCCCGTTTCTCCAATGGGACAGGCGATCACCCGGCCAACATCCCGGCCCCATCGGAAGAAACGGCCAAGGGAGTGGGTGAAAAAAGATTAGGGCGTGAATCTTGATTCATACAGATGAAGAAAGAAAGAAATGCTCCAGCGAGCCAGAGACAAAGGGTCTCGGGTCGTTTACGGGTTGGGATGGCAAATAAACTGAACCAGGATTCCAAAAGCAAACTCCCTAACTTGAATTAACAAACAGAAAAGAAAAGACAGGCCCTCGTAAAATCACATCTGCTCCTTTATTGGCCAAAGGACAAATTAACATGCAACCTGCCTAACACGCACGAGTATAGAGTTAGGGTGGGACAAAGTTCGAAATAAAAATAAATAAAGTGCATAGTCCCTTAACCAACAAAAAGATTATACTTATTCAAACTCGTGGGTGTCCTCTCTTAAAGTTCCGACAAGGTGATTGCCTTTCAAAAACTAAATTAACCCTTAATTTATCGGTGCACACGCATGTAAACATCACTGGCCACTTATCATAAAGTTCACCTGCGGCAAAAACTCGAAGAAAGTATCGAATATCTGTGTATATCACAACTGTCTACCCTTATACAGCAATGGACAGATCTCCTCTATCGAAGTGCAAATTAATAACTAAAGAGCATCATATCACATCAGATAATACTCAAACATCAACCCAGCCTCACATAATATGGCATTTCAACAATTAATTATAACTTATCATAAATTATTAACACGCCCAGATTGTGATCACATATTTACACTACTAATTCTTATTATTATTACTGATTTATATTCGCCGTTCCAACAACCTTGATCCACACTGTCATATTTGTTATTGTAATTAAATTATAGCATTGTCTAACGTTTAGGAAAGGTTAAGAACCTCGTAATAAGGCACCCTAGTGTATTTCATTCTCACAACGAACATTTAATCGCAACCCTTCCGTCGAACACTCTGTGTGAGGATCCGATCAATCTGACTGAAGAGTGCACTATCAATTACACCCCTGCGCTATTCAATATACAACTCATCGATAAACGTAACACGTTCGTCAAGAGTAAAGAACCCTGTCCTCACAAATTCAATTCAACGGTCATACGTTACCCCGTGAATAACCTCGTCACACATGACGGAATAATACCATATTGTTACGGCTGTGAGTTCGTTTCATCGCTCGCCGCATGAGTCACAACTGCCCCAGGGCTGGGCTGCTCTGCCTCAGTGTATTGTGTGCGTCTTATGCAACAGGACTACTAGGACAAAGGGATGGTCCAGAATATTCGTGACTCAGCCAGTGAAGGCAGCCTCGAGAAGCCGTGAACCCTGGATGGGTCTAGAAGCATTTATTGAGTCACCGGCCTGCTATATAAGAGCGACCTCTCAACCAGTGGGGGTGTGTTTTTCGAGCTAGTGCGAGCGTTTATCCTGAGCGACAGAAGTGTGGTGACGTAACTTGCGAAACAGCGAGTGACAGACTTAGTGCAGCTATTTCCAGCCAGCGTACGGGACCGGACTCATTAGGAGGGATTAACTTCTGTGGCTCATTGACAAGTGAAAGGGTGTGTCGAGCCCCATACAGGAGGGAGCTTCTGTAAGACAGCTAATTGTTTCTATCTGCTTATTGTACGGTGTATATTTCTGACCTGCAAGCAATAAAGCTAATTTCTCTTTAAAGCAGTAATTGGTATTGTGCTTTATACCCACCGTAATCCAGTTAACGGAATTGCCACTAGGGGGTGGCACGTAACAACTGGTGTCAGAAGCCGGATTACGAACTCAAGTACAAGCACAACACCAGACGGTCCTGGTTTCAAAACCCGAGCAGGTCAATTTTTTAAATTTTCCTGTGAGTGCATGCCCTTTACAAGACAAACAACCAAAATGGAAGCGCAATTGGCAGCATTGCTAGAAAAGTTAAGCGGCATGGAAACCAAATTAGAAGACGGCCAGAAGAATTTAACCAAGGACCTAACTGCCAAGTTAGAAGACGGCCAGAAGAAGACGGAAGACGGTCAAAATAAGTTAGCCGAGGACCTAACTGCCAAACTAGAAGACGGCCAGAAGAAGTTAGCAGAGGACCTAACTGCCAAACTAGAAGACGGCCAGAAGAAGATGGAAGACGGTCAAAATAAGCTAGCGGAGGACCTGAAGAGGATAGAGGACGGCCAGAAGAAGATGGAAGACGGTTAGAATAAGTTGACACACGACCTGAAGAAATTAGAACTGGGTCTGCGTGAGGAAGTCACGGCAGTGGAAAAGAAGTTCGACGCCTTACAAGTGGAAGTTGCCGAGCTGCGCCAACGCCCGCTGATGGGGGTGGAGGAGAAATTCAACGCCTTACAAAAGGAAGTTGCCAAGCTGCGCCAACGCCCACTGACGGGGGTGGAAGAGAAATTCAACGCTTTACAAAAGGAAATTGCTGAGCTGAGCCAACGCCCGCCGACGGGGATGGAAGCGAGATCCAACGCCCGACAAGAGGAAGTTGCCGAGCTGCGCCAACGCCCGCCCACCGTTACACCGGGAATATCAGGAACGGGACATAGCAGAGTGATGCCCCCAACCTCCGACGGAAAGGTCCCGTGGAGCACCTACTTACGTCAGTTCGAGGCGGCCTGTTCCATAAATAACTGGAACAACACAGAAAAGGCTACAGCTCTCATTGTAGCGCTGAGAGGTGACGCCCTTAACGTCCTTCAGGCCATCACGACTGGATCCCAGAACTACGCTTCACTGATCGCCCATATGGAGTCCCGATATGGAGATAGCCATCTTCAGCAGGCCTACCAGATGCAGCTCCGGACCCGGGTACAGGAACACGGAAACCCAGCAGGAGTTCGAGATAGACATCGCACGCCTAGTAAGGCTCGCCTATCCAACAGCGCCGGCCGACTTTCTGGAACAGATTGCGACGCAGACTTCACCGACGGGCTACGGGACTCGGACACTCAACAGGCGCTGCGACTCGAGCGCAATAAGACCCTGGCAGATGCGCTGAGCTACGCACTTGAATTCGAGACGGCAAAAAAGGCATCTAGAATGCACACGCGGGTGCGTCAAGTGGACGTCGACGAACCAGCAAAAACCAACGAGACCAAGCCCCTGGCCGACGAATTGATGGAGGCGCTAAGCCGTTTCTTCGATAGTCGCGGCACCACCAGCAACGACACAGCCGGAAGACAACCGGAGAGGCGGCCCGGAAGAGGACTACCGACCTGCTGGGCCTGCGGTAAGAAAGGCCACCTGAGCAAGGACTGCGGTGATCGCCGCCGCCGAGGGTATCCGACGGGAAATCAGTCGTCTGAAAACCGCGCGGTCCAGGGAAACGAGTATTAGCCAGCCTTGGGGGGCAAAGGTTGGCTTGTGACAGTCGTCAAGCCCCGGCAGTCCAAGTGCGTGTGACGAAGTTACGGAGGGAAAATAGCAGCCTGATGATCGACGGAGTCATCAACGGAGTGAGCTGGCCCATGCTGATCGACACGGGAGCATCGAGGATCATCGTTAATCCCACCGTGATCCCGAAGTGGAGAGTGCAACCCACACAAAGGAACCTCCAGCTAATAACCGCGACCGGAGAGACCGCACCGGTACATGGCGAAGCATCACTGGAGCTCGCCATTGGTCGACGGGTGGTGAAGCATCCAGTGCTTGTGGCTGACGTATCAAACGAAGTGATCATCGGACTGGACTTCCTGGACCAGAACAACATCATCTTGGATCTGAGTATCAACACTCTGCACTTCGGAGGTGAGGAACTTGCTTTGCAACCAGCACAGGAGGCCGTCACCGCACGACGAGTAAGGCTGAGAGAGGACGTCATCGTTCCCGCCAGGACGGAGGTCAGCGCCGCCGTAATTGTCGACGGAACTGCTGAGGGAGTGGCGGCAGTCATCGAGCCAAAATATGAGGACATCCAGACAAAAGGACTGCTAGTTGCCAAGACCCTCATCAACACGACGCTTCGGCCGTACGTCCGCCTCTCCAACCTGAACGACTACGATATTACGGTTCACCGGGACACCAACCTAGGAGTCTGCGAGCCCGTTACCTGGATTGCCCGCATCGCAGACACAACGGACGGACACCTGCAGACGGACAACCGAAGAAGACGCGTCCTGCCAGAAGAACTACAGAAGCTGTACCAAGGATCCCAGGACCATTTAGACGAGGAGCAATCACGCCAACTTCAGGACCTGCTACGCGAATTCCAGGATGTCTTCTCCGTGGGGAGCAATGACTTCGGTAGGACAAGTCTGGTCCAGCACAGAATCGACGTTGGGGGCAGCGCACCGATTAGGGCCCCATTCCGACGGGTCCCACTCGCCAAGCAAGCTGAAGTCGACCGGATGGTAGAAGAGATGAAGGAGCAAGGAGTGATCGAGCCATCACATAGTCCTTGGAGTTCTCCGGTCGTGCTAGTGAAGAAGAAGGACGGTTCCACCAAGTTCTGCGTGGATTACAGGCGGGTGAATGACGTCACGAATAAGGACAGCTACCCTCTACCCCG
The DNA here is from genome assembly GCA_946902985.2 of Meconema thalassinum. Lineage (NCBI taxonomy): Eukaryota > Metazoa > Arthropoda > Insecta > Orthoptera > Tettigoniidae > Meconema > Meconema thalassinum. The sequence goes on along the minus strand of OX336389.2, from coordinate 1,060,923,105 downwards.
GATCGACGACACCCTGGACACCATATCAGGGTCAAGATGGTTCTCCACCTTGGATTTGAAGAGTGGCTACTGGCAGGTGGAGGTCCACCCTAAGGACCGCGAGAAAACTGCGTTCTCTGTGGGCAGCGGGCTCTGGCAGTTCACCGTCATGCCATTCGGTCTGTGCAACGCCCCTGCGACCTTCGAAAGGCTAATGGAGTCCATTCTGAGGGGACTACACTGGAAGACCTGCCTGGTCTACCTAGACGACGTTATCGTTCTGGGGAGAAGCTTCGAGGAGCACTACAGCAACCTGAAGGAGATCTTGATGAAGCTACGGGCTGCCCAGCTGAAGTTGAGCCCCGAGAAGTGTCAGCTCTTCCAGAAGCAGGTCCAGTACCTTGGGCATATCGTCTCCCAGGAAGGGGTGCGCACCGACCCAGAGAAGACTGCAGCTGTGAGGGAATGGCCAGTTCCGAAGGACAAGTCTGAACTACGAAGCTTCCTGGGACTCTGCACTTATTACCGTCGCTTCGTGAGAGTATTCGCCGACATCGCCAAACCACTACATCGACTGACTGAGAAGGTCCAACTCTTCGCGTGGACAGCAGAATGCCACAGTGCTTTCGAACAACTCAAGCAGGCTCTGTGCAGCGCGCCTATTCTGGCCTACCCCACACCTGGAACAAGGTTCAACGTCGATACCGATGCCAGCGACTTTGGCATAGGGGGAATCCTGTCGCAAATAGTGGACCGCGAGGAGAGAGTAGTGGCCTACTTCAGCAAAGCCTTGTCAAAGCCAGAGAGGAACTACTGCGTCACCAGGAAGGAGCTGCTCACCATCGTGAAGACCATTGAACACTTCCACAAGTACCTGTACGGACAAGAATTTCTCATCAGGACCGACCATGCATCCCTGCGGTGGCTCCTGAACTTCAAGCAGCCCGAGGGTCAATTCTCGCGGTGGTTAGAGAGGCTTCAACAGTACAACTTTGAGATCCAGCACAGGAAAGGCCAACTGCATTCGAACGCCGACGCCCTGTCACGAAGACCGTGCCCCGAAGACTGCACCTTCTGTACCAGAAGGGAGGAGAACACCGGGATACAGTGCCGAAGGACTACCGTGGAACTTCAAGGGAGCTGGAGCCGCGAATCATTCACGCGGGCGCAAGCGGAAGATGATGACCTGGGACTGATAGCCGAATGGAAGAGGGCCTGTGTCCCCAGACCCGGGTGGAACATTGTGAGTGACTGCGGCCCAAAGTTTAAGTCCTACTGGGCGCAGTGGGACTCGCTGGTTGTAAGGGACGGCCTCATCTGCCGTACCTGGGAGAGCACCGACGGGAAGACATCTCGGGAGCAAGTCGTCGTTTCAAAGGCTATGACGGAGGAAGTCCTGAAGGAAGTCCATGGAGGATCATCTGGTGGACACCTAAGGATAAAGAAGACCCTGGAAAGGCTGAGAGAGCCGTTCTACTGGAGCGGATGCCGAACTGACGTGGAGAACCACTGCGCGAGGTGCCACGATTGCGCAGCCAGCAAGGGCCCAGGACGAAGACGACGGGGTCCACTGAAGACCTACAACGTAGGCGGCCCCATGGAGAGAGTGGCCATCGATGTTGCTGGGCCATTCCCGTTATGCGAGGCAGGGAAGCGCTACAAATTAGTCGTCAGCGACTACTTTACCAAATGGCCGGAGGCGTATGCGCTCCCTAACCAAGAAGCCGCGACGATCGTAGAGACCCTGGTGAAGGAATTCGTCAGCAGGTACAGAGTACCCCTGGAGCTGCACTCCGACCAAGGGAGGAACTTCGAGTCGCAGGTGTTCCAGAACCTATGTCAGCTGCTGGGAATCCGGAAGACAAGGACAACACCGCTACACCCTCAGTCCGACGGGATGGTAGAGCGATTCAATCGCACCATCGAGAACCATCTCCGAATAGTCGTCAGCGAGCACCAGAGGGATTGGGACAAGCATCTTCCACTATTTCTCCTGGCCTACCGCGCCGCCGTGCATGAAGCCACCGGGTGCACACCAGCCCTGGCCATGTTTGGGAGGGAGCTCCGTCTACCTGTCGATCTTGCCTTCGGCCGACCTGGGAATGATCCGGCCCCGGTAAGCCAGTATTGTCAAGAACTGATCGACCAACTGGAGGACGTGCACGCGTTCGCGAGGAGGAAACTGCGGATCGAGACCGACCGAATGAAGACCCGATACGACCAACAGACGGATGCCGGCGGATTCCACGAGGACGACCTGGTCTGGCTCTTCAACCCATTACGGAAGAAAGGCCTGTCACCCAAACTGCAGAAGTCCTGGGAGGGCCCGTACCGAGTCGTGAAACGGATCAACGACGTCGTCTACAGGATCCAGCTGAGCCCGAGGGCGAAGATGAAGATCGTACTGTACCCGTTCGTCCTGGGGATGCGATGACCCATCTGCTATAACATCGCATTCCTGGAGTTCCGGGACAGAGCGGAGTTAAATGAACCTCTAGTCAAATAAGGAATGTGTCGGAAATTCAGCTGAGTTATCGAAAAAGCAGTGGGTATCACGAGACAAAGTATCTCTAGGGTCGTTACGGGCTTAAGTTTAATAGAAATAATGCAAATATAAATGGGCGCCATCAACTGAATTCCTAGCAAACCACTTCCTTTCCGGATAAGCCTTACTCAAGACAAGGAAAGAAAAAGGAACATCACACCATCATCAGATCACAACTAAGATAAAAACAAATTTATTTTACTTTGATAGTCAGACAGACATTTTAAATATAACTCCTACCTGAGAGTATGGTCGAATGCCAACGTTAAATTGTCATTGTCCAAAAATCGAACCATCTCTTTTCTAATCCAAAATTATTTTTATCCACATAACAAGAAAAATCTCTAAAGTTATCTTGGGTTCTCAGGATCACTGTAGCACTATGTCTTTCGTCACTGACATTTGTGAAACCTGAGACCTAATTTCTCTTTAATTTAACATCATCAATGTGGATTTAAAAAATTATTAATCTGTCTAAACATACACATATTATAATCACATATATTAAATATCAAGTATTTTATGGTTTGCATGGCATAATTTAAATGTTGAACATGTTAGTCAAATGCTCCTAAACATTGAATAATTAATTTACACTATTTACATTGTCATTAACAATCTCTTATCTGTGAATTACAGAAAATTCATGGCTCATTGGTCATCGTTATCGTCATCATCAAAATTAAATATTTCTCACATTAATTCTCACTTCAAAATTCTACATATTCCTGTCAGAATCCTTAATTCATCACCATTACATCATTTAAATTCTCAACTCAAGTTGCAATTCCTTCAACTTATCTCTCAATTAAATTTATTTACTTCCATGTAAATTCATTAATCATCAGCTTCTTTAGTTAATTATCACCTTCTAATTCAGTTATTCATCGTCATCACAATCGTCTATTAATTTATTTCAATCAGTTTAATTTATCCAATCTTTAATTCATCCATCTATTTAATTCATTGATTTATTTCAAAATTTAATTTATCAAATTATTTAAATTTCAATCTTCTGGTTATTTAGTTTTTCATTATTTCATCTAGTCATTCTGATTTTTATTTCATTAGGGCAGATCGTTAATATGCTTAATTTTCAGATTATTATTTCATTAATTATTATTTTCAGAAAATCTTGTATTATCAACTTCATTTATTTGTTTAATTTCCTAACAAATTGTTTAATATGGTTTATAGAACGTTGTCTTACAGTTTTATCACTTCCAAGTTATATCTCGTATTTAATTTATCATGCCAAAAAATATTATTGCCTCCACGACATCACGTTGGATCTAACTATCCACAACGACATTACATTTCCTCAATACTTCAAATATCACATTTGAATACAATAATTATTCCACAAAACTCCATAAAGATTCAGCACATACAGCATGAATCTCAACAATTACGCTAGACTGGGTACGACGACCTCATGTCTGCTTCAAAATACATTATCAACGTTGCAACTATCACATGGCAACTTCCACAAAATGCCTATCACAAACTCCACTTAACCATGTTGCATGATCTACAAAAAATATATAACTGGCTTCAAATTATCAACGCACACAATCTCCAATAACTGTAATTACTCTGATCACATCTAGACAACTTCTTAAACAATTGGGAAAAATATATTACCTCAGTAATTTAAGATCTGCTTTCAAATAGCATAAATTCTCTTACAATTTTCATAACTCACATCACAGAAAAAACACCAATGTGCTATAATTTCATATAAAAATCTGCAATACTGATCTGCCTTAAAATAAATCTGACCATTAATGATTTATCTTACAAGATTCAATTACTTTAAATCCTTCTCAAAGGTATCAAACACAATTATAAAAACTCATCAAAAGCATCAGCTGTAACAGCTGTTAAACTGAAATTACTCTCAAAAGAGTATAGCAACAAAATATTGGATTGGCAAACAAGAATTACTAAACGCAATCCTGCTGACATTTATCGTTACTTTATTTAACAAAATCTCGACTGATATGTGACTAGTAGTTCCTTGTTTGATTCACTTACAATCTCGTGTACACTCGGATGATAAAAATGAGTCCCTCAATGGCGAGTAAGATGTGTAACCACCGTACAGTCGTATAAATACGAAAGACCTCGCCCCGTCGACTTGGATGATATTGCCCTGAACGATGGGTAAGATGAGTACCACCATACAATCGTATAAATACGAAAGACCCCATCTCGTAGACTATATGAGTGAATGTACCAGATAGGAATCAACAAGTTTCTAGTTGTCATATAAAAGCGATGTTCATTCACTAAAGTGAATAACTTCTTAATATCTCCAAACAATCCAATGGAAAAAATCCCTACTGATGAATAATACACACTCGCTAGTATGCAATGAACTGACGAAGTAATTTTAGATAATCAATTGCAGATCACGAGTTCGAAATACTCGTTACACAAAAAACTATTCATGAAAAAAAAATATCCTAGCTGGAAAAATGTCTAACAGACCAAACATCTGCTTAATAAAGCCAACCAATGGTGAGTATTTCGTATAATGATGCCTGCCATATCATATGGTCACTCCATATTCTAGCAAATTCCAAGTATATAAAGTCAAATCATGTCTATATAATCGTATCTTTCCTATTAGAAAAATATACATGTGTGCCCAGTATTCATGAAAATAATCGTATCAGGTAGTTATAACTCTTACAGTACCTTTCATAATCAGCTGTTATTAAATTTCCAAGATCGTCGATTTTCCCTACATAATGAATTTCTCGAAAGATCGGCGTGAATATCATTCCATCCATGAAATGACGATTGCGTTCGAAATCCCAAGTGAATCAGCTGGCGGACTCCTCTCGTCAGGAATCGAATCCATCGCTCTGCGGTGCCATCTTGTCTCTATCTGCGTCTACTCTGACATGTTGAACTTCGGATTACCCATAGCGGATATTGTCCAACTCCTCTCGAAAAAGTTCATGGAAACAGCGGACCCCCTACTCCTCTTCTAAGTTACGCCACTGTTCCATTAAATGTTCAGTTTGAGTATTGAAAGATCAATCTCCGACAACTGCAAAGTCTCACTTTCGTAAAATTAAATTTTACATGAGAGTGTCCAAGTTTATTAAACACCCTGTAGTTGTCTGTATTTGGTAATCCATGAAACTGCATAAGCAATAAATTTCATTAATGCACGATCTAATGTTCATCAGTGCATATGCTAACAACATTCCGCTTGCTTGAAATTGTTAAAGTAACTTTGAATGCGTTATAGAAAAGCATAGTCGTAATATTATTCAAAAGAACTGTGTTCAAACTGCGTTGAAATGTAGCTTGTAATAAAGTCTCCAACTACTTGCAGTGCTGTTCTAACATATCCCGGCCGTCTGTGATTGCTTCCTCGGCAATTCCCCCTGGATCAATGACCTGCTTGGCGTTCGCTGCTCGGCGATGCTGAAACTGTCGCCTACACTCTGCCGTGACAGTTTCGGTATGCTACGCGACCTTCACCGTGCGTCTCGCTTGCGCTATAGAGCTCGACCCTACTTGCTCGACTGACAGAGCTCCACTGAATGTGCTGGCACTGTCTTCTCTCTTATCTGCCTGGCGCAGACACGTGGTGTTGTCCCCCACCACAGTGCTCTCGCGTCACGATCATAGTCTCGAACCCACATCATCTCGGCTATTCCGTTATAAAATACTTAAGGGTTATCTAACTTCCTTACAATTATTTCCACATATAATGCATGTTATATATCCTCTTCTAAGATGTTTAATTACCATATTCCATATATATTTCAATAAAGCTTCACATCTCTATCCATAATTCCATCTTCTTACAGATGTCAGTGCCTCCTTGATCCTAGACCTCCTACGTCATCTTGACATTCTTCTTGACTCGATCGGTGCGCTATCTTTTCCTAACTCTTCCCAAAACCTCAACTACGGCTTAATGTCTGCTGGCGTAGCCGATAGCCTAAACTAGGTATCGGGTACAGTACATCGAGATCGCCTGGCAGCCTACGGAGGGACACAGACGGACCAATGATTGATCGGGACGATCAGCCTTTTAGGAAGGGGGTGGTGTTACGGCTGTGAGTTCGTTTCATCGCTCGCCGCATGAGTCACAACTGCCCCAGGGCTGGACTGCTCTGCCTCAGTGTATTGTGTGCGCCTTATGCAACAGGACTACTAGGACAAAGGGATGGTCCAGAATATTCGTGACTCAGCCAGTGAAGGAAGCCTCGAGAAGCCGTGAACCCTGGATGGGTCTAGAAGCATTTATTGAGTCACCGACCTGCTATATAAGAGCGACCTCTCAACCAGTGGTGTGTGTTTTTCGAGCTAGTGCGAGCGTTTATCCTGAGCGACAGAAGTGTGGTGACGTAACTTGCGAAACCCCTAGTGAAGCTGATTCTCTTGCCAGTGAAGGAGTGTGAATCATACGGAGAGGCTGGGTATTGAAGAGTGTGCGCTAACCTAGTGTGACAGAGGTCATTGTGGTGAGTTGCAAAACAGTGAGTGACAGACTTAGTGCAGCTATTTACAGCCAGCGTACGGGACCGGACTCATTAGGAGGGATTAACTTCTGTGGTTCATTGACAAGTGAAAGGGTGTGTCGAGCCCCATACAGGAGGGAGCTTCTGTAAGACAGCTAATTGTTTCTATCTGCTTATTGTACGGTGTATATTTCTGACCTGCAAGCAATAAAGCTAATTTCTCTTTAAAGCAGTAATTGGTGTTGTGCTTTCTACCCACCGTAATCCAGGTAACGGAATTGCCACCAGGGGGTGGCACGTAACAATATTTAATTATCACATTAACTTTACACACCATCATTACAAAAATCATGCATTAAAAGCATGTCTCAAGAACCCTCACTTAACAGAGCGTATCAACTTTATCAGGACCACGAGGTTGTATGCTAATATGGCATCCTATCCAAGGAACCTTACTCGACAATCTCCAACCATATCCATTTTGCTATCCTTTTGCTATTAAAATCTATGCAATACATGACAAACCTTTCAGAATGAAATTCATATAATGACTTGGGAAATCGAAATGCTAGAATCTCCCAGCAAAATGGGCATCTCATATCATCGTTACCAAATTTCAACTTATTATTATTATTATCAGGTCTCAGAGAATAAATGTATGTCTTACTCCTATCATTGATACTGTTAATTTATGTAAGTCAAAACGACCCGAAAAGAAAGAGGAAAAAAATATCTGTACAACCCTATGAGAAAATGATGCTCTTGTTCAATCTGGAATAAATGATTATGAATAGCGTTAAGTTACACGATCTCAGGTCATCTCATGGCACGGCTATCCGAGGTAGAAGTTCTCTTCTTCCTGATGAACAAGGATGGAAATGAAACGTCTTACTTTAGATCCGGCGTCCTCGGAAACCCTTGGCGTCGGCGTCGTCTGCGGCATTTGGGCGGCGTCGTTCCTCCAGCGTCTCCGCGATGTGGTCTCCCAGCGTACTGGTAGAGGTATTCGCCCCCGGCTCCTCTCGATCTCCTGGCGACGCCCATGTCCGCCCACTGGTTGCCCTCTGTCACCGTCAGCGACGGCGTCTCCTGACTTCCCTACCATGGTCCACTCGTCCATCTCGTCGCGACCGTTCACCCCATTATGGCCCCTTTAGAGGTTCAGTGCAACATAATTTGCGTATTAATATGCATGGTGATTCCCAGAATATTTGAGTCCATGATTATAAGGTTCATGCTGCCGTGTAGCAATATTACATTTCACTATATCAGAGCACTTTCGCGCCCACGCACTATAGCGTCTAGTTCCTGGTTCACTTGAATTATATGCACTCACTCACCTCAACCAGTGACACACTTCCTTCCACGAGAAGCTATTTCGACCTGGCCTTGACCGACATATGAAGTAGCCTGCAGCCTGCAGTCCCTCCACGCAAACTTAAAGCAGATGTAGTCTTCCGTCACATTCTCACTGAGTCCCTTTGATGCCAGCCCTGCTATGATATTTTCGAATGAATGTCTGTCACAATATAGGGCCTCGTGATAATGCTTCGCCTCGACTATCGTTATTATTGTTCTTCCCCCGATACTCGTAATGTTAAACACCTCCTGGTATTCACCTTTAATTAACATAAATTGTCGGCATGATAATTCAGTTTTTCATTACGGCCTCCACTCGGACGTTCAAAGGCGCACAATTTTGTCTTGCTATTACCACAGTACATGCCTTCAACACCTTACTATCCGCTAACTTAACCGGACCACGGGCATTAATCTTCGTAATCAAAATGGTGAAGTGCTGTATAATATTCCACGCGTCTTCACATATCAATAGCAGCATGTGGATAAATTTAAAGGACCTTCGTTTATCAGTTCTGATTATTTCCTCACCTACCAGCGAGTCCAATATCGTCTTGAAATTCACGAATATCGTTCTAGCGACGCCTTACTGAACACTGTTCCAACGCACTTCACAAATTATTTCCATCCACCCCGACATACTCCTCGTATCAAATGGCCACGAGCACTGACCACTCACGTAAACCGTTCAAGTTCCCGATGCAAATTTCAGTCCACATGACATAGGCTACTCGTCCGTGCCACGCTGGATAACATACTCGTCCATGCCACCAAGGATCATGTAAGTATAAGAGATTCGTCACCTTTGGTTTTAGAATTTCCGAGAGAGAACACCGCCTGAGGCTATGGATTGTACTGGCAAGTTTGGCAACATAAAAAGTAAAAAGCCATATGAATGTAGCCCTAATTACGCGTAAATGAACAGTATGTTATTGATTATTGATGAAAATAACACAAACATAACTGCGCCTTTCGCTATGCGCTGAAATATACGTCCAGATAGGAAAATAATAAATTTTGATATATATCAATGTTGGCAATAGATTTGTCACGAAAGACACAGTTATGCCGTTCTAGAGCTTAATTCACCTCTAGGCTAATTAAAAATGCTCTCATACTCTACAGAATTGTTGGGATATTCGATGAATATAAAGAAAACTGTCCAAATGCACACACTACATTGCCATAGCCTCACTTTTTGCCTAGCATGCCCGCTGCCACCCACCCCTCCCCGTAGCCCTAAACCACAAATTTTATTGCAATGCAAAGTAGAATGGGTAAGAAAACAAACAAGAGATGAAATGCACACATTTATTCTCTATATATTTTTATTCGAGAGTAGTCCATATTGCCCACTAGTTTTTCACATGGTCAACACCAGGAAGATGAAAATTGCCGTATTGTTCTTATTATCATTATAATTCTTACATCCCGGTGCTTGGCAATTTTTCCTCCCTTGCAGTGGCATGATTGACTCTCAATTCAATTCAAATAAACAATCAAAATACTGAACAAATCAAAACAACCAACAACACCACGAGGAAAATCAATCAAAACAGACTATTCCCGCTTCCGCCAGTCGGTTTGTTGTGAACGTTCATGAGTGCCAACTACGGAACCTTAGTGCTAAAATTAATTCTTCATTGGTTGGCAGAACAACCAGTACAGGGCCTTACCCCGACCCACCCGCTCCCTATGAACTGTCATCCCCCTGCATGCCACGCTGACTAACTGAACATTCCGTAACTGTGTCCTCCTCTCGAGAAAAAAAATGGAAGGTGTTGGAATCTTCTGGAGCATTCCCCTACTCTAGCGGTTACCTCGCTGCGTCATGCCATGACGTCATACTGACCCTCCGGTCTCGTCGTATCTCCAATCATCCGGGGCCGGTAATTGACCCTGAATGGATCGGTCACAATATATATATACTAGCAGTATTGCCCGGCTTCGCCCGGTGGATTTATTTGTTTGTGGATGATAATTAATACTACAACAGAACTGGCACGTGATACTTAAACTAACAGAGAATAAATATTTTTTAAATATAACTTTTTGTGGTGGTGGTGGTGGTGGTGGTGGTGGTGATTGTAGTGGGGTAAGTAGTACAGTATAATGGACGTAACATTCAGGTCATATTCCCGTTATGATAATAATGAATAGGGAAACGGCCGTTTACTAACTACAGCACTGACACATGTAATTTACAAACAAATTTTAAAATACTGTATGTTTAGAAAGAGGAGTAAGTGAAATGAGATACTGCCTAGGGCCTATATCTCATTGGCTGTCAGAAATGTAGAGACCAATAGTGTCGTCTTTTGTCGCATAGCGCCGTAGGAAAATAATCAGAACACTTTGGAAAACTTCGGCTGTCCCGAGCTCCTGAGGTAGCAATAGTATCATTTATCGCCACATAGCGCTCAACGAAAAGTTTTGGAATAAATGAAGGTAAATTTGAAGGCACCAACGCTTATTTAAGCTGATACTGATAGCCTCAATGTACTACAACACAATTGCACTTATACAGAGGCATAATATGTTCATGATGATAAGTGTTTTAAGGGGCCTAAGAAATCGTTCTGCAATAATTACTCCCCGTGACAGCAATTTATAAGCAGCGCAAGATGTAACTATTTTCTCAATTCTGCACCAGAACACTGGTAGGGGCGACGTGATGCAGCCCAAATTGCCAGTCAACTATAGACTTATTAAAATACTCTTACAGTTACACTATAACTGGCATGAATGGTTCTTGGGCCTTAATACGCGGTTTTCAAGTTCAGTTTATTTGTTATTCTAAATGTAGGGAATGGAGAGCGTTGTCCAAAATATCAAGTGGATAGTGTTACCAGCAGGGTTTCAAATTGTAAGTAAAATTTGGTGCAATTAGGAGGAACGGTGTAGAATGGGATAAAGGGCCTAACTGCAGGTAATGGAGTGGTCTGTCCGAATTTTAAAGTGGACAATGTCACCCGCAGGGTTCCAAAGAGTAAGTATACAAAATGTGCTTCAGATCAGTGAAACGGTGTAGATTTGTGCCAAAGGACCTAAATGCAGGCAATGGAGTGGTCTGTCCGAAATTTCACGCAGACAGTGTTACTCATCGGGTATGTGAAATTTGGTTCAGATCGGTGAAACGGTATAGATTTGTACCAAAGGGCCTAAATGCAGGGAATGGAGTGGTCTGTCCGAAATTTCATGCAGACAGTGTTATTCGCAGGGTTCCAAAGGGTAAGTATACAAATTTTGGTTCAGATCAGTGAAACGGTGTAGATTTGTGCCAAAGGGCACAAATGCAGGTAATGGAGTGGTCTGTCCGAAATTGCATGTAAACAGTTTTACTCGCAGAGTTCCAAAGGGTAGGTATACAAATGTTGGTTCAGATCGGTGAAAAGGTGTAGATTTGTGCCAAAGGGCCTAAATGCAGGGAATGGACTGTGGAGTATTCTTTGAAATACAGGGTTAGACAGAGTTAGCTTTTGCTGCTCTTTACTTAATTCATTCCTTATTTTTTCGCAAACACCAACATTGATTTCTTACTTTATCTTTTATTTGTGCACCTTGCTTACTTCCTTTGTAAGTCTGTTATAGATATATATCTTCCATGATCAACCTAGCGGCATCTAGCAGCTAACTACTGAAGTTTCTCAATATCTCAACTCTCAAGAGGACTTCCTTCCCAATCCAGCCACAAGATGTCGTCGCTATCTCCAGCTATCATCTCCATGCTCAAGAGGACTTCTTCATCATTCCAATCCTCCAGACGTCGTCATCATCGCCTGCTAGCTTCTCCTTGAAGATTACTCCATCAAGAAAATTAATATCTAAGAAAGCAATGTATCATTGTTAGGTTGGTAGTTTTTATGTATGTTCCTTTGTCCTTTTCCCCCATCCCCTCTTTCTCCTTGGTACCTCTGTGCTTCGTCGAGCAGCTCTCACTTCTTCGTCAGTCGTCAACACGTACAGTTGGAGCCTACCACAGGCTTGTCTCTTGTCTACTTGAGACATTTTTTAAATATCTGCGCCATGTTGTGAGTTTTAACCTCAATCGTCATCCAGACCATCGTCTTTCTTCAAAATGAGCTAAGTACATCTTCAATGGTTTTCACCAAGTTTTAAATGTTTTAAATTGCTTATAGCATTTTATCTGATTTTATAGACAGTGTGAAATTGATTAATGTGATGCAATATCTGCCTTCAAAAGATCTTCCTGATCTAGTTGTGGCTACTTCAGCTAACTTTCAAAATGAAAAAGTACTTTTTGTACTGATTATCTGAGATACTATCTCACACCGAGGGATAATTTAAAGTACCCAATGTCTATAGAATTCAGCTTTCCGCCGGGGGACTTGTTTTGCCCAATTCAACAGATATCAATGCTCTAGAACTTTCCACATCGAGTTATCTTTCTGCAAGTAAAGCCGTCAAGTATTTTCCACCTAAATATAGGAATACTGTTCTTAGCTAAAGACTTTTCTTAACATCATTCGTTATTTTAAGTCTAATTTGACTTTCTTCGTGGGAAACTTCCCGCTGCATTCAACTACAACCTATAAAAGCTACAACGCAATAAACCTTCTCAAGTTGCAATTCAACTAGTGATTTACATAATTGCAATAACCTTTCTTCCTGTGAACATTCTGTGCTTCAATAGTGAACTTTCCAAACACACCAATAAACTATGGTGAAACAGTGCCCGTTAAACTACCAACCGTGTCGCGTTCGAAACAGAGCAATAAACATGGCCAAGACACTCTCCTAAACCTCCTATTTTCCTCCTCTCAAATACCTTACTAACATATTATAATTAAATTATAAAATGTGTCTTTCCTTCAATGAGGTGTCACTCAATGGCAGTGCACTCCCATCTTTGTGATGTTTAACATCGTAATTTCTGTATAATCTGTGCCAAGCACACTCTTTAAACTATTGTTTTCCTCGTTTATTAGGGAATTCGATCATTTCTACTCACAAGTGAGTTTTCTAACTTTTCTTTCCCAGGTTTCACGAAAGGGCAACTGGACCCATTTTTTTCTCGTGATCCCTGTTTAAATATAAGAAGTTATAGAAACTTCTTCTTAGTTTTCCTCTCCTTTTTGTCATAATCTCATATTAAATGCTTTTTCATAGCCTTTAAGATCTCTAATAGGAATTCTTAAAGTGCCTACATTGTACCTGATTCTTTGTTAAAGCTTTAATTATTTGTAATTCTCGTTATAAACTTTAAAGTTTTCAATTTTTAGCACAACTTTTATAATCTTATTCAGATTTTTTGCTCGAAGCAAGTTTTAAACTTGCGTCCTATTTAACATTGTCAAAAAATTTACAATTTGTTAGCATTAAGTCTCAGACTTTTGAATGTTAAAATTGTTTATTCATATTAATTTGAATCTAAATCAACTTTATATTGTTTGTTATGTCAACTCTTTTTTTATTGTTAAATAAATAAAATTTCAACTTTTCGCTTTATACATTACAACAGAATAACGCTTAGGTAGGACCCTGGTTTCCCTGACTCTTCCCATCGGTTTATGCCCACTTTAATAAAATCAACCACCCAACTAATAAAAGTTTTGCTTCTTGTTGCATCTGAAAGAAAATTTCTAGTATCATCTTTTCCAAAGCATCTTTTAGCTGCTATAGCTAATTCTAATGAGCCAGTAAGACAAGTACAGCTAGCTCCGCAAGCTCCCTGCTTGTTGAGATTTTCTCTAAAACTTGTGGTTCGTTTTCAAATTTTAAGTTTTTCTTCCGGTCTAAACTTTTAGTCGGCACTTTGCTGGGTAAAAGCTTAGCTATTTTTAAATGCAACTATTATCTTTCTTACCAAAATTTTCAAAGAAATCAACACAATTGTTCCCAAAATCATCATAACTGTTTCACCACTACCTTTCCTGGGGGTACTCGATCAGTCGTCGGAGATCCTACAGTTCCAAGAGCAAAAACTATCACGGCAAATTCAAATTATTTGCGCCTTTCAAAACATTCGTTCAAACTTAACTCCTTTGAAAGGATATACAGTAAATCTTTCATTCTTTGTCTTGCCAGACTACTACCCTTCCCTATAATAGCCAAATGTAGGCTTGGAAGGGAAGCTACGATCGCTGCTTGCTTGCAAATAGCCCAAGCTTCAGCCGTATTTCCCGTTAGCTGCGTCCAAGTCCATACTCACTTTAGGTGCTTCACGGGCTTTGCGGTGACACTCGTCACTAAATACACATTCAAATTTATTCTGTTTACTTAGTATTTGGACTCTCGTCCTATCTATCCATACTTTTTCTCCATTCCGAAACCCATTTCTTCCCTTTCCTTTTTTTTCATCATCTTCCCTTAGGGAGAGTTATTCCTTAGCTAATAACCTACCCAGACTGGTCTGTCATACATTTCATATAGACAGTGTTACTCGCAGGGTTCCAAAGGGTAAGTATACAGATTTTGGTTCAGATTAGTGAAACGGTGTAGATTTGTGCCAAAGAGACTAATGCAGGGAGTGGACTGGTCTGTCATAAATTTCAAGTACACAGTGTTACTCGCAGGGTTCCAACGGGTATGTATACAAATTTTGGTTTAGATCGGTTAAACGGTGTATATTTTTTCCAAAGGGCCTAAATGCAGGGAATTGAGTGGTCTGTCCGAAATTTAACATAGCCTAAACTATTCCTCTTGAATCCGGCTATCATATACTATAAGAATTTTTCGCATCCGACTGGTAGTTCCAGAGATTAGCGCGTTTAAACACACAAACACACGAACTCTTCAGATTTATTATATTAGTACTTATATATATATTGAACCCTTGCAAAGAAGCATATGAGACTCAGATTCGGGGCGTAACAGGTCATATTCGTAGGTTGCTGTCAGGGCGCTTCATTAACTTGCAGGGTAACATATAACAAAATAACATGCAGGAAAGAGTGAAGCCAGGGTTAAAACAACTGAATTTAATAACAAATCACCATATTTACACATAAACAATTAACAACAAAAACTCCCAACTGACTCCCGCTTAATAAAAATGCCAAAAAAACTAGGCGATATCTCTGGAGAGATTAATTACCTGGACCAAGTGTCCTTAAATGAAAGATACAAAAAGTGACCATATAAGTGCGTACGCCGTTCTACATGCACCACGATGTGTACTTTGAATGCGTGATTCGTTATCATCCAGAATGACCCTTCAGACAACGAATCCGCATTTCCTAGAGCTAGACCGACACAAGGGAACACAACTACAATACATTAAATTAAACCGACACTTCCTAAATCTACTATAAACAAACACAAAATTTCCGTGTGAAATTGGACTTAAATTGCCGTAGCAACATTTACTGCCTAAAAACTTAGGACTTCTCACACAAATCAACACAAGTACATTAACACGTGACCAATAGAAAAATACTCAAATGACCGCTGTCAAAATTTACAAATACTCTACCACTACACCAAACGGGTGTGACAAACAAAATTACATGAAATCGAGTCATCAACAAAGCAATAGGCAAACAGCCAACATTTACGTTAATCACAATATTCTTATCCATACAAGGTACAACAATCCGTTACACACATGGCGAACTCCCCAATTAATTATGGCTTAAAAATTAGCCATCACAATGAACAGGTTTGCTGCATGAAAGCTTACAGGGTTCAGTCGGACAAATAGGACTGCCTATCAAAATAAGTCACAGGCAAAACGGGCGGTTTGTGGAACTCTGCATGTCTGTCAACCCACGTGTCAATAACCTCGACCTCCCAGAACATGGGGTCGAACCTCGAAGAAATGTGCCCCAAAGCACAATAATACGTGTGTGTCAGAAAAACATATGGACAAGAATCAGCAGTCTCCCAAGAGCACTCTGTCTTTCCATCTAAAATACCACAGCAGCAAAAATATATAAGGGCGGTAGGACAACTACCCCCTCCTCACGTAGAATCAACACACACTAGACACATCAACACACACTTAATCACACGTATGGGTTGTGACAGACCCTGAAATAAAAGACACAAATAATATCCACATGCTGGCGCCATCGTTCTATGCCGTGACTAGTCACCTGAAAAGGACTCAAGAAAAATCTATCAAAATTAGAACGAAGGTGTTCTACAATTACTTTTAAGTTGGTGCACTCGGCTACCCTAACATGAATAATAACCTGTTCAGCAAAATGTTTTACAATCATTTCCTCCCATTCCTATTTCAAATATTAACGTTAATAAAGCACCATTTATCGAATGTAACGGGTTCCGCAATTGCAAGGATAAAATCACGCACGCACGCCGCGTACATTACACATGACTCAAGACAAAAATCAAAATATCAACAAACACTTTGGCCACGCGCCAACGGACATTTAAACATATAGTGTCGGTACAAGAAAAACAGCTATAAAACAAGAAAGAAAAACATGACTATTTACAAAGTTCCCCGGCCAAATCTAACTACATAATTGAAATAATCCAATTTTAGTACATCACCGCTTCTGCATGTAGGACTAAGGACATCCTCCTCAACCCATTGCCCTATGGACAATTTAGCACTCCATAGTAGTCGTCTGCGTTGATTTCTTGAAGCTCATCCCAACTTCAAACCACGTGCTGATCATCTTGGTCTCGACTCCTTGGCAGAAAAGTTCAATGTTAAATATTTGCCTATCTATAATCGCTTGCAGGCTACTCAGTTCACCCACAATTGTCCTACTGCGATTAATAGCGAAGACTGGCCCTAATTATATCGCACATACGCACTATAAAAAACACATACAATACACACAATTTATACATAAAATATACATCTCGAGTCCGCGCCACTGGCTCGTTAACAAGTTCAAAATCCTGGCTGCACCAGCAGTCGCTATCTCGTCCGGTATTTCCGTCCCGTCTTGGACTTCGGTTATGGTAAGCGCTAATTAGGGTGATACGATACTTCCCCCTTAAAGTTGAACTCGTCGTCTTTAAAAGAATGTTACAGTTTATCACGCGCTGATGTGAAATATTTAGATCACACAATTTAGTTGATTTTAGAACAAAATGTATTATAGCTTTTAAAAATTCGATACTGCAAACGCTACGACTTTAGCTTCCCAGAGCTCAGAAAATAAATTAGCTTCACTGATTTTAGAGCGTCAAAAATCACACTTCAAACTGGCGTGGAGTATGCCTCTGAAAGCTCCACAAGAATAGTCTTAGATAAATTCGAGCGTCAAAAATCACACTTCAAACTGGCGTGGAGTATGCCTCTGAAGGCTCCACAAGAATAAGACTTAGATAAATTCGAGCGTCAAAAATCACACTTCAAACTGGCGTGGAGTATGCCTCTGAAGGCTCCACAAGAATAGTCTTAGATAAATTCGAGCGTCAAAAATCACACTTCAAACTGGCGTGGAGTATACCTCTGAAGGCTCCACAAGAATAGACTTAGATTGGCGTCAGGCCAAACTATTTATGAGAAACTGACAAGGGCGGAGGAGTGGGGCGGAGTCGGATAAAAACTTCCAGAGTTTTTGTCTCACAAAGATGGGGCTAGTGTCATTCTTCTCCAAATAAATCCAACGTCTCAAATTACTCGAGCGGAGATTAATCCGTTCGGCGGTTCCTTAGATACACACTTCCGCGCGCTTTTTACTACTGACGCCGTCCACCTCGTGGTCACAGCTTGGTCTCTTGCGATTGGCTGATTCAATCGTAAGTTCGTTGAGAGGACCTCGTGATTCTTCCTTTATGTCTCCAATTTTGGTACAGTAGTTGCACAATTTGGCCTTGAACTCGACTAATTCTGGCCGTCCCCCAGGAATAGCTACCAACTCAGCTTCTGTTGCAATCATTACGAAATGCTAGCCTCCCTAATATCCAAGTCGACTTCCTTATGTGCTGCCTGGGCCGTAGTAATAATAATAATAAATATGAATACTTATTTATCGAAGATCAATAAGGGTTCATTTATCCTCAGCAAGGTTTTGAAATTCGAAACAATATATTGGTTTGGATTTCAAAAACAAAATCCACTGTAGTAACAACACATCTCTTTAAATCTCACTCAGCTGCTCGAGTGTATGCCCCTCTGACTCAATTAGTGTGCTCCCTTCTCGCTGGAATGTCATTCATATTTTCTCTAGGTCTCCCCCTTCTCCTCACGTAGTTGCCACTCCCGTCGTCTCAGCTGCTCGTTGTTTACAAACAAAGTGCGTACTCACGCGCTCCCCGTGGATTTGAGTGTTTGCTTTCAAAAAAAAAAAATTTTTTGGCAATACAGATTCTGCACATATCATCTTTCCTAATCATCAAATGGTTCCCTTCTGTAGTACGGTTTCAAATTGGCGCTATTAAAAACAGATTTTGCACCAGTGCTCACTTCTTCTAATCTGTAGGCATTGTTACCCAGATTCTTAATTACCCGGAACGGGCCAATGAATTTCGGACATAACTTGGCGAAGACTTTGTTCTTAGGGTCGGAGATTGGTGGTCTACGAACCAGCACTAATTCTTGTTCTTGTAACTCTCGGTGAAACTTCTTTCCTCGGTACCGTCTCAGCCTTCGGTCCGCTTGGTTCCTCATGTGCTCCCTCGTTCGCTGGATTCGCAAATCATGCGCTAATAATGGATCCCTTGGGCAAGGAATGATCTTGTCCCAAGTTCTTTCCGGCAACCTGTTGTGGTGTACAATCAGTGGGACTTGACCCGTCGACTCGTGCTTAGTAGTGTTCATGCACATCTCAATTTCCCCTACTTTGTCTACCCATTTATTGTGTTCGTTAGGAATCATTACTCTGTAGTATTTAGCGACACAGCGAATTGTTCTTTCGCTCGGATTTCCACAAGGATGACGAATACTTGAAAATATGTGTTTTATTCCTAGGCTCTCCAAACCTTGCCTAAAAACATTGCTTGTGAAATAGGTACCGTGATCTGATAGAATGGATTCCGGCTTCCCAAGCATCGGAATGACTTTGTTCTTAATTCGACTATGGACTTGTCCTGATGTCGTCTTCTGAATAGGACATAGCACGACCATCTTCGAAAATACATCGACACATACCAAGAGGTGTAGGCATCCACGCTTTCCTTTTACTAAAGGACCAAAGCAATCAATCGCGAGCATCTCGCATGGTTTCTGCGGTAATAGTGGTCTTGGAGGTTGTTTCAGAATAAAGTTGTTCGGCTTTGTGCGCTGACAAGCGTCACACGTTCTAATTACTTCAACAATGGTGAATCTCATCTTGGGCCAAGTAAAGGTCTCCCCTATCGTAGCTTCAGTCTTATCCGTGCCGATATGTGCTAGGCTCTCGTGAACATGCCAAGTCAATCCCCTCTGTAGTGATGCTGGAACTAAGATCCGCAGTTTAGTATGATGCTCATCCACGTACTTATGTAACAAGTTATTCAAGTAGTGAAATCTCGCTTGTTTAGCACTGGCTTCCCGGTACTCCGGTGAATTTGGTTGTAACTCCTTCCTATAGAATTTTATCATCATCATCCATGGGTCAGCTTCTTGCTCCTTCCGAATATCCTTCAATCTTGCCAAAAACTCACGAGCCTTAGGTGTCAAGGTAATATTGTGAACTTCCGCTGTTACTTCGTTTCCGTCCTCAGGGTTTCTACTCAAGGCATCTGGTATGACGTTCAATTTCCCAGGACAATGCTCTATTGTGATGTCAAACTGCTGTATGTAGATGGACCAGCGCGTAACTCTCTCACTTGCTATTGTCGTCTTAAATAAAAATGTCAGTGCATGGTGGTCGGTTCTAACAATGATGGAATAACCATAGATCATCTTGCGCCAATGTTGGAGAGAATATAGAATTGCTAGTAGCTCAAGTTCCGTAACTGTGTAGTTCCTCTCATGTTTCCGTAATTTACGACTCGTAAATGCCAAATAGGATTTCTTCTTGGGTTCTTCAGCGTCCTCTTGGTACAGCATAGCACCAATCCCAATTAACGAAGCATCTGCTTGAATGATAAATTGTTTCTCAAAATCCGGATATCCAAGTTTCACACAGTTTTCCAATAAATCCTTCGTTGCTTTAAAAGACCTGTCGCACTCCTCGTTCCACGACCATCGATTCGCTTTCTTCAACATCTCCTGCATAGGCGCTACTGTTTCTGTGTAACCAGGGCAATTTTCTTTGAAGAAACCTGTCACTCCCAAAAATGCTCTAACATGTTTGACTTTGGTAGGTGTGGGAAATTTCTTAATAGCATCAATCTTGGCTGGATTAGGCCGCACGCCCTCGACATCAATTATATGTCCCAAATATAAAATTTCGCTCTGGCAAAAATGTGACTTTTTTAAGTTGATCTTGAAGTTCATGGTTCTCAGGTTGTCCAGCAGTTTATTTAAATTTATCAAGTGTTCTTCCATTGTCTCAGAAGCGATTAATATGTCATCAACATATCTCGTGGTGAAGTTCTTGACCTCCTCAGTCAGATTTCTATCGAGTGCTCTAATGAGTGCACATCCCGCAGTTTTCACGCCAAAGGGCATTCGACACCAGATGTAACTTTGATTATCGAATAAAAATCCCGTCAACAGTTGGGATTTTTCTTCAAGTTCAAGATGGTGGAAACTATTCGTCAAATCAACACTTGAGTATATCTTCTTCCCGCGGCAGCCTTTCAAAACATCTTTGATCCTCGGTGCTTGGTCGTGCTCAACTAGCAGTTTGCTATTTAAAACTCGCGCGTCTAGGCATAGCCTAATTGATCCGTTTGGCTTGGTCACAGCCAATATTGCGTTCAGATAAGGAGTTGCAGCTTTCCTTATCATGCCAGAATCTAATAAGTTAGTAATAATGTCCTTCACCTGAGAAAAATGCTTCTCTGGGATCGGGTACAATTTACTTTTGAATGGGGTCCAATCTGTTACCTGCATCGCATATTGAAAATTTAAAACTTTCCCAGGTACGGTGTCAAAAGGTCCTTTATGTAATCTTAAAATTTCTTCCAATCTTCTTCTATCAGATTCCCCTACGATGGCTTCCTTAAGTCGCTCCTGAAGTAGAATTTCGAATTTGGTTCCGCCCATTTCTTCTTCCGCCAAATGCACCCAAAGTTCCTGCGAAATATCTCGGCTGTCCATTTCTAGCACTGCTGTCTGGTTGACTTGCTCTCCCCTCAAGATCTTATCTCCGGCCTCATTAGTGCATTCCTCAACAACCCAAGTATTGGCCTCTCTCTCCAGCGGATTCTCTTCCATATTTAAACCCACATGATCCAATCCTTCTACTTGTTTGAAGCTTACAGTGTTGTTATGTAAATCAATTACAGCATGAAAATCGCAGATGAAGTTGGCTCCTAAAATTATATTGTAGTTCATCTTTGGAATAACAATGAATGTTTGTGAAAAAGTATGGTTCAATATTTCCAGATCTAGAAATGCTTGCTGTTTACAATTCATAGTTTTGTCAGGAATGACACCTCTGACTTTCATTAGCGGTACCGGCATAATAGGAACGGTCTGTTTTCTTGCTATTTCTTTAATCAAAATTTCAGTGACTAAGCTCACCTGGCTACCTGTATCAATCAAACATCTCACCCTCATACCTCCAATATGCGCGTAAATAATTGGTAGCTGTCTGATAACATTCTCACGGTTCTTCACCACTTCCTCCAGGCAGTCGTCTGGGAATGCTACCCACTCTTCTATATTGGCCACTATCATCTCTTCTTGCTCCCTGGCGATCTCCGTTTTTAGCCTGTCTCCTTTCAGTTCATTTGGTTTTTTTTTTTATCCCGGGCCCCATTAGATGTGTTTCGCCGGTTATCATTCTGTCGCTCCTGTTGCCTCAGTAAACTCTCTGCCCCCTCTCCTTGATGGTTGTCTGGGCTCTGTCTGTTCGCCATGGCACGCCCCCACTTCTCCTTCTCCGCTTCTTCATTACTTAATTGATCCAAGTATTTACGGGATTCAATATATCGTTCGTCCCAGTTATTCCTATAATCTCCTCTGTTTTCTTGGCGATAGTCCCTGCCGTTACTCCATCTACCATCCCCATTTCTTTGGTAAGGTCTACCTTGTCTCTGGTTTCCCCTCCAATTCGTGTATTCCCGCTGGTACGTCCACTGATTATTTTGATTTTGGTTATTCTGATGATATCTCCCGCGGTTATTCTGATAATTCTGATTGTTGTTATGGAACTGGTTTCGGCCGTCAAAATCTTGTCTTCTTGGCGTGAACTGTGTCCCTGTGGACTGTGTCTTACTTTGGTTCCCCTGGCCGTGGTTATTTTGGAGTCCCTGAACTACCTCTGCCGTGTTGACACATTCCAAATTCCTTCTTCCTGTCTGTGGGCTTACCATACTCGTCTCATCTAAGTGTCTGAGTAATTCTTCGGCTTGGACTGCGGTCTGAATATTTCCTGCGACTAATAATTGTTGGATATGCATTGGGAGTTGTTTTCCGATGGTTAGAACCATATTCGGCTCGCTAGGCGGGTCATCAAAATCCCTGAATTTTACCAATTGCTGACTGAAGAATTCTGAAAAACGGGTCGGATGTGTACTGTGGTATTTGCGCGTGTACAGGTCCATTCTTAACCCTTGCTGTAACGAAGGACTCCAAAACTTCTTCAAAAACGCCTCGCGGAATTGAGCCATGTCTGTAAACGTGTACTTGAAACTTAAAAACCAGGTCAGGCTAGGTCCTTCTAAAAATTTCTCCACCATTCTTAATTGTTTCTCCGGGCCGATGTGTTGGTCATTAAAGTAGTCAGTTAATTGCCGTAGAAATGCTTTGGGAGTGGTTCCTGAATGTTCTTTAAACTTATCGGGCTTAAAATCATTACCCCGAATGACTTGGATGACTTGGGCTGGTGCCAAGTTCGGTTGCGGAGTTGAAGTCTCCCCCCTGTACTGCTGGAATGCATTAGTCGTTAGTCTGGGACTTTGACCCCGACTCGTGTCCTCAGCCAACTTCGAACCTGCCGGACTTCCAATACTTGTTTGCTTTTCCGGAATATTTTCGTTTGAAAATAATGTCGCATTCTCTAACGATCTAATCTCGTTTTTTATGATTAATTCTGAGTGTTCCTGTAATTTCGACTTCATATTTTCCTCCAGTGCCTGCATTCGCTTTAAAACTGCCAGCCTGTCTTCCTTATTCGCATGAGCCTGCTGGTCCCAATCTCGCCGGATCCTACTTTTTAAGCTATTTATTTTCTCCTCGTTCCTCTCCTGATTTATCTCTAGCTCTTCACGTATCCGTTCCTGCGTTTTTACTAGTTGTTCCCCCACCTCTTCTCTTATAGCCTCTTGCGTTTTTATTAGCTGACCTTCCAAATTATCCTGAGTTTTGACGAGCTGCTCCCCTACTTCTTGTCTTATGACCTCTTGTGCGTTTATTAGCTGGCCTTCCATCTCTTTTCTTATGATCTCTTGTGTTCTGCCTAATTGCTCCTCTAAATTTTCCCGCAAGTGTATCCGCTCGGTTTCAGCCTTAACTTCGACTTTATCTATTTCCTTTATTAATTCCAGCACGTTGTTATCTACCGAATTAATTTGCTGCTGTAGTTTCTCTTGGGTTTTCTTCACTCCCGCGGTGTTACTGACACATGCTGCCTCTATCTGCTTGAGTTTATCTGCCACCATCTCGTCAAATTGTACTAATTTGTTATCAAATTTCGCCTCCAATTTCTTCATTTCGCCTAACTATTTGATGTTATTTTCCGCAACCTCGCCTGCCAGTTTCT
Organism: Meconema thalassinum; assembly: GCA_946902985.2. Lineage (NCBI taxonomy): Eukaryota > Metazoa > Arthropoda > Insecta > Orthoptera > Tettigoniidae > Meconema > Meconema thalassinum. The sequence goes on along the minus strand of OX336389.2, from coordinate 1,060,899,049 downwards.
CTACTTTTTGAACGCTCTGATTAATATCATTTGTGATTTTTCCTAACTGTTCGGTTTGTGTTACCGCCTGTTGTGACAATTTGTGGTTTAGTTCATTGAATTGTTTGTCAGTGTCTAATTTCTGGACTTCTAACTGGACCGAAATGTTACCGCTCATATCAAGTAATTGTTTTTCGCAGTTCTTTAATTGTTTATCTAATTGTTCTTCCGTTTTCGCGGACATCTGTTCTAATTGTTTTTCACTATGCTCACGCTGAGCTTCTAATTGTTCTTTTAATTGTTCTTCCGTCTTTACGGACATCTGCACTAATTGTTCTTCCGTTTTCGCGGACATTTGGATCGACATCTGTTCTAACAATGCCTCTATCTCATCAACACTCGCCATATCACACACAAATATATTCAGAGAAAAACAGGGTTATGGGCTAAGGTTTCAGCCCTATACGCACATACATGTCACACATTTAAATATTACTGGCTCTAATTTAATGCAAATTTCAGTAACAAAATTTACTGAATACAATGACACTTATTCCCAAACAACAAAATAACCCCTAGTGATCTGCTTTTAAATTCCTAACCAACAGAATTTACGAAACACCAATTAACCGAAGTCAATTAAATGTCAGATATAAGGCAACATCTTCCTGCTTTGCCTGAGTTCATCAATAATGCACATTTCTAATTTTAATGTGGGCGCCAGAACAAGTTTACAACAAATACCAAATCAAATTCTAACCTTGTTCAATATTTCTAACTTTAGGAACTCAGTGATTTTACTAATGCACATGGCGGTACAACATCGCCTCCATTTACTGAATTTACATGTCCGCTTGACCTGGCATCATTTCTCAACGAAATAAATATGAGATCAGTGAAGCAACAACAAAAACAATCCCCACTTGGGCAGCCATTTTTGTTTTATGAACCCTTGCAAAGAAGCATATGAGACTCAGATTCGGGGCGTAACAGGTCATATTCGTAGGTTGCTGTCAGGGCGCTTCATTAACTTGCAGGGTAACATATAACAAAATAACATGCAGGAAAGAGTGAAGCCAGGGTTAAAACAACTGAATTTAATAACAAATCACCATATTTACACATAAACAATTAACAACAAAAACTCCCAACTGACTCCCGCTTAATAAAAATGCCAAAAAAACTAGGCGATATCTCTGGAGAGATTAATTACCTGGACCAAGTGTCCTTAAATGAAAGATACAAAAAGTGACCATATAAGTGCGTACGCCGTTCTACATGCACCACGATGTGTACTTTGAATGCGTGATTCGTTATCATCCAGAATGACCCTTCAGACAACGAATCCGCATTTCCTAGAGCTAGACCGACACAAGGGAACACAACTACAATACATTAAATTAAACCGACACTTCCTAAATCTACTATAAACAAACACAAAATTTCCGTGTGAAATTGGACTTAAATTGCCGTAGCAACATTTACTGCCTAAAAACTTAGGACTTCTCACACAAATCAACACAAGTACATTAACACGTGACCAATAGAAAAATACTCAAATGACCGCTGTCAAAATTTACAAATACTCTACCACTACACCAAACGGGTGTGACAAACAAAATTACATGAAATCGAGTCATCAACAAAGCAATAGGCAAACAGCCAACATTTACGTTAATCACAATATTCTTATCCATACAAGGTACAACAATCCGTTACACACATGGCGAACTCCCCAATTAATTATGGCTTAAAAATTAGCCATCACAATGAACAGGTTTGCTGCATGAAAGCTTACAGGGTTCAGTCGGACAAATAGGACTGCCTATCAAAATAAGTCACAGGCAAAACGGGCGGTTTGTGGAACTCTGCATGTCTGTCAACCCACGTGTCAATAACCTCGACCTCCCAGAACATGGGGTCGAACCTCGAAGAAATGTGCCCCAAAGCACAATAATACGTGTGTGTCAGAAAAACATATGGACAAGAATCAGCAGTCTCCCAAGAGCACTCTGTCTTTCCATCTAAAATACCACAGCAGCAAAAATATATAAGGGCGGTAGGACAACTACCCCCTCCTCACGTAGAATCAACACACACTAGACACATCAACACACACTTAATCACACGTATGGGTTGTGACAGACCCTGAAATAAAAGACACAAATAATATCCACATGCTGGCGCCATCGTTCTATGCCGTGACTAGTCACCTGAAAAGGACTCAAGAAAAATCTATCAAAATTAGAACGAAGGTGTTCTACAATTACTTTTAAGTTGGTGCACTCGGCTACCCTAACTTGAATAATAACCTGTTCAGCAAAATGTTTTACAATCATTTCCTCCCATTCCTATTTCAAATATTAACGTTAATAAAGCACCATTTATCGAATGTAACGGGTTCCGCAATTGCAAGGATAAAATCACGCACGCACGCCGCGTACATTACACATGACTCAAGACAAAAATCAAAATATCAACAAACACTTTGGCCACGCGCCAACGGACATTTAAACATATAGTTTTGGTACAAGAAAAACAGCTATAAAACAAGAAAGAAAAACATGACTATTTACAAAGTTCCCCGGCCAAATCTAACTACATAATTGAAATAATCCAATTTTAGTACATCACCGCTTCTGCATGTAGGACTAAGGACATCCTCCTCAACCCATTGCCCTATGGACAATTTAGCACTCCATAGTAGTCGTCTGCGTTGATTTCTTGAAGCTCATCCCAACTTCAAACCACGTGCTGATCATCTTGGTCTCGACTCCTTGGCAGAAAAGTTCAATGTTAAATATTTGCCTATCTATAATCGCTTGCAGGCTACTCAGTTCACCCACAATTGTCCTACTGCGATTAATAGCGAAGACTGGCCCTAATTATATCGCACATACGCACTATAAAAACACATACAATACACACAATTTATACATAAAATATACATCTCGAGTCCGCGCCACTGGCTCGTTAACAAGTTCAAAATCCTGGCTGCACCAGCAGTCGCTATCTCGTCCGGTATTTCCGTCCCGTCTTGGACTTCGGTTATGGTAAGCGCTAATTAGGGTGATACGATACTTCCCCCTTAAAGTTGAACTCGTCGTCTTTAAAAGAATGTTACAGTTTATCACGCGCTGATGTGAAATATTTAGATCACACAATTTAGTTGATTTTAGAACAAAATGTATTATAGCTTTTAAAAATTCGATACTGCAAACGCTACGACTTTAGCTTCCCAGAGCTCAGAAAATAAATTAGCTTCACTGATTTTAGAGCGTCAAAAATCACACTTCAAACTGGCGTGGAGTATGCCTCTGAAGGCTCCACAAGAATAGTCTTAGATAAATTCGAGCGTCAAAAATCACACTTCAAACTGGCGTGGAGTATGCCTCTGAAGGCTCCACAAGAATAAGACTTAGATAAATTCGAGCGTCAAAAATCACACTTCAAACTGGCGTGGAGTATGCCTCTGAAGGCTCCACAAGAATAGTCTTAGATAAATTCGAGCGTCAAAAATCACACTTCAAACTGGCGTGGAGTATACCTCTGAAGGCTCCACAAGAATAGACTTAGATTGGCGTCAGGCCAAACTATTTATGAGAAACTGACAAGGGCGGAGGAGTGGGGCGGAGTCGGATAAAAACTTCCAGAGTTTTTGTCTCACAGAGATGGGGCTAGTGTCATTCTTCTCCAAATAAATCCAACGTCTCAAATTACTCGAGCGGAGATTAATCCGTTCGGCGGTTCCTTAGATACACACTTCCGCGCGCTTTTTACTACTGACGCCGTCCACCTCGTGGTCACAGCTTGGTCTCTTGCGATTGGCTGATTCAATCGTAAGTTCGTTGAGAGGACCTCGTGATTCTTCCTTTATGTCTCCAATTTTGGTACAGTAGTTGCACAATTTGGCCTTGAACTCGACTAATTCTGGCCGTCCCCCAGGAATAGCTACCAACTCAGCTTCTGTTGCAATCATTACGAAATGCTGGCCTCCCTAATATCCAAGTCGACTTCCTTATGTGCTGCCTGGGCCGTAGTAATAATAATAATAAATATGAATACTTATTTATCGAAGATCAATAAGGGTTCAATATATATATATATATATGTGTGTGTGTGTGTGTGTGTGTGTGTGTGTGTGTGTAATAAAAAATTAATTGGTATTTTGCCCGAAGGCAGGTCCGAGCCTTCGAAGAGGCTACCCCCAGCCGGAGTTTGCTTGCGGTAGGGTGGCCAGGTCCTTTCCGCTCCCCCATATGTTGGCCAACAGCGCGCAGTGCCTAGAACCGGCATACCATCCAAGTTCCGACTGCGCCCAATGTTGCTTAACTGCGGAGTTCTCATGAGATCCGGTGTTTCAACACGGCTAGGCCGTTGGCGTGTGTGTAAATATGCACATATATATGGGTTGAAAAAGGGCCAGTGAAAAACCGCATAGGCAGAAAGAAATGTTGCCTACACGTAAAAACCTGACAGTTTGGTGATAGCCACATGCGAGGCATGTGGGATGGAAATGTATAGGTTATTGTTAGTATTGGGAGAAGGTATCATGCAGCAGTTCCATGTCCAACTCCTCGCCTGGTCCGTCTCCGGGAAATCAGTTTAACCCGGCACTGCTGGGTCTAGCGCGGGCCTTTCCGGCTACCAAGCAGGGATGACAAAAGTCCGAGGACTTGCACCATAACCTGGTCTCCTTGGGGTCCCTGGTGCCGGGTCTCCGTGGCCGGTGAGTGGGAGGGGGGCCTCGCTTGCCAGAGCAGGGGACTACTGGGCGGTCTATGGGAACGAGCTATTTTCCTCTCTGCTCTTAACATGGACCGGTATACTGCGCAATTGCGGGGGGGAGACGGATGGTCGCCCCTGCAGTTGGCGCACACTGTTGCATCTCGTGGCACCGCGCACCCGGTGTGGTGATGAGCACCTGAACAACGGTTACAGTGGAATGGGGAGCCACAAGATCCCTGGGAGTGGCCCCATCTTATTCAGCGGAAACACTGTAAAAGCTCGTCTAAGTGGGGCCGCATATTACCTGACTGCTGCTGGCGCTGGCTGCTGCTGATGACGTCTCGTTGCCCTTCCACTCCCTCCTGGGAACGTGGGTTTGGCCGGCGTCCCTGGTTGGCGGCGTCGCGGTGCCCTGCCTCACCCTCCTCGGAGCGCGGGTGGCGTCGTCTGCGACGGCGTGTCCTCTCCTGTGGGGCCGCCTGGTTGGCCCAAACCAACGCTGGTTGTTCCTCCCGGAAGGCTGGCGCAGGTTGCCTCGCTAAAGGCCTCGTTGAGGTTCTGACTGCTCCTCCTGGGTGGCGGGCGCAGGTTGCCCCGCTAAAGACCTCGCCTGAGGTGCTTGGTGGCCGTCCTCCTGGGTGGCGGGCGCAGGTTGCCCCACTAATGGCCTCGCCTGAGGTCCTGGATCTGGCTGTGGAGTCTGCGACCACTTGGTGAAGGTCACGGGGGCCCTTCTGGGTCCCGACCTCGAGAGTCGAGCTGGAGGCTGGGATGCCAGTGTAGCTATTGAGGAAGCTGGTCCTGTGTCCCGCTCTTCACGGACTCGGCTAGCTCGGTGGTGCAAGGGGAGGCGACGGATGTCTCAGAGCCCGAGGCCCTGGGGCGCGGGGAAACCCGCGCGATATCTGAGGAGCCTATTCTCCCCCTGCCGCGTGCAACTCCAGCGGTGAGTGCCCCAGCCGTGCCTTGAGATCCCAACTTCTAGGCCACTGCGATGCTGGCGTTTTCTCGCTAAGGGCCGCCTGGCGGGCGCGTGTCACCGTGGCGGGGGCTCTATGGAGGTTAACTCCCGAAGGAGCCTGCCGAGGTCGGCCCTCTTCCTTTCTGGCGACGGCAATTGCCTAGGCCCCTAGCTGGCGCACTGGTTGTCTGCTTCCTCCACTGGCTGGAACCGCTGCTCGTCTCCATCCTGGTGAGCTGTTGCAACTGCTGTACTGGACTGCTGCTGCACTGACTAGGCGACCTTTCACTTCCGTGTCAGGATCAGCCATGACTAATCGGAGCTTCTTGGCTACCCCTGTCCGGCAGAGCAGATGACGTGAACTGGGCGTGTTTCTCTGTCCAGGCAGTCAAGTGACCACGTGCAAGTATTTAGACGCACTATCTCGACTCGGCGAACAGACTTTAGTAGTGCTTGTTGTCAGTGAATAACAAAAAATTATACATATTACGAAGTAAAATAAGAAGTTATTTTGTCCTCTTCGTTGCGTAGTGGATAGCATTCGTGGCCCAGGCTTGATTCCCGGCTCTGCCAAGAACTATAATTATGTTCTAAGGGGAAGAACAGAGTACATTCAGCCTCGTGAGGCACAGAAGAGTCGGGTTCGATTCATATCTCAGCCATCCTGGAAATGGCATACCGTGGTTTTCGACTTCTACTCTAGGCAAATGCCAGGATGGTACCTAACTTAAGGCCACGGCCGCTTCCTACCAAAATCCTACCTATATTACAAGTGCACACACTAGTACAGACATCACAGTCACACAGGTTTCAGGCAAACTCTACACACACACACACACCCAAGTACACGGGATTATATGACCACGACGTCACAAAGCCCCTAAAAGAAATCAACAACACAAAAAGTCATTTTATATTTCTCTTCAGTTACTATGCTGCTTCAGCGAGATTGATATCACCTTTTTGACCATATATTTGGTATCCTACTTTTATCTGTTTGTCAGAGTTTCGCTAAATACTACCACCTCATGGTGTAGCGGCTAGCATTCTTGGCTGCCACCCTGGAGGTTCGGGTTCGATTCCCGGCTCTGAGGGCTGGAGCAGAGTACCCTCAGCCTAGTGAGGCACAGAAGACGCGGGTTCGATTCCTATCTAAGCCATCCTGGAAGTGGTATTCCGTGGTATTCAACTTCTACTCAAGACAAACACCGGGATGGTTCCCAACGTAAGGCCATGGCCACCTCCTTCCCAATCCTCACCTGCATTACAACTACACACTACTGCAGACGCCACAATAAGATAGGTCATCAGGCAAATTCTGCGCACTTCGAAGTACACAGGGCTAAAATTCCACGATATCGCAAAGCCTCTAAATGAATTAACAACAACAAGATGATATTATACTTGCTGGCTGTGTGGTAAAGTTCTCGTATTCTGAGCTCCAAGTTGTTGGATCAAATACCGGCGAAGTCCGCCGGCATTTGAGGATGCTTAAATACGAGTGAACCATGTCGGTAGATTTGTTGACACGTTAAAGATCCTTGTTGGGCCCGAATTCCGGCACCCCGGCGTCTCTAAACGCCGCAGTAGTTAAAAGGGACATATGGCTATTATTATTATTATTATTATTATTATTATTATTATTATTATTATTATCATTATTATTATTATTATTATTATTTAGTAAATGCTAGCACGACTTAGGGGATGGGTTCTGTCCTAGACTGGCCTCCCTAGTATTTAGGCTCATAATCCACTACCTGCCTTCTTCCAACAATCAGTTATTAACAGTGGATATTTGGAACAGAGAACACCGTGAAACATGGGAGAGAACACAGTGAACAGGAGCGCAGGCACACAGAAGGCGATCAGCAATCTCTGCCTGTGGCGAGTTGGCGATCGAGTTGTGTGATGCAATATTGCATTATCCATGTCACATCCATCGCTGCGAGCCAGTATTGATCGAGGCGGGCAGCGATCCAATTTGTGCAAAATTACCGCGCGGTTGAAGCGATCAGTTCTGTGCAATGGGAGAAAATAGGAGGCACTCATAGATTTGTGCCGTTCTGTTCCCCTACTTGAATGGGACACATGAATGCATTAGCCTATCTAGATACGAGTGCCGCTGAACGTGACTGCGCCAGCGTTTGTTGTTTATAGCAGCGAGGGGGACAGTGCAGTCTGCGCGCGCTACTTGTGTTAGACAGAAGCTATATTCGGAATTGTTAACAGAAAATTATATATATTATTTCAGTAGTATAGATCCCTCCTGCGGCGCTCACAAGCGACCGATCGTGACAAATGAGCATTCAAATGAAAGAGAATAGATATTAGCAGTGACGAATTGCACTCTAATTTAATAAATATCTATAATTTCTTTAAAAAATGACTTTTAAAAATGTGCGATTTGCAGATACTGTTGCTGTAGGAAAATACGGCCAATAATTGCTGTCCACTTCACATTTTGGCAGTTCTGACGCCTGTTTCATGTCATTTTAACATTCTGAGGTATTTCCATGATCATTTTGCATCGATTCCAGAAACAGTAAATCAAAGGAACGAGGAATTTCAGAAATATCGAATAACCGGTGAGTGTTATGATGATCCAATTTTCAGTGATTGCCTTCTTAGGTTAGGGGACATAGAACTTTGAATTCTAACTGAAATGTAAATAGTGTTCTACAATCATTTGGTTGAAATAAAAATATAACCTTTCTCTTTAAGTGTCTCATTATAAACCTATTTGGGAAAGTGTGGTTTATGAACATGCGAGATTTCTCGCACGGGCCCGCTAGTTTAATATTATAATGGGCGAATGAAGAATGGTGTGTTTCAACAGCACAGCTAAGTGTAACAGATGCATATGTCCCGGAGGAGAGGAGAACGGTGACCGATTACTGGAGCTGAGTCACATCTTACCCGCGCGACTGTACTTGTCAACCAAACAGGCTGATAGTTTGTCACAAGTAAACAAAGATTAGTTCTCACTTTGAAAGATCCTGAAAGATCAATATTTCTTGTTTTATCGAGGGAGTGTTGAGTGACATCCAGCAACCTCCGTGCAAGTTCCGCGAGTTCATGTCAAGTGATGGATATGAATTGTCTTACCGGTGGTATTTGAGGTTTCCACCTAACACCGTTACCCTCAGCCCTTAATAATACGCTACATAGTACTTCGTACCCTAGTTTTATTTTATTCGCTGCAGTGGTTTCAACGAGAACACATAACAAAATGAAGGAAGATTTGAGTTTTATGAGACAGCGAATCTTGTGATTTTGAGCCACGGGACCTCCTTTTATCATTTCAAATGATCTTGTCGACTTCGTCGTTATGCTTGGGTCCAACGTTATGCGTTACGGAGACGGAGACGGAAGTGACATCATGCAGCCACGCGGGAAGTAACGTCAAGCAGCCACGCGGGAAGTAACGTCAAGCAGCCACGCGGGAAGCAGAAGCTAATGGTTAATGGAGTCTGTTGAAAGAGTCCTGGGGCGTCGAGCGACCTGGGGCTTTGAGCGACGCGAACACAAGAATACAGGGTGACTTCTAAAGAGATATACAAGATGCCATATAAGAATACAGGGTGCCTCCTAAAGAGGTGTGCAGGATGTCAGAGCAAAATACAGTACAAGATGCCAGATAACAATACAGGGTGACTCCTAAAGAGATATACAAGATGCCAGATAAGAATACAAGGTGACTCTTAAAGAGGTGTACAAAATGGCAGAGAAGAACTCCTAAAGGGGTGCACAAGATGTCAGACAAGAATACAGGGTGCCTCCTAAAGAGGTGTGCGGATGTCAGCGCAAAATACAGTACATGATGCCAGATAAGAATACAGGGTGACTCATAAAGAGATATACAAGATGCCAGATAAGAATACAAGGTGACTCTTGAAGAGGTGTACAAGATGGCAGAGAAGGATACAGGGTGACCCCTAAAGAGGTGCACAAGATGTCACACAAGAATACAGGGTGACTCCTAAAGAGATATACAAGATGGCAGATAAGAATACAAGGTGACTCTTAAAGAGGTGTACAAGATGGCAGAGAAGAATACAGGGTGACTCCTAAAGAGGTGCACAAGATGTCAGAAAAGATTACAGGGTGACTCCTAAAGTGGTGTACAAGATGTCACACAAGAATACAGGGTGACTTCTAAAGAGATATACAAGATACCAGAGAAGAATACAGGGTGCCTCTTAAAGAGGTGTGCAGGATGTCAGAACAAATTACAGGGTTACACTTAACGAGGTGTACAGTATGTTAGATTCAATTCAAATACAGGGTGGCCCTTAAAGAGGTTTGCGAGATATCAGATTCCAATAATGGGTGACTCTTAAAGAGTTGTAAAAGATGTCAGACTCAAATACCGGGTGACCCTTAAAGAGGTGCCCGCGCGGGAAGCCTATGTTAATGGGTAATGAAGTCTGTTGAAAGAGTCCTGGGGCTTCGAGCGAAGCGAGAAGCCCACCTGAGCCTTTCTAACATGTGTAGCATTTGTAGCATGCGTCATTTGAAATGATATAACGTCTAGTCTTTCAGACTGACTGTAATTCTTTTTACGTAGAATCTGAGCCACAGGACATGGCATTTCACTTCGAAATTCTCACATGCATTGACCGGGAATCGAACCCAGTCCACCTTGGTGAGAGGCCAACCGCTTGACCGCTGCGCCACCACGCCCCCGATAACCCATAACAAACAGTCAAACTGATAAACAGACAAACATTATACCGAAGGTGCATTTGCTAGTCATTTAGTTAATAATAAGAGGAAGAATATGAATTATAATAATGTTACTGGTTTTACAGTACGTCCCGTTTCACTACTCAGGCTTTTAAAGACGCTGGGGTGCTGGAATGTTGCCTCAAAGGGGATCTTTAACTTGCCAGTAAATCTACAGACACGGCTCCCTTGCATTTGCGCACCCTCAAATGCCAACTGACTGTGCCAAGATTCAAACCTGAGTCCTTGGTCACAGCAGGTAAGAACGTTACCGCTGAGCCACGCTGTCAGTCGTCAGTTAGTTAGAGTTGTTACAATGGGCGAAACAGCGAGGTCATTTGCCCTGAAGTTGTATTTGTTAGTCAGTTAGTTAGTTTATTAGTCTGTTAGTCAGTTAGCTAGTTAGTTTGTTAGTTAGTTTGTTAGTAAGTTGGTTAGTTAGACAGTTAGTTTGTTTGTTAATCAGTCAGTTAGTTATTGTTGTTTTAAGGGGAGGAACAGCGTCATCTGTCCCAAAGGTGTATTTGTTGGTTAGTTATTTGTTGTTTTAAGGGGCGGAACAGCGTGGTCATCTTCCCCGAAGGTGTATTTGTTAGTTAGTTATTTAGTTAGTTAGTAAGTAAGTTAGTTAATTAGTTAGTTAGTTAGTTGGTTGGTTAGTTAGTTAGCTAGTTAGTAGTTAGTTATTGAGATTCTAAGAGGCGGTATAGCTAGGTCATTTGCCCCTCGAGTTATTTAGTCTTTATACGCCTCATCCAAGATAAGTAGCCTACGAAGTTTCAGTCGAAAATTCAAAATGTTGAGACAGAAAGATTACTTTATTTACAGGTGTTAGCGATGTCTCATATACGATACTCCTCTCTTATCAAGTCTCGTGTAATTGCGCAATATACATCTTGTTTACTAATTTTAATGATTTAAAACAAGCCTGCAACTAGTTGTCATCTTCAACGTGTGGAGTCTATGATCTTTTGCTTTAGACATTGTTAGCCACGTATGCGGGTTTTTTGTCATTGTGGAAAATCGATTTAAATACCATTCATTTTCAAGATGGCGACTGGACGCTGTATGTTGAAACAAGATCCGTAGACTCTGTTACTGACTATGAAATAAACTACAGTAGGAGGACGGTATTGGACGGCCATTTATGTTTCATTGGTAAGTAGGCCATTATTATTATTAATAATAAAACCATGTGTCGATATTTTTCACTTTAGACAAGGATGGAACGAAGAGGAACAAAGAACCATGCAAGGTATTCAGGCATGGCCCCACAACATTCTCATAAAACTACCTGGTGTTGTAAGGACTGGTAAGAATGCCAAAACATAATTTGAATGTTGGAATCTTTTGGTTAATGATGATGATGATGATGATAATTGTTGTTTTAAGGGGCCTAACATCTAGGTTATCGGCCCCTTGATGATGATGATCATGTGGCCTCTAGAGAGGCCGAGTGCTGGTCTTTCTAGTTGACGCCCTAGGGCGACCTGCGTGTCGTAATGAGGATGAAGTGATGATGAAGAAGTCACATACACCCAGTCCCCGAGCTAAGGGAATTAACCCCAGGAGATTAAAATTCCTGATGGATCGGCCGGGAATCGAACCCGGGGCACTTCGGGCCAAAGCCTAGCGCGCTAACCATTTAGCCACGGAGCCGGACTTTGTTACTGATGAAATACTGGAATTAATTGTTGAAAATCTATCATATAGACAGTGAATATACAAGTTGAAATAATGAACGATTATTGAGAAGCAGTAGCATGGGGTCAGCAGACCCAGCGCGACTAACGGCGTTCCGCAAACCTGCGCACATAACGGAGGGTTAATAATATCCCCAACTGCCATATTGAATGTTTGAAGTTGTTTATCTTTTGCCTTGGTAATACACAGCCACTTGTAGGGTTCTACTTTACTGCTAATTTTGATTATTGTAACTCTGAAAATGTTGTTGATTTCTTTTTATGCTTTGCGACATCGTGGTCATGTAGCCCTGTCTGTGTAGAAATTTTCTGAAAACCTGTGTCACTGTGATGTCTGTACTACGTAGTATTTGTATTTGTAATTGAAGTAGGATTTGGATAGGAAGCGGCCGTAGCCTTAAGTTTGGTACCATCTTGGTATTTGCCTGAAGTAGAAGTGGAAAACTACAGAAATTAAAGAAAGCTTTCCAATCGGTCAACACATAGTCTATTGTTCTCAATTACATTAGGCGGGAAAACAAGTATTTACATGCCCTAACCTGAAAGAAATAAGATATTCATCACAAAATACGCGCTTCTATGTACAAAAATGGAGGTAGTATACTTACTTCGATGACCATTCGATCGTCAAGCATTCATCATCAGTTCCTGCTCACATGTTGTTGTTGTTGTTGTTGTTGTTTGTGTCTTCAGTCTTTTGACTGGTTTGATGCAGCCCTCCATGCCTCCCTGTCCTGAGCTCACTTAGGCTTAATTAATAGTCTATACGATGTTTAGGAATTACACTTATGCACAAGTATAAATACAATGTTTACTTTACATAAATTCGTAAAAAATCGTATATTAACTAATCCTAAGTGAGCAGGATCTGATGATGATCGCTTGACGATCAAAGCAAGTAATCCAATTAAGTCCCCCCATTTTTTTACATAAAAGCGTGTTATTTTGAAATAATTATCTTATTTCTTTCAGGTTAGGGCATGTAAATACTGTACTTGTTTTCCTGCCTAATGTAATTGGACACAATTTGTGTTGACCGACTGGAAAGCTTTCATTTATAGAACTAGGCAATACTGAAAAATGGCTCCTATCACTTGAAACTACGGAAAAAACCCTCCAGATGGCTGAGGTAGAAATCGAACCTGCCTCTTCTCAGTTTTGGTTTACGATGCTGCGTCGACCTGTTCCAGCCCTCAGACCGGAATTAAACTTCTTGGCAGAGCCGGAAATCGATCCCGTGCCTCCGTGGTGACAGCCACGGACTACGCAACGAGGTGGACACTCTTAAATAAGGCTGAGAGTTATTTATATTTATATCGTATAAATTTACGACTGCTGCTGCGCGTTACGGTATATCCATTCTGATAAAATCATGTCCTGGTCAGCGTAGGTTCCTTGTATAAATATAAAATTATATTATACCGACTATTGTGAGCATTCCTTCATTGGAACAAGAGTTACGGCTCATGATGACTGAATGTTTTGTACATTCGCCATCTTGGAATTATGCAGCTTGAGGTTTGGGCCTCTATAATGCATCCCATAAGAAAGTTTGTTTTTGCAACTTTCTTAGTGTTCCGATGGTAAGTTTAGTCGGAATTTGATTTATGCATTGTTACATACCCTCCATGGACGTAGGTGACCTGAATTAGAGCCCTTGGCTTGGTCAAGGGATCACTAACCAGGCGTCCCGAGCCGGACGTTGCGTGTGATAGGATGGCCAGTTCCTTACTTCTTTTCCTCTCCTCCTGCCTTAGCATCCGGCAGGTTCCCATTTCGCATCACGAGGGTGGGAAACCCCGTACACGACCATACCAAGACTTGTTTTGATGTGTAACATCTTTCCGCTCGGTTGCTGGATAGTTTTGTGGGAGTGATTTTGAAAATTGGGGACGGAAGTGAATCGGGCGGAAGTGGATCGAACGGAAGTGGATCGGCGGAAGTGAAGACGCACTGCCAGAAAAATGGGACGGAAGTGAATCGGGCGGAAGTGGATCGAACGGAAGTGGATCGGACGGAGGTGAAGACGCACTGCCAGCTGGATGTACAATTGAAAATGTGTGTATTGGAAACAAGGCAGTGTGCGCTCTGTAGCGCGAGAATGTTATGGCAATACAGTAGGCAGTGCATTTAGCAGGCACTGGTTTGACGAGCACAGTGGCAAATGTTTCACCGTCTTTCATTTGTCATTGAGCAGTTTATGAAGCTTCACGTTCAAGGTTGAATATCACATGGGGTAGGACAAAGACGACAAATGACATTTAAGTAAGCGGCATTATTGTCAAGCTGTGGGTGAGTAGTCAAATATTAAATGCATAACAGAATGTTGTTATGTGAGTGGAATAAAAGCTGTATTTTCATCATATGTCAGACTACTAGTAGATCATTTCATGATTGTAGGAAGCCATGTTTTGATTGTTTACGACGAACTGTATGAGAGCCTTGAGAATAATGAATGTTATAGTTACTGAGGAATGTGCTCACAGTATTTGAGAGTACTGTCGACGTTGTGTGTCACTTTATTATTATGAATTATTAATGTAAATGGAAGGAAGGAAGCTTGTAGTTTTGCGTGTCCGTTTATCTCACGATCATGATACACGGTACATCCCTTTTACGTGGAATGCGAACCACAGGACATGGCATTTCAATTCGAAAATCTCACATGTATTGACCGGGAATCAAACCCGGTCTACCTTGGTGAGAGACTAACAGCTTGACCGCTGCGCCACAAATGTGACAGTAGCATATCTCCAATTCAATCTATACATTCATCGTAGTACCAGTATGAAAATGGAGTGTAAATTAACATTTTAAGAATGTCCAAGCTGTGTAGTATACGAGTAGGATAACATGTCAGTTGTTACACATCATATGTGACTACTGTAAGGGTCGTATCTTTTTTTTTTCTTGCATAGCTGGGGATCGAACCCATAACCTCGGGGCTGACAGCCAATAATGCTAGCCACTGGGCCACGAGGTGGTCTATTGAATCCTTGGGTGACCGTGTTTTTATCTTTGTTAAGACTTCGCTGATGGGTTGACAATAATGAAAGGGGTCAATGTTCTCCGGCTGGAACGTACTGTTCGCCACGCTCGGATGACCCATTTAATATCGATTTAGGTTTGTTTCAAATAAGCAGTCGATAATAACAACCCATAGTATGTTTTTGAATGTGAATTAATAGGCGCCTATCTTTGAAATACAACGCTCTTCTTCTCTGAGGTGCAATAATGTTTAATGTTTAATGGTCGCCTATAGAATAACTAAGAGTAGCTTGCAGCTGATTGCACAACGGCTGGGCCGTGGAGGGAAGGGAAGCCTGCAGCAAGCTGGAGTACGCACTGTTTTGACGGCACAGTCCCAGCCGATCGATACTAGCACAGTCTGGTGTTGTGTGTCGGGAGTACGTACAAACAAAAGAAGAGCGATTCATCCACCAGCCAGAGCCAGCTTGTTCGGGTTCTCCCGGAAACTGGAGCACGTAGGCTGCGAGCATTGACAGAAGACTGTCGACAGAGAAGATGAATGTCCCATTCATTCCAATTGATATCTACTCTTAATGTACTACTCGACGCAGAAACATTTACCATTTTAATCAAAGTAAAGAGGCAAGATGTAAGACCACTAAAGTACTCGTTTTTATGTACAGAAATTTGAGACGTTGTAAAATGTAAACACAGAGCTCCAAGGACAGCCTACCCATGCATGATCCGTACGGTTTCAAAGTACGACTTACCTGCTTTGCATCCCTTTACTGTGCCACGCAGAGAGACTAATCGTTCGTCATCTCCCTTCCCTTTGTCAAAATTTCCATCTACAGAGGCAACAGCCAAACAAACTGATTTGATCTTCCTCAAAGAAGCCCTCACAGGTTCCCTAGGTATACTGTAGATTCCTTTCGCCGATTGCCACTGACATATCGCTCAGTCCGAAGAGGACGAGGCATAAACCTCGTTAACAACCTTCGCTCGTAGCAATGCCGACCAGGCAGGTTTCTACGGCCGGTCAGTGCGGTTATGGAACACACTAATCCAGGGGATGCCTCATCCGAGATTCAAGTCGTTCATTAAAGAGTGCATTGTGTTAATACACTTCCGTACGAGTGATTGATTGTATCGCTGAATGAGTGTCCGAATGAAAAATGAATGAACGAATGAAGTGAGTGATGTGATGAAGGTGCGTACGTGAGAGAGTGAGTGGGCAGGACGATGTTTACTGAATTATTTTTCTCATTATTGATATCATAGCCGATTCCTCAGAGGATTTGAATGAGTTTTTAAATGGCATGTACTCTGTCTTGAGGAAAGAATTCATAATGAAAATCAATACATGTAAAACAAAAATAATGGATTGCAGCAGAAAAAAATCGTAAACCCTTTTGATGTTAAATTGGCAAGTGAAAGGCTAAAGGAAGTAGGAGACTTCTGTTACTTAGCAAGCAAAATAACGGGTGATGGAAGAAGCAAAGAGGATATAAAAAGTAGGTTGGCTCAGGCAAAGAAAGCATTTCTAAAGAAAAGAACTCTGCTGACATCAAATACAGATTTAGGTATTAGAAAGTCATTCTTGAAAGCCTTTGTCTGGAGCGTGGCGCTCTATGGACGTTGAACTTGGACTGTTGGCGCACCAGAAAGAGGAGAATAGTTGAAATGTGGTGTTAGAGGTGAATGATGATGATCAGATGAGTAGATAGAGTAACAAATGAAGAAATATTAAGACGAGTAGGCGAGGAGAGATGTCTCTGACGACTGGTAATGAAGAGAACAGATGTTTTTTGAAACCTACACGCATGACAGCAAATTAGATCCTATTGTGAATTCGACCGGGAACATTCAGCCCGCGGAGTGGAATGTGAAGTCGTTCGCCTGCCGATAGTAAGTTCAGTGTTAACCGCAAAGATTTAGAATAATTCTTCGACACGTGAAATGTTATAGACGCAACGAAATTAGACTTAAACATTTTGTTCAGCCCATAATATTCATGCGAGTGGACTTGTATTTTATACAGTTACATGATACGCGGAGTGATATTTTCAATCAGTGTACATGCTTTTAAGACGCCATTACGGGCCAGCATGCGTACAATTATGCAACGAAATACAGCTGTGATTTCACCTTCTGAACACAGACTGATATAAGGAGTGGTTTTACTCAATAAACTATTCTCATTCTGTACGTCGTATTGTTGTCCGAGACGTCGGAGGGAATGATTAAGATGATGTCGAAGCCGTCACTATGTCAGGCTAAAGTGTGACTGGAGCACTACATGCAAGGCAGTAGCAGAACATCGTGTGCGTAACTACTTTTTACCATGCTTTTTGAAAACGCATCGTCTGCACCTACAATCTTTTCAAGCATGAGTCGAAGTAATATTGTAACCATTATGAACATGGAATTGATCCGAGGTTACTAATGAATGCCTGTGCGCTGTAATGAATTGATGAACTTAATCCGGGAGAATCGTGTTCGACTACCCGAGTGCGGAGAACTTTCGCGAGGCAATGGTGTGATGCAGAGCCGGGCCTGGGACGATGGGAACGTGGGAGGTTCCTTGGTTCGAGCCCTGATGTTCGAGAAGGAGCATACCATGTCTTGGTACAGCCTGCAGGCTACCTGGACACACATATATCCATTTTATACCACTACAAGAATCTTCGCAAGGTACTGGAACGTCAGTTTATTATAGTAGCTTAGTCGGGCATTTGAAAGCAATCACAATTGCCATATTTTCTTGTCGTTAGCATGGTTGAGCAAAGGCACAGGTTCGATGTCTTTTTCGAGGCTGACCTTCTGTTCAACCGGGATTTTGGTTCGAATAACGAGCGCATCCATTGTGTAGTAATTTTTGGTAATTAGTTTTGAGTAATTTTGGTATTTATCTAAATTAATATGCATATTTTCACTGTCGTGAAGATTAACCGATAGGGGAAGAACCTCGTATTTACGTGAAGATAATAGTTAAATTAGTTTACTACAAACAGTGTCAGAACTTTGATAGAATTTTCGAGTGTATTGTACACACTTTGATATTCATGTAAGTTTAAGTTATCAAATTTCTGGATGATGAGCATTGATTCACATATATCACTTTGATAAATTTGTGCTACTAAAAGTCAGTTGTTACGAGAGGCTTTGATCTTTCTCAATTATTCTGAGAGTGCACTTGGCTTTTTGGGAGCGAGTTTTATTGGCGACAATACCTAATGGGCCAACAGTCGTTTAGCCTTAGATATTAACCTGGACCCATGGTGTAGGTGTTATCGTTCAGTATTTTCGAGTTCGTTTGAGTTAGAGGCAATCTCGACTTTGGGTTGATCAATCTCTATTTCTATTTTGAGCCTCGTATACTGCGTGACGTTAGAAATTATGAAGTTATGCTGATGATTGAATTAATAAGTTAGATAAATTAATGTATTGCTATTAATACAATAGTTTGATGAGATATAATAGTAATCCTGATGAACATCCAAGTTTTTTAAAGCAACTGCCAGGGAAGACTTCTTGCAAGTCTATGAATCCAGTTGTAACTTATGATGTATCATATTATTGTGACGCAAGACTTTTTAAGCTTTTATGGCATTACTCTGAAATTCATAATAACATCTTTCAGTAACGTGCTACAGTTTTAACTATTTTTCTCAGCACGATTCTAGGTACAATGATACTCTGATTATTAAAACAGATAAAAAAAAGGTTTAGTGGTCACCGATTAAGGGTGCATATATACAGGGTGTCATTTATGTACTCGAGTACCCTTAAGGGGCGTGTAGGGGATGGGTATAGGATCAATTTGAGATAGGGAACCTGGGGTCGGAATGGCCTCCTAACCCCAGAACACAGCTATGTTTCAGGCCCTCCGCCCCTGTAAAGTAGGGAAGTGCGCCATGTGTTACTCAGAGGTCAGGCAATATTTCGCTGTCAACGGTCTTGGCGCGACCACCGCTCAACGCTGCATTAGCCGAGAGCTGCATTCCTCTTGCCAGTTGATAGTTCCGTCGTCTTTAACTACTACAGAAACACACGTAACTCGTTGATACTAATAATCAAAAGGCAATTAATTTACAGAATCAACGATAGTTTTTAAAAATCAGCACAGAATAAACAGGAATTGTGACTAAGCCCCCTCCTACCCCTCTATGAAAAATGAAAATCCACAGCCTGCTTCCAGTCTCCGACCGGGTCAGGAATGGAATGAATGAAGCCCCCATCTAGCGGCGAGAATATGGACTGTGCCGGCTGCCGAGGCCTGACGCACTCCTCTGGGGCAATGATTAAATGAATGACAGATGAAATTAAATGACAGTGGAGAGTGTTGCTGGAATGAAATGTTGACAGGGAAAACCAGAGTACCCGGAGAAAAACCTGTCTGCCTCCGTTTTGTCCAGCACAGATCTCACATGGAGTGACCGGGATTTGAACCACGGACCCAGCGGTGAGAGGCCGGCGTGCTGCCGCCTGAGCCACGGAGGCTGTCCTTCCCCTCTATAAATAAAGAAAAAAGAAAAAAAACAAAGGCATAGCACCCCAGGAGAAACGAACCCGGGACCACCGGGGCACCGCGCCTCGCCACTATCCTCTCGGCTAATGCAGCGTTGAGTGGCGGTCGCAACAAGACGGTTGACAGCGAAAGAGTGCCTGACCTCAGAGTAACACATGGCGCGCTTCCCTACTTTACAGGGGTGGAGGGCCTGAAACAAACCTGTTTTCTGGGGTTAGGAGGCCATTCCAACCCCAGGTTCCCTATCTCAAAAGGATCCTATACCCATCCCCTACACGCCCCTTAAGGGTACTCAAGCACATAAATGACACCCTGTATATATTACGAAGGAATCTTGTAGTTTAACGTGACCGTTAATCTCGCGATCATAAGCCATGGGACCTCCGTTTTACGTGGAATCCGAACCACAGGACATGGCATTTCACATCCAAAATCTCACGTGCATTGACCGGGAATCGAACCCGGTGCGCCTTGGTGAGAGGAATACAGCTAGACCGCTGAGCCACCACGCCCCTGTATATATATTACGCATATCTGTTGATATTGCTTGTTGTAATTGTTGTTTGAGAGTATTATGCTTGTTGAAGCTTTCTTATATATTGGATTGAGCCAGTCAGCGCCAATCATAGACGATTTAGTGAAATCGTATGCCAAATGTTTGTTGAATTAAATACAAGTGTGGATATAATAGGATGTTCAAAGAGACATGATCAGCTGTTTATTAATATCAGGATAGACCTACGTGAAGATTATATGTTATACTGAACACAACATTGATATAGTTGAATGGATTATCAGTTTTTGATATTCTAATTGAAGTGTGGAATAACGATCCCAGAACAATTACGTAAATTATGATTAATATTTATTATGTATTGGATTAAACTAAATTATTCTACTAAGCTTAACCGCTCGATGAAAGTAACCTGAATTAGAATGAAATGAATCAATAGGCCCTAATTGAAAGAAAGAATAATAAGCAGATGCGATTGTCGTAAGCAATTCAGTATGAGAAACACTTAAGGATGTTTTCAAAATAAAGTACAGTTTGTAATATATGGTCGCCTCCGTAGCGTAGCGGTCAGCATGGTTAGCTGCCACCCCGGAGGTCCTGGGTTCAATTCCCTGCTCTGCCACGAAATTTGAAAAGTGGTATGAGGACTGGAACGGGGTCTACTCAGCCTCGGGTGGTCCAAATGAGTAGAGGGGGTTCGATTCCCACCTCAGCCATCCTCGAAGTGGTTTTCCGTGGTTTCCCACTTCGCCTTCGGGCAAATGCCGGGATGGTACCCACTGTAAAGCCACAGCCGCCTCCTTCCCTCTTCCTCGCCTATCCATCCCAATCTTCCATCCCTTCCCATCCCTCACGAGGCCCCTGTTCGCTTTGCAGGTGAGGCCGCCTGGGCGAAGTGCTGATCACACCTCCCCAGTTGTATCCATTCTGACCAGATGTTCCAGGCTCCAGGACACTGCCCATAGAGGCGGTAGTGGTGAGTTCCCTCGCTGAGTCCCTGGGAACCACCAACCTAGAGGGTAAATTGACTGAATAAAAAAATAAATAAAATAAAAATTGTAATATATGTAAATATTCTATAAATAATTAAGCAGCGTCGAATAATATTTGAAATAATAATAATTAAAATGTTTACGATAATAAATGTAATTATGATGACTAGGATAATCATATGCTGACGAAGGTGAACCAATGTATTCTTTTTATGGGATAATTCCAACTGTTAATGATTTATGAAATTGGAATTTGTGTGTAATTGTGAGCACATAGGCTCTAGTTGAACCACGTGCCACCATTGATATTTGAATCCTACATTTCTTTTTGGGATTATCCAGTTCTTTGTTGATCATATTGCCTTTTCATTTATTGTGTTCATTTGTGAATCAATTTTCTATTTTTCGATTTTAAATTTATTGCGTGATGCCCTATAGAAGTGATGGGTCGTGTTAAGAAGGCCATCGCTAGGTGTTTCTAGGGTATACCACCCTCTTGAGATATTCCATTTGGTGAAATCTTGTATTCTCTGAGCTAGATCTTTTTCTTTGAGCCATTGTCTTCCTTAATGTCCCTTTGTTTGGAAAACTTGTACCCTATTATCCCTTTACTTGTTGGCAGGATCTGGGGTTTTTCTAGCCGGAGATTTTCAGGTTCTACGACCTAGCTGGCATCGTGGGTTTCAACAGGTAATGGTAGGTAATTCGGGTACAGTACCTACTGTAAGGCGACGGCCACCTCCTTCCCTCTTCTTTGCCTATCCAGCCTAACCTTCCCCTCCCTTCCCTCATGAGGACCCTGCTCGCTTTGCGTGTGGGGCCGCCTGGGCGAGGAGCTGATCACACTTCACCAGTTGTGTCCACTCCAACCAAATGTTCCCAGCTCAAGGACACTGCCTGGAATGGTGATAGGGGTGAGTTCCCTCGCATAGTCCGTGGGAGCCACCACCCTGGAAGGTAAAATCGATTTTTTTAAGTGATCTAAGACGTTAACAAAATGTATGTGAAACATTGACATTGCAACTGTTCTAAAAATCCCACATGAGCTCTAATCTGCAGGCTGCTTGACGTGGTGCAGTATAGCTCCTGGTTTAGCTGTAGATGGTAGGGGTGATATGTATGCGCATGCAATATTCGTAATACGTACGACAGTCTGATGTTCACCTGTTCTGCAATTGCCCTTGTACTTGTGAGCTGCCTCCCTCCATAACAGCCTCCTTATTCTCACCACACGTTATGATCCTCCTTTGGACAGTTGGTATCGTCCGGAGTACTGTACCCCTGTTGTTTGCAAACGTCTTCAACACTGTGGGCAGTATTCCCAGTCGGATGTCGCCTGCCTTGGGGTGGTTCCA
Source organism: Meconema thalassinum (assembly GCA_946902985.2). Classification (NCBI taxonomy): domain Eukaryota; kingdom Metazoa; phylum Arthropoda; class Insecta; order Orthoptera; family Tettigoniidae; genus Meconema; species Meconema thalassinum. Next base: position 1,060,876,588 of record OX336389.2, on the reverse strand, counting down.
TGCAGACGTAGTGCCTGAAATGAATTACCTTTTGTCCCACCCCCGTGAACATGACACATGTCAAAGTATTCGTCGTGGAAAACATGACGAATGACTGAAGTGACTTCAATCTGACTTATAGCTGGTGACTGGGTGAAGAGTTATCTCAGGCCCAAAAAATCACTGAAAAGAAGAAGACTTGTAGCAGTGCAGAGTGGACACCGCACACACACTGCAATAGCGGCATTATACTGCGTGTATGTGGCACACAATGGCATGTGATGGTTAGCGCCATTACGATGTACAACGTTGCAAGAAGTTTGAACCGCCGGGGGATTCGAACCTTCCCTCCTCCGGTTCATTAATTGGCGATTCTGTTTTTAACGCCATACGCTACGCCTCGGATTTATTGCGAACATGTATTCAGAACCTCTTTACGTTACTCCCCAAGTTCGTTGTTCCAAACGCTCTCCACGTCACTATATCTTAGTTTTAAGCACTAATTTTATGATTTGCGTTACTCAGCCACTTGGCACGACATCTTGACACAGTTGATATGTTGCTTTGCAATATTTGACAGCAGGTGTATCATATTGTTCGAACGGTCTGTAGTCACATCGGGAGAGGGGGGAATAATAGTGTTCAGTGTCGTTTGCGGTATATGATTACAGTACATTAGTAGCATACGGGATGCAAGCAGAGAAATATCGACCTTCCTGATAACACAAGTTTGTTGAGTTGCATAAAACCCATATTATTAGGGGCAGCTGTTTCACCTGGTACATATGCGCAGTTGGCAGATGAAATCAGATGGATGTGGCCAATAAACAATGTGAGAATTTTACCACTCGAAGGAACTGAAAATTAAACATCTGATCACCGGATTGCAGAAAGCAGTGTTGCTGGATGCAAGTTATCTAGTCAGATTTTTATCCTATTTTCATTTATCAAAAATTGGCTCATGAGATCACCTTTTGTCCGTGTATGTAAGGTCATATTACTTTTTGGTCCGACCCTGACCGTGTTCTTCAAATGCTATTACGTCTCACCAATTTAACATGGTGGCTGTGCGAAATATTTCACCGGCATTCTATATCTCCGAACCTATTAACGATATCACCCTGAAATTTTGTACGGTGATAAGAGGTACTACTAGAAGTTCCCATGTGTGACTTACAAAACATGTCAAGTACAAAACGAACATGACGGCCATGTGAAGTTGATTCATTTAAATAGACTTTTCTCACGATTTAACCATTTGAGCGCAGTGAACCATGGTACAGCAAATGTATATACACATTGTAATGCACTGACATCTAATTTAGTTCAATTGTTTAGATAACCTTAAGATGGCGGCTTTGCGAAATTTTAAAATTAAGTTTTTGTATCTTGTGTCCTAAACATGCGATCGAAGTTAACTTTTGGATAATGAACCTCCGCAATAATCGTCATCTAATAGTACGTAACTCAATGGCCTACATATATAAAAATCCAACGTGGTGACAATCCGAAATATTTAGATGGTTCTCAATATCTACTTATCTATGACAGCAAGCAAACTGAAATTTTGTGTGTTGATAAAGGCTATGAACATAACTTCACCTATAGGATTTTCAATAACCTGGTGAGCACGAATCTAACATGCTGGCGACACGAAATTTAAATATTTAGATGGACGTTTCTCGCGATTTATCCATCCGAGTGCAGTGAAAAATGGTACGGTAAATGCATACACAAATTTTAATCCAATGGCATCAAATTTATTTCAATTGTGTTCATAACCACAATATGGCGGTTGTTCGGAATTTTAAGATTGAGGTTTTATTATTTTTGACCCAATCATGCGATTGAAGTTTGAATAATACACCTACGCAATAATCTCCATATAATAGTACATAACTCTATGGCCTACATATATAAATATCCAACATGGCGACCATGTGATATACTTAGACGGTTCTCGAAATCTACGAGTCTATTAAAGGAATTAAACTGAAATTTTGTATGTTTATAGAGGCAATTAACATAAGTGGGATATACGAAAATAGGCAATTTAGTTATTCTCGGAACTACTTGTTTTTAAACCAATATGTACTAGGTATTGAACCCTTTAGTATTGCAGTGTTTATATGCAAGAAATCTTGATCAAGGGGTCGCGCTCAGTTCATAGTGTGATGTTTACGTTCGCCAAACAACATGCTCTACTGAGGCAAGGGTCATAGGATTAAAACTATAATTAAGAAAGGAAGTGACAAGACGTAAAATAATAACATAATTTAATGACTATTAGTGCAAAAATGAAATGAATATAAACAACAACAATAATAATATTCCTCCCTGAATCTTCCCATGACAGAAATATCTATCAACGTTGAGGAGTCAGACGGATCTCCCCCTCATAAAAATGTGGATCCAAGTTCCACTAACTTGCATTCGGATTTTATGTACGCGTAATGACTAACTACGAGGGATGAGTACTTGGATGACTATTCGTTTACAGCGGGTAACAGCCACGATGCTTACGAACAATCATCTCGTAAATCAACGTTTACGGATATGGGACACAACACTAATAAAAACCCTTAAAAATTAATGCTGACACACAATCTAAAATCTAATATTTACAGGAATCTCCCTCGAGACCCTCCTCCAGTGCGATGACGCATCTGACAAATGAGCTGCCAACACGGCCAATTGCTCAGTACTCAAACAAGGAAAAGACAGCATCGCACGTGACTGCACGGGTCACTAATACGGAACATAAAAATTGAATGAAACCAACAACAACAAAAGCCTCACCGGCTGAGATTACCTTATATGAACAAAAATGCACGTTAAGCTAACGCTTCGGAGATTGTAGTGATTCGTAGGCAACTTCCATTTATTTAAACAATTTTTATCATTGATCAGTTCTTATTCTGTGTTTCAAGTAACTTTACGGAGCCAACAAGCACTCCACTAATGACCTTGATGCAATCCTTTCAGCCCGCCTTGTGAAAACAGCTTCCCCCTACCACAACTCTTGTCATCGTCCAACTCCAGTGTGTAAAAATAACTTGACCAACTGTCTCGTTATCTCGTAGAATCAACAGCAACAAATCTCAACCACATAAACATATGGTAAGACATTAATCGATATAGCCACATATGCCCTCGCAAGGTAACCATATGGACTTGGCACCAAGCTGACAGAAATCAGTCTACGCTGAAACTCCCGCTTGTAATGACCAATAAAATATACACACACACACTGCTGGGAATGACATAACACATTTTTCACACAGGTCGGTTGAATCAGAAGCTCACAATCTATTTAAAAATATTAAAACCTACGAGAGAGCTGACTGCTCTTCGCCACAACTCACATTGCTCCAACGGCAATAAACTCACTGAATCTGATCAATAATAAACATTACAAAGATTAATTTACCCTCCAATCTACAGTATGATTATATTAATTCAGTCCTACTTCTGAAACACAATATATCTCCGAGAGACGCTTCTTAACCGCATTACGTAAACATATGTGAACACGGTCGTCCACATAGCCACGTTAGTTTAAAAAAAACAACAAGAACTTACGACTAAGAAAACTTGTGCGAGCTGTTTCCATGCAAAAGGTGTGTCAGACCAAAACTAAATACACTACGTTAATCAACACAAGCAAGATATTTACAAACAAAATATGTCCCATATACCATAAGTTAATTTGTCAGAAAATAAGAATATTATTCAGTACTCATCCTCGGCCAGTCACCGTCAGCGAACATCTGCTGCCATCTCCCTACTCAATGCTGCTTAGCTCGTCTCAAACATCTCGACGGAGTGTTGACAGTTCCAAACTTCTTCCAGGACAAGCGATGTCATCTCTCGTGCTGATGCAAAACGTTATAGATTATTACACACTCGATATCTGACTACTAAATTCACCCTTTTAGGTACTTCTTTCCCCAGAACAGTCTGTTGGCGAATTGTCGAGGATACTGTCCCTACAAAATAGTACTGTGACTATCTATCACACTGAATTTAACACACATTAGTATTAATAAAAATATGTGTCCTCATGACACGCAAAGTACAAGTGCCTACGTCCTCAGACGCGCAAAATATAATAATAACCTGTGTCTCCCGACACACACAATGTAATAAGTATACGTCCTCAGACGCACAAATTGTAAAACGTAATTCTTGGCTCTTCACGCCACTTATAAATGAACTGGCCCTAGGTATCGATGGGGGGGGGGGGGGGGGGAATTATATAAAAATTTCTCAAAATAATAGTGGTACAGGAATGAAACAAATATCACTGAACTCGTAAAATTGCGCAGGTCAAGAATATGTCCATTAATTCAAGAATCGATCGTAGAAATGTTGTCTAGCCGATCTCCTGCGTTAATACTAGCTATCGCGTGCCCAAGCTAGACTTGGCGCGTTCGTAAGCATTCATCTTTCATTGGTTCCACTTTTTCAATAACTTCGCGGTTTTTATCAGACCTCGGCCTCGTAGGAGTGTCCAGTAGTACCATCAGCCACTCACGTTACTGCATTATATTTTTTCTAGGCGCGAATAGTACAATGAATATGCCATAAGCGTGTCTCACCACGCGTCCCTTCTATTTTGAGGTAGCCACCACCTGTCCTTCTGAAACACAGCTAGGCTCTTTCTTTTCACAATCCTTAAGTATTTAGCCTTTTGTCAAACTGCTGCAGGTATGCCCCCGCTGTCTCCAACAAATGCTTGAAGTTTCCTCATCTTCGTCTGGCTATTTCATGACGCTGTTGGAAATATTAATTAATTGTAGAAATAAAACATCGAATCATTTATCCATCAGAAGATAAAGGGTTCACAACTCCTCCACTCACAAAATTTCGAACTTAGGATAAAGTCGATAATTTTTAAAGTCTTCCGTAGGCCAATTTGTTTTATTTCAGAATCACCCCTTTTCTATTACTTGGTCTAGCCGCCCCTGTCTTGAATGGCATTTACTCGTTTTATTTCCTGCTTGGACCTCACCCTCTCAACTGCTTGCGTGACGCGCTGATGCCTTAGGCAACACTCTGCCTGTCTCGTTAATGTTTGTCAACACCATCTCCACTTTCTTCTAAACGTGCCGTACTCAACTGCCCCCGTACACTTGATTGATATAGGACGTCCATATATTTAAACTGCATCATTATTTCGGCGCTCCCATGGTTCGCTTCTTCGATACAGTTTTAAATTGGCTGCATTGTAGACCGACATTGTTCCTGTGCTTAACTCTTTCACTCTGTATGCATTATTTCCTAGGTTTCTTACAATAGAATAGCGTCCTATGAACTTTTCACAGAATTTGCTGAAGATCTTCTTCTCTGGATCAGATGTAGCGGGTCGTTTTACCGAAACGAGCTGGTTGATTTCTAGATCACGGTGAAATCTCTTATTTCTCAATCGCCGTAATCTGCGATCTGCTATTTTCTCATGTAGGCTCTCGTTCTCTCTATTCGCAGTTCAGGTGCTATCATGGGATCTTGTGGGCAGTTAATGATGCTTTTCCACGTTCTCACTGGATACTCGTTTTTGTGTAAGACCATAGGGATCTGTCCTGTTGACTCGTGCCTGGTAGAATTCATACATGTCTCTACATACTTAATTTTATCCACCCACTTATGATGTTCTTTGGGAATGAAGATTCTTAAGTATGATGTTACACATTTTATTGCTCGCTCACTTGGATTAGCTTGGGCATGTCGGATACTGCTTAAAACGTGTTTTATACCCCTGTCCTCCATACCTTTCTTGAATTCGGCGCTTGTAAAATAGCTGCCATGGTCTGACAATATAAATTCTGGTTTTCCAAGGATTGGAATAACTCTATTTCGAATACGACTGAGTACTTGTTTCGATGTAGTTTTCTGAATGGGGCATAATACGACAAACTTAGAATACACATCAATGCACACTAGCAAGTGACGGCAACCTCGCCTACCTTTCGGGATTGGGCCGAAACAGTCCAGGGCCAGTAGCTCGCCGGGTTTCTGAGGTAGCAATGGTACTGCCTCATTAAATAGTTATTTGGCTTTGTCCTCTGACAAGGATCACAAGTCGTAATGACGTCACATATAGTTGTTCTCATACGTGGCCATGTAAATGTCTCTCCTATTGTCGCTTCGCACTTGTCTACTCCGACGTGTCCGTAGCTTTCGTGAGTATGCCATGTCAATCCTCGCTGTAAAGATGCAGGTACAAGTATGCGTAACTTGGTGTGATCATTATCTACCCATTTGTGCAGCAAATTGTTGACATAAACATATCTTCCTTCTTTTGCTTTCGCTTCTCGAAATGCAGGTGTTCCTGTAGGTAGCTGCTTTCTAAAGTATTGAATTAATAGCATCATCCATGGTTCCGCTTCCTGTTCTCGCTGTATCTCACGTAACTCCTCCAAGAATTCCCGGTCCTTCGGTGTTAACTCCAAGTGTTGTACCATCGCCGTTTCTTCAACATCAGGCTCTGGGTTCCTGCTGAGTGCATCCGGGATCACGTTCATCTTCCCTGGGCAATGTTCAATCTCAATGCTAAACTGCTGAATATATATAGACCAACGTGTCACACGTTCGCTTGCCATCGACGTCTTAAACAAGAATGTTAGTGCCTTGTGATCAGTCCTGACAACAATGGGGTAACCATAAATTATTCGTTTCCATTGTTGAAGCGCATGAAGGATGGCCAACAGCTCTATTTCCGTTACAGTATAATTGCGCTCGTGCTTACGCAATTTTCGGCTGACAAATGCCAAATATGTTTTATGTTGCAGGTTAGCTGGATCTTCTTGGTAGAGCATGGCACCTATACCAATTAGTGAAGCATCCGCTTGGATTATAAATTTGTGCTTGAAATCTGGATATCCTAACTTAATGCAGTTTTCCAGTAGCTGTTTAGTTGCTTGGAACGCCTTCTCGCATTCCGCATTCCACAACCAATTATTATTCTTTTTTAGCATTTCCTGCATTGGAGCTACAGCCTCCGTGTAACCTGGACAGTTTTCTTTAAAGAATCCCGTTACGCCTAAGAAAGCCCGAATGTGCTTGACTCTCGTTGGTGTAGGGAAATTCTTTATCGCTTCGATCTTAGCTGGGTTTGGCTTCACTCCCTCCTTGTCAATGATGTGACCCAAATATAAGATCTCGCTCTTGAAGAAATGCGATTTCTTCAGGTTTACTCTGAAATTTGATGCATTAAGGTTGCCTAATACTTTATCTAAATTTTCCATGTGAATTTCAATGTTGTCGGATGCCAGCAGAATGTCATCAATGTAGCGCACCGTCATCTCCTTAACTTCCTCGGTTAGATTCCGATCCAGGGCTCGGATTAAAGCACAGCCCGCTGTTTTGACTCCGAAGGGCATTCGGACGAAGCAGAACGTTTGGTTATCGAATAAGAAGCCAGTTAGAAGCTGTGACTTCTCATCCAATTCAATATGGTGGAAACTGGACGTCAAATCAACTGATGAATAAATGCTCTTGTTCTTAAAGCCTTTTAGTACGTCTATGATAATTGGCGCTCTGTCATACTCAGGAAAAATGAGTCTCATGTTGAGATTTCTGGCATCTAAACAAAGTCTAATAGATCCATTTGGTTTTGTGACTGCCAAAATCGCATTTAGATAAGGTGTAGGTGTTTTCCTTATCACTCCTGCTTGTAACATCTCATCTATAATGACCTTGACTTGACCACGATATTTTTCCGGAATTGGGTACAATCTGCTTTTGAAAGGTGACCAATCCTCGACTTGCATTGAATATTTGAAATTTAATATTTTCCCATGTACTGTATCGAATACTGCTTTGTGCTTCCTTAAAATCTCTTCCAATTGTTTTCTATGTTCACCCCCAAGTTGAATGTCATTGAGCCGCTCCTGTAGTAACTCTTCAAATTGTGCAACACTGTCATCTCCTTCTGTTAATAAAGACCATATCTCCTGGGATTCACTCTCCTCATCTAGTTCCACAACAGCTCCTTCTATGATGTTATCTTCTGCCTTTCGTATCTCCTCTTCCGTCTCTTCCGATATTGCTTCCAATGCCCAAGAATTTACATCTCTTCCGGTAGTGATTTCATCCATATGCAATCCCACGTTCTTCAGTTGATCATACTCTCTAAAACTGACTGTATTCTCGTGCAAATCTATCACTGCTTGATAGTCACAAATGAAATTTGCACCAAGGATTATATTGAAATTCATCTTTGCCATGATAATGAATGTTTGCCCAAAAGTGTGTTCCAATATGTTCAGCTCTAAGTATGCCTGACGTTTACAAGTGACGGTGCGTTCAGGAATAACACCCCTCACTTTGAGTTGTGGTACGGGAATCACAGGAATATTCTGACTCCGTCCCAACTCTCGAACCAAGGCCTCCGATACCAGACTGATCTGCGACCCCGTATCCAATAAACATCTTATATTAATTCCACCAATCCTCGCGTAAATAATGGGTAACTGCCTAATTTCATCGTTCCGTGGTTTCACCGTCTCCTGCAGGCAATCTTCTGGCAAAGCAATCCATTCTTGTATGTTCGCAACTATCCATCCATCTTCAACTTCCGACTGTTGCGTTTGTAGACTGTCTCCTTTATCCAAATTTAGCATTTTTTTTAGCTCCGCTGCGACTCCCGTCATCATTTTGTCGCCCACGCCCCTGATATTCCTCTTGTCTCAGTAGACTTCCAGCTTCCTCAGTATGTGTGTCTGGATTCTTCATGTTCCCAATGGCTTTCTCCCATCGTCCTTGCTCTCCACCTTGACTAGCGTGTAATTCCTCTAGGTAATTTTGTGATTGAGCGTGCCTAACATCCCAGTCATTTCGATAATTACGTGCCTCTCCTTGATTTTGATCTCTCCTTCCTTTCCATCTTTGATTCCCATTGTAATTACCGTATCTTCCATAAGGCCTCTCATTTCTTCGATTTTCACGCCATTGTTGATACCCTCTCTGTTGATATCTATTGTTGCCTTGATATGACCTATTGTTATAGTTATTCTCGTTACGCTGGTTCGGTCTGCTTTCTACCTCTTCCGGGTTTCGCCTAGGTGTGGATGTGCTTGTATTTGTACCCTGCGTTTTAGTGTTCGCCTGTTTTGGTTTTATGACCTCTGTCGTATTTACTAACTCCAGTTGTCTTCCTCCTCTATAATGATTATGAGATGTAGTCTCATCTATCTGGCGTAATATCTGTTCTGCATGTAAGGCCGTACTAACGTTCGCTGCGACTAGTACTTGTTGCACGTTGACTGGTAATTTCCGCGCTATAGTCATCACCAGATCCGCTTCATTTAAATGGTAATCAAGGTCGCGAAATTTTAGCATTTGCATGTTAAAGAAATCTGAGTATTTCGTTTGCTGGGTAGTTTGGTATTTCCTAGAGTAAAGCTCCATTCTCAAACTCTGTTGTAATGCCGGCGACCAGTACTTGCGCAGGAACGCGATTTTGGAATCTGCCATAGTTCCAAATGTATATTTGAAGCTTAAAAACCATGTAAGGACATTTCCTGATAAAAAATCTCTCCATCATCCTTAACCTACGTGCTTCAGGTACCCCAGTGTCATTGTAATGATCTTCAATTTCCTTAATAAAGGCTTTAGGTGTCACCCCTGAATTCTCCGTGTACTTCTGCGGTTTATAATCGTTCGAGCGAATTACTTGGATAAGTTGTGTGGGCTGATGACCGTCCTGTGGCGTGGAACTCCTTTCAATATTCTTTCGAAACCCCTCCGTGTTTGTCGTTAATGGGCTCTCTGTCTGAGTCGGACTTCCTGCTGTGCTCGTACCCTCCGGGCTATTTGAGTCGTCCTGCTTATCTTTCATTGTTCCCGTTTTAAATATCGAGGATTGTTCTATCGACCTCAGTTCAGCTTTAATGATCCTGTCTGTTTGTTCTTTAAGTTTACTCTTAATTTCTTGTTCCAATGCTTGAATACGAGTATGATTTTCGCCTACTGTCTTAAGGATGGTTGATCTTTCCTCTTTAGAATCGATATTCATTTTTCGCCAATCTTTTCTTATTTGCTCCTTAATTGTGCTTACTTTCTCCTCAATCTGGCTTTTAATGTCATCCTGATTGCTTTCTATCTGGCTCAGCCTTTCGTCGATGGTATTATTTAATTGATCCTGATCCGCTTCTAGGCTTTTCCATTGCTCCGCTGATTTTATTTCGAGACGGTCCATATCTTTAATTATGCCGGATATATTTTCATCTACCGCTGATAATTGTTGCTGAATGACCTTGCCGCTTTTTTCCATTTCCTTAAATCGTCCTTCCAACTTATCCTGAGCTATCTTGACCTCGCTCGTACTCATAGTGCATGCTAGTTCAATTTGCTCTAATTTACCTAACACCGTTTCATCCAGAATGCCAAGTTTTTGATCAAATATAATTTCCATTTTCTTAATCTGATCTAATTGTTTTTCATTGTTTTTACTAACATCTAGGGCCAGCAATACCATCTGTTGATTAGTGTGATACTTCATCTCTGCGGTTAACGAAGCTAATTGGTTCGTGTTTTTAACATTCTGCGCCTCTAACTGCGAATTTATATTGTCATTGATTTCACTTTTTAATAATCTAGCTTGTTCCGCCTGATATTCATTTTGTTCAATCCTACTGTTGTTTAATTGTGTCCGCAATGATTCACTTTGTTCAGATAGTTTTGTGTTTAGTGATTCACTTTGTTCGGATAGTTTAGTTTTTAGTGATTCACTCTGCTCAGACAATTTGTTTATAGACTCACTTTGTTCTAACATAGTATTGTTTAGTGATTCACTTTGTTCGGATAGTTTAGTATTTAGTGATTCACTCTGCTCAGACAATTTGCTTATAGACTCACATTGTTCTAACATACTATTGTTTAGTGATTCACTTTGTTCGGATAATTTCGCGTTTAATGCTTCACTTTGTTCTAACATACTATTGTTTATTTGTTCAGATAATTTAGCGTTTAATGATTCACTCTGTTCAGATAGTTTAGTGTTTAATGATTCACTCTGTTCCGCCAATTTAGTGTCCAACAATTCCTGTGTCCTCCTAGCCGCATTTTCAATGATTTCTTGAATCTGTTCTACTGTTGCCATGTTATACACTTTATATGAGACATTAGGGAAATGGCATAAAGCAATGCCCCCTGACACACACATACAATCCCCATGCACATTTAATTTCCTTACCCTACTCAGTTCATTTATAATTTACATTTAATCCCACTAGTCAATCGCATCTCTGAGTGGTTCTAATTTTTTACTCAATTTAATTTAAACCCAAACACATATTCAGTCATTAAATTGTTATCCTGATCTGATATTAACACTGACTAATTAACAAAGTATTAATTGTCATTTAAGGCTACCAGCCTCCTAACATTTTCATGAGTTTGACTTTCTAAACAAATCTAGTTTTAACTTTAATCATTGGGCGCCCGATATCACGTATATTATTTTTACTTTAATTCAATAGACAAAAACGTGAACCGTATTTTACATTGCAAACTCCTGATTTTAATCTATATTTCACACAGTTGGCGGTATCCTCTTCGCCTCAATTACTTTTAATAAAATATCACTTTCCGGTGATTAAAACACTGTCATATCTGCCTCCACTTGTGGCCTGTCAGTTTTACTCAAATGCGCCAACTAAATGTGTTCCAGCAGCGAACCAGCAACAAAATTACACCTTCATTGTTGCGTCAGTTTGTAATCCCAACTACGCTTACATTGACATGTGCAATTTCTTTGCCGTTACACCACAGTGAACCGCCCCACGCTTGGCCGCGCCAGTTTACCTCCTATGAACCCTTTAGTATTGCAGTGTTTATATGCAAGAAATCTTGATCAAGGGGTCGCGCTCAGTTCATAGTGTGATGTTTACGTTCGCCAAACAACATGCTCTACTGAGGCAAGGGTCATAGGATTAAAACTATAATTAAGAAAGGAAGTGACAAGACGTAAAATAATAACATAATTTAATGACTATTAGTGCAAAAATGAAATGAATATAAACAACAACAATAATAATATTCCTCCCTGAATCTTCCCATGACAGAAATATCTATCAACGTTGAGGAGTCAGACGGATCTCCCCCTCATAAAAATGTGGATCCAAGTTCCACTAACTTGCATTCGGATTTTATGTACGCGTAATGACTAACTACGAGGGATGAGTACTTGGATGACTATTCGTTTACAGCGGGTAACAGCCACGATGCTTACGAACAATCATCTCGTAAATCAACGTTTACGGATATGGGACACAACACTAATAAAAACCCTTAAAAATTAATGCTGACACACAATCTAAAATCTAATATTTACAGCAATCTCCCTCGAGACCCTCCTCCAGTGCGATGACGCATCTGACAAATGAGCTGCCAACACGGCCAATTGCTCAATACTCAAACAAGGAAAAGACAGCATCGCACGTGACTGCACGGGTCACTAATACGGAACATAAACATGGAATGAAACCAACAACAACAAAAGCCTCACCGGCTGAGATTACCTTATATGAACAAAAATGCACGTTAAGCTAACGCTTCGGAGATTATAGTGATTCGTAGGCAACTCCCATTTATTTAAACAATTTTTATCATTGATCAGTTCTTATTCTGTATTTCAAGTAACTTTACGGAGCCAACAAGCACTCCACTAATGACCTTGATGCAATCCTTTCAGCCCGCCTTGTGAAAACAGCTTCCCCCTACCACAACTCTTGTCATCGTCCAACTCCAGTGTGTAAAAATAACTTGACCAACTGTCTCGTTATCTCGTAGAATCAACAGCAACAAATCTCAACCACATAAACATATGGTAAGACATTAATCGATATAGCCACATATGTCCTCGCAAGGTAACCATATGGACTCGGCACCAAGCTGACAGAAATCAGTCTACGCTGAAACTCCCGCTTGTAATGACCAATAAAATATACACACACACACACACTGCTGGGAATGACATAACACATTTTTCACACAGGTCGGTTGAATCAGAAGCTCATAATCTATTTAAAAATATTAAAACCTACGAGAGAGCTGACTGCTCTTCGCCACAACTCACATTGCTCCAACGGCAATAAACTCACTGAATCTGATCAATAATAAACATTACAAAGATTAATTTACCCTCCAATCTACAGTATGATTATTTTAATTCAGTCCTACTTCTGAAACACAATATATCTCCGAGAGACGCTTCTTAACCGCATTACGTAAACATATGTGAACACGGTCGTCCACATAGCCACGTTAGTTAAAAAAAACAAGAACTTACGACTAAGAAAACTTGTGCGAGCTGTTTCCATGCAAAAGGTGTGTCAGACCAAAACTAAATACACTACGTTAATCAACACAAGCAAGATATTTACAAACAAAATATGTCCCATATACCATAAGTTAATTTGTCAGATAGTAAGAATATTATTCAGTACTCATCCTCGGCCAGTCACCGTCAGCGAACATCTGCTGCCATCTCCCTACTCAATGCTGCTTAGCTCGTCTCAAACATCTCGACGGAGTGTTGACAGTTCCAAACTTCTTCCAGGACAAGCGATGTCATCTCTCGTGCTGATGCAAAAAGTTATAGATTATTACACACTCGATATCTGACTACTAAATTCACCGTTTTAGGTACTTCTTTCCCCAGAACAGTCTGTTGGCGAATTGTCGAGGATACTGTCCCTACAAAATAGTACTGTGACTATCTATCACACTGAATTTAACACACATTAGTATTAATAAAAATATGTGTCCTCATGACACGCAAAATACAAGTGCCTACGTCCTCAGACGCGCAACATATAATAATAACCTGTGTCTCCCGACACACACAATGTAATAAGTATACGTCCTCAGACGCACAAATTGTAATAAGTATACGTCCTCAGACGCACAAATTGTAAAACGTAATTCTTGGCTCTTCACGCCACTTATAAATGAACTGGCCCTAGGTATCGATGGGGGGGGGAATTATATAAATATTTCTCAAAATAATAGTGGTACAGGAATGAAACAAATATCACTGAACTCGTAAAATTGCGCAGGTCAAGAATATGCCCATTAATTCAAGAATCGATCGTAGAGATGTTGTCTAGCCGATCTCCCGCGTTAATACTAGCTATCGCGTGCCCAAGCTAGACTTGGCGCGTTCGTAAGCATTCATCTTTCATTGGTTCCACTTTTTCAATAACTTCGCGGTTTTTATCAGATCTCGGCCTCGTAGGAGTGTCCAGTAGTACCATCAGCCACTCACGTTACTGCATTATATTTTTTTATGCGCGAATAGTACAATGAACATGCCATAAGCGTGTCTCACCACGCGTCCCTTCTATTTTGAGGTAGCCACCACCTGTCCTTCTGAAACATAGCTAGGCCCTTCTTTTCACAATCCTTAAGTATTTAGCCTTTTGTCAAACTGCTGCAGGTATGCCCCCGCTGTCTCCAACAAATGCTTGAAGTTTCCTCATCTTCGTCTGGCTATTTCATGACGCTGGTGGAAATATTAATTAATTGTAGAAATAAAACATCGAGTCATTTATCCATCAGAGGATAAAGGGTTCAGTATATAGGATATTCTATTTTGAAGTCCGTACTTTGTTATTCGATACTGGAAATGAGGACATAATAATAATAATAATAATAATAATAATAATAATAATTATTATAATAATAATAATTGCAATCATAATAATAATAATAATAATAATAATACTAATAATAATAATAATGGAAGGGATTGGGTTCACTTAAATTTGTTTTGGTCTTGCTGGATGTGGTTTTATTCTGGTACAGGACTTTTGTGGTGACGAACCCTATGGACTTGGTAGTTACGTGTTATCAGTACAGTATGATCTGTGTTATGGTGGTTTCAGTACAAGTACTAGTTTGTGTACTTTTCATTTGGGCTGAATTCTGGAAGGAGATGGATGGCTTAAGTTAGGAACCCCTCCGTGGTAATAGGAATACTACGGAGTAACATTTTCACGATAGGTGAGTTAAGGTACGAACCCACATGTTCTAAGCTGTTCCCCTCACGCTATGGTACACAATAGACTTTTTTTTTTGTCAGAACTGGGGATGAACTCGGGACCCGTGGTGGTGGAATGATATGATAGTGGGGTTACAGCTGCTAATGAGTTTAACCTCTGCGTGATAAGATTATACGAACTGTATAAAAACAGTCGGCTCTGGTGTGAAGGTTCTCTCGGACTAATTTGTTATGACACCACCTCGTGATGTAGTAGCTAACATTCTTGGCTGTTAACTCCTAAGGTCCGGGTACGATTCCCGAAGCAACCAAGAATTTTCATTCTGATCTGAGAGTTTCGTTGTTGTTTATCTGAGGGTTTTGGACATCGTGGTCATCTAGCCCCGTGTATTTGGGTGTGCGTGTGTAGAGTTTGTTTGATAGCCTGTGTTACGGTGTTGCCTGTAGTATTATGTGTATTTGGGATTCGAAAGGAGGTGGCCATGGCCTTCAACTAGGAACCCTCACGTCATTTGCCTGGTGTAGAAGTGGGAAACCACGGAAGACCACTTCTACGATAGCTGAGGGGGAAATCGAACTCACCTCTTCAATGTTCTGCCTCAAGAGGTTGAGTGTACCCCATTTCAGCCTTCAGACAAGAATTAAATATCTTTGCCAGGAATCGAACTCAGGACATCTAGGAGCGGAGTCACAGAAGGTGGCTATAATAAGTAGTTCATAGGAACCTTTGTGTGTGTGTTTCCGTCTATTCTTCGTCAGGATGGCCACACCAATCTTGAACAAAACTTTGAGGGGGATATTATACTGTAGTTTCACTGTACCCACGGTAGGATATATTTGGACCCCAATATACCAGGTGAATCAGCTCCCCCTAATAATATTGTTTTATGCTGCCCAATTTATTTTTTATTTTTTATTATTTGTTTTTAACGTATGGCTTTTAGTGCCCAGAGTGTCCGCGGACATGTTCGGCTCGCCAGTGTTTGTAGCTGCTTCTATGCGGACACCCATGGGGTGAGCTAAAAGTACCGTCGCGTATTGAGTGTTGTCCGGGGAGGAACGTGTCAATGTACTGCAAGGACGAGGAATTGGAAGGTAGTGGCTGTGGGCTATACTTAGGAACCAGTCCCGGCATTTGCCTGGAAGGAAGATGGGAAACTACATAAGACGATCTTCACGGATGCCGGCGGGGGGATTCAGACCTCCTTGCCTCCAGGATGTGAGCGACTGCCTGCCGCCACGCCGTAACGAACACGGCTAATTCACACAAGCAGTCTAATTAACGCGTGATATCAGGAAGGCCGAAATTTATCTGCTTGAAACCTGTATGGCGCTAATGCAGTGCAAGCATATCCCGCAAAAGGTACTGAAATCTAGTATTTTTCACTCAAAATAGTCTGCATTCACATCGAGGGAAGAATAATAGTGTTCTGTATCGTTTGAAGGATATGCTTGCATTACATTAGTACCATACAGGAAGCAAGCAAAGAAATATCGACCTTCCTAACAACGCTAGTTGGGCGGCATAAAACAATATTTTTAGGAGCAGCTGATTGACCTTGTAGAGGGGGGTCGGGGAACAGGGGGCATCACAGCTTAAATTTCCCACTACGGTATTTCATGATAGGCCTATGTCACATCTATGATATATATCGGAAACATATTTCGACTGCTTATCTCTACATATTATAAAAGGAAGTCCCCGATTTTTGAATGTAACTTAACGGGTAATCTTGTGTACCACCGGACGGATAATGATGCGGATTTAACCATTCTGTAAAGGATTCCTCGAGGAAGGTTTCTGTAGAAAAACATTCATTTATGACCAAAAGAAGCCGATCAGTAACGATTTCAGTGAATCGAGTCGAAGAATAACCTGCCGTCGGTGCGCCTTTTAAGCTTACATTGGATAATATCTACACACATCAAAAAAAGTTTTGCATCACCTCGGTTCCCAGATCTCCGGCATATAGACGTTGACTGTGTATATTGTATCCAAGATACAGTCCCTTTGACTGTTCATAGATGTCACTAAAACTGCTCAAAGATGTAAACAACCATGCATGAGCAGGGCCTATTAGACGGAGGGGGTACGACAGCCGATCAGTTCCAGTCATTCCACCAGGACGAAGGTACGCTGCTCATGTTGTCTGTAGTTCTACCATGCCTAGAAGGTCAATACCGCAGTTCGATCGCGTCCGCATTGTTACTTTGTGTCAAGAAGGGCTCTCAACAAGGGAAGTTTCCAGGCGTCTCAGAGTGAACCAAAGCGATGTTGTTCGGACATGGAGGAGGTACAGAGATACAGGAACTGTCGATGACAGGCCTCGCTCAGGCCGCCCAAGGGCTACTACTGTAGTGGATGACCGCTACTTACGGATTGCCGCTCGGAGGAACCCTGACAGCAATGCCACCATGTTGAATAATGCGTTTCGTTCAGCCACAGGACGTCGTGTTTCAACTCAAACTGTGCGCAATAGGCTGCATGATGCGCAACTTCACTCCCGACGTCCATGGCGAGGTCCAGCTTTGCAACCCCGACACCATGCAGCGCGGTACCGATGGGCCCAACAACATGCTGAATGGACCCCACGGAATTGGCATCACGTTCTCTTCACCGATGAGTGTCGCATATGCCTTCAACCAGACAATCGTCGGAGACGTGTTTGGAGGCACCCTGGTCAGGCTGAACGTCTTAGACACACTGTCCAGCGAGTGCAGCAAGGTGGTGGTTCCCTGATGTTTTGGGGTGGCATTATGTGGGGCCGACGTACGCCACTGGTGGTCATGGAAGGCTCCGAAACGGCTTTACGATACCTGAATGACATCCTCCGACCCATAGTGCAACCTTATTGGCAGAATATTGGAGAGGCATTTGTCTTCATGGACGACAATTCTCGACCTCATCGTGCACATCTTGTGAATGCGTTCCTTCAAGATAACGACATCGCTCGACTACAGTGGCCAGCATGTTCGCCAGACATGAACCCTATCGAACATGCCTGGGATATGTTGAAAAGGGCTGTTTATGGACGTCTTGACCCACCAACCACTCTGAGAGATTTACGCCGAATTGTCGTTGAGGAGTGGGACAATTTGGACCAACAGTGTCTTGATGAACTTGTGGATAGTATGCCACGGCGAATACAGGCATGCATCAATGCAAGAGGACGTGCTGCTGGTTATTAGAGGTAGTGGTGTGTACTGCAATCTGGACCACAAATGCTGAAAGTCTAGCTGTATGATGGTACAACATGCAATGTGTGGGTCTCATGAGCAATAAAACGAGCTGAAATGTTGTTTGTGTTGATCTCTATTCCCTTTGTATTTAACGGTTCCGGAACTCTTGGAACCGAGGTGATGCAAAACTTTTTTTGATGTGTGTATATACTATGAGTGTAAGATTGTTCAGTATGAAGAGTTCTACAAAAAGGTCCGCGACAGCATATCTCTATCCTTAATACATCACCAACTATAAGTATTTTTACGTTTTCATTTCTTCTAACAATCTCCATTCAGTGGAAATTTTAAATTAGTCTACTAGCTTTGGAGCGAGCCTATCTCTATCACCCCAGCTTCGGCCAGCATCAAACTCTTGAGTCGTGTCGAGTTAGGACTTCAGAGAAGAGTAGGGCCTATATGTGTTTGGAGTTTTACTAGTAGGGGGATGATGAGAGTTCTGCCCCCCCCCCCCCCCATCCCCCTTGCTACTCCCAATGCGAGCCGATAACTCCCGAACCCGTGGTCGGAGATTCACGAATGAGGTGTCGTTGGACTCAGGCTGACGGGGGCTTTCCAATCGACCACTCATTTTAACCCCTAAATAAAACCTACCCCTACTAGGGGGTGAAATTGTAATTTTTAGTGAAAGTCTCCTTTCAAATGCGACATGTATAAGGTGCGCTGCTAAAATGAACTTAAACGTTGTTGCTCATATAGCGCATACGTTTTTCTGGATGCCGCTATGAATCAACAATTTTGTTTTTGTTTTTTACGCATGCGCACTTGGGATTTTTGTAAGAGGGCGAGCTCTTTGAAAAAAATGATTTATAAGAAGGGGTTTTGGTGGTGAGGAGAGAACCAGATAGTCGCCTACTTTCCTACGAAGTTTGCCGATATCTCTCGAACGCAAGGTCGGATTTGGACGTGTGACGTGTCAAATCGCTTGTCTCGAAGCCCTATATATGTTATTAATAGGTTAAAGTTTTGAGAATGAGGAAAACAGAATTTGTTGGGGTAAAACGGTGATTTTAAACTTTTTGCTATATCTCGCGAACCAATTATGCTAGAGGCGTGTACGATGGGTCCAAGGACTCGGAGTGGCATCCTCTTTGCTATGGATCACTCGTTATATTTTTAAAAAATATTGGAAACTCGATTTTGGGGTAAACACGTTTTTTGTGTGTTTTTGCCGATATCTCACGAACCAATAAGCCTAGAGACGTGTACGAGGTGTTCTAGGACTCGGGCTAGAAACTATGTTTGAAATTTTGACAAAGGGCCTAACGCCATACATGTTGAAAAAATTCTTTACCTGTTTATAATGTTCATGAAGCGTGGTGGTTGAGAGAGACGATACTGCTGGGTGTGTGTTTCAACGAACCTGTCGCTGACCACGCTGGCTCTGCTCAATAGATCAATCGCTATTTCGACAGGTCGGTTTATGACAGAGCGAGGGTGTGTTTTTTCTGATACTTTACCCCGAAGATGATCTTTAACGTGTAAACGGTGATGAGAACTTGGTTCTATGTTGGTCGAAGCGAGTACAGAAAACAAACTGGCAGGGGAGTAGGAGGTGAATGTCATTTGAGCTTATTGGAATGCGCTGATCTGACTTGACAACAGGCGCAATGGAAAATGACAAAGACGCAGAGGACACTAGAAGGTGAAATAATCTGACCATTGTGGTGGCAGGGAAGAGCGAAATGCATGCATACACGTGTGAGATGACATGTACTCTAAACAAGTTACATCCTGTTTGCTTTGTACGTGACAAAATGCAAGTTCATTTGAAATTTGACCTAGCACAGGTGTTCATCTTGGACGTTATTTGTCCACGTGCATGATAACAGTTTCCACTCTCACTTGGGTGACTATCTTTGAACACACTGCGTTGCGTGAAACACTTGGTCTTGTTTAACAGTTTTGGTGTTGGTGGAAAATACTTAACCTTGTTGTGGGGTAGGTATTTATATATATATATATATATATATATATATATATATATTTTTCATTTATATATTTATTGATTTATATATATATATATACATATTTACATGCAATTATTTATTGCTTAGGTAATTAATGATTTTTTATTTATTTGTTTGCAGATAACCGGTATACCTTACATGTCTGAGAGAGAAGAAACTATTGCACTTTTGAGCCCACTAGAAGGAAACAGCAAGAAGCCACTGCAAGTGAAGGTGGGATTATTTTTTTAAACTAACTTGTTTCATTTTTTTAATGAAATGTATGTGTTAACCTGAATTTATGTATTTATAACGGTTTATTTTATTTATTTTTAGAAACTTGGAAAGAAAAGCCTAACCGCCGTAGCAGTCGCTGAAAACCCGAGACGCAGTAAAGTGCAATCATTGTTTCCAGGCAGTGAACTATTTAAAACTTAGGTAAGCCTAACATAAAATGCTATTCCATTTTACCACTACTGAAAACTCGTAGACAAAAAATTCATTACCTGTACATGACTAGGACGATGATTGCTTTCTTGATTAATGACTATGTATTGGCAACCGGTACAAGACCATATTGGTTGTTTACCGGGAAAGTACAAGGCCATATTGGATTTTGTAACAAACAAAAAAATTAATTTAACTGACATGTCGTTCCCTATAATAATAATAATAATAATAATAATAATAATAATATATTAATAATAATATTAATATCGTATGGCCTCGGGTGCCGTGTGCAATCTTTGTTATTTGACACACAGAGGGTAGCTTGCATGTCGAATTTAGTTGTTCCTTGACTATGAAAGTCAAGGAGGTTAGATGTTAGATATCTAATCTCCTTAAACTCTATAGCGCTTTCTAGTAGAAAAATGAGGAACTTTGTACCCCATGAACTCAACGAATATTCAAAGGTTTGAACATGATAATCTGAACAAAATGACATGACATTATTATTTTTTGTTTATGTATTGGTTAAAGGGGAATGTAAATGACTGCAGCTTTATAAAAAGAAAATAAGTACATGGGTTACAGTTAGTTCCGAAATACAGTTTATTATAATTTTTATGGTGTTTTGACATATTAATGCCAATTAACGTTAAAGTTTTTTTTTGTCGTGTAGCCTCCTGAGAGGCCGAGTGCAGGTCTTTCTAATCGACGCCCGTGGGCGACCTGCGCGTCGGGATGAGAGATGGAATGTATGAAGAGGAATGAAACTGGGCAAGGATGTGGAAGGAAGCGGCGGCCGTGGCCTGTCAGAAGGTACTGTCCCAGCATTTTCCTGGTGTTGAAAATGGGAAACCACGGAAAACCATTTCAAGGACAGCCGACGGTGGGGCTCGAACCCACGCGTCTACCGAGTCAGCAGAGATCTTGGCCCCTTGACCTAACGCAGCGCTTTAGCCCGCGTAGCCACTACTGTCGGTAAAACTTTATTTACAAGTATTGATTGATTGAGTGATTGGTTATTTTGTTTGCTTTTAGGTGTCGTCATGCACCATTAAGGTAATGAACAGACAGTGAACAAGCATACATTGTGCTTTAAAGTACTCTGTGCAACGTTAATAACTTAAAATAAGAAAAAGTTTTATTATAACACATGGCGTTAGTACCAAATACAACAAGTGAGCAAGTTGGTTTACCACGTGGGTTAAATTTAAGATCAGAACATGACCGTTTGTTAACATTTGAATCCTGGCCTGTAGGCTTTTTGTCGACACATGAACTTGCAAAAGCCATTTTTTACTTGAACCGAGAAGATGTGGTGCGCTGTGTGTTTTGTCGTACTGAACTTTCACACTGGGAAGAAGGGGATGATCCCTTTAGAGACCATTTGCGATGGTCTCCTTGTTGTCCTTACATGCTTGGAAAACAAGTGGGTAACATACCTGTGTATTCATTTTACCGAACAACAAGACCATTGGCCGCTACTTACGTTGCTGAATCACAAATAAATAATAATGATATATTACCAGCCAACAACGGTAGTGTCGATATATGTGGTCCATATGCCATAGACAGTGTTGAATTGGCATGTGCTTTTGAAAAATTGGGAGTTTGCAAGACTAAAGCACTAGCATACCCAGAGTACAGCTCTGTTGAAAAACGTTTAGAATCTTATAAAAATATTTGGCCATTAATATTAAAACACGAGCCTCCGTGGCTTAGGCGGCAGCACGCCGGCCTCTCACCGCTGAGTCCGTGGTTCAAATCCCGGTCACTCCATGTGAGATCTGTGCTGGACAGAACGGAGGCAGACAGGTTTTTCTCCGGGTACTCCGGTTTTCCCTGTCAAAATTTCATTCCAGCAACACTCTCCACTATCATTTCATTTCATCTATCATTCATTTAATCATTGCCCCAGAGGAGTGCGTCAGGCCTCGGCAGCCGGCACAGTTCATATCCTCGCCGCTAGATAGGGGCTTCATTCATTCCATCCCTGACCCGGTCGGAGACTGGAAACAGGCTGTGGATTTTCATTTTCAATATTAAAACACCTTACCAAACAACTAAGTGAAGGGGATAAAACAATATGTTTTTATTGTGGATTTGCTTTAAAGGATTGGCAAATGACTGATAACCCTTTTGTGCAACACGCTCTTTGGTTACCTAACTGCAAATACATGGTGTTGCTTAAAGGTCAGGAATTTGTGAACACTATTCGTAAAGAAAACATGATTGCAGTACACGACTTAAAAGTGCCCTTAGAGTTAGAACATGCGGAGCAAATACACGAGGCTGAAAGAAAATACTTGTCTCACGAACAGATACAAAAGTGTGACCAACAATTATGTAAAATTTGTTATCAAGATGAACTAGGTGTTGTATTTTTGCCTTGTGGACACATGATAGCCTGTGTCAAGTGTGCATTAGAACTCAACACTTGTGCTATATGCAGAAAAGCAGTATCTGCTACAGTTAGGGCATTTCTTGCATAAATAGTAAAATTTATCAGCCATGCATAGTGCAAAATCCCTAATTGCACAATATTATTAAAGCTGTTTTAGAGTGTAATAGATATGCTTTTCTTTTGTTTATAGACTACTACAATGAATGTTTTGAATGCTGTGGGTCAAGCATGTGGCTTAGAGACAAAGAAGCTCAGCGAATTGCCAACGCATATTCCATTCCGCATTATCAAGATTCGGAAATTGAAAACAGCATATGGTGATCGTGTACTTTGTGTATGTGAAAACTTTGAGACATTTCTGCCTACACGGTTTAATGATATGCCGGAGAGTGTCTTTGATTAAGTCAATAATGCTGTACAACCTGTACACTTAATTTATGAAGGTTTTAAAAACAATAGGTGCATGGTTCGTTTTAATTAAATAAATAAAATATGTCAAATAATAATGGAAGATATAAGTCATGACAATGGACTGAAAGAAGCCTTTACGATAGTGTGTTATAGTTTAAAAAAAGAGCATGTTGTAGATCTTTTTTCTTCCACGATGAACAATAGGCATGAAAACGTTATTGTCTTGTTTTGGATCATTATCACTATCATAATCATAAGCAGCATGATCTATATCACTGTTATTATAATCACTATAATTATCCTCAACATTATCCTCAACATTACTAAAACCAGTTAAATATTCCTGGTCCTCTTCCTCTTCCTCTTCCTCTACAGTGTCCTCATGTAGAGTCTGCGTGGATTTTGATAATGTTAAGGGTTTTTTGAACATTGAATTATTTTCAATAGTAGTATTGTTTTGTAGCACTTGCTTTTTAACATTTTCATGATTTTCTGTTGACAGCAACAGTGTTTCATGCAGTACACTACATTGATGATCACTGACACTTAAAACCTCACCATTTTTACTTTTTAGCTCACTGCGACATTGTTTAGAACGTTGTTTTGTACAGCGCCAAATAACAGTTCCATTTTTATTGGTTCGTTTCACAATATATGAATATCCTTTATAGAATGCATGAGGCTTACCATACCTAGTCACAGATACTTCCATATCAACTGTCAAGCTTAGACTAAGCTCTAGTAAAGACAACTTGGTAATAAGGACGATAGTTTAATGTGCGAGCATATATGGATGCAAATGTGGGAGCAAAAAGTGGGAGCAAAATTTGGGAGCAAAAAAGTGGGAGCAAAAAGTGGGAGCAAAAATTGAGAGCAAAAAGTTGGAGCAAAAAAAAAGTAGGAGCAAGTATGGGAGCAAATGTGGAAGCAAAAGTGGGAGCAAAAAGTGAGATAAAAATAAGTTGGAGCAAAAAGTGTAAGCAAAAGTGGGAGCAAATATGAGAGCAAAAAAAAGTGCGAACAAATATAGGAGCAAAAAGTGGGATCAAAAAAGTAGGAGCAAGTATGAGAGCAAATGTGAAAGCAAAAGTGGGAGCAAGTATGAGAGCATATGTGAAAGCAAAAGTGGGAGCAAAAAAAGTGAGAGAAAAAAAAGTGAGAGGAAAAAGTGTAAGCAAAAGTGGGAGCAAATATGAGAGCAAAAAAAGTAGGAGCAAGTATGGGAGCAAATGTGAAAGCAAAAGTGGGAGCAAAAAGTGAGAGAAAAAAAGTGGGAGCAAAAAGTGTAGCAAAAGTGCAAGCAAATATGAGAGAAAAAAAAGTGAGAGCAAATATGGGAGCAAAAAGTGGGAGCAAAAATTGGGAGCAAAAGTGAAAGCAAAAGTGGGAGCAAACAAGTGTGAGCAAATATGGGAGCAGAAAGTGGGAGCAAATGTGAAAGCAAAAGTGGGAGCAAAAAGTGACAGCAAAAGGAGCGAGCAAAAGTGAGTGCACAAAGTGGGAGAAAAATGTGTGAGAAAAAAGTGGGGACAAATGTGGTGTTTTACTAAAACAATCTTCCCTAACCTAATCTAACCTAACTTCACCTAACCTAACCTTCCAACTCTCAGATCAAAAATTAAATTCTGGCCATAGTCGAGTTGGAACCCAAAACCTCTGGGATAACACCCAAGTATACTAGCCACTACACCGCGAAATGGGCAATTTATCATGCAACACAACACAAAAATAAAAGTTTCCTGTAGTGTAACTCATTGGCTGACAACCATAGTTGTGAATTCAAACCCAAGACCTCAGGACTTTTGTTTTGAACATTATCAGAAATATTATTCCATTTACATTTTGCTGTTGCTTATAGTTATAAAAACTGGCATTAATATGGGAGCAAAACTATAACACTCTAAAACAGCTTTAATAATATTGTGCAATTAGGGATTTTGCACTATGCATGGCTGATAAATTTTACTATTTATGCAAGAAATGCCCTAACTGTAGCAGATACTGCTTTTCTGCATATAGCACAAGTGTTGAGTTCTAATGCACACTTGACACAGGCTATCATGTGTCCACAAGGCAAAAAATACAACACCTAGTTCATCTTGATAACACATTTTACATAATTGTTGGTCACACTTTTGTATCTGTTCGTGAGACAAGTATTTTCTTTCAGCCTCGTGTATTTGCTCCGCATGTTCTAACTCTAAAGGCACTATTAAGTCGTGTACTGCAATCATGTTTTCTTTACGAATAGTGTTCACAAATTCCTGACCTTTAAGCAACACCATGTATTTGCAGTTAGGTAACCAACGAGCGTGTTGCACAAAAGGGTCATCAGTCATTTGCCAATCCATTAAAGCAAATCCACAATAGAAACATATTGTTTTATCCCCCTCACCAGTATAAAAATATCCAGCTTCATTTAGTTGTTTGGTAAGGTGTTTTAATATTAATGGCCAAATATTTTTATAAGATTCTAAATGTTTTTCAACAGAGCTGTACTCTGGGTGTGCTAGTGCTTTAGTCTTGCAAACTCCCAATTTTTCAAAAGCACATGCCAATTCAACACTGTCTATGGCATATGGACCACATATATCGACACTACCGTTGTTGGCTGGTAATACATCATTATTATTATTTATTTGTGATTCAGCATCGTAAGTAGCGGCCAATGGTCTTGTGGTTTGGTAAAATGAATACACAGGTATGTTACCCACTTGTTTTCCAAGTATGTAAGGACAACAAGGAGACCATCGCAAATGGTCTCTAAAGGGATCATCCCCTTCTTCCCAGTGTGAAAGTTCAATACGACAAAACACATAGCGCACCACATCTTCTCGGTTCAAGTAAAAAAAACGGCTTTTGCAAGTTCATGTGTCGACAAAAACCCTACAGGCCAGGATTCAAATGTTAACCAACGGTCATGTTCTGATTTTAAATTTAACCCACGTGGTAAACCAACTTGCTCACTTGTTGTATTTGGTACTAACGCCATGTGTTATAATAAAACTTTTTCTTATTTTAAGTTATTAACGTTGCACAGAGTACTTTAAAGCACAATGTATGCTCGTTCACTGACTGTTCATTACGTTAATGGCGCAACGACGACACCTAAAAGCAAACAAAATAACCAATTACTCAATCAATCAATCAATAGGATACTTGTAAATAAAACTTTAACGTTAATTGGCATTAATATATCAAAACACCATAAAAATTATAATAAACTGTATGTCGGCACTAACAGTAACCCATGTACTTATTTTCTTTTTATAAAGCTGCAGTCATTTATATTCCCCTTTAACCAATACATAAACAAAAAATAATAATGTCATGTCATTTTGTTCAGATTATCATGTTCAAACCTGTGAATATTCGTTGAGTTCATGGGGTACAAAGTTCCTCATTTTTCTACTAGAAAGCGCTATAGAGTTTAAGGAGATTAGATATCTAACATCCAACCTCCTTGACTTTCATAGTCAAGGAAAAACTAAATTCGACATGCAACCTACCCTCTGTGTGTCAAATAACAAAGCTTGCACCCGGCACCCGAGGCCATACGATATTATTATTATTATTATTATTATTATTATTATTATTATTATTATTATTATTATTATTATTATTATTATTATTATAGGGAACGACATGTCAGTTAAATTAATTTTTTTGTTTTTTACAAAATCCATTATGGCCTTGTACTTTCCCGGTAAACAACCAATATGGTCTTGTACCGGTTGCCAATACATAGTCATTAATCAAGAAAGCAATCATCGTCCTAGTCATGTACAGGTAATGACATTCTTGTCTACGAGTTTTCAGTAGTGGTAAAATGGAATAGCATTTTATGTTAGGCTTACCTAAGTTTTAAATAGTTCACTGCCTGGAAACAATGATTGCACTTTACTGCGTCTCGGGTTTTCTGCGACTGCTACGGCGGTAAGGCTTTTTCTTTCCAAGTTTCTAAAAATAAATAAAATAAACCGTTATAAATACATAAATTCAGGTTAATACATACATTTCATTAAAAAAATGAAACAAGTTAGTTTAAAAAAATAATCCCACCTTCACTTGCAGTGGCTTCTTGCTGTTTCCTTCTAGTGGGCTCAAAAGTGCAATAGTTTCTTCTCTCTCAGACATGTAAGGTATACCGGTTATCTGCAAACAAATAAATAAAAAAATCATTAATTACCTAAGCAATAAATAATCGCATGTAAATATATATATATATATATATATATATATATATATATAAATCAATAAATATATAAATGAATATATATATATATATATATATATATATATATAAATACCTACCCCACAACAAGGTTAAGTATTTTCCACCAACACCAAAACTGTTAAACAAGACCAAGTGTTTCACGCAACGCAGTGTGTTCAAAGATAGTCACCCAAGTGAGAGTGGAAATGATATCGACATGTCTTTATATATGCTACGTTGCATGTATAATCATTTTTTCCCACGCTTTGAACATTCTGTTAACATGCCCGTGGACAAATAACGTCCAAGGTGAACACCTGTGCTAGGTCAAATTTCACATGAACTTGCATTTTGTCACGTACAAAGCAAACAGGATGTAACTTGTTTAGCGTACATGTCATCTCACACGTGTATGCATGCATTTCGCTCTTCCCTGCCACCACAATGGTCAGATTATTTCACCTTCAAGTGTCCTCTGCGTCTTTGTCATTTTCTATTGCGCCTGTTGTCAAGTCAGATCAGCGCATTCCAATAAGCTCAAATGACATTCACCTCCTACTCCTCTGCCAGTTTGTTTTCTGTACTCGCTTCGACCAACATAGAACCAAGTTCTCATCACCGTTTACACGTTAAAGATCGTCTTCGGGGTAAAGTATCAGAAAAAACGCACCCTCGCTCTGTCATAAACCGACCTGTCGAAATAGCGATTGATCTATTGAGCACAGCCACCGTGGTCAGCGACAGGTTCGTTGAAACACACACCCAGCAGTATCGTCTCTCTCAACCACCACGCTTCATGAACATTATAAACAGGTAAAGAATTTTTTTTCAACATGTATGGCGTTAGGCCCTTTGTCAAAATTTCAAACATAGTTTCAAACAGGGGGCGTTAGCCCGAGTCCTAGAACACCGCGTACACGTCTCTATCGTTATTGGTTTGCGAAATAGAGCAAAAAGCCTAAAATCACGGTTTTACCTCAACATGGTTTTTCATTCCTGCTCAACACGAACGTCCTCGGCTTGAGGACAGCACGACGAAAAAAATAACACCTCGTACACGTCTCTAGGCTTATTGGTTCGTGAGATATCGGCAAAAACACAAAAAACACGCGTTTACCCCAAAATCGAGTTTACATTTTTTTTTAATATAACGAGTGGTCCATAGTTAAGAGGACGCCACCCCGAGTCCTTGGACCCATCGTACACGCCTCTAGCATAATTGGTTCGCGAGATATAGCAAAAAGTTTAAAATCACGGTTTTACCCCAACAAATTCTGTTTTCCTCATTCTCAAAAACTTTAACCTATTACCAAAATAAAGAGGGTTTCGAGACAAGCCATTTGACATGTCATAGGACCAAATCCGACCATGCATTCGTGAGATATCGGAAAAAGTCTAAAATCATGGTTTTACCCCAAAAAAGCCTTTTTCCCTCATTCTCAAAACTTTAACCTATTAATAACATATATATGGCTTCGAGACAAGCGATTTGACACGTCACACGTCCAAATCCGACCTTGCGTTCGAGAGATATCGGCAAACTTCCTAGGAAAGTAGGCGACTATCTGGTTCTCTCCTCACCAGCAAAACCCCTTCTTATAAATCATTTTTTTCAAAGAGCTCGCCCTCTTACAAAAATCCCAAGTGCGCATGCGTAAAAAACAAAAACAAAATTGTGGATTCATAGCGGCATCCAGCAAAACGCATCCGCTATATGAGCAACAACGTTTAAGTTCATTTTAGCAGCGCACCTTATACATGTCGCATTTGAAAAGAGACTTTCACTAAAAAATTACAATTTCACCCCCTAGTAGGGGTAGGTTTTATTTAGGGGTTAAAATGAGTGGTCAATTGGAAAGCCCCCGTCAGCCTGAGTCCAACGACACCTCATTCGTGAATCTCCGACCACGGGTTCGGGAGTTATCGGCTCGCATTGGGAGTAGAAGGGGGGGGGGGGGGGGGGCAGAACTCTCATCACCCCCCTACTTTTACTGTTCACCTCGGCTTTCCTGAATTGCGTCTGGGACCTGCCGTCCGTGCGCCTTTTAAGCTTGCGCTGGGTGAACCGTTTAAGATACTGGGTTAATCCGGGGCGTGTTGCTAGTAAATAATGAAATGAAAATCCACAGCCTGCTTCCAGTCTCCGACCGGGTCAGGAATGGAATGAATGAATCCCCTAGCTAGCGGCGAGGATATGAACTGTGCCGGCTGCCGAAGCCTGTCGCACTCCCCTGGGGCAATGATTAAATGAATGACATATGAAATGAAATGATAGTGGAGAGTGTTGCTGGAATGAAATTTTGACAGGGAAAACCGGAGTACGCGGAGATAAACCTGTCTGCCTCCGTTTTGTCCAGCACAGATCTCACATGGAGTGACCGGGATTTGAACCACGGACCCAGCGGTGAGAGGCCGGCGTGCTGCCGCCTTAGCCACGGAGGCTCTCTAGTAAATAATATTGTAAGTAATTAACATCAATGAGTTAGTAATGCATTCGTAATACTATCTTATAGCCTACATGTAATCACACACATTAACTTCATTAACCTGGATCAGAAGATCTTCGCCT
Source organism: Meconema thalassinum (assembly GCA_946902985.2). Classification (NCBI taxonomy): domain Eukaryota; kingdom Metazoa; phylum Arthropoda; class Insecta; order Orthoptera; family Tettigoniidae; genus Meconema; species Meconema thalassinum. Next base: position 1,060,846,366 of record OX336389.2, on the reverse strand, counting down.
AACGAACGAAATTTGTCGCCCCCCTTATTATTTTAAGTAGTAAAGTGTACTATTTGCAAGTGTGAATTTTAATCCAAATATTAATGTATAATATAGGCTACCACCCAAGATAATCATGGAATACACGTAGAGAAGAAGATATCCACAGATCAGCCTGCTACGCTGTGAAAAATAAGCACATATTTCAACGCGTATTAATGTGGCTACATTCCAAGCAGTCAGTGCAGCAGTCGGAAGCAGTCCACAACCAGATGTTTACATATTACAACATTTTAAACAGTTTTCGAAATAAAGTGATTTAAACGTTCGAGATTGGATAACCGACTCCATTGCTCAGAAAATGTGAAGTTTATGTGGTATTTCTTCCCCGTATTTCACTATGAGCTATCATAGAGACAGGGCCGTAGAGAGGGTGCGGTGGCGTTAGCGACGGTGCCGTTAGCGACCAACGGCCTCCTAGGGCATGAGGAACTGGTCTTGGCAGTTGAGTTACAGTACCATTGGCGTACAAAGAAATGCCGCCACGTTTTAAAGTAACATACGATGTGAAGCGAGTAAGATTGATAGAATATCTGTGCAACGCTGCGAGTGTAGAATATTGTATTTACAGTGTCTTTTACACTACCTTTTCTGAGACCTTTTAAAATCACATTGTCATTGTTAATATACATAAAATGTGTGCGCCTCTAGCTTAGTCTTATATTTACAATGTTTTTCCCTCTTCATTCTCATCCAACATCAGTAACTTACATACGACATAACCTCCAAAAATGTTAAACTTATTCATTATTTTTAATAACAAGTTTACCACTACGTTTGCTTACCCTTTTTTGTTGGCACACATCCACTATATCCCTCGTTTATAAAGTAAGGTTTACCTCTATTGGTTGAAATTAACCCCATAATTAACCTGACTGAATCTAAGTTAGACACATACAGAATGGCGAGTTATCAAACCAAATGTGTCCCACCATGTTGACTGCTTCTCGAGCAAGGGTTTTCCTACTATACTGGGAGCTGTCACAATTAGTCAACATTCCGTCGCCAACGGGGAACGAAGGACTACAGTATGAGAATTTATAGCTCGTCGCAAATGGGACACTTAATGTACACTTCGTGATCCGTCGCAAATGGAAATCGTCGCAAACGGGAAGACGCCATAGAGAGCGACGATGGGCTCTAAGACTTGAACTTCCAACTACCTTTATCATTAATCGTCCCGTGACCTTATCCCGGTAGTATCAAGTTGGTATTTCTTCTTTATAGATCCCCCCTCTCCAAATAATGTGTGTAATTCAGCACGTATATTCAATTTTATTATGGTGTTTGAAGCCATTTTCAATGTTGCCTTAGTAAACAACAGTTTGATGCTTTTCAGTCGATCAACACGATTGCACCCCAATGTGATGGGTTATTCCCTAATCCTGAAAAGAATTACATGAGATTAATAAATACACTTGGATGACCAGTTTCGATCGTCAAGCGATCATCATCAGATCCATTACATTTAGGCTCACATTACACGTAGGCCCACATTACACTCATCCAGATTAAGTAGCCTGTACATTACAATCTGAATTGACCATATACAACAACCACACATATTCACTCCAAACAAGCAAATTCCGGAGGTCAATCACCACTTCCAGTATCTTAACAAAACATCACATAGACTACAACTAACAAATATTGACGAGTTGCATGATCTTAACTAATATTGTAACTAAATTAGTGTATATATTGTAAACATTTTCACCCTTACTTTCAGACATAGATTGTATAGCCTAAATGTAATGGATCTGATGATGATCGCTTGACGATCGAAACTGGCCATCATTAATCTCGTGTAATTCCTCTCAGGATTAGGGAATAACCCATCCCTGCCTTGCCACAGGGCTGCCCAGAGAGGGCGAAATTGTGTGCGTTTGAACACACTCATAAGACGTAGGGGAGTTCATATGGCTGGGCATCCCGACTTATTTTACCCTCTCCTACCAATCGCACTACTTCAGACAGTCTGCCTAAGGTGAGAGGGCATAGGGTAGAGCAGGGCCTCTCAATCGCGTAAATTCGAACGCGTGCAAACCGAGGTGCACGGGTTCTGCGCACCAGCTCGGGGCGACTCGGCTAAGCTCGGCTCAATTTGGCACGGATGGTGTAGCGCGCTGCAGAGCGACGAAGCGTGCGTTGATGGACAGCTAGAAGGGAAATAGATAAGCACAAGGCAACAACATAATAATGGAGCAACCTTCTTTAAAGAAAGCAAAGACTTCCGAGAGTCCATTTAAATTAAAGTAAAACTTTTCCTTTTAGTCATGACGTCAAGCCAAATACAGTACTTTATCTGTCATACAATAATTACGTGGGCAAAGAAGAAAGCGTCTATTGAAATACACTACAACAGAGTACATTCAGACTAATATGGTGATATCATAGAGGACGCCACAGGGGAAGAATTAAGAAAGTTGAAAAATCTTGAAAAAGAGTATTCTGTATCCACAAATGTAGCAGTGTTTGGGGAAGAAACACACCGGAGAAGGTTTCTTTTTTTTTTCTTCGTGTGGCCTCCTGAGAGGCCGAGGGCAGGTCTTTCTAAGTGACGCCCGTGGGCGACCTGCGCGTCGGGATGAGAGATGGAATTGATGAAGGCGAATGAAACTGGGCAAGGATGTGGAAGGAAGTGGCCGTGGCCTGTCAGTAGGTACCGTCCCAGCATTTGCCTGGTGTTGAAAATGGGAAACCACGGAAAACCATTTCAAGGACGGCCGACGGTGGGGCTCGAACCCACGCGTCTACCGAGTCAGCAGAGAGCTTGGCCCCATGACCTAACGCTGCGCTTTAGCGCGCGTAGCCACTACTGTCGGTACCGGAGAAGGTAACGGAGGGGGAGAGAGAGGGGGGGGGGGGGACAAACTCAGGGAAAGAGAGTAGTGGGGATTTGCACCGTGGTCACCCTAGCAAAGTCGTATTTTGCACCTTGCACTGATGCATGCACCCTGGGAGGCCCTGAGGTAGAGAGTCACCGAAAATCAACCACTAAACTACGGTACTACTTCGGCCACTTATTATTTGAAGAAAAATTTTCAGCCGAAATCATTCTGCCAACCATCGTAAAAATACTCTGCAAGTACATAACAGTAGGTCAATACTCTACATTAGATGGCATAATCCTGTGCCAATCATATACAACAATACGTACGGTAGTACTTAGAATATGTAATCTACATGAAAGAAAATGTATCATTGTTCTTCAGTAGGCCCTGAATTATAGGTTATGTTATTGCATTGTTGTCTGGCTAACGACGTGAAGATTGTAGACCCTGAATGACGTCACAAAAGACAGAGGACGATCAGCCCATGTTATCAACTTAAAAGTTGCATTATACGTGAGAGAGTTCCAGTGCCTTGAAGAGGTCTGCCAACATGGTGACTTTGAAACATGGGTGGCAACAGTGAATATCAGGAAGGACTTGCACTATGAATCACCTTCTTTGTCGTGATGGGGTACAAATGGATACGTTACTTTGTTAGTAACTTATTCAAGATGAATTGGACTTTACATAAAGGGCGGAATGGTTGCAGCAGTTCGATTGGTTAGAGAGGATGCGAGAACTCGGTGCGTTCCAACACATTGGATGCCCCAAGTCCCAAGCATACATGTTCGCACAATTTCGACCTCTGTAGGGATCGCTAAAGTGGAATTGGAGACAATGTACATCGCAGATATTTTTCTTAGATATGATCAACAACTATGTTTTGGTGAGATCGCAAGATTGAGATTCGTAAGGCCTCCTTGTAAGACTGCATTGACTCAGCACCAATTCAAGTTGTAAAGGATTTATCCTTCACACCTCTTTCATAAAATCTGGTATACATAAAATCAAACTTCTTTCTACCTTCCAGTGCAACAGCTTTTCTGGTCTCTTGGGACTGAACCCTTTGATGCTTTGGACACTTCGTAAAGCATTGAGAACGAGCTAAACCGACCTCGTGTTATTAGCTGACAGATTAAAAGTCAAAATGGTAAGCGCTCTTCAAAGCAAGATTAAAGTTATGCTTTGAAGTGAACTAGCAATAGGCTGCGTCAAGATGAACCCAGAAGTGTTACCGAAGGACCTGCCAATCTTCAAATACGCTACTGCGGTGAAAGGCGATCTGGAATTAATTGTTTTCATTATGAACATAGAACGGTGATCTCTAAAATGTAAAAACTCGAATAAGTATTTTGTTATCAATTGTCACTAGTGGAAACTGAAGGATGATGTACTGAAAGGTCTGATAAAACGTATGGTTCCTATGTATGTGTTTGAAGAAGTGTGTGTACCATGTGTGATTATACAATGTACTGTAATTAACTAACATAACATCCCTAGTTGTTATTGTATTTTGTCGCAGCTCGTATTGCAAACGTAAGACCTGGAAGCATTTTTACGGCATGAACAGGAGACAGCTGTTTGACTGGACTGCCTCCAGGTGGTTGGCAACCTCAGGCTGGGATGTTTGTGTCGAGTGAGTGTTTCCCCTGGGAACTTGGCATCCTCTAGCTCACGTGGTGTTGTCCGCACAAACATGGCACACATCCTGCCCTCAGCAGTGGATTTGCAGAATGTTTCAAATCAATCAGTTTTCTTCTCGAGAAATAATCGCGAGGATTAATTCGATATGTACTCAAATCGGATCATTTATTATTATTATTATTAATATTAGTATTACATAATCACGGGTTAGCCCGGGGGCATTCTTAGTTACAGCTTGGTCCGGCTAAATACTCCCCCAAACATCACAGAGTTCATGCTCGGACGCGTTAAAGAGCCTCCTTCACTTGTTGAATGAGTTGAGTTTCTGTTCTTGATTAAAAAGGAAGCTTTGCAACATCGTGGTCATGTTGCCCCGTGTACTTGTGTGTGTACAATTTGTCTGATAACCTGTGCCACTGTGAGGTGTATACTAGTTAGTGTATTTGAAATTTGCCTAGGGACAACTGCTGAGGGCAGGGTGTGTGCTATGCTTGTGCGGATTTGGGTAGAAGGCGGCCGTGGCCTCAAGTAGGTACCATCCCAGCATTTGCCAGGAGTAGAAGTAGAGAAATCATGGAAAACCACTTCCACGATGGCTGAGGTAGGAATCAAACCCGCCTCTCCTCAGTTTTGCCTCACGAGGCTGAGTGTACCCCGTTCTAGCCCTCAGATCAGAATTAAACTTCAGGGCAGAGCCGAGAATCGAACCCGAACCTCCGTGGTGACAGCCACTAAGCAACGAGTCGGCGCGGCGTTTGAATGTGTTGAATCACAATCATTGTTAAGTCTTGTTGTATGACGAATTGGAATATTTTTCCCAAGGAGCTTACCCACAATGTATTGCTTTGCAGTTCAATGTAGGCTGCAGTTTGTCAGCGGGTGCATACTGTACGTAGGCCTAGGCCTAGTACTAACAGACTATTGTGAAGGGTTCTTGGTATAACACCACGGGGATTGTAGTCACTGCCTCAAGGTTCCACATCTGCTTTATCTCAATCGCCGGCTCTGTGTAGCCTACTTCGATACCTCAATAGCAGCTCTTGCATGGATGTTATGTGTATTGGTACATGCGATGCCTAGCAGTAATCCTGCTAGATTTTCCTCATTGATTACAGTATGTCTTGACGGTTGTTACTGACGGCAATATCTGTCACAACTACCGTATCCCAGTATTGTGTGTGTAAGTACTGGGAATCGTTTACATTTTCAGTACGGAACAAAGCTTTGAAAACATTTGTATTTCCAGGCCAGTTTCTGGTGGATAATGCTGTCAGGTACCGGCCACGGTGGTCAAGAGCACTAAAGCGCTACCTCGTGCCTCGCTGGCTTCGAGAGAGCATGCACCCGAATCCCAGCTCGGACGTCCTGAAAATGGTTTTCGTGGTTTACCATTTTCACCACCAGGCAAATGCCGGGACGATTCCTTTCAACAGGTCTACGGCCACTTTCCTTCCAAAATCCCTTCCCTGACCCTTCTTTAATGAGAACCAAATTGGTGGTCAACTGGGAGATCAGCATGTCGCTATGCCCAGTTGTATCTGCTGACAACGTGTGTTCAGTATCCAGACACCGTCCTTGTGACGGTAGAGGAATGATCCGTGAGTGAAGCAGAGCTGGGAGGATAAACACTTTTAAACAAGTAGTTCCGTGAAGAACTAAATAGCCTACTTTCATAAATCATACTGGTCTTACTTAGGACACGAGAAATGAAAACAAGATTTGAAAACAAAATTGCACGGCCGCAATTTTTAAATTCTCATAAAATTCCATTAAATTAGACGTCATTATATTAAGGCCAAATTTCACTGCGCTCGGATAAAATGCTGCGAGAAAAATCCATTTAAATATTTAAATTTCGCGTCGTCACCATGTTGGTTTTGTGCTCACCAGGTTATTGAATGATTCATGGGTAAACTTATGTTAATAGCCACTATCAACATACGAAATATCAGTTTAATTGCTGTAATAGATTCGTAGGTAATGAGAACCGTCTAAATATTTCGGATGGTCGCCATTTTGGATTGATATTTGTGTAGGCCATAGATTTATGTGCCATTGGATGGAGATTATTGGGTAGGTTCATTATTCAAACGTTGAGTTTGATTGCATGAATAGGACACAAGAAATAAAAACTGAATTTTAAAATTTTGCACAGCCGCCATCTTAGGGTTATCAAAACAATTGAGTTTAATTGGATGTCAGTAGATTAAATTTTATATAAACATTTACCGTACCAAGTATCACTGTGCTCGGAAGATTAGATCGCGAGAAAAGTCTATTTAAACATTTCAACTTCACTTGGCCGCCATGTTCGTTTTATACTTAACAGGGATATGAAAGTCACATAGATGAACTTTTAGTACCTAACACCCTTTATCACCGTACGAAATTTCAGAGTGATACCTGTTACTGTTAAGGAGATATAGAATGCTAGTGAAATATTTCGCGTGGCCGCCATGTTGGATGAGTGAAACGTATTAACATTTGAAAGGCACGGTCGAGGTTGGACGGGGTAGTAGTATCCACACACCGAGATTCATTGAAATCGCTTCGGCCGTTTAGATTGTATTAGGGGGCACCACATACACACGGTGATCTCATAAGCCTTTTTTTTTTTTTTTCATAAATGAAAATAGGCTAAGAAAGTAAACTCTAGAAATATTTTGTAATGGAACAAATGAAACAACGTATTCATTATTTAGTATCTAATAGACTACGTTTAAAATATAATTGCCAGCTACGGAAATAAATGTCAATATTTTATCGTAAGAATGTAGTTCAGAGATAATAATCAAAACGCCACTTAAGTTGGCGTGGCATTTTTAACGAAATCACATATAATAGCTTGGCAGCTAAAGGGTTAACATTCACATGTGAATAAATTTGGCCACCCTCTTCTTTTTATTTCTTTCAAATACGGTACTCCAATTTATTCCGAATAACAGTTGTGGCGTCATAATCGAAGCGCTCCACTCTCTTCTCTCACCCACACAGTGGATCCCACGAGTCGTTCATTCATGGTCGAGTTCACCCACGGGCTGTTTCCCTGTTTACTCCTCCGCTGTCTTAAAATACGGAAAGGGAGACATTCACCTTATCTTGTGAAATTGTTCTCTACCCTGCTTCAATCATCTTACTGACGTCTGCTGTAATAATAGCATCCCACTTGTGTCTTCACGAAGCCTACTCACCGTCCACAATGAACTTATAAATCTCAAATATTCCGGCGTGGACATGAAAAATATTGCCAGGTTTCTTCTTAATGAACCTTTGACCTATGGACACAAGGGTACAGTAGATAGTTTTAGATGTAAGTTTCATTCTTCCATCATTTTCATTAACACTCAAACCATTAGGAGTCGATAACCAAGATGTGGGGCCCCTTAAAACATCAATTATCATCATCATCATCATCATTATCATCATCATTGCCACCAACCGGAGACGGGATGGGCCTACTTTCCTTGTTTTCAGAGGTCCGCTCGCAACACTGCAACTCACCGCCAGATGACATGCCCCAGCAGACTAACACCTACAGAAGACGGAAGGAGGGGGAAGAGGGATCCCACAGGCCAGTCCACAGATACCCTCCCAATAACCCATAGAACTGCCACCGACGAAATAATGGCACGACAATAATCTTAGCTTAAGAAAAACATTTAATTCAAAAGTGAAGCAAGCACACATGTTAACATGAAAAGACAGGGGATTTGGTCAACATTAACAGACGTAACATTTATACGCTTAAACAAACCTAAATTCTTACAAAGGGTCTTAAAAACTTATGGATCGGGCCAAACAAACAATCACCCACAGGTGAAGTAATAGAAAAAAAATTACATGAAGCTTGAGGAGCGAAAGAAAAAAAATTTTATAAATAAAATCCAAGGAAAATCGGAGCCCACAAGGATTGGATTAACACTTACAACATGAAGTGATTTAATGAACCACAAACACTGAAAATTAGGCTCGACATTCAGTCAACCGTACCATGCCAAAAATCAAGGAGCTAAATAAAAATTAAGAGACCAAAATAACAAAAACAATTTAAAATTACTGCGGCACACGCAGGGAAACGTAAAACAGAAGTTAGAACTAAACCATAAATCAGCATGATTAAAAACAAGAACAAAAAAATTCAAGAACTACGACATCACTTTTGAACGCCGCGCCAGACGCCGAAAGACTCCTATCTAAGACGACAATGCATTCTGGCAAAACAAAAACAAACATGGCCACGAAACAGATGACTGCATGTCTAGCCGAATTACGGAAAACAATTACCTTTTAAAATTGAAGCTCCGCCAGAGAGAAATGACAATAAAAGAAAAAACTTTTAACAATAACTCGCACACACAAAGAAACAGAAAAAGGAAGCCACGGATCAAACACCAAAAAAAAACTAAAGACCAAAATATAGGCCACCTACGAGAAGAAAATGAATTACGCAATTAAAGGAAAATACCCCTAGAGAGCATTAAATAAATAAATAAATAAATAAGTTTAAAAAAATAAACTAGAAACGTGTCCCCAGAATTACAAACAAATTTTCACCTAATCAGTAAATACAATTAGGCCATGACGCCAGATAAAAAAACAATAATAAAGCATACTCGTTGTGAATGCACATAAATAAAATATATATTACCTTTTAACATACCTTAAATAATCCTTTTTCCAGAGACACTAAAGATAAAACAAACATAACCCTAATAAATAATTTTAAATAATGAAAACTGCCCAACATGGCTCCGGCTGGCACATGCAACCACGGACACCAAACATGTACAAGTTTTCTCCATTCCGGCGAAAATAAATTGCAGACCTTGCTTCAGGGGTGACAATTTCACTTCCTACCCACTGCGGTTCACATATTTTGTAATTTAATTCCATTTCTTGGTGAGGAGAAGCCTCCGTGGCTTAGGCGGCAGCTTGCCGGCCTCTCACCGCTGGTTCCGTGGTTCAAATCCCGGTCACTCCATGTGAGATCTGTGCTGGACAAAACGGAGGCAGACAGGTTTTTCTCCGGGTACTCCGGTTTTCCCTGTCAAAATTTCATTCCAGCAACACTCTCCACTATCATTTCATTTCATCTGTCATTCATTTAATCATTGCCCCAAAGGAGTGCGACAGACCTCGGCAGCCGGCACAGTTCATATCCTCGCCGCTAGATGGGGGCTTCATTCATTCCATACCTGACCCGGTCGGAGACTGGAAGCAGGCTGTGGATTTTCATTTTTTTTTTCTTGGTGAGGCGAGGGCCACTGGCCCCCGCCTCAATAGAAAATCAAATTCACGACCACTCAGTCCAATGCAGTCTTATCAAGTCACAGAAGACAACAACATGGCGCCGACAAGGAAGCCAGGCGCGCTGCATGCTAGGTATTTGGAAATAGTCCAATCACAGATTGACACATCATGTAACAATGTGCATATTATATAATCAATTTGGCGGAATATTTTATATATAGTCCTTTGTTTTAATGACGAAGATTTAATTGAAAATTTCACTTTTCATACAGACGAAGCTGCGCTCTGGTGGGTAGAGTTTCAACCTCATCGTCCGAAAAGTACCTCAGAAGGTGCTGACATCTCGAGCTCATTACCCAAAGCAAGACGTCTTAGCGGGCACTACAAATGGTAGGGGAAGGGTAGGGACCACATGTCCAACGATGCAGGAAAATGTTTGAGACAGCATGCACGGCTCAATCATCATCATCATCATCATCATCATCATTATTATATACATATCGTGTCTGAACTTGCTACACCGTGTATCTGGCAATGCGCTTCTTTTCCATTATTTTCCCCACACTAAGACAGACATCACAATAACAAAGTTTACCAGGCAAATTCCACACACACACAAGTACACGGGGCTACATGACCACAATGTCGCAACAACAACCATTGCTTTCATTACGATTAGTCACGCCTCCCAGCCTATGTAGATGTGCCGTCCAACAGAACTATTCACGTTAGGTACATTTTCCTATGACATTACATGGAGAACAAGTAGTTCCGTGAAGAACAAAATAGTCTATTTCCATAGCCTATATCCTACTGGCCTTACTTAGGACCCGTGAAATTAAAACTAGATTTTAGATTTTAAAAAAATGCACAGCCACTATGTTTAAGTTTACATACTGTTCCATTAAATTACACGTCAGTATATTAAGACTTGTATGAAGATATACTGATCGGGTCTAAGCTCTGTGAACCTGAGAGGAATGTGCATCGCAGACTATGAGAGGTGGTGGTGACGAGTGATGAGGTTTCTCGGTCCTTGCGTAATAACAGAAGCAAATACATTAGTCGGTGACTCACCCACTAATGCGCAACGCCACATTGGTTTCAGAAAAGACCCTATGTTAGCAGTATTGGAATAGACGAGAATGTCAGGTAACACGGCGGGCTGTCAACAGGCTTCTCAATTCTCGCCTGCTCCTTCTCTGCCTCTGCCCTTCATCCCGCAAGTTCACAGAGCTCAGAACCGAGCAGTACCTTGTCAAGCATCACAGCGCTCGGGCGATTAAATAGCGAGTAAATTCCATTTAAATGTATACACTTCGCTTGGCCGAAATGTTTGTTTTGTGATCACCAGGTTATTAAAAGTCCGATATGTGAAATTAAGTTAAAAGCCCCCTATCAACATACAAAATTCCAGTTTGATTGCTGCAATAGATTCGTAGATATTGAGAACCATCCAAATATTTCGGATGGTCACCATGTTGGATTGTTTTATAGGTAGGCCATAGAGTTATGCACCATTAGATGAAAATTATTGCGTAGGTTCATTATTCGAACTTTCACTTCGATCGCATGTTTAGGCACAAGAAATAAAAAATAATTTTAAAATCTCGCACAGTCGCCATCTTGAGGTAATGTAAACAATTGAACTAAATTAGATGTCAGTGCATTACAATGTGTATAAACATTTGCTGTACCACGTTTCACTGCGCTCGGTTGATTAAATCGCGAGGAAAGTCTATTTATATATTTCACCTTCGCTTGACCTCCATGTTAGTTTTGTACTAAACAGGTGTATGAAAGTCTCATAAATGGACTTCTAGAAGTACCCTTTATCACCATACAGAATTTTTGGGTGAAATCTGTTACTGTTACAGAGATATAGAATGCCAGTAAAATAATTCCCACGGCCGCCATGTTGGATCGGTGAATCGTATTAAAATATAAAAGGCACGGTCGAGATCGTACGGGATAGTAGTATGCACTTACCGAGTTTCATTGAAATCGTTTCGGCCGTTTAGATGTTACTAGCAACCCGACCCGGCTTCGCCCGGGAACAGTTATGAATGCATTACGCGATAAGCACTTTTTTCCAATGTCAATGAACAACGACCAATATCCGTTTTACGTCTCGGCATGATGGGTTAAAATCACTGACTGGACTATTAATTATATTATCATGGAGATGCATGTGCATCAAATTCTTGTCAGACGTAATTTAGGAATGGCGAGGTGCATGAAACAAAAATCCCCCTTCCGTCCAATCTTAACTTGACTGTGAATTTTGCAGAACGAAAAGTTCACAGGTGAAATGAAGAAAAGCCGAGTTGCACTTCCAGGACAACTCCAAACACAACCACTCTTCTCTAAAGTTTTTAACTCAACACGACTCGACAGTTTGCTGCTAGCTGTATCTGGGGCAATAAGTTCGTCCGCTAGCTAAGCTGTAACTGGGGTGTGGTATATTCTTTGGAATACACGTTTAGGTAGAGTTAGCAGTCTCTGCTCTTTGTTTTTTCTTTTTCACTAGTTCTTTCATTTCCCTTCTCGCAGAAACCAACAGTGACCCTTTATGTATTCCCTTTTCTTTGGATATGTGTTGATTTTGTATGTAAGTCTTTTTCAATAGTGTTTCCCTGCTAATTTTAACGGCGCTCCATGTGGCAACCTGACGAAGTTTTGGATTCAGCAATTTCAAGAATGGTTCCAAACCATTCAAGCAGATGTCGTCGTTGTCGTCATCTACCATCTCCATGAAGATTTTATTTAATGTGTCAAATTCTCATTGTATCGAAAATTTTGTTTCCCAATGTTTCCTACAGTGCTTAGCTTCTTATGTTTCCCCCTCCCTCCCTGCTTGTTCAAGCTCTCTGTGTGTTCAACTTTCTCGTTCACTTCTCGTCAGGACGTTTGAGTGATAAGTTCAATTCTCTCAATGAGGCTCATCTCCTTAACACATGAAGTAATTCAAAACGACGCCCTGTCCTAGAGTCGGGTCTAACGGCTGCAAGGATACGCCAACCTTCAATACACCATGAAAAGTTAAGTACACATCTTAAGTGATTTTAACCACCTTTTAAAAGGTTTTAAACAAATTCTGAATGCTCTTAATGAATTTTATAGGCAGTATTTGAATTGTGCAATCATTCTATAACTGACCCACGCGGGAACTGTCATGCTTAGCCCACTAGTCTCGCTACTAAAGTCATGAAATCTAGCATTTATTGTACTAAATAAGGGAATACCTTCCCTGCAACGTGGGATTCTGCTAAAACTTATAGCTGTCTAAAACTTAACTTTTTTCCTCCCTGGGATTTCTATTGCCCTATTCAACTGTAATTACATCTCTGAAATTTTCCATTCTCAATAGACTCTAAACTGTGAAAAACTGTACTCATTAACTTCAAATTATTTCTAAACTCCAATTCAAAGTGAACATATTAACAGCAATATCAAGACTCTATAACGCTAGAAACCCGTCAAAGGTTAACTCAGTGCATCTCCATAAACTGCAATAGAAACATTTTTCTCATGTTCAACAAATTTTAGTGCTACAAAACAGTGCCCGTTTAACGATCTCCCGCGTCGCGAATCGATGAGAGCAATAAAATTGGCCAGGGCTCTGATTCCCCATTTCCCATACTTCCAATTTCCTTTACTAGCAATTTAGGGTACCGTATGTTTAAACTTTTTTTTTTTAATTCAATGAGGCCTCGCCTATAAATAGGCGCCCTCCCACTTTTGTCAAGTATACCATTTATTCATTCTGTATAAATACTCATGCGGTTATAAACCCAGATTTTAATACGCTTTTTTCCTGCTACGTCCAGGAAGTTAGAATTTTCTAATGGTTACATTTCTACAATTAATTTGTGTAATCCAGGCTTCACAAAAAGTGACCTGTCCTATTTGAATTTAGCATCTCTTAATGTCTGTATAAATACTAGTGGTTATAATCCACTTATTAATATCATTTTTCTTCTCCTGCTGTCCCAGGAATTTATAGCCTGTTTGCTTGCTACAAAGGCATTCTAAAATCATTTTTTGAAATATTGGTATTCTACCTAACCAATCTAACGAAATATTAAACCAAATTATAAGTCATTTAGTATTGTTGTTATAGGTCCTAGACCTTTTTGTATGCAGAGTTCAAAAACCCTTGTAAGATTTTTTATTGTTTGTCATAGGTCTGAGACCTCCAAATTGTTTGAAAACACGAAATTCTTTCTTCAGCTCAAAATAGATCTGAGATCTAAATTATTATTGCTGTTTAATTTATTCACTTTGTTAAATAAATTCTTTATTATTTGTTTTTTCTACTTCTATTTCTGGAAGAGCTGTTAGGTAGGACCTTTCCTTCCCTATTTTTCTCTTGAATTAATTCTATATTCAAAGAAATAAGCAAAATCACCGAATGATAAGTTTACTACAAAATCAATCTCTTGTTGCGTTCAGAGCAATATTTCTGCTAACATCACTAAAAAAGTTTCTTTTAGCTATTATAGCTAATTCTAGTGAATTATTAAGGCAAGTATAGCTCGCTCAGCTAGCTTCCTACTTGTAGAGATTTTCACTCTGTCTTATAATAATACTGTTTAGAATTTTGGTTTTGTTCAAGTTAGGTTTGGATTTTTCATCCTTTCTAAACTTTTAGTCGGCACCCTGCTGGGTAAGAGTTTAGCCTTCCTTAAACGCAACAATTGGTTCTCTCTAACGATTTCTACTAATAACAATAAAAATATTGCTAAAAGCTCTAAAGGTGCTTTATCTCTGCCCACTCTGGGGGCATTTGGTCTTTCTGTCGGGGATCCGACAGTGGCGGGTAATAAAAATATCCCGGCTAATTTAAATCTTTTTAGCATTTCAGAGATCTTTCTAAAATCTCACCCTTTTGAAGGGAAAGTACATAAACCATTTTCATCTGGCATACCTTTGTTCGCCAGTGCACCACGTTCGTACAATATACCCAAATTCACTCTCGGGATGGAAAGAGCACTTATCGATAGCCTGCCGGTAACCTCAGCTCACTCTGCTCTCTCCGTTACTCTCGCTTAGGTTCCCACTTATCCCCTTCCTTGCACAAGGTTTGCGAACAATAACCACTTTTTCTACTATCTGCTTATTATTTGGCTTGGATTCTATTCCTCTCTGCCTAAGATAATTTCCACTCCTAAACCTTTTTCCTTGCCTTTTCAAATCATCTTCCCTCAGGTAGTGTCTGAGCTCAAGCTTAACCTACCAGGGTGATAGACTCGCCCCTAGCTATCTCATAAACTGTTGCCTCAGTAACTGAATGGAGATTGTTGGAAGAAATGAAAACGTAAAAACACTTATAGTAGGCGATGTATTGAAGATAGAGATATGCTCTCCTGGGCTTTTTTGTAGAACATTTCAAGCTGAACAATTCTTACACTCATAGTAGGCCTATATAGATATTTTTAGCGGTTTGCCCAGCGTAAGCTTAAAAACGCACGGACGCCAGTTTTTTTTACCTTTTCACTGAAATCGTTAGTGCTTGACTTCCTTTGGTCATAAATGAATTATTTTCTACAGAAACCTTCCTGGAGATATCCTTTACATAATGGTGAAAACCGCATCAAAATCCATTCAGTGGTTCTCAAGATTACCCGTGACATCCAAGAATCGGGGACTTAGTTTTATACTAAGTCGAGATTATACGGCAATCATTATAATTTAATATAATATAATCCCCCCTCCGTCCAATCTTAAATTGACTGAGAATTTTGCGGAACGAAAATTTCACAGACGAAATGAGAGTTGCACTTCCAGGGAACGGCGAGGTGAATGAAACTCAAATCCCCCTTCCGTCCATTCTTAACTTGACTGTGTTTCACAGGCGAAATGAAGAAAACCCGAGTTTCACTTCCAGAGAAACTCCAAACACAACCACCCTTCTCAGAAGTCTTAACTCAACACGATTCAACGGTTTGCTGCTGGCTGTGTCTGGGGCAATAGGTTCGTCCGCTAGCTAGGCTGTAACAGGGATGATAGACTCGCCCTTAGCTAGCTCGTAAACTGTCGCCTCAGTAGTTGAATGCACGTGGTTGGAAGAAATTAAAACGTAGAAACACTTATAGTTGGCGATGTATTGAGGATAGACATATGCTCTCACGGACTTTTTGTAGAACTTTTCATGCTGAACTATTCTTACACTCATAGTATTTAGATATTTTTAACGGTTTGCCCAGCGTAAGCTTACAAAGCGCTCAGACGCCAGGTTTTTCTTCCGACTTTTCCACTGAAATCGTTACAGAAATCATCCTCGAGATATCCTTTACAGAATGGTGAAAACCGCATCAAAATCCATCCAGTAGTTCTCGAGTTTACCCGTAACATCCAAGAATCGGGGACTTCGAATTATACTAAGTAGATACTAGGGACACTCACATACACACACTGACAAGAGATGATCTCACTGTCAGAAGCCTATTTTTTCATATATGAATAGGCCTATATGCTAGAAATGCTGGCAGGTGGCCATATATTGCCTAGGTGTGAACAAGCTGGAAGCTGTCACCACATTCACCACATCCGCATCCGTGTCACTTTCCCACGCTCTCCTGCTGCATCTGATAAATTTATCCCGGCTCTGCCAAGAAATTTAATGCTGGTCAGAGGACTGGAACGTGGTACACTCAGCCTCGAGAGGCAAAGCTGAGAAGAGGTGGGTTCGATTCCCACCTCAGCCACCCTGGAATTGGTTTTCCGTGGTTTTCCACTTCTACTCCAGGCAAATGCCAAGATGGTTCCTCACTTAAGGCCACGGCCATTTTATCCCCAATCCTCACCTGAATTACAATAATACACATACCATTACAGACACCACGTTGGACACACACACACACACGCCCAAGTACACGGGGCTAAACAACCTCGTGGTCCAAGCCTGTGACTGTTCCGGTCACAATGTTCCCAAACCCTTATTTGGTTGACTGCAAGAGAAGTCAGGTTAGGGTAATTTGTTCATACCATTTCTTTTCTTGTTCATCATCATCATTTAGGTTGTAGAATTTCATTTTATTTAGTGTATATATATCTTGTGTATCTCGGGGACTCAGTCAGGAATATTTCATTTAATTTGTATGGGAGATGTCAGTATACAAGACAGCGGATTGTGTAGGTAAGCTACAAGATGTTGCAACAGCAGGAAACTCTAGGCCAAATTTAGATTGGGCCGAGAATAACTTCCCTTGTCTTGAAGAAAGCTTTGTGTAAATTGTGTAAGGTTCTGATGTCAGAGAAGAGTTTCGCGCCACGAGTTGTAAGAAATATACATGGGTTCGAGATTATTGGTGTATTTTGTATGGGTTGGAGGGTATCATGACCCTGGCGGAGAAAGACGAAAACATGTGTTTACAAGATGAGCGGTGGGTTTTTCGTCAAGCGGGGCTTCACTTCTATTGTAGCGTCTGATTGGAAAGGTCGCGTTCTCGTAATTTGGCGTAGGCCTATTTGGAGAAACAGTTTTGTTGAAAGCATGGCTTGTGAATGTACTCGAAACGGCTACATATCACAACGATGTTATCTCTGTTAGCACAATTCAAGTTGGGTACGGAAGCACATTCATTTCTCTCGCAGAGATGTGGCTATGTAAACCAGTAAACATCTCTAACCTCAAACCACGTGTGGAAAATCTTAGAAATGCTGGGGAGAACTGATCTATCGAGCATGTCTCGTAGATTATCTGCTAGATCGTCGATGAGTGAGTAACAAACATCTTTATATTCCAACATTCATTTTGGGTCACATGTTTTCGTCATTGCCGAGGAGAAAAGATAGTAAACCATAGTCTGTTCGACGAGAGTCCCCGCCATATGTTTAAAGTTGATATTAATACACATATTTTGAAGGTTATAATTAGTTTTCTTTATAGGGAATTACACCTAATAGTTGAACGCCCAAATGATACCAGTTAGGTTGACCAAATGTGTGTCCAACACTCCACGACCCTGCCATTTCAATTGTGTGGTATATGATGAAGTACTTCCGATCAAAAATAGGAGGATGATTTTGGGAAGTTTTAAATCAGTCGCCCAAGAAGGGCTGGTAAAAAGTTACAACATGGCGCCCAACGTGGGGCAAGAGTAGGGAAACCTAGCAGGTATCATTAGGGCACATATGCACACAGCCGATAGACACCTTAGGAGTATTAGGGTTCACAGTAATTTGTTTTGTTTTAAGGGACACTGGGACTGAAATTTTAGTGAAATTTGTGGAAAATGTCGATTTTCGGTTTTTTCCATATTAATACACCCCTATCCCCTGCGGATAATATAGCAGTGTTTTATCCGAATTCCGCCATTTTTAAAGCCCTGGCGTAGCTTTAAAATGCACGGTGTGTCCTTTAAACGCCCCAGCACAGTAAGTGTCCTGAAGGTTCTGAGTCTTGGTGTTTCTACAATCGAAGTATCGCAGCTGGTATAACACCACAGAGTCATGACAAAATGGCTGTAGAACTTTAAGAACCCTTAGTTGTCAAGATTATGCTGTTTATCAAAGGCTGGCATCAGATGAGCTACTATCCAGATGCATCCGTGGGGCTACTGAAAATCAGAATGAGTCTCTGCATTCTGTTATCTGGAGGAAGTGCCGGAAAGAGATTTTTATTTCACGGAAGATACTTGAAATTGCTGTTTGGAATTCTGTAACAGAATTCAACATGGGGTGTAGTGCAACAACAGAGTTGAAATCAGGAATAAGACTAACTTCAGTATCTCATGTCACAGCACAAACACTTGAAAGATGTGACAGTCGCAGGAAGTATGTAAGTCCGCGGTCATAATTGGAGAAGCGAAAGCATGTCGACGGAAGGTGAAACTGGCAGAAATGAAGGAGGAGGCTGCAAAACAGAAGAAGGAGGGTGTCACCTATGCTGTAGGACAGTCCTAATGTCATTGGTAAGCTGAAACCTTGTAAATTGTGCATCATTTTAGAAAATTGCTGTTTTCTCGGATTCACTTTTTCAGGCATTCAAAATGTTACTCGCGTCATAAATCTTATGATATTGCTTTCAAAATGGGAATTTATTATCTTCATTGCAATGACTATAAACCTGCGGATCGTTTTTTAGATTGCACTTTTGGTTTGGCTGCAAAAAAAATTCAAACTGGAAAAAATACGATTTTTTTGTAGAAAAAAACTTGGAGATGGAAAAAAATTAATTTCTTGACACTCATTAATGCAATTCAAAATCGGATCCGTAGGTTTCTTCCAATTGTTATAGTGCAATAGAATATTACCTAAAAGTTACACTATCTTGTTTTTTTTAACGCGGCTGACCTTTATAAAACTTGAATAATTAGCACAATAAATGTACAAAATAATTAATATCTAGAGAACTAATCAACTTACAATGCTCGCATTTCCCAAAGTGGTTTATAATATGACTATTCATAACCATATAAAATTTCAAAGCTGTACCTCAGTTTATATAGAATTTGAAAATTTCAGTCCCAGTGTCCCTTAAGGGGTATGTCCACATCAGACAATTTAGAATTAAGGTCAAGGGTTGTGTGTAAATCAAACAGTAAAATGTCAGGTAATCAGGAAACTGGGGGAAGTGGCAGTGAGGAAGATGTGGAAAAGACAGTGGGAACATATGTTACCATTGTTACTACTGAGTCGCAGCTGATCGCTGAAGGTAGTAACTTAAATGTAAATGGGGGGGTTATGAACGATAGTTTGATCCAAATGCTACTGAGTGAAATAAAAGAGATTAAGAAGCAAGGAGAATCTATGAGTAAGGAAATTAAGGAGCAGGTAGGCTCTGTAAATGAGAAGGTAGAGTCAGTGACCAAACAGATAGTAGAAGTGAAGGAATTTGTAAGTAAGGAAATTCAGGAGAGCAACAGGGCCACGAACACAAGGATAGAGAGTCTCAGCAAAGAAATACGGGACCATAAGTCTGTCCTTAATAGTAGAATGGAGAGTATGAACCTGGAATTAAGTGGGAAAATTAGCAAACAGGGAGAGGAAATCAGGGCAGAAATGCAGGGGAATCAGGCTGGGATCACAAGTAGGCTAGAAGGAATGGAAGGCCATCAGAACCAGCAAGATGTGGAAATAACGAAAATTAAGTCAGAGATAGCTAGTTCAAGGGCAGAAGTACAGAATGTAACGGGAAAGTGTGATGAGATATGCAACACTGTAAGTGGGAATAAGAGGGAATATTTAGATAGAGTAGGTGCCGTTGAAAATAAGTTGGGAGAGATTGAGGGTCTGAGAGGGAAGCAGGTGGCATTGACTGAGAAAAACGAAAAGCTGCAGGAAGAGCTGATAAAGGTCAGGAGAGAGTTGAAAGAGCGACCGATGAGTCAAAGGGTTGTGATGCCATCTAGTTTGCTACTCAGGGACCCTGGTCTGCCACAATTTAACTCAAGGCAGTTCAACCCTATGGAGTTTTTAAAAACCATTGAGAAGAAATTCAGCAAGGATCTAGAAGACGGGGTTGTCGAATGGGAAACAGTGTTGGAGATCTTGTCTAACTCATTTCAAGGGGATGTGAAAGCATGGTTCCAAATATACAGGCCTAACATGAATAGTTTAAGGGAATTCAGGGATAAATTCAAAGCTAAGTTCTGGGGGGAGGGGGTACAGTCCAGGGAAAGGGAAAAATTAACTTTTGGGAAATATAAGGAGAGAGAAGGGGTATCCCTGACAGAATATTTTTTGGCACATGTACTTATTTGGAAGAATTTGGATGGGCTGACCTCTGACAGTGATGTGGTTAGGGTCATGTTGAAGCACTTCCCACCTAGAATTCAGGAGGCAGCTTGTATGCAGAAGGTAAGGACGGTAGAAGAGTTGGAAGAGCTTCTTACGAGCTTTGACGTTTTAGGCAAGCAGCACATGGAGAGGCCAGAGGTCAAACAGGAATTTAGGGGCAATAGGGGGAATAATCAGGAGTTTAATAGGGGTAGATTTAATCAGGAGCAAAGAGATTATCAGCAGAGGCAGGAAAACTATCAGAGAGGTGGGGGGCGTCAGGATAATTCACAGCGACAGGAAGGTAACTATCAGAGAGGTGGGGGGCGTCAGGAAGGTGGTAACGAAAGAGTACAGGTGAACCAGAGGAGACAAGAACAAGGTGGTCAAGGAGCTTTAAACTCCGAACGGGCTGTGCAGGGAGGTCAGTCAGGCAGTCCGTAAGAAATGAAGTCAAGCAGTGTGTTATTGTGGGTGAGGAGGATTTTATGCCTATGAGTCGGGAGGATCTGCTAGCTGACCAGCAGGAGTTCTCATGTATCGGGGAGAAGGAGGCTTTTATGTCAACTGTTGAGTTGAGCATACTAGGTAAGAGAGTGCAGGCATTGGTGGATTCGGGGAGTGAGAGAAGTGTCATCAGTAAGGGATTTTATGATACTTTAATCAAGGACGGTGGTAAGTTGGAAGAAATTCCAGTTAAGTCGACATATGTGGTAACTGCTGTTGGTAATAAATCCCAAAGAGTGGGAAAGCAGGTATTGTTGCCCATGAGGTTTGGTAATGAAGTTGACCACAAGACTTGCTTGGTAATTCCTAACCTAATTCATGAAATGATTTTGGGGATAGACTGGCTTAACGAGCATAGTGCTGTTATTGATTTTGACCGGGGTGTCATCAACTTTGTGAGGGGGAATATAAGCCAGGAGATGAGAATGAAATGCAAGAGTGTAGATAAGACAGTAAAGGCATGTGTTACTGAGGTCACTGTAGGGGATATGGCAGAAGGTAAGGCTGACGATGAGGAGGAAGTTGTGGATTTATGTCACATTGCTGTGGAGGGTGATAAGTGTGATCAACTCCAGCAGGCTGTGGATAAGAGTGGTTTAAGTGTTGAGGAGAGGGATAAGTTGTTAGAGGTTTTAGAGCTAAACCAAGAAGTTTTCAGTGACAAGCCAGGGCTAACACATGTCTATACGCATCAGTTCGAAATTGTAGATCATTCTCCATTTTCAGGACCCAAGTACCCGATACCTCACAAATTTGCTGATGCTGTGGAGAAAGAAATAGGCATTATGCTGAATCAGGGTATTATTGAGCCTTCAACTAGTGCATATCTGAATCCCTTAGTTGTGGTTGGGAAGAGTGATGGCTCGGTCAGGTTGTGTATTGATGCCAGGCAGCTCAATTGTAGGATATCTGGGGACCAACAGAGGCCAGAATGTGTTGAGGAACTGGTTCAGAAATTCAATGGTAAGCAATGGTTTTCCACTATGGATCTGAGTGCATCATTTTGGCAGGTACCATTGAGAGAACAGGACAGGAAGTTGACTGCGTTTAGCTTTAAGAGTGGTTTGTACCAATTCAGGGTCGTTCCTTTCGGAACAAAGACCAGCAGTTCAGCGTTGATTAGGGCCTTAAATCTAGTGTTAGGGAGGGACACACACGAGTTTGTGACAATGTACATAGATGATTTAATTGTTGCATCTTACACATTAAAGGAACACCTGGATCACTTAGACATTGTTTTGGGGAAATTAAGGGACGGGGGATTTACAATTAAACTTAAGAAGTCTCTGTTTTGCACAACATCAATCACATTTTTAGGGCATACTATCACAACACAAGGGGTGTCTCCCGAACAGTCACGATTAGACAAGATTCACAACACTGCTACACCACGTAACGCCAAACAATTGAGGTCAATATTAGGGGTTTTCAATTATTTTCGTAGATTCGTAGTTAAATATTCCTGTCTTGTAGAACCGTTTAGGGAATTGCTGAAGCAGGGTACTAAGTGGGTATGGACCCAGGTGCACGATGAGGCTTTTAAGGAGTTGAAGAGAGGCTTTGTAGAGACTGTCATGCTTAGGTATCCTCGTCTGGATTGTCCCTACATTTTGATGACTGATGCGAGCATGCAAGGCATCTCAGGCATTTTGTGTCAGGAGGATAGTGAGGGCAATCTAGGGATTGTCTCATTAGCAAGCAGAGGGCTAAGCATGGCGGAGAAGAGATATACAATTACTGAAATAGAGATGTTAGCAATCGTATACTCTCTAGGGAAGTTTAGGAGTTATGTGTTGGGCAGTAAGTTGCAGATACTGACTGACCATCATGCATTACTTTTTATTGGATCCTGCAAGCTCACTTCGAACAGGATGTCAAGGTGGATATTGGCTATAAGTGAATATAACTTTGAGGTAAGGCATATTAAGGGTACTGAGAACATTGTGGCTGACTTCATGAGTAGAAACATTGGGGGTGATGAGGGTCATCAGGTACTGGAGGTACAGGAAGGTGTTGTTATCTGCGTAACCAAGGTAAGCGAGTGTGATTATGAGATACGCTGCTTAAGGAATCTGCTTGTAGAGCAGGAGAAGGATAAGGTCTTAGGTGATATCTTGACTCAGTTGAGAGGTATGGATGTGGATAGTAGAATTAAGGTTGGAAAGTATTGGTACAAGTTGGAGTGTGGTTTCTTGGCTAGGCTGTGCCATGAAGGTGCCTGGAGAGTGTGTGTGCCAAGCTCATTGCAGGTAACGATGATTTGGTATCATCACAAGGCTTTAGGGCATTTTGGATCAAGCAAGGTTCTTTTTGCTGTTCAGCAGCATTTCATTTGGAAGAACATGGGAAGGCAGATTAGGAAAGTTCTGGCAAGTTGTGACTCGTGTCAACGGTGTAAATGCCCAACGAGGTTTCTTGAGGGACCTCGGCAAATGGTGATCACAGAAAAACCAAGGGATTTACTCTGTGTCGATCTGTATGGTCCATTGGTTAAAGCTCAGTTTGGATATCAGTATATCTTCGTGGTTGTTGACGCATTCAGTAAACTCGTCAAACTGTATCCCCTGAGAAAAGCGACCGGGAAGGGTTGTGTCCTACAGATCACTGATAAGTATGTACCTGAGTTTGGGGTGCCTCTCAGGATACTATCAGACCACGGTAGTCAATTCACCTCAAAGATCTGGAAAACCAAGTTGAGTGAATTGGGTATCAAGCACATATTCTCATCTATTCGATATCCTCAAGGGAATTTGTCCGAACGAGTTATGAGAGAATTAGGGAGAGTATTTCGCACCTATGTGAGCAATCGCCACAATGCGTGGTTCTCCAAGTTAGGAGATATTGAACGATGGTTCAATAGTACGTTCCATGAGAGTGTAAAATGCACTCCCTATGAAATTCAGTATGGTAGGAAGCCTACCAATGAGCTTGCTAGAATGCTAGGTTTGGTCACGGGAGAGGAGATTGGGAAGGATGTTTGTATCCAGCTGGCTAGGGACAACTTAATCAAGGCAGGGAATAAGCGTAGGCGCCAGCAGAAGCGGGTAAAGTTTGATTCTTTTGAAGTAGGCGATCAGGTGCTTCTGAGGGTTCCATATCCGTCTTCAGCTGTAGATAAGGAGATAGGGAAGTTTTTTCATCTATTTCAGGGGCCTTTTAAGGTGGTTAAACGTATTGGTGAGTGTGCCTATAGTTTAACGGACCAGGATGGTAAGTCTGTCAGTACACATAATATTAGGAATCTCCGTAGATATCACTCTGTAAAATAATATGGCATGGACTCTTAGAGAATCAGTCAACATAACGTGATGGCATGACAAAACTCAAGAGATGTGACGAAGAATGCTAACCAGCAAAGTGGCATCGAGTGTTAGATGGATAGATGGTATGATAAGGCCTGTGCAGGCAAATACCATGGCTTGTGAAGCGATAGGGTCTCATGATGAGACGAAGAAAATGAAGTGGTAGACCTAAGACACTTGAGAGAAATCAGTGAGGCTAGGAAATGGACACAATAAGACATTCGAGAGAGTGAGAATGTGTGAAAATTTGACAAGTGTGTATGTATATATGTCTTCCAGGGTTTATTTATGTAATAGTGTAATTCTTTGTGTTTTCAGTGCGTTGCTTGTTTGAGTGTTTGTGATCCACACTTGTTTCACCCGTGTGAATCACATGGGGGCGTATTGTGACTGTTCCGGTCACAATGTTCCCAAACCCTTATTTGGTTGACTGCAAGAGAAGTCAGGTTAGGGTAATTTGTTCATACCATTTCTTTTCTTGTTCATCATCATCATTTAGGTTGTAGAATTTCATTTTATTTAGTGTATATATATCTTGTGTATCTCGGGGACTCAGTCAGGAATATTTCATTTAATTTGTATGGGAGATGTCAGTATACAAGACAGCGGATTGTGTAGGTAAGCTACAAGATGTTGCAACAGCAGGAAACTCTAGGCCAAATTTAGATTGGGCCGAGAATAACTTCCCTTGTCTTGAAGAAAGCTTTGTGTAAATTGTGTAAGGTTCTGATGTCAGAGAAGAGTTTCGCGCCACGAGTTGTAAGAAATATACATGGGTTCGAGATTATTGGTGTATTTTGTATGGGTTGGAGGGTATCATGACCCTGGCGGAGAAAGACGAAAACATGTGTTTACAAGATGAGCGGTGGGTTTTTCGTCAAGCGGGGCTTCACTTCTATTGTAGCGTCTGATTGGAAAGGTCGCGTTCTCGTAATTTGGCGTAGGCCTATTTGGAGAAACAGTTTTGTTGAAAGCATGGCTTGTGAATGTACTCGAAACGGCTACATATCACAACGATGTTATCTCTGTTAGCACAATTCAAGTTGGGTACGGAAGCACATTCATTTCTCTCGCAGAGATGTGGCTATGTAAACCAGTAAACATCTCTAACCTCAAACCACGTGTGGAAAATCTTAGAAATGCTGGGGAGAACTGATCTATCGAGCATGTCTCGTAGATTATCTGCTAGATCGTCGATGAGTGAGTAACAAACATCTTTATATTCCAACATTCATTTTGGGTCACATGTTTTCGTCATTGCCGAGGAGAAAAGATAGTAAACCATAGTCTGTTCGACGAGAGTCCCCGCCATATGTTTAAAGTTGATATTAATACACATATTTTGAAGGTTATAATTAGTTTTCTTTATAGGGAATTACACCTAATAGTTGAACGCCCAAATGATACCAGTTAGGTTGACCAAATGTGTGTCCAACACTCCACGACCCTGCCATTTCAATTGTGTGGTATATGATGAAGTACTTCCGATCAAAAATAGGAGGATGATTTTGGGAAGTTTTAAATCAGTCGCCCAAGAAGGGCTGGTAAAAAGTTACAAGCCCCTCAAATGAAACAGCAGGAAATATCCTTACTATAGTCCTGAGGGACAAGGAAACGATCAGAAAGCATTTCACATTTCGCGTTTACTGTACTTGACATATATATATATATACGCCTAAGATATCGCCATTAGCATTGTGTGTGTGTGTGTGAGTCGAGACTTCGCGACGTGGAAGGAGTGCACTGCTACATTCTATAATTATATAAGGCGTGATCAAAAAGTTTCTGTTTGAGCGCGTAGCCGCAGCGATACCACGGACCAGGGCGAATAAATTAATAAGTAGTGGAACGTCCATATGACTCAATGGTTATAGAGCTCATAGAGCGCAGCTCGCATTCAGTCGGCCGTGGTTAAGATGAAGTAGTCATGAATTTCGACACCACGCGCCGCAACGAGCGTGTGGTCTCAGCAGATGACGGCAGTCAAGCAGTGATACATTACCGCACGCAAATTGTACTTACAATAAAAATACGTTTTAACTACAAAATTATATCAAGTCCCTGCTGAGAGACATTTTGGACTTATACGAGGTTTGAGCAGTGACGATCATCCTACTTGTACCAACTTCTTTCACCTCCATTTGCTCCATTCTACACACATCAAAAAAAGTTTTGCATCACCTCGGTTCCAAGAGTTCCGGAACCGTTAAATACAAAGGGAATAGAGATCAACACAAACAACATTTCAGCTCGTTTTATTGCTCATGAGACCCACACATTGCATGTTGTACCATCATACAGCTAGACTTTCAGCATTTGTGGTCCAGATTGCAGTACACACCACTACCTCTAATACCCAGTAGCACGTCCTCTTGCATTGATGCATGCCTGTATTCGCCGTGGCATACTATCCACAAGTTCATCAAGACACTGTTGGTCCAAATTGTCCCACTCCTCAACGACAATTCGGCGTAAATCTCTCAGAGTGGTTGGTGGGTCAAGACGTCCATAAACAGCCCTTTTCAACATATCCCAGGCATGTTCGATAGGGTTCATGTCTGGCGAACATGCTGGCCACTGTAGTCGAGCGATGTCGTTATCTTGAAGGAACGCATTCACAAGATGTGCACGATGAGGTCGAGAATTGTCGTCCATGAAGACAAATGCCTCTCCAATATTCTGCCAATATGGTTGCACTATGGGTCGGAGGATGTCATTCAGGTATCGTAAAGCCGTTTCGGAGCCTTCCATGACCACCAGTGGCGTACGTCGGCCCCACATAATGCCACCCCAAAACATCAGGGAACCACCACCTTGCTGCACTCGCTGGACAGTGTGTCTAAGACGTTCAGCCTGACCAGGGTGCCTCCAAACACGTCTCCGACGATTGTCTGGTTGAAGGCATATGCGACACTCATCGGTGAAGAGAACGTGATGCCAATTCCGTGGGGTCCATTCAGCATGTTGTTGGGCCCATCTGTACCGCGCTGCATGGTGTCGGGGTTGCAAAGCTGGACCTCGCCATGGACGTCGGGAGTGAAGTTGCGCATCATGCAGCCTATTGCGCACAGTTTGAGTTGAAACACGACGTCCTGTGGCTGAACGAAACGCATTATTCAACATGGTGGCATTGCTGTCAGGGTTCCTCCGAGCGGCAATCCGTAAGTAGCGGTCATCCACTACAGTAGTAGCCCTTGGGCGGCCTGAGCGAGGCCTGTCATCGACAGTTCCTGTATCTCTGTACCTCCTCCATGTCCGAACAACATCGCTTTGGTTCACTCTGAGACGCCTGGAAACTTCCCTTGTTGAGAGCCCTTCTTGACACAAAGTAACAATGCGGACGCGATCGAACTGCGGTATTGACCTTCTAGGCATGGTAGAACTACAGACAACATGAGCAGCGTACCTTCGTCCTGGTGGAATGACTGGAACTGATCGGCTGTCGTACCCCCTCCGTCTAATAGGCCCTGCTCATGCATGGTTGTTTACATCTTTGAGCAGTTTTAGTGACATCTATGAACAGTCAAAGGGACTGTATCTTGGATACAATATACACAGTCAACGTCTATATGCCGGAGATCTGGGAACCGAGGTGATGCAAAACTTTCTTTGATGTGTGTATATACCGTGCATAAGCCTACCAGTGAAAGAGGTCCTTTCTTCTCAAGCTGATTATGAGGACGTTATTGACAATAAGCTTTCTTCCCTTAATGGATACGGTCAATGGCGAGAAATGAAATAGGCCTACATAAGAGCAGAGAGGTGAAGGGTTACATTTGTGAGCAGATTAAGGAAACGATTACACTGACAAGACATTGAACTCGAACTGGATCACATAAACCTGTCAGTTAATGATGACAGTTCTGGGAGAGCAGGTGATAACGTTGTTTATTATTAAGTGTGGCTACCTTATTCACACAGCAGCAAATAAGATTGTGAAATGTACTTCCTGCATTAGGTCATTGGAAAGTGATTCCGAAACATATAATGCTGTTAGTGATGTAAGTATCCTCTCCAAGCTGAGAGACTTCGGCGGAAGTGAATCTAAATTTCTCAAATACCCGTCCTTATCTTTTATTCACGTGATGAAACGTGTAAATGCAGTAACATGGACTACAACGACTGTGATAGTGATGCAACGTTGTGTATCTTACCCTCTTCAGACCATGCTAAAGGAAATACTGATCTCAAGGTTGCATGGGGTAAGCAGAAATGTAATGGTGCACCAAAGAAGAAATTAACATTTTTTCGTAAGTACAGAGACAGTTCTAGTATTAAAATTAGTAGTTTGCACTCCAGTTCTCGATAATGGAGGCATGAGACAGTCAAGATTGATCCAACATAGGACAATCAAACATTCTGAGTAATTGAATAAGGAAGGCTGTTGATTTCCTTGCGCTTAAAATGGAAAAGAGAAATTATTTTACGAGTTCCATGTTCGGATACAACAGCTTTAAAATAATACTAGGTGGCCCGTGCAAGAAATAATCTCGCATGTGTATAAACCACCTGCCCGGCTTCATTGGTATATGACACAGTTCTGGAAGGGGCTATCATCTTGTTTTCTGATTAACGCACTGTTTTAAACAAATTGTAGATGATTACGAAATCAGAGTTCAATTCGTCATTGCTGCGGTAACTCTCTTTCTTCTGA
This sequence comes from Meconema thalassinum, assembly GCA_946902985.2. Lineage (NCBI taxonomy): Eukaryota > Metazoa > Arthropoda > Insecta > Orthoptera > Tettigoniidae > Meconema > Meconema thalassinum. The sequence goes on along the minus strand of OX336389.2, from coordinate 1,060,817,411 downwards.
AAGCTTATTTATTAAGATTGGTTACTTGTGAGCGCCCGTGTGTACTGCTCGAGTCTAAGCTGCGTGAACCTGAGAGGAATGTGCATCGTGGACTATGAGAAATGGTGTTGACGAGTGATGAGGTTTCTCGGTCCGCGCATAGTACCGAACCAAATACATTGGTCGGTGACTCACTGACTTATTCGTAACACCACACTGGTTTCAGAGAAGACCCTATGTTAGCAGTATTGGAATAGACGAGAATGACATGTAACACGGCGGGCTGTCGACAGGCTTTTCAATTATCGCTTGCTCCTACCCTGCCTTTGCCCTTCATCCCGCAAGTTCACAGAGCTTGGAACCGAGAGACTACGCGCCAGGTTTTACTGTTATGCGGGCTGGACGCGACACAGTTCTGACAGGGGCTATCGTATTGTTTATTTGTTTAAACGCATTTAAATAAATAAATATATATATATATATATCCGTTGACATTTCAAGAAATGCAAGATTTTTCCTGTTTTATTGAGACGATTTGGAAGATTTTGGCACAAACCGCACCTTCTAACTCCCTCTGTTTTAGGAGCTTGAGTTTTGTGAAACATGCACCTTAATGTATTATATAATAGTCGTTTAGTTGCAAAACCAGATACATCACAAAAAAGAAAACTTTTCAGGAGACAAGAAAAACGTTTCATTCCAATCTCGGGCTTCTATAAATATATGTATTTGTTTAAACGCACTTTTTTTTAATGTGTTGTATGTGCCCCTTGTGAACAGACTACCCACTTGGCTCTAGTGCTATGCGAGCACTGCCGGCTGGATCGCAACACTCCTGGTTGCTTTAAACTGCCTGCCCATTCGACGATTACAGCATTGGTTTGAGCGTACAACCTCGTTTGCAAATAAAGGCGCTAGGAAGCAGCACCAAGGCACTGTGGCAGACATAAGTTTTGTATTGATGTTAATGGAGCAGTTGTGTTTGTAATGTATTCTGAATTATTTTATAATGCTGTACTGCTGCGTGCCCTTTTGTAAATCAGAACAGGGCAAGTTAGAATACTTGGGAATCTCATTTCATGAGATACCATCGGACAATTCACTGCGTGGGATGTGGTTACGTGCAATTTCCTGAGAAGGTGACGAAGGGGAAGCAAATAAACAAATAAATAAATACATACCGGTACTTGAATGAATGATTGAGTAAATACGTGAGACAATAAAGATGTAAGTAAATAAATATGTAAGTGGGTAAATATGTAAGTAAGTAAATAAATAATTTAAGAAATATGTAAGTAAATAAATAAGTGAATAAATAAGCAATAAATAAGTAAACAAATAAATAAGAAAATAAATAATTAAATAAATGTGTAAGTAAATAATTAAATAAATACGTGATTAAATAAGCAAGTAAATAAGTAAATAAATAATTAAACAAATAAATAAGAAAATAAATAATTAAATAAATAAGTAAACAAATAAATAATAAAATAAATAAATAAATGTGTAAGTAAATAAGTAAATAAATATGTAAATAAATAAGTGAATAAATAAGCAAATAAATAAGCAAATACATAATTAAACAAGTAAATAAGAAAATAAATAATTAAATAAATAAGTAAAAAATAAGATAATAAATAATTAAACAAATAAATAATAAAATAAATAATTAAATAAATAAATGTGTAAGTAAATAAATATGTAAATAAATATGTGAATAAATAAGCAAACAAATAAGTAAGTAAATAATTAAACAAATAAATAAGAAAATAAATAATTAAATAAATAAGTAAAAAATAAATAAGAAAATAAATAACTAAATAAATGTGTAAGTAAATAAATATGTAAGTAAATAAATAAGTAAATAAATAAGCAAATAAATAAGTAAATAAATAAGTAAATCAATAGATATGAAAATAAATAAGTTAATAAATAATTAAATAGCTAAATATGTAAGCAAATAAAGACGTAAATAAAAAATAAGTAAATAAATAATTAAATAAATAGCCTATATATGTAAGTAAATGAGTAAATACATATATATATATATATATATATATATATATATATATATATATATATATATACGTGAATAAATAAATAAGTAAATAAATAAGTAAACAAAAATAAGAAAACAAATAATTAAATACATAAATATGTAAGTAAATAAACAAATAAGTAAGTAAATAAGTAAGTAAATAAATAAGCAAATAAATAAGAAAATACATCATTAAATAAATATGAAAATACATAATTAAATAAATAAACATGTAAGTAAATAGACAAATAAGTAAATAAATACGTAAATAAATAAATAAATAAATAAGCAAATAAATAAGTAAAGAAATAAGAAAATAAATAAATAAATTTGTAAGTAAATAAATAAGTAAAAAAATAAACAATCTGTCCAAAAATCTGTAAATATGTATAATACAGCCATCACAATAAGACGGGTTATCAGACAAATTCACCTCACACCCAAGTACATGGGGCTATATGACCACGATGTCGCAAAGCCCCTAAATAAATCATCATCCCATTTTTCGGGGGCCGGAGGCATTTCTTTTCCCTGTCTTTTATTGTCCTTATTTTTTTCTTTTCATCTCGCCAAGTATGTAAGTTAGATTTAAGTCAGTTAGAAGTAGTTATATTTATATTATCGTCTGCATAATTACGGGAAAATGAGCTAGACATTTCGCCCCTTAAAAACAATCGCCTCCACCACATGTATTATTGCTTTCCTTTATACTGAAAATTTGCCCGTAAGTATGTGTCTGAATACTTTTAGATGTTAGAATAACAAAGGAACTAACTTAATGTAATGTTTTCACGTCCGTCAATCTCGATATTAAGCCTCCAAACATAACAATACTTCGTTTCAGGTATCTTCCCCTTTAAAAAGCCGCGGCAATCTCAGTGCCTTGGTGCTGCACCTAGCGGCGAATTAATGCATATATCTTGTATGCCTGTCGAGTGTCGAATGGGCAGGCAGTTTAAAGCAACCAGGAGTGTTGCGATCCAGCCGGCAGTGTATGCGAGCTGGGCGCGACACTCTTCAGGCTGGAGCTACCATTTTGTTCATTTGTTCAAAAGCACTTTATAACAAATAAATATATTTCCGTTGACTTTTAAAGAAATCCAAGATTTTTCCTGTACTATTGAGACGATTTGGAAGAATTTGGTACAAACCGCACCATCTAACTCCCTCTGGTTTAGGAGCTTGAGTTTTGTGAAACACACACCTTAGTCGTTTAGTAGATACATCACAAAAAGAAAACTTTTCAGGAGACAAGAAAAACGTTTCATTCCAATCTCTGAAAAGGCACAAGTTTGATACTTTGGGCAATCATTAGCTTATGCAATGTAGTTATGGTCCTGTAAGAACTTTAAGAATTTGAGCATTATATTATGCGATAATCGAGAATATGTTTGTGATGTATCTGGATTTGAAAGTTAACTGGTGATCTATCTGGATTTGAAAATAACTATTAAGACTTACCTGGTTTTGAAAACAAACACACATTCTCCTGGACAAACAACATTTACATTTACAGTAAAACTGATACAATATCACATTTGTACTGAAGTTTCTGATTGCTTAGTAGTTTAGAAAATACCAATGACAGAAAATATTACCATTTTGAACAAAATAGTCTTGATTTAAAAAACAGAATATCACAACACTGAAACATGTCGGATGTCAATTTTGAAACTTATACAACAAGGTCATCTATTTCAGAAGCGTTCTCACACACACAATCTTCGACATTAGCAGGATGATGTTCACTTTCAGTTAAGTTCTCGAACCTGTTTACAATATTGACGTAATATGACAATATGTTAAGAGATTTCCAGTCATTGCCGAAATGTTTAGTAAGCAAAGCTCTTAATCCCTTATTTTCAATGGTGACACTTGAACTCCCACTTTCTTATTTCTTTTACAAACACTTTTGCAATTGCCAATTTCACTTCTGTAGTGTACTTCACCCTTAATTGCAACGTCGTCCCTCTTGCGGTTCACTTTGAAGAACCTTTTACAAGGATTGAACTGGAAGTGCCACTGCGCAGGTGGTCGCAGTACATCTGAAATAGTGCTCTTCCAATCATACGCTTTATCTACTATACCCTTCCAGGGCCTTCTAGGATGTTGAATCTTATCTCGGGCGCGGCTCGTTCGGTGGCTAATTAACACTTTACATCCTAGGAATTCGGAATTTTGGATCATGGGAACTTAAAACTATAAATCATATGCCAGGGGAACAAGGAAACAAAATTTATTCTTAGAAGACTACAAAACAGAAGAAACAATCCCTTAATAAAACGTAGAACCACAACAAAACAAACTGTGTCATCACTGTCCTTCTCTGCCATAAAGTCCACAGAGATGGTACGACCAGGGTACCTTAAATCTAATTAGTTCGGGCAAGCCTCAGCTTCCCCCTGATCAACACTGCAGGATCATGGAACTCCACAAAAAATAAAAAAAAAATCCAAATAAAATAAAATCCCAAAAAAAATCAAAGTGGCGCGCTCTCACCCCAGGTGAGTTCAAATGGAACAACAAAGGACTAAATTAATGCCACAAGAAATGAATCATTACGTTAATCAGATCATAACACTAATACTCCAAAGGAGCATCAAATCAACTGAATTTTACAAGCTGGAACCTCATTTTAACGCTCTTATATTGGAAAAGTGAATCGTACAGACGAGACCGTTCCGTTTGGCAAACAGACCTCCCTTCACGACCTCCGTTAGAGTCGTGTACGGTCAGCATGCAGTGCGGCCACACAAACACTACATTAAGCTACAACGTGCCTATCTCATTCACATACAACAGTTCCCGTGTGAAACATTTATCAAGACAATCATTAATACCGACTAGCGGCCACCCGGAGGGTACAAATCTGATACACTAGTAACGTGGGTCCACAAAATAAAATCAAAACACAACAAACCAGAATCCCAGAATTAACAATAAAATATGTAAACAAACCAGCCATTTTAACTTTGACCAATTAACCTCGGACAGACTCAAGGCCAAGCAAAGCACCCCGTGGCGAGGAGTGGCTACCAGCTTTCACCCCCTCCATAGCTGATGTATACTGACTGAAGCATGAGCTCACAATAGCCCAATTCAACAAGCCCCGCAGAATCATCACTTAGCACGCTGCCTACGGGCGTCAGATCGACCCCAGCATCACGGCCGTGATTTTTACCTCGTGGGAATTACCCGTCCACGGAATTACCAAAAATACTTACGTGGTTCTGAACATCCACGACTTACCAATATGCATCAGTACATCCAGCCATACTCCAATTAAATTACCTCAAATCGCCGGGTTTGCCTGCCTTGTCCGTCACCAATCGAAGATTGCAACACAACCATTACCTGGTAGAACTTACCACAGTCGATCCACGAACCTGATTTACCACAAATATTCAATATGCTCTGGTTTGCTTACGACCACTGTACAAACTCTCACCCCACCTGATCAACTGAAAAATGTATCTACAGTGACAGTAGCTGATGGCCAGATTTCCCCTGAATGATAATCTCCCCAAACTACATTGAAAACCATGACCACACGATACATATTTACACGCACGTTGCAGCAACAAACACAACAACAAAAACACAACTAACATTAAGAAATTGAATAGGTACACAGCCATTGCACTTATGCTGATCCGTACACCCCTAACTAAATTATGCAAGATAATTTGCTGTACTTATCACTATTCCTGGGTCCCAGACTGTCTCCATCATCGCGGCGTGCCCCAAGGTTTTGGGTTTACGCCCTCATTCCTCGCATGACGAATTCCATAGTTGAAGATCCTCCCATTGTTCCAATCTCGGCATCAGCTTCCTCTTGCTTCAGGTACCTCGTGGTAACGAAGAACACAGAAATACACAATTTTTTTAATGCGACAATCAAGAAAGTAACACGCACTCACTGTTCCGGACCGATAATCCTATCATTCTCCTAAATGCTACCATCTGAACTACTCGATTCATCCAGATCGTCCACCGTAGCTCCTATCGACACAACTTATATGTTTATCTAGCGCAATGGCTAGCCTATTTCTCAGCCACTAACAAAAACTCGCACTCGTATGCTATAGTATTTAGACATGATCTCAAAAAAAACCGCCACGCTATCTCAATTTACCATCTGACGTGAAAATTAACAGAGTCCAAATCACGAACTCGACTGACGTGGAGCGTCCGTGACAGAATCACAAAATTGACTGACTTCACTCTCCCATTTGGAGCTATTTAAGTTTTTGAGGCATAACCTGCCGTAGGAGGGGGAAATATGAGATTTATTTCCAAAAATAATAGCTCTGTCCCAAATTGACTTATATCACTGCACTCATCGCAATCTCAATGTCTCATTGGTGATATCCTTCCCAAGAATCGATCGTGGACTCCTTATCAAATAACCTCCGTAATCATCCCTCATTGTCTGCCAATTTACGCGCCAAACACGGCTTGGTGACGCTTATCCCCTCATTGGCTGATGCTGAAACGCCCCCATATCAGGCATTTTATACTGAATTAAATCAGCCTTACATCCAAATTGCATCAAATTACATTTCTGGGAGGCTGAGAGTCTCCCGCTTCCATACATGCAACTCTCATTGCTCTCCGGTCATTAATTCTTAAGTAGGTCACATTTGGGCGGCACCAAAACTTGGAGCTGTGACCTTGCCAAACTGCAATTTTCCCACACAAATTCCTGCGTTCAACGACCTGCCTGTCCTACCCTCGCTCGTCTTCTCATGGTACAATGTCCTCCCTCGGCACACCCTGGAAACCTGCTAAGTGCATTTATGACCACTCAACCCTCCTTCTATTCTTCGTACACGTCTCTGCACACATCCAATAAAAGTATTCGCCGCCTCTGTACTCTGCATCTGCTGTGCCGGTCTGCGTATAGAATTAATGTTGGAAATACAAACTTGAGACTAGATGGATATGCAATATGCCATAAGGTCTCATTACTCCCTCACAAGGTTAAAAATCAGGGTAAGCATTACATGATTTTTAGCACTCCACACGGCTGCTACGAGGTTCCTTTCCTCCGTCTCTACTTTGGACCCCCCTTCCTGGGTTGCTCTGAAATGACAGGGTGTCTCACTCCCTTCTCTAGCATGCCGGCCGGATTACGTCAGACCTCTGGCTCCTTTGGACTACCTGCGTGCGGTAGACAATGTCTCTCCCCTCTCTCTCCTTCTCCTGCTCCGCCTGAATGTTGCTTAACTCCCGCAGGAAATCCTGGTCTTGCTGCGTGAGCTCAATCTGATGGACCCTTGCTTCCACGGTGCTTCCGCCTTCTTCCGGGTTCCGGCTTAGAATATCCGGGATCACGTTTAATTTTCCAGGGCAAAATTCCATCTGTAGGTCAAATTGCTGCGCATAAATTGACCATCTATTCAGCCTCTCAGAAAGCATAGCTGACTTAAACAAAAACGTCAATGCCTTATGGTCAGTTCTAATTATTATGGGAAAGCCATAGATAATCTTCCTCCAGTGTTCGAGGGCATGAATTATCGCCAATAATTCAATCTCTGAGACTGTATAATTCTTCTCGTGCTTGCGCAATCTGCGGCTAGAGAACGCCAGATATATGCGACTCTGCGGGTTGCTGGCATCTTCCTGGTATAACATGGCCCCGACACCTATCATAGACGCATCGGCCTGTATGATAAATTTGCGAGTAAAGTCTGGATATCCTAGCTTTACACTATTTGCTAGTAGCTCCTTCGTTGCGACAAATGCCTTCTCACTCTCCTCGCTCCACTGCCGTATTCCAGATCTCTCTCAGTGTAGGTTCCCTAACGTGCATGGGTTGCGGGTTCGAATGTCCCTCCTGCGTTTCATTCTCGGCCTCCTCTGGTATTGTTTCTAGCATCCACATATCTGCCTCGCGCTCCAAGTGCACCTCGTTCATGTGTAAATTTACGTTGCTTAACCCTTCCACGTTCTTGAACGTAACTGTGTTCTCATGCAGGTCTATCACTGCCTGGTGGTCGCATATGAAATCCGCACCAAGGATTATGTTGAAATTTATGTTGACCATAACCATGAAGTTTTGTGATAGAATATGGCCCATTATATCCAAATCTAGATGTACTTGGTATTTGCATACTGCTGACTTCTCCGGAATAACTCCTCTGATTTTTATCTGGGTTATGCCTGTTCTCCATGGTGTGTTTCCATTTCTCTCTCTGTGCTTCCTGTTCCTGGTGCAACTCGCTTAAATATCGCTGAGTCTCCTCGTACCGACTATTCCAATCCTGTCTATAGTCTTGCGTGGGCTCCTGCCTTTCTTCTCGCCTTCCGGGCCACGGCCGCCTCCCATCTCTCTCATGTTCGTAAGGGCCGTTCCTTCTTCGCCATTCATCCCTTCTCTGTTGGTACGGCTGCCAGTTCCTTCCGCGGTGCTGTCCCCATTTTCCTCGTTCATGTCCTTGGTATCCGTTCCGCACATTATTTTCATCCCTGCGCTCGTATGCTGGCGGTCCGGTGTTCGTACCCTGACTTCGCTTGCTGGCACCAGTGTCTTGCTGTAACACAGCCGTGTTAACCTGTCCTATGGCTCGCACGTTCCGCATCTGAGGTTGCATAGAAGTGTCATCAAGCTGTCGGAGCACTTCCTCAGCTTGTACCGCGTTATTGACGCTTGCGGCCACTAGTATCTGCTGGACGCTGGCGGTTAATTGCTTGCCGATGGTCATTATCATGTCTGCTTCCCCGGGAGCGACATCAAGATCCCTCATCAATAACATCTGTTTTGTGAAATAATCCGCGTAACGTGTGGGCTGCGTAGCATGGTACTTTCTACTGTACAGCTCCATCCTGAGGCTTAGCTGTGCCGACTGCCCCCAATATTTTCTTAGGAACGCCGATTTGAACCCTTCAAAGTCCTCGAAAGTGTACCTGAAGCTCTGGTACCAGGTCAATACTTCATTCCCTAACATTTTTTCTAAAGCTCTGAGCTGTCTATTTGACGGTACTGCGTGATCGGCAAAAAATGATTCCACCTCCTTAATGAAAGATTTTGGTGTTACTGATCCATCATTTGTGTATCTCCGAGGTCTGTCCTCCTGCATTCTTATAACCTGTACGTATTGCGTGGTTAGTTTATTCTCCATTGGTGTCGATGCTTGTCCGCGAAATTGGTGGAATCCCTCTGTAGTCTCACCTACCGTAGCCTTCTCGACCGCCCCCTGGCTTGCTTCTCTTTCGCTACGTACTGTGGCTGCGGTAATCCCATCGCTTTTATTCGTTCGCATTTCCAACATGAAATCGTCATGTTCCAGAGTTCGTATCTCAGCTTTGATAATTTTCCTATCTTGCTCATCCATTCTGGCTAGGAATTGTTTCTCGACCTCTCTGATCCGTTCTTGGTTCTCTTCCATCTGTTTAAATATTTTCTGTCTATCTTCTTTCCCTTCGACTCCTATCTGCAGGCACGTCTTATTTATTTCCTCTTTCATTCTCAAGTATCTCTCTTCGTCTTTCTTCCCTCCTGCTCCGTTATTTTCTTCCAACCGATTTAGCCTCTCACCAATTAAAGCGTTACTCTCCCGCAGGTCCCCTCTTATTGCCGCCTGCTCTGCTCCTAACTCGCTCCATTTCTCTGCTGCTTGCAATTCCCCCCTTTCTACGTCTTCGTGCATGTCTCGCACGGCTTTATTTAGCTCTGCTATCTGCCCCTGAGCCATGATATTTCCCTCTTCGAGTATGTCTAGCCTGCCTTTCATCTCCTCCTGTGTCAGTTTTAGTCCTTCCGCGCTCAAATTGCATGCTAACTCTATTTGGTTTAGTTTAGCGAATGTCTTCTCCTCGCTAAGCGCGATCGCCTCTCTCAATGTTCCCTCCATGCGCTCTAATTGTATGCCCGCGTCTGCTTTAATGTCTAGCGTAAGCTTCGCGAATTGTTCCGATAATTGTCCGCTAGTGCCTGCCTTCAAATCTGCCTTTAAATGTTCATTGTTCTCGGCTATAATTTGATTTAATTGTTCGCTGGTGTCAGCTTTCAAGTCTGCTTTTAAGAGTTCATTGTTCTCGGCTATAATTTGATTTAATTGTTCGCTATTGTCTGTTTTCATGCGCTCTAATTGTTCGCTGGTGTCAGCTTTCAAGTCTGCCTTTAATTGGGCACACATCGCTTCCATAATGGCTCGCACTTCCTCTGAAGAAGCCATCTCCTCCACCACACAAAATACACTTCTCTGAGAAATAGGGGCATGCCTTAATGAGGAGACAATCTGTTAGCGCTAAAATGAGTTCCTTTTTGTTCCATGTTCTGCCTCCCCCAATTACTTTAGTCAGCTCAATTATTTACGTTATTCTAACCCATAAGCAAATAGCTATCCAAGCTGCATATTGAGCTTCCTACGTGATGCACACTCCCTTAAAGTTTCCTTGAATAAATTCTTTCATCCTTACACTCGCGGTTTTTACGTTAATTTATCCCAGACTTGCTAATAAAGATATTAACAATCTATAGGCTACCAGCCTTCCTATTTCATTTTCACTGGAGTTTGTTACTATCAAAATTCAAATCGGGCGCCCAGCTGACATGTCTCTACATTTGCAATAAAAATGTCAACTGTATTTCTAATACAAACTCCATGATTTTACACCCCTTTTATTTACAATAAATCAGCCACACGCTCTTGGCGCGCCATCATAGACTAACCCTAGTCGTACGAATCATACGCAAAATCCACCACGGATGGCAGATTTTACGATGTGCACCGACTAGCTCAAACAGGCATATGACTTTCCACATGATCCAATGAATTAGGAATCAAAACAACAATGCAATCAACTAGGGACGAATGGCTAATGCACCATCACATAACCCCTATATACCCTTCCAGGGCCTTCTAGGATGTTGAATCTTATCTCGGGCGCGGCTCGTTCGGTGGCTAATTAACACTTTACATCCTAGGAATTCGGAATTTTGGATCATGGGAACTTAAAACTATAAATCATATGCCAGGGGAACAAGGAAACAAAATTTATTCTTAGAAGACTACAAAACAGAAGAAACAATCCCTTAATAAAACGTAGAACCACAACAAAATAAACTGTGTCATCACTGTCCTTCTCTGCCATAAAGTCCACAGAGATGGTACGACCAGGGTACCTTAAATCTAATTAGTTCGGGCAAGCCTCAGCTTCCCCCTGATCAACACTGCAGGATCATGGAACTCCACAAAAAATAAAAAATAAATCCAAATAAAATAAAATCCCAAAAAAAATCAAAGTGGCGCGCTCTCACCCCAGGTGAGTTCAAATGGAACAACAAAGGACTAAATTAATGCCACAAGAAATGAATCATTACGTTAATCAGATCATAACACTAATACTCCAACGGAGCATCAAATTGAATTTTACAAGCTGGAACCTCATTTTAACGCTCTTATATTGGAAAAGTGAATCGTACAGACGAGACCGTTCCGTTTGGCAAACAGACCTCCCTTCACGACCTCCGTTAGAGTCGTGTACGGTCAGCATGCAGTGCGGCCACACAAACACTACATTAAGCTACAACGTGCCTATCTCATTCACATACAACAGTTCCCGTGTGAAACATTTATCAAGACAATCATTAATACCGACTAGCGGCCACCCGGAGGGTACAAATCTGATACACTAGTAACGTGGGTCCACAAAATAAAATCAAAACACAACAAACCAGAATCCCAGAATTAACAATAAAATATGTAAACAAACCAGCCATTTTAACTTTGACCAATTAACCTCGGACAGACTCAAGGCCAAGCAAAGCACCCCGTGGCGAGGAGTGGCTACCAGCTTTCACCCCCTCCATAGCTGATGTATACTGACTGAAGCATGAGCTCACAATAGCCCAATTCAACAAGCCCCGCAGAATCATCACTTAGCACGCTGCCTACGGGCGTCAGATCGACCCCAGCATCACGGCCGTGATTTTTACCTCGTGGGAATTACCCGTCCACGGAATTACCAAAAATACTTACGTGGTTCTGAACATCCACGACTTACCAATATGCATCAGTACATCCAGCCATACTCCAATTAAATTACCTCAAATCGCCGGGTTTGCCTGCCTTGTCCGTCACCAATCGAAGATTGCAACACAACCATTACCTGGTAGAACTTACCACAGTCGATCCACGAACCTGATTTACCACAAATATTCAATATGCTCTGGTTTGCTTACGACCACTGTACAAACTCTCACCCCACCTGATCAACTGAAAAATGTATCTACAGTGACAGTAGCTGATGGCCAGATTTCCCCTGAATGATAATCTCCCCAAACTACATTGAAAACCATGACCACACGATACATATTTACACGCACGTTGCAGCAACAAACACAACAACAAAAACACAACTAACATTAAGAAATTGAATAGGTACACAGCCATTGCACTTATGCTGATCCGTACACCCCTAACTAAATTATGCAAGATAATTTGCTGTACTTATCACTATTCCTGGGTCCCAGACTGTCTCCATCATCGCGGCGTGCCCCAAGGTTTTGGGTTTACGCCCTCATTCCTCGCATGACGAATTCCATAGTTGAAGATCCTCCCATTGTTCCAATCTCGGCATCAGCTTCCTCTTGCTTCAGGTACCTCGTGGTAACGAAGAACACAGAAATACACAATTTTTTTAATGCGACAATCAAGAAAGTAACACGCACTCACTGTTCCGGACCGATAATCCTATCATTCTCCTAAATGCTACCATCTGAACTACTCGATTCATCCAGATCGTCCACCGTAGCTCCTATCGACACAACTTATATGTTTATCTAGCGCAATGGCTAGCCTATTTCTCAGCCACTAACAAAAACTCGCACTCGTATGCTATAGTATTTAGACATGATCTCAAAAAAAACCGCCACGCTATCTCAATTTACCATCTGACGTGAAAATTAACAGAGTCCAAATCACGAACTCGACTGACGTGGAGCGTCCGTGACAGAATCACAAAATTGACTGACTTCACTCTCCCATTTGGAGCTATTTAAGTTTTTGAGGCATAACCTGCCGTAGGAGGGGGAAATATGAGATTTATTTCCAAAAATAATAGCTCTGTCCCAAATTGACTTATATCACTGCACTCATCGCAATCTCAATGTCTCATTGGTGATATCCTTCCCAAGAATCGATCGTGGACTCCTTATCAAATAACCTCCGTAATCATCCCTCATTGTCTGCCAATTTACGCGCCAAACACGGCTTGGTGACGCTTATCCCCTCATTGGCTGATGCTGAAACGCCCCCATATCAGGCATTTTATACTGAATTAAATCAGCCTTACATCCAAATTGCATCAAATTACATTTCTGGGAGGCTGAGAGTCTCCCGCTTCCATACATGCAACTCTCATTGCTCTCCGGTCAATAATTCTTAAGTAGGTCACATTTGGGCGGCACCAAAACTTGGAGCTGTGACCTTGCCAAACTGCAATTTTCCCACACAAATTCCTGCGTTCAACGACCTGCCTGTCCTACCCTCGCTCGTCTTCTCATGGTACAATGTCCTCCCTCGGCACACCCTGGAAACCTGCTAAGTGCATTTATGACCACTCAACCCTCCTTCTATTCTTCGTACACGTCTCTGCACACATCCAATAAAAGTATTCGCCGCCTCTGTACTCTGCATCTGCTGTGCCGGTCTGCGTATAGAATTAATGTTGGAAATACAAACTTGAGACTAGATGGATATGCAATATGCCATAAGGTCTCACTACTAATGTTACCACTGTTCCAAAGTGTGAGAAAATCTCTGTATATTCGTTTGGGCTTATGATTACATCTATATTTTTAACTTCTTTTTCAATTCGGGTGAAAACCCTGTCTGAAGGTAGGAAGGAATGTCCAACAATTGGAAATACATATTCCACATTCTTAACGGTTAGCGGTGAATCGTTTAATAACCATTTACTTATCATTCCCATCGTAAAATAGTTCTTATTTTGCGCTCCGCATCCATCTGATGCCAGTCTGATCACTGACACATTTTCAGGAATGGTGATATTTGTCAAGCAATGATATACAGCAGAGCAAATTTCACTTGGACCTTTGTGCAGCACCGGACCACTGAGATGCATTCCGCTGCTTTTTCCGTGGACGATCATGGTTTTCACTTGGAACACAGTCCATTGTTAACTGGAATATCAATTATACACCAAAGACAATGCAATCCGAACTGCGATAAAAACTAACAGCTGCACCTAGGCGGCAATCTTCGTTGCGCAGTGAACGTGTGCGCATTGCTTGTTGATGTAACTGGTTTTGATTCTGAAGTGCCGGCACATATCTGGATTTGCAACCAAGCCGTATTTTTGTTCAATGAAAAACGGAGGATGTATCTGGTTTTGACGCTCGGCGTTTGAGGCCAAGGTGTAGGATCATATAAAGTTATAAAAAATAGCAAAACCTGCATTTCGAAAAAAGTGGATGTATCTGGGTTTGCAACTAAACGAATAGGCGTGTATCACGGCGGAAGTGGTAGGCAGCGGATGGGGGCTGCAGCTTCTCCAAAAAATACCCAGAAAAATATCAGACTTTTCAAACAGCTGTAATATTTGTAGTTATTTAACTAATATTTTATGCAGGCTTCGGTAACACTTATACTTTTCAGGTATAACATTTGTCCACTTAACCGCATATAATTGGTTAAGAACTCTACAGAATAAAGCCGAACTAAAGTATGAATGTATTGACCAACACTATGCCACGGTCTAAGTAAAGTTGAGAATCAATAGTTTTGTGGATGAATACAATTTAATATCATCCATATAAAGGAGACGGTTCATCTTGCACATTTCGCCTTGACTGCCCTTGATATTAAATCTATGTTGCTTCGTAAGTTGCGAGAGAGGATTCAAAACATGGCAAAACCAGAGAGGGTTAAGTGAGTCTCCTAGGAAGTTTCATCGGCGAATCGGTATTAACGGAGATGTTAGCTTGTATAAGTGTAATCCACTGTAAGATTGAGGGAAGCGCTCCATAAAACCATTGCTTTCTTCAGTAAGTTCAGTATGAGAGTGTTGAACTAGTATAGCTCCAGGCAATGTAGAAGCCATGTCTTGTTCTTATTATGATTATTATTATTATTATTATTATTATTATTATTATTATTATTATTATTTAAAAAATGACGAGTTTTACAGTAGTCGCATATGATGTGTAACATCTGATATAGAAGAAACCTCACGTGAAATTGTTGATACACCGGTATTTTATAGTATTATTGGCAAAAATATTAATCTATTGTAAAAGGGAGTGTTTTACAGATATTGTAGTTTATAATACGGGACTCATTTTATTAGATGATTCGTAGCTTCCATCAGCACTAGCCTAAATAAAGAATACGATATGGATCAACTAGATTAATAGACGCGACACCGCTCATAACCTTAAATTCCTTATAAACAAGTCCTCTTGATTCACAGACCAACACGTAATTTCATACGGATTCTGTTAAAATGAGTCATATTGATATGATAAATATCGTTTAAAATGATAATCTGGTAGCAAAAATATCCACCGCGCCCAGGATTCTAACCCAAGATCTCTAGATTCACAGTCATACGCAATAACCACATGGCTATTTCGACAACGTAAATTTTGTGCACAAGATGGTGGCTTATTTCCACGTTCCAATAATACTGCATTACAGAATTAAGTTTCATTTATATTTTGCTTGTTTCGATAATGTTCCTAAGTAACATTGAGTTTAAAATGCCTTATGCCAATGCAATGCCGACTACTTACAATGTTTGATATTAAGGCATTTTACCATTTAAATACTGATACGAAGACTTCGAATATGTACCATGTCATTTGTTTAAATCACTTGACACCAGAGTTCGCATGAGCGTTTTCCGTTCAGTATGTCATATACATTCCACATGGCCGAGAGTGCGTCATGTTATCAATTTTCGACACCACGCGCTGATTGTTTCTCTTACCAGTGCCAGCTGGATCGATCGATCGAGTTGGCAGTGCGTCGTATACTTCCGTTCGATCCACCACTGCCAGCTAGGGCACACTTCCATTCGATCGATCGAGCGGGCAGTGCATACTTCCGTTGTCCACCACTGCCAGCTAGTACACTTCCATTTGATTGATTGAGCGGGCAGTGCATACTTCCGTTGTCCACCACTGCCAGCTAGTACACTTCCGTTTGATCGATCGAGCGGGCAGTGCATACTTCCGTTTGATCCACCACTGCCAGCTCGATCGTTCCGAGCCACTTCCGTCCCCAAATTTCAAAATCACTCCCACAAAACTATCCAGCAACCGAGCGGAAAGATGTTACACATCAATAATAATAATAAAATAATAATAATAAAAATAATATTATTATTGTCACGGGTTAACCACCTTCAGACAAGCGACGAGGTTATCTAATACCAAGGTTACTTAAATACTAAGGTTGGGCCAAGTCGGGGAGCGCGTGGCAATTGGCTGGCAGCTGTGACGTGGCTACTATGCCAAGTAGGTGTTGGGAGGTAGCGAGTGAAGGGAACAGTATATGGAATGAGAGATTTCCATGAGGTTATTTTTATTATTTATATATCACATGACAATCAAACAGCACAAACAAATTAATACACCATATAAAACAATATCACAAGTACATGGCAACACCAACACAGGGATTCTACAAGGCTGATTTCGCCCATTTCAGGAGTTTGCTTGTAGCCCTTCTTTCAGCCTCTCTGAGAGACTTAGGGGCGTTGAGGAAGCGCATTCTAATAAATGTCCTCGTTCTTACATACAGTCGAATAGCATTCTCATTAGTGCGCGAGAACTTCTGCTGCAATACTAATACAAGCGTATGCATTATTCGTCGACCACTTTTCAATTCATTTCCGTGAAAATTTTGAAAAATTGTTTCAAATTTTTTCACCTCATCAAACCACTCATCACTTGGCTAAATTAAATCGCCTTTTGAAAGAACCTGTAACCAGTTCATTTTTGACAGCACATTCTGACATATTGAGAGCGGCTTAGATTGAAAGCCTAATTAATTGGCAATGCTTCTTACACTTGAAAACCACGCATCGAGCTACATAGCTAAGACCTTCAAAAGGCAAGTCCACGTGTGACGAATAGTCTTGGACTTCCTCTCGAAAGGTGAGATTTTCAATGCATAAATCTCGAATTGATTCATCTTCTTCTAGAACAGAGTTACGTTCCATTTTCTCTGACATTCCTTCTAGAGGCTGGTGTGTAAGGAAGCACTCATCATTATCGTTTAGTTTCTTAACAGAAATTGCACTTGAAACAGGAATATTTCCCGCATTCGCACATATTAATAACAGACGAATTCTCTTCACCTCGACCATTAGGGGCCGATAACCTAGATTTGGGCCCCGCAAAACAACAATTATCATCATCATCCAGGCAAATGCCGGGATTGTTCTTAAATTAAGGCCACGGCCGCCTCTTCCCCAATCCTCTTCTGAATTACAAATACACACACTAATACAGCCATCACAATAACACAGGTTATCAGACAAATTCCACAGACACCCAAATACATGGGACCACATGACCACGATGTCGCAAAGCCCCTAAATGAATCAACAACAACAACAAACAACCTATTATTTTGCTACGTCACTGATTTCAGAACTCATAGACTAATATGTTTTACTGGCTTGAGAAATAACGACCTACACTAGACGCTCAGGAGTTGAAAAGATTTGCATGCTCATATTCATGTTTATTCTTTCCGGTAAAAGCGGTGAACACCCATCATTCAAATTATCAGGGCTGTTCTGAATGTCCGAGTAGAACTCTTGAACACTGGTGAAGGGAAGATGAAGAGAAGGCACAGCATCCGTCTTGAGACGTATTTTTTTCCTCAACGGCAGGCCCAATAATTCGTGCTCTAAGTCACGATAGTAATCATCGCTCGTAAAATGGACGGAGAAGACTTTTGCATTGACTATATTATTATTTACTTTATCCCCTCGTTTACATTTTGCCAGCCAAGTTTTCTCAAGAGTTGTATCTTTGGGGAAACTATGGTACACAATATCAATGTTGTCTTTTGTTTTCCTCCAATAGTTCCGGCATGTAGCAATAGCACATTCCATTGTAACGGAACGTACATGAGTTTATTCCGCTTCAACTAGTGCACAGACGATTGTAAATACTGAAGGGAAGTACATTTAATACACAATATACCACCTATAAAACATGAAAATGAAACTAGGAATAAGACAAAGGTCACACACAAGAAATAAAGCACTAGTTTCGCTACGGCTACTGACATTCACTGTGGCTAGCTTGTATCTACCACACCACTTGCCATACTACTTACGTCTCGGCTTCACGTGACCCAAAAGCGACTAGGCAGAGGACCACCCACATTGGCACCCCGCTGATCTAATACGCTCCACTCCAAGTCCCTCCCTTCAATTGCCTCCATGCCACGTGTGACTTACACCAAGCCTCTCCGGAGTTTACAATTATTATTAGTAGATTATTATTAATTTTTATTATTATTAAGCCAATAGATAGAGTTCTCAGTTGCCATCTACAGAATTCTGCGAGAAAGAGGTTAGTGTAGCGACGAAACTCTCCCTACTTCACTCAGTATATAGACCAGCCTTGCTGAATGGAAGTGAGAGCTGGGTAGACTCAGGATATCTGATATATAAGCTAGAGGTAACTGATATGAGGGTGGCACGAATTTTTGCTAGGGCAAATAGATGGAGCAATGCTGCAAGGTACTCGTAATGGAGTGATAAACGTTAAGTTAGACATGAACGCACTAGATGAAGCTGTTTGTATGAACCGACTCAGATAGTGGGGTCATGTGAAGAGAATGGAGAAGATGTTAATGAATATAATGAGTTCTACTGTAGAGGGTAAGAGAAGCAGAGGTAGCCCTAGGAGGCAATGGTTAGATTCAGTGTTGAACAATTTCAAATGAGAGGTGTAGAAGCAGAAGAGGCTACAGTGCTAACTGCTAATAGGGGATCATGGAAGTGTCTTGTTCGCAAACAGAGGCTTGTAAACTAGACTGGACGCTGAAAGGTAATGGCAGGTGTATGTTATTATTAACATTGCCTCGGGTTGAGATCAGCGACGAGGTTATAAAGTCTGCTCCACTCCACTCCACCTGCCTATATGCGGATGCCACGTGTGACCTGCACCCTAGCAGAGCCTACGTGAGGAGCTGCACGCTCCCCCAGCCGCCCCAACCCCAACCCTCGCTCTTTAGCTAACCCTCACACAATTACAGAATCTGAAAACGAAATGTCCTCTTCCTGCGCACTGGCGTCTCGAGAACTTCAAGCGGAACTTCTGATCCCTGCCGACACTCGACGGTATTGTGTTGTTTCATTTTAGGGTCTTGGGACATCATGATCATCATCACAGTGTATGCGCATACAGTACACGTATCCAGCATATACAGTGTGGTCCGCCAGCCCCTTATTTTTTTTTATTTTTTTTTTGGAGGAAGGCAACCCAACTAACGCGTATATCACAGTCATCCTAAAAACATTAGTACCTGTTCCTTTACGTCCATTGTACAACTTTACCGTTGAGTACATCCTCGCGAATATAGTAGAAATTAATAGTGGCAGTTTTCTTTCAATGACCTCAAATATAATGCATGATTGAAACGATTAGAGCTCCGAATAACACATGCTTACGTTTTGACAGGAAGTGTCTACGAATAGATTCAATGCGTGCCAGCAATATACCATGGTTCTCGGTAGCTGTGGTGGCTGAATCAAGAGTAGCGTCAACGAAGTCGCATTGTAGTAGGTTCGAATCTTGAACTAGCACTTTTTTTTTTTTTTGCTTAATGTCGTTTATTGTGGATGTATTATGGACGCATATCTATCTGTTCCAACGAGTGATTTTTTATTTGGTCCTCAAAAGGACCGTACTTATCCGATGGTACGCAGCCAGATTGGACGACGACATAATGATCTGTAGAACGAAAGAAAGGTATCCTGTATATTCAAGGTAGCAAGTGTTCGAAATTTTGACCACCTTTGTTTAAAGGAAAACTCCGACTCACTTAGACGACCCACATAACAAATAAATAAACACATCAGACCGAAACTATAATTTCTTTCAACGGCGTCTGTGCGAAAAGCGCTTGCTATACACTTACAGTAATAGTTAGTGAGGTTTTAAGGGGCGGAACTACGAGGTCATCTGCCCCAAACCTACAGTAAATACAGATAATTATGACATTATTGGTTTTACGTCCCTTTTAACTGCTCTGACTTTTAGATACGCCGGAGTGCTGGAATTTTGCTCGGAAGGGGATCTTCAACGTGCCAGTAAATCTACTGACACGGCTCCCTCGCATTTGCGCACCCTCAAATGCCAGCTGACTGCGCCAGGATACGAACCTGCAACCTTAGGCACAGCAAGCGAGAACGTTACCGCTGAGCCTCGCAGCAAGCCAGTAATTACAGAACGTGTCATATTATTATAAATATTGAACTATTAAAATTCTAATTATCACGAATAGAGTCGCCTCCGTTGCGTAGTAGTCAGCGTGATTAGCTGCCACCCCGGACGTCCTGGGTTCGATTCCCGGCTTTGCCATGAAATTTGAAAAGTGGTATGAGGACTGGGACGGAGTCTACTCAGTCTCGGGTGGTCCAAATAAATAGAGGGGTTTCGATTCCCACCTCAGCCGTCCTCAAAGTGGTTTTCCGTGGTTTCCCACTTCGCCTTCGGGCAAATGCCGGGATGTTACCTACCGTACGGCCACGACCGCCTCATTACCTCTTCCTTACCTATCCCTCCCTATCCTCCCCACCTTTCCCATCCCTCAAGATGTCCCTGTTCGCTTTGCAGGTGAGGCCACCTGGGCGAGGTGCTGATCCCACCTCCCCAGTTGTATCCCCAGACGAGATGTTTCAAGCTCCAGGTCACTGCCCGTAGAGGCGGTAATGATTGGATCCCTCGCTGAGTCCGTGGGAAAACCTAACCTGGAGGGTAAAATCGACTAAAAAAATATTAATTATAACTAATAGTATCCATCCATGGTTTAGAACAGTTTTTTTAATTTTATTTAGTCAATTTACCCTCTAGGTTGGTGGTTCCCACGGACTCAGCGAGGGAACTCACCACTACCGCCTCGATGGGCAGTGTCCTGGAGCTTGGAACATCTGGTCGGGAGGGATACAACTGGGGAGGTGTGATCAGCACTTCGCCCAGGCGGCCTCACCTGCAAAGCGAACAGGGGCCTCATGAGGGATGGAAGATTGGGATGGATAGGCTAGGAAGAGGGAAGGAGGTGGCCGTGGCCTTACAGTAGGTACTGTCCCCGTTTACCCGGATAGTAGGCTGCCAGATATCCGCCCCCTCAATCGGATTGCCAATACTCCACCGCGCCGGCTCAGCTACACCAATGAAAATGGCACTGACAGATACTACCGAGATTTGAGCACAAAAGTTAACAAGGAATTATTGTGGAACACACCAAAATAGACGGGGGTTCATACTTACTTCTACTTACCTCTTATAAATATCTCGGGGATTGGGTTGACAACAGGATCTCTAAAGTATGCTCCCACAATAACCTTCACTATGACATTTAAAAATGAACCAGAACGACGGCAAGAACTTTGAACTGTACAAAAGCTTTATTTCAAATAAAGGGTATGACTTTAACAACTCAACAAAATAAATGTGGCTATCAGCAGCCCATGTCAATCTGACTATGTCCTCCTATAGGACTTGCAAAGTTATTATACAACATGTTAGCTCCCACGAGCTCAAAACAACGTAATATTCATAGCACACTTGGATTGGATAAGGAAGTCAGGATGAGACACATTTATATAGCATTTGTTTTCTTTTAATAAACATGACACTTGTATTTATAGGCGCAAGGCCACACTGTAGACGACCTCGTCCGCTGATAACCAGTTGTCTGGCCAGCTGCCATCTACCCTTCAACCTGACGTACACCTGTCAAATGGGCTCCCTTGTCAAGCCACGTTGCGTAAGAATCCAGCACTCTCTCAAAAGTTTTAAATGTCCGCAAGACATCACAAAATATTGTTACGCAAATCTTTCAAATGCTTTACTCACATACCACTGGATTATTCTGACAATCCCTAAACTTGTTTAATTAGCATCCAAATGTTTAATAAGCATTGTTTAGAGTATAAAACAAACTCTTAAATGTTTATAACAAAACTCATAAATGTTTATAACAATTAGAAATTGTTTATAATATAGTTAAAGACAAAAAGAATTTTAAACACGCCTCTAACATTACTTCCGTTCCACATTATTGTCAAAGATATTTACATTATTTATTTACAATATTAACATTTAAATTATTCAAATTATTAATTTGAGAAATACATTAACCACATGTTCATCCGGTTGGTAATTTCAAAATCGTGTCAATATAATCGACCAATGAAGGTTAGTTATACATGTTAATGTCACAATCTGGTTTAATAAAGGTTTAATAATTATTATAATTATTTGTGACGGTAATCTTCATTCAAAATCTTATCTCAAATTCTTTCAATACTCTTGTTAATTATAACAGTAAATTCACTTGATTAATTTTCAAAGGACAAATACAATACACTCCAGCGGTAAATACGTCGCTTATAAAAAAAATGCACAAGACTGCATTTTAAATAGGCCCAAAATTCATCATATATTAATATATACGGCATCAAAATCTTCCACAGAATTTACAAAAACCTCCACTAACAAATTCTTTATCATTAATTACTGTGGGAACCTCCTTCATTTACTTCAAGGGCATTATACATCAGCGACTTTCAACACGTTCGCTGCACTAACGATTATACATTCATAGGTCCACTTCAAAAATTCTTATAATCATTAATAGTTTCAAAACTGTTGTCATTTAACATTCGTGGATTTCATTCATGAATCGAAATGAAGTAAAAATTTGCCAATCACAAACAAATTTAATACTGAATACGCTTATATACGCCTCTCTGGTCTGTCAAAATTTAAGATTATCATCTTCAAAGTATTGTAGTATAAAAATACTATCATCAAACAAAGTGCGACTAAACTGCAAAATAGTCGAATGGAATCCAATTAGACTGTGGAATGCAAACATTATTATTCAAATCTCTAATTGAGAAAAAACTCCTAACAAAAGTTCACGACTTTAATGCATTCAATAATTCATAATTAAAGTTCATCTTTCACAAAATTGTCTATGATGCAATGGTCGTTCATAACTGCCGATAAATGTCTGTGTTGCAATCAATTTCAAATAACGACTAGTATTTCCAAGATCGTCGACAACGCAAGAGATTTTAACGCTCTAAAATCATTTAAATGTTCTTCCTTCTTGATGATGACAGAAAATTGGTCAAAGTAATTAAACTGGGGTAGAAATTACTTTAATAAAGAGACATGCTGTCTGAAATTAAATCTGCCATGAAACTCATTAACTTATAGTCAAATCGTGACTACCAAAAATAAGCAAA
The DNA here is from genome assembly GCA_946902985.2 of Meconema thalassinum. Classification (NCBI taxonomy): domain Eukaryota; kingdom Metazoa; phylum Arthropoda; class Insecta; order Orthoptera; family Tettigoniidae; genus Meconema; species Meconema thalassinum. Next base: position 1,060,793,917 of record OX336389.2, on the reverse strand, counting down.
TTACTGAAATATCTAAATATCAGTCTCAACTGATCCAAAATCATTTAACTATGCCCATGACATAACAAGGTCTTAATAAATCGTCGAAAAAGGCATAACTCATCAAGGTGTACTGAGAATAGGAATCTCAAACAAGAATATAGGGCAAAATACATGAGGACAAAAATATGGGAAAATGGTTGCTCAGGTATTGCTAGAAAACTCAAATACAATAAACGTTCACGACTACCTTATCTGCCGATTGAAGTTCCAGAGGAAAATTCCCCAAAGAAGACTGCTGATGGATCCATTTTACCAAGTTAAAGCTGAGCTCCATCCTCGAAACAGGAAACAGCACCCTCGGAGAATCGAACTGCTTCCTTCTCCGGAAATTGCACTGCTCCATGAAGACGTAAGACATCCTTCCGGCAAAATTCTTCTTTGTGAGTCGGGACAACCCTGACCTCTCTTGAAAAATCCCTGAAGATCTTGTAGAAAATCGCCATGAAGTTTTTGTAGTAATTTCCATTGAAATATTCATATTCAGTGAGTATGAAATCGTTTTCATTGCTGTTTGATAGTATTCAGCGTTGAGCCACGAAACATGGGTGTAGATGGTTGTTCACCACATGTCCGCTTGTATGGAATGGCAATTAGCGAAGTTCCATGTTGCTATCTTACTCCAACGATGTATGTCCCAATCGCATTAAAGTCCTTTAGCCTTCCATCCTCTCTTCGGTTATGGTAATAGAAGAACAAACTGCCTTATTAAACTGCTCCATAATACTGTAGCATTGTGTCACAAAAGCAATCAGAAGTCTCCCTGTTATACTAGCAGTGTCAGCCGTAGCGTAGGATCTGACGCTATAACGTGCTTCTCAGGTGGCGAGAAAATCACTTTTGTCAGACGTCTAAAATTGCTAATATCTTCTGAAATAACTCCTTGAAATTGTTCAAATTTCCTACACTGCTTAATGTAGCACTGCACAATAGAATTAGCTTGTAGGCAACCGCTAACTGTTCATAGCTAACCTTGTGGACGCGTTATAATGTGCGTTTTAACTTCACCTAGTTTTACTCACAGTAAACTTGCACTGCTTGTCTGCTTGAATCTCGTTCACTGCAGTGGCTTCACCACGCGTTATAAAGACGACTCTCTCTACTAATGTCACTCGACGTTTCACCAAAACGACTATATAATCACTGACGATCTGACAATTTGAGATATGCGATATGAGACGATTGAGACTCCTCTCTTCTGCGCAAGGCCTTTTATAAACTTCATAAGGGGCGTATCCATCCCTTCCATAGCGTGTTACTGCGTCATCGCTCGAAGTTCCAACTTCGTCAATACGTGACGGATTTTCAAAATTCAAAAACAGGAAATAAATTTCACCAAAATTCCAAATCAATGCCTCAACTGCAAATGGATTTCCACACTTCTTCATTCCAAAAAGTATTAAAAATACCATAGTTTCAGCAATCTTCGTCTTCCTTCAAACAATCGTTCATTGGTTCGGGCCTCCCCTCCAATAGCATAATTTCTTCCTCAGCACAATTCCACGTTTCCTGCGACTGCGTCGTAAATCTCGGATATTTCTCGAATAAATGCTGACGTCATTGAGAATCTCAGCTCAAGTAGCCTGCTGGTATAACGTCTGCGTCATCCGTGCTTACGTCATGACTACCCACGTCATAACTATGACAGCCATAACTTTCTTCATAATTTCCAAAATAGCCACCGTGGTCTCGCTATAATTCAATTACGGGGGCATTCTCCCCTCACCACGTTTTAAAAACAGTTGCAAATTGTTTTTAAACTCAGTGTTACAAGTATCTCAACTCTCTTGAACACGAAATTGAATTATTACTGGCTTACTCTAGGATAGTATCTTTTCAAATTTCCAGCATTGAACTTGCCGTAAATGACATTATTCTCATCTTCGTAGAGTTCATAACAGTTGTTTCCATAAGCGTTTGTAATTCTAAACGGTCCCATGAACACAATTCCAAATTTGGGATAGATCTTCTTGCTCATATCAGCCTTGACAGGTCTGCGTAGTAATACAAGATTTCCAACTTGTAAGGGTGCACCAAAACGTTTTCCAGCTACTCTTTTCAATCGTTTCTCTGCTGCTTTCTGGAGTTGTTCCTTCGCCTTGTCAATCCTCTGCTGCCTTCCTAGGTCGGGATCTCTAGGAACGTGGTTGAAAAGATTATCCCACGGCCTTTCTGGGTTTCTTCCTAGATGAAGTCGCATTGGCACTTCTCCTGTGCTCTCCTGCACTGTAGAATTCAGACATTCCTCAATAAGGGGCACAAATCTCACCCAACCAGAATGATCATTTGGACAGAAAATTCGACAGAATTTCGAAAATTCAGCCATATATCTTTCAGAAGAATTCGATTCTGGGTAACGCACGCTTGAAAATAAGTGCTTAATGCCAAGCCTTTCCATATCCGCTGCAAATTCCACGGATGTAAACTGCGTTCCATGATCTGACAGTAGGTATTCCGGTTTACCAGCTTTAGGAAATACAGCATTTTCCAGTCTGCTTACAACGTTCCTCGTGTTAGCTTTCTGCATGGGACTCATTGTTACAAATTTTGAGAAAACATCCACGGTTACCAACAGGTACTGGTTACCCTGATATCCCTTCGGACAGGGGCCAAATATATCCGTCGCCATAAGTTCATTTGGCTTAGAAGGAATCATAGCCTTCGGTTTTCCCTTTAATAAAGCAGAGGCATACTTTGCTCTCTGACATTTGTCACATGATTGAATGACCTTGGCAATGCTGGAACGCATGTTAGTCCAAATAAATCTCTCTTTAAGAGTATCAAGAGTTTTATCTAAACCGGCATGTCCAGTTGCGTGATGAGCTACCCACACTAAATTGACAACAAGTTTAGGTGGCACGACTATTCGGAGTTTTGTATGCGCAGAGTCAGCATACTTGCATACGATGTCTCCACTCAAGACAAAGTGTCGTGAATTTCTCCGTGTAGCTGCATAGTCAACATCAGTATTGTCCATGTAACCCTTGAGGAACCTGTACATTTTCCTTATTGGAGCGTGTCTCTTCTGTGACACACCGATTCGGGCTAACCTCCTAACGGTTTCTTGATCTTCTTGCTCCAATTGTACATGGTGTATCTGCACATTTTTAATAGGGTTACGTGATAACGCATCAGCCAGTAAGTTATCTTTCCCAGGCTGGTGGACGATAGTGGCGTTAAACTGTTGGGTGAACAAAGCCCAACGTGTCAATCTATCACTCGACATGTCAGTTTGCAGCATAAACTGTAGTGCTTTATGGTCAGTAATAATGATGACTTTATGTCCCAGCAGGATTTTCTTCCACGCTTGCAAAGCTGTCACAAAAGCTAACGCTTCAAGTTCAGTCTTGAAGTAGTTTTCCTCGTGTTTCTTCAACTTCCGACTAGTGAATGCAATGTAGTGCTTGTTGCCTGCCTCGTCTTTCTGGTATAAGACTGCACTAATGCCTATTCTTGATGCATCAGACTCAATATAAAACACCTTCTCAAAATCTGGGTACTCCAGTTTCACGTTATTTCTGAGCATCTCTTTTGCTTTCTCAAAAGCCTCATCTGCTGCGGTACTCCATTTCCATCTATTATTCTTTTTGAGTAAGTCATACAGAGGAGCCATAATTTCAGAGTATCTTGGACAGTGGCTGCTAATAAATTGGCATGCGCCTACAAATTCTCTGACTTGTTTCACCTTAGTTGGTTTTGGAAATCTCGTGATCGCCTCTACTTTTTGCATGTTTGGATGATATCCATCTTTATCAATTGTATGCCCCAAGTAATTTATCTCCTTCTTCAAGAATTGACATTTTCCAAAATTGACTTTGATATTGGCCTCCCTTAAATTCTCGAACAACTTTCTCAAGTGCACTAAATGTTCTGCGGCGCTGGGTGAAGATACGATTAAATCATCGATGTAGCAGATTACATTTTCTTTCACTTCATCAGTGAGCTTACTATCAAGTGCTCGAATAAGTGCTGGTCCACTGTTAACCATACCAAAAGGCATTCTGACAAAGACCCATGACGTCTGGTCAAATAGGAATCCAGTGTACTGCATACTCTCTTCTTCTAGTTGAACTTGATAAAATGAAGACGTCAAGTCAAGAACGCTGAAACATGCTCTTCCTTTGAATTTTCGCAGCAGATCTCTAATCTTGGGTGGTCGGTCATTTTCTGGAAGAATCTTCAAGTTGATGGTCCTGGCATCGAGACAAAGACGTATCTGACCATTACTTTTCTTCACTACTGTGATGGGGTTTATATAAGACGACGCCTGTTTTTTAATAATCCCGTCTACCTCCATTTTTCTGATTAAACCTCGTACTTCTTGATAGTATTTCTCAGGAATGGGGTATATTCTCTTCTGGTAAGGGGTTTCATCTGTTAGCCTTATCTTGTACTTATAATCCTTAATCAATCCAGGCTTTTCATCAAAAATATCTTGGAATTCCTTTATCAGATCCTCAAATTCCCCCTGAATTTCTTCAAATCCTTCAGTTTTTCTACTGGGTATTTCTGCTAAATTTTCCACTTCATTAATTATGGTATTCAAAATTTCTTCCCTAAGGTCTATTTCCAGACTGTTTTTCACGTCCTGTTTTTCTATCTCTTCTGTGATCATGTACCCATCATTAAAGCTAATACTTCTGTTCTTCATGTCAATAATAGCTCCGACCTTCGATATAAAATCGATTCCAAGCACCATATCAAAATTAATCTTGCTCACCACAATGAAGATCTGTTCATAATTCCTTCCATTGATCTCAAAGTTCAATAACACTTGAATCTTGCACTTCACTGCCTTATCTTGGAAAATCCCTCTCACTTTGACGGTAGAAACAGGTAGAACTGTCATATTTTCTCCTCTTAGCAGACTTTGATAACAATCTTCTGAAATGATGGAAATTATTGCACCAGTATCCATCAGGGCTTTGTATTGTTGGCCATCTATCAGTACAGAAATAATAGGTAAGGCACATGGTCTTTCCTCTCTGACGATTCCCCTCTCTTCTAGCAAATCTTCATCAGTAACTTCATATATCTCATTAATTGTAATTAGGTGTGGTGTGGCAATGTATTTACAAGTTCTCACTGTCGTTGAGAAATCGGCGTTTTTTTTTGTGTTACCGACCTCAAAATTGTGCTGGCTCGTAGAAGGCCCAGGATCGATTACAACATCCTGCCTTTTCTTTTGATTTTCGGCTTCTTTTTCCCGTAACTCCTTTAGGTATTGCTGGCTTTCCCTCTCTCTTTCCTGATACTGATCGGGTGTCATAACCTGACCTTGAGAATCCCGATTTTTATTTTGGTTCTGGTTATTTCTATTATAATTTCTGTTATAACCATTATTGTTGTAATATCTGCCTCTTCCATTGTTGTAATTGCCTCGATTATAGTTCCAGCCTCTTCTCTGTTGATACGGACGGTAACCTTGTGATCTGTTATTCCTAAACTGATTATTCCTGTGAGGACCTACATTGTCAGTTTTCTCTTCATCTGGCTTGTCAGTTTGTTGGACTTGGTCCATATATACCGTATTTATTTCTTTGAAGTCATGCCTTTGACCTTTCTGTACCACGTTAGGCATTGGACTTGTGTAGTCTAACCTCCTCAGTAATTCATCCATGCTGGTCAAATCCCTTATGTTTGACGAAATGATTAGTCTCCTCACCTCCACAGGCAGCATACGAGAAATCGCATCAATTAATTGCTCCGTTGACAAAGGGGGTTGCAAAAATCTCAAGCGGGACAATTGACTCGTAAAGAAATCAGCGTACCGCGTTGGAAGAGTACCTGAGTATTTTCTTGAATAAACCTCCGCTCTTAACGAATTCTGCGCTTCGATGGACCAAAATCGTTTGATTAGCGCCTCTGCAAACTCGTCAAAGTTACTGAACGTGTATCTAAATGCGCAAAACCATTCAAGGGGTCCTCCAATCAAAAATCTCTCCACTATCTTCATCTCTCTCTCTCTGGGAATGTGAGCTTCGATGAAATAATCTTTGAGGTTCCTAACATACTCTATAGGCGTCAAACTGTCAGTGTTGCTGAACTTTTGCGGTTTGTCTTCAAAATTCCTGATGACCGTGACATACCTCGGATATGAATCCGGGTAGTTTTTCCCACTATCTCGATAGTTCCACTCAGGTTCCATATTCCTCTCGTCATCTTCCTCCCTGAATCTGGATATACGTTCTTCAGGAGTCACGTCTCTGTCTTCTGGATCTAGGTTATATCTTCTGGCATAATTCCTATTGGTTTCGCAAGCCACGCCTACTGTATCCTTGTCAGTGATTTCCGTTAAGACTTTCTTGATTAACTCCTCTTTGTAGGTCTCCATCAAACTAGCTTCTCCTAGCTTCAAATTTTGCAGTTTACTCGTCGTTTCATTCACATCAGAGACAACTTTATGAATCTGTTCCTCTAATGCAGATTTTAATGCTTGCACATCCTGACCTAATTGTGTTCTATCTTCTACTTGTCTCTCGGATAGCGAATCCATCCTGACGCTTAAATCTTTCCTAATCTGTACTACTTCATTGTTAATATCTATTTGAGTACTGGCAAGTTTTCTTTCAATACGTTCCTGAATTTGGGTTACATGTTCCCCACTTGACCTATTCCACTCGTCTTTCCATACTGCTACATTTGCCGTTAACATTTCTGCTATGTCTACTTCGATATCTTCTTTAAGTAATCTATTATGGTCTAATACCTGGGTTCTCATGACCTCTACATCAAACTTTAAACCTGCTAATGATGCTGTCGTTCTAACTGACTCATCAACTAGCCTAGTCGTTAATGCACTTATATTACGTGTACAAAGTGTTTTCGAATTCTCTATCTCTTCCCTGACTTTATTTACATCAGTTTGGACTTTAGCAATATCTACGAAAACTGTGTTGACTTCTACTTGAATTTTATTTATGTCACTTTGCATCTCGTTTACATCCGAATGAATGTTATTAATATCAACCTGAACATTGGACACATCAGTTCTAACATTTTGGATTCCTCTTTGGACTTCCTCAACCTTGTCTTGGACAGTCGCAACATCATTTTTAACAACAACTACCTCAGCCCTAGCACAAGAAATATCACTTCGGACATTAGCAACATCTAAATTCAACATTGTAAGATCTTTATGCACATTAGACACATCTATTTTAACATTGGACATGTCTGAGCGCATGTCAGTTACAGCATTCTCGATTCCTTGGGTATTAATCTGTAAACGCGACATATTATCCTCTAAGTTAGCAGAACTGGTCTGAAGAACTTTCATGCTTTCACTCATCTGCTTCATACTGCTATTCATGCTAGCAGACATATTACTAGCATTTTCCTCCATTCGACTAGTATTCCTAGCTTCCATCTCCTTCATACTGCTATTCAGGCTTGCTGTCAAATTAGTAGACATCTCCTCTAACATCTTTCTCAAACTTTCGTCTGCCATTACAATATTAATTCAAAAATAGACTGCTGTAGGGACATACATCAAAAGAGCAAAATAACAACATCTGAGCAACACTTTTCACCATATATAAATTTGATCAATTTTCTGTCTTAAATCTAAATTATAACTACCTTATAATTAACCTTCGAAGACACTTCATGTTGAAACAAAGTCAAGCACATGTTCAAATTTCCCTGGCTCATTTTAAAATATCCTAACACAAATAATTTACATTTACAATCCAAATAATTTAATTTTATCTTTAATATGACTAAAATGTCATAAGCCGGTCAAATAAAATAAGATTCCAGATCATAGGCGACTTTTCTAAGTTTCCAGCCCATTTAACCTCTCTCAAGTTGTATAAGATCTGATCTTTTCTGAGTGTAATTTTCCTACTACAATACAACATTTAATTCCTATATAATCACACTCTTAAATACTACAATTGGCCTAGACATCTAACAAAGAATCAACCTCTTTATTTGAGTCTATTGATCCACACGTTTTAGGTTTGCCAATTCTACTGGCGTTCAACCTGGTGATCCACTTATGTTGAATCAGCTCCATACGTTGACTGCGCCAATCCTTCTGTCCCCGTTTACCCGGATAGTAGGCTGCCAGATATCCGCCCCCTCAATCGGATTGCCAATACTCCACCGCGCCGGCTCAGCTACACCAATGAAAATGGCACTGACAGATACTACCGAGATTTGAGCACAAAAGTTAACAAGGAATTATTGTGGAACACACCAAAATAGACGGGGGTTCATACTTACTTCTACTTACCTCTTATAAATATCTCGGGGATTGGGTTGACAACAGGATCTCTAAAGTATGCTCCCACAATAACCTTCACTATGACATTTAAAAATGAACCAGAACGACGGCAAGAACTTTGAACTGTACAAAAGCTTTATTTCAAATAAAGGGTATGACTTTAACAACTCAACAAAATAAATGTGGCTATCAGTAGCCCATGTCAATCTGACTATGTCCTCCTATAGGACTTGCAAAGTTATTATACAACATGTTAGCTCCCACGAGCTCAAAACAACGTAATATTCATAGCACACTTGGATTGGATAAGGAAGTCAGGATGAGACACATTTATATAGCATTTGTTTTCTTTTAATAAACATGACACTTGTATTTATAGGCGCAAGGCCACACTGTAGACGACCTCGTCCGCTGATAACCAGTTGTCTGGCCAGCTGCCATCTACACTTCAACCTGACGTACACCTGTCGAATGGGCTCCCTTGTCAAGCCACGTTGCGTAAGAATCCAGCACTCTCTCAAAAGTTTTAAATGTCCGCAAGACATCACAAAATATTGTTACGCAAATCTTTCAAATGCTTTACTCACATACCACTGGATTATTCTGACAATCCCTAAACTTGTTTAATTAGCATCCAAATGTTTAATAAGCATTGTTTAGAGTATAAAACATACTCTTAAATGTTTATAACAAAACTCATAAATGTTTATAACAATTAGAAATTGTTTATAATATAGTTAAAGACAAAAAGAATTTTAAACACGCCTCTAACATTACTTCCGTTCCACATTATTGTCAAAGATATTTACATTATTTATTTACAATATTAACATTTAAATTATTCAAATTATTAATTTGAGAAATACATTAACCACATGTCCATCCGGTTGGTAATTTCAAAATCGTGTCAATATAATCGACCAATGAAGGTTAGTTATACATGTTAATGTCACAATCTGGTTTAATAAAGGTTTAATAATTATTATAATTATTTGTGACGGTAATCTTCATTCAAAATCTTATCTCAAATTCTTTCAATACTCTTGTTAATTATAACAGTAAATTCACTTGATTAATTTTCAAAGGACAAATACAATACACTACAGCGGTAAATACGTCGCTTATAAAAAAATGCACAAGACTGCATTTTAAATAGGCCCAAAATTCATCATATATTAATATATACGGCATCAAAATCTTCCACAGAATTTACAAAAACCTCCACTAACAAATTCTTTATCATTAATTACTGTGGGAACCTCCTTCATTTACTTCAAGGGCATTATACATCAGCGACTTTCAACACGTTCGCTGCACTAGCGATTATACATTCATAGGTCCACTTCAAAAATTCTTATAATCATTAATAGTTTCAAAACTGTTGTCATTTAACATTCGTGGATTTCATTCATGAATCGAAATGAAGTAAAAATTTGCCAATCACAAACAAATTTAATAGTGAATACGCTTATATACGCCTCTCTGGTCTATCAAAATTTAAGATTATCATCTTCAAAGTATTGTAGTATAAAAATACTATCATCAAACAAAGTGCGACTAAACTGCAAAATAGTCGAATGGAATCCAATTAGACTGTGGAATGCAAACATTATTATTCAAATCTCTAATTGAGAAAAAACTCCTAACAAAAGTTCACGACTTTAATGCATTCAATAATTCATAATTAAAGTTCATCTTTCACAAAATTGTCTATGATGCAATGTTCGTTCATAACTGCCGATAAATGTCTGTGTTGCAATCAATTTCAAATAACGACTAGTATTTCCAAGATCGTCGACAACGCAAGAGATTTTAACGCTCTAAAATCATTTAAATGTTCTTCCTTCTTGATGATGACAGAAAATTGGTCAAAGTAATTAAACTGGGGTAGAAATTACTTTAATAAAGAGACATGCTGTCTGAAATTAAATCTGCCATGAAACTCATTAACTTATAGTCAAATCGTGACTACCAAAAATAAGCAAATTACTGAAATATCTAAATATCAGTCTCAACTGATCCAAAATCATTTAACTATGCCCATGACATAACAAGGTCTTAATAAATCGTCGAAAAAGGCATAACTCATCAAGGTGTACTGAGAATAGGAATCTCAAACAAGAATATAGGGCAAAATACATGAGGACAAAAATATGGGAAAATGGTTGCTCAGGTATTGCTAGAAAACTCAAATACAATAAACGTTCACGACTACCTTATCTGCCGATTGAAGTTCCAGAGGAAAATTCCCCAAAGAAGACTGCTGATGGATCCATTTCACCAAGTTAAAGCTGAGCTCCATCCTCGAAACAGGAAACAGCACCCTCGGAGAATCGAACTGCTTCCTTCTCCGGAAATTGCACTGCTCCATGAAGACGTAAGACATCCTTCCGGCAAAATTCTTCTTTGTGAGTCGGGACAACCCTGACCTCTCTTGAAAAATCCCTGAAGATCTTGTAGAAAATCGCCATGAAATTTTTGTAGTAATTTCCATTGAAATATTCATATTCAGTGAGTATGAAATCGTTTTCATTGCTGTTTGATAGTATTCAGCGTTGAGCCACGAAACATGGGTGTAGATGGTTGTTCACCACATGTCCGCTTGTATGGAATGGCAATTAGCGAAGTTCCATGTTGCTATCTTACTCCAACGATGTATGTCCCAATCGCATTAAAGTCCTTTAGCCTTCCATCCTCTCTTCGGTTATGGTAATAGAAGAACAAACTGCCTTATTAAACTGCTCCATAATACTGTAGCGTTGTGTCACAAAAGCAATCAGAAGTCTCCCTGTTATACTAGCAGTGTCAGCCGTAGCGTAGGATCTGACGCTATAACGTGCTTCTCAGGTGGCGAGAAAATCACTTTTTTCAGACGTCTAAAATTGCTAATATCTTCTGAAATAACTCCTTGAAATTGTTCAAATTTCCTACACTGCTTAATGTAGCACTGCACAATAGAATTAGCTTGTAGGCAACCGCTAACTGTTCATAGCTAACCTTGTGGACGCGTTATAATGTGCGTTTTAACTTCACCTAGTTTTACTCACAGTAAACTTGCACTGCTTGTCTGCTTGAATCTCGTTCACTGCAGTGGCTTCACCACGCGTTATAAAGACGACTCTCTCTACTAATGTCACTCGACGTTTCACCAAAACGACTATATAATCACTGACGATCTGACAATTTGAGATATGCGATATGAGACGATTGAGACTCCTCTCTTCTGCGCAAGGCCTTTTATAAACTTCATAAGGGGCGTATCCATCCCTTCCATAGCGTGTTACTGCGTCATCGCTCGAAGTTCCAACTTCGTCAATACGTGACGGATTTTCAAAATTCAAAAACAGGATATAAATTTCACCAAAATTCCAAATCAATGCCTCAACTGCAAATGGATTTCCACAATTCTTCATTCCAAAAAGTATTAAAAATACCACAGTTTCAGCAATCTCCGTCTTCCTTCAAATAATCGTTCATTGGTTCGGGCCTCCCCTCCAATAGCATAATTTCTTCCTCAGCACAATTCCACGTTTCCTGCGACTGCGTCGTAAATCTCGGATCTTTCTCGAATAAATGCTGACGTCATTGAGAATCTCAGCTCAAGTAGCCTGCTGGTATAACGTCTGCGTCATCCATGCTTACATCATGACTACCCACGTCATAACTATGACAGCCATAACTTTCTTCATAATTTCCAAAATAGCCACCGTGGTCTCGCTATAATTCAATTACGGGGGCAGTACCATCCCGGGAATCGCCCGAAGACGAAGTGGGAAACCACGGAAAACCACTTCGAGGATGGCTGAGGTGGGAATCGAACCCCCTCTACTCATTTGGGCCACCCGAGGCTGAGTAGACCCCGTTCCAGTCCTTATACCAATTTTCAAATTTCGTGGCACAGCCGGGAATCGAACCCAGGACCTCCGGGGCGGCAGCTAACCATGCTGACCGCTACGCTACGGAGGCGACATGGTTTAGAACAGTTTTTATTTTATTTAGTCAATTTACCCTCTAGGTTGGTGGTTCCCACGGAATCAGCGAGGGAACTCACCACTACCGCCTCTATGGGCAGTGTCCTGGAGCTTGGAACATCTGGTCGGGAGGGATACAACTGGGGAGGTGTGATTAGCACTTCGCCCAGGCGGCCTCACCTGCAAAGCGAACAGGGGTCTCATGAGGGATTGGAAGGGATGGAAGATTGGTATGGATAGGCTAGGAAGAGGGAAGGAGGCGGCCGTGGCCTTACAGTAGGTACCATCCCGGCATTTGCCCGAAGACGAAGTGGGAAACCACGGAAAACCACTTCGAGGATGGCAGAGGTGGGAATCGAACCCCCTCTACTCATTTGGGCCACCCGAGGCTGAGTAGACCCCGTTCCAGTCCTCATACCACTTTTCAAATTTCGTGGCAGTGCCGGGAATCGAACCCAGGTCCTCCGGGGCGGCAGCCTACCATGCTGACCGCTACGCTACGGAGGCGACATGGTTTAGAACAGTATTTAGGAAAAATAACCATTTAAATGAGACAAGAAAATAACTTTCCCTATCGTCTTCGTAGATAATGTGAACAAAACCATGTTGAAATCTTGCTGTACGAGGTAGGGAGGGTATAATAAAATAGTTAAAAAGAATTTAAAAAATCTGCCGTTGGATGGTCTTGAACCCGGGATCTTCGAAAGAGCGAGCGGGCGCAATAACACTTGCACACATTTCCAACACACTCTGGAGGTTTTTGTTGCGCTTCTTATTAACGCGTATGGTAAAATATTCAATTATTACAATTAGATCTTAAATATTGATTGGAATGCATTCGTTCAGTACCTGGCAGGTTTTCTAATTAACTTAAAGCAATTTTCGCGACCGCTTTGCGTTAATAAGGCGAAAGAACAGCAACTAATGCCCTCAAACGACAGCCCTTCGGTTTTATTTCATACAACTTAGCGTCCAAAATGCTAGCGTGTGATACACTTCGGTCATACAAGCAGGTGTACTGACGAAGAGAACAGAATTATACAGGATTTTGTACCAGCGATCACACCAGCTTCCTTGCCAGCGAGTGTCGTGTGATATGGGCCTAAAGATATGGTAAGACTTTTTGTTAAAATTTAATAACAAAACAAGATGTTCGGTAAAGAACGTATAGCCTACTTTCTCCTAAATACATGGGTATGGTTATAACCCTTTGTCCTTTTCAAGGAGTATAATTGAATGTTGGTTGTAGTAGCTTCTTGAAATACAACGTGCTTTACGGATATTATACATGAATATGATGTGCCCTTTGCTAGTGCTACCTCTGTAAAAAAAATTCATTCAATTGGGTTTCACCGTGCTTGAATTGATAGGGGGAATCGATTTGCACACAAACATGGCTGCTATCTGCACATTATTGGTCTGATGACCTTGTAGTGTGGTCAACAGATTCTCTATACATAAAGGTATGTCGTTGCAAAATTTGGTAGGGATCAGATTATTAGGTTGGTCATAACTTGATTCAAGCTCTTAACATTAGGATGGCCGCCATTACGTTTTCGTCAATATGGCGGCGATATAAAACATGACAGTGGAGTGCCCTTTGCTAGTGCTACCTCTGTTCCAAATTTCGTTCAATTCGGTTACACCGTGTTTAATTGATAGGGGGAATCAATTTGCACACATACATGACCGCCATCTGCAAACTAATGGGCTGATGACCTTGTAGTTCAGTCAAACGATGCTCGCTATACAAGTATACGTTGTTGCAAAATTTGGTAGAGATAGGATGATTAAGTTAGTCGTAATTTGATTTAAGCTTTGAACATTTGGGTGGCCACCATTACGTTTCCGTCAAGATGGTTGCGATATAAAACATGACACTGAGGTGTTCTGCGCTAGTGCTACCTCTGTACCAAATTTCGTTCAATTCGGTTTCACCGTGTTTGAATTGATAGGGGGAATCGATTTGCATACATACTTGGCCGCCATATGCAAACTGTTGGGCTGATGATCTTGTAGTTTGGTCAAAATATGCTTCCCACATAAAGGTATGTTGTTGCAAGATTTGGTAGAGATCAAATTATTAGGTTGGTCGTGATTTGATTCAAGCTCTTAACAATAGGATGGCCGCCATTACGTTTTCGTCAAGATGGCGGCGATATAAAACATTACACTGAGGTGTCCTTTACTACTGCTACCTCTGTACCAAATATCGTTCAATTCGGTATCACCGTGTTTGAATTGATAGGGGGAATCGATTTGCGCACATACATGGCCGCCATCTGCAAACTATTGGTCTGATTACCTTGTAGTGTAGTCAAAAGACGCTCGCCTTATAAATATATGTTGTTGCAAAATTTGGTAGAGATCGTATGATTAGGTTATTCGTAATTTGATTTAAGCTTTGAACATTTGTGTGGCCGCCATTACATTTCCGTCAAGATGGCTGCGATATAAAACATGACACTGAGGTGCCCTTTGCTAGTTCTACCTCTGTAACAAATTTCGTTCAATTCGGTTTCACCGTGTTCGAATTGATAGGGGGGGGAGGGAGGGAGGGGCAGACATTCAGAGTACACACACTCACACACACACAACGTCACACACACACAGATAGACACACGATTTTTTGCTAATAATACAATGGGAATTTCTACGGAATACGTATACTTCGATGCAAGCACTGGCGATCGGAATATCCTTCGATATATTGTTGTTTTGTTTCATTTGAGGGCCTAGAACATTTAGCCATGTTTACTTGGGTGTGTGTGTGTAGAATTTGTCTGATAACCTGAGTTATTGCGGGCTTGTAATGATGTGTGTATTTGCAATTAAGGATTGGGAAGGAGGCGGCCGTGGCCTTAAGATAGAATCCGTCCCGGAATTTGGAAACCACGGAAAACCATTTCCAGGGTGGCTGAGGTGGGAATCGAACCCACTTCTTTTCATATTTGCTCCACGAGGCTACGTGTGCCCAATTTTAGCCCTCAGACAAGTATTACATTTCTTGGCAGAGCTGGGAATCGAACCCGGACTTCCGGAGCAACACTTCGAGATGTTATGTTAATATTCATGCCAGTTTTTTAAATTTTCTGCCATAACAGGTCACGTGGCATAACGTACCAATTCGATCGTGTTCTCTTTATAAATCATCAAAATTCAACGAACACTTCACAAAAATTCGTCGTAAGGCAATAAATGTGGCAATGTAGTTACATCCCGACTAAAATGGAATGTGGGCTTTCGTTCAAAAAAAGTATGCCTACTACTGGATTCGAAGCAGCATTCTACCCGCTCGCGCCCACCAAGTACGGTCAGGCTTTAAACCTCGCAGCCACCAAGACATGGTAAATACTGCACGCTAAACGTGCTTTAGTTACTGTAGCCGTCCCACCTCAAACGTTTAAGTCCATCTCAAAGTCTTCAATCACGGTTTGTGATGTTGATTTAACTTTCTACTATTACAGATCACGTGGCGTAAGCTATTATTTCGATCGTATTACGTGTATGTGTGTTATTTCAAGGAGCAGAAAGTCATATGTTAGTAGAATGGGCCGTAGTATTTGGCGGGGAAAAGTTTAAGGTCGGTTTTTCTTTGCTAGACCCATGACCCAATTACATTGCTGTCACACAGTCAGAGCGCAGAGCAATATCGACCATCGGGAGAAATGCTATGTTAGTTGGGTTTCATAAAACTAAATAATAAGGGGCGGTTGGACCACACTGTATATATTATGGAAGTGTCGAGTTCTGAATTCCTACTTGCGTTTCGAGATTGGCGTTTTTTTTCCTTCGTCAGGAGTCTGTTCGATGCTCCCCTGACGACTAGTACTCGGTCTACTTTCTCGCTCATCAATCTCCTGATTTTCCCTCTCTTCTGAATTTTTTCGTCTATTATTTTTAGACTTTTCCTGCTCGCTTCTGAGCCTTTGTTTCTCTCGATCTCGTTCAAATTCCTCCGTCCTATAGTTTTTGTATCTGCTATAACCAGTACGTGATCTATAGTTGCGATTGTATGGTCTATCACGATACTTATTTCGATCATAATCATTATTCCGACGATAGAAATTCCTTTCTTCGTATTTTCGTGTCCAAGTTTGTTCATTTCGTTCTGCGTATCGATTGATCTGACGATCGTCCCTTTGGTAATTGTTCCTATTCCACCCTGGTTTAACATAATTTCTGTTCTCTGGTTTGGCTTGGTCTGTTTGCTGTGTTCTGTCCATGACGATAGTATTCACGGATCTGTGTTCATGTCGATTGTTTCTCGCAACTGTGGGTGTCGTAACAGCACTCACATAGTCCAGACGCCTCAACAAATCGTCCATCGCGGCTAAACTAGTGATTCCGGATGAACTTATGTTCCTCCTTACGTCAACAGG
This sequence comes from Meconema thalassinum, assembly GCA_946902985.2. Lineage (NCBI taxonomy): Eukaryota > Metazoa > Arthropoda > Insecta > Orthoptera > Tettigoniidae > Meconema > Meconema thalassinum. The sequence goes on along the minus strand of OX336389.2, from coordinate 1,060,777,295 downwards.
AAACTGTCGAGATATCGCCTCGATCAATTGTTCTTCAGTTAATGGAGGCTGTAAAAATCTTAATTTCGATAACTGACAAGAAAAATACTCAGAATAACTGGTCGGACCAGTACTTGAGTACTTGCTCGAATAGATTTCGGAACGAACGTTGTTCTGAACTTCCGTAGACCAAAAACGATTGATAAACGCTTCGGCAAACTCCTCGAAGTCGTTAAACGTGTATCTAAACGCTCTGTGCCACTGAAGCGTTGCATCGGAAAGAAAACGCTCTACCACACGTAGTTGTCTTTCCCTTGGCACGTGAGATTCAATAAAATAATCACGCATACTTCTTATGAATTCTATAGCTGTCGTCCCATAAAGATTATTGAAACGACGAGGCTTATCCTCAAAATTCCTAATAATCGTAATGTGGCCTGCCCCATTAGATGTGTTCAGATTGTAGGCTCCCGTTCATGTATGTGTCATCGGTGACGTGTATGTTTGGACACGTGGATTAGCTGAGCTCAAATTTGGATGAATTTGATACTGTGGACTACTATTTGCCATAGGAGTTGGATATTTATCACCTCCTTCCCTTTCATGTGAAGTGAGATTAATCTCCTTAATCGTGGTTTGGAAATCTGCGATCCAATTTACCCTTAATTTATCCCTTAACTTATCCAGATCTATACCGTCCCCAATTGTTAAATTCTCAAGTTGATCTCTGATTTGGTTGATTTCCGAAGTCTTTTTCTCACGCAATTCAATTAATTCCGTTTTGCCTTGATCAAATTTTACCTCCAAAGTTTGAATTCTATCCTCCATGTTACCATGGTTTGTAGTTTGATTGGACTGAATAACATTCAACCTTTTTATCAGGTCCTCCCTTACATCTGTGATTTCCTTGCTGGATCTAATTTCACCTTCTACAATGTTCTTATTGACCTCTAATTTGAAGTCTTTAAAGTAGCCTTCATTTATTTTAGTCATCTCTTGCCTTAAAGTGACAACATTCTCGTTTATGATTCCCTTTATATCTACATCAAAGCCGTCTTTAATAAGTTTATTGTGGTCCCTAACTTGTGTTTGCAACAACAATAACTCTTCTTTTAAATTTTCTAAAGATGCTTGGGTGTGAATTGTGTCATTTGACACTCGTAATTGAAGTGCTTCAATATTATTTTTAGATTCTCTCTTATTATTGGATAATTCTAATCGCATTTCTAATTGAAAATCTTTATTGGATTGTTCAGCTTCATTCAACTGGACCTGTAACAATTTCTGACTGGCATCTACTATGTCTATCTTGGTTTGTATATTTGACTGTGTAGATTGCATCAGGCTTTGTGTTGATTCAATTTTAAGTAACTTTGTGTCTGTTTTATCTAGGCTAGTTTTAATTTTACCTAGTTCTGTTTCAAGATTATCCTGGCTAAGTTTAACACAATCCTGGCTAGTTTTAATTTTACTTAGTTCTGTTTCAAGATTATCCTGGCTAAGTTTAACACAATCCTGGCTAGTTTTAATTTTACTTAGTTCTATTTCAAGATTATCCTGGCTAAGTTTAACACAATCCTGGCTAGTTTTAATTTTACTTAGTTCTGTTTCAAGATTATCCTGGCTAAGTTTAACACAATCCTGACTGAATTTAATGCTATCCTGGCTAGTTTTAATTTTACTTAGTTCTCGTTGATGGTTATCTTGACTAGATTCAACTTTACCTATTTTCAATTGAAGCTCATCAACTGTGGATTGAAGTTTATTGCCGCATAATTCTAGCTTCATTTGTCCAGTTTGAACTACGCCTAATTCCGTTTGTACTTTATGAATGTCTGTATGGGCTTGTTTTACGTCCACTTGGACCTCATCTACTGTTTCATCTACCCTATTCACTTTGGTTTCTACTCTTTTAGAACTATTTTGTAGTTCCTTTAATGTGCCTTGGATGCCCGTAATATCTTACCTGAGACTCTCAGCAACTACATCTTGTATAAGACTTTTACTTGTATTTGTCCAATGATCATGTATGGCATCGATTTTATTTTGTAACATACTGTATAACGACTTAAGGTCCACTACCTCCTCTTCTCCAGACATGTTATAATTAATATAATTCACTAAAGACAAACAACATGAGTATCACTATAACTAAGCAAAGCACGAACATTCCAATGAAATCCACTGCCATATGGGAATTTATTTAATGTATTGCATTACCTTATAACTAGGCTAACTTAAACATAACTAATAATAAAGTCAGCTATAAATATGAAATTTTCCACTCCTAAACGTGTGATGCTTTATATCGACGATAATAATATTATAGATCCTAATTTGACCATAATTTAAATGAATAAAAACCCTCCTAAATAACGATGAGTTCAAAAATGCTCATCAGCCGGATTTAACTACACCAAGCACTGTGTATGCAGCTCTAACGTGAACTACATGTAATGCCCCAGTCGACCAAACACGTCAGTAAAGGTTCCGTAGTATTCCTTTCACTGTTCATGTTCTAATCGTATATTTATTACAAACTAGTGTAGCACCTCTATTAATAAGAAGAAAATCTATTAATGGTTGCGTATCTACATGTATGCCATGCAAATTGAGTGTCCTCACATAAGCTTTGTTCACAAGTGAATTCCGGCATTTTGTGCTAAAAATGTCAGTACACCATTACTTTCTGACGTTCATTCAAAGAATTCGCAATGATCGATGTAATGGCGTCAGAGTATACCCGTTCATGACGCCTTGCACGTGTTTGACAGCAATGTCGAACACTAGCATGAAATGGCGTCATTCAACCGGCCTATAGAACCATCATGGAGTATGACATCTCTGTCTAAGTCCCCATAAACTATGTCTCTCTCTCTCTCTGGTATTCCAGTTATATCTCTTCCAAACATTGCTCTCAAAAAACCATGGAATTTAATGGTACTCCAGTAAATTCTCGCCCCTGAACGTTGGAAGCCATATTCTATGTACCCGAATTACCTACCATCAGCATGTTGGAATCCCACGAAGACAGCTGGATCGTAGAGCCTGGAAACCCCGGCTATAAAATTTGCCAGATTTTACCCAACATAAGACGAGGAAATGGGGTACAGGAATTCCTAACTGAGACTACGTTAAGAAAAACCATGGTGAACGACATAAGAAAGCTCAAAAGCACAAGAGTAACAATGAACGCAATCTCTGGTGTGTGGGAAAACCACTGAAATACCCACCGCTGGCCTTCTTAACGTGTTCTCTTATCGTTTCTATAAAGTACCACACTTCGAAGATTTTAAATTGATCAAAAAGAAAATGTATTCAGAAAAGGAAAATATAGTGTAAGTCACTATATTATACTTCAAGGCAGAGTGCCCAACTTCCATCCGAAGTTTCATGAACATGGGAGAAAATGCCAGCCCCCACATTCATCAATGTTATTGACTGCATTTTACCCAAGAATGAGTGAACACAAATCATATACATGGTCCAACATAAATGTTGACGGCAATTGGAACATTTAAATATAAACCCTGGAAATTTTCATATTTTCAAGACATATATCAATTTATACCCTGAAAAAAAAAATTAAATCTATAATACAAATGTACAGTCATTTTGTAACACTTTCTTAGTGTGTTTCTTTTTATAGGATTCAGAAGTGACATCTTCCATGTGGTTTATTATATTTATGTTTGCTGGGTTTTTCTGATTTTATTTATCTCTTCTGACCGAGCAATAAAGCTAAGTCAAAAATTAACTTCTTTAATTTAATTTTAACACCCCTTTAAATGAACTGTCCTCACCGGACCGGAATTAGTGATTGTTAAAACGCCTGTTAAGCATTGCATTGATACAAATGGTCGAAAATTTTACCAGGTAGGTTTAATTCAACATGCCTAAAATGCATGATTTTCACAACAGATTATTTACTTGAACTGATACTGAAGTAAACTGCCCTAATTTCACAATCTATCTGAGTGGATTACTTTCCATACTACAACTTGGAATATTCCATTGAATACCCTTTTAATAATCAAGGGCATTAGCCTTTACATGGCTTTGCCATTAAATATCATGCCACACTAAGCATTCATATTATTTATATTATCAGGCATTACTACTATCTCTTTAGCGCTTCAATTAGTTATCTTTCTTAGTGAACAAAGAATTCGGCTTAGTTGACAAATCACATTCACAATAAAATATTGTTGCTAAAATTATACAAGTTTCTTTACAGTTCAATTAATCACTGTTAAATTATTATTTCATTTGCTCTTATGTTATTATTATTCACGATCAATATGCATAGCTTTCAATAAGTGTTAAATAACAATTGCCGCTTTGGCGATATATCTACTTCCACATAAATCTAGTCTGGGATTCGCGTTAATAACATAGGGTGAATGTATTCAAATGTCTTCAAACTGTGTTCAAAACATCTGTCTAGTCCATCAATAATGGATCTTGATCGAATCTAATAAAGCAAACGTAATGCAGAATCTCACAAAAAATTACGTTAGAAAGAACCTGGATCAAGTCAAAATTCGGAATAAATTCCTAGCAAATCAAAACAAATCCGCTTTCTTCACTGAACCTGCTTCATAAAGCTTACTGCAGTATTCGAAAATCAATCTGAATACTGAAATTTCACTTTCGAGTGTATAACAGTCTTCTAAGTAGGCTTACGGAAGTAGAAACTCCAAATTGAGTCTACCCAAGCTCGAGTAATGTCATATGAAGGCATAAAACTAGTGTTCATTTACAATATATATCAAACACGAAAAATGATGAATCTTCAGTGGCCTAAAGTTCCTCTTCTCTACATTAAATAAATTCCACATAAAATGAACTTGAATCTACAGTAATCAAAAGAAAATTAAACTATAATACATTTAATTACAATGGGTGCATTCTTTTAGTAGAATCAAAACCCTGTCCAGAATAGAATCAGTCTTGACACTAGGATCAAACCTAAACTCCATTCTTAGACGTTCTACGAAAAATCCTTTAAAAAAATTGTATATGTGGCAGGGTGACAACGTTAGAATAAACATGCTTAGCTACGATTGAAGATGGTTAATTCAGTACCTTAGATGATTCTTGTAGACCACGAAAGGACACAGTCATGTCCTTTATGACTGTTCCCTCCATGTAAGCAATAGAAGTCTTCACTGTCCAGGAAAGCGAGAAGCGAACCCTGGATCTCCAGACATCTCCCATCCTGACTGAATGTTCCACTCTAATACCAACGACAGTTTCTTTCATCTTCGGATAACGTCCTATCAACCGCAGCACGCAATGATGTCTATATCGGCCCGAACACCAAAGTTCACTGGCCTCGCGCAATCGGTTCATTGCGAAACACACTGTATTGCAATACAACAGCTGTGTTCGCACTCACCAGGACGGGCCGCGCGACGTATAGCATCAGAATGAACGTAACTTCGCTCGCACAGTGACACTCATGTGTTTATATCGCCTAGCCGCACATGGTTAAGTCATTGAAGCACATAGCACCCTTTCCTCTCGACATGAAATTGCTCAACATAGTTGCAAGATCACAGACATATGAGTTAGGCCCTATATATATATATATATATATATATATATATATATAAAGTATATTCAAAATCCAAGCACTCGTATTGAGAAAAGCTTCTCAAATGGAGGTGCTAATTGTTCTGTCAACACACACGAAATGAGTGTATCGATACGGCCAGTTCCAAAGCGAAGAATGTCTACTGAAAGAACATTATAATTGTATGCTTGTCAAAAGCAAGTATTCACCTTTCACGAACACTATACGGCTGGCCTATAATGAACAGTTATCTTGCAAGACAAGCTGTGTTTTCATTTCGTACGCAATGGCCTAATCGGAACTGATACTGGAGTCCTTCACGGCACTAAGGAAAACTCCCTGCTGTACAGTGATCGTACACTACTCAAGACGAACTTTCACTCACGGTGCAGGTGACATTTCGCCGCCGGTCACCGGTATAACTCGATACATGTGTAAACGTGTATGGTATAATCCAATCTACCCTCTCCGTTGTTCAAGCCAGAACGCGACTGCGAGGTCACCTACCGTCGCGCCACGAGTTTTCAAAATTGGAACTGATAAGATGCAAATATCTTTATTTCCGTGTTCCTAAGAATACAATTATGTGAAAGTAGTTAAAAATCCAACACCTGCTATAATTACAGACATGTTAAAATATGCCAGAACGTATAAAAAACTTGAATTCCCATCCAAAGAGCATAGTTTATCTCTTGTTGCTGGTCGATAAAAATAATCAATACCCCTAACCAATCAGCTGTGACAACAGTACTAGCAACGCATGCGCCCCGCTTCTCTCGTCGAGATCGCTATCCAAAGTCAACTTGTGGGTCGCGAAACATATGATCCTGACTCTCGCTTCATGTTCACAAATAATTACATATTACCTTCCCATAAAGGCATTCCAGTCATGAGAATGAGGGTACAGTACCATCCCGGCATTTGCCCGGAGACGAAGTGGGAAACCACGGAAAACCACTTCGAGGATGGCTGATGTGGGAATCGAACCCCCTCTACTCATTTGGACCACCCGAGGCTGAGTAGACCCCGTTCCAGTCCTCATACCACTTTTCAAATTTCGAGGCAGAGCCGGGAATCGAACCCAGGATCTCCGGGGCGGCAGCTAAGCATGCTGACCGCTACGCTACGGAGGCGACTAGGATGATTAAGTTAGTCGTAATTTGATTTAAGCTTTGAACATTTGGGTGGCCACCATTACGTTTCCGTCAAGATGGTGGCGATATAAAACATGACACTGAGGTGTTCTGCGCTAATGCTACCTCTGTACCAAATTTCGTTCAATTCGGTTTCACCGCGTTTGAATTGATAGGGGGAATCGATTTGCATACATACTTGGCCGCCAAATGCAAACTGTTGGGCTGTTGATCTTGTAGTTTGGTGAAAATATGCTTCCCACATAAAGGTATGTTGTTGCAAGATTTGGTAGAGATCAGATTATTAGGTTGGTCGTAATTTGATTCAAGCTCTTAACAATAGGATGGCCGCCGTTACGTTTTCGTCAAGATGGCGGCGATATAAAACATTACACTGAGGTGTCCTTTACTAGTGCTACCTCTGTACCAAATATCGTTCAATTCGGTATCACCGTGTTTGAATTGGTAGGGGGAATCGATTTGCACACATACATGGCCGCCATCTGCAAACTATTGGTCTGATTACCTTGTAGTGTACTCAAAAGACGCTCGCCATATAAATATATGTTGTTGCAAAATTTGGTAGAGATCGGATGATTAGGTTATTCGTAATTTGATTTAAGCATTGAACATTTGGGTGGCCGCCATTACGTTTCCGTCAAGATGGCTGCGATATAAAACATGACACTGAGGTGCCCTTTGCTAGTTCTACCTCTGTACCAAATTTCGTTCAATTCGGTTTCACCGTGTTCGAATTGATGGGGGGGGGGGGGTGGAGGGAGGGGCAGACATTCAGAGTACACACACTCACACACACACACACACAACGTCACACACACACAGACAGACACACGATTTTTTTCTAATAATACAATGGGAATTTCTACGGAATACGTTTACTTCGATGCAAGCACTGGCGATCAGAATATCCTTCGATATGTTGTTGTTTTGTTTCATTTGAGGGCCTAGAACATTTAGCCATGTTTACTTGGGTGTGTGTGTGTGTAGAATTTGTCTGATAACCTGAGTTATTGCGGGCTTGTAATGATGTGTGGATTTGCAATTAAGGATTGGGAAGGAGGCGGCCGTGGCCTTAAGATAGAATCCGTCCCGGAATTTGGAAACCACGGAAAACCATTTCCAGGGTGGCTGAGGTGGGAATCGAACCCACTTCTTCTCATATTTGCTCCACGAGGCTATGTGTACCCAATTTCAGCCCTCAGACAGGTATTACATTTCTTGGCAGAGCTGGGAATCGAACCCGGACTTCCGGAGCAACACTTCGAGATGTTATGTTAATATTCATGCCAGTTTTTAAATTTTCTGCCATAACAGGTCACGTGGCATAACGTACCAATTCGATCGTGTTCTCTTTATAAATCATCAAAATTCAACGAACTCTTCACAAAAATTCGTCGTAAGGCAATAAATGTGGCAATGTAGTTACATCCCGACTAAAATGGAATGTGGGCTTTCGTTAAAAAAAACAAGTATGCCTACTACTGGATTCGAAGCAGCATTCTACCCGCTCGAGCCCACCAAGTACGGTCAGTGATTAAACCTCGCAGCCACCAAGACATGGTAAATACCGCTCGCTAAACGTGCTTTAGTTACTGTAGCCGTCCCACCTCAAACGTTTAAGTCCATCTCAAAGTCTTCAATCACGGTTTGTTGTGTTGATTTAACTTTCTACTATTACAGATCACGTGGCGTAAGCTATTAATTCGATCGTATTACGTGTATGTGTGTTATTTCAAGGAGCAGAAAGTAATATGGGCCGTGGTATTTGGCGGGGAAATGTTTAAGGTCGGTTTTTCTTTGCTAGACCCATGACCCAATTACATTGCTGTCACACAGTCAGAGCGCAGAGCAATATCGACCATCGGGAGAAATGCTATGTTAGTTGGGTTTCATAAAACTAAATAATAAGGGGCGGGTGGACCACACTGTATACTTTAGTGGGAGATTCGACCCATAAATAATCTATAATACGGCAACAGCATACTCGTATAATTTCAGAATACTGAAGCAGCAGGATTATAATACCACAGTGACATCATTGTTTATAATCACAAGCTCCAAAACAAACAATACTACTATCTTCAATGAATAAATAAATAAATAAGTTTAAATAAAAATTAATAAAAAGTAAAATATAAATAAAAATGCACGGGGCTCATGCCCCAAGATTCCCAAAGGCCCTAAAATGTAAATACAACAGCAACGACAACTTCATTGAACTTCAGAAGAAGGTTATAACTTATAAACAGTGGTCTGTCTGTTAGGTAGTCAGTCCGGAGGCTGTGTGGCATAATCGCGACACACGTTATAACTATTTAGGAATATTCCTATTATTGCTAAGATTCCATTTCTGTGAGAAGATTTCACTACCGAGGGGCAAATATTTATCTGTGTATACATAGCCCAAGTATGTCGGTCGATAGCCGACAGTCATTATCAGTTATGAGTAGAACATTCTGGGAGGTTTACTGGGCAAGGTCTTGCTTTCCACCAGGATATCAAAATGTGTATATTTGTGGTAAACAGGTCAGGGTACATGGCCAAGAGCCACAAAACTCTCCATTGAGAGAATATAAATACTGAGGATATTTCCTTGTGAGATTGTCAGTGCACCATCATCACTTCGCGGGTACATACTGTATCCATGCACTGGAGGACTGTACTTTCATCTTTAAAATAAATCTATCAACTATTACCTTCTACTCGACGACTTTTATTTTAAAACACCTGCTCTGCAGAATAACAGCTACGGCAGAAGAGAACTTCGAGAAGCTATCTTCGCTACAAGCAGTTAACATCATTTTCTTCTTTTACTTGGGCCAAGGCTCGAGTTCGAACCCAAGCAACCAACTTTCGGCAACTAATTCAAAATTTATTTATTTGTCACGGCTTGTTACCTGAAATATTAAAATTGGTAACACTCGGCTACGCGACATAAATCTGGTGGCAGCGGCTTGGATAAAGAAGAATCTGCAAGACCTGGGTAAAAAGTAACTAAGTCAACTTTCATCTTCACGGCGGTCTACACCGAGGTGCTGGATCGTCTCCCTCTTCAGTGGTCACTTTCCACCTGAGTGACTGCGACATCTTTACTTCCTCTAACCGGAGGCCGACGCAGCCCGTCCGTCTTCTGGCGTCGAGAAGGTGACAACTTCTGAGCGAGTACCAGTTGGGGTCCTCGAGGGGACACTGCGCAACCCGACAAGCCTGCATATATCCCTCTTCGCGGCGGTATTCGACATCAGGGGCAGCTCCGAGGAGTGACCTTCTCCCTTCTATCTTTCCAAGTAAGTCCTCAGCATTGTTGAATGTGGCATTGTTTTAGAAGTTATAAAGAGCTGAAAATAACAGTAACTGCATTAAAATGCCTGATCAACCAGTAGGAAGCTCAGTTCGCACAACGGAAGAGCCAGCAATTCAGTATAGAGTAGTCTCAGTAGAAACAGCTGTCAAGTTATTAAAGACCACCTTCAGTGGTAAACCCGATGAATTACAGGAATTCATTGACAATGTTGAGAACGCATATAGCATTATAAATCCAAGAGATCACTCAACATTCTTAAAGTTCGTGTTAGCCCATATCACGGGTGATGCGAAAACTGTTCTTAATTTTCACACTATTCCGGAGGAATACCAGACATGGGAAACGATAAAAGACAAATTAGAGCTAAATTATTCCGTGCAAAGAACTCTTGATTTTACGCCAATAAACTTTTCACTAGTAAACAACAACATACAGAACACGATACTCAATGGGGTAATAGAATTGAAAAAATGACAACAGAATTAAACAAGGCGCTTCCTAGGCAAATGATAACGTGGACTAACGAAATGCAGGATGGAGGTAATAAAACAATATCTCTATTAAGCAAATGTTGCTTTATTCAAGGGCTTTGTGACGAATCCGTGAAAACAATTACGAAAATTAAATCAGAAGGTAAACCTTTGAGGCAACTAATTGAAATTGCGACTGAGGAAGAGAGTGCTAGGAAATCTAGAGATCACTTTAAAGCATATAATGGCAGTAGTTACAAGAAAAAATAGCTTTTGGGGTACAGCGGAAGTAAACCCCCTCAGAATGTACGAAGCGGAGGTGGCGCGAGTACTTCTGTGCACGTTAGACGAGATGTCGGAATTAATGCGACTGCAACGATAACTTGCTGTCGTTGTCAGAAGCAAGGTCACATAGCAAAGGAATGCAGGGGCAAACCTTTCTGTGTGGGATGTCAAAAGAATGGTCATGTAGTTAAGGACTGTCGTAGTACTAACAGTCAGGGAAACTAGCAGGTGGACTGCCTGAGCGACCCAGCTACAGTCCATTTCAAAGAGACAGAGGTTGCAACCCAAACGAAGGCTTCGAATCGAATAAGAAAGCCGGAAGTGCCATTGAAGCGAATAAGAAGGCCGGAAGTGCCATTGAAGCGAATAAGAAGGCCGGAAGTGCCATTGAAGCGAATAAGAAGGCCGGAAGTGCCATTGAAGCGAATAAGAAGGCCGGAAGTGCCATTGAAGCGAATAAGAAGGCGGAAGTGCCATTGAAGCAAATAGAAAGGTCGTAAGTGCCATTGATGAAAATATGAAGAATAGTTCTAATAAAGTAGCTGACAAACGTAATGTAAAGGTAGATAATCCATATATAGTGTACGTACTGAATGATCATTTCGAGGAAGGTTAAGGAGAAGCGTTAATTGATTCAGGGTCACAAGTTTCTTTAGTAAGAGAAGAAAGCTTAAGAAATATCAGAGTAAAGCCTGTAAATGTATCATTTCAAAGTGTAACTGGTGAAGTATTTCCAGTAAGAGGTGTAGTTAACTTGCGAGTTAATAATGTAAGTAATGAAAAAGAAATACCTTTCTATATAGTAAAGAGTTTACCGCACAATGTTGGCATGCTACTTGGACAAGATTGGTTAGAAATTCATAAGAGTGAAATAAGAATTCCATGGAAGAAGGATTTTGTTAAATTGCCTGCAATGAGTGAAACAGTAGTTCAGTTTCCAACACTAGAACAGGGAACACGATATTGTCAAAAACAAATGATAGGAGAAAGTGTAATTTGTGCAGATAGTGTAGTTCAATGCGAAGAAGGTAAGTTTTGCTGTCTGATAATTAATTGTAACGAAGAAGAGACTCCAATAGAACAAGTACCAGAATTAACAACCAGTAGCTTGAAGGATAACACATTCGTAATTAATGTAAAAAATAGAAATGATTTATTGCTAAGTAAATTACGTTTCTCTCACATAAATGAAAACGTGGATGAATTAAAGCAAATTTGTTTTGAATATAATGACATATTTCGTTTACCAGGTGATCGACTAACTGAAACAAAATCAACAGTACATTCAATACCAACCCCTTCATTAATACCAGGCAGGGCAATAACGCTTAAAAATTATAGAATTCCTGAGCAACACCAAAAAGAAGTAGATAAACAGGTAGAAGAAATGCTAGAACAAAATATTATTGCACCTAGTAATTCACCTTGGAATTTTCCTATTCTTGTAGTTTCAAAGAAGCTGGATGCTTCAGGTGTGAAGAAGTGGAGGATTTGTGTAGATTTTCGAAAGCTAAACGAAATCACAGTAGGAGATAGTTATCCCTTACCTAACATTCAAGATGTGTTAGACAAACTAGGTAAATCAAGATACTTTTCTACTTTAGATTGTGCGAGCGGATATTGGCAAATTCCTATAGCACAAGAAGATCAATGTAAAACTGCTTTTAGCACCCAGAAAGGACACTTTCATTTTCAAAGAATGCCATTTGGTTTGAAAGCAGCACCGGCAACATTTCAAAGATTAATGAACACTATTCTAAGTGAATTAGTTGGAATACGTTGCTTAGTCTATCTTGACGATATAATTATTTTTGGTGAGACACTCCAAGAGCATCATGCTCGATTGAGAGAAGTATTTCAGAAACTAAGAGAACATAACATTTAATTGGAACCTGATAAATGTTAATTTTTTAAGACCGAATTACAATATTTAGGACACATTGTAACGGCTGAAGGAGTAGCTCCAGACCCTATGAAAGTAAAGGCTATAGTAGAATTACCAAAACCAAAAACACAAAAAGATATAAAATCATTTTTGGGATTGATAGGTTATTATAGGAAATTCGTACAACAGTTTAGCAAAATTGCAAAACCACTTAATGATTTGCTAAAGAAAGATCAAAATTGGAAATGGGAAAGAGAACAAGAGGAGAGTTTTCAAAATCTAAAAGACAAAATAACGAAACCACCTGTTCTTAAGTTTCCAGATTTTACACAACCTTTTATATTAACAACAGACGCATCAAATTATGCCCTAGGAAGCATTTTGAGTCAGGGAGAAATTGGTAAAATCAACCACTAGCTTTTGCAAGTAGAACTTTAAATAACGCTGAAATTAATTACAGTACGATTGAAAAAGAATGTTTAAGCTTAGTATGGAGTTGTAAACATTTTCGACCTTATTTGCTAGGAAGAACATTTAAGATAGTAACAGACCACAAGCCACTGACTTGGATTTTCAGTGTGAAAGAACCCAGTTCACGTTTATTACGATGGCGATTACTCTTAGAAGAATACCAGTTTGATGTAGTATACAAAGCAGGTGTTAAGGACGTAAATGCTGATGCACTTAATAGATATCCCACTATAAGTAGTATTCAATCTGATAACCAAGAAATTTCAGAAGAGAGGAAAGTAAAACTATTGAAAGACATGCATGAATGCCCAATAGGTGGACATCAAGGAGTACAGAGAACATATGAACGATTAAAATTATATGTTTCATGGCCTAATATGTTTAGAGACATAGAATCATATATCCGAAAATGTTCCGTTTGCCAATTAAACAAGCAAACACTTCCAAAAGTAAAAGCGGAATTACAAATAACAGACACTCAGGACATACCTTGGAGTAAAATCTATTTAGATATCGTAGGTCCATTTACAGTTTCGGAAAAAGGAAATAAATATCTCCTTACATGCCAAGATAATTTAAGTAAATATCTTATTGGTATCCCAATCGAAAATATGACGGCTGAAACAATAGCTCACAAATTTGTGTATGAAATTGTCTTAAAATATGGCATACCCGATCAACTCTTAACAGATTGTGGGACACAGTTCATGAGTGATGTGTTCACAAACTGTTGCAAATTGTTAAAAATTAAGAAACTAAAAACAAGTGTGTATCACCCAGAAACAAATGGTAGCCTAGAACGATCACACAAAGTGTTAGTTGAGTATCTTCGATGTTTTAGTAATAAATTACAGAATGACTGGGACCAGTGGATTCCATTCGCTTGTTTTACGTATAACACTTCACCGCACAGTGTTACAAAATTCACACCGTACGAATTATTGTTCGGTAGAAAAGCAAGCATACCAGGACAATTACAGCAAAATCCTCAACCGTTATATAATTACGAAAGTTTAGTACATGATATTAAACAAAAGTTCCAAACAGCATGGCAGCAGGCAAAAGAAAGATTACAAGTAGCAAAGATAAAGCAATGTGATAAAGTAAATGAAGATAGAGCAATTAAACAATATAACGTAGGAGACTTATTATTAGTCTATAATGAGCAAAGAAAGAAGTTAGATCCGTTATGGAAAGGTCCATATGAAATCAAGGAAATAAAAGGGACAAATGTAACTTTAATTAAGGTAGGAACAACAGGTAAAAAAGTAATACAAACTCACATTAATAGAACGAAACCGTATGTTTCAGATCAGAACGAAACATAATGATGTGGAAGGTCCTACTAATTATTTGGTGGTGGACAATCCATCAGGCGACAGCAGAGCCAGAACCAATAGATCTCAGCAAAGGATCATATATCACCCAGATCACAAGTCAATCAGATGTTTATTTCGATCATATAGGAAATGTATACTTTTATCCTACAGAGTGGAGTTTTATCACTTATATAGATTTGAGACCGGTTAAAGATTTATGGAAGGACACGAAGAATCGAATTACATCCCTAAACAATGTATGTAACAGAGTAAGTAATGAGACGTGGTTCACATATACAGATTGTAAACAAAGTACACCTTATTTCCAATCTAAAAACAAATTGTTGATAAATTAAAAAACATATTAATTGATTTAATTGGGAGAGATCAACATTCAAACAGGCGTAAACGAGATTTATTTAATATTGGAGGTAAAATATTAAAATTCCTTTTTGGAACAGCGACGGAAGATGAGGTAGTATATAACTTTGAGCATATAAATGCAATGGAAAGAGATCATAAGGAATTTTTTGAGAATAGCTTCAGAACAATTGCTAGTTTTGATATAAACGATAGTTACGATGAATACTACTTTGAAAGACGTATCAGAAAATAAACGTAAATTATCGAATGCGTTACAGGTGTTAAATAAAGAAATGAAAATGCAAACTACAGAATTAAAGAAGGAGATTGATATTAGTCTCATATTAAATGAGTTAACTAAGCAAATTGAGCGAGGAATAGAAGAATGTCAGCATACGTTTGATTTATTGATAGACGTTTATTTGCATGCTCAGGATGGAATTCTCCAACCTCAGATAATAACAATACAGAAAATAAGAGAGCTTCTAGAACAACAGCCCATGCCACAATCGACAATGTTACCACCCTTCACATCATCCGAACTCCTATCCTTGATTAGACCAACCATCTACACTCAAGGACCATATCTAGTATATTCTGTTAAAATACCTTTAGTAATAGAAATGAAATTTGTATTACACAAGATAATCCCTTTTCCCGCCATTATGAAATCCAATATGACAACAAAATTATTAAATGTGAAAAAAAGAGTATATATTTGTTGACATGTTAAATGAAAAGTATGGTTATATAACTCAATATGAGCTAGACAAATGTATACAACCTAATCAACTTAATTTCGTATGTATGGAAAAGAATCCAATTATGACCTATATACCTAATATGGAATGTGTACCCACATTAATTCATCCTAATACTTTTCAGTTACCCGATACTTGTAATTTCAATTACTTACCTATGAGTCAAGTGATGTGGATACCTCTTCACAGAAGTAATTCATGGTTGTTTATAGCACCTCAAATGGAATTGTTTACAACGGTATGTCAAGCTGGAGAAGAATATTCCAATCGACTGCAAGGTAGAGGTATACTCACCTTAAGAAAAGATTGTAAAGGTCTAGGTAGTAGAACTACATTATTTCCATTGTCACATCACGAAACGAATTTAACAAAAGATGATATCTTACCTTTTGTAGATATCAACGTAGATTGCTGTTTAACCCTTCCTCAACAGGAAGACATAAAAAATGCACCATTGAAACTCCCTTTATCAAATATAATGTCATCAATAAATGATTTAAACATAGCTAGTCTTAAAATAGAGGAAGTTGATAAATTTATACAAGAACAAAACATAAGAGAAGACCAGAGAAGTTACTCGTGGAAAAGACTTGGTACATCTTGGTACACCTATGTAATATCTGTAATAATGTTAATTGGTATTTGGATTTGTGCTTGTTGTTGTTCTTGTTGTAGAAAAACGAGTTTTTGGTTATTTAATCAGTGTTCGCCAAGGAAATGGTGGAAAGAATCAAAAGACTTCTGTCCTAAAATTCATGTGTTAAATAATCATGTACATAATATTAACTTGTCACTAGAACATATCCCAGCTGAAAGACAAAGTCTAATGGAATTATCAAGATTGTCAAATAAACCTGTAATAACGGGATCAGTAAGATCATTGCCTTCAGCTCCTGTATTATCAGAACTTGAGACAGATACAGAACTGGAGTCTGACCAATTAAGGAGATCCGCTAGACTTAAGATAAGAGAGCTTTGGTCTATGTACTTATAATTTTTGTCCTCAAGGGGGGAGGTGTGGCATAATCGCACCACGACAGCTGGTTGGATCCTCAAAAAGTGCCACGATCGGTTACGTGCGCTGAAACCCACAAAAACCATACGGAGCACTATAATGAGGCGTAATAAGCAAGGTGAGGAGTGAAGTAGTTTGCCATTGCGTTCCTCACTGAGTCGGTTCAACAGCACCTACCCTACAAGTAGAACTTTTCACAGCATCCACCAACACAAGTTGTGCCCTGAAGGTCATTACTCAGCACCACTCATACCTCAGTAGCTTCCATATAATCACAGCCATGAATGAGACTGAGATATCGGTGAAAAGCCAAATTTTACTCTAGCCTGTGCCAACAGACAAATGGAAAAATACTGCATCCATCAAGAGCTGGTAAACGGGTTCCTAACAGTGGTAAGGATTTTAATAATTACTACCTTTAGGGAAAGGTCGTGAGCCTATGGACTCAACAAGACGAGTAGGTTCATACCCTACCGTTGGTCATCATTGAAATGGTGGCCATGGTTTCCCATTTCAACTCTAGGCAAATGCCAAGACGGTACTGTCCAACGCCTTGCTCTGAGGAGATTGGCTCCTTGAACGGCATCCGTCTAAAAAAAAAGACGCAGTACATAAAACTCATCCCCTCCCACAACACCGCAGAAACGGGAATAAGGCGGGGTAAAATAATATAGGTATAACATTGAAAAGAATAATAATTAATAAGCATAGAGAAAGGCCCACGAGCTCCGCAAGTGTGGACTAAGCCACGTGACAACAAGTATCAGGTAAAAATTATCTCATGCACAGCAAAATGAATTTCAAACAAACATGCCAGCGAAAAATTTCGCCATTGTCAAGGGACAGGCATTTTCCTTCGGAGTATAACCTTAATTTTACTAGGAAACTCCAGTAGCGACAGTGCTAAACAATTTAGCTTTTCCCAAACAGCAAGCTTGATCAACCTCACATTCGCCTGCGACTGCAGCGCCAAAGTTACCTATATAGTGCGTTAGATGGAGTGCACTGACGCCAGATCTACTGTGTTAGACCGGGTACATGGTGTGACAAAACTCCTATACAGGCGTGTTTTTAGTGATAAACCAAGACATTTCCTATATATTTGTTTGTTGCATACACTGCACTGCATTGTAGCTCATGCCCCTACCGAGTGCAATATTTAAGTAAGATCCGTGAAAGTTTACAGGGCGATATAAATGCTCACGTAATAAATTGTTTAATTTTTCACGAATATAATAATATTATGGTGCATGATAAAATAATATTAGGAAAGTAATAGTTAAAATACATCATATAGGCTACATTTAGGCGAAAGCAATGCGCGAAGTTTGATAACTTTGTGCATATAATCTGATACTGAGCTGTGGTTCATAAATATTTCTTCTCGCTTGGTCACAAATGAAGATGATTGTTGTTGTTTTAAGGGGAGGAACAGTGAGGTCATCTGCCCCTTTAGTCACAAACGTACAGTCAAAAATAAACTCGCTACCTAGCTTTTCTGTGTTACCATCCGAGAATTTTTGAGTAGTATTTTATTTAAATAAATGTATCTTTCCTTTTATATAAAACAAGCTGTCCCCGGCATGCGTTTTAATGCCAATCAAAATGTGTTGGAGCTGAATTTTTTTGTTGGAGTGATTTTGGATACACAATATTTTTTGTTCTTTTTCCGTTACTGCCTCTAAGCTATTGTAAAATGTATTTACTAATTCAGAAACATTCGTGGGAGCGTGCACAACAACTCACCAATGTTTAATCGCAATCGTATGAATGGTATATGAACGCATATGGGACTTTGTTGAAACGATTCGCACGCCATCACTCATTTGTTGAATCTACTCATGCGCTACCAATTGTAAAATGGATTTAATAAGTCAGAACCCTGCGCAGGAGTGTACACAACAACTCACCAAAGTTGCATCGCAATTGGATGAATCGTATATGAACGCATACGGGACTTTTTTGAAACGATTCGCGAGCCGTCACTCATTTGTTGAAACCACTCCTGCACTACCTGTTGTAATATGGATTTTAAGTCAGAAACCTTCCCTGGAGTGTACACAACAACTCACCCAAGTTTCATCGCAATCGGATGAATGGCACATAAATACAGACGGAACTTTGTTGAGACGACTCGCGCACCGTCACTCATTTGTTGAAACTACTCGTGCACTCATCATCATCATCATCTTGTACAGTTTCCAGCCCCAGGCTGGGTCTGTTTGGAACATAAGCCTCGCCACTTAGTCCTTTCTTCCCACCACCTCTCCGCTGACACTCTGGTCCAGTCCTCGCCTCTCTTATTGACACATTCCTCCACTCCTTTCAGCCATCTATCTCTTGGTTTTCCCCTTGGTCGTTTCTTCTGCATCTGCATCTCATGTATCCTCTTGGGAATCTTCCTCTCATCCATTCTCTTTAAGTGTCCATACCACCTCAGTCTTGATGTCTCAATCCTACCTTGCAAGGGCTCCTCTTTCACCATTTCCCTGACCTTTTCATTCCTCAACCTGTCTCTTCTTGTTACTCCGATCCTACTTCGCAGGAACTTCATTTCACCTGCCTGTATTCTGCTTATGTCTCTTTTCTTCATTGTCCACGTTTCTGAAGCATAGGTCAGTATCGGGATATAGTAGCTTCTGTATAACACTTCCTTGCTTTTTTGTGGGACATCTTTATTCCACACTAAGCTCCTAATGCTTCTCAGAAATGATTCTGCCTGTCTGCCACGTTCCATAATCTCTTTGTCATTTCTCCCATTTTCCTCCACTATACTTCCCAAGTACTTGAGACTTTCGACCTTCTTCAGCTGTCCACCTCCAAGTGTTATCCCACTCATTGGTCTGTCCTTTTTCCGGGTCGTTATCAGGATCTCACATTTACTGATGTTGAACTTCCATCCGTACTCTCCCACTGTTTCTTCCCAAGCCTTCAGTTGCTCCTGAATTTCCTCCTCCTTGTTTCCCCAGACCATGAGATCATCTGCAAACACCATTGCTTTCATCTTATCTTCTCCTATCTTTCCTGCTATCCGTGTCATTACCTCGTCCATAACCACAATAAAGAGAAGGGGTGACAGCGCACTACCCTGTTTGAGGCCACTCATTTGTCTGAACCAGTCTGTTCTTTCCCCTCCAACTTTCACACAACTCACACTTCCACAATACATCTCCTTCACTCTGCTTACAGTCCCTTTTTCCACTCCCATGTTTTCCATTGCTCCCCAAACCTTCTCCCTACACACACTATTATAGGCCTTTTCGATGTCCAGGAAGGCCATCAATAGATCCTCTCCAAATTCGTAGTGGTGTTCCTGGAACTGTCTCACTGAAAATATGAGATCCACCGTTGATCTCCCAGGTCGGAATCCATACTGCCCCTCTCTCAATTTTCTCTCCACTTTGGCTCGTATTCTACTTTCTAATATCTTTTCATATATCTTGGCACAGTGTGGTATGAGTGTGACTCCCCTGTAATTTCTGCATTCCTTTCTGCTTCCTTTCTTAAATATTGGGACAATTAATCCTTTCTTCCAATCTTCTGGGGTCTTTCTCTCCTTCCATATCACCCTCATCACACGGTACAGCCACTGTTTCCCAACCTCCTCTGCTGCTTTCGTGCACTACCTGTTGAAAAAAATGGATTTACTAAGTCAGACACCTTCCCTACACAACAACTCAGCCAAGTTTCATCGCAAGCGGATGAATTGTATATGAACGCATAGAGGACACACACACATGCATACATACATAGCCTACGTACATACAAACTATCACGTGACATTCATGTTTATACAGGAAGATTTTATATAAAATGTATTGTTCAGTGAGAGAGAGTTACTTCTATCTACATTAGTCAAATGAAAAAAATCTTAAACAGTTTTGATCATCGCTTTTTACCTATAATGGGATAGGTTTTATAATCTGCAAATACAGGGGAATCAACCGCCTCCAATAATATTGTTTTTGCAGCCCAACTAGCGTTGTTATCAGGAAAGTCAATAATTCTCTGCTTGCACCCCGTATGGTACTAATGCAATGCAAGCATAACCTGCAAACAATACTGAACCCTATAGTTTTCACTCGATGTGACTACAGAGAAATACACGCGTTAGTTGTGCTGCATAAGACAATATCATTAGGGGCAGCTGATTCACCTGGCATATTCACGGCGAAATAATATAATTGCGAAAATTGGGTCTAGTATTAATGTTATGACTTGCTTTTACATGTTCATAAAGTGTGGAAGATTCTCTATAAGACCAAGCAATCATTTAATTAGATTATTGGGAAATAGGAAAAATCACGGGGTAGAAAGGGACGAGACTAATTGCAGGACATACAAGTGTGAGAGAGGAGGAGATACTACATCTAATACCACATTATTTTAAGGTAAAATCGCAATATAGTGTATTGTTTACGAATTCTATGGCTACAAAGATGGCTTGGACATTTCATGCAGCATGCTATCGGGCGTACGTCGCTGGAATATTGGTCCCGGAGTAGACTGAATGTAGGGTATGACTTCAACCCCTCTACAAACTCGAGATGTGGCGGTCTCCGTTGAGAGTAAGTTACCCTCTATGTCTAGCAAACGTGATCGCATCTGATATAATCAATAGCGCTCCCTGCTCTCCACCTCACAATCTCACCCATATATTCATGTCGGTAGATTTCTGTAATTTCTGTAATCGTTACTTACGCGAACCTTGAAAACGAGGGGATTTAACAAAGAACTTTTGTATTCCAGAAGCACTTTCCCTTTGCTGAATCTGGACGTAAGTTGCAAATAAATAATACAGTAGGTTCTGTAATTCATTTCATAACAAGACTGTGCTGTGTTGAAACAAAGTAAATTTCCACATTGTGTACAAACTTCTGAAGATAATTTATTGTATTTTTATACAAAAATTGATTCACCAACCATTATTACTTAATACCGGCCCCGTGGTATTGGGTTAGCGCGCCTGCCTTTCACCCGGGGTCCCCGGGTTCGATTCCCGGCTCCGTCAGGGATTTTAGAAACTGACGTGAGGGCTGGAACGGGGTGCACTCTGCCTCGTGAGGACAATTGAGTAGCTGTCTGACAGCGAGGCAGCGCCCCGGTCACGAAAACCAAGATTAATAGCCGAGGGGACTCGATGCACTGACCACGCGTCACCCCAATATCTGCAGGCCAAATTGCTGGACAGCGATCACTTGGTAGGCCTTAGGCCCTTCATGGGTTGTAGTGCCCGGGGTTCTTATTATTATTATTATTATTACTTAATGAATATTGATAATAATGATATACATAAGTCATTAAACATTCAGCACTTTTTCTTCCTCAAATACAAAACCCCGAATCACATCCATTGCGAATTTTGGAACGGCTATTACAATGATGTCGTTTTAGTCGAGGAGTTTGAGGTTCATGTGAGAACAAACAAAACGCTGAAAACTGTAGTTGTTTGATGAAAACTTATTCTCAAGCAAATCGGAAAGCAAATCTTTGGACAATGAGATAAATATATTTATAACACCATAGTTCTACGCAAAAATCAACACTGTCGAGTGTCTAGCCCCAACGTATCGGTTGTTAATTAGTGATTCGATTTCAGGTCGGTTATCTTCCACTTCACTCGTGCTTGACTGTGCCAGGCTTATGTGCATGCTTGGCTCCCGTCCCGGAAATCCAGGTTCGATTCCCACCTCAGCCATCTTGTAAGTGGATTTCCGTGGTGTCCCACTTCTGTTCCAGGCAAATGCCGAGATGGTTCCTAACTTAAGGCCACGGTCGTCTCCTCCCCAATCCTCACTTGACTTACAAATACACACACTAATACAGCAATCACAATAACACAAGTTATCAGATAAATTCCACATACAACCAAGTACACGGGCCTACATGGCCAAAAATTTTGCAAAGCCCCTAAACAAATCAACAACAACAACAACTCATCCTCGATCAGCTATCTCGACACGCTTATTTTTGTAAGTGTACCCATTTCAATATTGAACTGCACTGCTGGAAGCGAAACAGAGCATGGCAATGGATCCTGCATTGCTGACACCATTTCAGCATTTGCCTGGATCTGATCCTTGGAACAGCAAATGGATGAACGCCTCCCACGTCCACTCTCGTTCTGGGACTGCCTGGACTCGAACTGGTGTTCTGCTCGGTCGTGGATTGTCGACTCCATCTCTCAACTCTGCTACATTTATCAGGTTTCTCCATCGTAGATTCTAGAAGTTCTCTGGTAAATGCGACAATTTCGAATAATTAAGGTCACTTCCTCCATTCTTCCAAGTTCAATTAACCAGCTTCCAACCTATGCATTTAACAATGCTTCACCAAACTCTCGTACTGTTGAGTAATCTTCTCCCTCAACTCGTAATTTCTGAACTCCATTGCAAGATTTTCAAAATATTAATAAATTTCGAAAACTATCCGTATATTTTTGCAAAGTCCATAATATAGTGTCATGTAGACTTTCGTAGAATATTTACGTAGATAATTATTGAATAGAGTGCCTTTTCGTAGAACGTAGAATTTTATTGTTGCTTGGCGAAGTATAGCATAACTTCCCAATAATCGCTGTACTGAAATTTACGTGCTTACTCGAAAAGTAATGTTTAATTGTTGTTACAATTGTAGTATAATGGTTGTAATTATTATCGTCGATAAATGTATTATATCAATTGTAATATACGAGGGCTGTCTTTTAAGTAAGGGCCGTTCTCTTAAAGCCCGTGGTTAGTGCGCACGCCGCAACAAGCGTGCGCGCTACCTCCCGGCATCCTTTGCGAACAAGCAGGCGTCAGTTGCAGCTATGTAGCTAACCTGTACGCTGAACTGTGCATCTTTACAATGTTCAAGATTATTGATTCGCCCGCCGCGTGTGAGGTACGATCTGTGATACGTTTTTTGAGTGCAAGAAACAAGTCAGCTTTGTGAGGTGTATGGTGATAATGCAATGAACATTTTCACTGCCACTTTTGAACTCGCGTACCCATTTTCGCACTTTACCGTCACAGCGCAAGATCATGGCAAGACGTCACACTGCTGCCCGGACTCGGGAACTAATTGACTCTTTTGGGTGGGAAGTTTTGGATCACCCACCGTATAGCTCTTCGTCGTCTTGTTGGGAAGTGCTTCGCCGACGATGAAGAAGTGAAAAAAAAAAAGCCGTGAATTCTTCGTTGTCAGAGCAGGCGGCAAACTTTTATGCAGAGGGAATTCAGAACTTAGTTTTAAGGTATGACAAGTGCCTAAATAATCAAGGCAACTATGTAGAAAAATAGAGGAAGGTATGTAAAACCTAAAAGTAAATGTGGTTTCAAAATAAAATGTTCGGTTAATTTTAAAAAACGTCCCTTACTTAAAAAACAGCCCCCGTAGATCCTCTGCGTTCTAACATAACACTGGAATACCTCTCGATGGTGCCATCACCTCTCTATAATTCGCGCACTTCAGATTTGCGTAATCGCCATCCGTCACCTGTGGCATTGTCAAATCGAGTCCTCTCCTCTGTCTTTCCAGTGGCAAGGGTTATTTGATATGCCGCACGAAATTCCCTCTCAATCCCCCGAATGAGATCATTTCTGTTTTAAAATTCCTCTTCTAAGATTTTGAAAATATGGAAAAATCCCGAATATTTGTCTAAGTCAAACCGGGTACTTCATGATGCATATTACTTCTCCAGAGTATATTATAATTACAAGTGTTCTCTTCGGAAATTCAATTACCTGTTCGTATCACATGGTATGATCTTGACCATTCAAAATATTGCAGGAGTGATGTCGGATCACGAGTTCGCCACGCGTGAACTCCTTCCACTATCCCCGCACGTGCGACTCGACCAGCCAGCGCAAACAAACAAAATTTTCAAAGCTCCAGCCGGCAGTCGACAAGCCAACTCACTTGCGAATTTCTGATATAAATAAAATCTACATCAGACAAAGCTTTTCTTAATCTCCAATTGTACCGCAATATTCCATATACACGCTAGTTCGATACTCGA
This sequence comes from Meconema thalassinum, assembly GCA_946902985.2. Lineage (NCBI taxonomy): Eukaryota > Metazoa > Arthropoda > Insecta > Orthoptera > Tettigoniidae > Meconema > Meconema thalassinum. The sequence continues at coordinate 1,060,752,709 of OX336389.2, read as the reverse complement.
GTTCATAACTTTGCAAAATACAGTCCAATTTTCTTAAAATCTTGGAATCATCCATATTACATCCAGCAGATCACAAATCTGACTTCAGACAAAGCAAATATTTGAGTCAGAGTGTGTGTGTATGTGTGTGTGAGTCCATGTGTGTCTCCCCCCCCCCCTCATAACTTCTAAACGGCTGGAGCGATTTCAATGAAACTCGGTGGGATCATCTTACTACTCTAGTCGACCCCTTTAAATCTTATTTCGTCTCACCAATCAAAAATGGCAGCTGTGCGAGATATTTCACCGGCATTCTATATCTCCGAAACTATTACTCATATCACCCAGAAATTAATAAAATTATTATAAAGGGCACAACTAGACGTTCACGTTTGTGTTTTTCAAAACCCTGGTAACTACAGAACGAACATGGCGGCCAAGCGAATTTGAAATATTTAAATAGAATTTTCTCGCGATTTAATCATACGAACGCAGTGAAACTTGGTACAGCAAATGAATATGGATATTGCAATGCACTGGCAACTATTGTAGTTCATAATTAAGTACAAGTTTTTCGGGCTTGTAGGCCGTGGTCCAGACAGGATATCTCCCGACGTTTCACCGGAAACTGCGTCCGGCATTATCAAGGGTTCCGTTCCTTTCCTTGGTCAGCGGAACCCTTGATAATGCCGGACGCAGTTTCCGGTGAAACGTCGGGAGATATCCTGTCTGGACCACGGCCTACAAGCCCGAAAAACTTGTACTCAATTATGAACGCCGGCCGTGAAAGCCTAAGCTGTTATATTGTAGTTCAATTGTCTACTTAACCTCAAGATGGCGGCTGTGCGAAATTTTAAAATTAAGTTTTTATATCTTGCGTTCTCATCATGCGATCGAAGTCAACGCTTGAATAATGAACCTACACAATAATCCTCATCTAATAGTACATAACTCTATGACCTTATTATATTAAAATCCAACATGGCGACAATCCGAAACATTTAGACGGTACTCAATATCTATTGATCTATGACAGCAATCAAACTGAAATTTTGTATGTTGATAGAGGCTATAAAAAAGTTCACCTATGGGACATTCAATAACCTGGTGAGTACAAATACAACATGGCGGCGATGCGAATTTTAAATATTCTAATGGACGTTTCTCGCGATTCAACCATCCGAGCGCAGTGAAACATGGTACGGTATATGCTTATATAAAGTTTCATCCACTGGCATCTAATTGATTTCAATTATTTTCTTAACCAGAAGATGGCGGCTGTGCGAAATTTTAAAATCTTGTTTTTATTTCTTGTGTGAATAATACACCTACACAATAATCTTCATATTATAGTACATAACTCTAAGGCCTATATATAAAAATCAAACATGGTGACCATCCGAAATATTTTTACGGTTCTCAATATCTAGGAATCTATTACAGGAATCAAACTGAAAATTTGTATGTTTATAGAGGCAATTAAAATAAGTAGGATATTTGAAAATAGGCTATATAGTTTTTCACGGAACTACTTGTTAGAACATCCATTAACCCCCGATGCCAATACTGCCATCCGATAAGTAATGACATTGTCCTGCTGTGTGTTGTAATGTTTACACCATTTAGGATGGTGTGGTTGTCAATTTTTTGAATATATACTACCTCTGGCACCCATACGCCAAAAGTGAACTTCATTAGAATTAAATACTTCCCAAACTTCCCCTGTTATTATTTGTTGAAAACGATTAAGACAACAATGGAATATGGTGTGGGTTTAAGATGAAACCCATAATCTAAGGTACTTAAAATATCTCACTTGTTACATATTATCAAATTTCAAAGAAATTCGAAAATCTGATCCGGTTAGCTCAATTCATTGGCAGTTTTTCGCCCCAGTGTACCATTGGGCTCGTCAGTTGGTATGGTACATCTCAGCAAGACACTTGAGCTAACCGGATCAATTTTTTGAATTTCTTTGAAATTTGACAATGTGTTATCCCGCTCATTTGGAGATATACATTTTCTGTATGCTTTGGGAAACAGTAATTCCATTATCTCACTTGTTATCAAAAGATATTCTGAGTGCAAGTATGAAGCACAAAAATTCAGATCAAAAGGGAAAGGACATTAAGGAATAACTGGAAGGAGAAGGAGAAGACGGGCATGAATTAAAGAATTTGCCTAATTTTCAGCTGAGCTGCCTCATCAAATAAAGCGTTCACTTTGAGGTACAAAATAACCAAGTCATTTTAGATCATCCGATGCCTGAGAGAAAAATACGCTCGTTACTTGTCAGACGGGTTGTCGGGTAGGAGTGGGGACATTGCAATTGCTTAGCACAAGTGCATTGCGCACGCACGCACTGTAGTCTTACCTCGAGCAGCGGTGTAGTCAAAGCATGTCGTTTGAAATTTCCTACTTAACAACTTTAAGATGAGCTTGTCGGCAACCGCATCACGTCATCCGGGTACGACCACTACTCGCGCTAGTTCTCTGTGCCAGATTGATGGTGTCGGTCGGCGTTCCATTTAAGTCCAGTACTTTCAACTGGGAGCGCACATAACGCTCCTGTGCGGAGTTTTGTGTGTATGGGTTGTCTGAATCTGACAATTTACTGGAATAAATTGTTCGTTCAGGTTTCAAATGTTGTGTGAGTCGGAGTGCAAAGACAGTGCCGGTTGATGTTTTTAACAAGGTGCATGTAGGCTATTGGTTTGCCATGGATATCTACATTCTGATTTCTGAATTATTGAAGTGGCCACCAATTTGGTACAAGTGAACAATACGAAATATTCGAATAAGAATGTTGTTGCTGCCCGCTGAAAGAGCAGTTCGAATGCTAATTTAACAATGATATTTTACACTGCCAATACTTCAAAAAATTGGAACTGTCTGTGCAACCAATTTAGCGTAGAATCAAGCAAAATATCCATCACATACCAGAGATGCTGACAAAATGCCATACAATTTGAAATAGCCCTCTTAAAAATTGCTATCATTTTAAAAAATGTGGTAAGGCTTCGTACTTGCTCACGTAATTTGAAGCCTAAACAGATGTCTGAAATTGAAGAGGATGGAGAGTTCAACATTTTTAAATCATATTTTATTTCTCGTATCCTATTCAAGCAATCGAAATGAAAGTGTCTTCAGTAAATCAGGATTTGTTGGAACATAACGCTATGGCTTTTATATTAACTAATCAACATGGTTACTGCGCGAAATATTTCAATTGTATTCATTATCTCGAATACTATTGGAGTAATGAAACTGAAAATTTGTAGACTAAAGTTATATTTATTTATCGTATTGCTTTTAGTGCCGGGAGTGTCCGAGGACATGTTCGGCTCAGCTGAGTTTGTAGCTGCTTCCACCTGACACCCTTAGGGTGAGCTACAACTTCCGTTCAATTTCAAGTAGTTCCAACTTTCGCTATCAGATAACAATGATACCTAGTGGTGAACGTTGGAACTTTGATAGAGCGTTCCGACGAAATCTAACCTAACAATTTAGCTTCACACAAGTTTAGTCTGTGGAAGGATCTTTTACATGCCATAAATCTATGATATGGGACCCACGGCTTTACTTCCCCTCCGAAGGAAGGCATACTGAAGGATTTTTAACGCTCTTAAAAAATCCGACGACTTCGACCGGGTTTGAACCCGCTATCTTGGGCACAGCAGTTCAGCATGCTACCAACTACGCCACCGAAGCGGACATTTGTATAGTGATAGAAAACTACTAAATAACTACACACATGTGACTATCAAATTCCTGATTAACACAAAATCAACATGGTGGCCACGTGAACATCAAATATTTAAATGGTTTGTTTAGCAATCTAATGATTTGAGCACAGTGAAACAGGGCGTTGCGGATCTTAATTTAGGGCTATATATATACGCATCTAATTTGTTCAATTGTTTTCCAAAACAATTCAAGATGGTGGCAGTGGAAGAAACTTCTTTTATTGCGCGTATCCTATTCAAGGGATCCAAATAACACTTCGAATAATGAACCATCGTGATAATTTTTATCTACTGGAACTGAATTATTTAGCTTACTTTTCGTAAATTATAAGAAGCTGTACATTTGACTTTTCTTAAAATTAACTCTTCTGGCTCGTTACAGAAAGATGCCATCCCTACGGGAGGAGTCAAATTTAATCAATAGGGTCTACTAGAAGTTATATATTCTAGCACGTAATTTTGTATTCCAGTAGTGGTGTTGATTATTGTTATGAGTGGAACATCGAGGTCATGTGCCACAACTTTCTAGTGAGACTATCATAAATTATAGATTAGGCCTATACAGTACTTAACTTATGTTAATTACTAACAAGTAGTTCCGTGAAGAACTATACAGCCTATTTTCATATATCCTACTTATGTTAATTGCCTCTATAAACATACAAAATTCCAGTTTGATTGCTGTAATAGATTCGTAGATATTGAGACCGTCTAAATATCTCGGATTGTCGCCATGTTGGATTTTTATATATGTAGGTCTTAGAGTTATATACTATTACACGGAGATTATTGAGTAGTATTCAAACTTCAATCGCATGATTAGGACACAAGAAACTAAAATGAGATTTTAAAATTTCGTACAGCTGCCATCTTGTGGTTATGAAAACAACTGAAATAAATTAGACGCCAGTAGATTAAAATGTGTATAAACATTTACCGTACCATGTTTCACTGCACTCGGATACTTACATTGCGAGAAACGTCCATTTCAATATTTATATTTCGCGTCGCCGCCATGTTCGATTTGTGCCCACCAGGTTATTGAAAGTCCCATAGGTGAACTTATGTTCATAGCCTCTATTATTTAAAAAATCAGTTTGATTGCTGTAATAGATTCGTAGATATTAAGAACCATCTACATTTTTCGGATGGTCGCCATATTGGATTGTTATATGTTTAGGCCATAGAGTTATGTACCATTACATTTACATTATTGCGTAGGTTCATTATTCAAACTTTCACTTCGATCGCATGATTACGACACAAGAAATAAAAACTTAATTTTAAAATTTCGCACAGCCGCCATCTTTAGGTTATGTAAGCAATTGAACTAAGTTATATGACAGTGCATTTTAATGTGTATAAACATTTGCTGTACCAAGTTTCAGTGAGTTTGGATGGTTAAATCGCGAGATTTCAGACAGAGATCTTCCTAGTCATAGAATCTGAGAAACTTACATGTCTATATCCCATTTAGCAATCATTGGCTTCTTTAGTAATCTTTTCTTCTCAAAAGCTATATAAAAATAATTTGGAATTCAATGTGAATATAAGAGAAAACATATTGAATTACACTGCTGTGTAAAACTTAAGGGTGAACTGTCGTACGCTGTGTCACTGCCAGTAACAAAGCTTGTTGAACTCAAACCACACATGGGAAGACCTGCTACAGTATGGTATGGAAGGCAACTGAAAGGAATATTCGATGTGACGAACAGAAATGCCACTTTTATACAGAGACAATACATTACACGTAAGTCCCTGAGACCCATGATGGTCCCCTGGACATCACAAAAGAAGGGACATGGTACTTTAATGGGTGTGTGATCACCACGGGCGGAGATGCATGCTCTGCAACGTGTTCCCATGCTAGCCACAAGATTGGTAGGGAGTTCTTGATATGTTATGTGCCTTCATCTTTCTCGCCTTTAAGTTTTGCACAGCAGTGTACAAATATGAGCTAAATTTGTTAGGTATCATAATAACTGGTGCTTTATGTTAGATTTGGCTCTATATTGTGATCTCTTAGTAAATTAGAATTAAATTTCATTAAGAATCAGCTTAGTTTACAGTTTTTAGCACATTTTATAGAAAGTAATTGAAGAGAATCACAAAATCTTAGAAAAGAGAGTTGCAGATTACTGTCTTTAGTGCAGCAAGAGGATTACGATGAAGCGAAAAGAGGGAAGAAAACTTATTAAACCAGAATATGATCCCTTAAAAACAAAACCACCTGTGTGACAATGTAGCTTCTTTTGTTCTCTTTCTATAATTGGAGGAAATACTGTACCGTGGAATAATTTACTATAATGACCAAGCTCCTTTACGATATAGCGTGGGAGATAAACCATAAATGATTGTTCTACAAGACTCTTCCATATAAATTTCGTGGGCTTAAATGTTTCCCGAATACCAAATTAATGTTTTAACATTAACTCCCGGGAAAGTGTGAAGGTAGAGTTTGGAGATATTACGGGGAAAATGTAAAGAGTCAGTGACAAAGTTACAAATGAAGGACAGATTGCAATCGGATCAATCCTGTTCCTGAACGATAATCGTCAACGATCATGCTTCTACTTAAACTAAAGGCTCGATCAAACAGAAAGCGGTCGGTCTGTCGCGGCGGGAAGCGATATCTGACCGAGGCGGTCAGGTGGTCCAGTTGTATTACCCAAAGTTGCATCAACCCTGGCACACAGAACGCGGTCCACCGCCACCCGCTAGTCTTTGTCACGACGACGAGCGATTCGATTGTACAATTTTACAGATTGCCCGCCTGACCGCCGTGCCACCTTCGATTGTGATGAGTGACCAAACTGAAGTACCAGTACTGTATTTATTGAAACTGTGCGTAAATACACATATTTGTTCGACAGTTCACACGGCCATTATAAAAATATTTTAAAGTAGGCTGAAGCATGGAATGAGATAGTTCAAGAACTCAATATTGACCAGTAAGTATTATTTTATTGTAATTCATTTAATTATTATTAATAAACAATGCAAATCACATTACATTACATGTACAAGTTTTCTTTAACGTAAACATTACATTTATGTGTTATTTTATGTTAGGTTGTTTCTTCTGTCAAAGTAATCAGCAAATCGTTCGCGAATTTGAATTGCAGCAGTGGGCGACCTCGGTTTGTTAGTCCAGGTTCCATAAATGCGCGAGAAGGCCCGCACTCTTGAGTTTCTGCGGCTGCCCACTCTCTGTTACTATTCTTTGATATAACGTGATTGTGCAAACAGCAAGCTGCTTTTACAATATAACCCACTGTTTCAACACCTGCCTCTATAGGTCTTAAAAATACCCGCCATTTCATTGCCAATATTCCAAATGCGTTCTCCACTACACGGCGTGCTTGGCTGAGATCCAAATTGAATTGTTTCTTTCATGCACTATTGATTATTCCATGTTTAGTGTAGTTTGGAGTGCAAAGCCTTCGTCACCAACCGAAACATGAGGAACTGGAGAGTCTGTACCGGGCAGTGGCTTCGGCGGTAGAATAGTTTTATCATTTCAAATGATCTTGTCGACTTCGTCGTTATGCTTGGGTCCAACGTTAAGCGTTACGGAGACGGAGACGGAAGTGACGTCATGCAGCCGCGCGGGAAGTGACGTCATGCAGCCACGAGTGAAGCAGAGACTAATGGTTATTGGAGTCTGTTGAAAGAGTCCTGAGGCGTCGAGCGACCGGGGGCTTTGAGCGAAGCGAACACAAGAATACAAGGTGACTTCTAAAGAGATATACAAGATGCCATATAAGAAAACAGGGTGCCTCCTAAAGAGGTGTGCAGGATGTCAGAGAAAATACAGTACAAGATGCCAGATAAGAAAACAGGGTGACTCATAAAGAGATATACAAAATGCCAGATAAGAATACAAGGTGACTCTTAAAGAGGTGTACAAGATGGCAGAGAAGAATACAGGGTGACCCCTAAAGAGGTGCACAAGATGTCAGACAAGATTACAGGGTGACTCCTAAAGAAGTGTACAAGATGTCACACAAGAATACAGGGTGACTCCTAAAGAGATATACAAGATGTCAGACAAGAATACAGGGTGACTCCTAAAGAGGTGTACAAGATGTCACACAAGAATACAGGGTGACTTCTAAAGAGATATACAAGATGCCAGATAAGAATACAGGGTGCCTCCTAAAGAGGTGTGCAGGATGCCAGAGCAAGTTAGATTCAATTCAAATACAGGGTGACCCTTAAAGAGGTTTGCGAGATATCAAATTCAAATAATGGGTGACTCTTAGAGAGTTGTAAAAGATGTCAGACTCAAATACAGGGTGACCCTTAAAGCGGTGCCCGTGCGGGAAGCCTAAGTTAATGGGTAATGGAGTCTGTTGAAAGAGTCCTGAGCCTTTCTAACATGTGCAGCATTTGTAGCATGCGTCATTTGAAATGATATACGTCTAGTCTTTCAGACTGACTGTATTTTTTTCCATCAATGTACTCTCGGAAAAAAAACGAAATTTTCGAAAATACTACTGTCGCTATGACGTCCCAAACTTCCTATATCTGCAACCATGAACTTATAATATGGGCCAACTACTGCTAGACGAACGAGCGAAAAACAATTTTGTACTAGAAAAACTGCGATAATCAGAGCATTTCAGTTTGACATGTTTTCCGTCTATGCTTCCAATGCAGTTCGGAAATCCCCGAAGTTATGTGAATCCTTCCTCAGCTCTCTTCCACATCTCCAACTTAGGTTTAGGTAAATAGTTGGCTGTAGAATATTCCAAATTTCTCCTTTACAATTTTGGAGACTGTAGAACATCCCACCCGAAAAGAGAAAGCAATGGTAAAATAAGTGTCGCCTGTAGCCAAATGTCTGAAAAAAGAATTAATGCCTCGTCAACATACCAAAGTAATTTTATTTACATGTAGTCTATTGTTTAATGGTCGAATTCACCAAATAAGAAAAAAAACATTTTTTTTTTTCAGATGATGCAGTGAAAAATAAGTGGAAAAATGTACGTGACTCCAATATGAGGTTCAAGAAGAGCATACAAGGTGTGACAGGACAGGGCAGAAAGTATTGCAAGTGGCCAGGGAGCAGTCAAATGTCATTTCTAGATGCGACGCTTCAATATCGTCTCCAGAGCAGCAATATAACACAAGCGACAAGAGAAATTGAGGATGAAAGTCCCTCATCAGGGGCTACGTCACCTCTGGCAAACAACAAATGATGAATCGAACCAACCCCATTCACCACCTGAAATGCTCCCTCCACCTCCACAGAAGAAGAAAGGTAAGTCACATAGTGAAGCCACAAGAAATATTTCGTCAGACTCCGAGGTTGACTAGGTACTGAAATTAACTTTTTACGTAGCAAGAAATCACATGAAAACCAGGTTGATGGGGGTAGATCACTTGTTTCTGAGTTACGCTGCAACTTTTAAAACATTCCGGCCAAGGACTCAATCAATGTTAATGTTACAACTTGCTACTCTTTTCTCAGAAATCGAACTGAATGAGCTTCAAGAACAGGAGGTACCACGAACATCATCACCCTATCTTCATGTTACTCCAGTTCGATATATAAGCGGTGGTATTCTCCTAAATGCTCTCTCTTCTTATTGATGCCATGCACCCAACATTGTCATTTCTTCTTTGTGTTTTGCAAAGCAAATAGGAGAAGGAGTTGTTCATCGTCCGAGCTCATACTCAATAATAATATCAAACAATACTTAATATGAAAACACACTACATACAGTATTCTCTAGAAGGAAGCGACCAGACTGGACCGCTCACACTAAGGTATCGCGTCCTATGTGACGTCCCCATATCGCAGACCGCCGCGACAGACCGCTTTCTGTGCGGCCGAGCCTTTACTGAGGGACAGCTGTGTTGTCCACGGTGTTGGCGAATTGCGCGAGCTAATCTTCCGAGTTCTTCTTTCTTATATTGTCATTCCATCGCACATTCCTTGCACGCCACTTGCCCCAGGCCTAGTTCTGATTCTTCCGCTGATTTCACCCTACATTCCATCCCCCACCATTACCATTGTACAAACCCAAAACCGAAGATATGCTTATTGTACTAGCAGAATTACGGACTTAGATTTGAATTTGCTATAAACGCTCTTCATGCAGGGATGCACTAAATATATTGGGATCAAGCACAAAACACTGAAACAATTAATATGCCTTTAATGTTTTAAGAAGTCACATCAGTTAAAAGGGACGTTGTAATGATAACGTGGCCTCCGGAGAGGCCGAGTGCAGGTCTTTCTAGTTGACGCCCCTGGGCGACCTGCGTTTCGTAATGAGGATGAAGTGAGGATGAAGACGTCACATACACCCAGTCCCCGAGCCACGGGAATTAACCCCAGGAGATTAAAATTCCTGATGGCATGGCCGGGAATCGAACCCGGTGCACATCGGGCCAAAGCCTAGCGCGCTAAGCATTCATCCACGGACCTGGACAAAAGGGACGTTAAATCCATGCCTTTATTATTATTATTATTATTATTATTATTATTAGTATCGCAGTTAATCTCAGATGATTGTCTGGTAAATCAAAGCAATTATACAGATTAATTTAAGTCAATGCACCAATGCCAATGAATTTACGAACTATACTATTTGCCAGCAATATAGCTGCCCCTTCTGTAAATTTATACCAATCAGTGTTCAATTGGTGCTCTTTTAGCCCATGCAGAAGATGATTAGGAACCACAGCAGTGCTTGAGATGACTATTGGTACAATTCGAACTCTCTTGACCTGCCATTGCTTCCTGATAGACTCCACCATCTCCAAATATTTGGACACTGTTTTCAGAATGTTTAACCTACAGGTTGTGCGTATTGTTGCGTGCGACCCCCTAGTGGCACTTTTGTTAACTGGATTACGGTGGGGGTACAAAGCACAACACCAATTATTGCTTAAAGAAATAATTAACTTTATTGTGGCCAGAAAATTACACTAATCAGCAAATACAAACAATTAGGAGCCTTACTCCAGTTTCCTCAAGTCTCTTCCTTGAGCGCTCTTGGCCCTTCCACTTGTCAACAGATCACAGAAGTTAATCCGTCCTAATGAGTACGGTGGCCTTGACAGAAACTACCTGCTCCTCTCCTTTAAGTTCACCGACCACAATTACTTACGATCACTTGCTGCAGGCTATTTCGCTGTCCACAAGCTGGAGAAACAATGTCACTGGATTTCGTAACTCGCACAGCACTTCGTCACCACACTTCTGTCGCACAGGATAATCGCTCGCACTAGCTCGTAAAACACAACAACAACCACTGCTTCACGGGTCACTCTTATATAGCAGGCCGGTGACTCAATAAATGCTTCTAGATCCATCCAGGGTCCACGGCTTCTCGAGGTTTCCATCGCTGGTCCAGTCACGAATATTCTGGACTATCCCTTTGTCTTAGTAGCCCTGTTGCATAAGGCGCGCGCAAAACAGGAGGCAGGACACAGCCCAGCCCTGGGGCAGTTGTGACTCATGCGGCGAGTGATGACACAAACTCCCAGCCGTAACACCACCCCCTTCCTAAAAAGGCTGATCGTCCCGATCAATCATTGGTCCGTCTGTGTCCCTCCGTAGGCTGCCAGGCGATCTCGATGCACGATCTTCATCTTCGCCCTCGGGCTCCGCTGGATCCTGTAGACGACATCGTTGATCCGTTTCACGACTCGGTACGGGCCCTCCCAGGACTTCTGCAGTTTGGGTGACAGGCCTTTCTTCCGTAATGGGTTGAAGAGCCAGACCAGGTCGTCCTCGTGGAATCCGCCGGCATCCGTCTGCTGGTCGTATCGGGTCTTCATTCGGTCGGTCTCGATCCGTAGTTTCCTCCTCGTGAACGCGTGTACGTCCTCCAGTTGGTCGACAAGTTCTTGACAATACTGGCTTACCGGGATCGGATCATTCCCAGGTCCGCCGAAGGCAAGATCGACAGGTAGACGGAGCTCCCTCCCAAACATGGCCCGGGCTGGTGTGCACCCGGTGGCTTCATGCACGGCGGCGCGGTAGGCCAGGAGAAATAGTGGAAGATGTTTGTCCCAATCCCTCTGTGCTCGCTGACGACAATTCGGAGATGGTTCTCGATGGTGCGATTGAATCGCTCTACCATCCCGTCGGACTGAGGGTGTAGCGGCGTTGTCCTTGTCTTCCGGATTCCCAGCAGCTGGCATAGGTTCTGGAACACCTGCGACTCGAAGTTCCTCCCTTGGTCGGAGTGCAGCTCCAGGGGTACTCCGTACCGGCTGACGAATTCCTTCACCAGGGTCTCTGCAATCGTCGCGGCTTCTTGGTTAGGGAGCGCATACGCCTCCGGCCATTTGGTAAAGTAGTCGCTGACGACTAATATGTAGCGGTTCCCTGCCTCGCTTAACGGGAATGGCCCAGCAACATCGATGGCCACTCACTTCATGGGGCCGCCCACATTGTAGGTCTTCAGTGGACCCCGTCGTCTTCGTCCTGGGCCCTTGCTGGCTGCGCAATCGTGGCACCTCGCGCAGTGGTTCTCCACGTCTGTTCGGCATCCGATCCAGTAGAACCGCTCTCTCAGCTTCTCCAGGGTCTTCTTTATCCCTAGGTGTCCACCAGATGATCCTCCATGAACTTCCTTCAGGACTTCCTCCGTCATACCCTTTGGAACGATGACTTGTTCCCGAGATGTCTTCCCGTCGGTGCTCTCCCAGGCGCGACAGATGAGGCCATCCCTTACAATCAGCGCGTCCCACTGTGCCCAGTAGGACTTAAACTTTGGGCTGCAGTCACTCACAATGTTCCACCCGGGTCTGGGGACACAGGCCCTCTTCCATTCGGCTATCAGTCCCAGGTCATCATCATCTGCTTGTGCCCGCGTGAAAGATTCGCGGCTCCAGTTCCCCTGAAGTTCCACAGTAGTCCGTCGGCACTGTATCCCGGTGTTCTCCTCCCTTCGGGCACAGAAGGTGCAGTCTTCGGGGCACGGTCTTTGTGACAGGGCGTCGGCGTTAGAATGCAGTCGGCCTTTCCTGTGCTGAATCTCAAAGTTGTACTGTTGAAGCCTCTCTAACCACCGCGCGAGTTGACCCTCGGGCTGCTTGAAGTTCAGGAGCCACCGCAGGGATGCATGGTCGGTCCTGATGAGAAATTCTTGCCCGTACAGGTACTTGTGGAAGTGTTCAATGGTCTTCACGATGGCGAACAGCTCCTTCCTGGTGACGCAGTAGTTCCTTTCTGGTTTTGACAGGGCCTTGCTGAAGTAGGCCACTACTCTCTCCTCGCCGTCCACTACTTGCGACAGGATTCCCCCTATGCCAAAGTCGCTGGCATCGGTATCGACGATGAACCTTGTTCCAGGTCTGGGGTAGGCCAGAATAGGTGCGGTGCACAGAGCCTGCTTGAGTTGTTCGAAGGCACTGTGGCATTCTGCTGTCCACGTGAAGAGTTGGTCCTTCTCAGTCAGTCGATGTAAAGGTTTGGCGATGTCGGCGAATCCTCTCACGAAGCGACGGTAATAAGTGCAGAGTCCCAGGAAGCTTCGTAGTTGGGACTTGTCCTTCGGAACTGGCCACTCCCTCACAGCTGCGGTCTTCTCTGGGTCGGTGCGCACCCCTTCCTCGGAGACGATATGCCCAAGGTACTGGACCTGCTTCTGGAAGAGCTGACACTTCTTGGGGCTCAACTTCAGCTGGGCAGCCCGTAGCTTCAACAAGATCTCCTTCAGGTTGCTGTAGTGCTCCTCGAAGCTCCTCCCCAGAACGATGACGTCGTCTAGGTATACCAGGCAGGTCTTCCAGTGTAGTCCCCTCAGAATGGACTCCATTAGCCTTTCGAAGGTTGCAGGGGCGTTGCACAGACCGAATGGCATGACGGTGAACTGCCAGAGCCCGCTGGCCACAGAGAACGCAGTTTTCTCGCGGTCCTTAGGGTGGACCTCCACCTGCCAGTAGCCACTCTTCAAATCCAAGGTGGAGAACCATCTCGATCCTGATATGGTGTCCAGGGTATCGTCGATCCGGGGTAGAGGGTAGCTGTCCTTCTTCGTGACGTCATTCACCCGCCTGTAATCCACGCAGAACCTGGTGGAACCGTCCTTCTTCTTCACTAGCACGACCGGAGAACTCCAAGGACTATGTGATGGCTCGATCACCCCTTGCTCCTTCATCTCTTCTACCAACCGGTCGACTTCGGCTTGCTTGGCGAGCGGGACACGTCTGAATGGAGCCCTAATCGGTGTGCTGTCCCCAACGTCGATTCTGTGCTGAACCAAGCTTGTCCTGCCGAAGTCTTTGCTCCCCACGGAGAAGACGTCCTGGAATTCGCGTAGCAGGTCCTGAAGTTGGCGTGATTGTTCCTCGTCTAAATGGTCCTGGGATCCTTGGTACAGCTTCTGTAGTTCTTCTGGCAGTGTGCGTCTTCTTCGGTTGTCCGTCTGCAGGTGTCCGTCCGTCATATCTGTGATGCGGGCAATCCAGGTAACGGGCTCGCAGACTGCTAGGTTGGTGTCCCGGTGGACCGTAATGTCGTAGTCGTTCAGGTTGGACAGGCGGAAGTACGGCCGAGACGTCGTGTTGATGAGAGTCTTGGCAACTAGCAATCCTTTTGACTGGACGTCCTCATATTTTGGCTCGATGACAGCCGCCACTCCCTCGACAGTTCCGTCGACAATTACGGCAGAGCTGACCTCCGTCCTGGCGGGAACGATGACGTCTTCTCTCAGCCTTACTCGTCGTGCGGTGATGGGCTCGTGCGCAGGTTGCAAAGCAAGTTCCTCACCTCCGAAGTGCAGAGTGTTGGTACTCAGATCCAAGATGATGTTGTTCTGGTCCAGGAAGTCCAGTCCAATGATCACTTCATTTGATACGTCGACCACAAGCACTGGATGCTTTATCGCCCGTCGACCAATGACGAACTCCAGTGATGCTTCGCCATGTACCGGTGCGGCCTCTCCGGTCGCGGTTATTAGCTGGAGGCTCCTTTGTGTGGGTTGCACTCTCCACTTCGGGATCACAGTGGGATTGACGATGGTCCTCGATGCTCCCGTGTCGATCAGCATGGGCCAGCTCACTCCGTTGATGACTCCGTCGACCATCAGGCTGCTATTATCCCTCCGTAACTGCGTCACACGAACTTGGACTGCCGAGGCTTGACGACTGTCACAAGCCAACCTTTGCCCCCCTAGGCTGGCTGATACTTGCTTTCCTGGGCCGCGCGGTTTCCCTACGACTGACTGTCCCGACGGAAACTCTTGGCGGCGGCGATCACCGCAGTCCTTGCTCAGGTGGCCTCTCTTACGGCAGGTCCAGCAGGTCGGTAGTCCTCTTCCGGGCCGCCTCTCCGGATGTCCTTCGACTACGTTTTTGCTGGTGGTACCGCGACTATCGAAGAAACGGCTTAGCGCCTCCATCAATTCGTCGGCCAGGGGCTTGGTCTCGTTGGTTTTTGCTGGTTCGTCGACGTCCACTTGACGCACCCGCGCGTGCATTCTGGATGCCTGTTTTGCCGTCTCGAATTCAAGTGCGTGGCTCAGCGCATCTGCCAGGGTCTTATTGCGCGCGAGTCGCAGCGCCTGTTGAGTGTCCGAGTCCCGTAGCCCGTCGGTGAAAGTCTGCGTCGCTATCTGCTCCAGAAAGTCGGCCGGCGCTGTTGGGTAGGCGAGCCTAACGAGGCGTGCGATGTCCATCTCGAACTCCTGCAGGGTTTCCGCGTTCTTCTGTACCCGGGTCCGGAGCTGCATCTGGTAGGCCTGCTGAAGATGGCTATCTCCATATCGGGACTCCATATGGGCGATCAGTGAAGCGTAGTCCTGGGATCCAGTCGGGATGGCCTGAAGGACGTTAAGGGCGTCGCCTCTCAGCGCTACAATGAGAGCTGTAGCCTTTTCTGTGTTGTTCCAGTTATTTATGGAACAGGCTGCCTCGAACTGACGTAAGTAGGTGCTCCACGGGACCTTTCCGTCGAAGGTTGGGGGCGTCACTCTGCTATGTCCCGTTCCTGATATTCCCGGTGTAACGGTGGGCGGGCGTTGGCGCAGCTCGGCAACTTCCTCTCGTAGAGCGTTGAATTCCTCTTTCACCCCCGTCAGTGGGCGTTGGCGCAGCTCGGCAACTTCCTTTTGTAAGGCGTTGAATTTCTCCTCCACCCCCATCAGCGGGCGTTGGCACAGCTCGGCAACTTCCACTTGTAAGGCGTTGAATTTCTCCTCCACCCCCATCAGCGGGCGTTGGCGCAGCTCGGCAACTTCCACTTGTAAGTCGTCGAACTTCTTTTCCACTGCCGTGACTTTCTCACGCAGACCCAGTTCTAATTTCTTCAGGTCCTGTGTCAACTTATTCTGACCGTCTTCCATCTTCTTCTGGCCGTCCTCTATCCTCTTCAGGTCCTCCGCTAGCTTCTTCTGGCCGTCTTCTAGTTTGGCAGTTAGGTCCTCGGCTAACTTCTTCTGTCCGTCCTCCATCTTCTTCTGGCCGTCCTCCATCTTCTTCAGGTCCTCCGCTAACTTATTTTGGCTGTCCTTCAGGTCCTCTGCTAACTTCTTCTGGCCGTCGTCTAGTTTGGCAGTTAGGTCCTCGGCTAACTTCTTCTGGCCGTCCTCCATCTTCTTCTGGCCGTCCTCCATCTTCTTCAGGTCCTCCGCTAACTTATTTTGACCGTCTTCCATCTTCTTCTGGCCGTCTTCTAATTTGGCAGTTAGCTCCTTGGTTAAATTCTTCTGGCCGTCCTCCATCTTGGTTTCCATGCCATTTAACTTTTCTAGCAATGCTGCCAATTTCTCCTCCATTTTAGTTGTTTGTCTTGTAAAGGGCATGCACTCACAGGAAATTTAGAGAAAATGACCTGCTCGGGTTTTGAAACCAGGACCGTCAGGTGTTGTGCTTGATTTCGTAATCCGGCTTCTGACACCAGTTGTTGCGTGCCACCCCCTAGTGGCACTTTTGTTCACTGGATTACGGTGGGGGTACAAAGCACAACACCAATTACTGCTTAAAGAAATAATTAACTTTATTGTGGCCAGAAAATTACACTAATCAGCAAATACAAACAATTAGGAGCCTTACTCCAGTTTCCTCAAGTCTCTTCCTTGAGCGCTCTTGGCCCTTCCACTTGTCAACAGATCACAGAAGTTAATCCGTCCTAATGAGTACGGTGGCCTTGACAGAAACTACCTGCTCCTCTCCTTTATGTTCACCGACCACAATTACTTACGATCACTTGCTGCAGGCTATTTCGCTGTCCACAAGCTGGAGAAACAATGTCACTGGATTTCGTAACTCGCACAGCACTTCGTCACCACACTTCTGTCGCGCAGGATAATCGCTCGCACTAGCTCGTAAAACACAACAACAACCACTGCTTCACGGGTCACTCTTATATAGCAGGCCGGTGACTCAATAAATGCTTCTAGATCCATCCAGGGTCCACGGCTTCTCGAGGTTTCCATCGCTGGTCCAGTCACGAATATTCTGGACTATCCCTTTGTCTTAGTAGCCCTGTTGCATAAGGCGCGCGCAATACAGGAGGCAGGACACAGCCCAGCCCTGGGGCAGTTGTGACTCATGCGGCGAGTGATGACACAAACTCCCAGCCGTAACAGTATTTTGAATGGCAACATCATTCAGCGAGACTTCGTTCAATCTTTTGTTCAAGATCACTATGTCAGGTCTATATGTTTCACTGCCCTTTCGGTGAGCACAGTCCACCAATCCCAATGCAGTCTGAAATGTTCATATTCAGCCACGTTCTCTGGAACATACTGGTACTATGGACCCTCATTCTGTTTTGGAAATTGGAGTTTCCCAACTAGCTCAGGATATTTGATACAGCAACAAGCTGCATTTTTTATTCAGTTCCTGACAGCAGCGAGCATCCAAGATGTGATATATTGAATACTCTCAGAGACATGACACCCATTGCGACATTTAGTCTATCGTCACTAACTGACGGATCTCTGATGATGACCTTGGGATAGTTTCTAGTAGGAATGATTTGGTTTTGAATTGCCAACATAAATTATTACTATTATTTTTATCATTATTATTAATATTATTATTCTTGTAATCACATTCATTTCACCACGTAAGTGAGACACATCAACATATCGTCGGCTTGTTTGCAAGACGGTATGACTACTTCTTTTAGGGTGACACATTGAGAAACAAGCGATCAATAGAACAGGTCTTCAAGGTGAAGGCCTTCTGCATGGTGATATGTAGACCAGGATGAATTCTCAAAACTTCAAGATTGCTAGCCAATGATTTACGGATGATGCCAGTAGAAGAAATGACTATTATTATTATTATTATTATTATTATTATTATTATCGAGCTCTTTTCGCCCTTGCAGAAGATGTTCGGGAACCGTACCAGTGCATAAGCTATTGGTACAATTCGAACTCTCTTGATCTGCCATTGCCTCCTGATAAGTCTCCACCAGCTCCAATTCATTATTATTATTATTATTATTATTATTATTATTATTATTATCATTGACGGCCCTGTAGTGCATGGGTAGCACGCTTATCTCTTACCTAGGAGGCTTCGGGCTCGATTCTCCCGTCAGTCAGTAATTTAGGATCTGACATGAGGCCGGGAAAGTGTTGTTGTTCGTTGTTGAATCGTGTTAGGGGTTTTGCGACAACGTGGTCATGTAGCTCTGTGTAGGTTGGTATGTGTGGAATCTGTCTGATAATCTGCGTTTATGTGACGGCTGTACTAGTGTGCGTATTTGTAATTGGGCTAGGATATAGTTAGGAGGCGGCCATAGCCTAAATTTAAGTACGATCTGGGCATTTGCCTTGAGTAGAAAAGAGAAACGACGGAAAACCACCTCAAGATGACTGAGGTGGGAACCGAACCCGCCTCTTCTCTGTTCTGCCTTAGGAGACTGAACGCATCCTCTTCATTTTAGCCTATTTTCATTTATGAATAAAAAATAGGCTTACGAGATCACATTTTGTCCGTGAGTGTGTGTGTGTGTGTCGCTAATAAAATGGAAACGGCTGTAGCGACATCAATGAAGCTCGGTAAGGTCATACTACTATATTGTCCGACCCTGAACGTGCCCTTCAAATTTTATTCCGTCTCACCAATTTAACATGGCGGCTGTGCAAAATATTTTACAGGCATTCCATATATCCGAAACTATTACTGATATCACCCTGAAATTTTGTACGGTCATAAAGGGCACTACTAGAAGGTTTTCTATGTGACTTTAAGAAATCTGTTATGTACAATACGAACATGGCGGCCAAGCGAAATTGAAACATTTAAATAGACTTTTCTTCGCGATTTAACCAACCTAAACGTAGTACAGCAAATGTTTATATACATTGTAATGGACTGACGTCTAATTTAGGTCATTGTTTTACATAACCTCAAGATGGCGATTGTGCGAAATTTTAAAATTAAGTTATTATTTCTTGTGTCCTAATCATGCGATTGAAGTTTGAATAATACACCTAAGCAATAATCTTCATGAAATAGTACATAACTCTATGACTTGCATATAAAAATCCAACATGGCGACCTTCCGAAATATTTAGACGGTTCTCAATATCTACAAATCTATCACAGCAATCAAACTGAAATTTTGTATGTTGATAGAGGCAATTAACACATGTAGGATATCGTTTTCCTCGTTGAACGATGGGTCGGTACGCGTGTTTTGCTATTTCGGCACACGACACAATTCAGTTTAGGTGGCCAAGCATAGGAACTATGGCCATGTGTCAGTTGCATGTTGGTAATGGATAAGCTTTCGCAGGATAGGAATGTTGCACAGAATCGAGCAACGTGCACATGTTTTGACGCTCTCAACACTGGGCCGTATGTGCAAGAATAGGAGAATTGTATGGTGTCTTCCGTGCGGCTACTCAATCCCGCCGATTGCGACCGTGTCGGATGCGACCCAGTAAAAATCGTGGCTGTAGCGACCCTGCTAGTAGCTTACAGTGCCCCATGCGACCCATTGTTCGAGAGAAGAATTGAAGATCTTATTTCCAAAGTGACGTAAATCCATAAAATGCAAAACTTCAGAAATCGAGTTTTTGTTTCTTCGTATAACTAAATTCAGATATGATTATGAATATAATGTAATTTCATTCATTCCTTTTATGCCCATCCTGACACTGCGTTTTAAAAATCTCCCATCAATGCAAATTGTGGTACTCGTCTCCTGCAAGTTGGAATTCGGACGTTTTGGAAATAAATCATATATCGACATAGGCCTACGCTTTGAGTGGCATTTAAGAAAATTTAAATGGTTTAAACACAACAAACACAAACTGATGCTCTACATATTCTTCAAAGTTAGCCATGGCCTCAATTTATCACGTGATATCACGTGATGTCCAGAGAGCCGTCAGATTGGTCAACATGGATATAAGACACATTGGAAATAAATACACGTTGGATTTACATCACTTTGCAAATAAACTTAGTTCTTAGATCTCTGTTAATATGGGATATACGACGTATTGGGACTTAAAACCTTTGCTATACGTTGAGAGAACCTATAAACTTGCTTATGAAAGAAAAACCTGAAAACCTGTCAATTTTGGATTTACGTCGCTTTGGAAATAAGCTCTTCAATTTTTACGGCGCCTAACCTAGCTTAACCTAAGCGGAATTTTAACAGAGACAGATGTGTTAGAAATTCCCAGATTCCACCGATACATCAGTGCTTGGGTCGCTAGTCGCACGATAGCAAATTGGTGGATCGCTTACGGCAGGGGTCGCATCTGGCACGGTTGCATCCGGCACGACACCATCCCGCCGGTGTTAGGCCCATACCATTTCAGAATTCTCCGATCCCGACGTCCCGTTTATTTCAGAAATGGTTCGCGAGGCAAGGACACGTCGAGCTTAGTGACTGACCTCCTTGCGGGCAGAAATGAATCACATCGAGAGCGTGTGGGCCGAGACGAAGAGAGTCATGGCGAAGACCTGGCCCAATCCCATGCCAAAAAATACGAACGACATTTTCTGGGATGTTGTCAGTTTGGCCGAGGACGAGGTGGCAGGTGGCGACAATACATATGCTTCTGCCCTAATCGTTCTCATGGCACCATGCCTGGAAGAACCGCCCTGTGGCACCTTTCTGGGCCACAAATACGCCCACCCACTGTCAATAATTGCGGTGCTAAAAACAAAGGAAATTACGAGACTTGAATTTTTGACACCACTCAGCCATCCTGGAAGTAGTTTTCCGTGGTTTCCCATTTCTACTCCAGGAGAATGCCGGGATGGTTCTTAAATTAATGCAACGGTCGTCTCCTTCCAAATCCTCTTCGGAATTACAACTACACACACTAATACAGTCAACACAATAACACAGGCTTTCAGACAAATTCCACACACATCCATATACACGGGGCTACATGACCACGTTGTCGCAAAGCTCCTAATTCCTAAATGAAACAACAAGAACAACAACACAATATTACGAGTAACGACTAATGTGCCCCTGGATGGACATACTGTATTATGTTCCAGGCCGAGAGACGTATCAAGCTTTGTCCTGTGGCCGTATAAGGACAACAATAGAGAACGTAAATCGTCAATGCCATGCTGCATGACGTCTCTTAAGAAGCAATACCGCCTATCTCTTGTTTTCCAATAGTTTCCTTATGATTGGCCATGCCTCCCAGTCGTATGTGGATGTGACATCTAACAGATAAATTCACGTTAGGTTTACTTTCCTGTGTATAAGCACAAAGAAAAATGAACTTTAAATTTATAGTACTGTAGAAACGTATATTTCCGTTTAGTTATGCACTCCTACAGTACAGTATATTTAAGTTCCATTTCTTTGTGCTTATGCACAGGAAAATGAACCTAACGTGAATTGTTCTGTTGGACAGCCTATCCACATACGGCTGGGGAGGCGTGACCAATTATAGGGAAACTATTATAAAAGAAGAGCATTATCAGATCGGCAGTATTGCTTCTTAAGGGACGATATCCTATCTTTCCCTTGCACATGTTGCGGGGAACCATACCTTCCAAGCAACTCTCATTACCTGTGTTTGGAACTGTACATATACAGTATATTAAATAGCATATTAATATTAACCAGGTGGAAAAATTAATGATGAGTGTGTGTGGAGTTTTGCTTTTATATCCAGACAAGCATTTCTACCTGACATGGCTCAGGTTAGGAAGTTTCACATGACTACACCAATATCGATGCAGCCTTAACACTCCACTGAATATATATTCCAAAGCATCCTTTACTTACCGGTCGCTCAACTATTTGCAAGGTAACCTATATATCGTATCGCACATTCCTGTACCCTTCGATAGTTCTCTGAAATCTGGTGGTATAGCGATGGCCTACTTTTTAAGTCCTCCTTGCAGCGCAATGGAGCTGAAACTATTCCTGCCCAGTGAACATGATGTCGAATGAGCATCTCGTGGATTGAAGCACATGCCCCACCTACATACTACCTGGTGACGCTTTATACAGTTCGCTCCATATACTGGCACAATGTGAACTACCAATCCGTCATAATTGCATTTCAGGAAATATGAATTTAATTAATAGCAGCGCAATAGGGATTGGCTAGTCAGGTGTATCACATCTCACTTCCAATTGTTTTGTAGGTTGGAAACCCACAGGATGGGTCTTTCTTTCTTTTATGGGGGTTGTTGTTAATTTATTTTAGGGGCTTGGGACATCTTGTTCATCGGCCCTGTGTACATGAGTGCGTGTTGAACTTTTCTGATAACCTGTGTTTCTGTGTTGACATTAGTAAGTTAGTGTGTGTAACTGTATTAGGGGCAGGGATGGAATTGATGCCCCGGGACTTATAGCATTGTACTATCCCGGCATTTTCCTTGATAAAGTGTGAAAAAATACGAGGAAATACCACACTCAGGATAGCCGCTGTCAGCGCCGGGATTCAAACTCCGATATCTGGACTTGATACAGACGTCCATTGCGGCCGCAGTGCACGATTTAACGAGTATGGCTAAGGCCAGTATTACACTATCAAAGAAGTTTGTCAAAGAAATTTTATAAAATATTTTATAAAACTGAACTTTTATAAAAGTTATACAAAGCAATAATCACACCATTGCACTACACCAAATATTTTAACAAAGTTCAGCAAAATGGATGAAGACAATTCCTTGTTCACTTGACCATATTACGGTCCAGTAGTTGAAATTCTGCAGTGGCAATACCAGTATGTAAAATAAACGGAAATATAAACTAAGCGTCTACGGGTTAAACCATGGGTCGCCCACGTGACAAGAAAGATATTTATACGAGTAAAATTTTGGTGAACGACCTTCAGTACGAGGACTTGAAAAATTACATTAATATTTCATTATTAATTATTGAATCGGTCATTTGAGAAACACCACGTCTGCAATTTGCCATTTGAATTTGCCTGTACCACCCGAGGAAGGGAATTCACTGAAGATATCATTACCAAGTATCAGTAGGTACAGATAAGGTTCCTGTACCTACTGATACTTGATAATTACATATTCAGTGAATTCCCTTTCTCGGGTGGTACAGGCAATTTCAAATTGCAAATTACAGATGTGGGGTTTCTCAAATGACCGATTCAATTATGATGAAATGAATGTTGTTGACGTTCGAAACAACCACAGCCCGAGCAAAGAAAATTGAAACATACGAAGTAAGAAAGTATGCAATAGGTAAGTTATGCTTCGATCCCTGGTCCTCTCGTTTCGGGGTCAAGCGCTCTACTCATTCCGCCAACTAGACAATTGCTCACGGCGGTTGGTTACATGTATTAACCACCGGTAAAGATAAAGTGCTTATTTACACTCGCTTGTAATACCATAATTGAAATTAACGAAATGTAATACAAATATTATAACAAAATACACTACCATTCACGGCTTATTTCAATCTATTTGACTAATTCATTCCACATTAGGTCCTGAAATGTGCACCCTTTATGTGCTGCGCTTATAGCCTCAGCTATTTTTTTACCTACACTTTCTGTCTGTTATTTATGTTTTACAGTGTATACCATTCATTATGTAACATATTATGCAATATTTAATGCATTTCACACTCTGATATGAGCATATTTGTTCTGGTAATATTCCAACCGTTATGATCCACCATTTTGGTTTGAATTTTTTATCAAAGATAGCATGATGCTCATACATTTTATAAAATAAATTTTATAAAACCACCTGTTATAAAAGATTTCCATATTACACTGTCATATCTTTTATCAAAGATCTTTGACAAATTTGTTTGATAGTGTAATACCGGCCTAAGCCATGGAGTTTTCTATCCTTTGTCACCTACAGGAAACCTACGTGGCATTGGAAGTAAGGTATCGATATTATGTTATAATCCCTGGTAACAGAGACGTTCGAAACGATACGTCATGTGCTGTTGCATTTTAAGCTTATTTTTATCAAATGGAAACATTGGATTATGAGATCACCTATTGTTCGTTTTGTGTGTGTGTGTGTGTGTGTGTGTGTGTGTGTGTGTGTGTGTGTGTGTGTGTGTGTGTGCACGCGTATGTGTGTATGTGTGTGTGTGATCTGTGTGTGTGTCCCTAATAGCATCTAACCGGTTGGAGCAATTTCAATGAAACTCAGTAGTACATAGTACAATTTTTTCTGACACCGAGCGTTTCTTTTAAATTTGAATATGTTGCGAAAATCCAACATGGCAGCCGCGCAATTTCACCGACATTCTATATCTCTGAACTTATGACTGATATCATCCTGACATTTCGTATGGCGACAGAGCTAAGAAAAGTTTACCTATGGGACCTTATAAAACATGTTAGATACAAAGCCAACATGGCGGCAAGGCAAAGATAAATTGAATATTCTCGCGACTTAATCAATCGAGCACAGTGAAACCTAACAACTTACATGTCTATACAATATTTAATCTACTGGCATCTAAATAAGTTTTACTCATAAAAGCAAGATGGTAGCTGTGCAAACTTTTAACATTATGCTCTTAGTTTTTGTGTCATAATCATGCGATTGAAGTGAAGGTTTGACAGCATGGCCATCATTCGAAGTGTTTAGATGGTTCTCAAAATCTGCAAATCTATTACAGCAATCAAACTGAAATTTCATATGATGGTAGAGGCTGTTAATGCGGGTTCATCTATAGCACTTTCAATAAACTGATGAACACAAATTCAACATGGGAGCGACGCAAAATTTCAATATTTATATAAATTTTTCTCATGACTTAATTATCCTTGTGCAGTGAAACCATGACGAATAGAAGGAGAAAGTGAGAAGACACATGAAGTTCAAGCGCGCCCCGCCAGGCAGCGCTAGAGTGGGTACGTTCCACACTGCCGGGGTCAGCTGGTCTTAGGGATGCTGCTAAGGGAATCGAATTACTTTGTAACTAATACTCTTTTAAAAAGTAATTAGCGGTTCCAATTAAAATAGCATGGCAGGGCACAATGGAAAATATAATTCATAGAAATAAGAACTACGGTCTTCATTACATGTTACGGAACGCACAGATTCCTGGATTATACAGACACAGATAACAAACGTATTCCCCAGCATATTAAAACAAGCACACACATAAACTATTTAAAGTAACACTCTACTTAACAATTCATTTTGTCGGCTACGGTACCGGACTTTCGAAAGCTTGCGTGAAGACTTGGCGGGTGTTCGAGATTGCAAATCTCGGCGGATATCCTTCGTTTCTGAAGAAGAATCGGCACCCTAAATAAACAAGTCTGGGGATAATATCCATGACACGCTGAAGACAGCAGCCAGCTCCTGAAGGATCAACTGAAATTGTTTCTTTGGAATCGATACAATCATAA
Source organism: Meconema thalassinum (assembly GCA_946902985.2). Classification (NCBI taxonomy): domain Eukaryota; kingdom Metazoa; phylum Arthropoda; class Insecta; order Orthoptera; family Tettigoniidae; genus Meconema; species Meconema thalassinum. The sequence continues at coordinate 1,060,727,208 of OX336389.2, read as the reverse complement.
ATATTTTGCTCCTCATCGATTTTGAGTTTAATTTTCCGGTAATTAACTTACTTTCTCGGCCTGGAAAAGAATGCCACATACACTTATCGAAGGACGTGTTAGATACACTTCATTGTTCATCTTAGGGCACCTTTTTTAGTTTCTTTGTTGCTTTCTCTTAGCAATAATTTAGTCGTATTTCCGTTTATTCCTGATGAAGAAAGACATGGTTTCTTTCGAAACGCGTCGAGTTTGAATAAATAAAATATGGCGTAAGCCCAAAATTCTACATTATGGATAAAATGGTATTAACATAGTTGCGTTTGACATTAACCATACCGTACATAAAACATCACAATAAATCGGTTGAAAAACTGGATCCAGATAGCTTTAAAACTCATCATTTTGCACCATCTGTTTCCTCTGAACTTGGTTAATTAAAGCTTAATAATTGAGTTTAAATATCGGTTTGGTGACATCGTCCCAGGCAAGCCGGTAACACCTGTAACTACTCAGGCAGATAGGTCACTCAGCCGTAAATTGGAAGTTATTGTGAAGTTATGAATGCATTTGCGGTAGCACTGCCGGAGACGTCATCGGGCTAGGCTATTGCGTTTTTAAATTAGCTCCCGTTTCAGGGTTTTTAGGTTTTGAGTGCGAATAGTTCGTTCAATAGTTGTAAAACAGTAAGGAGAGTAGGTTTTGTGTTGGTTTTAAGTTGAATTAAAGTTTATGTCGAGCTGAGAAGTGAATTTGGTGTAGCTTAAAGTGTAGTTTTTTGGTCTGATCTGTTTCCTCTGAATTTGGTTAATTAAAGCTTAATAATTGAGTTTAAATACCGGTTTGGTGACCCATCGTCCCAGGCAAGCCGGTAACACCTGTAACTACTCAGGCAGATAGGTCACTTAGCCGTAATTTGGAAGTTATTGTGAAGTTATGAATGCGTATGCGGTAGCACTGCCAGAGACGTAATCGGGCTAGGCTATTGCGTTTGTAAATTAGCTCCCGTTTCAGGGTTTTTAGTTTTTGAGTGCGAATAGTTCGCTTAATAGTTGTAAAACAGTAGGGAGAGTATGTTTTGTATAGGTTTTAAGTTGTATTATGGCTTATGTCGAGCTGAGAAGTAAATTTGGTTTAGCTTATAGTGTAGTTTTTTGGTCTGTTCTGTAGCCTGGATTTATTAAGTTTATTGTGCTGCTGGCGTGATTAAAAGCTGTAGGATTTGATGTAGAGTGCTAGGATTGCTTGGGGGAAGTGTTGGTGAGAGGGAGAGAAGTGAGGGGATGGGTTTATGGAGTTGTTGCTGGTTTTGCTTGTTTTTCAAATGCTTTTTTTTTTTTATGGCGTGCTTGTAGTTCCTACAACCCTGGTACACATTGTTGGACATTATCGCTTGCAGTGCTTGTAGCGGCGGGACCACAAACTACCGTGCTATAATGGCGGAGTCCTCACACTAGGTCCTTCTATTCGTCATGGTGAAACTACGCACAGTAAATCTTCATACAAGGCTCAAATATTGGCGTCAAATTTAGTTCAAATGTTATGAGATCTTAAAAATGGTGGCTGTGCAAACCTTCAAAACCACGCTTTTTAATTTTCGTATCCTATACAAGCGATAGAAACGTAGGTTTGTATGTTTTTGTTTGAGTCTTCAGTCTATTCACTGGTTTGATAGAGCCCTCCATGCTTCCCTGTCCTGAGCTAATCGTTGCATCTCTACATAGCTACCATACCCTACATCCGAGGCAATCTATTTTACATATTCTAACCTTGGTCTACCCCTACAGTTCTTGTCCTCGACACTTCCTTCCTTAACTAACTTTGCAATTCCTAGATGTCTTAGTTTGTGTCCTAGCAGTCTATCTCTTATCTGCATTAGCAGTCGCTACATACATCTCTCCTCTCCCAATCGTCTTAATACCTCTTCATTTGTAACCCCTCTACCCATCTGATCTTCAGCTTTCTCCTGTAACACCACATTTCAAATACTTCAATTCTCCTCTTTTCTGCTGTTCCAACAGTCCAAATTTCACTTCCATATAGTGCCACGCTCCAGACAAAGGCTTTCAAAAATGACTTCGAAATACTTAAATCTCTATTCAATGTCAACAGATTCCTTTTCTGTAGAAATGCCTTCCTTTTCTGTGGCAACCTACTTTTTATATCCTCTTTGCTTCGTCCATCACTGGTTATTTTGCTTCCTAAGTAACAGAAGTCTCCTACTTCCTTTTCACCTGCCAATTTGACGTCCATAGGGGTTTCTGATTCCTTTCGGCTGCATTTCAATATTTTGGTTTTACACGAATTATTTTTCATCACGAATTCATACTTGAAGACAGAATCTATACCATTTAAAAACTCATTCAAATCCTCTGGTGTGAGAGCTAAGATGATGATATCATCAGCAAATCTCAGAGTTGGAATTATTTCTCCTTGATTCTTTACTCCTACTTTGAATTTTTCTCCAATTTCCTGCATTGCTTGTTCAATGTATAGATTGAAAAGTATGGGTGATAAGTTGCATTCTTACCTTCACCTTTCTCAATACCAGGTTTTCTCGCATGTCGTTCGGTTCGAATAACTGCTGTCTGGTTTCTGTTTAGATTGTAGAGCACCCTCCTATCCCTGTACTTTGGACCAATCGTTTTCAAAATGTCAAACAACTTACTCCAATCAACATTATCAAAAGCCTTTCCTAAGTCTACGAATGGCATGAACGATCTCTTATCCTTCCGTATTCTAGCTTCCAAAATCAGCCTAAGACTTAGTACAGCTTCCCTTATTCCTACGTTTCTCCTGAAAACAAACTGGTCTTGACCCAACTCTGTTTCTGTCTGTCCATCCTCTTGTAAATTATTTTAGACAGGATTTTTGATGCATGACTGTTCAAGCTGATTGTACGGTAATCTCTACATCTGTCAGCTCTAATTTTCTTCGGAATAGGGATGATAACATTCTTCTTGAAATCAGAGGGTACCTCACCTATCTCATAAATCCTACACACCAAGTGAAATAACCCGATCAGACCTTCATCACTTATGCAGCTTAGCAACTCAATCGGTATAATTATCATCTATGCCTGGCGCTTTGTTCCTGCTTGAAACTTCCAATACTCTGTCAAATTCTGATCTCAATATTAAATCTCCTTTCTCATCCTCATCAATTTCCTCTTCCCTTTCCATTGAATGATTCTCAATCTTTCTTCCCTTATACAAACACGCTATGTAAGCTTTCCATCTTTCAACCTTTTCTTCCCTATCTGTTCGAGGTTTTCCATTTAAGTCTTTAATATTACATCACTTAGGCTTCCTTTCCCTAAAAGTACTCTTAATCTTTCGATAAGCTCTAACTTCTTTCCCTAATTTCAGACAATTTTCTATACCTGCACATTTCTCTTTCAGCCATTCTTCTTTTGCTTCCTTGCTGTTCTTGTTAACCTCAATCCTCAAACGTCTGTATTTTGCTTTTCCCCTTTCATCTCACACATTCCTGTGTTTTCGTCTTTCGTCAATTAATTATAGAATATCCTGCGTGATCCACGGTTTTCTATCTATTCTTTCTTTCCTACCATTGTTTTCTTCTGCGGATTTTGTTATTTCATTCTTCAAAAGTGCCCATTCCTCTGCAATTGAAGTTTGTTCAGGGTTTCTCATTAGTCCTTTTATAACTCGTCTTGAATCGTTCGTTCACGCCCTTCTCTTTCAGTCTGTGTCTTTCTCACCTATTTGGCTTTTGACTTTTCTTCAATTTCTTCAACTTAAGTCTGCATTTCATAACAACCAGATTGTTTTCAGTGTTTAATTCAGCATCGGGCTATGTTTTGCAATCTGAAATCTGGTTTCGAAATCTCTGCTTGACCATAATGAAGTCGACTTGGTAATGCCTTGTATCTCCTGGTCTCATCCATGAGTATATTCTTCTATAGTGGTTATTGAATAAGGTGTTAGCTACGACCAACTCATGCTCGGTGCAGAATTCCATCAGCCTGCTTAGTCGATCATTCCTTTCACCTAATCTGAATTCCCCTATTATAGTCCCCTCTCTTCCTTTTCCTACCACAGCATTCCAATCTCCCATTACTATAACATTTTCATCGCCCTTGACATACCTACGAATTTCATCTATTTCTTCGTAGACCTTTTCAACATCTTCATCATCAGCTTGACTGGTAGGCATATAGACTTGTACCACTGTAATGCACTTTGGATTTGTATTGATATTTGCTACAATAATCCGTTCACTATATTGCTCATAATGTTCTACCCGCTGTCCAAGTTTCCTAGTCAATATGAGACCAACCCCTGCTTGGCCATAGTTTGATTTAGTGCTAATGATCGTCTAGTCTCCTGACCAAAAGTCCTGATCTTCCTGCCAGTGCATTTCACTAATCCCTACCAAATCCAACCTGAACTTATCCATTTCCCTTTCTAAGTTTTCTAACCTTCCACTGCCCATCAAACTTCTAACATTACACGCTCCGATCCGTAGAATATCGGATTTCCTCTTTGCCACTTGGGTGATGTTAACTCCCTCTCGTGGAGTCCCAACCCGGAGATCCCTACGGGGGACTGGTTTACCTCCGTATGGAAATGTATGTATAGAGAGGTGCATATCATCGGGAAGAGCATTACGACTGTAGTTTCACATTGCTTTCAGCCATGCAACAGAACGCAGTGAGTCATTGTTTGGCTAATATTATCAATATCTTTATCGTCTATAAGGCAAGTAAAGAATTGATTTATTATGAAAGACTGCTAATCCCCTTCTGAATAAAGTTATAAAGAAATTCTACTTACAAAAATGATTCTACTAACAACATTATCCTAAATTTCTGATAACGATAAAATACTACAATTTTACTAACAACAAAATATTAATATTCAACTAACGATAAAATAGTGAAGTTCTACTAACAATAAAATACTTCAGTTGTGCTAACAGCAAATTTACGAGGGCCCCGTTATCTAGATTATCATTTTAGATAGCTATAATACAGTACTTTTAAGAGAGCCCAACATCTAGGTTATTATTTATTTATTTATTTATTTATTTGTTGATGGTACACAACAGGGCTCAGTGTGCGCCCCAATAATAGTGCACCTACACAGTAAGATACATTTCCTGATATGTCTGCATTAAGTATTAATATCTTAATGTAATTCTTAAAACTAAGAAGTTCACACAGATCAAAATGCATAGTAGTAAAAAGATAATATAAAAACTAAATCTAAATATGATCTAATGCCAAATATAAAAACAGGTTTTGAAATTATTACATAATAAACTAAAAGGTAACATCAATAACTAGGGAACAGGCCTATCCACATATATACATTGTTGATTCTGTTATGTGTGATAATTTTATTTCAAGTATGAATTAGAGTGACTGGGTTATAATTTCCAAGAACGGTCTGATTGAGAGACAGAAATCTAGTTTCCAGTTTACACGAACCGCATCGTTGTAAATACTGCAAAGCCTCCATACAGGTGAATTGTTATGTGAAGTGGTATTGGTTATATCAGTTTTGAATGTTATGGTTGATCTTGTAGTTAAGCGAGGGATGTTGAAATTTAGGAGCGATAGGAAAAATGAGTTATCAATTTGACCGTTAATGACTTTATAAAGGAATTTCATATCATTCACTTGCCTTCGAGACTCCAAACTAGTCATGCCGAAATTCAACAAAAGTTCACCGTAGGGTACCATGTGTGGGTAATTGCCCGTTATTTTGAGGTGTAAATATCTGAGGAATTTCTTTTGAACTTGCTCAATGGACTTAATGCATGTTTTCTGCCAGGGACTCCATACTTGGCTGGCGTACTCGAGCTTGGATCTCACCATGGCAGTATAAAGTTTTATGCAGGTACTGGTCCTAATGAATGGCTTAGTGTTTCTTATTATAAACCCTAACATGCGGTAAGCATCCCCGACCGTCTTTTGCACATGATAAGTGAAAGCAAGCTCCCGGTCAAACAGAATCCATAGATCTTTCTTCTCGCTTACTGTTTTCAATGACTTAGGTCCAATTCCATAAACAAATGTGATTGGGTTCTTCTTACGTGTAAAGGTCATAACAACACACTTCGGTACGTTTAAGTATAATTTGTTTTCTATACTCCATTTGTGTATATTATTTAGGTCATTTTGTAGTAGAGTGCAGTCATTAGTGGAAGAAATTGATTTAAAAATTTTGAAGTCATCTGCATATAAAAGACTATTTGAGTGCAGTATACATCGTGGCAAATCATTTATCATTGCTAGAAAAATCAGAGGTCCAAGGTTCGAACCATGGGGTATTCCGGAATGAACTATGTATTCCTTTGAGACAATTTTCTGGAACAAAACAAATTGTTTCCTGTCTCTGAGATAGGAGATGAACAATTTTAGTAATGGGTGGGAAAATCCCAAAATACATAATTTTTTAAGAAGGATATCGTGATTTATTGTGTCGAAAGCTTTCTCGAAATCTGTAAATATGACATCCATCTGCCCTCCTTTATCTAACTCTTTAGATATAATTTGAGTAAAATTAATTGCATTCGTCACTGTAGATTTCCTGGATAGGAAACCATGTTGGTTATCTGTTACGAGTGGTCTGAGAAATACTGATATTCTTCCGTGCAATATGAATTCAAATACCTTGGCTACTGCGGATAAAATAGATATAGGACGGTAGTTATTAATTAGTGATGGGTCTCCCGATTTTAGTATAGGGCAGACGCGAGTGATTTTCCAGGCGTCAGGGAACGTACAAGTTTGTATTGCTAAGTTAAATATAAAGTGTAACGGGTCCCTGAGGCTTTCAGCACATCCCTTAACTACATACGGTGGAATATTATCAGGACCAGCCGACGACTTAGGTTTTAATTTTTTAAATGCCATTTCTATCTCTTCCTTTGAGACAAGTTTTATGTGAAGGGTGTTGGGAGTATTCGAATTGCAGGCTGGGACTTTGTATTGGGCTGACTGAGAGTCATACACTGATTTGAAATATGACGCGAAACCTTCAACAATGGAATCACCCCTGTCCAATTCTTCATTATTATATTTAAAAGTGTCGCATGGGTTCCTATTTTTTTTCTTGTTTTTAATAAACGTCCAAAATTTCTTTGAGTCCCTGCTAATGTTTTGTTCAATATTATGGATATATTTCTTATAAGATAATTTAATGTCCTTTTTAATTTCTGACCTTAATTCTTCAAAACGTAGTCTATGATGATCTGAGTAATGTTTTCTCTTCCTATGGTGTTCCTTCTCCTTCAATTTACTCTTTATTTCCTTAGAGAACCAGACAGGATATTTTCTGCCCGTTTGTCGTTTACATATAGGAACGGTTTCGCCAAGTACTGTGTTAAAAATCTGATAAAACAGGTCTACTGCAGTATTTACATCAGTGCACTCGTATATTTGACCCCAGGCACTATCCCTCAACCGAGTGTACATTTGCTCAAAATCGGCTTCCCGGAAGTTATAGGTATCATTAGGCTGGATAATTACTTGGTTTCGACATATAGTTAGAGATATTTCCACATCCAGAGCTGGGTGATGGCGATCCTGCGGTAAGAGTGGGTCTGTGTTTTCCGTTACATTTATGTTGGGTTTGTTGGATAGAACTAAGTCCAGCGTCCTCCCGTTACGGTTTAGTACTGAATTATAAGATTTTAGCTGAAGATAATTAATAAAATTTACGAGTTCTCTTGTGTGAATATTGACATCTTTAATTATTGTACTTTGTATTGTTGGGATATTGAAGTCACCAAATATTAATAAATTTTTATCATATATTTCTGTGCGGGATTCCATCCACCGATATAGTTGCCTGTACGATTCTACTTTTGAAGCTGGTGGGATGTAAACATTACAGACGTACCAAATATTTCCTGAAATAACCAGTTTCACTAATAGACATTCCAAGCTGCCAGTCATTCTTTCGACCTTGAGTACTGTTAATCCGCTCCGAACCAAGACAGCCACCCCACCCCCTGTTCTGGCAGGCCTCTCAGCCCTGTATACTCTGTACATATCACAACAGACCTCACTGTCAGCGATTTTACTAGATAACCAAGTTTCTGTAATTAGAATTAAGTCATGCTTTTTGGTGATCAGGTTTTCATTGAATAAATCTAATTTTGTATTCATTCCTCCTACATTTTGATAATTAATGGATAATCTAGATTTTGATACCATTAGAGAGTGTTCAGGTCATCCTCATTTCGAATTACGATGACTCGAGAACCTTCAGATTTGCGTATTTTAATGTGTCCATTTCTTACCCACAAGAAAGAATACCCCTTCTCTCTCCTGATGTTCCGAGCTTGTGACAGTAATTTCCTCTTCTCTGGTGATAAACTTTCGTTCTCATAAATTACACTGTCCCCAGGAAGACCGACGTGACGAGTGGAGAGATTCCGTTTCACCCGGCGACGCTCCATGAAACGCTCCTTATCCTCCCGCCGAACGAATTTTAAGATGATGCCACTGTGTTGATGATTAGGTGACTTAGGCAGTCGATGACAGGCATCTACCATTGTTTCAGTGATGACCACATCCAGAGCATGACCTACTTTCTTCACAGTTTCAATAATGTTTTCGTTAGGAACTTCCGGGACACCGTGTATTTCCACCGTATTCCTACGTGTGTACTGCTCAGATTCTCCTAGGCGGTTTTCTAGGGATTTTAGCTTCGCCTTGAGATTGACATTTTGCTGGGTTAATGTGTCAATCTGTCCTTTACATTCCTTAATTTCTGTCTGCTGGTTAGAAATTAATGTTACACAATCGTCTAGTTTCTTATGGCACAATTCCAATGAGTTACCTAGATCAGTCTCTCTCGCTCTTTGTTCGTCTTTTATGATTTTAAGTTGTTCTTTTACGTCTTTCAGCATTCCATAAATATTCCCCATTGATGGGAGTGTCTTTGTCACTTACACTGTCACTTATAGTTGCACTATAGTCCACACATTGCACACACAGCCACTCGGTGAATCTGTTCAATGTATTCACGCACTTCTTATGGAACCACTTTTTACATGAACCACACTGTACCTTTCCAGCCTTCCCCAAGCTACCACCACACTCTCCACAGTCGCCCATGTTGCCAATGCAGGTAAAAACTCCTATTTAACCAATTTACGAGGTAGTTAGTAATTCTAACTGATGTTCTTATTAGTTACTGGGCAACGTATGCACTTATATTGTCGGGTGACAAATATGGTTTAGGTTCTTCCTCGAATACACTCTTAAATACACAATGTTTTCGGAGCTACTCCCTGCCGTGTTGTTCACTCAGCCGCCATGTTGAGCATTAGCTCAGATAGGTATGATACTGTTGATTTAAGAAAGCCCAACATCTATGTTACAAGCTCTGATATCTATGATAGCAAGCATATAATTATATAGCATATACAGTATATAAAACAATCCAACATGCCGATCATACCATACATTTCACTGGTTCGCAATATCTCCGAAACTATTTAAGCAATCAAACTGAAATGTTGTATGGTGTTCGAGAGTTGTTCAGTAAACACAAATATGTGACTTTTCAAATCCTGAGAAAAACATAAACATGATGGCTGCCAACTGATTTAAAAATATTAAAAATAACCTTTCTGGCGATCTAATCACCCGACTGCAATGACATTTTCCACCGTGAATCTTTATTCAGAGCTCAAGATGCAACACTTCAAAATGTTAAAACTTTATTTTTTGTCTCTCGTATCTTATTCAGGCGACTGAAAAGATGATTCTTAAGATGGGCTATGATAAAAATCATTATCTAATGGCAGTTAATTCTGTAGCTTACTTTTCGTAAAACATGGAAGTCGTGAATTCAACGTTTCTAATTAATTAATTCCCGTGGTTCGTTACAGAAAGATGCCATCAAGCAGGAGGAGTCTTAATCACCGATATTGACAGCTATATATTCTAGCACATAACGTTTCGTTGTAATGGTGTTGGTTAAGACATAAGTGGTGAACCAAGGGCTATTATTTTAGTGTATCGCATGGAAAATCCTTGTCATTGGTTGGGGAGTTTTAATGGAAAAGACCAGAAGGATATATGAAAATAGGCTATTTAGTTCTTCACGGAACTACTTGTTCTACAATGCTAGTAGTAGTAGTACTAGTAAAAAACAAACCAAACCACGTGACGCTACAGCCCATGAAGAGGCTTACCAAGCAACCGCTGCCCAACCATTTGACCAGCAGATTGTGGGGTGACGCGAGGTCAGTGCGTTGGGTCCCCTCGGCCGTAAATCTTGGTCTCCATGACCACGGCACTGCCTCACTGTCAGACAGCTACTCAATTGTCCTCACGAGGCTTAGTGCACCCCGTTGCTGCCCTCACGTCAGTTTCTAAAATCCCTGACGGAGCCGAGTACCACTAGTCATTATTATAATCATCCATATCACCTGGGGCCTATGACCATGATGTAACACATTTAAAGCAACAGTAGTCATCACCACCATCATTATGAACAACAGTTGGATGGTATAGTTTGTTCTCTCCACTCTTGTTAAAATGGGTGTTTCTTTCTCATTTCTACATAAATCACCAATGTTCTCGTGCGTTTCTATCTTCTTCATTCCTCTTAGTTTGCGTAGGGTAGTGTGAATACTGCGGTGGAACCTGTATTTGTAAATATCAAGGGTGGATCTTTATGTCTTGTACCATAATATCATTTTACGTCCCATTGTATTACATCATATCATCATTTTATTTAAGGATTTGCGTCAGGATTAGGTTATTTTATATTCACATTATACATTTTATTCATGGTTCGGAATTAGGCTGAGCACAGAGACTCTCTTAACTGCTCAAGTATTGTGACATACAGCTACAAATTGAGAACCAAGAAAAGACGTGCCTATTCTGAGACAGTGTAGTGCGTTTGGGACAATATGGTACCGCTGTATTGACTGGCCCAGTTGGCTTGTGACGCTTCCATTGTGATTGGTTGAGGGACGAGAAGGAAGAAAAATAGTCATGTGTCCACCCAGAAGTATTTAAGTTGTGGTAGAGATGAAAAGTTTTCTGACTGTAGTTGAGATTTTTTCTGATTGTGGCAGATTGTAGCTGATAATTTCGTATTGTTTCTGATTGCGTTTGTTTGATTTCTAATTGCTGTCTGAACGCGAAAGTATATTCTGAATTAGTTTGCGGAGTTTGAGTTGTTCTGACTTAGTCTGAATATTGTCGGAGCACTCGTTTGTTATGTTGAAGGTACTGTTCTAGACTCAATCGTGAACATGAGCTTTTCAAATGTATTATATTGCAACTAGCAGAATCTAAGTTGTACTCCGGTACACGGAAATCTTCAGTAGACGAGCGGAGATGTTATCTTATTCAGCTGAGATAGTTATTTGTTGTTCTGAGCACTCGCTAACGGAAGTGTGTCACTAAGTTAGCACGGTTGGCATGGTCACCGGAATAACCAAAGACAGAATTGGGATAGTGCAGTTATAAATGTTATAAAAAGTTATAAAAACACGTGTGAATCCAGCTAGAGCTTGTCTGGTCCGATTCATCGGGTAAATTAACCCCAGTATTAGTAGTGACGTAGTCGACCAGTTCCAGAGACGTCTGTACCACAACATTCATTCCAAGGGCTTATGCCAAATATGTATTTGCCATTTAATTGTATGTTCGGGCCAAATGTTAGTCCGTACGCGACATAAATCCTTACCTGTACAAATTCCATAGAATATAACCATTATTTTAGATTTCAAAAGTTTAATTTTGGAGGATTACCTCATGTAGTTAGATGCTAATGATTATTCTTGCTGTGCATTTCACTACGGTATCAAACTCCCACTTCCTGGAAATGTTTTCATTGGTTTTGTCAGTTAAATGGCTGTCAGCCCAAGGTGAGAGGACAAGTAATAAGCATTGCATCACAAAATGGTCGCTCAACTGTGGAACATCTGTAAGAAACATTTCAATAGGGACAGTATATAGATAGATTCTGTTGTGATAACGCTATAAATCGATAGTTCGAATTGTGCAGTATATTTAGAACAATGGTGCATTTCTAACAAAAGGCTTGTGGAGCAGTCACATTGAGATGTTCATCCCACGTGAGCCATCCAGCCATGCCGTGGCGTGGACCAAGTGACAAGCCCGTCAGGTGGGAAGGACTCTACTCGGAACGATCTGCTCTGTGTGGCTCGCCAGGTGGCTGTGTCACCTGCATACATACACTGATTGAGTTGGACCGTGCATTCTTAATTATGTGAACAGGGTGAACAATCGCCCTAGCTTAAGAACCCTAAAATGTTGTTGCTGGTGATGGAGGTGTAGGGGCTTGGGACACATTGGGCACCTTACCCGTATACTTGGGCGTGCGTTTAATTTGTTTGATAACCTGTGCTTTTCTGGAGACTATATTTGTGCTTATAACTGCAAAATATTGGGGTGTCGAATTGGAGTAGGTGTCCCTGTGCTTGAAATAAGGTACAATCCCGGCATTTACCCTGTGGGAGTGTGAAAGAAACCGAGAATAAACTTCACTCAGAATAGTCGAGCCTTCCACCTCGGGACTTCCAGCTCCCTCTTGCAGTTGTGATTCTTGTAAAATCTATGCTAATACAGGGTCATTATCTAACTGTGTGCGTGTAAACAGGGCAAGCTAATCCGGCTGTGACTGGCACAGATCGCGGGCGCGCTTACCCGGTTCAGTCGGACAGTCGGTGGTTGGTGCTCACTTTCACACCTTTACCAAACATGTTCAATAATGTGTACTTACAGTGCTCATAGGCGATGCTGAAAATGTCCTCCCTCTCTTGTAACACACACCTGACATCTTCTGATGAATAGATGTCTGTCAACTCTGTTATTATTTACGGAGCCTGTTTCCTTGAATCGTTTAGCGAGCCTCCTAATTGTACTAGCATTAGGCACAGGTCTTCCTGGAAACTTGATTCGAAATTTTCGTCTCGTTTCAGAACAAGATTTTCTGCTTTTCATATACGAATTATGGATATACACAAATTCGCGCAATGTGCATATTGGTGTATAGGCATGACCAACAATCACAGCAATCAAAATACTCATTAAACGTGCAACACTAGCGTCTAAGCTTTGCAGATACACGTCCATATCAATGACAAAACACGTGTGAACTAACTATATGAGTCAGCGGAGCACGCCTCCACCGGCTGAACCGTGTACGCGCGCCCGCGATCTGCGCCAGTCAATGCCGGCTTAGCTTGCCGTGTTTACTCGCGCGCACGTAGATACTGAACCTGTATAAAAAGTCAAGTGGTGTCTGTCTGTTAATCTTTCACGCAAAAACTACTCAATCGATTTAGCTGAAATTTTGCATGAACATAGTTTATGTGCCAGGGGAAACCGTAGACCTGTTGCTGTTTTCGAAATATGTCATCGTTTTAATGTCGTGGAAAAGTCACGTTTCATTTCAGTTGCTTCGTGAGGACAATTGAGTGGCTGTTTGATATGAGAAGTAGCACCCCATGACCTAAAGGTGATGCGACTAAGGGTGTCGTCACGCAGACTACGCGTCTCCCACAATTTGTTGGTTTGCTCCTACGTGTTCAATCGCTGGTTTGTTATTGTTATTATTATTATTACTATCATCGTCATCAAAATCATGACAATGATCATTATTATGCCTTCGCTATATACCAGCTTTATTGATCAGCACTCAGCTAGCTAACTCCACTACTGAAAATGATAGCTGATTCAAACAAGACACTGGGATTTGTTATCTGGAATACAAAACCATTCAAAAACATAAGCACGTGTATCCACCTGTACAACACATTAGTAAGACCGAAACTAGAATATGCTAGCATTATACGGAGTCCTAGATGCAATGATTGAAACACAAAAGAAATTCCTAAAATAGCTACATTTTAAAAGAAAAGCCAACTATCCTCAGTTGATACCATACCAGGAACTGCTAGTAAATTTTGATGTATACAGTTTAGAAATACGAAGAAAAATAGATGCTATGAAATTCCTTTTCGAAATTATAAGTAATTCAATTGATGTTTCCCAATTCCTTTCTCTCTTAAATTTCCATGTACCACGATCCAATTCAAGAAACAATATCACATTTGAAATTAAAAGAACCAGGACATCTGCCCACTAAAATTCAGCGCTGAATAGACTATGTATTATTTTCAACAATATTGTTCAAAGAAATAATGCCATGGATTTTAGTAATTCCTTGACAGTATTTTTGATGGAATGTTTAACAACTCTCCAGAAATAATGTCTCAAACCTTGCAAATTGTAAATCATGAATTCTTACCACTGTGTCATTCTACCTAGCCAACCTTATATTACATTTTGATTTGTACTATACTGTTTTAATTTCACACCTAGTTATTTTAATTAGTTTTGTTTGGACCATGTTATGCATAAAGGAACCAACCACCATTAAGATGGAACTGAGATATTGAGGCTCAAAGTTAACCTTCGATATTAAATTCCTATTGCACGTGTGGAATCTGAAAATAACATAATTACGTAAAAGGGGATATATTTTACTTTATTACATACATAATTTTATTTTATCCTTGTAAATTACTTGAATATACTAAAAAATGGCACTTGGTTCCTTTATGCTTTATTGATTATTTACCATTGACAATAATTGAAATGGAACCAGGCACCTGGTTCTGTTATGAATGTCTACATGCACAGCATAGCGGATTGTCATTCTCTAATGAAATATCGACCGCCACGTGGTGAAGTGGATAGCATTGTTGGTTGTCACCCCCGAGGTCCCAGGTTCGATTCCCGGCACTGCCAAGAAATTAAAAATTCTTGGTATGGTCTGGTACGTGGTCTCCTAGCCTTGTGATGCAAAATGGGCACCTGTCGGATGCTATGGCAGGGGGGAGGTTGGGAAAGGGTCTGGCCACCCTACCGCATGTAAACACCGACTCTGAACGCCTGAATAGTGATCCTTTAGCACTCTTTTTGATTGCAGTAGTACAAATTAACGCCGGCCCTGTGGTGTTGGGTTAGCGCGCCTGCCTCTCACCCGGATGCACCGGGTTCGATTCCCGGCTCCGTCAGGGATTTTAGAAACTGACATGAGGGCTGGAACGGGGTGCACTCGGCCTCGTGAGGACAATTCAGTAGCTGTCTGACAGTGAGACAGCGCCCCGGTTACGAAAACCAAGATTAACGGCCGAGGGGACCCGATGCGCTGACCACGCGTCACCCCCAATATCTGCAGGTCAAATGACTGGGCAGCGGTCGCTTGGTAGGCCTAGGCTCTTCAAGGGCTGTAGTGCCGGGGGTTATTTTAGTACAAATTCACACGAAATTCAAAATAGTTTTCTATTATTATTATTATTATTATTATTATTATTATTATTATTATTATTATTATTATTATTATTATTTATATTATTATGCATTTTATGCCCCATCAATAGAATGATAAACTGTAGTGGAATACAAAAATTAACTGTGCTTATGAACCAACAACAAAAATCCACATTCCATTCACTCACAACCTCAAAATCATTAAAAGCTTTACACCCTTCAATGTCATCGATTACACGCGTTTTCTAGTATATCCAGGGGCAAATTATGGTCTTTATTTTGCAATATTTTCTCACTCTTCATCATTTGTTGCTAATGGCAATTTACAATTTCGGTCTAGTAGGTCAGATGTACTACAGGTATATATTGCTTTGAGGTTTGCTCTTTAAATAGAAATACTGGCAAACATTGCTTGATATCTTGGTTTATAAACAAGTTTGCTATGTTCCTCCTTACACATGTGGTGCATAACAGTTAAAGCGGTCTAGGGGAAGATGACCTCACTGTTACGCCCCTTAAAACAACAACCATCATCTTCCAAGCGAGATATTTTGGTTAACCATAAAATTCAGTCTAACCACGTGGTTAATGGGATCTGTATCCTGGGTATCTGTTTTATCAGTGTGCCTACACTTATACATTATCTCTTTTGGTAGCTTACTTTTACAATCTTTTTTACTCTTTCATACAAAATATTATTAGAATTTTAAGAAACTTATTCATTGCAAAATGGCTAAAACACAATTAGATCAAAAAAGCAAATCAAACACGTCATATGCAAGGCGCTTGGTTCTGTTATGCAAAACATTTAGTCACTGATTTAACCTCACTTTAAGATTGCATGGCGCTTGGTTCTGTTATGCGTTTTCTCCAACCTGCCATACAGAACAAGCACTTTCTTCAAACTTAAAATGTAAAATAATTATTCCATGTCTGAAAACCATATTTGCTGGGCAGATAGTTTAATATTTCCTCCACAAGATGGCACTTATAACTCAATTTCAGTAAAAATGGCGCTTGGTTCCTTTATGCATAACATGGTCCATTTAGTTACTGTTTAGTTTAAGTTAGTATAAGTTATAAGTAGGGCCCGGATGTTGATGACATGTCATCTTTTTACTAATCTGTCTAAAACAATGCTGAAGTACATAAAAACTCCGGCAAGGCCACCCCGTCTTCAAATATGTCATTTTTATTTTGCATCTATTTGCATTTTTTGCTATTTTTCCATTTTAAGAGTATTTTGTTAAGTTTGGTAGATTTTTTTGGTCTTATTTTGGAGAAATCGGCCTTTTAAGGTCTTTTTTTTTTCAATTTTGTTATGTCACAGCTTTATATGAGGGAGTTACGTCACTCAGAGTTAAAAGGAAGCTAGTAGCTGACACAAGATAATTTAAGATATTGAAGTATTGATTCCATTTCCTTAATCAACCGGGTGAAAACTAGTCTTAGCAACAATCGTGGCGAAATTGCTGTGGACATTGCATCAAAACTGAAAAAAGTGCTGGACAAAAGCACCGTGTATAAAACATTATACAAAATCTCAGACATTCTTTCCGGTGAAAACTACTGCATGGATGGGATTGAGGATTTAGCAGCAAACGACCTTCCTCATTTTAAGTACGCTTCGATCACATCACTTGAAGTTGAACGCAGCTTTTCGAGATATAAATAGCCTACTTGTTGGCTGATAACCGCAGATCATTTACATTTGACAACATCAGAATGACATTCGTAGTGCAGTGCAACTCAGACTAAAGTGAAAATAAACCTTTTGTTAAGTGCTAGAAATATATTTTGATTGACTTTTCAGTTTCAGCTTAAGATGTCATTTTTGAAATATTGGTGGGTTTATTATTATATGATCATTTTCTCCATTTTATAGTACATTTTTCAAATTTTTAGGTCATTTATTACAGTCATTTTTGAAAATTTTAAGTGCATTTTTTAAACTTTTTTACGGCATCAACATCCGGACCTTAGTTATAAAAGATAACATACTGTGTAATCTTTATGCCACTGTAATTGGGATGAAAATCCTGTTGTGCGAAAATAAATAAATAAATAAATAAATCTTTACCTTATGCTGGAAAGATAGCATTGAAGCCATTTTTAGTGTTGCCTTATTGACAATTAATATTGTAACTTTCAGCCGGTCACTACAAAATAATTACAATTACTGGAATATGGGTAAAAATAACCTGAAATTAATTACATGTGATAAAGATGTATAGTCTACTATTCTTTCTCATTTTTCACATATTCCAGTAATTGGAATTACTTTGTGTTGACCGACTGGAAGTGGCTAAATGGTGAGCGCGCTAGGCTTTGGCCCGCCGTGTCCCGGGTTCGATTCCTGGCCGGGCCATCAGGGATTATAATCACCTGGGGTTGATTCCCGTGGCTCGGGGACTGGGTGTATGTGCCGTCTTCATCATCACTTCATCCTCATTACGACGCGCAGGTAGCCCACGGTCGTCAATTAGAAAGATCTGCACTCGGCCTCTCAGGAGGCCACACGATCATCATCATGCTGGAAGCAAAAGTCACTAATAAATAAACACACCGAACAAGTGGTATATCATCTAATAAATACCGTAGTAGTATTTGAGGCAGTATATTTCTACCCTGAATAGTTCAACACAATCAACACTAAATATTGACAACCAACTTTACTGTATATTAAATCTTCAATCGGCCTGATACGTTCTTACTGATTTGTAGACACATATCCTGATTTCAGCAGAATTGTGCTGGATCATTTTATTACAGCGTAGTTTGTTTTCATTTCGTATGTTAAAGCTTTAAATGTAGTGTTATTTATTGACTTGGGATGTCGTAAACATGAGCTCCATATAACTATTGCATAAGAAATCTGTTACTCCTATATTTGTCAATCCTGTACCAATCGGATAGTTCTTGGCCTTCGTAATTACACCATTTCAGCACTTTTCAGTGCAATGGTAAAATTACTGAAAGCCATTTCAAGGTTGGCCGATGGTGGGATTTTGATCTTATTTGTCTCTTGTGTCCAGCTTCTTAGCGCAATGAACTACCATAATATGTCATGAAACATATCTCAGTATAGTTAAATACCCCCCCCCCCCCAAGTTGATTGTTACGTGGTTTATTCCGTCAAGTTGGGACAGTAGCAAGAAAGCTTACTGTTTTACGTGACTTGGAACCATGCGTTATTAAGCCACGGTGTCTCCGTTTTAATTTGAATTCTAACCAGTGAACATGATGCCTCATGTCAACTATCTCACAAGGATCTTAATGATACTCAAACAGCTAACCTCAGTAGTAATAGTTGGAGGAATATTGAAATCAGGGATCGGTGTTCACTTGTACCACTGCTGTAAAATAGACGGAACTGCAGACTGAGTTGCTGGTTCATTCTGAGATCCGAGGTTCGAACGTCGGCGTTAACAGCTGTCATAGTATCCCCCATCCGCACGTCAATTTTCCTACAATCTGTCCTGGCAAATATTATATCAAGCCTCGAACATACTTGCACACAATACGTTTACACTATTCACGCACGGGAAAAATTACCGCGTTTTTTCTACACCTGATGCATGTGTTTTGTTTCATTTGAGGGGCTTGAACATCGTGCTCCATGTACTTGAGTGTAGGTAGAATCTGTCTGATAACCTGTATTATTGTGATGGTTGTATTAGTGTGTGTATTTGTTATTCAGGTGAGGATAAGGAAGGAGGTGGTAGTTACCTTAGGTTAGGGACCATCCCGGCATTTGCCTGGAGTAGAAGTGGAAAACCATTTCCAGGATGGCTGAGATAGGAACCCACCTCTTCTCAGCTTTACCCCACGAGGCTGAGTGTGCCCCGTTCCAGTCTCTTGACCAGAATTAAATTTCATGGCAGAGCCTGGAATTAAACCCGGACCTCCGGGGTGACAGCCAAGAATACTAGCCTCTACATCACGAGGTAGACGATGCACATGTGTACATTATTCAGTACTGTGGGTTTGATTTTCGAATCTCCAAGCCTTCACTGAATGGAAATTTTTATCCAAGAGTTTCAATAAATAAGATGTCAATATTTGCCAACTGACTTGCCTTAGAGCCTCTGAAACTGTGCGTCTGCTACTGGTTTGAATCCAGCATTTGGGGGTGCGTGTCAGGGTAGTCTGTATTTTTTAAATTCTGCCATCTACACATCATGAACTATACATTTATTTAGGTAAGGTGACAAATTCAGTGACGTAAACAAAAAGTAATCATATGAACTTAAATCTCATAACAAATTGCAACTGTCTACGAAAAACCACAACAGGAATTTTGTTTTAAGTGATGGCATATGGAAGTCATTTGCCCCAAAACCACAATATATATCTCTTCAAAAAACTTCTATATTCAAGAACTGGCAAATCATGTATTCTAAGGGCAACAACACATGCATTAGGATTTGACACGATATTCAAATGTCAGGTATAGAACAATACTTGTAACAACAAAAATTAGTAAATTTGCGTGGAATTGAATTTGACAAGATATTACTGCCCTCTCTACGTGTTGAAACTTCATAGACACTTAACCAGCTGTTCCACTCAGACTGACATTATTTATATAACCTTATTTTCGGGCCTTTAGAACACCTATCATCATCATCAACAACATCAGCACTACCATCATCAAACTTGTTACACGATAAGGCTTATCCTACAAATTACAAGTCGAGTTAAATTGCACTAATTTTGAAAAATGACATTGTAATTTTTCAGTCAGTCAACAAAATTAAAATCCAATTATTGGGAAATGTGAAACAGCCTGTGTTTAAGGTCTCTTTCAGACAACGCCACTCAGTAGCGCTTCTCATCCATGAATACTGTAGATAAATGAGAGCTTTTCACACACAGCAACCACCACATGAGAGTAGTGTAGCAGACGGTCTTTGTAGTTGACTACGTCGTCGCTGGTGGCGCCCACAAAAAGCAGTGCTGCTCTTCGAGTAACCGGAAACTGCAGTAAATTGTTGGTATGAGACGAGGCTGCGGCCACGCCACTAATTTAGTAGCCCGACGGCAGTGCTGCTGTTGGACCACCCACTCCTCAATCTAATGTATATTCATCAATATTCTTGACTTGGGTGTCCTTTAAAATCGAATAGGTACCATTTACGCCAGAAGACTTTGCCTATACAATGTTCTAAAGTTTTAAGTATACGCCAACCAATACTTGAATTCAAGTATGTATTGACAAATACTTAAAATTTTAGAATTCATCCATCAATACGGATATCAAAAAATATTTTGCTATCATGGCAAATGTATTTGCATTCTATACAATGTTAGTAATACGATTTACAATGATCTACTTAGACTCAACTGTAGAGTTATGGTATGTTATTTGTCATTTGTTAAATCATAAATAGCAATAAGAATTGCACTTACTCAATTTAACATTATCTTAGTGTCAAAGTCAACCTCTCTTCTTGTGGAACGGCCTGTCTCATGATGGAGTTGGTTTCTTTTTCCAATGGCATTGCTGATTCCATCTAGACATTCTTGAAATGAATTTTTAGACATACGAAAGTATGCAAAGAACTTTCGTCGTGCTGTTGTAATTCATCAAATAAAGTGTAAGACAGTCCTCTATTCTGTTTGTAAAAGACCAATGGATGGACCCAGAATCTACTTTTTCTACGTTGATGTCTCTTCCTCCTCCGTATAAGGAGCATGGCCAAAATGATATACGGTAGCCTATATTTCTACGTCCACGTTCACCGGAAGGCTGACGAGTTCTCAACCTACGCTTGGCTAGCGCCACAAATATGACGCCAACACTTACTGACGACCAAAGTATTATGTGCACTCAAGTTTGAAGGTTGTTTGTGCACTAACCAATAGACCTACATAACATCAAATAATATCATCATTTTCGTCGTTCTATTTTACGTTACTTCATGTAGGTTTGGAATTTTTAATTTATATTTTAATATTTTTTTAACGCAGTTGGAACACAAAAAGTGCCCGTTTTTAAGCGTGTTTCAACCATGCGTCACATTTAAGAATTATTATCTCAAAAACCCGTCATCAGATCATATCCAAATTTAAACACAATATACATTGGAATGTTGTATAACTGGTTTATTAACTTTAAAATTTTGTGTGTCCAAGAAACAAAGTTGTTATCATTTTTGTAAGGTAACGTTTTCTCGGCTCGGGGTGGTTGGAAAATGTAGTTCTTGGTCACGTTGTAATCCTTATGCATCAAAACGTTATGCGGTATGACTGTGAAATACGTAAATTAATTCATTTACTTTATATCGGTTTGTATTTGTACGAGGAAATAAGACATAGTTCACCAGCTAGCCGCTCCGGGTAAAGCTGTACAGCGTTGCCAAGATGGAGCCCAACACGCCTCATGGCGCGCTTCGCTCCGAAGTGATGGGCTCCATCTCAGCAACTTCACAAACAACCTTCAAACTCGAGTGCATATAATAATTTGGTCGACAGTAGTAGAAGAGCCACCAACGCTTTTGCGAATCCTTTGTTGGCGCTACCAACGTGCCATAAAGCAGCGTTGCTGAGTGATCTCGTCTGAAGGGGCCCTGAAATTAATTTCCACAAGAATGTATGATGCACTGATTATAAACAACTTTTAAATACATGTAATTTTTCCCCAATAATTGGTATTTTAATCGTGTTTACCGAATGCAATAGCCCTATCAATTGTTAATAAGACAACACTGAATCAATGGCTGCAAAGCCTCCTAATAAGGAAATTTATTAAACGGTGTTGTTGTTTGAGTCTTCAGTCCATTGACTGGTTTGATGCAGCTCTCCATGTCTCTCTGTCCTGAGGTAATCGTTTTATCTCTACATAGCTAGCACACCTTAAATCCGAGGCAACCTGTTTAACATATTCTAACCTTGGTCTACCCCTACAGTTCTTGTCATCGACCCTTCCTTCCTTCCTTAACTATGCTTGATATTCCTGGGTGTCTTAGTATGTGTCCTTCCAACCTATCTCTTCTCTACATTAGCAGTCGCCAGAAACATTTCTCTTCTCCCACTCGTCTTAATACCTCTTCATTTGTAACCTTATCTACCCATCTGATCTTCATCATTCTCCTGTAACACCACATTTCAAACGCTTCAATTCTCCTCTTTTCTGCAGCACAAACATTCCAAGTTTCACTTCCATAGAGTAACAATAGTTTATTGCTTTTCAGTCGGTCAATACGAATATACCCAAAAGAGTTGGGTTATACCCTAATCCTGAAAGAAATTACATGGGATTAATAAATACAATGGGATGACCAGTTTCTACCGTCAAGCGATCATCATCAGATCCATTACACTTAGGCTACAAATCTATGTCTGAAAATACAGGTGAAAATATTTACAATATGCTCACTTATTTAGTTGCTGTATTGGTAATGCAACTTGTCGGTATTTGTTAGTTGTAGTCTATATGCTGTTTTAGTGAGCTGCTGAAAGTTGTGATAGAACTCCGGAATTTGCCTGTTTTTGGAATGACTATGTGGTTGTTTTGAATGGTCAATTCTGATAGTAAAGTATTATTCAGGCTACCTATCTGGTTAGGAAACTTGTGCAGTGCGGCAGCGCGTAGTTCACTCGGTGACTAGTAACTCGCAACTGAACTGGTTTGGTATCTCCCAGAGCTGCTTCCCCCTCGCCACATTCCTAAATGCTGTTTGTGTCAAGTGCAAGGTGGTTTGCCAAGACTAGACATCTGGTGAATGTTACTGTATGCAGGAAGGTCATCAACTATTAAAGACCATGGAACATTCCTCGCCACGCGTTAGTCATTCATACTAAGCGCACTCGGTCTCTGAGAAAGTCCCGGCACCATAGAGTGCTACGCTCCAGACAAAGTCCTTCAAACATGATTTCCTTATACCTAAATCTATATTCGATGTCAACAGATTCCTTTTCTGTAGAAATGCTTTCCTTGCCTGAGCAAACCTACTTCTTATATCCTCTTTGCTTCGTCCATCATTGGTTATTTTGCTTCCTAAGTAACAGCAGTCTCCTACTTCCTTTAGCTTTTCATCTGCCAATTTGACATCCATATGGGTTTCCGATGTATTACTATTTGCTTAGACGGTAGGAGTAGCCTACTCCACGGATTTGTTGCATTGTATTCGAACCTAATCATCATTACTTTCTCAGTAGCAGCGCCCGTACCATTACGTGTAACTTATGGCTATTCCCAGTGGCGTACGCAGGATTTCTTTCTGGAGGGGTTTCATTCATACAGAATGGTAGTTGTGAACATTATTAAAATGATATTTTGATTATTATTCAGAAAAAGCAATAATTAAATAAACAAACTCTATGCTTTAAAAAGATTTTAATTATATTTTCCAGCGCAATAAAAATACAGTGCAGGCCGCTTATTATGATTATTCTGGGACGGAGATAATTTGATAACATTAACCAATTGATAACAGTAGCCGAAAAATAAAAATTTATAGCAAGCATACTGTATTTATTCATAACTTACTTGCACTACCAGGAAACACTGATTCATAACCTACATGCACTACAATGAAACAGATACCGGTACACAGCACTGCAAATCTTTTTTTTTTTTTCATCTATGTAAAATAGTGTCTAATTGTTGTTTGCTTCTGGTTGTCTCTCAAAAGTCCATTAATGAATATTTCACATTCATAATGTTTTTGGAAGTCCACTGACCTACGGTGAACACCTCTTCGCAAACACCTGCTTCAAAAGATGAGACGTGAACGTGGCCTGGAAGACCTGGGGTTGATTTCTTTTGGTATCTCTACCCCTTATTATTCTCGACGGGAATGAGATGCGATTCATTTCTATATGGCGGGTATTTTTGACTGATAGATGCCCTTCTTGAAGCCAACCTCACAAGAGGTGTTATTGATGATGATGATGATAATGATGATGATGATGATTGTTGTTTTAAGGGGCCTAACATCTAGGTTATCGGTCCCTAATGGTTTGTGTGATGGTGAGAGATGAGATGAGAACGAAAACTATAACTAATACTACTGTAACTACAGACTTACATACTAGAAGAATAAATGGTAGACAAAGGATAACGCAAATAAAGGATAGGAAGAAAAGAAATGCCCTCAACCCTCGAAGAATGAGGATTGAGGGACTTGGAACGAAGGAGAGCCATGAAAGGCAGATAGGAAAGGGGAAAGATGAGAGGGCCCGCCCCAAAGTCAGAGGAAAAAGGGGACAAAACGGACCCAGTTCAGGAATCCCTTAGGGTCACCAGCACCCAAACTAACCAGCCGCGAGCCCTTGAGGATGTAGCACTATCCAGGGTGCACCAGAAGTGGTGGGGCTACATACACCCTGCCTCCTTGAGGGCCTTGTGCAGAAGGTCGGAGATAACGTGAAAAGAAAAAGAAGGCTACAAGAGTTGACCAAGAGAGGTCGACTGGAAAGAAGACGGAGAGGAACCCGGCACAAGTAAGTGGAAGCAATACCAGACTCAGCTGGGGTCCCGTGGTCACCAACCCACGTCCTACTAGATGTGAGCCCCTGGGGGAAGGAATTAATGAGAGAAGAAACGATGATTAATGAACCTGGACAAGGAATTGGAAGGAAGCAGCCGTGGTCTATTAGAAGATACAGTCCCTGGATTTGTATCGAGTTGAGAAACAACGGAAAACAATTTGAGGCTGGCTGCGTGGCGCGGCGGTAACGTTCTCCCCTGCTATGCCCAAGGTTACAAGTTGAAATTACAACACACAGTTCGGCATTTGAGACTGGATAAATGAAATAGGCCATATCAGAAGATTTACTGGTACATTGAGTAACTCCTACAAAATATATCTAGAACCGTGGCCTTAAAAGCGGGAGCGATAAACGCTCATCTTCAACAAATTGCCGACCACTGATCTACCGTATACGAAAAGTAGATTGAGCCTCCGGAATTGTCACCGTACATTTTACTTAAGAACACTACTTCGAAATACAATTGCAAAATAATATTGTGACTCTTGGTGAGTATATAATTTATGCCGTTTAAAAATTATGTATACGGGTTTGATTACCAAAATATCCTTAGCGCCTAAAATGAATATTCAACAATCGAGTACTGGTAGAAAGTTTGTTTGCATTTAGATTGGGCTATTCAATGAAAATCGTTCATTTGCTTTTTTCCTTTCTTTTTCACATCCATATGCTTATACAATGAAAATTGGGTTAAATGTTAGAGCTTACACTTAGCTTACATTACCGTGGCTTTCAGCTACGCTTGCCAGCTGTCAGTTTTCCGAACACAATCTCATGGACGTGCATTTTGTGAAACTTTTGGGGATATATTGAACCCGCTGACCACTGGTTCATGTGATATTTTTCACCGCAACGCATTTTTGATGCATCACTTTAGAACGTACCCACTGACCGACCGTGCTGTCGCTACATGCTAACATTCTTTGGAGTTATAAATGGTTGATCTTTTGACTACGGAGAAAACCACTATTAAATAATCTGAGGCTAAATTATGACACTTCTATTTTCTACGAAGCTCAGATATTATCACACTGTAATTCTGTATCATCGAAACATTCTTTAGAATGTGATTTCTGCTTTTGGTAAGGTAGTAACCTCGCAGATGCGCGAACCGGAACCAGACAGACGCTGCACGACCAGTGTAGTCACGAGCTAACGCAGCGCATGGCTGAGAGCTTACCACAAGTGTTTGGATTATCATCCAAGTTGGATGCCGTTTGTATCAAGTCCGTCTATAAGACGAGGTAACAGTCCGCCTGAAGGCGAGGAAAGCAATCCTAGTGCATCGCACTTTATTTCAATTCGAATAGTACATGATATTGGTAAATATTACAGCCGGAGATGGCTTGTGCTACGAATACTGTGGATTTTTGGGAAAAGTGATCATAACCGTGGAACGCCACATTTTCAGCCACGTGTTTGAACATCATATTTCGACATCATCAAGTGGCGATAAATACATCACTCCCAGTGAAATAATTATTAACCGAGTGAACCATTTCAACACTCATAACTACGAATATTGCTTTAATCGCAAGTGCGATTCTTTCCAGTGAAACGCAACGCCGATGCCACGTGATTTGTGGGCAAGTGAAATTTGTATCAGTGAAGCAGATAATAGTGCATGGCCAATTTTAAAACCATCTGCGCCGTGTAGTAGCAGTGAGTTTAGTGCCACGTTAAAGCTAGCTTCTGTGAAATTGTGCTACGCTTATTCATCGTATCTTAAAGTGGTAAAGTCATATTTCAAGATGTCATATTTTGACGACCACGTGTACGACAATCCTTGTTACGCATCACCTGTGGAGATGAGCTGTTAAGCTTCATCATGTGAAGGAGAGGACCGGAGAACTACAGCCGATGACGGAAGAACCATGGCTTTAGCACCCGCTAATCCAAGGAAGATGACGACTTTGAGGAGGAGTCTGGTCATATCATCACGACAACGACGAGGACGAATAAAGGCCGTGGAAATGGATAGATCCGAAGTGGAGGCTCAGATTGGACAACCCTTGTCCGGACACCAAAGCCTTATTATATCCCTCGGGTCGTTGGAACGACCGAGATGTAGACATCCTCTCTTTTGTGTCCGAAATATTCATTCCTTGTGAGGTTCTTTTGTGGTGTAGCTTAGTGTAGTTTATTGTAGTTTATTGTAGAATCAGCCGAACTCCTTGACAAGCCATAGGTAGGTTTTGTACTGTTAGAATTAATCCTTGTAGTTCACTTTCAGTGATTGTTAGTCACCTGTTGTGATTGAATTTCTCTTCGATCACGGTGCATTCTGAGGGACATCGTTAAGATGTTATTTCTACCCCTGCTAAGCGTGACTGTAGTCTTGTTACTACGTTTTGTTCAACCCTAGGTGGGTGATTTTGTGTACAGTTATTTGGGATGACGATCGGACGTCATGGCCAGTGTTATTTTTATAACACCCCTTTCTAGTAAATGTTGTCACGCCACTGATTTAGTCAGAACAGTCCGTATCATTGGATAGCCGACTGAAGCTATCAGTTTTGTAATACTGTATCATTTTAACTTGATGTGCTATGAAGCCATCCAGTTCAAGTCTGAACACATTCAGAGTGTTACAGTTTGTATGCAATCTAGCATCGAACCCAGCAATGAATGCCGTATCATTGGCAAACTTAGCAATAGTAAGATTTTGCGCCTTTATAATGTGTTTTTCGTGTCAGTGTTTCGACACAGGTATTATTTTGGTTATATTTAGACAGAGCAGTTATGAACTGACATATCTGCACATTTCAAAGAGATGCAGATGAAGTGGAATATCTGTGTTTTTCTTTTCTTTGACTTTTCAAACATGCTATATCTTTGAGCATAGTTTTGAGGCGTGATTTTTAGCCTAATGCTTATGTAAATTTCTATTATATCTGGGACATGATAACAAGGCCAGTTTTCTAATAGGACTTTCTGCGTGAAAGCTGCCTGCCTTCAGTGATGTGCATTTTCTAAACCGTCCGTGTGAATGATTGCGAGTAGCGAGGCTAGCTCGAATCATGGACAGGTGTTAACAGTTCCCAGCATGCAGTGTACTAGAGCACCACTCACTCAGTGAGACCATAACCTTCCCAGACTCTTTGACAATGCTTATAGCATTACTGACATTTAGATGATGTGTCTCATATGTAGGTCAATGTCCAGGCCACCACTTTGTAATAATCATATGTTTTGCTACTTAGAGATGACTGGCGAGAGCCAGGTGTTTGCATCGCTACTAAAGCGAATATCTTCCTTCTCCATCTGAGAATGATTTCACGTTATGTTAAGGTTTATTTATGGTAATTAAGAGGCTAGATGAGACACATGGTTAGAGGCTATATTATGTGTGTCCAGACTTCGATTCTGTTGACTGTGTTATTATAGGGAGGTAACTGATGTTCATACCAGGCCTTACCCAGAGGTAAATTAAGTGAGCCGAGAGCTACTAATAACCTTTGTTATTGTTATGTCCGAGCGGGAGAGCTCGTTGACGGTGTTATAGCAGAGATTGATCTCACACGAGACTGCTACTGCTGATCCCAAGGTATTCAGGATTGTCAGCCCATTCGTCATAAACCAACGATTCTAATAATCAGTAGCGTCATTATTATAAACCTGATGAAAATACCTTGACCACGGCAATGAAACGAGTTCATTCACGTTTTGCATGTAAAGAGAAATTATTTTCACGGACTAATTCATTATAAATACGTTCAAACAATACCAATAAACTTAAAATAACGCTATTCTATTCTGTACGCTTCCATTATGGGCGAGTCAGTGAGCGCACGCACTAGGCCTAATGTGTTGGAAGCAAAAGGAAGCTTGTAGTTTATCGTGACCGTTAATCTCTAGATCATGAGCCACGGGACCTCCTTTTTACGTGGAATCCGAACCACAGGACATGGCATTTCACTTCGAAAATCTCACATGCAATGACTGGGAATCGAACCCGGTCCGCCTCGGTGAGAGGCCAACAGCTTGACCGCTGAGCCACCACGCCCTCCTAGTGTGTTGATTTACGGAACAAAAGTCCACGTTACGTCTTACTGCGTAGCCCTGTATCACGGACAAAAGTCACCTTTATTGCTGTTTTTCTCAATAAGTAAGAAATGTAACATAGACGATTGTTCCCGCATACGCTGCAATTGATAGCCTTGGGTCTGGCAAACTGAGAGTCAATTCCCCTAACAATCTACAGGGCGAAAGGTTGCAGCATGTGAAAAGTGTAACTGGTGCAATTGGACTGTGCCCCTTGTTCGATGTCTGTGCTATCTCAGCATTGCGAGGAGATGATTGAGGGGATCGGAAGGCGAGAGAGATCGGTAAGAATGTGCCGTTGCCAAGGCAACAATGAGCTACTGACAACGCGTGCGTGTCTCTTCGCACCTAAGGTACTTGTAGTTGTGCTGAAATGTCAAAGTATAGACAACCCGCTGCATAGGCGTGCTCGTTAAATCGTGCACCACGGTCGCGAAAGCAACTGTAGCAAGTCCGGAGATCGTAGGTTCGAACCTGTGCTGACGGCGGCTATCCTGAGTGTGGCCTTTTCTCAGGTTCTTCCACACTCTCCTTCAGATAAATGTCGGGATAATACCTAATTTCAAGTCCCGGTATCACCTTCCCCATCCCTGTTCCTCATGCAGTTCCGCACACTACTACAGTCATCACAGGAATACAGGCTAGCAGACAAGTTCAACTCACACCCAACTACACGGGACTGACGACCAACATGTCGCAACAACAAACTAAAGGTAAGTGTGTTATTGAATAAAACACAAAGTTTATTTTCGGTCGCAGATTTCTCTAGATATAACAAAATGTAAGACCCCAATTTAGGCTCAGAATACGTACATAATAGCTGACCTGTCATACTGGCAGCTTTTCGTTGTTGTGAGTCGGAAAACCACTTCAACAAAGACCGAAAGTAAGATACGAACCCACCACTCACCACTCTTCTCAACTGTCCTCGAGAGGCTGACCAACCTTATATTAGGATTAAAATTCATGAGAGAGCCCTGAATAGACCCCAGACCATACCCATTCTAGTCAGTCAACCATTGCTGATTTATTTGGTTTTCCATTATTACTGGAATCAACTCTTACGTTCAAATCATGCAAATTATAGCATCTCTTATAAACCTATTTGTCGTCCATTATCAATTGCTGTCGTTGATGCCTTTAGGGGCTCTTCGACATCGTGGTCATGTGGTCTCATGTATTTGGGTGAGTGTAGAATTTGTCTGATAACCTGTGCCTCTGTGATGTCATTTACTAGTGTGTGTATTTTGTGAATAAGGTAGGATTTGGGTAGGAAGCGGCCGTGGCCTTAAGTTAGGTGCCATCCCGGAATTTTCCTGGGGTAGAAGTAGGAAACCACGGAAAACCACTTCCAAGATAGCTAAGGTATAATCGAACCCGCCTCTTCTCAGTTTTGCTCGCGAGGCTGAGTTTACCCGGTTCCAGCCTTCAGACCAGAATTAAATATCTTTCCAGAGCCGGGAATCAAACCCGGAGCTCCGCAGTGACAGCCAATAGTGCTAGCCACTACGCAGACAAAACACAAATTGTTGTCAGATTGTAAAATAAAAGATAGGCAACTAAACTGCTAAAAAAAAATTAAAGCACCACATTTTTCAAAGGCCACCAAATTTTGAAAAGTTGACCGCACAAGCTCGAAATCTCAGTATGACGTTTGTCCTGACGCCTACCAAGCATATTCATTCATTCATTCATTCGTTTATTTGCAATTGGGGGTGTGTCCCCCGGTGGCAAATTAGATATACATAACAAATAAATAATTGTACATAACAATTCACTAACAATTAAACTTGAGTATTTGCACAAATAGTCAGTCTTTTCTTAAATACATCTATATGTTTGCGAAAAGGCCCTAAGACTGCGGCAGGTAGACAGTTCCAATTATCAATGGCACGGTTTACGAAAGAATATTTACCATAATTTGTTCGCTGTGGTCGGCCCTTAACTTTGAAAGGATGATCGCTCCTACCCATGTAAGTTGGCTTTTCCATACTTTTGCTAAGCCTACCCCATGCTGGTTGATTTGTATACGTGTTGTACATAGCGCAGAGTCTAGATTTCATCCTCCTAGCCTCAAGTGATTTCCACCCAAGTTTCTTTAACATACGGCTCACACTGCTCCTGGGATTAAAGTCACTGAGCACAAATCTAGCGGCCTTTCTTTGTACCATTTCCAACTCATTTATGAGCCCTACTTGATATGGATCCCAAACCGCCGAGGCGTATTCTAGAATGGGTCTTACAAGTGGCAAATATCCTAATTCTTTAGCAGAGGTACCACTTCCTTTTAATACCCTCATTACAAAGTGCAGGGATTTGTAAGCTGTAGAAACTACACATCCTACATGACTACTCCATTTCATATCATTCCTTACGTGAACGCCCAAGTAATAGCAAGAATCTTCTTCTACAAGTATTTCCGAGCCAATGTTATATTGAAAATCTTGCCTTCGCACTTTCCCTATTTTTATTAGACAACATTTTTTTTGTGTTTATTTTCATTCTACTTTCAATCGCCCACTTATAGACCAGGTTCAGGTCATCTTGAAGTACTGCATTGTCTTGTGAGTCATGTATCTTTCGATATATTACACAATCATCCGCAAACAATCGACAGTCACTGCGAATCCCATTTGGTAAGTCATTTACAAACGCCAAAAAATAACAAAGTTCCGATTACGCTGCCCTGAGGGATACCCGACGTTACGGTAATTTCATCAGAGAATCGGCCTTCGACTTTCACTTTCTGGGAACGACCCGTCAAAAATTCTTGAATCCATAAAATTACTCTTTTATCAATCCCCGTCGAAACTAATTTATGGAGTTGCATGTCATGTGGCACGACATCAAATGCCTTCGCAAAATCTATAACTAAGGCGTCGACTGAAACTCCATTGTCTAACGAATCGCTAATATCTTGAAAAAGTGATAGCATCTGACTCTCGCATGAGTAACCTTCCCGAAATCCATGTTGCCTATCATTAAACCATGATAATGTTTCCCACTGTTCCCTCAAGTAGTCGCAAATGAGATGCTCCATCTGCTTACAAACGATGGACGTAAGACTAACCGGCCTGTAGTTACCCAATTCAAGTCTGCTCCCTCCCTTAAGTATTGGGACTACCGTAGCTCTTTTCCAGTCATCCGGGATTTACGCATTGTTTATGGACACATTAAACATCTGGTGTATTCTTTGGAATACACGGTAAGACAGAGTAAGCTTTTGCTTCTCTTTGCTTTATTTCATTCTTTCCTTTTTTCGCAAACACCAACAGTGATCCCCTGGTTTCTCTTTGTTGGTATACTTTGCTTACTACCTGTGAATCTGTTCTAGATATATATCTTCCATGACCCACCTAGCGTCATCTAGCAGCGAGTCTCTGAAGTTCCTCAATTTCTCCATGTACAAGAGGACTTCCTTACCAATCTGGCCACCAGATCTCGTCGCTATCGCCAGCTATCATCTCCGTGATCAAGAGCAGTTCGTCTACTTTCTCATCCACCAGGCTTCGCTAGTGACACCTGCTATCAACTCTTTGAAGACCATTTCATCAAGAGAATTAATTTTTACAATGTTGGTTATTCTTATGTATATTCCTTTGTCTCCTACCCCAACTCTTTTCCCTTCCCTGGTCTCTCCGCGCTTCGATGAGCTGGCCTCACTTGTGCTAAAGTCGTCAAGACTTTCAGTCGGAGCCTACCTAGAGCTCGTCTCCTCTCCTCGAGAGACAAACTTTTAATTGGACGCCATGTCCAGATCGTAACTAACGGTCAAAAAGGAATCGCCGTTCATCAGATATGAGCTAAGTACTACTTCAACGTTCTTCAACTCATTTTAATTACTTTTAAATAGCTACATGCTTTTTAACCATCATTTTACAGACAGTGTGAAATTGCTAAATGTGGTGCAATAACCATCTTCGCGGGATTTTCAAGACAGAGTGAAATTGCTAAATGTGGGGCAATAACCATCTTCGCGGGATTTTCAATGTGGGGCTTTGTCTATCTAAGCTAATCTTAACATGAAGCAGCATTTCTTATGCAAATTAACTGAGATAATTTCTCACAACGTGGGACATCTTTAAATTACCCACTGTCTGTAGAAAACTTAGCTCGTTCCACCGCTGGACTTTTTCTGTCAATTTCAACAGTTATGATTGTTCTGGAATTTTCCATGCCAAACAATTCATCTATAAGTTAAACCTTCTAGTACTTTCCACTCACATATGGGAATACTTTTTCTAACCAAGGAATCTTCCTTATGAACAGCTAATCAACACCTAATTTTTCTTCGTCCGTTGAACTTTTTCTACTGCATTCAACTATAACCTACAAGTTTTTCAACGTAATAGACTCTCGCAAATCTAGTGCAACTAGTTATTTTTCACCATTGCAATAACTTTCCTTGCTCTAAACGTTCCGTGCTACAATAGTGAACTTTTCAACCACGTCAATAGACTATAGTGAAACAGTGCTCGTTCGATTTCTCATCCGCATCGCGCTCGTCCGAAATAAATAAAATAGGCCTAGAACTTTCTCCAGAAAGTTCCTATTTCCTCTTCCTCAATCCCTCTTTACTAACAAATTAGGTTAATCTTTAAATGTATGTATTTTGCAACGAGGCCTCGCCAAACCATAGGCGCCCTCCCAACTTTCTCCACTTACCACTTATTCACTCTGTATAAATATCAGCAGTTTGAAACTGATTAATAATCTATTTCTTTTCTTGCTAGCACGAGAATTGTCTACCAAACCTTTCATTAATCTCTTTAATTCAGTTTTCGCGAAAGGGTAACTGGCCCCATTTTTTCCTCGTGATCCTGTTTAAATATAGAAGTTCTAGAAACTTCCTTTTAATTTTTCCCTTCAGGTTTCACAATAAGTGACCTGCCCTATTTGTATAAACTCTTAAAGTAATTCTGTATCAATATAAGAAGTTATAGAAACTTCTATTTCATTTCTCTCTGTTCTTTTTGTTGTTACTTTCGAAGTTGTTATTTGTTCATATTTCTAAGATGCCCATCTAGAAATTCTTAAAGTACACACCTTGTACTTGATTTGTTATTTAACTTTGATTACGTTAATTATCTTTAAATTTTCTATTTATTAATCTTAGCACCATTTCAAAATCTTACGAAGATTTTAGTGCTTATAAAAGGTTCCAAACCAAAAAATTGTCAATTGCCTGGTGCAAGCTTTAAATGATTTAGGAGGTCAGCGACCCCAATTGTTTATAAAATCAAATTATATATGTGTCAAATTGATTACACTTTTTGCATTGTTAAATAAATCCAAATTTATCTTTTTGCTTTATCATTTTCTATAAAATAACGATTAGGCAAGATCCTGTCTTCCCCTACTCTTCCTATGGGCTTAACTTTAAAAACCTCACAATTAAAATTAATAACGGCTCCACTTTTTGTTGCATTTGAGCAAGAACTCTTAGTCACAAACTTATTAAAGCCTCTCTTAGCTTTGATAGCTAATTCTAACTGGCCAGTAAGGCAAGCATAGCTCGCTCCGCCAGCTTCCTGCTCGTTGAGATTTTCTCTACAACTTATGGTTGGTTTTCCAAATTTAAGTTTTTCTCATTGTCTAAACTTTTAGTCGGCGCTTTGCTGGGTAAAACTTAGTCATTCCTAAATGCAACTATTGTTGCTCTTACCAAAATTATTCCCAAGGGTATAATTGCTTTATCCCTACCCTTCTTGGAAACATACGGTCGCTTTTTAGAAATTCTACCATTTCAAGAATTAAAACATCACGGCCAATTCAAACTATTTGTATTCTTCAAAACATTGGTTTAAAACAAACTCCGTTGAAAAGATACATAGGAAACTCATCATTTCTTCCTTTGCCAGTCTACCACCCTTCCCCATAGTAGCTGAATCTTGGCTTGGAAGGGAAGGTACCACCTCCTCTCGCCCGCAAATAGCCCAAGCTCTAGCTGCGTTTCCTGTTAGCTGTGTTCAGGTCCCCAATCACGTTAGTGATTTCATGGGCTTTGCAGTAACACTCTTCTTTAAAAATTATTTGTATTTGGTGTTGGACTTCCGTCCTATTATCCCCACTTGTTCCTCTGTCCGAAACCCACTTCCCTTTACTTCTCTATTCATCTTCCCTTGTGGGTAAGGTTAATTCTTAGCAAAAACCTACCCAACATCACCTCTAAGTATCGTGCCACGGCCTTACCTCCAATTTAAGTACTTCACTAACAATAATATCAGGTCCCTTCGATATATTGTAACGTAATTTTTGTATGCTTCAGCACAACTCCCCAACTTGAGTAGATTCGGGGTAGCGCCCGAAAACCAGCCCATTTTCGAAAACCGCAAATTGAAGTTTGCGAACAACGCTGTAGGACTTGTCGCAGGTTGCCAAAGCAGTCGAAAATGAATGAGTCTTGCTCTTAAAGGTTCCATAAACACGTTGAAATCGTTACATTTGACGTTTGGGCATTTCCAACCTCCTTCATCATCCCCTAAACATGGACTGCCATTAGGGGCGTCTGAGAAGGTACCGGGTGTGTTTAACCTCCTGAAAACCTGCACACCGTCCTCAGTTGCTGATTGCAGTAAGTTCTTAAGGCATCCGGCAATGTCAACCCCTACCCCCTAACACCCCCAACTGGCAAGATCCTGTCTTCCCCTACTCTTCCTATGGGCTTAACTTTAAAAACCTCACAATTAAAATTAATAACGGTTCCACACCCCTAAGGAACGTTTTAATCGAGATGTTTATCGGTGCTGTGAATGGGGGGGGGGGGGCCTTCCCCTAACGTTTCAAAAAAGGAGCTGTGCCTGTGTCACCATCCCTTCCTCTGCTACCCCGTTTGTATGATTTTTCGAATCAGGCCCTTTTTAAGGGCTGAAAAGAGGTCCTAATCGCTGAAAGGGCTGTAAAGGTCCTTATAAGAAGTGGTGACACGAAATCAACCCCTTCCGATCGTTGATTGACTATCCGTCCCTTACGGGTGAATCGAGAAGGGCTGGTTTGGTCCCATGCCAGTTGAGGGTGCTAGGGGGGGGGGGGTTGACATTGCCGGAGGCCTTAAGAACTTACTGCAATCAGCAACTGAGGACGGTGTGCAGGTTTTCAGGTGGTTAAACACACCCGGTACCTTCTCAGACGCCCCCAATGGTAGTCCATGTTTAGGGGATGATGAAGGGGGTTAAAATACTCAAACGTCAAATGTAACGATTTCAACGTGTTTGTGGAACCTTTAAGAGCAAGACTGGTTCATTTTCGACTGCTTTGGCAACCTGCGACAAATCCTACAGCGTTTTTCGCAAACTTCAATTTGCTGTTTTCGAAAATAGGCTGGTTTTGGGGGCGCTACCCCGAAACTACTCAAGTTGGGGAGTTGTGCTGAAGCATATGCTTGGTAGGCGTCAGGACAAACGTCATACTGAGATTTCGAGCTTGTGCGGTCAACTTTTCAAAATTTGGTGGCCTTTGAAAAAAGTGGTGCTTTAATTTTTTTGAGCAGCATATATTATTTAAACAAGAAGTTCCGTGACGAACTAAACAGCCTACTTTTCTTAAAATTTAAGATTCATGCCTATGATTAATCTATATGGATCTATCTAAAATAATGACGAAATGAAGTTGGTAATATCGAAATTTCTAATTACTTCGAAATACTGTATACCTGGCATAATGTAGCCTAATAGAGAACTACAGTTGGCAGCCCTGGTGACTGAATATATTCTTAGTTCCCTCTCTTAAGGTACAGAATACAAAATTTGGTTGAAGTCCAATGGATAGCATGGACGTTACATGCAGTTAAACATTGGATCTAACAGCGCGCGTAAAATCGTGTTGGCAACAATGTCATGCATGTATTGGTCAGAAATAATCTGAAATAATATGATCTATTGTTGTGTCAATTTTGAATGAAATCCATTAGTTAGTATACAGTAGAAGTTACATGCATTTTAAAATTGGACCTATCAGCAGGCTTAGAATCATGTTGGTAGCACTGACGTATATAAGTTACTCCAAATTAATATAGAATGTCAGGTACTATACGTGTGCATAGTTTAAAGCTGACGGCTTGCACACTTTCTGATATATGGGTATTAGGATTTTAAAAAAATTGAGAGCATTTGTTAACAGTTGGCAGCTCTGGTGGCTCTTAAGAATGCGCTCTGCCATATCTGTTTATGTACACATGGCACATACGAAATTTGGTTGAAATCCAATTGATAGTGTAGAAGTTATATGCATTGAAAATTTTGGCCTATCAGCAGGCTTATAATCATTTTGGCAACACTGCCATGTATGTCCTCCTGGAAATTAAACTGCAATATTATTATCTATGCGTGTGCCAATTTTGAAATAGCTCCCATTCATAGCTTCCAAGATATCCATCATGGAGCTCAAGTTTCAATTACGATTCTTCAGCAGTTGGTAAACCTGACATAATTTTCAAATATGGACGTGAGATATTCAGGGATAGATCTTTCCTCCTACAAAATTTTGTTTCGATTGCTGCAGCCGTTTAGGAGTTGATAGGGGGGGGGGGACACACACACAGCCAGACAGACAGACAGACAGACAGACAGACAGACAGAAGGACAGACAGACAGACGGACACACATTTGCCCGATCTCATAAGTCTACTTTTTCCTCATTTTTGCAAAATGTGAAAAGTAGGCTAAAAATAACGGGAAAGTAACGTTGCGTTACTCCAACCAATGTAACTGTAACTTAGTAACTATTTGTGGCAAGTAACGGTGTCTGTAACTCACCTAACTCTGGTGAATCATGGTTAGGGTTAAGGTTTTTAGTATTTAAAAATCAAAAAGTTTGCATTTGATTTCCGAATTCAGTATTTTATAATACTTTGGTTAATAATAAACTTTCTGACCGATATTATACGTAGCAATTAGAACTGAAATATTATACTGTACTGTAGTTTAATAATGTAATATAGCTCGTCATATTATTAAAAAAATACTATGGAAAGCTAAGGTAGAGGATATTAACATACCATAGTTATGAAAATTTACACTTTTATTGTAATATCAAGCAACTGGATCAGTGA
Organism: Meconema thalassinum; assembly: GCA_946902985.2. Classification (NCBI taxonomy): domain Eukaryota; kingdom Metazoa; phylum Arthropoda; class Insecta; order Orthoptera; family Tettigoniidae; genus Meconema; species Meconema thalassinum. Next base: position 1,060,689,331 of record OX336389.2, on the reverse strand, counting down.
AAGTTTTATATTTTAGTCGCTGATCGAGCAAATTTCACTCACATTTTAGTCAAAAGAAAGCTAATTTTTGTAATTTGTGATTTTCACGACCGTTGGAATGCAAAATACCAAACGCACTATTTCAGCTACTGTATTAGGTTCTGTTGTGTACATGAAGTACGAAACAAAAAGACGTATTTTAAAAAAATAGCATAAATCCAAGAAATTTGCTATTTCGCATTTATCGTATAGCCTAATTTTGTTTTATCGCAAATACTAAAAACCACAAACGCTAGTCATGATACTGACGGCAGTTGTATCTAGTCTACAAGTTCGCGAGATCTACGCTAACAGAACATGGGTCTGCGCGCAGCGAGCGGGAAAACAAACTGAAATTACAAGGAGGTACTCCATTGAAGTGATCATGTTGGCTGGCAGCAGTCTTTTGTATCGCACTCCTCTCCCACTACATTTCGCATCATAGTGTTATTATATCGTGAGTTAAATATATGCAGACCTCAATAATACGCCCAGTTGCCATCATGATCGTATGAAGTCGTTGTTCTTTTGACTTGGTCTGGTCTAAAGAAGAATAATTACAAACTTTCTGGCCGATATAATTGCTAAATTTCGTTGGCGTATCGTAAAAATACATTAATTATTCATTATCATATTCTATATTTTTAAGATGGCCACCGCGTGTTCTATTTATTGTCTTATTCTTATGGCTTATTTCATCAACGTCCCTTATATGGTACTTCTATCTCACTACACTTCGTTTTAATAGCGAAATTGCAGTCTGAATGTTTCTCAATTACATTTTAATATTCTGCCCAGCCGCCATTTTAAAATTGAACGTCGCTATTATTTTGTGAGCATATGCTGCTCCATATAGGTTTCTATCTTATCACTGATTTTAGTTATTGAAGTTCTAAATCATAGAAAGTTATTTAATCTCAAATTATGAAATTTCGAGATGGCCGCTTTGTGCTATGTTCATTGTGTATTTTTTTAGTTTTTTTTTTTTAATTTTATGTTTCAAAGTTTCGTCTTAATTGTGCAATATCAACCTGGAGATAATAATTTGTATACTTTAACAGTACGCCCAGCCACTATCTGGCATCTATGAAGGCCTTTGACATTAGAAGCAACTTATAATAAATAATAACCCCTGGCCTAGGCCTACCAAACGACCGGAGCCCAGCCATTAGGTCCGCAGATATTGGGGTGACATGTGGTCAGCGCATAGGGTCCCCTCGGCCATGAATCTGGGTTTTCGTGACCGGGGCGCTGCCTCACTCTCAGACAGCTAATCAATTGTCCTCACGAGGCTGAGTGCACCCCGTTCCAGCCCTCACCACAGTTTCTAAAATCCCCGACGGAGCTGGGAATCGAACCCGGAGCCTCCGGTTGAGAGGCGGGCGTGCTACCCCAACACCACGGGGCCAGCAAGCGACTTATATGGTTCTATTTTAATACTAAATAAATGTCGTTATTATAGCTGTATAATGCCGAAAAGTATTAATTTATTTTTAAATTTAAAGATGGCCACTATGCGCTATATTCAATTGAGAGCTCTTATATGATGCTCAGTTCTTGGCAAGTTTCGTCTTAACTACCCAAATTCATTCTGAATTGTCGATTTTAACGTTGGAATATATTGCGCAGTCGCCATGTTGTATACATGAAGAGTCTGTTCTTTTGCCTTAGGCATACAAGGGAACATTTAAGATCCTACCTTATCGCACATTTTTCTTGCTGTAGCTCTTATGTGACAAGAGTTATTTATTCTTATATTTTATAATTTCAACATGGCCGTTGCGCACAATATTCACTCTCGTATACTCAACACTATGGTACCAGATAGTCTTCACATAAAATTATCTGAATGCCAAGTAGTCTACTGTGAACATTGATTCATTGGAACAAAGTTATGATTCGCACGGCCGCCATTTTAAAATTATTGGGCTGATGACCTTGTAGTTTGGTCACTGGATGCTCCTTTTGTTCTCAATTTGGTAGAGATCCGGTGATTAGTTTAGTCGTAATTAGATTTAAGCTTTGAACAATTGGGTGCCAGCAATTTGGTTTGGTTAAAATGGCGGCAATAGAAAATATGACACTGAGGTGCTCTTTACTAGAGCTACCTCTCTACCAAATTTGGTTCAATTCGGTTCCATCGTTTTTGAATTGATAGGGGGGAGGGGGCGCATGCATGCATATATTTACACAGACAGGCACACGGGAATTTTGGCCGGTGTAGATCCCATAAGTCGATTTCCAATTTGTCCATAAAAATCGAAAGTAAAATAAAAATGGACAACGAAAGAGGAGCAAGGGAAATAAAAGACAGGGAAAATAATTTCGGGTTTCATTTGAGGGGCATTGGACATCGTGGTCATTTAGCATCGTGTACTTGGGTGTGTGTAGAATTAGTTTGATAACCTGTGTCACTGTGTTGTCTGTACTAGTGTGTGTATTGAATCCTTTATCCACAGGCTGTATAAAGGATTCTAATAAATTATTCATCATCTTTTGATACATTTCTACAGACAGCAGATATGAGAGCCAGACGGTGTTGGGAAATATTGAGAAATCAGTGGCCGAGAGGACACAATGGTTTAAGCTCCTGTGGTATTTTAGGAAGTAGCATAAATATTCATGACACATAGGACAAGTGCAACTTTTAGCGCGGAGATGGCTTGGGTACGCACAATATGGCCTGTTGCTATGAGTGTTGGCGCCAAGAAGAAAATCGAATGCTACGATGTAATTGGCCAATCTTCGTGTTAACTACTCCCTGTGGCAGAAATACAAGTAAAAGCACGCAAAGATCTACAAGAGTCTGAACCAATAATAGCGGCAACTCGGCTTGGTAACGCACCCTGGTAAATTAACGCGGGAGTTATCTACGGATTAATTCCACGATCGATTCGCGCCAGCTACAGCATAATCGTAACCTCCACATCGCTACGAACTCAATGATACCGATCGCATGCTAGTCTGATAATTATTATGGAATATTTTTCCATAAATCCCCTTCCACACCTACCCTGGCCTGTTTCATTTATAATGATCCACAAAGCTTCGAGAGAACACACTTTTATTCGTGCGTCTGAGGACGTAACGTACACTTTTATTTGTGCGTCTGAGGACGTAACATTGACCTTTATTTGAGCTTTTGAGGTAGTAAGGCCGTTACTCAGGTGTCCGAGGACATGAGGCATACTCTGCAATATTTTTCATGTATTTTAACATGGAACATTTTAATCAAGTTATAAGTGTAACTTCAGTGATTTATTTGTAGTCCCAGTACTACCCGATAGGACCAGTTCATCGAAATAATTCACCAATAGACTGTCAAGGAATTTAGTACTTGATCGGTGAATTTAATAGGAAATATATCGTGTGTGTATCTGACAAAACTTTATTTAATTCTGCGTGAGATGACTTCTAGGAACGAGGCCGGATCTTGGAACCAGCAGGACATTTGCCAGAAGATGTCGATGTCGAGCTAAGCATCTCAAAGGAAAGATGGCTGCAGATGTTTCCTTGACGCTGTTTTAAAGGATTGAGTACAAATGAATTTATTTATTTATTAAATCAGCTATGGTATTATGGGACATATTTTTGTAGATATTTGTTTTGCTTGTTGGTAATGTAGATTCTTAGTACTTGTTTACTGACACACTAAGTATGGGACAAGCCGAGCGCTGTGTATTTGTAAATATTGTAATTTGTGTTTGGGTTCAACTATACGGGGCGACGCGCAGCTCGTGCTCGCATTCGCTTGCGTAAATCGCGGTCAAGCATTGTAATTCGGAAGTCTGCCTTATAACAAAAATGGAACTGAATTAATTTGAGATTAAAAATAGAATTTGGAGGGTAAAGATTATTTGTGAGCAGAATTTTATGACGGATCAGGATTATTTTGATAGTTGCTTTTCCAGCAGATCTGAACGGGATGGCACTTTGCACCCGAGTTTTTGTTGTGTATTTTTTTAATGTGTCTATGGACGCAATATTGGTTGATCTGGTTTGAGCCGACCCAGTTGGTATGTATATGAGGGTGTCAGTCCAAGCTTTTGGTGCGTAGTGTGATATTTATGATGTGCTAGCGAGAATATATCATTGTGATTATTCTGACTTGCTCCACATCAGCCCAGTTCATAACCACGCGAGGCTGGACTTGTGGTATATATTTGTGTTTTCTTGCCATCCAAGCGGATGAGTGAGATATGTTGGCGTTTCCAAATGGAACTTGCACCTAGCTTGAAGGACTGAGAGAGATAGTTGAGGCAGCGATGACTCATACAAGAGGGGCGCGCTCAAATCAGATAAAGCGACTTGTCATTAGTAACAGGCCAGGATCCTGTACTTCAATTTAAGACGTTGTTTAAAATTCACAAAACCTGATCGGTTATAATGAGTATTTGATTGATTAAATGGGTGTTGTCCATGTTGTAAGGTAGCTCCCGAAACTTCTGTTTGTCTGACGTTTTATAAAAATGTAAACATAGTTTTCAGCCGTTAGGCTTGTATTTTGTTGCTTTTGCTTTATTTCTTGTGTGTTTTTGTTACGCGTTCATTGACCCCGTGTGGCATTAGGGAGGTGCGAGGCTATGTTCCCATTTTGTGATGCGAGCGTTTTGGCCTATTTCTGGCATGCTCTTTTTATTCCGTGTGCTCTGGCACCAGCTAGAATCTCTGGGAGATTCTTCATCTTTTTGTATTGTTAGACCTTGCATGTGTCAGTAGTAATTATAGTGTGTTAATTAAGGGTGGGTCCCATAGCCGTAGTGTGATTTAAAAGATGCGACTCCGTGAGCAACATGACTGTTTCAGTTGTAAACGGACTCGCATCAGTACTCATTTTCTTATTAACGAGCAGTACACCACGCATTATATAACTTCCTGACCAGGAAAAATGGACTTGTATCCATATGTTGTGACGAGCGAGTTCTTACCGCTCAAAATTTTATGTTTTGATTTATCATTTTGTGAGAACCTGTATTCACATTGTTTTGTTGGTGGAGCGAGTCTTACCGCTCAGTAATATATTTATTTCTTAAGGGGGTGAAAGTCAGGGAGGATTTTCTTTTTATTTATTATTATTATTATGCACATAATTTTCAGTCATTAAATTTCTATTATTCTACTTGTTATTCATTTTATTTCTAGTATAACCTCTGTCATGGACCTTTCTATTCATTAGAGCATGTTGTTTTTTAAGCGAACTTTGCTGTGTAACGCAGTCAGGACTGAACACCACCCCGTAGATGAATCTTGAGAAAACCATGCTTTATTGAAGAGTGCAGTATATGTAATTGAGATCGAATTTGGGTAGGAAGCGGCCATGGCATTAATTAAGGTACCATCCCGGCATTTGCCTGGAGTAGTTGGAAAACACCGAATACCACTTCCAGGAAAGCTGAGATAGAAATCGAACCTCCCTCCTCTCAGTTTTGTCTCAGGTTGAGTGTCCCCTGTTCCAGCCCTCAGACCAGAATTACATTTCTTGGCAGAGTCAGGAATCGAACCCTTGCCTCTGCGGTGACAGGCAATAACGTTAGCCACTACGCAACAAGGCGGACACGAGGGGAAAAAATGCCCTGAACCCTCGAAGAATGGGGATTGAGGGACTCGAGAAGAAGTAGAGCCATGAAAGGCAGTAAAAAATAAATTTTAAAAAATAATAATAAAAAAGAAAAAAGAGTGGGTCCACCCAAAATTCAATGGAAAAAAGTGGAACATGGACCAAAATTAGTAATTTCTCGGGGTCGTCAACACCCGGGCACACAATCCGAGAGCCCTTGAGGGTGTAGCACCATAAGTGTCGGGTCTATACACACTATGCCTCCTTTGGGGCCTTGAGCAGGAGATACAATGGGAAATAAAAGTAGTTGTCAGACCCCTCGATGGATGAGAGTATCAGGAATGATGAGATAAGGGTCAATTAAGGCGGGAAAATTGAAGCACACTAAGCCTCGGATAGCCTAATATCGCCGCGGTAGGAAGATACAAGAGCTGACAGAGGGAAGTCGACAGGAAAGAGTACAGGAAGAAGCCCGGCATAAGTAAGTGGGAACAATGCCGGTCTTAGCTGGCTAGGGTCTCGTGGTCGCTAACCCACACACCACTAATATTCTAGGCCACCTCTTGGTGCAGCGGCTTTCTTGGCTGTCATCCCAGATGTCCAGGTTTGATTCCCGGCTCTGCCAAGACCACGACCACGATGTTTCAATGTCCCTAAATGAATCAAGAAGAACAACATACTACAGGGTCTTTCATATAAAATAAGAGCGCCAAGCGGCGGCTTTGTTAACCGTAGCTGCGGTCACCTTGGCCGAGCTTTTGGCGCGCCAAGGCCCCCTGCTTTAAGCGTGTGTACAATCCTAGGTGATGCAGCGGCCTTGCTAGCGTGTGTACAATGCTGAAATCTTACTTTAGTTAGTTAGTTAGTTAGTTAGTTAGTTATTGTTGATGAAACCGAAACCCCTATAGTATTGAAAGTGCGCGCATAGTACATACGATGGCTGGGTTTTTTTTCCAAGTTCCGATGGACTGTATAAAAATAACAGATTGACATTACCAACCTTGACCTTGCAATAAGCGTGCAGTTGCTCAGTCGCCAGTCTAAACCTCAAGTGCTAACATGGTGAGACAGTTATCATTGCAACATCGTATTTTTTATGTAAAACTTATTTTAAGTACGAGTCGACTCGGCGGGTACGTGATGCATTTGTTCAGCAATTTCCTGATGAAGCGCCACCTTCACTAGCACAGATTCATGTAATTGCAAATAAGTTTGACACTACTGGCTCGGTGCTCAATAAAAAACATGCCCGCACACGAACAGTTTTAACAGAGGATGAGCTAGATGACATTGGCGAGAATCTTGAACGGTCTCCAAATAAATCACTCACAAAATTAACACAAGTAGGGGTTTCGGTTTCATCAACAATAACTAACTTTTTTTTGCGTATGGCTTTTAGTGCCGGGAGTGTCCGAGGACATGTTCGGCTCGCCAGGTTTGTAGCTGCTTCGAGACGGACACCCGATGGGTGCGCTACAAGTACCGTTGGGGAGGGAAGTTGGAATGGAAGGACGAGGAGTTGGAAGGTAGCGGCTGTGGCCTATAGTTAGGGACCAAGCCCGGCATTTGCCTGGAAGGAAGATGGGAAACCACAGAAGACCATCTTCAAGGTTGCCGGCGGGGGGATTCGAACCTCCTCGCCTCTCGGATGTGAGCGACTGCCAGCAGTCATGCCGTAACGACCGCTGTTAACTCACCCAGTACTAACTAACTAAATTAAAATTTCAGCATTGTACATACGCTAGCAAGGCCGCTGCATCATATAGGATTGTACACACGCTTAAAGCAGGAGGCCTTGGCGCGCCAAAAGCTCGGCCAAGGTGACCGCAACCGCGGTTAAAAAAGCCGCCGCTTGGCGCTCTTATTTTATATGGATGACCCTGTATATAACAGTTTAGGCTTTCACGGCTGACGCTCATAACTACAGTATGTAGGCTACATGTAGTCCGCGCTTGTAGGCCGTGGTCCAGGCAGGATGTTATATTCCGACGTTTCACCGGACACACACTATATTTACTAACTCAAGAAATTATACAACGTAGCCTAATCATCGCCCTTTTTCTCCCTGAGAGAGTTTGAAATCGAGATGATGCAACTTGCGTGTTCTGTTGAACTACAGACTGTCTGCCGCCCTTCTCGACAGCGTCAGTGTTTGCCGTAATGCCTGGTACCAATACCAACTGAAAAAGCATGAAAATATGCCGGTTGCATTCATTCGCTTCCGCGGGACTCCCTCAAGATTTGCGAGTATTCTAACATTTTTCCAAAACTTTGATATTTTAACGTGTTTTCTACATCTCTAGCCACCTTTCCTGAAACGTGTACTGTATATATCCGACTGAGTCCGAGCCAGTGTATTAATAAAGTTGAACAGGATTATAATATGTACCTCCGTAGATTGGACTAGAGTTTTGATTTTCCAATTCAAGCAAGTTCGGATGAGTATTTGACGCTCAGAACTAAAATATTGCATTCGCGTACTGGGGCATGAACATGTTTCCTAGTTTGGTCTGGAGTTGAAACTGTTGGTAGTAACGAGTGAGGAGTCATTGATCGGCGAGCAGTTCAGGACTGAATGGCGGCGAGTGGGATAGCCACGCCTTACAGTTGTACGCACTAGTGGTGTTGTGACGGGCCGGATCGATACTTGCCATGTCCTACTGCAAAGTCATATTGCGCTCAGTCCATCCACGAAAAACTCACGACCAAGAATAAGAGTTGAAAATTAGATCAGCCATGATACTCGGAACTTTAGTTTGTTTTTGTTTAATTTGAGGTGCTTGGACATCATGGTTTTTCAGCCCCGTGTACTTGGGTGTGAGTGGATTTTTGTCCGATAACCTGTGTTATTGTGGAGGCTGTATACGTGTGCGTATTTGTAATTCAGGTGAGGATTGGAAAGGAGACAACCGTGGCTTAAGTTAGGAACCATCCCGGTATTTGCCTGTAGTAGAAATAGGCAACCACGGAAAACCACTTCCAAGATAACCGAGGTACGACTCAAACACACCTCATATCAGTTGTAACTCGCAAGGCTGAGTAAGCCCTGTTCTAGCCCTCAGAAGAGAATTAAACTTCTTGGCAGAGACGGGAATCAAACCTGGACATCTGGGATGGCAGCCAAGAAAGCCGCTACACCACGAGGTGGCCTAGAATATTAGTGGTATGTGGGTTAGCAACCACGAGACGCTAGCCAGCTAAGACCGGCATTGATCCCACTTACTGTACTTATGCCGGGCTTCTTCTTGTGCTCTTTCCTGTCGACTTCCCTCCGTTAGCTCTTGTTTCTTCCTACCGCGACGATATTAGGCTATTCGTGGCCTAGTGTGCTTCAATTTTCCCGCCTTAATTCACACTTGTCTCATCATTCCTGATACCCTCATCCATCGAGGGGTCAGACCACTACTTTTCTTTCCATTGTATCTCCTGCTCAAGGACCCAAAGGGGGCATATTGTGAGTAGATCCGCCACTTGTGGTGCAACACCTACAAGGGCTCTCGAATTGTGACAACGCCAAGGGATTACTGAGCTGGGTCCAAGTTCCATGTGTTCCACTGAATTTGGGGTGCACCCACCCCCTTTTCCTTTTCTATCTGCCTTTCATATCTCTACTTCTTTTCAAGTGCCTCAATCCCCATTCTTCGAGGGTTGAGGGTATTTATTTTCCTTGTGTCCGCCTCGTTGCACAGTGGCTAATATTCTTGGCTGTCACCACGGAGGCCCGGGTTCGATTCCCGACTCTGCTGAGAAATTTAATTTTGGTCTGAGTGCTGGAACAGGGTACACTCAGCCTCGTGAGGCAAAACTGAGAATAGGGGGGTTCGATTCCTATCTCAGTCATCCTGGAAGTGGTTTTCCGTGGTTTCCCACTTGTACTCCAGGCAAATACCGGGATGGTAATTTACTTAAGGCCACGGCCACTTCCTACCCAAATTTTACCTCAATTACAAATACACACACTAGTACAGACATCACAGTCACACAGGTTATCAGACAAATCTTTCACACACCCAAGTACACGGGTTTACATGAACACGATGTCTCAAAGCCAGTAAAAGAATCAACAATTACTTTCCCTATTTTTTTTAATTTCTTTTATTTCTTGTTTTCGACCTTTTCTTCTGGTACTGGTACTGCACCCGTATCCACATGGTCTTACCTGTTGAAATCCGACGGCAAAGCTGGATCGTAGAATCTGGAAGTATCTGGCTGAAATAACCCCCAAAATTCTACCAACAAGGATCAACCTGGGATAAGGACATCTCAATATTAAATAATGTGAAAAGAAAATGCCAGTGGTAAAAGAACGAAAATTAAAAACTAGCTCAAACTGAACTCGAAAACTCTTCAAATTAACCTCGGGCATATGGCTAAACGTTGGAAAAAGTTTACCCACTGGTTCTCCTAGCACATCCTGTTTCTAATATAAATCACTAAATCATTTTGAATTTAAAATTAAATAATCAGTTTATTTACTGAAGACGAAGAATCGTAGATCTAAATCTACTAAGCAAAATGTAGATTATTATCTACCGTAGCATATCACAAATAAATATGAAAATCGCCTTAATCTTGGCGAGAATATACAGTATGTAATTGCATTTTTAAGTAACGTTCAAATAGTGAACACTTGATGTATGATTAACTATATCACATGTTATTTAATACAAGTACCCTAAAATTTGTTAGTAATATATTATTTACAAGAATATACAATTTAATTCGTTCACCGAACTTCGCCATGATTTTCTATCATGTTCCGTTGACAAGTATTTAAACATTTCTTATAGTCATAGTTTGTCTTATTCGACGATCAACTAAGCTTATCGAACGTATAGTTACTCCAATTAATGTTTCAATTATTTCTCCAATATTTTACAAATTATTTTATGTTTTCAGATCATAGCTTCACACTAGATATATGTTATTATTGGCAATCAAATCTAAAAGAATTGTTTTCTGCTCAAACAATATTTAAATGGTGGGTTTATTATTTTAACTACTAGCCTTCTATATTCGATGTTCGTGACCATCTCACGTTTAAATATACTTCAACATAATATAATTCAGCGATAGCTTAATAGCTCGCACAATCCTCAAAATTCATAGCACATACGACAATCTCTCCACATATGAGATTCCTAATATCAATCTTAAATTATTTCTGACCATCCATTGATGTCGAAATGTACATCAAAAATATTTCATTAACACAAATGTTATTTTATCCAATACGAAAAGTAGCTCTTAATGGCTGTAAATAATTTTCCACACCTTTCTAAAATTCAAGTATGTTTCAAACGATCACCTAAATATATCATGGTTCATAATTAACACAAGTATCAAAGTGTTAATCCATTTTCATAGAACCTGTAATAATAATTGCATAATTACACGATTAAATCATTACATTTGTAAATTCCCAAAAATGTCATTCTCTATCATGACGGAATATATTTTACACGAAATTGAGCTTTATATCTCGCTTATACTTCATTTCAACAAAATCTCCATATTCACACACATATCTCACAAGATATTATAACTTACTATTGTTTGAGAATTAATTCAGATTCGCAAAAACAAATTCAAAAATGGGTCCTCCCCTTAAGAAAGTCGTATGAGTACACCATGGAAAAATGCCTAGTATGAGTAGAATACAAATAGGCCATTAGAATCATACGGAATCCTATTCCAAAAACGAATTATAAAAGTCGAAAACTGAACGAACTGTGTCTCAACAAAAATATCAATACTCAAAACGTGATTCAAAAATTGGCTATAATTGCCTAATTCAAAAACTTCATTTGTTCACTTTAATTAATGTTGCTGGATTTCAATGTCAATAACTAGCTTGACGAAAAATATACAGTCATCTAAAATGTAATGCTGTATGAACTGTCGAAGAAATTCAGTTTCGATGCTCAGTATTAAACAGAATTAATGTAGAAAAATGTTTATATAATCGTGGTAGTTCATCATCTTCCTATCTCCTATACTGATATAATGATATCGTAGTCTTGGTCCTAAATTCTTGTTGAAATATGCTTCTTCTCAACTAATTATAATGCTCGAATTTATTACCAAAATTGAAAAAGTAATGCTGCAAAAATAACACTACGTTAAAGATTAACTACTGAAAAAGGACTATATATGTGTTAAATTCAGTGTGACAGATAGTCACAGTACTATTTTGTAGGGGCAGTATCATCGACAATTCGCCAACAGACTGTTCTGGGGAATTAAGTACCTAAAACGGCGAATTTAGTAAACAGATATCGAGTGTGAATTAATCTATAACTTTTTGCATCAGCACGAGAGATGACATCGCTTATCCTGGAAGAAGTTTGGAACTGTCAACACTCCATCGAGATGTGGGAGACGAGCTAAGCAGCATTAAGTAGGGAAATGGCTGCAGAGCTAAAAAAAAATTCTTCATTTGGATAAAGGAGACAGTCTACAAACGCAACAGTCGGAAGTTGAAGATGGATGGATAGTAGCGAACATACAAGAATGGATTGCTTTGCCAGAGGATTGCCTGGAGGAGACGGTGAAACCACGGAACGATGAAATTAGGCAGTTACCTGTTATTTACGCGAGGATTGGTGGAATTAATATAAGATGTTTATTGGATACGGGGTCGCAGATCAGTCTGGTATCGGAGGCCTTGGTTCGAGAGTTGGGACGGGGTCAGAATATTCCTGTGATTCCCGTACCACAACTCAAAGTGAGGGGTGTTATTCCTGAACGCACCGTCACTTGTAAACGTCAGGCATACTTAGAACTGAACATATTGTGATGGTCCCAATTTGAGACCAGAACGAAATAATTTTATATATTATTATTATTATTATTATTATTATTATTATTATTATTATTATTATTATTATTATTATTATTATTATTATTATTATTATTATCAATATTTTTTAAGTTTACATTTTACCTTTTATTAGTTATTATGTTAACTAATATATTTATATCTATTATTATGCGGTAATGTAGAATATTATGGCAATTGAAAGGATTTGGAGCGATACACATTATATTTGAAATTAGTTTGACGCTTGACTGAATATTATTTCTGAAGAAAATTCGAACAAGAGAAAAAGAGGGTGTTCACAGAAGGCGGCTTCTTGGAAATGACATAAATAGACACTTATGTCTGTCACATCAAGTATTCTACCAATATACAAATCATACTAAGAAAAGATTCTAAGAAGACTTACCACTAACAATGCTGGGCCGATGAATGAGTCCTTTGCAACTTTATACTAAAGGTGGGCTAGACCTCCCGAGAAATGCTACAAAGAAGTATTGTCATTGTTGATATGTGAAAGGCCTGCTTATATCGCCTAGCGACTTCTGAAGAGGGGTCAGACACGTGCTTTATCTGGGAACGTTATATATATGACGGCCGCCCAAATGGATTATTATTATTGAATTGCTGGAGAAGAGGGAAGATGCTGAGTGGAGCAGAAGAACTTGTAGCGAGATGGAGTCTATAACGCAGTTCTAAACTAGACAGTTGACTATTAAGCATGTGAATTTGATAAGACATTCTGTCTCATCAAACTGTGACATGGTTGTGTACGAGGCTATTGTCACGGGGATGATTTTTGGAATTTATTCCGTCATCCACATATAAATTAATTACTTTGAGGATGATCAGGGCCATCTGGAACTCTCTACGCAACATTCCAACTACAAAGATCTTCAATGCGGTGAACGATGTAAACAGTTATACTCCAGTCAAATCAGAAGGCTATCATGCTTATTAAATTCAATATATTCTATTCAATTAACTCAGTATACTCCAATTTCCAATCAAGAACCATAATACAAGTAAATTCAGTAGATTCTTTAATTTAAATTTATTATTATTATTATCTTTAGTATTTTATATTTTTTTTTTGCACTTGTTGTTTTTATATATTAAATTCATTTTAAATTCAAATATTTGACTGGTTTCCTTTAGTAGCTAGAAATTACTATAAGGCAACACCATACTCCTGAACTAATTATCGTAAGGTTAGATTACGTAAGTTTCACTACGGCTGGAGATAGGAATTTCGATGCTCTACCTCTGTTTAACCGAGGTTTAATATATTATTTTGATCATGATATATATAAATGATCTGGCGCCCTGGCAACACATATATTACACATTATGTACTTTTTTAGTGAAGCTGACAACAATACAGATACACTATTAGATTAATACACAATTAAATGTTTAATTTTGATCACCCAAATGTGGGCGATTATTTAAATATTAACCTTTTTTTAACTTTATTCTTATTAACAGTAATCAAGTTTAAATATCTCTATAAACCATTACAATAACGCCCAACAGTGGAGCTTTCTTATTAATAGTCAATTAAAATAAGCTCTCCCAAAACATTACAAATGGCCCCCAACTATGTGGCACGGAAACCTAACGATATTTACGGAAGGAGTGAGTGTTAATTCAGTGCAAATTGTCAGTGATTTTGGGGGAAAGTGAAGTGAATTAGTGTATTATTAGTGATTGATTTTGGGGGAATGTGAGGTGAATTTTGGAATGATAAACTTTATACGGTGTACTTCGAGATGGCGGATGAGGAACAAAGGAAATTGAGGAGTAGGGGTAATGGCGAGAAAGCTAATTATACGAAAGTAGATAGTGGTACTGAGGCTGAGAGTGTAGAGGATTATACCAAGATGTCGGAGGTAAATCTTGAGAGTAATCCTGAGGATAATCCCGAGGTTAACCCTGAGACGAATATAGAGGTACATCCTGAAATAAATCCTGAGACTAGTGGAGGGAAGAAGAAACAAAAGCCTTTGGATATTTCGGAAAACAAATTAGATGAGATCATGGGAATGTTTCGGGAGATAAGTAAGCAAAATCAGGAGATAAGTAAGCAAAATCAGGAGATGAGTAGGGAGATGAGAGAGGAAATAAGTAAGCAAAATCAGGAGATGAGTAGGGAGATGAGAGAGGAGATAAGTAAGCAAAATCAGGAGATGAGTAGGGAGATGAGAGAGGAGATAAGTAAGCAAAATCAGGAGATGAGTAGGGAGATGAGAGAGGAAATAAGTAAGCAAAATCAGGAGATGAGTAGGGAGATGAGAGAGGAAATAAGTATGAAAAATCAGGAGATGAGTAGGGAGATAAGAGAAGCGATATGTAAAGATAATAAAGAAATTAATCAGAAACTAGATAATATGGTCAAGGAGAATGAGGAATTAAATAGAAAGTATGGGACGCTGCAGGAGAGTATTCAGGGAGCAAAACAGGAGATCAGATGTGAAATTAAGGATGTGTTAGAAGAAAAGGCTAAAAATATTATAGAGGAAGTAGATCTGAAATTAGTAGAAGTGGAAGGGAAAATTCAGGAAAAGTTAGTCAATCAAAGAGAGAATCTTCAGAAAATAGTACAGATGGAAACTAGACAAGTAAGAACAGAATTGGGAGGAGAGATAAAGAAAGTGCAGTCAGAATTTCATAAGAAAGTAGAGGATAGTCACCTGACAAATGAAGAAAATTATCAGGAGATTCAGGAAAAACAGAAGATATTAAGAAATGAATTGATAGAAAAAGAGAATAATTTGAAAGAAAGAGTGGAAATGGTAGAAAAAGTGGCGGATAAAAAGATAGCAGAAATTGAGACTAAGTTAAGAAAGCAATTAAGACAGGAGGGAATACAGGGTAGAGTTATTGTATCAGGAGGTGGAATGAAGGAAACTGAACTAGTTAAGTTCTCTAACGAGCAGGGATGTCCTATGGAATTCATAACTATAGTTGAAAATAAATTCAAGGAAAGGCTACTAGAAGGACAGATAGAGTGGAATATGGTAGTGGAAATATTAGATCAGGCTTTTGTGGGGGAAACAAAAAGCTGGTTTTCTGTCTATAAAAACACTTTAGTGGACTTTAATGATTTTAAAAATAAATTTTGTGAAAAATATTGGAATGATGAAATACAGGCCCAGAAAAGGGAAAGTATATATCCGCCTGAAAGTACTTGCAATGACTGAATATTTTTTGAATAAGGTTATCATCTGCAAATATCTAGATGGCATGACACAAGACAGCGATATAGTCAGGCAAATGATAAAGCATTTCCCATTCCGAATAAGAGAGGCTGTATGCATGCAACGCACTTCGAATATCACAGAGTTAGAAAGATTATTAGGGAGATTTGATGCTCTAGAGAATAGTGTTGGTGAAACACCGGCAGGGCAGCAGAATAGTCGATATATGAATGAGAATAGGAATCAAAATAATAATGGCAGGCAACAACACCAGAATTTTCAAGGCAACAATAGGGGGCGTAATTTTGAAAATTCATATACTCAAAATAACAGGGGGCAATTTCAAGGTAGAGATGGTTATCAGAATAACCGTGGCCAGTATCATGGCAATAGGAGAAACCATGATAATAATGGTAATCAGGATAATAATGCAGGTCCTAACAATGGGCAGCGTTATTACAATCAAAGAAATAATGCAGGAAATTCGGGGAGGCAGAGAGAAGAAAATCAAGGTAATGGCAGCAACCCTCGTCAGAACCACAACAAAAATAACGGGGAGACACAAAACCAAGATAATGGTACCGATACTTTAAATGTGAACCAGACTGTGACGTAAGGTCAAGTTGTCAGTCTGAGTCTTTTCCAGCTTACACCATTTTGAGCGAACCGTATGACCTAAATATCCGTAATGATTTATTAAGTGAATTTATGGAGGTATCTAAAGAACCTACCGTTATAAATTTTAACTCAGTGTTAAAATTACAAGTGTTAGGGGCGTGTATCGATACACTTTTTGACAGTGGCTGTCAGGTTTCTTGCATCAGTGCAGCATTTTATAATAATAGGAAGGAAAATGGTATTAAAATTGAGGAAATTCTAATTAGAACTACTTTCGTGTTAACTGCGGTGGGCAAGAAATCTCACATAATTTCTAAACAAGTGGTTGTAGAAATTTTAATAGGAGGTAAGATTGGAACTCATGTTTGTTTAGTGATTCCAAATCTTGTTTACTCACTGATTATGGGTTCGGACTGGATGTCGCAACATTCTGCACAGTTATGCTATAAGGAGGGTAATGTTAAATTCAGATGGATGAATGAAAATGTGATCATATCATTTAATAATTCGAGTAAGTTTTATGGTGGTTCTAAGAATATATGTACGCTTGAGGAGATATTAACGACTAAAGGAGTCGATATTTGCAGTAAGGTTAGTGGTGAGATTGGCGGGGTATCTATTGAAAAGGAACCTCATTTTTTACATTTTTTAGGCAGTATGATGACGAAGGATTCTCTAGAGGATACCTTGTGTAAAGCTGCATTACAGAGTGAGTTAGAGAGTAATCGAGTGGATGAACTATTGGAGGTGTTGATAGAGAATAAGTATATATTTGAGGACCGTATTGGATTAGCTAATTGCTACGAACATTCATTAAATGTACTTGATCGCAGTATTTTTGTAGGTCATCGCTACCCCGTGCCTTACAAATTCCAGGAAGCTGTGAGAAGGCAGATTGATAGCATGTTGCAGGATAAAATTATAGAACCCTCGATTAGCCCATATATTAATTCATTAATTGTTGTTCCCAAGTCTGACGGAAAAGTAAGACTTTGTTTAGATGCACGAAATTTGAACAACCATATATCTGTGGATCAGCTTAGATCTCAATCAATTGAGGAATTAGTTCAGGGATTTCCAGGTAAACAATGGTTTACATGTGTTGACTTAAGTTCAAGTTTTTGGCAAGTTTCGCTAAAAAAGGAAGATAGGCCTTTAACCGCTTTTTCCTTTCAAAATCATCTGTATCAATTCTGTCGAGTAGCTTTTGGCCTGAAGAGTAGTTCTGCAGCACTGATTAGAGCTCTAGGGATCGCTTTAGGAAGCGACATGGACAAATTTGTAACTATATATATAGACGATTTGGTGATTAGTTCAGAAACGTTCAGTGAGCACTTAATGCACCTGGACCGGGTTTTTAAGAAATTAGCGAGAGCTGGTTTCACTCTCAAACTCAGTAAGTCATCTTTTTGTCGTAAGGAAATTACTTTTCTTGGTCATACGGTGTCTCCGGAAGGTGTGAAGCCTGAGGAAAGCAGGGTAGGTAAGATTTTAGATGCTAACTCACCTAGGAATGTGAAAGAACTGAAAACATATCTGGGCATGTGCAATTATTTTCGTCGATGTATTATGAGGTATGCCTGTATGGTGGAACCATTCCGTGAGTTATTAAAATCAGGTAATAAATGGTGTTGGACAGAAATGCACGAGGGAGCATTTAAGGCTCTCAAAATTGGATTTGAGAAGGCCGTAGTGTTAAAGTACCCTTTAAAGGACAGACCATATGTGCTGATGACTGATGCATCCCACATTGGCATTTCCGGTGTACTATGCCAGAAAGATGAGGAGGGCAATTTGAGGATTGTGTCCCTGGCCTCACGTGGTCTTTCTGCCGCTGAAAAGCGCTACACTATAACGGAGTTGGAATTACTAGGCATTGTGTACAGCCTAAGTAAATTCAGAATGTATGTCCTTGGCGGGAAATTTGAAATCTTCACAGATCACAACGCCCTAGCATTTATTAACACATGTAAACTGAGTAGTAACCGCGTTAGCAGATGGATTCTTGCTCTGCAGGAATATGATTTCGACATACATCATATTAAAGGTAAGGATAACATTTTGGCAGACATGTTATCTAGAGACGTCAATTTAAATCACAGTGAGTCAGTTGTTAAGGCGAACCAAGGGGTGTTGATATGCGCGTGCTTGGATCCTACCAATAAAGAATCTTTAAAGGTGTTAAGAAATCTGTTGGTAAGTCAGAGAGAAGATAAGATATTAAAAGAACCTTTGTCATTGTTAGAAGGAAGTGATTTAGAGTGTGTGGAATCTGGGAGATTCATATACAAAATGTTGGACGGATTTCTAGCACGGAAATGTGGGGAAGAAAAATGGGCTATTTGTGTGCCTAAATCTTTAACGGAGGAACTTACTTGGTTTATCCATAAGGAATTAGGGCATTTTGGAGCCAATAAAGTGCTCTATGAACTCCAACAAAACTTCATTTGGTGTAGAATGGGGAGAGATATTAGGACTATTCTTGCAAAGTGTGACCTCTGTCAGAAATCTAAATTTCCAAATAGATATTTAACGGGCGAAATGCAGGCCGTTCTCACAAGTAAACCCGGAGAGTTACTATGTGCGGACCTATTTGGGCCTATAGTGAAAGGTCAATTTGGCTATGAATACATTTTTGTAATAGTTGACTCATTCAGTAAATATGTCAAACTATATGCTTTAAGGAAGGCCACCGGGAAAGCTTGTAGCAAATTGATCATAGAGAAATATATACCTGAGTTCGGTCTTCCACTCAAAATATTAACTGATAGCGGCCCGCAATTCACATCAAAACACTGGAAAACCAAGATGCGTGAAGCCGGGATATCACATGTCCATTCATCAGTTCGCTATCCACAAGGGAATATTTGTGAACGAAATATGAAGGAACTTGGTCGCTTGTTACGAGCTCTCGTGTATGACAAACACTCTTCTTGGGTATCGCAACTTAGCAGAGTTGAAACTTGGTTGAATGCTGTCCAACACGAAAGCACGAAAATGACGCCGCATGAAGTGCATTTTGGCAGTAAGCCACAAAATGAGTTAGCAAGAATATTGGGATTAACAGTGGGAAAAGAACCAGGATTGGATGTCATTATCCAGATGGCAAAAAAGAATTTAGGTAAAGCAGCTGAACGCAGAATTCGCCAACAAAAAGGTAAAAAGCTGGATCAATTTGAGGTCGATGACAAAGTCTTGTTGCGTGTTCCAAGGCAATCCAGTATTCTTCAGAAAGTTATAATGAAGTTCTTCCTTATTTTTGAAGGCCCCTATACTGTGCAGAAGAGGATAGGTAAATCCGCATATGTCCTAGAAGACGCAGGAAAACGATTATATGGCACTTACAATGTGAGATCCTTAAGGAAATATGTGTCATGAGTAATAGAAGTGAAGTTGATGGTAAGTAAGGAAAGTCGCTGAATAATAAGTGAATGATTGTGGTCTGAACGAGCAGGTAATGGCGAGGGTATGCATCAACCTATGATATTGTGTGTCTTGGAGAGCACAGAGGAAATATAAAGAATAATTTGTCGCCTATAGGCTGGTGTATTTGAGTAGGATATAAATATACATATGTGGGGTAAATTAGCACACTACATTTGCACTGAACGATGTTGCCTTAGGTAATATAAGCTAATAAAGTTTCATTTTTTCTATAATATGCCTGTGTTACTAGATAAATATAATTCCTGAGAGACTGGAGTAGATCTGGTGATTCGCATCACATACCAAGTGTTGTGAAGTGATAAAGTGAATTAATCAGTTGGCAGTCCCACCAACTAGCCATAGTGTATTCAGTTCGACACCAGGCTGAAAATTGAATTCTACGTCCTCAAGATATAAAGCAAAGGTGTATGCCACCCAAATATACATAAGTGCAACGATGACTTATGTCCAAAACAAGAATATAAAAGTGAAGGGTATTTTGATGTACATTGTTTACAGGTCGCTTTAATTATGTAAAGAAGAAAGAGAAAGACATTATGAACAGTGAAAGACTGAAATTTAAAATATATATATATATATATATATATATATATATATATATATATATATATATATATATTAAACTTGAAGGGTATATGTTTTGTATGTTGGTAATTGCTTTGAAGAGTATAATATTGTCGATGTTGGTAATTTCTTTCTAGGGTATAATATTTCATATTTGTACAAGTGTTGAAGAGAAGTATGGTGATATGATTATTGACATATACCATAATTCTCTGGGGCGAATATGTGATGGTCCCAATTTGAGACCAGAACGAAATAATTTTATATATTATTATTATTATTATTATTATTATTATTATTATTATTATTATTATTATTATTATTATCAATATTTTTTAAGTTTACATTTTACCTTTTATTAGTTATTATGTTAACTAATATATTTATATCTATTATTATGCGGTAATGTAGAATATTATGGCAATTGAAAGGATTTGGAGCGATACACATTATATTTGAAATTAGTTTGACGCTTGACTGAATATTATTTCTGAAGAAAATTCGAACAAGAGAAAAAGAGGGTGTTCACAGAAGGCGACTTCTTGGAAATGACATAAATAGACACTTATGTCTGTCACATCAAGTATTCTACCAATATACAAATCATACTAAGAAAAGATTCTAAGAAGACTTACCACTAACAATGCTGGGCCGATGAATGAGTCCTTTGCAACTTTATACTAAAGGTGGGCTAGACCTCCCGAGAAATGCTACAAAGAAGTATTGTCATTGTTGATATGTGAAAGGCCTGCTTATATCGCCTAGCGACTTCTGAAGAGGGGTCAGACACGTGCTTTACCTGGGAACGTTATATATATGACGGCCGCCCAAATGGATTATTATTATTGAATTGCTGGAGAAGAGGGAAGATGCTGAGTGGAGCAGAAGAACTTGTAGCGAGATGGAGTCTATAACGCAGTTCTAAACTAGACAGTTGACTATTAAGCATGTAAATTTGATAAGACATTCTGTCTCATCAAACTGTGACATGGTTGTGTACGAGGCTATTGTCACAGGGATGATTTTTGGAATTTATTCCGTCATCCACATATAAATTAATTACTTTGAGGATGATCAGGGCCATCTGGAACTCTCTACGCAACAATCCAACTACAAAGATCTTCAATGCGGTGAGCGATGTAAACAGTTATACTCCAGTCAAATCAGAAGGCTATCATGCTTATTAAATTCAATATATTCTATTCAATTAACTCAGTATACTCCAATTTCCAATCAAGAACCATAATACAAGTAAATTCAGTAGATTCTTTAATTTAAATTTATTATTATTATTATTATCTTTAGTATTTTATATTTTTTTTGCACTTGTTGTTTTTATATATTAAATTCATTTTAAATTCAAATATTTGACTGGTTTCCGTTAGTAGCTAGAAATTACTATAAGGCAACACCATACTCCTGAACTAATTATCGTAAGGTTAGATTACGTAAGTTTCACTACGGCTGGAGATAGGAATTTCGATGCTCTACCTCTGTTTAACCGAGGTTTAATATATTATTTTGATCATGATATATATAAATGATCTGGCGCCCTGGCAACACATATATTACACATTATGTACTTTTTTAGTGAAGCTGACAACAATACAGATACACTATTAGATTAATACACAATTAAATGTTTAATTTTGATCACCCAAATGTGGGCGATTATTTAAATATTAACCTTTTTTTAACTTTATTCTTATTAACAGTAATCAAGTTTAAATATCTCTATAAACCATTACAATAACGCCCAACAGTGGAGCTTTCTTATTAATAGTCAATTAAAATAAGCTCTCCCAAAACATTACAATATTGGAACACACTTTTGGGCAAACATTCGTTATCATGCCAAAGATGAATTTCAATATAATTCTTGGTGCAAATTTCATTTGTGACTATCAAGCAGTGATAGATTTGCACAAGAATACAGTCAGTTTTAGAGAGTATGATCAACTGAAGAACGTGGGATTGCATATGGATGAAATCACTACCGGAAAAGATGTAAATTCTTGGGCATTGGAAGCAATATCGGAAGAGACGGAAGAGGAGATACGAAAGGCAGAAGATAACATCATAGAAGGAGCTGTTGTGGAACTAGATGAGGAGAGTGAATCCCAGGAGATATGGTCTTTATTAACAGAAGGAGATGACAGTGATGCAAAATTTGAAGAGTTACTACAGGAGCGGCTCAATAACATTCAACTTGGGGGTGAACATAGAAAACAATTGGAAGAGATTTTAAGGAAGCACAAAGCAGTATTTGATACAGTACCTCGGAAAATATTAAATTTCAAATATTCAATGCAAGTCGAGGATTGGTCACCTTTCAAAAGTAGATTGTACCCAATTCCGGAAAAATATCGTGGTCAAGTCAAGGTCATTATAGATGAGATGTTACAAGCTGGAGTGATAAGGAAGACACCTACGCCTTATCTAAATGTGATTTTGGCAGTCACAAAACCAAATGGATCTATTAGACTTTGTTTAGATGCCAGAAATCTCAACATGAGACTCATTTTTCCTGAGTATGACAGAGCACCAATTATCAGAGACGTACTAAAAGGCTTTAAGAACAAGAGCATTTATTCATCAGTAGACCTGACGAGTTCGTTCCACCATATTGAATTGGATGAGAAGTCACAGCTTCTAACTGGCTTCTTATTCGATAACCAAACGTTTTGCTTCCTCCGAATGCCCTTCGGAGTCAAAACAGCGGGCTGTGCTTTAATCCGAGCCCTGGATCGGAACCTAACCGAGGAAGTTAAGGAGATGACGGTGCGCTACATTGATGACATTCTGCTGGCATCCGACAACATTGAAATTCACATGGAAAATTTAGATAAAGTATTAGGAAAACTTAATGCATCAAATTTCAAAGTAAACCTGAAGAAATCGCATTTCTTCAAGAGCGAGATCTTATATTTGGGTCACATCATTGACAAGGAGGGAGTGAAGGCAAACCCAGCTAAGATCGAAGCGATAAAGAATTTCCCTACACCAACGAGAGTCAAGCACATTCGGGCTTTCTTAGGCGTAACGGGATTCTTTAAAGAAAACTGTCCAGGTTACACGGAGACCGTAGCTCCAATGCAGGATATGCTAAAAAGGAATAATAAATGGTTGTGGAATGCGGAATGTGAGAAGGCGTTCCAAGCAACAAAACAGCTACTGGAAAACTGCATTAAGTTAGGATATCCAGATTTCAAGCAAAAATTTAAAATCGAAGCGGATGCTTCACTAATTGGTATAGGTGCCATGCTCTACCAAGAAGATCCAGCATTTGTCAGCCGAAAATTGCGTAAGCACGAGCGCAATTATACTGTAACGGAACTAGAGCTGTTGGCCATCCTTCATGCGCTTCAACAATGGAAACGAATAATTTATGGCTATCCCATTGTTGTCAGGACTGATCACAAGGCACTAACATTCTTGTTTAAGACGTCGATGGCAAGCGAACGTGTGACACATTGGTCTATATATATTCAGCAGTTTAGCATTGAGATTGAACATTGCCCAGGGAAGATGAACGTGATTCCGGATGCACTCAGCAGGAACCCAGAGCCTGATGTTGAAGAAACAGCGATGGTACAACACTTGGAGTTAACACCGAAGGACCGGAAATTCTTGGAGGAGTTACGTGAGATACAGCGAGAACTGGAAGTGGAACCATGGATGATGCTATTAATTCAATACTTCAGAAAGCAGCTACCTGCAGGAACACCTGCATTTCAAGAAGCGAAAGCAAAAGAAGGAAGATATGTATATGTCAACAATTTGCTGCACAAATGGGTAGATAATGACCACACCAAGTTACGCATACTTGTACCTGCATCTTTACAGCGAGGATTGACATGGCATACTCATCAAAGTTACGGACACGTCGGAGTAGACAAGTGCGAAGCGACAATAGGGGAGACATTTACATGGCCACGTATGAGAACAACTATATGTGACGTCATTACGACTTGTGATCCTTGTCAGAGGACAAAGCCCAATAACTATTTAATGAGGCAGTATCCTAGACCATTGCTACCTCAGAAACCCTGCGAGCTACTGGCCCTAGACTGTTTCGGCCCAATCCCGAAAGGTAGACGAGGTTGCCGTCACTTGCTAGTGTGCATTGATGTGTTTTGATGATGATGATGATGATAATTGTTGTTTTAAGGGGCCTAACATCTAGGTTATCGGCCCCTGATGTGTTTTCTAAGTTTGTCGTATTATGCCCCATTCAGAAAACTACATCGAAACAAGTACTCAGTCGTATTCGAAATAGAGTTATTCCAATCCTTGGAAAACCAGAATTTATATTGTCAGACCATGGCAGTTATTTTACAAGCGCCGAATTCAAGAAAGGTATGGAGGACATGGGTATAAAACACGTTTTAAGCAGTATCCGACATGCCCAAGCTAATTCAAGTGAGAGAGCAATAAAATGTATAACATCATACTTGAGAATCTTCATTCCCAAAGAACATCATAAGTGGGTGGATAAAATTAAGGATGTAGAGACATGTATGAATTCTACCAGGCACGAGTCAACAGGACAGATCCCGATGGTCTTACACAAAAACGAGTATCCAGTGAGAACGTGGAAAAGCATCATTAACTGCCCACAAGATCCCATGATAGCACCTGACCTGCGAATAGAGAGAACGAGAGCCTACATGAGAAAACAAGCAGATCGCAGATTACGGCGATTGAGAAATAAGAGATTTCACCGTGATCTGGAAATCAACCAGCTCGTTTTGGTGAAACGACCCGCTACATCGGATCCAGAGAAGAAGATCTTCAGCAAATTCTGTAAAAAGTTCATAGGACCCTATTCTATTGTAAGAAACCTAGGAAATAATGCATACAGAGTGAAAGCGTTAAGCACAGGAACAATGTCGGTCTACAATGCAGCCAACTTAAAAGCGTATCGAAGAAGCGAACCATGGGAGCGCCGAAATAATGATGCAGTTTGAATATATGGACGTCCTATATCAACCAAGTGGACGGGGAGCAGTTGAGTACGGCACGTGAAGAAGGAAGTTGAGATGGTGTTGACAAACATTAACGAGACGGGCAGAGTGTTGCCTAAGGCATCAGCGCGTCACGCAAGCAGATGAGAGAGCGAGGTCCAAGCAGGAAATAAAACGAGTAAATGCCATTCAAGACAGGAGCGGCTAGACCAAGTAATAGAAAAGGGGTGATTCTGAAATAAAACAAATTGGCCTACGGAAGTCGTTTAAAAATTATCGACTTGATCCTAAGTTCGAAATTTTGTGAGTGGAGGAGTTGTGAACCCTTTATCCTCTGATGGATAAATGATTCGATGTTTTATTTCTTCAATTAATTAATATTTCCACCAGCGTCATGAAATAGCCAGACGAAGATGAGGAAACTTCAAGCATTTGTTGGAGACAGTGGGAACATACCTGCAGCAGTTTGACAAAAGGCTAAATACTTTAAGATTGTGAAAAGAAAGACCCTAGCAATGTTTCAGAAGGACAGGTGGTGGCTACCTCAAAATAGAAGGGACGCGTGGTGAGACACGCTCATGGTATGTTCATTGTAATATTCGCGCCTAGAAAAAATATAATGCAGTAACGTGAGTGGCTGATGATACTACTGGACACTCCTACGAGGCCGAGGTCTGATAAAAACCGCGAAGTTATTGAAAAAGTGGAACCAATGAGAGATGAATGCTTACGAACCCGCCAAGTCTAGCTTGGGCACGCGACAGCTAGCATTAACGCAGGAGATCGGCTAGACAACATCTCTACGATCGATTCTAGGATTAATTGGCATATTCTTGACCTGCGCAATTTTACGAGTTCAGTGATATTTGTTTCATTCCTGTACCACTATTATTTTGAGAAATTTTTATATAATTTCCCCCTCTATCGATACATAGGGCCAGTTCATTTATAAGTGGCGTGAAGAGCCAAGGCATTACTTATTACTTTTGTGCGTCGGAGGACGTAGGTGATTATTACATTTTGTGCGTCTAAGGACGTAGGCACTTGTACTTTGCGTGTCATGAGGACACAGATTTTTATTAATATAAATGTGTTGAATTCAGTGTGATAGATAGTCACAGTACTATTTTGTAGGGGCAGTATCATCGACAATTCGCCAACAGACTGTTCTGGGGAATTAAGTACCTAAAACGGCGAATTTAGTAAACAGATATCGAGTGTGAATTAATCTATAACTTTTTGCATCAGCACGAGAGATGACATCGCTTATCCTGGAAGAAGTTTGGAACTGTCAACACTCCATCGAGATGTGGGAGACGAGCTAAGCAGCATTAAGTAGGGAAATGGCTGCAGATGTTCGTTGATGGTGACTGGCTGAGGATGAGTACTGAATAATATTCTTATTATCTGACAAATTAACTTATGGTATATGGGACATATTTTGTTTGTAAATATCACGCTTATGTTGATTAACGTAGTGTATTTTGTTTTGGTCTGACACACCTTTTGCATGGAAACAGCTCGCACATATTTTATCAGTCGTAAGTTCTTGTTTGTTTGATTTAACTAACGTAGCTATGTGGACGACCGTGTTCGCATATGTTTACGTAGTGCGATTAAGAAGCGTCTCTCGGAGATATGTTGTGTTTCAGAAGTAGGACTGAATTAGTATAATCATGCAGTAGCTTGGAGGGTAAATTAATCTTGTAATGTTTATTATTGATCAGATTCAGTGAGTTCATTGCCGTTGGAGCAATGTAAATTGTGGCGAGGAGCAGTCAGCTCTCTCGTAGGTTTTATTATTTTTAAATAGTTTGTGAGGATCTGATTCAGCCGACCTGTGTGAAAAATGTTATGTCATTCCCAGCAGTGTGTGTGTGTGTGTGTGTGTGTGTGTGTATTTTATTGGACATTACAAGCGGGAATTTCAGCGTAGACTGATTTCTCTCAGCCTGGTGCCAAGTCCATATGGTTACCTTGCGAGGACATATGTGGCTATATCGATTAAGGTCTTACCATATGTTTATGTGGTTGAGATTTGTTGCTGTTGATTCTACGAGATAACGGTCAGTGGGTCATGTTATTTTTACACACTGGGGCTGGACTATGACCAGAGTTGAGGAAGGGGGAAGTTGTTTCACAAGGCGGGCTGAAAAGATTGCATCAAGGTCATTAGGGGAGTGCTTGTTGGCGCCCTTATTACTTGAAATACAGAATAAAACTGATCAATGGTAAAAATTGTTTAAATAAATGGGAGTTGCCTACGAATCACTATAATCTCCGAAGCGTTAGCTTAACGTGCATTTTTGTTCATATAACGTAATCTCAGCCGGTGAGGCTTTGTTGTTGTTGGTTCAATTCCATGTTTATGTTCCGTATTAGTGACCCGTGCAGTCACGTGCGATGCTGTATTTTCCTTGTTTGTGTATTGAGCAATTGGCCGGGTTGGCAGCTCATTTGTCAGATGCGTCATCGCACTGAAGGAGGGTCTCGAGGGAGATTCCTGTAAATATTAGATTTAGATTGTGTGTCAGCATTAATTTTTTTAAGGGTTTTTATTAGTGTTGTGTCCCATATCCGTAAACGTTGATTTACGAGATGATTGTTCGTAAGCATCGTGGCTGTTACCCGATGTAAACGAACAGTCATCCAAGTACTCATTCCTCGTAGTTAGTCATTACGCGTACATAAAATCCAATGCAAGTTAGTGGAGCTTGGATCCACATATTTTTTATAAGGGGGAGATCCGTCTGACTCCTCAACTTTTGATAAATATTTCTGTCATGGGAAGATTCAGGGAGGAAATTTATTATTGTTGTTGTCTATATTCATTTTATTTGCACTAATAGTCATTAAATTATGTTATTATTTTACGCCTTGTCACTTCCTTTCTTAATTATAGTTTTAATCCTATGACCCTTACCTCAGTAGAGCATGTTGTTTGGCGAACGTAAACATCACACTATGAACTGAGCGCGACCCCTTGATCAAGATTCTTACTTATAAACACTGCAATACTAAAGGGTTCAATATATTTCATTGTACTTCCATGTCGTCGATCCCCTCTGTAATATCTGTAATGGTTAATAATAGTATGTATCAATGCCATGCTTATAAGGCAGCCATCTTGTGAACTAACTGTTCCTCTCCAAAACATATGTTCTGAGATGCGTTGCAGGGTTGGCTCTCCAGTTTCCCTAACCGCGCGTCTGCTTGTTATAACTCTTCACTGCAAGTTGGAATCTTGTCATAAAAATGCAAAATACGTTTCTTAAACATACCAGTGTTCTATTACTAGCCAAAATACTAGTACAGTACGTAAGTTAGTTATGTTCGTAGTTTTCATTTCATTATCAGTTTCACGATCACATAAACCACTGGGGGCAGATGACCTATATGCCCCCCCCCCCCCCCCTCAAAAATTCACCACCTGCCTCGAAACCGAATCTCCTACAGTCCGGGTGGATGCTTTTTCCGAGTCCAGTAGCACAGGTGTGCTTAAGGGACGTACATGTCCAATTCTAGCAAGGAGATATTTGCTACCGTTGTTGTTGTTGTTGTTGCTGTTTATTCGTTTAGGGGCTTGTGATATCTTGATCATTTAACCCCCATGTACAGTACATGGGTGTATATAAACAAAGATTAGAGTTGACTGAATACCAGAATTCCTGTGGTGGCTGTAACAGGTATGTTTTCAATTAAGACGAGGATTGTTGAGAAGGTGGCCGTCGCCTTCAGTTAGGAACCATCCAGCATTTACCTAAAGTAGAAGAGGCAATGGAAAATCACTTTCAGTTTCCCTGAAATGGAGTTCGAACCCACCTCTTCCCAGTTTTGCATCATGAGGCAAAGTACACCCCATTCCAGCCCTCGGACATGAAATGAATTTCTTGACAAAGCCGCAAATGGAGCCCGGACCTCAAGGGTAACAGGCACTACACCACAAGGTGGTCTTCACAGAGTTGGCACCAGGTTGCTGTCCCATTTGAAATGAAACACACATGAGAAGAAAGTACGGCAAAAATAAAGGGCAGTGGTAATAATAATAATTTTTTATTTATTTTATTTTTATTTAGTCAATTTACCCTCTAGGTTGGTGGTTCCCACGGACTCAGCGAGAGAACTCACCACTACCGCCTCTATGGGCAGTGTCCTGGAGCCTGGAACATCTGGTCGGGATGGATACAACTGGGGAGCTGTGATCAGCACCTCGCTCAGGCGGCCTCACCTGCAAAGCGAACAGGGGCCTCATGAGGGATGGGAAGGGATGGGAGATTGGGATGGATAGGCGAGTAAGAGGGAAGGAGGCGGCCGTGGCCTTACAGTAGTTACCATCCCGGCATTTGCCCGACGACGAAGTGGGAAACCACGGAAAACTACTTCGAGGATGGCTGAGGTGAGAATCGAACCCCCTCTACTCATTTGGACCACCCGAGGCTAAGTAGATCCCGTTCCAGTCCTCATACCACTTTTGAAATTTCGTGGCAGAGCCGGGAATCAAACCCAGGACCTCCGGGGCGGTAGCTAACCATGCTGACCGCTACGCTACGGAGGCGACAATAATAATAATATAAATAATAAAAATAGTACAAACAAGAATAGGCCAAGTAGTATTTACAATAAAAATTAAAATAGTTTTTCTTCTTCTTTCTTCGGCTTTTCCCAATTAATTGGGGTCACCAGTGCCAACCAGGCACATTTTGGTTTTGGCCGGGGATTTAAGGCCGGATGCCTTTCCTGACGCGACGTGACTTTTCAGTAGAAAATTCCACCCCACTGTCACCCGAATTCGAAACCCGACCGTCCGGCTGAAAGACGAGCAGCTAAGCCACTGTGCCATCACGCTCCCCAAAAATAAAAATATTTTTTAATATTTTTAAATTTAATTTACTCTCTATGTAAGTACATTGAATTCAATGACAACATATCCCATGGATCGGCGGAGGATCCCGTCAGTTATCTGTGGTACGTATATATTGTATTACATTATACATTATACATTTCATACAAGTGATATTTTTTAAATTTATTGAAAAGAAGAGAAAATAGAAACCATAAAACAATTAAACAAATGTCAATGAAAAATAAGAAAAGAACTAAAATTTAAAAGATATTAATGTTAAAAATGTGTAAGCAACCATATTTTTTATTATTAATGTTTTTTGTCCTTTTATTTAGTTATTTTCTTAATTTATTTTTTACATATGTATTTACTTTTTAAATTTATTTTATTATATTGTATATATACCAGTATTTATAATAATAATAATAAAAATAATTGTACTAATAGTCAACAACCCCTGGCACTATACAGCCCATGACGGGCTAAGGCCGACCAAGCGACCGCTGCCCAGCCATTCGGCCAGCAGATATTGGGGTGACGCGTGATCAGCGCGTCGGGTCCCCTCGACCGTTAATCTTGGTCTTTGTGATCGGGGCGCTGTCTCACTGTCAGACAGCTACTCAATTGTCCTCACGAGGCTGAGTGCACCCCGTTCCAAACCTCACGTCAGTTTTAAAATCCCTGACGGAGCCGGGGATCGAACCCGGGGCCTCCGGGTGAGAGGCAGGCGCGCTACCCCAACACCACGGGGTCGGCTTGTAATACAAACAATAATAGTAATAATAACCGAATTAATAATAATAAAAATAAAATGCCATAAAATGAACATGTTAGCCCGATTCCTTATTGACGTATTAATAATAATAAACTATTTATTACCTTAAGTCAATATATCTATCTATATACACACATCAAAAAAAGTTTTGCATCACCTCGGTTCCAAGAGTTCCGGAACCGTTAAATACAAAGGGAATAGAGATCAACACAAACAACATTTCAGCTCGTTTTATTGCTCATGAGACCCACACATTGCATGTTGTACCATCATACAGCTAGACTTTCAGCATTTGTGGTCCAGATTGCAGTACACACCACTACCTCTAATACCCAGTAGCACGTCCTCTTGCATTGATGCATGCCTGTATTCGCCGTGGCATACTATCCACAAGTTCATCAAGACACTGTTGGTCCAAATTGTCCCACTCCTCAACGACAATTCGGCGTAAATCTCTCAGAGTGGTTGGTGGGTCAAGACGTCCATAAACAGCCCTTTTCAACATATCCCAGGCATGTTCGATAGGGTTCATGTCTGGCGAACATGCTGGCCACTGTAGTCGAGCGATGTCGTTATCTTGAAGGAACGCATTCACAAGATGTGCACGATGAGGTCGAGAATTGTCGTCCATGAAGACAAATGCCTCTCCAATATTCTGCCGATATGGTTGCACTATGGGTCGGAGGATGTCATTCAGGTATCGTAAAGCCGTTTCGGAGCCTTCCATGACCACCAGTGGCGTACGTCGGCCCCACATAATGCCACCCCAAAACATCAGGGAACCACCACCTTGCTGCACTCGCTGGACAGTGTGTCTAAGACGTTCAGCCTGACCAGGGTGCCTCCAAACACGTCTCCGACGATTGTCTGGTTGAAGGCATATGCGACACTCATCGGTGAAGAGAACGTGATGCCAATTCCGTGGGGTCCATTCAGCATGTTGTTGGGCCCATCTGTACCGCGCTGCATGGTGTCGGGGTTGCAAAGCTGGACCTCGCCATGGACGTCGGGAGTGAAGTTGCGCATCATGCAGCCTATTGCGCACAGTTTGAGTTGAAACACGACGTCCTGTGGCTGAACGAAACGCATTATTCAACATGGTGGCATTGCTGTCAGGGTTCCTCCGAGCGGCAATCCGTAAGTAGCGGTCATCCACTACAGTAGTAGCCCTTGGGCGGCCTGAGCGAGGCCTGTCATCGACAGTTCCTGTATCTCTGTACCTCCTCCATGTCCGAACAACATCGCTTTGGTTCACTCTGAGACGCCTGGAAACTTCCCTTGTTGAGAGCCCTTCTTGACACAAAGTAACAATGCGGACGCGATCGAACTGCGGTATTGACCTTCTAGGCATGGTAGAACTACAGACAACATGAGCAGCGTACCTTCGTCCTGGTGGAATGACTGGAACTGATCGGCTGTCGTACCCCCTCCGTCTAATAGGCCCTGCTCATGCATGGTTGTTTACATCTTTGAGCAGTTTTAGTGACATCTATGAACAGTCAAAGGGACTGTATCTTGGATACAATATACACAGTCAACGTCTATATGCCGGAGATCTGGGAACCGAGGTGATGCAAAACTTTTTTTGATGTGTGTATTTAAAACAGTAAGGTGATTTTTGTTACCACGAGATTGATAGAACGACAGAACCGATTTACTTCGTAGAGCACTCTAACGAAAGCTCTTGGCCTCCAGATTTGCAGAGTGTCTCTAAAATAAACAAATATATTACGGTATATTTTTAAATTAATATAGAATATAGCAGAATTCTTGCCCCTGACGCATGCGCACAATCCGTCTGGGGTCATGACAAAATGGCGGTGAGAAGTCCATTAAAATGTAAGTTATTTAATAAGCTTCCATGTAATTGAAAACATACATTAACCAAGTTCTGACAATAAAATATACTAACAGTATGAACGTATACGAATGTGCAACATTGATTTATTTGGATAATGAAATGGATTATTTCCTTCAGACAGTGGCTTTTGAATATAATAAATGGCTGCGTCTGCTGCTGAACATGAGTGTGCGATTAGGTATGTGGTTAAGGCGACTGTCTGTGGTTCCAAGAAGCACCGGTTCGATCCCAGCCCTCGCCGTTTTTTTTTTTTGTTTTTTTTTTACCACTGAAATATTGTTTAATCAAGGAGTATTACTAACGTTTTATGTCTGTTAAAGATACATTTTTCTACATTCCCTCTAAATACGTTTTATTTCCGTTTTACCATTGCATTGCAGCATGTGATCAAAAGAGCAAACTGTTGTCCGCAGTACGCCGTCTAAATATCTGCAATCAGTTCCTATAACTGACAACAGATGGCAGTACATCGCCCATATAGTTCCAGTAACTGACAGCAGATGGCAAGACCATTGCATCGATATATTTAAAACACAAGACATGGCACGTTTTCACGTGACGGAAAATTATAAAGGTGGGGAATATTTAAGAAGGGAAATGTTGAGGAACATTAACCGACAGTTGAATGTGTAGGCTAGGTTGTTTATGTACCTTAATATTGCAATTTCTTCCCAATGCTTCGGTGGTCAAGTTATTAGCGTCCTACACTAAAAGTTATAATTATGCATCGTCGATATACTCTTAAATTATTAAAGAAAAAAGTAGTTTTCCAGGCACTCGCGCGTGTCCACAATTGCTTTCGCCATGAGAGACACTTGGCAAATATAATTCGTTTGAAGGGCTCCGACATCGTGGTCAATCAGCCCCGTGTACTTGGGTGTGTATGTGTGAAATTGTCTCTGATAACCTGTGTTATTGTGATGGCTGCATTACTGTGTGTATTTGTAATTAAGGTGGTAAATGACAAGGAGACGGCCAAGGCCTTAAGTTAGGAACCATCCCGGTATTTGCCTTAAGTGGAAGTGGGAAACCACGGAAAACCACATCCAAGATTGTCGAGGTGGGAATTAAACCTTCCTCTTCTTAGTTATACCTCAAGAGACTGAATGTGCCCCGTTTTTGCCCTCAGACCAGAATTAAATTTCTTGGCAGAGCAGGAAATGTAACCCGGGTCTCCGGGGCGATAGACAAGAATAGGTGGGCCTCCATGTGTTAATACGATTTTTGACATGCACGGGACATAGAATTCAAAAACTGCCTCCATAAGGGTGACTGTCGAAGTGAGTATTGAGTATAGGCCTATGGTCATTCCAGTAGTTGGCGAAGTGATTATATGTTCCCCTGCAAAATATACTGCCATAACCTATAACAGGTGATGGAAATTGCTTATTTACAGCAGTTTCGTACTGTTTATAACAAAATGAAGAACGTCATTCTGAGCTGCGTTTTCAAGCTATTGCAAAAAAATTCGCTGGCAGGAACAATTATAAGGAATTTATTTTAAGCGATCAGTCTCATCGCATTCTCCTCACCAACCAACTTGAGTATGACAGTCTCTGGACGGTCATGTTGAACTTCATTGTATAAGACAATTGTTTAATGATTATTTGTTTAGAGTACTGAGTCTAACTACGCAGTTGATTTCGGCAATGGAAGTATTATTTGCCATTTAATATTTAGCGGCTCCGTTATTGCAGGACACTATAGTGCTATCGAATAATACGAAGCCACATTTAAAATCCAATATAAATAGGCCATTTCAGAAACAATTCCAGATATTATGCAGTACAGTGTACTGTAAGGTCTTTGACGATCAAATGTAAACATTGCTCTACATTGTATTTCTCTTGCGTAAAATCTATGCGTGGTTACTTTAGTCTTTACTGTTGTGAGGGTAAAATTGATCTGCTGGAATATAAAATATTTGCCAAGCTGCAACAATGTAATGATATTAATTTAAAAGTCATTGAACTTATATCCAGTAGTTCAAACACATACATCAGCGTTAACAGATTGGATACTGAAGATGAAAGCCAGCTACTTCATATCCCTATTATTGAATTTTTCAATTCCTTGGAATTAAGTGATTCGCCTCCACATACTCCGAACGTTTGAGCCGTAGTTATGCTCCTTAGAAATCTGAACGTTTCCCAAGGACTCATATATGGTAATATATTAATTGTAAGAAATATGTAAGAAATTGCTTGGATTCGGATATAAAAGGTGCAGTAATATTAGGCAGAGAGCTCAAATCCTACGACTTGATTTAACACCTTCCGATAAAACACTTGCAGGTACAGTACATTTTCTTTTAATAGCCAACAATGTCCTATTCGCTCGGCCTACTTTATCACAATCAATCAAGCTCAAGGAGAAACTCTTGAACGTATTGGGCTATTTACCTCATCACGTTTTCAGTCATGACCAGCAGGATAGTGAAGGTACAAAAAAGGTCCTGTATGGGATGGTAAAGAATAAGAGGCGGAAAGATCCTACGGATTATGTTAGAATGGTGATCGAAAGGGGACAAGAGATAGAAAATAGGGAAGATCTGAAGAAAATGTGGAAAGAATATTTTGAAGAACTCCTGAACCAAAATGGAAACCACGGCGAGGAGGAAGAAATCGGGGAATAGGTACAGTAGATGAACTGCAAACAGAAAAGGACTTAACATGGAAAGAAGTGGAAGATGCAGTGAGGAAGATGAAAGGAGGGAAGGCACCGGGTGTGGATGAGTTGAGTGTGGAGATGGTGAGAGCAGCAGGAGAGGTGGGGATACAATGGTTGTACCGACTGATGAAGACAGCATGGAAGGAAAGGAAGACCCCAGAGGACTCGAAAAAGGGAATAATTATCCCGATCTTCAAGAAAGGTAGTAGAACAGAATGCAGAAACTATCGGGGAATAACACTGATGAGTCATTGTGCAAAGTTGTTTGAGAAAGTTTTGGAAAGGAGAATTAGGACAAAGATAGAAGGAGGGATGAGGGGAGAACAACATGGCTTCAGAGCAGGAAGGTCCACAGTGGATTTGATTTTTGCTCTAAGGCAGTTACAAGAACAGCACTATGAGTATGGAACAGATCTACTGATGGCCTTCCTGAACATTGAGAAAGCATATGAGTGTATGCAGAAACACAGTATGGAAGTCCCTGGAGGATAGAGAAATAGAAAAATGGACTATAAGGATGATAAAGGAGATGTACAAGGGAAGCGTGAGCTGTGTGAAAGTGGGAGGACAGAGATCAGACTGGTTGGAACAGAGAAACGGCCTGAAACAAGGAAGTGGACTGTCACCGTTACTTTTC
This sequence comes from Meconema thalassinum, assembly GCA_946902985.2. Classification (NCBI taxonomy): domain Eukaryota; kingdom Metazoa; phylum Arthropoda; class Insecta; order Orthoptera; family Tettigoniidae; genus Meconema; species Meconema thalassinum. The sequence goes on along the minus strand of OX336389.2, from coordinate 1,060,653,354 downwards.
ATTGTGGTGATGGATGCCATAATGACCCGAGTGGCACAAGTAATTGGGGAAGGAAAGATGAAAGCAATGGTGCTTGCAGATGAGTTGATGATTTGGGGAAACAAGGAGGAGGAGGTACAGGAACAGTTGGACGTGTGGGAAGGAATAATACAAGGTTATGGGATGAAATTTAGCATAAATAAGAGTGAGATGGTGATCACAACAAGGAAGAAGGAAAGAACCACAACAGGAATAACAATTGGTGGGGAACAGCTGAAGGAAGTGGAGAGTTTCAAGTATCTGGGAAGCCTGATGCAAGAGAATGGAAGAAACGATAGAGAAATAAATGAGCGGGGGAGACAGGCAGAAGCATTCCGGAGGAGTGTGAGAAGCATGTTATGGAGCAAGGATGTCCCTCAGAACAGCAAAAAGATCATATATCGGACGTACTATGTCCCTATCCTGACGTATGCCTCGGAGGCCTGGGTTATGAAAGGAAGGGAGAAGAGCAAAATACAGGCCAGTGAGATGAGGTTCTTGAGAAGCAGTATTGGAGCTACAAAGAGGGACAGAATAATAAATGAGAGGACCAGAGAATTAATGAAGGAGGAACCATTACAGGATGGTATAGAGAAATCTAGACTTAGATGGTTTGGACATGTAAAACGAATTGAGGAGAAGAGGATACCCAGGAGGATACACGAGACGAAGTGGGAAGGAAAGAGACCAAGAGCAAGACCGAGAGACAGGTGGCTGAAGGGGCTGGAAGAAAGCGTGAAGAAGAGAGGAGAAGACTGGACAAGGGTGGAGGCTGAGAGATGGTGGGAAGACAGAAGACGTTGGAGAGGCTTGTGTTCCAAACAGACCCGGCCAGTGGCTGGAAACTGTGCAAGATGATGATGACCTCATCACGTTTTCAGTCATGACCAGCAATATGTTGCAATGCTGAGAGTGCTATCTTTTGACGCCCTTAAAGTTGCAATAGTGCTAAAAAGTAATCGTACAAAGAATGTAACTTATATAAGAAGCTTCTTCAGTAATTTTGTTTTCCATTGTCCGTCATGTTTTGACGGGTTTCATCTAGTTGTACATTAAAACAGTAACGGTTTCGGTCGCATTGTGATCTTCCTCAGCGTAGTATAGGATAAGTAAATGTGCAATAACATACACTTAATAAAATTTTGCCATAACAGAGGATACTAAAAATATTTTTGTTCCAAAAGCTCACAAAGAAAAATTTCAAAAATCAGATCTGTTACAAAATGTGTTAAGAAAAACATGACAAAGTTTTGATAAAACAGCGTTGAATTGTGGATGTGAAAATAGATATGCTGAAAAAGTTAGGTTATAAATGTTGGTTGATATGTATTTCCCAGGTAGAGAAATATTGTAGAGAGAACGTTGGAAATAGGTGTAACGAAGTTGTTCGATTCTAGAGAATTCAACGTGGACCACGTTATTAAGTTTCTTGGCAACTATACCGTATAACCAATACATTTCATAACAACAGGGTAATAAATAGTTAATTATTAAAAAATAAAGTTAATAATTAATTGTATGACTTCGGCTACCCTGACGTAGTTATCGTGAGTTTGAGCCATTAAGGCATTCTACTCTCCAATGTGGATGTTCTGTTTAACGCTGGGTGAATTGTGGCTGAGATTCAATCACCAAATGTGATACGAGATGTCTTTTACGAACTGACATCTTACGACTTGTTGCGCCGTAGATTTTTGCCATTCATCAAAATCCGACTTGTTTTGGCCAGGAATCGAACCCGTGATCGTGGGACCCAGAGGTAGACACTCAGCCACTGCGGGGTTTATGAGCAAGATGTCCCAAGCCCCTCAAGAAAATTAATAATAACTCTATCACTAACCCATCGAGGAAGCATGTAGGAAACCTTTACCGAGTTTGATTGGTCTAGTGACTAGCATTCGTGGCTGTTGCCCTGTAGGTCCAGGTTCGATCCCCGGTTCAGCCAAGAAATATAATTCTGGTCTGAGGGCTCTAACTTGGTACACTCAGCCTCATGAGGCAAAACTGAAAACAGATGGGTTCGATATCTACTTCAGCCATCCTAAAGTCTGTTCGCCGAGTCCAGATAGTGGAAGTAAACACAGTTGTACACGTGCTTGCAGGGCTACCCTCAAGGGGTGCATAGAGCTGTGCCTGTTAAACGTACGCCAACTTCAGTGCTGTTGGTGTATTCCTTGGAATACACGTTCAGTTAGAGTTAGCTCTTGCTGCTCTTTGCTTTTTCTCCTTGGTTTCATTTATTTAATTTCCTTTCTTACAGACACCATCAGCGACCCTCTATATTCTATCTTTCTCAATCCATGTGCCTAAGTTGTTTTTTAAGTTTGTTCTAGATGTGCATCTTCTATGAAATCTACCTAGCGGCATCTCGCGGCAACCCGCCTTACGTTCTTCGGATTCCCTGAGAGGACTTTCATACCGCTCCAACAGGCGTCGTCCTCATCGCCAGCTATCATTTCCATGAAGACCACACTCCATGAAGAAATAATTTTACGTACAGAGTTTTTATTGTTCTTATGTTTCCTATTCTGCTATGTGTTCCTTTGTTCTCTACCCCCTCCTCCTTGCCCACCTAGCTCAATCGTGTGCTTCTCTACTCGTTCTCACTTCTTATCGAGTCGTCAACGTGTGAATTCGGCCTTTTTCAGAGGCTACCTCCTCTCAACCGAGGTACAAATTCAAATCGCCGCCATGTTGTGGTATTGGATGTAAGCTAACGGCTACCAGGAGCCATCAACCGTCAGCGGCTATGAAAAAGTTAAGTACAAATCTTCAATGATTTTAAACACCTTTTAATGTTTTTAATCCATGCTGAATGCTTTTAACAAAATTTTATAGACAGTGTGGGGAATTACGCACTATTGTGCAATAACCGTCTTCGTGGGATTTTCTTTGCCATGCTTTAGCTATCCAATCTTGCTTTAAAATATGAAATTTAGTACCTCTTGTACTAAATAAAGTGGATACCTTCCCTACCCCGCGGAATTTCTGCTAATACTCAGAGCTATCTATAAACTTAACTTTTTCCACCGTGGGATCCTTACCGCTCCATTTAACTGTCTACAGTTCTGGATTTTTCCTTTTAAAATAAACTCCAAACCGCCAAGAACTATGCTCAATACCGTCAAATTTCTGGAACCTCAAGTTAACTAGAACTATTAACTGCAATCCACAACTTTTCCAACGCAATAAACTTATTGAAGTCAAATTCAACTAAGTGTTCTCCATAAACTGCAATAACTTTCCAATTGTTCCATGAACTTTTAGTGCTGAAATAGTGAAATCTTCCAATCTATCAACAAACTTTAGTGCAAAACAGTGTCCGTTCAACTATCTACCGCGCCGCGTTCGATTGAGAGCAATAAAAATTGGCCAGAACTATAAATCCCTATCTCCCTTTTCCGAAATACATTTTACTAACAAATTTAACTATCTGGTTCTATTTCTACGAGGCCTAGCCCATAAAGGTGCCCTCCCATCTTTTTTTTAGTGTATGGCTCTTAGTGCCGGGAGTGTCCGTGGACATGTTCGGCTCGCCAGTTTTGTAGCTGCTTCGAGACGGACACCCAATGGGTGAGCTACAAGTACCGTGGGGGAGGAAGGTTGGAAAGGAAGGTCGAGGAGTTGGAAGGTAGCAGCTGTGGCCTATAGTTAGGGACCAACCCCGGCATTTGCCTGGAAGGAAAATGGGAAACCACAGAAGACCATCTTCAAGGTTGCCGGCGGGGGGATTCGAACCTCCTCGTCTCCCGGATGTGAGCGACTGCCAACAGTCATGCCGTAACGACCACGGCAAACTCACATCTTTGTTCTGTTTACCACTTACTCATTCTGAATAAACAAAATCGTGGCTAAAATCCACGTTTTAATATTTATTGTTGCCTGCTTCATTTACGAAGTAAGCGTTTTCTAATTGTTAAATTGTATAATCCAGGCTTCACAAAGTGTGACCTACTCCATTAGAATTTGTAATCCTTTAAATTCTGCTTAAATACTAGAGGTTATAGCAACCTCTTATTAATCTCTTTCTTTTAATCCTGTTTGCTCAGGAATTTATAGCCGTTTTGCTCAAAAAGGGGGCGTTTTTAATGTAATTGGTATCCAAACGACCAATACAAAGAAATATTAATCTAAAGTTTAATACATATACTAGTCTCTTTATATGCTTTAATTTCTCAATTGTAAGCACATCTTTTAAAATCCTTGTGAGATTTTAGTGCTTGTAATAGGTTCGAAACCTGTACATTATTTAACATTGTTTGCGCATTGTAAACCTCTTATTATTAGGTCTAAGACCTTGAAATCTTACAAATAGCTAACTTGATACTTTCAACTCAAAATAAGATACTAAATCTAACAAATTGTTAATTTTTTAAATTCTATCAACTGTTAAATAAATAATTTATTGTTTTGTTGCTACCTCTATTACTAGAATCACGGTTAGGCAGGACCTTCTATTCCCTGATTCTTCTCCGAAAATCATTTCATCTTTCAAAATAAGAAAGGCACTCACTGAATCAATAAAAACTTTACCCCTTGTTGCGTATAAACCAAAACTTCAAATAACAACATTTATAAAGTTTCTTTAAGCTATCTTGGCTAATTCTAGTAAACCATTGAGGCAAGTATAGCTTGCTCTGCCAGCTTCCTACTTGTAGAGATTTTCTCTCTGACTTGTGGTTCACTTTCAAAATTTTGGTTTTGTTTAAGTTACGCCCGAGGTTTTCCTCTGTTCTAAACTTTTAGTCAGCACCCTGCTGGGTACGAGTTTAGCCTGCTTTGGATGCAACAATTGGTACTTTCTTGAAGTTTCCATTAATAATAATAAAAAGGATTGCTAAAAGCAATAAAGTTGCTTTATCGCTTCCCACTCTGGGGGCATTCGGCCGTTCTGTCAGAGATCCAACAGTGTCTAGAAACAAAATTATCACGACAAATTCAAATGCTTCTAGCATTTCAGAAGGCTTTCTAAAATCTTAACCTTTTGAAGTAAAAGTGTCTAGGTCCTTTCCTTTTGGCATACCTGGCCTTGCTAGAGTATCACACTTCCCCCTATGGTACCGGAAAATCGGCTTGGGAGGGAAAGAGCACTTAGCGATTGCTCGCAGGCGACCCCAGCTCCCGCAGCACTCCCCGTTAGCCGTAGACAGGTCTCCACACATTTTACGTATTTCACTAGCTTTGTGAAGTGGAACCTTTCGCTAAATCCGTATTTTCTTTCTGTTTTGTGTTGGATTCTCTTCCTCTCTACCGATACTTGTTTCCACTCCTAAACCCACCTCCCTTTCTTTCTCATCATCTTCCCTTTGGTAGGGTTAGCACTCAGTGATAACCTACCGGCTGTGTATAGCCTACATGTGAAGCGGGCTGACTTATCGGTTACATGCTACAGCGCGGTTTATTTATTGTTCGTTTATGTACTTATTTAATTAATTCATTCATTCATTCTTAACTGCTTATGATAGGCAAAAGTATACAGTGCAGCACAGCACTAACAAAAAGTGCAGCAAGTCTTGTCTTTTCTAGGACTACGGCATGACTAATGATCTCGGAACATCTTGACTACCTCTGTCCGGCAGAGCCGATGACGTGAACTGGGCGTGTCTCCCTGTCCAGGGAGTCATGTGACTACGTGCAAGTATTTACGCGCACTATGTCGACTCGGCGAACAGACTTTAGAAGCCGGGACGGTTTTTAATGTAAGACACGACTGCCTCTTTCCCATCCTCACTTGAATTTCAAATATACACACTAATACAGTCATCTCAATGACACAGGTTATCAGACAAAATTGTACACACACCCATGTACACGGGGTTAAATGACCACGATCTCCAAGCCCCTCAAAAGAAAGAGCAAAGATTCTCTAACTCAGCAACCTTCAGTGTTCCAGAAGTAGAACACCATTCTTTTCGCACTTGTTTACCAGCCCCATGTTGCTACAGAGGAGACCCAGCAGCTGTTAGCGTACTAACCGGTGGTCTGTTTAACATGGGTCGTTAACTGCCGTTTAGAGCTGTTAGTGAAATTGGATGGGCAGTTCGCCATGTTATGGGCCACTATTGAGACCTGACTTCAAAGTAGACAATGGCAATAGCACCATAAATTATCTGGCATTAAAATACACACAGCAAACAACAATATAGAGCTCGTTGGGTGGGTATCGGTATCGTGAATGCATAAAGAACAATAATGACTTACTTTCAGTTTAATAGACCCAGCCTACAACCAACCAAGAGTGATTAAATGAATTAAAATTGCCAGAATGTAATGTTGGTGTTGATTCTTTAGGGGTTAAGTGACATCGTGGTCATATAGCCCCGTGTTCTTGGGTATGTGTAGATTTTTCCTGATAACCTGTGTCATTGTGATGTACTAGTGTGTGTATTTTTGTAAATGAGGTAGGATTACGGTAGGAAGTGGCCGTGGCCTTATGTTAGGTACCTTCCGGCATTTGTCTGGTGTGGGAAACCGCGGAAAACCACGTCCAGGATGACTGAAGTAGGAATCGAACACTCCACTCCTCAGTTTTGTCTCATGAGGTTGAGTGAATCCTGTTTCAGCCCTCAGACCAAAATTAAATTTCTTAGCAGAGCCGGGAATCGAACCCGGACTGCAGAGGTGACAACCAAGAATGCTAGCAACAACGCAACGAGGTGGACTCCAACAAGTTACTACGACGCTAGGCCATGGACTGGGAAGGCCAGTGGGTTCGAACCCCACTGTCAGCCGTCCTTAAAATGGTTATCTATTTTCAGCTCCAGGCAAATACTGCGCCTTTTAATAGGCCACGGATACGTCCTTCCAACTCCCCGCCCATTTTCATCCATCTTCATTCATGTATTCCATCTCTCATTAACTCCTCTCTAGTTGGCGTCAGGAGGGACACACAGCCGTAGAAACTGTTGCCACATCGAAACTCATAGCATCTCATCCCCGACTTAGTAACAAGCGATATTAGGCCAAATAAGAGGAAAGAAAAGAGAATTGTCGACAATGATGTCTATGAAATTAACTAGTAAATGACTTTTTTTTTTTAGCGTATGGCTTTTAGTGCCGGGAGTGTCCGAGGACATGTTCGGCTCGCCAGTTTTGTAGCTGCTTCGAGACGGACACCCAATGGGTGAGCTACAAGTACCGTTGGGGAGGGAAGGAGGGAAGTTGGAATGTAAGGACGAGGAGTTGGAAGGTAGCGGCTGTAGCCTATAGTTAGGGACCAACCCCGGCATTTGCCTGGAAGGAAGATGGGAAACCACAGAAGACCATCTTCAAGGTTGCCGGCGGGGGGATTCGAACCTCCTCGCCTCCCGGATGCGAGCGACTGCCATCAGTCATGCCGTAACCACCACGGCTAACTCACCCGGTAGTAAATGACTAATTCGATTGGACAAAATGACAGTTCCAAAGATACTGTTGCTCCGTGGCGTAGCCGTGCTCATTAATTCATACACCACGACCTCGAGGGCAGCTGTAGCAACTCTGGAGATCAGCGGTTCTAAAACCCGGCTGTCCTGAGTGTGGTTTTCCCTGTTTCTTAGCCGATTTCATTTATGAAACAAGATGTTCAGTAAAGAACATTTAGCCTACTTTCTCCTAAATGCATGGGTAAAGTTATAACTCATTGTCCTTTTCAAGGAGTATATTTCAATGTTGGTTGTAGTAGCTTGTTGAAATGCAACGTGCTATACGGATATTATACGTTGATTGATTGAATCAGGCAAAATTCAACACTCGCCCAAGTACACGGCCCTAATGACCATGATGTCCATCATCTCAAATGGAACAACAGTCACAACAGCTTCCTACCCAAATCCTTCCTCGTATAAAAGTACACACACAAATAAGCCTACAAACATCACAGTGACACATGTTGACAGACATCTTCTACACACACCCAAGTAAGCGGGGCTACAAGACCATGATGCCACAAAACACCTAAAGAATCAACAACAACAACAACAACAACAATATACTCTACCGCGCATCAAGGTCAACGAATTTTAAATTTTAATCGCTGTAGTTGAGTGTTGAAATGTGTGGTGTTATAATTAAATATATATATATATATATATAATATTTTCGATTGCAGATACACACTATCTATGATTAGATTAGATTAGATTTTTATTAATCCATTTGATCAATTACATGTATACAATACATTTTTGATATAAGACACGTCAGTAATTACGTCTATAAAATAAAAGAACTTACAGGTATATTACTAATACAATAGCTATTTATAATTTATTATACTAACAGATCTTAAGAGATACAATCTTATTGGACAACTATTTACACCTTGTGAACCCTTAATAAGCTACGCATATTAATGATTCTAATTATTCATTTCATTATATTCTGATTTTACTGCCAGAATCATACAGGAAGGCCAGACTGGATTGCGAAATGTCAAGCTTATTTGGAGACAGTACGTTTGAACGTGCCCAGTCCTGAAACAAAGGAGTGACGAGATCGGAATGTTTGACAGACACTTTATCAGACAAAGGTGTGTTGGGGTCCTGACTCATTTCAGACCGTAATTTCTTTGTCACCCTAACGTTACGAGTAAGATAGTTGCTGGATGAGAGAGATGAGAGGAACTTTCAACCAATCATAGGACAGAGGCTTCTGTTCTAAACTGCGATATTGACGTCATGAACTACCAATCAGTGAGGGTCACCAATTTTAGCGCCAAGGGAGCGTCTGACGCCGGCTTGAAGTTGAAAGCGGGAAAGATTGGATTAACGAAATCTATGATCGATTCCAGAGCACGATAGCCCCATTGTGACCTGTATAATTTTTCAAACTGTTTGATACCTGTTGCATGCCAATAGTCGCATTATTATAGAAGTTAGTGATAGATTTCCCTCTCCCTCCGTCTTTTTGCCATATTCACATAAATACTGTCGTCTGAGTGACGAGGAGGTTGATTCTTGGTGACACCGTGAGGTGATCACTTATTCTTTTCCATACCGTGAAGATATACTGTGTTAAATTTATCAGAGATAGGGTCATTATTGAAAACATTATAATAAAGTTGTGTGCGCACAGCTGAGTGTGAAATTTGTGTATCGGTAAGATTTTAGTAGTCTCCCACGACTACAACTATTAGGGAAAGTCTACGTTTAATTTTGCACTAGACAAATGGTGAATAAAGTAACTATTGGCAAAATTTAGATAGAAAATTACGTGTGACTATAAATAACATTTTATTTTTATTTTTATTCAACGTCAAGATGGAACTCCAGACCCAGAGAAAGACATCGAACCAACGTTTCTACGGCTCCATGTGGTCTGAGATGAGCTAAACACTTTGGAGAGAGAATGTCAGGCGATGTTCGATGAGACGACGCAGAAAGAGGAATGAGTACTAAATAATTTAATTATTTGACAAACTGGTTATGGTTTTGTGGGAACATATTATTTTGTGTAAATATTTTATTTTATTTTTGTCTTCGTGTTTTATTGTAGTTGGTTTGTGGTACTGACACACTTTAGTTTAGTTCATGAGCAACGTGGCATGTATTCTATCTGTATGAAGATTATTTTTTTGTTGATGTCAAGTACACGGGGCAAGCGTACTCGAGTGCGTATCGCTACCGTAAAATGCGCGGCTAAGCGACGCAAATTGGGAACCGATATCATAACAGAAGCGAAACTGAATTAACTAGAGTAGATAATAGATTTGGTGGGAAATCTTTTTATTGTATAGATTTTTATTGTTACACAGGCTTGTGTGTTAATTGCCGTTTGTTGCATTTTTGTTAAGTGAGGGGTCATTTGCCCAATGACTTTATTTGTTGATGAAGTTTCCCTTTTAGTGTCTTGGTACACAAAATCTATGATATTTGATTGGAGTGTCGGCCCGTGGTAGATTTGTGTTGTGTTCTGCCCTAAATGCTTTGTTGAGTCTGCAAATATGTGTTTTATGGGATAGGAGTTTTCGGGAACCCTGGTTTCTGTCTGAAGCTTTGGCCAGGTTAAGCATTTAATCCTTGCGAGGAAAATGTTGGAATCCCCTTCTACGATGTTCTTGCAATTCTTTGGAATTGACAAGAAGTGTGTGAATTTATATGTCGCGATTAACAGGTGGCGTAACGGGACTGTCTAGTCTCTTGTTATAAATAGCATGACTCAAAGCTTCGACAAGGAGGGCTGGTTTTGAACACAGACGCTAATGAGTGGTAAGTGAAGGTATTTCTACGCGGCGCACTCCATCAGATAAGGAGCAAGCTGTGCTCATTAGTATTCACGGACCAGGTCTCCGTTCTTCGTAAATGTTTATCTTATATTAAAATAAAGCCTGTTTAATGATAAAAGAATTGTAATCGGTAAATGGGTGCTGTTCGCGTTTTGATTGATCGAGTCCCAGCGTGTTAGCTTATCCATGCTTTTATTTCATGTAAATATCATCGGGTTTTAGGCATCTTATTTTTTTGTTTAATTATTGTCATGTTCATTGACCTCGGGTGGTCTCGATGTTCGGTCACGTTGTTGTCATGTATGTGTTGAGCAATATGAGCCATTGGGCAAGCTTCTGTTTTGCTGGGAGTTTCCTGACTCACTGCGATCTCGATGGAGATCAATTAGTTTATAAATTTTAAATGGTTGCGTGTGTCAGTAAAATTTTAATTGTTGGTATGTTATTCTACGAGTGTGTCCCATAAAGCCATAATAATGGTTTGCAGTATGGGGGTTTGCAAGCATATTGGCTGTTCCATCTGTGAGCAAATCTCCATCAAAAGTACTTATTTCTTCTCTAGCGTAGTTATACGCGTGCATACATATTAATCAGACAAGTGGAATTTGATCCACAATTTTATATCTTTGGAGTGGACCTTTCTAGGCCACTCAGATCTGTGTAAATTATTGTACTGTGGGAGTAAAGTTCAGGGTGGACTTTGTTTATATTATTTTTTTAAGTTTTGTTGTTTTTATTCAGTTATTAAATGGTGGTAATTTTATTTGTTTTTCACTCATTTCTTAGTTTATAGTTTTGTATATGGTCCTTGTATTTGTAAGCAGCCGTCTGGTATTTGAGCTCTAGTGAAAGCATATCCGGACTGAACGCTCCCCGAAGTTTGATTCTCGTATATACGACGCTGTTATATACAAGGGCACATAGGCAACGCTGGCGCCCAACGTGGGGCATTTCACTGTTTTAGGCTTTTCTAGCGCATTTTTTGATAACTGACACGCCACAAGTGGAGGCAGAATGTGACAGTATTTGAATCACCGAATGTGATAATTTTAAGTAACGTAGTTATGGCGAAGGTATTACCGCCAAGTGAGTGAATTATACAGTAAGATCAGGAGTTGCAAATGTAAAATACAGTACACGTTTTTGTTTCTTGCATTAATTGTAAAGATAATATCGTGAGACTGGGCGCCCATATTATTGATAAAAATTAGCTTTGCATAGAAAGACAACTCCATGAATGTAATAGGAAGGCGTGTAGCTTTTCCAAGGCAATTAATACTTGATTAATTAGTCTGTTCTTGTAGCGTTTTGTAAGGCTAGCATTTAATAACTGAATGTGTGGGTTAAGTTTTAAATTATGTAAAATGAAGGATACTCAGGGATGCTATTGGATTAATGGGATTGTGTTTATAAATTTAAACGAACTGAGTATGTGTAAATTGATATAAATGTGTGTTAATATGTATGCACGTATCGGAGAACATCGCCAATTGGCATTTTCTCTATTTTCTCAAGTGTATTGTGGTGATGGCTTCTTTAGACGAAATAAGACAGGTTGTAGAGAGCGCTGCGGCACGCACTCAGCAGCAAATGGTGTTGTTACGGCAGGAGATGACAGCGGAATTAATAGCACAGAGTGAAACATTTAAGGCACAAATAGACAGTAGCAGGGCTGAACAATCAGCGGAATTAATAGCACAGAGTGAAACATTTAAGGCACAAATAGACAGTAGTAGGGTTGAACAGTCAGCGGTGATCAAAGCCCAAATTAATGAATCTATTGGCACACAATTAGCGCTTCAAAATGAATCTATTAATACACAATTAGCGCTTCAAAATGACAGTATTAATACACAATTAGATCTACAAAATGATAATATTAATTCTCAATTGACACAACAAAGTGAATCAATAAACTCTCAAATAGACGCGCAAAACAGTCGTAACACTGAGCAACTCGATAATGTAGTGGTTGAAATGAAAGAACATACAAGGAAACAGCTTATACTACTCGCCTTAGATGTAAGTAAGAACAATGAGAAGCAGGTTAAACAGATAAAACAACTTGAGGATCAGTTTAACGCTAAACTTAATAACTTAGACGATACAGTTCTGGCAAAATTGGCACAGATTGAATTGGCATGCACAACTAAAAATAGCGAAATTATAACTGCACAGGACAGGTTACAAAACAGATTTAATAAAGTGGAGAAAATAACCGTAGTTATACAGGAACAGATAAAGGCGGTAGATGAAAACGTGACCGGCCTTATAAAAGACATAGACCGTCTCGAAAACCAATCAACAGATCGCTGGAAAAATGCAGAAGTAGACCGGGAGGGATTAAAAGCCACTATTGAAGAAAACAATGTACGCATGGAGGATCGCTTGGAACGGATCGAAGTGAGCCAGGACACTAATAATCTGAAGATAGAAAACGTTAGAAAGGATTGGCAAAAATTATGTAAGGACTCCAAGGAAGAAAGGTTGGCGGTAATTAAGAAGCTGGGGGAGAACCACACACGGATACAGACGTTAGAAGATGAGATAAAAGCAAAATTTAAACAACAAGGTGACAGGCTGATAAAAGCAGAATTATTTTCTATGGAACATAATGCAGGGTCATTAGGCGTGAAGGGGAGAGATGGAGACAGAGATAGCCCGGGGGCGACTCATTCAACTGGTAGTCAGGTTGACACGGAAAGTCCAACTGCTCGGAACACGGAAGAATTTCGTAATCACATAGGGAGAAGTTCTACACCACATGACGGTAATCAGCACCCTCAACTTGTACAAATCATCCGTTCTAATGAATTCAAACCGGCTAAGTTTATGGAAAATTCTGGAGTCACACCCAAGGCATTCTTGCGGGAAGTCGAGCATTATTATAATGATAATGATATAGCTCCCGCCCGGCAACTGCGCATGATGGAAAAATGTTTAACTGGAAATGTTTTAACGTGGTACTTGAGCTTCAAATACACGTTTGAAAGCGTAGATGCATTCAAGCATGCTTTCCTTCGAAAATATTGGTCGTCTTCATATCAACAGGGGTTAAGAATGGAATTGTACTCCAGAAAGTACCAATCTACTCAGCAAACTAAGTATTCAGATTTTTTTTCATCACAGCTCCTTAAATTTAAAGATCTGGATAATCCTTTAAGTGAGGCCGAGCTAGTCATGACTATCGGACGCCAGCTTCCCGTTAACGTTCAGCAGGTATTGGTCGCAGCTAACGTTTCAGACGCGGTACACGCTGAACAGATCCTGCGCCAGATAGATGAAACCACGTCCCACTTACACAATAGAGTTGGAAGACAGGTCGAAATGGTAAATACAACCGAGGTGATTAAGCCGAGCCAGGTAAAAACTAGATCCCAGGCTACCAATACAAATACAAACATTTCAACACCCGTGAGAGGTCAGGATGATGTCGAGAAAAGACAGCGCCAACATTACGATAACAACCGTAATAACAACAGACAGTTCCAAGGACAGAATAGATTCCAACAACGAGGATTTCAACAATGGAGGGACAATCGGAGACAAGATGTACCATACAGGAGATGGGGAGATCGGAATGAAAATCAGAGATGGCACGACCGCAGATTTCAGAATCGTGAGGACCCTAGAAGCTACCGAGACGACTGGAACGATAGGCATTCTCAATCGCAGAAATACTTAGAGGAAGTTCATGTAAACGAGGGAAATGAACAAGGACGTTGGAAACAGGCAATTGACAAGCGGAAAAATCCCGACACCTACAATGAGGAAGGAAGAACAAATCAAGGGTTTGAAGCCATGCACATAGAGACGCAGAGATACTTGGATCAGCTGCATGGAGAACAAGCACATAGCGAAGCCAGCAAGGAAGACGAACAAAGATTAGCGGCACAGGGCATTAGAGAACGCAGCCCGGTGGGGAAGAGAAACACCGGTGCGATCCGAAAAACTGGTAACTACTAAAGGAAGCAGATGGCAACACGCGGGAGAGAGGAAGAGGACGGCAGCATGGAGGAGTGAAAACCGTTCAGCATCGTGAGGAATCTTGGAAGTAATGCAGCGATTTAAATACGTGATCGTCCAACATCATGCAAGTGAACGGGGGGCAAGCAGAAGCCAGCACGACATCGAGGAAGTGATTAGCGTCTGGCCTGTTTACATCTTGAAGCAAGCAGAGTTGACAGGTATGTCGACAGACGAGCAACAGAGAGGGGAATAGTCTTCAAGCAACAATTAGCCCCAGGCGAAGCGCTGGGCAAGTGAGCAGCAGACTGGTATTGTCCTAATGACTGGGCGAGAATGTAAACATTGGAACGAGGAAAACACTTGTCAACTAGCAGAGGCGGACTGACTGAGCACTTTGAAGGGAGGCTAACACAGTATCTGCACCATGTGACTTAGGGAAAAAAATCGACTTTATCTCTAAGTTCGATTTTTTCCAACTAAGGGAGTTGTGAACCCTTAATAAGCTACGCATATTAATGATTCTAATTATTCATTTCATTATATTCTGATTTTACTGCCAGAATCATACAGGAAGGCCAGACTGGATTGCGAAATGTCAAGCTTATTTGGAGACAGTACGTTTGAACGTGCCCAGTCCTGAAACAAAGGAGTGACGAGATCGGAATGTTTGACAGACACTTTATCAGACAAAGGTGTGTTAGGGTCCTGACTCATTTCAGACCGTAATTTCTTTGTCACCCTAGCGTTACGAGTAAGATAGTTGCTGGATGAGAGAGATGAGAGGAACATTCAACCAATCATAGGACAGAGGCTTCTGTTCTAAACTGCGATATTGACGTCATGAACTACCAATCAGAGAGGGTCACCAATTTTAGCGCCAAGGGAGCGTCTGACGCCGGCTTGAAGTTGAAAGCGGGAAAGATTGGATTAACGAAATCTATGATCGATTCCAGAGCACGATAGCCCCATTGTGACCTGTATAATTTTTCAAACTGTTTGATACCTGTTGCATGCCAATAGTCGCATTATTATAGAAGTTAGTGATAGATTTCCCTCTCCCTCCGTCTTTTTGCCATATTCACATAAATACTGTCGTCTGAGTGACGAGGAGGTTGATTCTTGGTGACACCGTGAGGTGATCACTTATTCTTTTCCATACCGTGAAGATATACTGTGTTAAATTTATCAGAGATAGGGTCATTATTGAAAACATTATAATAAAGTTGTGTGCGCACAGCTGAGTGTGAAATTTGTGTATCGGTAAGATTTTAGTAGTCTCCCACGACTACAACTATTAGGGAAAGTCTACGTTTAATTTTGCACTAGACAAATGCTGAATAAAGTAACTATTGGCAAAATTTAGATAGAAAATTACGTGTGACTATAAATAACATTTTATTTTTATTTTTATTCAACGTCAAGATGGAACTCCAGACCCAGAGAAAGACATCGAACCAACGTTTCTACGGCTCCATGTGGTCTGAGATGAGCTAAACACTTTGGAGAGAGAATGTCAGGCGATGTTCGATGAGACGACGCAGAAAGAGGAATGAGTACTAAATAATTTAATTATTTGACAAACTGGTTATGGTTTTGTGGGAACATATTATTTTGTGTAAATATTTTATTTTATTTTTGTCTTCGTGTTTTATTGTAGTTGGTTTGTGGTACTGACACACTTTAGTTTAGTTCATGAGCAACGTGGCATGTATTCTATCTGTATGAAGATTATTTTTTTGTTGATGTCAAGTACACGGGGCAAGCGTACTCGAGTGCGTATCGCTACCGTAAAATGCGCGGCTAGGCGACGCAAATTGGGAACCGATATCATAACAGAAGCGAAACTGAATTAACTAGAGTAGATAATAGATTTGGTGGGAAATCTTTTTATTGTATAGATTTTTATTGTTACACAGGCTTGTGTGTTAATTGCCGTTTGTTGCATTTTTGTTAAGTGAGGGGTCATTTGCCCAATGACTTTATTTGTTGATGAAGTTTCCCTTTTAGTGTCTTGGTACACAAAATCTATGATATTTGATTGGAGTGTCGGCCCGTGGTAGATTTGTGTTGTGTTCTGCCCTAAATGCTTTGTTGAGTCTGCAAATATGTGTTTTATGGGATAGGAGTTTTCGGGAACCCTGGTTTCTGTCTGAAGCTTTGGCCAGGTTAAGCATTTAATCCTTGCGAGGAAAATGTTGGAATCCCCTTCTACGATGTTCTTGCAATTCTTTGGAATTGACAAGAAGTGTGTGAATTTATATGTCGCGATTAACAGGTGGCGTAACGGGACTGTCTAGTCTCTTGTTATAAATAGCATGACTCAAAGCTTCGACAAGGAGGGCTGGTTTTGAACACAGACGCTAATGAGTGGTAAGTGAAGGTATTTCTACGCTGCGCACTCCATCAGATAAGGAGCAAGCTGTGCTCATTAGTATTCACGGACCAGGTCTCCGTTCTTCGTAAATGTTTATCTTATATTAAAATAAAGCCTGTTTAATGATAAAAGAATTGTAATCGGTAAATGGGTGCTGTTCGCGTTTTGATTGATCGAGTCCCAGCGTGTTAGCTTATCCATGCTTTTATTTCATGTAAATATCATCGGGTTTTAGGCATCTTATTTTTTTGTTTAATTATTGTCATGTTCATTGACCTCGGGTGGTCTCGATGTTCGGTCACGTTGTTGTCATGTATGTGTTGAGCAATATGAGCCATTGGGCAAGCTTCTGTTTTGCTGGGAGTTTCCTGACTCACTGCGATCTCGATGGAGATCAATTAGTTTATAAATTTTAAATGGTTGCGTGTGTCAGTAAAATTTTAATTGTTGGTATGTTATTCTACGAGTGTGTCCCATAAAGCCATAATAATGGTTTGCAGTATGGGGGTTTGCAAGCATATTGGCTGTTCCATCTGTGAGCAAATCTCCATCAAAAGTACTTATTTCTTCTCTAGCGTAGTTATACGCGTGCATACATATTAATCAGACAAGTGGAATTTGATCCACAATTTTATTTCTTTGGAGTGGACCTTTCTAGGCCACTCAGATCTGTGTAAATTATTGTACTGTGGGAGTAAAGTTCAGGGTGGACTTTGTTTATATTATTTTTTTATGTTTTGTTGTTTTTATTCAGTTATTAAATGGTGGTAATTTTATTTGTTTTTCACTCATTTCTTAGTTTATAGTTTTGCATATGGTCCTTGTATTTGTAAGCAGCCGTCTGGTATTTGAGCTCTAGTGAAAGCATATCCGGACTGAACGCTCCCCGAAGTTTGATTCTCTTATATACGACGCTGTTATATACAAGGGCACAATAAATACGCCAACTTACAGCTAGGTATTACAGTTAAAATAGAAAAGTGAAATATAATTATAGATTTCATCGTTTCTATACACTAAGATATTCAACTACAGAGTAAAAATAATGGCACTGCAGATAAGCTTTCAACATTCTTTCAAAGGTTTTTATTTTGGGGGCAAATTTTATATACTGCTGTAGTGTATTGTATATATATTTTTGATATATGCTTGTGTGTGTGTGTGTGTGTGTGTGTGTGTGTGTGTGTGTGTGTGTGTGTGTGTGTGTGTGTGTGTGTGTGTGTGTGTGTGTGTGTGTGTGTGTGTGTGTGTGTGTGTGTGTGTGTGAAATATGAATGTAATGATTTTGTCTTGTGTTATGCCTATGAACATCATTGTTTGTTTTAAGAAAAACGTCTTTCTTCATTAAATTCGTTTTAAAAAACACAATACTTTCAAAGATATGAATGCAGGGCAGTGGGAGAATGTTTAACTCTTTAAACAGAGGTCTGCATGATTCTCTAGTTTTTACATTTGCTATAATTCTAATCGCCCTCTTTTGTATCCTAAACGTGCTTAGTACATCTGGTGACATAACCAAAAATATGGCCCCATATCTTGTATGAATGGAAATATGCAAAATAAGTATTTCTTAATGTGTGCATGCTTGTGCAAGTTTTCAAAATACGTAACGCAAAGCACATCGAGTTCAGTTTAGTATTCAGATATTGTATAAGTTTATTTCATTTCAAGTCATGTTGTATCCATAGTCCTAAAAACTTTGTTTCTAACTTATTTTCAATTTGATGACCATTTAATGTTAGATTGGGCTTCGCAGGATTCCTATTCTGTATAGTGTGGAAATTTAGAGATACTGTGTTTTTATAGTTTATTATGAGGCGTATGGTCTTGTGACCATTTGGTTAACTCTTCCGCAACGGAGTCAGCAGACTGCTGTAAGACCTGCTTAGTTTCACCTTTTATTACGAGTGTTGAATCGTCCGCAAACAAAAATTCCTTATGACAACGAACGTTCTGTGTTATATCATTGATATATAGAAGAAAGAGTAGTGGGCCCAAAACCGATCCCTGGAGTACTCCAAATTTAATAATTCCCTCATTGGACAATGTTTCATTAAGTAATTTGGTTCCATCATCCTTGTGTCTCAAGCTTACTATTTGTTTACGACTTGTTAAGTAAGACTCTATCCATTTATTAGCTAGACCTCTAATACCATATTGATTTAGTTTTGAAAGGAGGATTTTATGGTCAACAACATCAAATGCTTTCGATAAATTCAAGAATAGGCCAGTTACATGTTCCTTATAGTCAATTAATTTCAGTATACTATTACTACATTCATAAATTGCTGTCAGTGTAGATCTTTCCATTCTGAATCCTTGTTGTGAGTTTGATAGTATTTCATGTTTTTCTATAAAACTTATCAGTCTCTTATACATGATCTTTTCCACGATTTTTGCAATACCTGTTGGTAAGGTAATAGGACGATAGTTATCTAATTCATCTTTTGAACCGTTTTTGTGCACTGGAATTACTTATGATAACTTCAAAATATCCGGGTAGTTCCTGAGAGAATTGAACCGTTTATTAAGTGCGTAAGTGGATTTATTATATTTTCTGCACATTTCTTTAAAATTGCATCAGGGATGCCATCCAGCACAGAATGTATTTTTAGCTCTTTTATAACTATTCTTACCTCTTCACTTGTGACATGATTTATAAATAAAGAATCACTGCATATACATATATATATATTATATTATTAGAATTTAGTGTATTTACCTGTGATTTACTTAATATTTTTTGTGGAATTTCCAGAAAATAGTCATTAAAAGTGTTTGCTATTTCCTCTGGATTATTAATCACTTTACTATTGCTGGTCAGTGTAATGTTCATTTTTATTTTAGCAGATTTTCCTGTTTCTTTCTTTATCACGGACCACATAGCCCTGTTTTTATTAGATGATTGGGAAATAAAATTATCATTATGCATTTTCTTTGCTAGTCGTATTACCTTATTTAATATGTTAGTGTATTTTTTGTAGTATAAATTGAATTCAGATGTTGTGTGGTATTGTTTATATAATTTGTGTAGAAATTTCTTTCTTTGACATGAATTTCTAATCCCTGTTGTTATCCAATTGCTAGTTTTGTTATTTTGAATAGTTCTTTGTTTAAAGGGGAATGCTGTTTCAAAATAGTGTTTTATGGTACTGTTAAATGCATTAAATTTATCATTTACATTTTCTAGTTTATAAATGTCTGACCATGTCATTGAAATATGTAACATTTGTTTCAGTGAATGACCTGCACTTTGATTTTATTCTATTATCATTATTATTGATTGTTTCGGGTACTTCAAAACTCAGTATTTGTCCATGGTGGTCACTAAAACCCGGACAATAGACTTCTATTGAATGGTGATATTTATCTGTATTTATAAAAATTTGATCAGGAATGGTTTTACTAAATTTTGTTATTCTTGTTGGGGTATTTACTGTAGGTTTCAGTCCATAGGAAATTAGTAACTGTGTTAATAATTCACAATTTCTATCACATTTTAAGAAATCCACATTTACATCCCCATAGATTATTATATCGAAATTTACTTTGCTCATGTTATTGAGTAGCAATTCTAATTTGTCTATAAATAAACGAAAATTTCCTGACGGAGAACGGCATACGCATACAATTATTATTATCTTAAACTGCTGTATTTTTATGGCAGAGAATTCAAAATCCCGTTCCATAATTAGATAATCAAAAGATGTTAACTGTTCATGATCTAAATTATTTATTAAGAAGATACAAGTACCACCATGGCTAATATTAGATCTAGAGTATTTACCAACTAGTATAAACCCTGGGAATTGAATTAATTCGATTTGTTCCTCTTTCAGCCAATGTTCTGAAATACATAGTGCTGAGATGTCTTTAAGTTCATTTTTAAGCATTAGATTTATGTACCGGTAATCCATTTTATTATAGAGAGACTGAACATGCTTAACATTATAACGTTTGAGTAGTTATATATCAATAAATACAAAAAAAAAGGAAAAGTGTTTGAACCTGCTGGGATTTGATCCACGAACTTCCAGACTATGAGTCCTGGTCACTATCACTACGCCACAGATGCCGTACACCAATACTTGGTTAACAACTGGTTTAGTATAAATCCATGATATTATGCCTTGCAATCAACGATTAGCGTTTTCTGCCGTTTCCTTAAACCATGTGATACTTAATATATATTATTTTGTTCAGTACATTACTAAAAGGATATTAACTTACAAAGTTACGGAAATATATGAATTCACGAGCAATTAGCGGCCATTTTCACCCAACGGGATGGCACGGACAAGCACGACATGGCACGGTCTGCCTGAACTGTCAGTCACTACTGCGCTTAAATATTCTATTTTAAAATGGTAATATCCTACCGGTCACCTCCTTGAGGACAGTTTAAACCTCCCTATGAACGATGAGCGTATTTGGTAAGGCCAGGCCTTGTTGAATCGTAAATTACGTTTTTTTTTTTTTTTTTTTTTTTTTTTTGTAGCCTCCTGAGAGGCCGAGTGCAGGTCTTTCTAGTCGACGCCCGTGGGCGACCTACGCGTCGGGATGAGAGATGGAATGGATGAAGATGAATGAAACTGGGCAAGGATGTGGAAGGAAGCGGCCATGGCCTGTCCGAAGGTACTGTCCCAGCATTTGCCTGGTGTTGAAAATGGGAAACCACGGAAAACCATTTCAAGGACAGCCGACGGTGGGGCTCGAACCCACGCGTCTACCGAGTCAGCAGAGAGCTTGGCCCCTTGACCTAACGCAGCGCTTTAGCCCGCGTAGCCACTACTGTGTAAATTACGGTTAGGCTATAATACTGTACTTGTATGATTCATACATCCGCCATCTTGAAATTATTTGTAGTTTGGTCAAACGACGCTTCCCACATGAAGGTATTTGGTAGAGATCAGATGATTAAGTTAGGCGTTATTTGATTTAAGCTTTGAACATTTGGGTGGCCACCATTACGTTTCCGTCAAGATGGTGGCGATATAAAACATGACACTGAGGTGCCCTTTGCTAGTGCTACCTCTGTACCAAATTTCGTTCAATTCGCTTTCACGGTGCTTGAATTGATAGGGGAGGGGGACAGACATACCAAATCACACACACGTACACACACACACACTCACATACAGACACACAATTTTTTTCGCCCTGTGCAGATCTCATAAGTCTACTTTTTTTTTTTTTTGCAAAAATCGAAAGTAGGCAAAAAGTAGGCATATGAGACCACCATTTGTCCGTGAGGTGTATGTGTGTGTGCGTGTGTGTGCCCCCCTCCCCACCCTAATAAAATCTAAACGGCTGGAGCGATTTCAATGAAACTCAGTAGGGGTGTAGTACTATTTTGCCTGACCTTGAACGTGCCTTTTAAATTTTATTACGTCTCTCCAATCCGACATGGCGGCTGTGCGAAATATTTCACCGGCATTCTATATCTCCGAAACAATTACTGATATCACCCTGAAATTTTGTACGGAGATAAAGGGTACTACTATAACACCTATGCGACTTTCAAAAACCTGTTAAGTAAAAAACGAACATGGCGGCCAAGCAAAGTTGAAACAATTAAATAGACTTCTCCCGTGATTTAACCATGGTACAGCAAATGAGTATAAATTTTGTAATGCACTGACATCTTATTTAGTTCAATTGTCTACATAACCTCAAGATGGCAGCTGTGCAAAATTTTAAAATTAAGTTTTTAATTCTTGTGTCATAATCATGCGATCGAAGTCAACGTTTCAATAATGAACATACGCAATAATTGTCATCTAATAATACATAGCTCTAAGGCCTATACTAGGTATATATATAAATCTAGCATGGTTACCATCCGAAGTATTTAGACGGTTCTCAATATTTACAAATGTATGACAGCAATCAAACTGAAAGTTTGAATGTTGATAAAGGCTATTAACATAAGTTCGCCTATGGGAATTTCAATAAATTGGCGGGCACAAATCCAACATGGTGGCGACGCGGAATTTAAATGGACGTTTCTCGCGATTTAACCATCCGAGCGCAGTGAAACGTGGTACGGTAAATGCTTATACAAATTTTAATCCACTGACATCTAATTTGTTTCAATTGTTTTCATAACCTCAAGGTGGCGGCTGTGCGAAATTTTAAAATCTCATTTTTATTTCTTGTGTCCTAATCATGCGTTTGAAGTTTGAATAATAAACCTACGCAATAGTATTCATCTAATAGTACATAACTCTATGGCCTACATTTATAAAAATCCAACATGGCGACCATCCGTAATATTTAGACAGTTCTCAATATTTACGAATAGTCTACATTACACCAATCAAACTGAAATTTTGAATTTTGATAGAGGCAATTAACTTAAGTATGATATATGAAAATAAGCTATTTAGTTTTTCGCGGAACTACTTGATAAGACGATGTTTATATTTCTGGCGTGTATTCCGCAACATCACTGTTTCACCGACTACTTCAGAAACGTGTAAGCTTGTGGCCTGCGGCTTGTGGTCGAATAAGAAACCACAGCATGTAAAGACTAAGCACACGCTTCCGATCTAAACAACGACGTATGACTAAAAGGCTATCAGAATACGTCACTGCTCCGTCCTCGCTCTTTTCATACTCCCCGCCTCCTTATGTTCACAGACTCTGCTAATAAGCTTTCCCGGTACGTGGCCCTGCACAGTCTTCGGCGTCCGTGTTTGACTTTATTGCCGTATTTATTTACTGATAAACGCGTAGAGTAGAAAGACGATGAGAGTTTAAACTAGTGACACTAACCGCTCACGTACACTGATTCCCTCGCGTATGTAATATTTTCAATATCTCGCGAACCCATATACAAACAGACTTGTGTGAGGTATTGTTTTAATGGGCTTTTTTTTTCTCTTATTTTAACGTGAACATTTATTTTTTAGATGGCTGAAAAAGCATAGGTATAGATATGACTAAATATTTAACTTTTTTAATGTATCACCGTGCATTTTGCCGTAAATGAATAGCGTAATAGATACGGCCAATTCTGGTGCATGTCTGGCATCGCAGCGTAATCGATGTATGCCAGTGAGTCAAGTCGTGAGGACGAGAGGATGTTATGTTGAAATCCCCGGATGGCTACTGCATGTGCTAGCCACTTGACTAGGGGACGGGATCTTAGCTGGCCTTTCAGCATGCTCCCGGTACGCGCTTCCGAATCAGCAGCTGCCACAAAGCAGCTGCGTTGCAATTCATAGAACACGCTTTTTTCGTGAACGGAGCAATAATTCACTAGCCAAGATGTATAACCAGTTGCATTTCAGTGCATGAGACACCTTCCACACGGTATGCACAGTATGCACCACGTGTTTTGAGCAATACACCCCTTGTCGTGTGGTCCTACCTCGTCTGTTCATTCCTACGCTGAGATGGGGGCGCAGAAGGCGTTGATAGAAGTTTAGAGCAGGAATTGTGCGACTTCCTGGTAGACCTCAGCTCGTGTGGAAAGGTTCTTCACGGGAGCAAACGTCCTGGCACACCCTGATATAAAAGGTAATGATGAACGTTACCATGTTCAAACTCCACTCCATTTATATCCCGATGAAACTAGGGTTCTAGAGAAGAACGCATGCATTTTCTTAAATTTTTATTCAGGTGGGGGAATATTTAAAATGATAAGAAATAATAATGGCTTTTCATTATGCATGATGACTTGAAAAGCTAGACAAGCCTTTCTCTGTGGCTGCCAGTGACTGGCACGATTACTGACGGTGGACGGTTGCGAACTTCACTGTTTCAATAGTCCAAATACAGCGGAATTTAGTACGTTAGAAAGGTGCACGTTGTCGGTAGCAAATTGCCGGTGCCCTGTTGCAGTGGTATTAGCAAAATGGAAAACTGTTCTGGCTTTAAATAATAAATTCAGTTTTGTCTTTATTGTTTTCATTTTATGTCTTTGGTAGTGGCGATATTAGGCTCGTGGGCCTTTCACTCACTTAATCACATGATATGGTGCAAAGATATTTAAAAACTATGGTGCATGCATTACAATAAATACATCATCATGATAATGACATTATTAATGTTAAAGAGTAAACTAAAATACATATAATAATTAAAACTGATAAACAATAATAATAGTAATAATAACATTATGAGACTGAATGACGACCGACTAACAAAAAAATGACTTATTTACGGAAACTTAAAGTGACAAGAGTCTGGGTTATCCAAGTCCAAATTGATCCCGAAAGTACCAACATCACACCAATAGCCATAGACGATCGAATGACAATCCGACATCCACAGTTGGGAAGTCACACATGAAGATCCACCAATGAGACCAGGGAAAGTGTAACGTACCGGTCTCTCAATACTTATATACGAGGCACGTCCAGAAAGTAAGTTCCGTTTGGTAATAAAATTAAATTGTGTACAGATACAGAAAAATTATTTATTGCACAACATTCTACACCTCTTAAACTACTTTTCCACATAACTGCCGAACTTTTGCAGACATTTGTCATAGCGTGGCACAAGGTTTTGGATACCTTCTTCATAGAAGTTTGCCGCCTGTGTCTTCAACCAGTTGGAAACATCTTCTTTCAGCTCGTCGTCATTGTTGAAGTGTTGACCGCCAAGGAAAGACTTGAGATGTGTGAACAGACGAAAGTCGCTAGGAGCGAGGTCAGGGCTGTACGGAGGGTGGTCAAACACGTCCCAGCCAAATCCCTGTAGGAGGTTTTTCGTCACATTTGCAGTGTGTGGTCGTGCGTTGTCGTGAAGAAAAACAACACCTTTTGACAGCAACCCTCGGCGCAACTTCCTAAGTGGCTCGCAGTAAGCATCTGCGTTGATTGTTTGACCACGCGGTAAGAAATCAATGAGTAAGATGCCTTTAAAGTCCCAGAACTCTGTGCACATCATTTTACGAGGTGTCAAGATTTGTTTCGGCTTAACCTTTGCTGGGGATGAAGTGTGCCTCCATTCCATTCATTGCCGCTTACTTTCAGGGGTGTCGTAAGCAACCCAAGTTTCATCTCCTGTGACTATCTGTGTCAGAAATTCTTCGCCGCCTTCATTGTAACGGGTCAAAAACTGAAGAGCACTACCGATCCGTTTTGTGTTGTGTTGCTCCGTAAGAATCTTTGGTACCCAACGTCGGCAAAGTTTACGAAAGTTCAGTTTTTCGGGACAATTTCATGAATTAGTGATCGTGAGATTTGGGGAATTTCCATAGCGAGAGCACTAATTGTAAAGCTGCAGTTTTCCCGGATCTTGTCATCAATCGCGTGAACCAGTTCTTCTGTAACCAAAGATGGACGCCCACTTCGTTCTTCATCGTGCACTTCACTACGTCCTTCATTGAACTGTCGGACCCATCTTCTCACCATTGAATCACTCATCGCATTTTGTCCATACGCAAATTTGCTGATAAATTTCAATTGGTTTCACTTTCCTAGCATTCAGAAAACGAATCACAGATCTGATTTCACAAGCAGCGGGATTTTCAATCAATACCGACATTGTACGAGTAAACATGCACAACAACGCGTACGTCGCTGACAGCGCTCTCCAAATGGTGCACGTTTCTTCTCCTAGATACAGAGCGTCTACCGCGCATATGCGGATCTGCGCTGCAGCGGAACGTACAACTAGCTGAAGACACAGGCGGCACGCGTCTATGAAAAAGGTATACAAAAACTCGTGCCACGCTACGACAAATGCCTGCAACATTTCGGCAGTTATGTGGAAAAGTAGTTTAAGGGTTGTAGAATTTTGTGCAATAAATATTTTTTCTGTATCTGTACACAATTTAATGTTATTACCAAACGGAACTTACTTTCTGGACGTACTTCGTAATACTTCCTCCTCAACCCACAAAAACACACAATACCAACAGACTAGTCCTACTCCCTCGTGGAGTACCGAAGTTGGAGTACCTATCCTCACGGGATCCTAAAATTGAGTTCCGCTCCACACGCGGTCTGTAAATTGAGTCTACTCCCGCCCGGAATTCTAAATTGAGTTCCGACCCTCAAGGAATCCAGAAATTGAGTGTCCCCAACTTGCTTCCACAGATCTAAGTCACAGTCATCATCCCCCTCCACAACCACTGGTTTACCTGGCTTCAACCTCTGATACAACCAATCACAACAACAGAATTAAAATACTGTATGACCATATATGGAACATCCCTCCTGGTCTCCAAAATACCCAGGACACATCAACAGCCCATGGTTGTCAAGTCACTCTAATGAGTCACCCAGCCACTCGGCGCTCGGGAGAAACCCCGCGTCAACTACAGGTCAATTTCCTTGTTATGAACATAATTCCAGCTTCTCAAACTTTACATTACTTCAATGTTAAGATATACAACTATCCCTAGATTCAGATCCTGCTAAATTACAATACTTAAAAGCTAAACAAATTACTTGGAAATCAATCGCGTCATCATATACACTCTAATAAATAATTATAAAATATTAAAAAAATCATGAAATAAAACTATACACATGATTAATAAAATTGCACCTCCCGAAAGTAAGGGTTCGATTCCTTTGTAAACTGGGACTGTTACAAAAGGATGGACGGAGGAACGTCGAGTTCGACACAGTGAGATGATGAAGGAGTTCTGGGAGAACAAGAAGAACCTTAACAGATCATAATTTGGTTAATGTGATCCTTTGGGTCCAAACAATGTACATAAATAAATAATAATAATAATAATAATAATAATACTTGACTATTTGTGTTTGTTGAATGAATCACAAAGGAGTGTGTATGACTTAATATGGCCAGTTTATTGTTATTATAACTTTTATTATTATTATTATTATTATTATTATTATTATTATTATTATTATTATTACGAGGGCAGATCGGAAAGTAACGCACAATATTTTTTATTCCCAAGAAGTCTACTAGGTAACAAAAAGAAACAAATCACAAATGAACTCACATCTTTGACCTACTTTTCTACATAGTCACCAACTTTCTCAACACATTTCTGCCATCGTGGTAACATTTTCAATATGCACTGTTCCTAGAAGTCCGTTTTGTTGGAGTATAGCCATCTGCGGACTGCTGATTTCAGTTCATTATCTGTCGCAAAGTGTTGGCCGGCAAGGAATTTCTTAATAGGACCAAACAGATGAAAGTCCGTCGGTGCCAGGTCCGGACTGTATGATGGATGCTGGAGGACCTCCCACCCAAATTGAGCGATTTTCTCACGAACAGGAGCAGCAACATAGGGGCAGGCACGGTCATGAAGAAGTTTGACACCGTCAACATTAATGTTGTGGCGTTTGTCACGAAGGGCACGACGCAACTTAACCAAAGTTTTAATGTAGGCTACAGCATTCACAGTGGTTCCGTGTTCAGCAAAGTCCATACAGTCGTCCCCATACACGCCACGCATGTCCCTGTGAGTTTCACTCGGTTTATGCCCCTTGGCCTAGAAATATCGAACTGCACCTTCGCTGCTCTTTACAAGTTGGTGAGAGTAACATGCGCACCAAGTTTGTTTCGTAGTTCAGGCTTCTCTCGCTAGAGCTACGCATGAATATAAGATACCCTCCGTAGCGCAAACTTCAAACTATATAGTCATAAAATTTCAACATTCCAGCTGCAATAACAGAGGAGAAATAGATTATTATTATTATTATTATTATTATTATTATTATTATTATTATTATTAATGGATAATTACTATTACGGGATTTGTTTTGCTTGTACTTGGATTGAAGTACAAATAACTGAAAACAAATCAGTGATTTCGTCATAAGTTTATTCTGCTAATGTACAGTATTATTACACATTTGTATGTAACGGGGATTGACCATCCACTGGTAACTACTTAGTTTGGTTTGCCAGTATCTGGCTTTGCCATGCACACCTATGTTAACCGAGTGCTAGGGACACCTGGAGTTAACTGCTGCACCCTAGCTGAACAAGGCATCCTTCCACTTGCTTGGGCTGGTCTCCTTTCTTTCATCATTTCCGTCATCTTCTCCGTCGACTTCCCTTGGTGAACTCTTGTTATCATCCCATCCCCATAGTTATTTATTAGTGGATGTGAGGCCAAGTGTCTTTCATTTCCCACCTTAAGTGGGCCTTGTCTTATGTTACCTGATAACTTCATTTTCCGACAGCGCTTTTATTTCTCTCCATACCATCCCTAGACCATAGTCAGAGGTGAATGAAGGGCCGTGGTGTATTTAGCCCACCTCACATGGCGAACCTTCAATTATTGCTTGTAGCTAATATGCTCGAATTTGTCGGCTCTGAGGGACTCCTTAGTTCAGCCCGGTTTTTAACCCACTTTCAATTGACTTTGGGACGTACCCTCTCCTCAATTCCTTTCCTATCTGCCTTTCATGGAACTATTTTTTTCCAACTTCCTGAATTTTCATTTTGGGGTGTGTCAGTGCAGTGGTCAAGCTGAGTGCCTCTTGCCAAGACGGATCGGGTTCGAAGTGAAATATCACGTCCTGTGGTTGGTTCGGATTCGACGTAAAAACTAGATCCCATGGCTCATGATTGCTAGATTAACGATCAAGTGAAACAACATGCATCCTCCCTTTCCTTCAAACCTCATTCTTCGAAGTTTAAGCGCATTTGATTCATCTATTTTGTACTTCGTTCATTATTGCATTGTGCAGGGCGCCAGGAAATGTTCTCCGCAGTGCCTACATGAGTCTGCGAGAGATCAGTAGTTTCGTTGGCTGCACTACTGTCGCTTGTAGTCTATCAAAACAAACAAACAAACAAACAAACAGTAATCTTTGTACTCACCACAGTCATTCATAACAGATGCTGAAAGTGCTGATGACACATACGCTCGCTTATTGCAATACACACAGGGATTCACCCAGTCAAGGACACCGTGCTACCAACTAAACTGCTGAAGCCGGCAGTCACTGCGGAGAACATTTCCTGGCGCCATGAATTTCCTTCGTTTCTTCTTCTAGTGTGTAGGATAACTGGAAGTAAGTAGTTAGTAGTTGAAATAAGAGTTGTGAAAATCAATCTCACCGTTGGGGCAGATGACCTCAATGTTCCACCCTTTAGAACAATAGCCAAACCACCAGAGAGCAAGGTCTACTAAAGGGAGATCCGAGTAGGCGACATACTGTACGTCTTGAAGGTTTCCAAACCTGTGTAACGCTAATACGTGCTTTGATTTCAATATATTTCCCAAGAATAAGTAGTGAATATGTAGATTCCACTTAAGCTGTATTCCCGAGTATGCTGTCGTATGTCTAGACATAAGCCTGGATTTATCGAGCATTCTATGTCTACGTGGAAACTAGGTTAGTCTTGTTGAGTTCCATTTGATAGCTTATTTCAAACAAGTTCAGAAATCCTTCAAACGTTTCTAAGAGTATTTCAGTATTCATACAATCGACTCATGCATGCCGTGTTCCTCCATTACAGTACAGTAGAGTAAGGTTAGGACGAGACAAGCATCGTTGTGCCCACGCGGTCTTTGAAGAACCAAAATGAACTCAGGATTGTATTATGCAAGCCACGGAGACGAGCGTTCTGTATTTTTGTAGAAATGGTGTCCGGACAGTTCCCCACACTGACACTTCCACACACTGCAAAAAATACTGACACATCCCCACAGCCCTTGGACGTGGCGAACTGTTTAATGACTCAGAAATAATCTCGACTGACATTTCCACACACATCTCCCCCCTCCCCCAAGGCTACTATGAAAACGATCAAGTTGAAATTTGGCCTACTGTTGTTTAGCACTTTTAATATATCTGGAATTACATAATATTCTTTAACTACTGAACTACTGTAAAAGGTTTGAGGCAAAAGTGGTTTAATACTCTTCAGCTATTATGAGTACAAGTACAAGTACTAGTACATTAAAAATGAGAAATTTCCAAAGGCTCCTCCCCATAGTAGCCTTTGAAGTATAAGTATAGCGTAAGATCTTCTCCTGATATTTAACAGCTGTATAATACAGCACACTTTAAAAATGTATCGTGCAAGTAGATAAACTATATATTTGTTTCGTTTACTCCGCATTTTGCACGCCACCACGCAACAAAAACAAACAAAAAATAAATAAAAATAAATTAAAATACAAAACAACTGACGAAGTCTAGAAAGCTGATTTTAAACACGCCAAAATGATAACAATACCGAAATGATCGGTTTTGTTATTAGTTTGCCAGTCCACAGCCTGGATAAAGAGTGATGGAAATCAGACTCTGCATTTATTTTATTTTGATGGAAATTACACTACATCACAATTATATTTTCGAGACCGTGTTAGTAATGAAGTACATAGACCGAGCGCTTTTCTTCATATCAAAGGATTATTATGTTAAGGTGCAATGTCACTGGTGCGGCTGTAACGATGATCGCTGAAGCCTATAGCCTTAGGGGGGGGATGTGTGTGGAACTGTTAGTCAAGATTATTTCTGAGTCATTAAACAGGTAGCCGCGTCAAGGGCCGTGGGGAAGTGTCAGTATTTTGGGCAGTGTGTGGAAGTGTCAATGTGGGGAACTGTCATGTAATCGTAGAAATACAGTTGTTATCTCGTGAATCTAACGGAAGAAAAGTTAAGGAAGTTTGTAGTTTTACGTGACCGTTAATCTCGAGATCATGAGCCGCGGGACCTCCTTTTTTACGTGGAATCTGAACCACGGGACATGGCATTTCACTTTGAAAATCTCACATGCATTGGCCGGGAATCGAACCTGGTCCGCCGTGGTGAGAGGCCAACAGTTTGACCGCTGCACCACCACGCTCCCATCTAACGGAAGAATTTTAGCGGCAACCGAAAATAACTTTGGGGATTCATCTTTACGTGTCTAGACAGCCGGAAAAGTTATCAGACTGCTATTTGAATGATAAGAAACCGAGACTTTGAAGACCAGACTGCTGTTATGAGTGTGTCTATCCCTCTCTCCCTCTCGCATTAGCTCTGTCTCACTCTAACGCCGCATAAATGAGGGATCATGTATTCTTACGTCAGATTACATCGTGTGACTTACCCATACGTCCGTGCGTATTCAGGTGTGTTTCTGGAAGTGGAATGGAAATATTATGCGTACAAAGTTTGTGTATTTGAAAACGACCCATTGTCGGGTATTGAGTTAGCACTTTTACCATTCATTGGCTTACGTAGGTAGGTATTCCATTTAAGGTTGGTCATCATCTAGAAACATGAACTTACAACTTTCAAACTAGAACATAGAACATAGAGAATATCTCAAGGAACTTAACTATCGTAAATTCGTATGCTAGTACATGTATTTTAAGGAAATAAGCTTGTGGTTTTACGTCACCATTAATCACGCGATCATATCCCACGGGAGATCCTTTTTACATGGATTCCGAACTACCGGACGTAACATTTCACATCGAAAATGAGAATTGACCCCAGCCCATTTTGACTGGAGGCAAGCAGATGGTTCACTTGCCTATCACGCTCTGCATGAATAATTTCAGTTATCCCTTTATTTACATAAACCTCGGCCAGTTAGAGAATCGAACAATATGGCACGCTGCAAGCTAGGATGAGTATAGAACAATGGCCAGATACCAAACACATTTAACTTATCTACACAGTATTCATTGAATGCAATAAATATGTAGGCTACATTTGATATAAGTTATTATTATAGCAGTAGTAAAGCTATGTCAGTAGCCTAATTGGTTTGATAATTGTTACAACATCAATGGCTATAACAGCCATCATGGTAAATGGATCCACTTATTCCCCCTCAATCACACATTTCAAAAGAATTAGCGGAACATGTTTTGTAACGTCTGGTATTTGCACAGAGAGTACAAATTGTCTTACAGCATATCTTAGCTATGCAGGGTATGCCAACGCTAAGTTATAGCCTACGCCATCCATAGGCATAGGCAGTGGCCTGGTTTTTTTTTTTTTTTTTTTACAAAATTTGAGAGGTACTCTCAGTTGTAGTCGACAAAACATCAGGATATTGCAATTTTCGGCAATTTGCTGAGTCCGGTTATTACTTTATGGGCTGACATGTTAAATAAAAGGTTGCATTGGGTTAATTTATTAACTCAATACCGGGTGAGTTAGCCGTGGTGGTTACGGCATGACTGATGGCAGTCGCTCACATCCGGAAGGCGAGAAGGTTCGAATCCCCCCGCCGGCAACCTTGAAGATGGTCTTCTGTGGTTTCCCATCTTCCTTCCAGGCAAATGCCGGGGTTGGTCCCTAACTATAGGCCACAGCCGCTACCTTCCAACTCCTCGTCCTTACATTCCAACTTCCCTCCTTCCCTCCCCAACGGTACTTGTAACTCACCCATTGGGTGTCCGTCTCGAAGCAGCTACAAAAACTGGCGAGCCGAACATGTCCTCGGACACTCCCGGCACTAAAAGCCATACGCTACATTAAAAAAAAAAACTCAATAACTTTCAGCTTTTTCGATGCCTGTGTGCTTGTAAAATAGTTCGTTATTTTCTTCATCCTTCAAAACTAACCACACACACACTAACAACCCACCCCTCCTCCAAACACTAGCGTGCGTGCTTATAAGAACAGAACTTCCTTTTTACGATTGTTAGAGTATGTTACTTATCTTTGTCTAAACAAGTAAATTTCTTCGAATAAGGCAGCAATTACACAAAGCTTTTGTCGAGCAGAAATAATATGGCCTATTGTTTCCATTATGCTGCTGAGTGCCGAGTTGCCAACCAAAAGAAACTGACTGATTCGATAGATCGATTTAAATCGAGGATTACTAGAAATCTCCTCCAGCTGTTGCGAACAGGTGAACAGC
The DNA here is from genome assembly GCA_946902985.2 of Meconema thalassinum. NCBI lineage: Eukaryota > Metazoa > Arthropoda > Insecta > Orthoptera > Tettigoniidae > Meconema > Meconema thalassinum. Next base: position 1,060,620,028 of record OX336389.2, on the reverse strand, counting down.
GCGTTGACGCCAGCTGATCAATGAACTTTCAAGTCGGAAGTTATATTTGCCGGACTATATAGATACAAATTTACCAATATTTTTTCTTAAACAGTTTTCAAATATTTTATGGGTACGCGTACCCTCCGCGTTCTCCCTGAAAAAAAAAATGCCCTGGGCGTAGCCATTCATTACTGTAGAACGGTAGCGCTAATTGCAACGTTGTTATCGGTAGAGCCCTGCGTGGATTAACAAATCGTTATCCGTATCCTCCCCGCATCCGCATGACTGTTATCCTTATCCGCCCCGTATCCGCATCCGCACAACTGTTTTCCGCATCCGCCCCGCATCTGCATGACTTTTTTCTGCATTCCCATGTTTGTTATCCGAATCTACTGGCATTACAATAATATTTTAAATTATATAAAGCACAAATTACTAAAGCAACATATTTAGACATTTGAGGAAAAAGTCGTTCCCTTAGGCTATGTATGTCATGTGCTATGTATAAAATGATTGTTACACAGCCAGAATTGCAACCCTTTCCTGTTCGGAGTGTTAATTATGCTTAATGACATAATTTGAATGTGATTAGCTTAAATAATCATCTAACATTTGTCATGAAAAAAACATAACGGAAAAATATAATATCGGTATGTCATAAACATCCGGGTCTTAATAATGATATTAAACAAGTTCGGATTGTGTTCTAAAAATTATCCGCAAATTTTCTACAAACATTATCCGCAGCTTATCCGCTATCCGCACAGCCATGCAAAGTATATCCGCATGGCAAAAAAAAAGTATATCCGCGTGTTTATCCGCGGATAACCGCATCCACGCAGGGCTTTAGTTATCGGTAGCGCATCGCAATGGCGATGATTACGATTCTAGAAACTGATAATACCACTTGCGTCAACTTTTAATTCACTCTCTAAGCTTGCAGAATGGAAATTGTTTTTCAATAATTTTGTTTGATATTTGTTATTTTTTGTTTTGTAATTTTTATGATAAATTATTATTTATAAATTTATTTATTTATTTTGGAATTTTTGAGCTGGTTTTTACTAATTTTGAATAATTGTGATTGTTTTCTTTTTGGATTTTGTCTGATTATGATTTGTGTGTTTTTGGACTTTTTGATCCTTTCTTTTACTAATGTTAATGTTTTATTTATTTTGACTAATTTTGATTTTTATATTTTTAAGTACCGTATCTTTTTCGATTTTTCATTTTTTGAGCTATTCTTTTGACAAATTTTGATTAATTTTGATTGTTCTTTAGGGGTTTTGTGTGTTTTGACTTATTTTTGTTTTTGTATTTTTGTATTTTTATTTTGACCAACTTGCTTTGTATTTTAGGACTGCCAAACTCTGGTGGGGATAGGACAAAAGGGAGAAGTGGGGGAATCAGAAGAGTATCCCGTTTTCGTCGCGGAGACGAACGCTATCATTCCTGTCGTGGAAGAAAGTATAGCCTAGATACTCGAGTTTAGACGTCACTAAAAACGTCACCTGTAGTCTTACATAAAAACATAGTCAAATAAATAATGTTATTGGTTTTACGTCCCTTTCAACTACTGTGGCTTTTAGAGACGCCGGGGTGCCGGAATTTCGCCCCGAAGGGAATCTTTAACGTGCATGTCAATCTATTGACGCGGCTCCCTCGCATTTGCGCACCCTCAAATGCCAGCTGACTGCTCCAGGATACGAACCTGCATCCTAGGGCCCAGCAAGCGAGAACGTTACCGCTGAGCCACGCAGCCAGTCCACACAAAAACAAGCTACACCTAACTTTTCCTTATTTTATTCTGCGTTTAGCTATATAGAGTAAACATTTGTATGGTAACCTGTTAAAGTTTTATAGCTGATTGAACAAAAAAAAAAGTGCCGTTCTTTTTACCAAGTCCAAAGGAGCGCTCACTTAGAAAGAACATTACATTCAAAGTATTAATCATATCATAATGAAACTTTAATACGTCTTGACGGAACTTATTGTTAACGTGTATACGGAGTTATAATGTGATCTGACGGCTCTGGAAATAGTTGATGCTAATTTTGTAAACCAACATTTTCTCGGGCCTGGGTGGTCGTAGCAGTATGAAATATGGCTTGTTATGAGGTTCATAGCAATGCAAGGCTAAACGAATAACTACGTTTTATCTACACGTGATTGCTGATTTTATATGGATTGATATTTAATCACATCATTGTGTGCGGCAAGGGCACCATAGCGGGCGGGCCTTGTTGCAAGTTGGCTAAAGCTGCGGTTTCCTCCAGTAGCGTTACTATTTTCTAGTGGCCGTAATGAGGCGGCGAATGACGTATATAAACTGTGGACCGTCTTGACGGTGAACAATGGTGTAAAGTTAGAGTTTTATTATCTGTGTGTGTCGTGACGGCATGTTGTCATTAAGTTAAATAAGAAATGGATGACCTTGACATGGCGCTCGTAATATTTTTGGAAGAAGAAGAGTCATCCGAAGACGATACGGAACGTTCGGGGGGAAGTGACATTTTTGAAAGGCGTCCTACAGAAGGTGCATATGAAATTTTAGTGCTTCGTCATCTGCACTACAATGAAGATAAATTTAGAGAATATTTTCCGTTGACAACAGTGTTAGGTAATTGTTCTGAATTACATAAAGGATGACATAACTTCAGTGCTGTACAACAGAAACAAAAGACCAATAGGCTATCTCCTGAACATAAATTCTGTGTATTTTTAAGGTTACTCTTCACATTATGCAATGCCTCATGATTATTTACGAAATCTATTAATGTTTCCTTTTCTCCCATACTCCAATATATCATCTTATAAGCCATTGTATATAATTCACTACTTTCAGCACACACCGTAAAACATACTAAAACGGTAACGAACTGTTTGCTACCGCGCTCACCACCGTCGTTTGAATGACACCACCGCAACTTTATGAGGTGGTGCTAATCAACGCTTCCTAGAAAACCACTCACCTTTCTTTCTATACGTTACACAAATATCCACTTTACAATACAAAATTATGTTTTCTTTTATATATCACTCAATGGCAATATACACTTTGAGACATGTTTCGGCTCTGTGAGCCTTCTTCAGTCAAACACACTAAAAATTCTCCTAAAACGGTCTAATGTTTGGTCTCTCAATAAAAATTTGTTAACATTTTTACATCGTCATGATGATTAAAACAAATGAATATAAAATGCTTAAAGAATTTAACTATGTCCGTTTATTCCTTAAACAATTCATGTTTCTATGCTAAACGTTTTTGTGACGTCATTCGCCGTCACAATACGGCCACAAGAAAGCCATACCGCTACTGGAGGAAACCGCAGCTTTCCTCGAACTCGTGCCGCACACACAACTCCGTACTATGACCCGCCTTTATTCTCCGTGAGTCATTATTAGTAGCAAGCCGCAGCTACTGTATACACTGCGTTACCCATTGTAAACACATCGTTTAAAATGCCAGCCAAACCGCAGTTACCACAGAGAGAAATTGTCATGATTATTTGTGCAATATGTTTGTTTCTTTTTAGGAGCAAGAGAGAAAGGGACAATAATAAGAGGTAGCCTATCTGATTTACCAGAAAGAGTCCATGTGTATTGGAAGGTCGATAGAGACGGTAGAGAGATTTGCTTCTTCTATAAAAGAAAATTTACAGATTGCGGAATGTGGATCGAGCAAGAAGGTGTGTATGAGGACTGGACGCCCAAAGATAAAGCTTGACGACTTAGGAGGAGTATATACAAGACTTCTATCTTAAAAAGATGTTCCCTACAATAAGAAAAATCTCCATTATAGCCTTATTGAGACCGTGACTGCTTAACCAGAAACGTCAAGAATAACTCTTTCAAGAATCGTCAACAAGTCAGTAACACCCGAGCTATGGAACAAAATCCCCCCAGGGGCTCACATCTATTGGGACGTGGGTTGGCGACCACGGGACCCCAGCTGAGTCCAGAATTCCTTCCACTTACTTGTCCCAGGCTCCTCTCCGTCTTCTTTCCTGTCGATCTCTCTTGGTGAACTCTTGTTCTCATGCGACCCCGACGGTATTAGGGTATCCGAGACGTAGAGAGTCTCTTCCGTTCCCGCCTTAATTGGCCCTTCTCTCATATTTCCTGATCCCTCATTTTTCTAGGGATCAGCCTTTTTTTCTTTTCATTATATTTCCTTTTCTCTTTAAGATTCCCACACTGTTTTTGTGAATTGGCTCCCCGTGTATCTAAATTACATTTTGTGTATTTTTTTATCTACACTACATTTTGTACGGATTTTCAATCTAAATTGCATGTTTAAGTATTTTCAATCTAAAATGCATTTTGCGAGTATTTTCAACCTGAATTGCATTTTGTAAGGATTGACAATCTAAATTGCTTTTTAGTAAGTCTTTGAAAGCAGGGGCGGCATTTTTGTGAAGTTTTTGAATTTCAATTGCAATTTGTAAGTATTTTCAACCTAAACCTCATTTTGCAAGTATTTTCAATCTAAATTGCATTTTGTAGGTTGGGTATTTTGTAAGTATTTTGAATCTCAAATGCATTTTGTGAGTATTCTGAATCTAAATTGCACTTTGTTAATCTTTTTACTCTAACCTGCATTTTGTGCGTATTTTCAATCTCCGTTAGTTTTTGTTATGGTTTCCGTCTCATTGTCATTTTTGCTAACAGCCATACCATTAGGGGCCGATAACCCAGATGTTAGGCCCCTTAAAACACCAATTATCATCATCATCATCATCATCATGGAAAAAAATGCACCGGACACACCAATAAAATAGAGAAACATTACTGGCTCCATTGTTGACCCACTTGTTAGAAACTTAAATGTCAGTTCATCCTACTTATCGGACAGTGATTTTTCAAATGGTTGATAAACTTGCAGTCTTATAATCTCTTTAACTTTAAATTATTTCAAACATTTCATATTGACCATGTTGTCTTACAGTATAATAACAGCCTTTCAGCTGGCACAAATTCTTAAATCTGCCATCGGTGGTCCAAAGCACCCATAAGAAAAATAGCAAAGCAAAGCAAAGCCAACTCCGTAGAGGCCATGGAGGCCCAGGGAGTAGTGGAAGGTAGAGGCTTCCACTTTTTGTGACATCGGCACTAGATGGGATGGAGTTGTCAGCTCCACGCCCGGCCGTCTTTGCTCCCAGGAATTACCCTGGTGCTCAGTTCTGGGGTAGGCTGAGTGAACCCCAGGGCAATTTACGTCTCCGAAAGTGGTAGTTTTTGTTTCTAAAATCCACTACCTGGGTGGGGATCGAACCCACTCCCTTTCAGTTAGAAGCTCAGCGCCTCTACCGACTGCGCCACGCAGCCCCCTACATGAAAAATAGATGGATGGGAAATGTTTCAATTCTTAAAAATGAAAGAAAACGTGTTTCTCAAATACAAATTACTAGACAACAAAAATTCACAGCCCATACGGAATGGTACACGTGCATCTTGTTTCACTGGGCACCGTCGCGTCGCACGAGTTTCCTCGGCCGAGAAGAGCATTGTTCCCGTCGCTAGCTACGCCACTTTCCTCCCACATAACCACCCGATTAAATATCAACCCATATAAAATCACCAATCACGTGTATATAAAACGTAGTTTTTCGCTTAGCCTTGCATTGCTATGAGCCTCATAACCATAATAACCCCTGGCACTACAGCCCGTGAAGGGCCTAGGCCTACCAAGCGACCGCTGTCCAGCCATTTGGCCTGCAGATATTGGGGTGACGCGTGATCAGCGCATAGGGTCCCCTCGGCCGTTAATCTTGGTTTTCGTGATCGGGGCGCTGTCTTACTGTCAGACAGCTACTCAATTGTCCTCACGATGCTTAGTAAACCCCGTTCTAGCCCTCACGTCAGTTTCTAAAATCCTTGACGGAGCCGGAATCGAACCCGGGGCCTCCGGATGAGAGGCAGGCGCGCTACCCCTACACTACGGGGCCGGCAGCCTCATAACATGCCATATTTCAAAGTGCTACGACCACCCAGGCCCGAGAAAAAGTTGGTTTACAAAAGTAACAACAACTATTTTCAGAACCGTAAGATCACTTTAAAACTCCGTCCTACACGTTAACAATAAGTTCTTTCAAGACGTATTAAAGTTTCATTATGGTCTGATTAATACGTTTAATGTAATGCTCTTTCTAAGTGATCGCTCCGTTAGGGTTAATTGTCGGGTGAATCCTCAAAAAAAAAAGTGAGTACCGGTGTGGCAGTGTGTCGTTGTGACGTACATACATTGTTGTTGCTGATAACCTGTGTTGTATGTCAGTATCAGTGTATTTGTAAACTAGGTGGTTATTGGGAAGGAGGAGACGTGGCCTCAGACGTACATTGACTATAGCTGTCAGTTGTACCAGTCGTATCCACCCAAGCACATGCCATGATACATCTTACTGAGGTACCAGTCGCAAGGGCAGTCACTATGATCTAGGGCTGGTACTTTTAAGGAGAAAATCTTCTTTACAGCATAAAAATTGATTAATTGCTACAAATAATCATTAATCGACTGTTCGTTTTAATCGATTAATTGGTTGGTTGAATAATAGATTAATTGTTTAGTTGATTAATCGATGTACTTCGCTCGTTTTACTGCGCTCTCGCAGAAGCAAAACTGGCATTTGAAAATGAAAATCCACAGCCTGCTTCCAGTCTCCGACCGGGTCAGGAATGGAATGAATGAAGCCCCCATCTAGCGGCGAGGATATGAACTGTGCCAGCTGCCGAGGCCTGACGCACTCCTCTGGGGCAATGATTAAATGAATGACAGATGAAATGAAATGATAGTGGAGAGTGTTGCTGGAATGAAATTGTGACAGGGAAAACCGGAGTACCCGGAGAAAAACCTGTCTGCCTCCGTTTTGTCCAGCACAGATCTCACATGGAGTGACCGGGATTTGAACCACGGACCCAGCGGTGAGAGGCCGGCGTGCTGCCGCCTAAGCCACGGAGGCTTTAGCAAAACTGACATTTAATTAATTAAAATATGTTGTATCATATATTTTAAATAATGTACCTTCTTCGTGAAAACTATGATAAAACAAAGCAAAAATGTTCTATCCTAAATTGTAAACACTGAACAAGAATTCAAAATCTTTGCTGAAAACTCTTCGTTTTCTTTTTTCGAAACCCTTCCCGATTTGATTTATATTTGTCCTTCCACTGTCACTGACGCTTCTTTAGTTATTTTCCGCATAAACAAGGAAGGACACTTTGTATATTTAGGCAAAAAGGAACTTTTATAGATTTCTATAGCCTGCATCATTCCGAAAATAAGCGAAACTCAAATTACCGTTAAGCGATGACCTCTCTTCTTTTCTTATCTCGTGTCTACTAATCAATTAATCGATTCTTCGGTGAGTCGATTAATCGATTAAACGGTCAGTCGATTAATCGATTAATCGTTTTCGATTAATTTCAAATTATTCGATCTATTATTAATCGATTATCTACCAGCTCTACTTTGATCCAGGATGGATGGATGGATGTTGCCGTACACCTCATTGTGTCCCCATCTATTATTCACCGCTTGTGGAATCGCTACAATGAGACAGGTAGGTTGGGCAAGATCGTTGACGCATTACGACACCACGAGAAAGGAAAAGGAAAATGGTAGTTAAACGTGACGGTTAATCTCAATATCATAAGCCACGGGACCTCCTTTTTACGTGGAATCCGAACCACAGGACATGGCATTTCACTTTGAAAATCTCACATGCATTGACCGGGAATCGAACCCGGTCTGCCTTGGTGAGAGGCCAAGAGCTTGACCGCTACGCCACCACGCCCTGGACCCCACGAGATGACCGATATCTGGCGGACGCCAGGACACTGCCAGAGAACTGCAACAAGACCGCAGCAGTCACGGTGTCCGATCAGACGGTGAGGAACAGGTTACAAGAAGAAGTGTCCTTACGACCCAGACGTCCTGTTCGAGTGCCTTGCTTAACGCGGCATCACAATGCAGCTCACCTTCGCTTCGGTTTGCCCGTACCCACGTCAACTGGCAACTTGGCCACTGGTGATCTGCATTATTGAAAGACAATTCAAGATTTTCCCTGACGCAGCGTGATGGTTCTTAACCTAAGGCCACGGCCGCCTCCTTCCAATCCTCAACTGAACTACAAATGCACATGCTTCTCCAGACACCACAATAACACAGGCTATCAGACACAGTTTTAATTTAGTTATTTATATATATATATACCCAAATACACGGAGTTGAATGGCCACGATGTCCAAGCCCCCCCCCCCCCAAATGAAGCAACAACAACATGTAGTATATAACCTGTAGAGAATAATCATGGATCAGGGAATTCTGATTTAGTGGAAGACCATAAACCTATGAAACAAGAAATGTATGGTGAGAGCGTAAGATTTGTTTAGTCGACACGGCTAACGCATTCTTAGCCAGTGTCAAAGAAATCGGCATGCGATTGACCCTTAGTCCCTTACAAGTGTTTCTCGACCATCAGGAGAGTGGTTGTACGAGAGTTATGGGCTTTAAATGGGAGTTGGCTCTTCAAGTTTCACTCTACCACAAGAGAACGTCCATGGCATCTGGTGTCGGCTATCCGAGATTTGGAACAGAGGGTATTCTATTCTACATTTGGCGTCCAGAGAAAGGAACGTTACTGCAGCGGCAGGATTATGGGGATGAAAGGGCGCCGACTGGGAATGCGTATGCCTTCAAAATATAAGCTAGCATCGCAAATTAAGGAAGCGAAGTTTTGTATTATTTTGTATTGTATTAATAAGATAACGCTACTGAGGCTGATAACCTTGAGAGTGAATATGTGGAAATAGACGTAAAGTATGGATCACTGAGGACTGAGTTCAATGCAAAGATGATTGCGTGTGGGGGATCAATTTACAGGAGAACAGAGAAAATGAAGCACGCGCTAAGTTCGAAGAAATTATCTGAACACACTGTACGGAGGCACCCCGCTGAGAGATGAAGAAAGTACGGCATGCGGTGAGTCACAGCAAGGAGTCTTATTAGTTGCGTTCCAAGTTTACATTGTGCCATATATCAAGAAGAAAATAAGCAAATGGAGGAAAGTGCTGCGAGAAGACACGGACAAGTTTGTAAACAGCTAGAAATAGGCCAAGTCGCATCGGTCTAAGAAGTTGAGACGAGACTGTTGTATCGGGGAATCCCTGATAACCAAATAGGATTAGAGGAATAAAGCTACGGCCACACTTGCGTGATTTCCCGCAGCAGGACTGCGTCTTTTTCACGCAGCTGAATGACCTGCGAGGTGGGTGGCCAAACTTACGATGTCACGCTGGATTTCTGCGTGAAAAGAGTCTGTCGGGGATTGCAGTGACGCCTAGCGACGTGGAATGACAGTACAGTTTATTATATATTATATATTCCTTGTATATTATGTATTGTCATCCCACCACGTCACTAGGCGTCACTGCTATTACCCATTTAAGATTTGATTGCCGCTGAGCATGGTTGCGCCACCGTTTGTTGATTAATGTAGCAGGAACCCCGCAGGGTTAAGGGGAGGACACAGTGATGACAAGAGTGCAGTCTGCACATAAGTCGAGCAGCATTGCGCGCGCTACCTGTCTTAGAAGCGCAGATAAATGTCACAGGAGCTCATGTCACCACGGACTTCTACTTGAGCTGAGTCATATCCTACTCACGCAACAGTACCTGTCAACGAAGGATATTATCCCCGTGTTTGCACGGCGTGTTTTTATTAGTGTGTTGTATATTGTGAGTAGCAAAGCGTCGCCATTGCTCTGCATATGGAAGGCATTCCATTCGTCCCAAGTGACGATGGATGAGACGCGCTTAACACAGTAGCTGTGTTATCGTAGAGGAAAGGTGTGAAGTTGGTAACACGGACCACCGTGGTTCAAATATTGGTCTCGGCAATTCTTTTTGATTTGATGGCCTCTGTTATACCATCGTGGAACCGCACGATACTGCACGCCTTTTAAGTTTTACAACGAAATATTGCAATAAACCGTTAGTTAACTACCACTGGGTCTATGATAGCTGTTATAGACGTGCATGAGATGTTGAAAATATCATTACAATATTATGACCGTTCTGCAGACTGCCTGCTAGTACAGGGGAAGAGGCGTTGCGTGAAACGACAAAGAACCGGGGTTCAAATGGTACTCTGGGGGCGTGGTGGCTCAGCGGTCTAGCTGAATGCCTCTCACCAAGGCAGTCCGGGTTCGATTTCCGGTCAATGCATGTGAGATTTTCGAAGTGAAATGCCATGCCCTGTGGTTCGGATTCCACGTAAAAAGGAGGTCCCGTGGCTCATGATCTAGAGATTAACGATCACGTTAAACTACAAGCTTCCTTCCTTTCCTTCGAATCGTACTCGCGGTGTTTATTTTTTAAACATGTCGAATGTTTCATCAACGAAATACGTGTGTGTTTTGAGGGAAATCTGGCTTAATTAATTTGCTTATTGTTAGTCCTGAAAAGGACTGTTGTAGGTACTTCTTCAATATCTCGTACAGTATCCACCGGCTTTAACAATTTGCTGTAGCCGACGTGGCATTGACTGTACTAGATTTCTGAAGTACTATTCATCAAGGGCAATCTCCTCCCATGCTTCCAACATAATCTCCCACAATGCATCCTGCGAACGAGGGGGAGGGTGAGGCTTGCTTTCCCTGATATGGCATTTCCACTTTGCCCACACATGCTCAATGGGGTTCAAGCCTGGAGTTCGAGGGACCCAGTTGAGCAGTTCAGTGGAGTCCTGCTCAGAGAACCAGCCCTGAACACTCCTGCTCATGTGGATTGGAGAGTTGTCTTGCACGAACTGAAGAACTGCATGGGGATAGCACTCTCTCACACTCGGAATCATAATATTCTGCAAGATGTACAAATATTGATCCGATGTGAGATGTCCATTTATCCGATGAAGCACTCCTGCCCCATCAGACAACATCAAACCCAGCACGACACAGATATGCGGCCACTACGTGTGCGCTCAGCCACATACCGTTTCTCGTATCGGGTAAATACGAACCGGTCTGACCTATGCCGAACTGAAACCTGTCTCGTCAGAGAAGATGACCTGGTCCCAATTACGATTTAAATCCTGCTCACCAAAGGCACACCGGTCGCCTATATGTTGGTTGTAGAGACATTCTTTGATTGCAGGTTTTCTGCAAGCAATTCCTGCTTCTCGTAATCGTTTACGGGCCGTGTATGGACATCCAGGAAAATTGGTCGTCTGCATAAACTCTACCGAGTTCAAGAACGGATTATCCTGCGAAGTTGTAAGTAACTGGCGGTCTTTTTATATAGTAGAAACCCGCTGTAAACCAGTGCCCGGTAGACGACCAATCCTCCCTGACACCCACCACTGCTGTATCCATCTTTGAGCAGATCTAGGTGGAACACCACACCGGATTGCTGCCTCACGCACACTGTAATTGCTGTGTTCGACGAGAGCCAGAACGTGCTCTCTGGATGCGTATGCATAGTGAGCCATGGCAGAATGTAATGACGCATTATCATCAACGTTAGCTCGGCCAATCGCAGTTGTTTTTGTAGCATGGCATCTTCATGGTGTGTTACTTCACAAAAATAATATTCACGGCGTGACTCGAACTGTGGTTGCTCGACGATGAACGGCTTTATAACCTGACAGCTAACCTACTACGCTACAGCGCAACACACGTCATTGTGAGTGTATCATTGTAACGATTCGATCCCATACCTGTTAGATATAAAGGGTTATTCATTCATTTATTATCATATTTATTATTCTTATTAATTAGTACATCGATGAGATGATTTTTATATCAGATAATTGTAAGCGGTTTTTATTATTATAGTCAGACAGATTTTTAATATCCATTTACTTGTAAAGAGACGAAGTATTATATATTGCAACAAGATTGCCAATAAGGATCAACCCTATGCGTCACAAACAGAACGACGTAGTAATTATTTCACCATGGCTAAGAGTCACTGTCATGAGTAACCATCACGTGAGCACCATCGAGTTCCTTCTGGAAGGAATGGAACAATATATTTCACGCATGGTGCAACTAACATGCCATTTTCTACTGTACGTATGCGTCAAGATATTACAAGTTGTGATGCAATTAGCCCTCGTGGAGGAATGAACACTGAAGAGAGGGAAGCTTACCAGTGGTGGGAGACAGTCGAAGACCACGTGACAAGGAAGTTATTAGTACCTGCGCCCTCGACAAGACATTCATTCATCAACAGCTCTCAATGAAGGGAGGAAGTAATTACTTGGCTTCCTGGTATAGCATCGAACTGAGTATACAGATTCGACACTGAACGATGTCTTGCCAATATCCGTATCAGCCGATAGTGGATTACATCCCTATTCAACGGTCTTAACACAGATGGCAACGTAATTGAGTATGGTATACCATATCTACTGAGATACTACAACATTTTTTTAGAAATATGAAACGCAACATCGAGATCATCTTGCACACTTTTTTATGATGATACTTCAAATGGGTGAGCAAACAATTAAATATCCGACGTCTCTGTAATATGTAACTTCAAGATAGATTCAATTCATTAATGTTTATTTTCTTTTAAATTAATTGCCGCATTGAGTAATTTTAAATTCAATTGTGTGACAATCACTATTCTGTTTTATTAATATTTTGTTTTTGCATTTAATAAATTCATTCTCTTCAACGTAATGCCTATTTCTTTCATTGTAGTTAGTACTTTAAGGCAATCATACTCCTTGATTAAATACTGGATTGGTTAGATGACTTTGTCTCACCACGACCAGGGATAATTAGGTCTCACTCTACTGCTGATAGCCGAGGATATATTTATAAATTTCGATTCACTGTCTTAAATAGGAATCTGGCGCTCAACAACTTATTATATTATACTATCACAGGTAAGGTCACACCACAGTGTAATATTATTTATTCTTATCATGTTTGTTCAAATTAGACCATCACAATAATCACCACAGAGTTAAGGACTTTTAAAAATGTTACATTTGGCGCCCAACGTGGGGCACGAAAACCATTCGGTATTTAGGAGAGGAGTGTATAATTTCAGTGCAAATTGTCAGTGCTTTTGGGGGACAGTGAAGTGAAGTGAAATTTTGGAAGGGCAAATTTTTATACGGCGTACTTCGAGATGGAGGAGGAGGAACAGAGGCAGTTGAGAAGTAGGGATGCAGTCAAGAAAGTTAATTATAAGGAGGTTGATAGCGGTAGCGCTGTTGAGAGCGTAGAGAATAATACCAAGATGTCGGAGGTAAATCTTGAGAATAATCCTGAGAGAAATTCTGAAAATAATCCTGAGGTTAACCCTGACACTAATTCAGAGGAAAATATCGAGACGAATACAGAGGTACATCCTGAAACTAGTGGTAGTCAGGAGAAACAGAAGTCCTTAGAGGTCCATGAAATTTCACTAGCTGATATCTTGAGGGAGATGAATAAAAATATGGAAGAGAGTAAGAAAGATAATTTAGAAAGTAGGAAGGAATTGAGTAGAGATTTAGGTGAGAAATTAGATAAGAGTAATCAAGAGATGAGAGAGGATATGAGTAAAATAAATCAGAAGCTGGAAGAGAATAATGTAAAACTAGATATTGTGGAAAAGATGAATAGAGAATTAAGTATGAAGTATGATATGCTGCAGGAGAGTATTCAGGGGGTGAAACAGGAAATCAGAGGTGAAATTAAGGAGGTGGTAGAGACGAAGGCTAAAGATATTATTAAGACAGTAGATAAGAAATTAGAAGCAGCAGAAAGTAGGATTCAGGAAAGAATAGTAATTGTGATTGAAGAGAAAATAGCCACTCAAGGTGAAAGTTTTAGCAAATTGGTAGAAGCGGAAACTACGCAGGTGAGGGTAGATTTAGGGGAAACTGCAGTAGAATCAGTAAAGACAGCCTGTAAGGAGACTATAATTGAAAGTAGATTGGAGTCAAGGGAAATTTTAGTTGAAATCAGATTGGAGTCAGACGAGAGTTTAGGTGAAAGCAAATTGGAATTAGGGGATATTGCAGGTGAAAGCATATTGGAGGTAGAGGAGATTTTAGATGAAAGTAGCTTAGGTAAGGAACAGCAATCAGCGGAGATGATAGATGAAATCAGGACAGCTATAGAAGAGACTATAGAACGTAGTGAAAAAGAAGTGGAGGAGATGAGAGAAAAGATAGGGATAGAAGTAGGTAAGATAAAGAAAGTACTAGGCACTCAAGAAATTAAGATGCAGAAAATCTTAGGTGAAGAGGATATGTTGACTAGGGAAGAATTTAATGATGGTGTAGCGGAAATTAATGTGAAATTATTAGAGGCAGAGAAGCGCGCGTTAAGTAATAGTCAGAAGAACATAATTAGTAAACAGGTTAAGAGGAGGAGAGAGATAGATAAGAGCAGAAGCAATAGTCCACGGCTAAAGAGAGCATTAAGTGATAGTAATGGAGAAGTGAAGGAAAGACATGTAGGTAGATATTTAGGAAGTAAAATGAAAGAGAAGAGAATTAAGTTGCTAGAGGAGAAAGAAATCAGGATGAGAGAAAGAAAGAAAGCATATGACGTGCAGCGTCGTACTGAATTAGCTAGACTTGGAGAAGTGAGAGGAGGAAAGCCGAAGTATAATGATACTATTGATGAGTGTAGTCCGAAAGAAGTAGAAGCTAATGCTAGAAGGAAAGAAGAAAAAGGGATTATAGAAAGAGATAGAATTGAAGATGACAGTGGTAAGAACTGTGAAATGCCAGAGAACGTAGTGATGTGAATTGGTATTACCGATAGTTACTGTTCCGTATGACTTAAATATTATATAATGAAGTTTTATATGATTTAACAGAGGTAGATAAGAAACCTGCTGTGAGTAATTTTAATTCAGTCGTGAAGTTAGGATGGTAAGGGGCGCGTAGTGCCTACGCTTATTGATTTAGATTGACTAAAATCATTTAATTTGGAAGACAGAGGTTGTCGTGCTATTGAGCAATTCAGGTAAGTTGAATGTGGGTCCTTAAACTTCAGGTAAGTTGGATGAAGTGAGAATTAAATTTAAAAAGTTAGAAAGATTATTACAAAAGTAAGTAATCGAAAGAAAGTAATAATTATTATGGCAACCATAATTATGAAAATAATGGTAATGAAGATTTAATTCTAAAATGAGAGAAGATAAGATGATTCAGTGGTAATAAAATTAATTAGTTGAAGAATTAAGTATTGATTTAATAAAGAAGTTTCAGTTGAGGACAGCGAGGTTATCAGTGGATAAATTTTGAGAAATTTAGAAGTGGTTTAGAATAGTGAATGGTAATGCGTTGTATGAATTAACCAACATCGGGTTGAAATGAGGAAGTAGTAACATGATTAGGGCATCTGGTACTTAGTGACAGATATATGTGTGTGTATGTGCGTTTTCACGTAAATGGTCGTGAGTTTGAAGTAGTAGGCCAACGAAGGTAATGCCGTTGAGCAATGTGGTTTTAAGTTTTGGTAAGATGCCAAATGAAAATGTTTTTTGAGGAAGTTTTTGGTAAGATGCCAAATGAAGTTTTAAGAAGTTTTTGGAGGATGATGTAGGTCAGCGAGGTATATTCCGTTGAGCAATGAGTTTTTTATGGTGTCTAAGGGACTACGTGAAGTTAATGTTGGGAGTTTTTTTAAGTATATATGGTTGTATGCACACAAGGTAATAAGAGATTACAAAGGTAACATGGTCCAAGTTTTAGTTACAGTTACGCAGGTTTTAAAGATATTACAAGGCTTGTTATCGAGCTAAACCACTTTTAGTAAAAAAGCTACTGATGATTAAGAACGAATTAATTATGTGGTAGATTGTTGTCCTACACACAGGTAAAAGTAAAAATAATAATAATAATTAGATGGTTGGCATAATATTTAATAATATTGAAAGGAATTTGTTATAATTCGAAGTTTTGAGGATTTTAAAGGTAAATCATTTTTTTAGTAGACGAGAAATTTAAGTTTTATTTTTGTCATACGGAGTTAGTAAAGATAAGTTTAATATTTTGAAGAAAAGAGTAATTTTTTAAGGTAAGTATACCTAAGGGGTAATAATGAAGTTTCAATTAAAGGCAGGTGTAATTTACGCATTTAATTTGGTAGAGCAGAGAGTGTCTGAACTGTGTTATGACTCAGGACTTGCTTTATGAAGTGATTATGGGAAAATATTTGCCAATTAGGAGTGTCGGTGTTATTGACTATCAACTGGAACACTGTCATTATTTTAGGAAGACAATAATTAGGAAAGCTAAGTGTGATGTTATTATTCCAAGGAATTAGTCGAAGCATGAAAGATTTTTTTAGCTGAAATTTAGGATGTTATTGGTCAGTAAGAGGCGACCTGTAACTGTAAGAAGATGTGGAATTATACCACGAATAGGGGAGTTTTTTATGTATGTGACGTGTGATGTCACGATGAGTTTTGAGAGATTCTGGTATAGCAAGTATGAGCTATAGTCCAGGCGATCGAAGCAAGTAAGGAAGTGTTGACGAGAAGTGTCACAATAAGTTTTGAGAGAAAACTAAGTTTTTTTTGGTATTCAGCCAGAAGTCGAATCATGTATAGACTAAATTCAAAGTATAAGAGCATTAATATTTTGTGGAACGAAATATTTATTCCGAGGAGTTTGTCATGTGTTTTTGTGAAATAGTTTAGTGATATACGTAATTCAGGTATTGAGTAGTATTTTGTCCAAGTCTTAATCATTTTGTGTAGTAGGTAAGAATGACAATACAGTAAAGTTATATCTTGAGGCTAAGTTAAATTTTATAAGATGAACGAGAAGTCAGATTTTATGTTAATTTGTAATTTTGAAAATTCAAGTTATTGTTTTCGAGAAGTAGCAAAGAGGAATCATAGTTTTATGAGAAGTTAAGAAGTCGTAGAGACTTAGGAAGTATTAATTTGAAAGGAGGCGGCCGTGGCCTAAGAAAGAATTAAGCCACGAAGGCAGGTGAGTAGTAACTTGGGTATTTAAGTGAACTGTTTAATAACTGCTTTAAGGTATTTCGATGTCATTATGTATTTGGGAAAATATTTACATGTATGACATGCACTGAAATTGGAATTGCCTTAGGTATCTTGCTAAGTTATTTTTTTTCTTCAATTATTGAAATTTTACTGCATTTGAGTAATCCCGTTATAGAGACGAAAGGAATATTGTGTTGTTTGCATATCGTGTGCTGTAATAGGTATAATGTGTTGATCAGCTGGAAATACAACAATGTAATTCTACACCAGACTGACGAAAACTACGTTCACTAGATATGAAGACAAAATGGTATGTCAAGCATACAATCACCACCATTATAAACGAGTGCAGCGTTGACATATATGTCAAAATTTAAAGTGAAGGGCATTATATATATACTTTTTTTACAGCATATAAAAAAATGAACATTATGAACATTTGGAAGAATGAGATGAATGAAAGTTAAAATGTGAATTTTTGTGAAGAAGATATTTCTTGTATATGTTTGTGCATTGATGAAGAGTATATTGTATGTTGTCTTTTTGGGGGTTATGATATTTATATTTATAGTTTTTTATGTTGGATGTGGTAAGAGAAATAATGTTAAACGTCATTTAAATTATTTATCTTAGGGGCGATTGTAACGATTCGATCCCATACCTGTTAGATATAAAGGGTTATTCATTCATTTATTATCATATTTATTATTCTTATTAATTAGTACATCGATGAGATGATTTTTATTTCAGATAATTGTAAGCGGTTTTTATTATTATAGTCAGACAGATTTTTAATATCCATTTACTTGTAAAGAGACGAAGTATTATATATTGCAACAAGATTGCCAATAAGGATCAACCCTATGCGTCACAAACAGAACGACGTAGTAATTATTTCACCACGGCTAAGAGTCACTGTCATGAGTAACCATCACGTGAGCACCATCGAGTTCCTTCTGGAAGGAATGGAACATTATATTTCACGCATGGTGCAACTAACATGCCATTTTCTACTGTACGTATGCGTCAAGATATTACAAGTTGTGATGCAATTAGCCCTCGTGGAGGAATGAACACTGAAGAGAGGGAAGCTTACCAGTGGTGGGAGACAGTCGAAGACCACGTGACAAGGAAGTTATTAGTACCTGCGCCCTCGACAAGACATTCATTCATCAACAGCTCTCAATGAAGGGAGGAAGTAATTACCTGGCTTCCTGGTATAGCATCGAACTGAGTATACAGATTCGACACTGAACGATGTCTTGCCAATATCCGTATCAGCCGATAGTGGATTACATCCCTATTCAACGGTCTTAACACAGATGGCAACGTAATTGAGTATGGTATACCATATCTACTGAGATACTACAACATTTTTTTAGAAATATGAAACGCAACATCGAGATCATCTTGCACACTTTTTTATGATGATACTTCAAATGGGTGAGCAAACAATTAAATATCCGACGTCTCTGTAATATGTAACTTCAAGATAGATTCACTTCATTAATGTTTATTTTCTTTTAAATTAATTGCCGCATTGAGTAATTTTAAATTCAATTGTGTGACTATCACTATTCTGTTTTATTAATATTTTGTTTTTGCATTTAATAAATTCATTCTCTTCAACGTAATGCCTATTTCTTTCATTGTAGTTAGTACTTTAAGGCAATCATACTCCTTGATTAAATACTGGATTGGTTAGATGACTTTGTCTCACCACGACCAGGGATAATTAGGTCTCACTCTACTGCTGATAGCCGAGGATATATTTATAAATTTCGATTCACTGTCTTAAATAGGAATCTGGCGCTCAACAACTTATTATATTATACTATCACAGGTAAGGTCACACCACAGTGTAATATTATTTATTCTTATCATGTTTGTTCAAATTAGACCATCACAATAATCACCACAGAGTTAAGGACTTTTAAAAATGTTACATCATGTCTTACCACGACACGGTGCGTGTTGGAGCGGGGCGAGGCGCTGGCCGGGAGCGAGAGAATTACGGACTGACCATGTTAAATTATATATCCACCGAACTGTACGCAGCCGACAGCAGTTGAAGTGACACTTAGCATTTTTAATGTCTCAAGAGATGCAACATTTTATGATTGTTTATGTGTACCTCCAAAGTTATGAACTCACTGTCTAACATTCTCCAAAGTATAAGTACCGTAGTTTAGTTTCTTTTACACTCTATTTTAATCAACAGAAAGCAAAGTACACAATAACTGGCACAGAGTAAAAACCAAAGAACCTCAAGGCCTCCAAGGAACTCTCCGACTCCAAAGTACAACTAACAAGAGCACAATAAAATCACAGCGTCTGCTTCCTGCACGTTTGGCCAGGCACTCTGCGGAAAAGCGCGCAAACAGCTGGACCTCGGTCCACTCTCCAGCGGGCGACCTTGAAGACGCGCCTTGTCCCTTGCCCCGCTGAGGGAAGTCACGCTGTGTGTGGCTGGTCCCATTTAAGTCAGTGTTGTACATTTTTTATCGCGGGATTTCACGCAGTTCCGTCGCGGGAAATCGCGCAAGTGTGGGCGTAGCCTAAGGGTACACGTCAACAGCGCCAGCTAATTGCTGGTGATAAATCGGGTTGCCTTTTAACGCCAGTACCATCTACACCTTCCAAAATTCTCAGTCATATTGCGCCAATGATAGCTAATAAGCAACATCCTCTCTCTTCCCCCACTCTGCAGCCAAAACATACCACCCTGTTCACATGTTGCAACATTTCTTCACGTAAACTGCAGGAAAAATATAGCTTTCAATTCTAATCCTCCCAAGGATATCAATTAACTAATTCACATACTGTATATGACCTAGCGTTCAGGATATGGTAACCAACTAGGGCCTATGTGTCTGTTTTTCAATCTCAGGATAAAAGTGATGGCCAACTATTCCTGGAGTTACTTTGCCAATAACTCTTATTCCTTCGGTATTCGAAACGAGTTTTTCAATGCAAAGTTACTCTTTGGGCTACTACCTAACGACAAACGGCAAAAGTATGGGATATGTGATTGGTCGTAATGGAATTTTGACAGATGAATGCTGGCTGCTCTGTTACCAACTGATTGAAACACAAATTACATGCATCCAGTCTTCATATCGGCATTTGAGTAACGATATACTTAACTGTACATTAACAGGTAACAAAATAACTAGTCAACAATACTAGTAAATCTACTATGTTTCTACACAAAGGCTATTCCGTTGTCAACCCACATGGCGTATTGTGTTAGTACGAGAACTGGGCTACCCCTTCATAAACTGATGCACGCATTTTACTGTACATCCAGGTATTCAGATGTAATTTAGAAGTCATTTCCACGCTGGAACATTATCGAAAATAACAAAATATTAATGGAGCTCAAAATATGAGTTATTTCATTTGTGAGGGGCTTAGACATCGTGGTCATTTAGTCCCGTGTACTTGGGTGTGTGTGGAATCTTCGTTATTGTGGTGTATGTAGTAGTGTTTATATTTGAGTAGCCCAGATGCAAAGGCCGCTAAGTGCACTTTTTGTCGATTTTGAGTTGGGCATATCGTCACGTTCGTCTTTTAACTGGCTACACGATGGAATAAGTTTCAGGGTGCATATCCCGCTCAAAACCGTTGAAAATGGCCAACAAAAATCGCATTCGTTTGCATAAACCGCTAAATGCATGTTGGCTACGGTTGCAAAGCCAGTTTAATATTCCACGTGTCCAAAGACCGCTAAGTTCCATAAGTATGGCGTCTGCCTTGCCACATACGGCTGCAAAACACGCTAACTGGTACAAGAACTGCCAATATTCCTTCCTCAGAATTTCTTTACAGTAAATAATTATTTATTTCGAACGGGAAGGATAGTTTTGTGT
Organism: Meconema thalassinum; assembly: GCA_946902985.2. Taxonomy (NCBI): domain Eukaryota; kingdom Metazoa; phylum Arthropoda; class Insecta; order Orthoptera; family Tettigoniidae; genus Meconema; species Meconema thalassinum. The sequence goes on along the minus strand of OX336389.2, from coordinate 1,060,599,199 downwards.
TTCAGATTACAGTTGACTGCACTAATCAGGAAGCGTACGCAACAATGACATGCTGCCTTGCCGAAATACACCGTGTAAAAGCACATTTGATTGACAGGTTGTTTCTTGGTTGTGGGCATTTCAAGCCAGAAAAATGAGTGATCTTGTTGATTTAAGTGAAGCAGTTATTGCATTTGTGGACTGTAATACTATTGTGGATGTGCCAAATACGGAGAAAAGAACAGAAACGGTAGAAGTAGTGGGAGAAATAGTGCAAGTTGAAGTAGTTGAACCCGTTGATATTGGAGTAGAGAACAACTTCTCACGTCTGGTTAGAATATCATCAACATGCCAAAGGATCAAATCAAATAGCGTCGACACTTCTTCACAAACTGGCCAGCATAAATTTTTAAGGTGGAAAATATTTCGGTTATTCTCTGATGGCTGTGGGGGTTAGAACAAAAACAAGACTATGATCAGCATGCTATCTCACTGTTTACTGCTAGAAGCTCCCGCATGTCTACAGTTATGGTTCCCAATAATTGTGGGCCGCTCATTTATCCCACCTGACAGAGTTTTTGGAAATATTGAACGGCAACTTCGCAAAGTGAGTGTCTTTGAAAATCCATCCGGATTCATCAAGCACATTGAGAAATTTGTGACAGTAGTTCGCCTGGTAATTTATGTTTCGGGACAGAAGATCCAACCGTAGATTTCACAGACAGTAGTTAGGGATTGGAAAGCGTATGTGGATGCCATGGTAAAAAAAAATCCGGGTAGTAAGCATTTCCAATTCAAAAAGCGAAGAAAATCGTGTTCACAATTAGCAAAACAAAAAAATATCATGTCTGGTCTGAGGGGAGCCGTTCTACAATTTTGAGGTGGTACGAATTTTAATAAAACATCCTGGTCCCTCACCAATTCAAGAAGGTGTTGCACTCAAAGAAACTAAACTACAAGGCGTCTGACGGCTTTTAGAGCTGTACTTCGGCGAAAACTGGCCAGCGAACGGCAACCTAAAATTCTTCAGTGAGGTCTTCCAGGAACAAGAAACCATTCGCAACAATATCGTCCGACCTCAAGAGGAAGAAGACTAAGAACTAGCAGATTTTGAGCTGATGGACGGTGTCGAGGATGACCTGACATAACATAAGTTTTTTCTTGTTTTGTGCACTTTCTTAATTTGTAAATTTTTATGCTGTCTAAATGACGTTGCACAGTGTTTAAGATGTATTTAAAAAGGAAAAATCCTTTTATCGCACCCGACGTGGTCTATTTTTTCAAAATATATTTTTCCTGATAAACCAAATTGAAACTAAAATAGTTCTTTATTAAAAATCTCATCCTAATGACATACGTAAAACAATAAAATAGCGGGTTTTGCAACCTAAGTTTCATTAACGACTCTCGTTGTCACGGGTGCAAATGTCGTTAACTGCACAAAACGGGTGCAAAAACCGGTAAGTCAATATTTTAATTTATGTTTCGGGACAGAAGATCCAACCGTAGATTTCACAGATTTTAACTGAATAATAAATGTTTTTATGTTGATTTTCAGGGGTAAAAAATATGGTATTAGCTTAAATAGTTTGGTCGTAGCAGTTTTTCGTCATTTACTCGGCCTTTGCAAACGGACTACTCATTTGTAATTCAGTTGAGGATTGGGTAAGAGACGGCCATGGCCTTAAGTTAGGTAACATGCCGGCATTTGCCTGGAGTGGAAATGGGAAAGAACGGAAAACCACTTTCACTTCCACTGCTCATTTTTGCCTCACGAAGCTAAGTGTACCCCGTTCCAGCTCTCAGACCAGAATTAAATTTCTTGGCAGAGCCGGGAATTGACAGCCAAGAATGCTAATCGCTACACGAGGAGGACTCAAAATATGATTTCCATAATATCACTCACGCAACAATAAGTTGCTGTCTTGCGCAGGGTTTATGGACATGGCGGTAGTGTGGCGAAACGTTAATCATGATGTTTCGGTTCAATGCTTGATAAGAGGAACGCTTTTGCTATCAGATTATCAATATAATCAATAATAATAGTATCAATATAAGTAATTTTAACCAAATCTACGTGAAATTATGATGTAGGCTACGAGGGCTGTTATTTTCAAGTTCCGATGGACTGCATAGAAATAACAGATTGACATACCAAACTGATTTTACTACTACATGTTTGCTTGTTTTATTCTTATGTCTCAACATAATCGCCAAAACGATTGAAACATTTGTCGTATCGTTACACCAGCGTTCCAATGCCCCGGCAAAAAAAATCTGCCGCCACTGAGGTGGGTACATCTGGAGAGTCTCCTGAAGTTTTTCCTCTTTGGCGAGACGTTGCCGCCCAACCATACCTTTAATTCTCGAAAAAGGTGAAAATAATTCACGACCACACTGTGCCAACGTTACGATAGACATTTCCAAATAATTCAAGTGTGAAATTTTGGACCATCAGCCATTTAGTCCAAACCAGCACTGATAATTTATCATGTACTGTCGGATCTCCGACAGAAAGACCGAATGTCCCCAGAGTGTGCAGAGATAAAGCAGCTCTAGCGCTTTATAGCAATATTTTGATTAATATTATTATTAGTGAACATTTTAAAGAATACCAATTGTTGCACTTAAAGCAGGCAAAACTCTTACCCAGCAGGGTACCGACTAAAACTTTAGAAAAGAGGAACACCTCGAACCTAACTTGAACACAACCAAAATTTTGAAAGTAAAACACAAGTCAGAGAGAAAATCTCTACAAGTAGGAAGCTGGCAAAGCTGTAACATTTTTAAATTTGCTTAACTATGGTGACAACTATTGTGGTTCAATAAACATGATAATAATAAACAATATACACTGTGGTGTGACCTTACCTGTGATAGTATAATATAATAAGTGTTGTTGAGCGCCAGATTCCTATTTAAGACAGTGAATCGAAATTTATGAATTAACCTCGGCTATCAGCAGTAGAGTGAGACCTAATTATCCCTGGTCGTGGTGAGACAAAGTCATCTAACCAATCCAGTATTTAATCAAGGAGTATGATTGCCTTAAAGTACTAACTACAATGAAAGAAATAGGCATTACGTTTAAGAAAAATGAATTTATTAAATGCAAAAACAAAATATTAGTAAAACAGAATAGTGATAGTCACACAATTGAATTTAAAATTACTCAATGCGGCAATTAATTTAAAAGAAAATAAACATTAATGAATTGAATCTATCTTGAAGTTACATATTACAGAGACGTCAGATATTTAATTGTTTGCTCACCCTTTTGAAATATCATCATAAAAAAGTGTGGAAGATGATCTCGATGTTGCGTTTCATATTTCTAAAAAAATGTTGTAGTATGTCATTTGATACTGTTTAAGGCTGTGCTACCGAAAAATAGAATATTGATTTTATTTTATTTTTTCTTCTTAATCTGTTGTATAGGTCTTTGGGACTCGTTATATGCCACTTTTGTAAAATATGAACAGTTCGTTTGTTCAGGGTATGGCTTCAAAGTGTCTACTTTGAGGGTTAAAGGTACATACGTCACGAGAAAACTAATAACCGGAGAATTTCGAAATTTCTGTGCAATAACCCTTGTAATAGTAGCTTCATTGTAAACTATTTGTATTTCGAAATTCAACATTTTTCATAGAAGGATCATCTTTCAATAGCCTTTTTTATTTTTAAAAAATATCTATATTAACTTCAAACTTATTCAATTTGTAGAGGCTCTAATTCTGAGCAGTTCGAATGTTTGATGAAAGAAACGGTTTATTGATATAACCGTGACGTATGTACTTTTGAAATCGACAAAACGGTAGCTACGCAGGCTACACGATAGGCTACCCGCACTAACAGTTGCACGCACAAGCACCGAGCCTCATTCCCCCTCCCTAATACCCAGCATCGCACCGCCCATTCCGAGTTCTCCTTCCCTTACGCAGCATTCCATTCTACTTACCGTGCAACGCAAAGGAAAATCTCTCATGCGCGCCGAGTCGATGACTCTTCCAGTCAGACTGCAGTAGACTAGTCTTGAGAAAGTACTAGAAGAAGATATCTCGCCCCCTTGCCCGTTTCCTAATTCTGTGTTTGTGTTTTGTGATTGAAAGAGCAGCAGTTTATTCCGACAAAAGATATCCTGTAACATTTTTTAATATTCACACATTATTAAACAATGCCACGAAAACACCATCCTTCTAAGTTTATAGTAAATTAACATACTGTACATAGGGTGTTTCAAAATGGTTTAGCCAAACTTAGGGAAATTATTCTGTGTCAAAATGAAGAAATAAGTTCCCATAAAGATGGGTCTTAAGCCCTTTATTTGCTGTCTATATGTTGAGTTATTCTGAATAAAATATGAGTAAAATAACTGTTACATAGTACTTATTTTTCCCCGTTAAATTTAGATAAATACCTACAATCTTTTAATGTATGATTCGATTTTATTCAATAGTGCATCTATCGATTGGACATAAAATGTTACATATTCTGTTGTTCTTTTATATGGTTTATGGTGTAGTCACGTCCTAGTTCGTGAACCATGGTCAATGGCTAAGTGGTCTGGTAAGTGTTTCTGACAGGATACCAGTTACTATCGAAAAGGAGTCGGCATCTTGGGCATATTTTGAGTCGTGGCCCTCCTTATGATCAACAACTTACTTGTTTGTTTCCTGGGGTGAAACTCAGGGGCCCTGCGTAAGTTATGCTAGCAACTCGCTTCAATTGTAATCTCTAAACGTGCCAAAAAGGTCTTGATTAAGCCTCGAACCTATGGGAGAGATGGAGTCCCACTCTCATCTGATAGATTAGGGACTCCTTGGAAACGAACAGGCAATCGAACTGGTATTCGATAGGGTGCTTTTAATATCGAGGGTGGTTATGGAAAGAGGAAAGCAGAGCTAACTGAGTCAGCAAGTAGGATGGGATTGAATATTCTAGGGATTAGTGAAGTTCAGAAAGGGAGAGAGGAGATCCAAGTTACACCTGTCAGGTGTAAAACGATGCAGGACAAAGTGGGGAGTAAGGCTGTTTGTCCAGAAAACCTTGGAGCTTCGCATAATTTATGTAAGGTACCGGTACGTACGTAAATGAACGATTAATATGGATAGATTTGGAAATGTCAGGAAATCGGTCAGGATTGTTTCAGTGTACACTCCATGTGAAGGGACGAATCAGGATGAAATAGACTTTATAAGGCACTGAGTGATGTAGTAGTGAGAGTTAACAGTAAGGGTAGTGTAGTACTGATGGGGGTTTTCATTGCTAGCATATAAATGGAATTGAGGAGTATGAAAAGGTTATGGGTAAGAGGAGTGAGGATAGGGAAGCAAACACCAATGGAAAATGTTTATTGGACTTCTGTGCTAGCATGATGTTGTCTGTGGCGAACTCATTCTCGAAGCATAAGGAGATTCACAGATACACAAGGGAGAGTAGAGGAACCAGGTGAGTAATAGACTATATCATTACTGACTTTGAATTGGGTAAATTGATAAGTAATTGAAGGGTATTCCGGTTTTTTTCTTCAATGAAACAGACCACAAACTGTTCTACTGTGAACTGAGCATAGTTAGACCTAAAGTGCAGAAAGTGAGGGCTGTTTGCAGACGGATTAGGGTTTAAAATTTCCAGGATAAGGAACTTAGGCAAAAATATAATATGGATTAATTCCAAAGAGTAGATGGTAAAGAATTGCAGGACATTAGACAGACTAGTCAAGATACAAGGATGCAGTACTATAAGTAGGAAAGGTAGTCCTATGTGTTGGGACAACCGTGTGTAAAGACAGGAACAAGCGAAAATACTGATGGAATGACATAGTGAAGTCTGCTTGTGAAATTAAAAGAAGGCTTACAAAAAATGGCTCCTAGCAAGTAATCCTGCAGAAGAGAACTACTTATATAATCGAAACGAACAGGACCAAAGAAATAATAGAGTAAAAAATATCACGGTAGGAATTTGGAGATAAATTAGAATAGTTAGGTCAAGTGGCAGTAAAGCCTTTATGGAGTGTTAGAAATAATCACTGAAATTGAGGAACAATAGAGTGAATCACTTGACAGCTTCCAGGATTGGTCCCTTCGTTGAACGTTTACCTCATATTCCTTGCCACAATCTTGTCAAACCAATTTCGCATCCTAACAAGAAGTTCCGAGACGAACTAAAGAGCCTACTTTTCTTAAAATTTAAGATTCATGCCGATGATTAATCTATATGAACCTATCTAGAACAATGACGAAATTATGTTTGTAATATCGAAATTTCTAATTTGTTCGAAATATACCTCCCATAGTGTAGCCTAATAGAGCTCTACAGTTGGCAGCCCTGGTGACTGAATATATTCTTAGTTCCATAACTTAAGGTACAGAATACACAATTTGGTTGAAGTCCAATGGATAGCAAGGACGTTACATGCAGTTGGACATTGGATCTATCAGCGCACGTTAAATTCATGTTGGCAACAATGTCAAGCATGTGTGGTCAGAAATAATCTGAAATATTATGATCACTAATTGTGCCAATTTTGGATGAAATCCATTTGTTAGTAAAGAAGTTACATATATTTCAAGATTGGACCTATCAGCTGACTTATAATCATGTTGGCAGCACTGACGTATATTAGTTACTCCAAATTAATCTAGAATGTCAGGTACTATACGTGTGCAAAGTTTAGAGATGTTGGCTTGCATACTTTCTGATACATTGATATTAGGGTAAAAAATAGAGACAGCATTTATTAACAGTTGGCAGCCCTGGTTGTTCTTGAGCATACGCATAGTCATATCTGTTATAGTACACATATCACATATGAAATTTGGTTGAAATCCAATTGATAGTATAGAAGTTACATGTAATTAAACATTGGTCCTATCAGCAGGCTTAGAATCATGTTGGTAGAACTGACGTATATTAGTTACACCAAATTATTCTAGAATACCAGATACTATACGTGTGCATAGTTTAAGGCAGTCGGCTTGCATACTTTCTGATATATTGGTATTTGGATAAAATAAATAGAGATAGAATTTAATAACAGTTGGCAGCCCTGGTGGCTCTTAAGAATATGCTCCGTTATATCCGTTTACCTACACATAGTACATACGAAATTTGGTTGAAATACAATTGATAGTGTAGAAGTTATATGCATTAAAAATTGGACCTATCAGCAGGCTTAGAATCATTTTGGCAACACTGCCATACATGGCCTCCTTGAAATTAAACTGAATTATTATTATCTATATGTGTGCCTATTATGAAATAGCTCCTATGCTTACTTTCCAAGATATCAAACATGGAGCTCAAATTTCAATTGTGGTTTTTCAGCAATTGGTAGCACTGACATAATTTTCAGATATGGGCTTGAGATATTCTGGTATAGGTCTTTACTCATATCTAATTTGGTTTCGATTGCTGCAGCCGATTAGGAGTTGATAGTGGGGAGACACACACACAGACAGACAGACACACATTTGCCCGGATCGATCTCATAAGTCTCCTTTTTCCTCATTTTTGCAAAATGTGAAATGTAGGATAAAAATTTCACCTCAGTTGCCGTCACATTTGGAAGAGAAATAAGGACGCTGTTGTGGAAATGTATTGACACAGTACTGGCAATATTGTCACCGAGAGTGGATTCTTCTTGGATCAAGACATTCATTCTTATGAGCCAGTCGTGATGGTTTGGTTCCTTGCAATGGCGTTGCAGAAATCAAATACCTTGCCTCCGTCACTGAATCGTATTTCAGAGAAGAGGTGACTAAAAACAATGCCAGGAGTAAAATTGCAATTGAAGCGAAGCCCCAACTACTTCCTCCAGATTCAAAGTCGATTGAATATCAACAGGAGAAAAAGGTGCAATTTTGTAGTATATACTAAGAATGGAGAAATCTTCGTTGAAAGGATAGAAAAGGATGGATTGTTATGGCAAACAAAAATGCTTCGAAAACTGGAACGATTTTATAAGGAATGCATTTTGTCAAAACTTTTAGTCAGTTGAGTTGTTCGAGGCACGAAGCATAAAAATCCAAGGTCCCTCCTTTGCGCTAGAGGTTCAACGACTAAATAAGGCCGCAGATACCAACAAACGAAAGAAGAGGAAGCAATCGGACACCTTCACACAGAACAAGAAGTTTACATTTATAGCAATAAATTGTATATTTGCTCATAATACTATAAGTGTGTTTTTGGTATACAGAATGTTAAACATTCATTATACTTATAAAATTTTGCATACGTAAACTTAGAATTTCATTACTGAATGAACAGCCGTTTTGTTTATATAAATCACCATCTGTTGAGTCGGTACATTATTGTCGTTTTTTTATTATTATTTTTTAATGTTTTACATTTCATAGAGACAGTTTTGAAGTTTTGTCAACGCACAATAAAATTGTTTATGATCCATAGAAACACTTATTTTGAGTTGTAATTCTTATAATCATACAGTAACACGCCGGCCTCTTTTATTCGGCTGGACGATGGCAAGGCACAAGGCTGAAAATAAGCGTACGACTCGGAAAGCAGATCTGTGTGACTCGGAACCGAGGTATACAACGGAGGAGGGGAGGGTGTTGTGCAAAGTGCGCGAATGAGGCTTAGTGGAGGGGAGTAGGGGAAGTGTAGTGCACTGGCTGTAGCAGGCGAGAGGCAGCAGTGCTGCTATCTCTTGTCCAGCAATTGACAGCAGAACCAGTAGCACAGCCTTAACATAACCAAGTCCGTTGCGACTTGTAGATTGATTGTAAATTTGATCTATAAGTCAGTGCGGACTGATATGTATCTTGGGTAGACATCACGCTGTATGGTTTGAAGTCGGAAGTCGAATATTGGCTCAGCTCATTAGCTAAGACCCTCAGTTGACGCTCTCCTATTGTGGTCAGAACAATTGTTCTCTAATGACTTGTCGTTCACTAATAATGTTGTAGACGCGGGTTACAGCTTATATCTTCCTAGTCACGTGGTGTCACAGCTTCCCTCTCTTTAGAAGCAAGCTACCCCTTCCCTTCATGACTCCTTACTTGCAATATCTTGACGCGTACGTACATAAGAAATGGCGTGTAAGTTGCACCATGCGTGAAATATTTGTTCCATTCCTTCTCGAAGGAACTAGATGGTGCGCACGTGATGGTTACTCATGACAGTGACTCTTAGCCGTGGTGAAATAACTACTACGACGTTCTGTTTGTGACGCATAGGCTTGTTCCTTATTGCCAATCTTGTTGCAATATATAATACTTCGTCTCTTTACAAATAAATGTTAATAAAAATCTAATTGAATATAATAATAAAAACCGCTTACAATTATCTGATATAAAAATCATCTCATCGATGTACTAATTAATAAGAATAATAAATATGATAATAAATGAATGAATAACCCTTTAAATATAACAGCTATGGGATCGAATCGTTACAATCGCCACTAAGATAAATAATTTAAATGACATTTCACATTATTTCTCTTACCACATCCAACATAAAAAACTATAAATATAAATATTATAACCCCCAAAAAGACAACATACAATATACTCTTCATCAATACACAAAAATATACAAGAAATATATTCTTCACAAAAATTCACATTTTAACTTTCATTCATCTCATTCTTCCAAATGTTCATAATGTTCATTTTTCTTTATATATATGCTGTAAAAAAATATACATATAATGCCCTTCACTTTTAATTTTGACATATATGTCAACGCTGCACTCGTTTATAATGGTGGTGATTGTATGCTTGACATAAAATTTTGGCTTCATATCTTTTGAACGTAGTTTTTGTATATCAGTCTGGCGTAGAAGTACATTGTTGTAGTACCAGCTGATTAACACATTAAAACTATCATAGCACACGATATGCAAACAACACAATATTCCTTTCGTCTCTATAAAGGTATTACTCAAATGCAGTAAAATTTCAATAATTGAAGAAAAAAATAACTTAGCAAGATAACTAAGGCAATTCCAATTTCAGTGCATATGTCATACATGTAAATATTTCCCCAAATACATAATGACATTGAAATACCTTAAAGCAGTTATTAAACAGTTCACATAAATATCCAAGTTACTACTCACCTGCCTTCGTGGCTTATTTCTTTCTTAGGCCACGGCCGCCTCCTTTCACATTAATACTTCCTAAGTCTCCACGACATCTTAACCTCTCATAAAACCATAATTCCTCTTCACTACTTCTCGAAAACAATAACTTGAATTTTCAAAATCACAAATAAACATAAAATCTGACTTCTCGTTCATCTTATAAAATTTAACTTAGCCTCAAGATATAACTTTACTGTATTGTCATTCTTACCTACTACACAAAATGATTAAGACTTGGACAAAATACTACTCAATAAACCTGAATTACGTATATCACTAACTATTTCACAAAAACACATGACAAACTCCTCGGAATAAATATTTCGTTCCACAAAATATTAATGCTCTTATACTTTAAACTTAGTCTATTCATGATTTGACTTCTTGCTGAATACCTAAAAAAACTTAGTTTTCTCTCAAAACTTATTGTGACATTTCTCGTCAACACTTCCTTACATGCTTCGATCGCCTAGACTATAGCTCACTCTTGCTATACCAGAATCTCTCAAAACTCATCGTGACATCACACGTCGCATGCAAAAAACCTCCCCTATTCGTGGTATAATCCCACATCTTCTTACTGTTACAGGTCACCTCTTACTGACCAATAACACACTAAATTTCAGCTAAAAAAATCTTTCATGCTTCGACTAATTCCTTGGAATAATAACATCACACTTTGCTTTCCTAACTATTGTCTTCCTAAAATAATGACAGTGTTCCAGTTGATAGTCAATAACACCGACACTCCTAATTGGCAAATATTTTCCCATAATCACTTCATAAAGCAAGTTCTAAGTTCTAACACATTTCAGATACTTTCTTCTCTATCAAATTAAATGCATAAATTACACCTGCCTTTAATTGAAACTTCATTATTACCCCTTAGGTAAACTTAGCTTACAAACTTACTCTTGTCTTCAAAATATATTTAAACACTTCTCTTTACTAACTCCGTATGACATAAATAAAACTTAATTTCTCGTCTACTAAAAAAATGATTTATCTTTAAATCCTAATACGTCGAATTATAACAAATTCCTTTCAATACTAGTAAATATTATGTCAACCATCTAATTATTATTATTATCTTTACTTTTACCTGTGTAGGACAACAATATACCACATCATTATTTCGTTATTATTCATCAGTAACTTTTACTAAAAGTGGTTTAGCTCGATAACAAGCCTTGTAATATCTTTAAAACGTGCGTAACTGTAACTACAACTTGGACCATATTACCTTTGTAATCTCTTATTACCTTGTGTGCATACAACCATGTATATACTTTAAAAACCTCCCAACATTAACTTCACGCAGTCCCGTAGACACCATAAAAAAACTCATTGCTCAACGGAATATACCGCGCTGATCTACTTCATCCTCCAAAAACTTCTTAAAACTTCATTTGGCATCTTACCAAAACTTCCTCCATTATAACTCAATTTGGCATCTTACCAAAAACTTAAAACCACATTGCTCAACGGCATTATACCTTCGTTGGCCTACTTCTTCAAACTCACGTCCATTTACGTGGAAATTCACCCATACACACACATATCTGTCACCAAGTAAGTTACCAGATGTCCTAATTAGTTACTACTTCCTTATTTCAACCCGATGTTGGTTAATTCATACAGCGCATTACCATTAACTATTCTAAACCACTTCTAAATTTCTCAAATATATCCACTGATAACCTCGCTGTCCTCAAAATGAAACTTCTTTAAAAATCAATACCTAATTCTTCAACTCATTCGTTTTATTACCACTGTATCATCTTATCTTCTCTCATTTTAGAATTAAATCTTCATTACCATTATATTCATAATAATGGTTGCCATAATAATTATTACTTTCTTTCGATTACTTACCTTTGTTGTAATAATCTTCCTACTTTTTTCAATTTAATCCTCACTTCCTCCAACTTACCTGCAGTTTAAGGACCCACATCAACTTACCTGAATCGCTAAATAGCATCACAACCTCTATCTTCCAAATTAAATGACTCTAGACAAACTAAATCAATAAGCGTAGGCACTACACGCCCCTCACCATCCTATCTTCACGACTGAATTAAAATTACACACAGCAGGTTCCTTATCTACCTCTATTAAATCCTATAAAACTTCATTACTTAATATTTAAGTCATACGGATCAGTAACTATCGGTAATACCAATTCACATCACTACGTTCTCTGGCATTTCACAGTTCTTACCACTGTCATCTTCAATTCTATCTCTTTCTATAATCCCTTTTTCTTCTTTCCTTCTAGCATTAGCTTCTACTTCCTCTGTACTATATTTATCCATAGTAACACTGTGCTTTGGCTTTCCCCCTCTTACTTCCCCAAGTCTGGCAAATTCAGTACGCCACTGCACATCATATGATTTCTTTCTCTCCTTCATCCTGATTTCTTTCTCCTCTAGCAACTTGATTCTCTTCTCTTTCATTTTACTTCCAAAATATCTACCTACATGTCTTCCCTTCTCTTCTCCATTACCATCACTTAATGATCTCTTTAGCCGTGGACTATTGCTTCTGCTCTTATCTATCTCTCTCCTCCTCTTAACCTGTTTACTAATTATGTTCTTCTGACTATTACTTAACGCGCGCTTCTCTGCCTCTAATAATTTCATATTAACTTCCTCTATCTCAGGACTAAATTCTTCCCTAGTTTGCCTATCTAATTTATCTATGATTTTCTGCATCTTAATCTCTTGGGTGCTTAGTATTTTCTTTATCTTACCTACTTCTATCCCTATCTTTACTTTCATCTTCTCTTCTTTTTCACTACGTTCTATAGTCTCTTCTACAGCTATCCTGCGTTCATCTATCATCTCCGCTGACTGCTGTTCCTTACCTAAGCTACTTTCATCTAAAATCTCCTCTACTTCCAATCTGCTTTCACCTAAAATTTCCCCTGACTCCAATCTACTTTCAATTACAGTCTCCTTACAGACAGTCTTCACTGATTCTAGTGCAGTATCCCCTAAATCTACTCTCACCTGCCTAGTTTCCGCTTCTACCAATTTGCTAAAACTTTCACCTTGAGTTGCTATTTTCTCTTCAATCACAGTTACTATTCTTTCCTGAATCCTACTTTCAGCTGCTTCTAATTTCTTATCTACTGTCTTAATAATATCTTTAGCCTTCATCTCTACCTCCTCCTTAATTTCACCTCTGATTTCCTGTTTCACCCCCTGAATACACTCCTGTAGCATATCATACTTCATACTTAATTCTCTATTCATCGTTTCCACAATATCTAGTTTTACATTATTCTCTTCCAATTTCTGATTTATTTTTCTACTATTCTCTTCCAATTTTTCATTAAGAAAGGCCTCCGTACTTCGCTTATTTTCATTAAACTTCTCATTCATATTTTGATTTAGCCTGCCCATATCTTTATCTAATTTCTCAAATTTATCATTGAATTCTTTTCTACTTTCCTGATTATCTTTCTTACTCTCCTGATTTCGCCCATCCATATTCTGCAACATCCTCATGAGTAAATTGAATTTATCGTCAGGAATATCTATAGACTTTTCTTTTTCCTTACTCCCACTAGTCTCAGGATCTACTGTCCCCGATAATCCGGATAGTAGGCTGTCAGATATCCGCCCCCTCAATCGGATTGCCAATAATCAGTCGCACCGGCACAGCTACATCAATGAAAATGGCACTGACAGATACTACCGAGATTAGAACACAGTAGTTAACAAGAAATTATTGTGGAACACACCAAAATATACGGGGGTTCATACTTACCTTTTACTTACCTATTCAATTTAATCTCGGGTCTGGGTTTTCAACTGGATCACTTAAAGTATGCCCTCACAATAACCTCCATCACGATATTTAAAATGAACCAAGTCGAAACAAGAAAATTTAAACTGCGCAATAATTTATTTCACATAAAGAAATTAATTTAACAAAATTTAACAACAAAATATACGTGGCAATCAGAAGCCATTGTCAATGCAATCATGTCCTCCTGTAGGACTTGTAGACTTCACATACAAAAATTCAGCTTTCTCTAGCTCAAAAGAACGTAATAATAACAATGCACTTTGGAATGGATAAGGGAGCTGTGACGAGACATATAGCATTTGTTTCCTTGTTCATGAACTTCACATTTTATTTATAACCGCAAGGCTGCTATGTAGATGACCTTGGCCTCTATCATACAGTTATCTGGCCACCTGTGATACACCCTGCACCATGTCGCATGCTAGCATCGTCAAATGGACACACCTGTCCAGCCAATGTTAGCATATGCTCGTTACCTCAGAGCCTAGCTCCTTTTCAAAATACTTTAAATGTTCACATTTCAACTCAAATATTATCACGCAAATCTTTTAAATGCTCCGTTCAAATATCAATGGATTACTCTAATAATCCCAAATCTTGTTTAATTGTATATTCCAATTGTTTAACTAGCGTTGTTTAGAGTATAATAACAGAAACGTTTAATGTTTATAACAAAAGTTCATTAATTATTTATAACATTTTAAATTGTTTATAACATTGTCAAATGACAATTGAAAAATTTATACACGCCTCTATTAATCCCGTTCGTTTCAAATTATTATTAAAGATATTTACATAGTTATTTACATTATTTATATTATTTATATTAGAAATACATTAAACCACACGTTTATCCGGTTGATAATTACTTAAATCGTGGTGATATAATCGACCAATGAAGGTTAGTTATATTTAAATTTTAGATTCAGGTTTAATAAGATTTAATAATAATTATTATTTGTGACGGTAACCTCCATTCAAAATCTTTATCTCAAATTATTTAAACACTCATGTTAATTTTAACAGTCACTTCACATGAATAATTTTCAAAGGACCTGAACCATCCACTCAGCGGAAAAATACTTCGCTCAAAACGCACAAAAATGCACAAAATTGGCCCATAATTCATCATATATCTCATTATATATGGCATCAAAATCTTCCACAATACATACAAATATCCTCCACTTATAAATTCATCATCTTCATCATTATTACTGTGGGAACCTCCTTCACTTAATACAGGGCATTATTCATCAGCGACTTTTACACGTCCACTGAACTAACGATTATACATCCATAGTTCCTCTTTAAAAATTCTTATATTCATCAATTGTATCAAAAACTGTTATTATATTTAACCTTCGTGGGTTTCATTCATGAATCGATATGAAGTAAAAATTTGCCAATCACAAATAAATTTAATAGCAAATACGATTAGACACGCCTCCCTGGTCTATCAAAATTGAGATTAATATCATCAAAGTATCGCAGTATAAAAATACTATCTTCAGTCAAAGTTCATCTAAACTGCATAAATAGTCGAATAGAATACAATTAAACTGTGGAATGCAAACATTATTGTTCCAATCAACAATTGAGAAAAACTCCTATCAAAGGTTCATTACTATAGTGTACTCAATAAATCGTACTCAAAGTTCATATTTCATAAAATTGTCTATAATGCAATGGTATTTCATAATTGACGATAAATGTCTATGCTGCAATCATGTTCATAAAACGACTAGTATTTCCAAGATCGTCGATAAAATAGTAGATTTTAACGCTCTAAAATCTTTTAATCATTCTTCTTTCTTGAGGATGACAGAAAATTGGTCAAAGTAATTTACTGAATAGAATTACTTTAATAAAATGACACGCTGTCTGAATTCAAATTTGCCATAGAAAATCGTTAACTTTACAGTCAAATCGTGACTACAAAAATATGCAAATTACTGAAAGAATATATATTATCAGTCTCAACTGATCCAAAATTATTTAAATATGCCGATGACATAATAATGTCTCAATAAATCGTAGAAAAAGGCATAAATCAGCAAAGTGTACTGAGTACAGAAATATCAAGCAAGAATATGGGGCAAAATATATGTGGGACAGAAAATATGGGAAAAATGGTTGCTCAGATATCGCTAAATGGCTCAAATAAAACAAGAAACGTTCACGACTACCTTATCTGTTGATTGAAGTTCTAGAGGAAAATTTCCAAAAGAAGACTGCTGATGGTTCCATTTCACCACCGTAAAGATGTGCTCCGACCTCGAACCTGGAACAAGCGCCCTCGGAGAATAGAACTGCTTCCTCCTCCGGAAATTGCACTGCTCCGTGTAGACGATAGACATCCTTCTGGCAAAACTCTTCTTTGTGAGCCGGGTCCACCCTGGCCTCTCTTGATAGTTCCCTGAAGTTCTGGTAGAAATTCGCCATGAAGTTTATTGCAATTATTTCCGCAGAAATGTTCATAATTGTGGAGTATGAAGATATTTCCACTGCCCTTTTGATGTAATTCAGCGATGGATTACGATGCATGAGTGTAGTTGGATGTTCACTACATGCTCGCTTTTGTAGAATGACGATTAACGAAGTTCCATGCTGCTATTTCACTCCATTGATATATGTCCCAATTGCATTAAAGTTTTAGTCTTCCATCTCCACTTTCGTTATAATAATAGTCGAAAGTACTGCCAGATTATATTGTTCCATTGTAGAATGTAGCGTTGTATCACCAAATGTAACCTTCAGTATCACGGTTGCAATACACGTGTCAGCCGTAGCGTAGAATGTGGTATTATAAAAGTGCTTCTCAGGTGGCGAGAAAATCACTTTTGTCTGCAGTCTTAAAATGCGAATATCTTCCAAAGTATAATAGTGAAAATGTTCAACTTTCGTACACGCCTCAATAGTGTAATGCACAATTGAATTAGCATAAATGCAGTCGCTAACTCTTGATAGATAATCTTGTAGACTCGTTTATGTGTGCGCTCCAACTTCGCCTAGTTTCAGTAACCGTAAAATTGTACTGCTGCACGCTCCGTGCTTGTTCGAAGCTGTGGGCTCTTACCACACGTGCTAATGATGACTTGCTTCACTTAAGACCTCGAAGTCTGACAATATGAGAATCAGAAAACTGAGCCATGAGACATGAGAGATGAGAACTTCCTCTCTGCTGTGCAAGGCCTTTTATCAACTTCTTAAGGGGCGTATCCATCCCTTCCATAGCTTGTTCCTCCGTCATTGCTAGAAGTTCTAACTTTGGCTATACTTGACGGATTTTCAAATTTCAAAAACTCATAATTAATTTCTTCAAAATTCCAAATCAATGCCATAACTGAAAATAGATTTCCACAATTCTGCATGCCAAAAGTAATTAAATATGGTAGTTTCAGTAATCTCCGTCTCCCTCCAAACTATCATTCATTGGTTCGAGCCTCTCCTCCAATAGCGTAACTTCTTCCTCAGCACAAATTTTTGTTTCCCTGCGACTGCGTCGTAAATCTCAGATCTTTCTCGAACAAAATCCTGACGTCACCAAGAATCTCAGCTCATCCAGCCTACTTGCATAAAGTCTGCGTCATCTGTGCCTACGTCATGAATATACAGGTCACAACTATGACGGCCATAACTTTATTCACATATGCCAATACAACCACCGTGGTCTCAGTATAATTCAATTTACGGGGGCATTCTCCCTTCACCACGTTTTAAAAACAGTTGCAAATTGTTTTTAAACTCTGTGTTATAAATATCTCAATTCACTTGAACACGAAATTGAATTATAATTCTACTCTTGTATGATATTTCCTCTATGTTCCTTAATCATAAGTCTCTTCTTCTCTGGGTTGTGTGTGGCTAATGCATTCTCTCCTCTCTACTTTCTCTTCTGTCCTGTATTCCTGTTTTCCAAATTCTGCTGGCTTGTAGAAGGACCAGGATCGAACACTACATCCTGTCTTTTCTTCTGGTTTTCAGCTTCCTTCTCTCGTAATTCCTTCAAATACTGCTGACTTTCTTTCTCTCTCTCTTGATACTTGTCCGGTGTCATAACCTGACCTTGAGAATTCTGATTCCTATTCTGGTACTGGTTATTTCTGTTGTAGTTCCTATTGTACCCATTGTTATTATAGTATCTACCTCTTTCGTTATTATAATTCCCTCTATTGTTATTCCAGCCTCGTCTTTGCTGATATGGACGGTAACCTTGTGATCTGTTGTTGCGAAAATAATTGTTCCTGTGAGGACCTACATTTTCAGTTTTCTCTTCAGGAGGCGTATCAGTTTGCTGAACTTGATCCAAGTAGACTGTATTAATGTCTTTGAATTCGTGCCTCTGACCTTTTTGAACCAAATTTGGCATTGGACTCGTGTAGTCAAGCCTTCTCAATAGTTCGTCCATACTGGTCAAATCCCTGATATTTGACGATATAATAAGCCTTCTCACCTCCACAGGTAACATACGAGAAATAGCATCTATCAACTGCTCTGTCGACAATGGGGGTTGCAAAAATCTCAAGCGCGATAACTGGCTCGTGAAGAAATCAGCGTACCGTGTTGGAAGAGTACCTGAATACTTCCTCGAGTATACCTCAGCTCTTAATGAATTTTGTGCTTCTATTGACCAGAATCGTTTTATCAGTGCCTCTGCAAATTCATCGAAATTACTAAAAGTGTACCGAAATGCTCTGAACCATTCAAGGGGTCCTCCAGCTAGAAATCTTTCTACGATTCTCATCTCTCTTTCTCTAGGAATATGGGCTTCAATAAAATAGTATTTCAGGTTCCTGATATACTCTATCGGTGTTAGACTATCTGTATTACTAAATTTTTGAGGCTTGTCCTCAAAGTTTCGGATGACTGTCACATTTCTTGGATATGAATCCATGTAATTCTTCCCACTATCACGATATTTCCATTCAGGTTCAATATTCCTATCCTCTTCTTCTTCCCGGAATCTGAATATACGTTCCTCAGGACTAATATCTCTCTCTTCTGTAGCGAGGTTACATCTTCTCACGTAATTCCTATTATCTTCACAAGTCAATCCTTCTGGATCCTTATCTGTGATTTCCGTGATGACTTTCCTAATCAATTCTTCTTTATACGTTTCCATCATGCTAGCTTCTCCTAGTTTCAAATTCTGAAGTTTGCTCGTAGTTTCATTGACATCAGAGACAACCTTATGAATTTGTTCCTCTAACGCGGTTTTTAATGCTTGCACGTCCTGGCCCATTTGAGTTCTATCCTCTACCTGCTTTTCGGATAGCGAATCCATCCTTATATTCAAATCCTTTCTAATTTGAACTACTTCATTATTTATATCTACCTGTGTACTGGCAAGTTTTCGTTCAATTCGCTCCTGAATCTGATTGACATGTTCCCCACTTGACTTGTTCCATTCATCTTTCCAAACCGTTACATTTGCAGTTAACATTTCAGCAATATCTACTTCAATGTCTTCCTTAAGTAAACGATTATGATCTAAGACTTGGGTTCTCATGACCTCTACATCATATTTTAATCCAGCTAGAGAAGCTGTTGTCCTAACAGACTCGTCAACCAATCTAGTTGTTAAAGCACTAATGTTACGAGTACAAAGCGTTTTTGAAGTTTCAATTTCTTCTCTAACCTTATTAACATCAGTTTGAACTTTGGCAATGTCTACAAAAACTGTATTAACTTCTATTTGTATCTTATTGATATCGCTTTGCATATCATTAACATCAGAATGAATATTATTTATGTCTACTTGAACGTTTGACACATCGGTTCGAACATTTCTAACCTCTCTTTGAACTTCTTCTACCTTGTCTTGTACAGTAGCAACATCATTCCTAACAACGATTACTTCTGCTCTAGCACATGAAATATCACCCCGGACATTAGCAACATCAAGATTCAACATAGTAAGGTCTTTCTGTACTTTGGAAACATCAATCTTAACATCTGAGACATCTTTATGGACATTGGATAAATCTACTTTAACATCTGAGACATCCTTGTGAATGTCAATCACGGCATTCTGGATTCCCTGGGTACTGGTCTGTAAACGCGACACATTATTTTCCAAGTTTGCAGAACTGGTCTGAAGAATTTTCATATTCCATTCGACTAGTATTCCTAGCTTCCATCTCCTTCATGCTTTCATTCATGCTAGCTTTCAAACTTTCAACCAGCCTAATAGACAAATTACTAGAATTTTCCTCCATCATCTGCTTCATACTATTATTCATGCTAGCTTTCATCTCCTCCAACATCTTTCTCATACTCTCATCTGCCATCTCAATAATTTCAATAATAGACTGCTTTAGGGACATACATCAAACAGAGCAAGATAACAACATCTGAGCAACATCTTTCACCATATATAAAGTTTGAGCAATTTTCTGTCTTAAATCTAACTTATAATTAGCTTATAATTAACGTTCGTAGACACTTCATGTTGAAATAAACTCAAGCACATGTTCAAATTGCTTTGGTTCATTTTAAATATCCTAACACAAATAATTTACATTTACAATCCAAATAGTTTAATTTTATCTTTAATATGACTAATTCGATCCCCGGTCAATGCCTGTGAGATTTTCGAAGTGAAATGCCATGTCCTGTGGTTCGGATTCCACGTAAAAAGGAGGTCCCGTGGCTCATGATCTCAAGATTAACGGTCACGTTAAACTACAAGCTTCCTTTTTTTAATATGACTAAACATGTCATAAGCCGGTCAAATAAAATAAGAATCAAGATCATAGGCGATTTTTCTAAGTTTCCAGCCTATTTAACCTCTCTCAGGTTATATAAGATCTGATCTTTTCTGAGTGTAATTTTCCTAATACAACACAACATTTAATCCCTATATAATCACACTCTCAAATTCTACAATTGGCCAAGACATCTAACAAAGAATCAACCTCTTTATTTGAGTCTTCACAATCCCACTGACATCGATAACTTGGTAATCCAATGTTATTCGAGCCCCACGAAATTGCGGTAACAATCCTACTGTCCCCGATAATCCGGATAGTAGGCTGTCAGATATCCGCCCCCTCAATCGGATTGCCAATAATCAGTCGCACCGGCACAGCTACATCAATGAAAATGGCACTGACAGATACTACCGAGATTAGAACACAGTAGTTAACAAGAAATTATTGTGGAACACACCAAAATATACGGGGGTTCATACTTACCTTTTACTTACCTATTCAATTTAATCTCGGGTCTGGGTTTTCAAATGGATCACTTAAAGTATGCCCTCACAATAACCTCCACCACGATATTTAAAATGAACCAAGTCGAAACAAGAAAATTTAAACTGCACAATAATTTATTTCACATAAAGAAATTAATTTAACAAAATTTAACAACAAAATATACGTGGCAATCAGAAGCCATTGTCAATGCAATCATGTCCTCCTGTAGGACTTGTATACTTCACATACAAAAATTCAGCTTTCTCTAGCTCAAAAGAACGTAATAATAACAATGCACTTTGGAATGGATAAGGGAGCTGTGACGAGACATATAGCATTTGTTTCCTTGTTCATGAACTTCACATTTTATTTATAACCGCAAGGCTGCTATGTAGATGACCTTGGCCTCTATCATACAGTTATCTGGCCACCTGTGATACACCCTGCACCATGTCGCATGCTAGCATCGTCAAATGGACACACCTGTCCAGCCAATGTTAGCATATGCTCGTTACCTCAGAGCCTAGCTCCTTTTCAAAACACTTTAAATGTTCACATCTCAACTCAAATATTATCACGCAAATCTTTTAAATGCTCCGTTCAAATATCAATGGATTACTCTAATAATCCCAAATCTTGTTTAATTGTATATTCCAATTGTTTAAATAGCGTTGTTTAGAGTATAATAACAGAAAAGTTTAATGTTTATAACAAAAGTTCATTAATTATTTATAACATTTTAAATTGTTTATAACATTGTCAAACGACAATTGAAAAATTTATACACGCCTCTATTAATCCCGTTCGTTTCAAATTATTATTAAAGATATTTACATAGTTATTTACATTATTTATATTATTTATATTAGAAATACATTAAACCACACGTTTATCCGGTTGATAATTACTTAAATCGTGGTGATATAATCGACCAATGAAGGTTAGTTATATTTAAATTTTAGATTCAGGTTTAATAAGATTTAATAATAATTATTATTTGTGACGGTAACCTCCAATCAAAATCTTTATCTCAAATTATTTATACACTCATGTTTATTTTAACAGTCACTTCACATGAATAATTTTCAAAGGACCTGAACCATCCACTCAGCGGAAAAATACTTCGCTCAAAACGCACAAAAATGCACAAAATTGGCCCATAATTCATCATATATCTCATTATATATGGCATCAAAATCTTCCACAATACATACAAAAATCCTCCACTTATAAATTCATCATCTTCATCAATATTACTGTGGGAACCTCCTTCACTTAATACAGGGCATTATTCATCAGCGACTTTTACACGTCCACTGAACTAACGATTATACATCCATAGTTCCTCTTTAGAAATTCTTATATTCATCAATTGTATCAAAAACTGTTATTATATTTAACCTTCGTGGGTTTCATTCATGAATCGATATGAAGTAAAAATTTGCCAATTACAAATAAATTTAATAGCAAATACGATTAGACACGCCTCCCTGGTCTATCAAAATTGAGATTAATATCATCAAAGTATCGCAGTATAAAAATACTATCTTCAGTCAAAGTTCATCTAAACTGCATAAATAGTCGAATAGAATACAATTAGACTGTGGAATGCAAACATTATTGTTCCAATCAACAATTGAGAAAAACTCCTATCAAAGGTTCATTACTATAGTGTACTCAATAAATCGTACTCAAAGTTCATATTTCATAAAATTGTCTATAATGCAATGGTATTTCATAACTGACGATAAATGTCTATGCTGCAATCATGTTCATAAAACGACTAGTATTTCCAAGATCGTCGATAAAATAGTAGATTTTAACGCTCTAAAATCTTTTAATCATTCTTCTTTCTTGAGGATGACAGAAAATTGGTCAAAGTAATTTACTGAATAGAATTACTTTAATAAAATGACACGCTGTCTGAATTCAAATTTGCCATAGAAAATCGTTAACTTTACAGTCAAATCGTGACTACAAAAATATGCAAATTACTGAAAGAATATATATTATCAGTCTCAACTGATCCAAAATTATTTAAATATGCCGATGACATAATAATGTCTCAATAAATCGTAGAAAAAGGCATAAATCAGCAAAGTGTACTGAGTACAGAAATATCAAGCAAGAATATGGGGCAAAATATATGTGGGACAGAAAATATGGGAAAAATGGTTGCTCAGATATCGCTAAATGGCTCAAATAAAACAAGAAACGTTCACGACTACCTTATCTGTTGATTGAAGTTCTAGAGGAAAATTTCCAAAAGAAGACTGCTGATGGTTCCATTTCACCACCGTAAAGATGTGCTCCGACCTCGAACCTGGAACAAGCGCCCTCGGAGAATAGAACTGCTTCCTCCTCCGGAAATTGCACTGCTCCGTGTAGACGATAGACATCCTTCTGGCAAAACTCTTCTTTGTGAGCCGGGTCCACCCTGGCCTCTCTTGATAGTTCCCTGAAGTTCTGGTAGAAATTCGCCATGAAGTTTATTGCAATTATTTCCGCAGAAATGTTCATAATTGTGGAGTATGAAGATATTTCCACTGCCCTTTTGATGTAATTCAGCGATGGATTACGATGCATGAGTGTAGTTGGATGTTCACTACATGCTCGCTTTTGTAGAATGACGATTAACGAAGTTCCATGCTGCTATTTCACTCCATTGATATATGTCCCAATTGCATTAAAGTTTTAGTCTTCCATCTCCACTTTCGTTATAATAATAGTCGAAAGTACTGCCAGATTATATTGTTCCATTGTAGAATGTAGCGTTGTATCACCAAATGTAACCTTCAGTATCACGGTTGCAATACACGTGTCAGCCGTAGCGTAGAATGTGGTATTATAAAAGTGCTTCTCAGGTGGCGAGAAAATCACTTTTGTCTGCAGTCTTAAAATGCGAATATCTTCCAAAGTATAATAGTGAAAATGTTCAACTTTCGTACACGCCTCAATAGTGTAATGCACAATTGAATTAGCATAAATGCAGTCGCTAACTCTTGATAGATAATCTTGTAGACTCGTTTATGTGTGCGCTCCAACTTCGCCTAGTTTCAGTAACAGTAAAATTGTACTGCTGCACGCTCCGTGCTTGTTCGATGCTGTGGGCTCTTACCACACGTGCTAATGATGACTTGCTTCACTTAAGACCTCGAAGTCTGACAATATGAGAATCAGAAAACTGAACCATGAGACATGAGAGATGAGAACTTCCTCTCTGCTGTGCAAGGCCTTTTATCAACTTCTTAAGGGGCGTATCCATCCCTTCCATACATAGCGTGTTCCTCCGTCATTGCTAGAAGTTCTAACTTTGGCTATACTTGACGGATTTTCAAATTTCAAAAACTCATAATTAATTTCTTCAAAATTCCAAATCAATGCCATAACTGAAAATAGATTTCCACAATTCTGCATGCCAAAAGTAATTAAATATGGTAGTTTCAGTAATCTCCGTCTCCCTCCAAACTATCATTCATTGGTTCGAGCCTCTCCTCCAATAGCGTAACTTCTTCCTCAGCACAATTCCTTGTTTCCCTTCGACTGCGTCGTAAATCTCAGATCTTTCTCGAACAAAATCCTGACGTCACCAAGAATCTCAGCTCATCCAGCCTACTTGCATAAAGTCTGCGTCATCCGTGCCTACGTCATGAATATACAGGTCACAACTATGACGGCCATAACTTTATTCGCAAATACCAATACAACCACCGTGGTCTCAGTATAATTCAATTTACGGGGGCAGTACCTTTGTATTCGTCTCGAGATTTTCCTCTGAATTAGTGTCAGGGTTAACCTCAGGATTATTTTCAGGATTATTCTCAAGATTTACCTCCGACATCTTGGTATTATTCTCTACGCTCTCAACATTGCTACGGCTATCAACCTCCTTATAATTAACTTTTTTGACTGCATCCCTACTTCTCAACTGCCTCTGTTCCTCCTCCGACATCTCGAAGTACACCGTATAACAATTGCCCTTCCAAAATTTCACTTCACTTCACTGTCCCCCAAAACACTGACAATTTGCACTGAAATTATACACTCCTCTCCTAAATACCGAATGGTTTTCGTGCCCCACGTTGGGCGCAAAATGTAACATTTTTAAATTTGCTTAACTATGGTGACAACTATTGTGGTTCAATAAACATGATAATAATAAACAATATACACTGTGGTGTGACCATACCTGTGATAGTAAAATATAATAAGTGTTGTTGAGCGCCAGATTCCTATTTAAGACAGTGAATTGAAATTTATGAATTAACCTCGGCTATCAGGAGTAGAGTGAGACCTAATTATCCCTGGTCGTGGTGAGACAAAGTCATCTAACCAATCCAGTATTTAATCAAGGAGTATGATTGCCTTAAAGTACTAACTACAATGAAAGAAATAGGCATTACGTTTAAGAAAAATGAATTTATTAAATGCAAAAACAAAATATTAGTAAAACAGAATAGTGATAGTCACACAATTGAATTTAAAATTACTCAATGCGGCAATTAATTTAAAAGAAAATAAACATTAATGAATTGAATCTATCTTGAAGTTACATATTACAGAGACGTCGGATATTTAATTGTTTGCTCACCCTTTTGAAGTATCATCATAAAAAAGTGTGGAAGATGATCTCGATGTTGCGTTTCATATTTCTAAAAAAATATTGTAGTATGTCATTTGATACTGTTTAACATAACCAAGTCCGTTGCGACTTGTAGATTGATTGTAAATTTGATCTATAAGTCAGTGCGGACTGATATGTATCTTGGGTAGACATCACGCTGTATGGTTTGAAGTCGGAAGTCGAATATTGGCTCAACTCATTAGCTAAGACCCTCAGTTGACGCTCTCCTATTGTGGTCAGAACAATTGTTCTCTAATGACTTGTCGTTCACTAATAATGTTGTAGACGCGGGTTACAGCTTATATCTTCCTTGTCACGTGGTGTCACAGCTTCCCTATCTTTTGAAGCAAGCTACCCCTTCCCTTCATGACTTCTTACTTGCAATATCTTGACGCGTACGTACATAAGAAATGGCGTGTAAGTTGCACCATGCGTGAAATATTTGTTCCATTCCTTCTCGAAGGAACTAGATGGTGCGCATGTGATGGTTACTCATGACAGTGACTCTTAGCCGTGGTGAAATAACTACTACGACGTTCTGTTTGTGACGCATAGGGTTGTTCCTTATTGCCAATCTTGTTGCAATATATAATACTTCGTCTCTTTACAAATAAATGTTAATACAAATCTAATTGAATATAATAATAAAAACCGCTTACAATTATCTGATATAAAAATCATCTCATCGATGTACTAATTAATAAGAATAATAAATATGATAATAAATGAATGAATAACCCTTTAAATATAACAGCTATGGGATCGAATCGTTACAAAGCGAGCTATACTTGCCTCGATGATTTACTAGAATTAGCCGTGATAGCCAAGAGATACTTAGTAAATGTTGTTATAAGAAGTTTTGTTTCAAATGCAACAAGTGATAGGATTTTTAATGAAATGATCATTTAGGGCTTTGCCTTTTTCTTTGAACATAGAATGATTTCAGGAGAAAGATTAGGGAAGAGAAGGTCCTGCCTAACCGTTTTTCTAGCAAGAGAAATAGGAAACCAAACAATCAAGAATGTATTTAACAAATTGAAAAAGATGGAATAGTAGCAATCGATAATTAGATTTGAAATATAATTCACGTTAAGAACAAATTTTTTGGTTTAGCAAACTTTTGACGTCTCAGACTTCTAGAAGGGTAAAGTTTACAATTAACAATCACAATTTCAAGGTTTGGAACCTGTTACAAGCACTAAACCCATACAAGGGTTTGAAATGTAGTTACAATTAGGAAGCTTCAAGCTTAAAAGGACAATAGTAAAGTAATTACAAAATTTCTTAATATTTCTATAAATTAATTAGGTGGTATATTAATTTTTCAAAATTAAGGCCTTTGGAATACCTCAGCAAAAGTTAGGAATTCCTGAGCTAAGCAGGATAAGAAAAAACAGATTAATAAGTGGTTTCTATAACCACTACTATTTATACGGAATTTAAGAGATTTTAAACTCTAATAGGGCAGGTCACCTTTTGTGAAGCCTGAATTAAATGAGAAAGTTTAACAAATAGAAAATTATGCTTCCCTGTACGTAGCAGGAGAAAAGAAAGATTAAAATGTGGATTATAACCACATATATTTTCGCAGAGTGAATAAATGGGATATCCAACAAGATGGGACGGAGCCTCTATGGGCTAGGCCTCGTAGAAATAGAACTCAATAGATAAATTAACCTAGATTTGGTAGTAAAAGGTATTTGGAGGAAAGGAAATAGGGATTTATAGTTCTGGCCAATTTATTGCTCTAACGAACGCGACGCGGTTGAAGTTAGCACACACACATTCGAAGCACTGATAGTTTGTTGATAGATTGTAAATGTTCACGATTGTAGTATATGTAAGTTCGTTAAATTGCACTTTGACAAGTTTTAGCAGTATGTAGTCTTGAGAATGTGGTTTATGAATTCACTGAGTTTGACTTAAGTAGGTTTATTGCGTTAGAAAGTTTTTGGATTGCAGTTAATAGTTCTGTTACACTTAAAGTTGCGGTAATTTCGATAGTATTTAGAATAGGTTTTGACGGTTGAAAGCTTGTTTTAAATGGAAATTTCCAGAGCTGTGATGACAGTTGAATAGGGCGTTAGAAATCCCACGGTGAAAAAGTTAAGTTTATAGACTGCTATGAGAATTAGCAGAAATCCCACGGTGTAGGGAAGGTATCCCCTTTATTTCGTACAAGTAGTACTAAATTTCATGTTTTAAAGCAAGCTTGGTTAGCTAAAGCATGACAAAGAAAATTCCACGAAGACGGTTATTGCACAATATTGCGTAATTCCCCACACTGTCTATACATTTCCATTAAAACGTTCAGCATAGATTAAAACCATTAAAAATGTGTTTAAAATCATTGAAGATTTGTACTTATCTTTTTCATAGCCGCTGAAGGTTGATGGCTCCTGGCAGCCGTTAGCCTACATCCAATACCACAACATGGCGGCGATTTGAATTTGTACCTCTGTTGAGAGGAGGTAGCCTCTGTAAAAGGCCGAACTCAAACTTTGACGACTCGATAAGAAGTGAGAAGGCGAAAACGAGCCACGGAGAGCATTAACGAATGGGGGGGGGGGGGGGGGGGAGAGGTGGGGGGAAAACAAAAGAAGATTGTGCAGGGTGGGGAACATAGGAAAAAATGCAAATAGTCTACACTTTGACAATGGAATACATCAAATAAATCTTCATGGAGATGATAAGTGACGACGAAGACGACGCCTGGTGGAGCGGTGTGTAAGTCCTCTTGAATCGATGAATCCGAAGAACTTCGGCGGGTTGCCGCGTGGTGAGCCGGTGAAGTTTTCACTGAATAAGCAACTGAAACAAACTCAAAAACACAATAAATTCCTGCTCGAAGGAAAGAAGAAATACAAAGGGATCACTGTTGGTGTCTGCGAGAAGGGAAAGAAAGCATTGATGAGAGAAAGCAAAGAGCAGCAATTGCTAACTCTAACTGAGTGTGGATTCCAAGGAATACACCATATGCGTTGATATTGGGAACCATTTAAATAGTTCGGATGGTCACCATGTTGGATTTTTATGTATGTAAGTAATAGATCTATGTACCTTAAATGAAGATTATTGACTAGGTTTATTATTCAAACTTCAATCGCATGATTAGCACACAAGAGTTAAAAAAGAGATTTAAAAATTTCGCACAGCCGCCATCTTGAGGTTATGAAAACAATTGAAACAAATTAGATGTCAGTGGATTAAAATTTTTAAAAGCATTTTCCGTACCAAGTTTTGCTGCGCTCGAATGGTTAAATCGCGAGAAACTTCCATTTAAATATTTGAAATGCTCGACGATTAACGCGAAACACTTCTTCTGAAGGCGCGAAACTGCGGCAATAATTTTCTTGCCCTTGAGGTGTTGTGTAACTTGAGATCGCTGTTCAGCCTTGATTGATTTCCCATATGGTTGGCAGAACAGAACGCCCGCATCAGAAGTAAAACTATCTTTTAATTCTGCAACATACGGCTGCAAACGATAACTTGTAGTTGTTTTTACTTTAGGCATCGTAGAGCTGCCTTAAACTTCACAGTACCAGAAATGAACTGCATGTGAGTGACACTGGTTCCAGGTAGCTGGGGGAGGGGGAGGTCTAGCACGTGGTGCAATATGGCTATGGACAAGGAAATCCCCGGCTTCCTCAGTGAGTGGCACGGGTTGACAAGTTAAGAATAACAAAGTGGCAAGCTGACACACGCTCTGCATGATGATTATATAGCTCACAGGTTCTTAACCGTTGAAGTAACACACAACAAAAATGCAATAAACTGAAAGATCTAGCATACTGGTTTTAAAAAACGTAAATATTATATATTTTTATGTGCTAATAAGTGAAAAGCAGGAATTTATGTATTTATAGAAAAATGCTTAAAATATGTATTTACATAAAAAAAGTATTTATTTACCTAAAAATCAGAGACCTAGTTATAAGATGAAAATTATTGTGTAGGTTCATAATTCAAACGTTGACTTCGATCGCATGATTATGACGCAAGAAATAAAAAACTTAATTTAAAAAATCACACAGCCTCCTTCTTGAGGTTATGTAAACAATAATTGAACTAAATTAGATGTCAGTGCATTAAAATATGTATAAACGTCTGCTATACCATGTTTCACTACGCTCAGATGGTTAAGTCGCAACAAATGTCTATTGAAATGTTTCACCTTCGCTTGGTCACCATGCTCGTTTTGTACTTAACAGGTTTTTGAAAGTCACATAGGTAAACTTTCGGTAGTGCCCTTTATCACCGTACAAAGTTTCAGGGTGATGTCAGTAACAGTTTCGGAGATATTTAATGCCGGTGAAATATTTCGCACAGCCGCCATGTTGGACTGGTGAGCCGTAATAAAATTTGAAGGGCACGGTCGGGTTCGGACAAAATGGTACTATGCCCTTACCGAGTTTTATTGATATCTCTCCAGCCATTTATATTTTATTAGAGACACACACATACGCACACACACGGGCAAAAGGTGATCTCATAAGCCTTTTTTTCTTTTCATAAATGAAAATAGGCTAAAAAGAGGAACATGAATTCAAATTTGCCACAATTATAAGAATGTACGAGCCTATATGAGATATTGTTTAATATTTTAAAATAGCCCATTACTGTACAGTGTGTACGCATATCGTCACCTGTTTGTGTGCACAAGTTGATAATTCCAGCACTTTTCGGTAAATGAAAACAAGATTCAATACAATCAGAATACAAATCCACGTTGCTTTTATTTGTTGTTAATTTATGTAAGGGCTTTGTGACGCCATGGTCATTTAGCCCCATGTAGTAGGGTGTATGTAGAATTTGTCTGATAACCTGTGTTTTTGTAGTTTCTGTATTCGTTATGCATTTGAGAATTGGATAGGAGGCGGCCGTGGCCTTAAGGTAGGAACCATCCTGGCATTTGCCTGGAGTAGAAGTAGAAACCCCAGGAATCCACTTCTAGGCTGGCTGAGATGGGAATCGAACCCACCTCTTCTCAGTTTTAGCTTTTGCCGTACGCGGCTGAATGGATCCCGTTTCAGCCCTCAGACCAGAATTACATTTCTTGGCACAGCCGGGAATCGAACCCGGGTCTACGCAGTGACAGCCAAGAATGCTAGCCACTACGCAGAGAGAGAAGAGAGGGGCGGAAAAATCCATGATGCAAATTATGAACTGATCACAGATAGTAGGAGAGAAACAACGTGCAACTATGGAGTTTCACTAGTTCGAAGGTTTATCCAGCACAGATAGCACCGAGTAATTATGGCGCACTTGCCCACCACATTGACTCCATTGGCAGCGCTGCCTAGCGACTGATAAACACAATATGGCGTTTATTGGACGAGTTATACCGGAAGTGCGCTACCCAGAACTTTACCCAACAATTGAAAAAGAGTCCCTAAATAATTTAGCTTATATTGCAAGGTCGTTTGAAGTCCATCACTCCAATTGTCCCAGAATTTGTGGTTATTGGCTCAAGCGGAACTCTGTATTGTATGTCTACCCCTTATTATTCCCGTTTTTCCGACGGGGTCGGGGATGAGATGCGATGGAAGTCTTTGTGGCGGATGATTTTTACGGCCGGATGCCCTTCCTGACACCAACCTCATGAGAGGAGTTAATGAGAGATGAAATGGACGATGGTGAATGAAACTGGGCAAGGATGTGGAAGGAAGCGGCCGTGGCCTGTCAGAGGGTACCGTCCCAGCATTTGCCTGGAGTTGAAAATGGGAAACCATGGAAATCCATTTCAAGGACGGCCGACGGTGGGGCTCGAACCCACGCGTCTACCGAGTCAGCAGAGAGCTTGGCCCCATGACCTAACGCAGCGCTTTAGCGAGCGCAGCCACTACTGTCGGTTCAAGCGGAACTCTAAATCACACAAATAATATCGGATTGCTAATTAGAGGTGGTGTGAAATTCAAGAATTGCGCTCTTGAAAGTATATTCACAACCTGTTTATGATTACGTATCCATTAGCCTGTCTCAACGTACCGTCAAAGTTACACGTGCCACAGTTTGATTACCACGACAGTAGACAAAGCATAATAATGTATATTGTATAGAAACTTTAGAACTAAGAGATTTTATCATCCAATGACATAGGCACGTTGAAAACAGGAGTAATATTGGACTTAAAGCAACATTGTTCTTTTGTTCTTACTAGAAAAATGCCCGCCTCGTTGAATAGTAGCTAGCACTCTTGGCTGTCACCGCGGAGGGCCTGGTTCAATTCCCGGCTTTGCCAAGACATTGAATTCTGGTGTGAGGCCTGAACCAGGGTACACTCAGCCTCGTGAGGAAAAAATGAGAAGAGGCGGGTTAAATTCCAACCTCAACCATCCTGGAAGTGGTTTTCCATGATTTCCCACTCTACTCCAGGTGAGTCCCGGGATGACTTCTAAATTAAGGCCACAGCCACCTACGTCCAAATCCTCATCTGAATTACAACTACACACACTAATACAGCCATCACAGTAACATAGGTTATCAGACAAATTCTACACACACCCAAGTACAGGGGCCTACATGACCACGATGTCGCAAAGTCGCTCAATGAATCAACAACAATAACTCTTACTAGAAAGTGGCATTTGCAGTTTCGCTGAAACGGATGCTGTGCGGATGTGCGGTCCACAAGTTGACCACTCTGTAGCTGATGACTAGTGCAGCATGCAACAGCGGCGCTTTACATGAAATCTTCCAGTCTGTGTATGACCTTGTCACCACTTCCAAAGCTACCAGACGCCTGCGTAGGCGCCCCGAGTGTGAGGAGCCGCGCCAAGCCGCGCCAAGCCGCGCCACGCCGCGCCGTGAGCCGACAAAGAGTAACAAGCCTTGTTTTAGCATAGCCAAGTACGTAGGCTGAGGCTCGTTAACCCGGAGCAATATGTGGACCAGGTCGAACTCGTGGGAACGGCGACAACATTCTTAAAGAAGATCTGTTGGGATAACAAGCCATAGAGCATTATTCATTGTACGGCAGGCTTGTTTATTTATTAATTTATCGTATGGCTTTTAGTGTCGGGAGTATCCAAGTAGTTCCAACTTTCGCTACCAGATGTCACTGATACCCAGTGGTGAACGTTGGAACTTTCATAGAGCGCTCCAACGAAATCTACGCTAGAAATTTAGCTTCACACAAGTTTAGTCTGTGGAAGGATCTTTAACATGCCATAAATCTATGACATGGGACCGCCGGCTTTACCCCCCCCCCCCCTTCCGAAGGAAGGCATATTGAAGGATTTTAACGCTCTTAAAAATCCGATGACTTCGGCCGGGTTTGAGCCCGCTATCTTGGGCACAGCAGTTCAGCATACTACCAACTACGCCACCGAAGCCGCTGGCAGGCTTGTGTAGTAGTTCTATAATTCAATCGAACCTCGATACCTCGTACCTCGTACCTCGATATCTCGAACTTCTATTACAAGAATTTTCGATAACTCGTACTTACTTACTCCTTGGCGCTACAGCCCTTGTAGGGCCTTGGCCTCCCGGACAATCTCCACCCATTCTTCCCTGTTGACTGCTTTGTTTCTCCATCTTCTGACTCCCATCCTTCTAAGATCCTCCTCCACATTGTCCAGCTCTGGTCCAAGGTTTTCCCCTCACACGTCGTCCTCCTGGCTTCCCATTGAAGACCTTCCTTACCACCATGCTCTCTGTCATTCTTTCTACATGTCCCAACCTTCGCAGTCTACTACTCTTTATTTCCACCACTATATTTGGCTTACCATACGACTCTCTTATCTCCATATTATTTCTGATTCGCCAGAATTCACACTATTTTACTGGTCCATATACTTTTCTGAGTATCTTCCTTTCCCATTTTCCTAACAACTCCTCATCACTAGGTCCCGGATTTTGATGACCTAAAATGTTTAAAAAATGACCCATAAAATTACCCGAAAACTTTAAAAGAAGACCTAAAAATTTTGAATGAAACTGACATAATTTCATCAAACAAAAAATGCAAACAGACCACGGCATTGCACGTTGAAATGATTTTAATAGGTTCCTAATGTAATTTAATTATTATTTAAAAAATACGATTTATTTGCACACAAATACTGATTATTATTTTAGTCTATTGTGTCTCCTGGAATATGGATATTACAAGAAATAGGGGTTCAACAAAGTTTTGAAGATTCTCATGTCTTCGTATTCATTCTCACTTTCAGTTCCGTTAATATCCAGTACCATACGCCAAAAAAATGCATATTAAACCATTAAAAATGTGAGAAAATTACTCAAAACATATAAAATATTCTAATAAATTCCATAAAATGACACATTAATGACGCGAAACGCGAGAAAGTGACCTAAAGGCAAAATATTTAGAAAAATGACGAATAAGTGACTTAATAAATATGCATTTCTGTAATATGGGGGCCATGAATAGGATCTGTATATAAGTTAGCAATGTCTGTGGTGAACAATTTAAAAGATTATACTGTCTGTCATCAGAATCCGGGCTATGCTCATCACCTTGTGTTATGGTCCAAATCTCCGAACCATAACGATAACTTGTAGTAATTATTAATTCCCGAACTATCATTCTGTAGTTTACATATATTTTTTCTCTTTAATTGGAATTTCTATAACAAGAAATGTAACGATATCTCAAATATTTCTCTATATCCCTGGCACTTCAACTTGTTCCTCATCACAAACATTCGCGTATTTTACAGAGCAACATGTTTCATACAGCACTGAATGTGGTTGAGAACTTCGTGGCGGAAGCTCGTGCACACAAAATGAAGCAGAAGAAGATGACGGATTTACTCAAGTCATGAAAAGTTATATAAAGTTCCTTCTGCATTTTGTATTGTAACATTTAATTTACTTGATAATGTAATAAAGCTGTCATCACTAGCAACATCTGCTCTTAGTATGTAAACTAGCTACCCGCCCGGTATCTTTGACGGATTATCCATCGTAAGCTTAAAAGGCGCATGGACGGCAGGTCCCAGAAACAATTCAGAAAAGCCAAAGTGAACAGCGAAACATCAAATCCATATAGCCAACTCTTCTCTGAAGACTTAACTCGACACGACTCAACAGTTTGATGCTGCCCAAAGTGTGGATGATAGGCTTGCTCGCTAGCTCGTAAACTCGCTCCAAAACTAATAATTTAAATTTCCACTGAATGGAGATTACTGGAAGAAATGAAAACATAAAAACACTTAGGCCTATAGCAGGCGACGTTTTAAATTTAGAGATATGCTGTCGCGGACATTTTTTTTTTTGTAGAACTTTTCATGATGAACAATTCTTACACTCATAGTAGGCTATATAGATATTTTTAACGGTTTATCCAGCGTAAGCTTAAAAGGCGCACGGACGGCAGGTTTTTCTTCGACTCGATCCACTGAAAACGTTACTGCTCGGCTTCCTTTGGTCATAAATGAATGTTTTTCCACAGAAACCTTCCTCGAGAAATCCCATACAGAATGCTGAAACCCGCATCAAAATCCATCCAGTGGTTCTCGAGATTACACGTTACATCCAAGAATCGGGGACTTTGTTTTACACTATTTAGAGATTTAGACAATTATGGTGCAAGCCTGCGTATAATATTTTGCGACCCGCATATCACTCTCACATCCCCAAACGATTGGACATATTGTAACATTTTTGCTAGCCCACAAGTTGAGCGACAAGTGTAGCGGTTTGACTGCCCCTAACTGTTGGGTGATAAATGTAACTGTTTACCTTTGCCTAAGCTATGTTGTTTTAATGGGCGCCAAGACCTCAACGCAATGTTGAAATCTAAATTTGTATTTAACAACGTCTACCTCTGGCAGAACACCTTCAAGACTCTATTCACTCAGATCGTGGTATGATTTGATCATTAACCCAACAAACAATTGTATCAGGAGAAGGAATTGGTCTATATCTAATGCTACCTACTGAAAGCAAAGATTGCATTGTAATAGAATTGAATTTATTATATAAAACAAGTATAGCAAAATTAATAATAATAATAATAATAATAATAAGTTTAAAATTTTAATTGGAGCGTTGCGATTTTAATATTACCGATAGAAAATTTCGTGAAAACGGAGTCTGATAAATTATTGATTTT
This sequence comes from Meconema thalassinum, assembly GCA_946902985.2. Taxonomy (NCBI): domain Eukaryota; kingdom Metazoa; phylum Arthropoda; class Insecta; order Orthoptera; family Tettigoniidae; genus Meconema; species Meconema thalassinum. The sequence goes on along the minus strand of OX336389.2, from coordinate 1,060,563,389 downwards.
ACTCTTATTCCCAAGCTATGAAGTTATTGAAATATGAAATATAAAACAAAGAGAAATGAGAGATTGCGTATTTCTGCGTCATTCGCGCTTACCACTGGAAATGGCCGAAGCCTTTCCCTCGTACTGGATGATGCTGTGAGCTTCCCACAGTCTCCTGGACGTCGTCATCTTTGTCGATATTTGATGATATTCTGGTAGATTAGATAATTCTATGGTCCGTACATCGGACCCCAACACTCGTACAACCACACTGGTTAGGTTTTACAAAAGTTAGTCCTCCACTCCACGGAACATCGGAGCGACTCCCGCGTGCAACCGTACTCGTTAAGTTCTACACAGATAGTCCTCGTTCCACGGAACATCGAAGCGACTCCCGCGTACGACCATACTCGGCAAGTTCTACACAGATTGTCCACGTTCCACGGAACATCGAAGCGACTCCCGCGTACGACCATACTCGGCAAGTTCTACACAGATTGTCCTCGTTCCACGGAACATCGAAGCGACTCCCGCGTACGACCATACTCGGCAAGTTCTACACAGATTGTTTTTTTCCACGGCGCGTCGAACGATATATCCACACGTCGGCTCCCCACTCCAGTCCCGACTTCTAGCTTACGTGGTCTCCACTGATTGGCTGCACCCCACGCGCTATACTCCCCTCCTCTGGCTCATTACACTCGGCGGGAGGGTTCCGTTCCAACTATCCGCCTTTTCTTGACGCTGCAACCCCGCTTGCGTAATACTTCCCGACAAGATTAAGCGTGTACTTGAATTCCCAGTGAGTCACGTCTCTCGATATACCCTAACTGACGAAACTCCGTTAAATTCCGTAATCACATAACTTTCTATGATATTGTCGTTCGTAATAATTTGCTTGATAGCGTTTTCTAAGACATAGAAAACCTATCTGTATGTTTATAATTTTTATAAAATGCTCCGAAAATATCTTAATAATAATTATAATAAATTAATAATAATAATAAATTAACATGAAAATTCTCTTGGCTGAACAATTTGCCGCGTAAATAAATATAGAATGGCTTCCTACTGACTTATGCCAGTTGCATAAAAAACCCTCGAAAAACACGTTACATATTCGCCTCGGATCATCGGATGATTTACCGTGACGACGGTCCATTATCCGATTATCCCAGACACGTTAATAAACCCCATCCAAAATACTTATTACATAAATGAGATCACCCTAAATTACAGATATATACACTCATAATTTTTCTTCACGCACTTTGCGTCAAAGTTTGTTGCCACTATGGATTGCTCTTTGCAACCAGTCCAATGTTTTACATATAGAATAGTGTTCCACGGATATTTCTGCCTCTCAAATTTCTCTATGTTGGAGAAATAGACATAATTAATGTGTGAGCACTATGTATTTATGATGTCATATCACACGCATTGAAGGTGTTCTGATATATTTATATCTCCCTAGAACTTCCTAATTTCACTGGAGGTCCCTTCCTTATGGTGACATTTAATCTCACTTATCACTGAGCACACGATCACACTATTGTGGCAGCGCCTCGTGACCATAATACAAAATCTCTCTTTAAAGTAGATTAAATTAATATTGACTTCTGAAAAAAAAACAGTAAATGCGCATTACATATAACACCAAATATTTCTGTGCCGTAATCGCCCTGTCTTGTTAAGTTCCCGTAGACCATATTCTACTTAATACTAGTTCTCAACACACAAATAATACCTTTGTACAAATTACCTTAAATTACACACTTACAAATCTTACATGGCGAGGCCGTAAACAGAAATCACGTGTGCTGATATGTATGAGTTTCATGAAGGACTGTCTCGCCTTCTGATGGCCCATCTTTTGCCTCGTGGACGCCTTAAGCAAAAATACCCTGTCCAAGCGCTCACCCATCTCTAGGAGGCAAATGGGAATTCACCAGCGCTACCAAATTCTGGCCTTGGTGTATCGAGACATTTTAGTGCTCAAGAGCATCCGACAATCCCGTCATATTTCCCTGTACCTTAAAAACTCTCATTTAGTTACATACTACCCCCCTGTGTGACTTCTGATACACCTGCCTGGAAGACCATCTCCTCCCACGCACCAAATACCACACTTACTCATTTGATAGGCTGGCTGGCCAGCTAAACATCCTCACTTTATGACACATACTTTCGGAGACTATGTATATTATACGTCCCGTATAATCAGTTTCCCTCACTATTCTCCAGCACATATGCTGTTTTGCCAATACGTTTGGAAACTATAAATGTTTCTGCGTCACCTGCTTCCAACCTTGCAAGTGGCTCCCTTTAAATGAACGTCATCACGTTGCTCCACTAGCATATTTCTCAGTGTCTGTAACGATGCCCTCTTGCTACTGTCCACACATGCTAACCCTACTTTCTACTGGTGTATCACCTCTACTCGACACTCTATGACCTAAAAATGTCACTTCTGACTGACAGAATGACGACTTAGACAGCTTCAAAGTGAACCCTGCCTGATCTAACTTCTGAAAAACTATATCTAAATGACGTAGTTGCTCCTCAAAACTGCGTGAACTAATTACCATATCATCTATGTAAATGGTTACAAACTCTCCTGTGTCATCCCCTAATGCGATGTTTAAAGCCCTAATTAAAGCTGCTGAACTACTCTTTAACCCATAAGGTGTTCTACAAAATTGATAAAGGTTATATTTATGACTAAAAGCTGTAAATGGTCTATCTTCGTACATAAGTGGCACTTGCCAAAAACTGGAACTCAAATCTACACAAGTGAAATACTTCTTCCCCTCAAATGTTTGCATTAATTCCTCTATTGACATAGATTTCAGCTGATCTGAACTAATTCTACTGTTAACCAAACGAGCGTCTAAACAAATACGAACTGTGCCGTCGGTCTTGGGTACCGTGATCAAAGAATTAACATATGGACTGTTAGAGTGCTCAATAATCCCATCTTCAAGCATCTGATTAATTTGTGCCTCAACTGCACTCTGATAAGCGAAAGGTACAGGATATCTATGTCCTGTGAATACTGACCTATCAATAACGTTCAATGAATGTTTATAGCAATTGGCCATACCAATGCGATCCTCAAAAACTCTCCTATTACACCATAACACATCATAGAGCCGAACACATTGTTCCACCTCTATATTTCCCTGAAATGCAGCATCACGTAACGAGTCCTTTAGACTACCGTTCGTAATCACACTGCCCACAAAACATGGAGAACCCCGCCCTACGGCTGGCGATATCTCATTTAAAGTACAAATCACACCTACAATACTACTCCTCTGAATATGGTCATTGAACGCTACTTCTACTTCAGAATCTCCCCATTTAAATTTCAAACTCCCTACATCATAACATAAGTTACCAGACACTCTACTTAGCCACTCTGAACCCAAGATAACACTGAATACTAAATTTGGAATTACAAGGCAAATCTGCTTCTCTACATGATTATTAATTTTAATGTCTACTAAAACTTGCTTAGAAATTACTTTAGACCTCTTCCCAACAGCTGTGATAACAAAAGTGCTTTTAATTGGCATCTCCTCAAAATTTACTCCAGTTCCTTTCATTTTATCATAAAATGCACTACTTATGCAACTCTTCATACAACCACTATCAATTAAAACATCTGTGTACGCCTCGGACACGTTAAATTTAACTATGGGGCTCTTACTAACCACTTCCTGAATAATACCTTCATCATTTAGTTCATGTAATAATTCATTTCTTACATTTAGGTCATAGGGTTCCTGTATAATTGTATGGACAGGGCATGCTACAGACTGAGATTCTGACCTTACTTCGCAGCCTGGTTCGCGTTTAAAGAACCGCTACAGCTGGCCGTAGTACTACTAACTACTGAACTGGTCTGGTTGTTCTGGGCTGTGTTGTCATTGTTTGGCTGTATATTACTACCACTAGGCTGTCCTCTTCCTTGACCCCTATTCTGGTTGTAATTATTGTCATTATAATTTCTCCCTTGATTTCCCCTGAAATCATTGTTTCTCCCTTGATTTCCCCTGTAATCATTGTTCCTCCCTTGATTTCCCCTGAAATCATTGTTCCTCCCTTGATACTGATTACCATAGCCATTTCCTCTGTTCTGATTTGGCTGATTATTATTATTTCTATTTTGAGCGTTGGCTCCTTCGCCACCGTTCCCTTGAACTTCTTGATGCCTGGCTTCATTAGGTCTATTATTATTATTACCCTGGTTCCGATTGAAATTGTCCTCATAACCCCCTCTCCCTAGTGCATCAAATGTGCTTAACAAATTTTCTACTTGTGATATTGTCTTTACATTCTGGATACAAGCAGCCTCCTTGATCCTATAGGGAAAGTGCCTAAGTAGCAACCTTACCACATCACTTTCCTCCTTCAACCCATCCAGATATTTACACACTAATACCTGCCCTAAAAAGTATTCGGTCATGGTGGAGCTTCCTTTAGGGTTATATTTACCACACACTACTCCCTCACGATGCTGCGACTGAATAACCTCATTCCAGAACTTTTCACAGAATTTCATTTTAAAATCATTGATATCAGTAAACTTGTCTCTGCAGACAGCAAACCAATTCCTCGTTTCCCCCACAAACACTTGTTCTAAAATTTCAACTACCTGGCACCACTCAATACTACCATTTTCCAACCTCTCCCCGAATTTATTTTCTATAGTGTTCATGAACTCCATTGGGCACCCCCGTCGATTGCTGAACTTACCCAGTTCTACCTCCCTGTGTGTGCTATTCACAAAAACTGGCCTATTCTGACTATTTTTTTTTGCCTGATCCTAGCTTTTAATTTTAACTCTAATTCTGCGATTTTCTCCTCAGCCTTCCTCTCAATACTGTTTACTGTTAATTTAATGTTTCCTTCTGATTCTTCTACTTTATCATATAGCTTTGCTTGTTTCTCTTCAATCTTGCTAATGCTCTCTCTATTACTCTCTCTTAAATCATTTACTTCTGCAACTATTTGCGAGTGGACTTTCTCAATTCTACCCCCCAGCTGTTCCTTAACCTCTTTAGTTGATACTTGAATTTTGTCAATTTCTCCCCCCAATTGCTTTTTGACCTGCTGTGTTTCCAGTTGCACTAGTTCTTTTAAATTTTCAGCCTGTGTACTGATTCTAATTTCCAACTCCTCCTGTACTTTTCCTAATTTTCTGTCTACATCTGCAATAATCTCTTTAGCCTTTTCTTCCATCACCCCCCTGATCTCACCTCTAATCAGTTCGAATTTGTCACTCATTTCCCTACTGTTTTGTTCTAATTTAGCATTTAAAGTTTCAGTACTCTCTCTATTTTCCTTACTGTTTTGTTCTAATCTGGCGTTTAAAGTTTCATTACTCTCTCTATTTTCCCTACTGTTTTGTTCTAATTTAGCATTTAAGGCATCTGTACTTTCTTTATTTTCCCTACTGTTTTGTTCTAATTTTGCATTATTCTGTTCTAATTTTGCATTATTCTGTTCTAATTTTGCATTTAAGGCATCGCTACTAACTTTGTTCTGATACATAAACTCGAGAAGTAAAGTTTTTAATTCTGGTTGGCCGCCTACACTCCCTGTTTCAGTATCGGGATTTACCTCCGCTACCCCGGTACTACCATCACTCGACATACTGCTCATATCATCACTCTCCCGATGATGACCACTACGTCACCTCATCTGTCTTTCTTTCTCATCCCCCATAATGATATACACTGATACAGACAAATAACCCCCAAAATACAGGCACAGAAATATATACCCTTCTCCTTCCACAAATGTTATTAGGTTTTCAGCCCCAAGTTGTCGGCGACATTTGTAACGTTTTGCTAGCCCACACGTTGAGCGACAATTGTAACGTTATCTCCACGTTGGGATGACATTTGTAACGTTTTCACTTTGCTCCACGTTGAGCGTACAAGTGTAATGTTAATTAATGCCTCATGTTGGTAGCGACAAATGTAACGGTTTGGCTGCCCCAAACTGTTGGGTGATAAATGTAACTGTTTACCTTTGCCTAAGCTATGTTGTTTTAATGGGCGCCAAGACCTCAACGCAATGTTGAAATCTAAATTTGTATTTAACAACGTCTACCTCTGGCAGAACACCTTCAAGACTCTATTCACTCAGATCGTGGTATGATTTGATCATTAACCCAACAAACAATTGTATCAGGAGAAGGAATTGGTCTATATCTAATGCTACCTACTGAAAGCAAAGATTGCATTGTAATAGAATTGAATTTATTATATAAAACAAGTATAGCAAAATTAATAATAATAATAATAATAATAATAATAAGTTTAAAATTTTAATTGGAGCGTTGCGATTTTAATATTACCGATAGAAAATTTCGTGAAAACGGAGTCTGATAAATTATTGATTTTACTCTTATTCCCAAGCTATGAAGTTATTGAAATATGAAATATAAAACAAAGAGAAATGAGAGATTGCGTATTTCTGCGTCATTCGCGCTTACCACTGGAAATGGCCGAAGCCTTTCCCTCGTACTAGATGATGCTGTGAGCTTCCCACAGTCTCCTGGACGTCGTCATCTTTGTCGATATTTGATGATATTCTGGTAGATTAGATAATTCTATGGTCCGTACATCGGACCCCAACATTCGTACAACCACACTGGTTAGGTTTTACAAAAGTTAGTCCTCCACTCCACGGAACATCGGGGCGACTCCCGCGTGCAACCGTACTCGTTAAGTTCTACACAGATATTCCTCGTTCCACGGAACATCGAAGCGACTCCCGCGTACGACCATACTCGGCAAGTTCTACACAGATTGTCCACGTTCCACGGAACATCGAAGCGACTCCCGCGTACGACCATACTCGGCAAGTTCTACACAGATTGTCCTCGTTCCACGGAACATCGAAGCGACTCCCGCGTACGACCATACTCGGCAAGTTCTACACAGATTGTTTTTTTCCACGGCGCGTCGAACGATATATCCACACGTCGGCTCCCCACTCCAGTCCCGACTTCTAGCTTACGTGGTCTCCACTGATTGGCTGCACCCCACGCGCTATACCCCCCTCCTCTGGCTCATTACACTCGGCGGGAGGGTTCCGTTCCAACTATCCGCCTTTTCTTGACGCTGCAACCCCGCTTGCGTAATACTTCCCGACAAGATTAAGCGTGTACTTGAATTCCCAGTGAGTCACGTCTCTCGATATACCCTAACTGACGAAACTCCGTTAAATTCCGTAATCACATAACTTTCTATGATATTGTCGTTCGTAATAATTTGCTTGATAGCGTTTTCTAAGACATAGAAAACCTATCTGTATGCTTATCATTTTTATAAAATGCTCCGAAAATATCTTAATAATAATTATAATAAATTAATAATAATAATAAATTAACATGAAAATTCTCTTGGCTGAACAATTTGCCGCGTAAATAAATATAGAATGGCTTCCTACTGACTTATGCCAGTGCATAAAAAACCCTCGAAAAACACGTTACAATATGAAGGTTCGATTGTATCTGTGAAAAGATTGCTAACTATCCCATCCCGCGGCGTAGCCATGCGCGATTAATTGCTCACCTTGAACGCGATGGGGAGCTGGATCAAACCCGGAGATCAAAGATTCGAATCCCAGCGCTGACAGCGTCTAGTTTTTCCCCAGGCTATTCCACACTCCCTCCAGGCAAATGCCGAGGTATTAGCCTATCTTATTTCCACCTGACTCGTGGCACAGTGGAAGGCACAGAAATACAGGGTTATTCAAAATGGTTGTAGGGGTTACAAAAATCCATAACACACCGTGCAATTGACGTAGGAAGATAAATCGTGTTTTTTTTTGTGTGTACTGTAACTCAAAAAGTTTCTTTTACATGCATTACAAATGCTCGATACGTACGCCTCTGGTCACTCTACACACATCAACTCGAAAGTCGACATGCATTACAAATGCTCGATATGTGCGCCTCTGGTCACTCTACACACATCAACTCGAAAGTCGACATGCATTACAAATGCTCGATATGTGCGCCTCTGGTCACTCTACACACATCAACTCGAAAGTCGACATGCATTACAAATGCTCGATATGTGAACCTCTGGTCGCTCTACACACATCAACTCGAAAGTCGACATGCATTACAAATGCTCGATATGTGCACCTCTGGTCACTCTACACACATCAACTCGAAAGTCGACATGCATTACAAATGCTCGATATGTGCGCCTCTGGTCACTCTACACACATCAACTCGAAAGTCGACATGCATTACAAATGCTCGATATGTGCACCTCTGGTCACTCTACACACATCAACTCGAAAGTCGACATGCATTACAAATGCTCGATATGTGCGCCTCTGGTCACTCTACACACATCAACTCGAAAGTCGACATGCATTACAAATGCTCGATATGTGCGCCTCTGATCACTCTACACACATCAACTCGAAAGTCGACATGCATTACAAATGCTCGATACGTACGCCTCTGGTCACTCTACACACATCAACTCGAAAGTCGATCTCTTCCCACACACGCCCCAACATGTCAGTGGTGATGGTGTCGAAGGCGGCTCGGATACGCTGCTTCAGTTGCAGAATATTCGCCAGTAGAGGAGGAACAAATATCTGATCTTTGACATACCCCCACAGGAAGAAGTCACATGGTGCTAAGTCTGGTGACCTTGGTGGCCAGGGTAAGAGCATCTGATCATGTTCCGTTCCACGTCCGATCCATCGTCTTGGAAGTTCTTGATTTAAAAATGCTATAACTTTCCCGTGGAAATGAGATGGTGCACCATCCTGTTGCAGCACGTAATCGTCCATGTCGACACTCAACTGGGGTAACAGCCATTCAGTGAGCATGACCAGGTAAATCAGCCCTGTCACTGTCTTTTCACGGAAGAAGAAGGGGCCGTAGACTTTCGTCTTTGAAACGGCACAGAACACATTCACTTTTGGTGAGTCACGCACGTGTTCCACATAACAATGGGGGTTAGTTGTCCCCCAAATTTGAACGTTTTGTTTATCCACCTTACCACTCAGATACCGGGTGAGTCAGCCGTGGTCGTTACGGCATGACTGCTGGCAGTCGCTCACATCCGGGAGGCGAGGAGGTTCGAATCCCCCCGCCGGCAACCTTGAAGATGGTCTTCTGTGGTTTCCCATCTTCCTTCCAGGCAAATGCCGGGGTTGGTCCCTAACTATAGGCCACAGCCGCTACCTTCCAACTCCTCGTCCTTACATTCAAACTTTCCTCCGCAGACAACACTCCACACGCGACGGTACGTGTAGCTCACCCATTGGGTGTCCGCCTCGAAGCAGCTACAAAACTGGCGAGCCGAACATGTCCTCGGACACTCCCGGCACTAAAAACCATACGCTAAAAAAACACTCAGATGGAAAGTGGCTTCGTCACTGAAAACTAGCCTGTCACGAAAATGACTGTCTTCTTCTTCTTCTTCTTCCTCTTCAAAACGATGTTATAGTTCCATGCAAAAATTCCAGCGTAGGACTTTGTCATTGCCTGTTAAAGCTTGACGCAGTTGTAGGCGATATGGCTTTACATGCAGACGCTTTCGTAACACACGCCATACGGTGGTTTGAGGAACATGCAGTTCCCTGCTGCCTCTTGTAGTCGATTTTTTAGGACTACGGTGATAAACGTCCCTGATCCGATTCACATCTGCTTCTGACACGCGGGGACGACCAAGGCTTCTCCCTTTACACAAGCAACCAGTATTTACGAATTGCGCATACCATCTGCGAATAGAGTTGTCGGAGGGAGGGTCTTTCCCGTACGTCGTACGAAAATGGCGCTGGACTATGGTAACGGACCGGTGTTGGTGAAATTCGGGAGTACAAAACGCCTTCTCCTTACCGCTGACCGCCATTTTGCCAAATACTGCTGTTACTGCCATCTGGTGGTTATACATGGTTCTAAATCGATGTAGAACAAAACTTTGAGAGTTAGTGTAACCGTTACTGCAACAATAACAATGGTATGTTATCCACTGTTTCTACAAAACATTCACGAAACCCCGACAATCATTTTGAATAACTTTCTAATAGACATTGAACTACCATGCCAGACTGTATAGAGAAGCAATTGAACTTTACAAACATCCACAAAATGTCAATTGAGAAATGAAGATACTCTCTATCAGGGCCATCCATACAGCGCTCCGAGCGTGCTCCAAGCCAGTGCTCCGAGCGCTTTGGTGGAACACAGCAGGTTTGCGTCTTACTCATTGGTCCGCCTCATATCGCGGTGGCTGGCATTCTTGGCTGTCACCCCGGGTTCGATTCCCGGTTCTGACAAGAAATTGATTTCTGGTCTGAGGGCTGGAACGGGATCCACTCAGCCTCGTGAGGCAGAACTCTGAAGAGATAGTTTCAATTCCCTCCTCAGCCAATCTAGAAGAGATTTTCCGTGGTTTCGCTCTTCTACTTCAGGCCAATACCGGGATGGTTTCTAACTTATGTCACCCCCCCCCCCCCCTTCTAAATATTAGCCCCAAATGCAGACACACACACTACTACAGGCATCACAATAACACAAGTTGTCATGCAATTTCTACACACACCTAAGTACACAGGGCCTAAATGACCAGGATGTCACAAGTCCCTAAAATGAATCAACAACAGTAATCACTTGAATTGGAAACTTGGACTATTGGTGCAGCCGAAAAGAGGAGAATTGAAGCGTTTGAAATGTGGTGTTACAGGAGAATGATGAAGATCAGATGGGTAGATAGGGTTACAAACGAAGAGGTATTAAGATGAGTGGGAGAGGAGAGATGTTTCTGGCGACTTCTAATGAAGAGAAGAGATAGATTGGTAGGACACATACTAAGACACCCAGGAATAGCAAGCTTAGTTATGGAAGGAAGTGTCGAGGACAAGAACTGTAGGGGAGACCACGGTTAGAATACGTTAAACACATTGCCTCGGATGTAGGGTGTGGTAGCAATGTAGAGATAACACGATTAGCTCAGGACAGGGAGGCATGGAGAGCTTCATCAAATCAGTCAAAAGACTGAAGACTCAAACAACAACAACATCTTGAATTGCATTTGGCCTGGCGAATGTCAACTCTTGTTGAGAATATTGTACTGGACATTATTAAAGAAAGCTTTCCAGTCGGTCGACACATTACATTAGTCGGGAAAAGAGAAATAAGATATTTATTACAAAATAACACGCTCTTATGTACAAAAATGGGGGTACTTAATTGGATAATATGTATTGATCGTCAAGCGATCATCATCAAATCCTGTTCACTTAGGCTTAGTTTGGGAGGGGTTTATTCTACGTGAGTTAGAATCAGTAAAACTTGAACAGCAAACCCAGCAAGGGAACCATTTATTCTTCGCTGTTGTTGTACACCAAAGAAGGCACCACATATATGCCACTCGGTGGAGGATAGATAGTCCACGGAGGATATTGTTCCAAGGAACTAGTAGTGTAATTCCTGAGATCCTCCCCACCCTGGTCGACTTCCAATGGTATGACCAGCTAGATAGTTCCTTCCATGATGACTGCAAGTGCTTGATGAACAGTCTTTCTAGTTTCCGGTAGTGGCAAATACTAGGATGTTATATTGTGGGGCCAGCATTCTTGTGTATCTTCAAGCCAAGTGGGTTCGTGTCACGAAATCCTGTCGGATTTCAGGTCCTGAGCATGCAGTCCTCTGGACAAATTATCTTCTGGATTGCCCAGTCCCGGACAGTGTCTCCAATGTGATGGTGAAGTGTAAGTAACGATTTCAGTTACACGATTACATACAAAGGTCCTCCATCGATGTGCTTCACTACGAATCCAACCTAGGGTGATGGTGGAGTCAGTCCAGAGCGTTGCATTTGCAATGTTACAATTCGTGGCTTAGCAAAAGTAATGCAAGAGGCGTGATCCTACGAGAGCTGCAAGTAATTCCAAGCGAGGCAGCGTACTGATGCTAACCTAACTTTACTGCAGACTAATTCAACTGACGTAGAGTTGTTTGATACGTATATAACAGCACCGTATGCCCGTTCTGATGCATCGCAAAAGACGTGTAAAGCGAAGCCTTCAAAGCGCGACTTAAGTACTCCTATACAGGGTGATTCGAAAAATGTGTCCTATATTGCAACAGGGGTTGCGATTGGTCAAACCGAGAAGAAATGTTCCTATAAACATATGTCCGGAAACAAATGCCTGTTGAAAAATGAACCATTTTGCTTGTGTTGTGTATTTACACTTCAGGCAATGGACGTCTTCCTACCAGCTACTTCTAATGAAAACTCGAGTGTCACAGACGTTTAACAGAGCACGCGTTGGGCAAACATCCATCCACACCACCAACCAGGAGCTGTGATGATTTCAGCCGATCTGTCCACGGATACTATCTGCACGTTACAAGAGATGCTCCACATGGTTACCACGATTTCGTACACACGCTTTGGCTCTTCTTCACAACAGGGGCCGATAACCTAGATGTTAGGCCCCTTAAAACAACAATTATCATCATCATCATCTTCTTCACAAGGAATCCCGAACTCGTCCAATCACGCCTGGCTGATCGCGGATGTGCGCAGTGATTTGGAATTGATAGTAGTCCATTTGGGCAGATGCATGTGTATTATACCCATTAGTGCTGTAAGTTCTTTTGTATATTGCACATAGTTCACTTTCGTCTGAGACTGAAGAATTGAAGTCATCCATATAAATGTACATGTATCGATAAGTGCGGCTGCTGAAGGGAATATATTATTATGTATTATTGCTAATTCTCTAATTGTTGCAGATAAAAGGAATGGGTTACAAGAAAGCCCAAATGGTTGTTTGATAAATCTATAGGTGGTAATGTAATCAGTAGTGTGGTACGTGCCGTTTTCATCCACTGCTACGCGGTACCAAATACATCTGGTCAGATCTCTATCCGTAGGGTTCCAGGGCAGTTGTAGAAATGCTCGTCTGACATCACATACCAAGTTATACTGAAGTAATCTGCATCGAAGTAACACAGCTAAGGTTTCGGGAAGAAGATTAGGTCCAGTTTCTAAAGTATCATTCAGTGATGAATGTCCTTGCTTGTGGGATGAGGCATCGAATACGACACACTATTTCATAACCCCCTGTTTGTCCTTCTTGACAACGTGGTGAGGTATATAGCAAGATGCCATACCCTTTGTTTCTACATTGACAACTTCTACTTGATCAAAGGGGGATTCACCACTGAAAAAATACTTTTTTCGAAATACACAATAAAAATAGCTTAACTATTTTTTTCTAGTGTGTAGTAGGCTAACAAAAAATACAAAAATATGAAATGGCCAAAACGTTGCCACATACAGGCTACAGCGAATAAAAACTGTTTTTTTTCACGTTTTTCAGACCATATTTCAAAGTGATATATCTAAGAAACTATCGAATATATTGCACTGCTCATGGTCTCATTTTGAAGATAATGATCTAATCTAAATATTTAGGTAGATTTATCATGGTAGCATTAATGGTTTTCAAAACATCATAGAGTAAACTTTAGACTTAAAAAAACATGCATATATATAAATTTATGTTTCTAAGCAACATATTCACCTAAAACTCTAATTCTACCTAAATATTTAGTTAAAGATCTACTGAATATGTGGTGAAAATATGAACTCTCTATCTCAATTAGTTCTCAAGATTATCGATCTTTGTCTGAAAATTTGTCGAAATTCACTTTCGGAAAACTGCGTTTGAAAGTAAACGTATGTTCAACACTAAGGCCCCTTTCACACGGGGCCACCATGGCCGCGCCACCATGTCTTTGCATTGATTCAAATAGAGCCTTTCACACGTGGTGGTAGTGGCGGGCCTGGTCGCGCGGCTAGAATTCGTGGTGGCAGGCAATGCGATTTTTGACGCGGCCAAGTTGGCCGCGCCACCACAAGTTTACATTGAGTCAAATGGAGCCTTTCACACGAGACGCGAATTTCTGTGCGGCCAGGTCATGGTGGCCCCGTGTGAAAGAGGCCTAATATTTCAAGTATATTTTTTAGTTTATGGTTGTGAAATAAATTTAAAAAGCTTGTATTAAACATCAATATTAGGTCAAAAGCTTGTATTATACATCAATATTCGGTCTCATTATCATATCAGTGTTCAAAAAAAATATATACATATATATATACATCGTAAAATAAAACAGAGTTCGGTCGTTGACGTTCAAAATTCACCGGCACCATATGTTTCCCCCTCCGCTTCTATTTTCCTGTTTTCTTCCTCAAGCTGTGCATGTCTCAACTTTGAAGGATTTGAAAGGTTCCCTGCACACTCAGGACAAGGAAATGTTTCCATAAAATTTGATAGTTTGTTTCCATCTACCAAAATATAGTTAGGCGCATTATCGTCAAATGCGACTTCTGTGTTATAGCTATTGTAAAGCGGGAAGTCTGTAGGTTTATCGGGAACTTCGTTCTCATTATTAGAACATGAGGTACCTGGTTCAGATGTACTTTGTACAGTAACATCATCATTGGGTAGTAACATAACCCCACTATCATCATTGATACCTGTGTGGGGCGTGGTGGCTCAGCGGTCTAGCTGAATGCCTTTCACCAAGGCGGTCCGGGTTCGATTCCCGGTCAATGCATGTGAGATTTTCGAAGTGAAATGCCATGTCCTGTGGTTCGGATTCCACGTAAAAAGGAGGTCCCGTGGCTCATGATCTCAAGATTAACGGTCACGTTAAACTACAAGCTTCCTTTTTTGATACCTGTGTCTGTATCAATACTTACAAGACTTGCAGGTTGCACCTCATACCGCTTTGCAATATTGTCCTTATTTCTTCTAGCAACATTTTTTCTTGTATTCTTGACTCTTCCCATATTTTATGGCATAAAACTGAACTAAACTTTACTCAAAACAAACAACCTGAAACTCAACAGCAGAATGACAGATGACAGAACACAAGTGGTTTTTATTCTATTACTACTTCTTCTTTACCAAAGAATACCTAATGAAAATAAAACAGTACAATTATTGAATATGTGTATACAAGATCTAAATATGTGGTTTACATATTTATAATGAAAATATATCAAAGAAATAAAGATTATGATGTTTTTAGCAAAAAATAAGGAATCTAATAAAAATGTGAAATTTTGGCCATTGACGCGTATGCAAAAAAATGTTATTTTTTTCATACTTAGGGTTAAGATATAGGTATTAGGGTACTATATTCTTGTTCAGTAGGTTCCAAATAACGAAATAAGGATTATTTTTTTTAATTTAATGATTTTTCACTATTTTCAGTGGTGAATCCCCTTAAAGGACGTAGTTTAGCATTTGATCATAGTACATTTCCATGTACTGTAACTTGGATTTTTCGTAAAAGTCTTAGCCAATGCTCGTAGTCGATATTGTGCGTTACAGTTATTGTCGTCTAAAAGTAGATGTTCTTTCTTAGGGAGTGAGACCATTCTTCTTCCTTCTTGTATTTTGAAATAATCATGGAAATCCTGAAGAATCTTGGAATTCTTAATGCTTAGAGACTGTGATCTTGTTTCACTGTCTTGGGTGGCCATGCATTCCTGATCCCAAAACTGGAGAACTTGGCTGTCAAAAATGGGAGTGTCGTCTAACAGTTCCACCTACGAACACTGAAGTGGTTGATAGTAACTCCAGATCGGTTACCGCTAAGAATCCATCCAAAAATAGAAGGAAGTAGGACAAGAGATGGAGAGAGACGGATGGGAAGTGTGTCTTTAACTATTGTCCAATAAAAATCACCACCAATTAGTATTTCTATTGGCAAGTCTGGCGAGTCATTTTGAGGGACTGCCAATGATACTCTCTGAGTGTATGCATATGAAGTGACATCACGTGGTGTTGTCGAATGTACAGAATATGTGCTGTTACTCTCGAGCGCAGTGATATGTACCTTTGTATTGTTGTTAAGTCCTTGAAGCTGAAAGTTTTTCTGCCTACGTTTCTGTTGAGCAGGCTGGCTTGATTCAAAAACAGTGACAGTAACGTCACGTTCAGCAACGATATTAAGTTTCAGTTCTTCGAATAGGCGTTTAGAGATAAAACTAGACTGACTGCCGGTGTCTAGTAGGCAGCGTGTCACTTCACTGAAACCTGTAGGTCCTATTACTGTAATCTAACACGGGCTGTCTGTAAGGATGTAAAGTCGGTTGTGTGACTGACAATCTGGTTGACTGTTGTTGATGTTACTTCAGCATTACAAATAGAATAATGGTGTGATTTATTGCATTTAGAGCATACGACTTTTTGTCGTTTGTTGCATGCTTTAGCTAAATGACCATGATTCATACCTAGGAAACATCGTGAGGATTGTTTAAGCCTTTCGATGCGTGACTTCACATCAGTAAATTTCTTGAAGTCTTGGGCCCAATGCCCCTGTTTCTCACGGAATGCACAGAATGGTTCCGAAAGTCCTTTTTAACCTATTTTCATTTTATGAAAAAAAATAGGCTTATTAGATTACCTTTTGTCTCTGTGTGTGTATGTGTGTGCGTGTGTGTGTCTGTGTGTGTGCCCCTAATAACTTCTAAACGGCTGGAAAGATTTCAATGAAACTTGGAAAGGTCATAGTACTATTTTGGCCCTTCAAATTTTATTACGTCTCACCAATCCAACATGGCGGCTGTGCGAAATATTTCACCGGCATTCTATATCTCCGAAACTATTACTGATATCAGCCTGAAATTTTGTACGGTGACAAAGGGCCCTACTAGAAGTTCAGCTATGAGACTTCTAAAAACCTGTAAAATATAAAACGAGCATGGTGGCCGAGCGAAGGTGAAACATTTTAATATACATTTCTCGCGATTTAACCATCTGAGCGCAGTGAAATGTGGTACAGTAAATGTATATACACATTGTAATGCGCTGGCATTTAATTTAGTTCAATTGTTCACATAACCTCTAGATGATGAATGTGGGCAATTTTCAAATTAAGATTTAATTTCTTGTGTATTAATAATGCGATCGAAGTGAATTATTGAATAATGAACCTACACAAAAATCGTCATCTAATAGTACATAACTCTATGGCCTACATATATATAAATCCAACATGGCGACCAACCGAAATATTTAGACGGTTCTCAATATCTACTACTCTATGATAGGCATCAAACTGAAATTTTGTATGTTGATAGAGGCTATGAACATAAGTTCACCTATAGGACTTTCAATAACCTGGTGAGCACAAATCCTACATGGCGGCGACTTGAAATACAAATATTGAAATGGATATTTTTCGCGATTTAACCATCCGAGCGCAGTAAAACTTAGTACGGTAAATGCTTATACAAATTTTAATCCACTGGCATCGAATTTATTTCAATTTCTTTCATAACCAAGAGATGGCAGCTGTGCGAATTTTAAAATCTGATTTTCATATCTTGTGTCCTAAGCATGCGATTGAAGTTTGAATACTACACGTGCACAATAATCTTCATGTAATAGTACATAACTCTGAGTCCTACATATATAAAAATCCAACATGGCGACCATCCGAAATATTTAGACGGTTCTCAATATCTACGAATCTATTACAGTAATCAAACTGAAATTTTGTATGTTGATAGAGGCGATTAATATAAATAGCATATATGAAAATAGGCTGTATAGTTCTTCACGGAACTATTTGTTTCTCCTTGCGTTCGCGTGATTTCATATTAACATGGAATGCGGCATTAGTCGGTAGAAGTGTACCTGATGTGGATGAGTTGCCTCGAATTTTCTTTGTTAAAATAGCTCCTTCGACTTCATCATTCAATTACATTAGATTAGTAATATTACCTTCCGAAATATGTCCTCTCTTCACGAAAATGATCCATCTTCGACAGATGTCTTCAGAGAATGCCCGCAGAATAATCGGTGCAAGAATACGACCATAGCTTTCAATGTCCTCTCCTAGGGCTCGAAGAACTAGTACTCGACAGTACATTCTACGTATATTTCGTTTACTCAGCATTTGCAATTCGAATAGGCTGGAGATTTTCTAGAAAATCTAAATGAGATTGAATGATGCGATTTTTGTCACCATGTTTAGACTGAAGGATGTTTTCAATTTCATTATAATTGTCTGCGGTGATGGCTATCCCATCAACTAACCATTCAAGGTAACCCCTCAATAATACATGTTTATGAATTTGTGATAATTTCAGGATGCAGGTCTACAGATGACTGAAATTGTTCCCAGAATCGTGACCAAGTTTCAATATCACCGGAAAATGTTTTGAGTCTCATAGTAGGTAATTGAATAGAATGTGTGATTGCTGTTGGTGCTGGATATGAACATCTGATATAGAAGTTGCTAGTCCGTCGCCTATTCGTAGTGTGATGTGATGTATAGTACATTCGGCAGTGTAAATATACTCTTCACATGTTACGATGTCTGCAATGAATTCGTTGTCCGATAAAAGATCGTGAATTACTCTATCTAATTTTACAAGCTTGTCTAATGTTTTCTGGAGTCTTTGCTGATGATACCGATAATCACTTACCGGTGTTGTGTCGTCAATCACTTAATCGTGTGATATTAGCTCTCTCTCTCTCTCTCTCTCTCTCTCTCTCTCTCTCTCTCGTGCGATTACGTTTGAGGTTATGCAAATGTTCAGTTATGTCCATCATAGTTAGGTTCCGGCACCAAGTGTCAGGGTTTTATTCTACGTGAGATAGAATCGGTAAAACGTGAAGAGCAAACCCAGCAAGGGAACCATTTATTCTCTCCTTTTGTTGTACACCAAAGGATGCACTATAGATATGTAACTCGGTGGAGGATAGATAGTCCGAGGAGCATTTAGTTCCAAGGAACTAGTAGTGTAATTCCTGACATAGTTAATGTACGATATTATGAATTACACTTACGCTTATGCACAAATATATATACAATGTTCAGATTACGTAAGTTTGTAACGCGTCAAACTTATTTACAGATAGTATTCCTCACTTCTATGGTTATTGCGTTATTAGCATTATTAATGTGGTTTATGTACGTTAACCTAAGATCTATTGAATGATTTTCTGACTAACTTCAGGAATACTGTTGTCTGCACTATTTTGTTATTTATGTTCTAAATAAACCGTTCCTATTTAAACTGGTGGTCTAATTGTATGATTATATTTCAATGTGCACAAATGATACACTGCACTAGAATGGAATAAGGTTATGTAAAACTGGCAACTTATCAGGCATTAGAAACTTGAGTCCTATGTAGCATCCATTCTCGTTCAATGCTCCCCTCGGACTGATGCGTTACACAACATGGTATATATATTTGTGCATAAATGTAATTCATAAACATCATATATTAACTACAGAAGTCTAAGTGAGCTGGATCTAATGATGATCGCTTGACGATCGAAACATGTCATCCAATTAAGTACCTCCATATTTCTACAAAAGAGCGTGTTATTTTGTTATAAGTGTATTATTTCTTTCAGGTTAGGCATGTAAATACTTGCTTTCCCCGCCTAATGTAATTGTGCACGATTTGTGTTGATCGACTGGAAATCTTTCTTAAATTAAACTAGGCAACATTGAAAAATGGCTTCTATCACTTAAATTGTGATGGTCAGGATAAACATACATGCATATTGTGCCCTTCAAACCTAGGTCTTCTGGGATAAGACTTTCTTCTGGGAGCCGCGCTCAGTCCACTAGTCCTAGGACTGCGAACATGAAATCACAGGGATACAAATCACACGTCTGGGTATCTAAACAAATTATTCATTTATTAACTATAACTAACTACTACAAAAGTATGAATTTACAACTAACTCTCCCCTTACCTTAAACAAATATAAAATATCCCCTGAACTGGACAAGAAATATCCCGACCCAACGCCCCCGTAAGGACGTATCCTTGGGCCAATGGCTCAATAACATGCCATAAAACACATCAATTCATACATGAATACTTTCCGTTCACAAACATGAAAAGCAAGATTCTACTTTCTCAAAAATATTAAATATTGTCAACTTCAATCATGCTAAAAACACTTTCGTTTAACGGTCGTCGGTATATGGTCTAGCGAGCAAGGAATGATCACCTATCTGCCAGATCATTTTCCACCAACACAATTGTCGGGTCATGATCTTGTGTTGGGTGCTGGTGGCGCCTGGCGACATAGGCTATAAAAGTGCACTACATATACTCATGACGTGCCCTACCCTTATCTGAATGATTCCATAAATTACAAGTAATGTCCATCCTCCATGGAACGTGGATGCCTTATGGACATACGCTCGCGGATACAATACGTGCTTACATCAATAGTGACCAACCCGTATAGTCCCGGGTTTCTTATCCAACATTATAAAATACTTAACGAGTCACCTTTACACGACATAAAGCACACGATCGGTTGACCGCAGTCCCGTCGTTACTCTACATACACATCCACATAAAATATGTACACAAAAATACAACATGCTTTAAAAAATAGCAGCATGACACACTACTACATCTAGAGCTTGAGTCAAAACACTCCAAGAAGCACCGAGTAACCTATCAACAATTTCATCACACAATCAAACCCCCGTGAACGTAGCTAACATTTTCCTGAACTTTTAATAGACCAGGGTTAAAGACTTCAAAATGAACATAAACATTCGTTCAATAAAATCTAGCTGATTAACATCAGCGACTAGTTACGTTATATCAATCCTTCATAAAACTCGGCCAACACAGTGATTTCACACGCAGTCACACCACAATAAACCGTGAGCAATTAACCCTTCACGTACCACAGCTGATTCAACATTACAACGGAGACATAAAAAAGTAGAAAGCCAACTCCGTACAGGCCATGGAGGCCTTGGGAGTAGTGGAAGGTAGAGGCTTCCACTTTTTGTGTCATCGGCACTAGATGGAATGGAGTTGCCAGCTCCATGCCCGGTAGTCTCTGCTCCTAGGAATTACCCTGGTATTCATTTCAGGTGTAGGCTGAGTGAACCCCAGGGCTATTTGCGTTTCCGAAAGTGCAAGTTTTGTTTCTAAAATCCACTACCTGGGTGGGGATCGAACCAACTCCCATTTAATTTAGAAGCTCAGCGCCTCTACCGACTGCGCCACGCAACCCCAACGAAGATATGTGTAATTTACCATTTCTTACGAGAAAGCCACAGGAAGCCTTTCTCCAAGACTCGAAGAAAAATAAACAGGGATCCTTTGAAACAACCTGTAGCCTATATATACACGTCACGCTCGGGGTTGGCCTTGCAGTACATCCCAGCTAGCAAATACAAAATCACAACATGTGAGAAATTAAACCTCCACATTACACCTAACTTGATACATCTCCAATCATAACCATCACGTTCAGGAATGGGCTATATCCATTTACCACAACGGGTCCTTCCTAAATCAGCATAACCAACATTATCTTACCTGAGCTCACCTCTTCCAATAAATACACGAAATCACTGTTTTCCCTAATCAACTCACAAACTGTTGATAAGCATATGAAGAGTAAGTACTAGGTGATCTGTCTTTCTTGTCCTAGACTTACTCATGCGCAACTATTTCAGACTAACTACACTGCGTAGTCGGTTGGCAATCTATCTTCGCTACTTTGGCAAGCTACTCGATTCACCCAACGCAAGTCTCACAATGAAGCCTCTCTACAATTCCTAATCGTAGAGCAAATCCTGCAGGCCGCTTCCCGATGTACTAACTCAACTCCTAACTAAAACTGTATCTATTTCAAAGTACTTAAACGCATACAACAGCAATACGGCTCACTTGTCTAATTCTCAAGTAATTCAGAGATCAGGGCAGCACGACCTATCGGAACCATAGCCTGAAATAAACTGTACCTTCCTTCAGCGGATGGATCCATATAAACGTTTTCGATAACCTCGTTACCGAGCATAGACTGATCTTCCTTAACCTGGCTTAAAATCCAAGTACACAGGTGATCAATGTCTCCAAATGAACACGCCAAACCGTAGGCCAAGAATATGTCATCAGGGATCCAGATCAACCGTGGGTTCGGTCCCCAGGACGTGCGCGTACCCTTAATACTCCTCCCAGATCGGGGATTCCCCTACACACGTTATATATCAGCCATTCCTCATTGGCTCAAGTGTGAGGGATATAATTGAGCATAAGGTAAGGCTAAATCCTAACCTTTTAATTTAGTAGAGCATATTTCCACATTAATAATTCCATTGATTTTTACCATGCAATCCGCCTCTTTCCCGGATTAATTTTGTCTGGATCAGAACTCAGGTTTTTCTGACGTCACAAAAAGGCGTGGTCTCATCTCCTGTCACATGATTAGCTTCTTCTCTCCTCGTCATTTCATATGATTAAGACAGAACGGGGAAATACCTGTAGGAATCCCAGTCGAATGGGGCACCCCTGTAGGGTGAGATTTTTCATTGTGTGTAGCGGTCTGCGCCAGCAATCTAATATCAACAAACGTTCCGCAATCTCAGGAACCCAGAAACTTCCCACTGCTAGCTCCTCAGTTACAATAGAAAAGGCTTTGTACCATGATCTATGCTTCAAAATGTACATAAGGATGCTTTAATAACAGAATCATGGAACCTACATGATAGCCTATAGCATTAAGGCTACAATATGTCCTATAGTTTGCATTCATCACATTCGTAGGGGTAATCTTCACATAAAAAGCACATCTATTTAGATGAGTGTTGGTTTTTTTTTTTTTTTTTTTAGTATCCATATGGCTTTGATCTCGATAGCAGAACAGTATAGGGTCAACTTGGCAATCTTTTCGGCGTGTCCTGGCTACAGAGTATCATCATCACTCAAAGGGGAAGGTTCAACAAAACTCAAGGATTTAGAAGGATTTAGAAGGATTTAGAAGGTGCTGTTTGTGCCAAAAATCTTGCAAATCGTCTCAAGAGTGCAGAAGAAATTTTGCATTTCTCGAAAAGTCAACGGAAATAAATAAACAAATAAACAAGGCGATAGCCCCTGACAAAACTGTGTCGCATTAAACCCGCACAACAGTAAAGCCGGGCAGCTGATTTATTCACATGCAAGATTTTTCGCACAGGCCCCCATTCCATTATTTTTATTATTATCATTCGCCCGGGAACAGTTATGAATAAATTAAGTGATAAGCGCTTTTTTTTTTCGATGTCAATGAACTACGTCCTATATCCGTTTTACGTCTCGGCATGATGGGTTAAAATCACCGACTGGACTATCTCTACTTTGTTGTTGTTGTTGTATAAAACAAAGTCCCCGATTCTTGGATGTTACGGGTAAACACGAGAACCACTGGATGGATTTTGATGCGGTTTTCACCATTCTGTAAAGGATAACTCGAGGATGATTTCTGTAGAAAATAACTTATGATCAAAGGAAGCCGAGCATTAAACGATTTCAGTGGAAAAGTCGAAAAAAAACTGGCGTCCGAGCGCTTTGTAAGCTTACGCTGGGCAAACCGTTAAAAAATCTAAATACTATGAGTGTAAGAATTGTTCAGCATGAAAAGTTCTACAAAAATGTCCGCGAGAGCATATGTCTATCTTCAATACAACGCCCAATATAAGTGTTTTTACGTTTTAATTTCTTCCAACCGTGTCCATTCAACTACTGACCCGACAGTTTACAAGCTAGGTAAGGGCGAGTCTATCGTCCCTGTTACAGCCTAGCTAGCGGGCGAACCTATTGCCCCAGATACTGCAAGCAGCAAAGCGTTGAGTCGTGTTGACTTAAGACTTCTGAGAAGGGTGGTTGTGTTTGGAGTTTCCCTGGAAGTGCAAATCGGGTTTTCTTCATTTCACCTGTGAAACACAGTCGAGTTAAGATTGGACGGAAGGGGGATTTGAGTTTCATTCACCTCGCCATTCCCTGGAAGTGCAACTCTCATTTTGCCTGTGAACGTTTCGTTGGACGGAAGGGGGATTATATTATATTAAATTATACTGATTGGCGTAAAATCTCTACTTAGTATAAAACGAAGTCCCCGATTCTTGGATGTCACGGGTAATCTCGAGAACGACTGAATGGAATTTGTTGCGGTTTTCACCATTCTGTAAAGGATATCTTGAGGAAGATTTCTGTAGAAAATAATTTATTTATGATCAAAGGAAGTCATGCACTAACGATTTCAGTGAAAAGGTCGAAAAAAAAACTGACGTCCGTGCGCTTTTAAAGCATACGCTGGGCAACCCGTTAAAAATATCTATATAATATGAGTGTAAGAATTGTTCAGCATGAAAAGTTCTACAAAAAAAGCCCGGGAGAGCATATCTCTATCTTCAATACATCGGCTACTATAAGTATTTTTACGTTTTCATTTCTTCCAACAATCCCCATTCAGTTACTGAGGCGACAGTTTACGAGCCAGCTAGGGGCGAGTCTATCACCCCAGTTACAGCTTAGCTAGTGGACGAGCTTATTGCTCCAGATACAGCCAGCAGCAAACTGTCGAGTCGTGTTGAGTTAAAAACTTTAGAGAAGAGTGGTTGTGTTTGGAGTTTCTCTGGACGTACAACTAGGCTTTTCTTCATTTCGCCTGTGAATTTTGCGGAAGATTGTGTGTTTCATGCACCTCGCCATTCTTAAATTACGTCTGACAAGAATTTGTTGCACATGCATCTCCATGATAATATAATTAATAGTCCAGTCAGTGATTTTAACCCATCATGCCGAGACGTTAAACGGATATTGGTCGTTGTTCATTGACATTAAAAAAAAGCGCTTATCACGTAATGCATTCATAACTGTTCCCGGGCGAAGCCGGGTCGGGTTGCTAATTAATTATATTATCATGGAGATGCTTGTGCAACGAATTCTTGTCAGACGTAATTTAAGATTGGCAAGGTGCATGAAATACAAATCCCCCTTCCGTCCAATCTTAACTTGACTGTGTATTTTGCGGAACGAAAAGTTCACAGGCGAAATGAAGAAAAGCCGAGTTGCACTTCCAGGGAAACTCCAAACACAACCACTCTTCTCTGAAGTCTTAACTCAACACAACTCAACAGTTTGCTCGCCAGCTAGGCTGCAACTGAGGTCATAGGATCGCCCCTAGCTATCTCGTTAACTGTTAACTCAGTAATTGAATGGATATTGTTGGAAGAAATGAAAACTTAAAAGCACTTATATTGGGTGATATATTGAAAATGAGATATGCTCTCGCGGACTTCATTGTAGAACTTTTCATGCTGAACAATTCTTACACTCATAGTATAGGCATATATATATTGTTAACGGTTTGCCCAGCGTAAGCTTAAAAAACGCACGGATGCCAGGTTCTTTTTCGACTTTTTCACTGAAATCGTTACAGCTTGGCTTCCTTCCATCATAAATAAATTATTTTCTACAGGAACCTCCTCGAGATATCCTTTACAGAATGGTGAAAACCACATGAAAATCCATCCAGTGGTTCTCGAGATTACTCGTGACTTCCAAGAATCGGGGACTTTATTTTATACTAAGTAGAGATAGAGATTATTATTAGTATTATTATTATTAGTAGTAGTACTGTAGTAGTATTGTTATATTTTTTTTATTCTTCAAACAATTTGGATTTTATCATTTTAAATGATCTAGTCGACTTCGTCGTTACGTTACTGCAACGTCACGAAACGTACCGAGAATGCACTGAGGTGTGTGACGTCATAGTACCGCTTGGTGCATGTGTACTGAGTCCACTGGTGAGCTCTGGTGTTACGAGACGGCAACGACACGGCGAGCGTGACGTCATCCAACCAGCTCCCTTCTTTCAATGCGCGCTCGCTCGAAGCCTCCAGTCTTTCAGACTGACTGTCTCTTTTCATTAAGGAAATAACTTCGGTGCAGCAAAAGGCACTAGAAGTCTCTTTCACACAATTACTTTTCGTTGTGAGAGAAATCTCCTCACTATATGACACGTGTCCAGGATGACAGTTTTCTGTTGTCATTTTGGAGACCCTTAAGGTGTCGTGCAGTGGTCAAATGAACAATTCTAGTAGCCGACATTATGATGGGATGTATCCTAATCTTAACCATTTTCACTTTTGCTTTATTTCTTCAGACCGTAGGTTTTGGATACATTAACATTGAGGAGAAGTGGGGAACTGCAATTTCAATCAGATCTCATACTTTATTTTCCCGGTCAATGAGGATACTTGTCAGTTCGGTTCGCACGTATGGTCATGTCAGTTTGTAGTGCTCATTTTCCATCATCATCATTAATTATTATTATTATTATTATTATTATTATTATTATTATTATCACATAAACGACTTCGTTTGGCGTATTCCTTTTTCATGCTGAACTGCTATGCCCAAGATCGCAGGTTCAAACCCGGCCAAAGTCGCCGGATTTTTAAGAGCGTTAAAATCCTTCTGTATGCCTTCCTACGGAGGGGAATAAAGCCGGTGGGGCTGTCATAGATTTATGGCATGTAAAAGAACCTATCACCACCAATTAGTAGTGTGTAGCTAAATTTGTAGGTTATTTGGTTAGAAACGCTTTCTCAAGTTCCAACGTTCGCCGCTAGGTGTCAGTGACAGTGGCCCCTCTGGTAGCCAAAGTTGGAACAACTTGAATCTGAACTTGCTGGGAGCCTATGGGCGTTCAATTTAAATACCCTGCTATGGCCATTGTCTGCAATTCAAATATATTCATTATTATCACATAGTATATAAAACGCCAGGGTGTAAGTTTCACAAAACACGAGATCCTAAACCAGAGGGAGTTAGAAGGTGCAGCTTGTACCAAAAACTTCTAAACCGTCTCAACAGTGCAGGAAAAATCTTGCATTTCCTAAAAAGTTAACGGAAATATAATTATTTATTTGTTTACGATGTGTGCTTAAACCAATAAAAAATATGATAACCCTCGCCAGAACTGTGTCGCGTCAAGCCCGCATAACAGTTAAGCCAGACGGGTGGTAGCCTAAATAGTCTACTCATGAGGCACCCCAAGGAACTGATCGTAACAAATGAGCATTCACGAGAAAGAGAATAACCCGCAGCAGTGACGAATTGCACTCTGATTTCATGAACATTGACAAATCATTTAAATAGCGTGCATAAACAAATAAACTAGACGATAGCCCCTTAAGAACTATGTCGCGTCGAGCCCGCATCCCAATAAATCCAGGCGGGTGGTTTATACACATGCGGGAGTTCTCGCATGGGTCCCCTAGTAGTTAATATTATTAGTAGTAGTAGTAGTAGTAGTATATTGGAGATGGTGCAAAGGAAAGCTGCAAGATTCGTACTAGGCAAATTCTCCCAAACTGATAGTGGCTCTGACATGTTAAAGTCATTGGGTTGGGAATCCCTACACAGCAGAAGACATAAAAGAAGACTCCAGAAGATGTACAAAGCATACACAGGGGAGCCAGCCTAGAATGAATTGCGAAACAGAATGCATGAGCCAGATTATATTGGAAGGAGAGATCACGAATACAAAATTACGCCCAACGTTCAAAAAAACAAACTTAGCTAAGTATTATTTTATAAACAGGGGTATTCAAACTTGGAATGAGTTACCTGAAGAAGTCTTAGAACCTTTTTCTAACAGTTTAAAAGTTTTCAAAGAAGAAAATAAATGTTGCATTCAGGGAACACAGAGACATTATGGAGAGAAATTGAGATATGCCGTATGTAAATATCTTGTTACCACCAGGTTTTGCCCAACTGTAACAGTACCTATTAATAAATAATTAAAACAAATAAATTAGTATTATTATTATTATTATTATTAGGTAAGGCAAGTAACGATGGGAACTGGTTGCTGCAGCTGTATTATCAGGGTTGCTGCACACGATAAAGGTGGGAGCTGGAAATAGATCCTTGTGCTATTGATTCCATCCCTCCCACCACCTCCCGGCCAGGGTAGACCTTAACCCACTCGATACGCTGCCCTGCTTTGAAATGAGCTCTCGTGGACGTCTATATCGCTCAAATGTATGCACATGTATCTGGTTTATAACTCACTGGAAATATTTAGTGGTGAATTCTTCGTTTTAGAAGTAAGTTCGCACATTATAATATTCTACTGCACCAAACGGACAATTGAAATGTTGCATAATTCAGCTTCATCTGTCCGATTCGCTGGCACATTATAACCACTTGATCTAGTTTCTAAGTTCTTCTTCTTCACTTTTCGGCCAGCTATGGACCACGTTAATTCAACTGCTCTCTCCCTCGAGCTTTAACATTCGCCCAGTAATGCCTCATGTGTTCTCGATGCTGCTGTTTCCTGGCTTCAGTCCACATCAGTGGCGTATCCAGAGGGGGGCCCAGAGGGGCCGCCCTCCCCCCCCCCCCCCCCCAATAAATCCAGAAGTTGGGGTGGGATAAGCCTTCATATTTTCTTACGGCTCAAACAAATTTAGAACCTACAACGAAATGTTAAATACAGTAAATGCGTTGACAAAGAATCTCTGCACGGCCAGTTATCATTTCCGTGTCTGCACTGCTTCGAGGAGCTGTGATAACAGGGTAGCAATTAGGATTATGACGTGGGGGATTTTCCAAGAACAGTACCGGTAGGTGCCTCAGTACTTGGGATACAACCAGGTGATTATGGCAAAAGTCTACCAAGAAATTAGGAGATTGCCAATTAGCAAGAGAACTTTCTGGAGGAAGCCAGTAATAGGTTGTCAGCTTACACTCTCTTGTCAGCTTTTAATTTCCATTTTCTGGAAATAGCAGCGTTAAAATGTCCCAGACTACCAGGGGGGTGCCAATGCGGGTGGTCCTCTGCCTAGCCGCTCTTGGGTCACGTGAAGCCGTGACGTAGGTAGTATGGCAAGTGTCGTGGTAGATACAAGCTAGCCACAGTGAATGTCAGTAGCCGTAGCGAAACAAGTGCTTTATTTCTTGTGTGTGACCTTTGTCTTGTTCCTAGTTTCATTTACGTGTTTTATAGGTGGTATATTGTGTATTGAATGTACTCCCCTTCAGTATGTACAATCGTCTGTGCACTAGTTGAAGCAGAATAAACTCATGTACGTTCCCTTACAATGGAATGTGCTATTGCCAAATGCCGGAACTATTAGAGGAAATCAAAAGACAACATTGATATTGTGTATAATTGCTTCCCAAGAGATACAACTCTTGTGAAAGCATGGATGGCAAATTGTAAACGAGGGGATAAAGTAAATATATCCTAGTCAATGCAAAAGTTTGCTCCGTCCATTTTACGAGCGATGTTTACTATTGTGATTTAGAGTATGAATTATTGGGCCTGCCACTAAGGAATAAAAGACGTCTCACGACGGATGTTGTGCCATCTCTTCATCTTCCCTTCGCCAGTGTTCAAGAGCCCTACTCGGACATTAAGAACAGCCCTGATAATTAGAATGACGGGTCTCCACCGCTCTTTCAGATAAGAATAAAAATGAAGATTAGCATGCAAATCTTTTCAACTCCTGAGCGTGTAGTGCAGGTCGTTATTTCTCAAGTCAGTATATACATATTATTCTACGAGTTCTGAAATCAGTGGCGTAACAAAACAACGTAATTCAGATGAGGATTGGGAAGGAGGCGGCCGTGGCCTTAATTAATTTGGGAACCATCCCGGCATTCGCCTGGAGTAGAAGTGGGGAACCATGGAAGACCACTTCCGGGATGGCTGAGGTGGAAATTGAACCTTCATCTTCTCAGTTTTGCCTTACGAGGCGCAGTGTACCCCGTTCCAGCCGCCAGACCAGAATTTAATTTCTTGGCAGAGCCGGGAATCGAACCCGGGCCTCCGCGGTGACAGCCAAGAGTGCTAGCCATTTCGCGAAGAGACGGTTCAAAATAATAGGGGGTCCCAATTGTAGGTCGAAATTATATAAATTAATACCTGCTTTTCCAACAACAACAACAACAACAAAGTGAATTATTAGCAGTCATATGAAGCCAGAATTTTGGTTTCATTGACCAATTCGGCAATAGCAACAAAATATAGGCGTGGATGACCTCGATGTTCCACTTTTTAAAACAATCACCACGACCAACAACAAAATAAATATAAATGAGCTGCAATTATTTCAATTGGAGGGATCGTAGGAAATGTTTGAGGTATTCTTTAGTTTACAATCAATCAATGCTTTTTAAGTAGGTTAGACAAGTGTAACAACATCTCTCACTTTACTGGTCATTAATTTTTTAAACTACCTGAGTCGTAATCTATTAAAATACCAAATGTGATATAACTGTGAAAGAAGAATGATAAAACAATAAAGGATAAGAAAAATAAAGGACAGGAGGAAAAAAAATGCCCTCAACCCTAGAATAATGAGGATTGAGGGACTTGGAAGGAAGGAGAGCCATGAAAGGCAGATATGAAAGGAAAAGACGGGAGGGCCCGCCCCAAGGTAAGACGCGAAAAAGGGGACAAAACGGACCCAGCTCAGGAATCCCTCGGGGTCGCCAACTCCCAAACTCACCAGTTGTGAGCCCTTGAGGGTGTAGCATTATCCAGGGTGCACCAGAAGTGGTGGGGCTACATACACCCTGCCCCCTGGAGGGCCTTGAGCAGTAGGCAGGAGGTAACATGAAAAGAAAAAGAAGGCTGTCCCCTCGATTAATAAGGTTATCAGAAAAGATGAGACAAGGGCCAATTAAGGCGGGAAGGTGAAAGACTCCCTAGGCTTCGGATATCCTAATACCGTCGGGGTCGAAAGGGAAGATGAGTTGACCAAGAGAGGTCGACAGGAAAGAAGACGGAGAGGAGCCCGGCACAAGTAACCGGAAGCAATGCCGGACTCAGCAGGAGTCCCGTGGTCGCCAACCCATGAACATTTTGAGACAAATTTTTCAATATTTTCGCGGAAATGAATTGAAAAGGGGTCAACGAATAATGCATACGCTTGCATTAGTATTGCAACAGAAGTTCCCGTGCACTAATGAGGATGCTATTCGGCTGTATGTAACAACGAGGACATTATTAGAATGCGCTTCCTCAATGCCCTTAAGTCTCTCAGAGAGGCTGAAAGAAGGTCAGCAAGCAAACGCCTGAAATGGGCGAAATCAGCCTTGTAGAATCCCTGTGTTGGTGATGCCATGTACTTGTGATATTGTATTATATTGTGTATGAATTTCCTTGTGCTGTGTGATTGTCATGTGATATATAAATAATTAAAATAACCTCACGGAAATCTCTCATTCCATATACTGTTCCCTTCACTCACTACCTCCCAACCGCTGCTTGACATAGTAGCTACGTCACAGCTGCCAGCCAATTGCCGCGCGCTCCCCGACTTGGCCCAACCTTAGTATTTAAGTAACCTTGCCAGACTACAATACTGGCGCAGCGTGGCTGATTGTCGTCACTGTCGGGATTTACGGTGGTCGTGTGTCTGTGCGAGAGGAGAGATACAGTTCGTGAGTGGTAGTATTGGGGAAGAGTCCAGAGTTGTTTGATAAATGCTATTTTCTTTCTTATTTTTGTCACATTAGCGACTGTTTAGAAGATCGACCACTTTGTCATAAAGAAGGCAAAACTGGATATATCTTCGGTAAGTTATGAAAAGTTTTTATTGTAGGTGTGGAAAATTGAGGCCCCCATTTCATTATATAGGCACAGCTTTTATAAATAATTTTCTCTGCACGAAAAAGACTCTTTGCACGCTGATAGAATGTAAAAATATTCGATTTTTTTTAAGATTCGTATTTACAGTATTATTATTTAAAGGGTGTTACAGTTTCCTCTGAATAATAATATAAATAATAATAATGAACAAGAATGAGGTCCACGGCGACCACTAGGCTTAGACCTACCTTAAAACAGCACTGTATACATTAGACAGCAATAATAGTCCTAAATGTTTTGCAACGTACCTTCTTTGTGTGATGCCTTTATGAGTGTCCCACCTGCATGTTATCTACTCTTGATAGGTTTTTTGGGCATAGTCATTCAATTGACTGAAAACATTTCTGGTAAATAAATTATTTTAAAAACGCCAAGACATAGTGCGGTATTATTGCAAAGAACATTCTGAACTGAAACGTGTGAATATGCCATAATAGTAGTATTCTGACAACTGATAATTGAAAATCTGGGCAACAGAGACAAATATGGACACTGACACAGCTGTGAGCTGCCTCAAAACAAAGAAGGGTGGATTCAGAGAGACATGAACAGACTGAAGGTTTTTGTCCTAAGCTAAAAATGAACCCTAAAGTACTTATAATCAGAACAAGTAGTTCCGTGAAGAACTATATAGCCTATTTTTAGCCTACTTTTCACATTTTGCAAAAATGAGGAAAAAATAGACTTATGAGATCGATCCGGGAAAATGTGTGTCTGTCTGTCTGTCTGTCTGGCTGTGTGTGTGTGTGTGTCCCCCCTATCAACTCCTAAACGGCTGCAGAAATCAAAACCAAATTTAGTATGAGTAAAGATGTGCACCGGAATATCTCACGTCCATATTTGAAAATGATGTCAGTGCTACCAACTGCTGAAAAAATGCACTAGAAATTTGAGCTCCATGTTGGATATCTTTCAAGGTATGCATGGGAGCTATTCCAAAATTGGCACAATTGTAGATAAGACTATTTCAGTTTAATTTCCAGGAGGCCAACCATGACAGTGTTGCCAAAATAATTTTAAGCCTTCTGATAGGTCCAATGTTTAAATGCATATAACTTCTACACTGTCAATTGGATTTCAACCAAATTTTGTATGTACTATCTGTACATAAACAGATATGACTGAGCGTATTCTCAAGAGCCACCAGGGCTGCCAACTGTTAATAATTGCTCTCTCTCTATTTTTTTAAAATCCAAATACCAATATATCAGAAAGTATGCAAGCCAACAGCTTTAAACTATGCACACGTATATTCTGACATTTTAGATTAATTTGTAGTAACTTATATACGTCAGTTCTACCAACATGATTATAAGGCTGCTGATAGTACCAATTTTTAAATACATGTAACTTCTATACTATCAGTTGGATTTCAACCAAATTTCGTATGTGCTATGTGTTCCATAACAGATATGACTATAAGTATTGTTAAGAGCAATCAGGGCTGCCATCTGTTAATAAATGCTGTCTATATTTTTACCCTAATATCAATATATCAGAAAGTATGCAAGCCAACAGCTCTGTACTTTGCACACGTATAGCACCTGACATTCTAGATTAATTTGGAGTAATTAATACAAGGCAGTGCTGCCAACATGATTCTATGCCTGCTGATATGTCCAATTTTAAAATACATGTAACTTCTATACTAACAAATGGATTTCATCCAAAATTGGCACAACAAGATATCATAATATTTCAGATTATTTCTGACCAGCACACGCATGACATTGTTGGCAACATGCTTTTACGCGTGCTGATAGATCCAGTGTCTAACTGCATGTAAGGTCCACTGGACTTCAACCAAATTTTGTATTCTGTACCTTAAGAGATGGAACTAAGAATATATTCAGTCACCAGGGCTGCCAACTGTAGTGCTCTATTAGGCTACATTATACCAGGTATATTTTGAACTAATTAGATATTTCGATATTACCAACTTAATTTCGTCATTATTCTAGATAGATTCTTATTCTGTAGAATAATCATTGGCATGAAAAGTAGGCTGTATAGTTCTTCACGGAACTTCTTGTTATATATATCCTATTGGTCTTCTTTATTTAAAAAATCTCCCACCTATGAAAAGGAAAGCCATGTTGGATCGTTCTGTATGTAGGCCATAGAGTTATGCAGCATTAGATGAAGATTATTGCGTAGGTTCATTATTCAAACGTTCACACTTCGATCGCATGACTAGGACACAAGAAATAAAAACTCAATTTTAAAATTTCGCATGGCCGCCATCTTGGACTTATGAAACAATTGAATTTAATTACATGCCAGTAGATTTTGTATGAACATTTACCGAACAAGTTTCACTGTGCTCGGATAATTAAATCGCGAGTCAATTCCATTTAAATGTTTTAACTTCGCTTGGCCGCCATGTTGGTATTGTGCTCACCAGGTTATTGAAAGTCCAATAGGTGAACTTATATAGCCTCTATCAGCATACATAACTTCAGTTTGATTGCTGCAATAGATTCGTAGATATTGAGAACCGCCTAAATATATTGGATGGTCTCCATGTTGGATTGTTATATATGTAGGCCATACAGTTATATACCGTTAGATGAAAATTATTCAAACTTTCACTTTGATCGCAAGATTAGGACACATGAAATCGCATGATTAGGACACAAGGAATAAAAACTTAATTTTAACATTTCGCACAGCCGCTATCTTTAGGTTATGTAAACAATTGAACAAAATTAGATGTCAATAGATTATAATTTGTATAAACATTTACCGTTTCAAGTTTCACCGCCCTCGGATGGTTAAATCGCGTTAAATATCAATTAAAATGTTTCAAATTCGCTTGGCCGCCACGTTCGTTTTTTACTTAACAGGTTTTATAAGGGCACACAGATAAACTTGTAGTAGTACCCTTTATCACTGTCCACAATTTCAGGGTGATATCTGTTACCGTTGCGGAGATATATAATGCCAGTGAAATATTTCGCGTGACCCGCATGTTGAATTGGTGAAACGTATCAACATTTGAAAGGCACGGCCGAGGTCGGACGAGGTAGCATGTGCTTACCGAGTTTCATTGAAATCGCTCCGGCCGTTTAGATTTTATTACCGGGGGGGGGGGGGCGCACACATACACGCAGACACACACATGGACAAATGGTGATCTCATAAGCCTTTTTTTTTCATAAATGAAAATAGGCTAAAGTATATGAACTCCTGCAGTAATAGACGAGGACCTAATGGGCCCCCTCCAAACTAAAATCCTGGCTACGCTACTGGTCCACGTCTTGCCGGTTGTTAGTTTAGGCTTTTCCCGGAAGCTCAGATGTTCTTTTAGTTTCATCTTAAGGGGCGTACCCATCTGAATATCGTATGTAATTCCTACTTCTTTTAAATCCTTTTCTATCTCTGTGAAACACGCTCCCTTGGTTTTCTTACCCAGGAAGTAAGTAAAGATTTTGTTTGACAATCGTATTGGGCTCAGTCTTGTTAATTGACCATAGAACACAATCCTCCTCTTTCTCATCAGGTCAGTGATTAGGTAACGTGTGTGTACTGCAGAGTTCATGGTTGTGTCTCCGTCAGTAATAACAGTTTTCCCTGACTGGGCCGAAGATTTTCTGTAAGATCTTTCTTTCTTTATTTTCAAGTTTCTCCATAAGACCTTTTCTGTGTATCGTAAGGCACTCTGCAGCATATAAGGCTTCCGGTCAGATGACTGTGCAGTAATGTAGAAGCTTGGCATTTAGGGATAATGACTTCTTGTTATAGATTCCCTTAGTTAACTTGTATGTAGTTTCCATTTTTCTCATTCGTGATGTGAAAGCCTCCTTCTCAGAGATATTAGGCTCTATCCATTCGCCTAGGTGTTTGAACTTTCCTGTCCGCTTGATCGTTCTCCTTCCAATGGCTAGATCTCCAGGTGCCAGCTTTATATTATTTATAAACTCGGTTTTCTCGAAGGGGATATTGATATTATTATTATTATTATTATTATTATTATTATTATTATTATTATTGTCGAACATGAACAGCAAACAACTAGCTATACGTCGCATTAAAACTATTACCTAACTAAACATTAACTCATAACATAAATTTATTAATATAACTACTATAGTGTAACTTTTTGTGTCATTTTTTCTCATTATCACCACTATCATTATCATTATCATTACCATAATTAACATATTTTTTGCATGGACTCTTGTATTGAAATATAATCTGTATATATGTTGTAAATAATAAATAATATGTCTCACAGATAATCTGTACTGGAAATGCCGTCCTCCGTGAGACATATCGTATTAATGTAATATAAATAGCATTTAATAAATGAAAGAAAATCCACAGCCTGCTTCCAGTCTCCGACTCAGTTCTAGCATGGGCTGTTTAAATGTATTTAATAAATAAATTAAATAAATTAAATTACAATTATTACTATTATTATTGTCCTTGTTTGTACAGTGGTAGAGTATCTGATCATGGATACAAGATCTTGGTTTCGATACCTCGCTGAGGAAATCTGAAATTCGAAGGGTGGGATAAATGCATAATACTGAATCGTACGACATCAGCTCGCTGGAGTTACTCTCCTGTCATATTTGGTGATTGCAGTCAGAAATTGAATCTCAACCAAAGATGCCCACAAAGAATATGGGTTTTTCTACCTGATGGCAACGAAAAAGATGAATGTCGAGAGATCTGTACCAATTTTGCAAATCGGTACATGTTCATCTTATCTTCGAGACGCAGCTGGAGCTCCAGGTCTGGGCAGATTCTCATGAGAAAATACACCAGCCCTCTTCTGAGAATTCCATTCACCAAGTTTGGCACCTGGCTACTGCTGAAATGGGTTCGCCGAGGCCTTCCTGCCAGGATTTGTGCCTTTGTGTGTGCTGTCACTTATTGGCTTATCGTGATAGACACTTGTCAAGAGAGATAAATCGAGCCTTGTGTCTGCAAACTTTGGAAAAGCGAACATTTACTGTCAGCTGCATTCGCCACGCTCTTATTCTGAGAAAATCTTACAAAGGACATTGTGTAACACCTCGACTCCGAGAAGGTTTCTACGCAGTAACCTGTATGGGCTGATATTCTATAGTACCCACTCAAGACCTTGAACTCTGGGTTTTGTTTTGGTCTGTTGGGCGGCTGGTCGCAGTTGGTACTACTGGAGGGTTGTGGAGGGGGATACGCTGATATACTAGGGTGAAATCTGTGACTCGAGGGACAGTACGGAGAGGAAGCTTGGTGACGGAAGGACTTAAAAGCGATCGCCTCCGGGGGAACTACAGCCAGTTCCTCCGGAGGGCTGAAATAAAGCAGGTGGTATGAACTTTTGATTAGAAGGGGCAACCTTTCGGTGGAACACTAAACTGTGTCATTTTGCTATGTCGTTAAGGCCATGTGACGATGGACCGTATTTTGAGCGGACTGACATTATTATTTTTAGTATGTAATATTTTGGAAGGGTTTGTACAATTTGGGTGGTACCTTTATATGTAATCACTGCAGAGTGGATTATTATCGCCCTATTTCCCGTTAGCTGGATGGGAACCTCGTGGGTTTTAATTCTTGGTCAGACAGCCTTGACGGGACGGTCAATGCTGGACTGTGGAGGTTGTCAGACCATTCCGTTCCACTAAGGGGCGTTTCGGTTGTTTGATGCAGCATTGTTTTTTGAGAAGGCATTGCCTTTCTCATGTTGTTTTTTTTTCTTCTTTTCCGGATCCATTTTGAAATTCATGTTTTAACCTCAAATGTAACTGTGTAATCTTGCCAAGCGGCCAAGTATCTGGTTTGTTTAAACTAAGTCATTCATTTGTGTTTAATTAGATCATATTTGTCAGTTAGTTAATTAAGTGGTGGACGGCTGTCTCTTGTAATTGTTTTATTTTACTGCTCAATACATGTTAGCTTATTTCGATTTGTCATGTTATTTATTGCATGAAGTCACTAGGAAGATTATTCCCCTTTTCATTCTTCATCTTTGGCAGGGTCAATTTAATACGGCCTGCTGGGGTACGCATCCAGCGTTCCACCCAACAAGCTGGTCTTGACATTGGTTTCGTCCCGCCTGTTCTCTCTTTTCTAAATCGATGAGGGTGTTCTTGAAAACCAAGCAAATCGGAACATTCGCTCCTAGGTTTTTTTTTGCTGTGAACTCAGCTGGCCTAGCGAGTAATTAAATTAGCCTTTTCATGTGTTTTTTAATTATTAATTCTGGGTGTGGTAATGTCATGTGGTCATTTATTTTGATATGCTAACATTATTATTATTATTATTATTTTGGCTAATAAACAGGGTAAGGGGGGATGAGGCTACTGTTACAATGGTAGCATGAGCATGGTTTTGCTCTGTGATCTTGCCATTAGTAAACAATCCTTCCTATTGACTGATTGCAGTAATTAATTAAAATTAAATTCAGTAACTTAACTAATGTAGATTGGGCCCTTCATACTACTAATCTTTTCTCCAATAGGTAGGCTAGTAATTAGAGCAGAACCTAATACATGTTGTGATTTGATTTCATGTAAAATAACCTGCTATGTACACCGAAGACCAAATGAACAATTCTGTCGTCAGCTGTTAAGTCGAGCAGATAGCCGAAAGTGGCGATCACATGCGCTGAACGAAATTCAGGACTGCTGAGATAAAAATGGCGTTGCTGCGTTGCCAGATTGACGAGTTGACCGGCTGAAGGAATTTCACACGTGGTGAGTTTTGATATGCTGTTTGTATGGTTTTGGGGGGGTTGTATATTCATTCTGTTCTTGTAGGAAATAGTCCAGCTCAATTTTACTGCGCCTGTGTTAAATCTACACCTCGGGAAGTGTTGTTTTGACAAATTGTGTCACGTGTTTGGAAAGAATAAAGTTTTGTCTGATTGGAAGTAGTTTTGGTAAAATTTAAATTAGTGAGGTTTTAAATTCTCTTGAAAATAGGCTGAAATTGATAAACTTGTATTTCCAGTAAGAATAACTTAGTGTCTGTTTTGATGTGCGTTTAGTGCACGCCTGTTGAATCACGTAGTGATTTTGAACCATCATGGCCGACGTCTGTGTCAAGTTATTATTTTATACAACTGATGTCAGTGAAAATGTGAATTGCGTGTGTGGATTTACCATCAGCAGGCTCCTTGGGGTAAATCTGTAATTATTCTTAATAATTGTTAGTGATGTAGGGCTGAAATTCTGCGATTCGCTGTGCATAATACGTGTGAGGTATAATTGGTAGTGATCAGCTGTTCATTAGGCCAAATATTTCAAGTTTTGTTGTCATTTCTTTAGCTGGGGGTTAATTATTTCGCTGTTGGTAGTTCTGTCAAATTAAATTGGACCGTGAGAGTATTAAAATTTGGTATTGTCAACTTATTCTGCGTTAAATTAATTCTGGAAAATGGTCGAATTGCTGTCTATATGTACGTTCGGTAATTGTGTTTTGAATGATGTTAAGTGTCGAATTGCGTGTGTGCTAATTCAGTATAAATGAATCAGGTGAGTGTTTATGTATGTATGAGTTATGTTTAAGTTTGCTTAGTAATTGGGGGGAGAGTAAATAGTCTTGTTGTGACATGGGGATTTTAAGGTTAGATTGTCATCTAAATTGGTCAAGTATTAAATGGCTTTAATATTCAGTATATTAGTGTGTGTTCGTTGAGTGACTTACTAAGTGGGATG
This sequence comes from Meconema thalassinum, assembly GCA_946902985.2. NCBI lineage: Eukaryota > Metazoa > Arthropoda > Insecta > Orthoptera > Tettigoniidae > Meconema > Meconema thalassinum. The sequence continues at coordinate 1,060,524,234 of OX336389.2, read as the reverse complement.
TTTCTGGGAGGCAGTCACCTTCACGTCGCATCTCATTTAGGGTGTAAATAAATATTTTCCCCCGATTCGTGTCTTTCGTTTTAGGACGTTTTCCTACGATGTAAGGAGAACTGTGATTTCAGGGCTACAACTACGGGTTGTTTTATCAGGTCCTCACGTGAGTTGATACTCCGTTGGCGTTATAGTGTCTTGACGATCCGAATACTAACATACTGATGTAAATGGGGAATTTTAGAATTGGTCAGGGAAGGGATCATGTATGTCTGGTGGAGGTATGAATGTATTTCTGTGGTTGATTGTGTTCAGGGTGAAAGAGTATGTGTGATGCGATTTTTATTGCTGCCCTGACTAGGAATCGAACTGGTGTTCTTTGGTGGTCAAAATTGTATTTATTTTCTTTTGTGATCCTTCAGTTTTTTTTAATCCTGCTGATTGAATGAAAGTCATGTGTGAATGAATTGATGTAGGTTTGCAATTTGAATTTGGGTGGGAGTAATTGAGGCCTAATTGCCAGTAACGTAAAATGGATTATTATTGATTTTATATTAGTTGTATTAGTTGTATTTTGAAAATGGACCTATTATGCAGATGTGCTTCGTATGGGGATCTACTGTCAGGAGTCCATTTAATTTGGGGTGTGAGTACCATCTTGATTGGGCCCGGGCAGGGTGTATATAGCATTTGCCCGACTCGAGTGACTGAAAGGTATGGGACTTCGTTATAACTCGGTGACAGGCAAACATTTTTTTTGGGGGGTAGTTGAAGCCGCTCAGTCAGTGGGGAGTCGGGGTTAAAAGACCTCTACGGAGGCCCTCTTGGTAAGAGTCCGCAATACCATTAGTTTAGGTTCATGATATCTGTACGACTGCTAATTTGCATAATTGAAAGTAACGGGTTATTGTAGTGGGTGGTAAAATCTTATAATGAGATGTTTGAGAAGGATGTGTGATGGATGATGGATGAATGTTAGGAACTGGAGTCCTGTGTTCGAGTTCCAGTGATGAAGTTGCTAGCTCTGGAAATACTTGTTGATTTTGGTATATATATAAAAAAAAATTATTTGGTAGTTCGGTTGGTGAAAGTTTTCCTTTAGGGAGATATCCTGCGGTGGCATGCTGAGCTGTCGTTGCATGTCAGCTGCTGTGTTCACTAGTCTGATTTTGAGATTTTTGGGAGGTTGCAATGCTTCGTTTGCGATGGCATTGAAATAGGCTGGTTCGTTAGTTATTAATAACTTGCAGTTTCTTGCTGTTAGGCGGCTAGGTTTTTCTATTGTGGTCGCATTTCTGAAGGGTTGTAGGTTCGTGAGATTTCATGTAGACTCCCGTTAGCTTGGGTGTGTTCACTTCACAATCAGCTGTTGTAGGCGTTCATGCATATTTTGATATTTTGATTCCGGAGTTTTCACTTGAGGGTGCTTCAGTGCATTAGTCGGTTAGTTATTTATAACTTGCAGCCTTGATCTGTTAGACCGCTAGCGTTTCTGTTGTAGTTTCAACTCTGAAAGGTTCTGGGTTCATTAAAATTTTGTATAGCCCCGTCACCTTGGGTGTGTGCGAGTTCGGCTGTTGCCACCGGATGTTCTGATCGATTGTGAGCCTTAGTGACAGTTAGTGTCCTGGGTAGTTACTGGAGTAATCATGTTTGGTGGTAAAAATAATTTAAATTCTCTGAGTAATAGAGTGTTGATAGCTTGGCAGTTTTTTTTAGTGCGAGGTTCCAATGTGGTTAGGTGCGAGCTGGATTTATGGATTTATTTTGAAGATTTTAATTGCTTCGTGCCTTTTGAGATGTAACATCTGTCACTTCTGTGATTTGTAATTCTGAATAAATTAGTTTTGATATTCTGGGAGGAATTTTATTGGCGTTAGAATTTGGGGAGATACAGACACGTGTTGTTAGTCAAGGAGGTTGTGAATTTTGAGTTTTTAAGTAGCTTCGTGAAGTTAATGTTTTAAGAACGTTTTGATGACAGTGGTGAGTTGAAGCATCATGGGTTCGATTTGAGTGTGGTCATAAAGTGTCACCCGGTATTTGGATGGTGAATATTAATGGTAGGTGACACACGTTGTTAGTTGGAGACGTCTGTAGTCTGTGGTAACGCCACGTAGAGAAATTTTCGGGGTTGTGATTGTCTGTGTTGTGTGATTGGAAGGTGAACCACGTGCACTAGGGTGTGTGTGACGCTTGGTGGGTGCCCTACCTTGTGTCGAATGTGTATTTATGTCTTGGTAATGTGTTGTACTGTCATCTTCTGAGGCGGCCGTGCCTTTGTGGGGGAAGATGCTAATTACCCTCTGTGGGGTCGTGTGTTGATCCGGAGGGGGGGGGGCTCAGGTACCGAGCTGATTTTGTCGTGATGGCCAGGGTTTGGTGGCGCAAGAGTGATGTTCCTCCCGGTGTCATAAGGGAGAGGACCTGTCATGTGAAGGACAGGGCGGTGTTTGTTTATGTAGTGTGTGAATGACAGTGCATACTGTTTTAATAATTCACGTTAGGTTATGAACTGCAGTCCTCGTGCTGTTTTCCTGGTTCGCTAGTTGTCCTATGGAATTTAGGGTTATTTATGTTTTGTGTTGTCACCGGGAACATTGCCCGTTGGCAGATATGGAGTGGGAGAAATATCGGGGTGACAGCCCGATGAAATTAGGGCATTCTTATTATTAAAGTGTGAATGTGTGTGTGAATTATGTGGGTGACGTGGTTTTTCCTTGTTTTGTTTGTCTTGCTGCTAGTGTGCTTGTGTGATAGGATGTTGTGGTCTCTGTTCCTCCTGTCCTTGGAGGCCACTGAGGGCAGTGTGGGTCAGGAACATGTAAAATTGAGCAAGACATGTAATTTGTGTTTGTGTGCATATCAAAACGAGCTCTGTGTGATGCCTTCGGTGCGGTAGGTAATTTTGTAATGTATTAACTTGAGCGGTGTCACGGGAGGTATAGTAAATGTAGTTCTGATGGAATGCCCCTTGCGGCATGTTAATGTAATTGTCATTGTGAATTTTGGAAATAGTTACGTGCTGTCCTGATTTCGTGAAGTCGCAGAAAAATGGTCCTTCGGTTTTGTTAAAGTAAATTCATTTTGAAAAATTGTTTAAAATTTTTGGTGGGCAAGTTTGTAGGTGCCTTTGATTTGCATATTCTAAAGAAAAATTCTGGGTTCTGTACACCTTAGTTAAATTTTAGTTATTCTTGCTAAGTATTGTAGTGAACTTTCAATTAAGCTTGTTAACGTCAGTCATATCGTGTAGTTGGTTGCCCCTTTCGTGTGATTTTAATACACCAGTGGACCTTTAATTATGCCCTGAACACTATCTCCTTGCGTAGAACCTTGTTTGAAGCCTCAAGTATCCCTTGTGACATGAAAGACTCTTAAGTGAACTTCGATGGCACACTAATGCTTCGAGTTTTTTTTTTTATCCTTCCTGGGATAACTTCAGCTGTTATGGGCTGGTTGGCTGGCCTGGAACGATTGTTCCCTCTAAGGGAACTGTATTTGGACCATACGCTGCTGTTCTGATGTGTGTTTCAGCGGTCACTATGTGGGACGTGTACTACCAATCTGGGCCCAGTTTGGAGGTATCATCTAGGTCCCATGGCATCATTCTACCCGAGGAGATCTACTTCAAGGTCCGCTGGCGGAGATTGGAGTGGCCTCTTCAGCTGCCAAGAGACCAGCTGGACACCATCACCCTGTTCATCATCTCCCCATCGTCTTCCTTTGGAGGAGGAGGATGTACCAATTTTGCAAATCGGTACATGTTCATCTTATCTTCGAGACGCAGCTGGAGCTCCAGGTCTGGGCAGATTCTCATGAGAAAATACACCAGCCCTCTTCTGAGAATTCCATTCACCAAGTTTGGCACCTGGCTACTGCTGAAATGGGTTCGCCGAGGCCTTCCTGCCAGGATTTGTGCCTTTGTGTGTGCTGTCACTTATTGGCTTATCGTGATAGACACTTGTCAAGAGAGATAAATCGAGCCTTGTGTCTGCAAACTTTGGAAAAGCGAACATTTACTGTCAGCTGCATTCGCCACGCTCTTATTCTGAGAAAATCTTACAGAGGACATTGTGTAACACCTCGACTCCGAGAAGGTTTCTACGCAGTAACCTGTATGGGCTGATATTCTATAGTACCCACTCAAGACCTTGAACTCTGGCTTTTGTTTTGGCCTGTTGGGCGGCTGGTCGCAGTTGGTACTACTGGAGGGTTGTGGAGGGGGATACGCTGATATACTAGGGTGAAATCTGTGACTCGAGGGACAGTACGGAGAGGAAGCTTGGTGACGGAAGGACTTAAAAGCGGTCGCCTCCGGGGGAACTACAGCCAGTTCCTCCGGAGGGCTGAAATAAAGCAGGTGGTATGAACTTTTGATTAGAAGGGGCAACCTTTCGGTGGAACACTAAACTGTGTCATTTTGCTATGTCGTTAAGGCCATGTGACGATGGACCGTATTTTGAGCGGACTGACATTATTATTTTTAGTATGTAATATTTTGGAAGGGTTTGTACAATTTGGGTGGTACCTTTATATGTAATCACTGCAGAGTGGATTATTATCGCCCTATTTCCCGTTAGCTGGATGGGAACCTCGTGGGTTTTAATTCTTGGTCAGACAGCCTTGACGGGACGGTCAATGCTGGACTGTGGAGGTTGTCAGACCATTCCGTTCCACTAAGGGGCGTTTCGGTTGTTTGATGCAGCATTGTTTTTTGAGAAGGCATTGCCTTTCTCATGTTGTTTTTTTTTTCTTCTTTTCCGGATCCATTTTGAAATTCATGTTTTAACCTCAAATGTAACTGTGTAATCTTGCCAAGCGGCCAAGTGTCTGGTTTGTTTAAACTAAGTCATTCATTTGTGTTTAATTAGATCATATTTGTCAGTTAGTTAATTAAGTGGTGGACGGCTGTCTCTTGTAATTGTTTTATTTTACTGCTCAATACATGTTAGCTTATTTCGATTTGTCATGTTATTTATTGCATGAAGTCACTAGGAAGATTATTCCCCTTTTCATTCTTCATCTTTGGCAGGGTCAATTTAATACGGCCTGCTGGGGTACGCATCCAGCGTTCCACCCAACAAGCTGGTCTTGACATTGGTTTCGTCCCGCCTGTTCTCTCTTTTCTAAATCGATGAGGGTGTTCTTGAAAACCAAGCAAATCGGAACATTCGCTCCTAGGTTTTTTTTTGCTGTGAACTCAGCTGGCCTAGCGAGTAATTAAATTAGCCTTTTCATGTGTTTTTTTTTATTATTAATTCTGGGTGTGGTAATGTCATGTGGTCATTTATTTTGATATGCTAACATTATTATTATTATTATCATTTTGGCTAATAAACAGGGTAAGGGGGGATGAGGCTACTGTTACAAGATCCATTAGGTCATTTTGAGTTATCTCGTCACCTTAATGATACATTGGATATATTATGGTAATTCTTCAATAGACGAGTTTACTCTCTACTCTTATATTTTCATAAATATTTTTTATCATTTATATAAAACCATTGGGCGTATGTGAGAACTCTCGTATGTGTATGTGAGTTCGATGCGACACAGTTCTAGCATGGGCTGTTGCTTATCAGTTTAATCGCACTTTTGAAACAAATTGTCGATATTTATAAAATCAGAGTGCAATTCGTCACTGCCGTGGGTAATTCTATTTCTATTGAATACTTATTTAAAAAGATCAGTTACTTGTGATACTGGCTGGGTGGTGCAGGGGTAGCGTTCTCCAGAATCGAATCCTGGCGCAGTCAGTAGGCATTAAAGTGTACGCAAATGTGAGGAAGCCGGGTGAGTAGATTTACTGCCCCACCGCGACAAAATTCGGGCACCACTGAAGCGTAGCTGGAAACCTGCCTGCCCAGAGTCGTCGGTTTGGCCTTGATGCTTCACCACAAACCCCTCAAGCCATATGGGTTTATTTCGATAAAGTATTAGGGCTTTGCGACATCGTGGTCATGTAGCCCCGTTTACTTGGGTGTATGTGTGTGTGTGGAATTTGTCTAATAGTCCATGTTATTAATGACTGTATTAGTGTGTGCTTTTGCAATTCAGATGAGGATTGGGAAGGAGGTGACTGTTGTCTTAAGTTAGGAACCATCCCGACATTGCCTGGAGTAGAAGTGGGGAAACTATGGAAAACCACTTCCAATATGACTGAGATATGATCGAACCTGGTCCTCCGGGGCGACAGACAAGAACGCTGGCTGCCACACCTCAAGGTTGTCCCTTCCCTTGCTCCATGAACCTGTAAACGACGGGTATTGAAATTTCCCTCGTAGCGTAGTTAGTAGCACTGTCGCCACACGGAGTTTCGGGTTCAATTCCCGGCTACGGAATGTCCTATACTGCCCATGTCAACTGTCAACTCCTTATTCTCCCTTTTCTCAAAAACTATTTACAGGAACTGATGGAAATTTTTCAGGGATGTTTGCTAAGTTTGTCTTCTTACTTTAAATCAGGAGTTTTTAAAGCTAAATGTATTTTTGAATTTTCATGATTTTTCAAAATGTTTACAGCAGTGTTGCCAACATTTCTATCTAGCAAATTTAAACTAAAGTAATTTTCGAGGAACGACAGTGTTAAAATACAGTATAACACACATAAGAAGGAATTATCTAAACAGTTCAGCTTTGAACAGTGAGGACCATCCCTATAGAACAGAGCTTCTGTTACGCCGCGCGACGGGAGGGCCACTGTGTGTAGCCACCTGTCCAGCGAAGCACTCGTGCTAGCAGGAGCGGAGCACCCGACTAGTTTAACAAATTTACACTTTTTTACGTATTTAATAATCATTATTTACTTAGGGAGCCTCCGCGGTTTAGGCAGCAGTACGCCAGCCTCTCACCGCTGGGTCCATGGTTCAAATCCCGGTCACTCCATGTGAGATTTGTGCTGGACACAGGGGAGGCAGGCGGGTTTTTCTCCGGGTACTCCGATTTACCCTGTCACTATTTCATTCCAGCAACGCTCTCCACTATCATTTCATTTCATCTCTCATTCATTTAATCATTGCCCCAGGGAAGTGCGACAGGCTTCGGAAGCCGGCACAGTTCATATACTCGTCGCTAGATGGGGGCTTCATTCATTCCATTACTGGAAGCAGGCTGTGGATTTTCATTATTTACTTAGGGCCTGTTTACCAGCTCCTGATGGATGCAGTACTTTTGTATTTGTCTGTTGGCACAGGCTAGAGTAAAATGAGGTTTTTCACCGATGTCTCAGCCTCATTGATGGCTGTGATTATATGGAAGCTATTGAGGTACGAGAGGTGCTGACTAATGGCATTCTGGGCATAGCTAGTGCTTATAGATGCTATGAAAGGTTCTACTCATAGGGTCAGTGCTGTTGTTCTGGCTCAGTGAGGAAAGCAAGGGCAAACTACCTCACTCCTCACCTTGCCTAGTACGCCTCATTATAGTGCTGCCTGTGGCTTTGTGGGTTTCTTCCACATAACCTATGATGGCGCTTTTTGAGGATCCAACCAAAATACGGGCTGAATGCCTAACAGATAGACATTATTTATACTTACATGAATTTCACAGCAGTTGCTGGAAATGCTATCTTTCATCTTCTAAGCACACATTGCACCGACGTAGGAAGATTTGGTACACTCGCTGTAATTCATCCTCACTGATATTTCGTATCAGTGCAGCTATTTCGTTCTCAAGAGCCTCCAGAGTACGCGGATTCTTCTGTACATCTTTTGATTTAGGTTTCCCCACAAGTAAAAATCGCACGGCGCTGAGACGTACGAACACATTTACTGGAAGACTTCTTCTTGAGGAGGCAAGTTTCCACTAGCAAAATTCGATGTTCACGTAATACGACGTAGCCTAGGCTACAGTACTTCAGAGCAAGTCTTATTATTATCACAACCAATGTACCTTGCCAGCTGCATATCAAATAAATGCAATACCAGCATCCAGGGCATATCGGCGCGCTGTTGTAATCGGGACAGGCTATAAATGTGACGGTGAGTCATTGCGACCTGTCGGCATTTGGAAAGCCCCGTTCTTTGGGGATGACTCCCATTGTATGTTGAAAGGCTGCAGGAATAAAGATAATTTTTATACTAAGAAATGCATTTCAGCGAGAAACTGGAAATATTTATTCTCGTTTTTAACACATGCCAGCACCATACAATTCCTCTTCTTCTATTTGAAGCAATAGCGTCTAATTTCGTATTCTCCCGTGCCCTTTTGTCTTTTTTATATATTCTTAAATGTTTTCAATAATATCTATTGTCTAATCGAGTGAAAACTAAAACATCCAGAGAGAAATCTAGGAAAAAAATGAATATTTAAATTACTGTGTTTACTGAAAGGGAAAATAGCCTCAGGAATGAGCTATGACGAAAATTGGTGAACCGTTACAAAGTTAAGGGTGCGTAGTTAATACGACAAAGAATTCTAAATTTAGAAAAATTAGAAATTTTTCAATATTCCGGAGTCCCTTAAGAAATGTAATTCTGGTATGAGGGCTGGAACTGGGCGCACTCAGACTCGTGAGGGACAACTGAGAAGAGATGCGTACGATCAGCCAACCTAGAAGTGGTTTCGCATTGAGTTCACACTTCTGCTCTACGCAAATGCCGGGTCATGGCCCACTCTTACAAAACACTGATCTCCATTACAAATACAGACCACACACTAGCACAGCCTTCACACAGGTTATCAGACAGATTCCACACACAACCAAGCACACAGAGCTACATGACCATGAAGTTCATCACGTTATTCGTGTATGGTATTTACTGAAATGTGCTGAGGTTACAAAAGCAGTATTTATTTACCACTCTTGGACGGGAAACCAAAGGTGCTGGGCGAATGATACACATATGCAACACTTTCTCGCAAATTAAACATTCCAACGGAATTCACTGAATACGTAATGTTGTGTTGTGTTTCTTTTGGGGGCTCAATTGTTGATTCATAAATTGACTATACCGGACGTTATTATTGTAAATTTTCACTTTTCTCCGCCTTTGATTTCCCTCCGGTGTCGGTGATCCTTTCGAACTTCACGTCTCGAACTAGGCCTGATGTCGTGGCATCATGATGCACATTCAACAATTTTACTGTTTCAGAAGGTGTATAACGATCACAACGGTATAAGCCCAATTCCTCCACCTATTCACCTCGTCTCTGGAAGCCACAATTTTTATTGAAAATGTTCTTCTTCTTAATGCTGAGATGGATTTTATATAAGAAGTTTTTGAAATTTCGGCAACCCGATTCTTTTGCTACTATTCACTGATATTTCGTGATTTGGTCGGAATGGAATATGATCTCATGTTTCCTCACATTCATTTTATTCCATCAAAAATCTCGATCGCTTTACTGATAAGAATGCCTCACCATTGTGCTTAAATCACTCCAACATACATACGCCCTTGATACATTCCTACTATTACAAAAAAATACTTACCCATCAGCCGGCCCCGTGGTGTTGGGGTAGCACGCCTGCCTCTCATCCGGAGGCCTCGAGTTCGATTCCCGGCTCCCTCAGGGACTTAGGAAACTGACGAGAGTGCTGGAACGGGGTTCACTCGGCCTCGTGAGGGCAATTGAGTAGCTGTCTGACAGTGAGGCAGCGCCCTGGTCACGAAAACCATGATTAACGGCTGAGAGGACCTGATACGCTGACCACGCGTCACCCCTTGATCTGCAGGCCAAATAGCTGGGCAGCGATCGCTTGGTAGGCCTAGGTCCTTCATGGACTGTAGTTCGATGGGTTTTTATTATTAGTAGTATATTTATTATTATTATTCCTTACCCGATATTAACGAACTCAGGTATCATTCTATGTTTAGAGGTACATAGGACACATGTTTCAATTTTCCAGAGTTTTCAGTCAATAACAACAAAACTCTTATGGCACATTTAGAACTATCTCTTCTTAGTATAAAACAAAGTCCCCGGTTCTTGGATGTTACGGGTGAACTCGAGAACCATTTCACCATTATGTAAAGGATATCTCGAGGATGATTTCTGTAGAAAATAAAGTATTTATGATCAAAGGAAGCCGAGCAGTAACGATTTCAGTGGAAAAGTCGAAAAAAAACCTGGCGTCCGAGCGCTTTGTAAGCTTACGCTGGGCAAACCGTTAAAAATATCTAAATACTATGAGTGTAAGAATTGTTCAGCATGAAAAGTTCTACAAAAAAATCCGCGAGAGCATATGTCTATCTTCAATACATCGCCCACTATATGTGTTTTACGTTTCAATTTCTTCCAACCGTGTCCATTCAACTACTGAGTCGACAGTTCACGAGCTAGCTAAGGGCGAGTCTATCATCCCTGTTACAGCCTAGCTAGCGGGTGAACCTATTGCCCCAGATACTGCCAGCAACAAACCGTTGAGTCGTATTGAGTTAAGACTTCTGAGAAGGGTGGTTGTGTTTGGAGTTTCCCTGGAAGTGCAACTCGGGTTTTCTTCATTTTGCCTGTGAAACACAGTCAAGTTAAGATTGGACGGAAGGGGGATTTGAGTTTCATTCACCTCGCCATTCCCTGAAAGTGCAACTCTCATTTCGCCTGTGAAATTTTCATTCCGCAAAATTCACAGTCAATTTAAGAGTGGACGGAAGGGGGATTATATCATATAAAATTATACTGATTGGCGTATAATCTCTACTTAGTATAAAACAAAGTCCCCGATTCTTGGATGTCACGGGTAATCTCCAGAACCACTGAATGGATGTTGATGCGGTTTTCAACATTATGTAAAGGATATCTCGAGGAAGGTTTCTGTAGAACATAATTTATTTAAGACCAAAGGAAGTCAAGCACTAACGATTTCAGTGAAAAGGTCGAAAAAAACTGGCGACCGTGCGCTTTTTAAGTTTACGCTGGGCAAACCGCTAAAAATATCTATATAGGCCTACTATGAGTGTAAGAATTGTTCAGCATGAAAAGGTCTACAAAAAAAAGCCCGGGAGAGCATATCTCTATCTTCAATACATCGCCTACTATAAGTGTTTTTACGTTTCCATTTCTTCCAACAATCTCCATTCAGTTACTGAGGCGACGGTTTACGAGCTAGCTAGGGCGATTCTATCACCCCAGTTACAGCTTAGCTAGCGGACGAGCTTATTGCCCCAGATACAGCCAGCAGCAAACTGTTGAGTCGTGTTGAGTTAAAAACTTTAGAGAAGAGTGGTTGTGTTTGGAGTTTCCCTGGAAGTGTAACTCGGCTTTTCTTCATTTCGCCTGTGAACTTTTCGTTCCACAACATTCACAGTCAAGTTAAGATTGGACGGAAGGGGGATTTGTGTTTCATGCACCTCGCCATTCGTCTGACAAGAATTTGTTGCACATGCGTCTCCATGATAATATAATTAATAGTCCAGTCAGTGATTTTAACCCATCATGCCAAGATGTAAAACGGATATTGGTCGTTGTTCATTGACATTGGAAAAAAAGCGCTTATCACGTAATGCATTCATAACTGTTCCCGGGCGAAGCCGGGTCGGTTTGCTAGTTATTAGATAAAAGGAAGGAAGATGGTAATTTTACGTGACCGTGCTATTTTTATTTTTTTATTTATTTAGCGTATGGCTTTACAGATGCAATTTGTACAGAGATGATAATTAATTTAGAAAAGGAAGACAAACTCTATATTTATATCTAAATGGTTTATATAAGTCATTGCCTCTGGTGATCCATGAGCGAAATCAGTGATGTTGCCACTGTACTTTCTCTTAGGACACTTGGTGATGATATGCTGGATGGTCTGCTTAGGGGCACCACAATTACAGTTAGGTGAAGGAATTATTTTCCATTTATAATGGAAGTCTGCACAGTTGCCATGACCCGTACGAATCCCGTTGAGAGTTGACGATGTTTTCCGAGGAAACTCAAATCCCGGTGGCAGCGATGATCCAATGTGTGGTAAGATTGATCCAGGCCTAGTATCCTGATTCCGAGCCATTCTTTAGTTATGCTGAAGTTGGTATTCTCCAAGTCCATTGCAGTCCTTGTTGATGGATTTCGAGATCGTAGACGATTCAGGCTAACATGAGCAATGTCACAGTGTATTGGTAGTTGTGGGTTATTCATTATTTTCTTGAACTCTATGAGGAGAGCGCTCCTAAGTCGAAGATCTGGTGGAGGGATGTGGCTGAGGATAGGTAGACAAGGAAGGAAGATTGCAGTTTTACGTGACCGTGAATCTTGTGATTATGAGCCACGGGACCTCCTTTTTACGTGGAATCCGAACCACAGGACATGGCATTTCACTTCGAAAATCTCACATGCATTGACCGGGAATCGAACCCGGACCGCCAATAGGTAGACAATGTGTGGGTGTAGACCTTATTGTGCCAGTGATTAGGCGCATGGTGGTGTTGAGCTGGGTATCTATGAGGTTAGTATGAGGGCTATTCAACCAAACTGGGGGACAGTACTCTGCAGCTGAAAACACAAGTCCCAAAGCTGTACATCGAGGTGAAGTTGCCGATGAACCCCAAGTTGTGCCACATAGTTTTTGGACAATATTGTTGCGGGTTCTTACTTTGGATTGAGTATTGCGGAGGTGTAGTCTAAAGGAGAGTGTTCTGTCTAATGCAACCCCTAGGTATTTAGGGAATGTATTATGTCTCAATAATTGATTTCCAATGAACACCTGTAATTCTTTATTGGCCATCTTGTTGTTCAGATAGAAGCAGCATACTTCTGTTTTGTTAGTATTAAGTGTAAGTCACCACATCTTGAAGTATTGTGTCAGTTCTTTAAGGTCGTCCGTTGTGTCTCTGGTAGCATATGCATAACCAAATTTCCTTGAAATTGTGGCAGGTATATCTGCGATATATATGCTAAATAAGATTGGAGCAAGAACAGAACCCTGAGGAAGTCCATTATTTAGCGATCTTTTGGTGCTCACATTATTTACTTTGAAAAGTCTTTGACTTAGCATGTTATTCAGGAGTCGGGCAGTCGTCTTACATGGTATCACTTTCAGGAACTTGAAGAGTAGGCCATCCACCCAGACTGTGTCGAATGCTGTTGTCAGATCGATAAAAGCCACCGATATCTTTAGGTTTCTCTGGTAGCCTGCTTCTATGAAATTTGTAAGAGACAGTACTTGATCTGTAGTGCTTCTGTGCGGTCTGAATCCTGCCTGCTCCACTGGGATTTTCTTGATTATCTCGGGGCCAATCCGATTGAGAAGGAGACTTTCTAGTAATTTATATGTCACACTAAGCAGGGCAATGGGGCGATAGCTCTCTGGTTTATCACTTGCTTTGCCTTTCTTCAGGATGGCTATGATCTTCGTTTTTTTAATAACTTTGGCAATTGTCCACTCTGTAATATATTCCTGAAGAAGTTGGACAACCATATTCTAGCTCTGTCTCCACAATGAATGATAAATTCCGGGTGGATGCCATCCAAACCTGGTGCTTTGCCTGGCTTAATGACTTTAATTGCAGCAGTTAACTCATCCTTAGTAAAAGGTCTGGAGTATTCCAAGATATCTGAGGCATCATCTTTCAAAATTTTCAGTTCCTTCTTTATACGTTTTATAAAAGCTTTATCCCAGCTACTTTTAGAAGTCATAACTATGTGAGAAGCAATTTTGCTTGGGTGAATATCTGGACTAATTCGTGTAATTGGTTTACCATCCCCAGGTTCCTGAGAATCAGCCAAGCTTAACGACTGGATTTTGTAAATTCAAGAGATTCCAATTTCGAAATCCACTTTTGTTTTCTTGCAGCATCTAGGCTATGTAAAAGTTGATCTGCAATTTCGTGATCACCACTGTCAATGTATTGTTGGTAAAGATCATCAGATCCGTCACTCCATCCAGGAATATACTCTTTACGGAAGCCCTTAGGGATGTGGTTTTTTTTTCTGTAGATATCGCAGCTCCCACAAATCTCTCGTATCCTATTCTTGTTGGTGGTATCCTTCGTAAACATTTATCAAAGTCCTCTGTAAAGGCAGACCAGTTAGCTTTATTGAAATTCCAGCGTGGTCGTGGGTCAGATGAAACCAAAGGAATCTGGATTCCAAGCTCGTAAAGGACTGGCCGGTGTTGGCTGTGAGGAAAATCGGCGAGAACTTTTCGGATGATTGATAAGGGTTTATCATCTTGGTTTCTGGACACAAAGCATTAGTCAGGACAATAGTCTAGCTTCCATGCCGCAGATCTAAACGTACCTCGATCTTTAGAATCAAAAAAACATGGAAAAGAGCATTATTTTCTATCCAATTCATTAGCGCCGCTCCGTTCTCATAGGCGCATCTATAGTTCCACTCCTGGTGAATACTGTTGAAGTCTCCTACATAGACGGCTGGGTGTGTATGCACGTCTAAAACTTGATTTGGCCACTTAACACTTGGTGGTTTATAAATATGTGAGATAACAGTGTCACCTATTCTAGTAACAACTGTATGAATATCCTCGTTTATGCTAGAGGTGACAAGGTAAGCATTATCTATGGTGGAGCGCACGTAGGTAGCATTTCCATACGCATGATGGTAGGTAGCTCCCAGAATATCATATCCCGGAATCTTTCCTCTAACCTTCAACTGCTGTTCATCTGCTGCATGAGTTTCCTGTATAACTATTAAGTCAACTTCATATGAAAGTAGCAGTTTAGACAGCGCTTCACTCTTGGATCGGCTAATGGCTTCTATAGTCAGTTGGCAGATACGGATAGAAGGTCCCAGACTTCTAGTAGTTTGGTCCTGAAAAGGACCTTTGGATGATGTAACCATGTTCATTATTGTATCTTGACCGGGAGAGAGATATGTCCGGTCGCCTGTTCGCTGTTGCTCGCTTAGCACCACCCAGGGGTCACGTGTAGGGTACTTTCAGGTGAAACCTACAGACGTGAGCAACAATGGACCGTGCTATTATTAGATAGAACATTGTTGTATATCAATGTATGCTAAATATCATCATTAGTTTTTCTGTTATGACCTCATTTGTGTTTCAGACAGTCGCGAAACAGACTAATTTCAAAATATCGCTTGCGGGTTATTAATTTGCGTACCAAGTTTGTTTGTGAAATTAATCCTCACTACTATAAAAAGAAAACTCAAGAATGACATTTTTTATTCTAGTAAATTTGCTCAGTCAACACCCATTTCAGATTTGTATGTTACTTCATGAAATTTTTCCACTATTTTATCGCTGTTTATGCCTCATAAATTGACGACGTTTCTGAAAAAGCAAGAACCATCCTACAATTCCTGTTTCATGTGACACTGAAGCTACATAACTAATTCCATACACATTGGATCAGTTTTAGTCTGCATGAAGCATTTCATGGCACTAACAAGTAATTCCGTGAAGAACTAAGTTTATTTTCATATATCCTACTTATGTAATTTGCCTCCATCAAAATATAAAGTTTCAGTTTGATTGTTGTAATAGAATCGTAGATATTGAGAACCGTCCAAGTATTTCGGATGGTCGCCATGTTGTTTTTTATATGTAGGCCATAGTGTTATGTACTATTAGATGAAGATTATTGCGTAGGTTTATTATTCAAACTTCAATCGCATAATTAGGACACAAGAAAATAAAAACGAGATTTTAAAATTCCACACAGCCCCCATCTTGAGGTTATGAAAACAATTGAAATAAACTAGATGTCAGTAAATTAAAATTTGTATAAGTATTTACCGTACAAATTTTCACTGAGCTCAATTGGGTAAAACGTGAGAAACGTCCATTTAAATATTTAAATTTCGCGCCACCACCATGTTGTATTTGTGCTGACCAGGTTATTGAAATTTCGATAGGTGAACTTATGTTAATAGCTTTTATCAACATACAAAATTTCAGTTTGATTGCTGTCATAGATTAGTAGATATTGAGAACCGTCTAATTATTTCGGATGGTTACCATGTTGAATTTTGATATATGTAGGCCATAGAGGTGCTATTAGATGACGATTATTGCGTAGGTTCATTATTCAAACTTTCACTTTGTGGGGGGGACACGCACACACACACACACAGACGAATTGTGATCTCATAAGCCTTATTTTTTCATAAATGGAAATAGGCTAAAAATGAAGTTCTGAAAATAATGAGATTATATTCTTAACAAACATTTCCATAATGACCATTCCTTCTCTTAAAACTCATCTGCAGCATGCCTTTAACCCTCCTGCCTGTTCCTGGTTTTCTCTTTGTGCACCTTGAAGATTCTAAGTTCTTTCCGGCTGCTCTCCTTTTGTCAGGTGTCAATTTTTTCACTGCCATATTTTCTTGTTTCATCTCTTTGTGTGGCATGTTAGGTGAGTGTTTGCAAATTATTATATCTTTCGAGCCACTACTAGTTACTCTGTGGCACTACATCCCAAGTTGTATTTTGTAAGTCATTTGTTTGGCGCAAAGACCTCATTGCCCACTATCATCTGCATTTTAAGAAACCCTTCAACATCAAGAGAGAAGTTATGTCAAGAACATTTCAGATATTCACATAGACACCCAACAAGAAAATAGAGTATGAGGAACGTGTTGCGCAATTTCAGAACAAGGATTTGACTCCCGCTTTGTCCATAGATCCCCATAAATGGTGTAACAGTGAAGAGTCTTTATCGTCAATGCAGGAACAAATCTAGTTCACAAAGCAATACTTCTGAAATTGTGTCTCGTGTACGCATCCAGAAATCGCAACATATTAATCTAACTTATGTTGACATCTCTTACTATCGTCCGTTTTATCGACGTTCTGAACGTTTGAGGCTCGCCTCCCTCACAACGCACGAATCTTTCCCCAGGAGAGGAAGGGAACAGTTCTGAACTTTCATTTTTATGGTAGTTTATTCCTAGGAACGTTTTACCTTAATTGAAATCCATTCCCAATTGCATTAGCAGTAAATTATAGACTAATGTAATCAAATGAGAATTCCATTAAATTAAAATGAGAATATAACTTCACCACTGTCCAACAAGATGGTTGCCGCAGTTAAAATCAGTGAATCTAGGTTACTTACGTAATTCCCATCTTCCACCCGCCATGCATAAGTTGACCTTCATTACCGCCAAGGATAGTACACATTAATGAATAACACCAGGCTCGTAATCTCGCTACGCGAAACACACCTAAAGATACCGTACCAGAGATAGGACGAGTTCCCGGGAGGCGCATTCATAGAAAAGTTTGATGTTATGGAACACTGTGATCACGTTTTCGTCCGAAATAGTAAAAATGAATCCCTGATGCTAGCGGATGCTGTAAGGATAATATTTTCCATATTCCGTTACCGGTACTTTAAATGATAATTCTCCTTAGACTGAACATATTTGTTCAAAGGTTTGAAAATAAGACTGTAGTGAGAATTTGAACCCTAATTTTCTGCATTGCGGATGGGTCCGTTAGCACACTGCACTTCCATGACCAACGCCCGCCCACAGTTTATTCCTTAATTCTACATGAGGGACCCTGTTTTTTATACCTTCAGTAGTGTGCATTTTTCTCTGTTTTTCATTTTTGCGACCAAATATGCTCCTTGCCTATCCATTTTGCAACAATAATCTTGAACCCATTTCTACGTCTTCAGTATATAATTAATATAATTAATCATTAATTAATTAATATAATTATCAATGACTTCAGTTACTCGCTTTAGTGTAGTGTTATTACATTTGTAACTAAAAGCATTTATTCAGGTAATTGATGAAGGAAAAAGAGTTACAGGTTATATCAACTTATTTCTCAGAAAGCATTCATATAAAATCAAAACCAATAGTTACATTTGAATTTAGACAAATATTGCATTAGTAAATGTCATGATAGTTACTCTAGCTTTTTTTTACGCTAGAAGCATTTGCAAATTTGTGTTATATCCATATAATTATAGTAATATCTTAGAAACTTTACACAGATAGAAACGTGTAAGCCAGTGGTATAATGCACTGTTTATCAATATGAGGATGCTGTGAGTAAAAATAGGAGAAATCAATTTATAATTAAATAAATTTGAAACTCAATCCCAATGTGAGTATGAACATCGTAGCCGTCGCCAATATAAAACATAAATAGTTCCAACCACAACTACAGCCTTATTTCTTAGCATAAGCTAAATAGGCTCTGAAACTGCGAATGTTATTAAGCCCAACTAGGTCATGAACAATTTGGCATATGAAGCAATAACTAGGCTATGCAAGTTAATGCAAAGACTTTTAATGATCAGATTTATAGAACAATTGCCTTTAGACCGGTAACTTCAGTGATGCCGTAGTCGGAATTCGAACTCTAATTTCGGGGCAAGTCCATTACCGTTTACACAACTACGACCTCCACCAATCCACGATAAAAAAAAAGGCAATGCAGAGCAACGCTGCTTCAAAACACTGCGCATCAGATTTAGAGAAAGAAATTTGCATATGTTTCTATACGTTCTGTTTAAAAGTAGCAATAACTTCAGTTATTAGTCTTAGTGAAGTGTTATTACTTTTGTAATAAAAAATACTTCATACGGTAATTAGTGAAGTTTTATACAAAGAGTAGGCCTATCCTCCGGCTAATAGGTGGCTACTTACTACTTACATACTTCTACTTCCTCGGCGCTACAGCGTGGGGTAGACTTTGGTCTCTCTCACAATCCTCAGTCATTCATCTCTTCTCTGCGTTTTCTCCCACCATCTTCCAATCTTCATAGTTCTCAGGTAACATCGTTTGCACGTTCCATGTTGCCTTTGTCAATCTCATATCCTTTTTTCCAATCCTTAAACATTTTCCAGGTTCGCCATCATTCTGTCCGTCCATATTCCGAGGCTTCGTTGAGAGTTTTGTAACTCTGGAGTTTTTTTTCTGCACAGTGTGGGGTTGTTATCCTCACGCCCAACCCCCAACCTGGAGGACCAGGGTACCGCTCTTAGTTTTGCTCATCACTAGAGCTTTTTATGTAAATACATATTCAGTCCCTTTGTTTATACATAACTAAAAGTGACAAAAGTGCGTGAACTAGAACCTTAGCAATCATATAATTACATTTCATTGTTTGACCATAATTACTTTTTTTTACATATTTTTACTTTTTAAAATGTAGAATTACATATTCTATCCCTTTAATTGACATATTTGATCATAATGGCATTTTACACACTTTTACTTTTTAATGTAAAATTACATATTTTTACTGTAAAAAAGTTTTTTTTTCGCAAGTGAAATATTCGTTAATTCCAGGATGGTCGAACTAAAGGTGGGAACTGCTTTATGTGTGTTCTATCAAACGATGAACCATTTCACCTGTCTTGCCCATGGACTGCAACGTGTCGCCGAAGAAGTGCGCAGTAAATGTCCACAAGTAAACAGTATTATTTCAAACACCAAGAAAGTATTTGTTAAAGCCACCCAACGTGTGTTGTAGTACAGGAAACAATTGCCAAACGTGAAATTACCCCCTCAACCTGTCCTGACTAGGTGGGGTACGTGGATCGAAGCTGCCTGCTTTTATAGTGAACATTTTAAAGATATGAAATCTATGATAGATTCGTTTTCAGGTAAATCAGCAGATTCAGTGAGAGATACCCAAAGTGCTTTCAGTGATTCTAAAGAACAGTGCCAATTAGCGCATAGCAATTTTGGATTCGTTGCTGACAGTATTTTAAAATTAGAAACTCGTGGCATGGCTTGAAGAAATCACTGGACATTGTGGAAGATGAGAAATCAAAGTTAGGTGCTGTTGAAGGGACTGTTGGAATAGAAGTAATGAAGAAATTTGAGTCTTTTATGGAGAGAAACCCTGGCTTCTTCAAGTTCACTGCAGTGTGCAAGATCCTAAGCGGCGAAGAGGAGAATCCTCAAGATGATATCTCTCCTGAAATATATTTACCTAAATATGCACCAACAACTTCCTGTGACGTGGAGAGATCATTTTCTGCATACAAAAACATCCTCTCGGATCGGCGGCATTCCATGACAATAGAAAACTTGGAGATGTATCTGATAGTTCATTTCAATTTGGAGTGAAGTAAGTAGATTGAGGTCTGCAAAGTAATATTTAGTGGACAGATAGTTTAAACAGTGACCATGAAAATTATAATAATTGTGAACCTCTATTAAATTTATGCAATTTTTCATACATTATAATGGGATTATATAAGTTTGCGATAATATGGACATCCTCAATTAATTAATTACTGTACCACACTTTACTTTTCAAAAATTTAATTAATAAAATGAGGAATCTTCATGTTTAATAGACTATATCTACTCAGTATAAAATAAAGTCCCCGATTCTTGGATGTGACGGATAATCTGAGAACACTGTATGGATTTTGATGCAGTATTCACCATTCTGTAAAGGATATCTTGAGGAAGGTGTCTGTAGAAAATAATTTATTTATGATCAAAGGAAGCCAAGCAGTAACGATTTAGTGAAAAAGTCGAAAAAAAAACTGGCGTCCGTGCACTTTTTAAGCTTACGCTGGGCAAACCGTTAAATATATCAATATACTATGAGTGTAAGAATTGTTCAGCATGAAAACTTTTACAAGAACATCCGCGAGACGATATCTCTATCTTCAATACATCGCCCACTATAAGTGCTTTTACATTTTTATTTCTTCCAACAATCTCCATTCAATTACTGAGGCGACAGTTTATGAGCTAGCACGTAATGCATTCATAACGGTTCCCGATCGAAACCGGGGCGGGTTGCTAGTTATTTATATAAAAATGAAATTACATTAATAATACATATTTTAACATTTTTAAGATTAATAATATATATTTCACCTAATATTATTATATTAATATGTACATATTTTGCATGTTGATATTAAATAAAAATCCTAGCTCTACTCATCATTTTAGGCCTGTCCAGCTTGGGGGCCCTATCACGAGCCTAAGCTCCCGCTGGCATAGTCCTAAAGATCATTTGAACACACAAGCCTCCAGTTAACACTCGGCAATACCAAATTGCCTTCTTCAAGGTGGCGGTAACGACAGGAGAGGCTAATAGGTGGCTAGTGACTAAAACGGGACTTACTAATTCAGAGAGGAGCGATGTTCTCAAAATGCCACGCAACGTTGCTCAAGTAAGAGATCTTCATGGACGAAGTCAAGGCGATATTACCCTTTCACGAATTGATCGCCAGCGGTCGAGATGGGAACTATTCTTTGTTTACTTGAGTCACACCCAGTCTGCTTCGTTGACAGGTACAGTTGCGCGAGGAGGATATGACTCAGCCCCAGTAGCGACAGTCATCTTTTAACTGTCTGTGGTAATATGACCTCCTGTGACGCTTATCTGACGCAATGCTGCTTGACGTATGTGCAGACTGCACTCTACCATCGCTGTGTTCTCCGCTTCGCCCCGCGGGGCTCATGCTACAACAAACAACAAACGCTGACGCAGCCACGCTCAGCGGCAATCAAATGTTGAACGGGTAATGCCCGCTAAAGGCACTGCAGCGAGACAGAATTCTTTGCCCTTCTTGACTTTTGTCCCCACGGAGAGCTTCTAACAAACAACAGGCACCATCTTATCAGGAAGCTGTTTGCAAAAGCATTGGAACATAATACGATTAATTCTGAAGTTCACAAGGAGGAGGACCACTGTATTACTGAAGAAGGAAGCACCCCTGACGCTGGACAGATCACGAGGAAGGGGGATTATCATTGATCCCACGGTACGGTTCGATAAGAACCAAGATCAACCTTCAGTAGTCGACCTTCACAAGAGGCTGATAAACGAACCGACCATACCCTACTTCCAACAGTCCACCTCGTTACGTAGCGGTTAGCATTCTTGACTGTCCTCGCTGGAACGGGGTACACTCAGCCTCGTGAGGAAAAACTGAGAAGAGAAGAAGAAGAATCAGGTTCGATTCCTACCTCAGTCATCCATGAAGTGTTTTTTCCGTGGTTTCCCACCTATTATAAGGCCATGGCAGCTTCCTACCCAAATCTTACCTCGATTACAAGTACACACAGTAGTACAGACATCACAGTGACACAGGTTATCAGACAACTTCTACACACACACACAAGTACATGGGACAACATGATCACGATGTCGCAAATCCCCTGAAGAATCACGACACCAAACTAAAGTATTCTTTTTAGGAACATATTATTTAAACTAATTTGTGAGCTATTATGTGACCTTCCACGAACCCAAGTTGTAAAATAAGAACTAAGCAACCATATTTTTGTTGTTTCATTTCAAGGACTTGGCCATCGTGGCCATTTATTTGGGTGTGTTAGTGCCACCAAATCTGTGGAGACAGAACGCCCTTCTAAATGATTATAAAAAATTAATTATCAATCCTCAGCTTCCAATCCACACTGATTTACCTGCACTTAGAAAATGCCGATTACTATCCAGACGGCCACCCATCATACTGGCAGAATCGTTGCAAGCAATGAATTTCAACATGAATAGGATATGGTCAGGAATGTGGACTAGTGCTGCACATGAGGTCTGCCAGGCTCTCGTTAGACCAGGTGCACAGCCAGTTGGCATGAAACTACCGCGACGTGTTTGGAAGACACTTAACAGGCTCCGTACATGCCATGGCATTTGTGCAGAGAACCTCCACCGATGGTGATTCGCAACATCTTCCCAACGTGACTGTGGCAGTGAACAAAAGACCATCAAACACATTGTAACATGCTGCAGCAGACGAGCTTGTTCCGGAAGTCCAGAAGATTTCTGGTGTCGTCTGCAGCCCTTCAATGGATTGAAAACTTACATATTAACTTGTAGATTTAGTATTTCTAATTTTACACAATTTGTAAATTATGTATACTAGTTGCTGTTCAGTTGCCATGCGCAAAATAAATAATAATTTGGTTGTATGTTCATGTAATTTTGTACGTTAACCTGTGTTACTGTGAAGGACTTGGACATCGGGGTCATTTATTTGGGTGTGTTAGTGCCACCAAATCTGTGGAGACAAAACGCCCTTCTAAATAGATGTATTTTTAATTAAGGTGAAGATTGGGAAGGAGACGGCCGCGGCCTTAAGTTAGGAACTATCTGGACATTTTCCTGGGGTAGAAACCACAGAAAACCACTTCCAGGATGCTGAGGTGGGAATCGAACCCACCTCTTCTCGGGTTTGCCTCACGAGGCTGTGCGTACCCCGTTTAAGCCCTCAGATCAGAATTACATTTCTTCCGGGGTGACAACCAAGCATGCTAGCCGATACACCACGAGGTGGTCTGACTATATTTTTATACAAACATAACGGAAAAGTCGCGAAGCGTTACTCCGCCCATTGTACCCGTAAGGCCTCTACGTTTGGCGCAAAGTAACCAAAACTGCAACTTCGTTATTATAATGATAAATGTAATCTAGTTACTTCTAGAAAGTAAATTAGCCAACCCCGCGCAGTGTTAAAATGCTGACTGGCTGCGCGGCGCAGGGGTAACGTTCTCGTTCCCATGGTTGGAGGATCAAATCCTGACGCAGTCAATTGTCTTTTGAGGGAGCCGTGTCAGTAGATTTACTGGCACGTTAAAGATCTCCTACGGGGCAAATTCCGG
Organism: Meconema thalassinum; assembly: GCA_946902985.2. Lineage (NCBI taxonomy): Eukaryota > Metazoa > Arthropoda > Insecta > Orthoptera > Tettigoniidae > Meconema > Meconema thalassinum. Next base: position 1,060,500,774 of record OX336389.2, on the reverse strand, counting down.
CACCCCGGCGTCTCTAAGAGCCACAGTGGTTCAAAGGGACGTAAAACCAATAACATTAACATTATTATTATTATTATTATTATTATTATTATTATTATTATTATTATTATTATTATTATTACTGTTGTTTTAGTTAAAATGCTGTAAAATATGTCAACATAAAACTCGCTGCATGTCTCTGAAGTCTATGGACGTGAGGCTGAATGGGATCTATTCCCGGCTAATGTAGCCTACGTGAGAATTTAGAGGTGAAATGTCATGTCTGGTAAGTAGCGTTTCGACAAGGGGGGTTAGGGTTTAACCTCTCACTCCCCAAGACATTTGTTGAAGGTTTAAGTCCCTTAACAAATTCTAAGGCAAATATCTAGTTAGTTTACCCCGAACGAAAATTTAGACATTTCTTTTTGTTCGTTTAGCGCTAGCGTGAATTACGGGACTACGTGCTTTCCAATAATTTTCATTGAAGTAGTGTGATTAAGATTGTGTTTCTTACACAACATAGTGTGACTGAACTGTGATAAACCGTGAGTTTAGTGTTCCTCAGAAGAAGTCCACTTTCTTTGTCGTGTACTTTTATTTACATTGTGATGATTGTATGCAGATAAAGCCATCAAGATAGGCAGATTTTGTGAGTCAACAGTAATGACAGTAAGAACATGGAGAGCAAAACTTTATTTTCCACACACATTTAATATCAATATTATAAGCAGTCCCGTAAGGACATGTTGATACCAATGCATATTTTCAGTATATTTAGTTACTGTTTTCCATTTTGTTTGAACATTCATTTTACATATTTTTGATAGTGTTTGCAATTTTATTTATTGTGCTTGAAAACAGTTTTCATGCAAAGAGAATGATTATTTAATTATTGATTTTCATGAGTAATAATCAAAATATCGTTTTAAAGAATGTACACAACTATGAATGTACCCCCCACCCCCAGATTTAAATCCTGCGTACACCACTGTATATGGTGGTTAGGATTCCACGTAAAATGGCGTTCCTATGGCTTATGATCGCGAGATCAACGGACATGCATGTGAATCAACAAGCTACTTTTCTTCTCTGGAATTATTCAATTAGTGTATTTAGGTCCGAGTTCTTTTCACAGGTCAGCTGGGAAAGTGGAGGCCAGATCCTCTGGACGGCACTCTCATCTCATTAACCTCATTAACCTTTGTGCCTACACATGTCTGAGAACTTTCATAGAAAGTAGGCTACTGTCAGTTGCTTAATAGCAGGTGACGTATGACATGTAAAGATTGCTGTTCAATTGGATAACACGTCATTCAAGCCCAATGTTAAGAAACTCTATCAAGAAATAACGTACACAAAATTACGATAGGCCTATGAAAATCCACAGCCTGCTTCCAGTCTCCGACCGGGTCAGGAATGGAATGAATGAAGACCCCATCTAGCGGCGAGGATATGATCTGTGCCGGCTGCCGAGGCCTGACGCACTCCTCTGGGCCAATGATAGGCCTATACGTTACTTAAATCTCGAATATTGTGATTTACTCGTATGAAAGTTATACAGTGACCATAATACAACGCAATACTGGATAGCACAACCAAAATAATGTGCTGTTGGAATCAAATTATAATGAGGAAGTAAATGAAGCTGGAAGTTTTACGTGACCGTCAATCTCGTGATCGTGAGCCGCGGGATTTCCTTTATACTTGGAAACTGAACCATGGAGATGACATATCAACTCGAAAGTCCCACATGCATTAGCCGGGTGTGGTACCCGGTCCACCTTGGAGAGAGGCGTACCATAAATATAATGAGAGCGAAGTTTGTAAATAACACATGTTGTTTTCATGGCGATGAAAGTGCCAGTTCTCAGCTTCTAGTTAAGGAGATATTCCAATGTACAACGGGAAATGACAAATTTTAAAATATACGGCATTTGTCATGCATGCTGTATCCGCGTTTCTCTAAGTTGAAAATCTAAAAGTGATCTGAATAGGAATGTTAAGAGCAAATGCCAGGTATTTAAATTGATTTTCTGGCATATTTTCTAGGTTCTAGTTTCATTTACCTAGATGATAAACAACTGTAAGTACAGAGAACAACCATTAACTACTTAGGTGCGGGTGTATACTGGTCTTAAGAATACGTGACAACTGGGTTCTTTTCGTACACTATACAGTGCCACGGCGAATTGATGAAATAGTAGACAAGGTAATCTCACAGGAACAAAATAATGCTTTCTTGTTTTGCAAATAGATTTATTTTTATTTATTTAATTAGCGTATGGATTTTAGTGCCGGGAGTGTCCGATGAAATGTTCGGCTCGCCAGAGCTTGTAGCTGCTTCTATGCCGACACCCATGGGGTGAGCCACAAGTACCGTCGCGTGTGGAGTGTTGTCTGGGGAGGAAAGTGTGAATGTAAGGATGAGGAATTGGAAGGTAGCGGCTGTGGCCTATAGTTAGGGACCAACCCCGGCATTTGCCTGGAAGGAAGATGGGAAACCACAGAAGACCATCTTCAAGATTGCCGTGGGGAGATTCGAACCTCCTCGCCTCCCGGATGTGAGCGACTGCCTGCAGCCACGCCGTAACGACCACGGCTAGCTCACTCGGTTGCAAATAGATTAAAGTACAGATGTGACAAATATGGACCAATTAATAGACTATGTTTTGTGACATAGAGATGCCACTAGACTTGGAGAACAATTTGTGTTCTGCCCAGAATTGTAAACTAGCACCACTTCAGAGAAAATTTTCGAAGAATTGAATGAGTTTGTGAAAGAAAATGGCCTCCAATGGGATAAATGTGTAGAATTATGCAATGGTGGTAAACGTGCAATGATTTGGAGATACAGTGATGTTGTTCAAGAAAAGAAATTAGCACCTCCCTTAAAAGTCGCTTCACAGACAGGCTATAGTCTCCAAACAAAATGTGTGGTGGGTATCTACTCTCCCCACAAACAGATTTGTTTTCCGCCTGCCATGTCTCACAATGTACCTACTCTCATTACTAAGGCCCACAAGTTCATGGAAAATCATATTTTTGCATATTTATGCATATTTTGGTAATTTTAACACAATGCATCATATTCTCCTTTGCCTGTTTAAGTGCATATCACTGCTTAAGAAGGGCGTTTATTCTAATTTCCTACTGTTTTGAAGCGCTTTTTGTTACTTCAAGTTCTTAAAGTCGTATACAGTATTTCGATTCCGACTCCAAGAGTCTATCACAGAATAATACTGAATGTTTTTTTTAATACCTAGAACGTTTCAGTCCTTTTGCAAGTTAATATGAATTATTTTTATTCTGCATTCACTATTTAAATATTATAAAATTATCTTCATTTAAAAAAATGCAAAGGTTATTAAAATTTTATATCAGTTATACTTAAAAATTAACATAATAAAATAATTATAGATGATCAACACCACTTGAAGTTCCATAAAATAACATTTCCTACTATTTAGAACTGTTTCTTAGTTGAGATATTTAAAAAAATGTGTGTTTTTATGTCCATCTGATTTTCTTTATATTCAAAATAGAAATGGTAAACAAAACGGAGTGGTCGTAATTGCCGTAGTTATTTCATAGTGCACATTTTTTAAAAGGTGGTGCATATTTGATCAATAATTAGTGCCTTTTTGCCAGCATATTTATTTATTTGATAATGCATGAACTTCCTGTGGCCTTACTCATTACAACTGCAAGTTTCCACTGTGCGCCCCCAGGCACAGTATTGCAGCGATACAATCTGCCGCGGTGGCACTAACGCTGCTTACACGGTGTCCGGACAGTTCCCCACACTGACACTTCCCCACAGCCCTTGGACGTGGCTACCTGTTTAATGACTCAGAAATAATCTAGACTGACATTTCCACACAAATCTTCCCCCTACCCCAAGGCTACTATGAAAACGATCAAGTTGAAATTTGGCCTACTGTTGTTTAGCACTTTTAATATTTCTGGAATCACATATTATATTCTTTAACTACTGAACTACTGTATAAGGTTTGAGGCAAAAATGGTTTAATACTCTTCAGCTATTATGAGTACAAGTACAAGTAGCCTACTAGTACATTAAAAATGAGAAATTTCCAAAGGCTCCTCCCCATAGTAGCCTTTGAAGTATAATAAGTATAGCGTAAGATCTTCTCCTGATATTTAACAGCTGTGTATAACACAGCACACTTTAAAAATGTATCGTGCAAGTAGATAAACTATATGTTCGTTTCGTTTACACCGCATTTTGCACGCCACCACACAACAAAAACAAAAAATAAAAAAAAAACAATACAACTGACGAAGCCTAGAAAGCTAATTTTAAACACGCCAAAATGATAACAACACCAAAATGATCGTTTTTGTTATTATTTTGCCAGTCCACAGCCTGGATAAAGTGTGATGGAAATCAGACTCTGCATTTATTTTATTTTGATGGAAATTACACTACATCACAATTATATTTTGGAGACCGTGTTAGTAATGAAGTACATAGACCGAGCGCTTTTCTTCATATCAAAGGATTATTATGTTAAGGTGCATTGTCACTGGTGCGGCTGTAACGATGATCGCTGAAGCCTATAGCCTTAGGGAGGGGGGGTGTGGAACTGTCAGTCGAGATTATTTCGAAGTCATTAAACAGGTAGCCAAGTCCATGGGCTGTGGGGAAGTGTCAGTATTTTGGGCAGTGTGTGGAAGTGTCAGTGTGGGGAACTGTCATGTAATCGCTTACACAGGAGGCCTCGAGTGCTGCGTATTATATGTAGAAGGAGATGTTGATTCATTTAGGGACTTAGGATCATTGTGGTCATGTATCCCCGTGTGTAATACCTCTCCTCGACTGCCTTCCACTCACATTACACTGCATATCAGCAGTTGTTGTTCATTCATTTAAGGTACGGGCTTTGCGACATCGTGGTCATGTAGCCCCGTGTACTTGGGTGTGTGGGGAGAATTTGTCTGATAACCAGTGTTTTTGTGATGGCTGTATTAGTGTGTGTATTTGTAATTCAGATGAGGATTGGGAAGTAGGCGGCCATGAATTTAATTTACGAACTATCCCGGCATTTTCCTGGAGTAGCAGTGGGAAACCACGGAAAAACACTTCCAGGATGCCCAAGGTTGGAATCGAATCCACGTTTTCTCAGTTTTGCCTGTAGTTGTTCACGAAAAGAAATTAGTACCACCGTTAAGAGTCGCTTATCAAACCCACCTCTTCTCAGTTTTGCCTCACGAGGGTGAATGTACCCCGTTCCAGTCCTCAGACCAGTATTAAATTTCTTGGCAGATCCGGGAATCGAACCCGGGCCTCCTACGATGACTGCAAAGAGTGCTAGCCACTACGCTAGTTTTTCATGAAGACGTCACAAACACCTAGTCACCGAGCCAGGGAAATTAAGCAAAGGAGACAAAATTCCCCCACGATATGGCCGGGAATCGAACCCGCGACCTTACGGTCCAAAACCTAGCACGCAAACCAGTTAGCCACGCAGCTGGTCAGGTTCTAAATCTTCATTCGTAACGCTTCATATCGGCGCTAAATCAAAATAAGAGCCTCAATTCTAAAGGTCAGTTACATGATGTCATTCATCAAGTTTCGTCAAAATCGGGGAGTGTTCCTTCTAAGAGATAAGGAAAACTCGACCAAAGAAATTACAGAAATGACGATTTTCAATTTCCACAACATATCGAACTCATTTATTTTTCAACGAGGGAAAGAAACATGCAAGACAGTCAAATACAAATTTGTCTCCAGTCTCCATGTTGGCAGACTGATAAAACGTGTAGTTAACTAATTTATGGGGATAAGTCAGCAAAATGTGGCAAGGAAATTAAATATTTTTTTTATTTTATGTTAACTTGAAGCCTCATATGAGGCGTTTAGAAGCACACGGGCACAAGTAATGGCTTCGAAGCATACGAAAATTATCCTGGAAATATATCTCCGTAAGGGTGAGTTTCCAAGTTTAAAAAAATGGCTCTTACATCCCTTTGCGTCTATGCACCACAGTAAATATTCCCCAAGCTTTCCGGCGTAAAACATATGCTTAAGTGAAAAGAAATTAGTGCCACCGTTACAAATTCACGTATGTGCGCTTCTGCCTCGCCCATCTATTAAATATATTTTTTTTTTTTCGTATGGTCTCCTGAGAGGCCGAGTGCAGGTCTTTCTAGTCGACGCCCGTGGGCGACCTGCGCGTCGGGACGAGAGATGGAATGGATGAAGATGAATGAAACTGTGCAAGGCTGTGGATGGAAGCGGCCGTGGCCTGTCAGGAGGTACCGTCGCAGCATTTGCCTGGTGTTGAAAATGGGAAACCACGGAAAACCATTTCAAGGACGGCCGACGGTGGGGCTCGACCCACGCGTCTACCGAGTCAGCAGAGAGCCTGGCCCCATGACCTAATGCTGCGCTTTAGCCAGCGTAGCCACTGCTGTCGGTTATTAAAGAATGATTGCATGTTGGTAAGTTTTAATTCCATTTCTTGCAGAAGGTTTCAAGAACGGTTATTTTAACAAATTAAGGGGTGCCTATTTTACAGCCATGCGAATGAAAAATATTAAAATTTAAGAAAACTCATCTTTCAAATTATTTCATCTAAAATAATTCCTTCTACCAATTATTGTCTTTGTACATACATTGACTAAAGCGGCACTAAATGTCATAAATCTATCACGAGTGGTATTTGAGATAAAGGTAAGTTACATTATGTTTCTCTTTAATTCAAATTTTAAATTTAATTTATTCTATTATTTTAAATAATACGTCATGGCCCTGGAAAACATTAATTGAATTCCATTAAGTATAATATTTTTAGCTGCCAAGTTTCAGTTTTCTGTGTTTAATAATAGCAACAGTAAAAACTACTTATTTCAGTACTGTCCCCGTCCGTCGACAGTGGATCGGATGGACCGGCGAAAGACATCACGATACACGCCGAAAAACCGGGATCATAGCATAGGCCTACATAAAAACCTGATTGGGATCTAGGTGCAATTTGATCACATAAAAAATGCCGGGGGAATGAGATCTCTAGTATTCCCGGTGTAGCTAAAAGGAGAGGCGTATTTGGGAAAATCAATTTCCCCCTAGATCCAAATCAATCCTAACACTGAAAAGAAAACACAGATTAGCAAAAATCAGAAAAGACAGAAGTTCTAAAATCAAAAGGTTCCATTCATTTTTAGCCCATAAACCAGCAAGTAACAACCAAGAAAAATAAAATATCCATTCCTATCCTACCTCAGGGATTCAATCTAATTTATTACTTGCTGTGGTCTACAAAACAAAAAATTAAAACTCATATCGAGAGAAAAAGAAAATTTAATTGAATTGGGCCAATGAATCTCCTCGGTCCTAACCTTAAATATAATAAAATTAGGAGATTTGATAAATTGATTTCTGACTGAAAATACAAATTTAAATCGAGTGCAACTTGACTGTGAGGAACTATCGTACACCCATAATGTCCATCGTATAAATTCATCAATTCATCCACTTAAATATCCATCAGACCTTCCTATAATTATTACGATGTAGACAAAAATCAATTATAGGTTCAATAAAAAATATTACTTCCAGCAATGAGTATATCATGCCTGCTATCATTCATTATCCATTTAAGAAATAATTACGTGGTCTGATTCGATAATAAAGATCCTCCTAGTAAGAACCATATTCTAGTATCACAATTAATGCATATTGAAATTTTTACAACACCACGATTTTGTACACTGACTAATTATCACCAAAAAAAATCAAATAGTAGGTCCTCATTCTATCCCCTAATGCCTGTAGGCAGCTTTTTATTGCAACATTACATTTTTTTTTATCTGGCTACCACCTAATAATTATTCACAGAATATGAGAATATAATTCCTATGATTCATTTTTGTTTACAGTTGCGACCACTTCTGGTATACAAGATTACATTTTTCTTTTATCATTATCAATCATTAACCTAGATCACCTCTGCACGTAAGAAAGCAAAACAACTATTTTCTTTTTGTGTTTGAATAACAGAGTCAAGCGGACAGAGCGTGTTAAAAAAATCGAAGTCAGACGGATATAGTGAACGATCCCAGAAAAAGAATTGGAATGCTAACCTCCGCTAGTAAGAAATATGTAATATAATATCGGAAATAGGGTCCAGCATGGCTCAGATCTATACCGTAGAAAAGAATTATTACTCGCAGAACACTCTGGCCTTCCATAATCAATCAGATTTCAAATGCGAAAAGCCACCACTGTGCATATGTCAGATTGCAGAAATATTCGAAGAATTTTCCAAAATACTATCATTGGAAAATATTGAAGGTCTTAACGATGTTAAGCAATCGTAATTATCATTATAATCGTAATTGTCAAACGACAATGATCATCCACTACAAGCTCGTGGAAATATACTGTAAGTGGACTGGACCTGATTATGTTGAAGTCCAATAACTGTTTCATGACCACTAATTGTACCACTAAATCCACACCTACGTGTGCTGTGTGTATCTGATAGTGACAATCAGACTAAAAATTCTGTTTCCAAAATGCATAATTAATCTCAAAATGTAAAATTAATTCATTAACTACTTAATTAATTAATTAATGGCATGACTGGCATAATAGCTAACAAAAATGAGTAGATAGCCTACTCATTCTACTTAAATACTGAAATATATTGCTTACCAACTGTAGAAAAATGGTTAGACAATTGTGGAACAAGCCTGGATTAAAACTGGATTCCGAAGAAGAATTCCACTTGGTTGTTTTCCAACGTCCTTCCAATCGTCTCTCTTCTCGTTCCAATTTCCAGTAGGATCTTCTTCTCGCCCCCGGAACTTGATCCGAACCTCCCCGTAACGTCCCATGATAGTTCGAATGCGGCCTTCCACGATGTCTCCATCTCTCCCTTGGTATTCAAATCACCCCATCGAGCCTCCTCATAACTGCCTAGGCTCCCATTTTAATTGAGAAAAAGTTTGGGTTGGAATAATTCGGCAGCATGATTGCGCAGGTTAGGAAAGGTGCTGGCTCCATGACGGATTTCACCAGCCCTTATGTGGTACACGGTTCTTATTTAATTTCAACAGAAATGATGATATTTTACCACGTGTGAAGTCATGAGCATTTCGCAATTCATAATTATAATGTCCTGCATTGTCCAAGGACTATTAGAAATGCAACCCGCTTAACACATATAATGAGTGCCTCAACATGGCCGTTGAATTTCACCGTGTTCGCAGGTATCTCCCATGACTTTGCGGCTACACGAATTCATGCCAAGCGTCTTTTTCAACATGTCCACATATGGTCAGAGATGAATGTCTAAGCTATTGTGACAAGTCACACAGCTATAAGGCCTACTTGTATAACTCCAAAATACCATGAGTTTGGTATTCACAAAGTTCCAGATTCTAGTTCCAACATTCCTGGCCGTACACGATACCGAAACTCTTGCCTTTCGACACTAGCAAGTCCCTATCACACATGCCAAAAATATATCCACGTCGCGCGCGAGGCTCACTTCTCGGACACCAAATTCAGTCTGTCTCTCATATGAATCACGACACCTCACCGCTGTTCGGAGCTAGTCACGTGGACTCCCGTACTGCTCCCTGGCGAGGAGAAAAACAAGTTCCTCCCTTGAGTTCTAGATGAAAAATGTGCAGATATCATACGTTGTACAATGCCACATCGACATACACCGTGCAGCCAATACATCATAATCAGCTATTCTCACTTCCTCATCACTGCTGAATGTCACACAAAGTTGCAATAATGAAGCCTGCAAAACACTCCACAGCTGCCGCTTGCGTGACATAATCGCTGTCTGTGACACACGCCGCGTTCCATGTATTGTACGGCGCGCGTCAATCAAAAAATATAACCCGGACTAAAGAGAATAAATATCAATATCGAAATGAGCTTATTTCAGTCCTATACATTCCAGATGCTTGTTTCATGTGTCACCCATGTGCTCATCCATGCATCATAGGTGATATTTCCTTAAATTGGCAGCATTATATCTTCCAATCCTGTTCCTGGTTGAAATATCTGCAATGTCGTAGCTGTTGTTCCTGTACACTTGCTGTACACGGTATGGAGTGTAGAGCAGTCTAGCAAATTTCCCATATATCTTTTGAGGTAGATTTGAGGATATCGGTCTGCGTATCAATACTAGATCTCCCACTTGCAAGGGTTGGTTGCATCTTCCTTTCTCATTCCTCTTATTCCTCTTCTCTGCTTGAATTTGAAATCTCTCATTTGCCATCTGAATTCTTCTCTCTCTACTCGGTTCCATTTCGGGTGGTGTCTTGACAATGTAGTCCCAAGGTCGGATCGGTTTAATGTTGAAATGCAGCACTTTGGGGATTTGGTGAGTGCTTTCGTGCACTGTAGCATTCATACAAAATTCCAAAATAGGCAAGACGTCTATCCAATGATCGTGCCTCTGGTGACAATATAGGCGACAAAATTTCCCAATTTCCGCCATTACGCGTTCAACTGGATTTCCTTCCGGATGACGGATAGAACTTACAATGTGTTTCTCGTCCAACCTGATCATGGCTTGCTGGAGTTCATCAGACGTGAACTAATACCGTGATCTGAGATAATATAGGTGGGTTTTTCCAAAGTATGAAATACACCTTTCTCCAGCCTGTTAATGACATATCGTTATTTCGCTTTTTGTATGGGATGGGACATAACGTATTTTGTGAAAACGTCCATTGTAACCAGTATGTATTGGTTTCCCCTTCCAGATTTTGGCAAAGGACCGTAGATATCAGTGGAAAACAGCTCACGTGGTTTTGTTTGTAAGATAGGTCGTGGTTTCACCCTCAAAAAGTGTGACGGAAATTTGCTCCTCTGGCATTCATCGCATTTCTTCAGGATGCTCCTAACAGATTTTCGCATCCCTAACCATGTGAATTTTTCCTGGAGTAGATGAACAATCTTATCCACTCCACCATGCCCTATGGATCGGTGTGCTACCCGTATCACTCGTTCGATCAGGTTGGGAGGTAAAACAGCTTTCAAAATGGTGTGATCCTCATCAACAAATTTGCATACACTATCATCTACGATTATGTAATTATCAGCCAGTCGAGCCGTCGCTTTGTATTCCGGATCGATGTTACTCATACGTCCTTTTAAAAATCTGTGCATTGTTCTAAATGGATTATGTCTCTTCTGTGACTGAGAGAACTTCTTTAATCTCTCCAATGTCTCTTCATCTTCTTGAGAAATCTCTACTTGATTCACATGCACATCCTCAGTTGGGTTTCTGCTCAATATATCTGTCATAATGTTGCTCTTGCTTGGTTGATGAACGATCAAAACATCTAATTGTTTAAAAAGAGAGTCCATCTGGCTACTCTGTCGCTGGCTATATCGGTCCTCAACATAAACTGCAGAGCTTTGTGATCCGTAATTATGATGGTTTTGTGTCCCAGCAAGATTTTCTTCCAGCTTTGTAAAGTGTAAATTATTGCTAAAGCCTCTAACTCCGTAACAATATAGTTCCTTTCAGGCTCACGTAGTTTCCTACTAGTGAATGCCAAGTAGTGACGCTGTTGATTGTCATCAATTCGGAATAATACAGCACTAATGCCAATGCGTGACGCATCTGTTTGTAGGTAAAATGTTTTCTCAAAATCGGGATACTCAAGCTTGATATTCTCCACCAACATTGTTTTTGCCTTGTTGAAGGATTCTTCCCACTTGGAATCCCACGTCCACTCTTTTTTCAAAAGATCTTGGAATGGAGCCATGGTTTCAGAATACATGGGACAATGTGTTGCGAAAAAGTGGCACATTCCCAGGAATTGTCTGACTTGCTTTACCTTCCGCGGCCTAGGAAAACTTTTAATCGCTTCTATTTTATTGGGGTTAGGTATATATCCCTTTCCATCTATCACATGCCCCAAAAACATGATCTCCGAGTGGCAAAAATGGCATTTGTTGAAGTTAACCTTGAAATGTGCTTGTCGCAAGTTTAGAAACAGTTTCCGTAGGTGTTCAATATGTTCCTCAGGAGTGGTAGAAGATATTATGAGGTCATCTATGTAGCATAATACGTCCTTCCTCACCTCTTCTGTCAGATTCGCGTCTAACGCTCTCACCATCACCGGTCCGCTATTTTTCACTCCGAACGGTAATCTTTTGAATACATATGTAATACCATTGTACAAGAATCCTGTGTACTTCATGCTATCTTCTGATAAATGGATGTGATAATATGAAGCTGGTAAATCGATAGTCGAAAATAAAGTTTTCCCTTTAAATCGCCTCAACAATTCTCTGATCTTGAGTGGCCTATCATATTCAGGTAGAATTCTTTTGTTTAGGCTCCTGGGATCGAGACAAATTCGGAGCTTACCATCCTGCTTCTTCACTACAGCTAATGGATTATGATAAGGGGTTGCTATCTTCTGAATTAAATCATCTTCCTCCATGGTTTAATGATATTTCCTACTTCTTCATTCCACTTCTCCGAGATCGGATACAATTTCCCTTCGAATTGAGAATCATCTTCGAGTCTAATGTGGTACTCAAAGTTGTCAATCAGACCAGGTCTTGCATTGAAGATATCTCTGAATTCCTCAATCATATCATTAAACTTCTCTAGGATGGGTGGATCTTATGTCTCCCTGATGGCGTAGTGTAATCTGTTCGCTTCCACTTCCGTCTCGTTAATCATGCTGTCCATGGTGTTCCATTGGAATGCCTCGTGTCCATGTTTCAAATCAATCTCCTCCTTCTCTCCTCCACTATCCCGGAAAATAGCTATTCCAGATTTTAAGTCGATTACAATCCCATGCTCCACCAAGAAGTCTGTGCCTAAGATCGCGTCGAACTTGATATCATTCAGGACAATAAAAACATGCTCGAATGTTCTGCCTGCTATCGAAAAATTAATTAGTGCCTGCAACTTGCAATTCACTGATCTGTTCGGTATAACTCCTCCGACTTTCATTCCAGATACAGGTAATACGGTAACATCCTCAGTTGTCATAATGTTCTCCAAACATGCTTCCGAAATTATGCTGACCATCGCTCCCGTAACAAGTAATGTCTTAATTCTGTGTTTGCCAATAACTATCTCAATCAACGGAAGTTCGGTCTTCTTCCTCCTCCTCGGGATTTCTTCATCATATATAAGGTCGTCGTCTTCTCTCTGATGTATATCGATGATTTCAATGGTGAATTGTAAACTTATGGAATCTATTGGGTCTGATTTTTGGAATTTGGCGTTTTTTTAATCACGCCACTCGTACTAGGTCATGGATCTGTCTGTTCTTGCCCCTCGCTATTTTGCATTGCTTCTCTCTTTCATTGCATAACTCCTGGCTTTCTGCATGTCTATCTCTCAGATCCGTCTGATTGTTTCCATCTTCGTTTCTTTTCCATTGTCTATTATAAGTTTGATACCGGTTTCTCAATTGTTGCCATGTGTTCCTTCCCTGAGCATCACCATATCGGTATTGCCTATTGTATGGCCGTCTATCCTGGTTCCATTTTCTATTCGTATAACCTTGTCCTCCGTTTTTCTGTTGACCTCTCCAAATTTCTGAGTTTTGGAAACCTCTCCTCTGCTGTGGCTCGGTTTGGACTTTCTGGTCTGCCACTACTAGATTTACCTGCTGGTTTTCCATTCTACTATTCCGCGGATGCATCAAAGCACTAGTGTGGTCTAGTTTCCATAAAATATCGCATTCCTTCAAATTGTTTGCCCCTGACATTATAAGCATTCGTTGGACCTCTACAGGGAACTGGCGTCTAATAGCCTGTTTAATTTCTTCCTCGGCTAATGGGGGTTCTAAAAATTAAAGTCTGGCGAGCTGTGTATTAAAGTATGCCGCATAAAGAGTTGGGTTTGAAGTCGAGTATTTTCGAGAGTACAGTTCGGCCCTTATACTAAGCTGATCCTCCGAACTCCAGAAACTTTTTAGAAATGCCGCCGCAAATCCGTCAAAGTTCAAGAAAGTGCACCTGAATGCTCTAAACCAGGTCAGAGCTTGGTTGTCAAGTGACCTCTCAATTACCCGAATCTCTCGTTCCCTCGGGATTCGATGTTCGTCCAAATAATCTCTGAGATCATGCAGGAATTCGATTGGTGTAATGACTCCTACGCCACTAAATATTTTCGGTTTATCATCCTGTGTTTTGATAATCGTTTAGCTTGATCTACCAGGTATCAATTCTGTATCTCAATACCACCTCTCCGGACTATTTTCTAGCTCATTACTTTCTATCAAGCCTGGGTGTGTTATCCATCTGTAATGTTTGCTCTATACGCGTTATCCGATCTAGCTGACTTCCTCCTAGTATCTTCATTTTGTCCGCAATTGACGAAATTGCCCCATTCATATCTCCCTTAACTTTATCTATTCCGGTACTGATTGATTCTAATTTTGCCTCTTGTGTTGTCTTTTCTTCAGAAGCTTTTGTGAGTTTCATACTAATCCTTCTGATTTCCTCATCCACGTGTTTCCTGTTCGCGTCAACGTCTTGAGCTAACGTTCCCATTTTCTCTTCCAGTTCGTCTACTTTCTTTTCCACCTTCCCGGTCTGTGTCGTTATATCGTCACGAATGACTGTAGCAGTTTCCTTCAACTCTTTTCTAACTTCAACTATTTCCCTTTGATTATCCTCTTTGAGTTTGTCCACGTGTGAGGTGAGACCATTTCTCATTCCTTTAATGTTCTTATCTAGCCTTTCCTCTAAAATCTTGACCTGAGTATTCAATTGGTTTACATTCTTTCCTTACTATCCCATACTTTCCAATAAATTGTTCTGCATCGTAGACTTAAATGCTTCTATTTTAGCTTCCATGCTATTGTCCGTCTGTACTTGACATTGAGCTATTAATTCACGTATCTCTATTATTTCGTCCTTGGTTTGTAACGATTGAGCCGCTACCTCGTCTCTGTGTTGTGAACTTTCCTTTTCTAACTCAGTAGAATTTTGTTTTAATTCAGCATGACTTTAGTTTTATTTCCGTGTGACTTTGTTTAATTTCAGAGTGACTTGGTTAAAATTCCTCATGATTTTGTTTCAAACTATGGTTTAACCTGCCCTCCAATTTCATTTGACTTTGTTTAATATCGTTTTTGTAACCCGCTTTCAATTCAGAGAACATTTTCAGCAACTCCTCCATATCAGCAGCCATAAATACACAAAAATATCTATAATAAATAACGAGACTCTCCAGAATGACCAAACACCAAGGTTGCACCACAATTTCTACCATACCCAGTCATGTGATTAATTTATGCTTATGAACTAAATAAATGAACCATTTCTGATTATCAATAACCAGCCAGTTACAAGAAATAAAGAACGGAGACCTAACAAAAGGAACATCCAACAGAAAATACTTGTGATTTTTGCCATCTGTATTATCCAAAGAAATACATCTAATTACCAAAGGTAGTTTGATCATCACGAAAAAAATAATTAGCATCTCATTTAAACATCTCAATCTTGGTAATCCAACAAAATTGAGTTATTCAAACGAAAATGCCAACGGAAAACACAACGCACTCTGGTTGTCCAATTTTACTGGTTTCATTTCCTTGCAACACCATCGCCTGGTACGATCTCTCTTATTCGTGGCCAAACACGTCCGTCGACAGTGGATTGGATGGCCCGACGAAAGACATCACGATACATGCCGAAAACCGAGATCATAGCATACATAAAAACCTGATTGGGATCTAGGTGCAATTTGATCACATAAAAAATGCCGGGGGAATGAGACCTCTAGTATTCCCGGTGTAGCTAAAAGGAGAGGCGTACTTGGGAAAATCAATTTCCCCCTAGATCCAAATCAATCCTAACACTGAAAAGAAAACACAGATTAGCAAAAATCAGAAAGGACAGAAGTTCTAAAATCAAAATGTTCCATTTATTTCTAGCCCATACACCAGCAAGTAACAACCAACAAAAATGAAATATCCCTTCCTATCCTACCTCAGCGATTCAATCTAATGTATTACTTGCTGTGGTCTACAAAACACAGAAATTAAAACTCATGTCGAGAGAAAAACAAAATGTAATTCAATTGGGCCAATGAATCTCCTCGGTCCTAACCTTAGATATAATGAAATTAGGAGATTTGATAAGTGATTTCTGACTGAAAATACAAAATTAAATCGAGTCCAACTTGACTGTGAGGAACTATCGTACACTCAGAATGTCCATCATATGGTGCTTCAATTAATGAAATGTGAAATTACGTGACCAGATTACATCGTATTTAGGCTAGACAAATTAATTTTAAAAAATTAACTCGCCTGGAAATAAGTCATGTAGCTCTCCATTCTAACTAAAAGAATGACCTTAAATTGCACAAACCTAAGTGCAAATGACAATCAAAAATAATTAAATCTTGATATTTAAACAAATGCGTCAGTCTCTATCAGACTTTCAATCAACTTCCTAATATTAATAAATTTACATTTAATTAAATCGTCTATTTTTTACAACTACAGTAATCCTTTTAATATTTACAATATTCTGATGCCAAATTATTTATGATAAATTCATTTCATCCGTGCAGAATATTTTTCATATGATTTGTGTGTTAATTGCAATTGCTAATGATCCTCCATAATTTATGAAAATGATCAATCATTAATGCTTGATTCGCATATGTTCCAACAATGAACTATTTGTCTGTCTAAAAACTAAATTGTTTACAAGTTCCATGCTTGAAATTATTTATGGATATATAATTTGTATAACAAGATTGTCCATATATTAATTAATCATGTACTCATCAATTCGTATCTTAACTATTTACAAACGCTTTCCTTTTTCTTTGTGCAAATTCATTCATCTTCCATTTAATCATTTATCATTTAATTATTTCATAAATTCATCAATTCATCCACTTAAATATCCATCAGACCTTCCTATAATTATAACTATGTAGACAAAAATCAATTATATATTCAATAAAAAATATTACTTCTAGCAACGAGTATATCAGGCCTGCTATGATTCATTATTCATTTGAGAAATAATTACGTGGTCTCATTCGATAATAAAGATCCTCCTAGTAATAACCCTATTCTACTATCATAATTAATGCATATTGAAATTTTTACAACACCACGATTTTGTACACTGACTAATTATCACCAAAAAAATCAAATAGTAGGTCCTCGTTTTATCCCCTAATGCCTGTAGGCAGCTTATCATATTAATACCTTTTTTTGCAACATTACATAATTTATTTTTTTATCTGGCTACCACCTAATAATTCTTCACAGAATATGAGAATATAATTCCTATTTTTTTTTATAGTTGCGGCCACTTCTGGTATACAAGATTACATTTTTCTTTTATCATTATCAATCATTAACCTAGATCACCTCTGCACGTAAGAAAGCAAAACAACTATTTTCTTTTTGTGTTTGAATAACAGAGTCAAGCGGACAGAGCGTGTTAAAAAAATCGAAGTCAGACGGATATAGTGAACGATCCCAGAAAAAGAATTGGAATGCTAACCTCCGCTAGTAAGAAATATGTAATATAATATCGGAAATAGGGTCCAGCATGGCTCAGATCTATACCGTAGAAAAGAATTATTACTCGTAGAACACTCTGGCCTTCCATAATCAATCAGATTTCAAATCCGAAAAGCCACCACTGTGCATATGTCAGATTGCAGAAATATTCGAAGAATTTTCCAAAATACTATAATTGGAAAATATCGAAGGTATTTACGATGTTAAGCAATCGTAATTATCATTATAATCGTAATTGTCAAACGACAATGATCATCCACTAAAAGCTTGTGGAAATATACTGCAAGTGGACTGAACCTGATTACGTTGAAGTCCAATAACAGCTTCATGACCACTAATTGTACCACTAAATCCACACCTAAGTGTGCTGTGTGTATCTGATAATGACAATCAGACTAAAAAATTTGTTTCCAAAATGCATAATTAATCTCAAAATGTATAACTTATTCATTAACTACTTAATTAATTAATTAATTAATTAATTAATCACATGACTGGCATAATAGCGAACTAAAATGAGTAGATAGCCTACTCATTCTACTTAAATATTGAAATATGTGGTTCACCAACTGTAGAAAAATGGTTAGACAATTGTGGAACAAGCCTGGATTAAAACTGGATTCCGAAGAAGAATTCCACTTAGTTGTTTTCCAACGTCTTTCCAATCGTCTCTCTTCTCGTTCCAATTTCCAGTACGATCTTCTTCTCGCCCCCAGAACTTGATCCGAACCTCCCCGCAACGTCCAATGATATTTCGAATGCGGCCTTCCGCGATGTCTCCATCTCTACCTTGGTATTCAAATCACCCCATCGAGCCTCTTCATGACTGCCTAGTCACCCATTTTAATTGAGAAAAAGTTTGGGTTGGAATAATTCGACAACATAATTGCGCAGGTTAAGAAAAGTCCTGGCTCCATGAGGGATTTCACAAGTCCTTATGTGGTACACTGTTCTTATTTAATTTCAACACAAATGGTGATATTTCACCCCGTGTGAAGTCATGAGCCTTTCGCAATTGATAATTATAATGTCTTGCAATGTTCAATGACTATTAGAAATGCAACCCGCTTAACACATATAATGAGTGCCTCAACATGGCCGTTGAATTTCACCGTGTTCACAAGTATCTCCCATGACCTTGCGGCTACACGATTCATATTATACACCTGCCAAGCGACTTTTTCAACAAGTCCACATATGGTCAGAGATGAATGTCTAAGCTAATGTGACAAGTCACACAGCTATAAGGCCCACTTGTATAACTCCAAAATACCATGAGTTTGGTATTCACAAAGTTCCAGATTCTAATTCCAACATTCCTGGCCGTACACGATACCGAAACTCTTGCCTTTCGACACTAGCAAGTCCCTATCACACATGCCAAAAATATATCTACGTCGCGCGCGAGGCTCACTTCTCGGACACCAAATTCAATCTGTCTCTCATATGAATCACGACACCTCACCGCTGTTAGGAGCTAGTCACGTGGACTCCCGTACTGCTCCCTGGCGAGGAGAAAAACAAGTTCCTCCCTTGAGTTCTAGATGAAAAAATGTGCAAATATCATACGTTGTACAATGCCAAATCGACATACACCGTGCAGCCAGTATATCATAATCAGCTATTCTCACTTCCTCATCACTGCTAAATGTCACACAAAGTTGCAATAATGAAGCCTGCAAAACACTCCACAGCTGCCGCTTGCGTGACGTAATCGCTGGCTCTGACACACGCCGCGTTCCATGTATTGTCCGGCGCGCGTCAATCAAAAAATATAACCCGGACTATCGGTGTTGGGCACAGTACGGTAGTGTAATTTTGCCTACTTCTAATCTTCAGAGCTTTGGTACATTCGGTCAATATTGCCGTGAACTTGGGTGTGTGTTGAATTTGTCCGATAACCTATGTTTCTGGGGCGACCGTAGTAGTGTGTGTAACTGTAATTTTGGTGTCATAAATTGGGCAGTTGTCCTGGAACTTGACACAAGATACAATCCTGCCATTTACCTGAAGGGAGTTTGTAGAAAACTGAGGATGCTCACTTGTCAGCGCAGGGCTTCGAAACCTCAAACTCCGGACCTCCAGTTCCCCCGTGGAGTCATGATGCAGCGTGACTGATAAATCAAATTTAAATAGAATACTGTACCATGGAAATAGAAATTGAAGACTTACAAGGCAACATTGTTGGAAGCCTCCGTGGTTTAGGCGGCAGCACGCCGGCCTCTCACCGCTGGATCCGTGGTTCAAATCCCGGTCACTCCATGTGAGATCTGTGCTGGACAAAACGGAGGCAGACAGGTTTTCCTCCGGGTACTCCCGTTTTCCCTGTCACAATTTCATTCCAGCAGCACTCTCCACTATCATTTCATTTCATCTGTCATTCATTTAATCATTGCCCCAGAGGAGTGCGTCAGGCCTCGGCAGCCGGCACAGTTCATATCCTCGCCGCTATCATTCATTCCATTCCTGACCCGGTCGGAGACTGGAAGCAGGCTGTGGATTTTCACAAGGCAACAATGTTACACAGATGCGTTAGATACAAGAGACTCTTATACTAGCGTTGTTATCAGGAAGATCGATATTTCTCTGCTTGTATCCCGTATGGTACTAATGCACTGCAAGCATATCCTTCAAAAGATATTGAACCCTATTAATTTTCCCTCGATATGGCTACAGACAAATACGAGGGAAAAATAATAGTGTTCAGTATCGTTTGCAGGATATGCTTGCAGTGCATTAGCACCATACGCGATGCAAGCAGAGAAATATCGACCTTCCTAACAACACGCGTTAGTAGGACTGCATAAAACAATTATTACTAAGGGCAGCTGATTCACCGGTATTATGTCCCGGGAATATTTATCGCTTTAGTACGGAGAGTTATAATGGCAGAATGGTATATACAGGATGTTTCAAAACTGTGGTAGCGTTTTCTCAGGTCCACCTCGTTGCGTAGTGGCTAACATTCTTGGCTGTCACCGCAGAGGCCCGGATTTGATTCCCGGCGCTCAGGTGCTGGGTGCCAGCAATTGTGGTGTCTATACACGAAGATGTGATCAACTCACCGCTATGATTGTTGCTACATGTTGCTCAGGTGCTGGGTGCAGCAATTGTTGGTGTCTACGCACGAAGATGTGACCAACTCACCGCTATGATTGTTGCTACATGTTGCTCAGGTGCTGGGTGCCAGCAATTGTTGGTGTCACCACATGTCATGTACACTGCTCACTCACTTCACTCTAGTCAACGGAACTGCGGCGCAAAGTCTAATTGAGAAGGCCTGAAGTGGCAATACAGTTATTGAGTTAAGCACCAATCATCTCATCAGCACAGTCGGAGTTCGCTAAGTACTTGATTGCCCGTACTTGTTCCAGTCCGTTGCTGTGCTAATACTCACAGCCCCTCATAAAGGAGAGTCTTCACGATTGACCTATCTCTGCTATGATTAAACATTCTGCTTAAATGCGAGTGAGCCGCATCAGTAGATGTTTAAATCCCCGTCATGGCACTATTCCTCCACCCCGGCGTCTCGAAAAATCGCACTAGTTAAAGTGACGTTAAAATTATATTATTATTATTATTATTATTATTATTATTATCGTTATTATTTTATTCGTTATTATTAATAATACCCTTGTTTCTTTAAATTTGCTGACTCCAAATGACTAGGGAGAGCTAAAGATAATGAAATAATTCACTCAAATAGAGACACCATCTACAAATGCCATTTCTGTGAACCAGTGCTTTTCTTTTTCTATAAAACATTTAAGAGGTACTCTGAGTTGTAGTCGACAAAACATCGCTATCTTACAGTTTTCGGCAATTTGCAAAGTCAGGTCATTGTTTGTGTTCGAATCATTAACTTTCAGCTCTTTCGATGCCGCACGAAATAACAACCTACCCCGCCTCCAAACACTATAAGAATGGAGTGCCGAGTTGCCGACGAAAGGAAACTGATTCGATTGATCGATTTAAATCGAGTATTACTCGAAATCTACTCCAGCTGTTATGATCAGCGCGTTGACGCCAGCTGATCGATGAACTTTCAAGTCGGAAGTTGTATTTGCTGGACTGGATTCAAATGTACCAATATTTTTTCTACAGTTTTCAAATGTTTAAGGGGCACGCGTACCCCCGCGTTCCCCCTGAGAAAAAAAAGCACTGCTGTGAACACTAGCTTCAACTTGCCATTGCCATTTTACAATTTAAGAAATTGTTCTGTTTTGAAATTACAGTCTCATTTTTTGTCATTCCGTCTATTTTTGTTTGTTTTTACAATTATTACAGGCCACGGTGGCCGAAAACACTACGGCTCTTGCTCGTGCCCACCTCAGCCGTCCTGAAAATGGTTTTCCGTGGTTTCCCATTTTCACCACCAGGCAAATGCCGGAACGGATCCTTTCAACAGGTGCATGGCCGACTTCTTTCCAAAATCCCTTCCTTGGCCCTTCCTTAATTAGACTCAAGTTAGTGGTCGTGTAGGCGATTGGCCTGTCACCATCCCCAGTTGTATCTGCTGATAAATGTTTTCAGCTCCTAAACACCGTTATTGAGACGATTTGGGAACGATCCGTCACGGAGTCCAAGGTTGAAGACGAGCTAGGATAAGCGATTAAAAAACATATAATTATTAGTGGTATTTAATTTTTTGTATTATTGACATTAGGCATTTTATATTTAGTTTTGGCATCCACGTCTAGGTTTTAACTTATCAAAGTAGCAGCTTCTAAACTGAGTTCCGAGGGACAGTAAACACGCTGTTCCGACCCATAAAACAACAATAATCATCATTACCAGTATTTAACATCTCTTCGAGATAACGTCTAGGAGAATTATGAGCAATTATCATGGCAATATATTGGCAACTGATATGAGTCGTTCAGTTGCAAAACTCGTTTAATCCACTTGTGAATAAGGATCATGTCGTAAAATTATTTACGCGTATGTTCGACCCTGACTATTATCTGTCAGAAAACTGTACTATAATGAGGCTCATTATAACACTATTTTTCTTTATGAAACAGTTTCTCCCACCAATCAGAGCTCAAGAAACAGTTGTTTGACCAATTAGATAATTTGATGCGCTGAGTTTCACGGCCTTCTAATGTAAATCACACTGCCTGGCCTAGTGTCATAGTAGAGTAATCGAGGTGGCCATGGTCAAATACAAGGCATTCCCTGCGTCTCATGCGCTCTGTTCAGTACATAAAACTGGCGAAATCTCGACAGATATTTATGAATATTTTTGTTCGAACATAAAATAGTTCTAATAATTATCGTCTAACATAAACAGTCGTATGCAACGTGCCTATAATGGTAATTAAGACACTCATAAGGAAATTATAAAACTCGCATACGCTCGTTTTATAAACATACCTGTGTCTTAATTAAGGTCATTATAGGCTCGTTGCATAATGTAGACTACTATTATGTTCGACCCTGACTATTATGTGTCTGAAAACTGTATCATAATGATGGTCATTATAACACTATTATTCATTATGAAACAGTTTCTCCCACAAATCACAGCTCAAGAAACATTTGTTTGACCAATTAGATAAGGATACCTCCGCGCATGCTCTCAAAATCCAACATGTCTATATAAATTACCGAAAGTGCACCGTCCATATGTTCGCGTAAATAAACTGGTGAATATGAGACAAGAAATAACACTGTACCTTAATCCAATTTCTACTCAGCGCGTTGATTTCAAACGACTACGGTGACAGTTTTGCTGAATACTGGTTCACGATCTGCACATCTGGCATTGAAGCACACAGAGCGCATGCGTCGGTCGGCCAGAGAGCTTGGAACACGGAGATATGCAACCTAGCGCACCACCCGATCACAAAATTCTAGTTACTGAACAGATATTTATGAATATTTATGTTAAAACATGTAATAAAGTTATAATTATCGTCGAACATAAACAGTCGTATGCAACTCGCCTATAATGGTAATTAAGACACTCGTATGGAAATTATAAAACTCGCTAAAGCTCGTTTTATAAACATACTCGTGTCTTAATTATAGCCATTATAGGCTCGTTGCATAATGTACTATTATTTAATTATTTTATTTTGTTTTATTTTACTTTATTTTGTTTTATTTTGTTTTGTTTAATTTTATTTTGTTTTGTTTTTTATTTTGTTTTGTTTTATTTTATTTCGTTTTATTTTGTTTTATTTTGATTTGGTTTGTTTATTTTGTTTTATTTTATTTTGTTTTATTTTGATTTTCCAGAAAACAAACACAATACAAAAAACAAAATACACGAAGCAAAAAGCAAACTTCAAAAACAATAATGCAATAGCATAAAACAAAATACAAGAAACACAAAGCAAAAAACAAAATTCAAAAAAGTAAAAGCAGAAAACAAACACAAAACCAAGAAAGAAACGCAAAAAGTGAAATGCAAAAGCACAAAGCAAACACAAGACCAAAAACCAAAAACTAAAAACACAAAGCAAAAAGTAGAAAACAACAAACACAAAAGATACGTGAGGCAATGTCCAGAGAAACGTTTCTCATGAAAATGATTCTTATTCACAAGTGGATTAAACGAGTTTTGCAACTGCACGACTCATATGATATCTAGCGGCGGGAATGAGAACCAGCTAACAGTAGGTCAGCCATGAACACTTCGTACGTAGGTGAGTGGCTGTGCTCATGTAAAACGTTATTAGTGAAACAATGAAAGCTACTCTGTTTAAATGCAGAATGAACAAGAATTAAGTAATTGCTCGGTTTAGGGTTGTGAGAAGGCTCCATCATCTTAAAATGACTGTTCGGGAAAACCGCAGACAGAAACGCGCGGCGCCAAATGAACTGTGTCCCATTAACCAAATTAAGATATCAATTTCAATCACCATTCGAAGCAGGGTGGAGGAGTAAATAATGCAGATGTCAGGAGGATTAGGGTATGGACAAAACATTAAAGTGGACATAATTAACGCCTACTCTCTGACACAACACAACATGTTTTGCAGATGATGCAAATGAGAAATATATCAGACCAATTCAGACTAGGTCTATGTCAAACATACTTAGTGGTTCGCACAGCATTCTTCCTGACACACTTATAACGGTCATTTTAGGCGACTGCAGTGCCTCAAGTGCCTCTGATGACAATATGAGTTGCCAATATCTTCAATGTACTCTAACAATGAAGCCCTGTAGTCTTCATATTCATGCCAATACTCTGGTACTTTTATATTATAGTATTTTCCATGATTTCATATAATACAGCGCGGCTGAACCCTAGCCAGGTTTAATCTTGTATGTGCCCAGGGATCCATAGCCTAACGGTTAGCCTCAGTAGTATCTGCCATTTACACCACGGCTGATCCCTAGCCAGGTTTAATCTTGTATGTGCCCAGGGATCCATAGCCTAATGGTTAGCCTCAGCAGTATCTGCCATTTACACCACGGCTGATCCCTAGCCAGGTTTAATCTTGTATGTGCCCAGGGATCCATAGCCTAATAGTTAGCCTCAGCAGTACCTGCCATTTACACCACGGTTGATCCCTAGCCAGGTTTAATCTTGTATGTGCCCAGGGATCCATAGCCTAATGGTTAGCCTCAGCAGTATCTGCCATTTACACCACGGCTGATCCCTAGCCAGGTTTAATCTTGTATGTGCCCAGGGATCCATAGCCTAATGGTTAGCCTCAGCAGTATCTGCCATTAACACCACGGCTGATCCCTAGCCAGGTTTAATCTTGTATGTGCCGAGGGATCCATAGCCTAATGGTTAGCCTCAGCAATATCTGCCATTAACACCACGGCTGATCCCTAGCCAGGTTTAATCTTGTATGTGCCCAGGGATCCATAGCCCAATGGTTAGCCTCAGCAGTATCTGCCATTTACACCACGGCTGATCCCTAGCCAGGTTTAATCTTGTATGTGCCCAGGGATCCATAGCCTAATGGTTAGCCTCAGCAGTATCTGCCATTTACACCACGGCTGATCCCTAGCCAGGTTTAATCTTGTATGTGCCCAGGGATCCATAGCCTAATGGTTAGCCTCAGCTGTATCTGCTATTAACACCACGGCTGATCCCTAGCCAGGTTTAATCTTGTATGTGCCCAGGGATCCATAGCCTAACGGTTAGCCTCAGTAGTATCTGCCATTTACACCACGGTTGATCCCTAGCCAGGTTTAATATTGTATGTGCCTAGAGATCCATAGCCTAACGGTTACCCTCAGGAGTATCTGCTCTTAAGAGCAAGGTTGATGGCATGCCCACGCTTAATCTTGTATGTGCCTAGGGATCCATAGCCTAACGGTTACCCTCAGGAGTATCTGCCTTTAACAGCACAGTTGATGGCAAGCCCAGGTTTAATCGTGTATGTGCCTAGGGATCCATAGGCTAATTGTTAGCCTCAGAAGTATCTGCCATTAACAGCAAGGTTGATGGCAAGCCTAGGCTTAATCTTGTATGTGCTTAGGGATCCATAGCCTAACGGTTACACTCCGGAGTATCTGCCTTTAACAGCAAGGTTGATGGCAAGTCCAGGTTTAATCGTGTATGTGCCTAAGGATCCATTGGCTAATGGTTAGCCTCAGAAGTATCTGCCATTAACAGCAAGGTTGATGGCGAGCCCAGGTTTAATCTTGTATGTGCCTAGGGATCCATAGCCTAATGGTTAGCCTCAGCAGTATCTACCATTAACAGCAAGGTTGATGGCAAGCTTGGAGGCCAATGGCGTGGTTTTATTAGTGGGTCAATTACATGCTACACCAAGTTTCATTATTAAACGTAAAAGAAGAGGAGTACGGTCAGATACAGTATGTTCGAAATGCACGGTTGCAGAAAGACAATAGGTGCACTGCCTGGAGTTGTTAATGGGACGCACATTATACCACGATTTATGTTAAAATACAGTACTGGAGTCAGGAATGTAGTTTGATATGAACTCAGAAACTATTTAAAAGAACTTCTATTAGTTGTCCATAATATGTAGTAATAATAACAATAATAACCATAATAATTATTATAATTATAATAATAATAAAATAATAATAGTATAATAATAACCTAGTAGTAATAATAATAAGGAAAATAATTACAATACTAATAATAACTAGTTGAAACTCGTCAAAACATGACGGTCATTGGGAAAATATTTACTGAAGGATTTTCTTATATGCATTCTTTGTATGATTACAGAGAAATATCGACTTTGCAACATATAACTGGCCATGACTGAAAACTTGGTGAGGCAAATAGTGACCTACACGTTCCAGAGTTTCCCCTTGAGCTTTATTGATTGTGATAAAGTATGCCAAGCGATTGGAAATTGGTGCCTCTTAAGAGAAAATGGAAGTGTTTTATCGGTTGGTGTTAAATCAAGTCGAAGGATTAGAACTCTCTGCCCAATATTATCTGCACTTATTATTTCCAAATCCAAGCAATTTTCATACATACTTCTTACAATTAATCTGGCACCATTTAGGAGCCCTTGGGAAATGTTCAGATTCCTAAGGAGCGTAACTATGGCTCGAACATTTAGAGTAAGAATATAATGGAGGCAACTCACTTAATTCCAAGGAATTCAAGAATTCTGTAGGAAACTAAAGTAGCTGGCTTTCATCTTCATTATTTAATCTGTTAACGCTGGTGTATATTTTTGTTACCTTAGTGTTTTAAATATAGATGGCAACGTAAATCGCGGAGAATTGCTTAGTTCACGGGAATGCTAAAAGTAAAATATGTTTGACAATGTAATATCAATAGCAAAAAAGAAGAATACGGAAATAAAAAGACATGTCGGAGGTAGGATTCGAACTCTTTCCACCCCCGATGCACAAATTCAGAGTCCTCGACGCTACCAGCTGAGCTACTAAATCACTGGTAAAACAATGCAATATTAAGCTAGTTAATTAACTCACACACTCAACTGTCAGTTTAAGTTCTTCAACATTTCCCGTCTTTTATAATTCTATTCAAGTATATATCGTGGATACATCACAAAGAGTGTTCCCTTCCTTTATAATTCTTATAAATAACTATGAAATTAAAACGCGGTAGACTTCTAACCGCCATGTCTGTCATGAGCCAAGGCGATTGTGCGCATGCGTGAGTGGCAAGAATTTTGCAATTTTGTTTATTAATTAAATAAAAAAGGCCCCTGTTCGCTTTGCAGGTGAGGTCGCCTGGACGTAGTGCTGGTCACACACCCCACCCCAGTTGTATCCCCGACTCCGAGTCTCAAGCTCCAGTACACTGCCCTCAGTGGCGGTAGAGGTGGGATTCCTCGCATAGTCCGTGGGAAAAGCCAACCCTGGAGAGTAAAACGATAGCGAAAAAAGCGAAGCGAAATTTAATAATATTCTGTAGCATAATTATTTGTATCTTCGAAAGACACTCTGATAATCTACAGGCCAAGAGCTTTCGTCAGAGTGCTCTACGAAGTGAATCGGTTCAGCCGCTGTCTGAATCTCGCGGTAACTAAAATGAGCTTAGCGTTTTAAATATATAGATTAATGTATCTCTACCCTTCATTATTCCCGCTTACAAAGGGGTCGGGGGTGGGATGTAATGAAAGTCTATGTGGCGGGTGTTTTTACGGCGGACGCCCTTCCTGACACCAACCTCATGAGTTAATTAGGGAGGAAATGAATGAAGATGAATGAAACTTGGCAACGAAATAGAGAAGAGACCGTGGCTTTATAGAAAGTACCGTTCCAGCATTTGTCGGGAGTTGAAAATGGGAAACCACGGAAAAACCCTCTTAGGATGACTGAGGTGGGAATCGAAGTCATCCCTACTCAGTTCTGCCTCACGAGGCTAAGTGAGTTCGTTTCAACCCTCAGACCAGAATTAAATTTCTCGACAGAGCCGAGAATCGAACCCAGACCTCTGAGGTGACGGCCAAAAATACTAATATCTGCGCCACGAGTAGAAATAAAATGTCGTTGACGAATAGTGAAAATGAGATTTGTGTTTTAAGTTAATTAGTGACCAAACAATCAAGAATGCCTGTTTCTTTGAAAGTTACGTTTTGTGAATGTCAATTTGCAAGACGTAAGCTATTCTATTGTTTACAAGGGTTTGTCAAATTAGCGAGTTATTGGTGGAGACTTGAGGGATTGTTCTCACGATGGACCGAAGGTTCGGTCATAACCTCGGGACCTGTTTTAATATGACCTGGAGACAAAAGTTCTCCCACGGAAAACTGACTGTTAAGTACTTGATGAAGACGTCAGTCTGAGTGATTGATTGATACGGCCATGAAGTATGATATACGTAGTTGTGTGGCGTTAGAGCACCAGAAATAACAGCTGCAACTGCGAAGAGAGATGAGTTCAGTGCCCACTCCTCGGCATCATTTAGAAGCGGTTTTACGTAATTTCTCTCTCTCTCTCTCGGGAAATGCAGGGATGGTACGTATGACCACGACCACTTCCTTCTCAATCCTAACTCCAAATAGGCTACGTATATGCACGCAAGAACACAGGTTGTCAGATTGATTCCTCACATACCCAGATACATAAGCTACTGACCTCGATGTCCTGGGCCCCTAAACCAAACTCCAACAGTCTTTGCTCCGTGCTACCTTGATATTACAATAATGTTATTGGTTTTACGTCCCTTTTAACTACTGTGGTTTTTAGAAACGCCAGGGTGCCGGAATTTTGCCCCGAAGGGGACCTTAAACGTGCTAGTAAATGTAGCGACATGGCTCCCTCGCATATGCGCGGACTCACATGCCAGCTGACTGGGCCAGGATTCGTTCCTGCAACCTTGGGAACAGCAGGAGAAAACGTTACCGCTGAGCCACGCAGCCAGCCGTGTGCTACCTTGAGAACCAAGTCTGGACATACAATAAAAAGCCATAATCCACATTTATAGCAAATTCACGACCATTGTCTCTCTGTAAAACAATAATACAAAGGGCTCAACGTTCCTTTTAACTACAGTTGTAGTCGTAGAGATGCCATAATTCTGCACTAGAGAGATCTTTCACATGCTAATAGTTCTACTTTTTGGTTGTTGCTTCATTTGAGGGGCTTGCAAACGTGGTCATTTAACTCCGTGTACTTGGTTGAGTGTGCAATTTCGTCTGATAGCATGTGCTAATGTGATGGCTGTTTTAGAGTGTGCATTTGTAATGCAGACGAAGATTGGGAAGAAGACAGCCATGGCCTTCAGTTAGGAACCAACCAGGCATTTGCCTTGAGTAGAAGTGGAAAACCAAGGGAAACCACTTCCAAGATGGCTGAGATGAGAATAGAACACACTCTTCTCAGTTTTGCCTCACGAGGTTGAGTGTACCCCTTTCCAGCCTTCAGTTTCTCCCACCAATGAGAGCTCAAGAAACAGTTGTGTGACCAATTAGGTAAGGATAGCATCGCACCTGTGCTGACTTCCATGGCCTCTTATTTTAAATTTCACTGCATAGCCTTGTGTCATAGTGGGGTATTCGGGGAGGCCATGGTCAAATACAAGGTATTATCTGCGTTCCATGCACTCTGTTCAGTAGGCTACATAAAACTGGCGAATTCTCGAGATATTTACGAATATCTATGTTAGAACATTAATGTTATAATTGACGTCGAACATAAACAGTCGTATGCAACTCGCCTATAATGGTAATTAAGACACTCGTATGCTAATTATAAAACTCACTTCGCTCGTTTTATAAACATACTCATGTCTTAATTATTGCCATTATAGGCTTGTAGCATAATATACTATTACGTTTTCATTTCTTCCAACAATCTCCTTCAGTGGAAAATTAAATTACTAGCTTCGGATCGAGTTTACGAGCTAACGAGTCAGCCTATCACCCCAGCTTCGGCCAGTATCTAACAGTCGAGTCGTGTCGAGTTAAGACTTCAGAGAAGATTTTATGTGTTGGAAGTTTCGCTGTTCACCTCGGCTTTTCTGAATTGCGTCTGGGACCTGACGTCCGTGCGCCTCTTAAACTTACTCTAGGTTAACCGTAAAGATACCGGGTGAAGCCGGGGTGGGTTGCTAGGTTTACTATATAAGTCGTGTTCTAAAAAGGGGATGTTGGGTGGGTTAAAGACAGCAGAGAAGGATTACTACATCATTTCCAGACTATTATTTTTTTCATCATTACAAAAGGTATTTTGGATCATTTTAGTAGTTTAGGAATTTCTTTTTCGTAGGCTTTGCTCTCGTCCAGTTTTACTAAATTCTGTGCCCAGCGATTTCAGAAAGTTCTTCACGGATGAAATGGGATGTTTCCATGTCATTGAGGCGCCTTGGTCTGCAGGGTAAAGAGGTGCACTCATGACGGCCGTGGCCTTAATTTAGGAACTATCCCGGCATTCGCCTGGAGAAGAAGTGGGAAACCACGGAATACCACTTCCAGGAAGGCTGAGATAGGAATCCAACCCACCCCTCTTCTCAGTTTTGCCTCACGAGGCTGAGTGTACCCCGTTCCAGCCCTGAGACTAGAATTAAGTTCCATGGCAGAGCCTGGAATCGAACCCGGGTCTTCGCATTGACAGCCAAGAGTGGTAGCTACTACGTAACGAGGCGGACCAGCCCCAAGAAGGGCCTGGCCTACCAAACGACCGCTGCCCAGCCATTTGGCCTACAGATTCTGGGGTGACGCGTGGTCAGCCTTAGTCATTAATCTTGGTCTCCGTGACCGGGGCGCTGTCTTACTGTCAGACAGCTACTCAATTGTCCTCACGAGGTAGAGTGCACCCTATTCCAGGCCTCACGTCAGTTTCTAAAATCCCTGACGAAGTCGGGAATCGAACCTGAGGCCTCCGGGTGCGCTACCCTAATGCCACGAGGCTGGCCTTTTTGCCTACGCCTTCCGATATCTCAACACTTCGAGAAACGTATGGTGGGCTTGAGGACGTCCAACATCCAATGTGGATTCGACGTCAGGCACTGTTACCGGCCTGCCGGCTAACACCATTTCCTGTACTCTGTTGACGTTTGTTACAGTCGTGGATGTTGGGAGGTGCCAAGATCAGTCTTCGTCTTCCTTCACTAAACATTGAACACCAGTGCCCAATCATTTGACGGGACCAGGGCCTTCCAAACTACGACCCAGAGGCAATATCCGGTCCATCAATGATTTTTCTGTGGCCCACCTAACCCACCTGAAATCGTTTCAGAACGATACACAAAAGAAACAAGGCTACGCAAACGGTTTTTCTTTCACTCAAAACTTGAGCCCAAATAATGTTTGATGTAGGCTACATTAGGCGGTTTTGTACACCCTTGTCCAGTAGACAATGCATTGTTAAGTTTGCAAGTCCACCCTCCCCCGCAAGGATCATGGAACTATTAGATCGGCCACTCTTGTATATGGAAATTCTGAGAGACAAGGCAACCTTCTCTGAAGTATAGCCAACGCAAGCAAATAAATACCATGCGAAATATCCTATATTGCTCGCAAATAAATTGTACGCAACTTATTGCGTGTAACAACACATATTTTCGGCCCCAACAAATTACTTACTCATCCAAGGGGGTTTTAAAACAGAAATATGACACTTAATTACTTCAATGTTGGTAATAGATTCTATATTTAAAAAAAGCTCTCTCGAGCTTTTAACAGCTTAATTTAGTCTTAGGTATCGATCGATTACTTCGTACAAAAGCTATGAAGTACATATAACACCCTCTGCCTTCCATAACCTTACTTTGTCAACCACGCCGGGTTGGGGCTACCTCCGCTAACCCGTCCTCCTCTTATATTTCTCCTATATTAAAGTTATAGCCTATATTTTGTTACATTGCGCTTGCACCATTGCTCCTCTGTTCTCGTTGTGCCCGTCGTGAGTTCAGGAAATATTGTCCTCTGTAATTGCCATGTGTTCTAAGGGGCAGAACAGCGAGGTAATCATCCCCTTGTGTTTTTTGACTTTGTAATACTGTACCTCTTCCCTGTGATATAAGATTAATTCAAATACAGTAAAACGTTGTTGATTGTAGTTGACTCTTTCAGAGGCTTTGTGACATCGTAGTCATGTAGCCCCGTGTACTTGGGTGTATACAAGTTGTCTGATAACCTGTGTCACTGCGATGTCGGCACTAGTATGTGTATTTGTAACCGAGGTAGGATTTGGGTAGGAAGCTGTCGTGGCGTTACGTTAGGTACCATCCCAGCATTTACCTGGAATAGAAATGGGGAAACCGCGGAAAACCACTTCCAGGATGGCTGAGGTGAGAATCGGCCATTCATTCTTAGTTTTGCCTCACGAGGCTAAGTGTACTCTGTTCAGCCCTCAGACCAGAATTAAACTTCTTGGTAGAGCCGGGAATCGAACCCAGCCCTCCGCTGTGACAGCCAAGAATGCTAGCCACTACTCAACGAGACGGTAATGGTGGCTGCTTCCTTGAGATGGCTGGTCACAATGTTCATTGCGACTTCTATCAGCTCTACCACTCCAGACACGTAGCCGGCAAGTTTTACAGGTCCACGGAGTTTGAGTTGGAGTAAATCCGTTTCCACAACAAATCCAGCGTTCAACTATCTGGAACTCGTTATTCGTTCCTTTCACGATACTTCCCTGTAAACCTGTTCATGACTTTCTGTAGTAGGTATTGTGCAGCTCGATAGTTCGGTGAGCCAGCATTTTATTTTCTTCTGATCGGCTTAGACAGTAAATTATTTCTTCCCGTCACAATGGGGTCGGGGATGAGATCCGATGAACTTGCATGTGGTGCGTAGTTTATACTTCCGTATGCCCTTCCTGACGCCAAATTCATAGATCTAGGTGTACCTTTGATAGTTAACTGGTCTATGTGAATGGATTGTCGTCCTAACGATTGTTTTTCTTCTTGGCCGGTCTTGAACATTCTCAGCATTCACTTCTTTAACCAAGCGAAGCGACACTCCCAAGATTATTGACAACTCGCAGGAACACCGGATATCCGTGGTGGCCAATTGTCTCTCTCTTTAACATACAAAAAATTAAAGAGAAATTGCACTCAAAATCATACAAATTTCGCACTTTGTAAACGAGGACTAGTGGCCATTTACACCAACGCAAATTACTCTTACTGCACTGTTAAAGTTAATTCTACATGAGCATTAGGCTCTATCGTATCAACTTTTTTCGAATTTCTTTCTTTTAGCGTGGCCTTTTGTGGTCAATAACACGTAATTGTTTTCATTTTCTTTTTTTTTTCGGAAACATTTAGGTGAGGTGCATCGGTTTTGCCGTGATAAGGTAGGCAACAGGCACGAACAAAATCAAAAAAGATCATTGTTTTGCATTACAGTACACACTACTGTAGTTTTGGGGCAAATTGAATATAACTTTATTTTCCAGGAGATAAGGAGATAAGTTCTTCAACTAAGGTCATGTGTTTTTCATTTTTATCTCTTCGGTAAAAACGATGTCCGTGTTCTCTCTTTGTTAAGGTTGTCTCTTTTCCCCTACCAAAGTACAACCCCTTGATTACCCTCTTTGCAGATGTCGTACTTTCTTGTACTATTTTGTAATGTTTTTCTCTCTCACGTGTCGCTTATTTTTGTCGAGGATACCGGCTTTATTTTCTGGCGAAAAGTATGGAAAAATATTGTCATCTAAACCACGTAAGAGCTTGAAAATGAACACAAATCTCCAGGAAAAGGCCATTGATCTAAGGGAGACGAATTATGCCCTCGATTGATTGATTGATTGATTGATTGATTGATTGATTTATTGATTGATTAACACGTCCTGCTTATGAGGCTATCTTTCACTGTAATTTAATTCATTGATACCTAGAGTCACCTTTATTGAAATTTATACAGCAATAAAAATATAAATAGCTATTTCACGCAACATAAAGACAGACTCTTAAGGTATACTGCCCGACGACATTCCAAAAAACGTCCTACATGCGGTGTAGCACACAAATTTATTCCATTCCAACAGTAATATTGCTTTATGAAGCAGAGTCCCTTTAAGTTGGCAATGGAGCACTGATCAGCCAGTGACGTTCGTTGGCGGGTCAGAGAGGGCAATCGTGGCAAGACAGTATGAACTTTCCTACAGGTCTCGCCAGCCGCCAGCACTAACCAAAATCAAAATAAATATCGATCCATATAAAATAAGCCCATTTATTTACGTGATGGATAGTTATAGGCTACATTGCGAACGCTTATGGATGTGGAGAACAACACACCCGAGAATGAACTTCTACGGAAGTTCGGTTATGAAATTGTGACACTTTCACATAATTGATTTTTACGTTGATTGTGTTGGAGATAAAATGTTAAAACTTCAAACGCCGCATACACAGTAAAGATATCTGACTCACAGGCTTTAAAATCCTGTTATGGCACAACGGTGTTCAATGTTTTGAGTCTTTGAAGTTGGCGTTTCCCTCGAACCCCCCTCCAAAAAGTACGGTACTTTTACATTATACCTACTATAAATGATATTAAAATGAGTTGCTAAAAGTTAACTTTGCCAACAAAATACGCAAAGAAAATTATGATGGTACCTATTTGTCTGTCGGCATTTGGCTAATTTTTTTATTTATTTACAAACTCGAGTGCACATAATTTCTGCGCCAACAGTAAGGCTGCAGCAATTAGAACGCAGATTAAAATCTACAACACCATCATCGCACGATTGTGCTCTAGGTAAGGCCTAATCAAATAGTCCAATTAGAGCGTGAGCCAAACTGACTGGCACACAACTCTTTGCTTTGTTAGCAGCCTGCACTCCTCCACGCAGGGGCGTGATGGCGCAGTGGTCAAGCCATTGCCTCTCACCAAGGTGGACCGGATGTGAGATGTATGTGAGATTTTCAAAGTGAAATGCCATGTCCTGTAGTTCAGATTCCACGTAAAAAGGAAGTCCCGTGGCTCATGATCGCGAGATTAACGGTCACGCAGAACTACAACCTTCCTTCCTTCCTTCCTTCCTTCCTTCCTTCCTCCTCCACGCAACTTTTAGCGCTTCCGTATACAAGCGACCCGTACCTGATGACATAATCTATAACTCCAATTGAAGTAGACGTGACAATATTGAGCAAGGAGGAATGGTTTCGGAGAGAGCCATAAGTAGTTGGATCACAGAAGTGAGTTCACCGTACTTTTGGCTTCTGAGCGGGTACTCTTAACAAACATTGGACAGCTAGGGAAACAGACCGAGAGTGATGTGACGGATCCTCGGGAAGATTGTTGACAGAGGACGAACAAAAGCTTTTGAAATAATTTTATTAATGCAGGCAATGGCCATTTATTTTATTTTCAGAACGGGTCAGGGGTGGGATTTTGGAAGGAAATCAGCATTGGACCTATTGAAAGGTGGTGGAAATGGGAAACCACGAAAACCATTTTCAGGACGGCCGAGGTGGGGTTCGAACCCACGCTCTCCCGATGCCAGCGAGGCACGAGCTAGGGCAGGCTGTTCCAAATCCATGAGTTTGAGTATGCGTACACGCGAGTACTCAGCAGTAATGCTCGGAGCACGGTTGGGGAGGGACTGGGGGTGAGAGCCAATACGTCACTGGGCGAAGGTCATAGCACAAGTCTATGCGTTCCTGTCAGTCTTGATGTATCCACCGCGAAGTGACGGCAGCCCACCACAGCAGAGCTATATTGTATGTTGCAGGTTTACTCACGAAAGGCGGCGAGTAGTTCACGCTGGCGACTATCATGACTTGCACGATAAGTTCTAACACAAAAATGATAAGCACCTTGACGAGTGTGTGGTGAATATGTGCTTGCGTGAAGGTTCAATTACAGTAAGTTGACTGATTGACTGACTGTATGCAGGTACGAAGATGTGAGGAGGGTGTGTACCCTTCTCTCCTCCGCTCATATTTATAAAATTCAGATGGATCTTTCTAGTAGTTCAAGTAAATGACTGTTTCTCACATTTAAAATATACAGTATTCTATAAAACTAGCGGACCCGTGCGAGAACTCTCGCATAATGGGTTGTGTGCGACCCATGTGTACAGACTACCCGCCCGGCTCTAGTGATACGCGGGCTGTACGCGACACAGTTCTGCCAGGGGCTATTGTCTTGTTAATTTGTTAAAAAGCACTTCAAAAACAAATAAATATATTTCCGTTGACTTTTCAAGAAATGCAAGATTTTTCCTGTACTATTGAAACGATTTGGAAGATTTTGGTACAAACCACACCTTCTAACTCCCTCTGGTTTAGGAGCTGGAGTTTTGTGAAACATGCACCTTAGCGTATTATATAATAAGACTAGCGGACCCGTGCGAGAAATCTCGCATGTTCATAAACCACACTTTCCCCAATAGGTTTATAATGAGACACTTAAAGAGAAAGGTTATGTTTTTATTTCAACCAAATGATTGTAGAACACTATTTACATTTCAGAATGTTAATATGCCATGAAACAGGTGTCACAGTGGCCCGTGGATAGCAATTATGGAGCGTATTTTCCTACATCAACGGTGTTTACAAATCGCACACTTCGTACAATTTTTTAAAGTCATTTTTTTAAGAAATTATAGATATTTATGAAATTATAGTGCAATAAGTCACTGCTAATGTCTATTCTCTTTCATTCGAATGCTCATTTATCACGATCGGTCGCTTGTGAGCGCCGCAGGAGGGATGCATACTACTGAAATAATATATATGATGATTATCTAGAGCTGTATACTTTAGACTCCTTATATACCTTACATTCATATAGGCATTTACCGACAGTGGTAGCTACGCTCGCTAACACGCAGTGCTAGGCCATGGGGCCAAGCTCTCCTGCGGACTCGGTAGACAAGGGTTCGAGCCCCACCGTCAACCGTCCTTGCAACGGTTTTCTGTGGTTTCCCCATTTTCAACTCCAGGAAAATGCTGGGACGGTACCTTCTGACAAGCCACGGCTGCTTTCTTCCATATCCTTACCCAGTTTCATTCACCTTTATTCATTTCATCTCTCATGAAATCCTCTCAGAGGTTGTAATGGGTCCTCTTAGGCTGGGATGACAAGTGAAACGGTATTTACTTTGCTCCACGTTGAGCGTACAAATGTAGCAGTTTTGCTAGCCCTATGTCGGTAGCGACAAGTGTAACAGTTTGACCCTCACGTTGAGCGACAAGTGTAACGGTTTACCTTTGCCTAAGCTATGTTGTTTTAATGGGCGCCAATACCTCAATGCAATGCTGAAATCTAAATTTGTATTTAACAACGTCTAGCTCTGGTAGAACACCTTCAAGAATCTATTCACTCAGATCGTGGTATGATTTGATCATTAACCCAACAAACAATTGTATCAGGAGAAGGAATTGGTCTATATCTAATGCTACCTACTGAAAGCAAAGATTGCATTGTAAAATAAATGAATTTATTATATAAAACCAGTATAGCAAAATTAATAATAATAATAATAAGTATAAAATTTAAATTGGAGCGTTGTGATTTGAATATTACCGATAGAAAATTACGTGAAAACGGAGTCTGATAATTTATTGATTTTACTCTTATTCCCAAGCTATGAAGTTATTGAAATATGAAATATAAAACAAAGAGAAATGAGAGATTGCGTATTTCTGCGTCATTCGCGCTTACCACTGGAAATAGCCGAAGCCTTTCCCTCGTACTGGATGATGCTGTGAGCTTCCCACAGTCTCCTGGACGTCGACATCTCCGTCGATATATGATATTCTGGTAGATTAGATAATTCTATGGTCCGTACATCGGACCCAAACACTCGTACAACCACACTGGTTAAGTTTTACAAAAGTTAGTCCTCCACTCCACGGAACATCGGAGCCACTCCCGCGTACAACCGTACTCGTTAAGTTCTATACAGATAGTCCTCGTTCCACGGCGCGCTGAACGATATATGCACCCGTCGCATCTCCACTCTTCATCCGACTTCTAGCTTGCGTGGTCTCCACTGATTGGCTGAGCACGCCGCTACTTCCCCTCCTCTGGCTCATTACACACGGCGCGCGAGAGGGAGAAGTCGTTTTCCGTTCCATATATCCGCCTTTCCTTGACGCTGCGACCCAGGATTGCGTCATGCTTTCCGACAAGATTAAGCCTGTATTTGAATTCCCAGTGAGTCACGTCTCTCAATATACCCTAACTGACGAAACTCCGTAAAATTCCGCAATCACATAATTTTCTATGATATTGTCGTTCGTAATAATGTGCTTGATAGCGTTTTCTAAGACATAGAAAACCTATCTGAATGCTAATACTTTTTATAAAATGCTCCGAAAATACCTTAATAAAAATTATAATAAATTAATAATAATAATAAATTAACATGAAAAATTCTCTTGGCTGAACAATTCGCCGCGTAAATAAATATAGAATGGCTTCCTACTGACTTATGCCAGTTGCATAAAAACCCCTCGAAAAACACGTTACAAGGTTGGCGTCAGGAAGGGCATCTGGCCGTAAAAACCATCCGCCATATAGACTTTCATCGAATCTCATCCCCGACCCCGTTGAAAAAACGGAAATAATAAGGGGTAGACATACACTTCATATTGGCATTTCACATCTTTTCGTAATAATTTGCTCTCTTCTTTCCCATTAGTACCGGTACATTATCCCCGCGATGACTATTCTAGTATTCCCCCCGCTCAGTCAACCATCTGCAATATTGAATATTGCTTACCACGGCGATCAAAATATTTGTATCTGGCGCACGTTCCCGCCCTGTAATGATCCTTGCTCTTTAAGGCTGTGTATTGCGTAACCTAGCTTGCCACGTGTGGTTCGCTATACTCATATAACACAGGTGCTACCAATCATAGCGGCGCGGTCAATAATGTCTCTCTACTCTAAAGTCTAAAGGACAGTACGGAATAGGATGTATTTTGTCTCTCACTCACTCTCACTCACACTCCTTCCCGATGTTGCATATTTCACCATAATGCAAAGTGATGAATCTTATGAAATGATAGTGAACGTCTTATAGAGAATTTTCCGCACTTTCTGAAGACTATATATAAAATCAAAGGTCATAAATAAGTAAGAATAAACTTCATAAATACATTATTTTGGCGCGAATCTATATTTTTAGCCTATTTCATTTATGAAAAAAATAGGCTTATGAGATCACTTTTTGTCCGTGTGTTTAAAAGTACTTTATAAGCAAATAAATATATTTCCGTTGACTTTCAAGAAATAACTAATAAAATCTAAACGGCTCGATCGATTAAATGAAACTCAGTAAGGGCATAGTACTATTTCGTCCAACCCCGACCATGCCCTTCAAATGTTATTTCGTCTCACCAATTCAACATGGCGGCTGTGTGAAATATTTCACCGGCATTCTATATCTCCGAAACTATTACTGATATCTCCCTGAAATGTTTTACGGTGATGAACGGTACTGCTAAAAGGTCACCTATGTAATTTTCAAAAACCTGTTAAGTACAAAACGCACATGGCGGCCAAGCGAATTTGAAATATTTAAATAGACTTTCCTTACGATTTAACCATCCGAGCACAGTGAAGCTTCGTACAGCAAATGACTATACGCATTATAATGCACTGACATCTAATTTAGTTCAATTGTTTACATAATCTCAAGATGGCGGCTGTGCGAAATTTTAAAATTAAGTTTGTATTTCTTGTGTCCTAATCATGCGATCCAAGTCAACGTTTGAATAATGGACCTAAGCAATAATGGTCATTTAATAGTAGACAACTCTATGGCCTACATATACAAAAATCCAACATGGCGACCATCCGTAATATTTAGACGGTTCTCAATATCTACTAATGTACTGTATGTAAGCTATCAAACTGAAATTTTGTATGTTGATAAAGGTTATGAACATAAGTTCAGCAATGGAACTTTCAATAACCTGGTGAGCACAAATTTAACATGGCAGCGACGTGAAATTTAAATATTGAAATGGACGTTACCCGCGATTTAAATATCTTAACGCAGTGCAACTTGTTACGGTAAATGCTCATACAAATTTTAATCCACTGACATCTAATTGATTTCAATTGTTTTCATAACCACAAGATGGCGGCTGTGTGAAATTTTTTAAATCTCGTTTTGATTTCTTGTGTCCTAATCATGCGATTGAAGTTTGAATAATACACCTACGCAATAATCGTCATGTATTAGTACATAACTCTATAGCCTACATATATAAAAATCCAACATGCCGACCATCCGAAATATTTAGACGGTTCTCAATATCTGCGAATCTATTACAGCAATAAAACTGAAATTGTGTATGTTGATAGAGGCTATTAACATAAGTAGGATATTTGAAAATAGGCTATTTACAGTTGTTCATCACGGAACTACTTGTTTACAAACAAAAATCTTACTACACTGTAGATAAAAAGACAATCATCAAAATAGATTGAGAATCTTTATGAGATGTTGATTGAAGATACTTTCCTTCCCTAGGAAATAAATTTTGCACAAGAAGAAAGCTATATTTTTAAAATTAAATACTACGGTACTCAAATACTTGCGAATCCCACGGAAGAGTTAGGAAGCGAGAAACATTTTTGTTATGCTGGTGACAAAGCAAGAGGAAATGTTTATCAATGACTGAAATATTTTTTAAAACAAATCAAAGCTCGGTATCGGATAGCTTTCATTAGTTATCGCATTTCGCACACTGCTTCCACTTAAAGATATGTGATATATTAGAACTAATACTAACCTAATATTATTATACTAGCGGACCCGTTCGAGAAATCTCGCATGTTCATAAACCACACTTTCCCCAGTAGGTTTATAATGACTAATGAGAGACTTAAGGAGAAAGGTTATGTTTTTAATTCAACCAAATGATTACAGATCACTATTTACATTTCAGTTAGAATTCCAAGTTCTACGTTCCCTAACTTAAGAAGGCAATCATTGAAAATTGGATCATCATAACACGCACCGGTTATTCGATATTTATGAAATTATACGATTTGAGTACTCGTTCCTTTGATTTACTGTTTCTGAAATCCATGCAAAATGATGAAGGAAAGACCTCAGAATGTTAAAATTATATGACACAGGCGTCACAGCGGCCAAAATGTACAATGTTTGAGTACACTTTGCCCGGGAAACTTATGAAAAAATACCTCCCTAATTGTTACAACCTTTCCTGTTATCTTCCTTATAAATCGGATCGATTACTACATTCATCCAGCCTCCTCTGCCCCCTTTAACTACTTCTGGCCGAATTTCATCTATCCCTGCTGCTTTGAAGTATTGTGCCTTCCTCTCAACTTCCTCAACCGTGATTCGGTTTCCGTCCTAACTCTATTCCTGCATAACCTCAAACAACATTGCTTGAAAATTTTTAATTTACATTTAGCAAGTTTGCATGGTATTCCTACAATTTTCCCAATGCTTCCTGGGCATCTGCAATGAGTTTATCTTACCAATTATATCCCAAATACTGCTAATTTCTCTTTTCCCTCCATTTCTAAGATTCTTTGCAACACTCCAAAAAAGGCTTCCCTGCCCCCTGAACTTACGTTTCCAATTCATTTCCAAATTCTTCCCATGGTTTTCTTTTGAAAACTACTTTAATTTGTTTGTTCTGTTCTCCTCCATCGATTCCCACTTCAGCTATCCTGGGCTTGGTTTGCCGTTGTTTCGCAGTTAAGGCTATGGTAACCTCCTAATCAATCTGGTCCCAATTACAGTACAAACAGACACACAAGTGCAGTCATCACAATGTCACATGTTATCAGACAGATCCCACACATACCCAAGTACACGGGGCTATGCGAGTGGAGTCCCTTAACGAATCAACAATAACAATAAAACGTTATGAAATTGTCTCCGCAGCTGAGGCGGGGTTCCACTTGGCCGATAAGACCTGCCCGAGCAGAGTTTGTGCGGTCAGCGGCGATAACTCGTCTCGCAACGCAGTTTGTATCGACCGAGTGAGATCCTAGCTCAACTGCAGAGACACGATATATGGATGAACCTGTACTTCAAATATGTGTGATTATGTTGTTGTTGTTGTTTCGTTTGAGGGGCTTGTACAGTATATCATGGTCATTTAGCCCCATATACTTGGGTGTATGTGTATAGTGTATAGAAAGAAAGAAAGAAAGAAAGAAAGTCAGTCTAGTAACCTGTGTTATTGTGGTGTCTGTAGTAGTGTTTGTATTTAAAATTCAGGTGAAGTTTGGGAAGGAGGTGGACGTGGCCTTAAGTTAGGAACCATCGCGACATTTGCCTGAAGTAGAAATGGAAAACCACGGAAATCCACTTCCAGGATGGCTGACGTGGGAATCCAACCCACCTATTCTCAATTTTGCCGCACGAGGCTGAGTGTGCCCCGTTCCAGCCCTTCGACGAGAATTGCATATTGGCGGAGTCCGGGGCAACAGCCAAGAATGCTAGCCACTACACCAGGAGGTGTACTTGTTCATGGCTAGAACCGTACTGGGGTAAATGAGAGGGGGCGTGGTGGCACAGCGGTCAAGCTCTTTGCTTCTCACCAAGCTAGATCGGGTTTGATTCCTGGTCAATACATGTGAGATTTTCGAAGTGAAATGCCATGTCCTTTGGTTCGGATTCCACGCAAAAAAAAGAGGTCCTGTGGCTCATGATCGCGAGATAAACTAAACTAAAAGCTTGTTTGGGTAAATAGAAGTTTTCAACCCATATACACTCCATCATTGAAATATTGAAAGGTTAAATTAAAAAAGATGAAGGGTGAGAGAATCGAGGATACTCCATTTGAGCCCATTTATTGTTTTAGTACACGAAGTGAAAAGCCAGTTTCCCGTCAGTGATGTATCACACATACTGTACAAGCGTCTAAGAACAACAGAAAGCACTCTCCGTTATTGATTCAAACCTTCAAACTAAAACAAATACATATTAAAACAAATGGTTTCTTAAATAACTAAATAGCGTATTTTCGTATGTTCTGCTGGTCGTTTCCAATTACAATTTCTCTAACCAATTGAATTGATTTTCCATGCGATGTTCTAAAGAGCTTTTGGCACATGACCTACATTGTGATGCAGTATAGGACAACTATTTCAAACTCAAAGCTCAATGCTGATAATTCCCACTGTGTCAATTTACAAAACAAAATTACAACTCAATATCCAAAAAAATGGTTCTAGTACTTACCCTGTTTTAAACCAAAGCCTTCCTTGGTGGTCATGATAATTCACATCAGCACACTTCGAGCACTGGAAATGTATTTCAGTTCTTGTTTTTACAAACCAAGGCATCTTAACGCTCTTGGAAATATATTTTCTGCTGTTGTTACTTTAATAGAGGCTTATAGGTCCGCATATTTATTCGACACTGCTCCACGTGACTTGGCACGGCCACCAGTCTAATGTAGCCTACTGTATGTTACCAAGTGCATTGCTGTGTCCTAGTTCGAAGTAATCGGCGGTGGTATATACGTTGTACTGTACATCCAGAAAGTAAGCTCCGGTTGGTAATAAAAAACAGAACGAATGCAGTTACAAACAAACTACACATCGTAACTATCTTTCCACACAGCTCTCACCATTTTAGAGCCACTTGTAATAGCGCGGCACAAGTTTGTGTATGCCTTCTTCATAAAACGTTGCTGCTTGTGTTGTCAGCAATTTCATGAAGAACTTATCTTGAAATTTACGGTTGTCCTTGGCAACTGCACGAGCCAAGTCTTCATTAACCAACGATCGACGCCCACTTCGTTTGTCATCGTGCACTTGATCACGTCCTTCATTAAACTGTCAGACCCAACGATGAATGTCGACTGGTTTAGTGTTCTTCGCATTCAGAAAACGAATGGCTGATCCAATCTCACAAGCGGAGGGATTTTCAATCAACTTCGTAATTCCCACCAAGCACTATAAAGCGTAAACAACAGACAGTGATCTCAAAATGGCGTCATCTCCTTCTCCTTGACTTTGAGTAACTACAGCGCATGCTCTGAACTACGATTGCAGCGATGACGGAGGCGACGTACAAAAACGGAACTTACTTTCTGGACGTGCCTAGTAAAATGTATGTACGGTTTCCTCATTGTCAGACAGATAGAATCCACGTATGACAAGATAATAATTAACAATAAAATGTGAAAGTTTAAATAAAACAAAAGCAACAAACACGAACACAAATAGGAAGACACTGTTATCCACAACCACAACCATACAGACACGCACTCAAACATCCTGGAAGAAAATTACCTCTAGATACAATCCCAAATGTACGAGAAACATTCAAATATTTACAGAACTATCCAAACGGAAAATGGAGACACAGAAAATATGAAAAAATAGAAAAATCACATAATGAAATGACAGGAAGAAAAAGTTTCAGAAACTGGAAAATATATAGACTAATACAAAAGTTACATTCACGGATGCAGAAAACAACA
This sequence comes from Meconema thalassinum, assembly GCA_946902985.2. Lineage (NCBI taxonomy): Eukaryota > Metazoa > Arthropoda > Insecta > Orthoptera > Tettigoniidae > Meconema > Meconema thalassinum. The sequence continues at coordinate 1,060,456,001 of OX336389.2, read as the reverse complement.
AAAATTACATAACCGATAATTCAGTTGCTCGTACATTCAATAAAAAAGATCAATCGACCATTCATTCAGTGATCTCAAAATGGCGTCATCTCCTCCTTGACTTTGAGTAACTACAGCGCATGCGCTGAACTACTATTGCAGAACTATCCAAACGGAAAATGAAGACACAGAAAATTTGATAAAGTAGAAAAATCACAGACAGTGATCTCAATTCAATCTGGCGGCTGATTGATTCATTCATGCATCCACATATGCAATCAAAATATCAATGAACCAATCGAATCCAAAAAGAAATGAACGCATATACAGTACAATAATTTACAACCCACTTGAGATGTTTTTCATAACTAATGACAGAGAATCGAAGTGAATATCAGCACAACTTTTACTCTCCATGAAGCTGTAGGCTATGTTTCCTGCAACCGGATCATACATGAATTTTGTGAACATTAATTCTGGAGCTGACCCCATCGACGTGCAATTCCGTCTCTGAAGGACTTGAAAATCCAAGTTGGCCAACAACTAATTAGAACAATTTCGCCATTTACCAGCTTCCAAAGAAATCTCACAACAACCACTGTGCGTCGACTGTTCAATGGCGGAAGACCGTACACGTCGCAATAACTCTCATACTCACAAGGGATGTATCAGGTGAGACAGGTCCAAACCTATCTTGAAACTTTGTGGACGCAATCGTTGTACTATAAGAGGACAACGTGAGGAAAATTAGCCACCAGATTGAACTGCAAGGCTTCGAAATCATGTGGCAAATCTCTTATATAAATCAATGGGAAGTAGCGAGTACCGTACACGTTGGAACGGACATAACTAACGGCTCAGGCACTCAAGGTCGGTGGGAAGCAGGCACGTGCTCCAGTCAGTATATACACCCCGCCACGTGTATTGTAGTACAACGATTGCGTCCAAAAAGTCTCAAGATAAGTTTCGACCTGTCTTACCTGATACTTCCCTTGACAGCTCTATGGTACGGTGGTCCACCTCTGTAACTGAGCTATTTAACCAATCTCTTTTGTACACGTTCAATGCACTCAATTTTATTTTTGTGAAAAGTGACAAATAATTTGGAAAGAGTTATGTCCGAAAAATGATTTAAACAATTACATGGCTACAGAAATAATATAAACACATATAATTAAGTACAAGTTTTTCGGGCTTGTAGGCCGTGGTCCAGACAGGATATTTCCCGACGTTTCACCGGAAACTGCGTCCGGCATTATCAAGGGTTCTGCTCCTTTCCTTTGGGTTTCCGGTGAAACGTCGGGAAATATCCTGTCTGGACCAAGACCTACAAGCCTGAAAAACTTGTACTTAATTATGAACGCCGGCCGTGAAAGCCTAAGCTGTTATAAACACATATACATTACAATAATTTACAACTCACTTGATATGTTTTTCATAACCGATGACAGAGAATCGAAGTGAATATAAATAATAATATAAATAATAATAATAATATAAATAAAATGATAATATTAAATATAATATACATCTGAAATTAAAAGTTTCAGAGCATGTTCACTTTCAAAATACACTTCGTTGAATGGTTGAAGTGTTATTAGTCATTTTTTAGTGTTGCCTAGTTCTATTATCGAAAGCTTTTCAGTCGGTCAACACAAATTGTGCCCAAATACATTAGGCGGGGAAAAGTACAAAATCACCCTAACCTGAAAGAAATATTACATGAAATATGTATCTCTAAAATAACACACTTTTATGTACAAAAATAAGAGAGGGGGTTATTTAATTGGAAGAAAAGTTTTGATCGTCACGCAGTCATCATCAGATCTTGTTCACTTAGGCTTAGATAAGATACGATGATTTTGTATTACAGTTATGTACAAATTCTATACAATCTTTAAATTACAAAACTGTATAATAACTTCTGTAACGCATCAATCTCATTAACAGATATTATTGCTCAGATGGTCTGAAGGACTTCTATAGTTGCGCTATTATTAAATTGTTTAAGTATGACAACCTATAATTTATTGATTTATTATTGTGATGAACGTCAGGTTTGAATGTTGTCTAAACTAATTTGTTATTTCTGTTCCCGGAAGTTAAATTTGCATGACAAGAAAGAGTAGTAGCAAAATATTAGTTTTCTTTTGAGCTAGACAATTGCCTACTAGATTACACAAGGCTTTGACAAGCACGCCCTTTTCGAGGCTTAAAATCGGTCCCTCTTGTAGCAGAATTCTGCCGCAGTTTCCCACAGTGTGACAAAGACATCCCCCTGTTGGTAATTGAAGCGCACCATATTGGCTTTCACAAGAGTAGATTCCTCTAATAGGCGGCTTTGTCCAAGCGTAATTGGGAGGTGCACTCTGATTTAGCAGGCTGGGCACTAACAGAATTATCTGATAAAACCGTGCTTGTCAAGGCCTGGCTATACTCAGCTAGATTCGTTGCTGTTGTTGTTTTTGATGTTGTTGTTGTTATGCATTTGAGGGGATTCAGACATCTTGGTTATCAGCCCCGTGTAGTTGCGTGTGTGTTGAGTTTCTCTGATCACATGTATTTATGAGATGACTGTAGTAATGTGTTTTGTTATTGATGATTCATTTAGGGACTTTGCGATATCGTGGTCATTAAGCCCCATGAAATTGTGTGTGTGCGCGATTTGTGTAAACCTGTCTTATTGTGATGGCTGTATTAGTGTGGTAAAATATATCAGGGACAGGGATGGGGTAGACGCCCCGGGACTGGAAGTAAGGTACTATCCCGGTATTTGCCTGGAGGGAGAGCGGAAAAAACACGCTAAACAACGCCACTGTCAGCGCCGGAATTCGAACCTGCGTTCTTCTGCGTTGCTTCAGTTGCCCCCGCGACCGTGGTGCATGGTGGACACATTAGTTTTTACAGTAGAGTATCCAGATACAGCTCTTAAAGGCCTTGGAGCAAGGTACGCGGGGATCACGCCCGTACTCGAGAAAATAATAGGTATAATCTTTGCCTGTATTTCATACTATTATTACAGTATATATACCAGGTGGCCCATTTGCGCCGTGTAATCTACTTACAAGTGTCCCGCATGTACTAGTAATGAACGGCAGGTCTAATAACTGAATTGCTAAGGGGTAATCTTGCATGCAAGCAGGTTACGTCAGAATGCCAAGCGATAACTACCAGACGGCAGCACGCTGCATGTCCCTCAGTGCTCCCGTCTTATGCGCCCCATAGCGTTATGAAGCCTCCCTGGCGAGCGCAGAATAGTAGCGTTGCACGTGGTATAGCAGCATTAAAGTTGCTATCAACATATCGACAATGGCTGAGTTTTTCACAAAAAACGAGCTCACACACACAATTTTAATCAATGGAGAATCTGGTCACAATCCCACCAAAATTCGCACATTATATGCACAGGAGATTCCAAATACACGCCTGCCTTCGGAACATGTATTTCCCACAAATTAAGAGCTAATGGATTGTTGAAGCACATACCAGCAAGGCTCGATCCGTATGCAACAATTATGATGCTGTGCAGACAGTATATCAGTACTGTGATCGAAGCCTTCACACGGTACGTTGAATTACAACGTACTGAAATAATAAGTTGTGTTTTTGATTTTTAGGGGCTTTGCAACATAGTGGTCATGTAGCCCCGTGTACTTGAGTGTGTGAAGTATTTGTCTGATAACCTGTGTCACTATTGTTATTTTATTATTACAGTCTAGTGCAGACATCATAGTGACAATAATAATAATAATAATAATAATAATAATAGGAATCCTGTTAGTATTTGTGTAGTAAAATTACTGCTAAATTGTTGCACAACACCCAACATATTGTATACCGGTACTACGTTGTAATGCTCCCTTGAAAACAGCGATTTCTGTAATAAACAGGGTTCATTTGTAAATACGCAAGAGATACAGAAAAGAAAGTTTAATAACATATTCATTTTTACATGTAGGCAACAGAATTTCCACTCTAAAATAGCATTGCTTGCAATATGGACAAAAACCTACATATTATTGCTTAGAAAATAAAATAAATTGGACAGCTATTAAGAATGGATATGCTCAAAGACATGTCCCCGGTGGCAAATAAAATACTGAACACGTCTTGCAGTGTCTGCATGGACACGTCGTAACATTTCAGGTGTCACTGCCGCACAGGCCTCACCAATGCGTTCTTTTAATTGATCAACATTTTCTGACGCTGTTTCGTAGACTTTTGATTTTATAGAGCCCCGCAGAAAGAAGTCCAGAGGGGTTAGATCAGGCGATCGGGGTGGCCATTGGAGGGGTCCTCCACGACCTATCCACCGTTTAGGATATCGTGTTTTCATATATTCCGTAACGGCTCGGAAGGTGTGAGGTGAAGCACCATCATGCTGTACCAATGTTGCAATACAACCTGGAGTGGAATATCTTCTAGAAGGTTTCCCAGAGACAAGTCTGTTTGTAGAAATTCGAGATAATTCCTACCTGTGGGTCTGGGGGCGATGAAAACAGGCCCAATTATGCAGCCTCCAAGAATACCACACCACACATTAAACCCCCAATGGATCTGAACATGCTGAGCTCGAAACCAGTGGGGATTCACTGGAGCTCAGTAATGAAGATTGTGAGTATTGACGTTGGCATCATTGGCGAAATAGCATTTATCACTCCACAGGATATTCCTGGCAAAATAAGGATCTTGTTGTAATGCAGCGGCCATTCTTAGGCAATATGCTACCCTGCGATCGAAATCATTTCCATACAGTTGTTGGTGTAGGTGCGGCTTATACGGATGCCATATTCGCTCCTTCAGGATCCTCGAATTGAAGTTCGTGGCTAGCTACCTTGCAGCTCCTCTTTGCCCTAAGCAACAATAAATATGTGCACATTGTAACATTGATGGTTCGTAACATTATTATTATTATTATTATCATTTTATTATGGTATCAAAAGACTAAATTATGTTGTACCTGCACTACTTAATGAACTGCCACCTGGATGGTCAAATATAAACAGGAAACAACTAGCTATACGTCGCATAAAAAATATTACCTAAATAAGCATTACTTCATAACAAACTTACTATTGCATGCACTCTTGTATTGAAATACAATCTGTATAATGTTGTAAAAATAATTAATATGTCTCACAGATAATCTGTACTGGTATTGCCGTCAGATTCCTGAAACATATTACAAATGTAATATCAATAGTAATTAATAAATACATTCTAATTCTAAATTTAAATGATTATTATTATCAGCAACAGCTCAGTAAGGTGAAGTGTAACTGATCGTGAGGCGGCTTCCGTGGCGTAGTTGGTAGCATGCTGAGCTTCTATGCCCAAGATCGCGGGTTCAAACCCGGCCGAAGTCATCGGATTTTTTAAGAGCGTTAAGAATCCCACAGTATGCCTTCCTTCGGAGGGGAAGTAAAGCTGGCGGGCCCATGTCATAGATTTATGACATGCAAAAGTACCTTTCACTAACTAAACTTGTGTGAAGCAAAATTTGTAGGTTAGGTTTGATTAATGCTCTTATGTTCCAACGTTCGTCGCTAGGTGTTGGTTGCGATGGCATCTAGTAGTAGCCAAGCTCACAGCTAGGTTTCGTGGATGGCAACATTTGGTAGCGGAAGTAGGAGGTACTTGAAATCATCGTTTGCAGTCCTTACTTGAATTAAAAGCAAATAATACTCATTGTGGTGTTTGAAGCCATATTTTCAGTGTTGCCTTAGTAAACAAGAGTTTAGTGCTTTTCAGTCGGTCAACACGAATGTACCCAAAAGAGATGGGTTATGCCCTAATCCTGAAATAAATTAATCTCATGTAATTTATTTCAGGATTAGGGCATAACCCATCTCTTTTGGGTACATTCGTGTTGACCGACTGAAATAATACTCACTAATACAGTCATCACAATTAACACCGGTTATCAGAAAGATTATATACACACCCAAAGTACACGGGGCTACATGACCGCGTTGTCACAGCCCCTAAACTACGGATCCAACCAACCAACCTAACTGACCTTGTGTAGGATTCCGTTCAAAGTACTGCAGTTCATTCTGCACAATTTCAGCATTACTGCAGACGGGTCAAGTCCCACTGGTACGAAGGTGGATCAAAAAGTTAGTTGCACTAACGCGCTGCAGCAGCGCGCTGTGTGTCGCAAACGTGGGCACAGCGGAGAAAGGGACAGACACTGCCCACACGTCTGTTAGGCAAGTCACTGTGGTGTCTCGTCTTGTATGGTGTGAATAGCGGCCAAATGCAATGGCGCGTCGACTGGACGTTAACTCCAAATATGAGGTGCGTGCGACAATCCGATTCCTATGGGCCAAAAGGAAGAATTGCACGGACATTCGTCGTGAAATTAGTGCTGTGTATGGGGAGCGAGCCATTTCCCGGCAAGGGATAACGCAAAACCTCACAAGGCCCGCCAAAAGAGCGAACTGATGCAGCGTTTCAAGTGGGAGGTCTGGCAACATCCACCATACAGTCCCGACCTAGTGCCATGTGACTTTCATCTGTTCGGTAAGCTCAAAACAGAGCTCGGTGGTCGACGTTTCCAGACCGATGAGGAGGTGAAGGCCGCTGTCTCCGTGTGATTGCAGAACACTGGAGGAACTTTCTATGCATCCGGCATCGACAAGTTGGTTGTGCGTTCGCAGACATGTTTGGAGTCTCTTGGAAACTATGTGGAAAAGTGACGTTACATTGTACGTCGTTATAGTCGTGTTGCTGTTGTATAGGTGGTGTAATATATGGCCATAACTGGGAAGTGCAACTTATTTTTTGATCTGCCCTCGTATGTGCCTGGAACATTCCATTCGTTCGTAATTGCAGCTCTGTTCGGCGAAATACTTGTCGAGACGGCAGATAACTGGAAACACCAGTGCATACCGTCTACGAGCTTCAACGGCATTACGACCAGCTTCTCCATAGATTAGTATAATGACCGTGTGCTCATCGATGCTGAATACACCAGCCATCGTAAATATGTTGCCAGCAACTGTCGTGTTTTTGTACCACATATGAGTGTCCGGCACCGTGGCTAAATGGTTAGCGCGCTAGGCTTTGGCCCAAAGTGCACCGGGTTCGATTCCCGGTTAATTCCCGTGGCTCGGGGACTGGGTGTATGGGCCGTCTTCATCATCACTTCATCCTCATTACGACGCGCAGGTCGCCCACGGGCGTCAACTAGAAAGACCAGCACTCGGCCTCTCCGGAGGCCACACGATCATCATCACCACATATGAGTCTATTACGTTCTCAAATGCGAGGCTCCTAAAGACAAGGGGGTGCATTACACGGATAGCGCTGAGGAACATGCAGCTAATGGCCGTCCGGTTGCTATTCCTTCGTATTCTGACGTAATCGTCCAGCATGCAGTGTTACCTCTGTGGAAATCAGTTATCCGACATCCCATACAGCATTAGTGTATGCGTAACACCTAAAACTTGATTGCACGGGGCAAACGGGCCACCTGGTATATGCTATTATTATACGATTAACCGATCAATGTGCTTTAGTCGATTAATCGAACCTATTAAAATAAGTAGTGTGGTGTAGGAAAAGTAATTGTTTTGGGTAGCACAAAGACTGTGTAGTGTGCCATTATTTGCCATTTGGCGTGCTAACATCAGCTATTGTAAGAATGACAGGTCATTTAAGTTAGCTGATGCTCATACCTTTGATTCAGGAAGATAAATGCGATAATATCACCTTAATTGCTTTCTTCTAATTAAATGCTTTTGAATTCATATGATTCTTGCACGCCACCAATACAATTAACATTTTAAAATTATTATCTTCCTCATAGCAAACGGAATTGTAAACATTTTAAAATATATTATTCAAAGGTTTTATATTTCTCGAACTGATTCTGTGTGAAATCGACGAAAATTTGATTAATTGACCGATTAACCGATTAAAGGCAATCAGTTAACCGATCAAAATGTTTAATCGATCAACAGCTCTAATCATTATTATTATTAGTATTATTATTATTATTATTATTATTATTATTATTATTATTATTATCATCATTATAAAAATAAGCTTTCCAGTCGGTCAACTCAAATTGTGCCCAATTACGATTGGCGGGAAAATAATAATTTATACAACATAACCTGAAATAAATATTAGCCTACATAGGATATTTATCACAAAATACAGTAACACGCTTTTAGGTTTAACAAATAGTTCCGTGAAGAACTAAAGCCTATTTTCATATATCCTACTTATGTTAATTGCCCCTATAAACATACAAAATTTCAGTTTGATTGCTGTAATAGATTCGTAGATATTGAGAACCGACTAAATATTTGGGATGGTCGCCATATTGGATTTTTATATACTGTATGTAGGTCTTCGAGCTATGCACTGTTACATGAAGATTATTGTGTACGTGTAGTATTCAAACTTCAATCGCATGATTAGGACACAAGAAGTAAAAACGAGATTTTATAATTTCACACAGCTGTCATCTTGTGGTTATGGAAGCAATCGAAATTAATTAGATGCCAGTGGATTAAGATTTATATAAGCATTTACTGTACGGTACGAAGCTTTACTGTACTTGGATGGTTAAATTGCGAGAAACGTCCATTTAAATATTTATACTTCGCGTCACCGCCATGTTGGATTTGTAATCACTAGGTTATTGAAAGTCCTAGAGGTGAACTTACGTTCATAGCCCCTATGAAAATAAAATAAAATCAGTTTGATTGCTGTAAAAGAATCGTAGATATTGAGAGCCATGTAAATATTTCGGATGGTTGCCATGTTGGATTGTTATATGTATAGGCATTAGAGTTATATACTGAACCCTTAATATAATTATCATGATATTAGTGTTCATATTTTTGCTCATTGTGGAGTTGTAAGATTGAACTTATTTGAAGGCACTGCTGGAAAATGTATGTTGAAATAAGATTCTACCTGAGGGAAGCAAGGCGCGCCTCATATCCTGCCAGAACAATGAAGGTGGGGTCGTAGTGGAATGCAGCCAGAGAAATAGGTCAAGAACCGAGTTGGCGCGAAAAACATATGAATCACCTTGAAAATGTCTTTGTAAGCGAGGGAGAAGTTGAAAAAGGCCAGTGAACTATAGAAAAAATATGCTGTCGTCTACGCCTACTGGGGTGGAGCCTGGAAATATAGCGCGAAGTTGTAAATTGAACCCGCAAATGAGAAGAGGGGACGCGGACTGGTTCGCGCTCTTTTGAAAGCACGCTGTCACCTGGATTTATGGAGGGAACTCGATTGTGATTAATCCACCGATCAAAATCAGATCCGCACGCAAGAGGATTACGGTTCGCACCAAGGCGAGTTCTTTGATACAAGTTACATGTCGGTGCGACGTCTGCTTTAAAAGATAGATACTTTATCTAGTACCACCCCCACTTTCGGGCTGATAAAGTATAAATACGAAGTGAAGAGTTCACTCGGGGTTCTATTTGAAGGCACTCTTTGAAGGCGCAAGCTACGCACTTTTGTTCTAAACCTACGTTATTTTGAAAATGTAATGTATGTAGACTTAGCGAATTTTCGTGTCAACTAAGAGTAAAGACTTAGACTTTGAACTTAATCATTGCTGGTAGGAGATGTATTCTTATTCGTCTCGTGTGTATATTATTTTATGTGTTTTGCGTGTGAAGATAGATGGAGGTAGCCCACTGCTATAATTTTAGGGCCAGTCGACGATTTATATTGCTCAATAGGACTCGTAGACGGATATAGCAGTCTACTCGAGCAATTTAAGAAGGGATAATAGCGTGAGGAATATATGATAAACTGATAAACATTTCATTCAAGCAGCGTCAGCAATAGAGAACGTGGTGTCGACATCTGGAGGAAGGAAGACCATGCTGAAATCAACTACGATGACGATGGTTGCTTGTTAAGCATCATGAAGGGTTCACGACAAGATACATCAGTTCTGAAGGAAGCCATTTAGGATGAGTACCAAATGATCTATTTCATTATGTAGCCTAGCTTTGGTATCGGGGAATCCTTGTATATAGTCTTGTAATTTTGTGTATTTTTTTCTTGTTGTGTGTGTTTTGTTGTAACCGGGTACTATTTTTAAATGTGGAACTCATCGTGGTTATTTTGTTTTATTTTATGTAATATTTGTGCAGGACAGTAGGTTAAATTTTACTCGCGTGTACATTGTGCGTATTTTGGAAAATACAACACGTGAATTAACTGAATAGTTGATGACAAATGAAGCTTTGGTTAGCTAGTGTAATTATAGCATTGAAATTTTTGGGAGCACATTTTTATTATTGTGTTGTTGAAACACATTTCTGTGAGGTATTGTCTACGATCTGATGCAACTTTATGAAGGAGAAGTGTTGAACCAGGGCAAGGTATTATTTACTGCACGGGTTGTGACCAGGGTCACCTACCTGTCGGCTGCGAGTCTTCGATATCAGAGCGCTCAAGGGAGTGGCTACTGATAATTGTTATACAGTCCTAATTTTGCAATTTTGGGGACGAATCTGCGATTGTGTGTTTTATTTCAGTTGGTGTATGCTGAATTTCTACGGTTCTCAAAAGCTGTGGCCTGGTATTCCAACACATTAACAAGGACGATTGGAGTCCGTACTACGAGCTCAGATCACAGATAAAGATAGCTGAGGCAATTTAGTGCCCTTTTGGTGTGCTCATATAAGATAACGATCAGTATTTAAACCTGTATAATCAGAAGCTACTTGGATGATTAAATTTGGCAGTTCTTCATATCAAAAATTCAGTTCAGGAATTTGTTGATATGTATTTTGTGTTCTTGTTTAGCTACTGTCTCATTAATTTTGTTGTTATTTTGAAGCATATTTTGTGTGATAAATTGTATCTTTGTTGTGTCAGGGAAACAGTCGGTTTTCCCAAGTGTTAGCTGCCGATGACCACCACTGAGGGTTCACGATATGTGTATATAAGACCTATATTTTAGGCAGTTTGTTTGTGTGTGCGTTTAGCACTTATATAAGACTTCACTCTTAAGTATTTTGTATTATAGCTAAGGGTAGAGTAGCTGGTTATTTATTATTTACTTGTTAGCCATTTAGTATGGTACCCGATACCAAGGTGTGGTGAAATCGCTCATGGATATGCAACCTGCGACTTCGTTCTATGGAGGCATATCATATGACCAAGCGTACTCGTCCTAGGCTAAGCTTTATCATAAAACATCGCACGCAAAGACACAAGAATGAGAGAAGTAAGGACTTGGTCCATGTATTTCATATTCTTGGACAGCATTGGAAGCTGTAATTTTATTCAATATGACTGTTTGATTGATTTTATTTTGGTGATTAAATAAGGGTGTCATTTGGGTTATTTGGTTGTTATGGTGTCTATTTATCGGTGTATTAAAGTTGTTTATCTGTTAAATTTTGGGTCATCTTTTCTTGGTAGTTATATTCTCCCTATGTTACCTTGTGATTATGGAAGCAAAAGTACAAAATTATCCAACCTTGCGACATGGACTGAACACCCCCCCCCCCCCGAATATTAGTCTCGTATACGCTTCTACAAGGGGGCAGTGGCATGGAAGGAAAATTATTGCGTAGGTTCATTATTGAAACTTTCAATTCGATCGCATGTTTACGAGACAAGAAATAAAAACTTAAATTTGAAATTCGCACAGCCGCCATCTTGAGGTTGTGTAAACAAATGAACTAAATTAGATACCAGTGCATTACAATGAGTATAAACATTTGCTGTGCCAAGTTTCATTGCGTTTGGATCATTAAATCGCGAGAAAAAGTCTATTTTAAACTTTCAAATTCACTTGGCCGCCATGTTCGTTTTACAGGTTTTTGAAAGTCTCATAGGTAAACTTCCAGCAGTGCCCTTATCTCCGTACAAAATTTCAGGGTGACATCAGTAATTGTTTCGGAGATATAGAATGCCGGGGAAATATTTCACACAGCCGCCATCTTGAGGTTATGTAATCAATTGAAGGAAGCTATAGTCCATCTACTGTAAGTTTGCACTTTTTTGACCGCTAGGGTTGCCAACCTTCATTAGGAAAGACTCAATTTATAATCTGTAGTCCATAACAAATATATACACGATTTAATCACATGTAAGTTTTTTCAGGTTATTTTTTCGCTTGTCCCAGTAATTGTGAATATATTGGCAACATATTCCGTCGACCAGACTGAAAAGTTGCATTATCAAACTGAACTACACGTGCTCGTGGGATGGGCGTGCGGTTGGTAATGGACGCTTTACTGTGTTCATCTGCCTGAGAAAATAACGGGTTAATTATATTAAATAATAATAATAATTAAAAGCCTCCGTGGCTTAGGCGGCAGCACGCCGGCCTCTCACCGCTGGGTCCGTGGTTCAAATCCCGGTCACTCCATGTGAGATCTGTGCTGGACAAAACGGAGGCAGACAGGTTTTTCTCCGGGTACTCCGGTTTTCCCTGTCACAATTTCATTCCAGCAACACTCTCCACTATCATTTCATTTCATCTGTCATTCATTTAATCATTGCCCCAGAGGAGTGCGTCAGGCCTCGGCAGCCGGCACAGTTCATATCCTCGCCGCTAGATAGGGGCTTCATTCATTCCATTCCTGACCCGGTCGAAGACTGGAAGCAGGCTGTGGATTTTCATTCAATAATAATAATTATAATTGATAATATTGCGCAAAGTCGTCTGAAAGTATTATTTCCATTTGAACGCGTGTTCACTGTTCAGATAAATATGCATTATAGTGGTTTTCTTAAATGTTGAGTAAATATTTAGCCTGAGATGTCTCCAGGTCGGACATTATCGAGTCGGAAGCAGATACGGAATTTCTTGTTCAAGATATTTATTTTATTTCTCTCTTTTTGAAGGTAAAAGAAAAGACATCAGAACTATTGATTTCCCCCAAGAACATTGGCCTGGTGAATAATTTTCATATGGCATGATTTGTGCAAAAAAAGTAGGCCTAAAATATGAGTTGTTGTGTAGGGCGTAGGCCTAAAAGTTAACCTACATGGTGAAATGTTTCGTACGTTTCATTTTAATATCAATCCAACAGTTCAAGTAATGATCGTATCGTCTTAAGGACATCTTACACCATAACTTAGTAAGCATTTTCCTCGAGCTGTGAAATGATGGGCCTAAAATAATTCCACTCTCACATTTAAGTTATCAGCTACTGTGTCATAGCCAAGGTCTTGCTCATAGCGCGTCCAATGATGTAACATTCTGTTATAGAACGATTATTTGATAAATGTCACAAAGATATACAAGTTTCCTTTTAAAAAAGGCCAATGAATTGATATTGCGAGATGAATGTAGATTTAGGCAACTCATAACAGCTGTTGACACCTTGACGGAATACAGCGGCCATTGCTGGCTTCCATGTGGGTGATAGCTCATTGGCTGGAATGCACGTGGTAGAGGCGGATTGATATGATCTGTAGGAGTATCGTTCCCGCGAGAACTGTCAAAAAAGTGCAAACTTACAGTAACTTAGATGAACTATAGGTGTCGGTGCATTACAATGTCTATAAACGTATACTGTACCAAGTTTTATTGCTTTTGGTTGGTTAAATCACGACACACGTCTATTTCAATTCGCAATTTCGCTTGCCCGCCATGTTGGTGTTGTAGTTACCAGGTTTTCGAAAGTCACATAGGTGAACTTCTAGTAGTTGCCTTTATCACCGTACAAAACTTCACGGTTATATCGGTAAAAGTTTCGGAGATATTGAATGCTGGCGAAATATTTCACAGAGCCACCATGTTGGATTGGTGAGACATTAAAAAAAATTAAGGACACGGTCGGGGTCGGCCAAAATGGTGCTATGACCTTACCGAGTTTCATTGAAATCGCTCTAGCCATTTAGAAGTTATTAGGGACACACACACACACACGGACAAAAGGTGATCTCATAAGCCTATTTTTTTTTTCATAAATGAAAATAGGCTAAAAAAATGGGGAGGCGGTACATTATTGGATTGGATTAAGCGATTATCATCAGATTCTCCTCACACGCTTAGATAAGGTACGATGTATATGAATTACACTTATGCACAAATATACTGTATATACAATATTTAGGTTACAAAAGTGTGTAAGAACTTGTCTAACGTGTCAATCTTATTTACAGATTGCTCATTCGGTTTGAAGCACTTCTATAGTTGTGTTATTAGTAACGTAGTTTAAGTATGTTAACCTGTCATCTTTTGAATGATAATTGTGACGACTTCAGGAATGATGTTCTCTACATATATGTATCACAGAATAACACGCTTTTATGTACGCCCTATAGGATTCAGGATTCAAATACCACCTAAGTTTACATAACCTTATTCATACTGTACCCGTTCGTCCTGGGGATGCGATGACCCATCTGCTATAACTTCGCATTCCTGGAGTTCCAGGACAGAGCGGAGTTAAATGAACCTCTAGTCAAATAAGGAATGTGTCGGAAATTCAGCTGAGTTATCGAAAAAGCAGTGGGTATCACGAGACAAAGTATCTCTAGGGTCGTTACGGGCTTAAGTTTAATAGAAATAATGCAAATATAAATGGGCGCCATCAACTGAATTCCTAGCAAACCACTTCCTTTCCGGATAAGCCTTACTCAAGACAAGGAAAGAAAAAGGAACATCACACCATCATCAGATCACAACTAAGATAAAAACAAATTTATTTTACTTTGATTGTCAGACAGACATTTTAAATATAACTCCTACCTAAGAGTATGGTCGAATGCCAAAGTTAAATTGTCATTGTCCAAAAATCGAACCATCTCTTTTCTAATCCAAAATTATTTTTATCCACATAACAAGAAAAATTTATAAAGTTCTCTTGGGTTCTCAGGATCACTGTAGCACTATGTCTTTCGTCACTGACATTTGTGAAACCTGAGACCTAATTTCTCTTTAATTTAACATCAATGTGGATTTAAAAATGTTATTAATCTGTCTAAACATACACATATAATAATCACACATATTAAATATCACGTAAATTATGGTTTGCATGGCATAATTTGAATGTTGAACATGTTAATCAACTGCTCCTAAACATTGAATAATTAATTTACACTATTTACATCGTCATTAATAATCTCTTATCTGTGAATTACAGAAAATTGATATTCTCATTGGTCATCATTATCGTCATCATCAAAATTAAATATTTCTCACATTAATTCTCACTTCAAAATTCTACATGTTCCTGTCAGAATCGTTAATTCATCACCATTACATCATTTAAATTCTCAACTCAAGTTGCAATTCCTTCAACTTATCTCTCAATTAAATTTATTTAATTCCATGTAAATTCATTAATCATCAGCTTCTTTAGTTAATTATCACCTTCTAATTCAGTTATTCATCATCATTACAATCGTCTATTAATTTATTTCAATCAGTTTATTTATTCAATCTTTAATTCATCCATCTATTTAATTCATCGATTTATTTCAAAATTTAATTTATCAGCTTATTTAAATTTCAATCATCTGGTTATTTAGATTTTCATTATTTCATCTAGTCATTCTGATTTTTATTTCATTAGGTCAGATCGTTAATATGCTTAAATTTCAGATTATTATTTCGTTAATTATTATTTTCAGAAAATCTTGTATTATCAACTTCATTTATTTGTTTAATTTCCTAACAAATTGTTTAATAAGGTTTATAGAACGTTGTCTTACAGTTTTATCACTCCCAAGTTATATCTCGTATTTAATTTATCATGCCAAAAAATATTATTGTCTCCACGACATCACGTTGGATCTAACTATCCACAACGACATTACATTTCTTCAATACTTCAAATATCACATTTGAATACATTAATTATTCCACAAACCTCCATAAATATTCAGCACATACAGCATGAATCTCAACAATTACGCTAGACTGGGTACGACGACCTCATGTCTGCTTCAAAATACATTATCAACGTTGCAACTATCACATGGCAACTTCCACAAAATGCCTACCACAAACTTCACTTAACCATGTTGCATGATCTACAAAAATATATAACTGGCTTCAAATTATCAACGCACACAATCTCCAATAACTGTAATTACTCTGATCACATCTAGACAACATCTTAAACAATTGAAAAAATATTACTTCAGTAATTTAAGATCTGCTTTCAAATAGCATAAATTCTCTTACAATTCTTATAATTCACATCACAGAAAAACACCAATGTGCTATAATCTCTCATATCAAAATCTGCAATACTGATCTGCCTTAAAATAAATCTGACCATTAATGATTAATCTTATAAGATTCAATTACTTTAAATCCTTCTCAAAAGGTATCAAACACATTTATAAAAATCATCAAAAGCATCAGCTGTAACAGCTGTTAAACTGAAATTACTCTCAAAAGAGTATGGCAACAAAATATTGGATTGGCAAACAAGAATTACTAAATGCAATCCTGTTGACATTTATCGTTACTTTATTTAACAAAATTTCGACTGATATGTGACTAGTAGTTCCTTGTTTGATTCACTTACATCTCGTGTACACTCGGATGATAAAAATGAGTCCCTCAATGGCGAGTAAGATGTGTAACCACCGTACAGTCGTATAAATACGAAAGACCTCGCCCCGTCGACTTGGATGATAGTTCCCTGAACGATGGGTAAGATGAGTAGCCACCATACAATCGTATAAATACGAAGGACCCCATCTCGTAGGCTATATGAGTGAATGTACCAGATAGGAATCAACAAGTTTCTAGTTGTCATATAAAAGCGATGTTCATTCACTAAAGTGAATAACTTCTTAATATCTCCAAACAATCCAATGGAAAAAAATCCCTACTGATGAATAATACACACTCGCTAGTATGCAATGAACTGACGAAGTAATTTTTGATAATCAATTGCAGATCACGAGTTCGAAATACTCGTTACACAAAAAAAAACTATTAGGTACAGCATTCATTTCAGGTTCCGTATTGACCGTATTCACAATTTTAACACTTGGATTTTCCGCCAAATCAATACTTTTACTTATGTAAAAAATTTATAGGTACATGTTTCGGGGATCTTACTGTCCCCTTCTTCAGCCCTCCTTTGTTGTTACAAACATCGTGTCACATTCAACATCCCATAATAAAACAACAGAATACACAACATAAATTACACAACCACAACATATTAAAATTACTAGCTTAAAACTACACTTAAAATTCAATAAACAATCAAGGATAAAACTTGTGATGCACTTCGTATTTTTCAGTCCATCAGTTCAATTTTGAATTTGTGTCCTGGGACACATTGAAATATACTTAAGCACAGCATATGTTTTGTCCACTTCGTTTTCGAAGCATAAAATTCAAAGCGATTAATCTATGGAGGAACTTGCTGATTTGACTGCATCTAGGCTAATCTTAGATGTAGTCAAATCAGCAAGTTCCTCCATAGATTAATCGCTTTGAATTTTATGCTTCGAAAACGAAGTGGACAAAACATATGCTGTGCTTAAGTATATTTTAATGTGTCCCAGGACACAAATTCAAAATTGAACTGATGGACTGAAAAATACGAAGTGCATCACAAGTTTTATCCTTGATTGTTTATTGAATTTTAAGTGTAGTTTTAAGCTAGTAATTTTAATATGTTGTGGTTGTGTAATTTATGTTGTGTATTCTGTTGTTTTATTATGGGATGTTGAATGTGACACGATGTTTGTAACAACAAAGGAGGGCTGAAGAAGGGGACAGTAAGATCCCCGAAACATGTACCTATAATTTTTTTACATAAGTCAAAGTATTGATTTGGCGGAAAATCCAAGTGTTAAAATTGCAAAAAAAACTATTCATGAAAAATATCCTAGCTGGAAAAATGTCTAAAAGACCAAACATCTGCTTAATAAAGCCAAACCAATGGTGAGAATTTCGTATAATGATGCCTGCCATATCATATGGTCACTCCATATTCTAGCAAATTCGAAGTATATAAATTCAAACCATGTCTTAATAATCGAATCACCCCTATTAGAAAAATATACATGTGTGCCCAGTATTCATGAAAATAATCGTATCAGGTAGTTATGACTCTTACAGTACCTTTCATAATCAGCTGTATTTAAATTTCCAAGATCGTCGATTTTCCCTACATAAAGAATTTCTCGAAAGATCGGCGTGAATATCATTCCATCCATGAAATGGCGATTGCCTTCGAAATCCCAAAGTGAATCAGCTGGTGGACTCCTCTCGTCAGGAATCGAATCCATCGCTCTGCGGTGCCATCTTGTCTCTATTTGCGTCTACTCGGACATGTTGAACTTCGGATTACCCATAGCGGATATTGTCCAACTCCTTCTCGAAAAAGTTCATGGAAACAGCGGACCCCCTACTCCTCTTCTAAGATACGCCACTGTTCCGTTAAATGTTCAGTTTGAGTATTGCAAGTTCAATCTCAAATGACTGCTAAGTCCCACTTTCTTAAAAATGAAGTTTTACTTGAGAGTGTTCAAGTTTACGAAACACCCTGTAGTTGTCTGTATTCATGAAACTGCATAAGAAATAAATCTTATTAATGCACGATCTAATGTTCATCGGTGCCTATGCTCACAACATTCCGTATACTTGAAATAGTTGAAGTAACTTTGGATGCGTTATATAAAAGCATAGTCATAAAGTTATTCGTAAAAGCAATGTTCAAACTGCGTTGAAATGTCGCTTGAAATAAAGCCTTCAACTACTTGCAGTGCGGTTCTGACATATCCCGGCCGTCTGTAATCGCTTCCTCGGCCAGCCCGCCTGGATCAATGACCCGCCTGGCCTTCGCTGCTCGGCGATGCAGGAACTGTCGCCTACACTCTGCCGTGACAGTTTCTGTATGTTACGTGACCTTCACGGTGCGTCTCGCTTGTGCTATAGAGCTGCTCCTACCTGCTCGTCTGACTGAGCTCAACTGAATCTGCTGGCACTGTCTTCTTGCTTATGTGCTTGGCGCAGGCACGTGGTGTAGTCCCCCACCACTGTGCTCTCACGTCACGGTCATAGTCTCGAACCCAGATCATCTCGGCTATTCCGTTATAAAATAACTTAAGGGTTATCTGACTTCCATAAAATTATTTCCACATATAATGCATGTTATATATCCTCTTATAAGATGTTTAATTGCTATAATTCCATATATATCTCAATAAAGCTTCACATCTCTATCCGTAATTCCATCTTCTCATAGACGTCAATGCCTCCTTGATTCTAGACCTCCTACGTCATCTTGACATTCTTCTTGACGCGATCGGTGCGCTATCTTTTCCTAACTATTCCCAAAACCTCAACTACAGCTTAATGTCTGCTGGCGTAGCCGATAGCCTAAACTAGGTATCGGGTACATCTCTCCCGTACATCTCCTTTTTTTTATCAGGATTTAGAAAAAAAATACACTCTCAGGCATTCTATATATAATACATGTACACGATAGCTCTACAATTCTCTTACTCAGCATGATGGTATTTCCTGATGCTAGCTGCATTAAAAGTTCCTACAACTTCATCAGTATCCATTCTGACAATCTTATAGCTATTATTCTGGTATGTTTGTTCAATACGGAACGGACCAGCGTACAATGGAGCGAATTTATGGTAGATCTTCAGCTGAAGGTTCGAAGTGACAGGTTTCCTAATCAGCACCTCTTCATTTTCTTGAAATGGCTCGTGGAACCTCCTTCCTGCCTGTCTCCTGGCTCTCTTCTCCGCCTGTCTTCTGAGCCTCTCTCCTGCCATCTCGACTCTTCTTTCTTGTGTGGGTTGAGGATCTACTGGTGCCCTCACGACTCGGTCCCATGGTCTATCTGGTTTCAATCCATGATGAAGCATGGACGGAATCAGTCCTGTGCTTTCATGTACTGTGGAATTCAAGCATTGGCTAATGATGGGTATCACTTCCATCCATCTATGGTGTTGCCTTGACACATATAAGCGACACAGCTTACTTATCTCCGGCATAATTCTTTCGGCTGGATTTCCCTCTGGATACCGTACAGAATTAAACACATGCCTTATTCCTAAACGTTCCATAGCAGTAGAAAATTCCATACTAGTAAATTGCGATCCATGGTCACTCAACAAAACTTCAGGTTTCCCCATGCTCGGAATAACTGTTTTCTCAAGTCTGTTTATTACGTACTTGGATGTAGTTTTCTGTATAGGGCATAGAGATACGTATTTCGAAAATACGTCAACTGTTACCAAAACGAACTGATTGCCTTTCGTCGAACGAGGAATCGGACCGAAAATGTCCGTCGCGAAAAGTTCTCTTGGCTTGCTGGGTAATATTGATCTAGGAACTTCTTTCATTAACTTAGATGAGTATTTACTTCGCTGACAACTGTCACAGGTCTTTATGACGTCGCGAATCGTTTGTCCCATTTGTCTCCAAACAAAAGTTTCTTGCGCGAGAGCCAAAGTCTTGTCTACACCTACATGAGCTGCAGTTCGGTGTATCATCCAAATAACTGGTTTGACAAGCTTGGGTGGGATCACTACTCTAAGTTTAGTATGATCCTGGTCGATATATTGGCATATAACACATCCCATAATATGATATTTTCTAGCCTCTATCTCAGTTCTTTGAAAATCCGGATCAGTGTTGTCCTTTCTGCGTGTCAAAAAACGGTAAACTCTTCGCAAAGGTGCATATCTCTTCTGAGTTTGCGCTAACAACTTCAACCTTTCTAGAGTACCATTATCCTCTTGAATCAAATTTATATGGTTGACAATTACTTCCTCACAAGGGTTTCTGCTCAACACATCTGCTAACAGATTTAACTTCCCAGGTCTATGTATAACAGTTGGGTTAAATTGCTGTAAGAACAGAGCCCATCTGGTGATGCGGTCACTCGCTAAGTCTGTCTTCATAATAAATTGGAGGGCTTTATGATCTGTGATCACTGTTATGTCATGTCCAAACAACACCTTCTTCCACGTTTTAAGAGCATGAACCACTGCTAATGCCTCTAACTCAGTTGCATAGTAATTCTTCTCACAATTCCTAAGCTTGCGACTGGTGAAAGCTAAATACCTATGTTTCTTGTCATCATCCAACTGATATAGGATCCCACTAATACCTATTTTGGATGCGTCTGTCTCTACAAAAAATCTTCTTGTAAAATCAGGATACTCAAGCTTGATATTTTGGATCAGCATTTTCTTGGCCGCTAAAAACGCTTGATTGCATCTATCGTCCCATTTCCATCGATTTCCCTTCCTTAATAAATCCTGCAGAGGTGCCATCGTCTCAGTATATTCAGGACAATGTGTTGAAAAGAACTGACACATGCCTAAAAACTGCCGTACCTCTTTAATCTTTCGTGGTGTTGGAAACTCTGAAATTGCCATGATCTTCTTTGGATTGGGCCTATAACCATCTCCATCGATTCTATGTCCAAGAAATTCAATTTCTTCATGAAAGAACTGACATTTATTGAAATTCACCTTGAAGTTCGTTCTCCTAAGATCTTCAAAAAGCATTTGAAGGTGCCTGATATGTTCTTCCGCTGTCTCAGACGCTATAATCAGGTCATCAATATAGCTTACCACATGCTCCTTAACTGCATCTGACAAATTTTCATCTAGTGCTCGGATCATCACCGGACCACTATTTTTCACTCCAAAAGGTAACCTATCGAATACATATGTTTTATGGTCAAACAAGAACCCTCTGTATTGTTTGCAGTCTTCTGCTAGCTCAACATGATAATAAGAACTAGTCAGATCGATTGTCGAAAAGAAACTCTTTCCTCTGAATCTGCGTAACAATTCACGAATAACAGGTGGTCTGTCATGTTCAGGAAGAACTCTTTCATTAAGGGCTCTAGCATCTAGACATATCCTCAGCTTACCGTTAGGTTTCTTGACAACAGCTAAAGGATTCAAATAAGCAGTTGGCATTTTCTTAATTATTCCATCTTTCTCCATGTCGCTTATCATTATGCTAACTTCCTCCTTCCATTTATCCGGAATGGGATAAAAAAATTATGGTATGGTTTATCATCCATCAACTTGATGCTGTAGGTAAAATTTTCTATGAGACCTGGTTTGTCATTGAATATGTCCTCATATTCTGAAATTACTTGATCAAACTGCCCCTTAATTTCTGGATTTATTTTACTTGTCATGCCAATTTTATCTTCTATAGACCTTTCAACGCTGCACACAATTTCATCCAATATATCCTCTCTAAAGAATGTCATCTCCGATTCCTGATTTTCCATGACCCCTTCTTGAAAGTACATGAGCCTACTCTGCATATCTATGATCAGGCCACTCTCACTTAAGAAATCCACTCCTAGGATCATGTCAAAATGTAGTTGACCCACTACTAGGAACATTTGTTCAAAACTTCTGGTTCCAATCCCAACATCTAAAAGTACCTGATTTTACATTTCATACTCCTGTCTGGGATCACCCCTTGAATTTTGCTAACAACAATTGGCAACATTGTAATTCCTCCTAATAATTTCAATTCATCCAGGCAACCTATGGATATCAAGCTCACCATAGCCCCTGTGTCTACAAGTGTCTTTATTTCTCTTCCCATGACTTCCACACTAATAACTGGCAATTCATGTCTATTTTCCCGTTGTACTATGTCTTCCTCCTCGATTAAATCCTCGTCCATGACCTGATACGTTTCCACGATGACGATCGATTCCCAATGATTTGCATTTTTCTCAAGAATTAATTTGACGTTTTTTTTTTTCCTTCGCCACTCGTGCTCGCTCGATTGACATCTCTCACTGTCTCCTCGAGTGGTGCACTAGGCTGTCTATCTTCTTGCCTTGACCTCTCATGTCCACGATTATCCCGTCTGCCGTTAGGATCGTTTCTTCGGCCATCCTGCCTGTCGTTCCCATTATACTGTTGACCTTGGCTCCAGTTATTTCTGCCCCGATATCTATTGTTATATCGATTCCTGTCCTGATATCTGGAATTCTGGTTATAATTCCTATATCGGCTATCTCTCGCTTCTTGATCGTATGGCCTCTCATATGGTCCTCTATATCGATCATTTCCTCGAGCGTTACGGATGTTTCCTCGATTCCCTTCGTTCCGTCGGTTTTCCCAGGAATCCCTTCTGTCCGTTTGAGCTGCATTGTCTACGACTACCGCATTCACTTCTTGCGTGTTTCTGTTGTCGTTTCTGGTACTTCTAGGCGTAACCTGTGCGCTTGTATAGTCCAATCGCCGTAAAATGTCGTCATAGTGCTCCAGTGTATTGGCTCCCGACGCTATCAGTGATCGCTGTACCTCAATCGGTAACTGTCTCGCTATAGCTTGCAAAAGCTCTTCTTCTGGCAATGGAGGAATAAGGAACTGTAATTTAGCCAGCTGTGACGTGAAATAGTTGGCATAATGCGTCGGATGTGACGTAGAATAGCGCTTTGAGTACATCTCCGCTCTTACGTTAAGTTGATCCTCGGCACTCCAAAATCTCCTCAAGAAAGCCATGGCAAATTGCTCCATGTTCGCAAAATTGCTTCTGAACGCTCTAAAGCAAGTAAGCGCAGATCCATCTAAGGCGCGTTCGACTATCCTTAGCTCTCTTTCTTTGGCTACCCTATGTTCCGCCATGTAGTCTCGAATATCTCGCAGAAATTCGACTGGTGTGACTCCTGTATTTCCCGAAAACTTTCTCGGCTTGTCATCCAGGTTCCTAATAATGGTGACTGGACCTGAGTATCGTTCGCTTGGACCCAACGTACTCCTATTCGAACTTGGATTATCCTGAGGGGTTGAACTAGCCCTTTCGAATGTCACATTCGGTTGCATTTGACGGTCGTCTCCCATGCTTGCTTCTTGATTCGTCATACTGCGGTCTATCGCTGTCTGATTTATCAATGTTTCCCCTGATGTGATATTCTGACTGGTGAAACTGTTAAACATGGATTCTAGTTTAGTTATCCTGTCTTCTGCTAATCTCTTGACCTGAGTCTTCAATTCATCTAGCGATGTAACATCCTGCGTTTTGTTACTCTCGTCTAAGTCGTTTCTTAA
This sequence comes from Meconema thalassinum, assembly GCA_946902985.2. Lineage (NCBI taxonomy): Eukaryota > Metazoa > Arthropoda > Insecta > Orthoptera > Tettigoniidae > Meconema > Meconema thalassinum. The sequence continues at coordinate 1,060,432,025 of OX336389.2, read as the reverse complement.
CTTGTCAATTTTTCCTTCGCACGTGTTCTTTACTGACGCGACTTGTTCCTTTAACAGATCAACATCTGTTCTAAATAGAGTTGAATCTATCTTCATCGCTTCCTTGTTTTCCGTAAACCTCGCTTCTAAGTTTGCCATACCTGCGATTAATTTTTCATCTAACCCTTCACGTTTCTCTTTTGCTTCGGCATCGACCTCACTATACCGTTCTTCCACAATTGCACCGACTCTATTTTTGAACAAAGCTAAGTTTTCATTAACCTTTTGCTCTATATCGTCCGCTATCTTCCTAATATCTTTCTGCAATTGATTTTCTAATGATTTTAAATTAGAAATAACCTCTCCTAAGACTTCCTCTTTAATGGTCCCAATTACTGTCTTTAAATCTTTAATCTCGTTACCTAGATTCGTTTCTAGACCTTTAATCTTAGTCTCGAAAGATACTTCGGTAGACCAATCTTGAATTTTGCCTACATCTGCCACTAAACCATCGATGTCGAATCTCAACTTCGATACATCTGATTTAATGTCTTTCTGTATGGACATAACGTCTGTTCTTAAAGTAAAAATATTTTCTTCTCCTCTACTTTCTAATTCAATAATATTTTTCCTTAATATTTGAACATTTTCCTCTCCTTTCATGTTTACTGCAATTATGTCTAATTGTAAAGTCTTTAGCATCTCATTATTCTTTAAAGTTAAACTATTCTCTAATCTAGTTAACTTGTTTTCTAATTCAGTGTTAGTTTCTTCACTACGAGCTTGTAATTTCTCTTCTAATGACTTAAAGTTAGCTTCACTAGCTTTTAAATGACCTTCAGTACTAGTCTGTAATCTAGTTTCTAATGATTTAAAATTGTCTTCACTATTTGACTGTAGTTTTTCTTCCAATGACTTAAAATTGTCTTTCAAGTTAGCTTCACTATTTGACTGTAGCCTAGTCTCTAATAACATCAACTCATCTTTGCTATTTGACTGTAGCCTAGTCTCTAATGACTTTAAACTGTCGTTCAGATTGCCTTCGTTACTAGCCTGTAATGACTTTAAATTTTCTTCAGTATAAGTCTGCAATAATTTTAAATTTTCTTCATTACTAGTTTGTAATGCTTGTACATTCTCTTTACTTTTAGCTTCTAATCTAGCTTCTGAATTATTAATTTGTTCTTTAACTTCCGTTTCCATCTTAGAAATAGTTTCTGCAATACCAGACATACCCGTCTGTAACTCTCCTAACACCTTCGCTAAATCTTCCGGCAACATAATTATATTTTCAATATAGGTTTTATATAGAGACGTTAGACAACAACACATCACAATATCTCAATTCCTGCATTCACTTGGGTATAGGAAAAAATGTCTTATAACTAACATGATATTATACTAATACGATTAACATGAGCACTGGATTGGGCACACAAGTACATTGTCTGACTAAGTTTAATAAATTTTGTAACACACTTAAATGAACTTGAGATCAATCTCTCAGTAATCTAAATCTGATGTGATTCCATAGAATAAACAAAATCGAAAAGCCCCACTAGTTGGATAAAGCCAATTCTCCCTCTCTCTCTGTACCCGTTCGTCCTGGGGATGCGATGACCCATCTGCTATAACTTCGCATTCCTGGAGTTCCAGGACAGAGCGGAGTTAAATGAACCTCTAGTCAAATAAGGAATGTGTCGGAAATTCAGCTGAGTTATCGAAAAAGCAGTGGGTATCACGAGACAAAGTATCTCTAGGGTCGTTACGGGCTTAAGTTTAATAGAAATAATGCAAATATAAATGGGCGCCATCAACTGAATTCCTAGCAAACCACTTCCTTTCCGGATAAGCCTTACTCAAGACAAGGAAAGGAAAAGGAACATCACACCATCATCAGATCACAACTAAGATAAAAACAAATTTATTTTACTTTGATTGTCAGACAGACATTTTAAATATAACTCCTACCTAAGAGTATGGTCGAATGCCAAAGTTAAATTGTCATTGTCCAAAAATCGAACCGTCTCTTTTCTAATCCAAAATTATTTTTATCCACATAACAAGAAAAATTTATAAAGTTCTCTTGGGTTCTCAGGATCACTGTAGCACTATGTCTTTCGTCACTGACATTTGTGAAACCTAAGACCTAATTTCTCTTTAATTTAACATCAATGTGGATTTAAAAATGTTATTAATCTGTCTAAACATACACATATAATAATCACACATATTAAATATCACGTAAATTATGGTGTGCATGGCATAATTTGAATGTTGAACATGTTAATCAACTGCTCCTAAACATTGAATAATTAATTTACACTATTTACATCGTCATTAATAATCTCTTATCTGTGAATTACAGAAAATTGATATTCTCATTGGTCATCATTATCGTCATCATCAAAATTAAATATTTCTCACATTAATTCTCACTTCAAAATTCTACATGTTCCTGTCAGAATCGTTAATTCATCACCATTACATCATTTAAATTCTCAACTCAAGTTGCAATTCCTTCAACTTATCTCTCAATTAAATTTATTTAATTCCATGTAAATTCATTAATCATCAGCTTCTTTAGTTAATTATCACCTTCTAATTCAGTTATTCATCATCATTACAATCGTCTATTAATTTATTTCAATCAGTTTATTTATTCAATCTTTAATTCATCCATCTATTTAATTCATCGATTTATTTCAAAATTTAATTTATCAGCTTATTTAAATTTCAATCATCTGGTTATTTAGATTTTCATTATTTCATCTAGTCATTCTGATTTTTATTTCATTAGGTCAGATCGTTAATATGCTTAAATTTCAGATTATTATTTCGTTAATTATTATTTTCAGAAAATCTTGTATTATCAACTTCATTTATTTGTTTAATTTCCTAACAAATTGTTTAATAAGGTTTATAGAACGTTGTCTTACAGTTTTATCACTCCCAAGTTATATCTCGTATTTAATTTATCATGCCAAAAAATATTATTGTCTCCACGACATCACGTTGGATCTAACTATCCACAACGACATTACATTTCTTCAATACTTCAAATATCACATTTGAATACATTAATTATTCCACAAAACTCCATAAATATTCAGCACATACAGCATGAATCTCAACAATTACGCTAGACTGGGTACGACGACCTCATGTCTGCTTCAAAATACATTATCAACGTTGCAACTATCACATGGCAACTTCCACAAAATGCCTACCACAAACTTCACTTAACCATGTTGCATGATCTACAAAAATATATAACTGGCTTCAAATTATCAACGCACACAATCTCCAATAACTGTAATTACTCTGATCACATCTAGACAACTTCTTAAACAATTGAAAAAATATTACTTCAGTAATTTAAGATCTGCTTTCAAATAGCATAAATTCTCTTACAATTCTTATAATTCACATCGCAGAAAAACACCAATGTGCTATAATCTCTCATATCAAAATCTGCAATACTGATCTGCCTTGAAGTAAATCTTGACCATTAATGATTAATCTTATATGATTCAATTACTTTAAATCCTTCTCAAAAGGTATCAAACACATTTATAAAAATCATCAAAAGCATCAGCTGTAACAGCTGTTAAACTGAAATTACTCTCAAAAGAGTATGGCAACAAAATATTGGATTGGCAAACAAGAATTACTAAATGCAATCCTGTTGACATTTATCGTTACTTTATTTAACAAAATTTCGACTGATATGTGACTAGTAGTTCCTTGTTTGATTCACTTACATCTCGTGTACACTCGGATGATAAAAATGAGTCCCTCAATGGCGAGTAAGATGTGTAACCACCGTACAGTCGTATAAATACGAAAGACCTCGCCCCGTCGACTTGGATGATATTTCCCTGAACGATGGGTAAGATGAGTAGCCACCATACAATCGTATAAATACGAAGGACCCCATCTCGTAGGCTATATGAGTGAATGTACCAGATAGGAATCAACAAGTTTCTAGTTGTCATATAAAAGCGATGTTCATTCACTAAAGTGAATAACTTCTTAATATCTCCAAACAATCCAATGGAAAAAAATCCCTACTGATGAATAATACACACTCGCTAGTATGCAATGAACTGACGAAGTAATTTTAGATAATCAATTGCAGATCACGAGTTCGAAATACTCGTTACACAAAAAAAAACTATTCATGAAAAATATTCTAGCTGGAAAAATGTCTAAAAGACCAAACATCTGCTTAATAAAGCCAAACAATGGTGAGAATTTCGTATAATGATGCCTGCCATATCATATGGTCACTCCATATTCTAGCAAATTCGAAGTATATAAATTCAAACCATGTCTTAATAATCATATCACTCCTATTAGAAAAATATACATGTGTGCCCAGTATTCATGAAAATAATCGCATTAGGTAGTTATGACTCTTACAGTACCTTTCATAATCAGCTGTAATAAAATTTCCAAGATCGTCGATTTTCCCTACATAAAGAATTTCTCGAAAGATCGGCGTGAATATCATTCCATCCATGAAATGACGATTGCCTTCGAAATCCCAAGTGAATCAGCCGGTGGACTCCTCTCGTCAGGAATCGAATCCATCGCTCTGCGGTGCCATCTTGTCTCTATCAGTGTCTACTCGGACATGTTGAACTTCGGATTACCCATAGCGGATATTGTCCAACTCCTTCTCGAAAATGTTCATGGAAACAGCGGACCCCCTACTCCTCTTCTAAGATACGCCACTGTTCCGTTAAATGTTCAGTTTGAGTATTGCAAGTTCAATCTCAAATGACTGCTAAGTCCCACATTTGTAAAATAAAATTTTACTTGAGAGTGTTCAAGATTACGAAACACCCTGTAGTTGTCTGTAATTGATAATTCATGAAACTGCATAAGAAATAAATCTTATTAATGCACGATCTAATGTTCATCAGTGCCTATGCTAACAACATTCCGTTTACTTGGAATAGTTAAAGCAGCTTCGAATGCGTTATAGAACAGCATAGTCATAAAGTTATTCATAAAAGCTATGTTCAAACTGCGTCGAAATGTCGCTTGAAATAAAGCCTTCAACTACTTGCAGTGCGGTTCTGACATATCCCGGCCGTCTGTAATCGCTTCCTCGGCCAGCCCGCCTGGATCAATGACCCGCCTGGCCTTCGCTGCTCGGCGATGCAGGAACTGTCGCCTACACTTTTGCCGTGACAGTTTCTGTATGCTGCGCGACCTTCACGGTGCGTCTCGCTTGCGCTATAGAGCTGCTCCTACCTGCTCGTCTGACTGAGCTCAACTGAATTTGCTGACACTGTCTTCTTGCTTATGTGCTCGGCGCAGGCACGTGGTGTAGTCCCCCACCACTGTGCTCTCGCGTCACGGTCATAGTCTCGAACCCAGATCATCTCGGCTATTCCGTTATAAAATAACTTAAGGGTTATCTGACTTCCATAAAATTATTTCCACATATAATGCATGTTATATATCCTCTTCTAAGATGTTTAATTACTATAATTCCTTATATATCTCAATAAAGCTTCGCATCTCTATCCATAATTCTATCTTCTCACTGATTTCAATGCCTCCTTGATTCTAGACCTCCTACGTCATCTTGGCATTCTTCTTGACGCGATCGGTGCGCTATCTTTTCCTAATTCTTTCCAAAACCTCAACTACAGCTTAATGTCTGCTGGCGTAGCCGATAGCCTAAACTAGGTATCGGGTACATCACTCCCGTACATCTCCTTTTTTTTTATCAGGATTGAGAAAAAAATACACTCTCAGGCATTCTATATATTATACATGTACACGATAGCTCTACAATTCCCTTACTCAGCACGATGGTTCTTTCTGACTCTCAATAATGATGATTTCCAATGATTAGCATCTTGATTCCGAATTATTCTGACGTTTATTTCTTCCTTCGCCACTCGTGCTTGCTCGGTTGACATCTCTCACTGTCTCTTCGAGTGGTGCACTAGGCTGTCTATCTTCTTGCCTTGACCTCTCATGTCCACGATTATCTCTTCTATCGTCAGGATCGTTTCTTCGGCTATCCTGCCTTTCGTTCCCATTATACTGTTGACCTTGGCTCCAGTTATTTCTGCCCCGATATCTATTGTTATATCGATTCCTGTCTTGATATCTGGAATTCTGGTTATAATTCCTATATCGGCTATCTCTCGCTTCTTGATCGTATGGCCTCTCATATGGTCCTCTATATCGATCATTTCCTCGAGCGTTACGGATGTTTCCTCGATTCCCTTCGTTCCGTCGGTTTTCCCAGGAATCCCTTCTGTCCGTTTGAGCTGCATTGTCTACGACTACCGCATTCACTTCTTGCATGTTTCTGTTGTCGTTTCTGGTGTTTCTAGGCGTAACCTGTGCGCTTGTATAGTCCAATCGCCGTAAAATGTCGTCTTAGTGCTCCAGTGTATTGGCTCCCGACGCTATCAGTGATCGCTGTACCTCAATCGGTAACTGTCTCGCTATAGCTTGCAAAAGCTCTTCTTCTGGCAATGGAGGAATAAGGAACTGTAATTTAGCCAGCTGTGACGTAAAATAGTTGGCATAATGCGTCGGATGTGACGTAGAATAGCGCTTTGAATACATTTCCGCTCTTACGTTAAGTTGATCCTCGGCACTCCTAAATCTCCTCAAGAAAGCTATGGCAAATTGCTCCATGTTCGCAAAATTGCTTCTGAACGCTCTAAACCACGTAAGCGCAGATCCATCTAAGGCGCGTTCGACTATCCTTAGCTCTCTTTCTTTGGCTACCCTGTGTTCTGCCATGTAGTCTCGAATATCTCGCAGAAATTCGACTGGTGTGACTCCTGTATTTCCCGAAAACTTTCTCGGCTTGTCGTCCAGATTCCTAATAATGGTAAATGGACCTGAGTATCGTTCGCTTGGACCCAACGTACTCCTATTCGAACTTGGATTATCCTGAGGGGTTGAACTAGCCCTTTCGAATGTCACATTCGGTTGCATTTGACGGTCGTCTCCCATGCTTGCTTCTTGATTCGTCATACTGCGGTCTATCGCTGTCTGATTTATCAATGTTTCCCCTGATGTGATATTCTGACTGGTGAAACTGTTAAACATGGATTCTAGTTTAGTTATCCTGTCTTCTGCTAATCTCTTGACCTGAGTCTTCAATTCATCTAACGATGTAACATCCTGCGTTTTGTTACTCTCGTCTAAGTCGTTTCTTAACTTGTCAATTTTTCCTTCGCACGTGTTCTTTACTGAAGCGACTTGTTCTTTTAACAGAACAACATCTGTTCTAAATAGAGTTGAATCTATCTTCATTGCTTCCTTGTTTTCCGTAAACCTCGCTTCTAAGTTTGCCATACCTGCGATTAATTTTTCATCTAACCCTTCACGTTTCTCTTTTGCTTCGGCATCGACCTCACTATACCGTTCTTCCACGATTGCACCGACTCTATTTTTGAACAAAGCTAAGTTTTCATTAACTTTTTGCTCTATATCGTCGTCTATCTTCCTAATATCTTTCTGCAATTGATTTTCTAATGATTTTAAATTAGAATTGACCTCTCCTAAGACTTCCTCTTTAATGGTCCCAATTACTGTCTTTAAATCTTTAATCTCGTTACCTAGATTCGTTTCTAGACCTTTAATCTTAGTCTCGAAAGATACTTCGGTAGACCAATCTTGAATTTTGCCTACATCTGCCACTAAACCATCGATGTCGAATCTCAACTTCGATACATCTGATTTAATGTCTTTCTGTATGGACATAACGTCTGTTCTTAAAGTAAAAATATTTTCTTCTCCTCTACTTTCTAATTCAATAATATTTTTTCTTAATATTTGAACATTTTCCTCTCCTTTCATGTTTACTGCAATTATGTCTAATTGTAAAGTCTTCAGCATCTCATTATTCTTTAAAGTTAAACTATTCTCTAATCTAGTTAACTTATTTTCTAATTCAGTGTTAGTTTCTTCACTACGAGACTGTAATTTCTCTTCCAATGATTTGAAATTATCTTTCAAGTTAGCTTCACTAGCTTTTAAATGACTTTCAGTATTTGACTGTAATCTTTCTTCTAATGACTTAAAATTGTCCTTCAAGTTAGCTTCACTATTTGACTGTAGCCTAGTCTCTAATGACTTTAAACTGTCGTTCAGATTGCCTTCGTTACTAGCCTGTAATGACTTTAAATTTTCTTCAGTACTAGTCTGCAATAATTTTAAATTTTCTTCATTACTAGTTTGTAATGCTTGTACATTCTCTTTACATTTAGCTTCTAATCTAGCTTCTGAATTATTAATTTGTTCTTTAACTTCCGTTTCCATCTTAGAAATAGTTTCTGCAATACCAGACATACCCGTCTGTAACTCTCCTAACACCTTCGCTAAATCTTCCGGCAACATAATTATATTTTCAATATAGGTTTTATATAGAGACGTTAGACAACAACACATCACAATGTCTCAATTCCTGCATTCACTTGGGTATAGGAAAAAAATGTCTTATAACTAACATGATATTACTAATACGATTAACATGAACACTGGATTGGGCACACAAGTACATTGTCTGACTAAGTTTAATAAATTTTGTAACACACTTAAATGAACTTGAGATCAATCTCTCAGTAATCTAAATCTGATGTGATTCCATAGAATAAACAAAATCGAAAAGCCCCACTAGTTGGATAAAGCCAATTCTCCCTCTCTCTCTGTACCCGTTCGTCCTGGGGATGCGATGACCCATCTGCTATAACATCGCATTCCTGGAGTTCCAGGACAGAGCGGAGTTAAATGAACCTCTAGTCAAATAAGGAATGTGTCGGAAATTCAGCTGAGTTCTCGAAAAAGCAGTGGGTATCACGAGACAAAGTATCTCTAGGGTCGTTACGGGCTTAAGTTTAATAAAAAAAATAATGCAAATATAAATGGGCGCCATCAACTGAATTCCTAGCAAACCACTTCCTTTCCGGATAAGCCTTACTCAAGACAAGGAAAGAAAAAGGAAAATCACACCATCATCAGATCACAACTAAGATAAAAACAAATTTATTTTACTTTGATAGTCAGACAGACATTTTAAATATAACTCCTACCTAAGAGTATGGTCGAATGCCAAAGTTAAATTGTCATTGTCCAAAAATCGAACCATCTCCTTTCTATTCCAAAATTATTTTTATCCACATAACAAGAAAATTTTTATAAAGTTCTCTTGGGTTCTCAGGATCACTGTAGCACTATGTCTTTCGTCACTGACATTTGTGAAACCTGAGACCTAATTTCTCTTTAATTTAACATCAATGTGGATTAATTAAAGTTATTGATCTGTCTAAACATACACATATAATAATCACACATATTAAATATCACGTAAATTATGGTTTGCATGGCATAATTTGAATGTTGAGCATGTTAATCAACTGCTCCTGAACATCGAATAATTAATTTACACTATTTACATCATCATTAACAATCACTTATCTGTGAATTACAGAAAATTCAATTCTCATTGGTCATCATTATCGTCATCATCAAAATTAAACATTTCTCACATTAATTCTCACTTCAAAATTCTACATATCCCTGTCAGAATCGTTAATTCATCACCATTACATCATTTAAATTCTCAACTCAAGTTGCAATTCCTTCAAATTATATCTCAATTAAATTTATTTAATTCCATGTAAATTCATTAATCATCCGCTTCTTTAATTAATTATCACCTTCTAATTCAGTTATTCATCATCATTACAATCGTCTATTAATTTATTTAAATCAGTTTATTTATCCGATCTTTAATTCATCCATTTATTTAATTCATCGATTTATTCAAAATTTAATTTATCAAATTATTTAAATTTCAATCATCTAGTTATTTAGTTTTTCATTATTTCATCTAGTCATTCTGATTTTTATTTCATTAGGTCAGATCGTTAATATGCTTAAATCTCAGATTATTATTTCGTTAATTATTATTTCAGAAAATCTTGTATTATCAACTTCATTTATTTGTTTATTTTCCTAACAAATTGTTTAATAAGGTTTATAGAACGTTGTCTTACAGTTTTATTACTTCCAAGTTATATCTCGTATTTAATTTATCATGCCAAAAAATATTATTGCCTCCACGACATCACGTTGGATCAAACTATCCACAACGACATTACATTTCTTCAATACTTCAAATATCACATTTGAATACAACAATTACTCCACAAAACTCCATAAATATTCAGCACATACAGCATGAATCTCAACAAATACGCTAGACTGGGTACGACGACCTCATGTCTGCCTCAAAATACATTATCAACGTTGCAACTATCACATGGCAACTTCCACAAAATGCCTATCACAAACTCCACCTAACCATGTTGCATGATCTACAAAAAATATATAACTGGCTTCAAATTATCAACGCACACAATCTCCAATAACTGTAATTACTCTGATCACATCTAGACAACTTCTTAAACAATTGAAAAAATATTACTTCAGTAATTTAAGATCTGCTTTCAAATAGCATAAATTCTTTCACAATTTTTCATAACTCACATCGCAGAAAAACACCAATGTGCTATAATCTCTCATATCAAAATCTGCAATACTGATCTGCCTTGAAGTAAATCTTGACCATTAATGATTAATCTTACAAGATTCAATTACTTTAAATCCTTCTCAAAGGTATCAAACACAATTATAAAAAATCATCAAAGCATCAGCTGTAACAGCTGTTAAACTGAAATTACTCTCAAAAGAGTATAGCAACAAAATATTGGATTGGCAAACAAGAATTACTAAATGCAATCCTGTTGACATTTATCGTTACTTTATTTAACAAAATTTCGACTGATATGTGACTAGTAGTTCCTTGTTTGATTCACTTACATCTCGTGTACACTCGGATGATAAAAATGAGTCCCTCAATGGCGAGTAAGATGTGTAACCACCGTACAGTCGTATAAATACGAAAGACCTCGCCCCGTCGACTTGGATGATAGTTCCCTGAACGATGGGTAAGATGAGTAGCCACCATACAATCGTATAAATACGAAATACCCCATCTCGTAGTCTATATGAGTGAATGTACCAGATAGGAATCAACAAGTTTCTAGTTGTCATATAAAAGCGATGTTCATTCACTAAAGTGAATAACTTCTTAATATCTCCAAACAATCCAATGGAAAAAATCCCTACTGATGAATAATACACACTCGCTAGTATGCAATGAACTGACGAAGTAATTTTAGATAATCAATTGCAGATCACGAGTTCGAAATACTCGTTACACAAAAAAAAACTATTCATGAAAAATATTCTAGCTGGAAAAATGTCTAAAAGACCAAACATCTGCTTAATAAAGCCAAACAATGGTGAGAATTTCGTATAATGATGCCTGCCATGTCATATGGTCACTCCATATTCTAGCAAATTCGAAGTATATAAATTCAAACCATGTCTTAATAATCATATCACTCCTATTAGAAAAATATACATGTGTGCCCAGTATTCATGAAAATAATCGCATTAGGTAGTTATGACTCTTACAGTACCTTTCATAATCAGCTGTAATAAAATTTCCAAGATCGTCGATTTTCCCTACATAAAGAATTTCTCGAAAGATCGGCGTGAATATCATTCCATCCATGAAATGACGATTGCCTTCGAAATCCCAAGTGAATCAGCCGGTGGACTCCTCTCGTCAGGAATCGAATCCATCGCTCTGCGGTGCCATCTTGTCTCTATCAGTGTCTACTCGGACATGTTGAACTTCGGATTACCCATAGCGGATATTGTCCAACTCCTTCTCGAAAATGTTCATGGAAACAGCGGACCCCCTACTCCTCTTCTAAGATACGCCACTGTTCCGTTAAATGTTCAGTTTGAGTATTGCAAGTTCAATCTCAAATGACTGCTAAGTCCCACATTTGTAAAATAAAATTTTACTTGAGAGTGTTCAAGATTACGAAACACCCTGTAGTTGTCTGTAATTGATAATTCATGAAACTGCATAAGAAATAAATCTTATTAATGCACGATCTAATGTTCATCAGTGCCTATGCTAACAACATTCCGTTTACTTGGAATAGTTAAAGCAGCTTCGAATGCGTTATAGAACAGCATAGTCATAAAGTTATTCATAAAAGCTATGTTCAAACTGCGTCGAAATGTCGCTTGAAATAAAGCCTTCAACTACTTGCAGTGCGGTTCTGACATATCCCGGCCGTCTGTAATCGCTTCCTCGGCCAGCCCGCCTGGATCAATGACCCGCCTGGCCTTCGCTGCTCGGCGATGCAGGAACTGTCGCCTACACTTTTGCCGTGACAGTTTCTGTATGCTGCGCGACCTTCACGGTGCGTCTCGCTTGCGCTATAGAGCTGCTCCTACCTGCTCGTCTGACTGAGCTCAACTGAATTTGCTGACACTGTCTTCTTGCTTATGTGCTCGGCGCAGGCACGTGGTGTAGTCCCCCACCACTGTGCTCTCGCGTCACGGTCATAGTCTCGAACCCAGATCATCTCGGCTATTCCGTTATAAAATAACTTAAGGGTTATCTGACTTCCATAAAATTATTTCCACATATAATGCATGTTATATATCCTCTTCTAAGATGTTTAATTACTATAATTCCTTATATATCTCAATAAAGCTTCACATCTCTATCCATAATTCTATCTTCTCACTGATTTCAATGCCTCCTTGATTCTAGACCTCCTACGTCATCTTGGCATTCTTCTTGACGCGATCGGTGCGCTATCTTTTCCTAATTCTTTCCAAAACCTCAACTACAGCTTAATGTCTGCTGGCGTAGCCGATAGCCTTCACGTTCCCGAACAGGTGATGATCACTTGGTGCCAAGTCGGGAGAGTATGGTGGAGGCGGCAGCACCTTGAATCCCATTTGATCAATGGCAGCGGTGGTCTCTCGGCTAGTGTGGGGACGGAAATTGTCATGTTGCAGAAGCACTCCTTTAGCCCATTTTCCTGGCAGCTTAGTTTGAATGGCACGACGTAAGCGCTTAAGGTTTGCCACATATGCTGCACTGTTAATCGTGGCCCCTAATTCCAGCCAGTCAATGAGGATGATACCCCCTTTGTGTCCCAGAACACCGTCGCCATTCGCTTGCCAACTGATGGCATTGTTCGACATTTCTTTGGCGGTGGACTGTCCCTATGCTTGGTCGCCGTTTTGCAGATTTTGCAGAACTGGACACAGCTGTCAAGGCATGGGTATACAGCACTACAAAAGAATGGTTTCAGGAAGGTCTGGAGAGACTGACACATCGATGGCAAAAGTGCATAAAGTTACAAGGAGATTATTTTGAGAAGGTGGACGTAACAACTGATGTGTGATGTAAGTTACTTCATTTGGGTAAAGAATAATAACGTGTAAAACAATATAGTACGCCTTTCGTATAATTTGTGTATTCACCACATTGACAAGATAACTACATTATAATAGGCCGCCAGTTTAAATAGGGACGGTTATATTAGAATCATAAATAACAAAATAGTGTTTGTATTGATGGTGGGTAAAATGTGAGGTTACCTTGTCTGTGATGTGGACTACATGATACATGATGCCTTTTATTGGCATATGAGAATGCTCTTCCTGCTCTGTATGAATTTGATATCCTATTTCGACCAGTCTTTGTCATATTGTAACATTATAATTTAATAATTGTAAATTTACAGGTTAAACAATGAGTAGGAAATGTGAGGAAATTCATAAAATGTGTACAGTCTTTCTGAATGTTGTAAACGGTGTATATTTGTAACGAATTAATTAATACTAATATTTTGTTTTATTGTCGTGTGGCCTCCTGAGAGACCGAGAGCAGGTCTTTCTAATCGACGCCCGTGGGCGACCTGAGCGTCGGGATGAGAGATGGAATGGATGAAGATGAATGAAACGGGGTAAGGAAGTGGAAGGAAGCGGCCGTGGCCTGTCAGAATTTACCGTCCCAGCATTTGCCAAGTGATGAAAATGGGAAACCACGGAAAACCATTTCAAGGATGGCCGACGGTGGGGCTCGACCCCACGTGTCCACCGAGTCAGCAGAGAGCTTGGCCCCATGACCTCATGCTGCGCTTTAGCGAGCGTAGCCACTGCTGTCGGTAATAATAATAATAATAATAAACATTTTCCTCGCTCTATTTCAGTCGGAATTTCCTGTTACTTGCGCATTTTCTGTAGCCACAGTTCTCTGATATAAAGTTTAAAGTATGAAATTAAAAAATCTTCTCTCCAGTGTTCGTGATTTCATAGGGCCAATTCAAACTTCGGTACAGGGCCACTTGAAAGCTTTCAATGATAGTACACAACGAAACATGCTTGTTGGGGCCGCAAACATTACATCTTCCAGGCTCCGCGTGATTCTAGAACTGTAATGGTACGAACCTTCAGTCTCCTGAAAGCCCATTAAGCTCGCGCCGTGAAGAGGCCACCCGCAGAACTGATAAGGACATATTGGTTGCCTAGAGCGAAATGAGAGGAGGGCTCGAGCCTGCTCTTGTCTAGTTTGAGCTATGCATGGTCTGACTGTCTCCACAGGGAGCCTATGCGTGACCAAACCGGAGTCTTGGCAGAGAAACGAACCCATTTGGATAATTAGCAGAAAAAATAGCCCAGATAATATCTTAAGTGTATGCTTCAAAAGAAAATGGAGTCGTACAGCTGGATGTAATTTTCATACTATTGTTTGTTAAATTAATGTCCACATAACAAAACCCAATTCATTTACTAAACTATTGTACCATTGCTGGTGTTGTCCAAAATTGCAATACTGTACAATATCGATTCATAAAAAGAAATTTCAGTGAGTTTTTTTTCCTTCTTATCATTAATTATTTCCTGAGAAACTTGCCATTAGAGAGCTTGAGCTGAAAATTGAAAATTGATATCATAGCAGGTTTCTCGTAAATCGGTTCGGTAGTAATTGGTTTAATACAAGTAGGCCTACCGTCGCGTGTGGAGTGTCGTTTGGGGAGGAAAGTGGGAATGTAAGGACGATGAATTGGAAAGTAGCGGCTGTGGCTGAAGGAGAACATTTTCAGCATCTTCTGCGAAAAGGTAAGTTCTTTAATCTTGATTTGCTGGTGAATTTGCCATTAATTAATGTACTCTGTTACGGTTTCTACCTCCGTGCAAACTGCGGCCCGAATTCGGTTGGCTGGCGGAAAGCATGCGCATGCCTGTTAGCTGGTTGCTGGCCCCACTCCAGCAAACAATCACCCTGTATTAACGGAGATATTTGAGATTTCAGTTTCCAAACATTCACCCCCTCTCCATGAGGCGCTTATATTAAATAATGTTTAGTCTGGTTCATTTTTTTTATGCCTTCTACTAGCATACGAATGTTCATGTGATTTTCTCCCGTAGTTTTGACGCAAATCCATAACAAACAGTCAAACAGATAAAATTCAAATTTGGTCATTATTCACTTCATCCGGGTTAAATACAAAGTTTTAGCCAAAATTTCCAATTGTTCAGACAGAAAGCTTACTTTATTTATAGAGATTAGTAACATGTTTCAACAAATTCTAACTTTAATCCATACAGAGCCAACACATCCACTCTGCTCGGAAGTTTTCACGTGAATGTTTTCCCTGGCCTTGGGCTACGCTGGCCAAACTGTTAGAGATATAACACTTCTATATCAATACTGAACCCTTATTGATCTTCGATAAATAAGTATTCATATTTATTATTATTATTACTACGGCCCAGGCAGCACATAAGGAAGTCGACTTGGATATTAGGGAGGCCAGCATTTCGTAATGATTGCAACAGAAGCTGAGTTGGTAGCTATTCCTGGGGGACGGCCAGAATTAGTCGAGTTCAAGGCCAAATTGTGCAACTACTGTACCAAAATTGGAGACATAAAGGAAGAATAACGAGGTCCTCTCAACGAACATACGATTGAATCAGCCAATCGCAAGAGACCAAGCCGTGACCACGAGGTGGACGGCGTCAGTAGTAAAAAGCGCGCGGAAGTGTATATCTAAGGAACCGCCGAACGGATTAATCTCCGCTCGAGTAATTTGAGACGTTGGATTTATTTGGAGAAGAATGACACTAGCCCCATCTTTGTGAGACAAAAACTCTGGAAGTTTTTATCCGACTCTGCCCCACTCCTCCGCCCTTGTCAGTTTCTCATAAATAGTCTGGCCTGACGCCAATCTGAGTACAATTCTTGTGGAGCCTTCAGAGGCATACTCCACGCCAGTTTGAAGTGTGGTTTTGACGCTCGAATTAATCTAAGTACAATTCTTGTGGAGCCTTCAGAGGCATACTCCACGCCAGTTTGAAGTGTGATTTTGACGCTCGAATTAATCTAAGTAATTAACGTGTGGAGCCTTCAGAGACATACTCCACGCCAGTTTGAAGTGTGATTTTGACGCTCGAATTTATCTAAGTCTTATTGTGTGGAGCCTTCAGAGGTATACTCCACGCCAGTTTGAAGTGTGATTTTGACGCTCGAATTTATCTAAGTCTTATTGTGTGGAGCCTTCAGAGGTATACTCCACGCCAGTTCAAAAATGTGATTTTTACGCTCTAAAGTCAGTGAAGCTAATTTATTTTCTGAGCTCTGGGAAGCTAAAGTCGCAGCGTTTGCAGTATCGAATTTTAAAAGCTATTATACATTTTGTTCTAAAATCAACTAAGTTGTGTGATCTAAATATTTCACGCCAGCGCGTGATAAACTGTAACATTCTTTTAAAGACGACGAGTTCAACTTTAAGGGGGAAGTATCGTATCACCCTAATTAGCGCTTACCAGAACCGAAGTCCACAAGACGGGACGGAAATACCGGACGAGATAGCGACTGCGAGTGCAGCCAGGATTTTGAACTTGTTAACGAGCCAGTGGCGCGGACTCGAGATGTATATTTTATGTATAAATTGTGTGTATTGTATGTGTTTTTATAGTGCGTATGTGCGATATAATTAGGGCCAGTCTTCGCTATTAATCGCAGTAGGACAATTGTGGGTGAACTGAGTAGCCTGCAAGCGATTATAGATAGGCAAATATTTAACATTGAACTTTTCTGCCAAGGAGTCGAGACCAAGATGATCAGCACGTGGTTTGAAGTTGGGATGAGCTTCAAGAAATCAACGCAGACGACTACTATGGAGTGCTAAATTGTCCATAGGGCAATGGGTTGAGGAGGATGTCCTTAGTCCTACATGCAGAAGCGGTGATGTACTAAAATTGGATTATTTCAATTATGTAGTTAGATTTGGCCGGGGAACTTTGTAAATAGTCTTGTTTTTCTTTCTTGTTTTATAGCTGTTTTTCTTGTACCGACACTATATGTTTAAATGTCCGTTGGCGCGTGGCCAAAGTGTTTGTTGATATTTTGATTTTTTTTCTTGAGTCATGTGTAATGTACGCGGCGTGCGTGCGTGATTTTTATCCTTGCAATTGCGGAACCCGTTACATTCGATAAATGGTGCTTTATTAACGTTAATATTTGAAATAGGAATGGGAGGAAATGATTGTAAAACATTTTGCTGAACAGGTTATTATTCATGTTAGGGTAGCCGAGTGCACCAACTTAAAAGTAATTGTAGAACACCTTCGTTCTAAATTTGATAGATTTTTCTTGAGTCCTTTTCAGGTGACTAGTCACGGCATAGAACGATGGCGCCAGCATGTGGATATTATTTGTGCCTTTATTTCAGGGTCTGTCACAACCCATACGTGTGATTAAGTGTGTGTTGATGTGTCTTGTGTGTGTTGATTCTACGTGAGGAGGGGGTAGTTGTCCTACCGCCCTTATATATATTTTTGCTGCTGTTGTATTTTAGATGGAAAGACAGAGTGCTCTTGGGAGATTGCTGATTCTTGTCCATATGTTTTTCTGACACACACGTATTATTGTGCTTTGGGGCACATTTCTTCGAGGTTCGACCCCATGTCCAGGGAGGTCGAGGTTATTGACACGTGGGTTGACAGACATGCAGAGTTCCACAAACCGCCCGTTTTGCCTGTGACTTATTTTGATAGGCAGTCCTTTTTGTCCGACTGAACCCTGTAAGCTTTCATGTAGCAAACCTGTTCATTGTGATGGCTAATTTTAAGCCATAATTAATTGGGGAGTTCGCCATGTGTGTAACGGATTGTTGTACCTTGTATGGATAAGAATTTGTGATTAACGTAAATGTTGGCTGTTTGCCTATTGCTTTGTTGATGACTCGATTTCATGTAATTTTGTTTGTCACACCCGTGTGGTGTAGTGGTAGAGTATTTGTAAATTTTGACAGCGGTCATTTGAGTACTTTTCTATTGGTCACGTGTTAATGTACTTGTGTTGATTTGTATGAGAAGTCCTAAGTTTTTAGGCAGTAAATGTTGCTACGGCAATTCAAGTCCAATTTCACACGGAAATTTTGTGTTTGTTTATAGTAGATTTAGGAAGTGTCGGTTTAATTTAAGTATTGTAGTTGTGTTCCCTTGTGTCGGTCTAGCTCTAGGAAATGCGGATTCGTTGTTTGAAGGGTCATTCTGGATGATAACGAATCACGCATTCAAAGTACACATCGTGATGCATGTAGAACGGCGTACGCACTTATATGGTCACTTTTGCATCTTTTATTTAAGGACACTTGGTCCAGGTAATTAATCTTTCCAGAGATATCGCCTAAGTTTTTTTGGCATTTTTATTAAGCGGGAGTCAGTTGGGAGTTTTTGTTGTTAATTGTTTATGTGTAAATATGGTGATTTGTTATTAAATTCAGTTGTTTTAACCCTGGCTTCACTCTTTCCTGCATGTTATTTTGTTATATGTTACCCTGCAAGTTAATGAAGCGCCCTGACAGCAACTTACGAATATGACCTGTTACGCCCCGAATCTGAGTCTCATATGCTTCTTTGCAAGGGTTCATAAAACAAAAATGGCGCCCAACGTGGGGATTGTTGTTGTTGTTGCTTCGCTGATCTCATATTTATTTCGTTGAGAAATGATGCCAGGTCAAGCGGACATGTAAATTCAGTAAATGGAGGCGATGTTGTACCGCCATGTGCATTAGTAAAATCACTGAGTTCCTAAAGTTAGAAATATTGAACAAGGTTAGAATTTGATTTGGTATTTGTTATAAACTTGTTCTGGCGCCCACATTAAAATTAGAAATTTGCATTATTAATGAACTCAGTCAAAGCAGGAAGATGTTGCCTTATATTTGACATTTAATTGACTTCGGTTAATTGGTGTTTCGTAAATTCTGTTGGTTAGGAATTTAAAAGCAGATCACTCGGGGTTATTTTGTTGTTTGGGAATAAATGGCATTGTATTCAGTAAATTTTGTTACTGAAATTTTCATTAAATTAGAGCCAGTAATATTTAAATGTGTGACATGTATGTGCGTATAGGGCTGAAACCTTAGCCCATAACCCTGTTTTTCTCTGAATATATTTTGTGTGTGATATGGCGATCGTTGATGAAATTAAGGCATTGTTAGAACAGATGTCGATCCAAATGTCCGCGAAAACGGAAGAACAATTAGAACAGATGTCGATCCAAATGTCCGTAAAAACGGAAGAACAATTAAAAGAACAATTAGAAGCTCAGCGTGAGCATAGTGAAAAACAATTACTTGATATGAGCGGTAACATTTCGGTCCAGTTAGAAGTCCAGAAATTAGACACTGACAAACAATTCAATGAACTAAACCACAAATTGTCACAACAGGCGGTAACACAAACCGAACAGTTAGGAAAAATCACGAATGATATTAATCAGAGCGTTCAAAAAGTAGAGAAACTGGCAGGCGAGGTTGCGGAAAACAACATCAAACAGTTAGGCGAAATGAAGAAATTGGAGGCGAAATTTGATAACAAATTAGTACAATTTGACGAGATGGTGGCAGATAAACTCAAGCAGATAGAGGCAGCATGTGTCAGTAACACCGCGGGAGTGAAGAAAACCCAAGAGAAACTACAGCAGCAAATTAATTCGGTAGATAACAACGTGCTGGAATTAATAAAGGAAATAGATAAAGTCGAAGTTAAGGCTGAAACCGAGCGGATACACTTGCGGGAAAATTTAGAGGAGCAATTAGGCAGAACACAAGAGATCATAAGAAAAGAGATGGAAGGCCAGCTAATAAACACACAAGAGGTCATAAGACAAGAAGTAGGGGAGCAGCTCGTCAAAACTCAGGATAATTTGGAAGAACAACTAGTAAAAACGCAGGAACGGATACGTGAAGAGCTAGAGAAAAATCAGGAGAGGAACGAGGAGAAAATAAATAGCTTAAAAAGTAGGATCCGGCGAGATTGGGACCAGCAGGCTCATGCGAATAAGGAAGACAGGCTGGCAGTTTTAAAGCGAATGCAGGCACTGGAGGAAAATATGAAGTCGAAATTACAGGAACATTCAGAATTAATCATAAAAAACGAGATTAGATCGTTAGAGAATGCGACATTATTTTCAAACGAAAATATTCCGGAAAAGCAAACAAGTATTGGAAGTCCGGCAGGTTCGAAGTTGGCTGAGGACACGAGTCGGGGTCAAAGTCCCAGACTAACGACTAATGCATTCCAGCAGTACAGGGGGGAGACTTCAACTCCGCAACCGAACTTGGCACCAGCCCAAGTCATCCAAGTCATTCGGGGTAATGATTTTAAGCCCGATAAGTTTAAAGAACATTCAGGAACCACTCCCAAAGCATTTCTACGGCAATTAACTGACTACTTTAATGACCAACACATCGGCCCGGAGAAACAATTAAGACTGGTGGAAAAATTTTTAGAAGGACCTAGCCTGACCTGGTTTTTAAGTTTCAAGTACACGTTTACAGACATGAATCAATTCCGCGAGGCGTTTTTGAAGAAGTTTTGGAGTCCTTCGTTACAACAGGGGTTAAGAATGGACCTGTACACGCGCAAATACCACAGTACACATCCAACCCGTTTTTCAGAATTCTTCAGTCAGCAATTGGTAAAATTCAGGGATTTTGATGACCCGCCTAGCGAGCCGAATATGGTTCTAACCATCGGAAAACAGCTCCCAATGCATATCCAACAATTATTAGTCGCAGGAAATATTCAGACCGCAGTCCAAGCCGAAGAATTACTCAGACACTTAGATGAGACGAGTATGGTAAGCCCACAGACAGGAAGAAGGATTTTGGAATGTGTCAACACGGCAGAGGTAGTTCAGGGACTCCAAAATAACCACGGCCAGGGGAACCAAAGTAAGACACAGTCCACAGGGACACAGTTCACGCCAAGAAGACAAGATTTTGACGGCCGAAACCAGTTCCATAACAACAATCAGAATTATCAGAATAACCGCGGGAGATATCATCAGAATAACCAAAATCAAAATAATCAGTGGACGTACCAGCGGGAATACACGAATTGGAGGGGAAACCAGAGACAAGGTAGACCTTACCAAAGAAATGGAGATGGTAGATGGAGTAACGGCAGGGACTATCGCCAAGAAAACAGAGGAGATTATAGGAATAACTGGGACGAACGATATATTGAATCCCGTAAATACTTGGATCAATTAAGTAATGAAGAAGCGGAGAAGGAGAAGTGGGGGCGTGCCATGGCGAACAGACAGAGCCCAGACAACCATCAAGGAGAGGGGGCAGAGAGTTTACTGAGGCAACAGGAGCGACAGAATGATAACCGGCGAAACACATCTAATGGGGCCCGGGATAAAAAAAAAACCAAATGAACTGAAAGGAGACAGGCTAAAAACGGAGATCGCCAGGGAGCAAGAAGAGATGATAGTGGCCAATATAGAAGAGTGGGTAGCATTCCCAGACGACTGCCTGGAGGAAGTGGTGAAGAACCGTGAAAATGTTATCAGACAGCTACCAATTATTTACGCGCATATTGGAGGTATGAGGGTGAGATGTTTGATTGATACAGGTAGCCAGGTGAGCTTAGTCACTGAAATTTTGATAAAAGAAATAGCAAGAAAACAGACTGTTCCTATTATGCCGGTACCGCTAATGAAAGTCAGAGGTGTCATTCCTGACAAAACTATGAATTGTAAACAGCAAGCATTTCTAGATCTGGAAATATTGAACCATACTTTTTCACAAACATTCATTGTTATTCCAAAGATGAACTACAATGTAATTTTAGGAGCCAACTTCATCTGCGATTTTCATGCTGTAATTGATTTACATAACAACACTGTAAGCTTCAAACAAGTAGAAGGATTGGATCATGTGGGTTTAAATATGGAAGAGAATCCGCTGGAGAGAGAGGCCAATACTTGGGTTGTTGAGGAATGCACTAATGAGGCCGGAGATAAGATCTTGAGGGGAGAGCAAGTTAACCAGACAGCAGTGCTAGAAATTGACAGCCGAGATATTTCGCAGGAACTTTGGGTGCATTTGGCGGAAGAAGAAATGGGCGGAACCAAATTCGAAATTCTACTTCAGGAGCGACTTAAGGAAGCCATCGTAGGGGAATCTGATAGAAGAAGATTGGAAGAAATTTTAAGATTACATAAAGGAGCCTTTGACACCGTACCTGGGAAAGTTTTAAATTTTCAATATGCGATGCAGGTAACAGATTGGACCCCATTTAAAAGTAAATTGTACCCGATCCCAGAGAAGCATTTTTCTCAGGTGAGGGATATTATTACTAACTTATTAGATTCTGGCATGATAAGGAAAGCTGCAACTCCTTATCTGAACGCAATATTGGCTGTGACCAAGCCAAACGGATCAATTAGGCTATGCCTAGACGCGCGAGTTTTAAATAGCAAACTGCTAGTTGAGCACGACCAAGCACCGAGGATCAAAGATGTTTTGAAAGGCTTCCGCGGGAAGAAGATATACTCAAGTGTTGATTTGACGAATAGTTTCCACCATCTTGAACTGGAAGAAAAATCCCAACTGTTGACGGGATTTTTATTCGATAATCAAAGTTATATCTGGTGTCGAATGCCCTTTGGCGTGAAAACTGCGGGATGTGCACTCATTAGAGCACTCGATAGAAATCTGACTGAGGAGGTCAAGAACTTCACCACGAGATATGTTGATGACATATTAATCGCTTCTGAGACAATGGAAGAACACTTGGTAAATTTAAATAAACTGCTGGACAACCTGAGAACCATGAACTTCAAGATCAACTTAAAAAAGTCACATTTTTGCCAGAGCGAAATTTTATATCTGGGACATATAATTGATGTCGAGGGCGTGCGGCCTAATCCAGCCAAGATTGATGCTATTAAGAAATTTCCCACACCTACCAAAGTCAAACATGTTAGAGCATTTTTGGGAGTGACAGGTTTCTTCAAAGAAAATTGCCCTGGTTACACAGAAACAGTAGCGCCTATGCAGGAGATGTTGAAGAAAGCGAATCGATGGTCGTGGAACGAGGAGTGCGACAGGTCTTTTAAAGCAACGAAGGATTTATTGGAAAACTGTGTGAAACTTGGATATCCGGATTTTGAGAAACAATTTATCATTCAAGCAGATGCTTCGTTAATTGGGATTGGTGCTATGCTGTACCAAGAGGACGCTGAAGAACCCAAGAAGAAATCCTATTTGGCATTTACGAGTCGTAAATTACGGAAACATGAGAGGAACTACACAGTTACGGAACTTGAGCTACTAGCAATTCTATATTCTCTCCAACAGTGGCGCAAGATGATCTATGGTTATTCCATCATTGTTAGAACCGACCACCATGCACTGACATTTTTATTTAAGACAACAATAGCAAGTGAGAGAGTTACGCGCTGGTCCATCTACATACAGCAGTTTGACATCATAATAGAGCATTGTCCTGGGAAATTGAACGTCATACCAGATGCCTTGAGTAGAAACCCTGAGGACGGAAACGAAGTAACAGCGGAAGTTCACAATATTACCTTGACACCTAAGGCTCGTGTGTTTTTGGCAAGATTGAAGGATATTCGGAAGGAGCAAGAAGCTGACCCATGGATGATGATGATGATAAAATTCTATAGGAAGGAGTTACAACCAAATTCACCGGAGTACCGGGAAGCCAGTGCTAAACAAGCGAGATTTCACTACTTGAATAACTTGTTACATAAGTACGTGGATGAGCATCATACTAAACTGCGGATCTTAGTTCCAGCATCACTACAGAGGGGATTAACTTGGCATGTTCACGAGAGCCTAGCACATATCGGCACGGATAAGACTGAAGCTACGATAGGGGAGACCTTTACTTGGCCCAAGATGAGATTCACCATTGTTGAAGTAATTAGAACGTGTGACGCTTGTCAGCGCACAAAGCCGAACAACTTTATTCTGAAACAACCTCCAAGACCACTATTACCGCAGAAACCATGCGAGATGCTCGCGATTGATTGCTTTGGTCCTTTAGTAAAAGGAAAGCGTGGATGCCGACACCTCTTGGTATGTGTCGATGTATTTTCGAAGATGGTCGTGCTATGTCCTATTCAGAAGACGACATCAAGACAAGTCCTTAGTCGAATTAAGAACAAAGTAATTCCGATGCTTGGGAAGCCGGAATCCATTCTATCAGATCACGGTACCTATTTCACAAGCAATGTTTTTAGGCAAGGTTTGGAGAGCCTAGGAATAAAACACATATTTTCAAGTATTCGTCATCCTTGTGGAAATCCGAGTGAAAGAACAATTCGCTGTGTCGCTAAATACTACAGAATAATGATTCCTAACGAACACAATAAATGGGTAGACAAAGTAGGGGAAATTGAGATGTGCATGAACACTACTAAGCACGAGTCGACGGGTCAAGTCCCACTGATTGTACACCACAACAGATTGCCGGAAAGAACTTGGGACAAGATCATTCCTTGCCCAAGGGATCCATTATTAGCGCATGATTTGCGAATCCAGCGAACGAGAGAGCACATGAGGAACCAAGCGGACCGAAGGCTGAGACGGTACCGAGGAAAGAAGTTTCACCGAGAGTTACAAGAACAAGAATTAGTGCTGGTTCGTAGACCACCAATCTCCGACCCTAAGAACAAAGTCTTCGCCAAGTTCTGTCCGAAATTCATTGGCCCGTTCCGGGTAATTAAGAATCTGGGTAACAATGCCTACAGATTAGAAGAAGTGAGCACTGGTGCAAAATCTGTTTTTAATAGTGCCAATTTGAAACCGTACTACAGAAGGGAACCATTTGATGATTAGGAAAGATGATATGTGCAGAATCTGTATTGCCAAAAATTTTTTTTTTTGAAAGCAAACACTCAAATCCACGGGGGGCGCGTGAGTACGCACTTTGTTTGTAAACAACGAGCAGCTGAGACGACGGGAGTGGCAACTACGTGAGGAGAAGGGGGAGACTTAGTGAAAATATGAATGACATTCCAGCGAGAAGGGAGCACACTAATTGAGTCAAAGGGGCATACACTCGAGCAGCTGAGTGAGATTTAAAGAGATGTGTTGTTACTACAGTGGATTTTGTTTTTGAAATCCAAACCAATAAATTGTTTCGAATTTCAAAACCTTGCTGAGGATAAATGAACCCTTATTGATCTTCGATAAATAAGTATTCATATTTATTATTATTATTACTACGGCCCAGGCAGCACATAAGGAAGTCGACTTGGATATTAGGGAGGCCAGCATTTCGTAATGATTGCAACAGAAGCTGAGTTGGTAGCTATTCCTGGGGGACGGCCAGAATTAGTCGAGTTCAAGGCCAAATTGTGCAACTACTGTACCAAAATTGGAGACATAAAGGAAGAATCACGAGGTCCTCTCAACGAACATACGATTGAATCAGCCAATCGCAAGAGACCAAGCCGTGACCACGAGGTGGACGGCGTCAGTAGTAAAAAGCGCGTGGAAGTGTATATCTAAGGAACCGCCGAACGGATTAATCTCCGCTCGAGTAATTTGAGACGTTGGATTTATTTGGAGAAGAATGACACTAGCCCCATCTTTGTGAGACAAAAACTCTGGAAGTTTTTATCCGACTCTGCCCCACTCCTCCGCCCTTGTCAGTTTCTCATAAATAGTCTGGCCTGACGCCAATCTGAGTACAATTCTTGTGGAGCCTTCAGAGGCATACTCCACGCCAGTTTGAAGTGTGATTTTGACGCTCGAATTAATCTAAGTACAATTCTTGTGGAGCCTTCAGAGGCATACTCCACGCCAGTTTGAAGTGTGATTTTGACGCTCGAATTAATCTAAGTAATTAACGTGTGGAGCCTTCAGAGACATACTCCACGCCAGTTTGAAGTGTGATTTTGACGCTCGAATTTATCTAAGTCTTATTGTGTGGAGCCTTCAGAGGTATACTCCACGCCAGTTTGAAGTGTGATTTTGACGCTCGAATTTATCTAAGTCTTATTGTGTGGAGCCTTCAGAGGTATACTCCACGCCAGTTCAAAAATGTGATTTTTACGCTCTAAAATCAGTGAAGCTAATTTATTTTCTGAGCTCTGGGAAGCTAAAGTCGCAGCGTTTGCAGTATCGAATTTTAAAAGCTATTATACATTTTGTTCTAAAATCAACTAAGTTGTGTGATCTAAATATTTCACGCCAGCGCGTGATAAACTGTAACATTCTTTTAAAGACGACGAGTTCAACTTTAAGGGGGAAGTATCGTATCACCCTAATTAGCGCTTACCAGAACCGAAGTCCACAAGACGGGACGGAAATACCGGACGAGATAGCGACTGCGAGTGCAGCCAGGATTTTGAACTTGTTAACGAGCCAGTGGCGCGGACTCGAGATGTATATTTTATGTATAAATTGTGTGTATTGTATGTGTTTTTATAGTGCGTATGTGCGATATAATTAGGGCCAGTCTTCGCTATTAATCGCAGTAGGACAATTGTGGGTGAACTGAGTAGCCTGCAAGCGATTATAGATAGGCAAATATTTAACATTGAACTTTTCTGCCAAGGAGTCGAGACCAAGATGATCAGCACGTGGTTTGAAGTTGGGATGAGCTTCAAGAAATCAACGCAGACGACTACTATGGAGTGCTAAATTGTCCATAGGGCAATGGGTTGAGGAGGATGTCCTTAGTCCTACATGCAGAAGCGGTGATGTACTAAAATTGGATTATTTCAATTATGTAGTTAGATTTGGCCGGGGAACTTTGTAAATAGTCTTGTTTTTCTTTCTTGTTTTATAGCTGTTTTTCTTGTACCGACACTATATGTTTAAATGTCCGTTGGCGCGTGGCCAAAGTGTTTGTTGATATTTTGATTTTTTTTCTTGAGTCATGTGTAATGTACGCGGCGTGCGTGCGTGATTTTTATCCTTGCAATTGCGGAACCCGTTACATTCGATAAATGGTGCTTTATTAACGTTAATATTTGAAATAGGAATGGGAGGAAATGATTGTAAAACATTTTGCTGAACAGGTTATTATTCATGTTAGGGTAGCCGAGTGCACCAACTTAAAAGTAATTGTAGAACACCTTCGTTCTAAATTTGATAGATTTTTCTTGAGTCCTTTTCAGGTGACTAGTCACGGCATAGAACGATGGCGCCAGCATGTGGATATTATTTGTGCCTTTATTTCAGGGTCTGTCACAACCCATACGTGTGATTAAGTGTGTGTTGATGTGTCTTGTGTGTGTTGATTCTACGTGAGGAGGGGGTAGTTGTCCTACCGCCCTTATATATATTTTTGCTGCTGTTGTATTTTAGATGGAAAGACAGAGTGCTCTTGGGAGACTGCTGATTCTTGTCCATATGTTTTTCTGACACACACGTATTATTGTGCTTTGGGGCACATTTCTTCGAGGTTCGACCCCATGTCCAGGGAGGTCGAGGTTATTGACACGTGGGTTGACAGACATGCAGAGTTCCACAAACCGCCCGTTTTGCCTGTGACTTATTTTGATAGGCAGTCCTTTTTGTCCGACTGAACCCTGTAAGCTTTCATGTAGCAAACCTGTTCATTGTGATGGCTAATTTTAAGCCATAATTAATTGGGGAGTTCGCCATGTGTGTAACGGATTGTTGTACCTTGTATGGATAAGAATTTGTGATTAACGTAAATGTTGGCTGTTTGCCTATTGCTTTGTTGATGACTCGATTTCATGTAATTTTGTTTGTCACACCCGTGTGGTGTAGTGGTAGAGTATTTGTAAATTTTGACAGCGGTCATTTGAGTACTTTTCTATTGGTCACGTGTTAATGTACTTGTGTTGATTTGTATGAGAAGTCCTAAGTTTTTAGGCAGTAAATGTTGCTACGGCAATTCAAGTCCAATTTCACACGGAAATTTTGTGTTTGTTTATAGTAGATTTAGGAAGTGTCGGTTTAATTTAAGTATTGTAGTTGTGTTCCCTTGTGTCGGTCTAGCTCTAGGAAATGCGGATTCGTTGTTTGAAGGGTCATTCTGGATGATAACGAATCACGCATTCAAAGTACACATCGTGATGCATGTAGAACGGCGTACGCACTTATATGGTCACTTTTGCATCTTTTATTTAAGGACACTTGGTCCAGGTAATTAATCTTTCCAGAGATATCGCCTAAGTTTTTTTGGCATTTTTATTAAGCGGGAGTCAGTTGGGAGTTTTTGTTGTTAATTGTTTATGTGTAAGGTGATTTGTTATTAAATTCAGTTGTTTTAACCCTGGCTTCACTCTTTCCTGCATGTTATTTTGTTATATGTTACCCTGCAAGTTAATGAAGCGCCCTGACAGCAACTTACGAATATGACCTGTTACGCCCCGAATCTGAGTCTCTCTAGGGCCGATAACCTAGATGTTAGGCCCCTTAAAACAACAATTATCATCATCATCAATCTGAGTCTCATATGCTTCTTTGCAAGGGTTCAATACTAATGTTCAGCATAAAACGTTCCACTAAAAATGTCCTCGACAGCATATTTCTATCTTTAATACATAGTCCACTCGTCGTTAACCCAGATGACTGGAGTTCGAATCCCAGTGACTGCGGGGTGAAATATCGACTGAAGAATCAGGTGGTGTTCGGAGGGTTTCCTTTTATGTCGGAACATTCTTCATTAAGGTGAAGTTGCTTGACACCCCTGTGTTGAGCCAAGGTTATTCACGAGACCTTCAGCTTCATCAAATAATACTCACGCTAATAAGGCTCAGCGTGACTCAGTAATCTTCATGATCAAGGCGACCTGGCGGCGGCGCCTCAATGTTCTCATGAACGCTGCATTGGCGACTCTATTACGATAAGTGGCCTCTTGTTGACTCAAAACGTATGGTTTATTATCGAAGTAGCAACGAAAACAAACAAAAAGGAGCTGTTGGCTCAACAATCAAGCTGCTTGCGACAGCTTAAATAGTACATTATGCAACGAGCCTATAATGCCATTAATTAAGACACGAGTATGTTTATATAACGAGGTTATAAACATACTCGTGTCTTAATTACCATTATAGGCGAGTTGCATACGACTGTTTATGTTCGACGATAATTATAACTTGTTTATGTTCGAACATAAATATTCATAAATATCTGTCAAGATTTCGCCAGTTCCATGTACTGAACAGAGCGCATGGGACGCAGAGAATGCCTTGTATTTGACCATGGCCTCCTCATGCCACACTATGACACTAGCCACGCAGTGAAATTTAAAACAGGAGGCCGTGGAAGTCAGCGCAGATGCAATACTATCCTTACCTAATTGGTCACACAGCTGTTTCTTGAGCTATGATTGGTGAGAGAAACTGTTTCATAATGAAAAATTGGGTTATAATGACCCTCATTATGATACAGTTTTCTGACATATAATATTTACATTTCGACATCGTCGAACATACTGTAAATCCCGTTTTTCAATTTTGTTTATATAACCCTACTTTTCTAGTTCATTATGGTGAAACAATTCTATAAATACCTGCATTAGTTTAGTAAATATGATTTTAAAAGCTAGGCAATGCATAGGCTACAAAGGAGTCACGGAACGAAAACAATATTAAAAAATCCAGTTTTTATTTTATTTTGAATTTTGATTCTGTGATCTTTTCCCTCTCCAATGGTAAATAAATTATGCTAATTCTCCTTTTGGAAGTATTTTTAATTAGGTATTTTTTAAGGTGATGGATAGGCTCCATGCTTCCGCAGGACAGGTAATTTAGACTGATGGAAACAGTATTTTTGATATATATGCCAAGTGAGTGATAAATTTAAGTAGATGAGGGAAATATATTGCTGTGGAATTTCTGTATTGAAAGCATTGTCATGGATTTAATTATTGACAGCCATTTGTTTGCTTTGTTTAAAATGGTTGATATGGCTACAGGTGTTCCTGTTTACACATAGGTTTAGCTGCTGAGCTTGAATGGTTTTGTAAATATTGTTCATATTGTACTACAATCTTCAGTTACTCTAGTGTTAATAAAGTAACAGAAAGGTCAACAATAAAAACAGCATTACAAATTGCAGTGTATAAATTTAAGGTTAGTTTATGGATTACGAGCAATTAGCAAAAGAAAGACTGCAAATATAATTTTGCGATAGGATCTGTTGTTGAGGATGTGTCACTGAAGTGCATAACGGAGGCTGTAGGGGAAGCTGATGTAGAGAACAACAGTGTGCGAGATTTGACAGTTGCCTTTTGTGGTTGTCGGTCCCTGACAACAACAACAAAAAAGAGATCATACCTCATTGAACGGTGTTGACTCAGCCACAAGTATAGATACAGGGAAGGTTTTTGATGCGGCTATAATGTCCAAACAGTGTATTTGTGCTGGAGTCGACAATGAACATCCAGGAAATTGTATGGGAAACAATTTTTGCAATGGCTAGGGATGAGCATTGGCTCTCAAACTCGGTAAGCCAAGCTGCGAATCGACTTGGAAAGATTGAGATATGCTGAAATAGTTGTTAAAACCTTGTATCATAAGGCCATAAAAGTCAAGAGAGCTAGTAAGAGAAGGCTAGAAGATGAAATAGAAGCGGACACAGATAATCTAAGCTATGGAGCAGGTCTAAACTAAAGCAGTGACTTTAAGGGCCATTTCCTGAAAGTTTTTTTTTAATACATAAGGAACATTTTCTCAGGTTGTGTGAGATACAAAGGATTCAAACTGTCAAGGTTCCTTTCTAATGTTGATGTACACATACTGATATAACTATTATTGTTATAGGACCGATATTAGGTATTTTATGAGAGTAAGAAGTGGTGAAGAATTGACAAAATTTGTAAGTTCCAAATAAAAGTTCAAAAAACAGAAAGTATTTCATATTACTCCAATCCTGTTATTTCAGTACCAAGCCAAGATATGTATGTACATGCTGTGCGATTTTCAAATTTATAGCTGTAATATGTTTGGAAAAGAGTGTACCTTTGTGAAGCATAATTTAACATTTTAAGCACTGGACGTTCCGTGTCCCCTTACGGAGTCAGATAACTTGTAACGTTTTCTTAAGGTGCCTCACAGTTGTGAGACCGAATGAAACGTATTTTAAAGTTGGTAATCTTAAAATGACGACCTTATAAGAATTATTTAAGACCTGATGTGTTAATTCAATTAATTCACTTACCAATAGTGATCGACCAAACTCTGGTCACCGGATACAAGATTACTAAATTATTCTCGTCAACTATAACTACAGCCATTTCCTGAACTACAGCTGTTTATTATTATTTATGTTGGGCGCGAAGGTCTCAACAGCAGGTTGACGACCTAATAAAATATGTAAATATACATCAGGTAGAGCAACTTAACGACTCCTTACCATCAGATCGTGGCATGACTCTGTCATTAACCCAGTTAGCATTTGCTTTGGGAATTGTGGTTGGCTTACAGCTATTTCTAACTACTAGAAATGAAAAGGTCTGCATTGAATAAAACATAGAATTTGATTATATAAAAAGAACAAGACAAATTGGCATTGATAGTCTACTAATAATTATGATATGGAAGGCGTTTACTGATTCAACGACTAGCACGCCAAAGAGTTAACTTGGGGGTGAGTCAGGCGCGGATCTAGAGTTTGGTTTTTGGGGGGGGGGGTGGGTCAGAGGATCAATCTAGAGTTTGGCTTGGGGGGGGGAGGACGGGCGGGGGGGAGGACGGGCGGGGGGGGGGGGAGGACGGGCGGGGGGGGGGTCAGAGAATCGAAATTGTTAAGAAAAATGGTATCACTAAAAACGCAATCACATAATAACCAAACGTACAAAACCAGACCAATTTTTTTGCAAGCTTCATGGATAGAAATTTGATGCGTTTAGCGCACCAAAAATATTCGTTCAAATTGCAACGGCGTGTTTTGCGACTTTTACATCGAGCTTCGAGAAAAGGATCAAGGTACGTTACAGTTTCGGCAAGTCGAGTTGGTACCGACAAAGGGAGAAAGTCATAGCTTAAATTGCCAACCAAGCTTGCAGTTTGGACGTCGGCAAAAAATGTTGGTGCGAAAAAAGCCCCAGTTTCCTATCCGTGCATTGCTGCACATTCATCGTGACATCACTATAGACATCGATTCGGTAATCACAAGATTTGCTAAACAAAATAGACGAGTTGATTTTGTTGTATAACTAATAGTTTTTATACAAGAGGTTTGAAGTTGTAAATATGTACAGTTGTAACAGAACATAATAATTCCAATAAAGATAATTCAGTATTGAATAATATGAAAAAACACCTGTTTTTCAGTTAAAATTCGTTAAGTTTTATTTGTCTGGTAATTGTGTTTTCGTTTTTTGAGTTTGCAAAAAAAAAATTGGTCTCCGTTTGGGGGGGGGGGGTCATGACCCCCGTGACCCCCCCCCCCCCCTTGAATCCGCGCCTGGGGTGAGTTAAGAATTTAAATTATTACAGAAAGCTTGAATTTACTTGTCATTAGATTAAATAAAAGGAGAGAGAATTTGCGTAGTATCCGTCTTTGAGCTCACCATTGTTGATAGCAGATCTTCATGATATTTCCCCATAAAGGAGAGATGTTGGGGTCCCCAGTTAATGGACTCTGCGTTGACGATGATTTTAGAAGCGTGAAGTTATAAGATGTTTATTATGTTTAGCCCATTTTCATTTATGAAATAATGGCTTATGAGATCACATTTTGTACGTGTGTATGTACGTCCGTGTGTGTGTGTCCTCCTAATTACTTCTAAACGGCTGGAGCGATTTCAATGAAAATAGGTCAGATAATAGTACTATTATGTCCGACCCCGACCATGTCCTTCATATTTTATTACGTCTCACCAATCCAACATGGCAGCTGTGCGAAATATTTCACCGGCATTCTATATCTCCAAAACTATTACTGATATCACCCTGCAATTTTGTATGGTGATAAAGGGCGCTGCTAGATATTTACCTATGCGACTTTCAAAAACCTGTTAACTAAAAGACGAACATGGCGGCCAAGCGAAGTTTAAATGTTTAAAGAGACTTTTCTCAGGATTTAACCATCCAAACGCAATGAATCTCGCCACAGCAAATGTTGATATACATTGCAATGCACTGGCATCTAATTTAGTTCAATTGTTTACATAACCTCAAGATGGCGGCTTTGCGAAATATTTCACCGGCATTCTATGTCTCCGAAACTATTACAGTAGAACCCCGGTAATCCGAGCCCCGGTAGTCCGAGCCTCCGTTTAATCCAAGGTGGATGACGGTGAGACGCATAGCTTACCCAAGGTCTTTGGCGAAGATGCGCGCATGCGTTGAACAGTTGTTACATCTCGTTCAGCAGCTTCCTGAGTGTGAGAATGAAGACGAAAATGAAGTGCAAGACTGTTTGTGTCAAGACGAACAATATGAAGTGACCGACAGTGCTATTGTGGAAGCTATTAACGAAGAAAGCAGAGAGAGCAGCGATGAGGGGAAGGAGACGATTTTCGCGTGGCCAAAGCGAGTCACACTGAAGCGGTGGCACTGGAGTTAGCTCTGCGATACGAGGAACAACAGAGTGCAGCGACACCAGCTTACGTCATGCTTCTATGAAGGGGCGGGATTATGCTGCTAAGAACAGATGTTCTTTTCAGAAATAAAAACCCATTGACTCTTTTTTTATAAAGTAAGGTACAGTAGCCTATTACGTATTTTCACAAAAAAAACTACAGTACTGTACATATGTACAGTATAATAAATATCGTTCTGTACTTTAAGTAAATATGTACATATTTGCATTTCTTTTGTAGAATATTGTTTT
Organism: Meconema thalassinum; assembly: GCA_946902985.2. Taxonomy (NCBI): domain Eukaryota; kingdom Metazoa; phylum Arthropoda; class Insecta; order Orthoptera; family Tettigoniidae; genus Meconema; species Meconema thalassinum. Next base: position 1,060,398,006 of record OX336389.2, on the reverse strand, counting down.
TATTTCTGAAACAAAGCCTAAATGCAACACATTATACGATGCCGTAACTGATGAAATAATGCCGTTTACTGTAAGAATATTTAAACACAAGGTTCTTGTGCATCTAATTTTAAATTAAAGGTCTTTGAATTTCGTAACTCTGTGTAATCCGAGATTTCCCAAATTCGAGCACCTCTTAGTCCCAATTACCTCGGATTACCGAGCTTCTACTGTACTGACATCACCCCGTTATTTTGTACGGTGATAAAGGGCACTACTAGAAGTTCACCTATGAGACTTTCAAAAACCTGTTAACTACAAAACGAACCTCGCGGCCAAGCGAAGTTGAAAAATTTCAACAGACTTTTCTCGCAACTTAACCATCTGACCGCAGTGAAATATGGTACAGTAAATGTTTATACACATTTTAATGCACTGGCATCTAATTTAGTTCAATTGTTTACATAACCTCAAGATGGCGGCTGTGCAAAATTTTAAAATTACGTTTTTATGTCTTATGTATTAATTATGCGATCGAAGTGAAAGTTTGAATAATGAACCTACGCAATAATCGTCATCTAATAGTACATAACACTATGACCTATATATAAAAATCCAACTTGGCGACCATCCGAAATATTTAGACGGTTCTCAATATCCATTAATCTATGACAGCAATCAAACTGAAATTTTGTATGTTGATATAGGCTATGAACATAAGTTCACCTATGGGACTTTCAATAACCTGGTGAGCACAAATCCAACATGGTGGCAACGTGAAATATAAATATTTAAATGGACGTTTCTCGTGATTTAACCATCCGAGCGCAGTGAAAATTGGTACGGTAAATGCTTATACAAATTTTAATCCACTGGCATCAAATTTATTTCAATTGTTTTCATAACCACAGGATGGCAGCTGTACGAAATTTTAAAATCTCGTTTTTATTTCTTGTGTCCTAATCATGCGATTGAAGTTTGAATCCTCCACCTATACAATAATCTTCATGTAATAGTACATAACTCTGTCGTTTGAGTCTTCAGTCTTTTGACTGGTTTGATGCAGCTCTCCATGCCTCCCTGTCCTGAGCTAATCGTTTCATCTCTACATAGCTACCACACCCTACATCCGAGGCAATCTGTTTAACATATTCTAACCTTGGTCTACCCCTACAGTTCTTCTCCTCGACCCTTCCCTCCATAACTAAGCTTGCTATTCCTGGGTGTCTTAGTATGTGTCCTACCAACCTATCTCTTCTCTTCATTAGCAGTCGCCACAAACATCTCTCCTCTCCCATTCGTCTTAATACCTCTTTGTTTGTAACCCTATCTACCCATCTGATCTTCATCATTCTCCTGTAACACCACATTTCAAATGCCTCAATTCTCCTCTTTTCTGCTGCACCAATAGTCCAAGTTTCATTTCCATAGAGCGCCACGCTCCAGACAAAGGCTTTCAAAAATGACTTCCTAATACCTAAATCTATATTCGATGTCAGCAGATTCCTTTTTTGTAGAAATGCTTTCTTTGCCTGAGCCAACCTACTTTTTATATCCTCTTTGCTTCGTCCATCACTGGTTATTCTGCTTCCTAAGTAACAGAAGTCTCCTACTTCCTTCAGCTTTTCACCTGCCAATTTGATCTCCATAGAGGTTTCTGATTTATTTCGGCTGCATTCCAGTATTTTTGTTTTAGATTTATTAATTTTCATCATGAATTCTTTCCGTAAGACGGAGTCCATACCATTCAAAAACTCATTCAAATCCTCAGACTTGTCGGCCAAGATGACGATGTCATCAGCAAATCGCAGAGTTGAAATTATTTCTCCTTGAATCTTCACTCCCACTTTAAATTTTTCTCTAATTTCGTTCATTGCTTGTTCAATGTAAAGATTGAAAAGTATGGGTGATAAGTTGCAGCCTTGCCTTACACCTTTCATAATACCAGCTTCCCTCTCATGTCCTTCAACTCCAATGACCGCTGTCTGGTTTCTGTATAGATTGTATATCACCCTCCTATCCCTGTACTTTATTCCAATCGATTTCAAAATGTCAAACAATTTAGTCCAATCAACGTTATCAAAAGCCTTTTCTAAGTCTACAAAAGCCATGAACGTTCTCTTATCTTTCCTTATTCTACCTTCCAAAATCAGCCTAAGACTTAGTACAGCTTCCCTTGTTCCTACATTTCTCCTGAAACCAAACTGGTCTTCACCCAACTCCGTTTCTATCTGGCATTCAATCCTCTTGTAAATTATTCTAGACAGGATCTTTGAAGCATGAGTAATCAAGCTGATTGTACGGTAATCTTCACATCTGTCAGCTACCACTATCTTTGGTATAGGGATGATTACATTCTTCTTGAAATCAGGGGGTACCTCACCTGTCTCATAAATCCTACACACCAAGTGAAATAACCTGATCAGACCTTCATCTCCTATGCAGCGTAGCAACTCAATCGGTATATCATCTATGCCTGGTGCTTTGTTCCTGCTTAAGTCTTCCAAAGCTTTATCAAATTCTGATCTCAATATTAAATCTCCTTTCGCATCCACATCAATTTCCTCCTCCCTTTCCATTACATGATTCTCAATCTCCTTTCCCTTATACAAACTCTCTATGTAAGCTTTCCATCTCTCAACCTTTTCTTCCCTATCTGTTAGAGGCTTTCCATTTGTGTCCTTAGTATTACAGCACTTAGTCTTCTTTTCCCCAAAAGTATTCTTAATCCTTCGATAAGCTGTGTCTACTTTTCCTAATTTCAGACAATTTTCTATACCTGCACATTTCTCTTTCAACCATTCTTCTTTCGCTTCCTTGCACTTCTTGTTAACCTCATTTCTCAGACGTTTGTATTCTGCTTTTCCCCTTTCATCTCACACATTCCTGTGTTTTCGCCTTTCGTCAATTAATTCTAGAATATCCTGCGTGATCCACGGTTTTCTATCTATTCTTTCTTTCCTACCATTGTTTTCTTCTGCGGATTTTGTTATTTCATTCTTCAAAAGTGCCCATTCCTCTGCAATTGAAGTTTGTTCTGGGTTTCTCATTAGTCCTTTTATAACTCGTCTTGAATCGTTCGTTCACGCCCTTCTCTTTCAGTCTGTCTATTGCCCACCTTTCTGGCTTTAGACTTTTCTTCAGTTTCTTCAACTTTAATCTGCATTTCATTACAACCAGATTGTGGTCAGAGTTTATGTCAGCACCAGGATATGTTTTACAATCCAAAATCTGGTTTCGAAACCTCTGCTTGGCCATAATGAAGTCGCTTTGGTAACGCCCTGTATCTCCTGGTCTCATCTATGTGTATATTCTTCTATTGTGGTTATTGAATATGGTGTTAGCTATGACCAACTCATGCTCGGTGCAGAATTCTACCAGCCTGCTTCCTCGATCATTCCTTTCACCTAATCCGAAATCTCCTACTATCTTCCCTTCTCTCCATTTTCCTACCACAGCATTCCAATCTCCCATTACTATAACATTTTCATCACCCTTGATATACCTCAGAATTTCGTCTATTTCTTCGTAGACCTTTTCAACATCCTCATCATTAGCTTGACTGGTAGGCATATAGACTTGTACCACTGTGGTGCAGGTAGATTTAGTATTGATTTTTACTACAATAATCCGTTCACTACATTGCTCATAATATTCTACCCGCTGTCCAAGTTTCCTAGTCAATATGAGGCCAACCCCTGCTTGGCCATTGTTTGAATTAGTGCTAATGACCCTATAGTCTCCTGACCAAAAGTCCTGTTCTTCCTGCCAGCGCATTTCACTAATCCCAACCAAATCCAACCTCAACCTATCCATTTCCCTTTCTAAGTTTTCTAACCTTCCACTTCCTAGCAGACTTCTAACATTCCACGCTCCGATCCGTAGAATGTCAGATTTCCTCTTTGTCACTTCTGTGATGTTAACCCCCTCTCGAGTAGTCCCCACCCGGAGATCCGAACGGGGGACTAGTTTACCTCCGGATTGAAATTTTACAAGGGAGGAGGCCATCATCACATGTAATTATGCATAGAGAGGTGCATATCCTCGAGAATAGCATACGGCTGTAGTCTCCCGTTGCTTTCAGCCGTGCAGCAGGGCGCAGTGTAGCCATTATTTGGCTTATATTATCAATATCTTAACCGTCTATAAGACTAGTAAAGAATTGATTTATTCTGAAAGGTTGCTACTCCCTTTCAGAATAAGTAAAGAGCAATTCTACTAACAAAAATACCAACCTTCAACCGTACTAACAATTAAACACCAAAATTCTACTAACGAAAAAATACTTAAGTTCCACCAACAATAAATACTACCACTAAAACAGTCTGTCACCAGGCACACTCACATGCACCCTTACACATCACAGTCTACTGAAACAATGAACTATAACTAATAAACAATGCAACTGCTACCAGACACACTCACACACCACAGTCTAATAGAACAATGACATATATCTAATAGACAAACTAACTACCTACAACTAAAACTAACTACATACTTACTGTACTGTTATTTGAATTGACAATATTTACAAAATGCAATTTAGATAGAAAATACTTACAAAATGTAATTTAGATTCAAAATAGTCACAAAATGCAATTGAGAATAAAAATAAGATGTGGTGGGGCTACATACACCCTGCCTCCTTAAGGGCCTTGAGCACAAGGCAGGAGGGAAAAGTAAAAGAACAAGAAGGCTGACCCCACGCAGAAGGAGGGTATCAGAATTAACGTAATTAAGGTTAAACAATAAATCAAGTTCAAGGTGTGTACTGTAAGGATTTCTAGATAGGCATCTTAGAAATATGAACAAATAACAACTTCGAAAGTAACAACAACAAAAACAGGAAGAAATGAAATAGAAGTTAACAAGAGTTTAGTGCTTTTCAGTCGGTCAACACGACCGACCGACTGAAAAGCACTAAACTCTTGTTTACTAAGGCAACACTGAAAATATGGCTTCAAACACCACAATGAAATAGAAGTTTCTATAACTTCTTGTATTAATACAGAACTACGTTTAGAGATTATACAAATAGGGCAGGTCACTTATTGTGAAACCTGAAGAGAAAAAAAGGGAAGTTTCTAGAACTCCTATGTTTAAGTAGGGATCTCGAGAAAAATAGGGCAAATTTCCCTTTCGTGAAAACTAGAGATAACTCACTTTTGAGTGGAAAGAATTGGATTCCCTAATTAGAAGGAAGAAACAATATCTAAAAGTATTGATGCGTAACATGTCTCCACTCGCCTGCTATATTTTTCTCGGCGTGGGGATGATTCTCAAGAAATGAAATGCAAATGGAACTGAAATGCAACACAAACAAACAATGAGCGCGCGCGGTGACTGAGATTGATGACATGACGCACCGTCGGTTATGTAGCCATGTGGATATGGTCCACTTTAAGGTTTGGAGATCCCATTAAAGAGATTCCTACAATAAATGATCTTGAAATGGTCATTCTTTGGTGTGAAAATATGTATTATATGATACTTAATGAAAACAAATATGATTTATTAAATGTTTATACGTTTACTGTATTCTTATTTAACTCTAACATCTACATTTATAGATAATCCAAAATGGCGACCATCCGAAATATTTAGACGGTTCTCAATATCTACGAATCTTTTACAGCAATCAAACTGAAATTTTGTATGTTGATAAAGGCAATTACCATAAGTAGGATATATGAAAATAGGCTGTATAATTCTTCACGGAACTACTTGTTTTCTCACATGATCTTAGTGATAGGGTTGACGACACTGACCAGATCATGATCCTTGGTTGGATAGTTCTTCGTAAAAATACATTTCCACGAAAGAAATATACAAATTTATGATATGTTAATTAATCACATGATTAAAATGCTAATTTTAATAATAACGTTCTGAAAGAGGTCGGAATAAGGTTAATAAATGTTTCACTCACCAGAGAAACGGTCAAACCAGACAACTTAACTGTCGCCATTTTGAAATATGTTTTTAAAAATGTTTAACTGGGCTGATGGCAGTTTTAAAAATTGCATACGTACTCTTATTGTTGTTGTTGATTAATTGAGGGTTTTTGTGACATCGTGGTCATGTAACCCCGGCTGCCTTTGTTCTCTACACATGACTGTTGGGGAGTAGGCAGGCGAGATGGTAACAACTCTCACGACCAACAGGCTTAGCTCCGCCGAGATAAGTGACCATATTACATAATAGAATTCAAGTGCATGCTCTAATTGCATTTATTATATGTTTGTTGTTCTAATTTGTGTAGGCTCGTGCATAATATTCATACGTAATTCATGAACTAACCTGATATAACGAAATTCAAACTGCGATTGAAAATATAAACACAAATTGAACGCACTACAATGTTTGTGTAGTTAGATAACATTGTATAAAAATGAAAACCGTAACTCAGTGATCAGGATCTGATGATGACTGAAGATCAAAACACGTAATCCTAAAAATTGTCCCATTATAAAAATGATCATAACTGTGTGTAAGTCTACCCCTTATTATTCCCGTTTCCAACGGGGTCGGGGAAGAGATGCGATGAAGTTCTATGTGGCGGATGGTTCTTACAGCCGGATGCCCTTTCTGACGCCAACCTCATGAGAGGAGTTAATAAGAGATGAAGATGAATGAAACTGGGCAAGGATGTGGAAGGAAGCGACCGTGGCCTGTCAAGGTACCGTCCCAGCATTTACCTGGAGTTGAAAATGGGAAGTCATGGAAAACCATTTCAAGGACGGTGGGTCTCAAACCCACGTCTACTGAGACCGCAGAGAGCTTGTCCTCAGGCCTAACTCTGCGCTGTAGCGAGCGTAGCTACCGCTGTCGGTAGTGATCATAACTAATACATGCATTTTTTCCAGGAGTGTTATTAACTTATTATTCATATATTACACTAGCAACCTGTCCCGGCTTTGCCCGGTATCTTTAACGGTTTATCCAGCGTAAGCTTAAAAGGCGAATTTTTTTTTCGATTTCAATGAACTACGACCTGTATGAGTTTTCTGTCTCGTAGTGATGGGTTAAAATCACTGACTGGAGTATTAATTATATTATAATATTAATTATATTTTTTCGACTTTTTTTACTGCAATCGTTACTGCTCGGCTTCCTTTGGTCATAAATAAATTATTTTCTACAGAAACCTTCCTAGAGAAATCCTTTACCGAATGGTGAAAGACTCATCAAAATCCTTCAAGTGGTTCTCGAGATCACCCTGAACATCCAAGAATCGGGGACTTTGTTTTATACTAAGTAGAGATATACGAGGGAAGATCAAAAAATAAGTTGCACTTCCCAATTATGGCCATTTATTACACCACCTAGACAATACAGTAGCAACACGCCTATAACGACATACAATGTAACGTCACTTTTCCACATAGTTTCCAAGAGACTCCAAACATTTCTGCGAACGCACAACCAACATGTCGATGCCGGATGCATAGAAAGTTCCTCCAGCGTTCTGCAACCACACGGAGACAGTGGCCTTCACCTCCTCATCGGTCTGGCATTTTTGCAACGCTATGCCGCAGACGGCAACGGGTTTCTGCGGCGAATCCCGAAACGAAGAGAACATCAATGGAATAGGTGCACCCCTCATCACCACAACGAAAGAAGGCCAAGGTTCAACCTTCAGCCGGTAAGGTTATGGCGACAGTGTTCTTTGACATGGAGGGTTTGCTGCACGTGGAATTCATGCCGAAAGGAACGACGATCAACGCGGCGTCGTATTGTCAAACGTTGCACCGATTGCGTAAAGCGACTAAAGAGAAGCGCCGGAGGAAACTGAGCGCCGTTGTGATTTTGTTGCACGGCAACGCAACACCTCACAAGGCCCGCCAAACGAGCGAACTGCTGCAGCGTTTCAAGTGGGAGGTCTGGCAACAACCACCCTACAGTCCCGACCTAGCGCTATGTGACTTTCATCTGTTCGGTAAGCTCAAAACGGAGTTCGGTGGTCGACGTTTCCAGACCGATGAGGAGGTGAAGGCCGCTGTCTCCGTGTGATTGCAGAACACTGGAGGAACTTTCTATGCATCCGGCATCGACAAGTTGGTTGTGCGTTCGCAGAAATGTTTGAAGTCTCTTGGAAACTATGTGGAAAAGTGACGTTACATTGTATGTCGTTATAGTCGTGTTGCTGTTGTATAGGTGGTGTAATAAATGGCCATAACTGGGAAGTGCAACTTTTTTTTTTGATCCGCCCTCGTATTAAGCACCGACCGGTATTGGGCAAATTCGTGTTGACCGACTGAAAAGCTACAACACTGAAAAATTGGCTTCATAACTTTATATTACAATACACATGAGGTAGTTTATATGCAAAGAGTTTTATTGGTTTATATACGGCAGAACTGCAGATAAAAGTTGTTTAAAATTGTTAATTTTGGAACGAATTAATGGGTACCGACCCCGTTAACTCCATAGAATAGAGGAAATTAGTTTTTTTTTTTTCATTTTGAGGCTTACAACATCGAGCCCGTCGGTATGTATCTGTAGTAGTGTGGCCATTTGTATTTTATTTGTTGTTAATAATTCATTTTAGGGCCTTGGAACTTCTTGGTCATCTGCTTCATGTAGGTACTTGGGTGTGTATTGAACTTGTCTGAGCATCTGCTTTCTGCGATGACTGTAGTTGTGTGTATAGCTGTATTAAAGACAGGGCTGGGGTACGTGCCCCGGGACTTCAAATAAGGTACTATACTGACATTTTCCTGTAGGGAGTGTGAAAATATATCTAGGTCATCTACCCAGGAACATTATTGGAGATTAATGTTAACATTATGTAGTTGTAGTTGATTCTTTAAGGGTTTTGCGACATCGTAGTCATGTGGCCCCGTGTACTTGGGAGTGTGTAGAATTTGTCTGTTAACGTGAGTCACTGTGATGACTGTACTATTGTGTGTTCTTGTAATTGAGGTAGGATTTGGGAAGAAAGCGACTGTGGCCTTAAGTTAGTTACCATCCCGGCATTTGCCTGGAGTAGAAATGGGAAACCACGGAAAACCACTTCCAGGATGATTTAGGTAGGAATCAAACCCACCTCTTCTCAATTTTGTCTCAAGAGGCTGAGTGTAGCCCGTTATGGCCCTCTTACCAGAATTTAATTACTTAGCAGAGCCGGGAATCGAACCTGGGCCTCCGCGGGGGAACATTATATAGGAATGACCTCAAAACTATTGGCAACGGTCGCTGGAGTATAGTAGCATGGGTAATGTTCACAAGAGATAAAGAGTACGCAGTTAGAAACAATCTTATTTCAAAGTGGATTTAAATAATTCCCTCGGAACTTGCAAAATCTTTAGTCATAAATGCACGTTTCTATCAGTAAAACCAATGTAACGTGGTGTGGTGATAAGATAATAATAATGTTATTGGTTATACGTCCCTGTATGTGGTGATAAAAAAAGATGCTTGCAATTAGAAGCACAATGATGGTTTTTCATTTTTCTGCAATCAAATGGCGTAAATATACTTTTATATCCAAGTCTTTTCTTTGTTAAACCTGGAAGCATGATTGCCTGTTAAAATGCCAGTGAAATTGAATAACTTTTTGAATGACTATTAGAATTATTAGTGTCACAATCAATAAAACAACCTACAGCTCTAACACGACTATAGATATTTTACTGTGAAAGAAGCACGAAATCGGTAAATCAGAATTGGTTACACCCAGTCCCCGAGCCAGGGGAATTATCCCAAGGAAATTAAAATCCCTGATGGTCCGGCTGGGAGTCAAACCTGGAACCCTTCGGGCCAAAGCCTAGCGAACTAACCAATTCTCTAACAACTGCTATTTAAAACCAGCTTTCTGTATTGTATAATATTCCCGTTTCTTTCCAGGAAACTGTCGAGAATTGTTACCAGTGTGCATCTTCGTTTTGGAAGGGCATTGCGTTCATTTTGGAAGTAGTTCCCTGTCACCTTTGTTTACAGTCACAAGGTAATTGCCACCAAAAAACCTTCTTATCCAATAAAGTAAATCAAATTATAGCCAGACATAGAAATAAAACAATTCAAGGGCCGGACAATGATAACAAATTCACGCAGTTCAATTTCGTAAACGCGAATACATAAAAAAATCACAAAATTATTCAAGAAACAAGGCATCAAAGTAGCGTTCACAACAAACAACACAATCGGCAAGCAGATGCACAACAATATTTCATATAAACAAGAATAATACCCAAAATCAGGGGTATACTCCATAACATGCCAAGACACAGGGTGTCAAGCAAATTACATAGGGCAAACTGGCAGAAGAATAGATAAACGTTACAAGGAAAACAGAAATGCGATAATATCCCCGACACATTTGACTGATGGTGAACATATAGGCCTATACGAAGCGGAACACAAATTCATCAACATAGAAACAGATTTAAATCATACATCACAAGTCGAAAGCGAGGACCCTCGTCATAAAGGAAGCAATTGAGATACACTTCGCTAAAATGAATAACCCTAACCACCTAAACGAACAAACTTTCATCCTCTCATCACGCTACTAGAAAATATCTCCCGTAAGAAACGAGGAACAACATAACTGTTTAGCCAGACTAGATAACGGGGGACAACATCAAGGGAAACGTTATTGGAATGGGATGTACTAAGTACCATATCTTCAAAACTTCAATAAAACCAAGACCGGTATCACGGCCGCATTAAAGAGTTCAAGACGTTCCAAATAGACAGTTTACGCTTAAAAAGGATTGTTTATGCGTGGTGGGAACGGAGATTGGTCTTTAATATTAGAAGATATCCACTGACCGGCAAAAAAAAGTGGAACAGTTAAAAAAGTAATGTAAAAAGTATAAAATTAGCCATGAAAAAGATGTAATCACATTTTAAAAGCTTTTCACGCATTAAAACACACATCTGAAACATCCGTGAATAGAAATTGATAATATGGCATTTCTTAGGGTGGTTTATTACCACCAATTACCCCCAATCTTCGATGAGCCTATCTTAATGGTTTTATGGCGGGAAGTGCACTGTAAGCGCTTAAGGTTTATGAGTGTTGCCGCTCGCTTATTGTTGTTCTAGGGATAGCAACTGGCGTTTGTTGAACACCTGGGAACCATTGTCATACATTTTAGTAGGTTATCCATGTGCAGTTCACACTAAAACATGCCTCTTAGCCGTGAAGGAGCTGCACAGACAGTTGCATTGGTGGAGCATGGCCGCAGCTTCCGTTATGTTGCTAAGGTCATTGGATTATCTCTCGGTAGCATTCACCGTGCAGTGCAACGTTACAGAGAACTCCAAACATACGACAGAAGACGAGGGTCAGGCCGTAGAAGAAGCACAAGTGCCAGGGATGACAGATTTATCACCCCTCAAGTTCTGCGTGATCGCCATACCACAGCAGTCCAGGCACGAAATTAACTGGAAAATGTCAGAAATGTGAGAGTGAGTGAACGAACAGTAAGAAGAAGGTTTGAAGAAGCTCATCTTTCGTCCCGGAGACCTGCACGTGGACCCGCACTCGAACGACATCGCAGAGAGGCGCGTCTTCGCTTCGCAAGGCAGCATCTGGGATGGACCCACGAGCAGTGGGCCTCTGTTCTCGTCACTGACGAGTCATTTTAACCTTAGATCTCCTGATGGAAGAGAAAGATTGTGGAGAAGGCGCGGGGAGAGGTACAGCCCTGTTGCTTTCTCCTCCAGGACTCCATTTAGAGGTGGCTCGGTTATGGTGTGGGGTGGCATCAACGTTATGGCCCGCACTGAGTTGGTGTGCATCGATCACGGGACGCTCAATTCCCAGAGGTACATCGAAGAGATCCTGATGAACCATGTGATGCCCTTTGCGCCCTTCGTTGGTCAGAATTTCATGCTGATGCAGGATAATGCCCGCCCTCATACTGCTCGCTGTGTTGTACAATATCTGCAGGAAGTGGGGATTCAAACCCTGGACTGGCCAGCTCGTAGTCCTGACTTGAACCCGATCGAACATGTATGAGATATGCTTGGAAGGAACGTCAGACAGCATGACCACACCACCTTGGCACAACTGAGAACATCGTTTCTGGAGGAATGGGATCGCATCCCGGCAGATGCCATTCGACGAGTTGTGAAAAGTATGCCTGAGAGTTTACAAGCTGTCATGGACACTAAGGGTAAAACACTCGTTTTTAGTGACCAGTGTTCCCGTGCAGTGCAGTGCAAAAATTAACACTGTTTTGTTTGGCAATATGTTTGATAAAAACCAGCCCAAAAGAACATTACTAAAAAATAGAAAATTGTTAGATTTGTGAAATGTAACGAAATTTGTGAGTTAAAGCGTGTTGTAAAACATGTTTCGGTATTTTCTGTACCCAACCATCTAACATTTATATGAATGATGCAAATATTGGAAAACCGATACATTTTAGTGGAATAAATTAAGAAATTACATAAAAAATTGAAGTGTTCCACTTTTTTTGCCGGTCAGTGTATCTTCCATGCGAGACGAACAGAGACACTTAAGAATGCGAGGTCAGACAATGGAGGAGCCAGCCCCACAAGCCCTTTTAGTTCAAATCGGATAGTGAATTGTGACAGAAGTTCAACGAGAACAAACACCACATCACCCAAATAACCAGCTACGTTCTTAAATTCATATCCGAGTTAGAACACCATCCTGACTATTTAATAACCATTACAGATTATCACACTAAACAAATAAACTTGAAGGTCACCCAGAAACATAATCATGGAAAAAAAGAAACACATAATACTAACAAACTTGACAAGTTCACAATACACTTTTGTAACTAAAATCGTGTGTACAGTATATCTTAACCCACATACTCCCAGACATAGATAAATAGCCTGAGTGTAAAGGATGCGGTAATGTATTAATTAATCTCATGTATTTTTGTCAGGTTTAGGGAATACCCATTACAATCATGTGGACCGACTGAAAATCATACTGTACATTTAATTTCTTCTTACCACGACGAACTTTGCAAGCCATATTTTTCCTTAGATTTTTGCTAAAATGTAACGCCATATATATGACTTGTTGATTCATTTCGGAGACTTGCGGTCATTTCAACCCTGTTTATATGGGTGTGTCTTGAATCTGTTTGACAACCTGAGTGATTTCAATGGTTGTATGAGCGTGTCAATTAATTTGTAACTGGGCTAGGATTGAGTATGACGCACCCTGGGCCTTAAATTAGGCGCCTTTTCGGGTTTTACTTGGAGTAAAAGAGGGAAACCAGGAAAAGCAATTCCTAAATCCTTAAGGTGGAAATCGAACCTACCGCTTCTCACTTCTCCCTCGCAAGTGTACCCTGTTTCAACATTTGTAGAGCAGGGAATCGAATCAGGACCTCAGGGGTGGCAGCCAAGGATGCTAGCCATTACAACACAACGTGGTGTATGAGTGTATCAGCACATTAATTTTTGCACTGGGGAAATACACAGTGCCGAACCTTTCTCCTGTTTCGAATAAAATACCGAATTTACAATCGTTAATTCAACCTGAAATGCATTACACGCTAACACACTCACCCACTCGAATTTGTAAGCAGTCACGTGGTAGTTTGACGTCAGAGGGCGTGGTTTGTCGAGATTTCCATTGATCAATAGAACGGTCCGCTACATTCAGAACTCCGATTGAGGTATACGGGACATAGCCGGGGGATACCTAGGGGAGACTGCGCACAGCCTGTGGTCCCCTCCGCACCTCATAGAACACCCCCTTTGACATAAATAAAAAAATAGTATTTAAGGGTTCGCAAAAAAAAAAAAAAAAAAAAGGAAACAGAGAGAGAGAGAGAAAGAAATATATTATTGTTATTTCGTTTCAGAGGCTTGGCACATCTTGGTGCAATTCCCGTGCATTTAGCTGTGTGTTCAATTTATTTGATAAGGGGCAGTATTTATATTACGTATTCACAGAGAGGGGGGAGTGAGGTTCAAAATTTGATTACGTTGATGACGTGCGGGAGGGGAAGGGGTGGGGGTAAACGAAAAGATTACATAATCACTTAACAAAACAAGAAGTCCGTGACGAACTAAAGAACCTACATTTCTTAAAATTTAAGATTCATGCCAATGATTAATCTATGTGGATCTATCTAGAATAATGACGAAATTAAGTTGGTAATATCGAAATTTCTAATTAGTTCGAAACACTGTATACCTGGCATAATGCAGCCTAATAGAGAACTACAGTTGTCAGCCGTGGTGACTGAATATATTCTTAGTTCCATCTCTTAAGGTACAGAATACAAAATTTGGTTGAAGTCCAATGGATAGCATGGACGTTACATGCAGTTAAACATTGGATATAAAAGCGCGCGTAAAATCATGTTGGCAACAATGACATACATGTATTGGTCAGATAATAATATGAAATAATATGATCTATTGTTGTGTCAATTTTGAATGAAATCCATTAGTTAGTATAGAAGTTACATGCATTTTAAAATTGGACCTATCAGCAGGCTTAGAATCACGTTGGTAGCACTCACGTATATAAGTTACTCCAAAGTAATATAGAATGTCGGGTACTATACGTGTGCATAGTTTAAAGCTGTCGGCTTGCATATTTTCTGATATATGGGTATTTGGATTTAAAAAATTGAGAGCATTTATTAACAGTTGGCAGCCCCGGTGGTTCTTAAGAATACGCTCAGTCATATCTGCTTATGTACACATAGCACATACAAAATTTGGTCGAAATCCAATTGATAGTGTAGAAGTTATATGCATTTAAAATTTGGACCTATCAGCAGGCTTATAATTATTTTGTCAAAACTGCCATGTATGGCCTCCTGGAAATTAAACTGCAATGTTACTATCTATACGTGTGCCAATTTTGAAATAGCTCCCATTCATACCTTCCAAGATATCCAACATGGAGCTCAAATTTCAATTGCGATTTTTCAGCAGTTGGTAGCACTGACATGATTTTCAAATATGGCCGTGAGATATTCAGGTATAGATCTTTACTCATACCAAATTTTGTTTCGATTGCTGCAGCCATTTAGGAGTTGATAGGGGGTGGGGGACACACACACAGCCAGACAGACAGACAGACAGACAGAAGGACACATTTTTGCCCGATCTCATAAGTCTACTTTTCCTCATTTTTGCAAAATGTGAAAAGTAGGCTAAAAATCAACTCATTTTACGCTCTACACGACTTTCCAGCCACACTGACGGAAGGTGCAAACAAAGTCAAAGAATGCCTATAATTGTACTGTCCCTGCGCCAGCTCTGAAAACCTGGCAGGAATGTGGAGCGGAGTGAGTAAGCCAGTGATGACGTAGCACTGTACTATACTAAGCATAAGCATGGCCCGGAAATTCCCTCGCTCACTCATTGTTCCCTCTCCCCTTACCTTCCCCTTACCTCATACCCCGCGTCCTCAGAGCTGGCGCGGGGACAGTAGGTTATCTGCGGCTAATGATAAAGATGACACCGAAAACAAAAAGCTCAGGATAGCCGCTGTCAGTGCCAGAAATCGAACCTCTGACCTCCGGATTTGCTGAAGATCATAAAGTGCTTCAGAAAATATTTTTTTTGATGGACATAGGAATTCGTACATTTCTTGTGCATTTTTTTTTTTTGCCTTCAAAGGACTTTCCTTAGGAGACGCCAGCGTTATATTTGTCTACAGTAATTGATGTCCCTGAGTCTCTGACATTGTGTTTCTTGTTTCATTCATCTATGGACTACGGATAAATCGTGACGAAACGAGAAATATTAGGTATTGCTTTAAGATTACGAAATATGTGAAAGGGACAGATACAACTGGGGATGGTGACAGGACGATCGCTAACTTGGATCTAATTAAGGAAGGGTCAGGAAACGTATTTTGTAAGGAACCGTCCCGACATTTTCCTGGTGGCGAAAATGAGAACCCACGAAAACCAATTTTAGGATGGCCAAGATGGGATTCCAACTCACACTCTCACGATGCTCGCAAGGAACGAGCTAGCGCGTTAACACTCTCCGCCATCGTGGCCGGTAGGCAGTAATTATACTCCAGCAATCCCTTTAGGTTTTTACCGTGTACGTCGCGGGGTGCACAAAGTCAGTCTCATCAGCGGGCACTTGGTGACCTACCCACGCCAGTTACAAGTAACTGTTATTTTTGTGGTAACGAGGAGTAACGGCGTTACTAATAAAATAAAATAAATGTTACACCGCTACTTTTAACAGTAAGGAAATAACGAAATGCTGAGTTAGTTAGTTAGTTATTGTTGTTTTAAGGGGCGGAACTACGAGGTCATCTGCCCCTGAAAATGCTGATAACTTTTCAAGATGGAGCGGATGCAAGAAACGGGCAGAGAGTGAACGGTAGCGCTAATTGCAACGTTGTTATCGGTAGCGCATCGCAATGGCGATGACTACGATTCTAGAAACTGATAATAAATACCACATATGTCAACTTTTATTTCACTCTCTAGGCGAACAGAATGGATACTGTTTTAGAATAATTTAGTTTGATTTTTTTTGTGTGGGGGGAGGGGGGAAATTTTGGCAATTTATTTATTCATGTATTTATTTATTTATTTATTTATTTATTTATTTATTTATTTATTTATTTATTTATTTGGAATATTTGAGCTGGTTTTCACTAATTTTGACTAATTTTGATTTTCTTTTTGGATTTTGACTCATTTCGATTTTGTGTGATTCTTTGTACATTTTCCGCTTTTGTTCACCAAGTTTGATTGTTATTGTTTGTTTGTGACTTTTTTTTCATTTAAGATTTCTTTTTACTTTTAAAGATATTTTGACAAATATTGACTAATTTTGATTGTATCTTGGGGTTTCATGGATTTTGACTTTTTTCTATTTATTTTTATTTTTAGAGACTAATTTGCTTTGTATTTTAGGACTGCCAAACACTGGTGGGGATTGGACAAGAGGGAGAACTGGGGGAAACAGAGACGACCGCTACCATTCTAGGGTTAAACAAAGTAAGTCCGAGGTTATCAGACACCTCGAAAACTCGAAAGTACGCCCAAACACCTAAAAGAGGTGCACTGAGCCTCGTGAGACAAAACTGAGGAAAGGTGTGTTCGAATCCCACCTCAGTCATCCTGGAAGTGGTTTTCCGTGGTTTCCCACGTCTACTCCAGGAAGATGGCGGGATGGTTCCTAACTTAAGACCACGGCCGTTTCCTTTCCAATCCTCACCTGAACAGCGAACATAAACACTAATTTTCATTCATGACAACGACACAGAATATCAGACAAAATGCACACACACCCGGGTACACGGGGCTGAATGACCACGATGTACAAGCCCCTTAAATGAAGCAACAAAAAGTATTATCAACAAAGTTCTATTTCATTTTATTTCAAGTTCAGAGAATTAGCATTTGTTGTTGTTGTTGTTGTTGTTGTTGATGATAATCTCTACTTAGTATGAAACGAAGTCCCCGATTCTTGGATGTCACGGGTAATCTCGAGAACCACTGGATGGATTTTGATGCGGTTTTCACCATTCTGTAAAAGATATCTTGAGGAAGGTTTCTGTAGAAAATAATTTATTTATGATTGAAGGAAGCCAAGCAGTAACGATTTCAGTGAAAAAGTCGAAAGATAATCCTAGCGTTCGTGCGCTTTTTAAGCTTACGCTGGTCAAACCGTTAAAAATATCCATATACTATGAGTGTAAGAATTGTTCAGCATGAAAAATTCTACCAAAAACCCACGAGAACATATCTCTATCTTCAATACTGTACATCGGCCACTAAAGTGTGTTTACGTTTTCATTTCTTCCAACAATCTCCATTCAATTACTGAGCCAACAGTTTACGAGCTAGCTAGGGGCGAGCCTATCACCCCATTTACAGCCAAGCTAGCGGGCGAGCCTATTACCCCAGATACAGCCCGCAGCAAACTGTCAAGCCGTGTTGAGTTTAGGACTTCAGAGAAGAGTGCTTGTGTTTGGAGTTTCCCTGGAAGTGCAACCCGGCTTTTCTTCAGTTCACCTGTGAACTTTTCGTTCCGCAAAATACACAGTCAAGTTAAGATTGGACGGAAGGGGAATTTGTGTTTCATGCACCTCGCCATTCTTAACTTACAGTACGTCTGACAAGAATTCGTTGCACATGCATCTCCATGATAATATAATTAATAGTCCAGTCAGTGATTTTAACCCACCATGCCGAGACGTAAAACGGATATAGGTCGTAGTTCATTGATATCGAAAAAAGCGTTTATCACGTAATGCATTCATAACTGTTCCCGGTCAAAGCCGGGGCGGGTAGCTAGTGATTTATACAAATTAAAGTTTCCTTTATGCTTTATCTACAACAAGATAGGGCTGAAGCAAGGTACGGGTTTGAAGTTACCCAGAGGGGGTGGCATTAGCGGATTAACTTTCTGAATAATATATACCTCTATCATACAAATTGGTGTACGGTATACATAATTAAAGGCTGGAATTAACAAGACAGGGCAGGAAGGAAGGGGATAGGGAATCCCTCGTCCCCTTCAAATCCCACCCTGAGAGCAACAAGAGGCGAAATGTGTAACATCATGCAAGATAAATAGTAGTATGCTCATAAAATTAAGGAGACGACAGTCTGAGAAAGGTTTATTTTTATTTTATGTTTTGACTAAGGAAACTTTTGGGTGATCCTGTCGTTAGAACATGATTCAAAATGTGTATAAAGTCAGAATAACAAATCTGCAGACGTATAGGCTACTGATACTGCAAATATAGAGATAACTTGTTTTACCAGCCAGTGCAGTAACGCGGCCTTAAGCGCGAGACAATATGACCAGGCTATCTCCGAACTTGGTAGACGTGGGTTAGAACTCATCTTTCGGTCATCCTCGAAACGGTTTTCCGTGGTTTCTCTTTTTCAACTCCAGGTAAATACGAGGACAGTACCTACAAATAGGTCTCGGCCGCCTCATTCTTACACCTTGCCCAGGTTCATCGATTTCATCTCTAACTTACTCCTCTGATGAGGTTGGCCTGAGAAAGGGAATCTGGCCGTGAAAACCTTGCCACTTTGAAACTCATCTAGCCTCAACCCCGACACTGTAGCAAAGGGAATACACAATGAAATATGTATACACCCCTCGACGGTCACCAAACTCGGAGGTCGATACCCCGGTGTATTTCAGAGGAAAAACTGTTTGTACTCCTATGAACTATTCTACCGCCTAGCGCTAGTCCTTCCTTCATGCTAGGTTGTAGATCCAGTTTCCGGGAGTGGTCACTATCATTGTGTCATAAACCCTTCCTTCTTAACCAGCTATGTCAGTGGAAGGGTAGGAGTTTCAGTAGGGTTAAAACATGAAATACAGGCTTCTATAGTGGAAGGTGGGGCAGTATAATGAGGTAAATACTGTAGCCTATATAAATACTGCTGAAATATTGATGAGAGAAGCCTTGTTTTCTTCACCATGAAGTTGAACACTAGCTTGCACTAAAATTTTTAACATCCAATGCTCCTTAATCGCAGTCACATTGAACATAATCCCTTTTAAAACAGTGCCCTGCATTTTCCTCAAGTAACCCCTAACCGCAACGCGCCCTTGTACTCGTACCCTTACTTCTCTGATTTGAAGGGCCCGGCCCACACCCTACCATGTTCTGTGTACTCGTACCCTCACCTCTCTGATTTGAAGGGCCCAGCCCACACCACACCGCACCACGTCCTGTGTGCTCGTACCCTCACTTCTCTGATTTGAAGGGCAAGTTAAAGTGCGCATATTGGATACCTGAGGCCATTGCTCCTGCTGCGCCGTAGTCTGTCTCGCTGGGTCACGTTCTAACGCCGTCATGGGGTCAATTGGGCGATGATTGGTTTTAAATAGATGTCACTTCTGTCAAGTGGGAGCACTTTATTGGGCGCCGTCACGTCAAGTCGATAATTACCATTCTACATACATCAATATCAATTGTAGTCTCATACGTGAAGCAATAATGCATCCCCTCTGCTGTTTACACCAATGACGACTTGCACTAGTTTGCAGTGTGCTCCAGGCTGAACTTCGAGCTCTTGACCGGTTAGTGAACTATGCATCTACCAGTGACCAATAAAATCACTTGAACCCCATTGACGCTACAATCCAAACCAATCATGACAGCCATGGGAATCATACACGAATGTTATTGTTGTCGTTGTATTTTCATTTAGTCCGGCTCCGTGGCTAAATGGTTAGCGCGCTAGGCTTTGATCCGAAATGCCCCGGGTTCGATTCCCAGCCCAACGATCAGGGATTTTAATCTCCGGGAGTTAATTCACGTGGCTCGGGGACTGGGTGTATGTGACGTCTTCATCCTCACTTCCTCCTCATTACGACACGCAGGTCGCCCACGGGCGTCAACTAGAAAGATCTGCACTCGGCCTGTCCGGAGGCCACACGATCATTAATTAATTAATTTTCATTTACGGGCTTAACGACATCGTGGCCCTGTAACACTATGTACTTGTAGAATTTGTTGGATAACATGTGTTATTGCGGTGTCTGTAGTCGTGTGTACTTGTAATTCAGTTGAGGAATGCAAGGCAGCCGTGGCCTTAAATTAGGAACCATCCTGACATTTGCTTGGAATAGAGATGGGGAAACCATAGAAAACCTCTTCCAGGATGGCTGTGGTGGGAATCGAACCCTATCTTCTCAGTTTTGCCTCACGAGGCTGAGTGTACCACGATCCAGCCTTCAAACCAGAATTAAATGTCTTGGCAGAACCGGGAATTAAACCCGGACATCCTGGACGACAGCCAAGAACCCAAGGAAGTGGTCATACCTCAATGTGATAGACACGAAATGAAGCAGCCAATTACAAAACACACATACTAGTACAGACATCACAGTGACACAGGTTATCACACAAGTTCTGCACACGCCCAAGTACAAAGGACTACATGACCACAATGTCGCAAGCCCCTCAAATAATCTACAACAACCAAATGAATGTTACGTTTTCTGAATATTTCCCATGCGTTCCCACTAAAATCAATGAATGTAATAATGGTACATTATGCAACGAGCCTATAATGGCTATAATTAAGATACGAGTATGTTTATAAAACGAGCTTTAGCGAGTTTTATAATTTCCATACGAGTGTTTTAATTACCATTATAGGCGAGTTGCATACGACTGTTTATGTTCGACGATAGTTATAACTTTATTATATGTTTTAACATAAATATTCATAAATATCTGTTCAGTAACTAGAATTTTGTGATCGGGTGGTGCGCTAGGTAGCATATCTCCGTGTTCCAAGCTCTCTGGCCGACCGACGCATGCGCTCTGTGTGCTTCAATGCCATATGTGCAGATCGTGAAACAGTATTCAGTAAAACTGTCACCGTAGTCGTTTGAAATCAACGCGCTGTGTAGAAATTGGATTGGGTATATTAAGGTACAGTGCTATTTCTTGTCTCATATTTACCAGTTTATTTACGCGAACATATGGACGGTGCACTTTCAGTAATTTATATAGACATGTTGGATTTTGAGCGCATGCGCGAAGGTATCCTTATCTAATTGGTCAAACAACTGTTTCTTGCGCTGTGATTGGTGGGAGAAACTGTTTCATAATGAAAAATAGTGTTATAATGACCATCATTATGATACAGTTTTCAGACACATAATAGTCAGGGTCGAACATAATAGTACATTATGCAACGAGCCTATAATGGCTATAACTAAGACACGAGTATTTTTATAAAACGAGCGTATGCGAGTTTTATAATTTCCATACGAGTGTCTTAATTACCATTATAGGCGAGTTGCATACGACTGTTTATGTTCGACGATAATTATAACTTTATTATATGTTTTAACATAAATATTCACAAATATCTGTTCAGTCACTAGAATGTTGTGATCGGGTGCTGCGGTGGGTAGTATATCTCTGATTTCCAAGCTCTCTGGACAACCGACGCATGCGCTCTGTGTGCTTCAATGCCATATGTTCAGATTGTGCTCCAGTATTCAGTAAAACTGTCACCAAAGTCGTTTCAAAACCACGCGCTGTGTAAAAATTGGTTTGGGGGATATTAAGGTACAGTGCTATTTCTTGTCTCATATTCACCAGTTTATTTACGCGCACATTCGGTAATTTATATAGACATGTTGGATTTTGAGCACATGCGCGAAGGTATCCTTATCTAATTGGTCACACAACCGTTTCTTGAGCTCTGATTGGTGGGAGAAACTGTTTCATAATGAAAAATAGTGTTATAATGAGCCTCATTATCATTATAATACAGTTTTCGGACAAATAATAGTTAGGGTCGAAAATAAATAAATAAATAAATAAATTTGTATTATATCATGTGTTATTGTGCGTATTTAGTAGTCTGTGTATATTTTATTCAGGGAAGGAGGCGGCCGTGGCCTTAAGTTAGGAACTAAATCGACATTTGACTGGAATAGAAGTGCGAATCCTTTATTAAATGTTTTTCATTTGTCAACATGAGTGTTCCCAAATTAGATTGGGCGGGATATTAGGCCTACAATTGTTTTCCTAGTTCCTGAAATGTAAATTACATGAATTATTTATGCACTTAATATGAAACTTCTCACAAATTCTAATGTGGGCACACTCGTGTTGACCAACTGAAAAACGTATAATAATAGTTTACTTAGGCAACACTGATAAAATGGCTTCTAATATATTTAAATAAAAGAAGAGGGCCACGGAAAAACACTTCCAGGATAGCTAAGGTGAGAATTGGACCCGCCTCTTCTCTCTTTGCCTCATGAGGCTGAGTGTCCCCGTTCCAGGCCAGAATTAAATTTCCTTGCTGAACCGGGAATTGGACCCAAACCTCAGGAGTGAAAGCCAAGAATGCTAGCCACTGTGTCATGATGCGGACTACTAACGTTGTAACCTTAAGGGACAATCCGTGTTTAAACATAATTTCAGTGATATTCAGCAAGAAGCCTCCGTGGCTTAGGCGGTAGCACGCCGGCCTCTCACCGCTGGGTCCGTGGTTCAAATCCCGTCACTCCATGTGTGATCTGTGCTGGACAAAACGGAGGCAGACAGGTTTTTCTCCGGGTACTCCGGTTTTCCCTGTCAAAATTTCATTCCAGCAACACCCTCCACTATCATTTCATTTCAACTGTCATTCATTTAATCATTGCCCCAGAGGAGTGCGTCAGGCCTCGGCAGCCGGTACAGTCCATATCCTCGCCGCTAGATGGAGGGCTTCATTCATTCCAGTCCTGACCCGGTCGGAGACTGGAAGCAGGCTGTGGATTTTCATTTTCAGTGATATTCAGCAATTTTCATCAAAGTTCTTAAAATTATATATTTAACAAAAGAAGTGCATATTGAAAGCAGAAACATGTAGTGACCAGCAAGTTTCTGGTAGCAATGGACACTTAATATGCAGTAAAGAGCCTAAAACAGTTGGTGCAGAAATGTAGGTAATGTTAATACAGGTTGTTGCTTCAATTGACAACTTGGGACATCTTTGGTCATCAAGGTTTTTCTTTATCACTATCCTCCCAAACTCGGCTTCACCCACTGACTTCGTGAGGGATCATTCCTCTACCGTCGCAAGGATGGTGTCTGGGAGCTGAACACATTTTGTCAGCAGAACCAAGTGGGGGTGGGACAGACTGATCACCCAGGTGACCTCTAACTTTGGTCTAATTAAGGAAGGGTCAGGGAAGGGATTTTGTGAAAGGAAGTCGGCCGTGGACCTGTTGAAAGGAACCGCTCCGGCTCTGCCTGGTGGTGGAAATGGGATTCAACGAAAACCGCTTTTAGGATGGCTGAGTTGGTATTCGAACTAACGCTCTCCCGATGCCAGCGAGGCACGAGCTATCGCGTTAGCGCTCTTGGCCACCGCAGCCGGTGGTCATCATCATATTGTTACGTGCCACCCCCTAGTGGCACTTTTGTTAACTGGATTACGGTGGGGGGTACAAAGCATAACACCAATTACTGCTTAAAGAAATAATTAACTTTATTGTGGCCAGAAAATTACACTAATCAGCAAATACAAGCAATTAGGAGCCTTACTCCAGTTTCCTCAAGTCTCTTCCTTATGCGCTCTTGGCCCCTTTCACTTGCAACAGACCACAGAAGTTAATCCGTCCTAATGAGTCCGGTGGCCTTGACAGAAGCTACCTGCCCCTCTTCCTCAGGTACAACAAATACAGTTACTTACGAGCACTTGATGTACGCTGTTCACAAGCTGGGAGAAACAATGCCACTGGATTTCGTAACTCGCACAGCACTTCGTCACCACACTTCTGTCGCACAAGATAATCGCTCGCACTAGCTCGTAAAACACAACAACAGAAAACTCGGTCCCCTCACTGTTGAAGCCGCTTATATAGCAGGCTGGTGACTCAATAAATTCTAGAATCGTCCAGGACACACGGCTTCTCGACATTTCCTTCGCTGGTGGTGTCACGAAGATTCTGGACCATCCCTTTCACTTCGCAGTCCGTTGCGTAACGCGCATGCAATACACTGAGGGAGAGCAGTCCAGCCCTGGGGCAGTTTTGACTCATGCGGCGAGCGACGAAACGAACTCACAGCCGCAACACCACCCCCTTCCTAAAAAGGCTGATCGTCCCGATCAATCATTGGTCCGTCTGTGTCCCTCCGTAGGCTGCCAGGCGATCTCGATGCACGATCTTCATCTTCGCCCTCGGGCTCCGCTGGATCCTGTAGACGACATCGTTGATCCGTTTCACGACTCGGTACGGGCCCTCCCAGGACTTCTGCAGTTTGGGTGACAGGCCTTTCTTCCGTAATGGGTTGAAGAGCCAGACCAGGTCGTCCTCGTGGAATCCGCCGGCATCCGTCTGCTGGTCGTATCGGGTCTTCATTCGGTCGGTCTCAATCCGCAGTTTCCTCCTCGTGAACGCGTGCACGTCCTCCAGTTGGTCGACCAGTTCTTGACAATACTGGCTTACCAGGATCGGATCATTCCCAGGTCGGCCAAAGGCAAGATCAACAGGTAGACGGAGCTCCCTCCCAAACATGGCCCGGGCTGGTGTGCACCCGGTGGCTTCATGCACGGCGGCGCGGTAGGCCAGGAGAAATAGTGGAAGATGTTTGTCCCAATCCCTCTGGTGCTCACTGACGACTATTCGAAGATGGTTCTCGATGGTGCGATTGAATCGCTCTACCATCCCGTCGGACTGAGGGTGTAGTGGCGTTGTCCTTGCCTTCCGGATTCCCAGCAGCTGGCATAGGTTCTGGAACACCTGCGACTCGAAGTTCCTCCCTTGGTCGGAGTGCAGCTCCAGGGGTACTCCGTACCGGCTGACGAATTCCTTCACCAGGGTCTCTGCAATCGTCGCGGCTTCTTGGTTAGGGAGCGCATACGCCTCCGGCCATTTGGTAAAGTAGTCGCTGACGACTAATATGTAGCGGTTCCCTGCCTCGCTTAACGGGAATGGCCCAGCAACATCGATGGCCACTCTCTCCATGGGGCCGCCTACATTGTAGGTCTTCAGTGGACCCCGTCGTCTTCGTCCTGGGCCCTTGCTGGCTGCGCAATCGTGGCACCTCGCGCAGTGGTTCTCCACGTCTGTTCGGCATCCGATCCAGTAGAACCGCTCTCTCAGCTTCTCCAGGGTCTTCTTTATCCCTAGGTGTCCACCAGATGATCCTCCATGAACTTCCTTCAGGACTTCCTCCGTCATAGCCTTTGGAACGACGACTTGTTCCCGAGATGTCCTCCCGTCGGTGCTCTCCCAGGTACGGCAGTTGAGGCCATCCCTTACAATCAGCGAGTCCCACTGCGCCCAGTAGGACTTAAACTTTGGGCTGCAGTCACTCACAATGTTCCACCCGGGTCTGGGGACACAGGCCCTCTTCCATTCGGCTATCAGTCCCAGGTCATCATCTTCTGCTTGCGCCCGCGTGAAAGATTCGGGGCTCCAGCTCCCTTGAAGTTCCACGGTAGTCCTTCGGCACTGTATCCCGGTGTTCTCCTCCCTTCGGGCACAGAAGGTGCAGTCTTCGGGGCACGGTCTTCATGACAGGGCGTCGGCGTTAGAATGCAGTTGGCCTTTCCTGTGCTGAATCTCAAAGTTGTACTGTTGAAGCCTCTCTAACCACCGCGCGAGTTGACCCTCGGGCTGCTTGAAGTTTAGGAGCCACCGCAGGGATGCATGGTCGGTCCTGATGAGAAATTCTTGCCCGTACAGATACTTGTGGAAGTGTTCAATGGTCTTCACGATGGCGAGCAGCTCCTTCCTGGTGACGCAGTAGTTCCTTTCTGGCTTTGATAAGGCCTTGCTGAAGTAGGCCACTACTCTCTCCTCGCCGTCCACTACTTGCGACAGGATTCCCCCTATGCCAAAGTCACTGGCATCGGTATCGACGATGAACCTTGTTCCCGGTCTGGGGTAGGCCAGAATAGGCGCGGTGCACAGAGCTTGTTTGAGTTGTTCGAAGGCACTGTGGCATTCTGCTGTCCACGTGAAGAGTTGGTCCTTCTCGGTCAGTCGATGTAAAGGTTTGGCGATGTCGGCGAATCCCCTCACGAAGCGACGGTAATAAGTGCAGAGTCCCAGGAAGCTTCGTAGTTGGGACTTGTCCTTCGGAACTGGCCACTCCCTCACAGCTGCGGTCTTCTCTGGGTCGGTGCGCACCCCTTCCTCGGAGACGATATGCCCAAGGTACTGGACCCGCTTCTGGAAGAGCTGACACTTCTTGGGGCTCAACTTCAGCTGGGCAGCCCGTAGCTTCAACAAGATCTCCTTCAGGTTGCTGTAGTGCTCCTCGAAGCTTCTCCCCAGAACGATGACGTCGTCTAGGTAGACCAGGCAGGTCTTCCAGTGTAGTCCCCTCAGAATGGACTCCATTAGCCTTTCGAAGGTCGCAGGGGCGCTGCACAGACCGAATGGCATGACGGTGAACTGCCAGAGCCCGCTGCCCACAGAGAACGCCGTTTTCTCGCGGTCCTTAGGGTGGACCTCCACCTGCCAGTAGCCACTCTTCAAATCCAAGGTGGAGAACCATCTTGACCCTGATATGGTGTCCAGCGTGTCGTCGATCTGGGGTAGAGGGTAGCTGTCCTTCTTCGTGACGTCGTTCACCCGCCTGTAGTCCACGCAGAACCTGGTGGAACCGTCCTTCTTCTTCACAAGCACGACCGGAGAACTCCAAGGACTATGTGATGGCTCGATCACCCCTTGCTCCTTCATCTCTTCTACCATCCGGTCGACTTCGGCTTGCTTGGCGAGCGGGACACGTCGGAATGGGGCCCTAATCGGTGCGCTGTCCCCAACGTCGATTCTGTGCTGGACCAAGCTTGTCCTGCCGAAGTCTTTGCTCCCCACGGAGAAGACATCCTGGAATTCGCGTAACAGGTCCTGAAGTTGGCGTGATTGCTCTTCGTCTAAATGGTCCTGGGATCCTTGGTACAGCTTCTGTAGTTCTTCTGGCAGGGCGCGTCTTCTTCGGTTGTCCGTCTGCAGGTGTCCGTCCGTCGTTTCTGTGATGCGGGCAATCCAGGTAACGGGCTCGCAGACTCCTAGGTTGGTGTCCCGGTGAACCGTAATATCGTAGTCGTTCAGGTTGGACAGGCGGACGTACGGCCGAGGCGTCGTGTTGATGAGCGTCTTGGCAACTAGCAATCCTTTTTCCTGGATGTCCTCATATTTTGGCTCGATGACAGCAGCCACTCCCTCAGCAGTTCCGTCGACAATTACGGCGGCGCTGACCTCCATCCTGGCAGGAACGATGACGTCCTCTCTCAGCCTTACTCGTCGTGCGGTGACGGCCTCGTGTGCTGGTTGCAAAGCAAGTTCCTCACCTCCGAAGTGCAGAGTGTTGGTACTCAGATCCAAGATGATGTTGTTCTGGTCCAGGAAGTCCAGTCCAATGATCACTTCATTTGATACGTCGGCCACAAGCACTGGATGCTTTATCGCCCGTCGACCAATGACGAACTCCAGTGATGCTTCGCCATGTACCGGTGCGGTGTCTCCGGTCGCGGTTATTAGCTGGAGGTTCCTTTGTGTGGGTTGAACTCTCCACTTCGGGATCACGGTGGGGCTGACGATGGTCCTCGATGCTCCCGTGTCGATTAGCAGGGGCCAGCTCTCTCCGTTGACGACTCCGTCGACCATCAGGCTGCTATTATCCCTCCGTAACTGCGTCACACGAACTTGGACTGCCGGGGCTTGACGACTGCCACAAGCCAACCTTTGCCCCCCTAGGCTGGCTGATACTTACTTTCCTGGGCCGGGCGGTTTCCCTACGACTGACTGTCCCGACTGGCGGCGGCGATCACCGCAGTCCTTGCTCAGGTGGCCTCTCTTACGGCAGGTCCAGCAGGTCGGTAGTCCTCTTCCGGGCCGCCTCTCCGGTGGTCCTTCGGCTACGTTTATGTTGGTGGTACTGCGATTCTTGAAGAAACGGCTTAGCGCCTTCATCAATTCGTCAGCCAGGGGCTTGGTCTCGTTGGTTTTTGCTGGTTCGTCGACGTCCACTTGACGCACCCGCGCGTGCATTCTAGATGCCTGTTTTGCCGTCTCGAATTCAAGTGCGTGGCTCAGCGCATCTGCCAGGGTCTTATTGCGCGCGAGTCGCAGCGCCTGTTGAGTGTCCGAGTCCCGTAGCCCGTCGGTGAAGGTCTGCGTCGCTATCTGCTCCAGAAAGTCGGCCGGCGCTGTTGGGTAGGCAAGCCTTACGAGGCGTGCGATGTCCATCTCGAACTCCTGCAGGGTTTCCGCGTTCTTCTGTACCCGGGTCCGGAGCTGCATCTGGTAGGCCTGCTGAAGATGGCTATCTCCATATCGGGACTCCATATGGGCGATTAGTGAAGCGTAGTCCTGGGATCCAGTCGGGATGGCCTGAAGGTCGTTAAGGGCGTCGCCTCTCAGCGCTACAATGAGAGCTGTAGCCTTTTCTGTGTTGTTCCAGTTATTTATGGAACAGGCTGCCTCGAACTGACGTAAGTAGGTGCTCCACGGGACCTTTCCGTCGAAGGTTGGGGGCGTCACTCTGCTATGTCCCGTTCCTGATATTCCCGGTGTAACGGTGGGTGGGCGTTGGCGCAGCTCGGAAACTTCCTCTCGTAGAGCGTTGAATTTCTCTTCCACCCCCGTCAGTGGGCGTTGGCGCAGCTCGGCAACTTCCACTTGTAAGGCGTTGAATTTCTCCTCCACCCCCATCAGCGGTCGTTGGCACAGCTCGGCAACTTCCACTTGCAAGGCGTTGAATTTCTCCTCCACCCCCATCAGCGGGCGTTGGCGCAGCTCAGCAACTTCCACTTGCAAGGCGTTGAATTTCTCCTCCACCCCCATCAGCGGGCGTTGGCGCAGCTCGGCAACTTCCACTTGTAAGGCGTCGAACTTCTTTTCCACTGCTGCGACTTCCTCACGTAGGCCCTGTTCTAATTTCCTTTGGCTCTCCTCTAATTTCGTCAGCAGACACTCTTCCAGATTTTTCTGGCCATCCAGAAATTTGGCGGTTAGGTCCTCTGCTAACTTATTCTGGCCGTCTTCCATCTTCTTCTGGCCGTCTTCCATTTTGGCAGTTAGGTCATCCTTCAGGTCCTTGGCTAATTTCTTCTGGCCGTCTTCCATGCCAGTTAACTTTTCTAGCAATGCTGCCAATTTCTCCTCCATTTTAGTTGTTTGTCTTGTAAAGGGCATGCACTCACAGGAAAATTAGAGAAAATGACCTGCTCGGGTTTTGAAACCAGGACCGTCAGGTGTTGTGCTTGAGTTCGTAATCCGGCTTCTGACACCAGTTGTTACGTGCCACCCCCTAGTGGCACTTTTGTTAACTGGATTACGGTGGGGGGTACAAAGCACAACACCAATTACTGCTTAAAGAAATAATTAACTTTATTGTGGCCAGAAAATTACACTAATCAGCAAATACAAGCAATTAGGAGCCTTACTCCAGTTTCCTCAAGTCTCTTCCTTATGCGCTCTTGGCCCCTTTCACTTGCAACAGACCACAGAAGTTAATCCGTCCTAATGAGTCCGGTGGCCTTGACAGAAGCTACCTGCCCCTCTTCCTCAGGTACAACAAATACAGTTACCTACGAGCACTTGATGTACGCTGTTTTCAAGCTGGGAGAAACAATGCCACTGGATTTCGTAACTCGCACAGCACTTCGTCACCATACTTCTGTCGCACAAGATAATCGCTCGCACTAGCTCGTAAAACACAACAACAGAAAACTCGGTCCCCTCACTGTTGAAGCCGCTTATATAGCAGGCTGGTGACTCTATAAATTCTAGAATCGTCCAGGACACACGGCTTCTCGACATTTCCTTCGCTGGTGGTGTCACGAAGATTCTGGACCATCCCTTTCACTTCGCAGTCCGTTGCGTAACGCGCATGCAATACACTGAGGGAGAGCAGTCCAGCCCTGGGGCAGTTTTGACTCATGCGGCGAGCGACGAAACGAACTCACAGCCGCAACAATATATATTATTTCAGTAGTATAGATCCCTCCTGCGGCGCTCACAAGCGACTGATCGTGACAAATGAGCATTCAAATGAAAGAAAATAGACATTAGCAGTGACGAATTGCACTCTAATTTCATAAATATCTATAATTTCTTTTAAAAATGACTTTTAAAAATGTACGAAGTTTGCGATTTGCAGATAATGTTGTTGTAGGAAAATACGCTCCATAATTGCTGTCCACTTCACATTTTGGCCCCTGTGATGCCTGTCTCATGTCATTTTAACATTCTGAGGCCTTTCCTTTATCATTTAGCATGGATTTCATAAACAGTAAATCAAAGGAATGAGTACTCAAATCGTATAATTTCATAAATATCGAATAACCGGTGAGTGTTATGATGATCCAATTTACAGTGATTGCCTTCTTAAGTTAGGGAATGTAGAACTTGGAACTCAAACTGAAATGTAAATAGTGTTCTATAATCATTTGGTTGAAATAAACACATAACAACCTTTCTCCTTAAGTCTCACATTATAAACCTATTGGGGAAAATGTGGTTTATGGACATGCGAGATTTCTCGCACGGGTCTGCTAGTCAGTTCTAATTCCATTTAAACATAACCACTTGAGTCTCGTTAAATGATGGAAGTTAATTATTGCCTACACATATTCTCTATCTATACTAATCTATACTAATAAAAATGAGATGGTGTGTGTCTGTGTATTACTCAATCACGCAAGAACCACTGGTCCGATTTACATGGAAGTAGCTGATTTACCTGGTTAACATTATAGGCTACTTTTGATTTCGATACTTTGCACTATTTAAAGAAGGCGACCATTTTAGTGACGTCAGTAAACCATTTGGATTCAAACTTTTTCAAATAAAAAGAGAACCCTAATAAATAGCAAACTTTTGATGGCATATACGAGGTTTAAAATTTAATTTTCTATCCGAAAGGTGCTTATCACTGTTCGTGTATCTCCAACGTTTAGCGAGTAAAACCTAAATTTGTGCTATACAAGACGGTCAACGCCGAGCGGTGTAGTTAGACAAAATGTTCCATCCATACTCTCCCTCCGCGCAGCACCTCGCCTATCCCCGTTTAAACTGTCACCTTCACATTTTAATTTATTTATGACCCGTAGCGAAGCACGGGTACTTCAGCTAGTTAAGACATAGACTATAACAATCAAAACTTTTACTGACATGTCATTACAGATAATATACCGGGTGAGTTAGCTGTGGTCGTTACGGCATCACTGCTGGCAGTCGCTCACATCCGGGAGGCGAGGAGGTTCGAATCCCCCCGCCGGCAACCTTGAAGATGGTCTTCTGTGGTTTCCCATCTTCCTTCCAGGCAAATGCCGGGGTTGGTCCCTACCTATAGGCCACAGCCGCTACCTTCCAAATCCTCGAACTTCCATTCCAACTTTCCTCCCCAACGGTACTTGTAGCTCACCCATTGGGTGTCCGTCTCGAAGCAGCTACAAAACTGGCGAGCCGAACATGTCCTCGGACACTCCCGGCACTAAAAGTCATATGAAAAAAAAAACGAAAAAAAAACCACAGATAATATGTACAGAAACATGTTGACACGAAGATTCAAAGGGGTTAAAAACGTACTAGGGACCGAACGTATTTCTGTAGTGTATTAATGAATATTCATGTCTGTGACATCAAAGCAGCATCGACGATTTCCTATATGCTGATTCTATTACCTTTTGCTC
Organism: Meconema thalassinum; assembly: GCA_946902985.2. Classification (NCBI taxonomy): domain Eukaryota; kingdom Metazoa; phylum Arthropoda; class Insecta; order Orthoptera; family Tettigoniidae; genus Meconema; species Meconema thalassinum. The sequence goes on along the minus strand of OX336389.2, from coordinate 1,060,365,946 downwards.
GGTGCTGTGCAGAGGCACACACACATTGCCAATATGATTACCGGGGGGAGGGACCTCCTGTGCGTCCCAGCCAGGCAGTGGTGTATTATTGATTTCTGTTGTAACTTGAGTCTATCGCTGGTAATTTTTAAGAATGTGGGTCAACAATCTGTTTAAATAATTACAAGAACAGAAAAAATATTATAGTCAGGAATAAGCAATATGCCACAAAAATAATTTTAGTATGACCAGAAAAGGCAACCGACCATAAAAATGTTCTTCCGTACTTACTTATTAGTACCTTCCTCCACTCGCCGAGTCCGTGGGTGAAACGGAGCTGGGAAGCGATTTAAAAACAAGCAAGTTTTTTATCAGTGCAAAATACCCTATACTTGCAGCATTCTGTGGTATTGGGGGTACATATTGAGGCTTCGTATCCAAAAGGCCAGGGTTCGATTTCTCACTCTGAAAAGAGTTTTGATTCTGGTCTGAGGGTTGGAACGGGGTAGCCTACACTCAGTCTCGAGAGGCAAAACTGATATGAGATGGACTCGATTCCAGCGTCAGGTGACCTAGAAGTGATTTTCCATTATTTCCCACTCCGATTCCAGGCACTTCTGACTTCTAACTTAAGGCTATGGTCACATCCTTCCCAATCCTAGCCTCAAATAGGCCTATACTGTATATACACAGCCGTCCTGAAAATGGTTTTCATGGTTTCCCATTTTCACCACCAGGCAAATTCCGGGACGGTTCCTTTCAACAGGTGCACGGCCGATTTTCTTCCAAAATCCCTCCCATGACCTACCCTGAAAAGAAAATAAATAGCCATTAGCTGCATATATACAATTAATTATATATACACACGCTACTACAGCCGTCACAATGCCACGGGATATCAGACAAATTCTACACACACTCAAGTAAACAAGGCTACATGAGAACGATATCGCAAAGCCCAGAATGGATCAATAGAAATACTATATTTACATCACACTGAAGGAAGTGTCGACAGCCCCACTTCGCATTTGAAATGCGGCATCGCATTAGAAAAATTCATCCCCACGTCGTAGAAACGGGAATAATAAGGGGTAGATGGGGAGTACAGATAAATACAAGGTCAGAGCTGAGACAATGGAGGTATTGTTGTCAGAATCACCTGGAGAGGCGTGTACCTCCTCAAGTCTAAATATAATTTACTTGAGGTTGTTTCTTCACCAATCGTTCAAACCAATTTCATCGCCCTTACCTCTACCAGGTGAGTTAGCCGTGGTCGTTACGGCGTGGTTGCAGGCAGTGGCTCACATCCGGGAGGCGAGGAGGTTAAAATACTCCCGCCGGCAACCTTGAAGATGTTCTTCTATGGTTTCCATCTTCCTTCCAGGCAAATGCCGGGGTTGGTCCCTAACTACAGGCCACAGCCGCTACCTTCCAATTCCTCATCCTTACATTCACACTTTCCTCCCCAGACAACACTCCACACGCTACGGTACTTGTAGTTCACCCCATGGGTGTCCGTATAGAAGCAGCTACAAACTCTGGCGAGCCGAACATGTCCTCGGACACTCCCGGCACTAAAAGCCATGAGCCTACGCTAAACAAGAAAAACAAAACAAAACTTACCTCTCAAGACCATCTCGCAGTGTAGCGGCTAGCCCCGGAGGTCCGCGTTCAAACCCTGGCTCTGACAAGAAATGTAATCTGGTCTGAGCGCTGAAACGGCATACACTCAGCTTCGTGAGGCAAAACTAAGAAGAGGTGGGTTTGATTCCCACCTCAGCCATCAGCACTAATTTCCTACTGTCTGAAATAAAATGCACACGTAAGAAAACGTCTCACACAAATGAGGGTGTTTTTTTTTATTAAGTGTATAAATAATTCAAATTAGTATTATTTAAGGCACTAAGAAGTTCATTATAATTCCCCGCCCAATCTATTTGAGCACACTCGTGTTGAACGTCTGGAAATATTCTACTACGGTATAGTTCTCTCACCTTCCTCGTTAACGAGCGGCGTTAGCCAGTAGCACGCGCAGACAGTAACCATTGTTCGCTGCTGACCAAGAGCTGATGGCTCCTGTATCTCACCACGTGGACTCCAGCGTCCAGTCCTTGCAGCATGCTCGCGTGTCAAGTGTACTGTGTTGAACAGCTGCACGTTGTTCTGTCCAGTCTCGCTACGTGCTCTCAGTGGCTATGGTGGAGAGTTGACAACACAGTGCCTCAAGCTGGGAAAGCCTTGGCTACCCGAAGACATGAATTGTAAACATATCTGCCCAGCTAGGTTTCAAAGGCGAGCCGCTCGTTAACAAGGAATGTAAGAGGATTATAACACAGAAAATGGCTTATAATATTTTAAGTTCCGTGGTTTCCCACTTCTACCTCAGGCAAATGCGGGATGGTTCCACGGCTGTCTCTTTCCCAATCCTCACCTGAATTACAAATATACACACACTAATAGCGGTTATCAGATAAATTACACTCACAACCAAGTACACAGGGATAAATGATCACGATGGCTAAGACCCTCAAATGATCAACAAGTCCGGAGATCGGTGGTTCCAACCCAGGGGCTGAGTGTTCATTCTCCGTGGTTTTCCACTCCAGGACAGAGAGTGACGCGTTACTTTTTACTCATTGCAACTGTAACGTCGCTACTTTTAACAGTTATGGAAATGCTCGTTAGCTTTTCAAAATGGCGCGATCAATGTGACTGGAACCTCATTTCACTTTGAGTATTATTCACATTTATTTCAATTTTCATTAGAATAAGGTTAAACATGGATTTGAGAAAGAAGTTGTTGTCGATGTTGATTCATTTAGGGGCTATGCGACATCGTGGTCATGTAGCCCCGAGTACTTGGGTGTGTGTGATGTTGTCTGATAACCTGTGTCACTGTAATGTCTGTACTAGCGTTTGTATTTGTAATTGAGGTAAGATTTGTGTAGGAAGCGGCCATGGCCTCAAGTTAGGTACCATCGCAGCATTTGCCTCGAGTTGTAGTGGTGAAACCACGGAAAACCTCTTCCAGGATGGCTGAGGTGAGAATCGAACCCATCTCTTCTCAGTTTTGCCTCACGAGGCTGAGTGCACCCCGTTCCAGCCCTCAGACCAGAATTATATATCTTGCCTGAGCCAGGAATCGAACCTGGACCTCCGCGGTGACTGCCAAGAGTGTACGAAATGAGGCGATGTAGCTCCACTTTGCTTACCATAAAATAATCATTGTTACCATCCTCGTGTTTTTCTCCCGCAATTGTATGTGACACACAGTTGATCACAGATATCATCACCACCTTTAAAATATATACACACACACAGTCCCGAGATGTTCTTTGAGAGTAAACAGTTCACCTCAATAATACACACGTACAGACATCACAGTGACACAGGTCATCAGACAAATTCTACACACACCCAAGTAGCCTACACGGGGCTACATGAACCCGATGTCGCAAAAAACTCCCCCTCCCTCTCCCTCCCCTCTCCCTCCATCCCCCTCCCCTCCCCCTCCCACCCCCTTCGCCGCACACACACACACAAAAGAAGACCATCAAAAATTACTCTACATCATACTTCAGCAAAACTTAATAACAGCAGGTCAAAATTCAACAAAACGAGACGCATTTTATAGACATTAGGAGAGCAGTTCATGGTTCCATGGATGGAGAAACGACTTAAGATTGAAACTACCCCTAATTGTATCAAGACGGCACTACCTTTGCCAAGCAGCTAGGCAAGGAGGTTTCACTCAGAGGCCTTCTGCATCACAAGGATGTTCGAGAAATAAAGACGGTACAACCCAAAGTCCTCTGTGGTGTTTGTAAAAGACCTCTATGTCAGGAATTCTAAGTGATCACCTGAAATAGCTGCATTGACTGAAAAGTGTGAAAAAAAAATCATTTCTGAAAAGCATATTTTCGAACATTAGATAGTAACAATTTACCTTGTATTTTCTAATCAGAGTCGAACTTTTAAAGAATATAAATTTCTTTGTAGGCCTATTAAATTGATAACATAATGTTAGGTTAGTAATTTCAATATATTAAGGGGAGTTCAAAATGTGTCTGCTTATTATTAGGAACTAAAAAGATTAAAATATTCATGCAATTATGCACTAAAAATGTAGAGTATATGCATTAAGAATTGAAAAATATGCACTTAACAATGAGCCAATCGTATTCACTCTTTTTCCACTCCTTTGCCGTAATATGTGCAGTCGTTCTTGCATGTTATTCAAGTTGAAATTTCTTTTCACATTTCACTTCCTTCCAGCATACTTGACAAAAGACGTCAACGCTATTAATATTGAACAATCACTATTACCGGACACCCACTGATTTAATAAATACTTTCTGCTGCTCTTCACTTTAGGCATTTTGAGGCAGCATGCTTGCGTAAAATACTGTTATCTCGTTATCTGTTTCTCAGAAAGGTTGTTACAATGGATAATATCCAGATGGTGAAAGGAATGTCTCACCCCATCTATTTCTTGAAATGCCAGTCAGTCAGCCAGTCAGCCCTGGCACTATCCAGCCCATGACGGGCTAAGGCCGACCAAGCGACCGCTTCCCAGCCATTTGGCCTGCAGATATTGGGGTGACGCGTGATCAGCACGTCGGGTCCCCTCGGCCGTTAATCTTGGTATTCGTGATCGGGGCGCTGTCTCACTGTCAGACAGCTACTCAATTGTCCTCACGAGGCTGAGTGCACCCCGTTCCAACCCTCACGTCAGTTTTAAAATCCCCGAGGGAGCCGGGGATCGAACCTGGGGCCTCCGGGTGAGAGGCAGGCGCGCTACCCCAACACCACGGGGCCGGCACTTGAAATGCCAGGCGTAAAATACTGTTTTCTCGTTATGTGTTGCTCAGAAAGTTGCTTACAGGGAATGTCCAACACGCAGGCGAAACCAATTGTGTTCAATATGTTTTAAATTAAACTTAATTATATGCTAAAATATGCTGTTATGTTCAGAATATGCAATAAATCCAATAAACCCTCAAAATATGCATTTGCATATGCACATACGCATTTTCAAAAAATCTGGTCCCTAGTCGTTATATTCAAACATTAACATGTGGGTTTCACATACACATCTCCTCACTCAATCGTGGTTAAAGTAATTAATATGAGTCCTTCAAAACGTATTTGTTCTTAAACGGCCACCCCGTTTTATTTATTGCGGAATTATTAACATGACCTTGTAGTTCCGCCCCTTAAAACAACAATAACTGACTAACTAAAGTCGCATTAAGAATTACGTTTGTTACATCGCAATAGGCCAACTACATCCAAGAAAAACGAAGCACGCATCAGTTGAAATATTCTGATGTTCAAGCGCGAACTTCACGTTGTTGTTAATTGTGATGTAATTGACGTACTACGGCACGACAAAAATTGTTATTATTAATGTTACATTTACATTTATCAAATCGGTGGGAAATAATAATAGGGTTTCTGCGCTAGAACCTTAGGATGAACAAATGATGCGCGTTTCGTTCATCTCTAGGGCCAACTTCCTGTTGCAATTTCTTAGGATGTAACTGATCTATTACGATGCCACAACCGTAATTCTTAATGTGATTTTCCACGTTATCAATTGCGCAATAAACAATACGGGGTGTCCGTTTAAAACCACGACTGGCTGCGTGGCTCAGCGGTAACATTCTCGTTTGCTGTCCCCAAGGTTGCAGGATCGAATCCTGGCGCAGCCAGCTGGCATTTGAGGGTGTGGAAATGCGAGGGAGCCGTGTCAGTAGATTTACTGGGACGTTAAAGACCCCTTCGGGGCAAAATTCCGTCACCCCAGTGTCTCAAAACGCCGCAGTAGTTAAAAGGGACGTAAAACAAATAACATTAATATATTATTTAAAAGCACGTACGTTTATGTTGAACATCACGATTGCTTACGTTTCTTGAAATGACGGATTGGAAGAGTTGTGCGGTGAAAGTGCATCACTACCTTATCGTACTGTAGCATGGTGGATTGAGGCCTTCAAAGACGGACGACAAAATGTGACAGACCTGTTAGCAGCCCTAAGAAGAAAACGAGAACACTTCCTGAATAACCCACCCATCATGACAATGCAAGACCGCATGTAACAGGAGCTGTGACTGAGTTGTTCAATCGCTGGGGCTGAGATGTGCTTTAACCCCCCCCCCCCCCCCCCTATTCTCCAGATCTCAGCCCCTGAGACTACGATAAAAATGAAAATCCACTGCCTGCTTCCAGTCTCTGACCGGGTCAGGAATGGAATGAATGAAGCCCCCATCTAGCGGCGAGGATATGAAGTGTGCCGGCTGCCGAAGCCTGTCGCACTCCTCTGGGGCAATGATTAAATGAATGACAGATGAAATGAAATGATAGTGGAGAGTGTTGCTGGAGTGAAATTGTGACAGGGAAAACCGGAGTACCCGGAGAAAAACCTGTCTGCCTCCGTTTTGTCCAGCACAGATCTCACATGGAGTGACCGGGATTTGAACCACGGACCCAGCGGTGAGAGGCCGGCGTGCTGGCGCCTAAGCCACGGAGGCTATCCTGCGACTACGATCTCATCCCTAAAATGAAAGCACCACTTCGAGGGATTCGCTTTCGCACTGTGGGTGACGTTCTCCAGGCCACTGACCGCTCCTTCCGCGACCTTCAGTCAGAGATCAGGGGCTCTCAATGGCATCCAATGGCTTCCATATCACTGGGAGCGTGTGCTACAAAACTGTGGTGATTACTTCGAAGGCCTGTAGAACGTAGAACGTTGTAAGTATGCTATGTATCTGAATAAAAATTAGTTGCCACTAGTAAAAAAAAAACATGTTTATTTGTGAGGAAAGGTTTAAGTAGGCCACCCTGTATATACTTCAACCAAAACTACATTTTTAGTAGGCCTATATCATATCTTCTTTCAAGACAATGTTGTGGAATGTATAAAATGTCCCCACGTCCATTATAGTCTCTTACCCATTATTCTTAACTCTGCAGGTAGCTGACATATGATTGACAGCTCATTAGCCGTAGTTGCTAAGTACCTAGAATTACAAATCCGATAAGAGGAAACGAGTCTGGGGACAAGGTGAAAAGGTGTATTCCTAGAATGTAAAATTCCTTTACGAATAACTAAGTATTGGATTTTCCCATTTCGTCTGACTTACTGAGTTTCTTTTGTCCAGCTACCATATTGCAAATATTAGAAATGTTGGAAATGGCTCCTATTGATTCAATTGTGGTCGTGGATAACTATAGTATCGGTGTTGTTGTTTCATTTGAGGGTCTTGGACAGCGTGGGCATTTAGCCCCATGTCTGATAACCTGATATATTGTGGTATCTGTTGTAGTAGTAGTAGTAGTAGTAGTAGTAGTGTATTTGTAATTCAGATGGAGATTGGAAGGAGGAGGCCGTGGCCTTAAGTTATGAACCATCCCAGAATTTGCCTGAAGTAGAAGTGAGAGACCACGGAAAACGACTTCCAGGATGACTGAGGTGAGGGTCGAACCTGCCTCTTCTCAGTTTTGCCTCACGAGGTCGAGTGTACCCCGTTCCAGTCCGCAGACCAGAATTAAATTTCCTAGCAAAGCCGGGAAACGAACCTGAGTTAAAATGTGTTGACAGAGCGTCCCTCAAGAATGCTAGCCGCTAATCCACGAAGTGGTCTAACATAGCCATTATAATAAATGCATTCTTAGTTTCATAATAAATTTCATGTTACATTTTAAAATATATTTTAATGGTTTTGATACATGTTTATTTTCAGATCCGGGCTCTACCGATAACCACGGGTTTTCCTAGGTTCCTTGGTGGAGCAATGCAAAGAGTAGCGGTTTCCGGCCGAGAAAGTCTGGTTTTTGAATGGCGAGAAAAATCCATGCCATTCTAAGCTCGCAAAAGACCTCTCGTATCACATTTGGTAAGTAGAAGACAAAATAAATTCCATCTCAACCACAGATCGTCCATTAGAATTCCGGTTTCATTGCTAGGTGGCAGAGCAAGCGGAAGTTAAAACTGGAGAGTAGATGGCCTAATGGATCCAACTTAAAAGAATGCTAACCGCTACACCACGTAGTGGTCTAACAGAGTCATGGTGACTGGGACATGCGATTATTATTATTATTGTCCTCTGAATATTGATTTTGACTCAAAAATCCATCCTAACATTGTTGATCCAATTTGCTATTGCTGATTTATTTAGGGGCTTGTTTTACATCGTTGTCATGTAGCCCCATGTATTAGGGAGTGCGTGTATTTGTAATTGAGACCAGGACTGGAAAGGAAGAGGCCGTGGCCTTAATTTAAGTACCATCCCGGCATTTGCCTTGCGTAGGAATGGGAAACATGGAAAGCAACTTCAAGGAAGGCTGGGGTAGGAATCTAGCACACCTCTTTTCTGTTCTGTCTCACGAGGCTAAGTGAACCCTATCCCAACCCTCAAGAGGGAGTTAGCGATCGCAATTGCAAGAAATGTTTTGGTTTCCATGTAAGAGTTTCACATTCACATTACAAATAAGCGCACAATATTTGCCATGGACAATTACACTGGACCTTACTAGCATGCGCATCTACAAAACTTTTCTTGCAATTGCGATCGCAACTTGAAGGGTGCAGTGTAATCGCCCATGGCAAATATTGTGCGTTTGTTTGTAATATAGGCTACATGTAAAACTCTTACATGCAAACTGAAATATTTTTGCAATTGCGATCGCAATTTGCGCTAACTCCCTCCTCAGATCAGAAATAAATTTCTTGGCAGAGTCGGATTAAAACCAGGACATCAGGGGTGACGCCAAGAATGCTAGCCACTGCATCACGGGGTGGTCTGATCCAATCTACAGTACTGTAAGTCGTCGTGGTGACACGGTATCGTCAGTAGGCTATAGCGGATATTGTTTTGTAATTTGCCATCACTTTTGATTCCTTTATTAACTGCATCCGGGCATTAGGAATCATTAGAAAGCAAGAAATGTAGGCCTAAAGCTTAATTTTCATAATTCGCATAGATTTAACAAGTTGTGTTTCTGTTTTGTACGGGTTTTTGTTTGTAGCGTGTTGTAGTCAACTTCCTAGTTCATGAGCCATAGGCAAAGGCTGCGTGGTGCAGTAAATTGGTGGCAGTGTTGTTGTTTCAAGAAGCAGAACATCGAGGTTATCTGCCCCTAACGAGGATGATAATGATCACTATTAATACTACGAATGACCCTACCACAACTAACCCCCTACATACTGCCTAAACCCGGCAATAGTCGCGGTTGATCTCACAGATCGGGAAGGGACTTTTTTATGCATTGCTTCGTGAAGAGTGGCAGGCCTGTCGCTACCCCACCACTATTTTCCTAGCTTGGTGGTTGGAACCATAGTGTCCTGTATATCACGCCCAGCACGGTCTCTACCTAGAGTATTTGTGGCTGATACGGACGAGACCATTGGTATGGACGAAACCATTGGTCGCTACTTGGTTAGACGACCGTCTGGACGAAAATTACCGATTGCACTACAAGCAAGGGGGTCTGGGGCGCACAAGCCCCTGGTTAGGTTTGTTTTGTATGAAGAACAGTATTGCCACGAGGACAATATCAAGACGGGGCGTGATTTACGCACATTACTCAGTGGGTGCTATTTATCTTGGGTACGATGCTCGTACAACCTGAACCAGTCAGTGTGATTCAAATCCCTCGTCTGTCAATAGCATTACGTGCAGGACTTGTTTGATCCCACAGATCACCGTGACCCTTGCGGGAGTCTTTGCAGATATCGGAATGTCCCAATTACAGATGAGTGTAGTTGGCCTTCCATTGGGTATCATGTATTATTGGAAACGCAGGCGATACAATGGATATGTTTGGAACAGGCTTACAACATAATGACACATTATAAGTAGGCTTGCCATACGTCCCGGTTTGACCGGGACAGTCCCGGTATTTTGTTCTTGTCCCGGTGTCCCGCCCGGTTTTATCAATGTCCCGGAAAACGGCTGTAAGATGTAAAAAGTAATGAATTTATGTGTTGAAGAATCTTTATGGATCGGTTACTTTTCAACAATCGACATCGTTTTTTGGCAAGTTTAATTGTTTTTGTAGTTAGACAAAAAATTGTATTTTTACAAAAAAAAAAGACTTAGTAATTATTGTTCAATTAAACAATTTTTTGAAGTATTTTCAATTGTATTTTATCAACACTTCTTTCTAGAAGGTAGACCAGAAAAATTATCATTAAAAAGGAAAAATGATATATTTTTATGTAGCAAAAATTCCTTTTTTATTTTTAAAAGGTATGTAGAACTAACAATTTAGGGTGCCAGATTCCCCCCTCCCGTCACTTGCGAGGCTTAAAAAAGGCTTAAAACTCACCAATTTGCTTCTAATTTTAAAAAAAATCCCGGACCCCCCGCTCAATAACCCCGGGTAATGTGTCCCGGTTTCACTTACCAAAAATATGGCAAGCCTAATTATAAGTGACGCTGAAGAAAGGCAATTCATGTTAAAAACTTGTTCTTCCCTCTGTAAATAGAATTTTATGATTACTTATTTTAAGCTTATCATACTTGCATACTTCCCTAATCTATTTTCTATTACTTGCATTCACTCTAGATGATGTAAATCATTATATAAGGGCATTTGAACTAATTTTCCAACAAGGCGATCTCTTAGATCGTCGCGACAAAACTGCTCTGTCTAAGAGGCGCGACCATTGCCGGGGACTACAGTAACTTCTACGCTAGAAGAAGGAATAGACAAGGAATTAATAGAGGAAATTGGCACAGTGGGGGCCCGGGTTTGATTCCCGGCTCTGCCAAGAAATTGAATTCTGGTCTGAGAGCTGGAACGAGGTACACTCAGCCCCGTAAGGCAAAACTGAGAAGAGGTGGGTTCGATTTCAACCTCAGCCAACTTGGAAGTGGTTTTCCGTGGTTTCTCACTTCTACTCCAGGCAATTGCCAGGACGGTTCCTAAATTAAGGCCACGGTCGCCGCTTTCCCAATCCACATCTGATTTACAAATACATACACTAATACAGCCATCACAATAACACAGGTTATCAGACAAATTCCACACTCACCCAAGTACATGGGGCTACATGACCACGATGTCACAAAGACCCTAAATGAAACAACAACAACAACAACAACAACAACAACAACAACAACAACGAATAAAGGAAATAAGAAAGAGAGGAAATATTGCCCACAATTCTCGAAAAATGAGGATGAAGTAGTGTAACATTTTTAATAAGTCGTTTAAACGTGGTGTTAACTATTGTAAAGGTTCTTTTTAACAAACATGATAAGAATAAATAATATACACTGTGTTGTGACCTTACCTGTGATAGTATAATATAATAAGTTGTTGAGCGCCAGATCCCTATTTAAGACAGTGAATCGAAATTTATAAATTAACCTCGGCTATCAGCAGTAGAGTCGAGACCACTTACCCGGGCCGTAGTGAGACAAAGTCATCTAACCAATCCAGTATTTAATCAAGGAGTATGATTGCCTTAAAGTACTAACTACAATGAAAGAAATAGGCATTACGTTGAAGAAAATGAATTTATTGACTCAAGAACAAAATATTAATAAAACAGAATAGTGATAGTCACACAATTGAATTTAAAATTACTCAATGCGGCAATTAATTTTAAAAGGAAATAAACATTAATGAATTGAATCTATCTTGAAGTTACATATTACAGAGACGTCGGATATTTAATTGTTTGCTCACCCTTTTGAAGTATCATCATAAAAAAAGTGTGCAAGATGATCTCGATGTTGCGTTTCATATTTCTAAAAAAATGTTGTAGTATGTCATTTGATACAGCATACTACGTTCCATTGTGTTGCCATCTCTAGATTAATTGTAGTATTCAACTATAAGCCATGGTCAGCTTATATGTATATTGTCAACATTGTGGTGATTATGTCGAGACATGATGCATGGTAAAGCTATGAATGATATTTCACAAAGCAGTCGGTGGACCTCTGTCGCTGCTCTGCCACTAATGAGTGGTCGTTCACTAATGACTCTGTAGATGCGAGTGTGCGGTTATATCTTCCTTGTCACGTGGTAGTAAGTAGCCCCCACTTCATAGTCAAATCACCCCTTCTACCTGGGGCTTGTCCATTCATTGACGCGTACCTTGGCTCCAGTAGTGACGTATTGGTTACACCATAGTTGAAATATAATGTTCCAATCCTTCTCGAAGGAACTAGATGTTGCGCACGTGATGGTTACTCATGACAGTGACGCTGTATGCCGTGGTGAAATAATTACTACGTCGTTCAGTTTGTGACGCATTGGGTTGATCCTTATTGGCAATCTTGTTGCAATATATATATTACTTCGTCTCTTTACAAATAATTGTTAATAAAAATATTTCTGACTATAATAATAAAAACCGCTTACAATTATCTGATATAAAAATCATCTCATGGATGTACTAATTAATAATAATAATAACATGATAAATGAATAACCCTTTAAATATAATAGGTATGGGATCGAATCGTTACAATCGCCCCTAAGATAAATAATTTAAATGACATTTCACATTATTTCTCTTACCACATCTAACATAAAAAAAAACTATAAATTTAAATATTATAACCCCCAAAAAGACAACATACAATATACTCTTCATCAATACACAAAAATATACAAGAAAGATATTCTTCACAAAAATTCACATTTTAACTTTCATTTATCTCATTCTTCCAAATGTTCATAATGTCCATTCTTCTTTATATTTATGCTGTAAAGAAATATACATAAATGCCCTTCACTTTTAATTTTGACATATATGTCAACGCTGCACTTGTCTTGGTGATCGTATGCTTGACATACAATTTTGTCTTCATATCTAGTGAACGTAGTTTTCATCAGTCTGGTGTAGAATTACATTGTTGTATTTCCATCTGATTAACATATTAAAACTATCACAGCACACGATATGCAAACAACACAATATTCCTTTCGTCTCTATAAAGGTATTACTCAAATGCAGTAAAATTTCAATAATTGAAGAAAAAAAAAAATAACTTAGCAAGATACCTAAGGCAATTCCAATTTCAGTGCATATGTCATACATGTAAATATTTCCCCAAATACATAATGACATCGAAATACCTCAAAGCAGTTATTAAACAGTTCACTTAAATATCCAAGTTACTACTCACCTGCCTTCGTGGCTTAATTCTGTCTTAGGCCACGGCCGCCTCCTTTCAAATTAATACTTCCTAAGTCTCCACGACTTCTTAACTTCTCTTAAAACCATAATTCCTCTTCACTACTTCTCGAAAACAATAACTTGAATTTTCAAAATCACAAATAAACATAAAATCTGACTTCTCGTTCATCTTATAAAATTTAACTTTGCGTCAAGATATCTTCACTGTATCGTCATTCCTTACCTACCATAACAAAATGATTAAGACTTGGACAAAATACTACTCAATACCTGAATTACGTATATCACTAAACTATTTCACAAAAACACATGACAAACTCCTCGGAATAAATATTTCGTTCCACAAAATATTAATGCTCTTATACTTTAAACTTAGTCTATTCATGATTTGACTTCTGGCTGAATACCTAAAACCCCCCATAGTTTTCTCTCAAAACTCTTAATTAAGTACCGTGTCCTCCAAACACCACTTCCTACTTGTTCTGACCGCCTGGAGTATAGCTTATTCCTACTACACCAGAATCTCTCAGAACTCTCAACAATTCATCGTGACATCACACGTCACATACAAAAAACCTCCCCTATTCGTGGTATAATCCCACATCTTCTTACTGTTACAGGTCACCTCTTACTGACCAATAACACACTAAATTTCAGCTAAAAAATCTTACATGCTTCGACTAATTCCTTGGAATAATAACATCACACTTTGCTTTCCTAACTATTGTCTTCCTAAAATAATGACAGTGTTCCTGTTGATAGTCAATAACACCGACACTCCTAATTAGCAAATATTCTCCCATAATCACTTCATAAAGCAAGTCCTGAGTTATAACACAGTTCAGATATTCTCTGCTCTACCAAATTAAATGCGTAAATAACACATGCCTTTAATTGAAACTTCATTATTACCCCTTATGTATACTCACCTTACATTACTAACTTATTCTTGTCTTCAAAATATTAAACTTATCTTTACTAACTCCGTATGACATAAATAAAACTTAATTTCTTGTCTACCAAAAACACAATAACACAGGTTGGTATAACAACTTTACTTACCTGTTCGCTCAAAACCAATACTCAAGTATCTTAAAAGATAAAATACCATGTTATATCTTTAAGATACATATTTTCTTAACGATCTCACATTGTAAGTACCGTATAGGCGTATACCATCGTTTTCCAGTACATATGCTGAATTACCGATTCTCTTCTGCACAGTGTAGGGGCCTTCATAAATTAAAAAGAACTTCATCATGGTTTTCTCTAAACTACTAGATTGCCTCGGAACCCGTAATAGAACTTTATCACCGATTTCGAATTGATCTAGTTTCTTTCCTGTTTGTTAGCGAATTCTGCGTTCTGCTGCTTTACCTAAATTCCTCTTCGCCAACTGGATAATCATATCCATCCCCGGTTGTTTTACCTCAGTTAATCCTAGTGTTTTAGCCAATTCATTTTGGGGTTTCCGTCCAAAATGGACTTCATTAGGAGTCATGCCAGTACTCTCATGTTGAACAGCATTCAACCAGGTTTCAACCTTTCCAAGCTGAGATACCCAAGTAGAATGCTTATTATGCACAAGGGCACGTAACAAGCGACCTAAATCTCTCATCCTACGTTCACTGAGGTTGCCTTGTGGGTAACGCACTGATGAGTGAACGTGTGTGATTCCGGCTTCACGCATACTGGTTCTCCAGTGTTTCGACGTGAATTGCGGTCCGCTATCAGTCAAAATCCTGAGTGGAAGACCATACTCAGGTACATACTTCTCAATGATCAATTTGCTACAAGCTTTACCGGTGGCCTTCCTTAAAGCATATAGTTTGACGTATTTACTGAATGCATCAACTATTACAAAAATGTATTCATAGCCAAATTGACCTTTTACTATCGGGCCAAATAGGTCCGCACAGAGCAACTCCCCGGGTTTACTTGTGAGAACGGCCTGCATCTTACCCATCAAATATCTATTAGGAAACTTAGACTTTTGACAGAGGTCACATTTTGCTAAAACAATCCTAATTTCCCTCCCCATTCTACACCATATAAAGTTCTGTTGAATTTCATAAAACACTTTTTTCGCTCCAAAGTGTCCGAGTTCCTTATGAATGAACCATATGAGTTCCTCAGTCAAAGACTTTGGCACGCATATAGCCCATTTCTCTTCTCCACACTTCCGTGCCAGAAAACCATCCATTAATTTGTACGTTAATCGACCAGATTCAACAAACTCCAACTCATTTCTTTCCAAAATTGTCAAAGGTTCACTTAATACCTCATCTTCCCTTTGTTTTAAAACCAAATTCTTCAATACTTTTAAAGACTCTTTATTGGTAGGATCCAAGCATGCACAGATTAATACACCCTGGTCCGCCTTTACCACTGATTCACCTGAGTTTAGATTGCTATCTCTAGACAAAATGTCTGCCAATATATTATCCTTACCTTTTATGTGTTGGACCTTAAAATCATATTCTTGCAGTGCTAAAATCCACCTGCTGATACGATTACTACTTAATTTACACGTATTGATGAAAGCTAATGCATGGTGATCAGTGAAAATTTCGAATTTCCCGCCAAGAACATACATACGGAATTTACTTAAACTATAGACTATACTTAAAAATTCTAGTTCCGTTATTGTATAACGTTTCTCAGCAGCAGAAAGACCTCGTGAGGCTAGGGATACAATTCTCAGATTGCCCTCCTCATCTCTTTGGCAAAGAACTCCAGAAATACCAATGTGGGATGCGTCAGTCATCATCACATATGGTTTATCAACAAATGGGTATTTTAGTACTACTGCTTTTTCAAAACACACTTTGAGTGCCTGAAAGGCCATCTCATGCATCTCAGTCCATTCCCACCTCTTACCTGACTTTGTTAATTCACGAAATGGTTCCACCATACACGCATACTTTACAATAAAACGACGGAAATAGCCACACACACCCAGGTATGATTTTAGTTCTTTCACACTCTTCGGTGATTTAGCACATAAAATCTTTCCTACACGGCTTTCTTCAGGTTTCACACCGTTTGTAGAGACCGTATGACCAAGAAAAGTGATTTCTTTTCTACAAAAAACAGACTTACTTAACTTGAGAGTAAACCCAGCTCTCGCTAATTTCTTGAAAACTAAATCTAAATGCATTAAGTGCTCTGAAAATGTCCTTGAACTAATCACCAAGTCATCTATATATATAGTCATAAATTCCTCCATATCATTTCCTAAAGCGATCCCTAAAGCTCTGATTAGGGCTGCAGAACTACTTTTTAACCCAAAAGCGACTCGTGTGAATTGATATAAATTGTTTTGAAATGAAAATGCGGTCAAGGGCCTGTCTTCTACTTTCAGCGCCACTTGCCAGAAGCTCGAACTCAGGTCAACACAACTAAACCAGTTCTTACCTTCAAAACCTTGTACTAATTCTTCGATGGATTTTGATCTTAATTGGTCTTCAGAGATGTGGTTGTTCAAATTACGTGCGTCTAAACATAGTCTAACTTTGCCATCTGATTTGGGTACAACAATTAAGGAATTTAGATATGGACTGACTGAAGGTTCGATAATTCCATCTTCCAACATTTGACTTATCTGGTTATTAACCGCATCATAGTAACGATATGGCACAGGATAACGGTGTCCTACAAAAATACTCCTGTCATGCACATTTAGTGAGTGCTCGTAGCAATTCGCTAATCCTATGCGGTCCTCAAATACACACTTGTTATCGATTAATACTTCATACAATTGATCTCTTAGATCATCTACTATATTACTCTGTAGTACAGCGTCATGCAATGAGTCCTCTAGACAATCATTCATTAACATACTGCCCAGAAAATTAAAAACCTTAAGTTCTCTCTCAAGAGACACCTCAACATCATCCTTATTCATCTTATTATTATTATTATTATTATTATTACTTCTATTAATCGATAATACTTCCTCCAACTTACCTATATTTTTAGGACCCATACTCAACTTACCTGAATCACTAAATGGCATAACAACTTCGCAATCTATCCAAAAGAATTTAATTGTGCCTAGTTTATAACACAACTGAACAGTGTGTTGCGACATCCAATCACTACCTAGGATCACCGAGTAGACTAAATTTGGTATTACTAAGCAGACCTGTGTCCCAATCTTACCTCCTATTGATATCTCAATTACTACCTGTCTTGAAATTATATGAGATTTCTTTCCTACGGCCGTTATCACAAATGTTGACTTTATAGGAATTTCCTCGAAATGGATACCATTTTCTTTTCTATTAGTATAAAATGCTGCGCTAATGGATGAAGTATGACAACCACTGTCAATAAGCGTGGCTACACGCGCCCCTGACACATCTATCTCTAGGACTGAATTGAAACTATCAACCATTGGTTTCACTGTTAACTCGTTTAAATCATGAAGTAATTCTTCACGAATGTCTAGGTCATACGGCTCTCTTAGGATTGTGTGAACCGGAAAATACACAGACTTATGACTCGACCTTATGTCACAGTCTGGTTGGCATTTAAATTAGCATTACTTGTATTGGGCTCAGCCCCGTGTACTTGGTTTTGGTTTTGGCGAGGGTTGTCATTAGTATTTCTCTCTTCCCTAGGTCCTTCCGTATTTCTACTGTTGTTCCTATTTCCACCTTGTCTATTATTAGAATTACCGTTTTGTTGGTTATTATGGCCAGAATTACCATAATATGGTCTTTGGCCTCCCTGATGACCACCTCTATTCTGGTATTGGCCTCTGCCATGATAACCCTGTTGATTACCTTGCCTATTATGATATGAATTACCATTTTGCTGTTCATTATGGCCGGGATTACCATAATATGGTCTTTGGCCTCCCTGATGACCACCTCTATTTTCATATTGGCCTCTACCATGATAATCCTGTTGATTATCTTGCCTATTATCATAAGTCTTATTTCGAGGATAATTCTGTACCATAGGCATATCGTATGCATCTCCGAGTGCATCGAATCTACTTAATAATCCCTCTAATTCTTGAATCGTAGTTATCCTTTGCATACAAGCAGCCACGTTTACCCTGGGTGGAAAATGCCTGAGGAGAAGCCTTACCACATCCGCATCTTGATTCATCCCGTCCAGATGTTTGCATATGAGCACATACTCTAGAAAGTACTCAGTCATATGACTCCCTTCCCCAAATTGATACTTGCCAGAACTAATAATCTGTCTCATTTGTGACTGGATATCCTCATTCCAATATTTTTCAATAAATTTACTTTTGAAATCTTCAAAATTTATCAAGGTATGTTTGTATACTAAAAACCATCCCTTAGTATCTCCTATAAAAGCCTGGTCCAATAGCTCTACTACCATCTTCCATTCAACTTGCCCATCTATCAGTCTTTCTTTAAATCTATCCTGTACTATATTCAAGAACTCCATAGGACACCCATGTTTATTTGAAAATTTAGGCAGTTCAGTCTCTTTCATACTACTAGAATATATTATCCTATCCTGACTTCCTCCCTGCCTTATCTGCTTCTTTAATCTTGCTTCCATTTCTTGAAAACTACTTTCTTTATCCATTAATTCATTTCTTAATACATTCTGTTTTTCCTGTATCTCTTGATAATTTTCAATACTCTTTAAGTGATTTTCTTCTACTTTCTTTATAACTTCTGTTTCAACTTCCTTAATCTTATCCCTCAACTTTTCTCTCACCTGCCTAGTTTCCGCTTGTATTTCTTTGCTAAAACTCTCACCTTGGGTTACTATTCTTTCCCCAATCTTACTTTCTACGGCTTCTATTTGTTTATTTACTTTTTCAATCTCGCCCCCCATATCTAGTCTCATCTGCCTAGTTTCCTCATTTAATTTTCTAAAACTCTCATTCTGCGTTACTATTCTCTCTTCAGTCTTACTTTCTACAGTTTTTAATTTTTTATCTATCTGTTCGATAATATCCTTAGCCTTCACTTCTAATTCACCCTTGATTTCATCTCTAATTTCCTGTTTCACAACCTGAATACTTTGCTGTAGTACCTCATACTTCTTACTCAACCCTTCATTTACTTTAACCACACTGTCTAGTTTTACATTATTCTCCTCCAGCTTCTGATTTATTTTACTCATATCCTCTCTCATCTCTTGATTACTCTTATCTAATTTCTCACCTAAATATCTACTCAATTCCTTCCTACTTTCCAAATTCTCTTCATTATTTTTATCTAGTTTCATATTCATATATTTACTATTTCTATTCATACTCTCATCAAATTTCGCACTTAAATCTCTACTCATCTGCTTTATGAGCGCAGTTAATGGATCTTCAGGAATCTCGATAGACTTTTCTTTCTCTAGACTACCACTAGTCTCAGGATGTACCTCATATTCTTGTCAGGGTTAACCTCAGGATTATTCTCAAGATTTACCTCCGACATCTTGGTATTATTCTCTACGCTTTCAACATCGCTACTGCTATCAACCTCCTTATAATTAACTTTCTCGACTTTATTCCTACTTCTCAACTGCCTCTGTTCCTCTTCCGACATCTCGAAGTACACCGTATAACAATTGCCCTTCCAAAATTTCACTTCACTTCACTGTCCCCCAAAAGCACTGACAATTTGCACTGAAATTATACACTCCTCTCCTAAATACCGAATGGTTTTCGTGTCCTACTTTGTGGCGCCAAATGTAACATTTTTAATAAGTCGTTTAAACGTGGTGTTAACTATTGTCAAGGTTCTTTTTAACAAACATGATAAGAATAAATCATATACACTGTGTTGTGACCTTACCTGTGATAGTATAATATAATAAGTTGTTGAGCGCCAGATCCCTATTTAAGACAGTGAATCGAAATTTATAAATTAACCTCGGCTATCAGCAGTAGAGTCGAGACCACTTACCCGGGCCGTAGTGAGACAAAGTCATCTAACCAATCCAGTATTTAATCAAGGAGTATGTTTGTCTTAAAGTACTAACTACAATGAAAGAAATAGGCATTACGTTGAAGAAAATGAATTTATTGACTCAAGAACAAAATATTAATAAAACAGAATAGTGATAGTCACACAATTGAATTTAAAATTACTCAATGCGGCAATTAATTTTAAAAGGAAATAAACATTAATGAATTGAATCTATCTTGAAGTTACATATTACAGAGACGTCGGATATTTAATTGTTTGCTCACCCTTTTGAAGTATCATCATAAAAAAAGTGTGCAAGATGATCTCGATGTTGCGTTTCATATTTCTAAAAAAATGTTGTAGTATGTCATTTGATACAGCATACTACGTTCCATTGTGTTGCCATCTCTAGATCAATTGTAGTATTCAACTATAAGCCATGGTCAGCTTATATGTATATTGTCAACATTGTGGTGATTATGTCGAGACATGATGCATGGTAAAGCTATGAATGATATTTCACAAAGCAGTCGGTGGACCTCTGTCGCTGCTCTGCCACTAATGAGTGGTCGTTCACTAATGACTCTGTAGATGCGAGTGTGCGGTTATATCTTCCTTGTCACGTGGTAGTAAGTAGCCCCCACTTCATAGTCAAATCACCCCTTCTACCTGGGGCTTGTCCATTCATTGACGCGTACCTTGGCTCCAGTAGTGACGTATTGGTTACACCATAGTTGAAATATAATGTTCCAATCCTTCTCGAAGGAACTAGATGTTGCGCACGTGATGGTTACTCATGACAGTGACGCTGTATGCCGTGGTGAAATAATTACTACGTCGTTCAGTTTGTGACGCATTGGGTTGATCCTTATTGGCAATCTTGTTGCAATATATATATATTACTTCGTCTCTTTACAAATAATTGTTAATAAAAATATTTCTGACTATAATAATAAAAACCGCTTACAATTATCTGATATAAAAATCATCTCATGGATGTACTAATTAATAATAATAATAACATGATAAATGAATAACCCTTTAAATATAATAGGTATGGGATCGAATCGTTACAGTAGAGCCATGGCTGGCTGATTGAAAATGGAAAGATGAAAAAGAGTAAAAAACATAGACCCAGATAAGGTATCCTTCCGAGCCCACTAGTCAGGATCAGTTAGTGTTATCCAGGATGTGTCCTGCGTGGAGGGCTACGCACACCCTGCCCTTTAAGGGCCTTCACGATAACCAAGCAAAAAGAGATAGAGATCTTACCGCTCAAAAAAATTGAGCGTATCAGGAAAGAACGGACAAAGATAAATCAAAGCATGAAAACGAAAGCTCGTATAGTCATGACGGCCAACGCGTAACCTACCCATGTGACGTTCATTCGTCCCCAACTAGTAATGAATAGGGCTAGTATTTTTATGTAATATCAACATGCAATATATGTAGCCTACATATATATATATATATATATAAAATAATATTATAGGGGTACCACGTACAAAAGAATGTTTCTGTGCGCATGCGCACCAGAGTAGGGGAAAGTGTTTCCATTACTCTTGTCTGTCCACTGCTAGTCTTTCTTCCGCGCATGTGCACCAGGAAGGGGAAGTGTCTCTCTCTCTCTTTCTCGCTGCTACTGGTTTCCTTGTAGTTGGACCATGTGCAACGTGTATTTGTAGTGCCAAGTGTATGGAGGGGAAAGCTGTTCAGCAGCAACGTACGACGAGTCCCGCCTCCAACATTCTTTTGTACGTGGTATCCCTATAGGTGAAATATGTAAGTTAAAATTCATTAAAAATTAAAATATGTAATATTAATTTAAATTTTATATAATTTACATCAAAGGCGGGCACAAATCGGCTCAATAAGCAGCGCTCCAGCTCAGGCAGTATAAAGGAGCAGAGTGTGTGCTCTGACAAAGTACAGCCTCCTAGCTGACTCACGGAAACCTTTTAACAGTTTTATTGAGTGCACATGG
The DNA here is from genome assembly GCA_946902985.2 of Meconema thalassinum. Classification (NCBI taxonomy): domain Eukaryota; kingdom Metazoa; phylum Arthropoda; class Insecta; order Orthoptera; family Tettigoniidae; genus Meconema; species Meconema thalassinum. Next base: position 1,060,343,915 of record OX336389.2, on the reverse strand, counting down.
TGAGGAAATAAATAATTTTGTGTGTACAAATGGCATGTGCTAAGTCAATACGATCAATTATATTAATTTTATCAGGTTATGCGTAGGAAGCAAAGTTATTGTGATATGTGATAACTAAATACTCCCGGCGTAGAGTAAGTGGCATTTCACCCTCTACACTTCCATGTTGGTGGAAGTGATGTGTTCCGTAGTTACGTTGTAAATTGAACTCTTTGATGCCTAATAACTTGCCACACACCGAATATTGTGCTCCACTTTCGATTTCGCTCCGAATTGAACTGTACAATAGAACGCCGCTTTGCCGCAATGCTTTGACTTGCCTTCTTGTAACACCACGTACTGTATGATAGTATTGCGTAAGCAAAATATATTCAGCCAGATACAAATACAGTACATTGTCGTACATGGCCTAGTTTGCGGCATTACTTCACTTGTCGCCATCAAGTCTTTACAACACAAACTATTAGAAGTCAGCTGCTCGCGGCTCTTTCCGCGCTCATGTCATTAGCTCAAGGAGCGAGCTCTCGCAATGCTTACCTGTGACTTAAATGATATATTGCACATGATATTACTTGAATATTCCTCATTTTATTCATTATATGTTTGCAAAATAAAGTGTGGTACAATAATTAATTAATCGCGTAATGCAAAATTACGACACTACAAGACAATTGTATTTCCGGAAGCTTTATATGCCTCAGAAACCGTATGCCTGGGTGGCCACTCTAAAATTGCAGACATTGAAAAACATGAACGGAAAATTCTCCGGAAAGTTTATGGTTCCACGAGAGAAAATGGAATGTGGATTACAAGGAGAACAGCGGACCTCTACTCCTTCGCTGACAGGTTCACTTATGCCGTACGGAAGCGACGCCTGAATTTCTATGACCATATCTACAGAATGAACAGCGAGAGACTAACTAAGGGATTATTCAAAGTAATCAACTCAAAGAAGGTCAAGATAAAATGTCTAGAAGAAACTAAGGCGGACCTCCAAGAAATGAATATCAGATACGACATCATAGACAATCGTGGAGCTTTTAGGAGAAAGGTAGCCAACCATAAATTTAGGGAGAACCCCATAAAGAAAACTGGTAGGAAGTGGTCGACAGAACGCAAGATGCAACACAGTGCATTCATGAAGAGATTTTGGGAGGATAAGAAGGTGAAAACCATCAGGCAAACTGAAAGGTTTAGCCTGAGCTCAGACACTACCTGAGGGAAGATGATTTGAAAAGAAAAGGAAAAAGGTTTAGGAGTGGAAACGATCTTAGGCAGAGAGGAAGGGAATCCAAGCCAAAATAATAAGTGATAGGTAATGAGAAAAAATAATTATGTTGCGTGAAACTTGTGGAAGCAACTTGAAAACTTGTGGAAGCAACTTGAATAAGTGGGAGCCTAAGCATGAATAACGGAAAGAGCAGCGTGAGCAGAGGTTACCGGCAAGCTATCGCTAAGTGCTCTTTCCCTCCCGAGCGTGAATTTTAGTACTATGGGGAAGGGTGGTGCACTGGCGAGCAAAGGTATGCCAGATGAAAATGATATATGTACTTTCCCTTCAAAATGGTGAGATTTTCTAAAGCATTTTGAAATGCTAGAAGGATTTAAATTAGCCGGGATATTTTTATTACCCGCCACTCAAGGATCCCCAACAGAAAGGCCGAATGCCCCAAGAGTGGGCAGAGATAGAGCACCTTCTGGTCTTTTAGTGAGAATATTATTATTATTAGTAGAAATAGTTGGAGAGAACCAATTGTAGCGTTTAAAGAAGGCTAAACCCTTACCCAGCAGGGTGCCGACTAAAAGTTTAGAAAGGGTGAAAAACTCAAACCTAACTTGAACAAAACCAAAATTCTAAACAGTAAATCGTAAGACAGAACGAAAATCTCTTCAAGTAGGAAGCTGGCTGAGCGAGCTATCCTTGCTTTAATAATTTACTAGAATTAGCTATGATAGCTAAAAGAAAGTTTTTAGGTGATGTTAGCAGAAGTTTTGCTCTAAACGCAACAAGTGATTGAGTGTGTAGTAAACTTACCATTCGGTGATTTTGTTTATTTCTTTGAATATAGAATCAATTCAGGAGAAAAATTAGGGAAGAAAAGGTCCTGCCTAACAGTTCTTCTAGCAATATAAGTAGAAAAAACAAATAATAGAGATTTTATTTAACAAAGTGAGGAAGTTAAAGAATAGTAACCATTTAGATCTCAGATCTATTTTGAGCTAAAGAACAAATTTTTTGGTTTAGAACAATTTAAAGGTCTCAGACCTATAATAATGAAGAGTTTTACAATTAACAAATAATGTTGAACAATTTGGGGTCTCAGACCTATTGCAATCACTAAAAACCTAACAAGAGTTTTCGAACTGTGCATAAAAGGTATAAAGCCTATAATGATAATAATAAAGGACTTAGAATTTGGTTTAATATTTTGTTAGATTGGTTAGTTAGAATACCAATACTTTGAGAATGCCTTTTTAGTAAGCGAAAAGGCTGTAAATAATCAATCTTAAATTCCTGGACACAGCAGGAGAAGAAAAAAGAGATTTATAAGTGGATTTATAACCACGAAGATAGAAACAGACTTTAAGAAAAGCTAAATTCAAATGGGACAGGTCGTATTAACGAATCCTGGTTTACACAAATTAATTATAAATGTTTAACAATTAGAAAATTCTAACTTCCTGGTCGCAGCAGGAAAAAAATGCGTATTAAAGTATGGATTTATAACCACATGAGCATTTACAGAATGAATAAATGTTAAGTTTAGCAAAAGTGGGAGCGGGCCTATTAATAGACCAAGTCTCATACAAAAAAAAAAAATAGTTTAAATATACCCTAATTTGGTAGTAAAGGAAATTGGGAGTATGGGAATGGAGGATCAGAGTCCTGGCCAATTTTATTGCTCTCATCGATTTCCCGGCGCGGAATATCGTTATAATAATAATAATGTTATTAGTTTTACGTCCCTTTTAACTACACTGGCTTTTAGAGACGCCGGGGTGCCGGAATTTTGCCCCGAAGGGGATCTTTAACGTGCCAGTAAATCTACTGACACGGCTCCCTCGCATTTGCGCACCCTCAAATGCCAGTTGACTGCGCCAGGTTTCGAACCTGCAACCTTGGGCTCAGCAAGCGAGAACGTTACCCCTGAGCCACGCAGCCAGACTGGAATATCGTTAAACGGGCACTGTTTTTTAGCACTAAAGTTTGTTGAACATGAGAAAAAATGTTCCTATTGCAGTTTTTGGAGATGCACTGAGTTAATCTTCCGGGTTGCCAACGTTATAGAGCCTTGATGTTGCAGTTAATAAGTTCACTTTGAATTGGAGTTTAGAAATAATTTGAAGTTATTGAGTACAATTTTTCACAGTTTAGAGTCTTTAGCGAATGGAAATTTCCAGAGATGTTATGACAGTTAAATAGGGCGGTAGAAATCCCACGGAGGAAAAAGTTATGTTATAGACAACTGTAAGTTTTAGCAGAATCCCACGTTGCAGGGATGGTATTCCCTTATTTAGTACAAGAAGTACTAAATTTCAGGTTCAGAAATAGGCTTAGTTAGCTTAAGCATGGCATATCCCGCGTGGGGCAGTTATTGCACAATATTGCGAAAATCAAAATACTGCCTATAAAATCCATTAATGCTTTCTTGATTCAGATTAAAACGTTTTAAAAGATGGTTAAAATCACTTAAGGTGTGTACTTAACTTTCCATGATGTATTGAAGGTAGACGTCTCCTGACAGCCGTTAAACGCAAATTTCAGACAAGGCGTCCATTTGAATCCCCTCATTTAGAAAGGAGGCAAGCCTCTGTGAGAGGGCTGAACTTTTCACGTAGCCGACTAGACAAGAAGTGAGCGAGAAAATTTGAACACACAGAGAGCATGAACAAGCGGGGAGGGAGGGAGAAACAAAGAGAATAAAACCAGAGTGGGTAGCTTGATAAAATAAAACACTCCACATATTACAATTTGATTCATAGAGTAGAGTCTTCTAGGAGATTGCAGATAATGACAACGACGACATATGCTTGAGTGGTTTGGAACCATTCATGAAATTGCTGAATCCAAAACTTCGACAGGTTGCCGCGTGGAGTGCCGTTAAAATTAACAGGGAAACACAATTGAAACAGACTTACATACAAATAAGTACATATTCAAAGAAAAGGGAATACATAGAGGGTCACTGTTGGTGTCTGCGAGAAGGAAAATAAAAGAACTAATGAAAAGAGAAAAGTAAAGAGCAGCGACTGCTAACTCTAACTAAACGTGTATTCCAAGAAATACACCACCAACTAACAAGTTCAAACGCGCTCTTTGGATGGGCATAACGACGAAAGAAGAAGAATTAATTAATTAATGAAGCATGTCCATATTAAAGCAAATTTAAATAAATTCCATTATTATGTATATATGAGAAAATGCGTACCAACTCAAGAATAAGTATTGTGAGGAGCACTTTTTGGTTGCGGGGTGGGAGGAAATATAGCAGCCTTTCTGAAAAACAGGTTGAAATGTGGAGTCCCAGGCAATAACTAGACAAATGTGTCTCCGGCAGGGTGTGCTGTGAATTCCCATCCCCTTATATCCACTAATATCGTTCTTGGAATTATTTTCTGGCCCTTTCTCAGCAGGTTATGAAATGTTTGGAAAATCCGTTCCATGATCCAAAATCCAAAATGATGGATGAAATGAAGTCCAGCATGTGTACTTAAAATTGAATTTCATACAAGAAAGGTCACACACATTCTCTTGGTACTTCCATTGGATTTCCAGGAAATTACCGGTATGGGTTTTTGTGAGCTTGCGAATGTCCTATCTGTTAAGGCAAACATAATGAGCAAATGGTTAATCCTATCATAAAATGAAGTCCCCATGTGTACTTAAATTTCAATTTTTCACAACAACAAAGTTCGTAGCACTAATAGTTTTACACGAAATCATGCCTTTACGTGTTCAACCCCCGTCGAGCGCTGCACACAACTTGAATTTTGGAATGGCACACACACAAATCCCAGCCAATTGAGCTACCACACTGTGTGGCCGTGCATGTTTACGATGGGGTGCTTCACCAAGTCCGGAGATAGGAGGTTCCAATCCCTGTGCTGACAGCGGCCTGAGTGTTTTTTTCCGGGTATTCCACACTCGCTCCAGGAGAATGCCGGGATAGTACCTTATTTCAATGCCCAGGGCACCTACCTCATTCCTGACCTTATTATTCTATTGGCATGCACTACTACAGTCACAACAGAAACACAGGCTATCAGACAAATTGAACACACAGCCAATTATACGGGACGGATGACAAAGATGTCTCAAGCCCGTAAAACGAATTCACAATAACGACCGATTGAGCTGAATAGTTTCTCTATTCTCTTAGGATATTATAATATAGCCAACCGTTTTGAAATGACAGCAAATTATATCGGCCTACAGTGTTTTACTGAACTTGCTCATGTCGAAGGGCGAGAATTAACATCACCTTCGATTAGGATGGACAGTGAGTCAAATTCTTCATAGGTTAGAATACGATTACCCAAATCCTGTTTTAGATGACGTTTGGTTAGCTTGACACAAGATTCCCACCTGCCGCCCTGATGAGGGGCGTAAGGGGGTATGAATCGCCATTTGAAACTTTTGGTATAAGAAAAATTAGAAATTTGTTCCGTAGCAGGCGAAAATGTAAGAGCCTTTTTCCACAATGAACCCGCGTCTTGAAAGGTGGAGGCGTTGTCCGAGAATATTAAAGAAGGGACTTCGCGCCTTGCAGTAAAACAAGAGACAGCTGAAATGAAATACGAAGTAGAAGCATTTGTTACTAGTTCCAGATGGATCGCGCCAGTAACCATGCAGACGAAGAGAGAAACATAGAGTTTTCCAAACAATTTGCGTTTAGCTTCAGGGGAATTTCGCTGATATTGAAATGGGCCCAAGTAATCCACGCCACTTAAAGCAAAAGCACGGCTAGGGGAAGAGCGGAAAGAAGGTAGATCACCCATAATTTGAGTGCTAACCTTAGCCACGTGAGATAATGTCAGCGGGGTTATCAGAGCTGGGAACATGTCTCCATTGACATCCCAAAGAAAGGGTTTGAATTTTAGAAACTCTATTGCCGACGAAGGTTTGCCAGTGGGTGGGGGTCTTGGAGTCACTCCGTAAATAAATTTGGGAGAATTGAATTTTTAAAACTTTTCGCAGTTGTTTAGCAAGTTCTGCAGCCATGAGAGCGGCGCACAATTCAAGCCGGAGCAAAGTGATGGTTTTGAGCGGGGCTACTTAGGATTTAGCACAAATAAGACTCGAGAGTGAAAATTCGGTTAGAGGATTGTAATAAACACGGTATGAACAGCAACCGTAAGCTTTTTTGGAGCTGTCGGCAAAGACATGAAGCACGAAGGGTGTATTAGAAGAAGCATTAATTAAATTTCTAGGAATTTCAATAAGCGAAAGGTTAAGTAAACTACAACGGAAAGAAAGCCATATATTTGGGAAAGAAGTGGCAACAGCTTCATCCCATTCGCACTTGAGAGAAAATAGCTCTTGCTTAAAAAGTTTGGAAATAACAATAACTGGAGCAAGAAATTGAAGCGGGTCGAAAACTTCAGATATTTCAAACAAAATTTGCCTTTTTGTGTTAGGGAGTTCATCAGAAAGCGATACTTTGTAAATAAGAGTATCAGTACAAATGCACCAGTGTACTCATAACGTATTTATTGAGTCGAAATCGCAACAAATTTCGAAAGAAGAGAGATCTACATCTTCGACAGGAAATTGTGCAAGAAACTCAGGTGAATTTGAATTCCACTTTTTTTTTGCAATGCTTTTAGTTCAAGAGATATGAGGGAAGCTTCTTCAAGAGTATCAAAGGATTGCAGATAATCATCGACATAAAATGATGTTGTCAATGCTTCTGAAGCTTTAGCATGAAACAAATGACCATCTTGAGAAGCTAGCACATGTAAGGATAGGTTGGCTAGGAAAGCGGAAGGTTTAAGACCATAAGTAACGGTTTTGAAACGAAATATTTTGATGGGCTTACATGTTTCGTCACGCCATAAGATTCTCTGAAGATCTTGCTGTCCAGATTGAATTAAAACTTGACAGTACTGTACCCGAATTCCACATAGTCACGACCTATTATCCGCTGAGATGGTAAGGATTGCAGGGATGTTGATACCGAGCTAGATAAACCAACACTTCCCTACTAGGTGAATAACTAGGAAACTCTCGGTGCATACGGGTCATACGACAGTACTAACTAGATACATACAAGATCCTAATGATCAAAAATTGGTAGGACGAGAATCCTGGATCTCGAGGGTGAACGGTTTTAATCACTAAGCGGGCGCCAGCATCTAACTAGTAGTACTCTCGCATGTCGATTACCAAATGAAAAGATTATCAGCTTCTATAAAACGGACAAGCATACTAAAACATTGCTTGCGAATTTAATTTAAAAAATGGACTGCATAAAATGTCCCTGAACCACATAACAATTAAAAAATAAAAATAAAAATATAATTAAGTTAGATAGATCTACTATCTGTGGATAATTCCTATGAAAAAGGAATTCGGACAACACCTATGTCCTCCTCACTCTTGTTAAACTGTTACATTAAAAATCTCAATCATATTTATACTTCTTATAACTATCAATACTTATGACACAGCTTGTAGCAATCAGCTGTTACTCGTAATATCAATCTCTTCAAAAAATACTCGCCATTTACAGTTCTCGCCCTACACAATACACGTATTTAAAATTCGTTCGATCACCAAACAAATCTAAAATTAAATTATTAAAATTATTATTATATTACCAATATTCACATAATTTACACTATCGCGTCCAGCACGATATTTAGCTAAGATCTCTGCGAGATCTGGCTTAAAAAGTCCTTTTCTATATAAATTCACAATTCAATGATTTCACCTCCTCTGAAATATTCTGTCATATCCAAGTGAACCTTCGTAACGAGCGATGAAGCTAATTACGGCTCTATTGTTCCATAATCAAACAATAAATACAATAACATCCGAATTACTGTGCAAGACTATCTCAAATAACGCTAATACATCGTCGTGGTTCGTGGCATTAATCTTCACTAACATATTCATCTCAATAATACTCAAAGTTCTTCCAAAAACTTCTTATACAACCTGTACAGAACGTTGCCTCGTTGCAATATACTTTATACCTCCATATTTAGTGAACAAGTCTATGATATAGTGTGTACAATACGCTCACATTCCAAATACATTCTTTTCCTTACGACGATGAAGCACGGCATTACTAAAACAAAATACCCATCTCTATACATTCCCACAATGTATACGAATCTGTGATCCTACTCAATAAACACGCAAATGTGAAATATCTTTCATGATGCACACAACAAAAATCCTCCTACCTTTATACATTCTCTTCGTGCCTTTATAATACATTACATGTTCGTTTCACATTATTTATCGTTCCTGTACAACTTTCTACACCGCCTGTAGTTACATTTTTACGCTGGCATCTTTCATCCTTCATATTCAGCCACGTTACAATGAAAATAAAATTATACATCTCCTGAGATTACAGTCTGCACGTATTCGTTCCATCTAATAACAGTGAAACATATCCTCCCTTCCTGGTAATAATCCTTGAATTTACATTCTTATTTACTCAATTCAACTCCATCATGACAACAGGATTATATACAAATCCCCTTGTATTTCATACTTCGCATTTCACAAGTTCATAAAACATAGTTCCATCCGTTTTAACTCTATCAATATGTTATTTACTCTGATAATGTCACTATTTGACTTACACGTCAATAACGTGATCTTATTTCCATAATTATTCGTATTAATTACATTTGTAATGTTACATAGTCTTATTCTCTTTAAAATCCCGTAATATCTTAAAATACTTCTCCAAAGTATATGCCAAGTATTTATAATCGTTCCATTCTCATTTCATAATAGTATTCAAAATAATACGTTTTATCAATACGTTCTAACAATGCTTTCGATCAACGCATTTTATTAACACATCTTATCTGCGTATTATCAATACCTAGGCTACTATCAAAGCATCCCTGCCAATACAATGTTGCTATCGGGGCATTCCTGTCAATACAATGTTACAAGTGAGGCATCCATGTCAATACAATTGTTACCATCGAAGCATTCCACTCTCTTAAAACGCATTCGTTTAAATCAAAGAGTTATAAAATATATTTGCGAAAATTGTCTAACATCAATAAAGTCCAAAATATTATTAATAAACGTCAAAGACACACACGCCGACGCCAAAGAATTTACTTTAAAATTTGCATAAAATTGACAACTTAATAACGTGAGTTATAAATAGTTACAATAAAAATATATGTTGGTCACATCTTAAATACCCCCAAAATATGGCAAACTACTAAACATAGGACAAACGTTTGTCAACCTTAAGCTGCGGTGTTCTGCGACAACCTGGACTATTAGTTGAGTGTTGAGTAGCGGCATTCCGATGACTCACGACTGGATTGTCGCTCGTGACCAGCTGAGTGTCGCGTTCCTGAAGCAAGCAAGCAAGCAAGCAAGTAAGCGTGTGGACTGGCACGCTCCTCTCCCTGCTGCGGTCTCAGCTGCTGGTATCGGCTTGGCTCATATCTTCCTTTTTCTCGACTACAACAGTCTGGAACCTCGTTCGCTTCCGAGCTAGGTAGCTCTGTAGAATTATCTCTTTGAACGTCTGCTCTCTCGTAGTTATGCATGTTATCAACAGGTGAAGTGTTTGTCTTATGAGATTTCCTATGTAATATTGGAAACTCATTTCGTTGCAATACTGGTGAATTCTGATGTCTGCAGTTAATGTTGCAGTGCCAATCCGTGGTAGCCGTAGTTGTTTGGTCCACCCTGGATTCCACCTCAATGAATGTAGATTAGCTTCCCTCCATAGTTTAGTTACTCATCATGACTTACAATGTAGACCCTGAAAATAATTGTCCCCTTCGACTCGGGTTTGAAATCATCGTGAAATAATTCTTAAAATGCAGTAGAAATATACTCGATATAATGTTGAATACGTTGTAGTACTTTCGTAGATTAATGGTAGTACTATTCGTTGAATAATTGTAGTACTTGTTGTCGAAGTTCTATAGAATATCTCGTTTCTTATAAAAGCGTTGTTATACATTTGAATCGTGTCTATAAATTCCCAGTGTTTTACTGTCGTGTTCTTTCATGGGCGATGTCTCTTCTCATTGAGTGCAAGTGAGGGCTCTCCCCCGGTCAAAGTATTCTTCTCCCGTCGCTCTCAAACTATGCAGTATTCTCGCTGGAGTGTTAGTTAACTAGGTCTTGACTCGACCACTCGAAGTAATGGAATGAATATCCTTCTTTGCTGCTGCTAGTCACCTGGGTTCAAAATGGCGATTTCTAGCCTAGCATATATTTTAAATACTCTTATTTACAGATATCTCCTCTCGTAAATGTTTCGATAAATAACTTTCATTTTGCCCCCTCTTGCTATTAGTGTGGTTAAATTATATATAATTTCCATTTTTAAATATATTAATATTTTATTCCTCAGATTGATAGATTAATCTGATTGGCTGTCTAGTTGTCATGCAGATTTCATGATTTCTCGGCATGGAAATCAGTGACATGTGCCAAATATCTCTTTCTTCGTCTTACCAAATAGTGTCGCGTGCAACTCCCCTGTTGACGCTGGCTCGGCTGACAAAAGCCTGTTCTTGACTGGTTAACTTGTAACTTTGGTCATAATCCAGCTATCATAAATTAGATTCTCCCCTTGGTTAAAATAAAATTCACAGAATCAACTCCATTCTGGCTTGTTATAAATGCTGTAATCTCCTTCTACAACTCGTATATAGCTTTCATCATCATCACAGAATACTTGTGTGTATAAAAAGTTGTTCATACTGCTTCTTTATTTCTTAGCATAAATTGTCACACAAGACAGTTCGAATCTTGCCTCATACATTTTCTTACAGATACTAAATTCGAGTTCATATCCCCTTCTGACTAGTTAATGAAAGTATAACATGTACTTTCGTTATACCTGGACTCTATTTCAAATATAGAACCGAATTTATCCACTTATTTGATCTTAGGATAGAATCACTTTAATTTTGAATGGTTGTATTTTCCAACTATGCGATTGTCATCAATTCTTGCAATCTGATAACAATTGTTTCCATATACTCTTCCAACTTTGAACTGTCCCCGTAATAGACTTGAAGATTTTATACAGATCTTTCTCAAAACATCAGCCTTTACTGGAATTCTTATCATGACTACTGTCGACCAAAATATTATGTGCACTCGAGTTTGAAGGTTGTTTGTGAAGTAACCAATAGACCTACATAATATCCAATAACATCATCATTTTCGTCGTTCTATTTTACGTTAGGTCATGTAGGCTTGGATTTTTTAATATATATTTTAATATTTTGTATCGCAGTTGGAACACAAAAAGTGCACGTTTTTAAGAATGTTTCAACCATGCGTCACATTTAAGAATTATTATCTCAAAAACCCGTCATCAGATCGAATCCAAGTTTTAACACAATATACATTGAAATGATGTATAACTGGTTTATTAATTTCAAAATTGTGTGTGTCCAAGAAACAAAGTTGTTATCATTTTTGTAAGGTAAGGTAACTTTTTCTCGGCTCGGAGTGGTTGGAAAATGTAGTTCCTGGTTGCATTGTGATCCTTATACGTCGAAACGTTATGCTGTATGACTGTGAAATACGTAAATTAATTCACTTATTTTATATCGGTTTGTATTTCTACAGGGAAATAACACATGTTTCACCAGCTAGCCCCTCCGGGAACAGCTGTACAGCGCTGCCGAAATGGTGCCCACACGCATCATGGCGTGTCTCGCTCGGAAGTGATGGGCTCCATCTCAGCAACGCTGTACAGCTTTTACCGGAGCGGCTAGCTGGAGAACCATGTGTTATTTCCTCGTACAAATACAAACCGATATAAAATAAGAGAAATAATTTACGTATTTCACAGTCATACAGCACAACCTTTTGGTGTATAATGATTACAATGCAACCAAGAACTACATTTTCCAACCACCCTGAGCCGAGAAAAAGTTACCTTATAACAATGATAACAACTTTGTTTCTTGGACACACAAAATTGTGAAATTAATAAACCTGTTATACAACATTCCAATGTATATTGTGTTAAAATTTGGATTCGATCTGATGACGGGCTTTTGAGATAATAATTCTTAAATGTGATGCATGGTTGAAACACGCTTAAAAACGGACACTTTTTGTGTTCCAACTGCGATAACAAATATTAAAATATAAATTTAAAAATCCAAACCTACATGAACTAACGTAAAAGAGAACGACGAAAATGTTGATGGTATTGGATTTTATGTAGGTCTATTGGTTACTTAACCAACAACCTTCAAACTCGAGTACTCATAATACTTTGGTCGACAGTAATTCTCCTACTTTCAATGGTAAACTGAATCTTTTTCCTCTGACTCTTTTTAATCTCTTCTCAGCTTGTTTGTTATATGGTCTCTTGCTGACTCAATATGTTCTTTCAACGATGGTTCGTTATCTTCCTGGATATTGAAGATTCCGTTCCATGGTTTGAGTGGTTTCTCATTGAAATGTAGCATGATTTGAATCTCGTAGGTGCTCTCGTGAAGTGTGTTATTGATGCAAAATTCTACCCAATTCGCATGGTTGTCAGAGCTATATAGGCGTATGTACTTGGATGCCTCCATCATGACCCTTTCAATAGAATTAGCTTCGGAACTACGAATCGAACTAAATATATGACTAATACCTAGTCTGTCCATGGCTTCTTGAAATTCAGCAGAAGTGTACTGCGTTCCGTGGTCCGTCAGTAATCTCTCTGGCCTTCCTAGTTTAGGAATGACGTTTTCTCTAGGTGATACAACACAGTCTTCGTAGTAACTTTCTGCATTGGGTTCATCATTACTATCTTAGAGAAAACATCCATAGTGACTAAGAAGTATTGATTACCCCTTATACTCTTCGGTGCAGGTCCAAAAATGTCCTGACTGCACAGTTCTAAAGGTTTAGTTTGGATAATCGCTTTCGATCTTTCTTTTAATAGTTCCGAAGCATACTTGTTTTTCTGACATAGTTCACATGACCTTATGACGTCTGCAATTGAATCTCGCATATTAATCCAATAGAACTTCGCTTGAGCAGTACTGTACGTCTTATCTACGCCTCCATGTCCGATGCTTTTGTGCACTAACCATATAACTGGCGCAATCAACTTCGGTGGAATCACAATTCTTACCTTAGTATGTTCTGCATCTACATATTTACAAACAATGTCATCGACAATTAAATGATGCGTAGACCTCTTCCTAGTTTCCAAATAATTATCGTCTTCAATGGTCATTCTTCCTGACAGTAATCTGTACATGTTCCTCAAAGGTGCGTGTCTCCTCTGGGTTAACGCTATCCTTCGTAACTTATCCAACGTTGCCTGGTCTTGGTCATCCGGCTCGACTATATTTATCTTCACACTGCTCTCAGCTGTGGGATTTCTAGATAGAATGTCGGCTAGCAAGTTGTCTTTTCCTGGCACATGCACAATCGTTGCATCAAATTGCTGTAGGAACATCGTCCATCGTGTCATACGATCGCTTGATAAATCTGTCTTCAACATGAATTCTAAGGCTTTGTGATCTGTCCTGATGATCATCTGGTGTCACAACAATATATTTTTCCATTGATGTAATGCATTTATAACTGCTAAAACTTCTAACTCAGTTGTGAAGTAATTAACTTCATGAGGACGCAATGTTCTGCTGTTGAAGGAAATGTAGTGATTGTTTCCTTCTTGATCCTTCTGGTATAGGACTGCACTAATTCCTATTCTTGAATCATCTGTTTCTACGATGAATGAGCGTTCGAAATCAGGATACTTCAATTTAATGTTGTTTCTGAGCATTTCTTTCGCTTGAATAAAAGCGTTCTCTGCTGCTTAGTCCCATTTCCATCGATTATTTTTCTTCAATAATTCATGAAGTGGTGCCATTACTTCAGAATAGCGAGAACAATGACTGCTGAAAAACTGACATAGCCCCGCAAAACCTCTGATATCTCTAATCTTCGTTGGTTTTGGGAACTTTAAAATTGCCTCAATTTTATCCTCGTTTGGATGGTAAGCAAATTGACCAATTCTGTGTCCTAGGAAATGTATCTTTTCCTGGAAAAAGTGACACTTGTTGAAATTAACCTTTATATTGACCTATCTCAGGTTTTCAAATAGTTTCTTTAAATGTAGCAGGTGTTGCTCTGGTGTTTCTGACGAAATGATTAAATCATCTACGTAGCATATGACATAAGCTTTCACTTCGTCACTTACAGAAGCTTGCTCTCTAGAGCTCTTATCAAAGCAGGGCTGGAGTTAACCAGACCGAACGGAACCCGTTCAAACACGTAGCTAGTCTGATTAAATAAGAATCCCGTGTAGCATTTGCTGTCTTCAGTTAGCTCGATTTGATAAAAGGAAGCTGTCAAATCAATTGCTGAGAAACAAGTCTTTCCTCTGAATTTCCTAAGCAGTTCTTTAATCTTAGGCGGACGGTCAAATTCTTTTAGCAGTAAGAGGTTGATGCCCTTGTTATCTAGGCAAACCCTCAAATTTCCATCTGCTTTCTTCACTACAGGGATGGGGTTTAAATGAGGTGTGGCTTGCTTCCTTATTATTCCGTCCTTTTCCATTCCTTTTATAATTTCTCCTACCTCTGCTTGATATTTCTCTGGGATAGGGTATAACTTCTTCAGAAATGGTGTGTTATCTGTGAGCTTCATCTGATGTTTAAAACCTCTGATTAACCATGGCTTACCATCGAAAATTTTCCTTGGTAATTTTCGAAATTGTCAATTTTCTATCCATATTTACCTGGTTTTTCGGACTCAATTTCCATAACTATTCTTTCCATGTTCTTTTCTGTGGTTTCATTTTCTACGAGGTACTCATCTTCCTGTTATTCTGAGTTTTCTGTCTCAATATTTATTTCGTTGAACTTAATTATCCCATTTCTTTGATCGATAACTGCTCCTGTCTTAGTTATAAAGTCTATTCCCAGAATAGCATCAAAACTAATCTTATTTAAGACAATAAATATCTGCTCATATATGTGATTGTTAATCGTGAATTCCATCAACACTTGTATCTTACATTTCATAGTCTTGTCGTTAAATACACCTCGTACTTTAATAGACAAAACTGGCATAGCTACTATTGACATTCCATTCTTCAACTTATTATAGCAATTTTCTGATAGTATCGAAGCAGTGGCTCCAGTGTCCATCAACGTTCTCAGACATTCTCCTTCCGTTTCAATATGTATTGTGGGTAATCTGGCTATTCTTCCATTCTCGGGCTCCTCTCTTTCATATAATAGGTCTTCATCTGTCGCCTGGTAAAACTCATTAATGGCGATCTCATGCCGTAATGTTGTGAATTCATCTACCTTTCCTACTTCCGTTTCCCAAATGAAGTTTTTTTGTACCCCGCCTAGGTCCTGTTCCTGACCTTGCCTACTTGTCGAGGGCTGGGGTTCAATGTTCTCCTGACTTTGAGAATTTCCTTCTTCTTTCCTCCTTAAATTCTTCAGGTATTCCTGACTTTCTCTGTCCCTGTCATGGTAAAATCTTTGTACATTATTATTGTCACGCCAACCTCGATTCTGTGTTTGATGTTGTGACCTTCGTTGCTGTTGTTGCCTGGCGAAGTTATCATCGTTCCAGTTCTTGTACCGGCGATAACTTTCCCTATTTGTTCTATTATCACGGTTATAGTACCCGTTTCTCCTATAATCATTATTATTCTTATGGTATCCAGTCCTACGTTGTCCATTATTCTATTATCTGGCTTGATATGGCCTGCCCTCTTTGGGTCTCCTATATCCTGTTTCATACCTATTCCTTCCATAATAATTGGTTCTAGTGGGACCTACCCTGTCCTGTGTTCGCTCAGTTTGTTGAGTCTGGTCCACCAAGATTGTAAGAACGTCTCGAATCTCTTTTCTTGACCTACTGTTGTTATTCGGAGTATTTGACACGGTACTAGTATGGTCTAATCTTCTCAGAATCTCTGCCGTACTTTCCAAAGTAGTTACATCTGCTGATATTAGGTGCTTTCTTACTTCCGCCTCTAACTGTCGCGAAATTGCGTGTACAAGTTCCGACTCTGCCAATGGGGGCTGAAGGTACTGGAGATGAGTGAGCTGACTCGTAAAGAAGCTAGCATAACGGGTTGGTACTGAGTATGCGTACTTCTTCGAGTATATCTCGGCTCTTATATCCTGTTGGAGTTCCTTGCTCCAAAATCTCTTTGGAGAGCATCCGCAAAATCCTGAAAGTTGTGGTAAGTGTACCTCAAAGCACGATGCCAAATAAGTGCTTTTAAAGAAATCCACTACCCTCATTTCTCTACCTCGTGGTATTCTATTGTCGTCGCACATCCCTTAAGAATTCAACAGCAGAGAAATTCCCAACACCATCGATGTCATCGATGTTTTTGAGTACAATGACGTTCTGATTACCTCGATGTACTCTCTGGCTGTACATTCCTCCTATGTCACCATATGCTCTATGAATGCGTTCTGTTCCTTGCGTCACTTTCGGTCTAAATTGTATCCGACTATCTATACTTTCTCTATCGTCGTCTATCCTGTCTGGTTTCGCTTCTAGTTTTCCTAGCTCTTCTCTCAACTTTTCATCTCTTTCCTGAAAGAAGATGGCTAAATCTTGCCTCAAATCCTTACGTAAATCGTTCCTTAAATCAGTAGTATCGCTCGATTCTCTAAGCGTAAGTAGTTTCAGTTTGTCGCTTATATCTAGCAATTCTTTCTCTTGGTTAGATTCAAGTTTGGCTAGTTCTAGGTTAATATCATCTACTGTGCGTTTGAGTAAATTGAACTCCACCGTTTTAACCGAATCTGGCTTATTAACAATCTCATTTAGAGTGGTAACGCACGATTCTTGTATGCTATCAATACGCTTTGTGAGTTCTTCTCTAAGAGTGGCTACATTAATATTAGCACTAAGTTCTGTGTTTCTAACATCTTTGATAATCTAAGCATTCAATTCAGAAATGTACTCCCTATTGGAACTTAACACCTCCTCCATCAACTCTTTTACAGACTGAGTAATACATGTTGTAATGTTAACATTTATGCCCTCCTCAATTAACTTCTTCAGGTCAGCCAATTTACACTGTAAATTAGTCACAGTGCCACTTAAATTATTAAGCTGATCGGCGAGTCTCTCCTGGGAACCTGAAATGTGTTCATGGTGTTGTTTATTCTCTGCATTAATATTGTCTATACTTTACTGAAGTTTCTTATGTAATGCTATTATATTCTCACTATTCTCAATTTTCACTTCTACTACCTTCTCAGGGAACCTATTTCTAATTTAGTAAAAGACACATCATTTTTACTCTATCAAAGGCTACTTTGGTTTCTACAAGGGCTTTCCTGCTTTCCTCTTGGGCTAATCTACTCTCTTCCAAGGCCTTTCTACGTTCATCTTGGGCTAACCTGCTCTCTTTTTGGGCCAACCTACTCTGTTCTTGGGCTAGTCTACCTTCATCTTGGATTTTCTCTAATGATTTTCTAGTCTCTTCTTGCGCTAACCTAGCCTCTTCCTGTACCTTATCTATGGACTTCCTAATCTGTTCCTGGGTTTTCCTATCCTGTTCCTGAATTTTCCTATCTTCTTCTCGTACCTTTCTAGTTTCCTGAGCTAACCTGTCTTCCTCTCGTGCCTTTTCCCGAGCTTTTCTAAATTCATTTTGGGCTCTTTTGCATTCTTCTTACCCTAAAGTAATGCTAGATATAGTTAGGGATTGGGCTACACTTAACTCTGCCTTCATCTCAGATTTGGCTGTGGCAGCTGACTGTTTAATTTCTTTTTCTATCTTTCTTGTGTTTTCATGTGTAAGTAAATGCAGAGCCTCCAAATCCCCTGTCAATTGGACCTGGTTCTCCTGCATTTCCTCAAGCATTGACTTGATTAGAGTCAAGTCATGTGACGACATAATTTGTTCTTTCTTGAAAAAACTGGGAAGCATCATCTAAACCAATGTTGTGGCTTTCCAGAGTGACCAACATAATAAATTTTATAACAGTGGAATACATCGATAAAAATTACCAATATTAAATTAACGTTAGACCTCAGTCTACGATCCTACCTATCGTTGTCTAATAAACTGATCTTCTCTCATTTATTAATCTCTACACAATTAATGTTACATCAACATGTATTTAATTTTAATTTACAATTTATTTGACCAATATGCCATTAGCTGGTTTCACAAAAAAATCGACAAAGTCGAGTGCCCACAATTTTGTGCAAACAAAACGTATGCCTAAACGCTTGGTTCTCCAATAAAAATCCGCCTAAAAGTTAGGGCGCCAATAAAAATATGTACCCGAATACCGCATAGTCACCACCTATTAACCGCTGAGATGGTAAGGATTGCAGGGATGTTGATACCCAGCTAGATAAACCAACACTTCCCTACTAGGTGAATAACTAGGAAACTCTCGGTGCATACCGGTCATACGACAGTACTACTAACTAGTTACATACTAAAATCCTAATGATCAAAAATTGGTAGGACGAGAATCCTGGAGCTCGAGGGTGAACAGTCTTAAAAACTAAGCGGGCGCCAGCATCTAACTAGTAGTACTCTCGCATGTCGATTGCCAAATGAAAAGATTATCAGTTTCTATAAAACGGACAAGCATACTAAAACAGTGCTTGCAAATTTATTCAACAATGGACACTACATCAAATGTCCCCGACACACTTAAATATTAAAAAATAAAATAAATTTAGATAGATCTGCTATCTGTGGATAATTCCTATGAAAAAGGAATTCGGACAACACCTATGTCCTCCTCACTCATGTTAAACTGTTACATTAAAATGGCAATCATATTTAAGCTTCTTAAAAACTGTCAATACTTATGACACAGCTTGTATCAATCAGCTGTTACTCGTAATATCAATCTCTTCAAAATAAAACTCGCTATTTACAGTTCTCATCCTACACAATACACTTATTTGAACTTCGTTCGTTCAACAAACAAATCAAAAATTAAATTATTAAAATTATTATTATATTACCAATATTTACATAATTTACACTATCGCGTCCAGCACGATATTTAGCTAAGATCTCTGCAAGATCTGTCTTAAAAAGTCTTTCTCTAGAGAAATTCACAATTCAATGGTTTCACATCATCTGAAATATTCTGTCATATCCAAGTGAACCTTCGTAACGAGCGATGAAGCTAATTACGGCTCAATTGTTCCATAAAATCAATCAATAAATACAATAGCATTCGAAATACTGTGCAAGAGTATCTCAAATAACGCTAATACATCTTCGTGGTTCGTGGCATTAATCTTCACTAACATATTCGTCTCAATAATACACATAGTTCTTCCAAAAACTTCATATAGAACCTGTACAGAACGTTGCCTCGTTGCAATATTCTTTATACCTACATATTTAGTGAACAAGTCTTTGATATAGCGTGTACAATACGCTCACATTCCAAATACATTATTTTCCTTACGACGATGAAGCACGGCATTACTAAAATAAAATACCCATCTCTATACATTCACACAATGTATAAGAATCGGTGATCCTACTCAATAAACACGCAAATGTGAAATATCTTTCATGATGCACACTACAAAGATCCTCCTCCCTTTATACATTCTCTTCGTGCCTTTATAATACATTACCTGTTCCTTTGACATTATTTATCGTTCCTGTACAACTTTCTACACTGCCTGTAGTTACATTTTTACGCTGGCATCTTTCATCCTTTATATTCAACCACGTTACAATGAAACTAAATTATACTTCTCCTGAGATTATAGTCTGCACGTATTCGTTCCATTTAATAACAAAAAACATATCCTCCCTTCCTGGTAATAATCCTTGAATTTACATTCTTATTTACTCAATTCAACTCCATCATGACAACAGGTTTACATAGAAATCACCTTGTCTCTCATACTTCGCATTTCACAAGTTCATAAAACATACTTCCATTCGTGTTAACTCTATCAATAAGTTATTTACTCTGGCAATGTCACTATTTGACTTACACGTCAATAACGTGATCTTATTTCCATAGTTATTCGTATTAATTACATTTGTAATGTTACATAGTCTTATTCTCTTTAAAATTCAGTAATATCTTAAAATACCTCTTCAAAGTATATGCCAAGTATTTATAATTGTTCCATTCTCATTTCATAATAGTATTAAAAATACAATACATTTTATCAATGCGTTCTAACAATGCTTTGGGCGTCTCTAAAAGCCAGTGTAGTTAAAAGGGACGTAAAACCAATAACATTAATTTATTAACAATGCTTTCGATCAACGCAGTCTATTAACACATCTTATCTGCGTACTCTCAATACCTAGGCTACTATCAAAGCATTCCTATTAATTACAATGTTACTATCGAAGCATTCTTGTCAATAAAATGTTACTACCGAGGCATTCCTGTCAATACAATGTTACTAGCGAGGTATTCCTGTCAATACAATGTTACTAGTGAGGCATTCCTGTCAATACAATTGTTACCATCGAAGAATTCCACTCTCATAAAATGCATTCGTTTAAATCGAAGAGTTATAAAATATACTTACAAAAATTATCTAACATCAGTAAAATCCCAAATATTATTAATAAACGTCAAAGACACACACGCCGACGCCAAAGAATTTACTTTAAAATTTACATAAAATTGACAACTTAATAACGTGAGTTATAAATGGTTACAATAAAAATATATGTAGGTCACATCTGAAATACCCCCAAAGTATGGCAAACTACTAAATATAGGATAAAATTTTGTCTACCTTAAGCTGCGGTGTCCTGTCGATAACCTGGACTATTAGTTGAGTGTTGAGTAGCGGCATTCCGATGACGTACGACTGGATTGTCGCTCGTGACCAACTGAGTGTCGCGTTCCTGAAGCAAGCAAGCAAGTAAGAGTGTGGACTTGCACGCTCCTCTCCCTGCTGCGGTCTCAGCTGCTGGTATCGGCTTGGCTCATATCTTCCTTTCTCTACTACAACAGTCTGGAACCTCGTTTGCTTCCGAGCTAGGTAGCTCTGTAGAATTATCTCTTCGAACGTCTGCTCTCTAGTAGTTATGCAGGTTATCAACAGTTGAAGTGTTTGTCTTAAGAGATTTCCTAGGTGATATTGGAAACTCATCTCGTTGCAATACTGGTGAATTCAGATGTCTGCAGTTAATGTTGCAGTGGCAATCCGTGGTAGCCATAGTTGTCTCGTCCACTCCGGATTCCACCTTACTGAATGTAGATTAGCTTCCCTCCGTAGTTTAGTTACTCCTAATGACATCCAATGTAGATCCTGTATATAATTGTGCCTTTCGAATCGGGTTTGAAATCATCGTGAAATATTTTTTAAAATGCAGTAGAAATATACTCGATATAATGTTGAATACGTTTAGTACATTCGTAGAATAATGGTAGTACTATTCGTTGAATAATTGTAGTACTTGTAGTCGAAGTTCTAGAATATCTCGTTTCTTATAAAAGCGTTGTTATAAATTGTAATCATATCTATAAATTCTCAATGTTATACCGTCGTGTTCTTTCACGGGCGATGTCTCTTCTCATTGAGTGCAAGTGAGGGTTCTCCCCTGGTCAAAGTATTCTTCTCCCGTCGCTCTCAAACTATGCAGTATTTTCGCCGGAGTGTTAGTTAACCAGGTCTTGACTCGACCACTCGAAGTAATGGAAGGAATATCCTTCTCTGCTGCTGCTAGTCACCTGGATTCAAAATGGCGATTTCTAGCCTAGCATATATTTTAAATACTCTTATTTACAGATATCTCCTCTCGTTAATATAAATGTTTCGATAAATAAATTTCATTTTCCCCCTCTTGCTATTAGTGTGGTTTAATTCTATATAATTTCCATTTTTAAATATATTAATATTTTATTCCTCAGATTGATAGATTTATCCGATTGGTTGTCTCATTGCCATGCAGATTTCATGATTCTCGACATGGAAATTAGTGACATGTGCCAAATATCTCTTTCTTCGTCTTACAAAATAGTGTCGCATGCAACTCCCCTGTTGACGCTGGCTCGGCTGACAAAAACCTGTTCTTGACTGGTTAACTTGTAACTTTGGTCATAATCCAGCTATCATAAATTAGATTCTCCCCTCGGTTAAAATAAAATTCACAGAATCAACTCCATTCTGGCTTGTTATAAATGCTGTAATCTCCTTCTACAAATCGTATATAGCTTTCATCATCATCATCACAGAATACTTGTGTGTATAAAAAGTTGTACATACTGCTTCTTTATTTCTTAGCATAAATTGTCACACAAGACAGTTCGAATCTTGCCTCATGCATATTCTTACAGATACTAAATACTCTGAAATACGGCTGAAAGCAACGGGAAACTACAGCCGCAATGCTATTCCCGAGGATATGCACCTCTCTATGCATAATTACATGTGATGATGGCCTCCTCCCTTGTAAAATTTCAATCCGGAGGTGAACTAGTCCCCCGTTCGGATCTCCGGATGGGGACTACTCGAGAGGGGGTTAACATCACAGAAGTGACAAAGAGGAAATCTGACATTCTACGGATCGGAGCGTGGAATGTTAGAAGTCTGCTAGGAAGTGGAATGTTAGAAAACTTAGAAAGGGAAATGGATAGGTTGAGGTTGGATTTGGTTGGGATTAGTGAAATGCGCTGGCAGGAAGAACAGGACTTTTGGTCAGGAGACTATAGGGTCATTAGCACTAAATCAAACAATGGCCAAGCAGGAGTTGGTCTCATATTGAGCAGGAATCTTGGACAGCGTGTGGAATATTATGAGCAATACAGTGAACGGATTATTGTAGAAATAATCAATACTAAACCTACGTGCACCACAGTGGTACAAGTCTATATGCCTACCAGTCAAGCTGATGATGAGGATGTTGAAAAGGTCTACGAAGAAATAGATGACATTCTGAGGTATATCAAAAGTGATGAAAATGTTATAGTAATGGGAGATTGGAATGCTGTGGTAGGAAAAGGGAGAGAAGGGAAGATAGTAGGAGATTTCGGATTAGGTGAAAGGAATGATCGAGGAAGCAGGTTGATGGAATTCTGCACCGAACATGAGTTGGTCATAGCTAACACCTTATTAAATAACCACAATAGAAGAATATACACATGGATGAGACCAGGAGATACAGGGCGTTACCAAATCGACTTCATTATTGTCAAGCAGAGGTTTCGAAACCAGATTTTGGATTGTAAAACATATCCTGGTGCTGACATAAACTCTGACCACAATCTGGTTGTAATGAAATGCAGATTAAAGTTGAAGAAACTGAAGAAATGTCAAAAGCCAAAAAGGTGGGCAATAGACAGACTGAAAGTAAAGGATGTAAACGAAAGATTCAAGAAGAGTATAAAGGAAGGACTAATCAAAACCCCTAAACAAACTTCAATTGCAGACGAATGGGCACTTTTGAAGAATGAAATAACAAAATCCGCAGAAAAAAACATTGGTAGGAAAGAAAGAATAGGTAGAAAACCATGTATCACTCAGGATATTCTAGAATTGATGGATGAAAGGCGGAGACACAAGAATCTAAGAGATGAAGAGGGGAAAGCAGAATACAGACGTCTGAGAAATGAGGTTAACAAGAAGTGCAAGGAAGCGAAAGAAGAATGGTTGAAAGAGAAATGTGCAGGTATAGAAAAGTGTCTGAAATTAGGAAAAGTAGACACAGCTTATCGAAGGATTAAGAATACTTTTGGGGAAAAGAAGACTAAGTGCTGTAATATTAGGGACACAAATGGAAAGCCTCTAACACATAGGGAAGAAAAGGTTGAGAGATGGAAAGCTTACATAGAGTGCTTGTATAAGGGAAAGGAGATTGAGAATCATGTAATGGAAAGGGAGGAGGAAATTGATGCGGATGCAAAAGGAGATTTAATATTGAGATCAGAATTTGACAGAGCATTAGAGGACTTAGGCAGGAACAAAGCACCAGGCATAGATGATATACCGATTGAGTTGCTACGCTGCATAGGAGATGAAGGTCTGATCAGGTTATTTCACTTGGTGTGTAGGATTTATGAGACAGGTGAGGTACCCCCTGATTTCAAGAAGAATGTCATCATCCCTATACCAAAGAAAGTGGGAGCTGACAGATGTGAAGATTACCGTACAATCAGCTTGATTACTCATGCTTCAAAGATCCTGTCTAGAATAATTTACAAGAGGATTGAAAGCCAGATAGAAACGGAGTTGGGTGAAGACCAGTTTGGTTTCAGGAGAAATGTAGGAACAAGGGAAGCTGTACTAAGTCTTAGGTTGATTTTGGAAGGTAGAATAAGGAAAGATAAGAGAACGTTCATGGCATTTGTAGACTTAGAAAAGGCTTTTGATAACGTTGATTGGACTAAATTGTTTGACATTTTGAAATCGATTGGAATTAAGTACAGGGATAGGAGGGTGATATACAATCTATACAGAAACCAGACAGCAGTCATTCGAGCAGAAGGATATGAGAGAGAAGCTGGTATTATGAAAGGTGTAAGGCAAGGCTGCAACTTATCACCCATACTTTTCAATCTTTACATTGAACAAGCAATGAAGGAAATTGGAGAAAAATTTAAAGTGGGAGTGAAGATTCAAGGAGAAATAATTTCAACTCTGAGATTTGCTGATGACATCGTCATCTTGGCCGACAAGCCTGAGGATTTGAATGAGTTTTTGAATGGTATGGATTCCGTCTTACGGAAGGACTTCATGATGAACATTAATAAATGTAAAACAAAAATACTGGAATGCAGCCGAAATAAATCAGAAACCTCTATGGAGATCAAATTGGCAGGTGAAAAGCTGAAGGAAGTAGGAGACTTCTGTTACTTAGGAGGCAGAATAACCAGTGATGGACGAAGCAAAGAGGATATAAAATGTAGGTTGGCTCGGGCAAGGAAAGCCTTTCTACTAAAAAGGAATCTGTTGACATCGAATATAGATTTAGGTATTAGGAAGTCATTTTTGAAAGCCTTTGTCTGGAGCATGGCGCTCTATGGAAGTGAAACTTGGACTATTGGTGCAGCAGAAAAGAGGAGAATTGAAGCATTTGAAATGTGGTGTTACAGGAGAATGGTGAAGATCAGATGGGTAGATAGGGTTACAAACAAAGAGGTATTAAGACGAATGGGAGAGGAGAGATGTTTGTGGCGACTGCTAATGAAGAGAAGAGATAGGTTGGTAGGACACATACTAAGACACCCAGGAATAGCAAGCTTAGTTATGGAGGGAAGGGTTGAGGACAAGAACTGTAGGGGTAGACCAAGGTTAGAATATGTTAAACAGATTGCCTCGGATGTAGGGTGTGGTAGCTATGTAGAGATGAAACGATTAGCTCAGGACAGGGAGGCATGGAGAGCTGCATCAAACCAGTCAAAAGACTGAAGACTCAAACAACAACAACTAAATTCGAGTTCAGTACGTTAGACACAAATTTCAGACATGACGTCGATTTGAATCACCTCATTTAGAAACGATGCAAGCCTCTGAGAGAGGGTTGAACTTTTCACTTAGCCGACGAGACATGAAGTGAGTGAGATCATTTGAACACACAGAGAGAATGAACAAGCGGGGAGGGAAGGGGAAACAAAGAGAATAAATTCAGAGTGGGTAACGTAATAAAATAAATCACTCTACATAATACAATTTGATTCGTAGAATAGAGTCTTCTAGGAGATTGCAGATAACGACAACGACGACGTCTGCTTGAGTGGTTTGGAACCATTATTGAAATTGCAGAATCCCAAATTTGGACAGGTTGCCGCGTGGAGCGCTGTTAAAATTAGCAGGGAAATTCAATTGAAACAGACTTACATACAAATAAGTACATATTCAAAGAAAGGGGAATACATAAAGGGTCACTGTTGGTGTCTGCGAGAAGGAAAATAAAAGAACTAATGAAAAGAGAAAAGTAAAGAGCAGCGACTGCTAACTCTAACTAAACGTGTATTCCAAGAAATACACCACCAACTAACAAGTTCAAACACGCTCTTTGAATGGGCATAACTACGCAAGTAGAAGAAGAATTAATTAATTAATTAAGCATGTCCATATTATAGAAAATGTAAATAAATTTCATTATTAGGTGTATATGAGAAAATGCGTACCAACTGTAGAAAAAGTATTGTTTGGGGCACTTTTTTATCGCGAGGTGGGAGGGAAAATAGCAGCCTTTCTGAACAACAGGTTGAAATGTGGAGTCCCTGGCAATAACTAGACAACTGTGTCTCTGGCAGGGTGTGATGTGAATTCCCATCCCCTTATATGCACTAATATCGTTCTTGGAATTCCTTTCTGGCCCTTTATCACCAGCTTATGAAATGTTTGGAATATCCGTTTCATGATCCAAAATCCAAAATGAGGGATGAAATGAAGTCCACCATGTGTGCTTAAAATTGAATTTCATACAAGGAAGGTCACACACATTTTCTTGGTACTTCCATTGGATTTCCAGGAAATTATGGGTTTTCGTGAGCTTGTGAATGTCCTATCTGCTAAAAGCAAACATAATGAGCAAATGCTTAATCCTATCATAAAATGAAGTCCCCATGTGCACTTAAATTTCAATTTTTTACAACAACGAAGTTCATATACCATTATCGTCGTAGCACTAATAGTTTTCCAGGAAATCATGCCTTTACGTGTTCAACCCCCGTCGAGCGCTGCACATAACTTGAATTCTGGAATGACAGTTCGTTCAACACACACACAAACCCCAGCCAATTGAGCTACCACACTGCGTGGCCGTGCTTGTTCACCATGGGGAGCTGCACCAAGTCCGGAGATAGGAGGTTTCAATCCCTGTGCTGACAGTGGCTATCCTGAGTGTGTTTTTTTTTCGGGTATTCCACACTCGCTCCAGGAGAATGTCGGGATAGGCTAGTACCTTATTTCAATTCCCATGTCACCTACCTCATTCCCGACCTTAATTATTCCAGTGGCATACATTACTACAGTCACAACAGAAACACAGGTTATCAGACAAATTGAACACACAGCCAATTATACGGGACGGATGACAAAGATGTCTCAAGCCCGTAAAACGAATTCACAATAACGACCGATTGAGCTGAATAGTTTCTCTATTCTCTTCAGAATATTATGATATAGCCAACCGTTTTGAAATGACAGCAAATTATATCGGCCTACAGTGTTATACTGAACTTGCTCATGTCCTATATTACCTTCCAAGAGCCAAATTATTGGGTAAACGATTAGCCCTATCATAAAATGGAGCCCAGGGCGTTCAGAGCACAAGGGAATCAAGTCCATTTTTGGTCATTTTGGTTCCACTTTTACGTACTATTAACGGCGCTGCTTTCAGAGCATAAAAGATTCATGTCCAGATATTGTAAATAACTATTGTAGGATAGGCAAAACTTTCGTGCATGGCGGTAAACAATCTTATGTTCAGAGCAATATGGGATCATGTCCATTGCGACAGTTTCCATGATTTGTTTTGTCTGCGTGTGAGCTGTAATTAAAGCGGATTAATGATTATGAGTGATTCGTCTGAAAACTTCTTATCCACAAAAGCATGGAAGAGTCAGTAACGAACAGGAAAAAGACAGTTGAAGGCTATGGCATCAACTGGCTGACTATGAGATGGTTAAATTATGAAAGAGAATCTCCTCTTACCCTGATGTTTAAGCAGACTCTGAACCCCGATATTCAATTTGATGAAGTTGACTTAAGAAAGAAGACTCCCGGCCATCCTATTACAAACTGGTGTAACATCCAGCAGAGCTCTCTTTATACCCAACGTCGACCGGTAACAAAAGCAAAGAGAAAGGACATGGAGGATTTACTACTGTGCATCACCAGTTTTTCAAGATCCTACCATGTGACACTGCTAGAGATTCCTAGGCTTTCGAAGAGCCAGCAGACGAAAGTGAATATATTTTTCTTTGAATCTGAATTCTACAGGGTGATTCATAATTCCAATTACAAACTTCTGGGGGTTGTAGAGGGGACTAAGTAGATCACAGATTGATTAGGAACCCATTTTCGGACATGTATCGTTTCGATACCAAATCAGTTTTACTCGATTGCACATCTCCCACTTCACTACAGATCGTATGCACTTCAACAGTTGTTCCACATGGAGATCCTGCTGTTCATTACACAACGTGTACCTGCGCAGCATGTTGTCATACACACGTCCCATGAGACCTGGTGCGTGTTCAATATGTGCGCTGCCGCCAGAACAAGTGCTACAAGATCTTCTTCCGACTCGACAGGAGTCTCATAAGTAAGGTTATTCATGTGGCCCCACAAGAAAAAGTCGAGGGGAGTTAAATCTGGCGATCGTGGTGGCCACGAAAATGGACCACCTCGATCTATCCATCTTTCCCTGAATGTTTGGTCGAGATGTTTGCGAACTGCACGTGCAAAGTGTATGCCGCCATCCTGTACTGGTGAATGACTGGATCACAACTGCTGTCAAAGCGGACTCACTGTCACTACCGTTTGTAAACAGAAGGCATACGTACTGTATGGCATCAGGGGAATGCAGAGGATGCCCTCAGCCAATGTTATTTGCGTTCCGTGAAGCCGGCGATGTAAAATGAAAGTGATCTTCAAACCGATTTGGTATCAAAACAATAAATGTCCGAACAAGGGTACCTATTCAAACTGTGATTTACTTAATACCCTCTACAATCCCCAGAAGTTTGTAATAGGAATTATAACTTCTTGGTTGGAAATATTTGTTATAAGCAGACACAGGGAATAACATTATAATTATATATTCAAGAAATGTATTTCCTTTACAGTTTCCTTAAAGACTAGAATAAAGAGGAAGATACAAGTACAGTACATTCAGAGCACAAGAGAATCACGTCCAACATTTTACTTTTCTATTCAAGTTAGCATGTAATAGCACTTCAATTTACTCTCCTTCAATATCAAAATACATTATACAACATATCTTCTATCATTCACGCATTTTAGAAGGGTGTAAACTTTTTCCTGGAATTAATTATTTAGCAAAATCTTTATGTCTATTTATCTCCAAACTATCTTATTGTGACTTGATTCCCTTGTGCACTGAACGCCCCTAATGTACTTTCTAATGCACTTTGTGCGCAGTACACAATATTGAAACATCTGGAATGGCAGTTCCTTTCGGTAATTTTATCGAACACACATTTTTTTGAAGAGCTCACCCTGATTCACATTATTAAGCACCCTTCCCAAAAGCAAACAGAAAGCAACATGACATACGAGACGGTAAGAGGAATAAAGGAGAAGCCAATGATAAAGGGGAAAATGTCAATGAACCATATTGTCAATAAACCAAGGCCTACTATAGGCTGTATTATAGAGTCCTAATCACGATCAGAAGTTATCAGTTCGATATATGGACGATCTGTTTCACGAGTGACGAATTATATTGTTCTATAATACTTGAGAAAGTCCAGAACCATTGTAATGCATCACTGTAAGTTAGGACGCACAGCCTGCTCCACAAAAAAAGAAAGTTGCATAATGCAACACCAGATGGCGTTAGTATCGCCCAGTATAGATTAAGGTTTAGGGTCAGATAGTGCTAGCAACTAACGAGTAGGCACGATGGGAATAGACGCACCAGTCCACAGTGGAAAGTGGCGTAAAGTGGACACCAATACAGGGACAGCCGAAAATCAGCTAAGTCTACAAAGCCATATTGATAACTCAGTTACATTAAGTTATTGTTATTATTTATTGTTGTTTTAAGGGGTAGAACAGTGAGATCATGTCACCATATAAGTGTTTGTTTAAGTGCCTAACCTAACTAACCAACTACAGAAGCTCACTAAGTAAATACGAAATTTGAAGAGTAGCGTTTAATAACAAATCAGTCTGCAGGTGAACGCAATGACTTCAATAGTTCGATTGAAGTTTCACAATTATACACTTGAAAAGTACTAACAAAAAACGCACCACATTCAAAAGTGTAATAAACTAACAGAATAAAGAAACATTTTATACATATAACTAGCGGACCCGTGCGAGAACACTAATGGGTTGTGTGCGCCCCATGTGTACAGACTACCCGCCCAGCCCTAGTGCTATGCGGTATCGACGCAGCACAGTTTAAACGCACCTTATTAACAAATAAATATATTTCCGTTGACTTTTCCAGAAATTCCAGATTCTCCCTGTACTATTGAGACGATTTGGAAGATTTTGGTACAAACCACACCTTCTAACTCCCTATGGTTTTGGAGAATGAGTTTTGTGAAACATACACCTTAGCGTATTATATAATAAGATAAGATTGGCTAAAAAAATCGATTCGTTACAAAGTTGAATTAAAAACTCATGTAGCCAATAATTGTAAATACTGTTGTACGCAAGTGTTATATACGTATCCAATGTACCTAAATTAAGCCTAAGTGACCAGAATCTGATGATGATCACTTGACTAACGAAACTTGTAATCCAATTAACTCCCTTTTTGTATGATAAGTGTTTTAATAAGTGTAAAAATAATTCACGTAGTTTATTTCAGGCTCTAGGTAGTTAATTGTAAATCCCCGCTCAATCTAATTGGGCAAACTCGTGTTGACCAACCGAAATGCTTCTACTAATCTAATAAAATATATGATTACAAAGAGAATAACCGTGCCGCACGCGGCTGTCTCAAACAGCATTGTGGGATGTTAATGGAGTGTCTATACACTTATGGGATTCGCTACGAATGACGTACCCAATGCGGAGTCGTGTAACGTCCCTACATATTATGCATTAAACCACCTTTGGTATCTATCCTCCTCTTTGAACTAATTGGTGGTCGAAATTTAATGTCTTTCAGTCGGTCAACACGATTGTACCCAATTGTAGTGGGTGCTTCCCTGATCCTAAAACAATTTACATGAGATTAATTGTATTGATTGTGTTAGCTTAACTACAACTCCAAATAAAAGTGTATGTACTGTGCCCGTTCAGACCGAAGTCCGGACGACCACATATGCATTTCACAAAAAATCAGTCACCACGAGAATCAAAATATCCCGGGGCGCCAGATGGGTTAAAGTGACTACAATAACTCAACTAAAAAAAATGCTTTTCTGATTTTCGACTCGATGCAACAATAAGGATAGAAGGAGATTTTCTGAAATGAATGCATCCGATAAAATTAACTCATTCTATTTAAAACTTTAAAATTGACTGAAAGTATGCCAAAATGGCGTAAAAGATGAACGATGAATCATATGTTATGTACAAAATATACAATTTCACCAACACATGAACACTTAACAATTGAGACGAAGGTCAAATTAATAGTCCTGTTGACTTCGCTCAAAAGAATAATTTACAGTAGTAGGGGTTTATCAGTGCAAATTTAATTGTCTTTACTGATCCCTATATTATTTGAGTATTCACATATTGAAATTTAAAAAAATATCACTCGTTGAAAATATATCACAGTTCACTTTTTTAAAAAATATCGTAGCAAATTAACTAAAACTTCAGGATTCAGTTATCTCAGGATTTGTTCAAATACAAAGTTTATAACAAGAAATAGAACATAATAACATTTACATGAACCTTGAGCATTTGGATTCGACGAAATTCGATAAACAGAAAATATTTATTGAATCATCTGTTCTCGATCCATAGTCTATTCAGGGCTTTTGACTCAATCATAAATATAATTGTCAAAATATTATTATCAACAAAATATAAATTCCATTCCATATGGATTCAACAATTTAATCAATTAATTATCACTTGGAAATGTTATTTAGAAAATTCATCATGAAACAATTTTATTTATTATTATCAAAATTTCAATAATTTGACAAAATGTCAAATATGTTAATCTTCACACTTATTTGCAAAATGTTCATATATTTTTACAGGATTACAAAATCCTCTCAGTTTGTAGTGGTTGTTAAGAAGTAACAGTTTTGAATAATTAACAGCATCGGCCCATTCGATTTAAATGCGTCAAAAATCGCATAATCATAATTAGCATCTAGACAACGGAAAAGTATTTTCCTAATGAAAGGTACAAGTTTAACAATAACAATTCACGGGTAAGCAATTACTAGGAATACTTCTAGAACATGTGGGTAAACTGTGAATTGACAATGATGGCTCAACAAAATAACCTTTGGTTATATCTCGACGAAAGTATGGCTAAATTCGACTCCTCTACTAAATCAAAGTCATCCAACCTACAATATGATTGATGCTTCATTTCACACAACTTCATTCCTGCGACTTAATTGCGCACTCAGAATGGCATATTTAACTCTCTGCACACACAACAATTATTTCTTCCCAAATTATACAGAATAATCAAGCCTTTGCTAGTTACGACAACTGGAAGATTTATAAATTGGTAAACTCCACCATTGAGTTTACAATAATAATTTTACCATCAGTTTAAAACATGAATAACTCCACACCGTGTCAATTCTTAGCCAAACGTTTTGAAAAACGTTGCTCCATAATGATTTTATTTTTATACAAACTCTAGCAAAAACTCTGTTTTATACATACTTTTAGCTTCCCGTATCATTTCAGAAAATAGAAAAATAATAATTAATAAATCAACATTATTATTATTATTTCCTCAACTAAGGGATTTAAATTTGTTAAACTGTTCGGGGAATATCATCCTCGACTTCTAAATCATGGATAAATAGCCATTCCTCAACTTAAATTTATTATTAAATCTTCAGTTACGACGGCTGATGACCACGATTAGAAAAATATCAAAATTAAATAAATGCTCGTTTTGCTCGTCCATAAATTTCGAATCATTGACTTCTGAGTGTTTTCTATTGAATGAAAATCCACAGCCTGCTTCCAGTCTCCGACCGGGTCAGGAATGGAATGAACGAAGCCCCCATCTAGCGGCGAGGATATGAACTGTGCCGGCTGCCGAGGCCTGACGCACTCCTCTGGGGCAATGATTAAATGAATGACAGATGAAATGAAATGATAGTGGAGAGTGTTGCTGGAATGAAATGTTGACAGGGAAAACCGGAGTACCCGGAGAAAAACCTGTCTGCCTCCGTTTTGTCCAGCACAGATCTCACATGGAGTGACCGGGATTTGAACCACGGACCCAGCGGTGAGAGGCCGGCGTGCTGCCGCCTAAGCCACGGAGGCTTTCGAGTGTTTTCTATTGCAAAAGAAAAATATTTGCAACAGCAAATAAACATATCGATGAATAGAAAATATGTGTTGGTAAGACTGTAGAAAAATATATGAGAAATCCAGCTAACTAAGCATAAAAATAATGCAAATTGTAGCTTACATTCTTGTAGATCTTGTGCTTGTAATCTGGTCTGAACCAGATTATTCAGTCTTCTTGTCCCCATTAGGACACGTATTTATAATCTTGTATCGGCCTCCATTTTATACCCCCAATGGTCTTACACAGACATAGCGGTATTCATACTTGAAGCCTTAATATCTTGAAGAAAAATGTTACCAGCTTCAAAAGCTGAAGTAAAGTTGACGGGGGTCTGATCAAAATGATCCATGATGAAAATTAATAACATGACCCCAACTGTGATGTGTTCAGTACTCCTAATACGCTTATAATCTTGTTCAGCACTAGTACAAATTCTGTCGAGTTTGCTGGGCAGAGTTTCTCACTCTTCATATTGCGCAAGGCAAAACTGTATTCCCAATATCGGCTAAAGAATTGTACTGTGCAAGAATGGTAATAAAAGTACTGATTTATCTTGGCTGGTCCACCAACAAGACAAAAGCTTGTCCTCTGACTGTTGGATTAAATAATCCAGCATTGAATAATTGTGGACAGAAGAAAGAAATGTAGACAAAGTCTACCATATGTCCAGTTGTAGCAGTAAATAATTATCAGTGCCACAAATGTTTATCGCCTCGGTGATAACATTTGAAAAGTTCGAAGATCACTAAAATGTTTAACACTTTCCTAATACCAGTAACCATGTACTGTCGAAACACTAAGTCCCAGCAACTGAGCTGTAAATAACGAAGAATTTGCAACCATGTGCACGAAGATTATAACAGTGTTCGGAGTCGTAGAGTGTTTAGCGGCTAGAGCGCTTACGAAGTACTACACATCCATAGCAACGGAATGCTTATGGAGAAGTGAACATCCAGAGCAACGGAGTGCTGATGGAGAAGTGAACATACATAGCTCGTGCGGGCGTGCCTAATATAGTCCCCAGCTGCCTACTCGAGGTCACTGCGGAAAAAATGCTGGAAATAAAACATCTCATATCTTAGCTTCGCTCAATCAATTTCCTCGAAATCAAGCACAATCTTCCGCCCTTGTCCGTGCCAGTAATCTGATGTTAGTCTCAAGATTCTACTCCATCGGGAAATATTTAATGACAGTTAGCCTCGACTATGGCGCTTCTTGGCTGTCGAAAGCTTCCAATTCCTTCTAAGAATGTTAGGCGCGCGCTATTCAAACCTTAAATTCTGGACTTAGCATTGGGGCCTATACCCTCAAATCTAGGCAACTGGATTTGGGCACATCCACCCCACACATAGCCAAAAATAAAAATTGATTTTTTTTAATTTTTCCTATTCACACATTAAGCTACCTGGTTCTTGAATAATAAATCTTCAAACCTGAAGAATTGTAGGTTCCCACGATGTTACAAGTTCGTGTGTCGGCTATCTTATAACTACCGTAATTATTACATTCTTCAATTCGGTAGGGTCCAGAATATAAACTCGCAAATTTGGAAAAGATGCGGTTTTGAACATCAGAGGGTATTGGTCTTCTCACCAACACGAGGGTTCCTACTCGCAAGGGTCTGCGAAATCGTTTCCCTCTGATTCTGCGCTCTCTCTTCAGAGCTCTGCTTCTCAAACTGTCCAAAGCTAGAATCTCCCTCGATGTCTTCTTCTTCGTTTCCCTCGTAGTTTATTTCTTCGGTATTCTGAAATCTTACCGTCTCAGTACTCATATCAATTTCAGCTTGATACTTCTGAATGAAATCCGCTCCTATGATCATGTCAAATGCCATGTCCTTCATTACCACAAACACATGCCGAAAATCATGTCCTCCTATTGTAATGCACAAATATATCTGAGTCTTACAAAGAGATGTCTTGTTGTAATAATTCCTTGAATCTTAATTCCGGACAAAGGAATTTCTTCGAGATTCTCAGTGAGTTTCCATAGAGCATATAATTTTTCACTTACAAGGCATAACATCGCAACAGTATCGATTAATGTATCGACAAGCTTGCCGAATACTTCGCACACTATAATTGGCAATTTAATCCTCGCTCCCATTTCCTTGAGTTCGTGATTATTCTGTATCAGGTCATCGTCCTCTACTTGCCATTTAATAATCCGGGAAGTGAAAGTCTTAATTAGGCTATCTGCTACTGAATATTTGAAGTTTTTTTTCATCTTTGTTCTTGGATTGTGGAGTCCCTGATGTGCCTGATTCACCCTGTTTCAGTTGTTCCATGAACTGTTTGTTCTCTTGGTGTCGTTCCTCCAAGTCCTTCCTCGTCTCCTGCTTGAATTCCTCGTTGGATTGTCTTGGATTCTCGTTACTTGGGTAATAGCCATTACTTCTCCCAAAGTACCTTCTCTCTTGGTATCGTCCTTGGTTTCCTCTTGGTCTTCCCCATCGACCTCTATAATTGTTCGTACCTTCAGGTCTCGCATATGGTTTATTCTCATATGACCGATAGTTGTTTTGGTTCCATCTTCCTTGTCCTAGATCATCCCTCGGCGTTTTCTCTTCTCTACCGCCTCGAGGTGTCTGAGAATATCTATCAGCCATCACTGCAAATACCGCGTTGTCATTCTTTCCAGTCTTCTGATGAAAGAATTGAGCGTTCGTGTGATCCAATTTCTGTAGAACTTCATCAAATTGTTCCATGTTGTAGATGTCCGCTGCTATCAGTGTTCTTTGTACATCCGCAGGAAATTGCCTGATCAATGCAGTAATCAATTCGTTGTCGGGCATAGGCGGATCTAAATGTTGAATTTTAGATAGTTGCCCTGCGAAATAAGTCGAATAACGTGTAGGTTGTGAAGTAGAGTATCTTTTAGAGTACAGCTCCACTCTCACTTGCTGTTGAGTTTCTGGGGACCAGAATTTCTTCAATAATCCTCTAGCGAATTCCTCAAAATTGTTGAGGGTAGATCTAAAGGCCCTAAACCACGTAAGTGCGGGACCCTCCGAAAAATTCCCTATCACTCTTATTTCCCTTTCTTTGCCAACCTTGGAATCCTTGAGGTAATCTCCTACTTCTCTCAGGAATTCTACGGGTGTAATACTCCCAGTTCCACAAAATAAAGAAGGTTTATCTTCTACGTTTTTATAGAAGGTTATCGGAGTGGATTGCATAATTGTCCTAACCTCTTCCTGTTTATGGGGATTTCCTACTTTGTTTACTCCCTCAATATCCATATCTTTACTCATAATTGTAGTCTAACCATGAGGTTCAACAACACTCTTTGCTTGCTTTTGGTAATCCAAGAATTTGTTACTATGTGCTTTGACAGTTTCTTTGAGTTCGGCATTCTCCTCGCCCACTAATTTCTTTAACTCTTCGCTACTGCTTTTATTATGCGGACAATCACCCTGATTTTTGTCTTTAACCTGACTCTTGATATCCTCAATTTCCTTCTGGTTCTCTTCAGATCTTTTCCTGATTTCTTCAGTATCTCTCTTGATCCCTTCTGTTTCCTTACAATTCTCTTTTATGTCTGTAGAAATTTTGTTCATAATCTCTTCGTGATTCTTTAATGAATTTGTCATGTCCACAATGTCTTTCTGAGCTATCTGGATATCCTTAGTAATAACCTGAACATGTGACGTCAAAGTTTCTCTAACCTCTTTGATTCCGTCTTGAGTCTCCAGTTTAAGTGCATCTTTGACTTCACTGATGACTGTCGTATTTATCTCGGTTGTCGACTCTTTGACTACACTTTGCTGAATCTCTCCAACCCCAAGTTCCTGGAATTGCTCGGTCAAACGTTGTATGACGTTATTTGCCATATCGCTGTTCTCTTTCTGGACACGAATTTCTAGATTTGTCATATCTTTTCCTACTTTCCTGATACCTAGCTCGATCCTATCAGCTAATGACTGAGATTTTTGGTCGGCATCGCGAAATCTATCCTCCATTTTACTTGTGTTCAAAGCTAATGAAGTTTCGAGTTCATGAGTTTTCTCAAACAGACATTTTATTTTCTAAAGAAGTTTTCACTGAATCAGAATTTTCTTTGATTTTATTTTCTAACGAAGTAGAATTTTCTTTGAATTTATTTTCTAAATGTTCCTTGAGTTTATTTTCTAAAGAGGCTCCTAATGAATCTGAATTCTCTCTCATTTTAGCTTTTAAGTTTACTGAATTCTCCTCTAATTTAGTTTCCTAAGAATTGGTTAATCTAGCTTCCAAGGAATCAGAATTTTCTTTTAACCTGCTTTCTAATGAATCAGAGTTTTCCTTTAATTTATTTTCTAAAGAAGTGGAGTTTACTTTTAATTTGTTTACTAAAGAAGTGGAGTTATCTTTAAATTTGCTTTCCATTGAGTTTTCAAGATTAACTTTTAAAGAAGTGGTCAATCTATTTTCTAGGGCATCTGAATTTTCCATTAATATTTCCCTTTAAGTTTCAGAATTTTCTTTAAGTTTAACCTCCATTTTATTAGTTTTCTCTATAATTTCTGCCATTTGCAGTTCTGCACATTTGTAGCTCTCCTCAATACGACTTAAGATCTTCATGACCTCATCCATAATTATCACAATATAACTCAAAGTTAGGGGTATAAATGTAGGCAGACACAAAGACTTAAAACTAGAACAAGAATTATGCGTAGCTACTTGGATTTCTCAGAATAAAATGAGATATGCCCTAATGTCGACGTGATGGAAAAAATATCTACTGTTAATTAGATTTAAACAACAATATCAATAAATGCAAGGTCAATATCCTCCAACTGGATTCTAATAAATTGCATATTTCCAGACTATCGAACGTAT
The DNA here is from genome assembly GCA_946902985.2 of Meconema thalassinum. Taxonomy (NCBI): domain Eukaryota; kingdom Metazoa; phylum Arthropoda; class Insecta; order Orthoptera; family Tettigoniidae; genus Meconema; species Meconema thalassinum. Next base: position 1,060,305,784 of record OX336389.2, on the reverse strand, counting down.
ACTACAAATTTTACTTGACACCCTAATGGATAAACAATTATAAAACAATCAAAAACCACACTAACTACTTGAACTTTAATTTGAATTAAGTTTCCCACTAACTGGGTTTCCTATGAATTTATTTATCCATACGAGACATCTTCCAATTCCCCAAAATATCTATTGAAAAATTACAATCAAATCGGTATGCAAACGACCGTATAGAAATCGGGACCCACGTTCGAAGCCATTTCTTTCTTCTATCTTATTTTATATGCCCGTTCAGACCGAAGTCAGGACGACCACATATGCATTTCACAAAAAATCAGTCAGTACGAGAATCAAAATATCCCTGGGCGCCAGATGGGTTAAAGCGACAACAATAACTCAACAAAAAATGCTTTACTGATTTTCGACTCGATGCAACAATAAGGATAGAAGGAGATTTTCTGAAATGAATGCATCCGATAACATTAATTCATTTTATTTAAAGCTTTAAAATTGACTGAAAGTATACCAAAGTGGCATAAAAGATGAACGACGAATCATATATTATGTACAAAATATACAATTTCACCAACACATGAACACTTAACAATTGAGACGAAGGTCAAATTAATAGTCCTGTTGACTTCGCTCAAAAGAATAATTTACAGTAGTAGGGGTTTGTCAGTGCAAATTTAATTGTCTTTACTGATCCCTATATTATTTGAGTATTCACATATTGAAATTTAAAAAAATATCACTCGTTGAAAATATATCACAGTTCACTTTTTTAAAAAATATCGTAGCAAATTAACTAACACTTCAGGATTCAGTTATCTCAGGATTTGTTCAAATACAAAGTTATTAACAAGAAATAGAACATAATATCATTTACATGGACCGTGAGCATTTGATTTCGACGATCTTCGATAAACAGAAAATATTTATTGAATCATCTGTTCTCGATCCAAAGTTTATTCAGAGCTTTTGACTCAATCATAAATATAATTGTCAAAATATTATTATCAACAAAATATAAATTCCATTCCATATGGATTCAACAATTTAATCAATTAATTATCACTTGGAAATGTTATTTAGAAAATTCATCATGAAACAATTTTATTTATTATTATCAAAATTTCAATAAATTGACAAAATGTCAAATATGTAAATCTTAAAACTTATTTGCAAAATGTTCATATATTTTTACAGGATTACAAAATCCTCTCAGTTTGTAGTGGTTGATAAGAAGTAACAGTTTTAAATAATTAACAGCATCGGCCCATTCGATTTAAATGCGTCAAAAATCGCATAATCATAATTTAACATCTAGACAACGGTAAAGTATTTTTCTAATGAAAGGTACAAGTTTAACAATAACAATTCTCTGGTAAGCAATTACTGGGAATACTTCTAGAACACGTGGGTAAACTGTGAATTGACAATGATGGCTCAACAAAATAACCTTTGGTTATATCTCGACGAAAGTGTGGCTAAATTCGACTCCTCTACTAAATCAAAGTCATCCAACCTACAATATGATTGATGCTTCATTTCACACAACCTTATTCCTGCGACTTAATTGCGCACTCAGAATGGCATATTTAACTCTCTGCACACACAACAATTATTTCTTCCCAAATTATACAGAATAATCAAGTCTTTGCTTGTTACGACAACTGGAAGATTTATTAATTGGTCAACTCCACCAATGAGTTTACAATAATAATTTTACCATCAGTTTAAAACATGAATAACTCCACTCCGTGTATATCCTTAGCCAAACGTTTTGAAAAACGTTGCTCCATAATGATTTTATTTTTATACAAACTCTAGCAAAAACCCTGCTTTATACATGCTTTTAGCTTCCCGTATCATTACTTTCCATGTCTTCTCAAAGATTTAAATGCATAGTGCAAGCGTGGAATATTTCCACTGAATTAATATGTTATTTATTTGTGGGCATGCGTTAACCACTAACCTTCGGAATCAAAACGTATCCGATCTTAGAATATTGTTTTAAATGTCAAATGTATAAATCATACAACCTGAAAATGATTATCACAAATATTTATTATTATTATTTCAGAAAATAGAAAAATAATAATTATTATTAAATCAACATTATTATTATTATTATTATTTCCTCAACAAAAGGATTTAAATTTGTTAAACTGTTCGGGGAATATCATCCTCGACTTCTAAATCATGGATAAATATCCATTCCTCAACTTAAATTTATTATTAAATCTTCAGTTACGACGGCTGATGACCGCGATTAGAACAATATCAAAATTAAATAAATGCTCGTTCTGCTCGTCCATAAATTTCGAATCATTGACTTCTGAGTGTTTTCTATTGCAAAAGAAAAGTATTTGCAACAGCAAATAAACATATCGATGAATAGAAAATATGTGTTGGTAAGACTGTAGAAAAATATATGAGAAATCCAGCTAACTAAAGTAATGCAAATTGTAGCTTACATTCTTGTAGATCTTGATGCTTGTAATCTGGTCTGAACCAGATTATTCAGTCTTCTGGTCCCCATTAGGACACGTATTTATAATCTTGTATCGGCCTCCATTTTATACCCCCAATGGTCTTACACAGACATAGCGGTATTCATACTTGAAGCCTTAATATCTTGAAGAAAAATGTTACCAGCTTCAAAAGCTGAAGTAACGTTGACGGGGGTCTGATCAAAGTGATCCATGATGAAAATTAATAACATGACCCACTGTGATGTGTTCAGTACTCCTAATACGCTTATAATCTTGTTCAGCACTAGTACAAATTCTGTCGAGTTTGCTGGGCAGATTTTCTCACCCTTCAGATTGCGCAAGGCAAAACTGTATTCCCAATATCGGCTAGAGAATTGTACTGTGCAAGAATGGTAATAAAAGTACTGATTTATCTTGGCTGGTCCGCTAACAAGACAAAAGCTTGTCCTCTGACTGTTGGATTAAATAATCCAGCTTTGAATAATTGTGGACAGAAGAAAGAAATGTAGACAAAGTCTACCATATGTCCAGTTGTAGCAGTAAATAATTATCAGTGCCACAAATGTTTATCACCTCGGTGATAACATTTGAAAAGTTCGAAGATCACTAAAATGTTTAACACTTTCCTAATACCAGTAACCATGTACTGTCGAAACACTAAGTCCCAGCAACTGTGCTGTAAATAACGAAGAATTTGCAACCATGTGCACGAAGATTATAACAGTGTTCGGAGTCGTAGAGTGTTTCGCGGCTAGAGCGCTTACGAAGTACTACACATCCATAGCAACGGAGTGCTTATGGAGAAGAGAACATCCAGAGCAACGGAGTGCTGATGGAGAAGTGAACATACATAGCTCGGGCGGGCGTGCCTTATATACTCCTCAGCTGGCTACTCGAAGTCACTGCGGAAAAAATGCTGGAAATAAAACATCTCATATCTTAGCTTCGCTCAATCAATTTCCTCGAAATCAAGTACATTCTTCCGCCCTTGTCCGTGCCAGTAATCTGATGTTAGTCTCAAGATTCTACTCCATCGGGAAATATTTAATGATATTTAGCCTCGACTATGACGCTTCTTGGCTGTCGAAAGCTTCCAATTCCTTTAAAGACTGTTTGGCGTGCGCTATTCAAACTTTAAATTCTGGACTTAGCATTGTGGCCTGTACCCTCAAATCTAGGCAACTGGATTTGGGCACATCCACCCCACACATAGCCAAAAATAAAAATTGATTTTTTTTAATTTTTCCTATTCACACATTAAGCTACCTGGTTCTTGAATAATAAATCTTCAAACCTGAAGAATTGTAAGTTCCCACGATGTTACAAGTTCGTGTGTCGGCTATCTTATAACTACCGTAATTATTACATTCTTCAATTCGGTAGGTTCCAGAATATAAACTCACAAATTTGGAAAAGATGCGGTTTTGAACATCAGAGGGTATTAGTCTTCTCACCAACACGAGGGTTCCTACTCGCAAGGGTCTGCGAAATCGTTTCCCTCTGATTCTGCGCTCTCTCTTCAGAGCTCTGCTTCTCAAACTGTCCAAAACTAGAATCTCCCTCGATGTCTTCTTCTTCGTTTCCCTCGTAGTTTATTTCTTTGGTATTCTGAAATCTTACCGTCTCAGTACTCATATCAATTTCAGCTTGATACTTCTGAATGAAATCCGCTCCTAGGATCATGTCAAATGCCATGTCCTTCATTACCACAAACACATGCCGAAAATTATGTCCTCCTATTGTAATGCATAAATATATCTGAGTCTTACAAAGAGATGTCTTGTTTGGAATAATTCCTTGAATCTTAATTCCGGACACAGGAATTTCTTCGAGATTCTCAGTGAGTTTCCATAGAGCATATAATTTCTCACTTACAAGGCATAACATAGCAACAGTATCGATTAAAGTATCGACAGGCTTGCCGAATACTTCGCACACTATAATTGGCAATTTAATCCTCGTTCCCATTTCTTTGAGTTCGTGATTATTCTGTTTCAGGTCATCGTCCTCTACTTGCCATTTAATAATCCGGGAAGTGAAAGTCTTAATTAGGCTATCTGCTACTGAATATTTGAAGTTTTTTTCATCTTTGTTCTTGGATTGTGGTGTCCCTGATGTGCCGGGTTCACCCTGTTTCAGTTGTTCCATGAACTGTTTGTTCTCTTGGTGTCGTTCCTCCAAGTCCTTCCTCGTCTCCTGCTTGAATTCCTCGTTGGATTGTCTTGGATTCTCGTTACTTGGGTAATAGCCATTACTTCTCCCAAAGTACCTTCTCTCTTGGTATCGTCCTTGGTTTCCTCTTGGTCTTCCCCATCGACCTCTATAATTGTTCGTACCTTCAGGTCTCGCATATGGTTTATTCTCATATGACCGATAGTTGTTTTGGGTCCATCTTCCTTGTCCTGGATCATCCCTCAGCGTTTTCTCTTCTCTACTGTCTCGAGGTGTCTGAGAATATCTATCAGACATCACTGCAAATACCGCGTTGTCATTCTTTCCAGTCTTCTGATGAAAGAATTGAGCGTTCGTGTGATCCAACTTCTGTAGAACTTCATCAAATTGTTCCATGTTGTAGATGTCCGCTGCTATCAGTGTTCTTTGTACATCCGCAGGAAATTGCCTTATCAATGCAGTAATAAATTCGTTGTCGAGCATAGGCGGATCTAAATGTTGAAGTTTAGATAGTTGCCCTGCGAAATAAGTCGAATAACGTGTAGGTTGTGAAGTAGAGTATCTTTTAGAGTACAGCTCCGCTCTCACTTGCTGTTGAGTTTCTGGGGACCAGAATTTCTTCAATAACCCTCTAGCGAATTCCTCAAAATTGTTGAGGGTAGATCTAAAGGCCCTAAACCACGTAAGTGCGGGACCCTCCAAAAATTTCCCTATCACTCTTCTTTCCCTTTCTTTGCCAATTTTGGAATCCTTGAGGTAATCTCCTACTTCTCTCAGGAATTCTACGGGTGTAATACTCCCAGTTCCACAAAATGAAGAAGGTTTATCTTCTACGTTTTTATAGAAGGTTATCGGAGTGGATTGCATAATTGCCCTAACCTCTTCCTGTTTATGGGGATTTCCTACTTTGTTTACTCCCTCAATATCCATATCTTTACTCATAATTGCAGCCTTACCATGAGGTTTAACAACACTCTTTGCTTGCTTTTGGTAATCCAAGAATTTGTTACTTAGTGCTTTGACAGTTTCTTTGAGTTCGGCATTCTCCTCGCCCACTAATTTCTTTAACTCTTCGCTACTGCTTTTATTATGCGAACAATCACCCTGATTTTTGTCTTTAACCTGACTCTTGATATCCTCAATTTCCTTCTGGTTCTCTTCAGATCTTTTCCTGATTTCTTCAGTATCTCTCTTAATCCCTTCTGTTTCCTGACAATTCTCTTTTATGTCTGTAGAAATTTTGTTCATAATCTCTTCGTGATTCTTTAATGAATTTGTCATGTCCACAATGTCTTTCTGAGCTATCTGGATATCCTTAGTAATAACCTGAACATGTGACGTCAAAGTTTCTCTAATCTCTTTGATTCCATCTTGAGTTTCCAATTTAAGTGCATCTTTGACTTCACTGATGACTGTCGTCTTTATCTCGGTTGTCGACTCTTTGACTACACTTTGCTGAATCTCTCCAACCCCAAGTTCCTGGAATTGCTCGGTCAAACGTTGTATGACGTTATTTGCCATATCGCTGTTCTCTTTCTGGACACGAATTTCTAGATTTGTCATATCTTCTCCTACTTTCCTGATACCTAGCTCGATCCTATCAGCTAATGACTGAGATTTTTGGTCGGCATCACGAAATCTATCCTCCATTTTACTTGTGTTTAAAGCTAATGAAGTTTCGAGTTCATGAGTTTTCTCAAACAGACATTTTATTTTCTAAAGAAGTTTTCACTGAATCAGAATTTTCTTTGCTTTTATTTTGTAACGAAGTAGAATTTTCTTTGAATTTATTTTCTAAATGTTCCTTGAGTTTATTTTCTAAAGAGGCTCCTAATGAATCTGAATTCTCTCTCATTTTAGCTTTTAAGTTTACTGAATTATCCTCTAATTTAGTTTCCTAAGAATTGGTTAATCTAGCTTCCAAGGAATCAGAATTTTCTTTTAACCTGCTTTCTAATGAATCAGAGTTTTCCTTTAATTTATTTTCTAAAGAAGTGGAGTTTACTTTTAATTTGTTTTATAAAGAAGTGGAGTTATCTTTAAATTTGCTTTCCATTGAGTTTTCAAGATTAACTTTTAAAGAAGTGGTCAATCTATTTTCTAGGGCATCTGAATTTTCCATTAATTTTTCCCTTTAAGTTTCAGAATTTTCTTTAAGTTTAACCTCCATTTTATTAGTTTTCTCTATAATTTCTGCCATTTGCAGTTCTGCACATTTGTAGCTCTCCTCAATACGACTTAAGATCCTCATGACCTCATCCATAATTATCACAATATAACTCAAAGTTAGGGGTATAAATGTAGGCAGACACAAAGACTTAAAACTAGAACAAGAATTATGGGTAGCTACTTGGATTTCTCAGAATAAAATGAGATATGCCCTAATGTCGACGTGATGGAAAAAATATCTACTATTAATTAGATTTAAACAACAATATCAATAAATGCAAGGTCAATATCCTCCAACTGGATTCTAATAAATTGCATATTTCCAGACTATCGAACGTATACTACAAATTTTACTTGACACCCTAATGGATAAGCCATTATACAACAATCAAAAACCACACTAACTACTTGAACTTTAATTTGAATTAAGTTTCCCACTAACTGGGTTTCCTATGAATTTATTTATCCATACGAGACATCTTCCAATTCCCCAAAATATCTATTGAAAAATTACAATCAAATCGGTATGCAAACGACCGTATAGAAATCGGGACCCACGTTCGAAGCCATTTCTTTCTTCTATCTTATTTTATATGCCCGTTCAGACCGAAGTCCGGACGACCACATATGCATTTCACAAAAAATCAGTCAGCACGAGAATCAAAATATCCCTGGGCGCCAGATGGGTTAAAGCGACAACAATAACTCAACAAAAAATGCTTTACTGATTTTCGACTCGATGCAAAAATAAGGATAGAAGGAGATTTTCTGAAATGAATGCATCCGATAACATTAATTCATTTTATTTAAAGCTTTAAAATTGACTGAAAGTATGCCAAAGTGGCATAAAAGATGAACGACGAATCATATGTTATGTACAAAATATACAATTTCACCAACACATGAACACTTAACAATTGAGACGAAGGTCAAATTAATAGTCCTGTTGACTTCGCTCAAAAGAATAATTTACAGTAGTAGGGGTTTGTCAGTGCAAATTTAATTGTCTTTACTGATCCCTATATTATTTGAGTATTCACATATTGAAATTTAAAAAAATATCACTCGTTGAAAATTTATCACAGTTCACTTTTTTAAAAAATACCGTAGCAAATTAACTAACACTTCAGGATTTAGTTATCTCAGGATTTGTTCAAATACAAAGTTATTAACAAGAAATAGAACATAATATCATTTACATGGACCGTGAGCATTTGATTTCGACGATCTTCGATAAACAGAAAATATTTATTGAATCATCTGTTCTCGATCCAAAGTTTATTCAGAGCTTTTGACTCAATCATAAATATAATTGTCAAAATATTATTATCAACAAAATATAAATTCCATTCCATATGGATTCAACAATTTAATCAATTAATTATCACTTGGAAATGTTATTTAGAAAATTCATCATGAAACAATTTTATTTATTATTATCAAAATTTCAATAATTTGACAAAATGTCAAATATGTTAATCTTCACACTTATATGCAAAATGTTCATATATTTTTACAGAATTACAAAATCCTCTCAGTTTGTAGTGGTTGATAAGAAGTAACAGTTTTAAATAATTAACAGCATCGGCCCATTCGATTTAAATGCGTCAAAAATCGCATAATCATAATTTAGCATCTAGACAACGGTAAAGTATTATCCTAATGAAAGGTACAAGTTTAACAATAACAATTCTCTGGTAAGTAATTACTGGGAATACTTCTAGAACACGTGGGTAAACAGTGAATTGACAATGATGGCTCAACAAAATAACCTTTGTTTATATCTCGACGAAAGTGTGGCTAAATTCGACTCCTCTACTAAATCAAAGTCATCCAACCTACAATATGATTGATGCTTCATTTCACACAACCTCATTCCTGCGACTTAATTGCGCACTCAGAATGGCATATTTAACTCTCTGCACACACAACAATTATTTCTTCCCAAATTATACAGAATAATCAAGCCTTTGCTTGTTACGACAACTGGAAGATTTATAAATTGGTCAACTCCACCAATGAGTTTACAATAATAATTTTACCATCAGTTTAAAACATGAATAACTCCACACCGTGTCTATTCTTAGCCAAACGTTTTGAAAAAGTTTGCTCCATAATGATTTTATTTTTATACAAACTCTAGCAAAAACCCTGTTTTATACATGCTTTTAGCTTCCCGTATCATTACTTTCCGTGTCTTCTCAAAGATTTAAATGCATAGTGCAAGCGTGAAATAATTCCACTGAATTAATATGTTATTTATTTGTGGGCATGCGTTAACCACTAACCTGCGGAATCAACAAGTATCCGATCTTAGAATATTGTTTTAAATGTCAAATGTATAAATCATACAACCTGAAAATGATTATCACAAATATTTATTATTATTATTTCAGCAAATAGAAAAATAATAATTATTATTAAATCAACATTATTATTATTTCCTCAACAAAATGATTTAAAGTTGTTAAACTGTTCGGGGAATATCATCCTCGACTTCTAAATCATGGATAAAAGTCCATTCCTCAACTTAAATTTATTATTAAATCTTCAGTTACGACGGCTGATGACCGCGATTAGAAAATATCAAAATTAAATAAATGCTCGTTCTGCTCGTCCATAAATTTCGAATCATTGACTTCTGAGTGTTTTCTATTGCAAAAGAAAAATATTTGCAACAGCAAATAAACATATCGATGAATAGAAATATGTCTTGGTAAGACTGTAGAAAAATATATGAGAAATCCAGCTAACAAAGCATAAAAGTAATGCAAAATGTAGCTTACATTCTTGTAGATCTTGATGCTTGTAATCTGGTCTGAACCAGATTATTCAGTCTTCTTGTCCCCATTAGGACACGCATTTATAATCTTGTATCGGCCTCCATTTTATACCCCCAATGGTCTTTCACAGACATAGCGGTATTCCTACTTGAAGCCTTAATATCTTGAAGAAAAATGTTACCGGCTTCAAAAGCTGAAGTAAAGTTGACGGGGGTCTGATCAAAGTGGTCCATGATGAAAATTAATAACAATACCCAACTGTGATGTGTTCAGTACTCCTAATACGCTTATAATCTTGTTCAGCACTAGTACAAATTCTGTCGAGTTTGCTGGGCAGAGTTTCTCACTCTTCAGATTGCGCAAGGCAAAACTGTATTCCCAATATCGGCTAAAGAATTGTACTGTGCAAGAATGGTAATAAAAGTACTGATTTATCTTGGCTGGTCCGCTAACAAGACAAAAGCTTGTCCTCTGACTGTTGGATTAAATAATCCAGCTTTGAATAATTGTGGACAGAAGAAAGAAATGTAGACAAAGTCTACCATATGTCCAGTTGTAGCAGTAAATAATTATCAGTGCCACAAATGTTTATCACCTCGGTGATAACATTTGAAAAGTTCGAAGATCACTAAAATGTTTAACACTTTCCTAATACCAGTAACCATGTACTGTCGAAACACTAAGTCCCAGCAACTGTGCTGTAAATAACGAAGAATTTGCAACCATGTGCACGAAGATTATAACAGTGTTCGGAGTCGTAGAGTGTTTAGCGGCTAGAGCGCTTACGAAGTACTACACATCCATAGCAACGGAGTGCTTATGGAGAAGAGAACATCCAGAGCAACGGAGTGCTGATGGAGAAGTGAACATACATAGCTCGGGCGGGCGTGCCTTATATACTCCTCAGCTGGCTACTCGAAGTCACTGCGGAAAAAATGCTGGAAATAAAACATCTCATATCTTAGCTTCGCTCAATCAATTTCCTCGAAATCAAGCACATTCTTCCGCCCTTGTCCGTGCCAGTAATCTGATGTTAGTCTCAAGATTCTACTCCATCGGGAAATATTTAATGACATTTAGCCTCGACTATGACGCTCTCGGCCTACGTCACTTAACCACTTCTTGGCTGTCGAAAGCTTCCAATTCCTTCTAACAAGGTTTGGCGCGCGCTATTCAAACTTTCAATTCTGGACTTATCATTGTGGCCTGTACCCTCAAATCTAGGCAACTGGATTTGGGCACAGTACATATTGTGTACTATCACCCGTACTTGTAAGGAAGAAGGAAGGAAGATTGTAGTTTTACGTGACCGTGAATCTTGTGATTATGAGCCACGGGACCTCCTTTTTACGTGGAATCCGAACCACAGGACGTGGCATTTCACTTCGAAAATCTCACATGCATTGACCGGGAATCGAACCCGTACTTTTAGAAAGGTGTAATAGCATAAGTGTAATGGATCTGATGATGATCGCTTGACGATCGAAATTGGTAATCGAAGTGTATTTATTAATCTCATGAAAAAACATTAAATTTCGATAACTAAGGCAACACTGAAAAGTGGCTTCAAACTCCATAATAATTGGTGGTATCCGTTATATTGTTTGAGCATTATAGGACGTTCCAGAGTCTTAAAGTGGCAAAGTTACACACGTAAGGAACCAAGTACACGGGCCTAAGTGACCACGATTTCCAAGCCCCTCAAATGAAACAACTAGAACGGTCTTCCAGTTCTACCATTGCTACACACACACTCACATGATACAGAATATCACCTAACCATCAACAGCACATTGCTATAATATGTCTCGCCGAAACTCAATGCCACTTATCTCAATTGAAACGTGCTTCCACGTCATACAGTGCCGAGTTGGTGAACCATTTGTAAGGTTATAAAACCACTTTTTGAGATGCCTAATGTACCAGCGCTAAACCAAGAATAATAGCGCATCTGTTTGCTCATGCTAGAGATTTGTTTTTGTAGGTGTACATATTTATCACTAGCCTCAGGTCTCAATGTGCCTATTAAATATACCTGATAACCTGTTGTAATGTGATATGTTACGAGCAAGTGTGTGTTCCTATAGTTCTGGGGGTTTGTATTGGGATTGCTGCTGGTATTGCCATGATTCAAACCTAGGACCACAAAACGATACAGCTCTTCAGCCTAGTTTTTGCTCACTTAACTGACTACTGAGGTAAAATCTGGAGGTTGTACAGTAAAACTTGGCGAAAACGGAATTGCAAGGGTCCGAGTTTTTCTTTCTTTCGAATTATACAAATTTCCGGATTAAACAAAGTTATGCAAAAAGATACACAAATTACTTACCCCTGATACATTCGTCAAATTTTGGTGGTTCAATACTGTATCTCAGTAACACTATGTCTATATGTAATTTTAGTATTATCCACGCATAGGCCTGCACGATAACACACTCAACATATTATGTATGTACTCAATGTACTTAAACACTGAAGAAAGGGCAATTTGTGCCTTATTCCACATGTTTAATAACCACATGTCTAATAAACAAACTACAGTGCATATAACATATTGTTACGGCTGTGAGTTTGTTTCATCGCTCGCCGCATGAGTCACAACTGCCCCAGGGCTGGGCTGTGCTCTGCCTCAGTGTATTGCGTGCGCCTTATGCAACAGGCCTACTAGGACAAAGGGATGGTCCAGAATATTCGTGACCCAGCCAGCGATGGAAGCCTCGAGAAGCCGTGAACCCTGGATGGGTCTAGAAGCATTTATTGAGTCACCGGCCTGCTATATAAGAGCGACCTGTCAAGCAGTGAGTGTGTGTGTTTTACGAGCTAGTGCGAGCGTTTATCCTGAGCGACAGAAGTGTGGTGACTTGCGAAACCCCTAGTGAAGCCGATTCTCTTGACAGCGAGGGAGTGAGAAGCATACAGGGGACTGCCTGTGGTTTGAGCGAGTGTGATTTCACTGAGCGACAGAGGTATTGTGGCGGAGTGCCGTGCGAGTTACGAAATCCAGTGACATTGTTTCCCAGCTCGTGGGCAGCGAAGCAGCGTGTAGCAGGTTATCGTAAGTAACTGTAGTTTGTGTACATAAGGGAGAGGTGCAGGTAGTTTCTGTCAAGGCCACCGGACTCATTAGCACGGATTAACTTCTGTGGTTTGTTGACAAGTGAAAGGGGGCAAGAGCTCTCCATAAGGAAGAGATTTGAGGAAACTGGAGTAAGGTTCTAATTGCTTGTATTTGCTGATGAGTAGTGTATCTTTCTGGCCGCAATAAAGTTAATAATTTCTTTAAAGGAACAATCTGTGTTGTGCGTTAACTCACCGTAATCCAGTTAACAAAACTGTCACTAGGGGGGTGGCACGTAACAATATTGTTACGTGCCACCCCCTAGTGGCAATTCCGTTAACTGGATTACGGAGGGTAGAAAGCACAACACCAATTACTGCTTTAAAGAGAAGTTAGCTTTATTGCTTGCAGGAAAGATACACCACTCAACAGAGAATACAAGCAATTAGAACCTTACTCCAGGTTCCTCAAGTCTCTTCCTTGAGCGCTCTTGCCCCTTTCACTTCTCAACAAACCACAGAAGTAAAACCGTCTTAATGAGTCCGGTGGCCTTGACAGAAGCTATCTGCACCTCTTCCTCATGTACACCAACTACAGTTACTTAGGCTACGATATTCCGCTACACGCAATTTCGCTGTCCACAAGCTGGGGGAAACAATGTCACTGGATTTCGTAACTCGCACGGCACTTCGTCACCACACTCCTGTCGCTCAGGAAAGACGCTCGCTCTAGCTCGTAAAACACACACCCACAGAAAACTCGGTCCCCTCACTGTTGAAGCCGCATATTTAGCAGGCTGGTGACTCAATGAATTCTAGAATCGTCCAGGACACACGGCTTCTCGACATTTCCTTCACTGGCTGGGTCAAGAATATTCTGGACCATCCCTTTCACTTCGCAGTCCGTTGCGTAACGCGCACGTAATACACTGAGGCAGAGCAAACACAGCCAGGGGGAGATGTGACTCATGCGGCGAGCGACAAAACAAACTCACAGCCGTAACACCACCCCCTTCCTAAAAGGCTGACCAGCCCGATCAATCATTGGTCCGTCTGTGTCCCTCCGTAGGCTGCCAGGCGATCTCGATGCACGATCTTCATCTTCGCCCTCGGGCTCCGCTGGATCCTGTAGACGACATCGTTGATCCGTTTCACGACTCGGTACGGACCCTCCCAGGACTTCTGCAGTTTGGGTGTCAGGCCTTTCTTCCGTAATGGGTTGAAGAGCCAGACCAGGTCGTCCTCGTGGAATCCGCCAGCATCCGTCTGATGGTCGTATCGGGTCTTCATTCGGTCGGTCTCGATCCGCAGTTTCCTCCTCGCGAACGCGTGCACGTCCTCCAGTTGGTCGACCAGTTCTTGACAATACTGGCTTACCGGGACCGGATCATTCCCAGGTCGGCCGAAGGCAAGATCGACAGGTAGACGGAGCTCCCTCCCAAACATGGCCCGGGCTGGTGTGCACCCAGTGGCTTCATGCACGGCGGCGCGGTAGGCCAGGAGAAATAGTGGAAGATGTTTGTCCCAATCCCTCTGGTGCTCGCTGACGACTATTCGGACATGATTCTCGATGGTGCGATTGAATCGCTCTACCATCCCATCGGACTGAGGGTGTAGCGACGTTGTCCTTGTCTTCCGGATTGCCAGCAGCTGGCATAGGTTCTGGAACACCTGCGACTCGAAGTTCCTCCTTTGGTCGGAGTTCAGCTCCAGGGGTACTCCGTACCGGCTGCCGAATTCCTTCACCATGGTCTCTGCAATCGTCGCGGCTTCTTGGTTAGGGAGCGCATACGCCTCCGGCTATTTGGTAAAGTAGTCGCTGACGACCAATATGTAGCGGATCCCTGCCTCGCTTAACGGGAATGGCCCAGCAACATCGATGGCCACTCTCTCCATGGGGCCGCCCACGTTGTAGGTCTTCAGTGAACCCCGTCGTCTTCGTCCTGGGCCCTTGCTGGCTGCACAATCGTGGCACCTCGCGCAGTGATTCTCTACGTCAGTTCGGCATCCGATCCAGTAGAACCGCTCTTTCAGCTTCTCCAGGGTCTTCTTTATCCCTAGGTGTCCACCAGATGATCCTCCATGGACTTCCTTCAGGACTTCCTCCGTCATAGCCTTTGGAACGACGACTTGTTCCCGAGAAGTCTTCCCGTCGGTGCTCTCCCAGGTACGCCATATGAGGCCATCCCTCACAACCAGCGAGTCCCACTGCGCCCAGTAGGACTTAAACTTTGGGCTGCAGTCACTCACAATGTTCCACCCGAGTCTGGGGACACAGGCCCTCTTCCATTCGGCTATCAGTCCCAGGTCATCATCTTCTGCTTGTGCCCGCGTGAAAGATTCGCGGCTCCAGTTCCCTTGAAGTTCCACAATAGTCCGTCGGCACTGTATCCCGGTGTTCTCCTCCCTCCTAGTACAGAAGGTGCAGTCTTCGGGGCACGGTCTTCGTGACAGGGAGTCGGCTTTAGAATGCAGTTGGCCTTTCCTGTGCTGGATCTCGAAGTTGTACTGTTGAAGCCTCTCTAACCACCGCGCGAGTTGACCCTCGGGCTGTTTGAAGTTCAGGAGTCACCGCAGGGATGCATGGTCGGTCCTGATGAGAAATTCTTGCCCATACAGGTACTTGTGGAAGTGTTCGATGGTCTTCCCGATGGCGAGCAGTTCCTTCCTGGTGACGCACTAGTTCCTCTCTGGCTTTGACAAGGCTTTGCTGAAGTAGGCCACTACTCTCTCCTCGCCGTCCACTATTTGCGACAGGATTCCCCCTATACCAAAGTCGCTGGCATCGGTATCGACGATGAACCTTGTTCCAGGTCTGGGGTAGGCCAGAATAGGCGTGGTGCACAGAGCCTGCTTGAGTTGTTCGAAGGCACTGTGGCATTCTGCTGTCCACGTGAAGAGTTGGTCCTTCTCAGTCAGTCGATGCAGTGGTTTGGCGATGTCGGCGAATCCTCTCACGAAGCGACGGTAATAAGTGCAGAGTCCCAGGAAGCTTCGTAGTTGGGACTTGTCCTTCGGAACTGGCCACTCCCTCACAGCTGCGGTCTTTTCTGGGTCGGTGCGCACCCCTTCCTCGGAGACAATATGCCCAAGGTACTGGACCTGCTTCTGGAAGAGCTGACACTTCTTGGCGCTCAACTTCAGCTGGGCAGCCCGTAGCTTCACCAAGATCTCCTTCAGGTTGCTGTAGTGCTCCTCGAAGCTTTTTCCCAGAACGATGACGTCATCTAGGTAGACCAGGAAGGTCTTCCAGTGTACCCCTCAGAATGGACTCAATTAGCCTTTCGAAGGTCGCAGGGGCGTTGCACAGACCGAATGGCATGACGGTGAACTGCCAGAGCCCGCTGCCCACAGAGAACGCCGTTTTCTCGCGGTCCTTAGGGTGGACCTCCACCTGCCAGTAGCCACTCTTCAAATCCAAGGTGGAGAACCATCTTGATCCTGATATGGTGTCCAGCGTGTCGTCGATCCGGGGTAGAGGGTAGCTGTCCTTCTTCGTGACGTCGTTCACCCGCCTGTAGTCCACGCAAAACCTGGTGGAACCGTCCTTCTTCTTCACTAGCACGACCGGAGAACGCCAAGGACTATGTGATGGCTCGATCACCCCTTGCTCCTTCATCTCTTCTACCATCCGGTCGACTTCGACTTGCTTGGCGAGCGGGACACGTCGGAATGGGGCCCTAATTGGTGCGCTGTCCCCAACGTCGATTCTGTGCTGGACCAAGCTTGTCCTACCGAAGTATTTGCTCCCCACGGAGAAGACATCCTGGAATTCGCGTAGCAGGTTCTGAAGTTGGCGTGATTGCTCCTCGTCTAAATGGTCCTGGGATCCTTGGTACAGCTTCTGTAGTTCTTCTGGCAGGGCGGGTCTTCTTCGGTTGTCCGTCTGCAGGTGTCCGTCCGTCGTGTCTGTGATGCGGGCAATCCAGGTAACGGGCTCGCAGACTCCTAGGTTGGTGTCCCGGTGAACCGTTATATCGTAGTCGTTCAGGTTGGACAGGCGGACGTACGGCCGAGGCGTCGTGTTGATGAGGGTCTTGGCAACTAGCAATCCTTTAGTCTGGATGTCCTCATATTTTGGCTCGATGACAGCCGCCACTCCCTCAGCAGTTCCGTCGACAATTACGGTGGCGCTGACCTCCGTCCTGGCAGGAACGATGACGTCCTCTCTCAGCCTTACTCGTCGTGCGGTAACGGCCTCGTGTGCTGGTTGCAAAGCAAGTTCCTCACCTCCGAAGTGCAGAGTGTTGGTACTCAAGTCCAAGATGATGTTGTTCTGGTCCAGGAAGTCCAGTCCGATGATCACTTCATTTGATACGTCAGCCACAAGCACTGGATGCTTCACCACCCGTCGACCAATGACGAGCTCCAGTGATGCTTCGCCATGTACCGGTGCGGTCTCTCCGGTCACGGTTATTAGCTGGAGGTTCCTTTGTGTGGGTTGCACTCTCCACTTCGGGATCACGGTGGGATTGACGATGGTCCTCGATGCTCCCGTGTCGATCAGCATGGGCCAGCTCACTCCGTTGACGACCCCGTCGACCATCAGGCTGCTATTGTCCCTCCGTAACTTCGTCACACGCACTTGGACTGCTGGGGCTTGACGACTGTCACAAGCCAACCTTTGCCCCCCAAGGCTGGCTAATACTCGTTTCCCTGGGCCGCGCGGTTTTCAGACGACTGATTTCCCGTCGGATACCCTCGGCGGCGGCGATCACCGCAGTCCTTGCTCAGGTGGCCTTTCTTACCACAGGCCCAGCAGGTCGGTAGTCCTCTTCCGGGCCGCCTCTCCGGTTGTCTTCCGGCTGTGTCGTTGCTGGTGGTTCCGCGACTATCGAAGAAACGGCTTAGCGCCTCCATCAATTCGTCGGCCAGGGGCTTGGTCTCGTTGGTTTTTGCTGGTTCGTCGACGTCCACTTGACGCACCCGCGCGTCCATTCTAGATGCCTGTTTTGCCTTCTCGAACTCAAGTGCGTGGCTCAGCGCATCTGCCAGGGTATTATTGCGCGCGAGTCGCAGCGCCTGTTGAGTGTCCGAGTCCCGTAGCCCGTCGGTGAAGGTCTGCGTCGCAATCTGTTCCAGAAAGTCGGCCGGCGCTGTTGGATAGGCGAGCCTTACGAGGCGTGCGATGTCCATCTCGAACTCCTGCAGGGTTTCCGCGTTCTTCTGTACCCGGGTCCGGAGCTGCATCTGGTAGGCCTGCTGAAGATGGCTATCTCCATATCGGGACTCCATATGGGCGATCAGTGAAGCGAAGTCCTGGGATCCAGTCGGGATGGCCTGAAGGACGTTAAGGGTGTCACCTCTCAGCGATACAATGAGAGCTGTAGCCTTTTCTGTGTTGTTCCAGTTATTTATGGAACAGGCCGCCTCGAACTGACGTAAGTAGGTGCTCCACGGGACCTTTCCGTCGAAGGTTGGGGGCGTCACTCTGCTATGTCCCGTTCCTGATATTCCCTGTGTAACGGTGGGCGGGCGTTGGCGCAGCTCGGCAATTTCCTCTTGTAGAGCGTTGAATCTCGCTTCCATCCCCGTCGTCGGGCGTTGGCTCAGCTCAGCAATTTCCTTTTGTAAAGCGTTGAATTTCTCTTCCACCCCCGTCAGTGGGCGTTGGCGCAGCTCGGCAACTTCCTTTTGTAAGGAGTTGAATATCTCCTCCACCCCCATCAGCGGGTGTTGACGCAGCTCGGCAACTTCCACTTGTAAGGCGTCGAACTTCTTTTCCACTGCCGTGACTTCTTCACGCAGACCCAGTTCTAATTTCTTCAGGTCCTGTGTCAACTTATTCTGATCGTCTTCCATCTTCTTCTGGCCGTCCTCTATCCTCTTCAGGTCCTCCGCTAGCTTATTTTGACCGTCTTCCATCTTCTTCTGGCCGTCTTCTAGTTTGGCAGTTAGGTCCTCGGCTAACTTATTTTGACCGTCTTCCATCTTCTTCTGGCCGGCCTCCATTTTGGTTTCCATGCCATTTAACTTTTCTAGCATTGCTGCCAATTGCGCCTCCATTTTAGTTGTTTGTCTTGTAAAGGGCATGCACTCACAGGAAAATTAGAGAAAATGACTTGCTTGGGTTTTGAAACCAGGACCGTCAGGTGTTGTGCTTGAGTTCGTAATCCGACTTCTGACACCAGTTGTTACGTGCCACCCCCTAGTAGCAATTCCGTTAACTGGATTACGGAGGGTAGAAAGTACAACACCAATTACTGCTTTAAAGAGAAGTTAGCTTTATTGCTTGCAGGAAAGATACACCACTCAACAGCAAATACAAGCAATTAGAACCTTACTCCAGTTTCCTCAAGTCTCTTCCTTGAGCGCTCTTGCCCCTTTCACTTCTCAACAAACCACAGAAGTAAAACCGTCTTAATGAGTACGGTGGCCTTGACAGAAGCTACCTGCACCTCTTCCTCATGTACACCAACTACAGTTACTTACGATATTCCGCTACACGCTATTTCGCTGTCCACAAGCTGGGGGAAACAATGTCACTGGATTTCGTAACTCGCACGGCACTTCGTCACCACACTTCTGTCGCTCAGGAAAGACGCTCGCACTAGCTCGTAAAACACACACCCACAGAAAACTCGGTCCCCTCACTGTTGAAGCCGCTTATATAGCAGGCTGGTGACTCAATGAATTCTAGAATTTTCCAGGACACGCGGCTTCTCGACATTTCCTTCACTGGCTGGGTCACGAATATTCTGGACCATCCCTTTCACTTCGCAGTCCGTTGCGTAACGCGCACGTAATACACTGAGGCAGAGCACACACAGCCCGGGGAAGCTGTGACTCATGCGGCGAGCGACAAAACAAACTCACAGCCGTAACAATATTTAACACACAATCATACTCCTGACACTGAATAGGTCTACGTGTTAAATTATTCCTTCTTCCTCATGTCTAACAAATAATCCTCTTTCACCTTCTTTGATATCATGTCTTCTTCAAAGCAGCCTTTAGCGCTGCACAGTTGCTCAGGAAGTCGCGGTGAATTCGACTTGACAGCAAATTTCATAATGTCCCCGACACACTCAATAGCTTGTTCATGAGTTCGTATTTTTTTTCAGACACAAAGTTACAAAACTGTTTACATTAAAATTGGGCTCAAGGTGTACATCCAGATAAGGATCTTGATGAACCATGACAAGAGTCAGGCAATGAGTGGAGTTTTAAATCCAATTTTTCGAGGAATTAGGGAAACTTGGACCTCATTAGAGCAGCGTGTTACGGTACGTAAACAACCCCCCTTTCCCTTGGTGAAATACTTATATAGCAATTTTACTGCAGCACCAGATATGCCTAAATAAAGTACACAGCTAAAGCATAAGTTGTCATTATACAGTTGACTACGGTTTGAACAATAATTATATTCATAATTTCTTTCCGTTCCCGCTTTGAACAGATTCTGTTTTTACAACATAAGCAACATGCAAAGACATGCCCAGTGCGCTGGGACCATAACTTTTGTTCACATTGGACAAGTTTCCGCTTTATAGACGTTCCGCTTTGAGCAAGTTTTACTGTACCTGGCGTTTCCTTCATTATTATTTTTTAGTCAGTTTACCCTCCACGTAGGCTTTTCCCACGGACTCAGCGAGGGATCACACCTTTACCGCCTCAACGGACAGTATCCTGGAGCTTGTAATCGGATCGGGGGATACAACTGGGGAGAGGAGAATACCACCTCGCCCAGGCGGCCTCACCTGCAAAGCGAACAGAGGGCCTCATGAGGGATGAGACGGGGTGGGAAGAATGGGAGGGATAGACAAGAAAGAGGGAAGGAGGTGGCCGTGGCCTGACGGTAGGTTCCATCCCAGCATTTGCCCGAAGACGAAGTGGGGAAACCACGGAAAACCACTTCGAGGATGTCTGAGGTGGGAATCGAACCCCCTCTACTCATTTGAACTACCCGAGGCTTAGTAGACCCCGTTCCAGTCCTCGTACCACTTTTCAAATTTCGTGGCAGAGCCGGGAATCGAACCTCGGACCTCTGGGTGACCTCCAGCTAAGCACGTTGATCACTACAACACGGATGCGACATTTAATTTAATGAGTTATCTTATTCCTTAGAAAACACATGATATTAAGAAAAATTATTTCTACGTAGTCAACCTGATGTCTTATCTTTCGTAAGTCAGTCACAAAACGTCACAACGACAAGTTATCAAACTTCATAATTCATTACGCATTTCAAGGTTATAAACATCTTGTGAGTAGTAGTATCATGAATATGTAGTGAACAGTGTTGTTTATTGCCGCAGCTGACCAAAACAGAGGTGGCCATAAAGACAGAATAATACAAAATAACAATGCTGATTTTACTTTGGCAATGAGTCCACATTTACAAGTGCAACATTTACTGCCTGAGAACTGCGACAAACGAAGCTCAAGCGAGACTACTCCGTGGGTGGCCGCTTGGGAACACCACGTGGCTTTGAAACCCTGACCACATCGAATGTTACTATGTTACTAAACTGCGGTGATCGATCGAGAACCAGTGTATTCAACATGGTGTCAATACTACCACAAACACATAAAAAATTGCGAGCCTTAAAGTAGTCGCATATGATGTGTAACATCTGATATAGAAGAAACCTCACGTGAAATTGTTGATACACCAGTATTTTATATTATTATGGGCACAAATATTAATATATTGTAAAAGGGAGTGTTTTACAGATATTGTAGTTTATAATAAGGAACTCATTTTATTAGATGATTTGTAGCTTCCACCAGCACTAGCCTAAATAAAGAATACGATATGGATCAACTAGATTAATAGACGCGACACCGCTCATAACCTTAAATTCCTTATAAACAGGTCCTCTTCATTCACAGACCAACACGTAATTTCATATGGATTCTGTTAAAATGAGTCATATTGATATGATAAATATCGTTTAAAATGATAATCTGGTAGCAAAAATATCTACCCCGTCCGGGATTCAAACCCAAGATCTCTAGATTCACAGTCATAAGCACTAACCCCACGGCTATTTCGACTACGCAAATTTTGTGCACAAGATGGTGACTTATTTCCACGTTCCAATAATACTGCATTACGTAATTAAGTTTCATTTATATTTTGCTTGTTTCGATAATGTTCCTGCGTGAAATTGAGTTTAAAATGCCTTATGAATAGGCCCTCTTGTGAGTAAGGAGAATGTATTCAGTAATAGTTCATGAAGGCTTGCTCAATTCTCGTATAACCACGATTATATTATATTGATGACTGCATTGCCGTTATGTGGGTTAATATTTGAATAGCCATTGTGCAGAAACATAATACCGGCAATGCCGACTACTTACAATGTTTGATATTAAGGCATTTTACCATTTAAACACTGATACGAAGACTTCGAACATGTACCATGTCATTTGTTTCAATCACTTGACACCAGAGTTCACATGAGCGTTTTCCGTTCAGTATGTCACATACCTTCCACATGGCCAAGAGTTCGTCATGGTATCAATTTCCGACACCGCGCGCTCATTGTTTCTCGTACCACTGCCAGCTGGGTCTTACCACTGCCCGCTGGATCGATCGATCGAGCGGGCAGTGCATACTTCCGTTTTCCACCACTGCCAGCTAGTACACTTCCGTTCGATCGATCGAGCGGGCAGTGCATACTTCCGTTTTCCACCACTGCCAGCTATTACACTTCCGTTCGATTGATCGAGCGGGCAGTGCATACTTCCGTTTTCCACCACTGCCAGCTAGTACACTTCTGTTCGATCGATCGAGCGGGCAGTGCATACTTCCGTTCGATCCACCACTGCCAGCTCGTTCGTTCCGATCCACTTCCGTCCCCAATTTTCAAAATCACTCCCACAAAACTATCCAGCAACCGAGCGGAAAGATGTTACACATCAAAAATACTGACTCGACAATAACATAATCGCCGCTCCGGAGGAACAATTTCGCAACTGAAAAATTTGGTCAAATGGAGTTACGTGGTCGTCTGGTTTCAGAAATACCTAGCGCGCACGTGTGAATATCGTTCGAACTGTAGTTATGCTCAAGGCCGCTAGAGGGTAATTGCGTCGTTGTAGAACTGTTAGCTGTTTGTGACCACGCTTCAGAGCAATATCGCCGCATGTCTCAGTTCTGACGTTTGACTCCGTGAGTGATCCTTCGTATCCGTTGGAACAAAGACGTGGGTGTGATTGGTGTCATTGTTCATCTAACAAATTGAAAACTTTGCGTCTTAAGTGTTCTTTTCACCGTTGTTGAACTCCACAGTCCGTTCAATTGTACGTCATAACTGTCCTTGATGCCAATGTAAACAAGAACGAGATGGCTTAACCTTCCTAATACCAGGTGTTTATTGTTACGCTGAGTACCACTAAGGGTCATATTGATCCCAATCAGTGAATAAACATTTATGTGTTGAAAATAGAAAACATAATGAAACATCTTTGAATACAGTTATAATAATAATAATAATAATAATAATAATAATATCGTATGGCCTCTGGTGCCGGGTGCAAGCTTTGTTATTTGGCACCCAGAGGACAGCTTGCATGTCGAATTTCGTCGTTCCTTTGACGCTATGAAAGTCAAGGAGGCTAGATATTTAAGCTCCTTGGCACTATAGCGCTTTCTAGTAGAGAAAGGAGGAACTTTTGTGTTGGCAGAAAATACCGAGAATAATTTTGCCATTATGAACACGACCTAATGATTTCAAATGGGTTCTTTAACATGCCAACAACGTATGACATGCATACCGTGATTTTTGTGGGCGAACCTGCTAGCTTGGGGTTAGAAGTCCGACACGATAACCAGTCACCCACCGTGGCGAGCAATACAATTGATTATGATAATTGTTGTTTTAAAGGGCCTAACATCTAGGTTATCGGCCCCTAATGGTTTGGATATTAATGAAAATGTAAATGATACTACGCCTTAAACTAACTACATACTTACATACCAGAAGAGGAAATGGAAACCAAAAATACGAATACCTAAGGGAAACAAAATACAGGAGGAAAGGAAACGTCCTCAAGCCTCGAAGAATGAGAATTAAGGGACTGGGAAGAAAAGAGAGTCATGAAAGGCAGATAGGAAAGGGAAAGAGGAGAGGGCCCGCCCCAAAGTCAGAGGAAAAAGGAGACAACACGGACTCAGATCAAGAATCCCTCAGAGTCGCCAACTCCCAAACTCACCAGCCGTGAGCCCATGAGGGTGTAGCACTATCCAGGGTGCACCAGAAGTGGTGGGGCTACATACACCCTGCCTCCTTGTGGGCCTTGTGCAGAAGGCAGGAGATAACATGAAAAGAAAAAGACGGCTGACTCCTCGAAGAATGAGGGTATCAGGAAAGCTGAGACAGGGGCCAATTAAGGTGGGAAAGTGAAAGACTCCCTAGGCCTCGGATACCCTAATACCGTCAGCGTTGGAAGAGAACAAGAGTTGATCAAGAGAGGTCGACAGGAAAGAAGATTGAGAGGAACTTGCACAAGTACGTAGAAGCAATGCCAGACTCAGCTGGGGTCCCGTGGTCGCCAACCCACGTCCCACTAGATGTGAGCCCCATGGGGGTGTAATTTTTGATACGTGGAGATTTTTTGTTCCATATACTAATGACAAACTTCATTACATATTGATCACAGTTTCATAAGAACAATGACGCATTTACAGGAAAGGGGTCAAATTGAGCGAAAGTATTTTTTTGAAAATATTTTTTTATATGTTACAATTTTCCCTGGTTAAAATTTCATACAAAACTAATCTTTTGCGTAATTGAATCTTAACAAAAAAATCAATCGGTTTTTCGCGTCTCCTGTACAATTGCAGAACATCCTTCTGCCTTAACAAAGCCACAAAGGAAAGGATACAGAATTATTCTAAGTCCATGTTAAGATACTTCTGCTTTTTGTTAATGCAATAACAGGTGATTCAGAACTAACTCAAGTACATGTTAAGATACCTACTCTGACTGTATTGAGTATGAATTGTTGGTGCAGAACAATTTTAAGTCCGTATCAAGCTATCCTGCGCGATCGACCAGCGATAAGCAGACAGAGCAGAGATAGCTGATGTCCAAGTTGAGATAGTTCTGCAGGGAGCGCCACTAGCACTGCTTAGCCCCACGTGGTGGATAAGTTAGTTCACAGCGCGGGAGAAGATTTATGGAACGTGTGTTAATAAGCTGTATTCGCCTTGTGTTTACCAAAAGCAGAACAGAAGGGTTTTGAGCAACAGCTCCGAACAATGTGTATGGTTAATCTACATGCGTAGTAGTGCTCGCGATGAATCGTGGTAAACTGCCAGTCTCTCTCTGTTTAGAGAAAATAAATAAATAATGAACGACTGAACAATGACTCAGCAACACCAGGTGAGTTACTCATTTCTACTAGAAATCACTCTGCACGCTATATAAGGGAGCATTAAATGGCGATTACGTTAGTGAATATTAGTCGCTTGTTATGATTATTCTTACTGATACGAACGTAATTAACGGTTCCTGCTCTTTAACCTCTTCAAATCTATTTCAGATACGGAGACTGGATGTTTGAAAACATCGGTCAATGATAATGTTTTCACATGGAGCACACAGAATAATTCAGATGGGTTTATCAATCTAGAAAACTGTCCTGTAGTATTTGCCGAAGATAATGATATAGAAGCTAATTACGAATCCTCACAAGTGGAGGACTCGGCGCAAAAGGATTAATGAATAATGAACCTCTGCAAATGAATAGTCATTGAAGGTAAATATAATATTCTTTCATTATTTGGATACTCAAACACATATCTTAGGGTGAATCTTGAGTATCGAACAAACCTCGGGATAGTTACAAAATATTTTGTTTAATGCTCTTCTCAATAAATCCTTGCATTTTCACAGAATATGATGACAACATTCGAAGTACACCAGACCAAGATGTAAGCAAAAACACTTCGATGGTTCCTATCGCTGCTGATAATGAGACTTACACAAATGTTCAACTAGTGCCTGTCGAAAGGGAAAACGAAACAGAAATAAGTGACCAATTGATTCCCATAGGTAAGTTACAGTTTCCTCATAGTGGTGTCATTGAAATAAACAAATTCTTACAGTTTTATTAGGAGTAAACTTAGTCAACTTCTGAATTGTCTTAGGTGCATCTAATACGGACGATCCCCAAGATCATAACCATTTTTCAAAGAATACTCAAACAAGATCATTACCGTCTTCAGATTGCTCTGGAACTGCTCATGATCAGACTGTGGTAGAAAAGATAGCTGATATAAATCTACCAGTTCGTGAAGATACAACGAACGGAAATGAAGAAGGTAATATTTTATCTAAATAAATACGAAAATTGTAACTTGTGAATATGTGTGTTAAGCACATATTTTTGCTAACTACTATGGGGGAATGTGTCTCATATTTAACATTTTTTACTCTTTCGCATGTGACACAGAAGTGTCCACAGCAATTTTGAGATCTAGAAAGAGAAGAAGTGAAGATCTGTGGCAGAGAAATGTTATTAAAAAGAAGAGGAACTCTGGTCAAACCTATACTTCGTGGACAGGCAAAATTGTACAAGAGAGATCAATGAAACCACCTTGCAGCAGCAGCTGCCGTTTAAAATGTTATTCAAAATTTACAAATGAGGAAAGGAATCACATTTTCAAACGTTTCTGGGATTATGGTGATATCAATCGACAGCGTGATTTCATTATAAATAATATTTACATAAAACCAACTATGCGTAGCAGGTTAACGAAGAGACATCTATCTTCAAATAGTGCTGGCTGTGTAGATAATAATTCTGATAATCCAGAAACTCGTCCCAGAAGTAATTATCCCATGGATTCAGATGTCCCAGCATCAAAAAGAGCTTGGTCGTACTATTATTATTTTAGAAAGGGTGGCATTAAGGAGAAAGTTTGCCAAACTTTTTTTTAAATACACTATCAGTGTCTCAACAAATGGTGAAAACAGCAGTAAACAAAGCCGATTCTTCACACAAATTCGTGGAAAAAGACAAGCGAGGATTAAATCACTGTAACAGAATAGAGAATTCGATAAAACTGTCAGTGAGAAATCACATTAAATCTTTTCCTAAAATTGAGAGTCACTACTGTCGGCAACATTCAAACCGGCAGTACTTATCTCCGGAGCTAAACGTTGTTAAGATATATGAGCTTTATGAAGAATATTGTCTTAGGAATGGCATTGAAAAGAAGGCAAAGCTATCAATGTATCGTCACATATTCAATTCGGAATTTAATCTAGACTTTTTTCAGCCGAAAAAAGACAGATGTGATTTGTGTGAAAAATACAGAAATTGTGAACAAACTCCAGAACTGAAGGAGATGATGGTCGAACATGAGAAGAATAAGGTTGCTGCAAGAGCTGAGAAGGAAATGATAAAACTTAAAGCCCAACAAGATGACACACTTTGTGGTGCTGTTTTTGATTTGCAGCAAGTGTTACAAGCTCCACATGCCGATATTTCACAACTCTACTACAAGAGGAAACTATGTGTTTACAATCTGTCTGTGTATGACTTAAGCTCTCGTGAAGGCTGGTGCTACATGTGGCCAGAGTGCAAGGGACAGCGTGGCTCCAATGAAATCGCTTCATGTGTGAAAGAATTCATAGAGGAAAATGTGAGAAAAGGTAAGAAGGACTTTTGTTTTTTCTCGGACAACTGTGGTGGTCAAAATTTAAACCATAATATGGTTTCCATGTACATATATGCAGCTGTGCATCACAACCTCAACATTCTGCATCATTTTCTGGAAAGAGGACACACCCAAAACGAAGGAGATAGCATCCATAGTGTCATAGAGCGATCGGCCAAGAAAATTCCCATATACACGCCAGGGCAATGGTATGCAGTCGTCAGAGCTGCTAGAAGAAAGAATCCGTACAAGGTGGTAGAAATGGAAGACTTCCAGAATTTTTTCAAGTTTCGAAAACAGGTGTTCAGTGAAATGAACAAGCACACAGACGGAAAGGCAGTGAAATGGCAAAAAGTCCGACTGATTAAGGTAGTTGCAGGAGAGGAAGAGAGAGTTTTAGTGAAATATGAGTATGATGGCGATTTTGAAACTATTGGTCTGAAACCTAAACGAAAGAGGCGCTCGCTACTCAGGAGCATACAACTAGAGAAGGCTTACAAGCAAAATGATCCACGATTGCTAATCACTTCCAGAAAATAT
The DNA here is from genome assembly GCA_946902985.2 of Meconema thalassinum. Taxonomy (NCBI): domain Eukaryota; kingdom Metazoa; phylum Arthropoda; class Insecta; order Orthoptera; family Tettigoniidae; genus Meconema; species Meconema thalassinum. The sequence continues at coordinate 1,060,277,978 of OX336389.2, read as the reverse complement.
GATGATTTAGTCAGTCTGTGCAAGAATTTCGCTATTCCAAAGGAATACCATGATTATTTTTTAAGTTTAAAACATGATACTTCTGGAGTTGCTGATGATGAAAATATTGCTATTGAAAGTGATTAAGTAGTTACCACACTTAATGTAAAGTGATGTCAGTGTAACAACAATTATTCGAAGATGGTCTGGTGTAGTTGCAAGTTCAATAACGTCCATGTTATGCATAGCATTCTGGTTTGTTTTTATCAGTAATCCTGTTGTATAGACAGTTGAGAAAGAAATATTAAGATGTATTAAACAAGGTCATAAAATTACTAGTGTACTAAATTATGTGACATATTGATCGTAATAATAATAATATTAAAGATGGTTTGCCTCAAAATTGAAATATTATTCACGTATTGTATATTCAGTCATTGCAAACATTCCGTACTTCGATCTCATCGTCCTTCCGTACAATACATGACTGTCTTTTTTAGGTTTAGAGTACCATGTCCGTACAATTTGGATCCATTTTCCAGAAAACTTTGTGCAGAACTATCGTAACTTCCTCATTGGATACTTCCACGCCAATTAACTCCTATTGCAGCAATGCAGAACTATCTTAACTTGGAGTTGAAATAGTTTTGCAGTGATCACTTCATTTCCATGCTAACTTAAGTCCACTTATTTTCGAAAAAATAATGTTTTTTCAAATAAGAGGCTATATGGAGCTATTCCAACATCAAATACAGTTTAACAAAACAAAAATTACAGGACAAGTCTTTCTGATAAAGAAGTTATTCACAAAGTAAATGTTCTCCAGCCTCTCCTGAAAAGTTGTATTTTAGGACTTAAGATAGTTCTGTTCTAAGGTGACGATATGTTCTCAGCCAAATCTTATACGCACGTACACACACACAAGTTCACGTGGATAAATTACCACGATATCGCAAGCCCCTAAATGAAAAACAACAAGCTCAAATAAAAAGCCTTGGAATTTGATGAAAGGGGCCACACGCAGCAGTGAACAACGCTGGTGTCTTGGTGAGGGGAGCAACTTCAAGGTCGTGTCACGATCGGATGGGTAGCCCATTGTCTGGCAGTCGTAGATCGCCTGGCCACACACGCTTCATTTGTCGTATGATTTTTATGCCGTTTCAGAGTTCATTCGGTTCAATAGTGAATTGCTATGGAGTTTATAAACAGCGAACTTCTCATTCTGAAACTTCATAAGCACCCATGCATTTACGACATGATGGTGAGCATAACAAATATCGTCACATGGGATTAAGCGACTGAGTTTCTACAACAGAAATGGCATCTGCACTTGATGGCCGTGTAACCACTTCCCACTTGTAACATTCCACGCTCCAGCTCTATATAGTGTGACCACCTCATTCACGTCCGTTCCAAATGCGTAATTTGTCGCAGATTTCGAGCGACAATGATGGTTGTGTGGTCGTAGCCTTATTACAGGGTGGCTCTAGGAATGAATTGTATGTTAGCGTTCCTCCGAAATAAGTTTTGATTGGCTGGACGTATTTCAATGAAACAATGAAACCCCATCCAGTCCCGATCTTGCCATTAAAATTTCAGACACCAATCCAACATGGCGGCCGAGTGATATATTTTACTGACATTCAATATCTCCGAAACTATTGCAGCACTCAACCTGAAATGATGCATGGTGATAAAAGACTATAAATTGAGTTCACATATGCGACTTTCAAAATCGTAATAAGCATAAACCAACACGGTGGCCACGCAAAGTTCATATATTTCAATAAACTTCCATGGCGACTTAATCATTCAAGCGCAGCGAAACTTGGCCAAGAAAATCTTTTTCAGAGCGTCTAAATAAATGCAATTGCTTAGAAACAGTCAAGATGGCAGATGTGCAATTTTTTTAAACATGGTTTTATTTCTTATACCCTAATCAAAGGATGGAAGTGAAACTTTGCATATCTACCGTTATGAACTACTATAATAATATTGTACATATATTTTGGTTCTTATATAATGTAGATGGTCAGCATATTATTTCTTAATACATGATTTCACCTAATTCGACGCTCAGTGGTCCGATCATCGTAAAATCTAGCATGGTGAACCATTATTATAACCTAAACCTACAGGTTGATCACAAATTATAGATGGTGTGCATGTCAATTCTTCAGGGATGAATAGCTCTAGTCACGGAATGATCTGATCTCTCTGAAACTTGGCAAAGTGACAAAGTGAACCACTACTATAGTCTAAACCTATAGGTGTAAAAACCAATACCTTACATTTTGTCCATAAATTATCGATTAGGCATGTGCTAACTCATCGTACATTAATTCACATGTCTGTGGCGTATCATAAATATAAGGTGGCCAGATATAATACCGAATTAAGAATTTTAGGAGACAACAAATCAACGACCAATTAGTGAACAAATCAAGGAGAGGAAATGGCGTTGGATTGGCCACACATTAAGGGCCGGGTTCACCAACGCGTTTACAGACTGTCAGTAAATGCCTAGTTAAATTTTAACATCGGAATTAAGCTTGTTGGTGTTTCACCAGCACATTTGCCGATTGGCATTAGCAAACGAATCGGTATGTTTAAGGGCTGTGCGAAACTCATTGAAACATGATGATTGTGGCGGTATTTGTATATTCTATGGTTTAATCAAGCAGGCCGTGAACTGCGAAAAGCTTTAAAGTCATATACTCCTTGGTTATAAACAAACATGGCTGATGAGGAAAAGAGGAAGAACCGGGAACTGAATTTTTATTTGGTTGAAACAAACGTACAAATCGTTGAAAATAAGAGGACTGATGCTGTGACGTCTAGGTAGTCTTTTATTAAATTAACTACATGTGCTATAGCCTACCGTAATGCATCAGACGATATTACACATCGCATATGATGTGTAACATCTGACATGTTATCCTACCTTGAAGTAGTTACCGTTTTATTATCCTTGACATTCATCAACACACACAAAATCTTTTTATTTTTTACACTCTCATAATACATAACAATTCCAAGACTCTTTTTTATCTTCACTGCCTACTTGATATTTCTACTCTCGCACTGCCTTCTTGATACTCTGCTGTTACATCACTCTCCTGCCAGTAACTAAGTTACGTTAACCGCGACTGACTTATTTCTTCACTGCCTACTTGATATTTCTACTCTCGCACTGCCTTCTTGATAGTCTGCTGTTACAAAGTAATCCGTATGTGATAAACATTCCACATGGCACCACTGCCAGCTGGATCACATCCCTTCTGTCTGCTAAAGTAACCAGGAGGGATGCGATCCAATTGGCAGTGAGTCTTACATACTTCCGTCCGATCCACTTCCGTCCCATTTTTCAAAATCACTCTCACAAAAATAACCAGCAACCGAGTGAGAAAATGTTACACATCAATAAGAAATGTTACATCTTACTTGCCAGATAGGAATTCCAGGTTAGGTTCTATCACCTGTAGAATATTCAACACAGAAGGTTTTGACAACCGAAATCTTATAATAAATTTTGTGTCGTTCTTTATAAAATCGACGTCAATGAATATCTAGCATGTTTTCAAGAACATAGCCATCGTTGAGAATAAAGTTTAATGCACGCTCCATTTTGGAGTGGAATGCCACATAAATCGACCGTCAGCCGTTAATTGTATGTAGTCACAGCAATTAGTTTTAATGGCTCGTTGGGGATGCTAAGTTAATGGAATGTTATAGTTTGGTGAACCACGACATTTCAGTAATCGACCGTTAACGGCCTTTAATGGTTTGTTAAAATTCTGACGAACCCGGCTTTAAGGAAACCAAATGGATCTGTTGAGATGTTAGCACTGGACTGGAGCACTCACGGAGTTCGGATATGTGGGCGCCCAAGAGAACCGTTGAGGAAGAAGCAATGCAAGCCGGCACAACTTGGAGAGAAGTGAGAAGACCTCGCCACCAACCGGACCAGAGAAGAGCCTTGGCTGCAGCCCTATGCTACATCAGGAACGGCAGGAAATAAGTCAAAGTAAGTCAACAACACTGACAAATGAAGAAACCTACCTTTCTGACCAGGGGCCCAACTAGACCCCAGCCCTTTGGAGATCGACGGTACGTCGCAGTGGAATGTCTCGACCGTGCCGTTTATATTTATGCTTACCAGATTTCTGTTGTTATTTCATTTGAGGGGCTTGGACATCGTGGTCATTTAGTAATAATAATAATAATAGTTTCGCGTCTCTTTTAACTACTGAGGCTTTTAGAAACGCCAAGTTGCCGGAATTGTGCCCGAAGTATGACCTTTAACGTGCCAGTAAATTACTGACATGGCTCCCTCGCATTTGCGCAGGAAGTGGACTACATGGTATTTATGAGGACAGCTACAATTAGTGAAATAGACTTCCGGGTATAGCGGCTAACACTCTTGGCTGTGGCCCTGGAGGTCCGGGTTTGATTCACGGCTCTGCCAAGAATTTTAATTCTGGTCTGAGAAGAGGTGGGTTCGATTCCCACCTCAACCATACTGGAAGGGGTTTTCCGTAGTTACTGACTTCCACTCCAGGCAAATGACGGGATGGTTCTTATCATAAGGCTACGGCCGCCTTTTCCCAATCCTCACCTGTATTACAAATACAAACACTGAACTACTAAATACACTACAATAACACAGGTTATCATACAAATTCTATAGACACACACCCAAGTGCACGGAGTTAAATGATCACGATGCCCAAGCCCTTCAGATAAAACAGCAACAACAACTCATTCCTATACCATGAATATGCACGTGCAAAAATGTGTGATTACGGCTATGGGAAACGAATATCGGTACGATGAGCATTGCTTGTTGCTGAAGCTCTTTTTATACCATCATCATTCAGGCATGTCGCGAATTTGTCGCTCAAGAGCAGAAGAGAAGTTTAGAACATTTACTCGACTGAAGCCTGAAGGCTTCTGTTTTCTCCAGTTCGGAAGCCTTAGCAGTGTAGGTAGCCAATTTAAAGCCTTGATGCGTTTTCTATTTGCGCTGAGAAGAAAAAAATCTCCGTGATTGTAGAGGTGTTGTAAGAGGGTGGGCACGGCATGGGGTGCATCGTTTTGTTTTCTGTTTTCAGAAGTTGCAGGTCACATAACTGTAGGTGGAATTAATTAAATCTTACACCTACTTCGAAGTTTTACAAACTTCCAAGTTATAGAGTTACAATTAATAGATTTTCCTTTATATCGTACCAAACAGGGCAGCCGTGCGTTGTGGTGCTAGACGTAGGGGCAGGTTTGAATCCTGTGTTACTTTCTTAATGCTGTACATCAGGTGTTCTCAACCTTTTTGAGACTGTGGGCACCCCCCTCATGCCTTACCAAGTACCCGAGCACCATTAAATCGAATATAACATTAATAACAATAATAATGTAAGTTATTATATAATAATAATAATCATTATTATCATATTTATTTATTTAGCGTATGGATTTTAATGCCGGGAGTGTCCGAGGACATGTTCGGCTCGCCAGAGGCTGTAGCTGCTTCAAGCGGACACCCATGGGGTGAGCTACAAGTTCCGTTCAATTTCAAGTAGTTCCAACTTTCGCTACCAGATGTCACTGACACCTAGTGGTGAATGTTGGAACTATGATAGAGCGTTTCAACGAAATCTGACCTAGAAATTTAGCTTAATACAAGTTTAGTTCGTGGAAGGATATTTTACATGCCATAAATCTATGATATGGGACCGGCGGCTTTACTTCCCCTCCGAAGGAAGGCACACTGGAGGATTTTAACGCTCTTAAAAAAATCCGACGACTTCGGCTGGGTTTGAAACCGCTATCTTAGGCACAGCAGTTCAGCATGCTACCAACTCGCTACCGAAGCCGTTATTATTATCATAATAATGATGCAACAAGCATGTGCCTCTCTTTACTTTTACTGTCTCTCTCCCTCTCTATCCCTCACAAGTGCTGAAATAGAGGGGGATTCACCACTCCCCAGGCATGCTGCAACTGCTTGCATGACTCGTGCAGATAAGATACATTTACGAGTGGACAGTCGAGTGGACTCATAAGACAGGGATGTCCAATTATTTATATTATTTAACTATTTATACTTCCCAAAATAGAAAAAATCTGTCAAAGCATGTAATGAAAACCCTATTATTCCGGTTCGAGCAACAGAATTTGAACTGAGGAAAGGATCTCAAGGGAGCTTGAGCTTGCAAGCACTTTTTGGCTCATATGGCGAGAGCACCAATTTCAATTCAAAGAGCACCATGTTGAGAACGCCTGCTGTACAGTATGCGTATGTGCCCTACGATAACCTGTCTTGCTACGGTGAATGTATCTACGAGTATATTTACTGTATGCCAGTGACTAATCATATTCAGCTTAACGCAGAATTTATGTCCTGGAGTCCACATCCCATTGGTGTCCGTGAACGCAAGATCATTCAAGTAGAAATCACTGTAAAACTCATAGGTTTTCTAGTACTCATTGTACAGCATTGAAGTTCACTTGGTGATCAGACTGATCACGTTCACCAGTTAACTATTGTTTTAACAACTACCCTTATAATTACAGTTACAATAATCAGAATAAAAAAGCTTATCAGATAAATTCCACACACTTCACTATCAATGATTACGATGTATCAAGTCCCTCCATGAAACAACAGCAACAACAACAACAAAAGCCACATGATGGGGGACGTAAAATTCATTTATTTTCTCTTCAACTATAAGCCATATGCAATAATTTTGTACGTGTAAAATATTTAAGATATGTTGTTCTCCAATTGAGAAGAGAAGCACATGAACACCTCTTAGAACAACAACTACTCCCACCACCACTACGACCTGAATTCAAAAGACATTTTCTATCCAGCAATATATTTTACGGCCGACGTTCTTGTTAGAAAAGTTATTCTTATGACAAAGGAGGTTGAGGACAGTCCAGTGGCGGCCTTTGAGAGGAGGCAAGGGAGGACTGACGAGGCTGAGTGCACCCCGTCCCAGCCTTCACGTCAATTTTTAAAATTCCTGACGGAGACGGAAATCGAACCGGAGGTCTCCGGGTGAGAGCAGGCGCGCTAACCCAACATAAAAATTGTAATTATAATTGGCGTAAGCTTGACAGGGCAAAAAATTGTAAAAATTGGCTTAAATAAACAATCTGTAAACTACTATTACCACGATTACTAAAATTGCTACCAGTAGTACTACCATAATTACTACCATTACTATTATGTCAGATGCCTTGTTGTTTTGCTGCTTATCAGATTTTTCGAAAGTCACATTTGTACACTTACTTAATAGTCCCCATCACCATACACAAATTTAGTTTGACTACTTCAAAACTTCCGGAGATACTGGTGAAATATTTCACGCAGCCACCATGTTGAATTGGTTAAAATATGTGTCCCGCGGCGAAGCCGCACTCGTTGAATCATGCATCACCTCCGAGTGGGCAGCTGCAGCAAGTCTGGAGATTGTAGGTTCGAATCCCGGCGCTGACGGTGGCTATACTGAGTGTGGTTTTTACCAAATGCGACGTACTTTTCCTCCTATTTTCGCCTAAGCCATGTACCTTTTACTATACAGTACATTCTTCTCTTATTTTGGTGCATCTTGGCCTGGGGAATCGTATGTTATCGGCTGTCTTGTCATACTGTAACGTGTTTTTCGAGGTTTTTTTAATGCCAATGGCATAAGTCAGTAGGAAGCCATTCTATATTTATTTACGCGGCAAATTGTTCGGCCAAGAGAATTTTTCATGTTAATTTATTATTATTATTAATTTATTATAATTATTATTAAGGTATTTTCGGAGCATTTTATAAAAATTATAAGCATACAGATAGGTTTTCTATGTCTTAGAAAACGCTATCAAGCAAATTATTACGAACGACAATGTCATAGAAAATTATGTGATTACGGAATTTTACGGAGTTTCGTCAGTTAGGATATTATGAGAGACATGACTCACTGGAAATTCAGATACGGGCTGATTCTTGTCAAGAAGTATTACGCAAGCGGGGTTGCAGCGTCAAGAAAAGGCGGATAGTTGGAACGGAAATCGACTTCATCATCCGCGCGCCGTGTGTAATGAGCCAGAGACGGGGAAGTAGCGGGGTGGCAGAGCCAATCAGTGGAGACCACGTAAGCTGGAAGTCGGTACCGAGGTGGGGGAGCCGAGAGGGGCATATATCGTTCGGTGCGCCGTGGAACGAGAACAATCTGTGTAGAACTTAACGAGTACGGTTGCACGCGGGAGTCGCTCCGATGTTCCGTGGAATTGGGGACTAACTTATGTAAAACTTAACCAGTGTGGTTGTACGAGTGTTTGGGTCCGATGTACGGACCATAGAATTATCTAATCTACCAGAATATCATCAAATATCGACAAAGATGATGACGTCCGGGAGAATGTGGGAAGCTCACAGCATCATCCAGTACGAGGGAAAGGCTTCGGCCATTTCCAGTGGTAAGCGCGAATGACGCAGAAATACGCAATCTCTCGTTTCTCTTTGTTTTATATTCAATATTTCAGTAACTTCATAGCTTGGGAATAAGAGTAAAATCAATAATTTATCAGACTCCGTTTTCACGTAATTTTCTATCGGTAATAGTAAAATCCCAACGCTCCAATTTAAATTTTAAACTTATTATTATTATTAATTTTGCAATACTTGTTTTATATAATAAATTCATTTCTTTTACAATGCAATCTTTGCTTTCAGTAGGTAGCATTAGATATAGACCAATTCCTTCTCCTGATACAATTGTTTGTTGGGTTAATGATCAAATCATACCACGATCTGAGTGAATAGATTCTTGAAGGTGCTCTACCAGAGCTAGACGTTGTTAAATACAAATTTAGATTTCAACATTGCGTTGAGGTCTTGGCGCCCATTAAAACAACATAGCTTAGGCAAAGGAAAACAGTTACATTTATCACCCAACAGTTAGGGGCAGTCAAACTGCTACATTTGTCGCTACCAACATGGGGCATTAATAACTGTTGCACTTGTCGCCGACAACTTGGGGCTGAAAACCTAATAACATTTGTGGAAGGAGAAGGGTATATATTTCTGTGCCTGTATTTTGGGGGTTATTTGTCTGTATCAGTGTATATCATTATGGGGGATGAGAAAGAAAGACAGATGAGGTTACGTAGTGGTCATCAACGGGAGAGTGATGATACGAGCAGTATGTCGAGTGATGGTAGTACCGGGGTAGCGGAGGTAAATCCCGATACTGAAACAGGGAGTGTAGGCGGCCAACCAGAATTAAAAACTTTACTTCTCGAGTTTATGTATCAGAACAAAGTTAGTAGTGATGCCTTAAATGCAAAGTTAGAACAGAATAATGCAAGATTAGAACAAAACAGTAGGGAAAATAAAGAAAGTACAGATGCCTTAAACGCCAGATTAGAACAAAACAGTAGGGAAAATAAAGAAAGTACAGATGCCTTAAATGCTAAATTAGAACAAAACAGTAGGGAAAATAGAGAGAGTAATGAAACTTTAAACGCCAGATTAGAAGAAAACAGTAGGGAAAATAGAGAGAGTAATGAAACTTTAAATGCCAGATTAGAACAAACCAGTAAGGAAAATAGAGAGAGTAATGAAATTTTAAACGCCAGATTAGAACAAAACAGTAAGGAAAATAGAGAGAGTACTGAAACTTTAAATGCTAAATTAGAACAAAACAGTAGGGAAATGAGTGGCAAATTCGAACTGATTAGAGGTGAGATCAGGGGGGTGATGGAAGAAAAGGCTAAAGAGATTATTGCAGATGTAGACAGAAAATTAGGAAAAGTACAGGAGGAGTTGGAAATTAGAATCAGTACACAGGCTGAAAATTTAAAAGAACTAGTGCAACTGGAAACACAGCAGGTCAAAAAGCAATTGGGGGGAGAAATTGACAAAATTCAGGTAGCTACTAAAGAGGTTAAGGAACAGCTGGGGGATAGAATTGAGAAAGTCCACTCACAAATAGTTGCAGAAGTAAATGATTTAAGAGAGAGTAATAGAGAGAGCATTAGCAAGATTGAGGAGAAACAAGCAAAGCTATATGATAAAGTAGAAGAATCAGAAGGAAACATTAAATTAACAGTAAACAGTATTGAGAGGAAGGCTGAGGAGAAAATCGCAGAATTAGAGTTAAAATTAAAAGCTAGGATCAGGCAAGAAAATAGTCAGAATAGGCCAGTTTTTGTGAATAGCACACACAGGGAGGTAGAACTGGTTAAGTTCAGCAATCGACAGGGGTGCCCAATGGTGTTCATGAACACTATAGAAAATAAATTCGGGGAGAGGTTGGAAAATGGTAGTATTGAGTGGTGCCAGGTAGTTGAAATTTTAGAACAAGTGTTTGTGGGGGAAACGAGGAATTGGTTTGCTGTCTACAGAGACAAGTTTACTGATACCGTATCAATGATTTTAAAATGAAATTCTGTGAAAAGTTCTGGAATGAGGTTATTCAGTCGCAGCATCGTGAGGGAGTAGTGTGTGGTAAATATAACCCTAAAGGAAGCTCCACCATGACCGAATACTTTTTAGGGCAGGTATTAGTGTGTAAATATCTGGATGGCTTGAAGGAGGAAAGTGATGTGGTGAGGTTGCTACTTAGGCACTTTCCCTATAGGATCAAGGAGGCTGCTTGTATCCAGAATGTAAAGACTATATCACAAGTAGAAAATTTGTTAAGCACATTTAATGCACTAGGGAGAGGGGGTTATGAGGACAATTTCAATAGGAACCAGGGTAATAATAATAATAGGCCTAATGAAGCCAGGCATCAGGAAGTTCAAGGGAACGGTGGCGAAGGGGCCAACGCTCAAAATAGAAATAATAATAATCAGCTAAATCAGAACAGAGGAAATGGCTATGGTAATCAGTATCAAGGGAGGAACAATGATTTCAGGGGAAATCAAGGGAGGAACAATGATTACAGGGAAAATCAAGGGAGAAACTATGATTTCAGGGGAAATCAAGGGAGAAATTATAATGACAATAATTACAACCAGAATAGGGGTCAAGGAAGAGGACAGCCTAGTGGTAGTAATATACAGCCAAACAATGACAACACAGCCCAGAACAACCAGACCAGTTCAGTAGTTAGTAGTACTACGGCCAGCTGTAGCGGTTCTTTAAACGCGAACCAGGCTGCGAAGTAAGGTCAGAATCTCAGTCGGTAACATGCCCTGTCCATACAATTATACAGGAACCCTATGACCTAAATGTAAGAAATGAATTATTACATGAACTAAATGATGAAGGTATTATTCAGGAAGTGGCTAGTAAGAGCCCCATAGTTAAATTTAACGTGTCCGAGGCGTACACAGATGTTTTAATTGATAGTGGTTGTATGAAGAGTTGCATAAGTAGCGCATTTTATGATAAAATGAAAGGAACTGGAGTAAATTTTGAGGAGATGCCAATTAAAAGCACTTTTGTTATCACAGCTGTTGGGAAGAGGTCTAAAGTAATTTATAAGCAAGTTTTAGTAGACATTAAAATTAATAATCATGTAGAGAAGCAGATTTGCCTTGTAATTCCAAATTTAGTATTCAGTGTTATCTTGGGTTCAGAGTGGCTAAGTAGAGTGTCTGGTAACTTATGTTATGATGTAGGGAGTTTGAAATTTAAATGGGGAGATTCTGAAGTAGAAGTAGCGTTCAATGACCATATTCAGAGGAGTAGTATTGTAGGTGTGATTTGTACTTTAAATGAGATATCGCCAGCCGTAGAGCGGGGTTCTCCATGTTTTGTGGGCAGTGTGATTACGAACGGAAGTCTAGAGGACACTTTACGTGATGCTGCATTTCAGGGAAATATAGAGGTGGAACAATGTGTTCGGCTCTATGATGTGTTATGGTGTAATAGGAGAGTTTTTGAGGATCGCATTGGTATGGCCAATTGCTATACACATTCATTGAACGTTATTGATAGGTCAGTATTCACAGGACATAGATATCCTGTACCTTTCGCTTATCAGAGTGCAGTTGAGGCACAAATTAACCAGATGCTTAAAGATGGGATTATTGAGCACTCTAACAGTCCGTATGTTAATTCTTTGATCACGGTACCCAAGACCGACGGCACAGTTCGTATTTGTTTAGACGCTCGTTTAGTTAACAGTAGAATTAGTTCAGATCAGCTGAAATCTATGTCAATAGAGGAATTAATGCAAACATTTGAGGGGAAGAAGTATTTCACTTGTGTAGATTTGAGTTCCAGTTTTTGGCAAGTGCCACTTATGTACGAAGATAGACCATTTACAGCTTTTAGTCATAAATATAACCTTTATCAATTTTGTAGAACACCTTATGGGGTAAAGAGTAGTTCAGCAGCTTTAATTAGGGCTTTAAACATCGCATTAGGGAATGACACAGGAGAGTTTGTAACCATTTACATAGATGATATGGTAATTAGTTCACGCAGTTTTGAGGAGCATCTACGTCATTTAGATATAGTTTTTCAGAAGTTAGATCAGGCAGGGTTCACTTTGAAGCTGTCTAAGTCGTCATTCTGTCAGTCAGAAGTGACATTTTTAGGTCATAGAGTGTCGAGTAGAGGTGTAACACCAGAAGAAAGTAGGGTTAATAAGATACTTAACGCAGAGGTGCCACAGAATGTTAAACAGTTAAAAACTTACCTGGGAATTTGCAACTTTTTCAGGAAGTTCGTTCTTAAATACTCAGGGTTGGTAGAACCATTCAGGGAATTGCTTAAAAGTGGGACTCGGTGGAGATGGGAGTCCAAGCATGATCAGGCTTTTAGAGCGCTGAAGGAAGGTTTTGAGAAAGCTGTAGTGCTGAAATATCCGTTAAAAGATAAGGAATATGTGGTTATGACAGATGCTTCACATATAGGCATTGCTGGAGTATTATGTCAGAAAGATGATGAGGGTAATCTGTGCATTGTATCTTTAGCCTCGCGAGGACTGACAGCAGCAGAGAAAAGATACACGATTACTGAGTTAGAGCTTTTAGGTATTGTTTTCAGTTTAGGGAAATTTAGAATGTATTTAGTAGGGGGGAAATTTGAGATCCACACAGATCACCATGCATTACTGTATATGAGAACTTGTAAACTCAGTTCTAACAGAGTTAGAAGGTGGATTCTTGCTCTGCAGGAATACGAATTCACAGTAAAATATATTAAAGGTAAAGATAACATTCTTGCAGACATGCTATCGAGGGACACTAATTTATGTAGGGATTATCCAGTGGTTAAAGCAGAGGACGGTATTTTAATATGTGCATGTGTGGACAGTAGCAACAGGGCATCGTTACAGACACTGAGAAATATGCTAGTAGAGCAACGTGATGACGTTAAGTTAAAGGAACCACTGGCTAGGTTGGAAATAGGTGAAGAAGAGTATGTGAAAGTAGGACGGTTCACGTACAAGATGCAGGATGGGCTTCTTGCAAGAAATGTAGGAATAATCGGTGGGCAATATGTGTTCCTGCCACTTTGCGGGAGGAGCTAATTTGGTTCATTCATAGGGAATTAGGACACTTTGGTGCTGCCAAGGTCTTCTAAGAAATTGGTCGTGACTTCATTTGGAGTAAAATGGGAAGGGATGTTAGGAGGATTTTAGCTAAGTGTGACACCTGTCAAAGGAGTAAATATCCAGTTAAATATTTAGTGGGGGAGAGATCTGCAGTTCTCACCAGTAGTCCCGGCGAACTACTGTGTGTGGATTTATTTGGCCCGATCGTTAAAGGACAGTACGGCTACGACTACATTTTTATAGTTATTGACGCTTTTAGTAAGTATGTCAAGCTATATCCGCTAAGGAAAGCCACGGGACTAGCGTGTAGCCGTCTGATCATTAATAAGTATGTACCTGAGTTTGGCCTTCCTCTCAGGATACTATCTGACAGTGGACCACAGTTTACTGCAAAGAAATGGAGAACCAGTATGCAGGAAGCTGGTATAACACAAGTTCATTCCTCTGTAAGGTACCCTCAGGGTAATTCTGCAGAGCGTCCATTAAGGGAAGTGGCTCGTCTTTTTCGGTCTCTAGTGCATGACAAGCATGCGGCCTGGGTTGGACATCTTCCCAAGGTCGAGACTTGGCTGAATTCTGTCCAGCATGAGAGCACGAAATTGACGCCATACGAAGTTCACTTCGGAAAAAGACCACAAAATGAACTAGCGAGGGTGTTGGGATAAAATGAGGGTAAGCAACCGGGGATGGATTACATTGTCCAGTCAACTTACTTCACTTAATTCCTGCCGCTCCTTCCGGAGCATAGGGCCTTGGCGAAATTTCTCCACGCAGTACGGTTCCTGGCCATTCTCTTCACTTGACTCCAGTTCTTGTCCACCTCTGCAATTTCATTTTCGATCGTCCTCTTCCAGGTCTTCCTAGGTCGACCTCGCTTCCTGGCGCCTTGAGGACTCCAGTCTAGCGCCGCCCTCTCAATAGCTCCGTCCGGCTTCCTTAGTGTGTGACCAATCCAGCGCCATTTCCTCTCCTTGATCTGGATGCTAATCGGTTGTTGATTGGTGATGGTCCAAAGATCTTCATTTGAGATTATGTCTGGCCACCTCACATTCATGATGCGACGCAGACATCTGTTAATGAACACCTGTAGCTGGTTGTTGATCGGTTTTGTGACTTTCCATGTTTCACAGCCGTAGAGAAGAATCGACTTTACGTTGCTATTGAAAAGGCGGAGCTTGGTCTTCCTGGAAATGTTTCTATTTCTCCAGATGGGGTAGAGCTGGACAAAGGCACCATTTGCCTTCCTGATACGGCTTCGAACATCTTCCTCTGCTCCCCCATCATTTGTGACTATACTTCCAAGGTAGAGGAAGGACTCAACTCGCTCAATGTCCTTTCCGTTGACTGTCAAACTAGTGATGTCAGAATTTATCCTCATCTCTTTGGTCTTGTTGGTGTTGATCATCAGTCCTGCACGTTCTGCTTCTCTCTGCAACCTCCCCAGCTTATCTTCTATGTCTCGGTACCGTTGTGCCATGAGACAAATGTCGTCTGCGAAATCCAGATCTTCAAGCCTGTCATTTATACCCCATTGAATACCCCTCTTCCGTCCTCCCATTACCTTCTTCATCACACTATCCAGGACCAACAGGAACAGAGTTCGGGAAAGGACACACCCCTGTCTCACTCCGGAACTGACCTTTATCTTTTCTGTTAATTTGCCTTCGTGAAGAACCTGGCACTCATACCCTTCGTACATCTCTTCCATAATTCTGATGATCTTTGGAATTTTATATTCCTCGAGGGTCTTCCACATGATTCTTTGATTTACGGAGTCGAAGGCTTTCTCGAAGTCAACAAATGTGAGGTAAAGGGTATTCCGCCACTCCACACTCTGCTGCAGGATGATTCGGAGGGTGTTGATGAGATCCACACAGCTGCGATGTTGTCGAAATCCAGCCTGTTCCTTCCGAAGCCTTTTTTCTACACAGTCTTTTATACGATTCAGGATGACTCTCGCCAGCACTTTGCTTGGAATGGACAGCAAGGTGATACCCCTCCAGTTGTTACAGTTTGTGGTGTCCCCTTTCTTCGGCAACTTGACTATCAACCCCTTCTTCCAGTCGGTTGGTATTTTCTCCTCCTTCCAGATCTTCTCCAACAGCGGGTGCAGCAGATCGATCGTAATATCCAAGTCTGCTTTCAGTACTTCCGCTGGGATATTATCCAGACCTGGTGCCTTCCCGCATTTCATCTGCTTCAACGCTGTCCGTATTTCGCCCCGAGTTGGGGAGTCGAGGCTGATGCTTGGGTCACTTTCTGCTTCCTCTTTATCTTCTCCTCGCTGCTTACTTTCTGGTCCTCTATCTCTATTAAGAACCTCCGCAAAGTGTTCTCTCCATCTTGTCAGCTGCTGTTCACACGTCGTGAGGATCTCGCCCGTCTTGCTCTTCACAGGCCTAGTTTTACTAAAACCTTTCTTCGAAAGCATCTTTGTGATGCCATAGAAATCCTTAACGTCCCCCCTTCTTGCCGCTTCTTCTGCTTTCTCCGCTTGCTCATCAATCCACCTCCTATGATCCTTCCGTACACTCCTCTTTACCTCCCTGTTTGCTGTTGAATACTTTGCTTGTGTGAGAGCCTTCTGCTGCCTAGTCTTGCAGGTGATGAGCTTGGCCTTAATCTCCTTCCTATAATTTATCTTGTCCCAGGTCTGATCGGATATCCATTCTTTCCGCAGGTAGTTCTTGTACCCGAGCTGCATCTCACTGGTTTCCACAAAGATATTCTTTTCCTCGCTCCACACAGTCTCCACGTCCTTCTCTGTCTCGGAGTCCAACACCTGGAATTTATTTCTGAGCTCCAGTTTAAATTGGTCCAATCTCTGCTGGTTCTTAAGCTTGTCCACATCAAACTTGTTGTGCCGAGTGTTAAACTTTCGGCGGACTGCGACGATCTTCATGCGGAAGTTGGCAACCACAAGATGATGGTCACTACCAACGTCCGCTCCTCTCTTGTTCCTAACATCTTCCAAGCTTCTTCTGAACCTCCTGCTCACCGCGATGTGATCAATTTGATTTTCTGTGACTTGATCAGGAGACACCCAAGTGACCTTGTGGCACCGCCTATGAGGAAATACCGTGCCACCCATCACCAAATCCTGACTGGCGCAATATTCCGTAAATTTCTCCCCATTGTCATTCATCTCACCAAGGCCATGTTTACCCATGATCTGCTCCAACCCCTCATTGTTTGAGCCCACCTTCGCGTTGAAGTCTCCCATAACAATGAGAATGTCCTTCTTACTTGTTTGTCTTGTGACATCTCGCAGCATTTGGTAGAATTCTTCCTTCTTCTCTGGCTCCGATTGTTCTGTAGGAGCATAGCATTGGATGATGATCACATTCCTGATCTTGTCTTGAACCTAGCAAACATGAGCCTACTAGAAATTGGCTTCCACTCCATAAGGCTTCTCTTTGCATTTCTGTTGAGCAGCAACCCCACTCCATCCCTGTGTTCTTCATCATCGCCCCCAGAATAGAGAAATGTAATTCCATCTGTTGTCTGTATTTCACCAAATCCTGGCCACCTCACTTCACTCAATCCTAGTATATCCAGCCCATAGTTCTTCATCTCCCGTGTCACTTGTTTCAGTCTGGTTTTCTCCATCAAGGTCCTCACATTCCAAAAACCAATTTTCGTAGTCCTCTTCATGCCAAAAGTCGTCATCAGGTTATCCGTCCAGTTTTGTAATTTCGCATCAGTTTCCGTAATCAGTTTATTTAAGAGGAGCGAGTGATTAACCCACTGCCTCCGAGTGCCTTGGAGGGGCTGCCACCTTAAGCCTGAGGCACCAGGCTGATTTTCTGTCAGGGTTTCTTCCCTTAGCCTTTGAAGAACCAACTCCAAACTACAAGGCAGCACTTGTTTCACCAGAGCCCCGTTAGCCGTAATTTCTTCAGGGTTCCTGTAGGGCCTTCACAGCTACCGTAGCGGTCTTGAGGCACACAAAGTCCCCACTGTACTTCACCCCTACAGGCAATCCCCTACTTAATTACGTTGCCCATCTCCCACGACGAGGACGAGGGGTTGGATTTATGGGAGACACATTGTCCAGTTGGCGAAACAGAATTTATCTAAGTCAGCACAAAAGAGAATTCGCCAACAAAAAGAAACTAAATTTGACCTATTCGAGCCGGGAGACAGAGTCTTACTTAGAGTGCCTAAACAGTCAAAT
Source organism: Meconema thalassinum (assembly GCA_946902985.2). Lineage (NCBI taxonomy): Eukaryota > Metazoa > Arthropoda > Insecta > Orthoptera > Tettigoniidae > Meconema > Meconema thalassinum. The sequence goes on along the minus strand of OX336389.2, from coordinate 1,060,260,311 downwards.
AAGCTAGAGAAAGTCATGTCCAAGTTCTTTTATCTCTACGAGGGCCCATTTATAGTTTCCAAACGTATTGGGAAAACAGCATATGTGCTGGAGAATATTGAGGGAAACAGATTATACGGGACGTACAATATACATAGTCTCCGAAAGTATGTGTCATAAAATGAGGATGTTTAGCTGGCGAGCCAGCCTATCAAATGAGTAAGTGTGGTATTTGGTGCGTGGGAGGAGATGGTCTTCCAGGCAGGCGTATCAGAAGTCACACAGGGGGGTAGTATGTAAGTAAATGAGAGTTTTTAAGGTACAGGGAAATATGACGTGATTGTCGGATGCTCTTGAGCACTAAAATGTCTCGATACACCAAGGCCAGAATTTGGTAGCGCTGGTGAATTCCCATTTGTCCCCAAGAGATGCGTGAGCGCATGGACAGGGTATTTTTGCTTAAGGCGTCCACGGGACAAAAGATGGGCCATCAGAATGCGAGACAGTCCTTCATGAAACTCATACATATCAGCACACGTGATTTCTGTTTATGGCCTCGCCATGTAAGATTTGTAAGTGAGTAATTTAAGGTAATTTGTACAATGGTTTCATTTGTGTGAGGAGAACTGGTCTGTGTTGAGAACTAGTATTAAGTAGAATATGGTCTACGGGAACTTAACAAGACAGGGCGATTACGGCACAGAAATATTTGGTGTTATATGTAATGCGCATTTACTGTTTTTTTTTTTCAGAAGTCATTATTAATTTCATCTTTTATAAAGAGAGATCAAGTATTATGGTCACGAGGCGCTGCCACAATAGTGTGATCGTGTGCTCAGTGATAAGTGAGATTAAATGTCACCATAAGGAAGTGACCTCCAAAGAAATTAGGAAGTTCTATGGTGATATAAATATATCAGAACACCTTCAATGCGTGTGATATGACATCATAAATACATAGTGCTCACACATTAATTATGTCTATTTTTCCAACATAGAGAAATTTGAGAGGCGGAAATATCCGTGGAACACTATTCTATATGTAAAACATTGGACTGGTTGCAAAGTGCAATCCATAGTGAAAACAAACTTTGACGCAAAGTGCGTGAAGAAAAATTATGAGTGTATATATCTGTAATTTAGGGTGATTTCATTTATGTAATATGTGTTTTGGATGGGGTTTATTAACGTGTCTGGGATAATCGGATAATGGACCGTCGTCACGGTAAATCATCCGATGATCCGAGGCGAATATGTAACGTGTTTTTCGAGGTTTTTTTTTATGCCAATGGCAAGTCAGTAGGAAGCCATTCTATATTTATTTACGCGGCAAATTGTTCGGCCAAGAGAATTTTTCATGTTAATTTATTATTATTATTAATTTATTATAATTATTATTAAGGTATTTTCGGAGCATTTTATAAAAATTATAAGCATACAGATAGGTTTTCTATGTCTTAGAAAACGCTATCAAGCAAATTATTACGAACGACAATGTCATAGAAAATTATGTGATTACGGAATTTTACGGAGTTTCGTCAGTTAGGATATTACGAGAGACATGACTCACTGGAAATCCAGATACGGGCTGATTCTTGTCAAGAAGTATTACGCAAGCGGGGTTGCAGCGTCAAGAAAAGGCGGATAGTTGGAACGGAAATCGACTTCATCATCCACGCGCCGTGTGTAATGAGCCAGAGAAGGGGAAGTAGCGTGGTGGCAGAGCCAATCAGTGGAGACCACGTAAGCTGGAAGTCGGTACCGAGGTGGGGGAGCCGAGAGGGGCATATATCGTTCGGTGCGCCGTGGAACAAGAACAATCTGTGTAGAACTTAACGAGTACGGTTGCACGCGGGAGTCGATCCGACGTTCCGTGGAGTGGAGGACTACCTTTTGTAAAACTTAACCAGTGTGGTTGTACGAGTGTTTGGATCCGATGTACGGACCATAGAATTATCTAATCTACCAGAATATCATCAAATATCGACAAAGATGACGACGTCCAGGAGACTGTGGGAAGCTCACAGCATCATCCAGTACGAGGGAAAGGCTTCGGCCATTTCCAGTGGTAAGCGCGAATGACGCAGAAATACGCAATCTCTCGTTTCTCTTTGTTTTATATTCAATATTTCAGTAACTTCATAGCTTGGGAATAAGAGTAAAATCAATAATTTATCAGACTCCGTTTTCACGTAATTTTCTATCGGTAATAGTAAAATCCCAACGCTCCAATTTAAATTTTAAACTTATTATTATTATTATTAATTTTGCAATACTTGTTTTATATAATAAATTCATTTCTTTTACAATGCAATCTTTGCTTTCAGTAGGTAGCATTAGATATAGACCAATTCCTTCTCCTGATACAATTGTTTGTTGGGTTAATGATCAAATCATACCACGATCTGAGTGAATAGATTCTTGAAGGTGTTCTACCAGAGCTAGACGTTGTTAAATACAAATTTAGATTTCAACATTGCGTTGAGGTCTTGGCGCCCATTAAAACAACATAGCTTAGGCAAAGGAAAACAGTTACATTTATCACCCAACAGTTAGGGGCAGTCAAACTGCTACATTTGTCGCTACCAACATGGGGCATTAATTACTGTTGCAATACCCCACCAACCCTGTGTATTGCATGTATTTATGTATGTATAGCTTAGGGATCATCCATAAAATACGTTCTCAAAAATGGTCCCTTCCTTTATGGAATACGTAAAAATCAATAGACTACATGTTTAATACATTTTAACTGAACTTTATTTATAATCAAAATATTGTGATTTATTCTCAGGATTAGGGAATAACCCATCTCATTTGGGTACAATCGTGTTGACCGACTGAAAAGCATCACGCTTCTGTTTACTAAGGCAACACTGAAAATGGCTTCAAAAACCATAATTTTGAATATGTTTATAAACATCTTTATTTTGGACATTTCTTGAGTTGTTTTCTTTTTGTCGGGATTTGCAGATCTATATACTTTGAAAAATTCTTGGTCAAGTTTATGTCTATCCATGATAACCTTGTTCTGAGAAAAACAAGGAACCATCAGTTTTTGAAGATGATGTAGCCCTACTAACACTACGCCTCTCTCCGTTGTTACATTAGTGAGGTTAAAGTAAAACAAACTATAACCGTTCACAGTCTACAGACCGCACAAATTGAGTAACAAGCCTATTGAACTTCTTTCAACAGAAGTGGCACACAGAGGAAATAGGTCACGTATGGCGGTGATTCACTTATGTTAGGAACCTGTTCTCCGTCACGAAGTGCAAGAAGTCTTTTCCCAGTAAACAACGTACAGCAGATGTCACAAATAAAAAACGATGAGTCGCCCATGACAGAAACTTTCGAAAGTACAGTACATCGTACACTCTCGTCACATTCTTGTAAGATTCCACCCTTCGCCCTTCCTGCAAACTTATTTTATGGAAGACCCCTTAGGTGGGAATCTAACATCTTCTCAGGATTACCAACCTCACGAGCCTGAGTCAGAGTTGCCGCCACCTGGTGGACTTTCGGAAGCACGAGACTTTGCCCACCTGTTAACCCTCCACATTATTCTGGAATGAGATATAAACTAATCAAAATGTTCTAAAGTATAACTCAATTCATTAATACAGGGCGGGTGTGGTCAGAAAGTGCCAAATTACGTGAGCAATGGATTATAAAAGGTCCGTGGTTTAGTTCAACTTAACAAAATAAAGAAATTATGTCGGGGGTGGATCCGAGAAGGGCGAGTGGTTCTCCCAAAAATCCATGTTACTGTAATAACCTTGTGAGAGACAGTTCTATGTAAGCAGTCTGGCAACAACGTTTCAAGTGTCAACGGACAGAAATCATTTGGATCCACAATACCGGCATTCTCATGGTCTCCCAGCGTGACATTCACTTGGAGATCAGCTGGCTACACGTCTGTTGGGTGTTATCTCACTTACGTTTCTCAGATTCCTTGATATACACACAAAACCAGTTTACCACGTCTCGTTTTCTGGTTTCGAGGTTTAGGAACAGTAGCAGTCTTTGAGGTAACGTACCTACCTCTCACCCGGAGACCACGGGTTCGATTCCTGGCTCCGTTCGGGATTGTAGAAACTGACGTGAGTGCTGGAACGGGGTGCACTCAGCCTCGTTGAGAACAATTGAGTAGCTGTCTGACAGTAAGGCAGCTAACTGGTCACAAAAACTAAGATTACCAGCCTATGGGACACGAAGGGCTGACCACGCGTCACCCTACAAACTGTAGGCTGAATGACTGGGCAGCGTTCGCTTGGGAGGCCATGGTCCTTCGTTGCAGTGATGCCACAGTGTTTGGTATTGTTTTCTTTGGTTTGGTTTCAGCAGGCTTTTAATATACGTTTTTCACGTCTTGTTGCTTTCTGACCTGGGCAATCGAATGTTCCCGGCTGCCTATTAATACTCCTCCCACTCTGGTATATTTCAGCCACCATTTTCTGCACAGATTGTAAGCTTTAATTTTGGGAGTTGAAAATTGTGGCAGTAACTTCAATAATGCCTGTATGAATAAGTCAGGAACAACAGTGGAGTGGATTATGAAAGACTATGTTAGTCTATTGTCAATTTAGCTATTTGTCGTTCTTAGCATGGGTGTGTTTTTATCATTTGAAATGATCTTGTCGACTTCATCGTTATGCTTTGGTCTACCGTTATGCGTTACGGTTACGGCGTGTATGCCATCATCATGTTGTTCAGTGCATATGCACCGAGTCTGAGTTTACTCCTGGGGTCTGGCGTTATTCGATACGGAGACGGCGAGTGCGTGACGTCATGTAGCAGAGTGAACCTCCCGCTCTCCGTTCCCCGCGCGGGAAGCCTAAGTTAATGGGTAATGGAGTCTCTTGAAAGAGTTCTGGGGCTTCGAGAGCTTCGCGAGAAGCCCTCCTGAGCCTTTCTTACATGTGTAGCATTTGTAGCTTGCTTCGCTCGAAGCCCCAGGACTCTTTCAACAGACTCCATTACCCATTAACTTAGGCTTCCCGCGCGGGGAACGGAGAGCGGGAGATGCACTCTGCTGCATGACGTCACGCACTCGCCGTCTCCGTATCGCATAACGCCAGACCCCAGGAGTAAACTCAGACTCAACAGACTCCATTACCCTTTAACTTGTCTTCCCGCGCAGGGAACGAAGAGCGGGAGGTGCACTCTGCTGCATGACGTCACGCACTCGCCGTCTCCGTATCGCATAACGCCAGACCCCAGGAGTAAACTCAGACTAGGTGCATATGCACTGAACAACATGATGACGGCATACACGCCGTATCCGTAACGCATAACGGTAGACCAAAGCATAACGATGAAGTCGACAAGATCATTTGAAATGATAAAATAGCCGATGTCTTCACGTTAATACAGTAGGTGTTTGATAAAAGATGCTTTCCTACAAGGGGCCGATAACCTAGATGCTAGACCCTTGAAAACAAATATTATTATTATTATTTACATTTGAATTGAACCTCTATGGACTGCATATTAACAATCAATTTCATTTGTGTCTAAATCTTGTCCTTCTACCAGCCTTAGTATCCTCCCAGACTTCTAGAGCCCATCGATCAGTGCCTTCTTTCGTGCTTCTAGTCGAGGACCTCTCCGTCTCCTGGGCTCAGATTTCACTTTTAAAACTTTGATAGTTTTTAACCATTTGTCGAAATTCAAATTTGTCATGGATTTTCGTTTTTGGAATACCAATTTCCATCAGATCTTTCTCAAATTCTTGGAACCATCTTCATTTCGTTGCTTTTGGCTTTGTGAAATTCCAGATTTTCTCGGTCATTCGATCATCAGTCATAGGGAAGATGTGCCCGTAGAACAGCAATCTTTTCTTTCTTATGGACGGCATTATTGGTTCTATCTTGGTGTATAGTTCTTCATTGGATCTCAATCGTACCTGGCCATCAACCGATCTGCTGCCTAAATCTTATTATTATTAGTCTATTATTACCGCCAGTAGTGCCTACGCTGGCTAAAGCGTAGTGTTAGGTCATGGGGCCAAGCTCTCTGCTGACTCGGTAGACGCGTGGGTTCGAGCCCCACCGTCGGCTGTCCTGGAAATGGTTTTCCGTGGTTTCCCCATTTTCAACACCAGGCAAATGCTGGGACAGTACCTTCTGAAAGGCCACGGCCGCTTCCTTCCACATCCTTGCCCAGTTTCATTCATCTTCATCCATTCCATCTCTCATCCCGACACGCAGGTCGCCCACGGGCGTCGACTAGAAAGACCTGCACTCGGCCTCTTAGGAGGCTACACGACAAAAAAAAAGCCTATTATTATTATAATTTAGCTTTTCTACAAGTTTCAATTGTACGTTTTGATTATTTATAGGTCAAATTTGCCGCTCTCGTAGACTAGACAGTAAATAAGATTCAACTACCTAGAGAGTTAACATATTTTGGTACTGCCTTTTAAGGACATGCTCCGTGGTAACGTATTCATAATACTACTATTACTAATAATAATAATAATACTAATAATAATATTATTGGCTTTACGTCCCTTTTAACTACTCTGGCTTTTAGAGACGTCGGGGTGCTGGAATTGTGCCCCGAAGGGGATCTTGAACGTGCCAGTAAATCTATTGGCACGGCACGGCTCCCTCGCATTTGCACACCCTCAAATACCAGCTGACTGCGTCAGGATACGAACCTGCAAGCTTTGGCTCAGCAAGCGAGAATGTTACCGTTGAGCCATGCAGCCAGTACGGTAACGTATTCGTCTTAATCTAAAATCACTACTCTCTCATACACATCGTTACTACAATGGTCAAAACAATTAGCTGATCAGGTGAGATATCATACACAAGATACATATGGTAACGTCTGTTATTGAGAGATCGGTTACAATTGTAATTTGTGTGTGCTACAGTACGATATTGTGCTGTCTCAACTTTTTAATGGAGGTTTACATGGCGTTTACTTAGAGCTAGGCACCATGGGGCTACCATAATAGTGAAAAAGTCATTCTCGTTGCCCTCTAATATGGTGTGTGATCACCTCGGACGGCCAGGACAGTTGCACAACTGCGTGGCATGGACAGTACGAGGTTATGAATCAGCTCTTGAGGGATATTTGGCCATTCTTCCACGAGTGCAATATCAAGCTCTGCAACCGTCGTGGGAGATGCTGGTCTGGCTGCATGCGTCTGCCAAGTGCATCCCAGACATGCTCAATCGGGTGTAAGTCCGGTGAACAAGCTGGCCACTCCATTCGTTCAATGCCCTCGTCGTCAAGCATGTTGTCTACCAGTGCAGCTCTGTGGGGACGTGCGTGATCGTCCACCAAAATGAACCCATCGCATATGGCACCAGCGTAGGGCACAACAAATGGTCGAAGGATCTCGTCTCGATACCTCTCAGTAGTCAAAGCGCCATTCTAAACGACATAGAGGTCCATACGTCCGTCAATACTGAATCCTGCCCACACCATTCGTCCACCACCATGATATGGTGCTATTCCCGGCATATAAGCGGGATTGTTCCGAGTTCCACGTTCTCTCCAGATGAGGGAACGACGATTGTCCGGCTGAACACAAAATCTTCACTCATCTGTGAACAGAACCCGGCGCCATTCGTTACGACGCCAATCCTGATGTTCCTCCGCCCAGTTTCTGCGGGCTAAACGGTGGCGTGGTTTTAATGGAACACACACCATAGGCCTCCGTCGTAGAGGCCACTTCCCAGAAGGTGATTTCGCACTGTTTGTTTTGATATTGCGCGTCCTGTTGCCGCCTGGAAGGTGCGTTGCAGCTGAGTTGCATTCAGCCTCTTGTCTCGACGGGCTGTTAACCAGAGATAACGGTCATCTCTTGCTGATGTTACCCGTGGGCGACCTTGGCCTGGCCTTCTTTTAAAGGTTCCTGTTGTCTGAAATCGCATCCAGGTCCTGGAAATTACACTTTGGGACAATCCAATAGCTGCAGCCACCTCCCTTTGTGTCGGTCCCGCTTCCAACCTTCCTAAGGCTCTCCATGACATACCTTCGGGTAAGTCACGTTGTTGTTGCATTGCACTACCTGCTCACTACACCATCTGAACCCAACTGCTTGTGTCATTCATTTAATAGAGTAAACACACGTCCACACCAACCCCCTCTGCAGCAACTTTCTGTTATTACCACTATCTCGGTTGCCGTAATGTTGTTTCCGCTCCGTAGAACCGACAGAAAGACGTCGAAACATTTTAGGTCATTCAGCCGATGACAATACGTCAGAACCTAGATATCTCTACTGATCCCCTAATTGTTTTGACCAGTGTATGTTACTAAACGTTAATCATTAATTCACGTCAGAACTTAGTTTCTCGATAGGAAAGTAATACAAATAGCAAAACATCCACGCAGACCAAGTTCCATGTAATACAGGGGAAATATAGGACACATTTCAGCTGAACATTAGCAAGTCATTCAATTGAATGTTTTGGGCCTGAGAAGCGATACAACTTTGTCTGAGTCCGTGGTGGGCCTTGACTACGTCTGGCAAGGACAAGCCATAACGTTGTAGGAGCTGCAACAACAAAAACAAACAGATATCTTCAGATTTTGGCCATGAGTCTTAAGAAAGTCACCATGCTACGTAGTGTGTGGTCTCGGTTAGTGTTTAGTTTAGATCTTGCATACGCGGCACACAAACATGTATCCATACATACATTACATACATTTTCATTTGAGACTGTTTCACCTTATGCGTCCAATTTGGTCTGCAAGCCTCTGTTTGCAAACAAGTCACCTCCATGATCCGCTATTAGCAGTTCGCAATTCGACTTCCTCTGCTTCTAAACCTCTCACTTTGAAATCATTCAACACTGAATCTAACCATCGCCTCCTAGGTCTTCCTCTGCTTCTCACCCTCCACAGCCAAACTCATTAACATCTTAGGTACTCTCTCCTCCCCATTCTCTCAACATGACCCCACCATCTGTTCGAGCACCACCGTCGACAGTCCTTGAAGTGGTTTTCCGTGGTTTCCGATTTTCAACACTACGAAAATGCTGGGACGGTACCTGCTGACAGGCCACGGCCGCTTCCTTCCACATCCTTACCCAGTTTCATTCATCTTCATCCATTCGATCTCTCATCTCGGCGAGCAGGTCGCCCACGGGCGTCGACTAGAAAGACCTACACTCGGCCTGCAGGAGGCCACACGACAATTAATAAAAAAAAACACCATCAGGGTCGACTCAAACGAACGGCTTTATCTAGCGTGTTCATTTCTACCTTAGCCTTTATCTCATCATTTCGAGTACCTTCCTGCCATTGCTCCCATCTGTGTGTCCAAACAATAATTCTTGCTACCCTCATATCAGTTGTCTGTTAGGTAGTCAGCCCGAAGGCTGGTTGGATCCTCAAAAAGTACCGCCTTTAGGTTATGTGGGTAATACCCACAAAAACCCAAGGCAGCACTATATTGAGGCGTACTAGGCAAGATGAGGAGTGAGGTAGTTTGCTATTCCTTTCCTCACTGAGTCAGAACAGCAGTACGAACCCTATGAGTAGAACCATTCACAGCATCCACAGGCACTGACTCTGCCCTGAATGTCATTACTAGGGCCCGGATGTTGATGACATGTCATCTTTTTACTGAGCTGTCTAAAACATAGAAACTCCGGACGGGCCACCCCGTCTTCAAATATGTCTTTTTTATTTTGCATCTTTTTGCATTTTTTCCCCTATTTTTCCATTTTAAGAGCATATTTTTAAGTTTGGTAGATTTTTTGGACTTATTTTAGAGAAATTGGCCTTTTGAGGTCTTTTTTTTAAATTTAGTCATGTCACAGCGAAATATGGGGAAGTTACGTGGCTCAGAGTTAAGAAGAAGCTAGTAGCTGATACAAGATAATTTTAAATATTGAAATATTGATTCCATTTCCTTAATCAACCTAGTCCTAGCAACAATCGTGGCGAAATTGCTGCGGGTATTGCATCAAAACTGAAACAAGTGCTGGACCAAAACACCGGATATAAAACATTCTGCAAAATGTCAGACATTCTTTCTGGTGAAAACTACTGCATGGATGGGATTGAGGAGGATTTAGCAGCAAACGACCTTCCTCACTTCAAGTACGCTCCGATCACATCAGTTGATATTGAACGCAGCTTTTCGAGATCTATCTATATATATAAAGCACAAAGTTTGTCTGTCTGTCTGTCTGTCTGTCTGTCTGTCTGTCTGTCTGTCTGTCTGTTATGTATACAAATCTACACCGTTTCACCGATCTGAACCAAAATTTGTATACTTACCCTTTGGAACCCTGCGGGTAACCCTGTCAACTTTAAATTTCGGACAGACCACCCCTTTCCCTGCATTTAGGCCCTTTTGCTAAAATCTACACCGTTTCACCGATCTGAACCAAAATTTGTATACTTACCCTTTGGAACCCTGCGGGTAACACTGTCCACTTAACATTTTGGACAGACCACCCCAATCCCTGCATTTAGGCCCTTTTGTCCAAATCTACACTGTTTCACCGATCAGAACCAAAATTCGTATTCTTACCCTTTGGTACTCTGCGAGTAACACTATCTGCTTGAAATTGCGAACAGACCACTCCAATCCCTGCATTTAGGTCCTTTGGCACAAATCTACACCGTTTCACCGATCTGAACCAAAATTTGTACACCTACCCTTTGGAACACTGTGAGTAACACTGTCTGCTTGAAATTGCGGACAGACCACTCCATTCCCTGCATTTAGGCCCTTTTGCCCAAATCTACACCGCTTCACCGATCTCAACCAAAATTTGCATATTTACCCTTTGGAACACTGCGACTAACACTGTCTGCTTGAAATTGCGGAGAGGCTACTCCATCCCCTGGATTTATGCCCTTAGGCACAAATCTACACCGTTTCACCGATCTGAACCAAAATTTGTATACTTAGGCCTACCCTTTGGAACCCTGCGAGTAACACTGTCCATTTAAAATTTCGGACAGACCACCCCACTCCCTGCATTTAGGCCCTTTTGCACAAATCTACACCGTTTCACTGATCTGAACCAAAATTTGTATACTTACCCTTTGGAACCCAGCGGGTAACCCTGTCCACTTGAAATTTTGGACAGACCACCCTATGCCCTGCATTTAGGCCCTTTTTCACAAATCTACACCGTTTCACCGCTCTGAACCAAATTTTGTACACTTACCCTTTGGAACCCTGCGAGTAACACTGTCCACTTACAATTTCGGACAGACCACCCCATTCCCTGCATTTTGGCCCTTTGTTCCAAATCTACACCGTTTCACCGATCAGAATCAAAATTCGTATTCTTACCCTTTGGTACCCTGCGAGTAACACTGTCTACTTGAAATTGCGGACAGATCACTCCATTCGCCGCATTTAGGCCCTTTGGCCCAAATCTACACCGTTTCACCGATCTCAACCAAAATTTGTATACTTACCCTTTGGAACCCTGCGAGTAACACTGCCCACTTAAAATTTCGGACAGACCACCCCATTCCCTGCATTTAGGCCCTTTGGTCCAAATCTACACCGTTTCACCGGTTTGAACCAAAATGTGTGTACTTACCCTTTGGAACCCTGCGAGTAACACTGTCCACATACAAATTCGGACAGACCACCCCATTCCCTGCATATAGGTCCTTTGGCACAAATCTACACCGTTTCACCGATTAGAACTAACATTCGGATACTTACCCTTTGGTACCCTACGAGAAATACTGTCTGCTTGAAATTGCCGACAGACCACTCCATTCCCTGCATTTAGGCCCTTTGGCCCAAATCTACAACGTTTCACTGATCTCAACCAAAATTTGTATATTTAAGTTACCCTTTGGAACACTACGACTAACACTGTTGGCTTGAAATTGCGCAGAGCCACTCCAACCCCTGCATTTAGGCCGTTTGGCACAAATCTGCACCGTTTCGCCGATCTGACTCAAATTTTATAAACTTACCCTTTGGAACCCGACAAGTAACACTGTTCACTTTAAATTTCGGACAGACCACACTATTCCCTGCTTTTTGGCCCTTTGGCACAAAACTACACCGTTTCACCGATCTCAAATAATTACCCTTTGGAACTCGACGAGTAACACGGTCCACTCGAAATTTCGGACAGACCACTCCATTCCCCGCATTTAGGCCCTTTGGCACAAATCTACATTGTTCACCGATCGAAAACAAAACGTGTATACTTACCCTTTGGAACCCGATGAGTAACACTGTCCACTTGAAATTTCGGACAGACCACTCCATTCCCTGCATTTAGGCCCTTTGGCACATATCTACATCGTTTCACCGATCTCAACCTAAATTTGTATACTTACCCTTTGCAACCCGACGTGTAACACTGTCCACTTGAAACTTTGGATAGACCACTCCATTCCCTGCATTTAGGTCCTTTGGCAAAAATCTATCCTGTTTCACCGATCTGAACCAAATTTTACCTACTTACCCTTTGGAACCCGACGTGTAACACTATCTAAATGAAATTTCGGATAGACCATTCCATTTACTGCATTTAGGTTCTTTGGCAAAAATCAACATACATTCACCCATCTAAACCAATCTTTATGTAAGTTACTTACCCTTTGCAACCCGACGAGTAACACTGTCTGCTTGAACTTTCGGACAGAGCACTCCATTCCCTGTATTTAGACCCTTTGCCACAAATCTACATCGTTTCACCAATCTGGACCAAAATTTGTATACTCACTCTTGGGAACCCAACGAGTATCACTGTCCACTTTAAATTTCGGACAGACCACCCATTTCCCTGCATTTAGGCTCTTTGGGACAAATCTACACCGTTTCACTGATCTGAACCAAATTGTTTATAATTACCCTTTGGAACCCGACGAGTAGCACTGTCAACATGAAATTTCGGACAGACCAATCTATTCCCTGCATTTAGGCCATTTGGCACAAATCTACACGGTTTCACCGATCTGAACCAAATTTGGAACCCGATGAGTAACACTGTCCACTTGAAATTTCTGACATACCACTCCATTTCCCTGCATTTAGCTCAGGAATCCCTCGGGGTTGCCAGCTTCCTAACTCACCAGCCATGAGCCCTTGAGGGTGTACCAGAAGTGGTGGGGCTACACACACCCTGCCTCTTTGAGGGCCTTGAGCAGAAGACAGGAGATATTATGAGAAGGAAAAGAAGGCAGACCCCTCGAAGAATGAGGGCATCAGGAAAGATGAGACAACGGCCAATTAAGACGGGAAATTGAAAGACTCCCTAGCCCTCGGATACCCTAATACAGTCGGAGTCGGAAGAGAACAAGAGTTGACGAAGGAAGGCCGACAGGAAAGAGAAGTGAAAGGAGCCCAGCATCAGGAAGTAGAAGCGATGCCAGACTCAGCTGGCATCCCTTGGTCGCCAACCCACGTTCCACAAGTCGTGAGACCCGGGGGAGGGCAGTTGTGAGAATAGCTTACTGATTCATCGCGAGGTGACTTGAGAGGACTTTCCAGAGCCCATCGTGTTATCTGCTGTCTATGCTGATACCAGCACAGGGCCGTTGCTCAAGCCACTGTGGTGTTGCGAAAGAGTGAGTGATTCCCCGGCCAATCTAAATACGGCGGGGAACCCCGAATGTGTGTCATCATATTTCGTCATCATCTGCGATCATCTCAGGTTCGTGCACCTTGGACCCATATTCTTTGCCGAGCAGAACACCATAAGCTCTTTCACTAGACACTTCGAGTACAGACCTAAGCCAGAAAATAAGGTTGAGACTTTGGCAGACATCGAAGCTAGACATCTGAATTACCTATATCAGTTTTAAAATTACACCATGTTCGTTTAGTAGTAATTTTTGCATTACCTTATTATTGTCATCTTAAGTGCAAATGACCTAGATATTACGCGCATCATACCACTAATTACCGCCGCATTAAGTCTTTCTCGACTGTGATTTTTAAAATATTTTTATTACAGTACATTGTGTACATTATTAGTTGAAGTGTCAATTCAATATAGGTAGTAGTTTCCCATCATCCTCATCATAAGGGCAAATGACCTAGATGTTACGCCCATTACACCATTGATCACCACACACAATAAGTCTTCCTCGCCTGTGAATTTTGAAATATGTATTTCCATTACGGTAGTTTGTAAGTTTGACGTGTCGTTTCAACAGTAGTTTTCATTATCATCCTGATCAAAAGGGCAAATGACCTAGAAATTACGCCCTCATTGTCTTTGGGGGCAAATGACCTAGATTTTAAATCCATTATATTTCTAAGGATACTTTGAGACATTATCATCATTCCACCGGGCGAAGCCGGGTACTACTGCTAGTAGCCTATAAAACTTCTTGGCTGATAATCGCAGATCATTTACATTTGACACCAGTGCAGTGCAACTCAGACTTAAGTGAACATAAACCTTTGTTTAAGTGCTAGAAATCTATTTTGATTGACTTTTCTGCTTGAGCTTAAGATGTCCTTTTTGAAAAATTGGTGAGTTTATTATTATAAGATCATTTTCTCCATCCTATAGTGCATTTTTCGAATTTTTGAAATAATGGTGAGTTTATTGGTATTGAGCCCGTTAGAGGAGGTATTTCGGGTACCATCCGTCGAAAAGATGGCACTTCGAAAGACCCAGTCCATCGAAACCAAACTCCTGAGGATCGGATGTATTTCTTTGTAGGCTTGCTCAGCACGAGGGGCTTGATCCAGGGGATCTGGGTCATTGGGCACGGAAACAGTCAAAGACGCCCAAAGAAATACATCCGAAAAATACCAAAGCTAACAATAAAAGAGATCCAGTCTTAAGTTAGATTCGTGAATAATTTATTCAAGTAAGACCCCTATCTATTTCCGAGGGTCGAAATCGGCTAATCCGCTAATCTAAATACAATCATGAGTCGTCACTAGTTTGACGTTAATGACCCCCGCGAAATCCTAGTTACATGAAAAGAATAGCAAAGCAAACTAGGCGCGTGGTACATGAATAATTAACGCGTAGCAAATTTACAAATAAATGACTCGACAGAATTTACATTTAACACCTAGCAAGTACAATGCCTAGGTTAGGATGGTACCAAGTCCACATTTAAATTACATTTAAATTTTATCTAGTGCTTATGTGAACGAAAGTATTGCGACAAGACGCGTCGCAAACAAAGATAATGATAGTTTGACCACTAACTATCAAAAAATACATTTCAAAACACTCTTATGTCTAGTAAGGAAACAATGGGATAAATACACTTGGGAATAAAGTAAACACTCTTATGCTAGCCTACCTTCGCGAATTGACATACTGTTTGTAGTCAATCGTCATCTCAGGCATGTAAGTTACGTTGGCAAAGCGCAATTACAATTGCGTCTTACAAGCTTTAGATCATGCGGGCCGCAAGTTACTATCGGTCCCGGAAATCCAATGTCGTCGATACAAGTAGTGTCAGCTCATTTAATGTCATCTCCACATGGAAATGGATTGAAGTCGGGGTGTCGCTAACAACAAGCAAATGGTTGCAAAATTATAGCTGTAAATTATTTATAATAATTAATTAATCCGTTGGTTTAAGATAAATATGCTCTTCAATTAGGTTGTAGGTTTAAATGTGGTTTAGTTAGTTCTATTAAAGACACCAGTCGTAGGCTGCAATAGTTGATCTCACTGGAGATTCACTCAAATACTTTGACTTCAACAAGTCATACAATAACACAGGTTAGCGCGTCTTACACCAACTGCGCGCGGTGCATCGGTCGTCTTAGCAGAGCTCAAGAACGCCGGAATAAACCAAGGGTAAGGCGAACATTCATTCCGTCCTGCCAAATACCAAATAATGTGTTCATGGACACAACAATTACACTGGCTAGCCTAATTTATACAAAGCTGGGTCAATTAACATGATATTTTAAACCTTTCTACAACGCGCCAGGTGATACAAAGTCGTCGGCTAAAACATTTAAGGAATTCGCGTAAGCGCGCGTTCCGTTTCATCATAATAATAACAGGTGTTGACAGCTCCCAAATCTGCTCTCAAAGCAAAGTTATTAATACCTGTGACCTTCAAAATTCCTAGGCTTGTGACAAAATGTAGCACACAAAAAGAAGTCAATAAAGTCGTCTCTCTTTTGTTTCTCGGTAAATCGGTTATCAGCTGCGCGCAAGCAAGTCTGGCCGCCATGCATGCACCTTGTAGCATGGCAAAGAATAGTGCTTTTGAAATGATCAGTTTATAATCTTGTAGGAGCACGAATTAAAGTCCTGTAGTGCTCTACATATTATCTAACAATGTCTCATCACTTCCTGATAGTGTTTCCTGGGATTACATTCCCTTTAAAAAGATATAATGTAGAATAATGTTCAAAGAGTAGAAATTTTATGACATAACACTTGTGCATTCTGACTGCACTGATATCCGAAGATATGTCACTCGTTCAATGTACATGTAGGATTTGATAGGTGTGTTTTAGCATTCTCCACAACAAAATTAAACATCTCACATCTGCGGTGATGTTTTAAAATGATACGAGATTAGTTAGCTCCTCAGCTTAACAGTATACGGGCTCGTTCCTCTCCAACTTCATGTGGTAAAGTGTACTCACACAAAAATGATAAATAAACAGTACAAAAACGTTACGGCAAAGGTCGGCCGAAAAATGATAAGAGAATAAGCTCTCAAATTAAATAAGGGACCTAACTCTGTGGTGTCCCCTAACTTTCACATAAGTCTACATTTCCTGTAGCTGAAGATGTCATTTACCTTGACATAAAATACTCTGGAATACACGAGAATCACACCGGCCGTAAAATACATGGACTTGTGGTGTCTATCTGAAATATTGTCCCAGTACTAAAGAAGAAAAGTACACACACATCCTACTTCAGTGGTCAATTATCGTTACGTTTCGGCTCAAAAATATAATGCAATAACTGCTACCTCAGCCTGGACAAACTTCGTACAAGGTTTACATGACTCACGGTTACTTTATGTGGTAGATCACCTTCTAGAACTCCCATTGGAAAAGGTTAAATGCTTCCAAGGATCCAAGCATTTTTATAATGGATAAGGCTATGGATTTAAGCCTGTCCTCGTGGTCCTCTGTCAGCAAACCGTACTTGGTTTGTACGTAGTAGTGTCGGCTGGACAATTCCATGGTGTTGGCGTATTTCGTTGGTGTTACCCTCACATAGTAGATTACTCCCTCATGACGGTCTCACAGTATAGTCGCAGAAATGTAAGCACGTGGTGCATAATGGTAATCATCGTGGTCAAAAAAATATTCACTGATTCTAATTAACGAGTAGGGTAAAATGCTCACTGGCTCTAATATTTGCAGGTTATTCAAATGCTCTGCTTTACCTGCCACAGATTCTACTTTACCGGCACGTGGCAAATCACTCACAGATTTTACAAAGTTAAAATCACCAAGAATCTGGACAATCACTGTCGCGTACAAGCAATAATTAGATTTATCATAATTCAATTGTACATTGGCACACACTGGGCTATACGACGTTGTCGTCAAATTAATATTTCACTTTATAAGAAAATGTTACCCTCGTCTGCCTTCAGACGGTCCTCGTGGTTAGTGAAAAAATTGAAGTATTCACACAATCAAATTTATACTTTCACTATTACGTTGCACTGGCTTCACTAAGCCTAAAATAATACTGTGCGTTGCTTGAATTGTAGAAATTAGCTCGCTGGCTGCAGATTAATGTCTTCCCAAATGCTGGGTCTTCGTACGCCTATAATGGCCTTCGTCTATTAGACGGACAATGGACACAAGCGTCCAGTCTCAACGGACTATCACAAAGGTGTGGTTCGTGCATAGCACGGCTTCCTGACTCCAAGGAAGTAGTCTAGTCAAAACAGTGACTACTTTCATAAGCCCCGCATGTCTGCGGTGAAAAATACCTTTACCTAAAATAGATTTGCCATCTCCAAAAGTCATAGAAAATGGCAAATTAAGCAGAATTAAATGTTTCAAGCTCCTGAGATACGTGGCATAAAAATAGTGAGTAATATCTTTCTAGGAGGAAAATAAGCTGTCCTCTCCGAAGTCAAAAGAGTGGATTATTCATGAGGAAGCTTGAGGGTGTGTTCTACAGAACTGAGCATGGAAAGTAGATATGCTCTCAAAGAACTATTTGATGCATGAGCCTAGGCGGGCTCAGTATAAGATCATTTTCTCCTTTTTATAATGCTTTTTTTTGAATTTTTAGGAAATTTATTACAGTCATTTTAGACAATTTTATGTGTATTTTTTAAACTTTTTACGGCATCAACATCCGGGCTCTAGTCATTACTTAGCACCACCCATACCTCAGTAGCTTCGATGTAATCACATCCATGAGTGAGACTGAGACATCGGTGAAAAGCTACATTTTACTCTAGCCTGTGCCAACGGACAAATGCAAATGTACTGCATTCTTCAGTTACCTCTAGCTTATGTATCCTATCAGACATCCTGAATCTACCCAGATCTCGCTTCCATGCATCAAGGTCGGTCAAATTTCTGAGCGACGTTGGGGGAGTTTCGTCACTACACTATCTTCTTTCTTGCAGAATACTGAAGATTGCAACTGAGAACTCACTGCATTGGGCTTTCTGCACTTCGACCCCATTTCTTTCCCCATACTACTGTACTATCCTGAGAGAATACACAACCTACTACCTGCTCCAGTTTAGTTCCTCATAGCTGTCATATTTTCTTGCGTTTCTTTCTTACCACCATAACCTTCGTTTTTGAAATGCTGATTTTCTTACCATATTCCCTACATTTTTTTTCAAGTTCTAACATTGTAATGGTTTCCTTTTGCCCTCACGTTGAGTGAGAAATGTAACTGTTTACCTTTGCCTAAGCTATGTTGTTTTAATGGGCGCCAAGACCTCAATGCAATGCTGAAATCTAAATTTGTATTTAACAACGTCTAGCTCTGGAAGAACACCTTCAAGACTCTATTCACTCAGATCGTGGTATGATTTGATCATTAACCCAACAAACAATTGTATCAGGAGAAGGAATTGGTCTATATCTAATGCTACCTACTGAAAGCAAAGATTGCATTGTAAAAGAAATGAATTTATTATATAAAACAAGTATAGCAAAATTAATAATAATAAGTATAAAATTTAAATTGGAGCGTTGCGATTTTAATATTACCGATAGAAAATTACGTGAAAACGGAGTCTGATAAATTGATTTTACTCTTATTTCCAAGCTATGAAGTTACTGAAATATGAAATGTAAAACAACGAGAAATGAGAGATTGCGTATTTCTGCGTCATTTGCGCTTACCACTGGAAATTGCCAACGCATTTCCCTCGTACTTGATGATGCTGTGTGCTTCCCACAGTCTCCTGGACATCGTCATCTCCGTCGAAATTTGATGATATTCTGGTAGATTAGATAATTCTATGGTCCGTACATCGGACCCAAACACTCGTATAACCACACTGGTTAAGTTTTACCAAAGTTAGTCTTCCACTCCACGGAACATCGGAGCGACACGCACTTGCAACCGTACTCGGCAAGTTCTACACAGATAGTTCCTAACTCCACTGAACATCGGAGCGACTCCTACGCGCACCCATACTCCTCAAGTATTTCACAGATTCTCCTCGTTCGACGGCGCGCTGAACGATATATGCACACGTCGGCCCCCCCCCCCACTCTTCAGCCGGCTTCAGCTCGCGTGGTCCTCTGCTGATTGGCTGACCCACCACGCGATCTTCCCCTCCTCTGGGTCATTACACTCGGCGGGAGGGTTCCGTTTCAACAATTCGCCTTTCCTGGACGATGCGAGCCCGCTTCCGTAATACTTCCCGACAGGATTAAGCTTGTATTTGAATTCCCAGTGAGTCACGTCTCTCAAATACCCTAACTGACAAAACTCCGTAAAATTCCGTAATCAGATAATTTTCTATGATATCGTCGTTCGTAATAATTTGCTTGATAGCGTTTTCTAATACATAGAAAACCTATCTGTATGCTTATAATTTTTATAAAATGCTCCGAAAATATCTTAATAATAATTATAATAAATTAATAATAATAATAAATTAACATGAAAAATTCTCTTGGCTGAACAATTTGCCGCGTAAATAAATATAGAATGGCTCCCTACTGACTTATGCCAGTTGCATAAAACCCCTCGAAAAACACGTTACATATTCGCCTCGGATCATCGGATGATTTACCGTGACGACGGTCCATTATCCGATTATCCCAGACACGTTAATAAACCCCATCCAAAATACATATTACATAAATGAGATCACCCTAAATTACAGATATATACACTCATAATTTTTCTTCACGCACTTTGCGTCAAAGTTTGTTGTCACTATGGATTGCACTTTGCAACCAGTCCAATGTTTCTCATATAAAATAGTGTTCCACGGATATTTCCGCCTCTCAAATTCCTCTATGTTGGAGAAATAGACATAATTAATGTGTGAGCACTATGTATTTATGATGTCATATCACACGCATTGAAGGTGTTCTGATATATTTATATCACCATAGAACTTCCTAATTTCACTGGAGGTCCCCTCCTTATGGTGACATTTAATCTCACTTATCACTGAGCACACGATCACACTATTGTGGCAGCGCCTCGTGACCATAATACTTAATCTCTCTTTAAAGTAGATTAAATTAATATTGACTTCTGAAAAAAAAACAGTAAATGCGCATTACATATAACACCAAATATTTCTGTGCCGTAATCGCCCTGTCTTGTTAAGTTCCCGTAGACCATATTCTACTTAATACTAGTTCTCAACACAGAAATAATACCATTGTACCAATTACCTTAAATTACACACTTACAAATCTTACATGGCGAGGCCGTAAACAGAAATCACGTGTGCTGATATGTATGAGTTTCATGAAGGACTGTCTCGCCTTCTGATGGCCCATCTTTTGCCTCGTGGACGCCTTAAGCAAAAATACCATGTACAAGCGCTCACCCATCTCTTGGAGGCAAATGGGAATTCATCAGCGCTACCAAATTCTGGCCTTGGTGTATCGAGACATTTTAGTGCTCAAGAGCATCCGACAATCCCGTCATATTTCCCTGTACCTTAAAAACTCTCATTTACTTACATACTACCCCCCTGTGCGACTTCTGATACGCCTGCCTTGAAGACCAGCCCCTCCCACGCACCAAATACCACACTTACTCATTTGATAGGCTGGCTCGCCAGCTAAACACACTCACTTTATGACACATATTTTCGTAGACTATGTATATTATACGTCCCGTATAATCTGTTTCCCTCACTATTCTCCAGCACATATGCTGTTTTGCCAATACGATTGTAAACTATAAATGTTACTGCGTCACCTGCTTCCAACCTTGCAAGTGGCACCCTTAAATGAACGTCATCACGTTGCTGTACCTAGCATATTTCTCAGTATCTGTAACGATGCCCTGTTGCTACTGTCCACACATGCTAACCCTACTTTCTTCTCGTGTAACACCTCTACTCGACACTCTATGACCTAAAAATGTCACTTCTGACTGACAGAATGACGACTTAGACAGCTTCAAAGTGAACCCTGCCTGATCTAACTTCTGAAAAACTATATCTAAATGACGTAGATGCTCCTCAAAACTGCGTGAACTAATTACCATATCATCTATGTAAATGGTTACAAACTCTCCTGTGTCATCCCCTAATGCGATGTTTAAAGCCCTAATTAAAGCTGCTGAACTACTCTTTAACCCATAAGGTGTTCTACAAAATTGATAAAGGTTATATTTATGACTAAAAGCTGTAAATGGTCTATCTTCGTACATAAGTGGAACTTGCCAAAAACTGGAACTCAAATCTACACAAGTGAAATACTTCTTCCCCTCAAATGTTTGCATTAATTCCTCTATTGACATAGATTTCAGCTGATCTGAACTAATTCTACTGTTAACCAAACGAGCGTCTAAACAAATACGAACCGTGCCGTCGGTCTTGGGTACCGTGATCAAAGAATTAACATATGGACTGTTAGAGTGCTCAATAATCCCATCTTCAAGCATCTGGTTAATTTGTGCCTCAACTGCACTCTGATAAGCGAAAGGTACAGGATATCTATGTCCTGTGAATACTGACCTATCAATAACGTTCAATGAATGGGTATAGCAATTGGCCATACCAATGCGATCCTCAAATACTCTCCTATTACACAATAACACATTGTTCCACCTCTATATTTCCCAGAAATGCAGCATCACGTAACGAGTCCTCTAGATTCCCGTTCGTAATCACACTGCCCACAAAACATGGAGAACCCCGCTCTACGGCTGGCGATATCTCATTTAAAGTACAAATCACACCTACAATACTACTCCTCTGAATATGGTCATTGAACGCTACTTCTACTTCAGAATCTCCCCATTTAAATTTCAAACTCCCTACATCATAACATAAGTTACCAGACACTCTACTTAGCCACTCTGAACCCAAGATAACACTGAATACTAAATTTGGAATTACAAGACAAATCTGCTTCTCTACATGATTATTAATTTTAATGCCTACCAAAACTTGCTTAGAAATTACTTTAGACCTCTTCCCAACAGCTGTGATAACAAAAGTGCTTTTAATTGGCATCTCCTCAAAATTTACTCCAGTTCCTTTCATTTTATCATAAAATGCACTACTTATGCAACTCTTCATACAACCACTATCAATTAAAACATCTGTGTACGCCTCGGACACGTTAAATTTAACTATGGGGCTCTTACTAACCACTTCCTGAATAATACCTTCATCATTTAGTTCATGTAATAATTCATTTCTTACATTTAGGTCATAGGGTTCCTGTATAATCGTATGGACAGGGCATGCTACAGACTGAGATTCTGACCTTACTTCGCAGCCTGGTTCGCGTTTAAAGAACCGCTACAGCTGGCCGTAGTACTACTAACTACTAAACTGGTCTGGTTGTTCTGGGCTGTGTTGTCATTGTTTGGCTGTATATTACTACCACTAGGCTGTCCTCTTCCTTGACCCCTATTCTGGTTGTAATTATTGTCATTATAATTTCTCCCTTGATTTCCCCTGAAATCATTGTTTCTCCCTTGATTTCCCCTGTAATCATTGTTCCTCCCTTGATTTCCCCTGAAATCATTGTTCCTCCCTTGATACTGATTACCCTAGCCATTTCCTCTGTTCTGATTTAGCTGATTATTATTATTTCTATTTTGAGCATTGGCCCCTTCCCCACCGTTCCCTTGAACTTCTTGATGCCTGGCTTCATTAGGCCTATTATTATTATTACCCTGGTTCCGATTAAAATTGTCCTCATAACCCCCTCTCCCTAGTGCATCAAATGTGCTCTACAAATTTTCTACTTGTGATATTGTCTTTACATTCTGGATACAAGCAGCCTCCTTGATCCTATAGGGAAAGTGCCTAAGTAGCAACCTCACCACATCACTTTCCTCCTTCAAGCCATCCAGATATTTACACACTAATACCTGCCCTAAAAAGTATTCGGTCATGGTGGAGCTTCCTTTAGGGTTATATTTACCACACACTACTCCCTCACGATGCTGCGACTGAATAACCTCATTCCAGAACTTTTCACAGAATTTCATGTTAAAATCATTGATATCAGTAAACTTGTCTCTGTAGACAGCAAACCAATTCCTCGTTTCCCCCACAAACACTTGTTCTAAAATTTCAACTACCTGGCACCACTCAATACTACCATTTTCCAACCTCTCCCCGAATTTATTTCCTATAGTGTTCATGAACTCCATTGGGCACCCCTGTCGATTGCTGAACTTACCCAGTTCTACCTCCCTTTGTGTGCTATTCACAAAAACTGGCCTATTCTGACTATTTTCTTGCCTGATCCTAGCTTTTAATTTCAATTCTAACTCTGCGATTTTCTCCTCAGCCTTCCTCTCAATACTGTTTACTGTTAATTTAATGTTTCCTTCTGATTCTTCTACTTTATCATATAGCTTTGCTTGTTTCTCCTCAATCTTGCTAATGCTCTCTCTATTACTCTCTCTTAAATCATTTACTTCTGCAACTATTTGTGAGTGGACTTTCTCAATTCTACCCCCCAGCTGTTCCTTAACCTCTTTAGTAGCTACCTGAATTTTGTCAATTTCTCCCCCCAATTGCTTTTTGACCTGCTGTGTTTCCAGTTGCACTAGTTCTTTTAAATTTTCAGCCTGTGTACTGATTCTAATTTCCAACTCCTCCTGTACTTTTCCTAATTTTCTGTCTACATCTGCAATAATCTCTTTAGCCTTTTCTTCCATCACCCCCCTGATCTCACCTCTAATCAGTTCGAATTTGTCACTCATTTCCCTACTGTTTTGTTCTAATTTAGCATTTAAAGTTTCAGTACTCTCTATTTTCCTTACTGTTTTGTTCTAATCTGGCGTTGTTTTGTTCCAGTTTTGCATTTAAAGTTTCAGTACTCTCTCTATTTTCCTTACTGTTTTGTTCTAGTTTAGCGTTGTTTTGTTCCAGTTTTGCATTTAAAGCGTCTGTACTTTCTTTATTTTCCCTACTGTTTTGTTCTAATTTGGCGTTTAAAGTTTCATTACTCTCTCTATTTTCCCTACTGTTTTGTTCTAATTTAGCATTTAAGGCATCTGTACTTTCTTTATTTTCCCTACTGTTTTGTTCTAATTTAGCGTTGTTTTGTTCTAACTTTGCATTTAAGGCATCACTACTAACTTTGTTCTGATACATAAACTCGAGAAGTAAAGTTTTTAATTCTGGTTGGCCGCCTACATTCCCTGTTTCAGTATCGGGATTTACCTCCGCTACCCCGGTACTACCATCACTCGACATACTGCTCGTATCATCACTCTCCCGTTGATGACCACTACGTAACCTCATCTGTCTTTCTTTCTCTTCCCCCATAATGATATACACTGATACAGACAAATAACCCCCAAAATACAGGCACAGAAATATATACCCTTCTCCTTCCACAAATGTTATTAGGTTTTCAGCCCCAAGTTGTCGGCGACAAATGTAATGGTTTCCTTTTGCCCTCACGTTGAGTGAGAAATGTAACTGTTTACCTTTGCCTAAGCTATGTTGTTTTAATGGGCGCCAAGACCTCAATGCAATGCTGAAATCTAAATTTGTATTTAACAACGTCTAGCTCTGGAAGAACACCTTCAAGACTCTATTCACTCAGATCGTGGTATGATTTGATCATTAACCCAACAAACAATTGTATCAGGAGAAGGAATTGGTCTATATCTAATGCTACCTACTGAAAGCAAAGATTGCATTGTAAAAGAAATGAATTTATTATATAAAACAAGTATAGCAAAATTAATAATAATAAGAATAAAATTTAAATTGGAGCGTTGCGATTTTAATATTACCGATAGAAAATTACGTGAAAACGGAGTCTGATAAATTGATTTTACTCTTATTTCCAAGCTATGATGTTACTGAAATATGAAATGTAAAACAACGAGAAATGAGAGATTGCGTATTTCTGCGTCATTTGCGCTTACCACTGGAAATTGCCAACGCATTTCCCTCGTACTTGATGATGCTGTGTGCTTCCCACAGTCTCCTGGACGTCGTCATCTCCGTCGAAATTAGATGATATTCTGGTAGATTAGATAATTCTATGGTCCGTACTGAACCCGCTGAGCTATGGTTCATGTGATATTTTTTTATGACAGAGCATTTATGATGGGATGTTGTACTTTTGAACACACCCAGGAAGCCACGTGAAGCTGAGAGATCACGCGATACTTTGAAGTAGCGGTGAATCGCACTTTTGACTTTGGTGTAAACTGCTAATTATTATCTGAGGTCTTATTAATTATTTTTATCTTTCCTACGAGACTCAGAATATTCCATTTCGTCATGCTGCATTATTAAAACATTTTGGAGAATGTTTATTTTTACTTTAGGTAAGGTAATACCCTTGCAGATACGCAAAAAGGAACGTAAGTAGTCGCTCAACGTTTTCGTTTTGACGACCTACTTTCTAGAGACACCCAGTACCAGAGCACTGCGTCTTGAGAATCCGCCTTGTGTAGGCGTGGAATTACATTTGTCCTACGAGACGTAGAAGAATATCCGCTGTTTAGCGTTAAGAGTGATTATAAGGTGCCATCGAGCAAGCAAATACTAATATTCACTGTCGATGAAGTCCAGTGAATTAAATAAGAAGCTTGGGAAATAATTATTGGCAAGTATAGTGTATTGCACAACATTGCTGTGACATCACATATTACCCACGCGTATGTGGAGGGCAGATGCCTAGTGGAAATATACAGGTAATAGTGTTACAATTATCCTGAATAAGTGTGATTATAATTGTATGAGATATTTAAATGGCCAAAGTGGAAATTTCATCTTTGAAACGTCGTATAATTCACGGATGCTGCGTGATACAAAAGTAGCGTCACTAGCACGTGCGGCATTATAAAATAGTGTTAGCTCACATGCTAATCCACATCTGCAAGATTAAGGCTGTGTCGTCTTTTATAATTGAAGCCTATAATAGTCACGACGGACATTATAATTTTGGAAGTGAGAGGATGAATAATCACGCAATTTATTTCGCTACCCACGTGATTGGACTTTTCTTCACCATGGTTGAAGCAGTCACCATGGGCTAATACCATCCCAGTATGGGGGGGGTGACGTTTCTACAGGAACCCGCATGATGGTGGAACTTCCAGAACGATGAACGAGAGGGAAGGAGCCAAAATGCCATTTCCAGGCATATCCACGAAGATGTCGACAGGGACAAATCGAACCCTGGTCTTTGGGGGAGTCCAGATGGGAATCCTGATGAGGAGGATACCGATCCAGAGAGCCAGAGAGGTTTATGTACAACCCTTGTTGTGGAATAGAGAGCTGAGTGAGAGCTCCTCCATTTCGTGAGTTTTTGTCACACCCCTTCTTTGTTCTAGTTTCTGGTGGTATAGTAGTTTTAATGTAGTTTGTGAATCAACCACACTCAGTGTCAGCCATTTTTCTAGGTAGGGATGTAACTAGATTAGTTAGATGTCATTTATTTCAGTTTAGAGTGAGACACCCTTGGGGTCAGACATTTTGGTCAGCCCTGGTGCAGCTTGGTGAACGTCGTGGAACGTCAATGCCTGCTTTTTGCTGAACCTGATCGTAGTCATTTTGAGGCTATTTTGTTCAACCCTACTTGGGGTAATTTTCAAGTCTTTGCTGACTGTAGTTATGGCAATCAGATGCCTTGGTTATTAATTGACTGCATTCTTCGCAGCCATCCTTTGTTACACCCCTGACTGTCGTTAGAACGGTCGTATCATTTAGGTAGTCGACAGTAACTACCAGTTTGTAAATGCATTATATTTCATTTTGAATAAGCTCAGAAGCTATTCTTGGTCATGTTTGAACCTAACAACTAGAAGGAATGTTTCGTTGCCTAGCATCGAACGCGGTTCCCAACGTATCATTAAGCAGATCTAGTGTGTGAATCTGTGCCACATTTATCATATTTTTCTTGTGTCGTGTGAGACACGTTGTTATTTGATGTTCTAGCAACTACTGAGTTGCATTTTTAAAGCAAAGAGCTTCAGATATTGTAAGTTTACTTTCATTTAGACGTCTTTGGTAGAAGGACGGAAGTGTATTACTATACTCAGATTTATAGCGTGCGTTTGATACACGGACTCTGTAGAGATCCGTAACCCATGGTAAAGTTTTTTATGAACCGGCCAAGTGCAGGTTTTGTATTGATTAAATCGCCGGCCTTGAATAAACTGGTTATGTAACCCAGTGACCTAGAGCACGCCTGCTTCATTGTGAGACAAAACTACTATAGACGAGGACAGAGTACAATTTGTATTCGCTTTTCCTTTCATTGCTATTTTGCTTATGGAAATCAGTTTCCACTCTTGTATTTGATCACTTGTTTTATGGATCGGTTTTTGTTAGTTTAACGCTCTGTTGCGTGTATTGTCGTATGACAGGTACAGTTATGTAAGGTTTTCTATAGGATGGTGAAGTCTACCCTGTTATAGCAGGATGTTATTGTATGCTTTGTCCGGGGATGATCCCGTTGACCAGATGTTATATGGAAGGTAACTGTTGTACAGGCCTATCCCAGAGTTATTGAACGCGAGCTTAGCGCCGCTGGTAACCCGTGTTATTGTGTGTCCGAGTTGTTATACTCGTTGATTATATTCCGACTGTTGAGTCGAGGCTTTTTGGTGGAGAATGATCTCAGTTGGAGACACTCCGTGCCCAGGCTATTGTCAATGTTATTCGCCATAAACCTACGATAAACCTATAAACCGACATTCTAATAATAAAATGCATAATTGTTGTAAAACAAGCCTAACTAACGATTCTTTCTATCTAACTTTGTTCTTTGCATACTGGAACTGTTGACATAGCCGTGCAGTTGAAGATAATTTCCTTGTGAGGAAATGACTAGGACAGTTGACATTTTTGTAGCGACCTGAAGCATGTGCGAACCTAGAGTTCGTAGCTTGTGGAGCTCAGGCCATGCGATGTCAGACGTGGTCTCAACTGCGCATTCGTCACCGTAACTATACACATTAGATGACTATGGTTTACAAAGAGTAAACCAAGGTGTAGGCAGGAATTTTTAATAAAACTACTGTGTCTATTTCGTTATTAATTTATGATGTCAAGTGTATTAAACCCTACATGTTACTTTATTGTGTGCTGTTAGCACATAGTTATTAAGCATAATTAAATTGTTTGTTTTTCATGGCTGTACACTTAGCTTTTGGATGTAATTGTTTTCTTTTACGGACGTCATCGCCGTAAATTTTGTTAATTGATAGGACTTAGCTAGTTGAATTAATGTTAAATTTAAATGTCGAAATGGTACCATCCTAACCTAGATTTGTTTTGCTACCCTGTTAAATGTAAATTCAGATATTAGCTTGATCTTGTAACTTGAACTAGGGACTTGCGTCGTACCATATTCCTAGCGTTGCTGTTGTTGCTTTATCATTGTGAGTTAGATCTTTCGCGAGGGTTTTCAGTAACTTCTCAGGTAGGGGACCTGTTCTTTATCTTTGTTTACTTATTAATTTGCGGACTAGCCGATTATAACCCTCCGAACTAGGCTAGGGGCTTGTGAATTTTAATAAATTTTCACGGTGTTTTACATGAGTCTGGATGTTTATTTTCTCAGTCTAGTTTTAAGGTGAACCTTTCCTTAGGCGGTCTATGACCATCGTCACCATGTACCACGATCCCTGTGGACTACGGACTCTCGTGCCGCTTTAGCCTTTATGGAAGGTCACCTGATCCTCACGGTATTTTTTTTATTTGATTTATGTGTCGTTAGTTGAGTCATCGTGGTTGTTGACATCAACTAAACGGTCACATTAAAATGGCGCACAACGTTGAGGGCTTGACTTGGACGACATTAAAATGGCGCCCAACTCATGTGCCGACGTTAACGTGGTGACCCTCGGTACCATGTTATTTTTTTTTGAGGATCTTAATGTTGATTAATGGTAAATTGACAGGACTGGGACGAACTTAGAAAGTCGTACTGCAGATCAATTGACCGCATGGCATTCATGTTTGATAGAAGTCCATGGGGTGAGGCTTTAGTGTTGGATAAATGAAGGATAGGATTTTCTTTGATGATGCCTCATCCTAAGTAAATGTAATACTTTGCTTTGCTCACCGTTGTCTTTGTAAATGTAGAAGCACTTAGTTTGCATACTCCAGCTGTACTCGTGATATTTATATAAATGAAGCAAGCTTTATACCACCAAGTAACTAATCATAGCTGTAAGTTCCAGTAGAAATTGATCCCTCACTTTCTCATATATTTCTTATCTATGGATGAGGAAACTATTCGTCGTGTGTTTGGAGAGATGATGGCAGGTGTGAATGCCAATCTTCAACAGATTACTGCTGACTTAGGTCAGAATACTCAGGCTGTAAATACTGTAAGCGGTCATGTGGACCAGGTTAGACAGGAAGTCAACAATGTCAGTGGTCATGTGGACCAGGTTAGACAGGAAGTCAACAATGTAAGACAGGACTTAGAAATTAACACCCACTCTGTAAATAATGTTAGGGCTGATTTAACTCAAGTCAGGGCAGACATGGACACATATAGGATCGAAGCGAGAAATGATCTGACGACAGGTTTAGCAGCTGTTAGGGTTGATGTCATACGACACCATCAGGAGGCTAACCAGCGCGTAGATTGCTTAACCGACCAAATGAATAGAGCTAGGGAGGAGGTGCAAAACCGATTGGAGGAGCACACAGCTCAAATTCAGACAACCTTGAATAAAGTCCAGATAGACATGAGAGCAGATCTGGAACATACCAGGGAAGAATTCGGGACTCGACTAGATCACGTCGAGGGATTTATCGGAAATGTGAAGAAGGACATGGCAACCATGAACGTTGGTTTAATCTTGATGAGAGGAGCTGCCAATGCCGTTAATAACAACGTGAAGACTATCGTTGATGGCATGATGGAGATTAAAGAGGAACTTAACACCAACAGGAGAAACATTTCTGAATTGACGGAAACCGTAGCCAGTCTACGTGAGACAGTTGATGTTCATCATGAGGAACACAAAATTGACCTCATGTTATTGAGAGGTGACCTCAACGAACACGAAGCTACCGTCAAGGCTAAGGTAGCCGAGGTTAGAGACGATGTGGGTAAAATCCAAGAAAATATGTCCAGAGTTGAAGGAGATATCGATTCCTTACAAAAGAGATTTGAGGAAGTCGCGGTGACCGAGAGGTTAGACCTCAGTTATAACCTTAGGACGGCCATACGCGAGGTAGACACAAACCTCAAGGGAAAGGTTGACAGGATCGAGCTGCAATTGAACGACTTAGGCAACAAAGTCGCAGCCAGAACCATCCCAGGTCTTGAAGTAATAGAAAGACGCCTGGACAGACTCGAGACGACTCCAAGAGAGAGACACGTACACCCACAGATGGGAGAATCTCAGGAAACGCCTATATCTCAATCAGGAGGAATGATGCCTACCCATTTCCAACCCAGCGCGCCTATGGAATCGCAACCGTCACAATTCACTAATTTAGCGCAAGGTCAGACCTTGAACTTTGACGCTCACCCGTTTCAACCAGCATCTAATCGAATTAGTCATGAGACTAACACTCCTACGCAGAGTTACATGCAAAATACTTTCAGACCCGCGAATACGCAGGGAAATGTCACCATAATTCGTTCAAGAGAGGAGCAACCAGCTCGCTTCTCGGGAACTGGGAGCGGTGTTACTCCAGTGGAATTCCTAGCAAATGTCGAAAGCTACTTACGTGATACTATGGTAACTCCAGAGAGGGAACTAAGAGTTATAGAGCGACTGCTTGAGGGACAAGCCGGTACCTGGTTCAGAGCATTCCGATACTCATTTACAGGCTACCAAGACTTTAAGGAAGCGTTATTAAGAACATATTGGTCGAGCGACATCCAGCAGAGCATCCGAGCTGAGATGTACACTCGAAGGTACAGTTCTAATACACCTACTCGTTATGCGAATTACTTCGCAATACAGCTCACGAAGCTCCGTTGTCTTCAGCCTCCGTTGTCCGAACAAGATTTGGTGAACACAATTGTTTGGCAGTACCCTGCGGATGTACAACGTGTGTTAATCGCTGCAGGGGCATCCACTTTCCAGCAGTGTGACCAGATACTGCGAAGGTTGGATGCTAACACAGAACAGTTTCCTACACACCGTCAGCAGAAGACTGATAGACGCGAGGATAGACATATGAATCTGACGACTGTTGATAAAGTGAGCCAGACGCCACAACAAACACAAACCACAGAGGATTCTGGGCGACGTGATAACAATTACAGTTATAACAGGAGAGAATGGAACAACACTCCGTATACTCGAAATCAACATGATGACCGGCGAAGTCATTGGGACCGGCGATTCGACCGAAGGACGGACGACAACCGACGTCATGAAAACAACCGCCGAGGGAATGAAGGAAGAAATCAGCAACACGGACGTATCCGTAGAGACTATCGATATAGTGGGGGTTACGACAGAAATCGAGACCCTAGATACCAGCCAGACAGGGATTGGAAAGGAAGAGCGCGGGAGAGCCGTGAGTACCTCCAACAATTGAGAGAATTGCAGATCCAAGAAGAGGGAGAACGGAACCCTACTTCGAGGGAAAATAGACATTCGGCGCAGGAGACGGAGCAGAACCAGCCCAGTACTTCTCGCCATGACAAAAAAAAACTCCGAAAAATCAATAGATTCTTGTTTGGTTGAGCACCGAGTAACTGCCTCTATATTACTCTGGGAGCCAATCCAAGAAGACTTGTTGGACGAATGACGAACGACGAACCACAATTATGAATTAACACGTCTACCCAAGATTGTAGCCACCTTGAATGAAGTCAGTGTAGTCATACTCATCGATACTGGAGCGATGATTAGTGTAATTTCCGCCGATTGCCATGCCAGACTTAGAGCAAACTCTGAGGTGACGGAGTTGCCCATTTCAGCTATAAGAGTCAGAGGTGTCATACCTGACCGCGTTGTAACGTGCAAAATCCAGATTTTGTGTACTGTGAAGATTTCGAGCCACGTGTACTTGCACGAATTTCTCGTAATGAAGGGCCTGCATCATGATGCCATTTTAGGCGCAGACTTCATTAGAAAATATGATGGAATCATTGACATGGGACGGAATACGGTAGAGTTCAAGCCGAACGAACCCATTCAGATGAGCCTAATTGAAGAAGAACCGGAATTCCTATCCGAAGTAGACGTAGTCGAAGCATTAAAGGGCAAGGAAATTGAGGCGACACTAGATGCCGACGAAGAGGCAGAATCGTTATCAGCACCCACACATGAGGATCTTGACGCAATACTGAACGAATACCGAGATATATTCGACACCACACCTGGTGAGATATTAGACTACGAGTATGATCTTGTATTACTGGACGATTCCCCATTCCAGAAAAGGATCTATCCGATTGCCGAGAAACATCTCGAAGAAGCTGCTAAGAAGATCCATGAGATGGAAGCAGCAGGTACAATCAAGAAATCACCGACTCCTTTCTTGAATACCATAATACCTGTGGTTAAGGTAGATGGAAGCTTGAGACTTTGTCTTGATGCCAGAGCCTTGAATGAACGCCTAGCTCCTGAGCACGACAGACCGCCCAAGATTAGGGACATTCTCAGGAAGTTCAAAGGAAAAAGGACATTTTCATCATTAGACTTGGTTCAGTCTTATTACCATATCAGATTATCTGAGCATACTCAGAAATATACTGGATTCTTGTTTGATCAGACTACTTATGTATTCCAAAAACTACCATTTGGATTGAAAAATGCCGGAGCCGCATTAATCAGAGCACTTGATGCCAAGCTGACTCATGAAGTGAAGCAGAAAGTAATATGTTATGTGGATGACATAATCATAGCTTCGGGAACAGAAGAAGAGCATTTAAAGACATTGCGCCTTGTTTTTGAGAATCTCCGACAGGCAAATTTTAAGGTCAAGTTTGACAAGTGTCGATTTTTTCAGAAAGAAGTGAAATTCGTAGGACACATAATCAATGGAGAAGGATATAGACCGAATCCGGCAAAGATTAGAACTGTTGCTGCATTCCCAACACCAACCCGTGTGAAACACGTGAGACAATTCTTAGGAATTCTCCAATTCTTTGCTGCTCATTGTGAGAAGTATTCCGAAACTGTTGCACCACTGCAAGGATTATTGAAAAAGAACTGCAGGTGGAACTGGAATGATGAATGCGAGATAGCTTTCAGGAGAGCTAAACAGATGCTTGTGGACTCAATTCAGTTAGAATATCCAGATTACTCTCGGAACTTTATTCTAGAAACTGATGCATCTGCCATTGGTGTAGGAGCCATTTTACTGCAGGAAGATGATGAGAAGAAACGTCATTACATTGCTTTCTTAAGCCGACGTTTAAGAGCACATGAATCTCACTACTTCACGACCGAGATAGAAGCACTTGCAATTGTTTACGCACTTGAATACTGGCAGAAACTTATGTTAGGTCAGAGGATTATTGTGAGAACCGATCATCATGCGTTGACCTTCATCTTGAGAACAAGACTGGCAAGCGACAGGATCACACGTTGGACGCTGTTTCTCCAACAGTTCGATTTGGAAATAGTTTATCGACCAGGCAGAGAGAATGTGTTGGCCGACATCCTCAGCCGGAATCCTGAAGCTACTGTTAATGCCATAGACATCGAGGGAGAATGCGAGGAACACCTTCACCGATTTCGTCATTTACCTGAAGGACAGCGACGTGAGGAGGAACTCAGACATATTATCCGTTTCCTAGAACGAAGAATGGATCCACAGGATGATCATTATGCAAGGATTGCTGCTGTTGCAGATGATTATTTGATTTATCATCGTGTTTTATACAAGTTTGTAGACGAGGATCACACTCAACTGCGTGCAGTTATTCCTAGGAGATACCAAGAATCTGTTATTCTTATGGTACATTTATCCATTGGACATGGTGGAACAGACAAAACCATTGCAACTATCAAGGAGTCTTTCACATGGAAAGGGTTAGGAGCCACCGTTAGACAGTGTTTACGTGCTTGCGACGCATGCCAGCGGAACAAATACACGTCACACTTGCTGAAGGAACAACCTAGACCAATACTACCAACTCAACCTAGAGAGTTGTATGCACAGGACCTGTATGGCCCAATACCTAAGGCTCGTCGTGGGAATCGATACATCGTTGTAACGGTGGATGTGTTCACGAAATATACGATGCTTCATCCGATTCAAAAAGCTACTGCACATCAGATTATTCAGAGGATTAGACGTCAAGTGATACCGGAGGCAGGAAAGCCACAATTCTTGTTGACTGATCACGGATCACAGTACACCTCAGCAGAATTTGCCAATGCCATGAATGAGCTTGAAATAGGTCATGTTTTATCATCTATTCGACATCCAGAGAGCAACCCAGCAGAACGCGTGATGTCTATTATCGCAAAATTCTGTCGATTATATTGTCAAGAAGAACACTGGCGATGGACTGAAGTCCTTGTTATTATGGCAAAATGTATTAATTCAACAGTACATGAAAGCACTGGTCAAATACCTATGGTCTTGCATTTGAACCAGATGCCGCTGAGAATATGGGATCGTGTGATTGTAAATCCACCTTGTTTACAACCATCACATGCCAGCAGACTTTTAGCTGCGAGAGAGACTATGGACAGACAAGCTGCCAAGCGCTTGAGAAGAACTAGACGCCAGAGGTTTAGAGAACCACTAGTAGAAGGAGACCTTATCCTTATAAGGAGACCCGGAATTTCTAGTCCTATAGACCGCATATATGGGAAATTTCTATCCTTGTATTATGGCCCTAGTCGTATCCGACAGCCTTTGAACAATGGAAGTTATGTGATAGAAGACATTAGGACAGGAGAGCGCATTGGAACCTTTAATGCAGCCAATCTAAAAAAATATCACTCTTGAATGAATTTCAAAGCAAATAAAAATGTTATCCCAACATTTTATTTGAAACGACAGAGAGGCAGATGAACCCGCTGAGCTATGGTTCATGTGATATTTTTTTATGACAGAGCATTTATGATGGGATGTTGTACTTTTGAACACACCCAGGAAGCCACGTGAAGCTGAGAGATCACGCGATACTTTGAAGTAGCGGTGAATCGCACTTTTGACTTTGGTGTAAACTGCTAATTATTATCTGAGGTCTTATTAATTATTTTTATCTTTCCTACGAGACTCAGAATATTCCATTTCGTCATGCTGCATTATTAAAACATTTTGGAGAATGTTTATTTTTACTTTAGGTAAGGTAATACCCTTGCAGATACGCAAAAAGGAACGTAAGTAGTCGCTCAACGTTTTCGTTTTGACGACCTACTTTCTAGAGACACCCAGTACCGGAGCACTGCGTCTTGAGAATCCGCCTTGTGTAGGCGTGGAATTACATTTGTCCTACGAGACGTAGAAGAATATCCGCTGTTTAGCGTTAAGAGTGATTATAAGGTGCCATCGAGCAAGCAAATACTAATATTCACTGTCGATGAAGTCCAGTGAATTAAATAAGAAGCTTGGGAAATAATTATTGGCAAGTATAGTGTATTGCACAACATTGCTGTGACATCACATATTACCCACGCGTATGTGGAGGGCAGATGCCTAGTGGAAATATACAGGTAATAGTGTTACAATTATCCTGAATAAGTGTGATTATAATTGTATGAGATATTTAAATTGCCAAAGTGGAAATTTCATCTTTGAAACGTCGTATGATTCACGGATGCTGCGTGATACAAAAGTAGCGTCACTAGCACGTGCGGCATTATAAAATAGTGTTAGCTCACATGCTAATCCACATCTGCAAGATTAAGGCTGTGTCGTATTTTATAATTGAAGCCTATAGTAGTCACGACGGACATTATAATTTTGGAAGTGAGAGGATGAATAATCACGCAATTTATTTCGCTACCCACGTGATTGGACTTTTCTTCACCATGGTTGAAGCAGTCACCATGGGCTAATACCATCCCAGTATGGGGGGGTGACGTTTCTACAGGAACCCGCATGATGGTGGAACTTCCAGAACGATGAACGAGAGGGAAGGAGCCAAAATGCCATTTCCAGGCATATCCACGAAGATGTCGACAGGGACAAATCGAACCCTGGTCTTTGGGGGAGTCCAGATGGGAATCCTGATGAGGAGGATACCGATCCAGAGAGCCAGAGAGGTTTATGTACAATCCTTGTTGTGGAATAGAGAGCTGAGTGAGAGCTCCTCCATTTCGTGAGTTTTTGTCACACCCCTTCTTTGTTCTAGTTTCTGGTGGTATAGTAGTTTTAATGTAGTTTGTGAATCAACCACACTCAGTGTCAGCCATTTTTCTAGGTAGGGATGTAACTAGATTAGTTAGATGTCATTTATTTCAGTTTAGAGTGAGACACCCTTGGGGTCAGACATTTTGGTCAGCCCTGGTGCAGCTTGGTGAACGTCGTGGAACGTCAATGCCTGCTTTTTGCTGAACCTGATCGTAGTCATTTTGAGGCTATTTTGTTCAACCCTACTTGGGGTAATTTTCAAGTCTTTGCTGACTGTAGTTATGGCAATCAGATGCCTTGGTTATTAATTGACTGCATTCTTCGCAGCCATCCTTTGTTACACCCCTGACTGTCGTTAGAACGGTCGTATCATTTAGGTAGTCGACAGTAACTACCAGTTTGTAAATGCATTATATTTCATTTTGAATAAGCTCAGAAGCTATTCTTGGTCATGTTTGAACCTAACAACTAGAAGGAATGTTTCGTTGCCTAGCATCGAACGCGGTTCCCAACGTATCATTAAGCAGATCTAGTGTGTGAATCTGTGCCACATTTATCATATTTTTCTTGTGTCGTGTGAGACACGTTGTTATTTGATGTTCTAGCAACTACTGAGTTGCATTTTTAAAGCAAAGAGCTTCAGATATTGTAAGTTTACTTTCATTTAGACGTCTTTGGTAGAAGGACGGAAGTGTATTACTATACTCAGATTTATAGCGTGCGTTTGATACACGGACTCTGTAGAGATCCGTAACCCATGGTAAAGTTTTTTATGAACCGGCCAAGTGCAGGTTTTGTATTGATTAAATCGCCGGCCTTGAATAAACTGGTTATGTAACCCAGTGACCTAGAGCACGCCTGCTTCATTGTGAGACAAAACTACTATAGACGAGGACAGAGTACAATTTGTATTCGCTTTTCCTTTCATTGCTATTTTGCTTATGGAAATCAGTTTCCACTCTTGTATTTGATCACTTGTTTTATGGATCGGTTTTTGTTAGTTTAACGCTCTGTTGCGTGTATTGTCGTATGACAGGTACAGTTATGTAAGGTTTTCTATAGGATGGTGAAGTCTACCCTGTTAGAGCAGGATGTTATTGTATGCTTTGTCCGGGGATGATCCCGTTGACCAGATGTTATATGGAAGGTAACTGTTGTACAGGCCTATCCCAGAGTTATTGAACGCGAGCTTAGCGCCGCTGGTAACCCGTGTTATTGTGTGTCCGAGTTGTTATACTCGTTGATTATATTCCGACTGTTGAGTCGAGGCTTTTTGGTGGAGAATGATCTCAGTTGGAGACACTCCGTGCCCAGGCTATTGTCAATGTTATTCGCCATAAACCTACGATAAACCTATAAACCGACATTCTAATAATAAAATGCATAATTGTTGTAAAACAAGCCTAACTAACGATTCTTTCTATCTAACTTTGTTCTTTGCATACTGGAACTGTTGACATAGCCGTGCAGTTGAAGATAATTTCCTTGTGAGGAAATGACTAGGACAGTTGACATTTTTGTAGCGACCTGAAGCATGTGCGAACCTAGAGTTCGTAGCTTGTGGAGCTCAGGCCATGCGATGTCAGACGTGGTCTCAACTGCGCATTCGTCACCGTAACTATACACATTAGATGACTATGGTTTACAAAGAGTAAACCAAGGTGTAGGCAGGAATTTTTAATAAAACTACTGTGTCTATTTCGTTATTAATTTATGATGTCAAGTGTATTAAACCCTACATGTTACTTTATTGTGTGCTGTTAGCACATAGTTATTAAGCATAATTAAATTGTTTGTTTTTCATGGCTGTACACTTAGCTTTTGGATGTAATTGTTTTCTTTTACGGACGTCATCGCCGTAAATTTTGTTAATTGATAGGACTTAGCTAGTTGAATTAATGTTAAATTTAAATGTCGAAATGGTACCATCCTAACCTAGATTTGTTTTGCTACCCTGTTAAATGTAAATTCAGATATTAGCTTGATCTTGTAACTTGAACTAGGGACTTGCGTCGTACCATATTCCTAGCGTTGCTGTTGTTGCTTTATCATTGTGAGTTAGATCTTTCGCGAGGGTTTTCAGTAACTTCTCAGGTAGGGGACCTGTTCTTTATCTTTGTTTACTTATTAATTTGCGGACTAGCCGATTATAACCCTCCGAACTAGGCTAGGGGCTTGTGAATTTTAATAAATTTTCACGGTGTTTTACATGAGTCTGGATGTTTATTTTCTCAGTCTAGTTTTAAGGTGAACCTTTCCTTAGGCGGTCTATGACCATCGTCACCATGTACCACGATCCCTGTGGACTACGGACTCTCGTGCCGCTTTAGCCTTTATGGAAGGTCACCTGATCCTCACGGTATTTTTTTTATTTGATTTATGTGTCGTTAGTTGAGTCATCGTGGTTGTTGACATCAACTAAACGGTCACAGTACATCGGACCCAAACACTCGTATAACCACACTGGTTAAGTTTTACCAAAGTTAGTCTTCCACTCCACGGAACATCGGAGCGACACGCACTTGCAACTGTACTCGGCAAGTTCTACACAGATAGTTCCTAACTCCACTGAACATCGGAGCGACTCCTACGCGCACCCATACTCCTCAAGTATTTCACAGATTCTCCTCGTTCGACGGCGCGCTGAACGATATATGCACACGTCGGCCCCCCCACTCTTCAGCCGGCTTCAGCTTGCGTGGTCCTCTACTGATTGGCTGACCCACCACGCGATCTTCCCCTCCTCTGGGTCATTACACTCGGCGGGAGGGTTCCGTTTCAACAATTCGCCTTTCCTGGACGATGCGAGCCCGCTTGCGTAATACTTCCCGACAGGATTAAGCTTGTATTTGAATTCCCAGTGAGACACGTCTCTCAAATACCCTAACTGACAAAACTCCGTAAAATTCCGTAATCAGATAATTTTCTATGATATCGTCGTTCGTAATAATTTGCTTGATAGCGTTTTCTAAGACATAGAAAACCTATCTGTATGCTTATAATTTTTATAAAATGCTCCGAAAATATCTTAATAATAATTATAATAAATTAATAATAATAATAAATTAACATGAAAAATTCTCTTGGCTGAACAATTTGCCGCGTAAATAAATATAGAATGGCTTCCTACTGACTTATGCCAGTTGCATAAAACCCCTCGAAAAACACGTTACAACATGTTGGCATGTAAGCTTTCGACTGAGTCTGCCATTACAACTAGGTCACCAATATGAGCCAGACTGCTTACCTGGTTTCCACCTAATTGAATCCACCCAGTCAGTTTATCCCCTTCAGAAAATTGTTCATACATAAAATTAACAGCATTGGTGAAGGATTACAGCCTTGCCTCACTTCTGTAAAAACCTTAAACCAAGAACTCAACATACCGCCAACTCTCATTGCAGTCTATCAACATAAACTTTTGATTGCCTCTAGCAGCCTTCCCCCGATACCATATTCCCTCAGAATGCTCAATATTTTTCCCCTTCGTACTCGATTGTACGCCATCTCTAGATCTAAAAAACACAAACGTGCCGGTATATTCCTCTCGTAGCATTTCTCAATAACTTGGCGCACACTAAACAAAATGATCCTGACATCCTCGTTCGGGGTCATTATCTATGTGCACCCCGATAAACACGGCAAGCTAAGCCGGCTCTGACTGGCGCATCCGGTGGCGGCGCGCTCCGCTGACTCATATCGTTAGTTCACACGTGTTGTGTCATTCATATGGACGTGTATCTGCATAGCTTAGACGTTAGTGTAACACTTTTAGTGAGCATTGTGATTACTGTGATTGTTGGTCATACCTATATGGAGCGTCTCTACCTTAAAAGACAGTATGGGATTAAATGCACTATTTGTCTCTCACTCGCACTCATATGTCCTGCAATTAGCTTCGTCCTCTTCTGCCCCGGCGATGTTGCCATTTCCCAATAATGCAAAGTGATAAATCTAAGAAAATGTTTGCGTGGTCTTATAGAGAATTTTCCGCTCTTTATGATGATGTAAAATTAAAAGCCATAAATAATTAACACATGGCCCAATTTTCACAATTACGATATTTTAGCGAGAATCTAATTTTATGCACATATAAAACTTATCCCGCCATTGCTATTAAGTTGGCAGTCAAAGTGAAAGGTCGTGTTTTTCCCGAGCTCTCAGGTGTGCTGAAATGGGTTTTTCTCTGGAGCGTTATCGCGCGAGGATCGGACTGTGGTTTGCGAAGGGTAGTCGGGATTTCCAGTGTTTGTGTGTGCGTACGGGCCCTAGTAACTTGTGGTTTATAGCCCTAGTGTTAGCTGCGTTGTTAGTTATTGGTGGAGTGGAAGTGAATCCAGGTCCTGTTACTCCAAATGTGAATCAGGCAAATGATCCAGTGGCAGCTTTAAAGTGTTCGACGTGCAGTAAAACATTGAAGAACGGTGTTCAGTGTGGACTATGTGAGAAATGGTTTAACTTCGGCTGTATTAAGGTCAAGGAGGAGGATGTCGGGAATTGGTTTTGTAAAGTATGTGATACGCCGGACTGTTTGAGGGTGCAAATCAAAGCAAGGGATCAAATAATACAGGAACTTAGAACAAAGCTTCGTGAATCAGAGGAAACGGTGAAGGATATGACTGAACGGCTTTCTACTGGGATCAGTGTGGAAGAGGGCGTGCAGGAGCAAACTGAGGATGACGTTATCATAATGGGTGATTCTATGATACGATGGAGTGTGAATATCTCGAGGAAATCAGGTGCGAAAGTGCGGTGTTATCCGGGGATTAAAATTGACCAGCTTGCCCAACAAGTGGAAGAAGCAAATGTAGAGGACTGTGACAAAGCTAAAGTGTTGTTGCTCCATGTTGGGACGAACGATTTGAAGAAGAGGGCTACAGCTGATTACATCATGGGGGAGCTCTACGAACTAGGCAGAAAAGCTAAAAGCAAGTTTAGAATGCAAGAATTATAATGAGTGGCATTATTAGGCGGGGAGATGTTCCGTTAAGGCGAGTTAAGACTGTAAATGACCGCATGGACTGGGCTTGTGCACAAATGGGATTAGTGTACGTAGCTGCTGACTGCTGGATTGGTGGCCCTGACTTCGCCCGGGACGGGCTGCATTTAAATCGACGTGGCGCTTTCAACCTAGGGAGCCTAAATGACAGGGTCATCGGTTCGTGCCGGCCATTGTGAGGGGGAGCAGGTCCAGTGGTTGCCAGCCGACGGGAACAGAAGGAGCTACTTCGGGATATTTGCTGCGGAGGTAAGACTCTAAGATTACTGCAGATTAATTGTCAGAGTTTAGGAAATAAATTAATTGAATTTTGGAATCTTGTAGAGACGTATTCTCCGGACATTGTCATTGCTACTGAATCTTGGTTATATGAGGATATAAATAGTAATGAAATAATTCAAGGGACCTACGAAATGTACAGAAGGGATCGGGGGAAGCGAGGTGGTGGGCTATTTATTTGTGTGCGCAAAAATATAGCTAGTTTCTTAAAGTGGATTGATACGGATCATGAAATGTTATGTGTACAAATTTGGGATAAAGGGAATAAATTCCCTCTTCATGTGATAGGGGCGTATAGAGCACCGAAAGATTACTTTTCACTTCTCGACACACTGTATGATAAAACTTGTACGGGTAATGCTATGAAAAAGAGCATAATAATTGCTGGAGATTTAAACCTCCCCAAAGTAGACTGGTCTGGTGAGTCAACTAGCTGTGGTCAAGCTCAGAGCGCTGCAAACAAATTCTTAAGGGAGGGGGGATTTTCCCAAGTAGTTGACTTCCCAACTAGAGGCAATAATACCTTAGATGTTTATCTCGTAAGGCCTGTAGAGCTGTATATTAACTGTCTGAAAGTACCAGGAATTAGTGACCATTCTGGGGTTGAATTAAATATTAGATACGGTGACATTAAAAAAAATAGACTCTGATGTAGCAAATAAGATCATATTCCAGTATCGCAGGGCGGATCAGGGCAAATTTCAGGGGTATTTGAATGAGCTATTTGTAGGATAGGCATCGGAAGGAAATCACATTAATATCCTGTGGACTAACTTTTTGAAAATTTTAAATAGCGCTATTGATAAATTTGTTCCATTTAAATTATTGAATCAAAACCCAGATCCTGAGTATTACACA
Organism: Meconema thalassinum; assembly: GCA_946902985.2. NCBI lineage: Eukaryota > Metazoa > Arthropoda > Insecta > Orthoptera > Tettigoniidae > Meconema > Meconema thalassinum. The sequence goes on along the minus strand of OX336389.2, from coordinate 1,060,217,410 downwards.
CGGGAAATCAGGAGTCTTAAACAGAAAATTAGGAAATTATACAGTAGAAGACATGATAGTGACAAGTATATGTTGAAATTTAATTCCTTATCAAGAGAGCTCGTCTTAAAAAAGAGGGCGGCTCATGACAATTATATGCAAGGTTTACTTGGTTCGGGAGGCCATGGGTGGGAAAAAATTACAGTTATGTTCGGAGAAGAAAGGGAAATTCAAATAATTTGTCGATGATAATGTCTGGTGACGGTAAATTAATTACTGAGAAACAGGCCATTGCTAATGAATTAAATGTCTTTTGTGGTAGTGTGTTCAATAAATCCAATAGCAGTGTGTTGGACCTTAACGGTGAATCAGGGGCTCCACTTCTCCAAATAAACCAGTCAGCAATTGTAAAGCTAATACAAAAATTACTTTACAATATATCGAAGGGTCCTGATAATATTGTTAGTGAAGTACTTAAACTAGGAGGTAGGGCCGTGTCACGATACTTAGAGGTGATGTTTAATGTGTCCATAAACAATGCGCAAATCCCGGATGACTGGAAAAGAGCTATGGTAGTCCCAATATTTAAGGGAGGGAGCAGACTTGAATTGGGCAACTACAGGCCGGTTAGTCTTACGTCCATCGTTTGTTAAACAGATGGAGCATCTCATTTGAGACTACTTGAGGGAACAGTGGGAAACATTATCATGGTTTAATGATAGGCAACATGGATTTCGGAAAGGTTACTCATGCGAGAGTCAGATGCTATCACTTTTTCAAGATATTGGCGAATCGTTAGACGATGGAGTTTCAGTCGACGCCGTAGTTATAGATTTTGCGAAGGCATTTGATGTCGTGTCGCATGACATGCTACTCCATAAATTAGCTTCGACGAAGATTGATAGAAGATTAATGTCGAATACATAGAATACGATGTGGTGGACTGTATAAAGAAATTTATTTTACATTGTATATACATGATTCTTGAGAGCTATGCCTCTGCTGTGAAGGCCATTCGTCTTTATTATCTGAAAACCAAGATGGTCCCGATAACCAAAATGATGAATTTAACAACTTCTCCGCGGTAACTCCTCTCGAGATCATATCTGCTGGGTTATGATGAGTAGAGACGTGCTGCCAACAATCAATATTTGTCAACTGTTGAATCTGCGACACTCGATTAGCGACGTATGTTTTCCACTGGTGTGGATGGCCCGAAATCCATGCTAATGCTATTGTGGAGTCAGTCCAACAAAAACACTTGTCTTTAGTTACGTTTATGGATCTCATGACTCTTTCGACCAACTGAGCAAGTAATACAGCACTGCATAGTTCTAATCTTGGTAAAGTTACTGAGCCTAATGACGCAACGCGAGACTTAGAACACAATAAGTGAACTGTTATTTTACCATCTCCTGTCTGAGATCTTACATAAACACATGCGCCGTAAGCAATCTGAGACGCGTCACAAAATCCATGAATTTCATACTCCACAAATTCTACTGCCTAACATGACGAGGCACTTTGAATTCCTTCAATTTAGCTATGTCCTGCATATAGCGAATCCATTTAATTTGAAGTTCTATTGTGAGAACGTCGTCCCAATTTAAGTTCATTTGCCACAGTTGCTGGACGAAAATCTTACCCTTAATCAATACTGGGGTCAGAAGCCCTAAGGGGTCAAATATTTTAGCCAGGTCTAATAGAATTTTTTTTGTTTATCTGTGTCGAACTAAAATCACTTCTCAACTCAAACTGAAAAGTGTATGTGATGGGTTTCCAAGATAGCCCCAACAACTTCAAGTCTTCACCTTCATCTACCTTAATAATGTACTTGGGATCTGTTTCGTGGTTAGAAATGCTCGATAGCACATTGGGCTCATTCGAACACCATTTTCTTAAGGTAAAACCCGCACTGGATAAAATATCTGAAACACACTTGTGAGTGGTCCTTAAGCCGTCAGTTAATTCACAACTTGTCATTAAATCGTCAACATAAAAATCCCGCCGTATTACATTCGAAGCTTCAGGAAATTCCTCCTTACAAGGGGAGGATACAATGCATGGGTCACCTATTCCAACCATGACTAGGCGTATACCTGGTGCAAGTAGTAAGGAGCGCTTCTCAGCCGATTCCGAGAAATTAATTATTAATTATTCGTAATTGCTGTAGCGCGTTCATGTGCGCTGTACGTTAACAAAGCCAAGAAGCTCATGGTGCAGCGGTAAGAGCCCTGCTTCGTAAGCGTGGGATCTCTGGTTCGAATCCCACCGGTGAGCCTCTTTTATTTTATTTTTTACTTTTGTAAACATAGGCAATTCGTACAACTGTAGGTGTCGTGAATAATGTTCATTTTGCAGTCAATTGTAATAACGTGTTCTGTGAGCGGGAAAATGGATTCTGAAATCATCGTATGGGGTTGAACGTTTGTGACATTGCATAATGTACATTGCAAATACATTGGTATTATAAATGGTCAGGTTTACTCTATTATATGTATACGTTTATACACTGAAGGCCCAGTCTGTTCCGTTCATTGCACGTCAGTGAACCATCAGACCACTCCGTACCCCGCAAATAGTGTCTCATGCTATGGGTATTGGTTGTGTTACCGTTTTTACTATTCATGACATTCATCAACACACAAATATTTCTATTTTTTTACACACTCATAATACATAACAATTCCAAGACTTTTTTTTCTTCACTGCCTAATTGATATTTGTACTCTTGCGCTGCCTTTTTGTTACTCTGTTCTCGCACTGCCTTCTCGATACTCTGTTGCTACAGTTGGAATGTGTTCGGAACTGGCGAGGTCGCCTGCACACAAACTAACGATAACGGAGGGCAGGAGGATAAACGGTTCACCCAGGAAACGTTGAATGCCGCATTCGTTCCTTGGCTCTTGAGGTAGCAACATCATAAGAGTGGGAATAATTGTGCGATGTCTGATATTACACGTTATAGTGATGTGCGGGTGCCTACGAAGGCCGATGGAAGTGGACCGCATTCAAATTCCGCGACGAGGATGTAATCTCCTGTAAGATTTATTCCCACTCCCCTTTCCCGCTCACATAACACGTTATTACAATTGACTGCAAAATGAACATTATTCACGACACATACTGTTGTACGAATTGCCTATGTTTACAAAAAAAATCTCGGAATCGGCTGAGAAGCGCACCTTACTACTTGCACCTGGTATACATCTAGTCATGCCCTACACGTGTACTAAAGATGGTTCGAATCGGTGACCCATACATCGTATCCTCCCCTTGTTAGTGTCATTCGCCAATTGAGAGAGGCATCTTGTGGCCAGGAAGGGAGCACATGACGTGCCATATGTCACTGTTTTGAGACGATAATGTTTAAGCTCGTCCTTAGGGGACTCCCTCCACACGATACGCTGAAAGTCAGTATGTGCAGGTTCTATGAGGACCTGCCGATACATTTTTTCTATGTCAGCGGTCAACAATACATAGCGATGCATGCGAAATCGAGCCAATATTGAAAATAAATCATCTTGAACGATCGGTCCTACTAATAACAAATCATTGAGGGATAATACAGAACCGCCCTTCGAGCTTTCATCAAATACCACGCGAGTGCGCGTTGTCAATGAATTACCCTTAAATACACAATGATGCGGAAGGTAGTACTGTAGTGGTTTGTTTATCTCACTACTGGGAATTTCCTCCATATGATCCAGGTCAATGTACTCTCTCATAAACTGTACGTATTCCGACTTGACTTGGGGCTGCCTTTCAAAACGCTTCTCTAGGCTGTGAAACCGTCTGATTGACTCATTAACATTGCTACCTAGCTGACTCGGGTCCTCTTTAAGGAGTAGTGGGACTATGAACCTACCCTGTGGATTCCTTATGTGACCGTCAGTAAATAGCCTCTCACTAATCTCTTGCTCGGAATGTCCTTGGCCAAGCAGTGCTTTCCCTGGCTCATTGAATATCTTACCTGACACAAAGAGGCAGGAAGAACTGTTATCTGCGTGCCTTTCAGACAAACCAACACTACCTGCTGCTACCCAGCCAAGAGTCGTGTTGCGAAACAACGGTAGTTTGTTTGAGAAACTGTCGAGCTGAAATTGTTCTGCGCCGATAAGATCGTAAAAGAATTCTGCTCCAATGAGAATGTCTATGGATGATGACACATTAAATTGAGGATCCGCAAGGTTTTCTAATATAAACTCAGAAATACTCCAATCTGTGATGTTGATATTTTTAGTGGGTAAGCACTGACCAGTAATTGAAGGTATTACGTGAAATGTCATGATTCGTTCAAAGGAACCGAACCGCGAAGAAATCTTTGTTCTTACCACCGACCCCACCTTGATGGTAGTGTCATGCAACCCATGTATCGGAATATTAGTCTTTGTCTTTAACAATCGTAATTGATGAGCTAATTCCCTAGTTATAAAATTGAGTTGCGAGCCGCTGTCTAACACAACCCGAGCATGACGGGGTTTTCCCTCTGAATTGTTGACATTCACTACTGCTGTCGACAACAATACATGAGAGGAAACATCATTGTTGTGATTGTGCAATGAAACAGCATTACTACTATCTTGCTCATTAAGGGGGGACAATGAAGTATTATTGGAAAAAATACTCTTGTTTGAAGTCTGACTATTAATGTGGTTCGGTGACCCTTGGTCCCTGTGAAGCAAGGTGTTGTGTTTATCCTTGCACTGCTTACAACAAGTGATTTCCAGACAGGCAATTAACACAGAGCTTATGCTTCTTGATCTCCCGCCATCTGTCATAAACACCCATAGAAGTGAATGTTCTGCATCTAAATATGGGATGTTCTTCCGTGCAATGCGGGCATTTCTGATTTTTCTGTGAAAGGAAACAATTTTTCCTTGGGTTCGTGAATGGCCTCGGTTTGAAACCAGACGCATTCGGTTTAGATGAAACGCCTACCTGCTTCAGCTGTTTTGGGCGATCACAGTTCTTAGTCTCGATCGATTCCAATGCATTACATGTTTCGAGTAGAAATTTGTCCAGTGTCTGATACGATGGTAGATCAAAAGTTGGTAGCGAGGTCTCCCATTTTTTTTTTAACGTTTCAGCGTCAAATCTGCTCGTTATTAAATGTATCAAAATGGCATCTAATTGTTCTTCACAAGACAGACCAAGCGCTGATAGCGACTGTATGTGCCTTCTGAAGCCGTCATACAAGTCTCTTAATGCCTTGGAAGATTCTACTTCTATTTTGTTTATCTGAAGGACCGAATTAATGTGGGAGGAAACAATTGCTCGCCGGTTATTGAACCTTTCATTTAACAGGTTCCACGCTATGTCGTAATTGGCAGCAGATATTTCTAAGGACTGTAAAACGTCTGCCGCCCTACCCGATAGCAGTGATTTTAGGTAATGAAATTTCTGTATTTTTGACAAATTTGCATCTTCATGAATGAGATTCTTAAAGGTATCGGCAAAATTGGGCCATTCTAAATAATCACCTGCGAATGTAGGTAAACTTATTTGTGGCAGTTTAACTGAACGTGTCTGCGAACTGGAAGTTGATTCACCAATAGAATCACTTAGCAAAGTTACTGACTTGGAAATTGCACCATTTATGGATCTTATAAGACCAGATGTTTTGAAGTATTGCTCCTCAAAGTCGGAGCGATAAGATTCTTGTTCTGCTTGAAATGATTCATCCTCTTTCAAATCCTCTATTTGTGATTGAACTGTTTCATATTCTTCCCAGATTTTTGATAAGTGAGCCCGTCGATCTTCCAACTGATCTACGTCCTTAGATTGAGAATCTAATTTCTCTACGAAGCCTTGTATGCGAGATAAGCTAGCCTTTAACCTACCCCTTTTGCTACACAGTGATTTTATCTTTTGTTCCATTTTTCACTAGCAATTCCCAATAAACTGCTGAATGATATAAAATCACAATAGACCAAATGCATATACGTAAAAGAATGACAAAACGAAAAGACAAATACCTGTCATAGTTACATAATACAAATATGAACTCCTGGTTTTGTTTCAATGAGTTGCGGGAAAACTGCGTACAAATAACATACAGTTTTACGGGCGAAATCATGTGTGATCACTAGCAATACCAATACAGTGCAAGTACAAACGAACAGTTTTGAATGGAGAAACAAAGGAATGCATATGAGTCACAAGGAATAATTAAGGATGATCGGTGACTTACCAAGACGATGCATTCTGTTGTCCAGTAGTCGCCATGCTGTCTTTGGATCACACGAGTTCAATTTTCACTGTTTTCCTTGCCATATAATCCGGCCCGGAGGACCAAAACTTATGTCCAATACATAGAATACGATGTGGTGGACAGTATAAAGAAATTTATTTTACATTGTATGTACATGATTAAACACCGAACAACAGTAGCGGCTGGTGAAGAAAAATTGTGGGTGTGCACTCTTAAAAAAAAAAAAAAAAATTGATGCATATCTAAGCATACAAAATAACTGTCTCCTCACGATGTTACTCTATTTTGTATGCTTAGATATGCATCTAGTGGCACTTGGAGTTGGATTTTCGACGCCTCGATATTTTGCTGTTCTATGTTCCCTCCTGAATGCGCAATGAAGCTGTTGTCTGATTTGTTACTTTCCTAGTACTTGTAATTCCAATTCTGCATTCATGTAGGCTTTTGATTGTTCACATTTGTCGATTTAGTTAGATTTCATTAGAAAGCTACCTATTGCAAAGGGTACCATTTCGACATCCGGAAAAAAATTGACATATCTTCGCGTTTCACATCCCACAGATCCCAAAACCACCGTCAGTACTAAAGTTAATATTATAATGTATATGTACAGGCCTACATAAAATATAACCATTCAAAATCTCGGTCGAGTTCGCTAACGGGCAAAATCGGACCAAAGGGTTGGAAATGGGGGGGTGAGTGAAATATTGCTATAACTTTCATAGTATTTTAAAAACAGAATCCATTCAAAGTTCGTACTATTTTTGGAATAAGGGCCAAGTGCTTATCTTCGTAAGTTTGACCAAAGGGATGGGGAAAATGGAGTTTTTAGAGAAAAGAAAACATACCTCCCTTAATAGGCACAATATCAAAACAGTTTAAAATGGCCAATACCCCTTTAAATGTAACAACATTTTTTGCCTGAATGAATATTTGATATGACCCACCCTTGCACCAAGGGATGAGCAAAATGTTTCAGGTATTATAAGAAGATGCTGTATGCTAAACATGTGTAACTTTCGTAGGTATGCTGTACAACAATTGGCAAATTTAGTGAATTCCAAGCATTTTTCTTTGCCCGGTGAAATCTACCTCCGCTTCCAGCGTGCAGAGAGGGATTTTCTTTTTTTGTGCACGTAGCACGACTTTAAGCACGGAAAACAATACATCCAGTTGGTTAGTTCACAGCCACAAGCCCACTCATACTAACTTGCTGTAACTTCATCATGGAATAAGCGATTCCTAACCTTCGCTTTGCACAGGGATGTTTGAATTAAATTCAGGTTTGGAATAGGTCTTCCCATTTCTTATTATATGGCCACCTTTTCTTGCAGAGTAAGTAAGTTGAGACGATGTAATAGTTTTTAAATCCTGAACAGTAGCGATAATAATCCCGAATCCCACCTCGGCCGTCCTGAAAATGATTTTCGTGGTTTTCCATTTTTATCACTAGGCAAATACCGGGACGGTTCCTTTCAGGCCAACGGTCAAAATCTCTTCTTTGACCCTGAATTAGACCCATGTTTGGGGTCACCTGTCACCATCCCCAGTTGCATTTGCTGAAAAGTGTGTTTGCCTCCCAGACACCATCCTTCCGACGGTAGAGGAATGATCCTAGCTATGTCAGTGGGTGAAGCCAAGCTGGGAGGATAAGCTATCAAATACGTAATAATGCACACGCACTCAAATATTCCACACTTTAGAAACACACTTGTGACAAATACTTGCCACGTCCAAGATCAACAAGATAATAGGCTGCGTTAATCCTCCAAATTACTGGACCTTAAAAATCTGTAAATTATAAAGAAATGTAATGAAACTGAATTCACTGTTACAACTATAGACTATATAATATCATACAGTTGGCTGCATGATTGTGGTTTTTAAATGCACATTGAAAATCAAATGGCAGTGGCGCTATTATACAAGCTGCGTAAAGACACAACCTTTCAAACCGTTTCAATCTGCGCATGAAACTCTACTTGGTACAACCATTCACCAACAGATAGTGCGGTAGCTCCTGCACGCTAGCGGTCATCGCTTCTTCGTCTGTCAATCAGATGCGACAGGAGATGAAAAAAAAACGGAGCATGCGTAGTACAATTCGCCAGGCAAGGATTTGGCTCCGATTCTGTTATAGTAAACACACATCCCCGCTCCCCTCTTGCCTTCCCCTCTCCCAAGGATCAAGCCTAACGCTGGCTACAATTCTGCAGGTGGCGAACGGCGATATTTGATGATACCCGAGTCAGCACACAAGCAACGTACAGTGAGGCGCAACGAACGCGGTACATTTAAATGTAAAAAAAGCGGTATTCTGGACATTTGTTGACGCTTTATACTACCATAAAATCTTATATTAATTTTTATATTCGTAAAATTCAAATGTGAACGGCAATTTTTCAAGAATGGGTGTGCACTGGCTCCAGGGCGAATACCCAGAAACCGCCACTGCCGAACAAGTACAGTAGATATTACATGCGTGCGATGGATGACACCGTGTCTGGTAGCCACTGCTACCTGCTTGCTAGTTAGTCCTGCTTGACGCAGGTAAGGAAATGACCCTTTCTCTTAATGGGTCAACAACCCTCCAGCAGGGGGACCAACTGTCATTAGAGTATGTACAGTGCCAGAGTTGCCAACAAGTAATTTTATGGATCCAAGAATTTTTGACGGTTCATTCCCAGAAAGTGAAAGTTGAAGGCCGATTCTCGGATGAAATTACCGTAACGTCGGGTATCCCTTAGGGCAGCGTAATCGGAACTTGGTTATTTTTGGCGTTTATACACTAAATGACGTACCAAATGGGATTCGAGTGACTGTCGATTGTTTGCGGATGATTGTGTAATATATCGAAAGATACATGACTCACAAGACAATGCAGTACTTCAAATGACCTGAACCTGGTCCATAAGTGGGCGATTGAAAATAAAATGAAAATAAACACAAGGAAATGTAGTCTAATAAAAATAGAGAAAGTACGAAGGCAAGATTTTCAATATAACATTGGCTCGGAAATACTTGTAGAAGAAGATTCTTGCAAATATTTGGGCGTTCACGTAAGAAATGATATGAATTGGAGTTGTCATATAGGATGTGTAGTTTCTAATGCTTACAAATCCCTGCACTTTGTAATGAGGGTATTAAAAGGAAGTAGTACCTCTGCTAAAGAATTAGGATATTTGTCACCTATTCTGGAATTCGCCTCGGCGGTTTGGGATCCATATTAAGTAGGGCTCATAAATGAGTTGGAAATGGTACAAAGAAAGGCCGCTAGATTTGTGCTCAGTGACTTTAATCCCAGGAGCAGTGTGAGCCGTATGTTAAAGAAACTTGGGTGGGAATCACTTGAGGCTAGGAGGATGAAATCTAGACGCTGCGCTATGTACAACACGTATACAAATCAACCAGCATGGGGTGAGCTTAGCAAACGTATGGAAAAGCCTACTTACATGGGTAGGAGCGATCATCCTTTCAAAGTTAAGGGCCGACTACAGCGAACAAATTATGGTAAATATTCCTTCGTAAACCGTGCCATTGATAATTGGAACTCTCTACCTGCCGCAGTCTTAGAGCCTTTTCCCAAACATATAGGTGTGTTTAAGAAAAGACTGACTATTTGTGTAAATACTCCAGTTTAATTGTTAGTGAATCGTTATGTACAATTATTTATTTGTTATGTATATCTAATTTGCCACCGGGGGACACACCCCCAATTGCAAATAAACGAATGAATGAATGAATGAATGAATGAATGAATGATCACAACAGATTAAGAATTTATTTTTATATTGTCTGATGTTGGTAGAAGATATCCTATTTCTCAGGGCAGTAATTTGTTAAATATTAAGCATGTTATAATTTTTTTTCTTAAACGTTACTTAAAAATTATAGGATAGGAATGTTAGGTAGCGATAAACCTTTTTTGCTGTTGACTTAACGTCGGTGACTAAGCGAGAAGAAATGTTCATTAATGTTTGACATAGTTTTTAAAACAAACCAGAGCTCGGTATTAGATAGTATTCATAAGTTATCGCACTTAGCGTAATGCACCCGCTCAGCACTAATTGACGCAAGCGATAGTTTGTTTATTCACGACTGCATTTGATGAGTGTAGGAAAAGATTCTGTGCTACCCCAGAGCTCAGTGTTATTAAATGTGTTGTGGTGTGAAGTTAAACTATGAAGTGAAGTGGCCTTTGTGTGTTTTTTTTTATAAATTGTGCTAATTATTATTAAGTTATTATTATATTTATTATTGTAATATTCACTATGAATACAGCAACTAGAAAGCGACGTAGTATTGGCAAATTGCACAGTAGGGAACGGATTAAAGTACTGAATATATTTAATTATTTCTTAAAGAACATGAACGTTACCGAGGCAGTTGAAAAGACAGCAGAAGCTACCGGGTGTACCAAACGTTTTGTATATAGAATAAGAATGGAAAAAAAGAAAGGTCCTCTGAGAACGCCAACAAAAACAAAACCTAATAGAGCGAGTAAACAAAAAAATGCTAGGTTAATAAAGTATGATGGAATAGTACAAAGCGGAGTCCGTCGCATCGTTCATTCACTGTTCTTTCAAAACATACCACCAACAATAAATATAGTTTTGAGCAGGGTAAACAGTGATGATACACTGCCAAATTTTTCGAGGTCCACTTTAGATAGATTTCTTCATGACATGGGGTTTGAATATGTAAGAAGAGCCAACAAATGTGCCCTGATTGAAAGGGATGATATACTCAGGTGGCGTCATAAGTATGTTAAGGACTTGAAACGATTTAGGAATGAAGGCAAATCTATTGTTTTTACTGACGAGTCTTGGGTGAACATGGGCCACACCATGACAAAAGAATAGAGAGATACTAAATTTAAAAGTGCTCGTCAGGCAGCAATTGAGGGTGTTAGCACAGGTCTAGGCCTCCTATGGCTCGTGGATCAGGGCTTGCCTTGGTTCATGCCGAGAATGAACAAGGGTTCGTTAATGGTGCCGAGTTAACTTTTCTGTGCCATAAGAACACGGCAGACGCCCACGATGAAATGACAGGTGAACTGTATGAAAAGTGGTTTGCCGAGCAATTGTTGCCCAATGTTCCCGAAGGATCTGTCCTAGTAATAGACAATGCAGGCTATCACAGTCGGAAAAGCGAACTTTTACCTACAACGTCATGGAGAAAAGACCGGATTGTAGACTGGCTCACTCAAAAGGGGATCCCTTTTCGAAATGATATGCTAAAGCGGGAGCTTCTTTTTAGTGTGAATCAAAACAGAGAGAGATATAAATACATCATTGACGAGATGGCCAAATCAGCAGGAAAATATGTTCTTCGCTTGCCACCATACCACTGTGAACTTAATCCCATCGAAATGGTATGGGCGCAAGTGAAGAACTATATAAAATTGAACGTCTCATTCAAAAAACAAGAGATGAAGACTTTAATTTCGGCTGCATACCACCACGTGACCACACAAAATTGGGCAAACTACGTGAACCACACCAAAAGAATCGAAAGTGAACTGTGGAAAGCAGATAAGATTCAAGATGACGAGAAGCAATTTTTGATACGCTTGTCATCTTCATCATCATCATCTTCGTCTTCTTCCACTTTCGATGGATCGCCTACTGGTTCCGATTCGGCTGAAACTGGACCATCCAGGGACACGGAGGAATTTATGGAAGGGTTAACACCACTACCAGAGAATAGTGGGCAGGCCTGAAGGTATGTGATGTTTTTTTTTATAATTTTCAATTTTCTGTTATTACTATAGGCTATTATATTATATTCGTGGAAAATGTCATATTATAATTTATTACAACCTACTGTATGATATTCATGAATAATTGAAAATTATTAATTATAATTTGTGCATTAAAATTGCGCTCTGAGGTTTGGTATATCATATCTAAATTTTGTACCGTCATTCGCTGCAAGGCATGAGGTACAGTTATATACAACAAAAATATATTTCGGAAATGTCGAGAGTTTTGCGTAAAACCACGCCTGTATACGAGTTATGTTAACATCATGTGCCTGGCCTTGCAGAACTTTGTATATGCAGCAGATCTGGCATCAGCGCGCCCCATTTAACGCGTACTGTCTTTTAAGGTAGAGGCGCACTATAGACACCAATTCACAATGCGCGGACGTGTGTATATCCATAAATCGTATATGAAAAGCAGAAAATCTTGTTCTGAAACGAGACGAAAATTTCGAATCAAGTTTCCAGGAAGACTTGTGCCTAATGCCAGTACAATTAGGAGGCTCGCTAAATGATTCAAGGAAACAGGCTCCGTAAATAATAAAAAAGTTGACAGACATTCTATCAACAGAAGATGTCAGGTGTGTGTTACAAGAGAGGGAGAACATTTTAAGAATCGCGTATGAGCACTGTAAGTACACATTATTGAACATGTTTGGTAAAAGTGTGAAAGTGCGCGCCTACTATCGGCTGAACCGGGTTCGCGCGCCCGCGATCTGCGCCAGTCACTGCCGGCTTAGCTTGCCGTGTTTTTCGGGGCGCACATAGATTATGACCCTGTATTCCAACCAGAGGTGAAAGACAATTGTTCCCTTCTAGATTAGACCCCACGAACCAGATCAGTAACTAGGATGGTGGGGTTTAAGGGATATATCCTTGAAAAGTCTAGTTTGTCCTCTCCCTTTGGGTGGCTCTTGAGATAGTACTCCACTAGTCCATACTCATATCCCCTCTTCCGAAATTATTTTCTGGGTACGCCCCTGCTGCGCGTATTCTTGATTACAATGTACTTTCCACGTTAGCTGCCATCCCACAACCGTAGCCAGACTATGAATGAACTCATTACTTACTGTTCGTCATAGATATTTTTCATGATGGGGAGTTTTATTTGCTCCTGCCTCTGTTTCATACTCTCGGGAGTGTGGGAAGCGCGATCAAAGTACGAAAGAGGCGGGGAAAGGTGCTGGCTTGCTACTCCAGTCGCTATGGTTACGTTGTGACGTTACATGGAGTACAGTGCGCGCGCACTAGTGAAGATGGCCAATGACAGAGCGGGCGGTATTTATGCCGCAGTCAGTAGCCGAGTCGCAGCTGCTCGCTTAGCAGTTGTTTAGTCAAATGCGAGCTCACGGTGCGAATGGTCATGCCAGAGCTCTCTAAATAGCCGTGACTTATTTACGTCAGTTTGTGAATAGATGCTTCTGGAAAACTTAAAAAAAAAAAAAAAAAATTGCGTAATATTTACGAGTTGTTCTTAACCGTTTTTTACTCCCATACTTTTTTTCATTTTTATCATTCTAAAAACATCATTGTTTTGACATTGGTGGTGAACCATAATTATAGCCTCAGTGCGCATGATATTGTTACTTACTAAGCTAATGTCTGTAGTATGGATGTCCTGAAACCTGACAATCATTTACTTGTTCATAAGAGTAGAAATCGTGATTGGTATATGCTTGAATGCAAAAATAGTGGACAATTTAATGAAAGTGATTCGTATATGCTCCGCTCTGGTCAAGATCATGAGCCGAAAGCTACAAACACTCCGTTACGATTCGAGAATAATGTTGGCCTCTCAAACATTGTTGTAAGTAGACTTGAATCAGTGACTAGGAAAGGGAAGGGTAAACTGTGCAGCTACTGTAAGCGTCGTCATGAACTAGAGGAAATGTTGGGTGTTAGAAAGTTGTCATCCCAGGGTAAGACTGAAATCACCCCGAATTTGGGAGATCTTGGTCTGACATCAATTCCTTCCTTGTTCCAATACTCTCTTGAGAAGGATTTTGATGTGCGTGGACCTGATCGTGGTGACAGTGTTGAAGGTAAATGCGATGCCCATTCAGAACCGTCTTTTGGTGGCAGTTCTTCAAGTTCGATAGAAGGCCAAATGATGACCAGTAATCAGGGAAAGTGTTGGTCCAGTGACAGCCGAGATGATGTATCGTGGATGCTGACTGTTTTGCTTTGGGTCTTGAACTTTGTGGCCCTCGTGCGAGGGGTTGGAGGGCGGCGTGGCAGCCTCTGGTGTGTGGTGGTCTTGTGCCTCGTGACCAACGTCTCAGCGCAACTACGAGTGGACTCGGACGTCAATCGCAGCAAAAACAATGGAGGTTAGTAAAATGTGACTTCAATCATCTTGATTTTGGACTGCTAGACACAGTAGACACTGACTTCCTTGTTGAGTGTATATGTCTGAATATCCAATGATAAATTAAAATAAGCTATTGTACAATTGTAAAATCGGCATTGGCCAATTTTTAGATTCTTTGACGCTTTTCCAGAGGAAGAAGAGCGCTTTAAATACGCCGGATATATTTACGGATTGTTTGCTAAGATGGTAGTTCCTAAAAAATTGGCTGTCCAACGAGCATCAATATATGGTATTCATGAGCAACTAGCGTACACATTGGCTAAGGGTAGACCAGTCAAGCTGCGTTTGGAAGCTTTGGAGTGCTTCTTTGATCTATCGCGGAAGGTCAGGGGTTGGAGTCACGAGGGGGGAGAAGAGGCAGTGACGTACCGACAGGGGGATTTAGGGTTAGGGTTTAACCCCCCCAAAGACATTTGTTTATCTGAATCTTTATATTGTCTCACCTATCACATATTAAATGTTTTACACTAATCACCGCCAGTGAAGTTTCTTTATTCAGAAGGAGCCCACTACGTTTGCCGTGTACATTTATTTAGTTAATTGTAAGGACTGGATGCAGATCAAGTCATCAGGATAGGCAGATTTTGAGAGACAGTAGTAATGACAGTAAGAACAGGGAGAGCAACACTTTATTTTTCTCACTCATAACATCTATTACGCCACTGTATTACGGTATATAAGCAGTCACGTATGGACATGTTGATACCAATGCATCTTTTCAGTTTATTTAGTTACTGTTTTCTATTTATTTTGCATATTTTCAATAGTAGACTATTTGCAATTTGGTTATTGTGCTGGAGAATATAATTAAAATAGTTATCATGCAATAATTATTGATTTTTATAGACAATAATCGAAATATTGCAAGACTGCACCTAACCGTTAAAGATCTCCGCATTGTTGCCAGCTCAGTGTATACATCCAAAGATCTACGGATTGATATTACAGTATAATTTTAACAAATAAATATATTTCCGTTGACTTTTCAAGAAATGCAAGATTTTTCCTGAACTATTGAGATGATTTAGAAGATTTTGGTACAAACCACACCTTCTAACTCCGAGTGGTTTAGGAGCTAGAGTTTTGTGAAACAAACACCTTAGCGTATTATATAATAAGAAAGATTGTGTTGGCTATACTTGTGTGTATTTGTCTATTGGGGCTGAGAGATTTGGTAGGCACCCGTGACCTAATTTGTTTTGTTACCATTCCGTCATTCGCTTGCAATAGAAGTGGGAAATCACAGAAAACCACTCCTCAACTCACCTCTTCTCTCAGTTCTTCCTCACGAGAATGAGTGAAACCTGTACCAGCCCTCAGACCAAAATATTACATTTCCTGGTAGAGCCTTGAATCTCACGCTCCGTTGTAAAAGCTCCTTCATTATGCATGCAGATTAAAATTAATCGTCATTGTGTTTACGTTTAATTTAAAATTCCAGAATTGTATTGTTATTTTCGTTGCAGCTATTTTCTAAACTCATGACTGAAATAACTTAATCCGTCTTCTCAACTGTAAAAGTTAATTAGGAAAAGTGGTGAGATTTTTGGTATATATATACATGAACTGCGGTGGAGTACAGGGTGAGGCCTAAACTTATGAACTAGAAGAACCAAGGTTCAGGGCGAGGTAGTGACTGATTTTAAAAATGGTATGCATTCAATTTTATATTGTGTCTGCTACCGCTTCCTTTATTCTCCCCCGCCAATCGTCTCTTGAAAAGTGAGAAGTGAACCTTTATTTCTCTTCCCTCCTGAACATCATTAGCCTGCATCTGGTATCGAATAGAATATTTATGACCCATCTATTGGCTGAATATTTGTTGATATAACCATATGTAAGAACAGTGCCTTAAAATTCACATTTTGGATTCATAAATTTGACTTGTGAAATGCATAACTGCAGGTAACACTCCGTCTTAAAATGCACTGTTATGGATTCGTTTATGAAATACTTCTGAAATTTTCCAGGTCCCAATGCAGGTCAATGCATGTGTCGGTGAAACTTGTTTCAAATTAATTGAAATTTGTAATTAATGCTGGGCACAGGTGGAGACAATTTACAACTTGCTGAGTGCCCGACGCGTTTAATATCCCTTAGGTTAGAATTTCATGTTGTTTAATTTCAACACACGCACTGTATTGTTGATATTTAGGTATTCCATAGATCTGTATTAATTCAGGGAAAACAATCAATATATTTAATGTTACATAATCGTACCAGTTGAGAAAATGGCTTTTTGTGTGTCTGTGTCTCTCACCACTTATAAGTTTTGAACGCCTGCACAGAATTCCACGACTTACTGGTCTAAACGTGCAATTCATTTTCGAAATATGAGGTGAAAGGATTACAGATGCCTACAACCCACACACTGAACTCTAAAAATTAAGTGTAGGGCTCATTGGGCATCCCCCTATGTCTATGTGGCACAGTAGGCCTTCCGTCGCTTCTTCAAATGTTAACTTTATGTATGTATAAAGTTTCTCAGGGTATTGCCAGTAGGCCTATATGATGCAAATATGCCAGCACTCGCACCCAATTTTAAATTCATGCCAATGTCAACACTAATGCGGCATTGTGTTTCAAATTAAATTCTTTATTTTTGCGCCGGACAACATTCTAGGAATTTCAATTGGCCGTGTTGGTAAAAAATAATGGAACCAGGTATATTTCGTTTTCCACTGTACATACTTTAATTTTTACACCATTTTCGCTACACGAAAAGCCGAAACATTATCCTTTGTTACATTAGATGGACGTCTCTGATCAAAAATCCAACATGGCTTCAATCGTTCGCACTTTAAATCGTTTGTTTTCGTTTCTAGTACGAATAATTGCAGTCGCTTTGGCTTTATTTTCGTTATTTACCTTTATATTTACAGTTTTCCATTCTCCTATATTTTCAGGCTCGTGAACTTCACAACAGGGATCAGGGCCGCCCATCGGAAGAATTCTCAGTGAAGCCAGCTGGGTCCAATGGTCTTACCATAGAGGATCCTCTATAAACAACTCTCATAATTTCTAAATTCATAAACCTGCGATTGGCGGCGTAGAGTTCGGTTACAAAGAACATTTTCTGAACAAATCTAGGTGGGAGTGTAGGCACAATGTTCACTTTTAATGAAAATGTTATGAGTAAATCGAATATGTAAGCCAACTCAGCATCACGTATATTATACTGTAGATATGAAAATTAAAAATATTTCTGGTAAACGATAACGTGCACTCTATATTTTCGCTTAATTTAGCGTTCAGAAAATGGCAATAAACAAACTCATGTGCTATTTCAATTACGCCCCGTTACGTTGGAAACCACTGGGAAAGGCTAGAAGCAGAATTGCAAACTTTGTGTGGTAAAGTAATGCTATAACGCATCACTAGGAACGGGAGGGGGGAAAACCTGAATGCCCACTCATATATTTTCTATTTACTCGTAATGTAGCCTATTTCGCGTCATTGCCTTTGCTAACATTAAAAGAATTAGAAACCCATTTCAAAGCATTTGCTTCGGCATCGTAGTCGATCTTCACATAATTGACATTGATAACCTATATATTATTTCGTACGTATTGTTAGTGGGACGGAGTGGTGCAGTGGTCAAGCTGCTTGCCTCTCACCAAGGTGGACTGGGTTCGATTCCCGGTCAATGCATGTGAGATTTTCGAGGTGAAATTTCACGTCCTGTGGTTCGGATTCCACGTAAAATGGAGGTCCCGTGGCTCATGATCGCGAGATTAACGGTCACGTAAAACTACAACCTTCCTTCCTTTTGTACTTGGTTCAGGACGCCGCATCATTATTTTCACCAATCGCTACTGCTTCGGTCACTACAATATTCATTATTGGTGGTACGCCTACCGTGTATCAGCAGTTGGAGAGTCTTCTGTATGTCTTCTATCCGAGCAGGATACGTAGCCTAGTCACACAAACTGTTAGTAACTGTTTTGGCCATGTCGCAACGGCGGTATAACACGAAAACCCTTATTACAGTGGTGTCAGGGATTATAAGTATGCTTACAGCCATTGCCCGTCGTTGATGGGTAGATTTATGAGCTCCCTATAGAAATGTTGTTTTAATAATCTATCATCTGACACCAGATGGTCATTGAGAATGAGAGGGATGAACAGCCGTTCCCAATTTTGGACTTCTTATCACAGCGAACAACTAGCGGCACTGTCGTCGAGTCCGTTTTGAATTGGTTATGTAAGGAATGGTCTGATTTACAAAAAGAAAGCTCCCTAATGTGGATTGAATCATTACAACACAACTGATGTGGATATTTTTATTGCTCATGTACTGTATGTCTCTAAAGTTGACTAAGTGCTACAGCATCATTACACAAATACCGGGTGAGTTAGCCGTGGTCGTTACGGCATGACTGATGGCAGTCGCTCACATCCGGGAGGCGAGGAGGTTCGAATCCCCCCGCCGGCAACCTTGAAGATGGTCTTCTGTGGTTTCCCATCTTCCTTCCAGGCAAATGCCGGGGTTGGTCCCTAACTATAGGCTACAGCCGCTACCTTCCAACTCCTCGTCCTTACCTTCCAACTTTCCTTCCCAACGGTACTTGTAGCTCACCCATTGGGTGTCCGTCTCGAAGCAGCTACAACACTGGCGAGCCGAACATGTCCTCGGACACTCCCGGCACTAAAAGCCATACGCTTAAAAAATTACACAAATATACCAAGAAATAGGGGTTAAGCTAAAGAATGGCTGATATCCATTAATATTAGTTGCTCGTGAAGAAGTATACGACATAAAAACGTTAGGGCATAACGTTCCCTGCAAACGGAAATATTAATAAACTGACTGAAAGATTAACAACTAAAAAAGTCACATCGGAATTGAAAACTTCGAAGCCATTTCTTCTGCATTGCCATTTAAGATTGTTCGTAAAAAAAACATGGTCTTTAAGTCGGTCAACACGTATAGCGAAACCCAAATCCTCGGCAGCTGATGTTAAATATTCTACACAAATACCTGTGCACACAGGCATTGTCAGTTGCCACATTCCAAGCAGACAGTGCAGCATTCATAACCAGTCCACAACCAACTACGTTTGCATATCACAAAATGTTAAGTGTTCCTAATCAAATATAACTTATTTGTGTCCCCATGTCTAATTCAGAACGGATATCACTGAAGCATCTCACAGTTATAATAATCGTACATTCCCAGGCTAGTAACGCCAGGCACAGGCAACGACTGTTTGTAAATAATATTGTAAAGAACTCACATCGACTAGTTAGTAAGCTAATAATTAGTGATATCTCACAGTCCATATAATTACATATATTAACTTAAATTAATTAACCATATGAGCCTCCGTGGCTTAGGCGGCAGCACGCCGGCCTATCCCCGCTGGGTCCGTGGTTCAAATCCCAGTCACTCCATGTGAGATTTGTGCTGCACAAAGCGGAGGCAGACAGGTTTTTCTCCGGGTACTCCGGTTTTTCCCTGTCACAATTTAATTCCAGCAACACACTCCACTATCATTTCATTTCATCTGTCATTCATTTAATCATTGCCCCAGGGGAGTGCGACAGGCTTCGGCAGCCGGCACAGTTCATATCATCGCCACTAGATGGGGGCATCATTCATTCCATTCCCCGACCCGGTCGGACGACTGGAAGCAGGCTGTGGATTTTCATTTTCAATTAACCATACACCTGGTGAGTTAGCTGTGGTCGTTACGGCGTGCTGCAGGCAGTCGCTCACATCCGGGAGGCGAGGAGGTTCGAATTCCCCCACCGGCAACCTTGAAGATTGTCTTCTGTGGTTTCCCATCTTCCTTCCAGGCAAATGCCGGGGTTGGTTCCTAACTAGGCCACAGCCGCTACCTTTCAATTCCTCATCATTACAATAACACTTTCCTCCCCACTCCACACGCGACGGTACTTGTAACTCAGCCCATGGGTGTCCGCATAGAAGCAGCTACAAACTCTGGCGAGCCGAACATATCCTCGGACACTCCCAGCACTAAAAGCCATACGCTAAATAAAATAAAAATAAAATAACCAGATGTTCGCGTGACGAGCTAGATATGCCATCGCCCCTAATGATTTTAAGTAATGAAATGTACATTTTGTAAGTGTGTGTTTTATTTCAGGTATTTGTGAAGAATATATTAACTGAGAGCAGTAGCAACGCGCATTGAAATTGAGAGGCGGGGGCAACCTATCTGCGGTCTCGGTAGATGTGGGTTCAAACCCCACCGTCGGCTGTCTTTGAAATGATTTTCCGTCGTTTCCCATTTTCAACTCCAGGAAAATGCCGGGACGGTACCTCCTAATAGACCACGGCCGCTTCTTTCCATTTCCTTGCCCAGTTTCATTCATCTTCATTCTTTTCATCTAATAATAATGGTTAGACAGACATAAATTTGTAATTTGGATGATAACCTGTGTTATTGTGATGGCTGTATTTGTGTGTAACTTATTTGTAATTGAGATGAGGATTGGGAAAGGACGCGGCCGTGGCCTTAATTTAGGTTCCACCCTGGTATTTGCCTGGAATAGAAGTGGGAAATAACGGAAAACCACTTCTAGGATGGCTGAGGTGGGAATCGAATCCACCTTTTCTCAGGTCTGCCTCACAAGGCCGAGTGAATCCCGTTCCAACCCTCAGACAAGAATTAAATTTCTTGGCAGAGCCGGGAATCGAACCTGGACCTCAGGGTTGACTGACAAGAATGCCAGCCACTGCATGGGTAGGGTCAATATTGACATGAATCGCCCAAGATAATTGGGTTTCCCTGCGCGTGTTGACCAAACTAGCAGCACATTTACATAAAATCGTATCGGCATTGTTGTGATAAACTGTAGAAAGTATATAAGACGTCTTTAATTCCAAGTCCACCTCCTGGTATAGCGGCTAGCATTCTTGACTGAGAAAAGAAAGGGTTGATTCCCACCTCAGCCATCTTGGAAGTGGCTTTCCACTTCTACTCCAGGCAAATAAAAGGATGAAACCGAAATTTAGGCCACGGCTGCTTCCTTCCCCAATCCTCATCTCAAGTACAAATGCACACACTACTACAGCCGACACAATAACAGAGCTTATCAGACAAATTCCCCACACATCACTCACACCCAAGTACACGAGGCTACATGACCACGATGTCGCGAAGCCCCTACATCAATCAACAATAACCTCTTTAATTACAAGACAAAACTCTAATTTAACTTCAACAGATTAGTAGCTATTTTGTCCAAAACTAGCTCCAGAACGAAACGAACTTTATATTTTCATTTACACAATGTAAGTAAGTTAGGTGACTTGTCAAGGAAAAGGAAACTTAGATACAAATATCTACAATTACGCACGACTGCCTTGAGTTGTAGTGAGAAGCCACTCATAAGATGACCGAGAGTGGAATTCAAACCCATCTTAGTTGTCCTTATGAGGTCGAGTGCAGAATTGTAAGTCTGCAGAAACTGCTACGACTCGACAGTGTGCAGTAAGGCAAGAGAGATAATTGCATTGTATTTTGCATTTTAAGACATTTTATAGTACATTATGCAACGAGCCTATAATGGCTATAATTCAGACACGAGTATTTTATAAAACGAACGTATGCGAGTTTTATAAGTTCCATACGAGTGTCTTAATTACCATTATAGGCGAGTTGCATACGACTGTTTATGTTCGACGATAATTATAACTCCATTATATGTTTTAACATAAATATTCATAAATATCTGTTTAGTCACTAGAATGTTGTGATCGGGTGCTGCGGTGAGTAGTATATCTCAGTTTTCCAAGCTCTCTGGACAACCGACGCATGCGCTCTGTGTGCTTTAATGCCATATGTTCAGATTGTGCTCCAGTATTCAGTAAAACCAAATAGCTTATAAAGATAATAGCGGAAACTCGGCAGTAAAAGCATGCGCTCGTTTGGAGACAGCGATCACAGTGCCATCTCTTGGTGCGAGTTGACAGCATTACTCGCCTTGCCACCCACAGCTAGCATTTTTGAGTGCGCACCGACCGAAATTGCATTGTGAAGTTTACATATGTCTTGGCTTGATATTTAGGCAGCAAATAATTTAAAGATTAGTGTTAAAAGAAACAACAGATATGGTTTGCTTTGCCATAGGCAGTAGAACTGAAGGCACTGCACCAGGCCAATTACTGAAAATTACAAGGAAATATTAGCTCATTGGTTTTAATCTATCCTTTTTTGACATACTGGTATTTAAAAACGAGTTGAACATGCTTAATTACATTGAAAAAACAGTTACCTTCTTATATATTTCCTAATAAAGTCAGTAAAATTAAAATTTGTGTTACTGAACTTGTTAGATTACACCAACCTCCTTAGCTTTAATAGTTCAATATGTACACTTTAGAGGCAGATGACCTCGCTGTTCCACCCCTTATAACAACAATAAATAACTACGTACACTTTCAATCGGAAATATTGAAACATGTTGTTAAATGTTAGGCCTACTGTACCGTAGAGTCACCACGTTTTATAAAGGCTGTTATTTCAATATTAACATTAGGCCTAATATCAACAACCTACAAAGATCTTACCCTTGACTTAACAAGTTTTTGTTCCTGAAAACTTTCTCCACAAAGTGGTCTGAGCATACAACATGAGTTCTGTTTAAATGTTCTGGGCCATTCCTTTTCAATACGTCATCTAAGTCTGCTCTTCGGCTTCGAATAACCCACAGCGTGTATCAATAAATAAATAAAGAACAGGCAAAAATGTGCTAAATTATATTGTAAAAGCATTCTGTATTAAAAGAAAACCGAACTATCAGTGTAATGGTAGGCTACTTGTTTACAATAATTTCTTGGGAACCTGAAGAAAGATTTTGGGTCACTTGGTTGTTTATAATTATTACAGCCATACCGGGTGAGTTAGCCGAGGTGGTTACGGCATGACTGCTGGCAGTCGCTCACATCCGGGAGGCGCGGAGGTTCGAATCCCCCCGCCGGCAACCTTGAAGATGGTCTTCTGTGGTTTCCCATCTTCATTCCAGGCATATGCCGGGGTTGGTCCCCAAGTATAGTCCACAGCCGCTACCTTCCAATTCCTAGCCCTTACATTCCAACTCCCCCCCCCCCCCCCCAACGGTACTTGTAGCTCACCCATTGGGTGTCCGTCTCGAAGCAGCTACAAAACTGGCGAGCCGAACAAGTCCTCGGACACTCCCGGCACTAAAAGCCATACGCTAAAAAAAAAAAAAAATATATACAGCCATATATGGCACAAATACTCCCCGTACCAACCATTAAAATTGGATAATTAGATCATCCACAGGTCAATAATTTCTTATATTGTTTGGTTGGATCTCACGGTTGTAAATCAGCTGGTCTTGCGTTGCCAACTCGGACCGCTAGGCGGTGCTGGGGAGCGCGTCTCCTGTTTTGGTGAAGAGTTTCCGCTATTATCTTTATAAGCTACTGTATTTGGTAAAACTGTCACCGAAGTCGTTTCAAAACCACGCGCTGTGTAGAAATTGATTTTGGGGATATTAAGGTACAGTGCCATTTCTTGTCTCATATTCACCAGTTTATTTACGCGAACATATGAACGGTGCAATTTCGGTAATTTATATAGACATGTTGGATTTTGAGCGCATGCGCGAAGGTATCCTTATCTAATTGGTCACACAACTGTTTCTTGAGCTCTGATTGGTGGGAGAAACTGTTTCATAATATAAAAGTGTTATAATGAGCGTCATTATGATACAATTTTCTGACACAAAATAGTTAGCGTCGAACATAAAATCCTTATTTAAATTGCCCGCATAATTATTGGAATTGGTATTTAAATGTTAAGTCTTCCTAACAATGATAGTTGTATAGCCTCGGTTTTATGACTTCAAGGGGAACGGACAATATGATACAGTATATAGGCCTACGTTGAGAAAAGTCAAGTTAAACCCCGTAGAAAAACTGTTTACTGAACATTTGCTACATTAATTTGTAGAAATTGAGATTTTTGTTTGGTTAAGTCAATTTTAACGACTCATTGCACAGTTACTGGTACTTCACTGCATTAATACTTTTTACTGCACAGCAAATATACCTATAGAAAAACTATTCAACGCATGCCACGGTTTCTGTTGAATCCAAACCATGCTGTGTATCTCTCCCTCTTTTGCATTTTGGCTCAAGGAAAGCATTTCTACAGAAATTAAATTTGTTGACATCAAATATTGATTCAGGTATTAGGAAGTCATTTTTGAATGCCTTTGTCTGGAGGGTCGCCCTCTATGAAAGTGAAACTTGGACTGTTGGCGCAGCAGGAAAAAGGAGAATAGAAGCGCTTGAAATGTGGTGTTTCAGGAGAATGATGAAGACCAGATGGGTAGACAGAGTAACAAATGAAGAGGTACTGTATTAAGACGAGTAAGAGAGGAGAATGAACAAGGGGCATTGCACCTGGTGGAATGTTTCTTACGTGTATCGGTATGTGTTTATCCGAAAATACGGATATCACTACACGAAGATCATCCAGTTAATTATATCCGCCCCTTGTTTTTCTTTGCACATGAAAGCGTGTTTTTTTTTGTGATAAATATCTCACGATATATTTCTTTCAGGTAAGGGTGTTTAAATACTTGTTCTCCCGCCTAATGTAATTTGGCACAATTTGTGTTGGCCGACTGAAAAGCTTTCTATAAAAGAAGAAAACATGAAGTCCACTGTTATTAATTTATTGGTTTAATGGGTGAAACCGCGAGGTCATCTTCCCTTAGTTACTTATGACTTATGAGCAAGAAATTAAAAGCTTCATTTTCCAGTACTTTCGTCATTATTCCTTCTTGCTAATCATTTTCCAGTACTCTCTTCATTATTCCTTCTTGCTAATCAGACTTATATTCAACTGTTTGGCAGGGTGTAATTTTGGTGTCTTGAGACTAAGATAGGTGTATGAAAGCAGGTCTACTATCCTAGAGGTTTTGTGGAGTTGGTGTTGTCGAAAGTTGCCACGGCCCACATCGGTCCACTCGTTATTCTCTTCGCAGTTCTCTCGTGGAGCGTGTCGTACACGGCATGCGTGGTTACACGGGCATTTACACATAAAGGGACAGAGCTGTCTCTCTATTCACAATTGTAGTGGATAATTCAGTGCAGTAACAGGAAGCAATTGATGCAATTATTAATCTGCTAATTTACGTGTGACGATGGAGGATCTCCAACTAAGAAGTTATTTAGAGGCGAATGGATATGTGTCTTATATGCAAAGAGCCAGAAATAATCAGTGGAGGCAGTGCTCTGTTAAAAGTCGAGAAACTTCCATTGGGACTCGATTGCTATCGCCCATAAACCTCTGTTAACCAGTAGAATGGTTTAAAAAGATTTTGTTTCTATTTACAGACAGGGCACATTACCCTAATATTCATTCCTGGTATGGAATCTAACTGAATCTGTTTATAACATTAATGTGAAGCCGAATATTGTCAGTATATTCGCTTGTTTTAGGTTTGCTGTACACCACAAGAATGCCTGTATAGGCCTACTCCATGTCATAGAGATCCGTTATCACTCAGTGTGTCACCATAAGTAAAAATTATATTAAAGAAGGCTTTCCACTCGGTCAACTCAAATTGTGCCCAATTAAATTACATTGGGTGGGATATAAGTATTTATATACGCTAATCTAAAAAAACAAAACTAACACGCTTTTAGGTACAGTACCCAATGGGTAACAACCCAGAAGGATCGTGAGCCATCGAATGCCAAGTCATCTGAAAGGCGTGTTGTATGTGCAGAGGTCAATTTAACTCATCAGAACTGTCATACAGTACTTCTTGCCTTGTCAAATAGAAATTACTTTTGAGAAATAATCCATGATCTTATATCATGAACAATCATACATTTTGAGTTTTTGGCATGTCGTAGTTACTATGTGTGGCAGGCAACGCTGGGAAGGGAGGGGCTACAAAGTTTCTCGTAATGCAGCCGGTGTTTACTTTCCGTTAAGCCATCCTCAGATTTCTGTTTCAAATTCTTCCCGAATTCCAAAGGCAGCAGTTTAAAAAGAACACATCGATAAGGGAGTGTTGAGAATTACGTTTAAAGCACCGTAATATTATCAAAGCTACTGGTAAGACATCGAAGACGGTGGTGGAGGGATTGCATGAGGTATTTTAGTTCCTAATAATTCAATCAACAATCAATTAATTTTAATTGTAGATTCCTTTTACTTTTTTTTTCAAGCGTGTTTTTATATACCTCCGTTTTCACGTACTGTACTTGGTGAGCCTACGACAAAGTGTTAACAAAATAGATGCAAATGTTCACATCTGTCTTGAATACTGTACTATACCATTTACCTCTTTTTTTTTTTTCTTCAAAACATTACGCACATCCCTCCGTCATCATCACGGGCAATGTGGTAGTCTACATTGCCTTCAGGGGTTTCCTCCGACTTGTCTGTGGCGAATGGCACGCTATAGCTACAGCAGGGTTTCCTTGGAGAACAATTTCTTAGAAACTCGTGGTTTGGTGTTGAGTAGTGGTGTCGTTTAAAGGGCCTGGGTATCGTGGTCATTTGGCCTCAGGTTTGCTGTTGAATAGAATATTAAAATTTCGTGATAAAATACAGGGTCATCATTGTAAATCTCCCCCTGTACGCACCACTATGTCGGTAAAAGTGACCTTGGCAGGCGGAGCCTTATATCCCCAATGAACACGCGCGCTGAGCCCGGCAAAGTTGCAATAAGATGTCAGTATCTCCTGTGTCATAAGATTATGAAGTGCTAGTTGAGCCAGCGAGCGCGTCAGTGCGAGAGTTCTCGAGCCTTGATTGGTATCGGAGGGTAGACTTAAATTGATGACCCAGTAATACCGTATATAGATGATTGATGCAAAAACCAACCACACACATCATTGTGAGTGTGGATTTTCGTCACTCCCTACAGGAATATGCCGGAATTGTACCTCATGAACTAAGTGCATCATGCAAGAACACTGCTAAATACTGTAGGTATTACCCAGTGGAACATACTTAATTTCACTATTACGTATTCTCTCGCGAATTGCAACGTTTTCACTCAATTCTAGCATTACAAACTTCTCGTATAGCGGCAGTCTTTCGCTCGTAGGCCTATAAAACGCATGGCTATGATGTTAAATTCAACCACAGAAAACTTGTCCGGTAAAAATTTCCTCTTTACCTTAAATCAGCTAACTTGGGTGAATGTGTTGTTATATCAATCGCCCTTTCTAGTCGAAACCTGTGGTGCCTCTCAAAGAACAGTAATTAATTGGCAGGACAAAACGAAACCCCCGCCCGCCTTCGTTGGACTTGGGTACAGTTAGACTCCTTGCCCAAATGTACAAGGTGTGATTCCTAGCTCTGGCGTCGAATTTCAATCTCGTCTAAGGGTGTAATTAGGCGCTCCCAGCCTCCCATGGATAACTAAGAGGAGGTGGGTTCGATTCCCACCTCAGCCATCCTAGAAGTGGCTTTCTGTGGTTTCCCATTTCTACTCCAGATAAATAACGGGGTGGTACCTAAATTAAGGTCACGACCGCCCTGCCCAAATTTTAACCCCAAGTACAAATACACTACTACAGCCATCGCAATGACGCAGGTTATCCGACAGATTCTACATATATTATAATACACGGGGCTAAATGACCACGATGTCGCAATGTCCCTGAAGTGAATCAACAACAACACAATCACCCTGCAAGTGTGTATAACGCGAAGCGAAAAAATAATTTCCAATGCTTGATCTTTAACCAATGCATGGGTACATATCAACGGGTGTATATTATTTGTCTCAGTTCGCTGTCCGTCGACTATATGACGATAATAATTGACCACCCCAAATCTACGAAATAATACTGCATGATAAGGGAAATAGATAATAGGCTTCACCTATTAATATAAGGGAAACTGGCAATATGTTCTTTACAGAATATTAGGTTAATTTAAATTTTGATAGGTTTAACAATGCTCTATCGAAATCATTAGTCCATCGCTATAATGAAAATGTTTACAAGAAAGTGTAAAATTCGCGCAGCTAAAAAATCAATACCTATGATCACTTACTATTAGTATAGTAAAAATAATGTTATTGGCTTTACGCCTCTTTTAAAAACAGCGGCTTTTAGAGACACCGGGGTGCCGTGATTTTGCCCCGAAGGGGATCTTTAACGTGCCAGTAAACCTGCTGACACGGTTCCCTCACATTTGCGCACCCTAAGATGCCAACTAGCTGCAACCTTGTGCACAGCAGGCACAATTAGTATAGAGTTGAGGTGCAGATGACCTTACTGTTCTGACCCTTAAAACAACAATACCTAACTATAACCGGCTTAGAATATTCACATGCTTCTAGGCAGTGTGATTTATTTTCGCATTTATCGCGAATACCAAAACACTCTGAGCTGTATATAGCTGACAATAACATGTGCTCTTGGCTTGATATTCACCTTTTTAATCGTGGACAAAATGAAGGTAGGATAAATGATCCTGGTGTTGGCTTGAGCAAAATTGGATTTTTCCCTTCTACGTCTGATGGGATAGGCGTTCCTGCTGGTGTTCAATTGTGATGTCCTTGGTGGTGGTAATCTACTTGCGAAATTGAATCAGTTTTCGATGGTGTCTGTGCTTGATACTCACTTTCTTCGCTCTTATCAACATCAACTTTTTTTTAAATAAATTTTTATTTTTCTTTGCTTTACTTGTTACGTAGAACTTCGTTCTGTTTACATTATTAGGGGCGTGGTGGCTCAGCGGTCTAGCTGAATGCCTCTCACCAAGGGGGTCCGGGTTCGCTTCCCGGTCAATGCATGTGAGATTTTCGAAGTGAAATGCCATGTCCTGTGGTTCGGATTCCACGTAAAAAGGAGGTCCCGTGGCTCATAATCACAAGATTCACGGTCACGTAAAACTACAATCTTCCTTCCTTTCCTTTTTGTTTACATTATTTTCTGTATATCTCTTATGAAGACGTCACAGACACCCAGTCCCCGTGTCAGGGAATTCTGCAGTCTTTAAAACAAATATGATATTAATCCAATCCGCTGCACAAATGAAACTCCCCTACAGTGGCCACAGTATTCTTCCTGGCGTAAATATACATCCATACACTCCCCATTACTTCGCTCTCTGTGTAATCAATGAAAGCGTTTACCATGAACCAGCCCTATCGTTTTCCACCCAGCAGTAGCACAGCGGAAAATGTTGCACAATTTATAGTGGTAAACAATGGATCAGCATCGCTAATCATTGCGTAAAGCTTAACATTGTTCCCGGCTTTTCCACTCTCACTCCAGACAAATACTGGGATGATATCTTATTTCTAGTCCCGGGGCACCTATCCCAATCCTAGGCCCAAACACACTCGCTGTTATGGCTAACGAAATGACACAGGTTATGAGAAAAAATCCATCCTCATACAAGTAGCCTATGCATGGTGGATGATCAAGATAACCCAAGCACCTAAATGAAACTGCAACGACTACCCAATATAAGGGTCAATTGAATTAAGTTTTGCGCAGTGTATTCTGATTGTTTTGTGAATGTTTTAGTTTGTAATGTAAGAAAACGTACAGGTCTTACTCACATTTACAAAATAGTATGATTGCTATTTTAAAGTTTATCATCACTATTAGACTGCGGGTGTTGGGACATGTCTGTTGTGAGACCCTCATAAACCCAAACAATATTATCTTTAAATGTCTCTCCTCGCATAGCACAATTGACGTCAGAAAAGTTGGATGGCGCAGCCACGCGGCAGAATGTTGAAGCTGTAACATTGTGACTGGTGAGATTTATTTAGATGGTGAAGCATTGACCTCGTGATGGAAACAGAAAGAAATTTGTCAAATTCGAGGAGGTACTGCTCTGTATACGGTTGCAAATCGTATAAAACGGCTACGAAATATCTTCACTACTTTCCTGTACAAAAAGTTCCGAGAGAAAGATGGGCTTCGGCGCTGTCAATTGGAAAACATGTTACATGACAGTGTGCAGTCTGCATTTTTGTGAAGACGACTTCTTTCCACCGGTACTGTTGATTATTGATAGTTGTTGTCTCTAATTTGTATTCACATGGATTTAGCTACATCAAAAATACTGATAAACTTATAGCCTATTACTTCTGTGCCGTACAAAGAATGTAATCCGCTCTTCGTAAACTTATTTTAGGGATTCTTCCGATTGACAATAGCCGAATGGTTAGAAAACTTAAGAAAAATGCTGTTCCTAGCCTTAATTTGCCAGAGAATTTATATTCTTGCCTCTGAACAGAAAGTATGTAGGTCATTGAAGTATGATTTGGCTTAAATTGTGTTTTTGGCTATGATCTCCCTACTGTTGAATTTAGTTAATTAAAATGTAAAATCTTAGTTTTAAGTACCGGTTTGGTGATCCATCATCCCAGGCAGGCCGGCAACACCTATACTACTCAGGCAGATAACTCACTTGGCCGTAATTTTGAAGTTATAGTGATGTTAAGTATACATATGCGGTAATGTAGCAGGAGACCGGATCGGCCTAGGCTATTCTAACTTGAATTAGTTCCCATTTCAGGGTTTTACAGTTTTGAGTGCGAATAGTTGGTTTGAAAGTTGTACAACAGTAAGGAGAGTATGTTTTGTATTGGTTTTAATTGGTATTATGGATTATGTCGAGCTGAGGAGTGAATTTGGTTTGGCTTAAAGTGTAGTTTTTGATCTGTTCCGTTTGCTTATGACAAGTTCAAATGGAGACTCCAGCTTTGTTAAATATCTGCATTTTAAATATTTAATTAAATATATTGATAAAGAGGATGACTCCATTTTAACTTGCCTGTGGCAAGAGATTAAAAAATTAACATTCTTGTCTTTGAACAGCAAGTATGTAGGGCCTAGGTCAATATTTGCAATATTGAAGTATGATTTGAGCATCCCAAGTAACGCTTCTTTGAACCCAAAACATTCATGCAAATTCAGGGTTGCTTGATTCAATTTATTATCAGGGAGTCGTCCTTTGTGTTATGTGAGATATATATATGGTGAAATTAATAAAAACATCGATACCGCTCGGCTCCCAAGTACAGGCTTCATATATGTAACAGCAGACTATCTACATGTGGGTAATATTTTTAACTGGTAGTAATTAGGCACTGCATTTAAATTGATTATAAAAATATTTCTATCAATGAAAGGAAATATGTAGTATTTTACCATCATAAATTTGAAGCCATAACAAACGCACACCCAATTACTTCACGTCACTATATCGCCGCCATATTGCAAACAGCTGATCGTAAGCTCCTCCCCCGTTTCGGACGTCAATAGGTTAGAATGGTGGCTACCACTGGCTCCCCACCCGTGAGACGAACTTGTAGATATACAGGTACTTATGGTATTCATATTCCAGTTTCTTCCCGGTTTTCCAGAATTCACAGATAGCCTTCCTTGTGGCCTTGCACGTTAACGCATAGAGGTACAATACAGTATATTATATAAAACGCTAAGGTGTATGTTTCACAAAACTCAAGCTCTTAAACCATAGGGAGATAGAAGGTGCAGTTTATACCAAAATGTTCCAGATCGCTTCAATAGTAGACTACAGGAAAACTGTTGCATTTCTTGAAAAGTAAACGGAAATATATTTACTTGTTTATTAAGTGCGTTTAAACAAATAAACAAGACGATAACCCCTGCTAGAACTGTGTCGCGTCAAACCCGCATAACAGGAAAGCCGAGTGGGTGGTATATACACAAGGGTCGCTCGCAAGTAACCGATCGTAACAAATGAGTATACAAAAGGAAGAAAAATACCTGCAACAGTGACGAATTGCAGTTTGATTTCATGAATAACGACAATTTGTTCAAAAATTGCGTTTAAACAAATAAACAAGACGAAAGCCTTTGCCAGAACTGTGTCGCGTCGAGCCCGTACAAATCCGGCGGGTAGTTTAACACATACGAGATTTCTCGCACAGGCCCTCTAGTATGCTTAACAATATAATGATCAATATGAAGCAATACTGGAAGTCCAGGAAGGTTAACGTAACTACTTTTAGCCGTGGTATTGAGTGGCCGAAACATTCATAAATTAGTATTAATATTATTATTATAATTATAGTTGATTATTAGTTGTAATATTGATTGAAAGCTATTTTCAAGAAGGCTGGTCCCGCGGAGCAATGATTGCACTGGTGGGCCCCTGGTTCCATTCCCGACTCAACCATAAATGCAGATGTCACGATTGAGCTAGAACGGGGTGTACTAAGTCTTGTGAGGACAATAAACCAACTCATATGAGAAGTAGCACCCCATGGCTTAAGCCCAAGTAATGCGGTGAAGTGTGTCGTTGCACTGGCCACGCGTTCTTCCTAATCCGTAGACAAGTACTGTACTAGTTAATAGTTGCGTGGGAATCGTCCTTAGATTCAGTGGTTTTCTGGTGCCTGATCGCGGGATTACTTACGTTCGAAAGAGAGCAAGCATAAGGTGTATACCAGCATTCCATTGCGTCATTTGTGCCGTCATATCCACGGTTGCTGTTGAATAGTGTGAGCCCAGTTTTGATTGCGTTCAGAAACACCGCCGGCATATAAACATATTATTGACCTGTTCGTGCACTGTGCAGCGTTTTCATTTAAGGTTGTTTTAATCTTAGTGGAGTGTTGCATGCAAGCCTAATCCTAACTTTTGAATCCCAGCATCGTGATCTTTGAAGTCATCTTCGCATAACGCTCTAATTTGATCACAGTCGTTCATTCATTCATTCATTCATTCAAACAGACACGTGGTCCTCTTTGGCCTAATGAGATTTCCGGCTGTTCTCTCTGAGTAGGAGTGGTTCATTAAGTCGTTGAAGCCTCCCGCGCCCCAATGGCGCTAATCACATCAACGTAATGTGAGTATGGCTTCCGTTTCTCGAGTACCAGTTACTGTCGAGTATAGTTGAATCTGTCACAGTCCGTCCATTATGCACAAGTAGGCCTACAGTATAGCGCTGAAGATTGTGAGGTGTGTAGATTTCATCCTGGTCTCAGTGCTTGATCTGCATGTAGCGTATTTTCGTACGGTTTAAGGAAGAAAGCTTGTAGTTTTACGTGAGCGTTAATCTCGCAATCTTCCGCCACGGGACCTCCGTTTACATGTATCCGAACCACCGAGCGTGACATTTTACATTGAAAATCATAGATGAATAAACCAGAAACTGACCTTGGTCCGCCTTGATGAGAGACAATTATCTTGACCACTGCGCCATCACGTCCTTCATCGTATGATTTGCTTGATGAGAGATGGCCAGGGAAACCCGTAAAATAGCCGTATGTGAATTATTTACGACAAGCAGTTTTACCCATTGTTGACGGATTAGTTTATGAAACATTTATAGTTTTGTAATAGCTCATCAACTCCCACTAACGACCATTGAGAAGAGGAGGAGATTCTATCGTTCGCATTCCCTGAAATCAGTCAACGGAACTTACTATCCACCATTTCCACACAATATGATACATTTGTTATTGGTATGTCACAAATGACGGGTAGCTGGCTAACGTATTTCTTAAAGACTGTGCCGCTAACGTTAACTGGAAGCACTAAAGCTTCATTGGACAAACCCTAGCACAAAACTGTGTAGGACATACAATATTAGAAAGACATAACTTTTCTTCAACATTTATTGCATAAAGGTTTGTGATGAGACAGCTTCTAGAACTTTTCTTCTCATATTGCAGGTAACTCAGGAATGGCCCAGTTCGGCAAGTTCTGAACTACGTTTTCTATACTTATTCCCTCGCATATACACTTACCAACTCACTCATTTACTGTAGACTTCCTCATCAACACATGAAAGGGATCTTGGGGATGTACCTGCGAACCATACGACCCTTCATCTTATTCTGACCATCACGGTTCTGATATAGCGAGATGTTTAGGAAGCGGAGAGGTAAGGTGGCGAAATTCAGATTTATACTCAAAATGATACCTATTTAAACGCCAGCAATACTGTACATGAAATTATATTTTGCTCCATTAGCTGTACCTTTTACCATCCTTACGTCCGGCTCCGTGGCTAAATGGTT
This sequence comes from Meconema thalassinum, assembly GCA_946902985.2. Classification (NCBI taxonomy): domain Eukaryota; kingdom Metazoa; phylum Arthropoda; class Insecta; order Orthoptera; family Tettigoniidae; genus Meconema; species Meconema thalassinum. The sequence continues at coordinate 1,060,183,072 of OX336389.2, read as the reverse complement.
AGCGCGCTAGGCTTTGGCCCGAAGTGCCCCGGGTTCGATTCCCGGCCGAGCCATCATGGATTTTAATCTCCTGGGGTTAATTCCCGTGGCTAGGGGACTGGGTGTATGTGACGTCTTCATTATATCCTCATTACGACGCGCAGGTCGCCCACGGGCGTCAACTAGAAAGACCTGCACTCGGCCTCTCCGGAGGCCACACGATCATTATTACACCATATTTACTTTTGGCTTCACCCTCGGATTAAGCGAGAGGTATTGGAAACCACACTTTTCAGTGTTACATTGCCACAGTTCCTGGTGTAAGGGATATTCTATGCCAACTAACATGTCAGATCAGAATTAGAATTGCCTTGGGCGATTGACATTAAAAGCACATTAAGTAAGGGATCATAATATCCTATAGGAATATACTCACATAAAATTATATCGCAAGTCAAAATGATCATGTAACAATCATTTTTCGATGGTGCTGCTATCGTATAATGTTTGTTAAGTTACACAATCTGGAGACCTGACAAGCAAACTGGCAGCCAGGAACGGACTCTGGATTACGTACGAGCAATTTCGCCAACGTACATTGTTGTCAGTGCTACGAACATTACGATTCAACCAGTGATATTTTAGATTTTCCGTTGGCCTTCCAAACCAAAGATTGCCGTTTCAATCCTGTTTCAGTTCAGTGTTATTTTACGGTGTTTGAATGTGACAGCCACGCATCATTGCATTTATGTGTTAAATATTCTGGCACTCGGGCGTTTCTAAATTCACAGCAATTAAATAGGACGTTAAATTAATTATTATGATGATGATTATTATTATTATTATTATTATTATTATTATTATTATTATTAAGCCTCCGTGGCTTAGGCGGCAGCACGCCGGCCTATCACCGCTGGGTCCGTGGTTCAAATCCCGGTCACTCCATGTGAGATCTGTGCTGGACAGAACGGAGGCAGACAGGTTTTTCTCCGGGTACTCCGGTTTTCCCTGTCAACATTTCATTCCAGCAACACTCTCCACTATCATTTCATTTCATCTGTCATTTATTTAATCATTGTCCCAGAGGAGTGCGTCAGGCCTCGGCAGCCGCACAGTTCATATCCTCGCCGCTAGATTAGGGCTTCATTCATTCCATTCCTGACCCGGTCGGAGACTGGAAGCAGGCTGTGGATTTTCATTCATTTCATTATTATTATTATTATTATTATTATTATTATTATTATTATTATTATTATAGCCTTTCATAGGTTACGATTACAAAACTTCTTCACATTTTTTAGTTTATTTTCTCAGTATTCCTTAATCCTCTGGCTCACTCTCACTCGTTCATCTTCCGTAAATACCGTTGTGTTGTTCTTGGTTTCTCTGAACACTTTGCTATTGCCTTAATCTTCTTCCTTGATCCAGCATTTTTCTGGATCCCGAGAGCCTTCTTTCACCCATGGGGATTTTGTCTTCCTGTTCTCATTGAAGGTAGGCCTAGAGTCTTCTTTGCTAACATTCTTATGAGATGGGTATAGAAAGTCATTTGTATTTTCTTCGCCGTGTTTGAAATCTTATACTTATATAATTCTTGGCTTGGTCTCGAGTGGTGTATACACTCATGTTCTGTTTTAGTTCTCTCAATTTTTTCGTTAACGACCGGCGACTGAAACGTTACACGTACCACTCGCCGACAATAACCATTCGCTGTTGACCAACACCTGATGGTTCTTGACCAATCGCATGTTTGCTCTGTATGTCCACGTGGAATCCAGCTGCCAGCTCGCTTGTCAGGTCTCCAGATTTGCACAGTTGCACGCAGTTCTGTCCAGTCTCGCTGCTTGCTCTCAGTGGGTCCGGTGGAGAGTTGACAACGCTGTGCCTCCGAACTGGGAAAGCCCTGGCTCCAGGCAGACATCGAATGTAAACATAGACGTCCAGCAAGATTTCAATAGCGAGCCGGTAATTAATGAAGAAATTGAGAGAACTGTGAGTATATCAGTAGCTTACGGTACTCGTCGAGTCCGGAGGTTAAGGCATAATTTTTGTTAAAACAGGCAGGAGAATGGGCACAAGAGCAGGAAATAGACAGTAAAATAATAATAAAAAAGGCAACATAAAGTTATACAATATATCTGTGTAGGATATTGGTTTTAGTTTTAAGTCACACTTATCTGCCTGACCTTTACTCGAATACGACCCGCCCCTGAATAAGACCCGCACCCTGATTTTGAAGAACAAAATTTAAAAAAAACTCAAAACTATTTACAATCTTTACTAAATAAACAGAATAGCATTTCTACAAAATAGTTTCCAACAGTTCTGAAGTCGTCCTAAAATAACACACAGAAACAATTAAAGATACAAATAAAAGACACAAACACTTCATTCATCGTCATCAGAAGTACCAACTTCGGAACTTTTTTCACCATCACTTTCCCACAAAATGTCGTCATCACTGCCATCCATAGCATTGGAAATACTACATTTCTTGAAGCTCTTCCGTATGAGATCTCCCGAGATACGATTCCATGCCGTCAAAATCCACGAACAGAGCAGCTGAACTTCCGGGCGCTGAATACGACCAGTTGGGGTCAGTGTGTTGGTCTTGCGCATAATAGTTCGCGGCTGGGAGCGATCAGTTTAGTTCGCAGCTCCTTAGCGAACTAAACTGACCGGCAAAAAAAGTGGAACAGTTGATAAAAGTAATATAAATAGTATAAAATTAGCCTTGAAAAGATTTAATCACATTTTAAAAGCTTTTCACGCATTAGAACAAACATCTGAAACATCCGTGAATAGAAATTGATAATATGACATTTCTTAGGGTGGTTTATTACCACCAATTAAACCCAATCTTCGATGAGCCTATCTTAATGGTTTTATGGCGGGAAGCGCACTGTAAGCGTTTACGGTTTATGAGTGTTGCCGCTCGCTTATTGTTGTTCTAGGGATAACAACTGGCATTTGTTGAACACGTGTGAACCATTGTCATATATTTTAGCAAGTTATCCATGTGCAGTTCACACTAAAACGTGCCTCTTAGCCGTGAAGGAGCTGCACAGGCAGTTGCATTGGTGGAGGATGGCTGCAGCTTCCGTTAATAAACATAGTTTTAAGGGATATTTCATAGGTTTTTGGTCATATTTCATCGTTTTAGGGCATATTTCATAGGTTTTAGTCCATTATTCACAGTTTTAGGTCATATTTCCCAGTTTTTAGGGCATATATATCACAGTTTTAGGGTTTATTTCATAGTTATTAGGTCATATTACATAGTTTTAGGTCCTATTTCATAGTTGCTATGTCATAATTCATAGTTTTAGATCATATTTCATAATTCTCATGGCATGTTTCTTAATTTTTAGGGCATATTTCATCGTTTTCTAGGCATATTTCATAGTTTAAGGAATATTTCATAGTTTTGGTCATATTTCATAGTTTTAGGGCATATTTCATAGTCTTTAGGTCATATTTCATAGTAAATAGGGCATAATTCATAGTTTTTAGGTCATATTTCATAGATTTCAGGGCATATTTCATAGTTATATGGTCATTGGATCATCTCTCGGTAGCATTCACCGTGCAGTGCAACGTTACAGAGAACTCCAAACATACGACAGGAGATGAGGGTCAGGCCGTAGAAGATGCACAAGTGCCAGGGATGACAGATTTCTCACCCTGCAAGTTCTGCGTGATCGCCATACCACAGCAGTCCAGGCACGAAATCAACTGGAAAATGTCAGAAATGTGAGAGTGAGTGAGCGAACAGTAAGAAGAAGGTTTGAAGAAGCTCATCTTTCGTCCAGTAGACCTGCACGTGGACCCGCACTCGAACGACATCACAGAGAGGCGCGTCTTTGCTTCGCAAGGCAGCATCTGGGATGAACCCACGAGCAGTGGGCCTCTGTTCTCTTCACTGACGAGAGTCGTTTTAATCTTAGATCTCCTGATGGAAGAGAAAGAGTGTGGAGAAGGTGTGGAGAGAAGCACTGCCCTCTTGCTTTCTCCTCCAGGACTCCATTTGGAGGTGGCACGGTTATGGTGTGGGGTGGCATCAACGTTATGGCCCGCACTGAGTCAATGTGCATCGATCACGCGACGCTCAATTCCCAAAGGTACATCGAAGAGATCCTGATGAACCATGTGATGCCCTTTGCGCCTTTCATAGGTCAGAATTTTATGCTAATGCAGGATAATGCCCGCCCTCATACTGCTCGCTGTGTTGTACAATATCTGCAGGAAGTGGGGATTCAAACCCTGGACTGGCCTGCTCGTATTCCTGACTTGAGCCCCATCGAACATGTATGGGATGTGCTTGGAAGGAACGTCAGACAGCGTGACCACACCACCTTGGTACAACTGAGAACATCGCTGCTGGAGGAATGGGATCGCATCCCGGCAGATGCCATTCGACGAGTTGTGAACAGTACGCCTGAGCGTTTACAAGCTGTTCTATACGCTAAGGGTAGAAACACTCGTTTTTAGTGACCAGTGTTCTCGTGCAGTGCAGTGCAAACATTAATACTGTTTTGTTTGGCAATACGTTTGATAAAAACGAGCCCAAAAGAACATTACTAAAAAATAAAAAATTGTACGATTTGCAAAATGTAACGACATTTGTGAGTTAAAGCGTGTTGTAAAACATGTTTCGGTATTTTCTGTAGCCATCCATCTAAAATTTACATGAATAATGCAAATATTGGAAAACCGATACATTTTAGTGGAATAAATTAAGAAATTACATAAAAAAATAAAGTGTTCCACTTTTTTTGCCGGTCAGTGTAGTTCGCTCTTTTAGTTCGTTAGCTCACATCTCAAATTGCCTGTAAGACAGATCGTTCGCTCGCCTTGCTACTGCCACTGCACGCGCTCTTCGTTTCAGGGGCGGATCTAGGGGAGGGCGAGGAGGGCGACCGCCCAGGGCCCCGCGGTCCTGGGGGCCCCGCGCCATGTTTTTTAAAATTAATTTAATTAATTAACTATACTTTTCAAACTAATTTATAATTATTATTTTTTCAGTGCAGCTATGACCTCTGTTGACCGTTTAGCAAGTTTATATTTCGGTGAAATAATAGAAGACTTCAGCCGGAAAAAAGTGGCAAAGTAATATTTTATTGTTTACATAATCTTCTTCAAGGGGACTTAAAGGTTTCTTTCATATTATTTAAAAAATGTACTGTAGTGTACTCAAAATATTGTAACTTTTTTTTACAAAACTACTTTCCATTTGATTTCATATTTTTTTATTTCCTATTGTTGTGGGCGCCGCCTTATCATATCGCCCAGGGCCCCGCAAGGCCTGGATCCACCACTGCTTCGTTTGTTATAGCAGTCTGTCACCAGTGATTACTAGTCACCACTGATTGCTCATTCACATTGCTCTCGTTTCAAGCAAAATTGTAGACTACTGCAACAGTTACTGTACAGTTCGTGTATTAGATATTGACATGTTGCGTGTGTAGTGATGTGTTTTACATTTTGATATTCGAAGTAAAAAAAATACAAAAATATGAGTATTGAAACATTAGTGTAATTCCTTATTCCTTCCTTATTTCCTTTTATTCCTTGTAGGAACATAGGGTAGCTACAAACTTCTTCCAGTCGGCTTTGGTGGCGTAGTTGGTAGCATGCTGAGCTTCTATGCCCAAGATCGCGGGTTCAAACCCCGCCGAGGCCATCGGATTTTTAAGGGCGTTAAAAATCCTTCAGTATGCCTTCCTTCGGAGGGGAAGTAAAGCCGGCGGTTCCATGTCATAGATGTTAAAGAACCTTCCACTAATTACACCTGTGTGAAGCTAAATTGTAGGTTAGGTTAAACATTTGACAAACGCTCTTAGGTTCCGACGTTCGTCGCCAGGAGCCTACTGCGATAGTATCTGGTAACCAGTTCTGAACTAGTAGTCGTTGACAGTGGCGTTTGGCGGCAAAAGTAGGGCCTACTTGAAAAAAATTCAATGTCTGCAGTCCTTACTTGAATTGAAAACAGATACACACACTAATACAGTCATCACAATTAACACCGGTTATCAGACAGGTTCTACACACACCCAAAGTACACGGGGCTACATGACCACGTTGTCGCAGCCCCTAAACTGAGGAACCAACCAACCAAACTTCTTTCATCTCACTCTATTGTTGGCCATCCTTTTAATTAGGGTCCATGTCTTTCATTCTGAGAAAAAATCTCTTTCTATTGTTTATAAAGCCAAAAGTCGTCATTTGTTTATCATTAGTGAAATACCGGTACCGTACCTAAAAGAAAAACAGTATGGACCATGTGTTCGTAGAAGCATACACTTATTATTCTCTTTATTTTTCTTCTCGCGTGGGGCCGATAACCTAGATGTTAGGCCCCTTACAAAAAACAATTATTATCGTCATTTTTTGCGTATATTGATGCGTCACCATCCGATTCCATTTTCTACTTGTCACTAGGTGATGATAAGACGTACCCCCCCCCCCCTACCCCCTCCCCCCGCAATTTTCGTTTCATTTCTTACTTGCTTCGTGATATTCATTATTTGGCTGCTCTGAAACCGTTGGGTACATTATCTTTATGGCATAAATGGGAGGAATAGTTTTTTTAGTTCAGAGTTTTAGTCCATAGAAGTTCGCTTTTCTTTGTGAATCATCATCATCATAATGTTCATTTATTAAAAACAGGTAAAAAGTAGTTGTATCACCACGTATCGACAAAAATAAATATCAACCAGTTCATTAAAATGGTAATGTAAATCCAGTTCGCCGATTTTCTAAATAATTGGGCATATTTTCAAATAATCCAAAATGACTAAGTTAAATAAAACTGTGGAGTTATACCCACATCTAAATCAGTTAACTATCAGTAAATTCAATTTATGAACCGCCACTGTATTACATTACAAATATAAGGTAGTTATTACCTATTAGCGTGTTAGCACTAGTAGTGTGTTATACTGTTATTATTATAAACCAACATTGAACAATCGCCACGCCAAAACTTGACAATCTTACCACTAACAATAGATACACTTAATCAACTGAACTGACTGAACGAAACAAGCATGTGATTGTGCAATGAGTGGTGACGTGACGAGCTGACGAGCTACGGCGGACCCGCGCTGTTGCAAGTCAGTCAGCGGAAAAAGATCGAACGAACTAACAGGCCAGGGACCTGGGAACTAGTTCGGTAGTTCGTCTGTGGGACCCGCTCTTCCGAACTAGTTCGCGAACTACACAAGACTACAGTGTGTGCTTATCGGCCGCCATCCACTCCGTATACAGCTGTTTCAAGGCTGCTTTGAATGGTCGGTTCACGCAGACATCCAGTGGCTGTAGCATAGACGTCATCCCACCCGGGATGATTGCTAGGTCGTTTTTCCCATCCTTGACGAATTTCTTCACAGCGTCTGTTGTATGGCCGCGGTAACTGTCCAGAACAAGCAAGCTCTTTCGTCGTAATAATGCACCAGGGCGACGTTGCCAGACACACTTTAACCAGTCTTCCACCAGTGAACTGTCCATCCAACCAGAGTCCTGAGTTCTAACGATAACACCAGCGGGTATATTTTTTGGAAGAGTCTTTCGCTTGAGAACAACGTACGGCGGAAGTTTGGTTCCATCAGCGAGTATACACAACATTACCGTGCACCGTTGTTTCTCATTACCACCTGTTCTGATAGTCACACTTTTAGATCCCTTAACATTCACAGTACTGTCCAGTGGCATTTCAAAGTAGACTGGCGTCTGATCTGCATTACCAATTTGGGAAAGCAAATATGAATTTTCCTTCCGCAACTTAATTATGTGACGCTGAAAGGAAAGTAACTTTTCTTCATAGGCACCAGGAAGACGCTGCGAAATTGAGGTACGCCTTCGTATGCTCACCCCATTTCTTTTATAAAAGTTTTGAATCCATCCTCGGCTTGCTTTAAACCCTACCGTAGAAAGTTCCTTTGCGATCTGTAATGCCTTTATTTGACACATTTCGGTCGACACCCCATTTCTCAATTCCCGCCTTTCTGTTACGTATTTATAAAGTTGTTTTTCAATTTCCGGAAACTGTACACTCAGTCCGCGGAAAGCTCTACGAGCACCACTACTTGTTAGCAACACGTTTTTTTTCTTTCTCCAATCTCGAATACATGACTCGTCAACATCACATTTCCTACCGGCGGCACGATTTCCAATAATTTCAGCTCTCACTCACAGTAAACGACCGCAAACGCTTCGTAGAACTCATGTTTACACTCGGAAAACGTGCGCGAGACTGTATGACGCCGTCTGCTTACGGTAAAAACAAAGTGATAGCCGGAAGAAGGCTAGCACCATCTAGCGGATTCTCGCAACACCCGATATCGCGCGTGGTGGGCAATTTAAATCTTAAAAATCAGGATGACTCAAATAAGACCCGCACCCCAATTTTTCACGTCCGATTTTGTTTAAAAATGTGCGTGTGGTATACGAGTATATACGGTACTTGCCTGCCACATTAATAGAAAGTGTTACCTATTAACAGCCATTCGAATAACTTTTCTGTCGCTCAGCACGTATTTGTGCCCAATTATATTAGGCTGGAAAGATAAAAACTACCAGAGAAAATTATAAAATATATGTGACTTATTAATTGCAGTGATTACACGGGAGAGAACCTTGTAAATCCCCCCCAGGCATAACTTCTGTTAAAATATACTTGTAAATGCATACATACGCAGGAAACAGACAGTGCAATAATCGATGAATGCACATTGAAATTACATGTAGGGTACCGGTATCTGGTTCGAGTGCTTGATTACACTGAGGGGATCCTTGTAAACCCCACTGCGTAGTGGCTGGCACTCTTGGCTGTCACATCGGAGACATTTAATTTAATTCTGCTCGGAGGGCTGCAACGGGGTACACTCAGCCTCGTGAGGCAAACTGAGAAGAGGCGGGTTCGATTCCCATCTCAGCCATCCTGGAAGTGGTTTTCCGTGGCTTCCCATTTCTACGCCAGGCGAATGCCGGGATGGTTCCAAACTTAGGACACGGCCGCCTTCTTCCCAATCCTTATCTGAATTACAACCACTCACACTAATACAGCCATCACAAAAACACAGATTATCAGAAAAATTACACACACACAACCAAGTACACAGGGACACATGACCACGATGTCGCAAAGTCCTTAAATGACCTGTAACCCCTCCCCGGTGTAATCGGTGCAATTGATCACTTTTTTCTGGTGGAGTTTAAAATTTCCCACCTTATGTAATCGAGCACAAATGCAAGTTGATGGGATGATAAGTTATTCGTTTGATTGCCACAGCAAGGTGCCTTTTCAAGTTCTCAACAAGTCGCAGGCCGCCGTTTGTCATAGAGAACAATTTTCATCACAAGGAAATTACTTTTACTTCCAATGAAGTGACAGGAATTGAATTATATTAATATTGTCTAGTAACAGATTTTTACATTTCAAATCTCGGGGATTGGAAGATTCTCAGAAAATAATGTCATGGGTTGGAAAAATAATCTATGGCTAATCTTAAATACATTTTATACAGCACTGTATATTGAAAATCTAATTATTTCCTATTTCATTGGCACCTTTTTAAGAATGAATTTCTACTCATAGATTGTTCTCGTACGGGATAATGTGAGACGAGTTTCTACGTGGCAACGAATTTTATGGCTAGATGACTTCGTGAAATAAATAATTGATAGTAACCTAAAAAGAACTTACAGTAGAAAACGACAAGACAATGAATTAGCGCTAAGAAAGAAAGTAGCAGCAGCTAAATTATGCAGACATTGGACAAATTTATTTAACTGTAACAAAATTATTATTTGTTATTATTGTTTTATTATTCTTATTATTATTATCGTGTTGGAAGTCATTATTTAGTGTTGGCTTAGCAATCGAAATTAATGCTTTTCAGCCGGTCAACACGATTGTACCTAATTGTAATTGGTATTTCCCTAAACCTGAAAAACAAATACAGTACATGAGACTAGTAAATTCACTTGGATGACCATTTCCGATCGTCATGCGATCATCAGATCCTTTATACTTGGGTCGTTAAATTTATGTTTTTGTATAATACCGTTTCGGCATTATTGTGGTACACAGTAGAAAGAATATGAAACGTTGTCTTCTTTAATGCCAGGTCCACCTCCTGGTGTAGCGGATAGCATTCTTAGTTAGGTCCGGGTTCGAATTCCGGCTCTGCTAAGAAATTAAATTCTGGTCGGAGGGCTGGAGCGGGGTATACTTAGCCTCGTGAGGAATAATGGGAAGATTGAAGTGATAGAAGCCATTTTTCAGTATTGCTTTGTTCTAATAAAGAAAGCTTCTCAGTCGGCCAACAAAAATTTGTGTTGACCGACTGAAAAGCTTTATTTATTAAAATGAGAAGAGGCAGGTGCAATTCTCTCCTAAGCCATCCTGTAAGATGCTTTCCGTGGTTTCTCACTTCTGCTCCAGACAAATGCCGGGATGGTACCTATCTTTAGGCCACGGCCGCTGTCTACCCAAATCCTACCTCAATTACAAATACACACGTTAGTACAGACATCACCGTGACACAGGTTATCACACAAATTCTACACACACCTAAGTACACGGGGATACATAACCACGATGTCCCAAATCCCCTTAAGAATAATCAACAACAGTTTTAGAACTAGTAGGTTAAAAATTATTTGTCCAGTTCTTCATCGTCAAGAATTAGGTTAGAAGTTCAATTTTAGATAAAGGCGAAAACATTATATCGGACTAGCAATGGTATTTTGCTGGGTTGGGGAGTTACGCATTACTTGTAACGCGGTTACTAGCAACAGTGACGTTTTACGGTAACGAGAGGGTTACTAATTAAATTATATAACTGTAACGCTGCTACTTTTAACAGCAACGAAACTGATCGTTAGTTCTTCATTATGGAGCATTCAAAGTCACTGGTGTTTCTAATTTTCTTATGAATATTTTTCACATTTATTTTGAAGTAAAATTTTATTTTAATTAAAGTGTTATTAGTATTTTTCTATCGAAGGAAACATTAACGAGTACAGTCGAACCTCGATATCTCGAAATTCTATTACTCGAATTGTCGACAACTTTCTGTAATTTACATGTATGTTTTTTTCTCTGTAAGTTGAATTTCTTTAACTAGAATTTTTCTTTATGTCGAAGCTTAATTTATATACCTGCCACTTAATCTTCTTCTTTATCTCGGGGGCATGGTGGCGCAGTGGTCAAGCTGTTGGCCTCTCACCAAGGTGGACTGAGTTCGAAACTCGGTCAATACACGTGAGATTTTCAAAGTGAAATGCCATGTCCAGTGGTTCGGATTCCACGTAAAAAGGAGGTTCCGTGGCTCATGATCGCATGATTAACGGTCACGTAAAACTAAAAGCCTCCTTCCTTCCTGCCTTCCTTCCTTCCTTCCTTCTTTATCTCGAACATTCGCATATTTTACAATGCACCTTGTTTCATACAGCACTGCATGTGGTTGAGAACTTTTTGGCGGAAGCTCGTGCAAAGAAAATGAACCAAAAGAAGATACGGATTTCTTCAAGTCATGAAAAAGTAGACAAAGGGTTGTCTGTATTTTGTATTGCTAAATTTACAGTAACTTAATTAGATAATGTAATAAAGCTATCATTACGAACATCCATTCTTAATGAATTTAGACAACTATAAGTTGTAAGCCTGCATAAAGTATTTTGCGACCAGCAGGCTATATCACAACTTGAACATTTTTGCTAGATATCCCCAAACTCGAATTTTCGATCAGTCTAATTTATTTTGACATCCCGTACCGATTCGAGATATCGAGTTTCGACAGTATTTTGGAACTATTTAAATTGTCTTTATCTCAATTTGGCTTTTACCTCGGATCCCTTTGACTGGCAGTGTCTTGGGGCGAAATTGTGATTTTAGATGTAGGCCTACACATTGCCAATTCATTTTACGTTTACATTTTACTGGAATCCATTCTTCCGATCAAATCAAGCAAATTAGAGGAGCGGGAAGAAATTAAGCAACTATCATAATTTTGTTGTTAATTCATTTAGGGACTTCGCGACAACGTGGTAATAATCCCGGTGTACTTGGGTGTATTTCTTTGACAATTGTAACTGTAACGCAGTATTTTTTCACACGTCACTGTAACGGTAACTTGTTTGTAAGTAACGGTAACTGTAGCATAGTTACTTTCAAGAAGTAACTTACCCAGAACATTGCTGAACGTTTAACATTTGTTTACTGGCTGCGTGGTGCAGAGAAAACGTTCTCCCCTGCTGTTCCCAAGAATGCAGGATCGAATCCTGGCGCAGTCATTTGGCATTTGAGGGTGCGCAATTACGAGGGAGCCGTGTCGGTAGATTTACTGGCACGTCAAAAAGCCCCAGTAGTTATAAGTAAAGCCCTGCGCGGATGCGGATGCGGATGTCCGCGGATAAACCCGCGGACATCCGCAACAATTTTCGCCTTGCGGATATAGTTTGCATGACTGCGGATAGCGGATAAGCTGCGGATAATGTGCAGAGTAAATTTGCGGATAGTCTTAAGAATGCAATGTTGAACTGGATTATTTTAAAATAATTTTAGTTTTTGCTTTCAGGTTTCTTGTTATTTCCCTATTTGCTTTCGCTTGGATTGTATGAGAATAATAGAGAAGTGAGAGAAGCCAGTCATGGAAATACTCTGAATTAGTGTTGACTTATGCCAAAAAGAAGTCCTTTATACCTGCGCTTTTCTGCGTGGTATATCCGACGACTAAGTACGTGCTATTAGCCATCTGCTGTTTCACTTGCCGTTACTCAGAGGGACAAAACTTAGTCAACATTGTCTTGCGATTCACACATAGCCTAGGGGAACGAATTTCTCCTCAAATTTCTAAATGTGTTGCTTTAATACTTTACCTAATAAATTAAAAATATTATTGTAATGTCAGCGGATTTGGATAACAAACGTGTGGATACGGATAAAATTCTTGCTATTGCGGGGCGGATGCGGATAACAGCCGTGCGGATGCAGGACGGATTCGGATAACAGTCGGGCGGATGCGGATAACGTTTTGTTTATCCGCGCAGGGCTCTCGAAGGGACGTAAAACCAATAACATGATTATTATTATTAATTACTCTTATTAATTAAACAATTGCCACTTCTTCTTTGCCATTCAAGACAGAAATACCTCTACTGAATGTCTGTTTTCTTTTATCAGTGATCAAGGGACTAAAGGATTAGGCCTATTACTAGTGAAGTTAAATTTCAAGGATGTGTTATGGAAGGAAGTTTGGAGTTTTACGTGATCACCACTCGGGTCATAAGCCACAGAACCTCCTTTCAAGGTTGAACACACTTCATTGGACGAGCTCTATAACGTAACTAGTTGGCTTGTTGTGAGAGCCGTTGATATGACTCCTGCTAATCGCTGCTAGACTATATTGTTACTTTGTCTGGCGTCGCCAACGGTACAGATCGTGCTCTCACGCCTAGTACATTGGAATCTCGATATCTCGAATCGTTACAGGTTGTCAAAATAAAGTCGACTTATCGAAAATTCGAGTTATGGAGATACGTAGCAAAAATGTTAAATTTGTGATATATTGGACGCATAATACAGTACTACATAATAGTTGTCTAAATGTGTGAAATAAGAATGGATGTTCGTAATGATGACAGCTTTATTTCATTATCTAAGTAAGTTAAATATAACAATACAAAATGCGGACAGTCCTCTATCTACTTTTTCATGACTTGAAGAAATCCGTCTTCTTCTGCTTCATTCTCTGTGCACGAGCTTCCGACACGAAGTTCTTAAACATGACCTCGCTGTTCCGCCCCTTATGTTGCTTGAGTCTTCAGTCTTTCGACTGGTTTAATGCAGCTATCCATGCTTTCCTCTCCTGAGCTAATCGTTTCATCTCTACACCCTACCACACCCTACAACCGAAGCAATCTGTTTATCATATTCTAACCTTGGTCTACCCCTACAGTTCTTATCCTCGACCCTTCCCTCTATAACTAAGTTTGCTATTCCAGGGAGGGGGGGGGGGGGGCGTGCAGCAATCAAGCTGCTGTGGCCTCTCACCACGGTGGACAAGGTTCGATTCCCGGTCAATGTATCTCAGATTTTCAGTGAAATGTCATGTCCTGTGGTTCGGTTTCCACGTAAAAAGGAGGTCCCGTGGCTCATGATCTCGAGATTAACCGTCACGTAAAACTACAAAATTCCTTCCTGGTATTCCTGCGTGTCTTAGTATGTGTCCTACCTACCTATCTCTACTCTTCATTAGCAGTCGCCAGAAACCCCGCTCCTCTCCCACTGGTCTTAATACCTCTTCATTCGTGACCCCATCTACCCATCTGATCTTCGTCATTCTCCTATAACACCACATTTCAAACGCTTCATTTCTCCTCTTTTCTGCTGCTCCAACAGTCCAAGTGTTACTTCCATAGAGTGCCACGCTCCAGACAATGGCCTTCAAAATTGACTTCCTAATACCTAAATCTGTATTCGATGTCAACAGATTCCTTTTCTGTAGAAATGCTTTCCTTGCCTGTGCTAACCGTCTTTTTATATCCTCTTTGCTTCTTCCATCACTGGTTATTTTACTTCCTAAGTAACAGAAGTCTCTTACATCCTTTAGGTTTTAACCTGCCAATTCGACATCCATAGGGGTTTCTGATTTCCTTCGACTGGTATCAGCAGTAGACTGCAAATCTTGGATGTCTTCGTCCGCCCTTCTCCCCCCTTTTTGCAATCATCGAGCAACGACCAGCTGAGTTAACTGTTGGGATAGGACTTACCGGGTCAATAACCTCAATAACTAACTAAATGGGAAACCATGGAAAACCATTGTAAGGACGGCCGACGTTGGGGTTCGAACCCATTCGTTTTTCGAATAGGCTACGTAAATAGCTTGACCCCATTGCCTTACACGTTAACGCACCTAGCTATCCCGGCGGTTATGATGATGGTGATAATATTTTCAGTAATACATATTATACCGATTACATACTTTGCGTACTTTTTACAGGCCTTCGATGTAACCGCCAGCGTTGCATACAACGTATTCCCAGTGATGCAGAAGCCATTGGATCCCCTTGGCACTACCCAATCAGTTGATGGTGTGATTAGATTGTCGGATGAACGTCTACAGATGTGAAGTGATTCTTCTTAGGGAATAGATCGAAGTCGGCAGGGACTTAATCAGGAGAGTATGGGAGGGGAAGGGGTGAGAGCACTTCCCAGCAGCTTCAATCTGCTCTATGCACCGTAGCATTGCCGACCGCTCTATTCGTATCATCAACAGATTAGGCAGTGCCAACGGGATCCAACGGATTGCACATCGCTGGGAACACGTACGTAGGCCTCACGCTGGCGGTTACATCCAAGGCCTGTAAACTTTGGAACCATGCAAGTACGCTATATGTCGAGAGAAGAAAGTCACTACGGTACTTAAAAACCAACCCATATATATATAGAGAAAGATGATCTTTTGCAAAATTACCTATGAGTTAGGGCCCTCTCCATGAAAAATCCTTAAGTAAAGTACAGAGTTATTGTACCTATGCGTAGCGAATAATCTGGCAACACAAAGGTTGTCGAACATTGGTTTATTGGGCTATATTAAGGACACAAATTCTATATTCGTATTTATGGCCATAAAGCTAATACTTAGGCAGATGTGAACTGTATGAGGTGGTTTTGAGGCGTTTTTGGGCTCAGGATTTTTCGCAAATTCTGAACATTTTCCGCTTGTTTTTTCTTCAAATTTGCGACCTGTGATGTTTTAAATTAGGCTATTATCTTGACTTGAATATAGTAATTTTATCCCAAAATACTTCGCTTTCGTTTGTTCTGAATTTGGATACCGGTACGTGATGTCTCGCACTCTTACAATTGAATTGACATATCCTTCGTGTGTGATTTATTGATATTATCGGGACACCCTAATTTCGCGATATGATAATCTTATAGGAACACACTAATTTATTTCGCGAATGTTTTATTCACTCTTTTTTTACATACACTGGTGAAAGATTCGCAGATGAGCTCACGATTTTACCCAAATTTTGGACTCCCCCCCCCCCCCCCCCCTTTTTTTACGAATTGAGGATTTTTGACGCGAAACTCGATGCACCTCCAAATTTCAAGCAGAAAGAATAGAAATTTTTTGCGTTATTGACCGACCTCAACACCTCACCGCTTTTACACTATTTCGTGTGCCATTTTACAGTATCACTAGATATAACTATGCAGAGTCGCTGCATATGGCATTTGTGGAAAGTTGATTGTTGGTATGCAACGTCCTCGTTTAAGCGGAAAGATTATTTACGAACGCGAAGCGACATTCTATTTGAACAACTCGTTTGAACTCGCGTTTAAATAACAGTGTCCAGAAATAAACATTGTAACGAGTTTGAAATGTAAATGACTGTTTCACTAAGCACGTGCGAGCGCCTGTCTACACCTCATATCCTTACGCATTTTATTTGTGTACCTAGGCTGCGCTTTCTGCTTGTCTGGGGATTGTCCGATGTGTTTAGAAGAGAAATTATCTCCTGATGCCCTTCCACTGCTCAGAGTTTGACGGGCGAGCATCGGCAAGAGCATGCGTCCGTAAGAAACACCTGCCACATTGAAAACTTCTCATCCCCGACTCCGTTGAAACGTGAATAATATTATTAATAATAATAGTAATGTTGCTGTTGTTGCTTATTTAAGGAGCTTTCTGACATCGTGGTCATGTAACCCCTTATACTGAGTGTGTGTGTAGAATTTGTGCGGTAACCTGTGTAATTGTGATGGCTGTCCTAGTGTGTGTATTTGTAAATTGGGAATAGGATTGGGAAGGAGGCGGCCGTGGCCTGAAGTTAGGAACCATCCCAGTGAGGGAAACCACTGAAGACCACTACCAGGATGGCTGAGGTGGGAATCGAACCCTCCTCTTCTCTGTTTTGCCTCACAAGGATGAGTGTACCCCGTTCTAGCTCTTACACCAGAATTAAAATTTCTTGGCAGAGCCGGGAATAGACCCGGGACCTCCGAGGCGACAGCCGAGAATGCTAGCCGCGACACCAATAATAAATATAATAATAATAATAATAAATAATAATACCGGGGGAGTTAGCCGTGGTCGTTACGGCGTGGCTGCAGGCAGTCGCTCATATCCGGGAGGCGAGGAGGTTCGAATCACCCCACCGGTAACCTTGAAGATGGTCTTCTGGGGTTTCCCATCTTCTTTCCAGGAAAATGCCGGAGTTGGTCCCTAACTATAGGCCACAGCCGCTACCTTCCAATTCCTCGTCCTTACATTCAGACTTTCCTCCTCAGACAACACTCCACACGCGACGGTAAGTTACTTGTAGCTCACCCCACGGGTGTCGGCATAGAAGTAGCTATAAACTCTGGCGAGCCGAACATGTCGTTGGACACTTCCGGCACTAAAAGTCATACGCTAAAAATAATAATAATACTAATAAAAGGAAGAAATACTAGGTGAATTTCAACTGGATCATGTAGCTATATCCAAAAGAAACATGAAAGAAATTATGAATGTCAAGGTTATAAGAAGCAGAGAATTTGACTCTGATCACTATTTGCCTAAAATTAAACTCAAATTCTTACCCAACAGAAACCACAGAAGAGGGGAAAGAGTAAATAAATATAAGACAAATAGACTTCAAATTACACAAGAAACATTGGAAAAATTTCAGGACGAAATAAAAGTAACTCATCATGGGAAGTGGCAAGATTTATCTAAAGAAATAACCAACGCAGCTCAGAAGACGTTTGGGCTAGCCAAACCTAAGAATAAACCTTGGTGGAATCAAATATGTGAGGATACGTTACAAGAGAGAACAAAACAATGGAAAAAGTTGAAATGCTCTGGAAAGACGGAACATTATGACCAATTCAAACAGCAAAGGAAAGACACTGCTAGAATAATAAGGGGAGTTAAAAGATCATTCGAAAAATCACAACTTACTGACCTGCAAGACAGCTTTGTTAAAAATAACTCTCGAAACTTATATCAGACTTTTAAGAGTCAATTTAAGGGGTATCAAGCGCCTAGCATATGCTTTAAAGATGAAAATGGTAGATTTGGCCTAAGCAATGTTGAGAACTGTGAAATACTTGCGAAGCACTTTGATCAACTTTTAAACTGCCCTGAACCAGATCATAAGCTGGAATTCTCACAAGCAACAGAAAATCTGGAAGAAGATATACCACCCAATGCTGAAGAAATTAAAGAAGCAATTAACAATCTAAAAAATAATAAAAATAGCGGAGAGGACTCTATAACAGCTGAACTTTTGAAATGGTCTCAATCAAAAATCATTGAAGAGCTGCAGTTAATCTTTGAAGATATTTGGAGAACAGAGAGAATTCCAGAGGAATGGAAAGTGGCTCTAATACACCCATTGCATAAAAAAAGGGGACAAACAAAACGTTGATAACTATAGAGGCATCTCTCTTCTTCAAATTGCATACAAGGTATTTTCAAAAATATTGCTGAATAGAGTAGAAACATCACTTGACAAGCAACTGGGCGAGTATCAAGCTGGATTTCGAAAAGGTAGATCTTGTTCAGAACAAATATTTAACTTAAAATCCATAATTCGCCATAGGATACTGAATTCAAAGGACATAGTTGTGACATTTGTAGATTTTAAAAAGGCCTTTGACTCGGTTGATAGAGAAACCATAGATAAAACAATTCGTGAATTTGGAGTGAAAACTAAATTGGCAAACCTAATACGTGAAACCCTTACTGATACGATTTCAAAAGTAAAATTTATGGGTGAGATATCAAAATCTATTAAGATAAATACAGGTGTACGGCAGGGTGATGGTTTATCACCCCTTCAGTTCAACTGTGTTTTAGAGAAAATTGTAAGAATTTGGAATTTAAAGCTAAAAGAACATAACATTTCGCCAGTAACTTTGGGGAGAAGAAACAAAGGCATTGAAATAAGTTGCCTAGCATTTGCAGACGATTTTGCTATATTGTCAGAAAACCTAACAAGTGCAACAACACAAATCAATCTCTTGGAAGAAATAGCCAACAAAACAGGTTTGAGCTCCGTAGAAAAAAACTAAATTTATTACAAACATCAAGAACGCTTCAAAATATTTGGCAACTGATATTGACCCAGTGGAAAAAGTAAAGAAATTCAAATATCTGGGAGAAATAATTCAAGAAAATGGTTTAGAAAAATCTTCGGTAGAAGAAAGGGTACACAAGAGCATATGGTATCACTAAGAATTTTTATAACAAAAAGTGCTTATCTAAAAATCTTAAAATAAGGCACTACACTACAGTGGTGAAACCGGAATGCCTATACGTAAGTGAATGTCTGGTACTAAACTATAGATTAGATAAACTTGAAGTACTAGAAAGGAGAATCACGAGGAAAATTTTAGGCCCAGTGAAAACAGCAGAAGTATGGAAATTAAGATCTAATGATGAAATATACAGGAACATAGAAAATATAACAGAAACGATAAGAAAAAGGAGATTGCAATTTTTTGGACATATTTACAGAATGGATGATTCCAGATTAACAAAAAGGATATTAATGTACCTTTGGGAGAAAAGGGCAACAACTATCTGGATTCAAGAAGTAAAGAAAGATTTAGAAAGAAATAATATAAGTGAAGAAGAAACGGTGAACAGAGAGATCTTTAGAAAAAGGGTATTAAGTATGAAGGGATTCCAAGGAAGATTGCCAAAGAAACCTGATGCGAAGTGGTCCGAGGACAGAAAGAAGCAGCATAGTGAACGGATGAAGGAGTACTGGAGGGAACGGAAGAAAAGCGGAAGCTTGTAGTTTAACGTGACCGTTAATCTTGAGATCATGAGCCACGGGACCTCCTTTTTACGTGGAATCCGAACCACAGGACATGGCATTTCACTTCGAAAATCTCACATGCATTGACCGGGAATCGAACCCGGACCGCCTTGGTGAGAGGCATACAGCTAGACCGCTGAGCCACCACGCCCCCGGAACGGAAGAGAAAACAACAAAGTGTGAAGAATTGAAATTGGCACGTGGTCCCTAGCAGGCCTCATCGGAAAGAAGAAGAAAAGGAAGAAAATATTTATTATTATTAGTTATGGGAATAGTCGCAAGATTGTGTATTTGGGGGTACGCTAGCTAACAAGAAGGTTTCAGTAGCGTACCAGGAAACCTACCGACATGGCCTTTGCAATGCAAACTTCGTGCTGCGGGATATGGGGGGGGGGGGGGGGGGGGGGGAGGGTGCCTCTTTACATAGCGTTTTGGACCGTTAGCCTAGTTGATGTTGAGCTAAATCAGAAGCAGATATTCCGATCCACGGCTTCATACTGTAAAGGTCCTCAGTTCTGTCAACACAGCTATGCTGCAGAGCATCAGTAGGGTTACAGCGGTTACATTCCAACCACAAGTCGCGTAACATTTGAGGAATTAGAATTCTAAGTTGAATGCCTCTTCCCTTATCCGCGATAGCTTTCTGCGTCCATCCTGGGCGAGGAAGCCACCCTTGCTCCTGACCGACGCGACACAATGGTGGAACCGAAGTTTAATTCAAATCCAAGGATGCCTTTG
The DNA here is from genome assembly GCA_946902985.2 of Meconema thalassinum. Classification (NCBI taxonomy): domain Eukaryota; kingdom Metazoa; phylum Arthropoda; class Insecta; order Orthoptera; family Tettigoniidae; genus Meconema; species Meconema thalassinum. The sequence continues at coordinate 1,060,162,525 of OX336389.2, read as the reverse complement.
TTAGTACTAGCTACATTTAGTTATTAAAACTTATGATACATTCATGCCTCCTATCTAGAAACTATCGTCGTGTCTCGTTTTCTCTGGCGGCCAAAGCCAAATGATGCATGTTCAATTCCTTCACCCGTCATGATATTTTAACTCCCTAACTAACATCTACAGTACTCAACTTACCGTCCATGACCTAAGTTTTGAAAGAATTCTTGTCTATTAATAATAGTAGGCTACACCATGATAATTTAGGCAAACATAATTTACTACCCTTCGAATTGCTGAGCACGTTAAACCGCTTACTGCACCACAACTGCGATATGGGGCTGCAGCAAATCCAGAGATCGGAAACTTGAACCCCGGCGCCGACAGCGGCTATCCTGAGTGTGGTTTTCACGGGTTTTTCCACACTATCTCCAACCAAATGCCAGGATGGTACCTTTTCTTCAAGTCCCGAGGTACTTTCTCCATCACGAAACCTTATTAATTAAAGCTATACTCGCTACCACAGTCATTATAGAAACACAGGCCATCAGATAAATTGAACACGCATCCAAGTACACGGGACTGATGACCAAAGCTGTCCTAAGCCCCGAATGCAAATTAATAACAGCATAACAGAATTTACTTGGTGAAAGGGGAGGGGGCAGATAGAAAGCTTTCAATGTTTCGTGGTCGTTAATCTCACGATCACAAACCATGGGACCTCGTACTCTTTTTACGTGAAATCCGAACCACTGGGCATGATATTTCACCTTGAAATTCCCACATGCAATAATCAGGAATCGAACCCGATCCACTTTGGTGGGAGGCAAGCAGCTTGACCGCTGCGCTATAATGCCGCTCACTTACGAACATAGTAGTCTAAATGTGTGCTTTTTCTGCAATGCAGTTCATCCAAGTGTGACTTTCTGTAAATGATTCATGTTTTCTAACTAAAGGATTTCAGTGCGAAACCTCTTAAATTTTCAGCTTGCGTATTCCAAATTAGATACTGTAGAAAAGCGCAGCTTGACTCTCTCGTGCCAAAAAATATGCCTATTTATTAGATTAAAACTCGTGAAATAGATTATCCGGCAATATGGAAAATATGGATTCACTCATCAAATGTTTGTAAACATAAGGTCCCTTTTGGACCTTAAGAAATATGGTCACGCTTCAGGTAAAAGCAGCCTTATCTTACGTAGGTGACAATCAAAGGTCTGATGTAAACTTACCTCCAATTTTGGTACTTTTTTAAACTATATTTTCAGACAACTACTGCATGTCGTCCATGGATGAAGCTATTTGGTGGTGTTGCTGTTGTTTTGTTGAAACTGGAGAATGTGCGGGGAGGCTGGAGGGCATTAACTCTGCTTGAACTGGCTGGCATTGCAGGAATGTTGCGTAACAACATCGCAAACTGCATGCAACCGTTGTCTGGCCGTACTACTAACGGAGTCTTTCTGGGCCTCTCGTGGGTGGAATGAAATGGTCGTTTTATAGACTCTCGGCTTGAATCTCTAAACTATGCTAAGAAAGACAAATGAAGTATATTTCCAAGCTATCTTCTCATTGATACACATTATTAGGTAAAAGACAGTTATCTCAAATTAAGGTATGCACTGGTTGTACTCATCTTACCTTATCCCCGGTCACGTAGGAACAGAAATACAGTCTAAACCAATCACAATAAACCTTGTGTTGATGCATAAACGGGGTGAGATAGAAGGGCAGGAAAATATTTCGGTAGACGATTATGAAAAGGAAAATATTGTATAGACACGGATATTATTCCCAGTCATACCGGAGATACAGCTGACAGGCCTAGATATTGTTAATAATGTTTTGAGAAGACCTCGGAAGTTCATAATAAATGCATATTGAAGAATATTTTATACACCTTTGCGCACCGCGTTTTGTATATATATTTAAAAAAAACATCGTACGGGCTGGGTCAATAATGCAAACATTTTTCGTATCCTGTACAGGGCTATAGAGATGGGCTGTAGTCTGGGGTCCCGGGATGATAAGACAGCCCAAATTAAACAAATTCACTCAATTTAATTTCCAAACAAATTTGAAATTTTCTGATAGGACTATATTCAATGTATCTGAACCTAGTGAATACATTCCGAAACTTTATTAGGATAAGATAACATGAAGTTTAAAATAACCATTAATCCATTATGTTTATATCCTCACTGCCAGAGAAATAGCGGAGTTTCCGAAGCCTTTATAGGGCGGAACATTTCTAGATGACGATTGACAAATTCGACTTTTACTTCATATAGTTGTGAAAGGTGTTTGCCTTGTTTTTGTGATGATAATAATACTGTAATAATAATGATAAAACAGCCCAGAGTAAACAAATTCACTCTTATTATTATTATTATTATTATTATTAGTAGTAGTAGTAGTAGTAGTAGTAGTAGTAGTAGTAGTAGTTGTTGTTGTTGTATTATTTTAAGGGGTGGAACTTGTGATGAGAGTTAACTTTTCGTCCAGATGCAAGGACAAATATTTAGTGCAAGAATAAAAATCTAAATTCCACGGAATTTTTATAGGGGTCTTTATGAACGTGTTACTTCCAGAATATTAAGGGACGAACAAAGATGGAGGGGCCCAAAAATGCTAGTCTTATGGTCCGTGCTTGCTCCCCACGGCCCTGATCCTGAATGGTGCATATTTACACGCTTTAAATATATTTTATATTTGGCCTATATGGAGTGTATTTGGCTTTTCGTTGATCCTCCAGTTAGCGACGTAAAGCACAACATGCGTCACTGGTAACTGTATACCTTTAACACAAGGAGCAAGGTTTTACGCTGATACATTTGGTCACTCATGATCAAAACGTTGGCCTGTTATATCGGTCGAAGTGACAGAAACACATCCGTGGAGGACTGGAAATTTGTGTTCTCTTGTCATACGAATAAGGGTTCTGCCGGTATTTAAATTATGCTTGGTGTCGTGTTCGTCGTAGCCCTCCGGAAGCTAAGGTATGGTGCAAACTGGAGGAGGCTTAGTGATGTTCTGTAGGTGTTCAAATTACGTGGAGTATGGTTCTTTGATTCAGGTGAGAATCAATTAAAACCAGTGTGTCGACATCTAGCTGTTGATCGCCCTTCATCTCAACCAGGAACGTAATATTCCTCGTTTACAGGATTGCTAACGTACTATAATTGATTGACATAATGGATATTGAGGAGCAATCACACATTTGGAATAATGTTTCCCCATATTTGGACTCAAATAAAAGTCCGGTAGACTACCATGAACAACGCGTTAAATATCAGGGACAACATCCAAAAAGTCGGGCCAACCCGCACAATTCGTTGATGCAAAAGTGGTTGAATATGGATATTACCTTGTCCAGTCCATGCCAGAGCGAATGTCTTTAATCGAGGCTCATGGAGGCATTACACGCTGTTAAGTCGCAAGTGACTAATGTTCCCTTATACTATGACATATATTGTGCTCCATTCATTAGGAGGACAGCTTAAAGCCAGAAAAATATAATATTTGCTATTTTTTCTTGTCTCTGTTATTCACCGTTAGAGGTGAAACGAACATATTTTCGATCCCCACAATTTTTTGACTTCGAGTTTAAAGTACGACATTTCATTTAAAAATCATGTCTACGCATATTATGAAAGCAGCCATGAAAGTACGATATAGATGAATTTCCCTCTACCCGAGATTGGATACGAATATAACAATGAACAATTTTCAAGTTTATTTACGGTTCTTCTATGCAGTTTTTATTCGGAAAAAAGTTGGCCAATGCTTCCGTCACTAGATAAGGGGTAGGCCTACTCTTAACTTTGAACAAAACAGCGATGTGCCGAAATAAATAATGTCAAATGATTTTGGGTGACCATATATTCCAGACAAGGTTAAGATAAGGGAATATAATGATAAAAGAGCGAGTCTATTATAGATAGGCCTACATTGCGCACTCGTGAAAATTTAGTGTTTATGATTCATTTCATCCCCGTACGCCTGGGTACTGTATATATAAATAAATAATTTGCCTGATAACCAGTGTTATTGTGTTGTCTGTAGTAGTGTGTGTATTTGTAATGGAGGCTAGGATTGGAAAGTAGGTGGCCATGCTTAAGTTACGAACAATCCCGTTATTTGCCTGGAGTTAAAGTGGGAAATCACGGAAAACCACTTCTAGAATGGCTGGGCTGGGAATCAAACCCACCTTTTCTCAGTTTTGCCTCACGAGGCTGAGTATACCCCGTTCCAGCCCTCAGATCAGAACTACACTATTTTGGCAGAGTTGGGAATCTAACCCGGACATCAGGGGTGACAGCCAAGAATTCTAGCCGCTACGCCACCAGGCGGGCATGTAAATTGCGACTGAACGTTGACTGATGGGAAGGTTAAAGTGTGGCATATGGTACTCGCCGTACTCACTGAAATCATGTCGGGTGGATATTTATAGGCTATTATGGAAAACACTATAAATGCACACACTAATACAGCCATCACATTAACACAGGTTATCGGACAGATTAAACACATACCCAAGTACACGGGGCTACATGACCACGATATTGCAAGGCCCCAAGATCAATCAAAAACAAGAAAACACTATTGTGATGACAAGAAACAACAGGAACCACAGGCTAATGATGACATTTTTATGACTAGTACCAATAGAAAAATAGGAACCACTCAAAAATGAAAGCCATAGATGATACAGTATTATGCAACGCCCATGTAATAATTCACTAGGCCTTTTCAGAATATCAGGTGTCTTAAGCTTGGAAGAAAGTGGGGAAGGACACTTTTAACTTTATCTTGTCGCAATTTAGATGTTCCCCGACAAAAGATCGATAATGCTAGGTTGCATTTCACGTGCTCGATTTCAAATTACTTTCATTTAAGTCACAGTTTACGAAGTAGTAACTACAAATATTTCAGTAATGCGCAGCGTCCTGCGCCGTTGCACCACGTCGCTTGTCTGCTTATTCTTGAAGAGAAATGATGCGAGGTTTACTGGTTATTAACATGCAGTAACCGACAGCAGTGGCTATGCTCGCTAAAGCGCGGCATTAGGTCATGGGGCCAAGCTCTCTGCTGACTCGGTAGACGCGTGGGTTCGAGCCCCACCGTCGGCCGTCCTTGAAATGGTTTTCCGTGGTTTCCCATTTTCAACACCAGGCAAATGCTGGGACGGTACCTTCTGACAGGCCACGGCCGCTTCCTTCCACATCCTTTCCCAGTTTCATTCATCTTCATCCATTCCGTCTCTCATCCCGACGCGCAGGTCGCCCACGGGCGTCGACTTGAAAGACCTGCACTCGGCCTCTCAGGAGGCTACACGAAAAAAAAAACATGCAGTAGATTTTCTGTTCCATATGGATATAGAAACTAATCGGAAGAAACATTCAAGAGTGTATTTTAGGGAAAGAAAAGTTCCTAAACTTTCACTAACTTCAGATATTATGTAATTCTGTATTCCTTATTTAATCCCTAACGACTGGCCACTCCCTTACCGCCCCCACCTGGGTTACGGATGGGCTTGCTTGAAGGTTGGCATATCCGGTCTGATGTCTTCTTTCAGTCGAACTCCATTTAATTATAAAGCTTACATCGTGGACTTCTGCTTCCGTGTGAACACCATTTTGCTGCCAGAACTCAACAGGTCGTTGGCATCGTGTATCAGCTTACAATTCTGTTACGTGGCGCGGAGTGTGTGGAATTGCTTGGTAAAATGCAGGATTGCTTACTTTCGCAAACCGTAAAATCAACTGACTCACCTTGTTTACTGGGATAATTTCAAACTCTTACTGAATGTGTACAGGGGAGCCTCCGTGGCATACGCGGCAGCACGCCGGCCTCTCACCGCTGGGTCCGTTGTTCAAATCCTGGTCACTCCATGTTATATTTGTCCTGGACAAAGCGGAGGCAGACAGGTTTTTCTCCGGGTACTCCGGTTTTCCCTGTCGAATTTCATTCCAGCAACACTCTCCACGATCATTTCATCTGTCATTCATTTAATCATTGCCCCCAGGGGAGTGCGCAGGCTTCGGCAGCCGGCACAGTTCATATCCTCGCCGCATACAGTATAATGCCACGTAGAAGGACCTTGATTGGAACAGATGAACCATTTCAAGTGCTTTGGCTGTCTATTCTTCCATGATGATAGAGTAGCGAAAGAGAGTCAAGTTTTAGGAAAACCACTGCAATGAAATCTCAATTTCCATCTACTGTATTCTGGAACAAAGAAGTCAGCTTGCTACGAAATGCCTTACTTCTGTCAATATTCAGACTGAATGTACATAATCGGAGTGAAGGTTGGTTGGATTCAGGGTATAAGTAGGAGAAAACGGATATGGAGCTAGCACGATTGATTGCTGGGACAAAAGGCCCGCGGATACTCGTAAAGAGTGAGTAAGGAATTAAAACGTTCAATGAGCCATCTCAGATGGTGGGACCATTTATAGCGACTGTAGGATACATAACCTAGGATGCTTTAGCTATGGAGGGCAAGAGAAGCAGGTGGACCAAAGAGTCGATGGTTAGAATCGGTGTTTCAAGATGAAAGTATCGTCTACCCATATTTCTACAGGCTTGGGGATGAGATGGCGTTCCCGACGCCAACCTCACGAGAGGAGTTAATGAGAAGTGAATAAAACTGGGATAGGAGAAGGAAGGAAGCGGCCGTGTCCTATTATAAGGTACCATCCCAGCATTTGCTTTGATTTGAAAACGGGAAATCATGGAAAACCATTTCACGACAGCCAACGGTGGGATTCGAACCCACCCGTATACCGAGTCCGCAGATAGTTCTGCCCCATGGCCTAGTGCCAGGATGTGGTAATGTAGCCCCATGTACTTGGGTGTGTGTAGAAGTTGTCTGATTACCTGTGTCACTGTGACGTGTATAAGCCTACTTGTGATCGGGGTAGGATTTGAGAAGGGAGCGGCCGTGGCCTTAAGTTAGGTACCATCCCGGCATTTACCTGAAGTAGAAGTGAGAAACCACGGAAAACCACTTCCAGGATGGCTGAGGTAGGAGTCAAACCCACCTCTTCTCAGTTTTGCATCACGAGGCAACGGCTAACAGTCTGCTTGGAATTCAGAATTCCGGGTTCGAATCACGACTATAGTCTTAATTGAAGCATTACTCAATAGATATGGCCACTCTAAGGTGAACTACAGTCATTTATTTTATTATTTTGTATGTCCAGGATAACCAACAATAATGAGGGAAGAAATAAAAAGTTATTGGTTATTGTGATTTCCCAATTCCATTTGCTTATATAATATATATCCGGACCGTATTGTAATCGACGTTGTGTAGTATAGCGTACCAGTGGATTGACTGGACAATGGTTTTTCTGTCCGGTGCTGATCGTTTATATTTATCTTTCATTGGCGTCTGTCCAAATGACATTTGGCCAGCAACTATGCAGTCAATAAAGGTCTGATACAGTCATATCGAGACACTAAGTAAATAACATGTAGTACTACATGGGCGAATTTACTTGCGCAGCTAAATAACTTTTTAATTGTGACTTATAATTTACAATCAGTTCACCGGAAAACTCTATGTTCCACTATTCGATTAACCATTTTGCACATGTTAAGCAATTATTTTATCCTATAGTGTGATGTTATATGATACTATTTAGACAATCCTTATCTTTCTTTCATTCTGGAGTTTTCCTTTATTTTTTCACCCACTCCCGTCAAATGCTATAAGTTAAGTCTTGGGGCTCTTTTCCCTGACTCAGCTACTATAAATAACAAAACAACTTTAATTGATTAATAAGTAGCCCTAATACAGAAGACGATATTCATAGCAGACATGAAAATGCTTACATATTAATATAACACGTCGATTGAGATGAGAGAGAACGTGCACATCTATATATAATTTAGGATGGTGGTGATGGTGGTAGTTGTTGCTTGAATGGGGCGGCACTTCGAGGCATCTACTCATATAATAGAGGAAGATGAACGGGTAACACATTATAAAACGGTATGGTGCAGTCGCCTTCACCTGCCTTGTTTGTGACACAAGAGTAGCTTTCCGCGTTCAATGCTTTCCTCTTGAGGAGCGCGCTTGCCAGCCAGCCAGTTCAGTGGTGACTGTTCTAGTATACAGAAATGCACGCCGCCTCATTCAAGTTAATATTATTTCTAACGAAGATGTCAACTGACAACCAAAGGCCGTCGATTCCTAATATTTTCTAGTCTGTGTGGGAAAAACTATTCCTGTTTGTAGAGTATGGAGGAATTGCGAAATGTTAAGTGTCTTTTAAGATACTTCAATATGTGAAAAAAATCAACCTTAAGCGTCATTAATAATAGTAATTATTATTATATGTATTATTATTATTATTCTGTATGTGTGTTTAAAGGTAATTTTTCAACAAATTAATGTTTACTTGTATATTATTATTTGTCATGAAGCCAATGGACATTGCACATATGTTCTGCCTGTGTTTAATAGCATAACAACATTCATTATTCAATTAAAACAAATTTTTAATTAAGTAATAAATATATATTATTAATAAGTAATAAATGTTTAAACCCTTTAGGTTAACAGAGCAAACTGTTGTTGTTTCCGTCTTCAGTCTTTTGACTGGTTTGTTGCAGCTGTCCATGCCTCCCTATCCTGAGCTAATCGTTTCATCTCTACATAGCTACCACATCCTACATCCGAGGCAATCTGTTTAACATATTCTAACCTTGGTTTACCCCCACAGTTCTTGTCCTCGACCCTTCGTTCCATAACTCAGCTTGCTATTCCTGGGTGTCTCACAGTAGTATGTGTCCTACCAACCTATATCTGCTCTTCATTAGCAGTCGCTAGAATCATCTCTCCTCTCACACTCCTCTTACAAAGGCTTTCAAAAATGACTTCCTAATACCTAAATCTATATTCGATGTCAACAGATTCCTTTTTTGTAGAAACGATTTCCTTGCCTGAGCCAACCTACTTTTTATACCCTCTTTACTTCGTCCATCACCGGTTATTTTGCTTCCTAAGTAACAGAATTCTCCTACTTCCTTTAGCTTTCCACCAGCCAATTTGATGTCCATAGAGGTTTCTTATTTATTTGGGCTGCATTCCGATATTTTTGTTTTACATTTATTAATTTTCAACATGAATTATTTCCTTAAGACGGAGTCCATACCATTCAAAAGCTCATTCAAATCCTCTGGCGTGTCGGCCAAGATGACGATGTCATCAGCATATCTCAGAGTTGAAATGATTTCTCCTTGAATCTACACTGCCACTTTAAATTTTTCTCCAATTTCCTTCATTGCTTATTCAATGTAAAGATTGAGAAGTATGGATGATAAGTTGCAGCTTTGCCTTACACCTGTCTGAATACCAGCGTCTCTCTCATGTCGTGCAGCTCGAATGACTGCTGTCTGGTTTCTGTATAGATAGTAGATCACCCTCTTATCCCTGTACTTTATTCCAATCGTTTCAAAACGTCAAACAATTTCGCCCAATCAACGTTATCAAAAGCATTTTCTAAGTCTACAAATGCCATGAACGTTCTCTTATCTTTCCTTATTCTACCTTCAAAAATCAGCCTAATACTTAGTTTCCCTTATTCCTACATTTCTCCCGAAACCAAACTGGTCTTCACCCAACTCCGTTTCTATTTGGCTTTCCACCCTATTGTAAATTATTCTAGACAGGATCTTTGAAGCATGAGTAATCAAGCTGATGTACGGTAATCTTCACATCTGTCAGCTCCTACTTTCTTCGGTATAAAGATGATGACATTCTTCTTGAAATCAGAGGGTACCTCACCTGTCTCATAAATCCTACACACCAAGTGAAATCACCTGATCAGACCATCATCACCTATGCAGCGTAGCAACTCAATCGGTGTTGCTGCTTAAGTCTTCCAATGCTCTGTCAAATTCTGATCTCAATATTAAATCCCCTTTCGCATCCTCATCAATTTCCTATTCCCTTTCCATTACATGATTCTCACCTTTTATAATGTGCAAGTATTACTATAATGAATACTGCGAACGCATTGTTGAGTGGAGTCCCCCCTGCTGGACATGTTTGCCCCCTTTTCCACCGCCTCTACATTCCTCTTTTCACGTTCCGTTTGAGAAACGGAGCACGAATTCTCCGGCTAGTGACGTCACAGAGTACTGGGCTTGCAGGAAACTGGTATGGTGTAATGAAGATATATCCTAATGCCCGGTCACACAAATAGAGGAGAACGAAGAGAACGTATCGAAAGTTATCCAATTGAAGCAGACGAGCTAACAACGCAAAGGCGTATTTTAAGAGCAGGAAATCAGCTGACGTTGTTTACATATCTGGAATTAATCAAATATGGAGGAATGCTATTAAAATGTTGACATCTTCATTTGATTAATATGTGGTGAAATGAAGATGGATAAATCGAGATCGAAGGAAAGTCGAAATAACATATATATTTTAAATAGGGACAAGTATGCGATAATAACAGAGAAATTAGCTTATTAAATAGAGAAATTAGCTTATTAAATAATGGATGTAAAAACTATACTAAATATTTCTCTGTGCATCAAATTGTATTTCTGTCTGCACATTTTGAACTTTCGGCTAGAACTCAAAAGATACCCTCAGTTTAATTTGTGTCTGTTGTGCGTTGAGGTCACAACTACTTGAGCGAATACATTATTGGTATTTGAGTACAGTAGGTGCATCCCCAGCATAAAACTTGGTTGTTGAGAGGGTGGAGTGCTCGTTCGTCACGGTGGGCAAATTTCTAGCAGTCTCATAGAAGTAGTGTAGAGTTTGTATATTGCAATAGACCTACGGGTTAGGAACGTCATGAACATCAGCCCTGTGTATCAGGTTTGGATTGGTGGGTGGGTGGAGCGACCGTCTCTGTTCTTAATAAGTGTTTTAATGTTTGCCATTGTCATCCTAACTCCACTTCTTAATCCGCACTTAATTCTAACTAATAAATCACATGCGTGCGGGTCAAGCAAGGTCTATTAATTCCAACAAGCTACCCTCGGCTTCTCGGTTCCTGTCAGGTGGTTCCCGTGGTGGATAGGCGAGTACACACTTTTCTTTTTATGGACCTGTCATTAACGGGTGCACTGGTCTAGCCCTAAATAATACACTTAAATTTATTTTACAACCTCTGCTATCAGAAGATCTTATAAATGGGTTTCAAAAACGAAGGACTACACCACGTGGTGGTCTCGTTGGAATTACTAACAAAATCTTGGCGTAGACATTTTCTCAATGACTTTTTGGATTGTTAGACCGTGTTATATTTATTATATTAAATACCTGACGTCTCTCCAGCATGTGCAGCTGACATTTTCAACGATTTGTTCTGAATGTTGTGAAGTAACACGATGTTATCTCCAGACCAAAGCAAAAGCTTTTATAAATCTCAAATGAGTGTCACTTCATACCATTCAGAATAGATCGTTCCAACTATCAGACGCACTTGTTGGAGACACGGTCAGATATTCTATTGTTGTTGATTCTTTTTGGGGGGGCTTTGTGACATCCCGGCCATTTAGCCCAGTGCATTTGGATGTGTGTAGATTTTATCTGATAACCTGTGTCACTGTGGTGTCTGTACTAGTGTGTGTATTTGTAATTCAGGTGAGGATTGGGAAGGAGGCGGCCGTGGCCTTAGGTTAGGAACCATCCCAGCATTTGCCTAGAGTAAAAGTGGGAAACCACGGAAAACCACTTCCAGGATGGCTGAGGTGGGATTCGAACCCGTCTCTTCTCAGTTTTGCTTCACGAGGCTGAGTGTACCCCGTTCCAGCCCTCATACCAAAATTAAATTCTTGTCAGAGCCGGGAATCGAACCCGGGCCTCCGTTGTGACAGCCAAGAATGCTAGCTCATATATTCTAAACAAGTAGTTCCGTGAAGAACTAAACCAAATCAAACCAAACCCCGTGGAACCACAACCCATGAAGTGTCTTGGTCTACCAAGCGACGGCTGGCCTGCAGATTGTGGGGTGACGCGTGGTCAGCGCCGTTAATTCTGGTTTTCCAAATGAACCAGTCATCAATTGTAAAGCTAATACAAAAATTTACGTTACAATATATCGAAGGGTCCTGATAATATTGTTAGTGAAGTACTTAAACTAGGAGGTAGGGTCGTGGCACGATACTTGGAGGTGATGTTTAATGTGTCCATAAACAATGCGCAAATCCCAGATGACTGGAACAGAGCTACGGTAGTCCCAATATTTAAGGGAGGGAGCAGACTTGATTTGGGTAACTACAGGCCGGTTAGCCTTACGTCCATCGTTTGTAAACAGATGGAGCATCTCATTTGCGGTTACTTGAGGGAACAGTGGAAAGGATTATCATGGTTTAATGATAGGCAACATGGATTTCGGAAAGGTTACTTATGCGAGAGTCAGATGCTATCACTTTTTCAAGATATTAGCGAATCGTTAGACAATGGAGTTTCAGTCGACGCCGTAGTTATAGATTTTGCGAAGGCATTTGATGTCGTGCCGCATGACATGCTACTCCATAAATTAGCTTCGACGAAGATTGATAGAAGAGTAATTTTTTGGATCCAAGAATTTTTGATGGGTCGTTCCCAGAAAGTGAAAGTCGAAGGCCGATTCTCGGATGAAATTGCCGTAACGTCTGGTATCCCTCAGGGCAGCGTAATCGGAACTTTGTTATTTTTGGCGTTTATAAATGACTTACCAAATGGAATTCGCAGGGACTGTCGATTGTTTGCGGATGATTGTGTAATATATCGAAAGATAGGCTACATGTCTCACAAGTCAACGCAGTACTTCAAGATGACCTGAACCTGGTCTGTAAGTGGGCGATTGAAAATAAAATGAAAATAAACACAAGAAAATGTAGTCTCGTAAAAATAGGAAAAGTGCGAAGGCAAGGTTTTCAATATATCATTGGCTCGGAAATACTTGTAGAAGAAGATTCTTGTAAATATTTGGGCGTTCACGTAAGGAATGATTTGAAATGGAGTAGTCATATAGGATGTGTAGTTTCTAAAGCTTACAAATCCCTGCACTTTGTAATGAGGGTATTAAAAGGAAGTAGTGCCTCTACTAAAGAATTAGGATATTTGTCACTTGTAATACCTATTCAGGAATACGCCTCGGTGGTTTGGGATCCATATCAAGTAGGGCTCATAAATGAGTTGGAAATGGTGCAAAGAAAGGCCGCTAGATTTGTGCTCAGTGACTTTAATCCCAGGAGCAGTGTGAGCCGTATGTTAAGGAAACTTGGGTGGGAATCACTTGAGGCTAGGGGGATGAAATCTAGACTCTGCGCTATGTACAACACGTATACAAATCAACCAGCATTGGGTGAGCTTAGCAAACGTATGGAAAAGCCCACTTACATGAGTAGGAGTATCATCCTTTCAATGTTAAGGCCCGACCACAGCGAACAAATTATGGTAAATATTATTTCGTAAACCTTGCCATTGATAACTGGAACTCTCTACTTGCCGCAGTCTTAGAGCCTTTTCCCAAACATACAGGTGTGTTTAAGAAAAGACTGACTATTTGTGTAAATACTCCAGTTTAATGTTTATTGAATTGTTGTGTATAATTATGTATTTGTTATGTATATCTAATTTGCCACCTGGGGACACACCCCCAATTGCAAATGAATGAATGAAAATAGGAAATGTAAATAGTAGCATTTACTAGGAAAACTGTCTAGAACGCAAACACTTCCAAAACTCGCTACGGTAGAAGTTAACGATTCAGAAGGGTTTTCATATTTATATACATAAAAAGCTACTAACAGCAAAATAAACGCAATACTCATAGAAGTGTAATGGACCAGCGGATTAAAAAATAATTGGCTAAAAGATCCGACTCGTTACGAAGTTTAATTTAAAAATCTTCTTTAGCTTAATAATCTTAAGTACTGTTGTTCATAAGTGTTATATACATATCCGCTGAACCTAAATGATGACTTAGTGAGCGGGATCTGATGATGTTTGCTTGATGAATGAAACTAGTCATCCAATTAACCCCCTCCCCATTTGTGTGAGAAGTGTTTTATTAAGTGTAAATATAATTATTCGTGTATTTTATATCAGGCACTAGGAAATGAACTGCAACAATCGAATTGGGCACACTCGTGTTGACCGACTGAAAAACTTCTACTTATAGGCCTACTAGTTGCTCATCATGTCTGCATATTATGCCTATAATGACCTGCCTGTGAAAACATAGCATGTGAGTGTTGCGTTCTATACGTTTCAGTAGTCTAATGTTTCGCTCAAGTGGTGTAGAGTATACGGATATCTTATTAAATATGGTACATTATTTTTCACCTATTATCGATACCAACCAGGAATATGCCTGGTATATAAGTAGTACATCCTGAAATATGAATTCTAAGATCGCTGAGGTGAGAATTGAACCTCAGACGTTGGTTCTCAAAATTGGGGTTATTATTCGTGCGCTATTTTCAACCATAAGAATTATACTGTACTTTGCGTGGTTGTTTCACGGATCGAATCTCGGTGACGTTTGCCAAATAATCGGGGCAATTTACCTTCCTGACGTCAACATGCAACGTCACGACTGATAAGGCGTAGCAGGTCGTTATCAGCGCACTTATGTTAGCATTAAAGTGTTGTTTAGTGTAGTTCAAGCTCCATGAAACAGGATCCATCCGGGCCGTAACATTCAGTTGCAAGTGTCCTTTTATTAGGTAGATGGCCTTAGAACCCCAAAAGCCTCCAGGAAGCAAGCTCTGCGACTGGAATGGTAAGCTGCAAGTTCGGTATATGAGGTTCGAATCCCAGTGCTAACAGCCACAATCCTGCGTGTAGGTTACTCCCACAATTAGTCAATGAAAATTTTGAAATATATGCAGTAGGTCCATCGGTATCTTATTTCAAGACCCGAAATAATTGTTGTCACACATGATGTCCTAAAATGAGAATAGCACCTTTTTGATACACCCTGTATATATCTTGGCAACAATGACTGTAGTACCCCCGCGACGTAGCCGTGTGCGTTAAATCTCCCACCACGCCCGCAGCAAATCCTGAGATCGGAGGTTCGAATCCCGACGCTAAACGTTGCTATCCTGAGTGTGGTTTTCACGGGTTTTCCACACTCCCTCCAGGAAAATGCCGGGATAGTACCTTATTTCAAGTCCCGGGAAGCTACCCAATCCCGACCCTAATAATTAGAGTTTCGCACACTTCTACAGCCATCACAGAAATACAGGTTTTTAGACGATTGAATACAGACTCAACTACACGGGGATATTAACAATGATGTCCTAAGCCCCTAAATTGAATTACAACAGGGGACTATTGTAGGATGTTATTATTCTCATGTTTGATGGCATGGCAAATAATTCGAGCAAAAATGAAAGGAGTTTCAAGGCCACAGAAAGTCAAAACCAGATTTCCCTTTTGACCAATGACGAGGTCCTCCCAAAAAAAATGATGAGAAACCATCCAGAGAAATAACACTTCTAACTATTCAGTTAATAGCTGCTCGAGAAATGCAGCTACACAGAATACTGCTGTTGTTGTTGTTGTTGTTGTTGTTTCATTTAGGTGCAAGTGACATTGTGGTCATCAGTCCCATGGACTTTGATGTGTATGGCACCTGTCTATTAATCTGTGTTATTTATTACAATGTCAGTACTAGTGTATGTACATCTAATTGGGGAGAGGGTGGCCGTTGCCTCAAGTTAGGTACCGGTATCATCCTTGAATATGTCTGAAGTAGAAGTGGACCGCAAGAAACCAATTCCAGGGTGAGGTTGGACTCGAACCTACCCATGCTCCATGCCGGTGTCGTCACTGACAGAGACACATGCCCACCCACAGTAAGGCTCTATACCCCCGATTGACTTCCATTCCCCCGATTATTTTAAAATGAGATAATTCTCTAAAACCAAACTAATTAAAAGGATTCTTTAACCCATGACACTTATAATAATTATAACTATGAAGTATAAATTAACCAGAAAATGTTGCACAATTACTATATTTAACATCATATGATTTGTACAGCATAATTCGTGTTCTCCACTACTGAAGTCTTAACTCAACACGACTTGACAGTTTGCTGCTTGCTGTATCTGGGGGTAATAGGCTCGCCCCTAGCTAGCTCGTAAACTGTCGGCTCAGTAATTGAATGGAGATTTTTGGAAGAAATTAAAACGTAAGAACACTTATAGCGGGCGAAATATTGAAAATAGGCATATACTCTCGCGGACTTAGTTGCAGAAATTTTCATGCTGAACAATTCTTACACTCATAGCATATTGATATTTTTAATGGTTTGCCCAGCGTAAGCTTAAAAAGTGCACGGACGCCAGGTTTTATTTTTCGACCTTTTCACTAAAATCGTTACTGCTTGGCTTCCTTTGATCATAAATAAATTGTTTTCTATAGAAATCTTCCTCGAGATATTCTTTACAGAATTGTGAAAACCGTACCAAAATCCATCCAGTGGTTCTCGAGATTACCCGTGACATCCGAGAATCGGGGACTTTGTTTTATACTAAGTAGAGATGCTATGAAAAGTGAGCTGTGGTACCGTACAGTATATTATCTGTTTCTAGTATTGGCCAAACTACATCATTATAATTTTTAAGAGGCAATGTGCACTTCATTATGTTTCAGTATACTAGTTGTAAGAATGAAACTAATACTTTATGCTTCAATATTGTTAATTTAGCGACAATATATTACCTATTTTCTTAAGTTAAATAGAAGTTTAGAGATTTTTCAAACTGTCACTAACCACAGAAATAAATATCCCTCTATTGACGAAAGAAACAGCGTTTTAAGTAAATTGATGTTGAGGATATTTGTGACAAGGAGCAGTGCTTTGACACTTAAGGGGGAATGTAACCGAAAATGCATAGCTGGCTTTAACAATATAAGACACTAGCAGCCCGTGCGACAAATCTCGCTTGTTCATAAACCACACTTTCCCCAATAGGTTTATAATGAGACACTTAAGGAGAAAGGTTATGTTTTAATTTCAACCAAATGATTGTAGAACACTATTTACATTTCAGGATAAAGGAAAGACCTCAGAATGTTAATATGACATGAAACAGACGTCACAGCGTCCCGTGGACTGCAATTATGGAGCGTATTTTCCTACATGAACGGTGTTTGCAAATCGCACACTTCGTACAATTTTAAAAAAAATTAAAAGTCATTTTTTAAAGAAATTATAGATATTTATGAAATTATAGTGCAATAAGTCACTGCTAATGTCTGTTCTCTTTCACTTGAATGCTCATTTATCACGATCGGTCGCTTGTGAGCGCCGCAGAAGGGATGCATACTACTGAAATAATACATATATTAGAACATTGAAACTTTGTACAGTTGTCTAATGGGGTTTGATCTATTGCGTGGCAAGCAATGGCTATCTGGGGTGGCAAAATGGCACCAGTACAGCTACTGCAAAAAGTTTGTTACATCCTCTTATTTAGATACACTTTACAACATAACTGTAAAAGATCCTGAACTTTTTACTAGTTGAAATATATATGTCACTATCTCTAACGTTATGTAGAATTATCCAAATACAATGAAACGTTTTTTTATGGTCATTTGAATTTTAATTCTATAAACCTTAGTGAAAATATGAATGTAGATGCATGCAAATTCTACAAATGGTTAAATGGAAGCATAATTCTATATAAATATGTTTATAATCACTCAGTAAACAATCCCTGAAAATTTCAGTTATGTAGCATTTAGGGTTTCAGAGAAAAAAAAGTGTACTTATTTGGTGGAAAATTGATATTGAGAAAACAACATTTGAAAGTTTGGTACCGTATGTTCTTTTGCTCACATTTAAGTAACTATGCAGCATCAGATATAAATTATTCTTTAAAATACTCCAGTTGAGTAATGAGCTTGAAAGTTTTACACGAAGTATAAAAGAGGCCATACATACAAAAAACACATATTTCAAAATTGATATTTTGACCCCTCATCGGTTACACCCTCGCTTAATAAATAAATACAGTCTACGATAAGAAGATAAACCAGTGAAAAATTTTGATTATTTGCTCCCACCCATCTGTTCGCCTAAAATCTAGGTAAATTGATATTGCGATGATGCCACCGGCCATGAACTGAGCAACTGGCCAGGAACGTACTCGTGAGTTCGTGCATTTACCTGTTAACCAGAGTGATCCTCAAGGGTCTCAATTTATCGAATTTGTTTGGCAACAATGGTGCCCTGAACTGAGTTTTATATTGGTGTACGATACGCACGTGTAGCCCACTTTGTTCCTCTCGTTCATTTTCTCTGTCCAACCTCCCTTAGTTAAATCTGCCTTTTATTTCAACGGTGTTAGGCTCAGGATGCCTTCAAATTTCTTCCTTACGGCGATACTTACTAAATAAATCCAGTCCATGATAAAAAGAAAGAACATTGATGCTAAATTTTAATTCCTAGCCCCCGCTCTCCCGCTCTATCTGATCCATAATAAAGAGAGAAACCAGTGATGTTAAAATTTGATTCTTTGCCCCACCCCCTTATCTGCCCATATTACTTTTGGCATCCTCATTGTTTGAAGAGTCCGGAGGTGGATAACAATAGCTAGCCCGTACATCTACTGTACACAGATTGATACAACGATCTGGCATATCGCTCAGTTCTAAGAGGACGAGGCTTTTAACTCTCGTTCCTCCCTTCACTCCTAGCAATACCTACGCGCCAGGTTTCTACGGCCGCTCTGCACGGTTATGGAACACACCGCCAGCAGATGCCAAGAACGGGCCTCTTCGGAAATTCAAGTCGTTCATAAAGAAGTAAGTTACATTGTGTGAATAAACTTCTGTATGCGTAATTGATTGTCTCCCTGAATGAATGAGTATCCGAATGAAATGTATGGAGTGATTGAAGTGATGAAACTGCCAACGTGAGAGAGTGAGTGAACAGGACAAAATTTACTATAGCCTATTATTTATCTTATAATTAATATTCTAAATATGTAAATGCTGCAAATATCTTTATAAAACTGTAAATATTGTAAAAACGAAATGTAGATGTAATTATTATGGTGTTTGAAGCCATTTTCAGTGTTGCCGTAGTAGAGTAAGTTTGATATTTTTCAGTCGATCAATACGATTGTACCCTATTGTGATGGCTTATTCCCTAATCCTGAAAAGAAATTATATGAGATTAATAAATACACTTCGATGACTAG
Organism: Meconema thalassinum; assembly: GCA_946902985.2. Lineage (NCBI taxonomy): Eukaryota > Metazoa > Arthropoda > Insecta > Orthoptera > Tettigoniidae > Meconema > Meconema thalassinum. The sequence goes on along the minus strand of OX336389.2, from coordinate 1,060,143,361 downwards.
TTTCGATCATCAAGCAATCAACATCAGATCCATTACACTTGGCTATAAAATATTTACAATATGTACACTTATTTAGTTGAATTATTAGTTAAGATAATGCAACTCGTCAATATGTGTTGGTTGTAGTCTATATGATGTTTTGTTGAGATACTTGAAGTCCTTTCAGACATAGATTTTATAGCCTAAGTGTAATGGATCTGCTGATGATCGCTTGACGATCGAAATTGGTCATCCAAGTGTAATTGTTAATCTCATGTATTTTTTTTTAGGATTAGGGAATAGCCCATCACAATAGGGTACAATCGTGTTGACCGACTGAAAAACATCAAATTTCATGTAGATGTAAGTTGCGCTAGTGAAGCGTAACATAGACCCTATGTATGTGGGCCTTGCCCTTTTTCACTAGACCTTCTATACTTCTTGTATGAAATAAATAATAATATTAATAATAATTATACCAATAACGATAACTTATAAATGTATGTCAATCATACAAGCACGAGGAGTAGCACCTTTGGTAATAGTTGCCTTCATTCATTGTCTGTCGGCCACCTCGTGGTGTAGTGACTAGCATTCTTGGCTGTCACCGCGGATGCCCGAGTTTGATTCCCAGCTCTGCCAAGAAATCTAATTCTGGTCTGAGGGCTGAAACATGGTAGTCTACACTCAGCCTCATTAGGCAGAACGGAGAAGAGGCGGATTTGATTCTCACCTCAGCCATCCATGGTATTCCCTCACTGCTACTTCAGGTAAATGCGGGGATGGTACATAAATTAAGGCCACGGTTTCTACTTACACAAATCCTAACTACAAACACACACACACTAGCACATCCATCACAATGCCACAGGTTATCAGACAGATTCCCCACTAACCCAAGTACACGAAGCTACATGACCACGATGTCACAAAGCCCTAAATCAACAACAACATTGTCTGTCTGCTTAACAGACCACTAGTTTATGGTGTGATTAGATTATAAAAGGCTGACATAATTGCGACAGAAACGATATGTCAAGAATTCAGATAATCATAGGGTACGTACATTGTCTTAAATGTTAACAAAACCTTTTTGTTTGATTCTTTTTTACGCTTGTTATTACTGTATAATAATTACAGTTCAATACAATTATTAGTTAAAGGAAGAAATGGTCGCAAGGTTACAATGTAAATCCAAACAGAAAAGAAGAATTGCATTGTGCCTCAGTTCTAGCTATCAGTTATTGAATTGGAGTGACACAACATTGCTATTGGCCATTGACCTCGGGAATTACGGTGGACCCAGATCACTCGTACCATACGCCAGTTGCCTGCGATAAGCGGAGAGCGCAGTCTGTTCTGTGTGTGTGTACGGCGCGACGGCGTGCTGCTGGCGATGTTATGAATGGAGTACGCTACCACCACTACTCCAGCCCGCCAGTTGGCTGAGGCCTGCGGCTGATTTCCGGTCCCAGTTCAACTCCACACTCGCTGCCACGTTGCTCGAGACGGCTCACCGAACGCCGCTCTCGGCAGTTTGCCGCGCTACCCAGATGGCTTAAAATGAAAGAGGATGTCCCAGAATCATGGAGGAAAGTTATTCTCGCTTTCTTGTTTACGGGTTCGGGATTCAGGCCAGATAAATTTTCTATGTGGTGGATTGTTTTTACAGCCAGCCTTATCCGATCAGTTATTGAGAGATACATTAAATGGAGATGAGTGAAACTGAAGAATCGGAAGAAAGCGGCCGTGACCTATTTAGAAAGTACTAACCCAGGATTTGCCTGGAGTTGAAAATGGGAATCCTCAGTTGATAGTGGGGTTCGAACCAACTCTTCTTTCGAGTCCGGAGATACCTGGACCCATGTTCTTTCGTCTTGGCCAGAAAAACACCACAACACGTACATTATTATGGTGGCACTGGGTAAAGCTGAGGGCATTACTGCAGTTTCAAGACGGCCAATTGCAGCGCGCAAGGAGACATGCTATTTCTCGTTTATTTGCGACAGTTATTGTACTGTTTAATTATCTATTATTGAATTCTTAGTTTTACGTATGTATGATTGAAGAGTGGAAACAATGGGCCAAGCACCAAAACCAAAACAAGGTCCGGGATCCATCATATAGCCCACTAAAGGAAGGATCATGCTCCATTCTTTCTGGAAAAAAATAAACTACAGTAGACTACTTGAAAGCAATTATTGTTTGCATGGCTCGTTTTATCTTGTTATCGGCAGTGTTTCACAACAGGAATATGAGAATTTAAAAAAAAACGTTTGGCCCCATTAACTTATATGTTTCCACTCTTGAATCACAGAATTTCTATAGAAACCCACACCGGATCATTTTACGGAATAAACGCTTTTGTTTAGAGCACGGTGTACTACGACTTATATTTGGTGTCCCTCTTGTAATGATGGGTATTACAAAGTGTTTTTATGAAACATTTAGTTACATTTAACAATTTCTAACGTACAGAGCCAACACTCGGAAGTTTTCACATGAATATTTTCCTCAGCCTTGGCCACCTTATTCTGGGAATGAGTGCACTTGAAGTGTTTTATTTTGCAATTAGTAACACGTTTTTAACATATTCTACCTTAGAACACTTAGGCTGTGTATTTAAGATAGATATAGCCTACAGTATGCTATCGCGAACTTTTTTGTTTTGTTTGGTAGGATTTACTATGCTGAAAAATAGTATTGAAGAAATATTTATATATTTTTAACTGTTTAGCCAGCGTAAGCTGAAAAGGCGCACGGACGTTTTCTTCTTCTTCTTCTTCAAGATGCTTCACTTAAATAGTTTTTATCGGCTTTCCTTAGTTATACATGAATGTTTCTGCACGTACGAAACATTGTTGAAAAATGCTTTCTAGAATGCATCAAAATCTGTCCAGTAAGTCTCAGATATTAACCCGGACAAACAGACAGACAAAATCTAAGACTTGATTTTGTACTGTGTGGAGATAGATGAACTGAGAATAATATAATTATCATTAATTATAGCGTGCTTGGAAGGGGGGGGCTGACACCTCATGTGACATCAACAACGAAAAATTGTATATTTTACGGAATTCATGATTTCATATTCATTTCTGTGTGTCAGTAAGTGAATCCAGGGTCTGGTTCAACATTGGGGTTAATATTGATATTGATTGTTCGTTTTTCTTAAGGAATGAAACATCCATTTCATCTATCTATTTTCATTTGAACTTTGTTGTTGTTAACTAATTTAGGGGCATTGTGACATCGTGGTTATTTATCCCCATGTACTTGGGTGTGAGTAGAAATTGTCTGATAATCTGTTTTATTGTGTTGGCTGTAAACGTGTGTGTATTTGTAATGTAGGTGGGGATTGGGAAGGAGGTGGCCGTGGCCTTTAGTTAGGAACCATCCCGGCATTTGCCTGGAGAAGAAGAAGTGGGAAACCACGGAAAACCACTTCCAAGATGGCTGACTTGGGAATCAAACCTACCTCTTATCAGTTCTGCCTCACGAGGCTGCCTCGTTTCAGCCCTCAGACCAGAATGAAATTTCTTGTCAGAGTCAGGAATTGAACCGGGACCTCGATGGCGACAGTATTATTAGTTTCTTTTTATGTTAACTGCTTCCACTATGCATTGTACAATGGATTGCTTTACAGTCGGTCATCATGAGTGTGCCCAATTGGATTGGGCGGGGAGTTACAAATATTTTATCACTCTAGTATGAAATAAATAGCACATTAATTATGTATACCCTTAATTAACACAGTTTTTCAAGCCGTTGAGGTCCCGGTTCAAATCCTGGCTTTGCCAAGATACTTTGAAATTCAATTCTGTTAATGGATTACTTAGACAACACTGAGAAATGGCTTCTAATACTTCAATGTATTTCCACCCATTATCATTCTCGTTATTTCGGGTTCAGGAATGAGGTTAAATGACTTTATATGTGACAATAAATTTTGCGACCTTTCCAGACGTCAACCACATCACAGGAATTAACGAGAAATGAAATGATTTAAGATAAATCAAATAGGGCGAGGAATTGGAAGGAAGTTGCCATGGTCTATATGAAGGTACCATCCTGGCATTTGCCTGGTGTTGAAAATGGGGAAACCACAAAAATCTATTTCAAGAACGGCCGACGGTGGAGTTCGAACTCACTCGTCCTCTAAGTCCGGAGATAGAGTAGACCCATGTCCTTGCACGTAGAGTAGACCCATGTCCTTGCACGTTAACGCTTGTAGCTATCTCGGCTGTTTACGTATAGCAAAATGTCTAGCCTACCGTACTCAAAATAATCACTATTTGCTTTAATACAGACCTCCTCGTAATATAGCGGCTATCGTTCTTGGCTGTCATCCGTGAAGTCAGGGCTCAATTCCCGGCTCTGTCAAGATATTTAATTCTGGTCGAGGGCTGTAATGGGCTCCACTCATCTTCGTCAGACAAAACTGAGGAGATTCGATTCCCACCTCAGCCATCCTCGATGTGGTTTTCTGTGGTTTCCCACTTCCAATTCAGGTGAATGCCGGGATGGTTCCTAACTTAAGGCTCGGTCACACAGAAAGCGGTCTGTCTCGGCGAGAAGCGATATCGGACCGAGGCGGTCAGGCGGTGCAGTTGTAGTTCCCAAAGTTGCATCAACCCTGGCACACAGGGTCTACCGTCCCACGCTTATCTTTCTCGCGACGACGAGCGATCCGGTTGTACAAATTTACAGATTGCCCGCCTGACCGCCGTGCCGCCTTCGATTGTGATGAGTGACCAAACTGAAGTCTTTATTGGAACCGTGCGTAATTACACATATTTGTTCGACAGTACACACGGAACATTATACAAATGTTTTAAAGAGGGCTGAAGCATGGAATCGTGCAATTCCTCGGAACATTTTCGCGACATACGAAAATACTTGAAAAACCTATCTTCATGTGACTCCAGTTCGATTGCTCTCTCATACTCAATAATAATATCAAAGAATACTTAATATGAAAACACACTACATACAGTATTCTCTAGAAGGAAGCGACCAGACTGGACCGCTCACACTAAGGTATCGCGTCCTATGTGACGTCCCCATATCGCAGACCGCCGCGACGACCGCTGGATTGCTTCCCGCCGCGACAGACCGCTTTCTGTGTGGCCGAGCCTTTAAGGTCACGGCCGCCTCCGACCCAATCCTCACCTGAATCACAAATGCACACACTACTACAGGCAACTCAATGACTCAGGTTATCAAACAAAATCTGCAAACACCCAAGTACACGGGGCTTAATGACCACTATGTCCAAGTTCCTGAAATTAATCAACAACAACAGCGTTCATACAAGTTCTGGGTCTCTCATCAATTGCAGCAAGCAAATTGCACAATTTCTGGTAAAACACTTGGTGCACAGCAGAACAGTCTCCTAGACATGAAATGCAAGCGAAACGCTACAAACAAATGTCCCTGTGCGGAAGTGTAGGAGCCAGACGTATTGTACAACACCTCACTTGCCGTCTCAGGGCCGTGTCCATGAAGACGTCACGAAACTGTATGTAAGCTATACGACAAAGAGCACGCCAACGACATACAGGGTAAGCACTGCCATAGTGTGGAAATAACGGAACTGTGGATCACGTCAAATGCACCAACTTATCTTTAGCGTCAGCAAATGTAGGGTTAAAGAGAGAAAAAAATCCCCCTCGGCACGCCGGAAGGTGGAGTTAGATTTCACCGGGCAAATAAAAATATTTCGAATTCACTAAATTTGCCAATTGTTGTACAACTACAAACGTTTCCATGTTCAGCATATGAGAAGCCCCATCTTCTCATAACTCCTTTCGCTCATCCCTTGGCGAAAGTGTGGGTCATATCAAAAATTATTTCAGACAAAAGTTTTAGGTAATTTTTAGATGACTATTGCCTATTTTAAACAGCTTTGATATTGTGTCTATTAAGGGTGGTAGGCTATATGTTTTTTTTTGCCCTAAAAACTCCATTTATCCCACCCCTTTGGTCAGAAAACTTTACTTAGATAATTTTTTGGCTCTTATCCAAAGAATTGTATGAACTTTTGAATGCATTTGATTATTTTTTTTATCCAGATTGGCCTCACCAGGGTCAAATAATATGCTAATTCTTTTGCGGTAGACCTACTGCCTTTTAATACCCACATTGCAAATTGAAGTGATTTGTACGCTTTGGAGACGACACAACCCACATGAGTACTCCATTTCATATCATTCCTTACATGGATGCCCAAGTATTTGCAAGAGTCTTCTTCTACAAGTATTTCCGAGCCGATATTATATTGAAAATCATGCCTTCGCCCTCTCCCTATTCCCATGAGACTACATTTACTCCTATTTATCATCATTTTGTTGTCAACCGCCCATTTATGAACCAGGTTGAGGTCAGTTTGCAACTGAGCGTTGTCTTGTGATGTTTCAATTTTTCGGTATATTACACAATCATCCGCAAACAATCGGAAGTCACTTCGAAGCCCATTCGGAAGGTCGTTAATAAGTGCCAGAAATAGCAAGGGCCCAATCACACTTCCCTGAGGGACACCTGACGTTATCAAAATGTCCTCTGAGAATACATTACCCATTTTCACCTTTTGCGAGCGACCAGTTAAGAACATTTGAATCCATAAAATTACTCTTTTATCAATCGTCGTTGCCGCTAATTTACGGAGTAAACTTAATCGTCTTGGTCCCCACAACAAGCCCTCAAAGTCTGAAATGGGAATTTTGAAACACCCTGTATAAATAGCTTACACATATCTACTTAGTATAAAACAAAGTTCCCGATTCTTGGATGTTACGGGTAAACTCGAGAACCGGTTTTCACCATTCTGTAAAGGATATCTCGAGGATGATTTCGTTTAGTTTGTCCGGGCAAGCATAGCTGTATGAACGACGTGTTAGTTAGTTAGTTTGTTTGTTTGTTTGTTATTGAGGTCTTGAGGGGTGGAACAGCGTGGTGTAACGTGCAACGTACAAGTAGTTTTGATGCTTTTCGATTAGAAGGAAGCGCCCCCGTTCACGAATCTTAATTTTATACTCCATGTCTTGACCTCAGAATTCTTTAAATGCAACAGGTCACCGAAACCCTCATTCAGCATTCAAGTCAGATTGTTAAGAAATGCACTGTAAGTGGAGCCTATTGCATTTTATTTCAATCTATGTATTGTGCATATCGCATGAACTTGACAACAACAACTACTATTGTTCTTGGCCATTTCTTATCGTATTGCATTGCGGTATTGCAGTTGTTGTTTTTGTTGTTGTCTCATTTAGGGACCCAGCCATCGTCGTCATCATCCCCCTGTATTTGGGTGTATGTAGATTTTGAGGCTGCTACAGGCAACCAATATATTTACAGTATGTTTCTTTTTCTCTTTTTTTCCTTTTTAGCATGTGGCTCTCAGTGCCGGGAGTGTCCGAGGACATGTTCGGCTCGCCAGAGTTTAGTAGCTGCTTTTATGCGGACACTCATGGGGTGAGCTACACGTATCGTTGCGTGTGGAGTGATGTCTGGGGAGGAAAGTGTGAAAATAAGGACGAAGAATTGCAAGGTAGTGGATGTGGCCTATAGTTAGGGACCAACCCTGGCATTTGCCTGGAGGGAAGATGGGAAATCACAGAAGACCATCTTCTAGGTTGCCGGCGGGGGGATTCGAACCTCCTCGCCTCCCGGATGTGAGCGACTGCCTGCAGCCACGCCATAACGATCACGGCTAACTCACCTGGAAGTATGTTGATAATCAGGTTGTAGTGAGAGTTGATGCTAGGATGAGTTCTTAATTTAAGGTTGTTATTGGAGTGAGGCAAGGCTCTGAGCTCTCTCCTCTACCGTTTATATTACACTGTATAATAACACACAGAAGCCTCCGTGGCTTAGGCGGCAGCACGCCGGCCTCTCACCGCTGAGTCCGTGGTTCAAATCCCGGTCACTCCATGTGAGATCTGTGCTGGACAAAACGGAGGCAGACAGGTTTTTCTCCGGGTACTCCGGTTTTCCCTGTCAATATTTCATTCCAGCAACACTCTCCACTATCTTTCCATTTCATCTGTCATTCATTTAATCATTTCCCCAGAGGAGTGCGTCAGGCCTCGGCAGCCGGCACAGTTCATATCCTCGCCGCTAGATGGGGGCTTCATTCATTCCATTCCTGACCCGGTCGGAGACTGGAAGCAGGTTGTGGATTTTCATTCAATAACACACAAAAAAGACGCACCGGGATGTCGTTGTCCGATTGTAAGGAAATTACGTATGCAAAGACATTCGGATCGAACATGCAACTGATTAAAGCTTCGTGTCCAATGAATGAATAGCGGGAGCTCCCGCGCATCCGAACTGGGCATGCATCAGGTGTATATAAGACGCGATTCTGAAGCGTATGCTCAAAGTAGCTGTTGCATTTGACTGCGATATCTTAATGTCGGCTGTAAGAATGCCACGCCGAAGGATTCTTGCTCATTACGAGCAGATGTCAGAGTTTGAAAGAGGTCGTGCGATCGGATTGAAAGAAGCTGATTGGTCGAATCGAGCTGTCGCTGGACATTTGGGTGGAAGTGATGGGGCGATCAGACGATGCTGGCAAGCGTGGGTCAGCAACGGCAGGCATCAGCGTCAGGACGGTATTGGTCGACCGAGGGCCGCAACAGCAGGGAAAGACAGAGCTAATGTCAGAACAGCTGTCACAGCACCGAAGTAGTCGTTATCAACGATCCAGCGTGTGACCCGCACACATGTGTCAACCATGACCATCAACAGATGCCTGAGCGACAGGAATTTGCGCTCGCGCCGCCCGTTACGCCGCTTACCACTCATGCCTGTTCACCGTCAAGTCAGATTACAGTGGTGCCACGCTCGAGCAACGTAGAACTGCGCTGACTGGGGACGTATAGTCTTTAGTGACGAGTCCCGTTTCCAACTGTGTCCTGTCGACAACCGCAGACGTGTTTGGAGACGTCCAGGCCAGCGTGGGGATCCTGCCTTGACTATCGCACGCCACACACCCCCACAACAGGGGGTGATGGTCTGGGGTGCCATCTCCTTTGATAGCCGGACCCCCCTGGCACACTGACAGCACAGCGGTATGTTGATGACATTCTACGGCCGGTTGTGTTACCGTTCCTTCAGCGACATCCAGGCCTTACTTTCCAACAGGATAATGCCCGGCCGCACATGGCACGTGTTGCTATGGACTGCATTCATGCTTGCCCTATCCTTCCTTGGCCAGCTCGGTCGCCTGATCTCTCTCCCATTGGGACGTCATGGGAAGGCGATTGTGAACATCCGGAATGTCGCCGATTCAGCCCAACAGTTGGAGACCATTTGGCACGAAATTCCGCAGAACACCAACCGGGAACTTTGTCAGTCCATGTCACGTCGAGTGACAGCTTGCATCTAGGCCAGGAGACCAACACCTTATTGACGTCCTCACTTTGTAACGCTCTAACTCTGCAATAAATCATTCGATTGTTCTGCACCTTTGATCGTTTGTTGTTCTGTGTATGTCTGTTCCTCACATCCACCGATTTTATCACCATCGGACAATTTCTTCTTGGTGCGTCGTTTTTTTTGTGTTATACGATGTATAAATGACCATTTGCTGAAGGGCATAAACTGGCTGGGTGGAATTCAATTACTGTAGGTGAAAACCAGGTAAGCAGTCTGGCTTATGCTGATGATCTGGTTTTAATAACAGACTCAGTCTGTGAGAGACCACACAACACCACTTCTAGGATGGGTGAGGTGAGATCCCAGTTTTGCCTCATGAGGCTGAGTGTAGGCTACCCCGTTCCAGCCCTCAGACAAGAATTAAATTTCTTGGCAGAACCGAGGCCTCCAGGGTCGATAGCCAAGAATGCTAGTCGCCACACAAGGAAGTGGACGTACGGAGATCCATGGTTCGAATCCTGGCGCTAATAGCAGCTATTCTGCGTGATGTTTCCCCAGAGTGTTTCAAATTCCAGGTAGTTCCGAGGCATCTGTCCCAGTCATAGGCCTAATTAGTTACACACACTTACGTAATAGAAATTTTGAAGCCATCTTTTCAATGTTGCCTGTACAACTTATCAATTTATACTTTTACTCAATCAACATGCTTTTGCCCATTAGATTAGGCGGGGTAACTATACGGTGTATACCAGGTGAATCAGCTGCCTCTAATAATATGTTCTATGCAGCCCAACTAACGCGTGTTCGGGATGGTTGATATTTCTCTACTTGCATCCCGTATGGTACCAATGCATTGCAAGCATATTCCACAAACGATACTGAACACTATTATTTTTCCCTCGTATTAGTCTGTTGTCACAGTGAATAATATTAATGCTTGTATTTTTTTTTTTCTAGAAATAGTCTGTTACATATAGTTACCCGACTAATCTAATGGGACAAGTGCGTGTTGACCGACTGAAAAAGTATAAATTGATAGTGACACACACTCTCAATAACACATGTTATCAGACAAAATTCATACTCGTAAAAGTGTTTTCTTTTCTCTGGCTTATTATATACTGTATGTGTTGTTTTTACTGTTTGATTTAGGGCTTGCGACATCATGGTTATTTCAGCCCCGTATACTTGGGTATGTGTAGAATTTGTCTAATAACGTGTGTTATTGTTGTGCATTGATATTGAATTGAGACGATGATCTGCAAGGAGGTGGCCGTGTCCATAAGTTAGCAGCCATCTAGGCATTTGCCTGGAGTAGAAGTGGGGAAACTACGGAAAATCACTTCTTGAATGGCTGAGGCGGGAAAGGACCTCATCTCTTCTTAGTTTTGCCTCACGAGGCTGTGTGCGCCCCGTAACAACCCTCAAACCAGGATTAAAGTATTTTGCTGAGACAGGGTTTAAACCCGGACCTCAGAGGTGGCAGCCAAGAATTCTAGCCACTGCACCAGGAGGTGATTTTATTAATATACTCTCCAGGTTTATAGAAATACAAATTCACAACATTTGCTTTTATGTTCCACATTATGTAGCATTGCCGGCCCCGTGATGTTCGGGTAGTGCGCCTGCCTCTCACCCGGAGGCCCCGGGTTCGATTCCCGGCTCCGTCAGGGATTTTAGAAACTGACGTGAGGGTTGGAACGGGGTCTACTCAGCCTCGTGAGGACAATTGAGTAGCTGTTTGACAGTGAGGCAGCGCCCCGGTCACGAAAACCAAGAATAAAGGCCGAGGGGACCCGATGCGCTGACCACGCGTCACCCCAGTATCTGCAGGCTAAATGGCTGGGCAGCGGTCGCTTGGTAGGCCCAGGCCCTTCTAGGGCTGTACTGCCAGGGAGTTATGTAGCATCAAATTGTATATTTCTTTTAACTGCCGTAATGTAAATATTAAAATACATGAATTTATTATAATTTTATGATGAGATTTAAATATTCATCTCAGGTCATGATTCCGTAAATTTGTGGTTGGTGCTGATATAAATTATCACCGTCTCATAAAAAGAATCCAGGATACGCACGCACCTGATTACACGCGTATCGTGGCATTACATAAGCTCCTGTACCTTTTAACAACTCTGTTATTCTCTGCGTAAACTTGTGTACGTAGGTGAGAAATAAAAGTTGAAAGAACATGATATGAAATAATGAATGTGCATCGATTACCTTGTATGGAGGTATACAGAAATGCTAATACATAGTTATCAAGATGAAGGTCAAATGACGCACATTCACTCAGGACAGAATGTTTTACAGCAGCAGTTATAACAACTGTCTTCTGACAAACTTGTTTACGCACGTCAACTTCCTTGACGTAACCCTGGTCACATACAACTTAACAAATGGCAGACGGAAATACACGACGAGCATACATCCAATGTGACCCAAGTTATCGGGTGCCAATAACATATTAGGGGCCCCTTAAAAATCGGCTATCAATATATATGGATATATACAGAAGACATGCAACAATATTAACTCTCTTACATGAAAGAGATCTTGTGTCGAGATGAAGTAGGCAGTTTAACAAGTTATTTCCATAAGAAATACACGTATCAGTCTTGGAAGACTGGGAAGAATTACTTTTTAACCGTTACATATATTTTTTTATATAAATCTCTTTTTGCATATCATTAGTAAACAAATTAGTAGAAGCTTTTACTAGTAACTTGTACTAATAGATTACTGAGGCAATGCCGAAAAATTGTTTCTATTGCTTCAATTTATTAGTTACCAGATAAATAAACCTTTCCTAAAAGAATCATGAATTTCTAATTATTAAACTAAATAACTTTCTGGAATTCTGTTGATAGTCACTCCCTATTTAAATACCAGACACCTGTTGTATCTTACGGTACCCTGGATTGGCCGAGATGAACCGAAGATGGTGATGCAATTATTTTTACAAACTACCTTTCTGAGGAAGGGTTTCCATTACCCATTGGGATCAAAACCGTCTCAGTGAACATAAAATTTAGCAGGGCAACACTGAAATATGTCTTCATACTTGCTATCCATATGAGATATTTACCGTTCCAATAAAAGCAACTGCCTCACCAACCGGGTGAGTTAGCCGTGGTGGTTACGGCATGACTGATGGCAGTCGCTCACATCCGGGAGGCGAGGAGGTTCGAATCCCCCCGCCGGCAACCTTGAAGATGGTCTTCTGTGGTTTCCCATCTTCCTTCCAGGCAAATGCCGGGGTTGGTCCCTAACTATAGGCCACAGCCGCTACCTTCCAACTCCTCGTCCTTACATTCCAACTTCCCTCCTTCCCTCCCCAACGGTACTTGTAGCTCACCCATTGGGTGTCCGTCTCGAAGCAGCTAAAAAATGGCGAGCCGAACATGTCCTCGGCCACTCCCGGCACTAACAGCCATATGCAAAAAAAAAAAAAAAACTGCCTCACCTACAGTAGTGGTAGAGTTCCATTACATTTTCTTAGCCTTGCACACTCAGAAAACTCGTTTGGGTCCCTCGAGCTACTGAACACGTACCGTATGAGCGTGGCACAAAAGGCGCTGCTGCCCTCCTCCAAAAACGCAAGACCCCTGGTGGGATATTATGATGAACGATGAGTTCTGTATAAATCATGCCCAAGGCATGATGGCAATTACAAGCAAAATATGAAAGCTGAAAGAGAGATTTAAAAAATACATCTTTTGTATAAATAAATAGTAGTGTATAACGAAACGTTTCTAGTGGTATTGATATGAGTGTAAATAAATCTCCCCTACACATTTTTAATTAAAACGTACAGTCGGCTATTCCTTGCTGTCATCTTTAATCTGTTGAGATAGGTGGTGGTTTCCTTTTGATTTCTCATTTAAAACCCAGGGGCCTTTCTTAAACGGCATTTGCCACTTCCTTCCCATTCGAAGCCCTAATTAGAAACTCTAGAGAAGTGCAGAAACCACAATAATTCTGGTTATTTTCACATGCGGGGTGAGTAGACTGACACGAAACTATAACTACGATAGCATAAGCCCTTAAATGAAGCAATGCCATCCTCATCTCACCATACTAGCAACACGATATGGACCTGTATAAGAACTTGCATTTGTGTGTGATTTTCAACATCGCGTTAGTGCTGTGTAGCATGTGAAATGTTTACTTCAGCTTGCATCGTAACAGAAAGATCAACATTTTTTAACATAATTGTAATATGTTAATTTCTGATGGAATGTCTGTCAGGAAATGCCTTGATGACCAACGTAGGCTACTGTATATTACAAGGCTTTGTTAACTCTTGTCATGTTTGCAAGGTGTGCCCCAACGCAGCTGTTATTTGACGAAAATTGCAGGCCATTTAACGGACACTGCCGTTTTTTGTACAACTTCCTTTTCTCATCATCGCTATCCGGCAACTTTTTTTTTTTTTTTTTTGTTGTCTAAGTACCACTCGTGTGAAACGGCCATTTGGAACCTGACTAATGCTTGAAAATCGTATGCTTGCAAAACGCTTTGTAGACTAATATTTTGGACAAGAGTTTAGTGCTTTTCAGTCCGTCAACACGAATGTACCCAAAAGAGCTGGGTTATGCCCTAATCCTGAAATGAATTACATGCGATTAATACATACACTAGGATGACCAGTTTTGATCGTCAAGCGATCATCATCAGATCCATTACACTTAGGCTATAAAATCTATGTTTGAAAATACAGGTGAAAATATTTACAATATGTACAATTATTTAGTTGCAGTATTGGTACTGCAGCTGCCGGTGTATGCTAAATGCAGTATATATGATGTTAGGTGAAATGCTAAATGGTGATAGATATCCGGAGTTTGTAATTTGGAGTGATTATATGGTTGTAAAAATCAACTATGTTTAAAATGTAATATTACAGGCTACTACTTATCTGGTAGTCTTCCTTGCTGGAGCTGCGCGCAGTTTTCGTGTTCACTGTAACTCCAGGTGTGGTCGACCAGTTTCGATCGTCAAGCGATCATCAACAGATCCATTACACTTGGGCTATAAAATCTATGTTTTAGGTTGATTTCCAGTGGGTTGTCACGTTAATTCTATTGCTTCTCTGTATATAGTGAAATGGTAGTTCTACTCGTTCTAGTTAGTACTTATGTGTCTTGAAATCGAATGATATGCTCCTTATTCCCAGAGAGGGTTACGAAAAAGCATTTTTATCTGTCTGTGGGAGTTTGCAGTGTCTGAAATGTCCCTTATTGAATGAATGATCATCATGATAATCACCACCAAAAAATAAAACAGATGTCTTCACGAGTGCGTTACGCCACTTCCCGTGGTGAAGTTGTCCTCATAAAACTCTTAATTTCTTGTATGCTGAATTTAATGGTGGTGGTGATTTACTGTAGTAGCCTACCCTTGCTATAGTTATTCACAGTGCATATGTTTACCACACTGTTTCAAACCGCAAACTCACTGCTTGGTTTGATTGTTGTATCGATATTTTGTTACATTCCTATTGTTTCATTTTGGAATGAGAGAAACTAAAGTCAGCTTGAAACGAAATGGGTAATTTTCGGTTAAAAGGAAACATGACAGAGGGAATTCCATAGAAGCTGAAGAAATGTTGAGGTCCTCAAGTTAATCTGTCAGTAAATTATGTACGCAATTGTTTTTACCGTTGTGACTTGCTTTTCGAGAACACATGCTTTCTTGCCTTAATTTTGAGGTTTGACGACAAGATACAGTACAATGTTTTACAGTTTCTTCTCAGGAGCAGTTTACAGGATGGGGAGTGGTATGCTGTGAAATTCGAAAGTGCTATCCTGTATTTCGAAAGAAAGAATCCGAAGGATTTGGCGGGAATGATATGAATTGTCGCCGGCGTGTTCCTATTGACTCGAGTTCTACTACTAGCACCACACGTTTTCAGCGCGTGTTCATTCATTCAGTCGCTTATTACGTAGCCATTGTTTCTCGTCATATTGTTCAAACAGTACCACCTGGCATACAATAGAACGCGACAATGTAAAAACCAGGCAATACTATCGCCACAGAGTGGCTTGTTTGAGTGTTTGCTAAATATTATTTTACCTTTAACATAACTTGTCTATTATCGTGACTCCTGTCAGCCTAAAGGATAATAATCAATAATACATGCTTATTGCAGTGCGTCAGGCCTCGGCAGCCGGCACAGTTCATATCCTCGCCGCTAGATGGGGGCTTCATTCATTCCATTCCTGACCCGGTCGGAGACTGGAAGCAGGTTGTGGATTTTCATTTTTCATGCTTATTGCATGGCGAGTGTTGATATATCCATAGGTTACTTCGTATTTACTGTAGTGTGTTTGCACTCTTTGTCGTTATTTATTAAATGGAATATCGGTGATAAAGGTAGCATGGCTTCGGCGTGTAATTCATCATCATCATCTTGTACAGTTTCCTGCCCCAGGCTGGGTCTGTTTGGTTAATTCAGTATTTCTCTATTTGAATGTACTCGGTGTTGAATCACGATCCATTGATAAAATATTGTACGTAGGCTATAGTTGTACCGACTCAATGTCTTAAGTGTAGCCTAGTGTACGGTATTATTCAAATCAACAGATTAAAAAACTCGGCAACGTAGCTCAGCTGTTCCAAACATCCTCCATATCCTTCACTTTCTTTCTTTCTGTCATTCTTTCTTTCTGTCTTTCTTTCTTTCTTTCTTTCTTTCTTTCTTTCGAAATACAGAGTATAGTATAGGCTGGGCCGAGGCGCTTCTGGCTGGAGCAGTATGAAGAGTTGGAAGTGTTGCGGAGTATTGCTGTGTCATCTACACACATCAAAAAAAGTTTTGCATCACCTCGGTTCCAAGAGTTCCGGAACCTTTAAATACAAAGGGAATAGAGATCAACACAAACAACATTTCAGCTCGTTTTATTGCTCATGAGACCCACACATTGCATGTTGTACCATCATACAGCTAGACTTTCAGCATTTGTGGTCCAGATTGCAGTACACACTACTACCTCTAATACCCAGTAGCACGTCCTCTTGCATTGATGCATGCCTGTATTCGTCGTGGCATACTATCCACAAGTTCATCAAGACACTGTTGGTCCAAATTGTCCCACTCCTCAACGACAATTCGGCGTAAATCTCTCAGAGTGGTTGGTGGGTCAAGACGTCCATAAACAGCCCTTTTCAACATATCCCAGGCATGTTCGATAGGGTTCATGTCTGGCGAACATGCTGGCCACTGTAGTCGAGCGATGTCGTTATCTTGAAGGAACGCATTCACAAGATGTGCACGATGAGGTCGAGAATTGTCGTCCATGAAGACAAATGCCTCTCCAATATTCTGCCGATATGGGTGCACTATGGGTCGGAGGATGTCATTCAGGTATCGTAAAGCCGTTTCGGAGCCTTCCATGACCACCAGTGGCGTACGTCGGCCCCACATAATGCCACCCCAAAACATCAGGGAACCACCACCTTGCTGCACTCGCTGGACAGTGTGTCTTAAGACGTTCAGCCTGACCAGGGTGCCTCCAAACACGTCTCCGACGATTGTCTGGTTGAAGGCATATGCGACACTCATCGGTGAAGAGAACGTGATGCCAATTCTGTGGGGTCCATTCAGCATGTTGTTGGGCCCATCTGTACCGCGCTGCATGGTGTCGGGGTTGCAAAGCTGGACCTCGCCATGGACGTCGGGAGTGAAGTTGCGCATCATGCAGCCTATTGCGCACAGTTTGAGTTGAAACACGACGTCCTGTGGCTGAACGAAACGCATTATTCAACATGGTGGCATTGCTGTCAGGGTTCCTCCGAGCGGCAATCCGTAAGTAGCGGTCATCCACTACAGTAGTAGCCCTTGGGCGGCCTGAGCGAGGCCTGTCATCGACAGTTCCTGTATCTCTGTACCTCCTCCATGTCCGAACAACATCGCTTTGGTTCACTCTGAGACGCCTGGAAACTTCCCTTGTTGAGAGCCCTTCTTGACACAAAGTAACAATGCGGACGCGATCGAACTGCGGTATTGACCTTCTAGGCATGGTAGAACTACAGACAACATGAGCAGCGTACCTTCGTCCTGGTGGAATGACTGGAACTGATCGGCTGTCGTACCCCCTCCGTCTAATAGGCCCTGCTCATGCATGGTTGTTTACATCTTTGAGCAGTTTTAGTGACATCTATGAACAGTCAAAGGGACTGTATCTTTGATACAATATACACAGTCAACGTCTATATGCCGGAGATCTGGGAACCGAGGTGATGCAAAACTTTTTTTGATGTGTGTATATCAGCCTACTTCACTTTGGTGTTGACTGGGGTTTAGACCGGATGCTTTTTCTGAAGCCACTGATTTTCCAGCTGAAAATTCCGCCGCACAGTCACCGGGATCAGAATACCGGCTATCTGGTTGAAAGAAAAACGGCTATGTCATTGAGCCATGCCAATCACTAAGTAGTGCGTCCCTTTAAATTCCTTTCCGTATATTAAAATGAAGAGCCTAAAATCACTATTATTTATTTGCGTACTCTATGTACAGTGCATACATTTTCATTTGAGATTGTTTTAGCTTTCAGCATCCAGTCTAGTCTGCAAACCTCTGTTTGCGAATAAGTCGCCTCTATGAAACTATCTTATCAACAAGAACCTGCGAGCTCGAAATTACTTTTAATTTTGCGCTTATGACTCTGCAAATGGGTTGATCCAGATACCAATTTCTTTTTGCATTCACTGTATTCCACATGGCCAAAATATTCCTTGCTAATGACATTACAATCACCAAGTAGTGCGTCCTAAAATTGTGTGTCTAATAAAGGCTGTCTTTCCTACACATATTTACACGCTCACGTCCTATTTTTGAGAGAGTGTTTGTTCTCTTCTTGAATCACACTCATTTCAATTACCTGATTTTTCGTAGACATTGCTTACAAATATCCCACTAGACAAACATTAAAAAATGGCCATGGGATGAACCTTGTCGCAGACACCAGGTGGAACTGGCGAATGTCCAACAACACCAGAATCATTGCCAGCACTCACCGCATAATGCTAGCGGCTCGTAGACAAGCAACACACCGCATTGCTATCAACGCGCTAGGTTCAAACTCGTCATGCTGACTCATGGTGCGTAAAGGTCCCTTAAGCGGTCTACATACATGGGAACCTGGTTCGCCGAACACAGTGGAGGGGAATGTGAACAACGGTTCGCCATTTCACCAGTTTCATTCCAGCAGTTGGGATGAGTTCTTGGAAGATTACCGTTGCTATTGTTGTATTAGATGAGTTTGGGGGTTTTACAAGAAAGAAGAAGAAAATATCGCAATGGACCAAGCAGTGGCTTCGTGAGAGAGAGAGAGAGAGAGAGAGAGAGAGAGAGAAGTGGTCTCACCTCAATCTCTTATATCACCTTAGGGAGAACAGTGCGATAGATTACACCAATTATTTAAGAATGACCGAAACAGAATTCAATTATTTATTGGAACTTGTGACACCCTACATATCAAAGCAGGATACTCACATGAGAAAGTCAATATCGGCCGAACATCGCATCGTTGTTACACTTCGCTACCTAGCTACTGGAAGAAACTTGGAGGACTTAAAGTTTTCGTGCGCCATATCACCACAAGCACTGGGGAAAATAATTCCCGAAACATGCATAGCAATTTACAAGACCCTGCATAAAGACTTCATAAAAGTAAGTTTATTACGTTACTTCATTTCTATATTTTACTAACAAAGTTCTTTTCATAATTCATAATCTTTATAACTTCAAAGGAAATTGTTGTTGGCCTGCCAGGGCACAATTTTGATTAAACTAATAATGATCCCTAGCATAACCTTCTTATTGCATATAAATTAATTGGTTGATAAATTGCATGAAACATGTTTTCAAATATATTTACTGGAAAAAATCAATACAAATCACACACACAAGTGTTGTAGAGCGCCGTAAATCGGCTGCTGTTGCCTCCGTAATTCACGAGAAAGTCTGTAGTGGTGTGAGGAGTAGTACTCCTGAATCGAAATGGCGAACAACAGTTCCCCTCCTCCACACACAGACGAACTTGGTGCGCCCTGCCGGCGAACCGAACAAATGTTTTCCAACCCAATGGAAGACCAAGTTCGTGAGAAATTGTGGCGATTTTTGGTTCGTTAAACAGCACACACAGGGGAACAAATGACGAACATGGTTCGTGCGAACCAAGTTCGGCGAACCAGGTTCCCATGTGTGTAGGCCGCTTTAGCGGTGAAGGCACGAGTCTAAAACAGTAGCCAACAAGTTTGTTGAATCATTTAGTGCAGTGGTTCCCAACCGGTGTGCCCCGGCACCAAAGGGTGCAGCGTGATTGGCTAAGGGGTACCGCAAGATACTGAGATATCCCCCCCCACACACACACACACAAAAAACCTATACTTAAGCTACTTTTTGGCTTCAACGGAGAGAGGAGTATCCTAACCTAACGAAGAAAGCAATTAACACACTTTTGCCCTTTTCAATGTCCTATCTATGAGAGCAATCTTCCTCTGCTATGGTGACAATAAAATCCAAAGCAAGAAATAGACTGAATAACCTTGACGACGTTTTGAGTGTTTTATTGTCAACTGCAAGGCCCGATATCACGTATCTGTGCTCGAAGTATCAATCACAAGTTTCACATTAATCATTTATTGAACAAAACTATTGATGTATTCTTACTCAGTGACTGTAGTAAAGTTTAGGCTGCTGTTTTATGTTATGGCGTACGTTACTTATTATATAATATTTCAATGAATTTACATATCAAACTTTTTTTTTTATTCAAGAAAGGGTGCCCCTAGTGTTTAATTTTATTCCCAACGGTGCCGTGAACTTCAAAAGGTTGGGAAACTCTGATTCAGTGACTTGGGCATCGTGATCATTTCGTACTGTGCATTTGGGTAAATAATCTGTGTTGTTGTGGTGTCTGTAGTAAAGTGTGTATTTGACGCTAGATTGTACAATGTTCAACATTTTGTTTTTGCACCATATTAATTGTATATGGACTATTAGCTTTCTAATGGTACATATACATTTTCATATCTCATTCCTGCGGCTACTTTCCTTCTACTTTCCTACAATCGTGCGTCCTATTAGTAAGCCCACCAAAGTACATTTATATTTTTATTTCTATCAGACGATAGATACAATTTATTTTAAGAAATGATGATGATGATAATTGCTGTTTTATGGGGCCTAACATCTAGGTTATCGGCCCCTAATTGTCTGGGTGGTAGCGAAAATGACAATGAAATGGAAACCAGAAAGAACATTAAGTGAGACTGAATATACTTACAAAATGTAACTCAGATTGAAACGACTCACAAAATGGAGAGTGGGAATTTAGAAGGAAAATACTCACAAAAGGAATAGATTGAAAAATACTACAAAATGTAGTTTAGGTTCAAAATACGTACAAAATGCAATGGAGAGTCGAAATACTTACAAAATGCAATTGAAATTCAAAATACTTACAAAATGCAATGGAGAGTCGAAATACTTACAAAATGCAATTGAAATTCAAAATACTTACAAAATGCAATTGAGGTTCAAAATACTTACAAAATGCAATTGAAATTGAAAATACACAATGCAATTTAGATTGAAGTACTCCCATTTCAGATCCAAAACACCCACAAAGTGCAATTGAAATGCAAAATGCTTACAAAATGCAATTGGAAATTGAATAATAATAATGTTATTGGTTTTACGTCCCTTTTAACTACTCTGGCTTAATTGGAAATTGAAAATGCTCATAAAATTTATGGTAGATTCAAACTACTCATCGGGATGGACAATATTTACAAAATGCAATTTAGATTGAAAACACTTTCAAAATGTAATTTAGATTCAAAATACCCACAAAATGCAGAATCAAAATACTTGTAAAATGCTCACCATACAAAATGCAATTAGATTGAAAATACTTGAAAAATGCGGTTTTGGTTGAAAATACTTACAAAATGCAATTGAAATTCAAAATACTCACAAAAGTCCCAGGCCCTATATTGAAAGACTTACTAAAAAGCAATTCAGATTGGCAATCCCTACAAAATGCAATTGAGGTTAAAAAATACTCGAAAAATGCAATTTAGATCGAAAAGACTTACAAATGCAATGTAGATTGAAAATACCTTCAAAATGGAGTGTAGATGCAAAAGATTCGCTAAAGGGAATTTAGATACACGGGGAGCCAATTAACAAAAACAGTGCGGGTATCTTAAAGAGAAAAAGAAATATAAGAAGAAGAAAACAAGAGGTCTGACCCCTCGAAGAAGGAGGGATCAGGAAAGATGAGAAAAGGGCCAATTAAGGCGCGAAAGTGAAAGACTCCCTAGGCCTCGGATACCCTTATACCGTCGGGATCGGAAAAGAACAAGAGTTGACCAAGGGAGGTCAACAGGAAAGAAGACGGAGAGGAGCCCGTCACAAGTAAGTGGAAGCAATGCCGGACTCAGCTGGGCTCCCGTGGTCGCCAACCCACGTCCCACTAGATGTGCGCCCCTGGGGGGGGGGGGTATTTTAAGAAAGAGGCTACGTTAGAAGCAAGGGCAAAGGGACATCGAACAACAGCAAAATGGATGCTAGAGCTTCAAATGGACGCAGATGAATATTGTGGTAATGGCATGCTCTAAAACCGGAAAAATCTTTGATTGAAATTTCTCGCTAAAATGTTTTTCTAGATATAAAATTTACCTTTTTCTTTTGAAGTTTTCAACATTTTTTAGTCGGTTTGCTCTCCAGGTTGGCTTTTCCCTCGGATTCAGCGAGGGATCCCACCATTACCGCCGCCAGGGCAGTGTCCAGGAGCTGGAAACACATGGTTGGGGGATACAACTGGGGAGGTGGGACCAGCTCCTCGCTCAGGCGGCCTCACCTGCAAAGCGAACAGCGGCCTCATGAGGGATGGGAAGGGAGGAGAAGATTGGGAGGGATAGGCAAGGAAGAGGGAAGGAGGTGGCCGTGACCTTACATTAGGTGCCATCCCGGCATTTGCCAGGAGACGAATTGGGAAACCACTGAAAACCACTTCGAGGATGGCTGAGGTAGGAATCGAACCCCTCTACTCATTTTGACCACCCGAGGCTGAGTAGACCCCGTTCCAGTCCTCAGACCACTTTCCAAATTTCGTGGCAGAGCCGGGAATCGAACCGTGGACCTCCAAAGTGGCAGCTAAGCATGTTGACCACTACACCACGGAGGCGACAGGTTTCAACATAAGAAGGTGAAATTTTTAGATGTCATTCCTCTTTATATGTGTTACATTTTCCGTTTTTCAAAATTGACTCTTGTTTAATTTTAGGGCCTCCGTTGCTTAGGCGGCTCCGTTGCTCTCACCGCGGGGTCCGTGGTTCAAATCCCGGTCACTCCATGTGAGATTTGTGCTGGACAAAGTGGAGGCAGACAGGTTTTTCTCCGGGTACTCTGCTTTTCCCTGTCACCATTTCATTCCAGCAACACTCTCCACTACCATTTCATCTGTCATTCATTTAATCATTGCCCCAGGGGAGTGCAACAGGCTTCGGCAGCCGGCACAGTTCATATCCTCGCCGCTAGATGGGGGCTTCATTCATTCAATTCCCTGACCCGGTCGGTCGACTAGAAGCAGGCTGCGGATTTTAATTTTCACTCTAGTTTAATTTTGCCAAATGGAAATGTTCATGAATGTGCTGTTAAAATTATGCAATTTTAAAAAGGTGCCGTTTACAAAAAATTTAAAATAAATGTATTTTCAAACATCCCGTGTCAGTGTAAGGAGAGAGTCTTGAAGAACATCCCTGCAAAGATTCGAATAGTTCCTGTTCATAGTTTCTGAGAAAGAAGTAAAAAACTTGGAAATTAGCATGGGCACTACTGGGTGGCAGGGGAGTGCGACTGGCTTCGGCAGCCGGCACAATTCATATCCTTGCCGCTAGATGGGGGCTTCATTCATTCCATTCCCTGACCTGGTCGGTCGACTGGAAGCAGGCTGTGGATTTTCATTCAATACTGGGTGGCCAAACGTCACGGGAAGGGTAATCCAATGAGAAAATGTGCCGTGTATGACTCCGGAGCGTTGCGGCTAGCTGTGGCGGAGCAGAGCAGTCTGTCAGAGACACGAGTGTAGTTAAGATGGCAACACGTAGCGAGTTAACCGACTTTGAACGTTAGATGATCATCGGCGCATGGTGCATGAGTCAAGCATTTCGGAGATTACACGGGAATTCGGGTTTCCGAGTTTAACACTGTCGAGGTTGGATCTTCAATATCGCAAAGATAACGTTACCATCCACGTAAACTGCCGCACGAGACGACCACAGGTGTTTAATGAAGGGACATAACGTCGCCTCAGCAGAACCATACGAGGTGATCGAAGGGCTACTGTGAGTCAGATCACCGCCCAGTTGAATGTTGGGAGTCGGAACCCATTTCTTGTCAAGTCGATGCCTCGCCGTATTGCTGCCGTTTTGTGGGCTCGCGGAGGAGCAACTCTATATTAACATCAAACTCTGTGCCTTCCCATGGCTTTTGCCACTGGATTTCTTTAGCCTTGCACTTGATAAAGATAAGGTTCGGTCATTTTCGTTGTGTTCACGTTACCATTCAGTTGTGCACATTTTAATTTTTATGCTTCGTAAACATCCAAGTTATAGCCTGCACGATGAGCTTCAAAACGATATCGTGAGAACCAAACTGCTTATACAGTATGTATTCTGCTACAAAATAAGGTGAATTTGTAAATGAATTCCTTGTTGGAACACCACCACCTTTTGCCCTGTTGTGATAACTCAAACTTACAACATTAGGTAGTTTCCTATAACTCGCAATCCTCCACTTCTTTGACTGTAGGACATAATTGGTCATCATCCACATGTACTTGCGTGTGTACGGTATTTGTCTGATAACCTGTCTTATTGAGATGCTTATCATAATGTGTAAGTGCAATTAATAGAGTAGGTGCTCCGATTGTTGAAATAAGGTATGGTACCGGTACATGGCAAAAAAAAAAAAAAAAAATATGTCTGTAATTTCCTAGAGTCAAGGAATCTTATTTCTTTCCTTGCACATTGCGCCAAGAGAATGTTGAGAGTTACGTTGGTTAACTTTCTGGCAGGATGTTGGGCGCATTGTACTGTATGTTCGCGCAAAACGTGCGTAGGCCTATATAACGTTTTTATGGTCCAATTCAAATAGGGAGCCAATATAGGAGCGTTATAATCCGAAGTTTTTTAATGTGTTTTCTTAACCGTTCATGTTATGAAGGAATTGTTTTGTACTACTTTTAAAATAAAATGTTTAATATTTCTCATCATTTCTGTTTATGATTTTAGATTGCTTCTGTTTCTGTCTCAGCTATTTTAATGTTCTACTTCTCAGCCTTTTTATCACCATTTTAGATTATCAATAATTGAAAATTTGTTTAGTTAAACATTGTTTATATATTAATAATTTCCATTTGATTAGGTGTTTAATGCTTTACAGTATCTATGGAATATTTGATCAATTGATTTCTAGAATATCGATATCGTCGTAGTGCAGAGGAGGCCGGTAACCCCTTGAGACCAAAAAGGTTTGTCGCGATACCAATCATTTCCCCCCGGCTAGTTGGAAAATGTGAATGGAAAAGACTGAATAAAGTGAGAAAGATTTTCATTTGAAATTAGAAGTATCTGATTGAGTATTACACTAACTACTTTCGACACCAGATATTATGGGTGACTCTGTCATCTGTTCTCACTACCGGTACCTAATAAAAGTCTGTTCGCCGAGTCGAGATAGTGGAAGTAAACACAGTTGTACGAGTGATTGCAGGGCTGCCCGCAAGGGGTGCATAGAGCTGTGCCTGTTGGAACGTACGCTGAATTATCGGTTACATGCTACAGCGCGGCTTATTTATTGTTCGTTTATGTATTTATTTATTTATTTAATTAATTAGTTCTTAACTGCTTATGACAGGCAACAGTGTACAGTGCAGCACAGCACTAAGTGCAAGAGGCCTTGTCTTCTCTAGGGCTACGGCATGACCAATGATCTCGGAGCTTCTTGACTACCCCTGTCCGGCAGAGCCGATGACGTGAACTGGGCGTTTTTCCCTGTTCAAGCAGTCAAGCGACCACGTGCGAGTATGTACGCGCACTATCTCGACTCGGCGAACAGACTTTAGTATTAATATATGTAGTTGTTTCATTTAAGGGGCTTGGACATCGTGGCCATTAAGGCCCATGTGCTTAGTGAGTGTGTGTGTACGTAAAATTTGTCTGATAACCTGTGTTTTTGTGGTGCCTGTATTAGTGTGGTAATTCAGTTAAGGATTGGGAAGGAGACGGCCGTGGCCTTAAAAACCATCCCGGCATTAGCCTGAAATGGAAGTGCGGAACCACGGAAAACCACTTCTAGGATACGGTAGCTAAGGTGGGATTCGAACCCATCTCTCCTCAGTTTTGCGTCACGAGGCCAAGTGTATCCCGTACCGGCCAGCAGACCAGAATTACATTTCTTGGCAAAGCTGGGAATCGAACCTGGGTGTCCGGGGCGACAACCAAGAATGCTAGCCGCTACACCACGAGGTGGTCAGTATTAAAATAACAATTACGTCTACACATAAAGAATGGCGTCATTCATAGCGTGGCGCAAAAATAATGCAAAATGTGTATCCCAGGGAACTTGTTTTGGAGCCGATTATTATTACATTTTTCCGATTATCATTTTCGTCATGTTCTCAAAACTGAAGAATATTCTGCCTGAGTAACACATCAGCTGACGGTACCAGTGGCTAATAACTCGTTTTACAACCTCTTTGGCAATAAATGATGAAGAGTGTTGTCCCTTGACTTCGAGTGAACCATTGATTCATACAAAGTAGTTAAGTTGCTTCTAGTGGCAACAAGTACCACATTGCCAGGGCTGCGGAACAAAGAAGTTAGCTGCTCCTAGTGATAGCAAATACCATTGATATTATGAACGATATTGCAAGTAAGTGCACAAGTGTCCAAAAGTTAAGCATAAGATACGAATAAGCAGGGCAAAAGGAAATAAACCGTAAATCGCACGACATATGCATCTACCAACCTTACTTGTTCGCTCTGTCTAGGAAAGGAGTATTCCCTGCTTTGACTAGTGGCGTAACCACAAGGTAAACACAGCCAGTGCCTGAGCCCCATATTCCCTCAGTCGTCTTTGCCCTGTTCTAGTGTGCAGAGTGTAGCCTCGTGGTGAACGTGACAACATAATGGCACAACGACGCCATTTGTACCCCCGTTTGCAGGGTAGAATACTCGGCCTCCTGGAAGCAGGCCAGACAGACCGAAGTCGCCGTATTCTTGAATGTGCCACAGAGTGAAATTCCAGGCTTTGGAGGCGATTTCGAGACACAGGAGATGTTATTCGTAGGCCAGTACCAGGTCCACCAAGAGTAACCACCCCACAGCAGGACCGATATCTGGCCTTAACCGCCCGACGAAATCGGAGTGCACCTGCAAGACAATTGTCGGCGGAGCTTCCAGCCGTCTCAGGGGTTGCTCTTTCCCGGCCAACTGTGTACCAGAGGCTCAGAACAGCAAGGCTGTTTGCCAGACGTCCAGCGGTATGCGTCCCGCTCACTCCAGCACAGAGACAGGCCCGTTTACTGTGGATCAATCAACGCTGAAACTGGTCCATGAATGAATGAATGGAGGCATGTGCTCTTCACAGATTAATTCCGCTTCAGTTTGCAGAACGATTCCCGTCGCACATTAACCTGGAGAGAACCGGGTAGCCGATACACCCACAGGAACATCGTGGAACGGAACCAGTATGGTGGTGGTGGTGGTGGAAGCGTCATGGTGTGGGGCGGCATCATGTTGAATGGCCGTACGAACCTGCACATCTTCATGGGTGGTCCGAGGAACACTGTGAACGCTCGGAGATACAGGGATGAGGTAGTGATACCACATGTTCGACTCTTCAGTGGTGCGGTTGGTCCCGACTTCCTCTTAATGGACGATAATGCACGACCGCACCGCGCTGCTCTGGTGGATAAGTTTCTGGCTGGGAAAGACATTCATCGCATGGACTGACCAGTGAGGTCTGCGGATCTTAATCCAATAGAACATGCCTGGGATGCATTGGGGTAGGTGAATTGCATCCCGTCAGCCTCCACCAAGGACCCTCCAGGACCTTCGCATTGCCATTTCGGAGGAATGAGATCGACTGCCAAAATAGCTCTTGGACCTTCTGATAGAGAGCATGCCACGCCGCTGCGAAGCATGTGTGGCCATTAGTGGTAACCACACACCCTATTAACAGCATATTTTGTTGTGGAAGACATTGCCAAGATTTGTTAGTTGTTGTCAAAGGATTTTATATATCTGATGACGTGCTACAATTAGAAAATCTGGAAATGTCATCGAATGCATAAACATATATCACATTTACAGAGTTATACAATTACATTTAAGGAAGAAGCCGATGAGGCTTTTTACACATTTTATCCAGTACTTCTTGAGTTTTAATTTCCACATTTTTATGTACCGTACTGTATATAGACTACATTAACGCTAGTCCATTCAAACTGTCTGCTCCCATAGTGTTCCTCAAATAGGTCTTCAGATACCGTAATGTTGAGAACGAACGTTTTGGTGTTGCTGTATTATCGGCAAAGTGCAGAAAATCTTCAACGCTTGTGAATGGAGGGGAAAATCATTCCATTACACTTATTCAAAGATGATATACAATCCTTTAGGAACTCATGATGATCATTCTGTTCAAGGAAACTTCTTCTCCACATCCCACAAATGCTTTTTGTAGAAAACGCTCAGATCGTTTGAATATATTGAATTAATGTGAATACTTTTATCTTTAGTTACGTCCTTAATAGTTTCCCCCACGTGGATCCTCCCCTGCTCAAAGGTGTCGCCTACCATAGCTATCCGAACCATTCTGACACTGTTTTTTTGGACAAGTTGTGTGACATATGGTGTGTGATTCACCTTCCGTTTGTTCAGCAATCCGTCTGACATTCATATCAGGCGGTATGGCCTCGTTTAGTGATTTATGCTTAACTTTTGAACACTAGTGTAGTTGTTTTCATAAGACCAAAGAAGGCTTTGAGATATTATCTCATCAGCTTTGTTTAAAATGCAAAGTGAAACTGTATATCACCACACAGATTTTCATTTCCCACTTCCTTCCAGTGGCTCTATTACACAATGTAGTGCCAAAATTATAAATGTAACACGTGAAAAAATATTATTTCATTGACTAGAGTTTTGGGCATGTTGGTCATTAACTACTTCCCACACCTTATCATTATATGGCAGTTGAAAAAACACTGAGATTGTTCGTGATTACTTCGCAAATACATTCAGTTTGGCGTTTTTTCAACAGGAAATGAAAAAAACGAACGAACACTGCCGCAATACCTATAAGCAAGCCCTTGTAATGTAATTAGTTGCAGTCACACATTGTCCCCCAAGATGTGATGGTGGGTTGTCCGGCAGCTGGCTAACTACAGTATATTATTTGCCTGTGTCAGTTTGGTTATGGCACGAAAGGCTGATCCCTCTCCAGGACTGGGGCGTGGTGGCGCAGCGGTCAAGCCGTTGGCTTCCCACCACGACGGACCAGGTTCAATTCCCGGTCAATGCATGTGAGATTTTCAAAGTGAAATGCCATGTTCTGTGGTTCGGATTCCATGTAAAAAAGAGGTCCCGTGATACAAGATCGCGAGATTAACGACCACGTAAAACTACAAACTTCCTTCCTTTCTTTCCAGGACTCGCTTTAATCAACATGTTGTCATTTCGGCTTTTGCACATGCTCCAACTAGATGGCTCATCCGTAGTCTCGGCCAACGTTGACAGCGGCACGACTTAGAGAAGATTAGGAACCGTCTACAAGTTCTGCTGAAGATAGTGTGATTGCTACACGAGACCGTTTGTTGATGATGATGGTGATGATAATAGTTGTATAAGTTAACATGAAAATTTCTCTTGGCTGAACAATTTGCCGCGTAAATAAATATAGAATGGCTTCCTACTGACTTATGCCAGTGGTATAAAAAACCCTCGAAAAACACGTTACATATTATCGGCCCATAATGGTCTGGGTGATAGCGAAAATGACAATGAAATGGAAACCATAACGAAAATTAAACTGGACTGAAAATACTTACAAAATGTAACTCAGATTGAAACGATTCACAAAATGTTGAGTGGAAATACTTACAAAAGGTAATTTAGAAGGAAAATACTCATAAAAGGAATTTAGCTTGAAAAATACGCACAAAATTTAGTTTAGGTTCAAAATACTTACAAAGTGCAATGTAGATTCGAAATCTCACAAAATGCAATTGAAATTCAAAATACTTACAAAATTCAATTGAAATTGAAAATACGTACAAAATGCAATTGAGGTTCAAAATACTTACAAAATGCAATTGAAATTGAAAATACACAATGCAAGTTAGATTGAAAAAGGCCACTTCAGATTCAAAATACTCACAAAGTGCAATTGGAATTCAAAATACTTACAAACTGCAATTTAAGTTGAAAATGTTTACAAAATGTACGCTAGATTCAAAATACTCACAATATGTGGAAGCCCGCGATTCAAAATACTGTGCTGACAAAATGTAATTGAGATTGGAAATACTTACAAAGAGGAGCTTAGATCGAAAATAATTACAAAATGCAATGTAGATTGAAAATACTTTCAAAATGTGGTTGAGGTTCAAAATACTCCCAAAATGGAATTTAGAGGCACGGGGAGCCAATTCAGACAAACAGGGCGGGTATCTTAAAGAGAAAAGTAACTATAATGAAAGGAAGAAGGCCGACCTCTCGAAGAATGAGGGTATCAGGAAAGATGAGACAAGGGCCAATTAAGGCGGGAAAGTGAAAGACTCCCTAGGCTCGGATGCCCTAATACCGTCGGGGTCGGAAGAGAACAAGAGTTGACCAAGCGAGGTCGAGAGGAAAGAATGCGGAGAGGAGCCCGGCACATGCAAGTGGAAGCAATGCCGGGCACAGCTGGGGCACCGTGATCGCCAATCCACGTCCCACTAGATGTGAGCCCCTGGGGGGTGAGGCCGTTTGATCTGGGGTGTTATATGAAATTAGAATGTAGTTTAAAAGGAGAAATGCGAAGACTTGATCATCGTTTTTGTGTCAGCTTTAAGGGGCAGTGTAATGGCACAGTGGCACCTTTTGGAAAAAGGCTCCAAAGACATTTGGCCATGTGAATCCAATATAACCAATATGAAATGCACTATAGCAGAAGTTGAAGTAGTCATAAACAATTTTCCTAATGAACAAGAAGCATTACATTTTGAAACCAGAAAGCAAATTGAAGAACATCATTCAACACAAAAATGAGGACAAAAAAAACTCCCATTCCATAATCTATGAATAACAAAGTTCAAGACAACAAACTAATATTAACCAAGGCAGACAAAAATAAATTAAAATAGATCTTTCTTTTCATCAAATACCCTATGTAGTGTAAGTTAAGCAGAGCAAGCAAAGCTGACGAAGGCCCCACTGAAGGGACGAAAACATGTTATACTAATGAAGATAACATTTTAAGTATTAACAGGTGTCAAAAGTGAATTTAATTTAGTTAACCAAGTTAATACAGTACGTAGAAGTAATGCGTTATCCATTGTGGTTACTGATTTTGGCTCATATGTGACTATAGACTGTATCCTTTCAGTCATTTATCGGACGTCTGTCTACCATGTAACTATGTAATATTTCGTGCCAAGCGACCGTGTACGACAAACCGAGAAATTAATGCCTAAAACTGCAATACATTGACGAGGGGAGCGTACGAAACAGCGAACTGGAGAAGTAACCTACTTGAAGGCCTACTGACGGTGAGCACAAGTTTCATTCACAGCTGTGGCATAGTGCATACGGCCAAGCGCCAGCCAACCAATTAACGGAACCTAATATTGATATTTCGAATCGTACATCGATATTAAGCTTCATTGCTTAAACACAGGCCAATGCGTGACACGCGCAAGCAGCAAAACGCCTCTACAGTATTATTGTCTTTGTGCACTGTGCACACTGCACTGCTATATGGCCATCATGAAGTCGCTTCAGTCTTTCGCCAATTATTGCACGGACGAATATGTTGATTTGCTCCTTATTTACAGGGAAGCAAGAGAAAATTCATTGCAAGCACTATGTCTGTATCAGGAAAGTTATCCGGACAGGCAACAACGGACTTCAAAGACTTTTCGCATCGTTGGAAGTCGTTTATTAACAATAGCGCAACTTCAGACGATACCACGTGTCCTAGAGGAGACCGTAACGTCTGATGAGAGTTAAGGCTGTTCTGGACACAGCTCGCAATAACCCACTCACGGATTTCATGATCACAGCTCATGTGGTTGTCTCATCATCAGACCTAGAAAATGTATGCACAAAAATGGCAAATGCACGAAAATGATTTAAATATACGCTCAAAATATAAAACCTATAGACTATAAACTTTTCTCACAAAACTCATCAGATGCTTAAGGTTACCGCCTACATTGCGACACTCGCCGGAAAATAATGCATTTAATCCGTATGCTGTAGCCCTTTCGATTCAACGAGTTTAAATGCTACTTCACAAAGCAAAACGTAGGTAGCATTAACATTGTTCATATTATTAACCGTGCAACGAAACCAGCTTTGAGCATTCCAAGAATTGGATTTTCACGAGCGCAATGATGACGAATTGAGACCTGAAGCTATTGGGACCTGTAATGCACAAATAGTGCAAGCCATGTAGATAAAAGCTAGAGAATTCGTCTTCGTCTGACCCTGGTAACAAATCGACCCTTATTAGGACCATATACCTCCTTCCTTCACTGAAAATATGCATAAAAAAGAATATTCCACGTACATTAACACTGGAGTAGTCGCGCGGATTACTATTGTAATCCAGGAGTACATTTTATGCTGCAACTAAGGATTGGCAACACTTATGACATTGAGCGGTCATTTACCTTCCGGTCACATACCCGCACTGCTGTCAGTCAAGTGGCAGCGGTCAAAGCAAACGCATCGATTTTTGGTGGAATTTTAAAATTGTTCGGATTACAATAGTAATCCGCGCGACTATTTACGTGACTTTTTGCTTGTTTCTGAAGTAGTTTCTTGTTTTTGTATTTTTTAGAGCTTTTTATTTATATTTTTCATTAAGACTAAGTGGCAATTAATAGGCCTACATTGATCGCCCCCCAGGGGCTCACATCTAGTGGGAGGTGGGTTGGCGACCACGGGGCCCCAGCTGAATCCGCCATTGCTTCCGCTTACTTATGCCGGGCTCCTCTCCGTCTTCTTTCCTGTCGACCTCACTTGGTCAACTCTTGTTCTCTTCCGACCCCGACGGCATTAGGGTATCCGAGGCCTAGGGAGTCTCTTCCTTTCCCACCTTAATTGGCCCTTGTCTCATCTTTTCTGATACCCTCCTTCTGCGAGGGGTCAGTCTTCTTTTTCTTTTCATGTTATCTCCTGCCTTCTGCGCAAGGCCCTCACCAAGGCCCCACCACTTTTGGCGCACCCCAGATATTGCCCTCAGGGGCTCACGGCTGGTGAGTTCGAGAGTATGCGACCCCGAGGGATTCCTGGGCTGGGTCCGGTTTTCCCCCTTTTATCAATTTCCTGTGGGACGGACCCTCTCCTCTTTCACTTTCCTATCTGCCTTTTATGACTCTCCTTCCTTCCAAGTCCCTCAACCCGCATTCTTCGAGGGTTGAGGGCATTTCTTTTCCTCCTGTACTTTATTTGCTTCATCTCATTTTTCACTATCACCCAAACCATTAGGGGCCGATAACCTAGATGTTAGGCCCCTTAAAACAATAATTATCATCATCTTCATCATCATCATCATCATCACCATCATCAATACATTGATCGATGACTAATGTCTGAGTTAAATAGTGAACAAATACGCCGCTGGCTTGCAGAAACTGAAAGTGATAATGAAAGTGTTCTTGGAGTATCTCATGGAGATGAAGAAGATGACTTCATTGAAGAAAGGCCTGACACTGAAAGTGGCGGAAGCAGTTCAGAAAAGAGTGACCAGGATGACAGAAGACAAGACATTGAGCAGGATAGGCTTGACCGAGAATTTTACCTTGGAAAAGACAGAACTTCAATATGGTACCTAGAGCCGTTCGAACCTAGAACTTCACGAACAAGGCGACAAGGAGAAACCTGTATATATTCAATCATATTGTGTTTGTTACTCTTATCCTAAATATTACTACTGTATGTGAAAAACTTGATTTGTATCAGTATTTTTTTTCTTCAAAATATTCAACTACATAGGAAACATATGTAAATATTAGCATAACTTTGTATTTTTGTCATATATAAAATTATAATCTTGAATAGCATTATTGTTTATCCCAAAATTGCGTCTCATATAAACACTTAGCCCTAATAAATAACAATAAATTACAAAAATTAAAAAAAAAGTATTACAAATATCTATTTTAAAATGGATTACAATAGTAATCCGCGCGACCACTAATGTTACTAAATTTCGCGCGACTACTGCAGTGTTAAGGCACTTTTAAAACGAAATGAACAGCCACGGTGGCTGAGAGCGTTAATGCGCTAGCTCTTTCCTTGCTGGCATCGAGAAACATTGGTTTTGAATCCCACCTCGACCTTCCTGAAAATGGTTTTCGTGGTTTCCCATTTTCACCACCAGGCAAAGATGGACGCCCTAAATGAAACAACAATAAATCGCTCAAGCCGGCTTTGTTCTGACAAATAAATTAAATATGTGCTCACTCCCTGACCGTTTCATGCATCCAGGAAAATCCTCAATTGAAAAAGTAACCAGTATTTTCGTTACTTACTGTTAAAAGTAGCGGTGTTACAGTTACTTAATTTCATTAGTAACCCCCTTCGTTATAGCAATAAGTAACTGTTACTAGTAGCGGCGTTATAAATAACGCGTTAGTCCCCAAGCCTGGGTGTGTTTAATCCAGCACGCTCTGGGTAACACCCTCAGAGACCATTGACTGTTGATCCCAAGGGCACCTGAGCTGAGTCCGTATTTTCCGTTCCTTTAGGGATTTTGATGCGCTTTTTGATATCATACTGAATTACGGTATTCTAGTAATACAAATGAACTGTTTTAGTAATTTCAAACCTCGAGACATTAAATTTGTATTTTCTAGATCCTCAGATATCAATCACTCTTGTATTATGTTTTTTTTTTCTTTTCCAGTTTCTGAACTTTTTCTTCGAGTATCTCCAGTAGGTAGTTTTTAATTTTGTGTAAATGATTATTTTAGTTTTTCTTGAACATTTGGGATTGTATGGATGAATGAAAGCTATGGGTAATTAAAATGTTCTTCCAGAATGTTGAGTGCATGTCTGTATGGTTGTGGTTGTTGATAGAAAATAGTGCCTTTCTATTTGTGTACGTGTATGTTGTTTTTGTTTTGTTTATACTTTTAAATTTTATTGTTAATTATGACCTATTGTCACGCGTGGAGTCTGTCTGGCAATAAAGAACACACACACATAACAGTGTTTTAATATGTTGCATTGTTTTGTTTCAGGTAGGCTATCCTACATCATTTAGAACGATCTCGTAGGAACTTGGTAAGTCGCACTATCTCACGAACACTTTTTCAACATCTTGCCAGCTCAGAAATATATACCCTACCTACAGCAGAGGCCCTCGAAGTGGGGGGAGAGTGATAAAGGGGGGTGCCGGCTCGGATTCAATATATTTATATTTCATATTCTGTAACATACTGTATATTGCTATCCTCATATCCATGAACCTATCATAGACAGGAAGCTCCCACGACCATTCAAGAATAATAATTAAACTCGTACTTTTGCTGTCTTATTTCACAAGAACTGACCAGTAGATCCTGTCGGCAGGGATTCTGAGAAAAGGTGAAGAGTAACAATTCCCACACAGCACCCTTTCACCCTCCATCCGCAGCGATATCTCCTTACCAAACACTTAACAACCACTAATGACAATAAGCCGTTGGACAATGTGACCGCTACGTCCTTACAAGAATAGATTCTTCTATTTTGCCATTCTCGACTCGAATACAGCCAGGTCTTTGCAGTCAGTTCAAAGACAGCGAGTGGACATGTCAATTCTAGTTCGTGTTCAGTGGAAGAGGTTAGCCTGATTTACAATAAACTGATACAAGTAACGCCATTACCCATGGATAAGTGGGTTATTAGCAGTGGTAAAAAGGGACCCCATGAAAGTGAGGGGGTGGGGGTTGTTGGATATTCAATGTTTAATATGGGGGCGCGACCAAAAAGTTTGAGAACCCCTGCCCTACAGAATGAGCAATTACCTCGGGGCTGTACAACTTTCAGGTTGATGTTTTGAGACTTGCGACATCATAGTCATCAGTCCCGTATACTTGGGTGCAACTGTAGAATCTGTCTGATAACCAATGTTATTGTGCTGTTCGTATTTCTTGTAATTGGGGTGAGGATTGGAAGGGAAGAGACTGATGTCTTAAGTTGGATAACATTTCGGAATAGATGTGGGAAACCACGGAAAACTATTTCAATGTGGCCGACGATGGGATTCGAACCCATTTATCTCCCGAGTCCGACGTATTATACGGCAAAGGGATTTTTTAAACGTGCTTATTTACGCGAATGATGATGCAGAGCTTGGAATTTGTTTTGCATTTATTAATGGGCTAGAGTGCAACACATAGGCCTTCGCATTGGAAAATTCAGAAATTCACCCAGAAAAGCATTGCTTTCTTCGATTTTCAAAATTATGTAAATTCAGACACTCTGGCATCTCTAGAAGCCTAAGTCGTTAAAAGAGACGTGAAACCAATAACATTATCATTATTATTATTATTAAATCGCACATTATGACTGCAAGTCTGGAATTCGTAGGTTCCATTGCCGCCGCTGACAGTTGCCATCCCGAATGTGGATTATCCACAAACCCTCACGGCATTTGCCTTATATCAAGCCTCGGGCCGCCTACCCCTACTAATTACAACTACACCCTCTAGGTGTGGTGGTGATTCGCAAGCTAGCAGCCGTGCACGAAGCAGCTCCAGAACCAAGCTCCGAGCAGCGAATACTGAAGCCGATGCAAATCGAAGATCCATCTGCCGCCGAGACTCTGACTCATCGATACCATCTTCCTTACCCAGCCTTCAACTAACTCCCTTCCCGCCCTGCATTATTCAAGCAACAATACCCTTTCCTAACCGTTGCCTATTATCGCCAACAATCAAGTTTCAAACCCACCTTCAGACCATTCCAAGTCAAGCAATCCCATCTTCCTGAGTTGCCGCCAAGCAAAAAACTCATTCCCTCTCTCCCCCTGCAGCCACATAATTAATTAATCGATATTAATTAATTATTAATTAATAATTTAAACCAGCTCGTCAACTGTCGCAGCCCCTCTGCCTAAATACTGGAAACCTTTGACGACTGGTATTTTTCTCTTGGGCGAAGCCGAAATCTACGTTCCCTAAGGTCTGCCAAGCATTTGACCAATCATACATATTCATTATTACACTCACTTAACGATCACCACTTTCAAACATGAACTCCACACGCAAACACAACCCTGAAGAGTACGACTCAGCCGATCCCGTCTGGGATACCTTCAGGGATTCACGAACAAATACTCGCTCATCTACCCGCACTAACTGGATACTAGAGATGGATATGACAGCGCAACTGTATGCTGACAATCCTAAAGCGGAACCTCCCATGTGGAGCACGATGCTTATGACCCACCCGCCCCGAAATCTCCATCCAGATACACTTAGACAGGCCATCTGCCACGCACTTGCGCCCCATGCCAGGATCATCTCATGTATAGAGGAGACATGCCAGCATTATGTCTCAATCATTCCTACTCACGAAAGACATCTCAAAACCTTGAGTGAAGCGCTTCATCGACACTCAGCCATTCCCCAGCATTTTTGAGTGTGCCCCTATCCAACAGATCCTCAAGACGAGCACACTCAAACTGAAATCCAGGAGACCAGCGAGGTGCAATCTACCCAAACCATCCCAATTCCACCTCCTATGCCTAAATATCCTTCATCCAAGGAAACCCAAACCGTTCACTCCCTTTCCTTAACTCCGGTACAAACGATTTCAGTCATCCCAGTCAAAATCACTACCAAAAAACCCAAACTCCCCCTCCCCCCCCCCCCCTCCTACTGAAACTGCCCCTCCCACTAGCCACTCCATCTCTCACGCCACTGACCCAGAGCAAAATAGCCCTATAACATCCACAAATTCAGCCCACAACCATCCCTCTGCTACAGAACATCAGCCCCCTACATCCGAACAAGCGTCGCGCAAACACAAGTCCCGAAAGAACCCAAACACAGAAACTAGGGCGTCGCGACGCCGCCCACCGATTACACACCATTCCTCACTCATATTCCAGTGCTACAAATGTCAGCGCTTGAACCACGACGCCGCGAATTGCAGGCATGCTACCCGCTGTAATAGGTGTGGCGATAATCATCGTCACACAGATTGCAAGGTGCATAAGAACAGCCCCACGTGTGTAAACTGTGGGGGCAATCACGCGGCGAGTTATGGAGGCTGTCGATACATTAAAGACGCCATCAGGCAAAGGCATAGAGCACAAACCAGACATCGAACTCACCCCAATATACCTTCATTACTCTCACTCAAAACAGCCCCCCCCCCCCTACAGTTCAGCCCGCCACTGCACTCTCCCAGCTACTTCAATTGATAACTCAACTCTCACTACAATTGTACTAGTCTGTTTACAGTCGAACACAGGACTCCAAAATGCTGCGTGCCTGCCCGGGGATCGAGCCAAGCCTGATCGCCTGGGATGTCGCGCACCGACCTGTGTATCGACTGGAATTAGCCCTCACGACATCTATACAAGCCCAAAAACAATAGTTCATCAGTCAAACAAACCAAATATACAGAAAATAATATCCTTTTAACATTTAAATACTTAAAACATTGTAATTACAGCCAGGCAGCAGCCAAGCATTTACACGGCCCTGATTGGCTGTCGCAAGATCAGACTAGCCAATCAGGGAAGCAGCTCTTCAAATTCAAACTCCCCGCCTCAGAACTACTTTCAAACCAACAATAACTCAGCCAATACTCTCACTACATTGTTGCCATCCGTCCTACGGCCCCGCGGGGCATCTGCCTGAGGGTTAGCCACGGCCGACTCACTCGGGATGGTGTCGTGTGGGCCGTGGGTTCGACAGAAAACATCGCAATTAACACATACTACAATTCATTTTCATCCACCTCGTCACC
Source organism: Meconema thalassinum (assembly GCA_946902985.2). Classification (NCBI taxonomy): domain Eukaryota; kingdom Metazoa; phylum Arthropoda; class Insecta; order Orthoptera; family Tettigoniidae; genus Meconema; species Meconema thalassinum. The sequence continues at coordinate 1,060,104,745 of OX336389.2, read as the reverse complement.
TAATCCAAAGCGAGGCTTATTAAAAAACTATTATTATTTTAATCAAAAACCGACTATAGGTCTGTCTTTTCTCCTTCTCACCAAAATCAACCCACTAGTGGTCTCTCTTATTTCCTAACGAATTAACTTCAAACCCAAAAATTTCTTTTTCTATAACTATTATTATTATTATTATTAAGCTGAAGCTGCCGCTGTACACGATTATAGAAACATCCACACCATGGCGAGCGGGGACGATAAGTAGCCTTGCTCCATCTAGCATAATATGCGAACATCGTCCCACACTGCAGTAAACTAGCGAACAGAGTTTTCAGGGTCTACAACCAAGTCAAAACCCTAAATTATTATATCCCACAAGCCAAATGCGGACCTTAAGTCAGATCTCACATTGTCAAACCCCTAACAAAGTCATATATTATATTATAAATGACAAAAATTCAAATTCTAATCACCTCCAAAAATTCAAAATCCAAAAATTTTCTTTAAGCTCAAACTTAATTCAAATCCAGGCAGAGGAGCGCTTGTCGCACCGGTACCTGGCGCATAACACAGCCGCGGTGGCTCGCTTCGCGAGCCGACCGCGACTATGTCAATTCAGTCAGACTACACCCTCTACTACAGTCACCACAGATACACACACAAGTACATTGGACTGATGGCCAAGATGCCTTAAGACCCTAAAATGAATTAACATCAACATCTATAGATTACATTCACTGGTGCAGTGAAATGAAAGAACAACAGTGCTCCTCGTGTGACTCCACACACAACAAATCGTTGCCCCAGCTCTTGGCACTTGTTTTGTTGCATATACGGTATGAATTAATTTCCGAGCCTGAATGAACGTTGCGTTATCTCCATTCCTGCAAGGTCGCTGACACTGCGGTGGCATAACATAAACATGGCCTTTAACGTCATTGGGGCAGAATCCGGGGTTCATTTTATCTCACAGAACGAATTCGTCACAGGCAACTACCCCATTGTACGTAAATAGTCCACACCGTAGCCGAGAGTGTTATGTCGTTCTCTACGACTGCAAGGTGGAGAGGGACCAGCTGGAAGTCCAGAAATCGAAAATATAAATCCCTGCCTTGACAGCGGCCACCCCTGAGTATGGGCTATCTTCGGTTTATTTTCCACCCTCTTTCCAGGCTAATGCAGCGGTGGTACCTTATTTCAAGTCCCGTGGCATATCCATCCCAATACTAGATTCTCGTCATTGCATACTGCTACAGTCACCACAGAAAAACGAGGAGAAAAATTCAACATAGTCCCAAGTAGACAACGATTACCCTTGTTTAGCTGTGTACTTGACCGTGTGAGATCAGCGGATGGAGAGGGGTGTAGAGTGGTGAGGGGAGCGTGCCGAATACTTCCCGATTTGAGAACATTAACACGCGTGAGAGTAGGTTCTCACAATCAGACACGCACATGCTCAGCGTGGAAATGTTTTACACCGCAGTAGTATACTGGAGGAGTGGGATGGGGAAGGGCAGAGCTAACTGCCGGTAACTGTACATCGGACTGATGTCCAAGATGTCTCAAGCCTCTAAATTGATTTAAGAGGATAATTCGTGCACACGTGCTACGGGACTGAAGACGTGTGTGCCGCCATCTGACGGTGATGCACCAAGCTTCAACCCCCACTTTAAGTTTTCTCATTTCACAACCAAACGTTATATAGGCCTACCGTACGTTCGAAATTGGAAGCAGCTGAAATTAGCCACCCTGCATTTTCTAGTATGGAAGACACTAAACAATGCATGCGACACTGTGCTTTTTTCATATGATCTACGGGGATGATTGAAATGTTCTCTTCTCTCATTTGAATTTGTACTTTCCCTATTTCCTACTCAAAACAACGAATGGATACTATTCGTGTATTAGTGTGGGTATTTGTAATTCAGGTAAGGATTGGGAAGGAGACGGCTGTGGCCTTTGGTTAGGAACCATCCCAGCATTAGCCTTAAGTAGAAGTGGGAAACCACGGAAAATCACTTCCATGATGGCAGAGGTGGGAATCGAACCCGCCTCTTCACATGTTTTGCTTCACGAGGCTAAGTGTACCCTGTTCCAGCCCTCAGACTAGAATTAAATTTCTTGTCAGGGCCGGGAATCGAACCCGGGCCTCTGCGGTGACAGCCAAGAATGCTAGCCACTACGCAACGAGGTGGACAACTTGTAATCAGAAATAGAAGCAGCGTACAAGCTCATGAAAAGTTTTCTGTACTTACTGGGGACATTTTCGGGACATGATACTGACCAGGCCCGAAGCTGTACAAATATGTCCGAGAAAACTACACGTGGATTGCTTCCTTCTGAAGCGATGGTGTTAAAGATACTGTATTTGCAGGGTCGGGGATGAGATACGATAATTTCTACGTGCGGATGTATTTTACGGCCGTATGCCGTTCCTCGCGCCAAACTCGTGAGAGGACGTGATGACGGAATGAACGTACTGTACCTGTACATGAATGAAACGAGTCAAGGAGTTGGCAGGCAGCTTCCGTCGTCTGTTTGAAGTTACCATGACGAATAGAATACATAGTGTTAACACTGACCGAGTTCAAGCGCGCCCCGCTGTTGGCTAGCGCTTGCGGCGCAGACCCCCAACGCTACACAGTCAGCCGCAGTCAGCTGTTCAAATATGGGATACGCGCTGGGCTACGTAAACCTCTTTATGAAGGCTGCGGTTACGCCGATTACAACAAATTGTTTGTTTAGACTTATGAATAATAAGTTACCGTGAAAAAGTTTTTATTAATATTCTCAGTCCCCATGTAGAACTATCTTTTAAAACCTTCCGTTAGTCGCGCATTGGTCTGACAGTTCCGTGGTTCGTTTTAGTTGTAATATCAAGCCAACAGTTCAAGTTAAAATCTTATCGTCTCGGGACATCATACACCATACCTTAGTAACCATTTTCCTGGAGTTGTCAAATGACGAGCCTGAAAGTAACTCTACACGAGTAAGTGTGTCGCCTTCTGCTAAAAGATAACGAATCGCTAGTTCATGAATCAGTAATTTCAAAGGAATTTGTGACTGTTACTGAAGACAACGTTGAAACAAGATCCGAAGACTCGGATACTGACCATGATTTTGATCAGGAGGACGGTAACGGAAGCGAAGAATTGGATGGCCGTTTATTTTTTTGGCAGGTTGGCCATTATTATTATTATTATTATATGTCCGTCTCATTCTTGGCTATCACCGCGGAGGCCCGGGTCGATTCCCAGCTCAGCAAAGAAATGTAATTCTGGTCTGAGGGCTGGAACGGTGTTCACTCAGCCTCGTGAGGTTAAACTGATAAGAGGCGCGTTTGATTCCTACCTCAGTTAGCCTGGAAGTGGTTTTTCGTGGTTTCCCACTTCTACTCCAGGCAAATACCGGGATGGTACCTAACTGAAGGCCACGGCCGCTTCCTACCCAAATCCTACCTCAATTCCGAATTAACACACTACTACAGACATCGCAATGACACAGGTTATCAGACGAATTCTACACACACCCAAGCACACGGGGCTACGTGACCACAATCCCGCAAATTCCCTAAAGAATCAACAACTATTATTATTTTAGGCCTATTATTAAGACGGATTATATATTTTTTCGTTTTAAGTAAGGATGGCACGAAGTAGAACACGTAACCATGGTAGGCTGCCTTCATTCCGTATCCTACTGGGCGCATTCGTGATTTTAACACGTGCATAGATATTTCGGTAAATTTTGAAAAAATGTAAGGTACTGTTCCTGGTTTTAATTTCCACTTCACGCGAGGAAGTTCCACGTTCTCACAGTTCACTACGAAACAGTCCGCCTTTATGATAATTAAATCTTCCGAAAAATGCACGTCACAGATTTTACTTTTGAACGACAATTGCTTAGCCTACCTTTCCGCGGAATAATTCTCGCCCATTTCGCTAACAGATTTGTTTCTTTTGGTGGTGTGACAAAATGTCTACCATCAGATTTTCTTCCGTAACCCGATTTACATCCAGGAACGAAACAATACGACATTTTCCTGAAACAGCAGAAAATTTACTTGTTTGTACTCGCAAAGCAGTGCACCGACATTCGTAAACTATTACAAAGAAACAAATTCCCTCGCATAATATGACTTCTCGAGCATCTCGTGGGCTACTTGTATCACGTGCTTATGGTTCGGCGCGACTTCCGCGCCACACACTGGCTGGACCATGAACTACAATGCTTAAGGAGCGGAGTGATGACACTGTTTATTTCTATTCGGCATGAAGATGCCATGCCAACATTTACCTTGAGCTGAAAATGAGAAACAACAGGATTGCTTAACAGGATTGCTTCAGAAGGAAGCAATCCGTGTGAATTATTTTCTGTCATATATTACAGTTTCTTAAAGAGAGAAGCAACACTGGACATGATTCTTCTCATTATGCTCCACTAACGAACACTATTCGGAACTTGAAACAGAGCGTAACACTAAGTAAGACTCACACACGTTAGTCTGGTATCATAAACCTTCATCAGTTTTAGTACGTTGTAGAAGAGGCCAATAACAACTTATGGTGTTGCTCTGCAAATTATATTACTGACGTAGCCTATATAAGTTACTGTAGTTAAAGATAAACCGGTTGTCAGTTTTACTGGTCGTATACTACTTGTGATAAACAGTGGCGTATTGTGCCCGTTCAGACCGGAGTCCGCACGACCACATATGCATTTTACCAAGAATCAGTCAGCACGAGAGTCAAAATATCCCGGGGCGCCAGATGGGTTAAAGCAAATCGCAAAAACGACATCAAATGAAAAAAATGCTTTACTGATTTTTGGCTCAATGCGACCATAAGGATAGAAGGAGATTCAACTGGGCATAACACATCATGTAAAATTATCTCATTTTATTTTGAATTTAAAATTGACTGCAAAAATGCTCAAAATAGCATCACTCACGTGTGGCGACCCACACTCCTATTTACATAATGTACAGAAATTTTCCAAACACATTTGACAATTATCTTTGGAAACACAAGTCTGATTATTAGTCCTGTAGACTGTGTTCCAAAATTATATTCATTTATTTGTGATTAAATCCAGTTCAAATTTAATTGTCTTAACTGGAAGTACTGTAGTTCACTGTTTGAATTTTTACATAATATTAACACTCGTAGAATAAATGTTCATAGAATTTTTAACTTTCACTTATTTTTCCAGTTTCAAAAAATATTGTCAAAAAATATTATTATTTCTGAATCAACACAAATTATGTACACATATTAATAACATCTGAAAAGTATTTGACCTTGAGCATAGCATCGAAGAACTGTGTGAAGCACAACAAAAATTAATTGTTCTTCTGACATTAAACATTTCGAGAAGTGACTCGATTATGAACTTCAAGTTCCTAACAAAATATATGATTTCTGAATCATCAACTTGATCAATAAATTGTTGAACCATTCAACTATTTGATTTTCCACTTGGAATCATTATTATGAAAAATATTTATATTTGTGGCCATTTTAGTAACTTTCACAACTTGCAATTCTTCGACAGAATGCGGAAATAAGAATTGTAGCTTCATAATAAATTCATTTAGTTCATGGCACTAGGATTGAAAACATCCTTCAAATTATTCGTGGTTATAGAATTATTTTTAATTGGCAGTGGCCCATTCTATTATTTGTGTAAGAACACAATATTACAACAACAACGGCAAAGGTCTTCCTCTGAAGAAGAATAAAATATTATCATGACAAATCCGGGTTCTAGCAAAATCAAAGTCTAAATGGAATCCGTAAACAAGGTTGAAATAAGAACTGATGGTTTTTAAGAAATAACCTTCGGGTCATTCATACGACGAAATGTGTAGTTCCAATACTCCTACTATAAACCTGAGCCATCGAACCAGCTATTTGATTGATGCTCGAAAAAATCTCCTCATTCCTGCGACTTAAACATGCGCACCTGGGAATGGCATTTCAACTACTCCACACACATAAATTTTCTTCCCAAAATTTATACAATAAATCAAGCCTCTGCTTGTTATCAACACTGGAAGATTAATAAACTTACAAGTTTATTTTATTTTACCATTCAGTTCAACCCGTGAATTTACCATACTTATGAAAATCTTTATTTCACTTTCGAGTGTGTATTTACGTCATGATTTTATATAAATACAAAAATATCCTATTTGATACAATTATCAATTGCTTCCCGTTTCATGCCTCTCCGTGTTATCTGAAAAATATACTTTGCTCATTGCAAATATCAACTGTTCAACCAGAACTGAAATATTGGTTGAATGCGGGCTTGCGCTAACCACTCTCCTTCGGAAAATCTCCTGTTCCAAACTAGAAATGATTAAACTACTTCATAGGCTCTCTCTCAATAAATGTGATTATTAGAAAATATAAGATCCAAGAATTATTTAGAAAAGTTATGAAAATTATTATTATTATTATTAGTGGATTATTATTATTATTTTTTATATTATTTTAAATATATTTAATTATCATCTCATTATGTGAGAATCCACATGTTCGAACCTTCGAATATGGAAAAAATATCCATTCCTCAACAAAAATAATTATTAACTTTTACAGTTACATCGGCTGATTACCGTGATTTCCCAAAAATATGAAATATTCAAATAAATGCTCGATATGCTCGGTCATCGATCCTAAACTGTTCTGAGTGCTGAAAATACTCAGAATAACTCTAATATGTCTTGCGTAAATCATTGCAAGATTTAAATACGAAGAAAAAAAAATGTGTTGGTCATCTGCCGAAAAATAGTTTGTTCCAATTAGCTAGGCATAATATAATTCAAATGTGGCTTACATTTCTTGATGGTCTTGAAGCGTAGCGAACCTGGTCTGTACCAGATTTATCCATAAACATGCCCTGTCGGACAAGCACGTATAATCCTTGTATCGGCCGCCATTATATACCCACAATCCGTCTAACAAGACATAGTGGTAATATCTCTTGACGTTTGAAGTAACTGTTGATCCATTTTAATATTGGCTTCTGTTAACTCCATAACAGTTTGCTTAAATGGGGTCAGATCTAAGTGATCTATTCTCAGATATGTCAGTTGTAACATAACTCACGGTAATCTTTTCAGTACAAGAAAACACTGACAGTCTAACCAATCAACGGCTGTTCTGAAGATCGTTCCCTGGGCATGGCTTCACACCATCTACCATGCGCGAAGCAACATGTAGTTTCCCTGCGTTGGCTAATGAACACCACCGTGATAGACTGGTCTTCAATGTACTGATAGATCGAAGTGGTTAACAAGTTACAAATATGAAACTGACTAAATTGGACTAAAATATCCGAGTATTAGGTTATTACTGGTCTGTGACAAAGTACTAATTCTAGACAAAGTCTAGCATATGTCCATGTGAAAATAAAAATATTTCACCAGTGTCCGTCGAAAAATATCAATCACCTTAGTGATCCTCCCTGCCGGAAACTTACTAAGTTCCACTCGTAGCGCAGCACTTTTGTGACTATCACAACTTTGAAAATAACTTCTGCGTAGATCCGGCAACCATGTGCCTTGGCTCAGCGTAGTAGCACCTTGCTAGGCAAGTGCTTGTGTCGAAGTGAGCTATTGATGCCTGAGCCAGCCGGCTTTTATTCAAAACTGTCAGGGTCACGCGTCATCACGCTGAAATCTAGAAATCCTCATATCTCTGGTATCCCTGGTCCGATTTACTTGATACTAAATGCATTCTCTTTCATTTGGCCGTGCCAGTAATCTGATCCAAGTCTCAGGTCTCTACTCCATGGTTAACTATTTAATCAATAAATAGCCTCGACCTCTGCTATTACTCGCTACGTCACTTGACATGCTCTTAGCGGTATATTCTTTCCAATTGCTTCGAGAAGCAATGTAGCGCGATATTCAAATATCTCAACTTTCAAAAGCGGCTGTAGCCTTTCCCTTGATATCTAGGTGTCTGAATCTTGGAATACCCATTCCTAGAGTTGGGCACATCCACCCCACACCTAGCAAAAAAATAAAAATTGAAAAATTTTTATTTTTCCCATCTACACATTAAATCATCTGGTTCTTGAATAATAAATCTTCAAATTCGATGCATTATAAGTTCCCACGATGTTACCAGTTCGTGTATTAGCGACTTCATAGCTTCCATTGTTGTTTACTTCCACAATATTCAAAATCCTTAATTTCTCCAGGTTTAATATAAAAAATATCGTGATACTCTTCCAAAATTTTCCCTAGCTCTGGGAACTCCTTCTCAGTGTAGACTTCTCTTCCTTCAGCTTCATGAAAAATCAGAGACCATTGAGCATCTCCCTCGATGTCTTCCTCTTCTTTTCCCTCGAAGTTAATCTCTTCGGTATTCTTGAATCTGATCGTCTCTGTCTTCATGTCTATCACTGCTTGATATTTCTGAATGAAATCCGCTCCCAATATCATGTCAAAAGCCATGTCCTTCATTACTACAAACACATGTCGGAAATCATGTCCTCCAATCGTAATACATAAGTATAATTGTGTTTTACACAGAGATATTTTGTTGGGTATTATTCCTTGGATCTTAATTCCTGATACTGGAATCTCCTCTAATTTCTCTTTGAGCTTCCACAGAACATAAAGCTTCTCACTCACAAGACAAAGCATAGCCCCAGTATCAATCAAAGTATCGACAGGCATACCGAATACTTCGCAGGATATGATTGGCATTCTAATTCTTGTACCCATTTCTTTCCGTTCGTCATTCTGTTGAATTAAGTCATCATCCTCTGCTTGCCATTTAATAATTCTGGAAGTGAAAGTGTTCAAAATTCTATCTTCTACTGTGAATTCGAAGTTTTTTTTTTTTCGTTTCCATTCCCCCGGGATTGTTGTGTTCCCGATGGACCTGGTTCATTGGGCCTCTGCTCCAAAAACTGCAAGTTATCTTGGTGTCTTGCTTCTAAGTTCTTCCTCGTCTCCTTATTGAACTCTTCATTGGACTGACGAGTATCCACATTCCCTCTGTTATTGTAGTTGTTTCTACCGTAGTACCTTCTTTCCTGGTACCTTCCTTGATTATCCCTAGGTCTTCTCCATCGAGTATTATATCGATTTCCACCATCCGGTCTTGCATAAGGCTTGTAACTGTATCTGTTACTGTACTGATTCCATCCTCTTTTATCAGGCTCTTCCCTCGGCGTTTTCTCTTCTCGCCCCTCTCGAATCTCTCGAGGTGTTTGGGAATAACTGTCGGCCATAACAGCGTACACAGCGTTGTTATTCTTTCCTCCCTTCTGATGGAAGAATTGAGCGTTCGTATGATCAAGCTTCTGTAATACCTCGTCAAATTGCTCCATATTATAGATGTCAGCAGCGATCAAAGTTCTTTGGACGTCTGCTGGAAACTGACGTATCAATGCAGTAATTAATTCATTATCTGGCATCGGCGGATCTAAATGTTGCAGTTTAGAAAGCTGTCCAGAAAAGTACGTAGAGTATCGAGTAGGTTGCGACGTCGAGAATCTCTTCGAATATCATTCTGCTCTGACTTGCTGTTGGGTTTCCGGGGACCAAAACTTTTTCAATAACCCACGAGAAAACTCCTCAAAAGTGGTTAGAGTGGATCTAAAAGCACTAAACCAAAGAAGTGCAGGACCTTCCAAAAATTTCCCTATCACTCGGATCTGTCTTTCTTTAGTGATCTTAGAATCTTTCAGGTAATCCCCTGCTTCTCTCAAAAATTCCACGGGTGTCACAGAATCTCGCCCTGAAAATTTAGAAGGCTTATCTTCTACATTCTTAAATACAGTTATGGGGTTGGATTGAAATACTGTCCTGACCTCGTCCTGTCTTTGACTATCCGTTTCTCTAGCTGCTCCTAGATTTATATGTATCTGTTCCTTTCCCCTTACACTTGGCATTTTCAACAGATGGTCAGACTGTTTCTCGTCCTTGATTTGGGTTTTCATAGCCTCAAGTTCCTTATGGTTTTCTTCTGCCATTTTCTTAATTGCTTCAGTTTCCCTACAATTCTCCTTGACATCAGTGGATATCTGGTTCATAACAGCCTCGTGACTTTTCAATGACCCTGTCATATCTGATATGTCCTTCTGGGTTGCTTGGATATCTTTGGAAATTACTTGAATATGGGATGACAAAGATTCCCTAATTTCCTTGATTCCTTCTTGGTTCTCCAGCTTGAGTGTGTCTTTAATTTCATTGACAACTGTGGTTTTAATTTCAGTTTGTAATTCATTAATCACACCTTCTCTTATTTCTCCCATTACAAGTTCTTTGAATTGTTCTGTTAAACGTTGAACAACTAGAATTCCCATCTCATTACTCTCTTTCTTCACTCTGACTTCTAGGTTGATCATGTCTTCACCAACTTTCCTAAGACCATGTTCTATCCTATCAGCTAAGCTTTGGGATCTTAGATCGGCATCGCGAAATTTATCGTCCATTAAACTTGCGTTAGTAGCTAATGAAGTTTCGAGCTCATGTGTTTTTTCGCATAATTTAGACATTTTACTCTCAAGTGACATTTTCAAAATTTCGGAATTCTCTTTAAATTTATTCTCCATAGAATTAAATTTACTATTTAAATTTTCTTTCAAGTTACTTTTTAAAGAATCAGAACTCTCTTTAAGCTTATTTTCTAAAGAATCAGAATTTTCTTTAAGTTTATCATTTAAATTTTCTTTAAGTTTATATTCTAAAGAATCAGAATTTTCCTTAAGTTTTTCATTTAAACTTTCTTTAAGTTTATTTTCTAAAGAATCAGAATTTTCTTTAAGTTTACTTTCTAAAGAATCAGAATTTTCTTTAAGTTTCTTTTCCAAAGCCTCTGTATTTTCTTTCATAATGGCGGCTACACGCCGTCCAGCTTCTTTTGAACTCTCCTCCAAACTCCTCCTCATCCTCATCATCTCTTCCATAATTTTCAATTATTATTCAAAACTTAGGGGTATACAATATTGGCAAACACAAGCTTATAACTAGAACAAGAAATATGAATAGCTAATTGGAACACTCTAATAAAATTAGATTTGTCCTAATGTCGACGTGATGGAAAAACAAAATTCTCTACCTTTACGAATTACATCTACTACAATATCACAAAAAAAATATGCAAGTTCTCAAATATCCTCCACCTGGATTCTAATAATGCGTATGTCCAGTCATCGAACGTTTACTACTGAATTTACTTGACGCCCTAATGGTTAAGCCATTATCAAAAATATTCAAACCCATTCTAATTATTAATCCAGTTAAATTTTTAATTTTCCCCACTAATTGGGTTTCCTACTAATTTATTCATCCAAACCAGACATCTCTCAACTCCCAAAATATTTATATAAAAAATCATCATAATTTAAATCGGCATCCGATTGACCGTGTCTAACTCGAGCCCCACGTTCGAAGCCATTTCTCTCTCTATCTTATTTTATGTGCCCGTTCAAACCGGAGTCCGCACGACCACATATGTATTTTACCAAGAATCAGTCAGCACGAGAGTCAAAATATCCCGGGGCGCCAGATGGGTTAAAGCAAATCGCAAAAACGACATCAAATGAAAAAAATGCTTTACTGATTTTTGACTCAATGCGACAATAAGGATAGATGGAGATTCAACTGGGCATAACACATCATGTAAAATTATCTCATTTTATTTTGAATTTAAAATTGACTGCAAAAATGTTCAAAATAGCATCACTCACGTGTGGCGACCCACACTCCTATTTACATAATGTACAGAAATTTTCCAAACACATTTGACAATTATCTTTGGAAACACAAGTCTGATTATTAGTCCTGTAGACTGTGTTCCAAAATTATATTCATTTATTTGTGATTAAATCCAGTTCAAATTTAATTGTCTTTACTGGAAGTACTGTAGTTCACTGTTTGAATTTTTACATAATATTAACACTCGTAGAATAAATGTTCATAGAATTTTTAACTTACACTTATTTCTCCAGTTTCAAAAAATATTGTCAAAAAATATTATTATTTCTGAATCAACACAAATTATGTACACATATTAATAACATCTGAAAAGTATTTGACCTTTAGCATAGCATCGAAGAACTGTGCGAAGCTCAACAAAAATTAATTGTTCTTCTGACATTAAACATTTCGAGAAGTGACTCGATTATGAACTTCAAGTTCCTAACAAAATATATGATTTCTGAATCATCAACTTGATCAATAAATTGTTGAACCATTCAACTATTTGATTTTCCACTTGGAATCATTATTATGAAAAATATTTATATTTGTGGCCATTTTAGTAACTTTCACAACTTGCAATTCTTCGACAGAATGCGGAAATAAGAATTGTAGCTTCATAATAAATTCATTTAGTTCATGGCACTAGGATTGAAAACATCCTTCAAATTATTCGTGGTTATAGAATTATCTTTAATTGGCAGTGGCCCATTCTATTATTTGTGTAAGAACACAATATTACAACAACAACGGCAAAGGTCTTCCTCTGAAGAAGAATAAAATATTATCATGACAAATCCGGGTTCTAGCAAAATCAAAGTCTAAATGGAATCCGTAAACAAGGTTGAAATAAGAACTGATGGTTTTTAAGAAATAACCTTCGGGTCATTCATACGACGAAATGTGTAGTTCCAATACTCCTACTATAAACCTGAGCCATCGAACCTGCTATTTGATTGATGCTCGAAAAAATCTCCTCATTCCTGCGACTTAAACATGTGCACCTGGGAATGGCATTTCAACTACTCCACACACATAAATTTTCTTCCCATAATTTATACAATAAATCAAGCCTCTGCTTGTTATCAACACTGGAAGATTAATAAACTTACAAGTTTATTTTATTTTACCATTCAGTTCAACCCGTGAATTTACCATACTTATGAAAATCTTTATTTCACTTTCGAGTGTGTATTTACGTCATGATTTTATATAAATACAAAAATATCCTATTTGATACAATTATCAATTGCTTCCCGTTTCATGCCTCTCCGTGTTATCTGAAAAATATACTTTGCTCATTGCAAATATCAACTGTTCAACCAGAACTGAAATATTGGTTGAATGCGGGCTTGCGCTAACCACTCTCCTTCGGAAAATCTCATGTTCCAAACTAGAAATGATTAAACTACTTCATAGGCTCTCTCTCAATAAATGTGATTATTAGAAAATATAAGATCCAAGAATTATTTAGAAAAGTTATGAAAATTATTATTATTATTATTAGTGGATTATTATTATTATTATTTTTTATATTATTTTAAATATATTTAATTATCATCTCATTATGTGAGAATCCACATGTTCGAACCTTCGAATATGGAAAAAATATCCATTCCTCAACAAAAATAATTATTAACTTTTACAGTTACATCGGCTGATTACCGTGATTTCCCAAAAATATGAAATATTCAAATAAATGCTCGATATGCTCGGTCATCGATCCTGAACTGTTCTGAGTGCTGAAAATACTCAGAATAACTCTAATATGTCTTGCGTAAATCATTGCAAGATTTAAATACGAAGAAAAAAAAATGTGTTGGTCATCTGCCGAAAAATAGTTTGTTCCAATTAGCTAGGCATAATATAATTCAAATGTGGCTTACATTTCTTGATGGTCTTGAAGCGTAGCGAACCTGGTCTGTACCAGATTTATCCATAAACATGCCCTGTCGGACAAGCACGTATAATCCTTGTATCGGCCGCCATTATATACCCACAATCCGTCTAACAAGACATAGTGGTAATATCTCTTGACGTTTGAAGTAACTGTTGATCCATTTTAATATTGGCTTCTGTTAACTCCATAACAGTTTGCTTAAATGGGGTCAGATCTAAGTGAACTATTCTCAGATATGTCAGTTGTAACATAACTCACGGTAATCTTTTCAGTACAAGAAAACACTGACAGTCTAACCAATCAACGGCTGTTCTGAAGATCGTTCCCTGGGCATGGCTTCACACCATCTACCATGCGCGAAGCAACATGTAGTTTCCCTGCGTTGGCTAATGAACACCACCGTGATAGACTGGTCTTCAATGTACTGATAGATCGAAGTGGTTAACAAGTTACAAATATGAAACTGACTAAATTGGACTAAAATATCCGAGTATTAGGTTATTACTGGTCTGTGACAAAGTACTAATTCTAGACAAAGTCTAGCATATGTCCATGTGAAAATAAAAATATTTCACCAGTGTCCGTCGAAAAATATCAATCACCTTAGTGATCCTCCCTGCCGGAAACTTACTAAGTTCCACTCGTAGCGCAGCACTTTTGTGACTATCACAACTTTGAAAATAACTTCTGCGTAGATCCGGCAACCATGTGCCTTGGCTCAGCGTAGTAGCACCTTGCTAGGCAAGTGCTTGTGTCGAAGTGAGCTATTGATGCCTGAGCCGGCCGGCTTTTCTTCAAAACTGTCAGGGTCACGCGTCATCACGCTGAAATCTAGAAATCCTCATATCTCTGGTATCCCTGGTCCGATTTACTTGATACTAAATGCATTCTCTTTCATTTGGCCGTGCCAGTAATCTGATCCAAGTCTCAGGTCTCTACTCCATGGTTAACTATTTAATCAATAAATAGCCTCGACCTCTGCTATTACTCGCTACGTCACTTGACATGCTCTTAGCGGTATATTCTTTCCAATTGCTTCGAGAAGCAATGTAGCGCGATATTCAAATATCTCAACTTTCAAAAGCGGCTGTAGCCTTTCCCTTGATATCTAGGTGTCTGAATCTTGGAATACCCATTCCTAGAGTTGGGCACAGTATAGGAAGGCATTAAACTAGTAATCATACGGTAAATTCCAATTGAGACTCCCACACACCGGAGCGATCGTAGTGGCGGTTAAATACTTCCTGCAGAATTAAATAGAAGCTTTCAGACAGGCAGCGATCACGCGGGCAGCGTTCAGGTCAGTGAAGGCCCGTTGCACACGTGGCGGATTTTTCCGAGAGGATAAATAGACATCGCTGCCGTTCCCAACAGTAGCCCATCGAAGTACATTAGACCTTACACATTAGACGAAAAAAAATCCGATCGGTCAGTTTGCCGTTGAGGGTAGCCGTGCAGCCGTCGGGTCGGGTGCCACTGGCTCTGAAGGAAGTTTTACCACCGTCTTCATCTAGTGGCCAACGTGACCAAATGCGCGTTTACACACACAGCGGATTGTCTAACGCTCCAGCTGCTAGCACACCGATCTGAACTTCACATCGGCAGAGAAGTATATAGCGTGAACATCGTTTATATATCGTAAATATCGTATCATTTCGTAAACATGAGTGACGTCAATTCTCATTTCATTAATTGAAACAAGACCTGTTCTATGGGATAAACCACTGGACAGTTTCAAGGACCGCAATGCTACTAGAAACGCTTGGCATGCAGTGTGCGTTAAATTTCGAAGTGACTTCGACCAGATGGAAGAAAACGAAAGGAACAATTTTGGTAAGTCCATATTCCTCTGATTATTTAAATAGTTCAAATGAAAACTTATTACTGCGCACGTCGTTCCTATCATTATTCAAAATTTGAAAATTGTTAAGTCAAAAATCGGATTTATAAATGTTGCTCATTGCGAATTGGAAGAAGGGGTTTATTTAAAATATATTATTATAGGAGTATTTTAATTTATTAGGATTGTATCTTATTGCTAGCGTTACGACAATAGTTTACAATTAGATAAAAATTATGACAAGAAAAAGCTTTCAAAAATATCTTTACACCTTGGACATCTGCCAGGAAACACTTCCTACACTTGAAACAAAATATCTACATAGAATGTTTCTCACATAGTTTGCTTTGAGGCCTCCTCTTGTAGTGTTCTCTCCTGGTATATCTTCCATTCCTACAATTGACGTTGTATCCTCAACAATGTAACCATCTCTATCCCTTACAAAATTATGAAGAATAATGCAGGCTTTAACAATATCATTAGCAAATTCCGACAGTAGTGACTACGCTGGCTAAAGCGCAGCGTTAGGCCATGGGGCCAAGCTCTCTGCTGACTCGGTAGATGCGTGGGTTCGAGGCCCACCATCGGCCGTCCTTGAAATGGTTTTCCGTGGTTTCCCATTTTCAACACCAGGCAAATGCTGGGACGGTACCTTCTGACAGGCCACGGCCGCTTCCTTCCACATCCTTGCCCAGTTTCATCCATCTGCATCCATTCCTTCTCACATCCCGACGCGCATGTCGCCCACGGGCGTCGACTAGAAAGACCTGCACTCGGCCTCTCAGGCGGCCAAACGACAAAAAAAAAAAAATAGCAAATTGTGGTTGAACATTGAAGGGTCGATGGAATATTCTCCATTTGTTGCTGAGGATACCGAAAGCACATTCTATGTACCTTCTTGCTCGGCACAACCGATAGTTGAAGATTCTCTTTTCATCTGGTAAATGTTTCCCAGCATAAGGCCTTAGCAAATGTTTGTGTAGTCCAAATGCTGCATCATCAACAAAAAAGTATGGCACTTTCGGACTTCCTGTGCCTGGTAGACACTTTTCATATGTAGATTTTTTGAACTACTTTCTATTGATTTCCACAGCTGAATCTGTTTAAAAATCGATGAGTCACAGTCCTTACCATAACTACCAACATGCACAAAACAAATTGGTACTTACTATCTGCAATGTCCATTAACAGAATTGAATGGTAGTCTTTATAATTAAAATACATAGATCAACTTGTTATTGGACTCATGATGCGGACGTGTTTCCCATCTACTGCCCCTATACAATGGGGAAAGTTTGTTTTGTTTTCAAATCCATTTGCTACTGATCACCACGTTTCTTTCATAGGGGGGGGGGGGGGGGGGTATGCACTCATTTTTCATAACCTCCCACACTGCTTGACAAACATCTTTAACTAACACCCTTGCTGTTGAGATTCCTACTCTGAAGGAATAATGAAGGTCGGTGAAAGTACATCCACTTGCTAGGTATCTGAAAACATAAAAAAAATATTACAAAGTCAGTGTGGAAGAGGGCGTGCAGGAGCAAACTGAGGATGACGTTATCATAATGGGTGATTCAATGATACGATGGAGTGCGAATATCTCGAGGAAATCAGGTGCGAAAGTGCGGTGTTATCCGGGGATTAAAATTGACCAGCTTGCCCAACAAGTGGAACAATCAAATGTAGAGGACTGTGACAAAGTTAAAGTGTTGTTGCTACATGTTGGGACGAACGATTTGAAGAAGAGGGCTACAGCTGATTACATCATGGGGGAGCTCTACGAACTAGGCAGAAAAGCTAAAAGCAAGTTTAGAAATGCAAAAATTAATATGAGTGGCATTGTTCGGCGGGGAGATGTTCCGTTAAGGCGAGTTAAGACTGTAAGTAAATGACCGCAAGGACTGGGTATGTGCGCAACTGGGATTAGTGTACGTAGAAGCTGGATTGGTGGCCGTGACTTCGCCTGAGACGGGCTGCATCTAAATCGACGGGGCGCTTTTAACCTAGGGAGCCTACATGACAGGGTCATCGGTTCGTGCCGGCTTTTGTGAGGAGGAGCAGGTCCAGTTGTTGCCAGCCGATGGGAACAGAAGGAGCTATTTCGAGATATTTGCTGCCGAGGTAAGACTCTAAGATTACTGCAGGTTAATTGTCAGAGTTTAGGAAATAAATTAATTGAATTTTGGAATCTTGTAGAGACGTATTCTCCGGACATTGTCATTGCAACTGAATCTTGGTTATATGAGGACATAAATAGTAGCGAAATAATTCAAGGGACCTACGAAATGTACATAAGGGATCGGGGGAAGCGAGGTGGTGGGCTATTTATTTGTGTGCGCAAAAATATAGGTAGTTTCTTAAAGTGGGCTGATATGGATCATGAAATGTTATGTGTACAAATTTCGGATAAAGAAAATAAATTCCCTCTTCAGGTGATAGGGGCGTATAGAGCACCGAAAGATAACTTTTCTCTCCTCGAAACACTTTATGATAAAACTTGTACGGGTAATGCTATGAAAAAGAGCATAATAATTGCTGGAGATTTAAACCTCCCCAAAGTAGACTGGTCTGGTGAGTCAACTAGCTGTAGTCAAGCTCAGAGCGCTGCAAATAAATTCTTAAGGCAGGGGGGATTTTCCCAAGTAGTTGACTTCCCAACTGGAGACAATAATACCTTAGATGTTTATCTCGTAAGGCCTGTAGTAGAGCTGTATATTAACTGTCTGAAAGTACCAGGAATTAGTGACCATTCTGGGGTTGAATTAAATATTAGATATGGTGACATTACAAAATTAGACTCTGATGTAGCAAAAAAGATCATATTCCAGTATCGCAGGGCGGATCAGGGCAAGTTTCAGGGCTATTTGAATGAGCTATTTGTAGGATGGGCATCGGAAGGAAATCACATTAATATCCTGTGGACTAACTTTTTGAAAATTTTAAATAGCGCTGTTGATAAATTTGTCCCATTTAAATTGCTGAAACAAAACCCAGATCCTGAGTATTACACACGAGAAATTAGAAGTCTAAAACGGAAAATTAGGAAATTATACAATAAAAGACATGATAGTGACAAGTATATGTTGAAATTTAAGTCCTTATCAAGAGAGCTCGTCTTAAAAAAGAGGGCTGCTCATGACAGTTATATGCAAGGTTTACTTGGTTCGGGAGGTGATGGGTGGAAAAATTTTTACAGTTATGTTAGGAGAAGAAAGGGAAATCCAAATAATTTGTCGATGATAATGTCCGGTGACGGTAAATTAATTACTGAGAAACAGGCCATTGCTAATGAATTAAATGTCTTTTACGGTAGTGTGTTCAATAAATTCAATAGCTGTGTGTTGGACCTTAACGGCGAATCAGGGGCTCCCCTGTTCCAAATAAACCAGTCAGCAATTGTAAAGCTAATACAAAAACTACGTTTCAATGTATCGAAGGGTCCTGATAATATTGTTAGTGAAGTACTTAAACTAGGAGGTAGGGCCGTGGCACGATACTTGGAGGTGATGTTTAATGTGTCCATAAACAATGCGCAAATCCCAGATGACTGGAAAAGAGCTACGGTAGTCCCAATATTTAAGGGAGGGAGCAGACTTGAATTGGGCAACTACAGGCCGGTTAGCCTTACGTCCATCGTTTGTAAACAGATGGGGCATCTCATTTGCGACTACTTGAGGGAACAGTGGGAAACATTATCATGGTTTAATGATAGGCAACATGGATTTCGGAAAGGTTACTCATGCGAGAGTCAGATGCTATCACTTTTTCAAGACATTAGCGAATCGTTAGACAATGGAGTTTCAGTCGACGCCGTGGTTATAGATTTTGCAAAGGCATTTGATGTCGTACCGCATGACATGCTACTCCATAAATTAGCTTCGACGAAGATTGATAGAAGAGTAATTTTATGGATCCAAGAATTTTTGACGGGTCGTTCACAGAAAGTTAAAGTCGAAGGCATATTCTCGGATGAAATTACCGTGACGTCGGGTATCCCTCAGGGCAGCGTAATCGGAACTTTGTTATTTTTGGCGTTTATAAATGACTTACCAAATGGGATTCGCAGTGACTGTCGATTGTTTGCGGATGATTGTGTAATATATCGAAAGATACATGACTCACAAGACAATGCAGTGCTTCAAGAGGACCTGAACCTGGTCTATGAGTGGGCGATTGAAAATAAAATGAAAATAAACACAAGAAAATGTGGTCTCTTAAAAATAGGGAAAGTGCGGAGGCAAGATTTTCAATATAACATTGGCTAGGAAATACTTGTAGAAGAAGATTCTTGCAAATATTTGGGCGTTCACGTAAGGAATGATATGAAATGGAGTAGTCATGTAGGATGTGTAGTTTCAAAAGCTTACAAATCCCTGCACTTTGTAATGAGGGTATTAAAAGGAAGTAGTACCTCTGCTAAAGAATTAGGCTATTTGTCACTTGTAAGACCTATTCTGGAATATGCCTCGGCGGTTTGGGATCCATATCAAGTAGGGCTCATCAATGAGTTGGAAATGGTACAAAGAAAGGCCGCTAGATTTGTGCTCAGTGACTTAAATCCCAGGAGCAGTGTGAGCCGTATGTTAAAGAAACTTGGGTGGGAATCACTGGAGGCTAGGAGGATGAAATCTAGACTCTGCGCTATGTACAACATGTATACAAATCAACCAGCATGGGGTGAGCTTAGCAAACGATTGGGAAAGCCCACTTACATGGGTAGGAGCGATCATCCTTTCAAAGTTAAGGGCCGACCACAGCGAACAAATTATGGTAAATATTCTTTTGTAAACCGTGCCATTGATAACTGGAACTCTCTACCTGCCGCAGTCTTAGAGCCTTTTCCCAAACATATAGGTGTGTTTAAGAAAAGACTGACTATTTGTGTAAATACTCCAGTTTAATTGTTGTATAATTGTTATTGAATTGTTATGTATAATTATTTATTTGTTATGTATATCCAATTTGCCACCGGGGGACACTCCCCCCCATTGCAAATAAATGAATGAATGAATGTAAGTTACACGGTAGGCTACATAATGGTTTTATAGGTAACGAAGTGATAAAACGTTGGAAACATCTTCGTGACGCCTTCGCCAAGGTTGAAAAGCATGCTAAAGACAAGAAAATGACTGGCTCACAAGCTACCATGAAACGAAAATACATATTCAATGACGAACTGCAGTTCTTAAAGAAAATATACCAAATCGCAGACACCACAGAGAGTTTCATTTTAGAAGAGAACAAATAATGGCACGTCACAACAAACAACAAACAGTACATGAAGAATGCCTAACTAATGCAACAAAGGAAACGGCACTTCCTAGTCAACCACGGAGGAAACACAAGAAAATGGATTAAGTAGATTTGGAAATTTTAAAGGGTTTAGGCAAAAAACAATCACCGAGCCACCCAATGTCTGCCTCACCATACAGAGAAGTTTAACAGCAATTAGTGGCTTCAATTCCAAGTGGAAGTTCTTCGCGTATTTAACATATTAAGAATCAAAACGTTGCAGCTCATCACTATCAAGGATACAGTACACAATCATCTTCACAGTTGCAGCAACATATCCAACCAACGTATTGCAATCCCCAGCCACAGACCTTTCCACAACCACTTAAACCACCTTTCCCTATGGCTCCAAATTACGCATATCCTCCACAGCTCCCACCTTACGACCCACCAGTAATTCCCTCAGTTTCCACACAGAACGAACTGCCTGCTCCACCATGCCAACCAAGAAAATCTTCTCGAACATTCGTAACTCTGGCTTCACAACCATCACAAGAGCACAAACCACAGTAGCTGGACATTTTGCCGAGTTCGTTGGCGAAGAAGATCGTGAATGAAATTCTACACCAAGTTCCCTCAGTTCGTTAAGTACAATGGATGTACATTTCTAATTGTAAAAATACGGAGTGTATTATTGTAGTTCATATATTCTTGAGAATGTTTCTTAATACAGATCTTTAGAAAATGAGTATCCCTGCTTCTTATATTATCCTACATTATTTTCAACTTTTCAACTTTATAAGTTCCTCATTTTGGTATTTTTGCGCTGAAAGGTATCTTTCAACCAGCCATGCAATTCGCCAAAGGAAGTCATCGACATTTTGAAATAATTGAAGAATTTCGTGTCATCCTGCCTCAACTCTTCAAATAACGTGTAGAAAGTGCCCACCTCATCTCTCCTTTCATTAATTGGATGAATCCAAATCAGTCGATTTTTTTCTTCTTCTCCTTTTCATTCGACGACGGAATAACAATAACGCTAGAAGCTGCTCTCTGTTCATTTCAAACTACATAAACAATCAATAATTTGAACATCTGCAGGAAGTGAGTTGGTTTCAGGAACTAGACTGCAACTACTCGTACGACGGCGACGGAAAATTTTCCGACGTGTGTGTAACCGGTCGGCGACCGAAAAAATCCGCCCTGTGTGTAACAGGCCGAATTCTACTACGCGGTGGCGATCAGAAGCAGCTTGTCGAGTTTGACCTCTGCCTGCGTCACTGTGTGTTGGCATGACAATGAGCGCGACAGCAGAGAAACTCATTGAAGAAGTGAAATTGCATAACATATCCGAAAGTAAATGTAGAATCGTTCTTCATATTGTCGCAGTTGCCGATATAAGGTGAATTCTCCTTCATGCTCACGAAGCAGATTCAGGTCATAAATCCACGTTCTCTTCCTTTTTTTCTGAAGAATATATTATTTAATTAATATATATATATATATTATTTGTGATTTGTATTATTTGTAAATCCTTGTCACATTTCTCTCATTTTACACAATGAAAGGAATAATTGCCTTGCTTGCTGCTGCTCCTCATCATCAAATACCACTGCCAACAGTAATTACGCTTCTTCCAGTTGAGATAACCGATGCGTCCTTGACATACACGATTTCCAAACTGATCGCTACCACCGCGCGCCTGGGTGTGAAAAGATCTGACCGCCATCATGATCGCCGCCGCCATCGCGCCCGCCACCCCCACCGCGATCACCCCGGTGTGTGGGAGCCTGTATTCTTCCTCGGTGGGTCAGTGGTAGTGTGTCGCGGGTTCGATTCCCGGCCAAGAAAGTCGGTTTTTTGAAGGACGGCTAAAATCCACGGCACTCCGAGTCACACGATGTAGGCTAGTAAAAGATCTCTCGTCTCACGTTTGATGATTACAAGACAAAATTAATTAAATTTCAGTTACAAGTCGCCCAGTAGAGTTCTGTTTTTCACTCTCAGATGGCAGTGTCAAACCGAACGTCAAAATTGGAGAGTAGATTGCCTCAATGGCTCCAATACACCCATTTTCAACTCCAGGCAAATGCTGGGACGGTACCTTCTAATAGGCCACGGCCGCTTCCTTCCACATCCTTGCCTAGTTTCATTCATTTCATCTCTGATTAACTCCTCTCATGAGATTGGCGTCAGGAAGGGTATCCGGCCATAAAAACAATCAGCCACTTGGAATTCCATCGCATCTCATCCCCGACCCCGTTGGAAATGGGAATAATAAGGGGTAGACATGTATATGTTTTAAATAATAGTTAATATGACTCACAGATAATCTGAACACGATTTGCCGTCACATTCGTGAGACAAATCACAAAGTGTAAATTTATTAGTATTTAATAGTAATAAGTTTAAAATTGAAATTATTATTATTATTATTATTATTATCATCATCATCATCATTCACAATTATATTAAAGAAAGATTTGTGTTGACCGACTGGAAAGCTTTCTTTAATAGAATTAAGCAATACTGAAGAATGGCTCCTATAACTTCAATATTCACAATTATATCATTATTGCTCTCTCTCTCATCGTCAGGCGTGTCCTCAAGGAAGGAGAGAAGTTTTAGCGGATATATCCACCCTATCTCAAAAGAAACTGGTTTTAACATCTGTATGCGCGGTCCGGGAGCCTGTCATTACAATAAGGCAGTCTATACTTACATCCAGATCCACCATCCTCCCCCCTCAAAAAAAGAAAAAAAGTCTGGTTCTGTCCCTGCTGATCGTGAAGACCGCAGAAGCATGAAAACACAATAGCACACCGAACAGCACAAAAGCAAACCCCAATGAACTCGTGGGTATAATGCCTCTCACTGGTGTAGTTATTGCTAATTAATTTAGGGGCTTTGGGAGTAGGACGTCGTGGTCATGTGTACGTGGAACCTGTCGGATAATCTGTGTTATTGCACTGGCTGCAGTAGTGTGTGTATTTGTAATTAAGCCAAGAATTTGGGAGAAAGCGACCGTGATGTTAAGTTAGGAACCATCACGGCATTTGCCTGGAGTAGAAGTGGGAAACCACGGAGAGCCAATTCTTGCATCTCGCTTGTCATTCACTACTCAACTATTATCTATTATGTATGTAAAAATGAATGTTTGTTTTTTTGTTTTGTTCGTATTTTATGTGTTCGTATACCATTCATCCGATTGCGATGAAACTTTGGTAAGTTGTTCTGCCCAAACTCAGGAAGGTTTTAGAATTAGTAAATCCATTCTAGAATAGATGGCGCGCGAGTTGTTTCAACAAATGTGTGCTGGCGAGTGAATTGTTGAAACGAAGTTCCGCATGCGTTCAGATATCAATCATCCCATTGCGATGAAATGTTTATAAATTGTTGTGCCCATTCTCGCGAAGGTTTCTGAATTAGTAGCTCCATTTAACAACTGGTGATGCACGGGTAGTTTCACCAAAAGCGTTTTGCCGCGTGAATCATTCTACAAAGACCCGTATAGTTCATATACCATTCATCCCATTGCAATGAAACTTTGGTGAGTTGTTGTGCCCAATCCCAGGAAGGTTATAGAATGAGTAAATCCATTCTACAGTAGATAGCGCACGAGTTGTTTCAACAAATGAGTGCTAGCTAGCGAATCGTTTCAACAAACTCCCGCGTGCGTTCATATACCATTCATCCCATTGCGATGAAATTTTGAAGAATTGTTGTGCCCACTCCCGTGATGAGTTCTGAATAAGTAAATCCATTTTACAATAGGCGCACGAGTCGATTCATTAAAAGGGTGTTGCCGTGTGAGTCGGGCGCAAGCACGCGAAGTATAGGCCTACGTGACTCCATTGTATAAAGATGGCGCGTGAGTCGTCAAATGAGTGTTGTCGCGCGAACCATTTCAACAGATGAGCGTATTTCATGCCGTTTAGCGGCATTTTCTGTGGTTTCATTGTATGATTGCCCCGTATGCGTTCCTAGACCATTCATCCGATTACGATGAAACTTTGGTGAGTTATTGTGCGCACTCCCACGCATGTTTATGAATTAGTTTTTAATAGAACAAAACAATGTGGCCAATAATGTGTGTCAATAAGCTTACAAGAAAACAGAGAAACTACTCATTTTGTCACCAGACGACTGATTGAAGTTACTGTATGGTCATAGGCAGAAAATGCACCATTTTAAGCAGTATTGTAGTCACGCGAGTCGTTTCACGAAAATACATTGGAATAGGAACGTTCGAATCATTTCAACAAATACGAATTGGCGCGCTGTTGCTGCGGATAAATTGATAGACCTACCATCAGAGCACGAAACTAGCATTTTGCTCTTAGTTATAGTGACGCGATCGTCACGGGGAACGTCTTTCGATTATTTTTTCTTTCTTTTTGACATTTCTTACGAAGAAACATTGTGAAAGCAGGAGCAAGAGCTATGTAGTGGTAGTGATAATATGCTGTAGCTGATCATTGTGATAGACTATGGTGATACGGAAGTAGTGGTTTTTGGGGGGTTCCAATACCACCTCCACCTCTCCACCTCACAAGATGGCGGCGGTGTGATATCTCTCGAACCCATGGTCGGATTTTGACAAACGAGGTGTTGTTTAACTCGGGCTGGCACCCCCTTTCCATTGGACAACATATTTCAACCCTAAAATAAAATACCCCTACTAGGGGGGTGTTTTTTTTTTCGGAAATCTCGCTTTCCAAGTGCAACATGTGGGAGTTTGAATGCTAATATGAACTTAAAGGCTTTTTAAAGATGGTGGTTGTAGTGTAACCTAACCTAACCCAACCCACGAGGGATGATCAAAAAGTATTCCAAGCAGCTCTTGTCGATAGGCAAACCAATAATCCAAGTGGGGCATGTCAGGCCTTGAGGTGATAGCCCCTTTTGATTGATCCCTGTTGATTGGTCCCTATTGATTGATCTCTGTTGATTTGTTTCTTTGGACTGGTCCCTGTTGACTAGCCCCTGTTGACTAACCCCTTTTGGACGGGTCCTTTTGAAGGGGGTCCTTTTTGACGCGTTCCTATTGACGGGTCATTGTTGACGGGTCCCTGTGGACGGATCCTTGTAGACAGGTCCCTGTTGACGGGTCATTGTTGATGAGTCCTTGTTGACAGGTCCCTGTGGACGGGTCCTTGGTGACGGGTCCCTGTTGACAGGTCATTGTTGACGAGTCCTTGTTGACAGGTCCTTGTTAACGAGTCCCTGTTGACAGGTACTTTTTGACTAATCCCTTTGGATCGGTCCCTTTGGACTGGTTCCTATGGACTGGCCCATGGTCCCTAATGCTATGATGAAATTAAACGTTGTTCCACATGAAAAGTATGTGAAGAGTCGATTGCTACTATGAATTAACATGTTTGTTTTTTGTTTATACGCATGCGCACTTGGGGATTTTGTAAGTGGCCAGGCTTTTTGAATAATGATTCATAGATGAGTTATTTTTTTAAAAAATTACCAAAAGATCCAAAACTAATAGGTTATTAGCTTTTTAATATCTCATGAACCAATAAGGCTAGGTACTTGTATGAGAGGTCGTTGGACTTGAGGTGACATTCTGTTTTTGAATGTATTATTTATTTTTGTCAAAAGAGCCTAACTGCACTTTTGTTAATATCTCGCTAACTAATAATCAGAGAGGCTCAAGTGAGGTGTCATGGGACTCAGGATGGTCAACCCTTTTCCATGACCAACGAATTTACCCAAAAGATTCAAAACAGCAAGGTCATTGACCTAAGATTTTATAAACTAATAATCGAATATCAACATGCGAGGTGTCATAGGACTTAGAATGGTCAACCCTTTCCCATGGCCAATGAATTTACCCAAAATACCCAATACATCAAGGTCATCGACCTGAGATTTTATAAACTAATAATCGGATACGAACATGTGAGATGTTTACCATGCGTGATGAAACATAGCTAGGTAGAGAAAGAATTAGTGTAGGCTACATGTATGGTGACTGACAAGTCTTTTACCATTGAAACTTGTTTTCAGATCAAACTGCAGTATAGAGAGAGTATAGGTTGCAGGTATGGGTTAATAAATGACAAACGGTGTACACAAACTCTGATTTATCGATTCAAGAATTAAGAGTAGACTATCTTTAATTGATTGGTTAAAGAGGATAGCTAAAACACAAAAATGCTCAGTGGTTACCGGGACAAGATGGTCGCTGCACACAACAAGCTTTAAATACTTGAGGCTAATAATCTATACACACACACTCGCTTGTTCTAAACTAAACTGTGTTGCTGTCAGTGCTCAGACAGTAGGCTGATGACAAAATGCATTGCTAACAGAAATATAATCATTTCCGGTTGTATAATGTTACCAGCTATCCATTTTGTGTTGCAGTGGTAAGCACTTTTAGCTCTTGTACTGGTGGTCTTAACTCGATTTCCAGGTCTGAGGCCTAGAACGAGTCAAACTAAGAAACAAGGGCATGGTGGCGCAGTGGTTAACCTGTTAGGCTTTTCACCAGGGTTCGATATCAGGTTAATATGCATGTCATAAACATATTAAACAAAACAAAACAGAGATAACGTTTAAAACTGATTACATTTGTGTCTTTTCAAATTATTACTTGGATTACAAATACAAAGGTGAACTGGGTTTGATATACAGTTAATGCTGTCTATCACACACTAGACTGTAAGAGAGTCAAAAGAGCAAAAGGCCTAGGTAGAGCAGTGGTAAAATTGTTATATGTAGAGAACTACCTAGCGGTTTTATGAACTGGCAAAGCTATATCGCATAAACAGTGCAGGATTCAATCCAGCAATCAAATTTGTATCTTGTGGAACAGAGAAAATGCACTTTTACCTTGATGGATAACAAATGAGTGCAGATGAATGACCTATGCATTAGCCAACCATAGGGTTATAACCACGAGGTGGACGTGTGACTTCTATATTTTATTGTTTAGAGACATGGCTTTTTTGTAACCAGTAGATTTAGTAGATTTAGTATTTTGTAAATATTCATTTTTGTAATTGTAAATAGTGGAAACATTTTTTTTGTAATAGTAAATGTTAAACTAAAAGTTCTTTGGGATAAGTGTGCATGTCAAGAATAAATAGCGTGGTTATATTTGTTTTTCAAAGACAAGTATGGTTGTGTGTGAATGTATGACTATAGATAGAATGATAGAGAGAGAGAAAGCTTGTGTGTGTGTCTGGGTAGCATTGATTGTTCAACCAAAGCAAACACGGCAAGGTAGGATGGTGGGGGTAATTAATGTATATAGCAAATGGTAAATAGTATACTGTAGTTTTTTTAATACTTGTATTTTTTAATGCAGCGGTAGATAGGTGTTATTTTGTATAACAGTCTTACCTACAGCAGTAGTAGTAGTAGTAGTTGTAGGTCTATACGTTTTTGGAAACAAACAGAAAGAGAATGCACTATTACCATGGCCAAGCACTTCCATTAAGACGATTTCAAGAAAATTTAAATCAGCAAATGTGTGTTTAAAAAACTAAACTTTCAACATGGACTAAATCATAAACGTGTCGTCAGTGATATGGAAAAAATAGGAAATCCATGTTTCCATATCAACACAATTTAAAAACTTAAAACTGACAATTTAAAAAAGGTAAATGGGAAATTGACAAATGTGTAAACAACAAAATGGAAAATTCTTGTTTCCATATCATGAAATCCAAAACCTTTAAACTGACATTTTCAAATCGTGTACATGGAAAATTGACAAATGGCAATGTATGAAATGTGAAAATGAAAAAAAAAATGAACAAATGGCTATCATTATTTAAAGGAAATAAAAAAAAACGTCGAGTTCTATCGTTAAAGTGTGAATCAAACCACATCTACTTATTTTGATCACCCGAGACTGAGTAGACCTGTTTTAGTCCTAATATACTTTTAAAATTTTATGTTAAAGCTGGAATTGAACTCAAGAGCTTTAGAGTGCCAGCTAACTATGCTAACCGTTACGTCACAAAGACAACTTTACACTACTCTTAATGAACAATAATAAGAAAAAGAATAACAAATGTTGAATTTTTTTAAGAATGAACATGGTGACACTGTTTCTGTTGCACAGTCTGCTAGCCACTAGCCAGCAGCTGGGGTCTTAGAAAACGATACAGTTGACATTTTGTAATGAGATGTGACATGTTTCAAAGTACAGTATTATGGGTTGCTGTTGAGTAAAAACTAATCCTGTACAAGGAAGCAAGGGTTCGAGCCCCTTACCTAACATTACTATTGCCTGAACGTGGCTTGACGACACTGTATTATTATGATACTCGGTACACAAACCATAGATAGAGAGTATTGTTTAAGATCACTTTCTTTCTGAACATAGGTGGAGACTGTTGATGGTTAACAATGGCATTAATGTAGTAGGACGTGGGTATAGCAATTAAGAAAAAAAAACAGACAATACCCATACAATATTTTTATTTATTTAATGTAAGTACTTGTACAATAGTTACATTCAAAATACTTATTTTTTCTCTATTACTATTTAGTCCTTTTTGATTCTCTTGCATATGAAGGGTAGATAACCTTGTAGTTCAGCCCCTTAAAACAACAACAACACAACCTTTTGCATAGTCTGTGATGTTGATGACTCTTGAAATGTGGAAGATGGATTAAACATAACTTTTACAGCAGGGGTTAAATGTTGCTCAATAAACACTGCACTATTTTGAGTAGCAACATTTTTTTCTTGTACTAGCTTTTTAGCATTGTCATGATTATTTGTTGACACCAACAGTGTTTCATCTGGTACACCACATTGATGATCACTCACACTTAAAACCTTACCATTTCTACTTTTTAGATTGCCTCGACATCTTTTTGACCTCTCTTTTGAGCATCGCCAAAATATTATTCCTTTTACATTCTGGCGATTATAGTTATAAGAGTAGCCTTTATAGAGTACACGTTGTTTACCTTTGTTAGTTGTAGTAAGTTCCATAGTAGCAACTAACCTGTTAGTATGATTTGCTCACTACAAAGGTTATAACTGTTCTGATAATAAAATCATTTAGCGTTGGCTTTTATATTTAATATGTACAGTTTGAATTGATAGCAAAAGTGAGAGCAAAATGGTAGCAGAGTGGTAGAAAATATTACATGTAAATGAAAATCCACCGCCTGCTTCCAGTCTCCGACCGGGTCAGGAATGGAATGAATGAAGCCCTCAGCTAGCGGCGAGGATATGGACTATGCCGGCTGCCGAGGCCTGACGCACTCCTCTGGGGCAATGATTAAATGAATGACAGATGAAATGAAATGATGTGGAGAGTGTTGTTGGAATGAAATGTTGACAGGGAAAACCGGAGTACCCGGAGAAAAACCTGTCTGCCTCCGTTTTGTCCAGCACAGAACTCACATGGAGTGACCGGGATTTGAACCACGGACCCAGCGGTGAGAGGCCGGCGTGCTGCCGCCTAAGCCACGGAGGCTCATTGAAAATATTACATGTATTGTTAAGAAATAGTTTAAGCGGCTATGTGGATCCATTACTTCATAATTTTGGCACGACGAAGCTCATTTTCTATATCCAATAGTTCTTCCTCATATTCAGTATAACCAGCCTGTTTATAGAAATGCAGTTGCTGAAGCCGCCGGATTAGCTTACTTGGATTGTTCCAGTAGACAAATTTAACAAATGATTTTTTTTGGTGTAAACAAAGCATTACCATTATCATTATTATCTTCATCATCAACATCATCATCATCATCATAACCATTATCATCATCATCATTATAATCCTCATCACTATTTCTATATAGTCCTTTTTGATCCTTTTGCAATACCTCATTTTGCACAGTCTGTGTTGCCTTTGATAATGTTGGGAGTTTTTCAGACATTGACAACTGTCCTAACATGACTTTCTGAGGAGATGATAAATGCTTTTTAACAAACAATGCACTATCTTGAGCTGCAATATCTTATTCTGGGACTAGTGTTTTAGCGTTTTGAAGAGTTTTTTTAAACAACAACGATGTTTTATCTGGTACACTACATTGATGATCACTCACACTTAAGACATCACTATTTTTACTTTTCAGCTCACCTCGACACTGTTTTGAACGATGTTTTGAACAACGCCAAATAACAGTTCCATTTTTATTGGTTCGTTTTACAATATATGTATATCCTTTATAGAATGCATATGGCTTACCACAGCTATTTGTTGATACTTCGATGTCAATTGTCAAGCATGAACTAATCTCTAGCAAAGCTCACTCGATAATATAAATATTAGTTTAAAGTGAGAGGAAAAGTGGGTGCAAGAGTGGATGCAAGAATGGGTGCGAAAGTGGGTGCAAAATTGGGCGAAAAAGTCAGTGTAAAATTGGGTGCAAAAGTGGGTGCAAGAGTGGGTGTAAAAGTCAGTGTAAAGTGGGTGTAAAAGTGGGTGAAAAAGTTAGTGCAAAAGTGGAAATAATGTGGGTGCAAAAGTGGGTGCCGTTTATAGTAGGCATGAATTTTATTAGCATGTGATTTGAGTAAATGTAATTTCTAAACCCAAGTAGTGAATAGTAAGTTGGTTTTGATCTATGCAAGCGTGAACATGTCACATATACTGGTGATGGATACTGAAGGCTTTAAGGTAAACGAAAACAAGTATATATTTAAAGAGGTGGCTATTATTGATTGCACAACACGCGGGTTACCATATCTTTTTTTTCGGACTAGTGTTTTAACATTTGAAGAGTTT
The DNA here is from genome assembly GCA_946902985.2 of Meconema thalassinum. Taxonomy (NCBI): domain Eukaryota; kingdom Metazoa; phylum Arthropoda; class Insecta; order Orthoptera; family Tettigoniidae; genus Meconema; species Meconema thalassinum. The sequence continues at coordinate 1,060,073,339 of OX336389.2, read as the reverse complement.
TTTTTAAACAGCAACGATGTTTTATCTGTTACACTACATTGATGATCACTCACACTTAAGACCTCACTATTTTTACTTTTTTTAGCTCACTTTGACACTGTTTTGAACGATGTTATGAACAACGCCAAATAACAGTTCCATTTTTATTGGTTCGTTTTACAATATACGTATAACCTTTATAGTATGCATATGGCTTACCATAACTATTCGTTGATACTTCCATATCAATTTTAAGCATGAAATAATCGCTAATAAATTTCGCTCGATAATAGAAATAATAGATCCTCCGTGGCTTAGGCGGCAGCACGCCGGCCTCTCACCGCTGGGTCCGTGGTTCAAATCCCGGTCACTCCATGTGAGATCTGTGCTGGACAAAACGGAGGCAGACAGGTTTTTCTCCGGGTACTCCGGTTTTCCCTGACACAATTTCATTCCAGCAACACTCTCCACTATCATTTCATTTCATCTGTCATTCATTTAATCATTGCCCCAGAGGAGTGCGACAGGCTTCGGCAGCCGGCACACTTCATATCCTCGCCGCTAGATGGGGGCTTCATTCATTCCATTCCTGACCCGGTCGGGGACTGGAAGCAGGCTGTGGATTTTCATTTTCAATAGAAATAATAGTTTAAAGTGGGTGTAAAAGTGGGTGCAAAAGTGAGTGGAAAAGTGAATGTAAAAGTGGGTGCAGTTTATAGGAGGCACGAATTTTACGAGAATGTGATGTGAGTAAATGTAATTTCTAAACCCAAGTAGTGAGTAGTCAGTTGGTTTTGATCTATGCAACCGTAAACATGTCACATACATTGATGATGGATACTCAAGGCTTTATGGTCAACAAAAACAAGTATATAGTTAATGAGGTGGCTATTATTGATTGCACGACACTGAATCTATTTTTGAAATTTTGACAAAGGGCCTAAGTGCACTTTTGTTAATATCTCGCGAACCAAAAGACTAGGGCAGTGTATGAGGTATTGTTAGACTTTTTGCCGAAGACTGCTGGTAAACACCTATGTTCCCACGGCCATTTTAAAGATGGCGGCTGTAGTGTAACCTAACCTAACCCAACCCACGAGAGGTGATTAAAAAGTATTCCAAGTGGCGCTTGTCGATAGGCAAACCAATAATCAAAGAGGGATATGACAGACCTTGAGGCGATAACCCCTTTTGATTGATCCCTGTTGATTTGCCCCTTTGGACTGGTCCCTGTTGACTAGCCCCTTTGGACGGGTCATTTTTGAAGGGAGTCATTTTTGACGGGTCACTGTCGACGGATCCCTGTGGACGGGTCCCTGTTGACAGGTCCTTTTGACTAATCCCTTTGGGCCGGTCCTTTTGACATAATTTGGATAAATGCATGGGCCAACCCATAGAGAAAAACGTATAGAGTGAAAAAACGTATAGACCTACTACTACTACTACTACTACTACTACTGTAGGTAAGACTGTTATACAAAATAACACCTATCTACCGCTGCATTAAAAAAAAACTACCTTATACTATTTACCATTTGCTATATACATTAATTACCCCACCATCCTACCTTGCCGTGTTTGCTTTGGTTGAACAATCAATGCTACCCAGACACACACACAAGCTTTCTCTCTCTCTCTCTCTCTATCATTCTATCTATAGTCATACATTCACACACAACCATACCTGTCTTTGAAAAACAAATACAACCACGCTATTTATCCTTGACATGCACACTTATCCCTAAGAACTTTTAGTTTAACATTTACTATTTTAAAAAAATGTTTCCACTATTTACAATTACAAAAATGAATATTTACAAAATACTAAATCTACTGGTTACAAAAAAGCCATGTCTCTAAACAATAAAATATAGAAGTCACACCTCCACCTCGTGGTTATAACGCTATGGTAGGCTAATGCATAGGTCATTCATCTGCACTCATTTGCTTTCCATCAAGGTAAAAGTGCATGTTCTCTGTTCCACAAGATACAAATTTGATTGCTGGATTGTATCCTGCACTGTTTATGCGATATAGCTTTGCCAGTTCATAAAACCGCTAGGTAGTTCTCTACATATAGCAATTTTACCACTGCTCTACCTACGCCTTTTGCTCTTTTGGCTCTCTTACAGTCTAGTGTGTGATAGACAGCATTAACTGTATATCAAACCCAGTTCACCTTTGTATTTGTAATCCAAGTAATAATTTGAAAAGACACAAATGTAATCAGTTTTAAACGTTATCTCTGTTTTGTTTTGTTTAATATGTTTATGACATGCATATTAACCTGATATCGAACCCTGGTGAAAAGGCTAACAGGCTAACCACTGCGCCACCATGCCCTTGTTTCTTAGTTTGACTCGTTCTAGGCCTCAGACCTGGAAATCGAGTTAAGACCACCAGTACAAGAGCTAAAAGTGCTTACCACTGCAACACAAAATGGATAGCTGGTAACATTATACAACCGGAAATGATTATATTTCTGTTAGCAATGCATTTTGTCATCATACTACTGTCTGAGCACTAACAGCAACACAGTTTAGTTTAGAACAAGCGAGTGTGTGTGTATAGATTATTAGCCTCAAGTGTTTAAAGCTTGTTGTGTGCAGCGACCATCTTGTCCTGGTAACCACTGAGCATTTTTGTGTTTTAGCTATCCTCTTTAACCAATCAATTAAAGATAGTCTACTCTTAATTCTTGAATCGATAAATCAGAGTTTGTGTACACCGTTTGTCATTTATTAACCCATACCTGCAACCTATACTCTCTCTATACTGCAGTTTGATCTGAAAACAAGTTTCAATGGTAAAAGACTTGTCAGTCACCATACATGTAGCCTACACTAATTCTTTCTCTACCTAGCTATGTTTCATCACGCATGGTAAACATCTCACATGTTCGTATCCGATTATTAGTTTATAAAATCTCAGGTCGATGACCTTGATGTATTGGGTATTTTGGGTAAATTCATTGGCCATGGGAAAGGGTTGACCATTCTAAGTCCTATGACACCTCGCATGTAGATATTCGATTATTAGCTTATAAAATCTTAGGTCAATGACCTTGCTGTTTTGAATCTTTTGGGTAAATTCGTTGGTCATGGAAAAGGGTTGACCATCCTGAGTCCCATGACACCTCACTTGAGCCTCTCTGATTATTAGTTAGCGAGATATTAACAAAAGTGCAGTTAGGCTCTTTTGACAAAAATAAATAATACATTCAAAAACAGAATGTCACCTCAAGTCCAACAACCTCTCATACAAGTACCTAGCCTTATTGGTTCATGAGATATTAAAAAGCTAATAACCTATTAGTTTTGGATCTTTTGGTAATTTTAAAAAAATAACTCATCTTTAAATCATTATTCAAAAAGCCCGCCCGCTTACAAAACCCCCAAGTGCGCATGCGTAAAAACAAAAAACAAACATGTTAATTCATAGTAGCAATCGACTCTTCACATGCGTTTCATGTGGAACAACGTTTAATTTCATCATAGCATTAGGGACCATGGGCCAGTCCAAAGGGATTAGTCAAAAAGTACCTGTCAACAGGGACTCGTCAACAATGACCTGTCAACAGGGACCCGTCAACAAGGACCCGTCCACAGGGACCTGTCAACAATGACCCGTCAACAGGGACCTGTCAACAAGGATCCGTCCACAGGGACCCGTCAACAAAGACCCGTCAATAGGGACGCGTCAAAAAGGACCCCCTTCAAAAGGACCAGTCCAAAGAAACAAATCAACAGAGATCAATCAAAAGGGACCAATCAACAGGGATCAATCAAAAGGGGCTATCACCTTAAGGCCTGGCATGCCCCTCTTTGATTATTGGTTTGCCTATCGACAAGCGCTGCTTGGAATACTTTTTAATCATCCCTCGTGGGTTGGTAAGGTTAGGTTACACTACAACCACCATCTCTAAAAAGCCCACCCTCTTACAAAAGATATGAGTGGGCATGCGTAAAAACAAAAAACAAGCATGTTAATTCATATTGGCTTTCCACCGTACACATGTCTCTTGTGTGGGACAACGTCTAAGTTCATATTAGCATTCAAACTCCCACATGTTGCACTTGGAAAGCGAACAATTTCACCCCCCTAGTAGGGGTAGGTTTTATTTTGGGGTTGAAATATGTTCTCCAATGGAAAGGGGGTGTCGGCCCGAGTTAAACAACACCTCATTTGTCAAAATCCGACCATGCGTTCGAGATATATCACACCGCCATCTTGTGAGGTGGAGGTGGTATTGGAACCCCCCAAAAACCACTACTTACGGAATGTATTAATTTCATCATAACAAAATCTACATTTTTAAAATACAGTATATGTCATTTAATGAAAATAAAATAATATTTTCTATATTGATCATGTTTTAGAACAATTCGAAGATACACTTCTAGCAAACTGGCCTACAACTTATCTCTATATAAAGAGTGAGTAGAATACTCAGCATGGGGCCTTACATATCTTTTCGATCGTATCGTAAAGCAGGCTGTTTCAACATTGAATTACTAAAGAATCATGGCATCGAAGAGTGAGTTGTCGCTAAACTTAAAGTGTGGTGTTTATTCAATTTTCGCTAGCGAAGCCGTGACGGGTAATGCTAGTTAGAAATAAAAATAAACCACCCCTCTTGTGGCGCTACTGGAATAATTATAGATGTTGTGTCACATGGTGGCCCGTCGCTTCGCGGGATATAATGCGGAGTGAAAAAGAAAGAAGAATTGTGGAAGTCTTCTGTGCAAGCGAAATCTTGATTGTCTCAAATACATCAGCCTGTCACCTTGTTGTGGTTACAAGAGACAGCAAGAGAGCCGATACCCGTACTTTTGTAGCGGAACAGTTTATGGTTGTTTTGAGCACGGATAATGTGAGTGATGGTAATTCTTTCTAAGAGAACCCTGAGTCCAGGAGACCATAACTTTTGCCTAAGGTCAGGAAAGGTCTCCTACAGAAAAGAAATCCGTTGACAACAAATATAGGTTTAGATAATTATTAGAAAGTTATTTTTGAAAGCCTTTATCTGGACCATGGAAAAACTATTGCAACAGGATTGAGGAGAGTAGAAGCATCTGAAATGTGGTTTTACAGGGGAATTATGAATATTGGATGGGTAGATAGGAGGTATTAAGACGAGTGAAGAAGGAGGGAGATTTCTGGTGAATGCTAATGAAAATAAGAGAGAGGTTGATAGGGCATATTGGCCTACTAAGGCACTCAGGAATAGCGAACTTCGTTGTGGAAGGAAGGGTTGAGGACAAGGACTACGTCAAACCTGTCGAAAGACAAATACACAAGCCCAGCAGGCACATGAACGCAAGTAGTGAAAGGACGAAACAAACGTTCCGAAAGAGAACCTCTTGACACGGCGATGTTCTTTCCTAAACTTGTCACTCTATTAATAATTTATTTGAGAGAATTGGGATATATTAGCCATCAGCCACATGTATTTGGGCGTGTATTGAACTTGTCTGATAATTATCAGATACTTTTTTTTTTTTTTTTTTTATCGGAACGGTTTATGGCTATGTCTTGATTACGCTTTTGCTTGATCAGACTGGCCTGTGTTCAGTTTGACTCTCGAAGTAAAATCTCACTACTGTTTCGGGTCTGGACATTTCCTTGGCAAGGCATTGCAGGGGCAGTGGTTCCACCGAACAATTAACACACTGCTTTGAAATGATCCTTGGCTCTTAAGTGTGTAATCAATCCATTTTGTTGTGAGCTATTTACCCCCTCTGGTTGATTGAAAATGTACATATCCCTTCGTTTATATTACTGTTATTATTATTATTATTATTATTATTATTATTATATTGGGGGCATAGTGGCGCAGCGTTCAAGCTTTTGGCCTCTCACCAAGGTGGACCGGGGTCGGTTCCGGTCAATACATGTGAGATTTTCGAAGTGAAATGCCATGTCCTGTGGATTACACGTAAAAAGGAGGACGCTTGGCTTATGATCACATGATTAACGGTCACGTTTAACTACAAGCTTCCTTTCCTTATTAATTTTATTATTATTATTATTATTATTATTATTATTATTTCATTCATTTCGTATCAGCCATCTACGGACCGCGTCATTCCAACTGTCTCATTATTCTGGCTTTGATGTTTGCCCAGTACGCCCGCATTCGTTCTCAATGGTTTCCTTGCTTTCGTGGGTCCAAATCGTTCACGTTTTCAGCTTCGGTTTTCTTGGAAACCTTGGCATGCTTGACGTATTCTCTCGAGTGGGATGCGCTCTTGAATGCCAGTTAATGTAATCCCCACTTCTTTTAGACCTTTATCCAGTTCAATGAACCAGGCCCATTTGGGTTTTCTCTCCTGAAAGTAAGTAGTGATGTGTTTGGGGGCCCATTCGCTTCATATGTCCATAAATAGTAGCCTAATTCTTATTTTCCGGATGGCGTCAGTTATCTTCTCCACATGAGTGAGTATACAGTTCGTGGTTATACCATCTTCTGTATTCCATTGTCATGAACAGGACCAAAGATCTTTCTCAAAATTGTCCATTCTTTGGCCTCCAGTTTTTTGACCAAGCCTTTTTTGTTTATAGTGAGGCATTCTGAAGCGTACGGGACCTCAGGATTGATGGCACTGCTGTAATTATTCAGCTTTGCGTTGAAGGATATGGACCGTTTGTTAGAGACGCCCCTGGTTAAATGGTAAGCCATATCCATATTGCTCATGCGCGATACAAAGGCTTCTTTTTCTGATTCATTGGGTGTTAATATTATAATAATAATTACTATTATTTTTAATATTAATAATTGGCTCTCGGCCTTATACAGGGTGATTCAGATGAGAGGGCCACCTCAAATATAAGGTGCGTTCAAAACGTAACGAGCCGGAGGATACCTTGCCTTTTTTTGGGTGGTGGTGACCCTGGATGCTTCCACTGGAGGCTTTGTCGTTTGGATTCTGGTTAGAAGTGATGACTTCATGACTCATCTCCAGCCACCACTCGTGCCAGGAACCCATTCCCTTCCCTCGCATAGCGCTGCAGATGACCAAGACAGTGGGCCATTCGACATGCTTCCTGGTGTGGTTCAAGACTGTGGGGCACCCATTGGGCACACACTTTGCGCAAGTGCAGTAGTTCCTTCATGATGGTGTGCACACTTCTGACGCTCAATCCGACCACGGCGGCTATGGCGTTCACTGTCACTCGGCGGTCCTGGGTAATGAGTGCATTAACCAGCTGGGCGTTGCCATCGGTAATGCAGGGGGGTGCCCCAGACCGGGCATCATCGGCTAACGACACCCGTCCTTCCCTGAAACGCTTGTGCCACGCCTTGACCCTTGCAAGGGACATGCAGTGTTCGCCGTACACATGTGACATTCGGCGATGAATGTCCGTTCCCCCTACTCCTTCCGCTGTCAGAAACCGAGCAACACCTCTTTTCTCTTCGTTTGACGCCTCCATGTGACTGTTTGCAATGCCACTGGCAGCGTTGGACGATTGATGCATGCTGCTGCTCGCTTTGTATCGGTACGTGACGTGCACGCGTGCCCTCTAGCGACGGGCTGTGACCTTCCACGCTCTGGTCGGAACCACACCTCGTTACACACGCCACGATTAGCCGATGTCGTCACCGGTTTGCGCATTCCAGCCTCCGGCTTGTTACCTTTTGAACGCACCTTATATCTACGGCACCGTTTAAGATATCGTCATTCTGTCTTCAAATTCTTATATCGTATTAAGGGGCTCATACAACATGGTTCATTTTGACCCCAGCTCGTACGTGTTTACGGAGAAACCGGCAGCAACTTTGGCTTCTTAAATGGAACTATACTAATTTCACTGTCTGGAACAACAAAGAATCAAGTGACAAGTTCAGTGATGTGCTTATTTTGCAAATCCGGCGATTACTTTTTGAGATATTGAGGGTTTCCATATGTGTCGGCATTGGGCAGAAACGATGCGCCAGCCACTGGAATGTGGAGTGCATGATTCTCTTGCGTGACCACTCCTTGTTGACAAACTCATATACCGAATTTATTACATTCATAGCATACTGTAATTTGTATACCGGGTGAGTCTTCCGCCCCTTATTTTTCTAGTTTTCGGCCACACTTCCAACGTCTGATGCCAGCATGGTCGACAGTTCCCCGTCTGTAGCCAAGCCACAATGACCCTAAACGACTTTACAAGATTTATGAGACACCCAAGCCACAATGACCCTAAACGACTTTACAAGATTTATGACGACATGGAAGTAAGGACCTTTACAAAAACATGTGAGCGATAAATGATTATTCCATGCATCAAATTGCACACGGCCATGCACAAAGAACATGCCGAGTATACGGTTTCAGTTGGATACGAAATTAACGCTGGGTACGGTGGCTTACTGATTAAAAAACGTGAATAACCTTTCGAAGCGGAAAGCAGTATCACATCTCGCATGATTTCAGGTAACGTGAAGGGACACGTAACCGTGAAGCAATGGTCGAAGTGCGTAGAAGGTAGCTGTCCTGTTTTAGAGAGCTGGATTCGAATCCCACCACCGATGAATATTTTAATGCACATTTTAAGCTTTGGGGAACAAATACAAGATGATGATGATAATTGTTGTTATTAACTTGTCACTTGAGTCTTAGTTGTTCCCGTGGGTGAAATTAGAACAATCCCATTTCAGAAACCAAAGTTGCTACCGGTTTCTCGGTAAATACTTACAGTATGTGCTGGGGGCGAAAGACCATGTTGTATGAGCCCCTTAATACGATTTAAGAATTTGAGAACAGAATGACGATATCTTAAACGGTTCCGTAGATATTCGAGATGGACCTCTTAGCTGAATAACCCTGTAGCCTATATAGCCATGCAGTTCGTACATTGGTTACCAGAGCAATGCGAATGTAAATCATGGAGTAGTTAAGGCATTGAGAGCAAATCACGTCAGTATGTAGGATTATCATGGTATTCGAATATTACTGCAGGCTAGAGAGAGGGTTCAGCAAAAGATGCGTTTTAAGAAGCAGTCTTTACATTAGTGTTACAGCTGGACGAGACGCAAGTAGTTGTTGTTTTGACAGATTACTCGAGTGAATAAACAGGGTTTAATCTAATCTTATCAGTTATCATTTCGTAAAATGGTACAAACAGATTACCGGACACGTGCTATGGCTATGCCTTGGCTAAAGTTCTGAGTTTATCCTGGAATTGGGTCTCAATTGCGTGCATGCTATGCTCTAGAAACCTGCTGGTAAGCGAGAAACGATGGACGGCCACCACGCACTGTGCAGTATGTAGTATGGGCGGATTGGTGGAGGCGGTTTATTTTCAATTGTGTAGTTGAGAATAGCCAACGGCCTGACCATGTTGAAACACCGGATCCTATGAGAACTCCGCAGTTAAGCAGCACTGGGCGTGGTCGGAACTTGGATGGAATGCCGGTTCTGGGGGACCACGCGCTGTTGGCGGGGAGAGGGTAACGAGGCGTGGAAAGGACCTGGCCACCTTATCGCACGTAAACTCCGGCTCAGGATAGCCTCTTCGAAGGAACGGACCTGTCTTTGGGCAGAATAAACACACAAAAAAAGGTGTGAATACCTTCCTTACAAGCTCAACAACAACGTGTTGGAACTTTCGAGAAAGAGTGTCATTTGAAACGAGGCAAGGAGAGAATGCAATAATAATATAATATCCACCCGATTATAGCCCTTTACTATGACTATTTATCAGATACAAACATGCACTGGATACCGAGAGTAACGAAATAAATTGGTAACCTGCTTGATCCCCCAGTGGCTCACATCTGGTGGGACGTGGGTTGGCGACCACGGGACCCCAGCTGAGACCGGCATTGCTTCCACTTGTGCCGGGCTCCTATCCGTCTTCTTTCCTATCGGCCTCTTGTTCTCTTCCGACCCCGACGGTATTATGGTATCCGAGGCCTAGGGAGTCTTTCACTTTCCCGCCTTAATTGGCCCTTCTCTCATCTTTCGTGGTCCCTCCTTCTTCTAGGCATATCACCCTTCTTTTTAATTTCATTATATTTCCTTTTCTCTTTAAGATTCCCGCACTGTATTTGTTAATTGGCTCCCCGTGTATCTAAAATTTTTTGAATCTACGCTACATTTTGTGGTATTTTCAATCTAAGTTGCATTTTGTGAGTCTTTTCTATCTAAATTGCATTTTGCGATTATTTTCAACCTCAATTGCATTTTGTAGAGATTGACAATCTAAATTGCTTTTTAGTAAATCTTTCAATGTAGGAGCAGGACATTTTAGTGAGTATTTTGGATTTCAATTCCATTTTGTAAGTATTTTCAACGTAAACCGCATTTTGCACATATTTTCAATCAAAATTGCATTTTGTATGGTTGGCATTTTGTAAGTATTTTGATTCTCGATTGTATTTTGTGGGTATTTTGAATCTAATTTACATTTTGTAAGTATTTGCAATCTAAATTGCCTTTTGTAAGTTTGTCCATCCAAATGAGTAGTTTGAATCTACCTTACATTTTGTTAGCATTTTCAATTTCAATTGCATTTTATAAGTATTTTGAATTTCAATTGCACTTTGTGAGTATTTAGTATCTGAAATGGGCGTTTTTCAATCTAAATTGCATTGTGTACTTTCAATTTCAATTGCATTTTGTAAGTAATTTGAACCTCAATTGCATTTTGTACGTATTTTCAATCTCATTTGCATTTTGTATGTATTTTGAAGTTCACTTGCATTTTATAAGTATTTCGACTCTACATTGCATTTTGTACATATTTTGATCCTAAACTAAATTTTGTGCGTATATTTCAGTCTCTTCTTTTTGTGAGTATTTTCCTTCTAAATTCCCTTTTGTAAGTATTACCACTCTTCATTTTAAGCGTCGTTTCAATCTGAGTTCCATTTTGTAAGTATTTTCAGTCTCACTTAATTTTCGTTCTGGTTTCCATTTCATTGTCATTTTCGTTATCACCCAGACCATTAGGGGCCGATAACCTAGATGTTAGGCCCCTTAAAATAACAATTATCATCATCATCCTCATCAACCTGCTTGATGCTGTGGCAGAAGGAGAGCAAAGTAATTGGTCACCCTACTGCACGTAAACTCTGGCTTATGTTCCAAAATGTACTGCCCAAACTCTCAAAGGTAGCATATGTAGCCAAAGAAAGCAAATCTCAGTTGTTAATCTGTATCCAAAAGTGTAAATGCTAGACACTAGGCATCGTTAAAATGCACCATTAAATCGCATGTCCGGCGGGTACAAACCTAAGACCACCCATCCGAGATTGAAGACAACAAAAGTTCGTGAAATAAGTTAATGGTTTGGGAATTCCGATATTTTTATCAGATAATTTTACCTCAGTCTTACTGAAATTTACTGATTGCATGTATTGACTTCCTAACACGCTTCCACGTTTCAACCACGTGCAGTATGTTAAGTCATGGGTAGGCGGTACACGGTGCTCTTTGACGACTCCTAACGTTTAGTGCTTGCACTCTTAAAACGTGAATTCTTGAATGAAGACTACTTCCCTTCACCCTCTCTGCTAACTCTCAGAGATTGAGTATTGGATTTTGGAACACTTTGCAGTGACCTACTGTAGGTAAGGTTAGCTAGTACATTTTCCTGTTGTTGTATTGCTGATTTAGGGTCTTTGCGACATCGTAGCCATGTAGTCCCATCTAGAATATTTCTGATAACCTGTGTCATTGAGATGGCTGTACTAGTGTGTTTGTAATTGGGACTAGGATAGGGTAGGGGGCGACCGTGGCCTTCAGTTAGGTACCATCCTGGCATTTGTCCGGAGTAGACGTGAGAAACCACGGAAAACCACTTCTGGGATGGTTGAGGTGGGAATGGAGGCTCAAGTACAGATTACAATCAGTTTCATTTAGTGGGATTGTCTCCGGTGACGTCACGGGTGACTTGTTGATGTTGATGCTGGGATTTTTGACGTTTTCGTGGAGTTGTCCTAATGGCCACCAGTTGGTCAGCACGCGTTTGCCCAATTAGTTTAGGCGGGGCAATCATATATATATAACACACTTTCCTGAAAGAATTACATGTATTAATATTATTCACTGATAAAAGAGGGAATTTTAGGATTACGCGTTTTGACCGCCACGCGATCATCATCAGATTCTGATCACTAAGGTTGAAGTTTAAGATTATACACATATTTAGAAATATTTTTAGCTATACATTATATAGCTTGTCTTATTAATGTTAGTATTTATGATTCGCATTGAAATTGTTTTCAGGATAGTGTTTTATGCATATAGTTACCCCGCCTAATCTAATTGGGAAGAATGGTGTTGAACGACAGAAAATTATAAATTGATAGTTTCTTGGTAGAGTCTGAAATCGAACACGGACCTCAGGGGCGACACCTACAGTATGAATGCTAGCCCTTCACTACGAGGTGGCCAGTGCATTTTCCTCTTGTCATTAATTTGTGTTCTGTGCAATGTTACACTCTTGTCAACACAACAGCTTGCCGCAAGGTTACCTGTCGCATACATTCACAACACGTAAGCTAAACCGTTACTCAGCAAGATTAGGAGCTGGCTGTTGCGGCCAGTTTTACGTCATTATAAAGAAACCAACTTGTCAGAAACAATAAACATGACATAGTTCGAAGAAATACTCCGTAACACATAGGCCTAACTGTTACCGGCAGATCACTTCGTTTGCACATTTAATCCCGTCCGATAACTACAGGAAGTTACGGTCAGTTGTAACTCTTCAGTCGGTCAACACGATATTGCCCAATGAATGGGCGGGGTACAATATATATAATAGAGTATATGAACAATGGATAAATAACTCTCGTGGAATAAAATGCATGTATTAGTTATGTTCACTATTATAATGGGACAATTTATTTTAGGATTAACTTACGCTTTTGACCTTCAAGCGGTCACCATCAGCTCCTGATCACTGTTGAGGTTTAAATTTATATACACATATTATCTAACTACAAAGAAATTGTAGTGCGCTTAATTGATGTTTATATTAGGATTTGCAGTTTGAATATCGATGTATAACTTTAGACTTTCTTTTTGTATTGGTTGTGAATTAAGTATGAGTGTTATGCACGTGTATGCAAATTAGAACAACACAATAATAAATAAATAAAAATAGAGCTTGCACTTGAATTCTATTATGTACAGTAGGCTATATGGTTACTTATCTCTGCGAAGCCGGTGGTCGTAACAGTAAAATTTAGCATTGTGTTTTACATACCTATTTTATATGATCAGAACCATGCCGACTTCAACAGCATACTTCCAATTAAATATTTATGATATTAACATTTTTTTGAATTTCTAAATTGCTACTTTCTGAAGAGAAAAATCGTAATGCAATTTTCATATGTTTTCAGAATTACTTTCAATCAATCAAAAATATCTGTATAAGTAAATTTTGATCGTAGATTATACAACTGCAACTACAGAAAATTCCATAGCAATCAAGTGAAAACTGTGGCACAAGGAGATTTTTATATGAAGCAAAGCACTCGAAAAACAATACGCGAGTAAACGGCAGTCGAGTCTTATTTATACCTGTATACACTTTTTATACCTGTATTGTACATATGTACAATATGTATCCACACCACCTTTTTTGAAAGGAACCAATCATTTCTAATGTTTACACACAAAAACAAAAAATACATTTTTTAATAAAAATCACAAAATTTCAGTCATAGGTCACCTTACATGCCAATCGCTCCAGTAATGTTGACGTCAACCCATAACAGACAAAAAATAAACTCAGTTTCCATTTGGTAATTATACACCTCATCCGGGATAAATACAAAGTTTAAGCCGAAAATGCAAACTGTTGAGACAGAAAGTTTACTGCATTTATTATGATCGTGTAGTCCATTTCGTTTCATACGGTCGTGTCAAGGCGAATGTAGCAGCCCGCGTTGAGAAGCTCCAGGTCAGTCATGAGAATGTAACGCCTGCATTTGAATGGCAGCCAGCAGACATGCAGTCACAGCTAGAGAAGGAGGAGAGAGAGAAGCCAGCCAGCACTTGTAAAATGGCCATAAACTTGAATGTTGTAATCGATGCGTGTTTCTTTTTAAACCTGCCTCACTGAATCTTTCGCCATCCTAGTGTACGCTGTGCCAAATCATTTTGAAACGTGCCCACACGCAAGAACGTTTCTTCCTGCAAGTAATGCACAGTATTTTGCCAGTGACGTTCACGACGTGGATGGAATGACAAATTGATATGAGTCTGTTGGTGACTATACCAGACCCAAAACAACTGTGAACATGAAGGAGGAGCCAGATTCACTCGCTTACCCGCGCCAGCCAATAGCATAGCGCGGCGTTGCCTAGTTAACTCGCTAGGCTCGCTGTGCCATACGAAATCGTTATTTCTCTCCGCGCACGAAAATAATTAGTTCTTCGATTATTTTGATGGCGCTGCGACCAGCCGTTCAGGAGATAACATCTGCCCTTGAACTGAAAGGATAATTAAAAAGAGAATGATTAAGGTATCGATATATTAAGGTTTGCCAGGGAAGGAAGCGAAGAGTGACAGTATTGCTGTATCAATTCAGTAGTGGAGCTTAAAAAAGTTGGTGCTGTGAGCTGAAGTTTTGAACTTATAACAATGTTCCTTAGCAAGCCGAGTGGCAGTCGAACAGCCAGGCAAGAAATATAGAGATAGTGTCATAAGTATTCGTACACCTGTAGGGAGAGGACTTGTTTACCTGGTACACAGAATTAAGTGAAGGTAAAAATACAAGACCAATAACATGATAACTGCTGTGAATTCTTTTATTGTACTTGCTGCAGTTCTCTAAATAACACACACAAGCTATGTGCAGAAAACAACAAATGAAATAAATATTAAGTACACATTTCTGGTGTGTCGAAAGTATTTGTACACCTTCGTTACGACAGCAAAAAAAAACATTTATAGAATGTCTTTTAATAGTTTGTTGGGTTTCCTTTCGCTTGAATGATAGCTTTCATGCGTCTTAGCATTGAGTCGACCAATGTTCTGGTGATCTCCACTGGAATAGAGGCCCATTCTTCTTGAAGCGCAATTCTTAATTCACTCCTGTTCGAAATGGGACGTTTTCTAATATCTTGGTGTTATGTGCCGTATGTTTGGGGTCGTTGTCATGCTGAAGTAAGAAATCACCTTCCAGACCCATCCCAGCAGCGCTAGGCCCCAAGGTTTCCTTCAGAATGTCAATGTACATCCGATGGTCCATAATTCCCCTCTGCGCTCATACACTCCCACACTAACACCACACTCCCACCTCCGTGTTTAACTGTCGGAAGCAAGTTCTTGGGATGAAGGTGTGTGTTCTTCTTTATCCACACCAGTACTGAGCTACGCAGCCAGTCACACACGCACATGTCGTCTGCCGGCACCGCCGGGAGTGGGACACACTGTATAATGAAGGGTGAATAATTTGATATCGAAAGAATAAATTAACCAACAACCACAGCGAATACAGTACCAAGTTAGAGAAGAAAGACAGTAGCAGATTGTGATGAGCAATTCCAACGTATGAACGTAAGCCAATAATAATTACCAAAATTGCCTACTGTAGGCCTATATGAAGCTTTTAAGGCATTTCCTCCTGCTGATTATAACAATTTCCGGGTTTACATAGCCTACATGTTGCGATTCCCTCAAATAAACTCTCAGTTAAATAAGCTCTCAATTGTATGTCTACCCCTTTTCAACGGGGTTGGAGATGAGATGCGATGAAATTCTATGTGGCGGATGGTTTTTACGGCTGGATGCCCCTCCTGACGCCAACCTCATGAGAGGAGTTAATGAGAGATGAAATTAATGAAGATGAATGAAACTTGGTAGGGATGTGGAAGGAAGCGGCCGTGGCCTGTCAGAAGGTACCGTCCCAGCATTTGCCTAGAGTTGAAAATGGGAGAACCATTCCAAGGACGCCCGACGGTGGGGATCGAACCCACGTCTACCAAGTCCGCATGTATCTTGGCCCCGTGGCCTAACGCTGCGCTTTAGCGAGTGTAGCTACTGCTGTCGGTTGTTAAATGAGCTCTCAATCATAAGATGAAATTGTATTTTAAAATGAGTGATAAGTATATATTTTTGTGTGACTTGCCGACCGGGATAGCTGCGCAAGTTAAGGTGCAATATCACGTGGTCAGGTTATTTCCGGACTCGAAAGGCGAGCGGGTTCGTACAAGACCTTAGACGGCGTTGGTTCGTACGCACCGTCGGTCATGCTTGAAATGGTTTACCGTGCTTTCCCAATTCAACTCCAGGCAAATGCTGAGACGGTTACTTCTAATGGGCCTGCTCTTGGCCCTCCTTGTCCAATTTCATTCATCCTCATTTCTTTTCTCATTCGGTCAGGGATAGTGCCCCTCCTAGACCGAGAAATGGTGGTGGTTGTTGTTGTTGTTGTTGCCAATTCATTTGAGGGGTTTGAGTTATCTTTATCAACAGCCCCATGTACTTGGGTGTGTGCTGAATTTGTCTGATAAACCTGTGTTTCTGTGATAAATTTAGTAGTGTGTGTAGCTGTGTTAGGGACAGGAATAGGGTAAGTGTTCCGGGACTTGGAATAAGGTACTATTCCGTCATTTGCTTGGAGGGAGTGTGGAAATAATTCCAGGAAAAAAACACACTCAGGATAGCCACTGTCAGCGCCGGGATTCGAACCTCCGAAATCAGGACTTGATGCACCTTCTCATCGCGGTCATGGAGCACGATATAACGCTCACGTCTACGTAGCGGTGTACCGACGAGTGGAAACGTTTGACTGGCAAGGCCTATCGCACTCCTCCGGGGCGATGTTGAATGATGATGCAGAGCATTACTGCAATTATATTGACAGGGGGGGATCCCGAAGAAAACCTCCCCAGTACAAATCCCACATGCACCGACTGAGGTTTGAACTCACGATGCCTGAACCTCGATGGGGGCATAAATAAATAAATAAATTCGCAGCATATTTTAATGTGCACGTAAATGTAAATTCATGTATGCTTCAAAACAGAGTTTTTCTTTATCACGCACATGTTACTCGAAAATCATGCTCGAGTTCAAATGCAGTCCGTCAGAGTAAACAGCTGAGGATCCCTACTTTAAAATGAATCCAGCAGTGCATTAAGTAATAGGCCTACTCCTCGACTGTAATAGGGAACTGAATGTGGAGATCAAATTTTCGAATCCCGGCGCTGACAATGGCCATCCTGAATGTACCCGAGTTACACCCGGGTCTTCCCACACTTCCTCTACCCCCCTCCCTTCTCAGTGAAATAGTTCAAACGACCATATACAATGATTGTACAACTCCCTAAAATTCCGTGGACACACACAGAGCTCCTGGAAGGAGGGGACAGGGAAGAGGCCCGGAACGGCATTTGTTAATCCCTACCTTGTGAATTTGAGAATTTATATATATATATTTAATAACATTTCTTCTTTCATTTACTAACCATTACGGATTATCACGCTAAACAAGTAAACCAGAAGGTCGATAGCCACTAACAATAACATAACAAAAATCTCATAAAACTCGAACAAATCCTGACAAGTTGTGCAAGTTTACACTAAACTCTTGTAACAAAATTGTATATATCTACAGTATATATAAAAATGAGATGGTGTGTCTATGTTTTACTCAATTTACGCAAGAACCACTGGTCCGATTTACTTGAAATTTTACATGGAAGTAGCTGATTTACCTGGTTAACATATAGGCTACTTTTGATTTCGATACTTTGTACTATTTAAAGATGGCGACCATTTTAGTGACGTCACTACACCCTTTGGTTCCAAAATTTCATATTTCCATTTCAAATAAAAAGAGAACGCTAAGAAATAGCAAACTTTTGATGGCATATACGAGGTTTAAAAATTTAATTTTCTGTCCGAAAGGTCCTTATCACTTTTCGTGTATCTCCAACGGTTAGCGAGTAGCCTAATACCTAAATTTGTGCTATGAAACACGGTCAACGCCGAGCGGTGTAGTTGGACAAAATGTTCTATCCTTACTCTCCCTCCGCGCAGCACCTCGCCTATCCCCTATTTTAACTGTCACCTTCACATTTTAATTTATTTATGACCCGTAACGAAGCACGGGTACTTCAGTTGTAAATATCTTCACCCACATACTCGTAGACATATATTTAAAAGCCTGAGTGTAAGGGGTCTGATAATGATCGCTTGACGATCGAAACTTGTAATCCAAGTGAATTTATTTATCTCATGATTCTTTTTTTCATGTTTAGGGAATAACACACATTACAATAAAATTGGGTACAATCGTGTAAACTGACTGAAAAGAATGCAAATTTCATTGTATTTGTATATTTGCATCCACGGCCAATGCCAAGTTGACCTATACACTTTACCAGGGGATTGTCCTTGTTAGACCTAGCTGCATGGTAGGTTGATGTGTTAATCCATGCCTGGCGTGTCGGCTATGACTTCCAGCTCCTGCGTGGGTGATCCGTATGTATGTGTACCCCTTATTATTCCCTTTTCCGCGTGGGCGTATCGTGTTAGAGCCTTATTCCTTACCGCATCCATTTTGTTTTGCGTCTACTGCAGTGGTTGCAAGTTCGACTTGCCAGGGTATCTCCATTTCAGGGAGGCGAACGTCATGATTGGCCTTATCAGTGCTCTCACATGTTGACGCCTACCTTACTGCTTGAAGCTCGGGTACATGAATGTCAGCCATCGGGTGCAGTTCATGATGCAGGGGGCAGACGTAGGCCTATAACTCAGTCTTCCTTGGCCAAATTGTGGGAAGTCGAGACAAAGAAATAGCCAATGTTGTTGTTTAATTTGAGAGATTTGGACATCGTGGTAATTTAGCCCCGTGTGTTTGGGTGTGTATCGTAACCTGTGTTATTGTAGGGTCTGTAATAGTGTAATTGTAATTCATGTGAGAATTGGAAAGGAGGCAGCCGTGACCTTAATTTAGGAGCCATCCTGGCATTTCCCTTGAGTAGAAGTGGTAAACCACGGAAAACCACTTTCAGGATGGATGAAGTGGGAATCTAACCCACATATCTGTTTTCCCTCACGACACTGGCTATACTGCGTTCCAGTCTTCAGACCAGAATTAAATTCTTTGGCAGAGCCGGGAATCGGACCCGGACTTCTGAAGCGACCGCCTAGAATGCTAGTCGCTACTGCCAGGAGGTGGACGACAAAGAAAGAGCAATGCTGGACAGTATTCCTCTAAACCCAAAGGAAAATGGATATAAGAGAATAGAGAGAAAAATCAACGTAATTTTTTGATCCAGCTAAGTTGAATACCAGTAGTCTTACCCTCGTCTCATATATAGAAGGTCAGTGCATTTTCAAACGGTGCTAACCCTTGGTAGTCCTCTGTACTGAAGTGGTTATCAGACATTATTAACTATCGTCATTTTGAAAAATGCTACGGCCCGGTGCCACTAAAAATATTGAAATTTTAACTCTCCATTGTTTTGTATAGCATGTTGGGTTGATTTCATTAGAAAGTTACCTAATGCAATGGGTACCACGTTTCGACTTCAGGAGAATTTCGACATATCTTCCCGTTTCACATCCCCCAGAGTCCAAAACCACCATCAGTTCAAAAGTGTATAATATATACCGACTGTATGTATGCAGGGGGGTGGGTGGGCTGCGTAGCGCAGTCGATCCCTACCCAGGTAGTGGATTTTAGAAACCAAACTACCACTTTTGGAAACGCAAATAGTTCCTAAACCAGAGGGAGTTGGAAGTGTGGTTTGTACCAAAACTCAGGAAAAATCTTGTATTTCTTGAAAAGTCAACGGAAATATATTTATTTGTTTATAAAGTGCTTTTAAACAAATAAAGAAGATGATAGCCCCTGGCAGAACTGTGTCGCGTCCAGCCCGCATAGGACTAGAGCCGGGCGGGTAGTCTGTACACATGGGGCGCACAAAACGCATTATGCGAGAGTTCTCGCACGGGTACGCTAATTGTGGTACATTTTTAACCTTCGTTATTCATGAATATTTATGACAGTTTTACTGATAATTTACGATTAGATTGTAAACATGGCATCTGCTTCATCTTCGCTCACGGAACAGTTCGTGGACAGTGATAATTACGGGGATGCACCTACAACTGACGTGGAAATTTAACATAATTATATTTTGTGTTAGATTATTTTGCAGTGTTCACTTCCTACTGTTGTTCATAATGCAGAAATTAATTAGGAGTGGAGCAGGAAGCATACGCTAAGGGTAATGGAGTTCAAAAGGTTAAGCCAATAAGTGGGCAAAATGCTGTCGATGAAGATGTTACGTTGATGAGAGAAGAGCTAAGCCGAAGATAGGTATCACAAATTATTGCTGACTGTACTACGGATGTCATCAAAGCAATATTGATGTTGATTTGACAGCCGTGTCGTTCTTCAGACGAGGCAAAGATAGCGTTACCTCCAACTCCTGTCAAGCTGGCCGGCAGTAGTGCTTTTGCTAGGTAAATAGCAGTAGACTATCTAGGGCCCGGATGTTGATGCCGTAAAAAAGTTTAAAAAACGCACTTCAAATTTTCAAAACTACTGTAATAAATGACCTAAAAATTCTAAAAATGCACTATGAAATGGAGAAAATAATCTTATAATATTAAAATCACCAATATTTCAAAAATTCGAAAAATGCACTACAAAATTGAGAAAATGATATTATAATATACTCACCAATATTTCAAAAATGGCATCTTAAGCTCAAACTGAAAAGTCAATCAAAATAGATTTCTAGCACTTCTAGTTTGAGTTGCACTGCACTACGAATGTCATTCTGATGTTGTCAAATATAAATGATCTGCGGTTATCAGCCAACAAGTTTTATATCTCGGAAAGCTGCGTTAAACATCAACTGATGTGATCGGAGCGTACTTGAAGTGAGGAAGGTCGTTTGCTGCTAAATTCTTCTCAATCCCAACCATGCAGTAGTTTTCACCAGAAAGAATGTCTGAGATTTTGCATAATGTTTTATACCCGGTGTTTTCGTCCAGTGTTGATGCAATACCCACAGCAATTTCGCCACGATTGTTGCTAAGACTAGTTTCCACCCGCTTGATTAAGGAAATGGAATCAATATTTCAATATTTTAAATTATCTTGTATCAGATACTAGCTTCTTCTTAACTCTGAGAGACGTAACACTCTCATATAAAGCTGTGACATGGCTAAATTGAAAAAAAAAATGACCTTAAAAGGCCGATTTCTCTAAAATAAGACCAAAAAATCTACCAAACTTAAAAAATGCTCTTAAAATGGAAAATAGCAAAAAATGCAAAAAGATGCAAAATAAAAATGACATATTTGAAGACGGGGTAGCCCGTGCGGAGTTTCCATGTACTTCAGAATTGTTTTAGACAGCTCAGTAAAAAGATGACATGTCATCAACATCTGGGCCCTAAATAAGAATTATAATTATGCAACAATTGACAAATTTAGTGAATTCGAAATATTCATATTTGCCCGGTGAAATCTACCTCCGCCTTCTGGCGTACCGAGAGGAATATTGTTGTATAGTATTCTCCACTTTTCCTTAAATGTTGTTGCCAAATCACCTCCCAATTCCGCTAAAGTTGGCAGCACTGATGCTGGATAAAGTTGTTATTTTTTCTATACCACTTCCTTTTTCGTATAAATTAAAGGACATAAAAATACTCAGTTAAACAGTGAGTTTCGAATGAGCAACATGGCGGATTGACTGGGGGTAACGTCGCGGTTCCATCCGGCAAAACCTCAGGTATGAAACTTGTAATATGTGTGTGTTGCGGGGTGAGAGAGTGTGGTAAGGGATGAAGAGATCATCAGTCGGGGAATGGTGTGACCACATAACTCGACCAAGTCACTTCAGAAGTTGAGCATTGCTGAGCGCTGCCTTCGAGTGGAGAGCAGCCCGTTCAGTAACTCAACGATTGACACAGACAACTGGTTTGATTTACTACCTTCATAACGCACTTTTACTACATTCGCAATAATTGTATTGTGGGCCTCTTAAGGAATAACTGCCACACTTCATTTTACTCGACTGTGACATCGTAGTTGACTCATTCACTAACAAGGGAGGATTGATCTTCTGGAACACACTGTAGGGATTGAAACTCTTACCGTCCAGGAGAGGTTCAAGGGCAAAGGATGAACACGGGCAGTTTCGCATTCCTTTCCGAACCAAACAGCGAGAAGTTCTGTTCTGGTCATGTTTGTAGTGATTGCTTAACTCTTTTCTGTCGCGTTGGAGATCCGGGTTCGATTCCCGGCTCCACCAAGAAATTTTAATTCTGGTGTGAGGGCTGGAACGGGGTACACTCAGCCTCGTGGGACAAACCTGAGAAGAGGAGGGTTCGATTCCCACCTCAGCCATCCTGGAAGTAGTTTTCCGTGGTTTCCCACTTCTAATTCAGGCAAATGCAAGGATGTTTCCTAATTTAAGGCCACCGCCACCTCCTTCCCAATCCTATCCCCAATTTACAAACTGATTGTTAAGAAACAGTAGGTTAAATACGTCAATATTTGTTATAGATCACACGCTATTTCAAAAATAACTTTCATTTCTTTGAAGGAAAGTTCACGTTACAATAGAATACAATGTTCTGCTTTAGAGTTTTGACCGTGAAATGAGAAAAACATACCTCTTTGGGTTTGGAAAAGTTTTATCAACTAAACATTGAGTTCCACTGTCTCTTTGGCAATCAGATGTCACTCCAAGATTTGTCATTAACATTTGATTTGTTTGGATTCATCTTCGGAATCTGTACTTTTACACTTTTACGCACATTGCAGCACCCCACTTTAAACAAAGACATTTCCACAAGAGCACGTATATACGCGTGAAAGCTGGACCAAACACAATTGCCTGATAAGCTAGTAAGTGGTGAGGGGTTCTTAGTGACTCAGGGTCTAAAACTGGGAGGATTTTTAAAATAATGTGCTGCCCGGAGCATCCGAGTCTGTGTTATGAAAGAACGCTGACTGTTGTCAAAGCCAGCACGCGGGGTATTGCCGCGTTACCATGGCGACAGGTTATCTTGACATCTGTTGCTGTATATATACATGTAGGTATAATTGTTTTCTTACGTTTTTCATTAACTACTGGGTCGCTTTTGAAATCTAATGGTAATGTTATTGGTTTTACGTCCCTTTCAACTACTAAGGCTTTCAGAGACGCCGGAGTACCGGAATTTGGCCCGAAGGGGATCTTTAACGTGCCAGTAAATCTACTGACACGGCTTCCTCAAATGCCAACTGACTGCGCCAGGACACGATCCTGCAACCTTATACCTTTTGAAATCTAGCTGGGTGGCTATGTTTACATTTCACGCTTTTGTTGAGTCAGAGTTTTCCCAGCTCAAGGCACAGCATTGTCAACTCTCCACCGTAGCCCTTGAGAGCAACCGGAGAGTTTGGACAAAACTGCGTGCAACTGTGCAACACTGGAGACCTGACAAGTAAGCCGGTAGCAAGGACTGGACTTCGGACCTCACATGGAGTCACAGAGCAAGCATGCTATTGGTCAAAAACCATCAGCTATTGGTCAGAATCTAACAATATATGTTCTCGGTGCATGGTACTGTGTGACGTTTGAGTCGTCGGTCGTTAATGAGGAAAGTGAGAGAAGTATTCATGTAATACGAGAACCGCTGAACCGATTTTTATAGAGTTTCCGCTGTTTTCTAGAGAATCTTCTATCCTGCGAAAGAATAAACAAATACTCTTCAATTGGTAAACGTGCTAATACTGTCAGTGAGTGATAAAGCGAGCCACGCAAGAACATGCGTTAGGCCTTGTGTTCGCCGCTGTCCGTGAGTATTATAATCAGGTATTTCAATTTCGATTATTTACTGTACGCATAAGCTTGGGGAAAATTCATTGTGAAACGTTGTGAGCGGCTAATTCACAAAACTCACGGCGATACACTTCAGTTTGAAAAGTATGAATGAATTTGGATTAAGATAATTTACCACTTTGTTTGTTAAATAAGTCCTCATGTTTTGGAGTGGCGAGTGTTACCGAGTTTCACAGACCAGATTGCGGTTAAATATAATATAGGAACTTTATTAACAGTTTATGCGGGTTAAAAGCCAACGATGATTTAAGGTTCCTGGTTATGCTGTATATCACTTCGCATACGTTTTGAATATACTGTACTACCATCGATATGTTGTGTCAGTGCAGGTACAGTAGGCGGGCTGGAGGAGTGGCACGCGGCGAAGCCAACCAGCTGCTCGGGCTTGCATGGAGCGAGAGAAACAGACTATTTTCACCCGCGTGCCAGGCGAGGGATCTTTATTTGTGTCTGGACCAGCTTATTCCTGTGTCACTTGTACGGTGTTGTGTTATATAATCAACAACAAGAAGGTTGAAATCTTCCTGGCCCAGAAGTTAACGTAAGATACGGTGTGATCTCAGCCGCAAGGACACCGATAAATCTTTCACATACTGGCAGCTTTGTAGACTACCAATGGGAGGCGACATCCACTCAAGGGCAGATGACCCCAATGTTCCACTCCTTAAAATAACCACCACCATTGGCCTTTCAGGGAAACCATTTACTTCGGTTTGGAGTCGCCATTCATAACAAAATGCTGCATTATTCTGAAAGATATCTTCATTCCACAGGAGATATAAAAATACTTTTCTGCAGGTGGTGTTCCTTGAAGTAAACGGCCACACACGGAGCCTCTATAACAATATTAATTATTTTTCTAAATTATGCTTTTGTTGTTTTATTTGAATTTCGGAAACATTCTTCAGACTTAATGCTTCGTGAAGTTTTTTTTAAGGGCCCCCCTAATAAGATCTTGGCTTTGTCATTGTTCAGAACCTGATCTGGTCTGTATTTATAATATGGGACTTCCTTCTCAACAAAACCGTATCGCCGCGCGAAGGTTTGGTGGAATGCCTTCGTTGTTGTTGTTGTTGTTGTTGTTGTTTGAGTCTTCAGTCTTTTGACTGGTTTGATGCAGCTCTCCATGCCTCCCTGTCCTGAGCTAATCGTTTCATCTCTACATAGCTCCGACACCCTACATCGGAGGCAATCTGTTTAACCTTGGTCTACCCCTACAGTTTTTGTCCTCGACCCTTCCTTCCATAACTAAGCTTGCTATTCCTGGGTGTCTTAGTACGTGTCCTACCAACCTATCTCTTCTCTTCATTAGCAGTCGCCAGAAACATCTCTCCTCTCCCACTCGTCTTAATACCTCTTTGTTTGTAACCCTATCTACCCATCTGATCTTCATCATTCTCCTGTAACACCACATTTCAAAGGCTTCGATTCTCCTCTTTTCTGCTGCACCAATAATCCAAGTTTCACTTCCATAGAGCGCCACGCTCCAGACAAAGGCTTTCAAAAATGACTTCCTAATACCTAAATCTATATTCGATGTCAGCAGATTCCTTTTTTGTAGAAATGCTTTCTTTGCCTGAGCCAACCTACTTTTAATATCCTCTTTGCTTCGTCCATCACTGGTTATTCTGCTTCCTAAGTAACAGAAGTCTCCGACTTCCTTCAGCTTTTCACCTGCCAATTTGATCTCCATAGAGGTTTCTGATTTATTTCGGCTGCATTCCAGTATTTTTATTTTACATTTATTTATTTTCATCATGAATTCTTTCCGTAAGACGGAGTCCATACCATTCAAAAACTCATTCAAATCCTCAGGCTTGTCGGCCAAGATGACGATGTCATCAGCAAATCTCAGAGTTGAAATTATTTCTCCTTGAATCTTCACTCCCACTTTAAATTTTTCTCTAATTTCGTTCATTGCTTGTTCAATGTAAAGATTAAAAAGTATGGGTGATAAGTTGCAGCCTTGCCTTACACCTTTCTGAATACCAGCTTCTCTCTCATGTCCTTCAACTCGAATGACTGCTGTCTGGTTTCTGTACAGATTGTATATCACCCTCCTATCCCTGTACTTTATTCCAATTGATTTCAAAATGTCAAAAAATTTAGTCCAATCAACGTTATCAAAAGCCTTTTCTAAGTCTACAAAAGCCATGAACGTTCTCTTATCTTTCCTTATTCTACCTTCTAAAATCAGCCTAAGACTTAGTACAGCTTCCCTTGTTCCTACATTTCTCCTGAAACCAAACTGGTCTTCACCCAACTCCGTTTCTATCTGGCTTTCAATCCTCTTGTAAATTATTCTAGACAGGATCTTTGAAGCATGAGTAATCAAGCTGATTGTACGGTAATCTTCACATCTGTCAGCTCCCACTTTCTTTGGTATAGGGATGATTACATTCTTCTTGAAATCAGGGGGTACCTCACCTGTCTCTTAATCCTACACACCAAGTGAAATAACCTGATCAGACCTTCATCTCCTATGCAGCGTAGCAACTCAATCGGTATATCATCTATGCCTGGTGCTTTGTTCCTGCTTAAGTCTTCCAAAGCTCTATCAAATTCTGATCTCAATATTAAATCTCCTTTCGCATCCTCATCAATTTCCTCTCCTCCCTTTCCATTACATGATTCTCAATCTCCTTTCCCTTATACAAGCTCTCTATGTAAGCTTTCCATCTCTCAACCTTTTCTTCCCTATCTGTTAGAGGCTTTCCATTTGTGTCCTTAATATTACAGCACTTAGTCTTCTTTTCCTCAAAAGTATTCTTAATCCTTCGATAAGCTGTGTCTACTTTTCCTAATTTCAGACAATTTTCTATACCTGCACATTTCTCTTTCAACCATTCTTCTTTCGCTTCCTTGCACTTCTTGTTAACCTCATTTCTCAGACGTCTGTATTCTGCTTTCCCCTTTTCATCTCTTAGAACTTCGTTACGTTAAGTTATGTCGCTCCAAGCATTCCTTTGGAGCAAGCGTTTGGCATCCTCCAGTGATGTGCTGGATGGATTCAGTAGATCTGTTACACAGACGGCATATGTCAGATGTATCATTCACGAGAATGTGGCGCTCATAATTTTTGGTCCTGAATCGCAAAACGTAATCCTTTTGTTACTCCGAATAATCTAGCCGGCCCAAGCCACTGTTGAATTCGTAGTACCTGTAGCTTCGGAATGCAGTTGAGCAGCATACCTTCCATGTAGGGCTTTTTGCCTCCAGTCATCTATCCGCTGTTTTGTTGACTTCAAAATAAATTCAGCATCTGCTCTATCTAGTGACAAAAGAGTGAAGTTCCCATTTTCTGAACACATTGCTTGATGAAGGTTGTTTTCACAAGACTTGAATTAGTGCCCCATTTTTTATCTCCTGGGACCTGCATACCACCTCCAGATTTATCATATCTCTACCTCCATTATTACGAGGCAGGTATAATCTTTCCATAGAGCTTCGTGGGTGATGAAAACTGTGTTTTGTGAGACTGGTTCTTATCTTGCGATCAAAACTTTCCAATGCTGTATCACTCCTCTTCTTGCCTAGAACACCTCAAAATAACGCTGCCTTGGGTTTTTGTGGGTATCTACTCACATAACGTAATGGCGGTGCTTTTGAGGATCCAACCAGCCTTCGGGCTGACTACCTAACAGACAGATCAGACCAGTTGACGATTCATTATTATTATTATTATTATTATTATTATTATTATTAGAGCCTCCGTGGCTTAGGCGGCAGCCCGCCGGCCTGTCACCGCTGAGTCCGTGGTTCAAATCCCGGTCACTCCATGTGAGATCTGTGCTGGACAAAACGGAGGCAGACAGGTTTTTCTCCGGGTACTCCGGTTTTCCCTGTCACAATTTCATTCCAGCAACACTCTCCACTATCATTTCATTTCATCTGTCATTCATTTAATCATTGCCCCAGAGGAGTGCGACAGGCTTCGGCAGCCGGCACACTTCGTATCCTCGCCGCTAGATTGGGGCTTCATTCATTCCATTCCTGACCCGGTCGGAGACTGGAAGTAGGCAGTGGATTTTCATTTTCATTATTATTATTATTATTATTATTATTATTATTATTATTGCTCT
The DNA here is from genome assembly GCA_946902985.2 of Meconema thalassinum. Lineage (NCBI taxonomy): Eukaryota > Metazoa > Arthropoda > Insecta > Orthoptera > Tettigoniidae > Meconema > Meconema thalassinum. The sequence goes on along the minus strand of OX336389.2, from coordinate 1,060,045,464 downwards.
GGGATGCTGAATTTTCTCTTAGATATGTATGTTCTTTCATGTGCTAGTTAATCTGTTAACACGGATCTTGTAATATTGCTTACCAACACGGATCTTGTAATATTGCTTACCTAAGTCTTTTCCAATTGATATCTGATGGAAAATGTTTTGACCTGTAGGCTATCTGGTATTTGTTATACAATAATAGTTCCGAAACCTTCTCATAAAATAATCGCTCTTCCTAAATATGGGGCCGAGAATGGAGTCTGTAGAATTGAATCACTTGCTATGTTTGGGTGTCTATCCACGATTCGTAAGGCCGGCTCCTGTCCATCTCTGCCGTTTGCCTTGTGGACCACGATAACAATGAACTAGCCAGCAGTTCTCGTGTATTTCAATTTCCTCATATTGGACCCCCTATAGTGGGGGTGGCCAACCACAGGCCGCATGTGGCCCTTGGAACTGTGTTTCGTATTCCGCGATCAAGTGGTATAATTTCCCATAGAGCGTACGGTATGAAATAGAAATTATCTCAAACCGAAGAAAGGTTTGAACTTTGAATATCGAAATACCAGGAATTTATATTTTCGTATGGCCTGAAGAAGCTTCCTCTCTCTGAAAGTACTTGTGCTGGTTATATTTCATCTGTTATATTTTTGCTTATGAAATTACGAAATTCAATTTTGAATTTAAAACTAAGTGCTATTTTCACCAGCGTCAATTATCTCTACTTAATTCATCATTAAAGGCTATTTAACTTTGCACGAGTATTTTATCAAACAGAAACGCTCGTTAATTTGCCACTAACAAGCAATTACGTTAAATGGCCAAATCTGACCACCCAACTCCTTAACGCATCGTTAAACAGAGGGAAACAGCTGAATTCTACTTCGTGCATCTTGCAATGCCGGAAGAATTAGTTTGCTTCTGAGTTTCACACGAACATGCATATTAATACAACATATGTTTATGACAATGAAATTATATAAAGATCATACAAGTCATGTTACTAATACCAAGAAAGAAGAATACGGAAATTTAAAATAAAACATAACCGAAGCGTAATTCGAACTCCTTCCGGCATAATGTGTCTGAAACGTAATCACTTACGCTAAGAAGACAACGGGGAGAGTGTGTCCTATTTAACTAAGTAAACAATGTATAGACTACACATAACTGCCAGTTCTCCTAAATACTTTGTTCATATCATTTTAAGCACCATGAATAAGGTCTTCTTATTAATTATTGTTGTTTTAAGGGGCGGAACTACGAGGTCTTCTGTATTTACCTTCATTTGCAGTTATGTTCCAGAAATCTCAAGGAAGCATCGCAAACAATGTTCAGTACTACACGCTTAGGATCTGTCCAACATGTTTCTCCAGGGCGAAACCGAGTTTGCGCTTGCGCGAGGGCGTAAAGCGTATTTACGTAATTGCGATCCCGAATGGCCTCCTGAAATGCATCGACGATAACCATGCATTAACTCCTCGTAGTTCAGTTAAGTAGGAATTAACTAACTCATCGTTAATAAAGAGTTGGTGAAAGCGGCCCTAAGAATCGATCAGGCAATATGCAGAATATCTCAGTCATTCACAAGTTGGAGAATTATCTCCACCCATTTCTAAGGGATCGAGGGTGAGATGTGATTAATTTATATGTGGTGGATATTTTTTTACGGCCAGATGTCCTTCCTGACGCCAACCTCGTGAGAGGAGTTAATGAGAGTTGAAATGGAGGTATACGAGTGAAATTGGGCAAAAGGTTGGAAGGAAACTACCATCACGGCATTTGCCTGGAGTTGAAAATGAGTTAACCACAGGAAACCGTTTCAAAGACATCTGACGGTGAGGTTCGAACCCGCTCGTCTACCGAGTCTGGAGCAGCTTGTTGTGCGTAGCTACCGCGGTCGGTGAGCTGGAGAACAGTGGATCACAATAAAATCTATCACTGAAGACATACACATTCACCTACGAGTAAATGCACTATAAAGACCTATGGTTGCTAAACATACATCTTACACTAATTTTGAAAAGTCCGAAGGCCGGAACGGAGTACACCCAGCCTCGTGAGATAAAACTGAGAAGAGGTGGGTTCGATTCCCACCTCAGCCATTCCGGAAAAGGTTTTCCGTGGTTTCCCCACTTTTACTCCAGTAAAGTTCCTAAGTTATGGGACAAATATTTTATCAGTTTATCTGTTATTTTACCTTTTAGTAGATAACACACGAGTCCGTTTAGTACATTAAACTACATTTTAAAATGTTTGATCATATCGATATGCGATTGTGTTTGCCAACCATAGAAATGTACTCATGTTAAATTTCAACTTAATCTGTGAAGTAGATTTAAAGAAAGAAACACAGACAAACTTTCAGATGTACAGAATAATATAAGTAGAGAGGCTGTGCCGCTCCTAGATAAAGTAGCATGTCGCCTGCCACAGTGGACACGCGCACTTGATATCTCGCGAACCGAAAATCGGAGTGGACAAGTGATTGTGGACATTCTGCGATTTCCATTGTGTGCCTGCTTACAGACCCTCAGAAAGCATAATCCCTCTCTTCGAGTCTAGGACCTCCGGTTCGAAACATCACGAAGTGACACAATATATTTATAGATGAATTAGGCTATAAGTTGTTAAAATGACAAGCAGGTAGCCAAAGGCTTCGCTTCCTATTTGTATACCTGTTCTCGTGTTCATGCCCCATTGTAATACTAGCATTTCACGGGAAATGGGAGTTGGATGAACTTGGAACATGATACTCCCGAGCAAGTGGAGCTGGGAAGAATGTGAATCATAGTTGTGCTCAACTTATTCCAGAAACTTGATAGAATTACCGCGTCTCGCCTGATATGAAGCGTTCTCCCAGGGCGGGTGTCAGAATACAGTACTTCTTTAAAACTTCAAATGAGGCTAAACGGGACCAGTGATGTCCCCACCTCCTTTCAAATCCTCAGCTGAATTACAAATACACACACTAATACAGCCATCACAATAACACAGGTTATGACTCAAAATTGTTTGTTTGTACATGTATGTATGTACTGTATCACACAGAAGTACATGGGGCTGAATGACCTCGATGTCTAAGCCACTCAAATGAAACAGCAAAAGCTAATTTTGAAAATGGAGCTGTAGTCGACTGACTGAACGAGTTTCCGCATTTATTCTAAAAGTTATGAATGTGAGGATAATACTTATTATACAAATGATTGATTAATTAATTAGGAAATGCATCTGATTATATAATACGCTAAGGTGTACTCTATATTTCACAAATCTCAAGCTCCTAAACCAGAGGGAGTTAGAAGGTGCGGTTTGTACCAAAATCTTCCAAATCGTCTCAATAGCGCAGGAAAAATCTTGCATTTCTTGAAAAGCCAACGGAAATATATGTATTTGTTTTAAAGAAATAAGCAAGACGATAGCCCCTGGCGCGCACACAACCCATTATGCGAGAGTTCTCGCACGGGTCCGCTAGTTTCGATAAATATATCAAGAACTTAGTCATGTTATGTATTTTTGATGTAGGGGTAGCTTGCCTCTTACCTTGGAGGCAGGATTTGTTCTGGCCCCTCTCCTGTTCAGCTTATCAGATATGCCTGAAACCACCTCAAGAACAATTGGTTACGGTGATTACTGGTCTGTCACTGTTAAGCATAGAGATCTCGAAGTTCTCAAAACCATATTGACCAATGATTTGTCACTTGTTGGTGAATATTTTCGCAAATGGTGGTTACAGCTATGTGCTGCAAAGACTGAAATCTGAACTTTTCATCTAAACAACAAATTGGCTTACAAAGAGCTCAAGGTATGCTTTGTAGGAAGGCTAAACACACCCGAAATCCAAAATATCTAGGGGTTACGCTTGATAGGACGCTCGTTTACAAAGCATATCTATTGAGAACGGCTGCCAAAATTAAAACTAGAACCAATATCTTGTAGAAGCTCTGTGACTTATCTTAAGGCTTCTCGGCTTCGACACTCCGGACTTCGGCTCTGGGATTGGTTCACCCTCTGGCTGAATATTGTGCTCCAGTTTGGTAGAATGGTGCCCACACAAGGCTTGTTGATAGTCAACTCAATTATACTATGCGTCTTACAACTGGAACAAACTATCTTCTGGTTACCCATGCTTAACCACACACCACCTCCATCTTTGCGGCGGAAAGGTGCACATGTCCGGGAGTACAAAAATCTACAGAAGGATCCTTCCCCCTGTTCATCAACAGAGGAAGCCTTCATTCTCGTCATTTTCCCCTGGAATCCACAAGGAAGTTGGTTGACCGTGGATTTAATGCAACTGAATTCAGGACACCAACATGGCAGATGAACGTTACAGGCCTGACGGGATTTCTTGGTTACTGACCTTGGCAGGCCGCGCATGAGAACGAGTCTAGCCCTCGAATAACATCAGGGGAGGGTGGTGCGCCGACTTGACGTTACGGACAGTTAGGAACGGGGCTTCGAGTGAAAGCCGAAGTTAAACGATTGACATCGCGTCACCACATGGTAGCTTTACGATTGGTTACAAAGTGAGAAGCTTATTATCCTCTCTGTTTCAAAATAAATCATGTGATTGTGCCAGAACTTATCTATATTTACGACACTTTACTAAATGTAAAATACTGTAGTGTAATATTCAACATATCATATTCTCAGAATACATTACATTGAAGTACTTCCATTTTCTGCGCAATGCATACCGCTCTGTTGGTCTAGGGGTATGATTCCTGCTTTGAGTGCGAGAGGGCCCGGGTTCAAACCCCGGAATATCCTAGCATTTTTATTACTTTTGTTTTTATCTCTTGAAAAGATTCAAAAAGTATGTAAAAGAACCTTAGAAACGTTCTTTTTTTCGGGCGAGACTTCCGGTAATTTTAATACATAGGTTGAGGTAAACGCTTCTTTTTTTCCCCGTCGGTTTACCCTCCAGGTTGGCTTTTCCCTCGGACTTAGGTTGGTTGGTTGGTTGGTTGCTTCCTCAGTTTAGGGGCTGTGACAACGCGGTCATGTAGCCCCGTGTACTTTGGGTGGGTGTAGAATCTGTCTGATAACCGGTGTTAATTGTGATGGCTGTATAAGTGTGTGTTATCTGTTTTTAATTCAAGTAAGGACTGCAGACATTGATTTTTTGAAGTAGTTCCTACTTTTGCCGCCAAACGCCACCATCAACAACTACTAGTTCAGAACTTGGTTACTAGACGCCACCGCAGTCGGCTCCTGGCAACGAACGATCTTCGTTAAAGAACGAAGGTTCTTTAACATGCCATAAATCTATGACATGGGACTGCCGGCTTTACTTCCCCTCCGAAGAAAGGCATACTGAGGGATTTTTAACGACGGCTTCGGCTGGGTTTGAACCCGCGATCTTGGGCATCGAAGAACAGCATGTACCAACTACGCCACCAAAGCCGCTACCCTTCCTTGGACTCAGCGAGGGATCCCACCATAACCACCGTAAGGGCAGTGTCCTGGAGCTTGAAACACCTGGTTGGGGGATACCACTGGGGAGGTGGGGCCACCCTCCTTGCCTATCCCTCCCAATCTTCCCCTCACTTTTCATCCCTCATGAGGCCCATGTTCGCTTTGCAGGTGAGGCCGCCTGGGCGAGGTGCTGGTCCCATCTCCCCAGTTTTATCCTTCGTCCAGGTGTTTCAAGCTCCAGGACACCGCCCTGGTGGCGGTAATGGTGGGATCCCCGCAGAATCCGAGGGAAAAGCCAACCTGTAGGGTAAAGCGACTAAAATAAAAAAATTGCGTTTGACTTCAAACTATGTATTTATATTACTGGCACACAGTAAGTACAAGTCTCGCACGAAAAAAAAAGTTCGTAAGGTTCTTTTATATACTTTTTGAATATTTGCAAGAGATAAAACAATAGTAAAAATGCTGGGCACGTCCAGGATTTGAACCCGGGACCTCTTGCACTCAAAGCAGGAATCATACCCCTAGGCCATCAATGCGATGACAATTGGGCAGAAAATGGAGGTACTTCAATGTACTGTATTCTGAGAATATGATTTATGTTGAATATTACACTACAGTATTTTACATTTAGTAAAGTGTCGTAAATATAGATAAGTTCTGGAACAATCACATGATTTATTTTTAAACAGAGAGGATAATAAGCTTCTCACTTTGTAACCAATCGTAAAGCTACCATGTGGTGACGCGAAGTCAATCGTTTAACTTCCGCTTTCACTCGAAGCCCCGTTCCTAACTGTCGGTAACGTCAAGTGGTGCGCCGCCCTGCCTCTCACTGCCAGATGGCACGTTGGATGGAATGGTGAGGAGAACTGCGCTAAAATGCGAGCATGTTTTGCTGAATAAGCGGCTGTCGTAATTCCGTGCATTTAATACATATCACTCTCCTAATCAAATAACGCTGCGTTCCGCGGAAACGTCAAGAAAGCACAGTAAAATACCCACTTCTCCAAATATGAAATCACAAATAATTAACTTAGGCTATATCACTACTCCTACAGAATTAAACAGGTTATGAAACACCAGTTTAGGGAGGTGAAGCTTAGTGAATTAGTACAATCAATATGTTTTCTTTTTCTTCCAGAGACGATTTATTATAATTTTTCTTAAAATAGGCTATAAAACATTACAAGTTATTAAAAAATGAAACTATGTAAAATACCGGTAATATTTAAATTTACGATATGTTGAGAATTATGCATCACATTACTTGCGCCCGCCTCGCTGCGTAGTAACTCGCATTCTTGGCTGTCACCGCGGAGGCCCGGGTTCGATTCCCGGCTCTGCCAAGAAATTTAATTCTAGTCTGAGGGCTGAAACGGGCTATACTCAGCCTCGTGAGGCAAAGGTGAGAAGAGGTGGGTTCGATTCATACCTCAGCCTTCCTGGAAGTGGTTTTCTGTGGTACACCAGAACAACGTAGGGCCTGAGAAGCCGTGCATACCAACCTAATCAACCACCTGGGTTCGACCTGCTACGCAAGGTCTGGTCGGTTCTTAACCGAATAAAAACCAACAGTAGCAGATGTGCCGATTCCCTCCACACGTGGAAGAAAATACCTTCTTGAAGCTGTGACTGCGGTGCCGTCATACAAACCATTCCTCCTCTTATGATTCAGGATTGTCCTCTACGAGCATTACATGGCGATTCACGCGAGTTTCTAGTGATGACAGAGGATCAATATACTCATGATCAAGACATTAGTTTGTAAGTTTGTGTTGCAATTATTGTTTTCAAATTAACTTATACAAAATTGTGACATTGTAAAAATTATGTACATATTGTATATATATGTTACAGGGAAAGTCGATTCTTAGTAAGAGTTGACTCTCTCTAGGCAAAGTCAACTCTTACTAAAAATATCAGTAATACACACATCAAAAAAAAGTTTTGCATCACCTCGGTTCCCAGATCTCCGGCATATAGACGTTGACTGTGTATATTGTATCCAAGATACAGTCCCTTTGACTGTTCATAGATGTCACTAAAACTGCTCAAAGATGTAAACAACCATGCATGAGCAGGGCCTATTAGACGGAGGGGGTACGACATCCGATCAGTTCCAGTCATTCCACCAGGACGAAGGTACGCTGCTCATGTTGTCTGTAGTTCTACCATGCCTAGAAGGTCAATACCGCAGTTCGATCGCGTCCGCATTGTTACTTTGTGTCAAGAAGGGCTCTCAACAAGGGAAGTTTCCAGGCGTCTCAGAGTGAACCAAAGCGATGTTGTTCGGACATGGAGGAGGTACAGAGATACAGGAACTGTCGATGACAGGCCTCGCTCAGGCCGCCCAAGGGCTACTACTGTAGTGGATGACCGCTACTTACGGATTGCCGCTCGGAGGAACCCTGACAGCAATGCCACCATGTTGAATAATGCGTTTCGTTCAGCCACAGGACGTCGTGTTTCAACTCAAACTGTGCGCAATAGGCTGCATGATGCGCAACTTCACTCCCGACGTCCATGGCGAGGTCCAGCTTTGCAACCCCGACACCATGCAGCGCGGTACAGATGGGCCCAACAACATGCTGAATGGACCCCACGGAATTGGCATCACGTTCTCTTCACCGATGAGTGTCGCATATGCCTTCAACCAGACAATCGTCGGAGACGTGTTTGGAGGCACCCTGGTCAGGCTGAACGTCTTAGACACACTGTCCAGCGAGTGCAGCAAGGTGGTGGTTCCCTGATGTTTTGGGGTGGCATTATGTGGGGCCGACGTACGCCACTGGTGGTCATGGAAGGCTCCGAAACGGCTTTACGATACCTGAATGACATCCTCCGACCCATAGTGCAACCATATTGGCAGAATATTGGAGAGGCATTTGTCTTCATGGACGACAATTCTCGACCTCATCGTGCACATCTTGTGAATGCGTTCCTTCAAGATAACGACATCGCTCGACTACAGTGGCCAGCATGTTCGCCAGACATGAACCCTATCGAACATGCCTGGGATATGTTGAAAAGGGCTGTTTATGGACGTCTTGACCCACCAACCACTCTGAGAGATTTACGCCGAATTGTCGTTGAGGAGTGGGACAATTTGGACCAACAGTGTCTTGATGAACTTGTGGATAGTATGCCACGGCGAATACAGGCATGCATCAATGCAAGAGGACGTGCTACTGGGTATTAGAGGTAGTGGTGTGTACTGCAATCTGGACCACAAATGCTGAAAGTCTAGCTGTATGATGGTACAACATGCAATGTGTGGGTCTCATGAGCAATAAAACGAGCTGAAATGTTGTTTGTGTTGATCTCTATTCCCTTTGTATTTAAAGGTTCCGGAACTCTTGGAACCGAGGTGATGCAAAACTTTTTTTGATGTGTGTAGTTGATTGAAACCAAGCAGATCAACTTTTCCTAGGGAGTGTTAACTATGCCTGCTGTGGTTTAGTAAAAGTTGATTCACAGATGCTGCTCTGAAAATGTAACCATGCGCGCCAAACATTTGTTATGATTATAAAAATATTACCATTGTTTGGACTCGTACTTCCATGAATGGACCGACCGTTATCGATCTGAACATTTCTTTGTTTTATTACCCCACCACACAACAGGCAGTTGCCATTCGTCATTACTCGGCTCTTTATTGTTGTGCAATAGTGACAAACTATTCACTTACGTTTAAATAATTAGTTTAAGTGTGTAATAATTATGTCAGACACCACGGCAGACCTGTTTAGTGAAAAACTGCAGCAGGGACGCTCGACTTACAAGGTAAATTCACTGACATTGACCAAATTGAAATATGATAGCTGCATTCAAAAAGTGAAAAATTTAAAAACTGCAATTAAAAAGAAAGTAACGATATGAGGTTTTTAAGACGATATGACATTATTGAAGTAAATGGTATTACAAAACTAATACACCCTATCACAGTCCAAGACAGCATAAGGTATTATGTTTTTGATGAAGAGTTGTTTGGAGTTCTTAATGAAGCGCACATAGCCTATCCACTGGACACGGAGGAAGAGATCGTATGATTCAGCAATTGAAAGGGAAATTTCAAAATGTTATTACGAAAGACATTTTACTATTTTTAAGCTTGTGCGGACCTTGAGATCAAAAATTGAAACATAAAAGTAAAGGACTGGTTGTAAAGCCTTTGTTATACAAGGAAATGAATTCACGATCTCAAGTGGACTTATTTGACTTTCAGTCTCAACCTGATAAAGACTTAAAATTTATAATGGTGTACCAGGACCATTTAACAAAGTTTGTTGTGCTAAGACCACTGAAATCAAAGACTCAGACGAAGTGTGTAATAATATCGTTGATATTTTTACTTTGTTAGGCGCTCCTTGTATTTTACATTCAGACAATGGGAGAGAATTTGTTAGTAAAATTATTGACAGTCTGGTTAATACATGGCCGAACTTCAAAATGGTGCACGGCAAACCACGACATAGTCAGAGTCAAGGTAGCGTCGAAAGAGCCAACCAGGACATAGAGAATATGATAACCTCCTGGATGCAAGACCACAAAACATCAACATGGACTGAAGGCTTAAAGTTTATTCAACTTATGAAAAACAGTGCATTGCATAGTGGGATAAAACGAACCCCGTATGATCCTATGTTCGGTTACCCCCCGAGACACGGCTTATCTAGTTCAAATCTACCAACTGAGGTACTGGCAAATTTAGAAACAGAAGAGGATCTTCAATGCGCAATTGATCAAATTCAGCAACAACAAGAAAACGAAATTGGAAGTAACGGGAGTGAAAATCCCGATGAAAATGAAACAAACCAAAATGTATCAAGTGATGAAAAGCTCTTAGATGATAGTGATTATCTCCTCACTGACCTGGACAAGTCTACTGAGGACATCAAGAGACAGAGAAGTGAAGCTTTCTACTGTCGAGAACAACAAGCTTAACGCATGAAAAAAGAACTCATATCACATTCATCCGCCAGTAGAAAAAGGAACATCAGTTCGAATTCCTGACCCCGATGTTGGCCGCGGTAGAGGAGACGCTCGATCTATCCTTGGCGTGGTACTGGAGGTTGTCGATGATGGATTTTATCGAATTGGAACGAGAAATGGAATTCTAAAGCAGTTTTTCTCAAGGTAAGTTTTCAAAGCTAAAATAAAATATATCTCTCTCTCCTCTCTCTCGCTGCCCATATTATTAAATTGTTCAGATTTCAATGATTACATTCTTTCAGGTCTCAATTCAGTAAATGTCCTACGAACATTATCCAAGAAAATGAAGTTCCTATGGATAGAACAATAGCTGTGAGGACTGTTGCAACTTCACAATCACTTGGAAGTGGACAAGGTTTTTTCAAATGTTCTTGGAACACTAAATGCGAATCCATGAAGTGCATGTGCAAGAAGAAAAGTGTACTGTAGGCTACTTTGCAATTCAAAGTGTCACAAAACTTTACCTTGCTGTAATAAATGATAAATATTTCTATCTCTTTATGTATTTTAAAGGTTTTACATTTTTATTAGTTCCTCTTAAACATTTTTCTCTCTTAATGTATTGGTTTTGCCATTCTATTTGTTCTTTATTAGCTAGTACCGTTTCCTTGCATATAGTCAACTGTTACTAACTCAAGACAGTGAGAGTATACAGGGTCTTTCATATAAAATAAGAACGCCAAGCGGCGGTTTTGTTATCTGCTACTGTGGTGGCCTTGGCCGAGCTTGTGACGCGCCGTGGCCCCCTGCTTTAAGCGTGTGTACAATCCTATATGAAATATTACCTTATAAAAGATGCTGGAAGTGTCGTCCTTCCTGGGTCATACAGGCATTGTATCTGGTAACCACATTCTGGCTGACGCGAGTGAGTTCTGCCACTGTAACTTTTCTGGTCATTTATTTTATGTTTTTCATTGAGCACTGAGCCAGTAGTGTCAAACGTATTTTCAATTTTGTGAATCTGTGCCAGTAAAGGTGGCACTTCATCAAGAAATCGCTGAACAAATGCATCACGTACCCGCCGAGCTGACTCGTACTTAAAATAAGTTTTACATACAAAAATACGATGTTGCAATGATAACTGTCTCATGAGATTCAGACTGGCGACTGAACACCTGCACGCTTATTGCAAGTTCAAGTTTGTACTATGCGCGCGCTTTCAATACTACAGCAGGGGGCCATGGTGCGCCACAAGCTCTGTCAAGGCCACTGTAGCCGCGAATAACAAATCCGCCGCTCGCCGTTCTTATTTTATATGAAAGACCCTGTACTTTCCCTAGGTATAGTCAACTCTGACTAGTAAATGTTGATCGAAATTGAACACTTAACGCTTTTAATCAACTTTTACTGAAAAGATCAGTAAGAGTCGACTTTACCTAGGGAGAGTCAACTTTTACTGGAGAATCAACTTTTCCTGTAGCATATGTTTATATATATATATGAATATTGTATATTGTGATAAAAAGCTATGCGCTAAAATAAATAAATAAATAAATAAATAAATAAATAACCTAGGAGGCCCAGGGGTTCAAAGTGAGGGCTGGGGCAGAGTGCGCTAAGCCTCGTGAGGACAGTTGAGTAGTTACTTGGTAACAAAAGTAGCGCCCCATGGTCTAAACTCAGGTAATGCCACTGCTGTGGTGCTGCTCTAATATCAAGGACCTAATCGGCTTTCCCCGAGAGGCTGAGTGCATTCAATATGTCATAAGTGCTTATTATTCAAACATTAAAAACGATAAAATAGGACATTACTATATTGATCGATTACCACGAATATTGGTGAAAAAATAGTCACTTAGGACATACAGTTAGGCCGGTGACGCTACCAAAGGAATTTGACCAAACATTTTTATGAAATATTTTATATAACTGAAAAAGTTGTACATTACACCATTACACCAAGTAAAATATTTTATCATAGTTTAAAAAAAAATCAAGGATAGTTCTCTGTTTACTTAACTACCGTACTGTATTATAGTTCAAATACTGTAGTTCAATACCGGTATGTAAAAGAAGTGGAAAGAGAAAGTAAACGTACATGGGTTAAACTACGGGTCGCTAGCGTGACAAGAAAGGTACGTATTTATAAATTCTTGGTATAGGAGCTGCAATATGAGAAAACATACTCCAGTTCATTATTAGAGACTGGATGCAGTGAGGTAGCCCAAACAAATGCCAGTGTTCTACTATCGTGAATACAAAGCGGCGCATGTAGCCCATAATAACGTTTGTTGGGTGCGAATAACACGTAGACTATTATAGCCTACCACCTAACTCTATATTATGCTCTCCGAAAGTTGAACTTGTGAGTATAAAAAGTGATTGCATTCCTACATATGAGCACCCGTACTTTATAAATTACTGTACTATGGGGTGGTACACCGCAAGTTATGCAAATATTTTTTGTTCTGTGAGATAATGAATAATGAAAAATAGAGATGAAAATTAAATGAATGATAAAGACGTTCCAAACTTCCAATCCTTGAGTCAGGTAATTGAAACATCAGAAGTTAAAAAAAAAAACATTATACTCACGTGGGGAATCTAACCTGGGGTTCCTCAGACAAGAGTCCAGCGCTCCATCTACTTGGCCAAGTAGACTGCCGTTTGTTGAGTTCTCTTACGTATTTTTTTACACCAACATTATAATGCCTTAACCATTTAATACTTCTTAGTATACTGAAATGTGTATCTCTCATGTATAGCACGTATGGCCTTTGCTATTTTTAAGTACACTTTCTGTATTTTGTTTATGCTTTACTGTCTATATAGGCTATCATGTATTACGTAACATTTCATGAAATTCATACTCTGATATGAGCATATTTGTTATGGTAGCATTCCAGTCGTTGGATTCTAACCTTTTTAAGAAAGATAACATGATGCTCTTACCTTTTATGAAATACATTTCATAAAGCCACCTTTTTATACAAAAGCCTTCCACATTACATTGTCTGATAGTTTATAAAATATATATTATCACAGATATTTGGCAAATTTCTTCATAGTGTGATGCCGACCTTACACAAACCACATATTACGTGCAGCCGCCATCATGAATATATAAAATTGTAAAATCAATAACTCACCATTTTTTAAACTTAGAGTTTAGGAACTTTGCAAAAAGACAGTATTTTATAGGAAATTTACACTTCTGAAGGCACATGCATTTATATTTTATACAATCAAGACAGCGATCTTGCGAACTATTACAATGTTAGCATCGGTAACTTCGAAAGTAATTGAGCAATTACCACTAAACTTGGTGAAAGAGGAGTCTTACTTATGTGAGATACCCCAGATGTATTATATTCAATAGTGTACTAGTACTGAGTCAACATATTGAATATGTAAAATATTAAAATCAATACCACAGGAGACTCCAGAGCGATAATTACGAACTTTGGAGTTAGAGTATACCGTATAAGTGACTCGCTGTGCTATGTTCAGAAAATTATCAAATTGAACATTACACACAACCACCATCTTGATTGTATAAAATACTAACATTCAATACCCGTCGTTGACGGGTTCATACAGCAAAGGAAGAAGACAGTTTATGACGACAACTTGATAGGTCATCACCGAGGAAATAAAATAAAAGTCCTCTGACAGAAAGATGGAGGTCATCCTTACCCACTAAATTGCTAATTGTGGTGTAAATTACACTGAATCGTTGCGCCATGAATAATTAAGTACTTACTAACCCTGGAATGTTAGTTCATTCTTTGTCGAGAGAAAACACTAGTGGAGTTAGGGTGTAACAGCAGTAAACGTAAAGTAACTGTGAAGAGAATCGATCACCCCTACTCCTGGCTGGAGACAGACTCCAAGTATGCGTGATTGTGACACTTCCTTATTATGAGAGTGCTGAATGATTTGCAGCAGTTTTCAAGCGCGTTCCACGAAACCATATCTAAGCCTACAGCCTAATTTCAAGAGATAGATATGAATTGCGCAATTGACTGACTCGCGGGATTTCATTCAGCCTGTTAATCACCTCACCCCTTTGAACAGTGAGGGCCATCTCTATAGAACGGAACCCCGCATGCGTCGTGTGACGGCGGGGTCACTGTGGCTGGCCGCTTGTTGAGCAAGGCACCGGCGCTAGCAGCAGCGTAGCACCCAACTAGTTCAAAACATTTACACATTTTAACGTATTTAATAATCATCATTACTTACATGAATTTCAGAGTAGTTGCTGGAAATGCTGTCCATCATTTTCTAAACACACATTGCACACACGTAGGGAGGTTTGGTACACTCGCTGTAATTCATCCTCACTGATATTTGGTATCAGTTTAGTTATTTCGTTCTCGAGAGCCTCCAGAGTACGCGGATTGTGTCTGTATACCTTCTGTTTGAGGTTCCCCCACAAGTAAAAATCGCACGCTGCTTAAGAGTACGAACACATTTACTCTACGACTACTTCTTGAGAAGATACGTTTCCACTAGGAAAATTCGATGTTTTCTTCTGCACCTAATCATGTTCACGGGATAGGAGATAGGCTACATTACTTCGCCACAAGTCTCAGGCTACATTACTTCGCCACAAGTCTCATTTATCTCAACTAAGGTTTCTTACGAGCTCCGTATGTAATGAATGATATGATAGTATCCGGTGCTTCCTGACCAGCTCTTGTGTAATCGGCAAATGATAGTCACCTGGCACTGACTCAACTGTCTCTATCCGTCACACGGCCCCGGCTAGGTTCTGTTCTATAGAGAAGGTCCTCATTGTGTTAAATAAATAACTTATAGCCCAGGTTTATTGTCGAGGTGCCTTCTTTTGACGTACGAATTTTCATGGCATTCGCTTCAGTAGTTTTGACCATTCCACAACAAACGGCAGACAGACAAACATTGATGAGGGTATATTAGGTCATAATACACCTCATCCAGGATAAACTCGAAGTTTTAGGCGAAAATTCAGTGTTCAGACAGCTCACTTTATTTATAGAGATGAAAATCCGCAACTAATCATCTAGTAACAGATCCGAAACTTACTGTTATGGACGTTTGCTCTGTCCATCAGGAGTTTAGTTACAGTGCATTGTATTCTGCTTCAGTTGCATGTTGTGTCTAGATTTACAGACCTGCCCAGTCCCTGATAAATGTGTTTGTTCTTGTGGTAGTTACTGTCTGCGAGCTAAATTACTCCCTCACAAAGGCACTTCAAATCCTACAAGAAAGTTTTTTTTTGTCTACGTAAGATTCTGGAGTCCTTCCTTTCCAGATTGCAAGGGATGTGATATGAGGCAAATTTCCCCCTCAAAATGCCCGCCTCAACAGTAATTCATTGTGGGAAATGTTAGTATTTCAGACGAAGCGTTGAGGTTACATGTGCAATTTATCTAAGGTGGATCAAGTCCTAGAGATGAAGGTGCGAATTTCATGATAGGCCTGTTATTGTCTTTCAGGTTGCAAATAATGTATACTGAGCGCTGTATAATCAATTCACACAAGAGTCTCCAGATTTAAGCTTTCAAGTGAAGGTAGACGTGGTTTTTCTGTTCTGATCAAAGTTTCGAAAATTCTATACATTCATTCATTTTCAGTACATTACTGCTATATCTTCCAGCATTCAGTCTAGTCTGCAAGACTCTGTGAGTGAATGATCACTTACCGTTAGTGATATTTAGGCCTCCTTTGCGTCAACACCTCTCACCTTGAAATAAGTAAACAGTGACTGTAACAATCACCTCCTAGGTTGTGTGAAATGCAGTTATTTTCCTGCAATACACTAACACGCCGTGACGTCATGTACTGTATGTGTCGCCAATAGGACGTGTTTATTGATGACATTCCCGGCACACGCGCACAGTGCCCTCCTATCGAGAGTTATGCCTGCATTGGAACGTTAGTTCAATATTTGTCTAAATAATAACCCCAGTGGAGTTAGGGTGGAACAGCAATAAACATAAAATAGCTGTGAAGGGAATCTTATCAACCCTGCTCCTGGTTGGTGACAGACTAAGTATGCGTGATTAGGACATATTGATTTTCAGCAGTCTTTGAGCGCATTCCACGAAATCATATCTGAACCTACAGCTTCAAATACCGGAGAGATGCGAACGTTAGCTATTCCCGGAGATTTGCGGATTTTAGGACTTTTGTTACCTGAGAAAATGATGACAGAATTACAAAAGTATTTCTATACTGGAGGTTTGAGGACACCTTTGCAATAATAGGTCAATAAAACGGCTAATTCCCATCACACTTTTTACAGGCTTTGGACTGTCAAATCGATAACCATATATCATAACATTTTGGAGTGTTTAAAATCAACTGTTAATAAGCATCGTCTTTTTCTTTTTTACAAAGCAGATATTGTTATGACGATGCTTATTAACAGCTGATTTGTAATGTGTAAAAAAGATGGAAAAATAATGACGATGCTTATAAACAGCTGATGTGTAAGAAAATGATGATGCTTATTAACAGTTGATTTTAAACACGCCAATATGATATATGGCTATCATTTTGATAGTCCGAAGTGTGTGCAACGTGTGATGGGAATCAGCCATTATATGGACCTATTGCGAAGGTGTCCGCGAACCTCCAGTATAGAAATATTTTTGGAATGTTGTAATCCCTTTCTCGAGTAGTATAATGCCTAGTGTCTGCATATCACCGGATGTAGCTTGTGTCCACATCTCTCCGGACACCACAGCTTCATGCCAAGAGATGGATATGAATTGCGCAATTACCTGGCTCCCGGGATTTGGGCCTGCTTCTTAATACAAAATAATTTGTAGCCTAGGTTTATTGTAGATGTGCCTTCATTTAAAATACAAATTTTCATGCCATTCGCTTCAGTAGATTTGAACCAATCTAGCACAAACAGACGCCACTTTTGAATAGCTGGTGAAACGTTTCCTCATCCTGGGAATGTAGTACTGGTAAACACATTTTATTACATAACGATTTGTAAGGTGTTGCATCCCGTATTCCCATGCTATTTGGTTATCAAACTGGCGACGGAGACGTTTGTATCCAACGTCTTGATCCCTTAAAGTCTGTATCATTAGCACGGAAACACCCTTTATATAACGGATAAAATTGACTTTTATATTTCATACTCAATGCCAATGTCAGAATTTTTAAAGGGTTTTTGGAAGTTTTACATTTTCCTATTTTCTTTTCATTGTAGAAATTTCACTGGCAGTTCGTTTTTGAAAATCTTAGAATTGATCATAAAAATCGATATATTGAGTTTAAATAAATTTCAACCCCGTTTATTTCTCTGAACTCAGTCAGGGGGTATTCTACCTATGCCTTAGTGCCCACTTATGTTCATGGGCCCAACTCTCATAACTGCTCATGTTCATGTTAACAAGAGGGACACAAGGTGATTTGCTTGACATACTTTCAGCTATGTCCTCCACTTATAAGATACGGTGCTTTGTTTACGAATGCTTTCCTGAAGAGGCTATCGTTCTTTGGAACACGATAACGCTGTGCGTTCACTTTCATTGAACTGTCTTACCACCTTAAACACAGCTGGTCAGGTGCTTGTTTGCGTTGGAAACTTTCAGTTCTGGTGTGTCAGGGTTATTCCAATGTTGATGATGGTGCAATCACTAACGAGAACACTTGTCTGTAGTCAACACATGAACTCATCTCTGAATTTCCTGCACAAATTAAATTAGGCCTCATTTCGTGTTGCCGAATCAAATACTTGTGAAGAGCCAGCTACTGAAATACAACAGAGGTATGATATATGGCTATCAAAAGTTCCAAATGAGCTACCCTTTATTACATATTAACCCTGCCATTTCTTTAATTGAAGAGGAAAGCAATATTCATAAGTGAGATTTTTACGTCCAATGTATGGAAGTGCTTCCTTCTGAAACTTGGACTATATTTTAAATTTACAGCAGAAATATGGCACTATTTAACTCATTGAAAACAAAGCCTATGTATTGCTGATTTAAATTATTTGTCAAATTTGTTCGGGATGCCTTCTAATCTACGTAATTTGCCAAGGATTTTTATTGCGGCATACTATTGCAAATTTTGAAAGTCACAATTGTTCAAAAAGAAGGATGAAGGTACAAATTCACATTCCATTACAAAATTAACTTGAAATATTCAGTTTGTGGAAAAAGGACTGTCAAACAAATAATACAGTATAGTTTGAAATGCTCTGCATTTTGTATAATCCTGAGACAGTAATACGAGGAAATCTTCTTTAAATCGTGGTCTACCAGTTGCTGAGCTCCTTTACATAAGGAAATAATTTTGGTATATCTTTAAATTGGCATAACTTCCTTGTGAATCGACGGCGATATCATATCACTCGATTGATTGATTTATTGATTGTTGATAGCAAACTTTCCTTTGCCCAATGCTGTCTCCTCTCTTAACTTAGAATTCTCATCCGTTGCGATTGTAGTGGAAGATGAGAGTAATGGCGTAGACAGCTGGATGTAACTGAAACATCTGAGCAACCAACACTGTCTTATCAACCGTCTTATATTCACTTAATCCGCGTAATTGTTCCACCGAACAATTTCAAAAAAATGTTTCGCTTCAAAATTATGGCCCTGTTAATTATAATTTTGAAGAAAACTGTAAGCTTCCACCTAACCCTACTCAGTGTTCAGCTCTGGCGACTTCCATTAACACCGGCCTTTTTTTTTGTGCAAAATTGCCAATTGTTGTTTGTTGTTTTTTGTTAAAACTTTAACGGGCTTTGAAACATCATGGCTAAGTACTTCGGTGTGTGTAGAATTTGTCTGATAACCTGTGTTATTGTGATGTCTAATAGTGTGTGTATTTGTAATTGAGGTATGATTTGGGCAGGAAGCGGCCGTGGCCTTGTGTTAGGTACCATCCCGGCAATTGCCTGGAGTTGAAGAGAGGAAACCATGTAAAACCACTTCCAGGATGGCCGAGGTACGAATCGAGCCCACCTCTTCTCAATTTTGTCTCATGAGGCTCAGTGTACTCCGTTCCAGCCCTCAGACCAGAATCAAATTTCTTGGCAGAGTCAGGAATCTCCGCGGTGACAGGCAAGAATGCTAGCCACTACGCAACGAAAGTAGCCTTTCTGTACACTACCAAGAATGCAATGTGAAGATGTGCAGTACATCACATTAGAAGTTCCTCCTGGCTACATTTATTACTAGACTAGCTCTTCGTACTCTTCGTTGATGGGTTGCCGTTTTAAGGTTAACAAAAATAGCGTTCGGGAGACTGATGACAGGGGTTAGCGAAGTTATGGCTAGACTGGCCAACACCCGTGTAATTTCGCAATTCTGCTTAGAATTAGGAACCGAAAAGAAGACCACTTGTTGTGACAAACGTAATAATGTTATTGGCTTTACGTCCCTTTTTGTGACAAGCAGAAATATTAAACAGTTCATAAGAGAAGTGAACAATCAATCAGAAAGCTAATTATATTAAAAAGTTTTTTTTAAATATTTGTTGACTTGAGGACTTTTTAGCCATGCAGCCAGCTCCAATTTATTTTTACTTGCATTATGTGTCTTGTTATGATGCACCACCTCTTGGTGTGGCGGCTAGCATTTTTAGCTATCGCCCCAGAGGTCCGGGTTCGATCCCCGGTTTTGCAGTGGAATGTAATTCTGGTCTGAAGGCTGGAACACGGTATACTCAGCCTCGTGAGGCACAACTGAGAAGAGGTGGTTTTCTATGGTTTCCCACTTCCACTCCAGGCAAATGCCGGGATGGTTCCTATTGTAAGACCACAGTCGCGTCCTACCCAACCTCACCTGAATTACAAATACATATAAAAACACCACAATAACACACTTTATCAGACAAATATAAACTGCTCAAAAAAATTAAAGCACCACTTTTTTCAAAGGCCACCAAATTTTGAAAAGTTGACCGAACAAGCTCGAAATCTCAGGATGACGTTTGTCCTGACTCCTACCAAGCATATGCTTCAGCACAACTCCCCAACATGAGTAGTTTCGGGGTAGCGCCCCGAAAACCAGCCCATTTTCGAAAACCGCAAATCGAAGTTTGCGAAAAACGCTGTAGGACTTGTCGCAGGTTGCCAAAGCAGTCGAAAATGAATGAGTCTTGCTCTTAAAGGTTCCACAAACACGTTGAAATCGTTACACTTGACGTTTGGGAATTTTCAACCTCCTTGATCATCCCCTAAACATGGACACCATTGGGGGCGTCTGAGAAGGTACCGGGTGTATTTAACCACCTGAAAACCTGCACACCGTCCTGAATTGCTGATTATTGTAAGGTCGTAAGGCCTCCGGCAATGTTCCCTCCCCCCTAACACCCTCAACTGGCATGGGACCAAACCACCCCCTCTCGATTCACCCCTAAAGAAGATTTTAATCGAGATGTTTATCAGTGCTGTGAATGTTGGGTCTTCCCCTAACGTTTCAAAAAAGGACCTGTGCCTGTGTCACCACCCATTCCCCCTGCTACCCCCGTATGTATGATTTTTCGAATCAGGCCCTTTTTAAGGGCTGAAGCGAGGCCTTAATCGCTGAAAGGGCTGTAAAGGTCCTTAGAAGTAGTGGTGACACGAAATCAACCCCTTCCGATCGTTGATTGACATTCCGTCCCCCAAACTTGAATTTTTTGCACCCTCAACCCTCCCTGTCTGGACGCGTAACGCGTCATGGCAGAGTTTTCAGTGTTGGATGAAAATGAAGCTTATGGCCTGCAATCGAGCCCAAAACAGCAGGTTGGCTGGAAATTCATCGGTAGGGTGGTAAACGGGACCAAAAAGTTTTCCAAAATGTTAACAGCCTATAGTAAAACGCCCATGCATAGGCAACCCACATTACGTCCGTGCGTGTGGGTTGCCTATGATCGGCAGTGGGTTACAAAGGTTGGATATGGGAGAAAAATGACGTGATGTGTGTGGGTTGCCTATGCATGGGTGTACTTAATAGAGGCTGTTAACATTTTTGAAAAATTTTGGTCCCGTTTCCCACCCTACCGATGAATTTCCATCAGACCTGCTGTTTTGGACTCGATTGCAGGCCATAAGCTTCATTTTCATCCAACTCGGAAAACTCGGCCATGAAGCGTTACGCGTCCAGACAGGGAGGGTTGAGGGTGCAACAATTTCAAGTTTGGGGGATGGAATGTCAATCAACGACCGGAAGGGTTTATTTCGTGTCACCACTACTTCTAAGGACCTTTACAGCCCTTTCAGCGATTAAGACCTTGTTTCAGCCCTTAAAAAGGGTCTGATTCGAAAAACCATACAAATGGGGGTAGCAGGGGAAGGGCTGGTGACACAGGCACAGCTCCTGTTTTGAAACGTTTGGGGAAGACCCCCCAAATTCACAGCACTGATAAACATCTCGATTAAAACCTTCCTTAGGGGTGAATCGAGAGGGGGTGGTTTGGTCCCATGCCAGTTGAGGGTGTAAGGGTGGCTGAACATTGCCGGAGGCCTTAAGAACTTACCGCAATCAGCAACTGAGGATGGTGTGCAGGTTTTCAGGTGGTTGAACACACCCGGTACCTTCTCAGACGCCCCCAATGGTAGTCCATGATTAGGGGATGATGAAGGGGGTTGAAAATACTCAAACGTCAAATGTAACGATTTCAACGTGTTTGTGGAACCTTTAAGAGCAAGACTGATTCATTTTCGACTGCTTTGGCAACCTGCGACAAGTCCTACAGCGTTTTTCGCAAACTTCAATTTGCGGTTTTCGAAAATGGGCTGATTTTCGGGGCGCTACCCCGAAACTACTCAAGTTGGAGAGTTGTGCTGAAGTATATGCTTGGTAGGCGTCAGGACAAACGTCATACTAAGATTTCGAGCTTGTGCTGTCAACTTTTCAAAATTCGGTGGCCTTTGAAAAAAGTGGTGCTTTAATTTTTTTGAGCAGCATATATATATATACCTGAATATTACACATCCAAGTAGGCCTACATTGGGCTACATGACGACCCTTTAATGAAACAACAACAACAACAACAACTCGTGTTATGGCGAAGGAAAAATGATTGTAATGTAGGCTATACAGTATATTATATCATAGAAATTGAATGGGCTTATAATTACAGTCAACACACACACAGCCATGCCCGAGATTGGGTTCGAACCAGCAGTCGAGTCGATCCAAGTTCAGTTCAATTTTAGACCCCGCTGACCCTCGGCAGATGGCAAAGAGAAGAAAGAAGTAAGGCGCTTCATTGGTACGCATGCCGCATATATTCATTTATCGCATCTGTCTCACTTTCGTACGTCAAAATGTTTTGACGGACGGTGAGAGTCATGGATAGGGACTGGATATTTAGCTCCTGTTAGCCTCCATTTTAGGCTTTCTATACCCTTTAAATAGGCTTTTTAGGTTTTCTTTGTGAATCTTAATTACATAACACCAATAATGTTCTGTTTTTCCTATTTTAGGCCACACACCTATGAGTATGTTTCATGCGCTGTAAATAGTTATTTATTAGTAAATGGTAACACCAATAATGTTCCTGTTCTTTTAATTTTAGTAACATTTATTTATATGGCCTAATTTCACAAAATTACACCATATTAATATAATAACCATCAGGAAAAAATAATATAATTTACTTTGTTTTCTGTTTGTTGACAATGCAGTAGACAACTGTCCAAATAGTTGTCTGACATGAACGATTTCCTATTATCTATCTGTTTTTCTTATTTTAGTAAGATTTATTTGAACGTAAGTTACATATTTTACAAGAATTTACCCCATCAAGAACTACTCACAAGAATACACACACAGAATAGATTTCCCCTTTTCTCTTGTTATTTATTTGGATAGTGCGTGATGGTGCGGTGATCAGGCTGCATGCCTCTCACCAAGATGGACCGGGCTTAATTTCCGGTCAATGCATGTGCGATTTTCGAAGTGAAATATCACGTCCTATGGTTCGGATTCCACGTAGAACTTTAGGACCCGTGGCTCATGATCGCGAAATTTACGGTCACGTAAAACTAACTTCCTTCTTCCTTATTTAGTTGGATTTCATTAGATAACTACATAGGCTACATGCCCAAAAAAGTTGTCTTATATTCGGGTAAATACGTATTGATCATCTGAAGAAGTAAAAATAGCTATTTAGGACACTTTAGGTCGTAACTCCTCTTTTAGGCAATTTTAGGACCTATAAAAGTCATATATTTAGCCCCAGGAAGTGTGAAATATATATGGGCCTATATACAGCGTTTATCCGTGATGGTGTTACAAACTTTCAAGGAAGGCAAATGGATCATTTTGAGATAAGGACCCATAGTCCAGAAACGATCGAGTCAGCAGTTATTAAGAAATCGAAATTGTTTAACATCCGTCCTCAATTCTACTTCTTAACAGCCACCGGGGTGGCGGAATTTCGTCCCGCAGGCGTTCGTTTGCCGGAAGCCAACGACATGGGATTGGCACGAGTAAACTCCCATAAATGCTTCCGAAGTGTGCAGGTAAACGGTATTAAATGAGTAGCATTTTGCTTATAACTTGTTACTCAATCGTTTCCGTACTGTGTTTCCTTATCTCACATTGATCCATTTGCCTTCCTCCATCATCCTTGGAAATTTGTATCATCATCACGGATGTACCCTATACATCCTGTAATTGGTTCATTAAATGCCAAGGGAGAGAATAGGTTAAAACCTAAGAATCTGGGCCTTACTTATGGGTAAATTATAGACCTACTGCATTTCTCTGAAGTCCTTTGCTTGTTGCTAGGACGCACAAGGAAATGCCTACGTAGTAGTTGATGATAAACAAGCCAAACTTGTTTCCAGTATTGTCCTAGGTGAGCCAAAGGTCATCATATAAATAATGCAAGGAAGCCTTTTCGCCTTCCATTTCCAAGTGAAATAAGAATTCTGCATGCGTTGATTGCGCATGAAGTGTGCATTTAACAAGAAATTGACTTTAATTGTGTATGAAAATAATGTACACCAGTGTCCAAAAGTTCTGCACAATTACTAAGCGAGGCCATACCGCCTGATAGTGATGTCACACGGATTGCTGAACAAACGGAAGCTGATTCACACACCATATGTCACACAATTTGTCCAAAAAAAGACCGTCATAGAGGTTCTGATAGCTAAGGTACAATTTTAACAACAACTAAAAAAACTTGGCTAAGTCTTCCACAAAGGAATATGCTGTAAATAGGGTGTATGGTTACCCCTAACGGCCACACATGCTTCGCAGCGACGTGGCCAAGAGATGGTCCAAGAGCTCTTGTGGCAGTCGATCCCATTCCTCCGAAAGGACAATGCGAGGTCTTGGAGGTCCTTGGTGGAGGCTGACGGAATGCAATTCGCCTCCCCAATGCACCCCAGGAATGTTCTATAGAATTCAGATCCGCAGACCTCGCTGGCCAGTCCATGCGATGACTGTCTTCCCCAGCCAGGAATTCATCCGCCAGAGCAGCGTGGTGTGGTCTGGCATTATCGTCCATTAAGAGGAAGTCTGGACTAACCGCACCTCTGAAGAGTCGAACATATGGTCTCAGTATCTCATCCCTGTATCTCCGAGAGTTCACAGTGTTCCTCGGACCACCCATGAAGTTGTGCAGGTCCGTACGTCCATTCAACATGATGCCGCCCCACACCATGACGCCACTACCACCATACTGGTCCCGTTCTACGATGTTCCTGTGGTTGTATCGGCTACCCAGTTCTCTCCAGATTAATGTGCGACGGGAATCGTTCTGCAAACTGAAGCGTGATTGATCTGTGAAGAGCACATGCCTCCATTCATTCATGGTCCAGTTTCGTCGTTGACGTTTCCACAGTAAACGGGCTCGAGTCTATGCTGGACGTCTGGCAAACAGCCCTGCTATTCTGAGCCTCCGGTACGCAACAATTTGCTGGGAAACAGCAACCCCTGAGACGGCTGCAAGATCCGCCGATAATTGTCTTGCGGGTTCACTCACATTTCGTCGGTCCAGATATCGGTCCTGCTGTGGGGTGGTTACTCTTGGTCAACCTGGTACTGGCCTACGACTAACATCTCCTGTGTCTCAAAATCGTCTCCAAAGCCTGGAAATGACACTTCGTGGCACATTCATGGATACGGCGACTTCGGTATGTGTCGGGCTTGCTTCCGGGCGGCCGAGTATTTTACCCTGCAGAACGGGGTCCAAATGGCGTCGTTGTGCCATTATGTTGTCACGTTCACCACGTGGCTACACTCCCCACACTGTAACAGGGCAAACACGACTGAGGGAATATAGGGCGCAGGCACTCGCTGTGTTTACCTTGCGGTTAAGCCACTAGTCAAAGCAGGGAATACTCCTTTCCTATACAGAGCGAACACGTAATGTTGGCAGGTGCATATGTCTTGCTATTTGCGGTCTATTTCCTGTTGCCCTGCTTATTCGTAACTTATGCTTAACTTTTGGACCCTAGTGTACTAGCTGTGGAGGGGGCTGTGACCTCTACCCATCTGGTGTGAGCACCTACCACATTACCATACGATCTTTATAACAGGGATGTTTAATATTTATATTATGCTATATTTAACCAATCTCTTCATTTATTCACTGAACTTTGCTGTAAATGATGTTGTTTACCATTGCTTGAGCTAGGGCTATCGATGCCTAGACCCTACGCGCTGTTTCAGCTCTTGCGCAGGTCAATGGCATTATAAAATCTCTTATATAGGGCGATTTTCCATTATGTAAATAACTACTTTGATTACATTAGCAGTTGTTAGGACATAAAATACGCTCCGTGACTTTCATCGAGAGAATTAAACCCACGAAAATTTACATACTTTTTAAATATTATTATTATTATTATTATTATTATTATTATTTTCATAAACTGTACATAAAACGCTAAGGCGTATGTTTCACAAAGTTCATGCTCTTAAACCAGAGGGAGTTAGAAGGTGCGGTTTGTACCAAAATCTTCCAGATAGTCTCAATAGTAAAAGGAAAAATCTTGCATTTCATGAAAAGCCAACATAAATATATACAGTAGCCTACATTTGTTTATAAAGTGCATTGAAGCATAACAGTAAAGCCGGGCGGGTGGTATATACCCATGGGGCGCTCAGTATCTTAAAATGGCATTGGTTTTACGTCTCTTCTAACCACAGGGGCTTTTAGTGACGCCCGGGTGCCGGAAGTTGACCCGAAGGGGATCTTTAATGTGCCAGTAAATCTACTGACACAGCTCCCTCGCATTTGCACACCCTCAAATGCAAACGGACTGCTAGGATTCAATCCTGCAACCTTGCGCTCAGCAGGCGAGAATGTTACCACTGCACCAAGTAGTCAGTCTCACCAATGTATTAAATGAGCATTAAAAAGGAAGATAATTGCCCGCAACAGTTGAGAATTGTATTCTGATTTCATAAATATCAACAATTTGTTTAGAAAGTTTGATTAAACAAGTAAACAAGACGATAGCCCCTGCCAGATCTGCGTCGCTATGAGCTCACATAAAGATAAAGCTGAGCGTTACTTTTTACACATGCGAGAATTCTCGCGTGGGCCCACTAATTAATATTATTATTTTCAGATGAACCGTGTACCAGAGGCTAGTAGGATAATAGAAACACAACAACGTCAATTAGATAGTTGTATGAGAATCTCGTTGCAGTACCTTACTTAAGCGTCATGCCATATCAGGAGAACAATAATTAATAAATCCCTTCAGTTAATACATGTATGTCTACCCCTTATTATTCCCGTTTCCAACGTTATCGGGTATGAGATGCAATGAAATTATATGTGGCGGATGCCCTTTCTGACGCCAGCATCATGAGATGTGATGAATGAAGATGAATGAAACTGGGCAAGGATGTGGAAGGAAGCGGCCGTGGCCTGTCAGATGGTACCGTCCCAGCATTTACCTGGAGTTGAAAATGGGGAAACCTCGGAAAACCATTTCAAGGGCGGCCGACGGTGGGGGCTCGAACCCACGTCTACCGAGTCTGCAGATAGCTTGGTCCCATGGCCTAGCACTGCGCTTTAGCGAGCGTAGCTACCGCTGTCGGTCCTTCAGTTAATACATCTCTTTCCCCTATTGCATAACTTTGTGTTTACAACACAAAGTTGCATTCAATCTCTGCAACAGTTATTCTTCTTCCGGGGCCCCACGTCGAGTGTTATTGTCGTAGCTCGATCTAGAGGGCTTGAGACAACTTGGTTAGCTCAAAGGTAGGGTGAAATATACTGCCTAATAATGCAGTAGATATTTTAGATTAGACCCCAGATATGACATTAACAATAACAATGGGACCAATAGGTACGTGGGTGTACTAATACCTGTCGTGAAGGTTTATGCTCACCTGAGACAGACCACATCAAGGGTGGGATTGTCGAAATGTGCGCCAATCATTACTAGGGCTCGGATTTTTAGGTAAATAAATATTTTTTAATGTAAATACATATTTTAATAATTTTTTCTATAAATACATAAATTCTTGCTTTTCAATTATTACCACATAAAAAGATATAATATTTACATATTTTTAAATCAGTATGCCAGATCGTTCAGTTTATTGCATTTTTGTACTGTGTTACTTCAACGGGGAAGAACCTGTGAGCTATCTAATCTTCATGCAGAGTGTATGTCAGCTTGCAACTGTGTTATTCTTAATTTGTCACCCCGTGCCACTCACTGTGGAAGCCGGGGATTTCCTTGTCCATAGCCATATTGCACCACGTGTTAGGCCTTCTCTCTCAGCTACGTGGAAACAATGTCTAACGATGCCTAAAATAAAAGCAACTACAAGCTATCGTCTGCAGCAGTATGTTGCGGGATTTAGGGATAATTTTACTTTCGATGGGGGGTGTTCTGTACTGCCAATCGTGAGGGGAAGCAATCAAGGCTGAACAGCGATGTCAAGTTACTACACCTCAAGGACAAGAAACATATTGCCGCAGTTTCACGCCTTCGGAGTAAGTGTTTCGCGATAATCGTCGGTCATTTGTGATGGACAACCTGAAGATGTATCTCGTTGTGTATTGTAATGTTTCAGCAGTCAGTGAGACAGAATAAATTGAATTCGTGAGTACTGCATATTGTTTATATTCACATTAATAAACTAAATTATAATTAAATATTTTTACTTTTTTGTCACATATTTCAGGTATTTTTAATACATAAAAAATAAATATTTTCCCGTTTTTTTAGCACCTAAAAATCCGAGAGCCCTAATCATTACGCAGCGCCAATCTACGCCTGCCTTCAGGACAAAGATAGTGAACCATCTACATTACCTTATATCCTCCCGCATCGTGTCTTGACGATTGACATCAGCCTGACTACAGGTTAACCGTCCCATCCGTAGACTCCTGTTAACACCAGAGCATCAAGGTGGCTACACACGTTACTGCAAGCTTGACAAGCAGGCATGCTCAATCTTGTTGTGCAAGCACGCTTTAGCGTCTGTAGGATAATTCTGCGCAAACATTTTAATTGTACAAGCAGCTTGAAGATGGATTGAATTTAAATCATGCAAGCTTGTACAAGCCGCGTTTGCCCAAGCGATATGGAACGTGTGTACCGCGGATGTGCCAGCTTGTGCAAGCAAACGTCAGCCGTGAGTGTGCTCTACAGGTGGTGACATCATTTGGACCATGTCTAGTGATCTGAAGAAGGACAACCGTCAGTAACCATTGTTCGCTACTGACCTATAGCTGACGGTTCTTAACCAATACCATACTTCCTCTATCACCCCACGTAAACTCCAATGTCCCGCCCTGGCGGCCAGCTCGCGTGTCACGCAGGTGTCCAGTGTTGCACAGTTGCACACAGTTTTGTCCAGTCTCGCTGCTTGCTCTCAGTGGCTACGGTGTAAAGTTGGCAACACTGTCCCTCGCTCTAGGGAAGCCTTGGAATGTAAACATATTCGCCTGTGATCGTATTCTTCATTTTAATTAAAGGTGTTATGAGCAACAAAGGGTTCAGATAAGTTTCTTCATTTATTCTGATATAATTATGCCAATCACGCGAATATATCTTCAATTCACTCAGCAAATCAACATGGGAATAAGTATTTATCTTCAATAACCACTCTTCGCAGCACACGCTTCTTCTTTCGCGTTTTCCTCTTGTGGACAAGGCAAACATCAGCCAAAGCGAGAGCATCGTCGTCCAAGCTCGTCATAATGCTAGCGCCAACTGGCGCTTGTTCAAGCCTACGTGTACCGTGTGGTGTCGTAGGGAAATTTTGCATTCCTGTACAAAAAGATTGATCATGTATGCTTGTCAAGCTTTCAGTTACGTGTGTAGCCACCTTATTAGCAGTAGCTTTAGGTGTGGTTCTGTAACTGAGAAGAATGGGATTGATTACGAGTGGCGTTGTATGATGTTCAGCAATGAATCTCGGTTCTGCCTGACCCCGGATGATCACCGTCTTCGTGTATGGCGGCGCTGGAATCGGACACAAGCTTCTAGTGATCCCGGAGCCAGCGATGATCCAGCCAATGAGTGGAATCGCCTTTCACCTGCTAGCGGTGGCCATGGTGGGGGAGCCAAAGGATATGCCTTCAGGTAGTGACTCGGGGAAACCTAATTGCACAGCCGTCAGTGACATTCCGGCTCCGCATGTCTTACTTTCCCGAGAAATTGCCCCGATATAGTCATTCAAGTGTACAGTGTGTCTCAACCTGTGTCAAGGGACCATCCGCGTCTGTAGAAAGGATCCCATAGCTAGCCTGGCTCCCAATGTTTCCACAATCGAGCATATGAGTGATCAGCTCGGTTGTCAAATATGATCCATTACCAATCCTCTGGATCTTGAGATCCAGTTACGACAACTCTTGGCTTATTTGCCTCAGAAGAGGACACATCAGCCATATGACTCCCTTCTGCAACTGAATCGGCGAATGTATTCAAACCTATAGGGTGCTACACTCTATTGATACGGGGGCAATAGTGTGCCTGTGCGGCGAACTCCGTTGTTCATTTATCAGAGGTTCTGAACCCGTAGAAGTCTGCGGACTACTCAGCCTGAAATTGAATCATGCACGGACCACCACCTTCTCCCTCCCCCGCCCCCTCCCTCCCCAGCCCCCAATACGCCTTATCAATTGTAACCTTTCCTCAATAACACTTATTTTAAATTCAAAACCTGACAGTGATCGCCGCGAACACAATCGGACGATTCTCGTCCAACGCACATCGTTTTCGACATCCCCATTTATTGGCCACTTCTTTATACGTGCTGGTGGACCCTTTTCTCCGCGGACCACTCCCGAGGCACTCGCGGACCACCTGTGGTCCGCGGACCACCGGTTAAGAACCACTGACTGATATTGTAATCGTAGAAATAAACTCACATCAACTTTCAACTTGTACAGTTTCATTTCATTGCCACCGCTTCTTCTGGGCGCTTAACATTTTTTGCTGTCAGTAAACATATATCAAGAGCATTTTTATTTGGTACTTAAAATGGGTATGCCATTAATGTCTAACGATCCGTTGTTAAAGTCACGCCGACTACTTGGAAGAATGACGTGTGTTATTGCAGTTCAGTTAATAGTGCGGTGAGCTGTGCAGTATTTCATTCGCTTCGCCTTCGCGGCTTGTATCGTAGTGGCACGTTGCTGATGCCGGCACGCGTCAACTCGGGCCAGAATTTATGGCTCTGGAATTGAGCGATGCCACTGCTGTTGGTTCGAATCCTGTCTCAGGTATGGTTTTTAGCCTATATTCATTTATGAAAGAAAAAAAAAAGCTTATGAGATCACCTTTTGTCCGTGTATCTGTGTGTCCCCCTTATTAAATCTAAACGGGCGAAGCGATTTCAGTGAAATTCGATAAATGCATACTACTACCTCGTCCGACCTCGACAGTGCCTTACAAATATTAATACGTTTCACCAATCCAACATGGCGGCCGCACGCAATATTTCACTGGCATTCTACTAGGTATATCTCCGCAACAGTAACAGATATCACCCTGAAATTTTGTACGGGTACTACTAGAAGTTCATCTATTCATAAACCTGTTAAGTACAAAATGAACATGGCGGCCAAGCGAAGTTGAAACATTTAAATAGCTTTCTCTCGCGATTTAACCATTCGAGCGCTGTGAAACTTGGTACGGTAAATTTTCATGTAAAATGTAATCTACTGACATCCAACTAGACTCAATTGTTTTGATAACTCCGACAAGGCGGTTGTGCGAAAATTTAAAATTAAGTCTTTATATCTTGAATCCTAATCATGCGAGCGAAGTGAACGTTTGAATAATGAACCTACGCAATCTTCTATGTCGTACACAAATAACAATACAATATGGGACCATCCGAAATATTTAGACGGCTTTCAATATCTACGAATACATTACAGCAAACTGAAATAGATAGAAGATTAACTAAGTTCACCTATGGATCATTCAATAACATGTTGAGCACAAAACCAATATGGCGGCGACATAAGAAATTACAATATTTAAATGGATTTTTTTCGCGACTTTTCATCCGAGCGATGTGAAATGTGGCACGGTATATGCCTATCTCCATACAAGCTTGAATATACTGACGTCTAATCTAATGAAATGTTGTAAGAACTCAAAAATGGCTGCTGTGCAATTTTTCAAAATTTCTTTTTTATTTCTCGTGTCCTAAGTAAGGTCAGTAGGATATATAAAAATAGGCAATTTAGTTCTTCACGGAACTACTTGTTTGTGTTGTCTTAAATGCGTGTCCATTCAATAAGATATTATCACAATCATGACATTGCCGTCTTGAGGGGGGGGAGCAGATTCACTCGCTCACCCGCGCCAGCCAATAGCTTATTGCCTAGTTAACTCAACTCGCTGGGCGCGCTGTGCCGTACGAAATCGTTATTTCTTTCCGCGCACGAAAATAATTAATTCTTTAATTAGACCTATTCTGATGACCCTATGTTACAGGGCCAAAAAGTTTGAAGCTGACTGTCCTAATCCTGTGGCGCTACGACCAGCCATTCGGGAGATATCATCTGGCCTTGAACTGAAGGGATAATTAAAGAGTGAATGATTTAGGTGCCGATATATTTAGGTTTGCCAGAGAAGGAAAGGAAGAGTGACAGCTATGCTGTATCAATTCATTGTACAGTGGAGAAGCTTTTAGAAGTGATGTGAGCTGAAGTTTGTATTCAAAGGCTAGCAATGTTCCTTAGCAAGCCGAGTGAAAGCTGAAGAGTTTCACACAGTCAGGCAAAAAATATAATTTTCAGGGTATATGGCCTTTAAAAGAAGCTGTCGAATACAGAAGTACGTGGAAACACACAATCTGATAACCTGTGTTATTGTGGTGTCGGCAATATTATTATGTCGTTTTTTTTGTTTGTTTTTTGTTTGTAATTGAGTCGAAAAAATTTAACCTCTTCACAGTTTTACCTCACGAGGCATAGTGTACTCAGTTCTAAACCTGAGACCAGAACTAAATGTCTTGATTGAGCCGTGAATCGAATCCGGACCTCTTGGGTGAAAGCAAGAATTGTTGTTGTTGATTGTTTTAGGGGCTTTGTGACATCGTGGTCATGTAGCCCCGTGTATTTGTGTGTGAGTGGAATTTGTCTGAGAACCTGTGTCACTGTGATGTCTGTACTTGTGTGTGTATTTGTAATTGAGGTAGGATTTGGGTAGGAAACGGCCGTTGCCTTATGTTAGGTACCATTTGCCTGAAGTAGAAGTGCGAATCCACAGAAAAGCCATTTCCAGGATGGCTGAGGTAGGAATCCAACCCACATTTTCCCAGTATTGCCTCACGAGGCTGAGCGTATTACGTTCCAGCCCTCAGACTAGAATTAAATTGCTTGACAGAGCCGTGAACCGAACCCGGACCCGCGGATATCCGCAAATTTTTTCGCCATGCGGATATAGTTTGCATGGCTGTGCGGATAGCGGATAAGCTCCGGATAATGTTTGGAGTAAATTTGCAGATAGTTTTTGGAATGCAAGCCGAACTTGTTGAATATCATTACTAAGACTCGGATGTTTATGGCATTTTTTTCCCCGTTATGTTTTTTTTTTCATGACCGATGTAAGATGATGATTACGTTAATCTCATTCAAATGATGTCACAATTGACACTCCGAACTGAAAAGGTTTGCAATTTTGGCTGTATAACATTCATTTTAAACATAGAACTTGAAACATAGAACTTGACATACATAGCCTAAGGAAACGATTTTCTCCACAGAACTAAATGTGTTGCTTTAATATTTTATTCAAATGAACATATTATTGTAATGCCAGTAGATTCGGATAACAAACGTGCGGATGCGGATAACAGTCTTGCGGATGTGGATAACAGCCATGCGAGGCGGATGCGGACAAGGTTTTGCAGACCAATTAACTCATATCCAAAGCAATTTTCGATTAATTGCTGACAGTATTTTAAAATTAGAAACTTGGAAGAAATCACTGGACATTGTGGACGATGTGAAATCAAAGTTAAGTGCTGTTAAAGAAACTATTGAAATAGACGTAATGAAGAAATGTGATTCTGTTATGGAGAGAAACACTGGCTTCTTCTCGTTCACGGCAGTGTGCAAGATCTCAGCGGCGTAGAAGAGAATCCTCCTGACGATACATCTCCTGAAAGATGTAATCTACATAAATTTGCACCAGCAACTTCCTGTGACGTGGAGAGATCGTTTTCTGTATACAAAAACATCCTTTCTGATCGGCGGCATTCCATGACAATAGAACACTTGGAGATGTATCTGATAGTTCATTTCAATTTGGAGTGAAGTAAGTAGATTGAGGTCTGCAAAGTAATATTTAGTGGTCATATAGTTTAAACAGTGACTATGAAAATTATAATAATTGTGAAACGTCTCTTACATTTTTGCAATTTTTCATACATAATAATCGAAATTATTAAAGTTTGCGATAATATGGAGATCCTTAATTAATTACGACTTCCTTAGTTGGTTAATAAATTAATCAATTAATTACTGTACCACACTTTACTTTACAAAAATATAATGAATAAAATGAAGAATCTTGTTTAATATATTAGTTATATAAGAGTTAAATAAATATTACATAAAGATGGTATATTGGCTTTCACGGCCGGTGAATTAAAACTCAGCAATTCTTCTAGGTTTGTGCCGTGTCTTGTGTGGGGTTTCGCCTAGGACACCAAGCTAGGCTCATCGGCGGGCTCTTGGTGTCCCCGCCCGGACCCCCACAGGAGTGACGAACTGCGCGCCACCTCCCTTTATATAAGGTGCAACTGCACCACTTGACTACGAGAACTAAAAGCTCAAGCAGCCTTAACCTCCCTATGAAGGCTTCCAAAAAGATGGTATATTGGCTTTCACGGCCGGTGAATTAAAACTCAGCAATTCTTCTAGGTTTGTGCCGTGTCTTGTGTGGGGTTTCGCCTAGGACACCAAGCTAGGCTCATCGGCGGGCTCTTGGTGTCCCCGCCCGGACCCCCACAGGAGTGACGAACTGCGCGCCACCTCCCTTTATATAAGGTGCAACTGCACCACTTGACTACGAGAACTAAAAGCTCAAGGAGCCTTAACCTCCCTATGAAGGCTTCCAAAAAGATGGTATATTGGCTTTCACGGCCGGTGAATTAAAACTCAGCAATTCTTCTAGGTTTGTGCCGTGTCTTGTGTGGGGTTTCGCCTAGGACACCAAGCTAGGCTCATCGGCGGGCTCTTGGTGTCCCCGCCCGGACCCCCACAGGAGTGACGAACTGCGCGCCACCTCCCTTTATATAAGGTGCAACTGCACCACTTGACTACGAGAACTAAAAGCTCAAGCAGCCTTAGCCTCCCTATGAAGGCTTCCAAAAAGATGGTATATTGGCTTTCACGGCCGGTGAATTAAAACTCAGCAATTCTTCTAGGTTTGTGCCGTGTCTTGTGTGGGGTTTCGCCTAGGACACCAAGCTAGTCTCATCGGCGGGCTCTTGGTGTCCCCGCCCGGACCCCCACAGGAGTGACGAACTGCGCGCCACCTCCCTTTATATAAGGTGCAACTGCACCACTTGACTACGAGAACTAAAAGCTCAAGCAGCCTTAACCTCCCTATGAAGGCTTCCAAAAAGATGGTATATTGGCTTTCACGGCCGGTGAATTAAAACTCAGCAATTCTTCTAGGTTTGTGCCGTGTCTTGTGTGGGGTTTCGCCTAGGACACCAAGCTAGGCTCATCGGCGGGCTCTTGGTGTCCCCGCCCGGACCCCCACAGGAGTGACGAACTGCGCGCCACCTCCCTTTATATAAGGTGCAACTGCACCACTTGACTACGAGAACTAAAAGCTCAAGCAGCCTTAACCTCCCTATGAAGGCTTCCAAAAAGATGGTATATTGGCTTTCACGGCCGGTGAATTAAAACTCAGCAATTCTTCTAGGTTTGTGCCGTGTCTTGTGTGGGGTTTCGCCTAGGACACCAAGCTAGGCTCATCGGCGGGCTCTTCGTGTCCCCGCCCGGACCCCCACAGGAGTGACGAACTGCGCGCCACCTCCCTTTATATAAGGTGCAACTGCACCACTTGACTACGAGAACTAAAAGCTCAAGCAGCCTTAACCTCCCTATGAAGGCTTCCAAAAAGATGGTATATTGGCTTTCACGGCCGGTGAATTAAAACTCAGCAATTCTTCTAGGTTTGTGCCGTGTCTTGTGTGGGGTTTCGCCTAGGACACCAAGCTAGGCTCATCGGCGGGCTCTTGGTGTCCCCGCCCGGACCCCCACAGGAGTGACGAACTGCGCGCCACCTCCCTTTATATAAGGTGCAACTGCACCACTTGACTACGAGAACTAAAAGCTCAAGCAGCCTTAACCTCCCTATGAAGGCTTCCAAAAAGATGGTATATTGGCTTTCACGGCCGGTGAATTAAAACTCAGCAATTCTTCTAGGTTTGTGCCGTGTCTTGTGTGGGGTTTCGCCTAGGACACCAAGCTAGGCTCATCGGCGGGCTCTTGGTGTCCCCGCCCGGACCCCCACAGGAGTGACGAACTGCGCGCCACCTCCCTTTATATAAGGTGCAACTGCACCACTTGACTACGAGAACTAAAAGCTCAAGCAGCCTTAACCTCCCTATGAAGGCTTCCAAAAAGATGGTATATTGGCTTTCACGGCCGGTGAATTAAAACTCAGCAATTCTTCTAGGTTTGTGCCGTGTCTTGTGTGGGGTTTCGCCTAGGACACCAAGCTAGGCTCATCGGCGGGCTCTTGGTGTCCCCGCCCGGACCCCCACAGGAGTGACGAACTGCGCGCCACCTCCCTTTATATAAGGTGCAACTGCACCACTTGACTACGAGAACTAAAAGCTCAAGCAGCCTTAACCTCCCTATGAAGGCTTCCAAAAAGATGGTATATTGGCTTTCACGGCCGGTGAATTAAAACTCAGCAATTCTTCTAGGTTTGTGCCGTGTCTTGTGTGGGGTTTCGCCTAGGACACCAAGCTAGGCTCATCGGCGGGCTCTTGGTGTCCCCGCCCGGACCCCCACAGGAGTGACGAACTGCGCGCCACCTCCCTTTATATAAGGTGCAACTGCACCACTTGACTACGAGAACTAAAAGCTCAAGCAGCCTTAACCTCCCTATGAAGGCTTCCAAAAAGATGGTATATTGGCTTTCACGGCCGGTGAATTAAAACTCAGCAATTCTTCTAGGTTTGTGCCGTGTCTTGTGTGGGGTTTCGCCTAGGACACCAAGCTAGGCTCATCGGCGGGCTCTTGGTGTCCCCGCCCGGACCTCCACAGGAGTGACGAACTGCGCGCCACCTCCCTTTATATAAGGTGCAACTGCACCACTTGACTACGAGAACTAAAAGCTCAAGCAGCCTTAACCTCCCTATGAAGGCTTCCAAAAAGATGGTATATTGGCTTTCACGGCCGGTGAATTAAAACTCAGCAATTCTTCTAGGTTTGTGCCGTGTCTTGTGTGGGGTTTCGCCTAGGACACCAAGCTAGGCTCATCGGCGGGCTCTTGGTGTCCCCGCCCGGACCCCCACAGGAGTGACGAACTGCGCGCCACCTCCCTTTATATAAGGTGCAACTGCACCACTTGACTACGAGAACTAAAAGCTCAAGCAGCCTTAACCTCCCTATGAAGGCTTCCAAAAAGATGGTATATTGGCTTTCACGGCCGGTGAATTAAAACTCAGCAATTCTTCTAGGTTTGTGCCGTGTCTTGTGTGGGGTTTCGCCTAGGACACCAAGCTAGGCTCATCGGCGGGCTCTTGGTGTCCCCGCCCGGACCCCCACAGGAGTGACGAACTGCGCGCCACCTCCCTTTATATAAGGTGCAACTGCACCACTTGACTACGAGAACTAAAAGCTCAAGCAGCCTTAACCTCCCTATGAAGGCTTCCAAAAAGATGGTATATTGGCTTTCACGGCCGGTGAATTAAAACTCAGCAATTCTTCTAGGTTTGTGCCGTGTCTTGTGTGGGGTTTCGCCTAGGACACCAAGCTAGGCTCATCGGCGGGCTCTTGGTGTCCCCGCCCGGACCCCCACAGGAGTGACGAACTGCGCGCCACCTCCCTTTATATAAGGTGCAACTGCACCACTTGACTACGAGAACTAAAAGCTCAAGCAGCCTTAACCTCCCTATGAAGGCTTCCAAAAAGATGGTATATTGGCTTTCACGGCCGGTGAATTAAAACTCAGCAATTCTTCTAGGTTTGTGCCGTGTCTTGTGTGGGGTTTCGCCTAGGACACCAAGCTAGGCTCATCGGCGGGCTCTTGGTGTCCCCGCCCGGACCCCCACAGGAGTGACGAACTGCGCGCCACCTCCCTTTATATAAGGTGCAACTGCACCACTTGACTACGAGAACTAAAAGCTCAAGCAGCCTTAACCTCCCTATGAAGGCTTCCAAAAAGATGGTATATTGGCTTTCAAGGCCGGTGAATTAAAACTCAGCAATTCTTCTAGGTTTGTGCCGTGTCTTGTGTGGGGTTTCGCCTAGGACACCAAGCTAGGCTCATCGGCGGGCTCTTCGTGTCCCCGCCCGGACCCCCACAGGAGTGACGAACTGCGCGCCACCTCCCTTTATATAAGGTGCAACTGCACCACTTGACTACGAGAACTAAAAGCTCAAGCAGCCTTAACCTCCCTATGAAGGCTTCCAAAAAGATGGTATATTGGCTTTCACGGCCGGTGAATTAAAACTCAGCAATTCTTCTAGGTTTGTGCCGTGTCTTGTGTGGGGTTTCGCCTAGGACACCAAGCTAGGCTCATCGGCGGGCTCTTGGTGTCCCCGCCCGGACCCCCACAGGAGTGACGAACTGCGCGCCACCTCCCTTTATATAAGGTGCAACTGCACCACTTGACTACGAGAACTAAAAGCTCAAGCAGCCTTAACCTCCCTATGAAGGCTTCCAAAAAGATGGTATATTGGCTTTCACGGCCGGTGAATTAAAACTCAGCAATTCTTCTAGGTTTGTGCCGTGTCTTGTGTGGGGTTTCGCCTAGGACACCAAGCTAGGCTCATCGGCGGGCTCTTCGTGTCCCCGCCCGGACCCCCACAGGAGTGACGAACTGCGCGCCACCTCCCTTTATATAAGGTGCAACTGCACCACTTGACTACGAGAACTAAAAGCTCAAGCAGCCTTAACCTCCCTATGAAGGCTTCCAAAAAGATGGTATATTGGCTTTCACGGCCGGTGAATTAAAACTCAGCAATTCTTCTAGGTTTGTGCCGTGTCTTGTGTGGGGTTTCGCCTAGGACACCAAGCTAGGCTCATCGGCGGGCTCTTGGTGTCCCCGCCCGGACCCCCACAGGAGTGACGAACTGCGCGCCACCTCCCTTTATATAAGGTGCAACTGCACCACTTGACTACGAGAACTAAAAGCTCAAGCAGCCTTAACCTCCCTATGAAGGCTTCCAAAAAGATGGTATATTGGCTTTCACGGCCGGTGAATTAAAACTCAGCAATTCTTCTAGGTTTGTGCCGTGTCTTGTGTGGGGTTTCGCCTAGGACACCAAGCTAGGCTCATCGGCGGGCTCTTGGTGTCCCCGCCCGGACCCCCACAGGAGTGACGAACTGCGCGCCACCTCCCTTTATATAAGGTGCAACTGCACCACTTGACTACGAGAACTAAAAGCTCAAGCAGCCTTAACCTCCCTATGAAGGCTTCCAAAAAGATGGTATATTGGCTTTCACGACCGGTGAATTAAAACTCAGCAATTCTTCTAGGTTTGTGCCGTGTCTTGTGTGGGGTTTCGCCTAGGACACCAAGCTAGGCTCATCGGCGGGCTCTTGGTGTCCCCGCCCGGACCCCCACAGGAGTGACGAACTGCGCGCCACCTCCCTTTATATAAGGTGCAACTGCACCACTTGACTACGAGAACTAAAAGCTCAAGCAGCCTTAACCTCCCTATGAAGGCTTCCAAAAAGATGGTATATTGGCTTTCACGGCCGGTGAATTAAAACTCAGCAATTCTTCTAGGTTTGTGCCGTGTCTTGTGTGGGGTTTCGCCTAGGACACCAAGCTAGGCTCATCGGCGGGCTCTTGGTGTCCCCGCCCGGACCCCCACAGGAGTGACGAACTGCGCGCCACCTCCCTTTATATAAGGTGCAACTGCACCACTTGACTACGAGAACTAAAAGCTCAAGCAGCCTTAACCTCCCTATGAAGGCTTCCAAAAAGATGGTATATTGGCTTTCACGGCCGGTGAATTAAAACTCAGCAATTCTTCTAGGTTTGTGCCGTGTCTTGTGTGGGGTTTCGCCTAGGACACCAAGCTAGGCTCATCGGCGGGCTCTTGGTGTCCCCGCCCGGACCCCCACAGGAGTGACGAACTGCGCGCCACCTCCCTTTATATAAGGTGCAACTGCACCACTTGACTACGAGAACTAAAAGCTCAAGCAGCCTTAACCTCCCTATGAAGGCTTCCAAAAAGATGGTATATTGGCTTTCACGGCCGGTGAATTAAAACTCAGCAATTCTTCTAGGTTTGTGCCGTGTCTTGTGTGGGGTTTCGCCTAGGACACCAAGCTAGGCTCATCGGCGGGCTCTTGGTGTCCCCGCCCGGACCCCCACAGGAGTGACGAACTGCGCGCCACCTCCCTTTATATAAGGTGCAACTGCACCACTTGACTACGAGAACTAAAAGCTCAAGCAGCCTTAACCTCCCTATGAAGGCTTCCAAAAAGATGGTATATTGGCTTTCACGGCCGGTGAATTAAAACTCAGCAATTCTTCTAGGTTTGTGCCGTGTCTTGTGTGGGGTTTCGCCTAGGACACCAAGCTAGGCTCATCGGCGGGCTCTTGGTGTCCCCGCCCGGACCCCCACAGGAGTGACGAACTGCGCGCCACCTCCCTTTATATAAGGTGCAACTGCACCACTTGACTACGAGAACTAAAAGCTCAAGCAGCCTTAACCTCCCTATGAAGGCTTCCAAAAAGATGGTATATTGGCTTTCACGGCCGGTGAATTAAAACTCAGCAATTCTTCTAGGTTTGTGCCGTGTCTTGTGTGGGGTTTCGCCTAGGACACCAAGCTAGGCTCATCGGCGGGCTCTTGGTGTCCCCGCCCGGACCCCCACAGGAGTGACGAACTGCGCGCCACCTCCCTTTATATAAGGTGCAACTGCACCACTTGACTACGAGAACTAAAAGCTCAAGCAGCCTTAACCTCCCTATGAAGGCTTCCAAAAAGATGGTATATTGGCTTTCACGGCCGGTGAATTAAAACTCAGCAATTCTTCTAGGTTTGTGCCGTGTCTTGTGTGGGGTTTCGCCTAGGACACCAAGCTAGGCTCATCGGCGGGCTCTTGGTGTCCCCGCCCGGACCCCCACAGGAGTGACGAACTGCGCGCCACCTCCCTTTATATAAGGTGCAACTGCACCACTTGACTACGAGAACTAAAAGCTCAAGCAGCCTTAACCTCCCTATGAAGGCTTCCAAAAAGATGGTATATTGGCTTTCACGGCCGGTGAATTAAAACTCAGCAATTCTTCTAGGTTTGTGCCGTGTCTTGTGTGGGGTTTCGCCTAGGACACCAAGCTAGGCTCATCGGCGGGCTCTTGGTGTCCCCGCCCGGACCCCCACAGGAGTGACGAACTGCGCGCCACCTCCCTTTATATAAGGTGCAACTGCACCACTTGACTACGAGAACTAAAAGCTCAAGCAGCCTTAACCTCCCTATGAAGGCTTCCAAAAAGATGGTATATTGGCTTTCACGGCCGGTGAATTAAAACTCAGCAATTCTTCTAGGTTTGTGCCGTGTCTTGTGTGGGGTTTCGCCTAGGACACCAAGCTAGGCTCATCGGCGGGCTCTTGGTGTCCCCGCCCTGACCCCCACAGGAGTGACGAACTGCGCGCCACCTCCCTTTATATAAGGTGCAACTGCACCACTTGACTACGAGAACTAAAAGCTCAAGCAGCCTTAACCTCCCTATGAAGGCTTCCAAAAAGATGGTATATTGGCTTTCACGGCCGGTGAATTAAAACTCAGCAATTCTTCTAGGTTTGTGCCGTGTCTTGTGTGGGGTTTCGCCTAGGACACCAAGCTAGGCTCATCGGCGGGCTCTTGGTGTCCCCGCCCGGACCCCCACAGGAGTGACGAACTGCGCGCCACCTCCCTTTATATAAGGTGCAACTGCACCACTTGACTACGAGAACTAAAAGCTCAAGCAGCCTTAACCTCCCTATGAAGGCTTCCAAAAAGATGGTATATTGGCTTTCACGGCCGGTGAATTAAAACTCAGCAATTCTTCTAGGTTTGTGCCGTGTCTTGTGTGGGGTTTCGCCTAGGACACCAAGCTAGGCTCATCGGCGGGCTCTTGGTGTCCCCGCCCGGACCCCCACAGGAGTGACGAACTGCGCGCCACCTCCCTTTATATAAGGTGCAACTGCACCACTTGACTACGAGAACTAAAAGCTCAAGCAGCCTTAACCTCCCTATGAAGGCTTCCAAAAAGATGGTATATTGGCTTTCACGGCCGGTGAGGGAGGTTAAGGCTGCTTGAGCTTTTAGTTCTCGTAGTCAAGTGGTGCAGTTGCACCTTATATAAAGGGAGGTGGCGCGCAGTTCGTCACTCCTGTGGGGGTCCGGGCGGGGACACCAAGAGCCCGCCGATGAGCCTAGCTTGGTGTCCTAGACGAAACCCCACACAAGACACGGCACAAACCTAGAAGAATTGCTGAGTTTTAATTCACCGGCCGTGAAAGCCAATATACCATCTTTTTGGAAGCCTTCATAGGGAGGTTAAGGCTGCTTGAGCTTTTAGTTCTCGTAGTCAAGTGGTGCAGTTGCACCTTATATAAAGGGAGGTGGCGCGCAGTTCGTCACTCCTGTGGGGGTCCGGGCGGGGACACCAAGAGCCCGCCGATGAGCCTAGCTTGGTGTCCTAGGCGAAACCCCACACAAGACACGGCACAAACCTAGAAGAATTGCTGAGTTTTAAATATTACATATTTTACTAAATGTAATATTACATATTTCACCTGATAATATTACATAAATATGTACATATTTAGCATGTTGATATTACATAAAAGTCCTAGCTCTAGTCATAATTATTGGGTAGGAAGTCGGCGTTCGAATATTCATTGACATAACAATTAGGTACAGCCCACCGGTAGTATGATTTTGATTTTCTTGTACGCTAATTTGTATTAGTCTGTCTGTTAGGTAGTCAGCCCGAAGGCTGGTTGGATCCTCAAAAAGCTCCGCCGTTAGGTTATGTGGGTAGATACCCACAAAAACGCAAGGCAGCGTTATATTGAGGCGTACTAGGCATGTAGAGGAGTGAGGTAGTTTGCCATTGCTTTCCTCACTGAGTCAGTACAGTAGTACTAACCCTATGAGTAGAACCTTGCACAGCATCCACAGGCCACTGTGCCCTGAATGCCATTACTAAGCACCACCCATACCTCACTAGCTTCCATATAATCACAGCCATGAGTAGGACTGAGACCAGGGACCCGGAACAGAACGTAACGCGGAACGGAACTCTTGTCTATGTGGAACGGAGAAATTCCGTTATCTCCAAGGTTATTTCCAAGTTGTAACGTTACCGCTGTCTGTTCCAAGCGTAACGTTACCGTCCTGGAACGGAACTGATTCTGAAACCGTACCCAGTATCTGGAACAGTGGAATGTTAGCCGAGCCTGTACCGGTACAGCGTATTGGAGACGGGTGGAACGTTACGTTGTCCCGTACCGAAATGAACAGAGGAATATCCGATACGTTACAGTTCGGAACATTCTACTTATAATAACGGAACAAACAGACGGAACGGAACGTTACAAATTTAACGGGATTGTATTGTTACAAGGCTGCATTATGACGTCTCAAGGTCAAGCAGAAGGCGTGCGATGTAGCTGTTATTTTTATTGGGACGACGTGCATGCATTTACTCACTCAATCCCATTTTCCCGCTCACCTCACAGCACGCCAGCCTTCTGTTTCAGCTAATGTAGAGATCCTGTACCCCAAAAGAAGCTGCGTGACTCCGTCCCCTCGTTGTGATCGGTTGATCAAAATTTCTTTGGGATACCGTACACGATTTGTGAGGTAGGGCAATGGGCAAAGCACAGTGCTATCAAGCGGTTCCGTGGCACATTTTCCGTATATAACTAAGTAGATCTAAGTTGCGGGAACACCGTAGTGTTTGTTTGTACTTCAACGTTGATTATCACCGAGACATGAGGTTTGAGACCACATATAAAATTTATACATTTCAAGCTACCTGGAGTCGGAGAGGGGAGTACAGACGATTCTCTAGTTTAATCAAATTTTGGTTGGCTTACATATCATTGACAATCATTTCATGTCTCTGCTTTCAGAATAAGGCTATATTATGACTACCCACATCGTCACTCCAAGAGGACAGCGAAATACTTATTATTAGACTATTGTTATTATTATTATTATTATCATCATTAGACAGTTATGTTATTATTA
The DNA here is from genome assembly GCA_946902985.2 of Meconema thalassinum. Classification (NCBI taxonomy): domain Eukaryota; kingdom Metazoa; phylum Arthropoda; class Insecta; order Orthoptera; family Tettigoniidae; genus Meconema; species Meconema thalassinum. The sequence goes on along the minus strand of OX336389.2, from coordinate 1,060,001,276 downwards.
TTTTCATAATTATTAGTCAATAATGATTATTATTAGTATACTATTATTATTATATTTTTCTTTATTCTAGACAATTGAGTTTGTACAAAAATTCGCTATCCAGCAACAGAGAAACTACCTTATACTATCGGGGCGCAGTTAGCCTATTATGAGGAACCGGATTCTTAGGTTCTTATCTATTTTTCCCATACTTCTAAATACTTTTACGAATCACACTGAAATTCCGTACTACCTAATAAACTAAATAATACGCGAGTACCTAAAAATAACTAATTGCAGTTTTGTACCATTTATTGTAGTATATTTCAAATTTTGTCCATAATCCTTGAAATTAAATGTGAAGATAGTGTTTATTCCTAGCTCCAGTTGATTGAAAGCAATCCTACCTACAGGAAAAATGAAATATTTTCAGCACTTTCCAGCTTATATATTATTGTTTGGTTATTTACCGAGAGGAAAGAGCGAATAAATCTCTTATTATTCCCAAGAATCCAATATTGTAAAGAATCAACATTATTTGAACGAGATAGAGTGTGGAAATCATCTCTGACATCCTTGGCTTTATTGCAATCCCTAAAAGTGTAAAGTTATCGGTGATAATTTGATTACGCATCATTATGTAAAATATTTACTCTCTCGTTGCAATCAGATTGTCTACTAACAATGAGGTATTAATTTTAAGCCTTATGTAGTGTATGTCAACTTTCGCTACCCTTTAAACATACGAACCTATTGTAAAAACCCATTCTACCTAATAAAAACCTAAAAAGAACAATTTTATGTTTTTGAAAACCTAAAATGACAATTTAAAAACCACCAAAATCCGGCCCCTATTTATTATATTCCGATGGTTGGGTGGTAGAGCAGCGGACTCTGTACTGGGATAAACGCCAGGAAAGAAGAAGATTGTTGGGTGGTTTCATACGTAAGACAAGAAGTTCCATGAAGAACTATACAGCCTACTTTTCATGCCAATGATTATTCTACAGTATATGAACCTATCTACAATAAAGACGAAATTAAGTTGGTAATATCGAAATATCTAATTAGTTCAAAACATACCTGGTGTAATGTAGCCTAATAACGCACTACAGTTGGCAGCCCTGGTGACTAAATATATTCTTATTTCCATCTCTTAAGGTACAGAATACAACATTTGGTTGAAGTCCAAAGGACGTTACATGCAGTTAGACACTGGATCTATCAGCACGCGTAAAAGCATGTTGCCAACAATACCATGCGTGTGCTGGTCAGAAATAATCTGAAATTTTATGATATCTTGTTGTGCCAATTTTGGATGAAATCCATTTGTTAGTATAGAAGTTATATGTATTTTAAAATTGGACCTATCATGTTGGCAGCACTGACTTATATTAATTACTCTAAATTAATCTAGAAAGTCAGGTGCTATACGTGTGCAAAGTATAGAGCTGTTGGCTTGCATACTTTCTGATATATTGATATTAGGGTAAAAAAAATATAGACAGCATTTATTAACAGTTGGCAGCCCTGATTGCTCTTAACAATACTTATAGTCATATCTGTTATGTTACACATAGCACATACGAAATTTGGTTGAAATCCAACTGATAGTATAGAAGTTACATGTATTTAAAAATTGGTACTATCAGCAGGCTTATAATCATGTTGGTAGAACTGATGTATATAAGTTACTCCAAATTAATCTAAAATGTCAGAATATACGTGTGCATAGTTGAAAGCTGTCGGCTTGCATACTTTCTGATACATTGGTATTTGGATTTTAAAAAAAGATAGAGCAATTATTAACAGTTGGCAGCCCTGGTGGCTCTTAAGAATACGCTCAGTCATATCTGTTTACGTACACATTTTACATACAAAATTTGGTTGAAATCCTATTGATAGTGTAGAAGTTATGTGCATTTAAACATTGGACCTATCAGAAGGCTTAAAATTATGTTGGCAACACTGTCATGTATGGCCTCCTGGAAATTAAACTGAAATAGTATTATCTACATGTGTGCCAATTTTGGAATAGCTCCCATGCATACCTTGCAAGATATCCAACATGGAGCTCAAATTTCTAGTGCGTTTTTCAGCAGTTGGTAGCACTGACATCATTTTCAAATATGGACGTGAGATATTCCGGTGCACATCTTTACTCATACTAAATTTGGTTTTGATTGCTGCAGCCGTTTAGGAGTTCATAGGGTGGACACACACACAGCCAGACAGACAGACAGACAGACACACATTTTCCCGGATCGATCTCATAAGTCTACTTTTTCCTCATTTTTGCAAAATGTGAAAAGTAGGCTAGGGCCCACAGCCACTTCTATTTCAGTACACGAGCTATCGAGTCTAATACCAACAGGCCGAGTGGTTCGAGGCTGGCTGGGTATCGGGCTGGTCCGGAAGGCACCAGTAGCCAGCCTAACGCCACTATGGTGGATACTGTCCAGCATTTTCAAGGTTGCCGGTCTTTCTGAACCGTAAGCCGCAGAACCATAGTCTAGCCGGGACACGACGAGGGCTTGGTAGAACCGTAGCAGCACCGCTCCGTCAGCCCCCCACGTAGTGCTACTAAGAAACTTGAGCATGTTCAGTTTCCTGAGACACGTCGTTCTTAGTTGCCGTATATGGGGCTGCCACGTTAATTTGTTGTCAAAATGGAGCCCCAGGAAGCGATAAGTGTCAACCAACGGCAACGCAGCATACCTGAGATGTAGTTCAGGGTGTAAGTGTAGCCTTCGGAGCCGACAAAAATGGACGACGGAGGATTTCGCTGATGAAAACCGGTCGTGAGCCCACCTGTCGACCCGGTTAATAGCTATCTGCAATTGCCGTTCCACGATTGACATACTTCCAGAGCTGTAAAGCAGAGCTAAATCGGCTACATACAGCGATGGAACTATCGTGGGCCCGTTGGCGGTAACAATGCCGTTTATGGCAACCTCTTTAACTTTTACACTCATCAGAGTATCGCAGATTCTTTCTTCTTTTATATTTAAGGAAAATATATCAATTCAAAACAACCATTTATTGACACTTCTGGATGCCATGACAGTTAATTTTACAACAGTGGAAAAAAGATAATAAAGAAAAAAAAATGACAATCTTATTGTAGCATCTTTGGCCAAAAGATATGACACACTCCCACCTTGAGTTGGTGGAAGAACAACTCAACCATACATAAATAACTATAATTACCTCAAAATACAGTAATCATAAATCTAATCTCTTTGGTGTATTTACAGCCCTACCACTTTTAGTGGTTACTCTTGACATCCCTTCTCATCCCTAAACACATTTAGGCTAATGAGACTTTTGTCATTTTTTGAAGAGAAAGGCTCTACCTGTACCAATCTTGCGACTATTTTTTCTGCTGACATTATCTCCTCACATGATAATTCTCCACGAGCTCTTGTAAGGTTTGCTCTTCGCGTATTTTGGATAAATCTCTTTATCCAAGCAACCAACCGAATTATTTCTCCATAGCTTGAAAAATATAAGTAATACCAATTAAAATCGTGGTACCGCACTGATCATTATTTACATGTTTTGGGGTGCTACATGAAGTATCTACAAAGTAACTCATTATTTGAGTTGATTTTCTCTTTTCTTGCAAAATCAGCTCTGCCTCTGCAGGTGGAAATTCACCAGGCCACTCTGGCCGGTCCTTTCGTAAAAACTCTGGCCCCTCCCACCATCGAAGTGCTAACAATTTTTCTGCCAGACAACTCTTGAAGGAAGATCTGCAGGATTCAAATGGCCAGGAACATATCTCCACATTTCTGGTAAAGTCAACCGATGGATTTCTTTAACACGGTTGTTGACAAACACAGTCCATGTTTCTTCCTATAGAATCCATGCTAAAACCGTTGTCGAATCAGTCTAGAAATTCAACTTGACATCTTGGTAGTTTAGTCCTTCTAGCACTGAATTACCTAATCTAGCTCACACTGTTGCAGCAATTAGTTTCAGTCGGGGAATGATGACTGTGTTTAATGGGGCTACTCTTGCTCTGGCTGCAAGAAGGTGTACCTTACTCTCACCGTCAATTTGTAGTCGTATGAAGACTACTGCAGCGTAGGCCTGTGCACTAGCATCACACAAAATATGTAGACTGACATCCCTGTGGTTCTTGGAATAATGAAACCAGCGTGGAATTCTCATCTCTTTCAGGAGAAAAAGGCTTAAATATCAAGTTACAAATTGGTCCTTAATATCAGTAGTAACCTCTTCATCTCAAGATATACCACTTAGCCATATCTTTTGTAATAACAATTTAGGAACTAGAAGTACTGGACTAACTATGCCAATCGGATGAAATATCTTTTGTGCAACTGACAGAATAGATCTTTTCGTGATCACTCCCAATTCATGGTTCTGTAACCATGCCAAGTTTAACAATAAATTGTCAGATTCCAAATCCCATCGTAAACCTAGCACCGCTGTCCGTCCTACAAGAATGAAAGCATCATTGTTGGCCTGCCAACCTCTGAGGTCGAACTTTCCTTCCTGCATTATATCACGTGCTTCATTAATGAATTCTTTCAGTTCTGATTCAGTATCAACACTGGTTACAACATTGTCCACATAAAGGCTCTGTTTAAGTCTTGATATCTGTCCTTTACTATATTGACAATCTTCCATTGCCTTGTCCAAATTGTAATCAAGAACTGCTCCTAAAAGGAAAGTGCTACATTTTAATCCAAATACCACCCTCCGATGCCGAAATATCTTTATATTCTTCCAGTCATTTGGATCACACCAGAAGAACCTAAGAAAATCTCTGTCTTCTTGACGAACACTTATTTGTAGGAAAGCCATTTCTACATCAGCTGTCACCCCAAATCTCCCTTCCCGAAATTTTAGTAACAGGGAAGGAATCAGTTCAATCAGATTGGGTCCACACTCTAAACAATGATTGAGAGAAGGAGCATTTCTACCTCTTGCTGACACGTCAAATACAGGACGAACTCTGGTGGTGCTATTCTCCTTAATAACAGTTCGATTTGGTAGGTAGTGTCCATAATTCCCTACTTCTTTGACTGGTACTTCTTCAATAATTCCCAGTTCTTCCCACTCAGCTAGAACTGCATCGTATGAAATGAGAAGATTTTGAGACTGAAGCTTTCTAGTGGTAGATTCTAACCTTTTGAGTGCTAGCTCCCTGTTACTAGGAAGAGCCAAGCTATCTTCTTTCCATAGCAATGAAACTTCGTAACGTCTCTCATCATTTACAGTAATACCTCTTAGAAAATCATCTCTAATTTGAAGCTGTCTTTCATTTTTGGACATTTTAACAGCTGAGTCTGAGATTCCAATGGTATCTAGGCTCCAGCGATCGTTGATCTCATTAACAAACAGAGCTGTAACTTCTTCTGCCAAGTTAACAGAAGATTGTTGTGGAACTTTCCCCATCAAAGTCCAGCCTAAATTTGTTTCCACAGCAACCAAACCAGAAGATAGAACTTAAATATTTCCTGTCAGAAGTTTGTCCGCTACATCCGCTCCAATCATCAAGTCCACAGGCCTAGACTCATCCCCAATATCTGTTAGGCTGATATTCCCTTCCTCATGTTCATTCAACCAAGGTCCTTTCTTGACCGAAGGGATGCCATTACATATTAAAACCTGATCCAATACTTCAAAATTACATTGATATTTTCCATCCAGGCTTTCAATTTCTACTTTGTAACATGAATGTTCATTAACACTCGTTTTCACTCCCCCAAAAAGGTCATGTTTAATTGTTTCAGTTCTGACTGGAGAGTAACCTAATCTTTTAACAATGTCTTTCTTAACATAGGATCTTTGGGATCCTGAGTCAATTAAGGCTCTAACAGAGAAGGAAGAGCCAATACCTTTCATCTTTATAACCAAAGTTTGCAAAATAACTTTAGGATATTTAGAAATATTACTCAGCGAATTTGTCTTTTGTTCATTCTTCCCCCCCGGATTGCCTGTGTTCGACATTATTATGGGATATATTTTGTTTATTCTGAGGTAAATCAGGGCACATCAGAACTTGGTGGCTCTTACTAAGAATAATGCACCGTACTACGGCTTTACATTTATTGACACAGTGTCCCTTCTTAAAGCACTTAAAACACCCACCCTTGTCCTTTAGGACCTTCTGTTTCTCAGATAGACCTAATTAGTGTGCTTTAAAACAATTAAGGGCATCATGTTGACCTCCACAAAAAATACAGTACCCTCTCCTCTCCTCAACTGGGTTAGTGTTTAACAAGTCAGCTGCAGTAGCAATGTGCTCTGACAATTTGGGTTGGTCTCTACTCCTGTTATTATCTTTGATTCCAAAACCGGAAATTGCTAAACTGATCCGTTCCTCGGCTTCCACTTCCCTTTTCATGAATAGCATGAGATTGTCTAACCTATCTTTTGAATCACGTGTGTGTGCAAAATTGGAACTTCTTTGCCAGGCCCTAAGAAACTCCTCAGGCAAACATGACTCTACTAAAGGATACATCATAGATGCACACTTATCTGTTGTAACACCTAAGGTTTCAAGTTACCGTATGTGCGATTCCAAGTTGTCATAAAGGCTACACATTGAATTGCCATCACCGGGAGTGGAAGATTTCTTAAGAACTAAAGATAACAACTCTCTTACGTAAACTTCAACCAACAGATCATCTCTACCGTACCTGCTCTTTAAACATTCTACTGCCTTCGTATAATTTTCCCCAATAGGTGGAAAACTTTCAGTAATTTCTCGAGCACGAGACCCTTTCACTGTAGCTTGCATTAAGTATTGAAACTTATCTTCCGGTGCAATATCCGGATCCTTGTCTATCTTTTCAAACTGGCCCCTGAACTGTATCCACTGTTTTACATCGCCATCAAATTTCCTTAGTTCTAATTTAGGTAGTTTGAATTTTCTCTTGCTCACAAGATCTACACTGCTACAATCACTGTTGTCTTGAGCGATGCCTGCTGAAGGTAGAATATATTCAACACTCACCTCTATATCAAGAAATTGACGTTGATAGTCATCGGCAAGTCTACATTCGTCGTCCAAGTCCTCTTGGCCGACGTCAAGTTTTAGACTTACGACCTTACCATCCAGCTGCAGGAGCTCATCATTTTTCTTCCAACGTAAAGAAAGGGAAACCTGAACTTTCCTTCGCTTTTCATGAGCTGTCATCTGGACGTCATCAATTTCACCTTTGAGGTTATTCAACTGCCTCGAAAACGCCGCCCGTGTTACCTTACGTAGTTTTATCGCTCGATCCAGTTCACGTTGGGTTGTCTCCATAATTAAAATATATTGATATATTTATCCTATCACTGGTCGCCACTTATTTTACTTTTACGCTCACCGGCGTATCGCAGATTCTTTCTTCTTTTATATTTAAGGAAAATATATCAATTCAAAACAACCATTTATTGACACTTCTGGATGCCATGACAGTTAATTTTACAACAGTGGAAAAAAGATAATAGAGAAAAAAATAACAATCTTAATGTAGCATCTTTGGCCAAAAGATATGACAACCTCGAACAGAACAGAACCCTGAGGAACTTCGTTTTCTTGGGTATAATATTGCGATATGTTCTACCGACCCTTACACGGAAGAGTCGGACTACATGAAATTCGTAATGAAAGTCGGTAGATTACCACGGAGTCCCCACTCATGAAGGGTGGAAAGGATCTCGTAGCGCCATATGGTGTCGTAGGTAATTCGGAGAAATGCCTCCTGTATGGCGCTCACAAGTCGCACCAGATGGACGGTGGTGGTCATATGGGAGCGAAATCTAGACTAGTACCCTGACAGTAAGCCTCTCTCTTCCAGGAACCACACCAGTCGATGGTTCACCATCTTCTCTCGCAGCTTACATAGGGCATTTGAGAGGCCTGTAGCTGCTGACAAGTTTGGGATCCTTTCCAGCCTTGGGAACCGGTATCATGATCCACTCTCGCCATTGAGATGGAAACTGCCCATCAATCCATATACGATTGAAGAGGACCAGCAATTGCTTTATACTGGATTCGCACAGATGTTTTAACATTTGATTCTGTATGTTATCCGGTCCGGGAGACGTATCCCTACACAGTGAAAGCGCACTGCGCAGTTCCCTTTCAGAGAATGGTACATTGTAGGACTCCAAAGCAGCAGTGGCAAAGGACAAGGGGTGAGCCTCCGCCTCCCGCTTCAGAGTCAGAAACGTAGGATCGTAACTCCCAGAACAGGAGTCATCATTGAAGTGCGATCCAATACGGTTGGCAATGGCGAGTTGGTCCGTGATGATGTCTCCGATGATGGAGACTCCGTGTGCCATCAATGATATCGGGAGTCCGGAGATCCGACGAAGCTTAGTCCACACTTGAGATGAAGGAGTATGTGTCGTCATAAACAACACATACTTTTCCCACGACGTTTTATTACTCTCCCGAATCAGATATCGGGCTCTAGCACGCATCCTTTTGAAGGTGATAAGGTTGGCCATAGTATTTTGCCTCCGATAGCATTTGAAAGCACGTCGACGATCTTTAAAGGCTGCTGCAATCTCGGCTGTCCACCAAGGGACAAGTTTCCGGTGGGAGTTGCCGGATGAGGAAGGTGTTGTTTCCTCAGCAGCAGCCGAAATACCATGCGTTATGTGAATGGTATGATCATAGACACTCTCAAAGGTATCTTCGGCAAAATCAGCACGTGCTGTGAAAGTTGTCCAATCAGCCCGACGGAGAAGCCATCGACTTGGTAATTCGATGGCTCTCTGGTTCGGAAGAGTAACGATAATCGGGAAATGGTCACTAATACAAAGGTCGTCGTGTACACCCCACTGTAGCAGGGGAACCAGCGCACGACAGCACAAGGTGATATCGACATTTGAATAAGTGCCGTGTGCAATAGAGAAGTGCGTAGGTTCCCCTGTGTTTAACAAATACAGCTCCAGCGCCTGATCAGTCTCTCAAAATCACTCCCTCCATCACTAGTGGTAGCGGAGCCCTAGATGGTGTTGTGGGCATTAACATATCCCAGAAGGAGAAAAGGAGGGGGGGGGGAGCTGAGAGACTAGATCCACCAGCTGGTTTCAATCCAGTTGAGAATCAGGTGGAATGTACACGTTACATACTGTTGCCATTACTGGCGACGAAGTACGAACTGCAACTGCCTCTAGCTGAGTACGCAACGGCACCTCTTCACTAAAGAGGCTAGAGTGGACGAGAATGCAGACGCCACCGACGGCCACAGCTCCATCCACCGGGTCTTCAGAGAAGAGGTTGAAGTAACGCATTATTGTCTCACGTCCAGGACGAAACCTGGATTCCTGAAGACAGACAATGGTTGCCGAAAACGAAGATATTAATTGACGTAACTCATTGAGATGACCAGAATAGCTATTACAGTTCCCTTGTAAGTAGAAGTGGGTCTTCTACTTACGCTTGACCGTTTGCCACCATTCCCCATCTCTAGTTGGATATGATGGGGCAGGAGAGCGCACCTCAATCTCCACATCTCGGTCCGAAGACGAAGAAAATGGAGCGGGCAGTCCGCTGGATGGCGCGCGTCCTCATCGGACTTCACGAGTCTCGCTCTTGGGGAAGAGCGAGAGCGGTGTCGAGGGACTTTCTCCCGGTCCGAAGACTGGGTGTCTGTCCCCGACATGTCCCGAAGAGATTTCTTTCTTGATCGGCGCTGACGTCTATTTGGGGAAGTAGATGGTCGCTTCCCCACAGACGCCAGTTCCTTACAAAACATGGCCGCTCCTGCTGACACCGCTCCACTGGTGGTGGTGGGAGTGGAATGGCCAGCAGATACCTGAGCAGCCCTGTCTCTAGGAGAGGAAGAGAAACGGCGCTGAACCGTTCCTCTCTCCTCCGCTGATGTATTTTCCTATTTGTAGGGGAGTTCCTCCATAAGGACGTGTTTGGCTTCAGCCGGCTTCGCTCCCTTGATGGCCGTGGGAGCGGGAAGGCCAGCAGAGTCAGTAGCCACTCCGTCAGGAGGAGGGCGAGAGAGATGGCGACGAACCTTCTCTCTCATCTCCACTACTACTTTTGTCATATCGGGTGGACTGGAAGAAGGACCAGCCCTGGTCGGCAAACTCTTCTTTCCCCTGTTAACTGAGGAAGACATGTTAGCCGACCGGTTCGAAGAAGAAGAGGACTTCTCCGAGTTCGCCGGTTTAGATGATATAACTGTCGCCTTCTTTTCCTTGCCCGAAGAAGGTTGTGGGACCTCCTTCGGGCAGACAATTTTCGCTGGTACAGCGAGGGGTGATTTCAAATCTGCTGAATTACCGGACGTCTAGGGTACTATACTGGAAACTGTGACAGCAGGGGTGAATGAGGGCGTCGCTGCGGCCACAAACGTCACCCGAAATTCGGGGGCATTAATATCACGGTACCTCTTGCGAGCATCGTGATATGAAAGCCGATGCAATGTTCTGATTTCTTGGATTGTGGCTTCTTTACAGAACTCAGGGCACTGCTTCGATCGTGGAGAGTGGCTTCCTTGGCAGTTAGGACAAATCGGGGGAGGCGTACACCTCTCACCCTCATGTGTCCCCTTGTCACACTCTCTACACACGGCCTTGGCAGTGCACCTGGCAGAAACATGCCCGAATTTCTGGCATTGATAACATCACATAGGTGGAGGGATGTACGGTCGAACATCGCAGTGGTTCGATGTGACCTACATCTGCTTAGGTAAAACATCACCCTCGAAATGGAGAATAAAAGCGCCGGTATCGACGCTGTTCTCTCCAATCTTTCGGGTGATGCGCCCAATCTTGGTGACGCCTATTTTCCCCAGATTCCGCAACAATTCCGCATCGCTATTCAAAATGAATTTACGATGGAAAATACTCCACGGACCTCATTTAGCATTTCGTGTTTTGAGACCTTAACGGGAATTTCGCTGAAATGCGTGCATTCCAGCAACGTTTCGGTTTGCTGTCGGCTAATTGTATGCAGTAGGAGCTGTCCGTTCCGGAGCTTGGAAATCCCGTTTAGATCTCCAAATTTCCCCTCGAATTCTTCGGAAAAGATCATTGATTTCACCACTTTGAAATAATCCCCGTCTGTCCTGCATTTTACTTGGTGTGTAGGATTTATGAGACAGGTGAGGTACCCCCTGATTTCAAGAAGAATGTAATCATCCCTATACCAAAGAAAGTGGGAGCTGACAGATGTGAAGATTACCGTACAATCAGCTTGATTACTCATGCTTCAAAGATCCTGTCTAGAATAATTTACAAGAGGATTGAAAGCCAGATAGAAACGGAGTTGGGTGAAGACCAGTTTGGTTTCAGGAGAAATGTAGGAACAAGGGAAGCTGTACTAAGTCTTAGGCTGATTTTAGAAGGTAGAATAAGGAAAGATAAGAGAACGTTCATGGCTTTTGTAGACTTAGAAAAGGCTTTTGATAACGTTGATTGGACTAAATTGTTTGACATTTTGAAATCAATTGGAATAAAGTACAGGGATAGGAGGGTGATATACAATCTGTACAGAAACCAGACAGCAGTCATTCGAGTTGAAGGACATGAGAGAGAAGCTGGTATTCAGAAAGGTGTAAGGCAAGGCTGCAACTTATCACCCATACTTTTCAATCTTTACATTGAACAAGCAATGAAGGAAATTAGAGAAAAATTTAAAGTGGGAGTGAAGATTCAAGGAGAAATAATTTCAACTCTGAGATTTGCTGATGACATCGTCATCATGGCCGACAAGCCTGAGGATTTGAATGAGTTTTTGAATGGTATGGACTCCGTCTTACGGAAAGAATTCATGATGAAAATAAATAAATGTAAAACAAAAATACTGGAATGCAGCCGAAATATATCAGAAACCTCTATGGAGATCAAATTGGCAGGTGAAAAGCTGAAGGAAGTAGGAGACTTCTGTTACTTAGGAAGCAGAATAACCAGTGATGGACGAAGCAAAGTGGATATTAAAAGTAGGTTGGCTCAGGCAAAGAAAGCATTTCTACAAAAAAGGAATCTGCTGACATCGAATATAGATTTAGGTATTAGGAAGTCATTTTTGAAAGCCTTTGTCTGGAGCGTGGCGCTCTATGGAAGTGAAACTTGGACTATTGGTGCAGCAGAAAAGAGGAGAATTGAAGCATTTGAAATGTGGTGTTACAGGAGAATGATGAAGATCAGATGGGTAGATAGGGTTACAAACAAAGAGGTATTAAGACGAGTGGGAGAGGAGAGATGTTTCTGGCGACTGCTAATGAAGAGAAGAGATAGGTTGGTAGGACACATACTAAGACACCCAGGAATAGCAAGCTTAGTTATGGAAGGAAGGGTCGAGGACAAAAACTGTAGGGGTAGACCAAGGTTAGAATATGTTAAACAGATTGCCTCCGATGTAGGGTGTCGGAGCTATGTAGAGATGAAACGATTAGCTCAGGACAGGGAGGCATGGAGAGCTGCATCAAACCAGTCAAAAGACTGAAGACTCAAACAACAACAACCTGATAGCTACCAGGTAGCGATGTGACTTGTCAACAGGGAAACGTGCATTGAAAGTTTTATCCCTGATCCGACACTCAAGAGACGGCTATTTAAGGGGGACACCCTCTGATGATTTATTGGGCCGCTTTCGTGTCATCCCGAAATCACCCTCCCCGAATACAACCTACTCCGAACGAGGGTCATCACTGTGGGCGCCACCCAGCCAAGGCAATACCTACCTGGCATAGCAGGTATTGCCCGGGGTCCCAGTGCCTTGAATAGGCACTTCCCCCTCGGCATGCACAGTGATATGTTTGGCGAAATTATTCGGCCGTGCAGGGACCTCCGTTGTGAGGCGGATACCACTGCAAGGGTACATGGCGCACCCACCTGACGGGATGGGGAATACCGTCCAGGCTTTCTGGCCAGATGGCCAAATTGGTGGCCCTTCCCCAGGCAGCATGACGTTTATTTCTAAGGGTCAAACCAAAAATGGGACCGGAAGTCGGAAAAGACCTTTTACGACAGGCAGGGGATACCGTCGATGAATTTTCTCTTCCCATCAACAGGGGGTCTTCAAAATCAAAGTCAGTCATGTCAGTCTGTCTTGTCGGCCCTATTAGTGTCCTCCTACGACAAGCAGAGCATACCGTGTGTGTATTCTAACCCGCAACCCACACGGGGGTGTACCTAAAAGGATGTCTGTCGCACCCAATGGGGATTATCCACACTCCAGTAATGCATATTATGACGATAAACGGTTCCATTGTTGTGGAATCGTGCTTCGTCCGTAAATAAGATGGTCGCTAGAAAAGCCGGATCAGTTTCCACAGAACGCCACCCGTGCTTCGAAATCATGACCATGTATCTCCAGGTGTAAGTGCAGATGGTACGGGTGAGACCAGTGGGTGTGCATTATCCGCATAACAGACGCTCGGCTGATGTTCGTCTCCAGTGCAATGGCCCGTGTGGTAGTATGAGGGTGACGCCGGATAGCGTCAAACACAACCTCTTCATTGTGAGCAGACGTCACGCGATGATCTCAAACAGGCCGTGTTTTTTCCCAGGGATCCAGTATCTCCCAGGCGTCTTTCCACACTCCGAAATACCATGCCTGTCGGTCGTTGTCTATCCGGATAGAGTTCTTGGTACAGGCGATGCGCCTGGTATGCATTCTGTCGAGCTCCTCCATTAATATAACATATTCAGGCGCGGATTCAAGGGAGAACAAATTTTTTACAAACTCAAAAAACCAAAACACAATAACCAGACAAATGAAACTTAACGAATTTCAACTGAAAAGCAGTTTTTTTTTTCATTTTATTCAATACTGAAAATTTCTTTATTGCAATTATTATGTTCTGTTACAACTGTACTTATTTACTACTTCATACCTGTTATATAAAAACGAGTATTTATATAACAAAATCAGCTCGTCTATTTTGTTTAGCAAACCTTGTGATTACTGAATCGATGTTTATAGTGATGTCACGATGAATGTGCAGCAATGCACGAATAGGGATTTGGGGCTTTTTTCGCACCAAAAAATTTTTCCGACGTCCAAACTGCAAGCTTGGTTGGCAATTTAAGCTGTGACTTTCTCCCTTTGTCGGTACCAACCCGACTTGCCGAAACTGCAACGTACTTTGGTATTTTTCTCGAAGCTCGATGTAAAAGTCGCAAAACACGCCGTTGCAATTTGTACGAATATTTTAGGTGCGCTAAACGCATCAAATTTCTATCCATGTAGCTTGCAAAAAAATGGTCTGATTTTGTACGTTTGGTTATTTTGTGTTTGCGTTTTTAGTGATACCATTTTGCTTAACTATTTCGATTCTCTGACCCCCCCCCCCCCCCCAAATCCAAACTCTAGATCCGCGCCTGAACATATTCATATGCTCTTCGCTGGAATACATCTCGAGGCAGTGAATACGCTTCGTGTTGTGAATTACGTCGAAGGAGCGAGTTCGCGCAGCTACATACTGACTTGCCATCGCATGTTGTTTTCGTTCCAATGGGGCACACTTTGCCCTAACTGTGGTCTACGAAGCTTGGAACATGTACGACGTTGCTAACTGGTTGCCTGTGCCCTAGCCAGAGACAATCACCTCCTCATCCTTGTCCAATCCAGCACCTTAGCTTATGCAACGATACACACGGTCTTCTTTTCTTTTTCTTTTTATTTGATCGCTTACCCTCCAAGCTCGGCTTTACCCTCGGACTTTGCGAGGGATCAGTCCTCTACCGTCGAATTCCATGACAGTGCCTCGGAGCTGAACACACCTTGACAGCAGATACAACTGGGGATGGTGACAAGCCAATCGCCTAAGTGACCACGAACTTGGGTCTAATGAAGGAAAGGGCAGCGAAGGGAGTGGGAAGAAAGATGCCGTGGTCCGGTCGAAAGGAACCATCCCAGCAATCGCCTGGAGGAGACGTGGGAAACCACGGAAAACCACTTCTAGGATGGCTGAGGCAGGAAGCGAACCTGCCTCTACTAAGTCTGTGTGCCTCACGAGGTTGGGTGAACCCCGTTCCAGGCCTCAGACCAGGAACAAAATTTCGTGGCAGAGCCGAGATTTGAACCCGGGCCTCCGCAGTGACATGGTCTTTTACAGAACCAAATAAACAAATCGTGTCGCCTCCGTGGTGTAGTGGTAAGCGTGCATAAATGCCACCCCGGAGGTCTGAGGTTCGATACCCGGCTCTAACAAGAAATTTGGCAAGTGGTATGAGGGCTCGGGGAGAAGAGTAAAGTGGGTTCGATTCCCACCTCAGCCATCTACGAGTGGTTTTCCGTGGTTTCCCACTTCGTCTTCGGGCAAATGCTGGAAAGGTACAGTACCTAACCAAAGGCCACGACCGCCTCCTTCCCTCTTCCTTGCCTATCCCTCTCACTCTTCCCATCCCCTCATCAGGCCCTTGTTCACTTCGCAGGTGAGGCCGCCTGGGCGAATTGCTAGTCACACTCCCCAGTTGTATCCCCTGATTCAGAGCCTCAAGCTGCAGGACACTGTCCTTCGCTTAGTCCGCGGGAAAAGCCAACCCAGGAGGGTAAAACGATAACGAAAAAAAAACCTAATCAGTCTGTGAAAACGATTAAGTATATAACCTTGCCACTTGCCAGGCAACTCCAATCGCGCGCTTGCCATGTGAGCTACTGCGACATTTGACCTGCAGCGCGCACCTCCCGGTCTATACAATTCCTGCTCTCGGTGTGTGCGTGCACCTCTTGTTTTCAAGTGTGTGTTCTGCGTATCTCAGCTCGTTTAACGGGCTCATTCGAGGTACCCATACTGAATTAATAGTGGCGCTCACGATTCCTGCTGTCTTCTAGCCCGTAAACACACATCTCGTTATATTACCCCGGTTTAGGGAGAGGGACCTATGTCTTTCAGAATTGTAGTACATGTGACAGAATGCATAAAACTGGATCGCAAGGGGCCAGTGGACCGTTCGGTATGTAGGCCATAGAGTTTTGTAGACTACTATTGCCTGAAGATACCGGTTGAGTTAGCCGTGCTCGTTACGGCGTAACTGCAGGCAGTCGCTCACATCCGGTAGGCAAGGAGGCTCGAAACCCTCCACCGGCAACCTTGAAGATGGTTTTCTGTAGTTTCCTATCTTCCTTCCAGGCAAATGCCGGGGTTAGTCCCCAACTATAGGCCACAGCCTCTACCTTCCAATTCCTCATCCTTACATTCATACTTTCCTCGCCAGACAACCACCACATGGGACGGTACTTGTAGCTCACCCCATGGGTGTCCGCATAGAAGTAGCTGCAAACTTGAGCGAGCCGAACATGTACTCGGACACTCCCGGCACTAAAAGCCATACGCTTAAAAATATAATATAAGAACATGAAGATTATTGCGTAAATGTATTATTCAAACTTCAATCGCATAATCAGGACACAAGAAATAACAAGTATTTCCATGAAGAAATGTGTAGCCCAGTTTCATTTATCCTGCTTATGTTAATTGCCTCTATCAACATACAAAATTCAGTTTGATTGCTGTAATAGATTCGTAGATATTGAGAACCGTCTAAATATATCGGATAGTCGACATGTTGGATTGTTATTTAAGTAGGCCTTAGAGTTATGTACTATTACATGAAGATTATTGTGTAAGAGTATTATTCAAACTTCAATTGCATGATTAGGACACAATAAATGGTAAAAACGAGATTTTAAAATTTTGCACAGCCGCCATCTTCTGGTTCTGAAAAAAAAATTGAAATAAATTAGATGCCAGTGGATTAAAATTTGTATAAGCATATACCATACCAAGTTTCACTGTGCTCATCCTTTTCAATATTCGCATTTCGCGTCGCCGGCAGGTTGGATTTGTGATCACCAGGTTATGAAAGTTCCATAGGTGAACTTATGTTTATAGCCTCTGTCAACACACAAAATGTCAGTTTGACTGCTGTCAGAATATCAGATTTTGTGATTCGTCTAAATATTTTGGATGCTCGCCATGTTGGATTGTAACATATGTAGGCCATAGACTTATGTACTATTAGATGACTATTATTGCGTAGGTTCATTATTCATCGCATGATTGCGACACAAAAAATTAAAACTTAATTTTAAAAATTTGCACAGCTGCCATCTTGAGGTTATGTAAACAATTTGACAAAAATATATGTCAGTGCATTGCAAAGTGTGTAAAGAATTGCTGTACCAAGTTTCACTGCGTTCGGATTTATAACCCGCCAGAAAAGTCTATTTAAATGTTTCAAATTCGCATGGTCGCCATGTTCGTTTTGTAGTTAACAGGTTTCTGAAAGTCCCTTGAACGATTTTGTAGTAGTGCCTTTAACCACCGTACAAAATTTCAGGTTGATATGAGTAATAGATTCGGAGATATAGAATGACAGTGAAATATTTCGTACAGCCGCCACGTTGGATTGTTGAAACGTAATAAAATTTGTAGGGCACGGTCGGGGTCGACCAGAATAGTACTATGACCTTACCGAATTTAATTGAAATCTATCCAGCCACTTAGATTTTATTAGTGGGGCGTGGGGGCTCACACACGGACGCACACACACGGACAAAAGGTGAATCATAAGCCTATTTTTTCATAAATAGAAATAGGCTAAAAGCGAGATTTTAAAATTTGACACTGGCGCCATCTCGTGGTTAAAAAACAATTAAGTTTGATTGCTGTCACAGATTAGTTGACATTGAGAATCGTCTAAATATTTCGGATGGTCACCATATTGGATTTTTATATACTTTGTAGGCCATAGAGCTATGTACTATTAGATGATGATAATTGCGTAGGCTCATTGTTCAAACGTTGGTTTCGATCGCATGATTAGGACACAAGAAATTAAACCTTAATTTTAAAATTTCGCACAGCCGCCATCTTGAAGTTATGTAAGCAATTGAGCTGAATAGGATGTCAGTGCATTACAAGGTGCATACCATTTGATGTACCATGTGTGACGGCACTCGGATGGTTTAAATTCGAGAAAAGTCTATTTAAATACAACAACTTCGCTTGACCGCCATGTTCGTTTTGTAAAGAGGTTTTTGAGAGTCCCATCGTTACACTTCTATTAGTGCTTTTTCCACCATACAAAACGTCAGGGTGATATCTGTAATAGTTTCGGAGATAAGGAATGCCGGTGAAATATTTTGCACAGTTGCCATGTTGGATTGGTGCGATATAATAAAATTTGAAGAGCACAGTCGGGGTCGGACAATATAGTACCATGACCTTAACGAGTTTCGTTGAAATCGCTCCAGCAGTTTATATTTTATTAGGGAGAGGAGCGAGGCGACGGTCACATGCAAACACACACATACGTACACACACACGGACTATATGTGATGTCATAGGCCTATCTTTCATAAATGTAAATAATAAAGGAAGCTTTTCAGTCGGTCAACACGACTGAATAGCTTTCATTATTAGAATTAAGCATCACTGAAAAATGGCTTCTATCACTACTAAATGACAATAGGCCAACAAGTAAACGAAAGGCAGGAACGGGAGGTTTAATTTAGAAAAGAAATACTATTATTGGTCACAAAGGAGCTAAAGTTCCGCTTACACGTACCTTGATGCTCGGTACACTTGGGAGTCGAGTTCCGACTGTAACGTTCCAGGGCTGTAACGTTCCACACGCTCGTTCTCGTTCCAAGTTACAGTTCCGGAACGATACCGCAAGCCAGCTCGGGGCCGCGGTATGGCGTACGTTGCGTAACGTGGAACACAAGCGGTACGTAACGCATTTCAGTTCTGTTCGGTGTCCCTGATTGATTAGTTTAGTCGTTTATTAATATTAAGTTTTGACCAATTGAGTAGCTACAATTGAGATTTGGTAAAGATGGCGGCAAAATAAACATGACACTGAGGTGCCCTTTTCTAGTGCTACTTCTGAACAAAATGTCGTGTTTCAATTGATAGGGGGGAGCCGACATATACACACACAGACACACAATGTTTCTTGAAAAAAAAAACCTTAATACTAGCCACGTTCTTCTACTGGCAGTGATCTGTAAGAAAATCAGGCATTTTTAGTCTACTTTTGACATTTTGCAAAAATGAGGAAAACGTACACTTATGAGATCGATCCGGGAAAATGTGTTTCTCTCTGTCTATATGTCTGTCTGTCTGGCTGGGCTCTGTGTGTGTCTCCCCCCCTATCAACTCATAAACGGCTTCAGCAATCGAAACCATTTTTTAGTATGAGTAAAGATGTATACCGGAATATCTCAAGCCCATATTTGAAAATGATGTCAGTGCTACCAACTGCTGAAAAAACGCACTAGAAATTTGAGCTCCATGTTGGATATCTTGCAAGGTATGCATGGGAGCTATTCCAAAATTGGCACACAAGTAGATAATGCTATTTCTGTTTAATTTCCAGGAGGCCATGCGTGACAATGTTGCCAAAATAATTTTAAGCCTTCTGATAGGTCAAGTTTTTAAATGCATACAACTTCTGCACTATCAATTGGATTTCAACCAAATTTTGTATGTAAAATGTGTACGTAAACAGATATGACTGAGCGTATTCGTAAGAACCACCAAGGCTGCCAACTGTTAATAATTGCTCTCTCAATTTTTTATCCAAATACCAAAATATCAGAAAGTATGCAAGCCGACAGCTTTAAACTATGCACACGTTTAGTACCTCAAATTTTAGATTAATTTGGAGTAAATTATATAGTCAGTTCTACCAACATGATTCTAAGCCTGCTGATAGCACCAAATTTTAAATACATGTAACTCCTATACTATCAGTTGGATTTCAACCAAATTTCGCATGTGCTATGTGTACCATAACAGATATGACTATGCTTATTCTTAAGAGGAATCAGGGCTGCCAACTGTTAATAAATGCTGTCTATATATTTTTTCCCTGATATCAATAAATCAGAAAATATGCAAGCCAACAGCTCCATAATTTGCACACGTGTAGCACCTGGCATTCTAGATAAATTTGGAGTAATCAATATAAGACAGTGCTACCAACATGATTCTATGTCTGCAGATAAGTTCAATTTTAAAAAACATGTAACTTGTATACTAAAACTGGATTTCATCCATAATTGGCACAACAAGATATCATAATATTTCAGATCATTTCTGACCAGCACACGCATGACATTGTTGCCAAACATGCTTTTACGGGTGCTGATAAATCCAGAGTCTAACTGCATGTAAAGTTCATTGGAATTCAACCAAATTGTGTATTCTGTACCTTAAGAGATGGAACGAAGATGTATATATTAAGTCGCCAGGGCTGCCAACAGTACTGCTCTATTAGGCTACATTATACCAGGTATATTTCGAACTAATTAGACATTTCGATATTAACAACTTAATTTCGTCATTATTCTAGATAGGTCCATATACACTAGTTTAATCATTGGTATGAAACTTAATTTTAGGAAAAGTAGGCTCTTTAGTTCGTCACGGAACTTCTTGTTAGGGTTTTAATATGTGGTTGAAATTTGTTGCAGATGATTATTTTGTCATATTTTCATACATCATGTTGCGGTATGTTGATTTAGGCGTTCAATTTTCAATCCTTCTTTATGATGCACCATATAAGGTTTAATACCAAGCGACTTTTTAGTGTTACGCTACCGGTATACATTTATCTTGTGTCTTTGATATTTATCAATTCATTCATATCGGCTGATGTTGTTGTTTGAGTCTTCAGTCTTTTGACTGGTTTTATCCCGCTCTCCATGCCTCCCTGTCCTGAGCTAAGCGTTTCATCTCTACACAGCTACCTCACCCCACATTCGAGGCAAACTGTTTAACATATTCTAATCTCGGTCTACCCCTACAGTTCTTGTCCTCGACCTTTCCTTCCATAACTAAGTTTGCTATTCCTGGGTGTCTTAGTATGTGTCCTACCAACCTATCTCTTCTCTTCATTAGCAGTCGCCAGAAACATCTCTCCTCTCCCACTCGCCTTAATAGCTCTTCGTTTGTAACCCTCTCTTCCCATCTGATCTTCATCATTCTCCTGTAACACCACATTTCAAACGCTTCAAATCTCCTCTTTTCTGCAGCACCAATAGTCCAATTTTCACTTCCATAGAGTGCCACGCTCGATGTCAACAGATTCCTTTTCTGTAGAAATGCCTTCCTTGCCTGAGCCAACCTACTTCTTATATCCTCTTTCCTCCAACCATCACTGGTTATTTTGCTTCCTAAGTAACAGAAGTCTTCTGAGATTCGGAGATATAGAATGCCAGTGAAATATATCGCACAGCCGCCATGTTGGATTATTGAAATGTAATAAAATTTGTTGGGCACGGTCGGGGTCGACCTGAATAGTACTACAGTATGACCTTACAGACTTTAATAGAAATCTATCCAGCCACTTAGATTTTATTAGTGGGGGGTGGGGGCACACACACGGACACACACGGACAAAAGGTGATCTCATAAGCCTATTTTTTCATAGATAGAAATAGACAAAAACGAGATTTTAAAATCTGACACTAGCGCCATCTCGTGGTTAAAAAAACAATTAAGTTTGATTGCTGTCAGAGATTAGTTGACATTGAGCATCGTCTAAATATATCGGTTGGTCACCATATTGGATTTATATATACATTTTAGGCCATAGAGCTATGTACTATTAGATGATGATTATTGCCTAGGTGCATTGTTCAAACGTTGGTTTCGATCGCATGATTAGGACACAAGAAATTAAACCTTAATTTTAAAATTTCGCACAGCCGCCATCTTGATGTTATGTAAACAATTGAGCTGAATAGGATGTCAGTGCATTACAAGGTGTAGGCCTATACCATTTGCTGTACCATGTGTGACGGTGCTCGGATGGTTTAAATGCGAGAGAAGTTTATT
The DNA here is from genome assembly GCA_946902985.2 of Meconema thalassinum. Classification (NCBI taxonomy): domain Eukaryota; kingdom Metazoa; phylum Arthropoda; class Insecta; order Orthoptera; family Tettigoniidae; genus Meconema; species Meconema thalassinum. Next base: position 1,059,979,503 of record OX336389.2, on the reverse strand, counting down.
TAAATACAACAACTTCGCTTGGCCGCCATGTTCGTTTTGTAAAGAGATTTTTGAGAGTCCCATCGTTACACTTCTATTAGTGCTTTTTTTCACCATACAAAACGTCTGTAATAGTTTCGGAGATATGGATTGCCGGTGAAATATTTCGCACAGTTGCCATGTTAGTTTGGTGTGATGTAATAAAATTTGAAGAGCACAGTCGGGTCGGACAAATTAGTACTATGACCTTACCGAGTTCCGTTGAAATCGCTCCAGCAGTTTAGATTTTATTAGGGAGGGGAGCGAGGCGACGGACACATGCAAACACACACATACGTACACACACATGGACTATATGTGATGTCATAGGCCTATCTTTCATAAATGTACATAGTAAAGGAAGCTTTTCAGTCGGTCAACACGACTGAATAGCTTTCATTATTAGAATAAAGCATCACTGAAAAATGGCTTCTATCACTACTAAATGAAAATAGACCAACAAGTAAACGAAAAGCAAGAACGGGGGGGGGGGGGGTAATTTAGAAAAGAAATACTATTATTGGTCACAAAGGAGCTAAAGTTCCGCTAACACGTACCTTGATGCTCGGTACAGTTGGGAGTCGAGTTCCGACTGTAACGTTCCAGGGCTGTAACGTTCCACACGCTCGTACCGAGTTCCAAGTTTCAGTTACGGAACTATACCACAAGCCAGCTCGGGGCCGCGGTATGGCATACGTTACGTAACGTGGAACACAGCGGTACGTAACGCATTTCAGTTCTGTTCCGTGTCCCTGATGATTAGTTTAGTCGTTTATTAATGTTACGTTTTGACCAATTGAGTAGCCACAATTGAGATTTGGTAAAGATGGCGGCAAAATAAACCTGACACTGAGGTGCCCGTTTCTATTCCTGCTCTGTACAAAATTTTGTGTTTCAATTGAAAGGGGGGAGCAGACATATACACACACAGACACATAATGTTTCTTGAAAAAAGTCCCTTAATATTAGCCACGTTCTTCTACTGGCAGTGATCTGTAAGAAAATCAGGCATTTTTAGAGTTTTAATAAGTGTTTGAAATTTGTTGCAAATTATTATTTTATCATATTTTCATACATCATGTTACGGTATGTTGATTTAGGCGTTCAATTTTCCATCCTTCTTTATGGTGCACCATATAAGGTTTAATACCAAGGGACTTTTCAGTGTTACGCTATACATTTATCTTGTGTCTTTGATATTTATCAATTCATTCATATCGGCTGATGTTGTTGTTGGAGTCTTCAGTGTTTTGACTGGTTTTATCCCGCTCTCCATGCCTCCCTGTCCTGAGCTAAGCGTTTCATCTCTACATAGCTACCACACCATACATTCGAGGCAAACTGTTTAACATATTCTAATCTTGGTCTACCCCTACAGTTCCTGTCCTCGACCCTTCCTTCCATAACTAAGTTTGCTATTCCTGGGTGTCTTAGTATGTGTCCTACCAACCTATCTCTTCTCTTCATTAGCAGTCGCCAGAAACATCTCTCCTCTCCCACTCGTCTTAATACTTCTTCGTTTGTAACCCTCTCTTCCCATCTCATCTTCATCATTCTCCTGTAACACCACATTTCAAACGCTTCAAATCTCCTCTTTTCTGCTGCATCAATAGTCCAATGTTCACTTCCATAGAGTGCCACGCTCCATGTCAACAGATTCCTTTTCTGTAGAAATGCCTTCCTTGCCTGAGCCAACCTACTTCTTATATCCTCTTTAATCCATCCATCACTGGTTATTTTGCTTCCTAAGTAACATAAGTCTTCTGAGATTCGGAGATATAGAATGCCAGTGAAATATATCGCACAGCCGCCATGTTGGATTATTAGAACGTAATAACATTTGTAGGGCACGGTCGGGGTCGGCCTGAATAGTACTATGACCTTACCGAATTTAATTGAAATCCATCCATCCACTTAGATTTTATTAGTGGGGCGTGCGGGCACACACACGGACACACACGGACAAAAGGTGATCTCGTAAGCCTATCTTTTCATAAATAGAAATAGGAAAAAAACGAGATTTTAAAATCTGTCACAGGCTCCATCTCGTGGTTAAGAAAACAATTAAGTTTGATTGCTGTCACAGATTAGTTGACATTGAGAATTGTCTAAATATTTCGGATGGTCACCATATTGTACTTTTATATACATAGTAGGCCATAGAGCTATGCACTATTAGATGATGATAATTGCGTAGGTTCATTGTTCAAACGTTGGTTCCGATCGCATGATTAGGACACAAGAAATTAAACCTTAATTTTAAAATTTCGCACAGCCGCCATCTTGATGTTATGTAAACAATTGAGCTGAATAGGATGTCAGTGCATTACAAGGTGTATACCATTTGCTGTACCATGTGTGACGGCATTCGTTTGGTTTAAATGCGAGAAAAGGCTATTTAAATACAACAACTTCGCTTGGCCACCATGTTCGTTTTGTAAAGAGGTTTTTGAGAGTCCCATCGTTACACTTCTATTAGTGCTTTTTTTCTTCATACAAAACGTCAGGATGATATCTGTAATAGTTTCGGAGATATGGAATGCCGGTGAAATATTTCGCACAGTTGCCATGTTGGATTGGTGATATGTAATAAAATTTGAAGAGCACGGTCGGAGTTGGACAAAATTGTACTATGACCTTACCGAGTTTCGTTGAAATCGCTCCAGCAGTTTAGATTTTATTAGGGAGGGGAGCGAGGCGACGGACACATGCAAACACACACATACGTACACACACACGGACTATATGTGATGTCATAGGTCTATCTTTCATAAATGTAAATAATAAAGGAAGCTTTTCAGTCGGTCAACACGACTGAATAGCCTTCATTATTAGAATTAAGCATCACTGAAAAATGGCTTCTATCACTACTAAATGAAAATAGGCTAACATGTAAACGAAAAGCAAGAACGGGAGGTTTAATTTAGAAAAGAAATACTATTATTGGTCACAAAGGAGCTAAAGTTTGCTGTGTAGGTTACACTCTGCCTTATATGGCAACACTGCGAGAAGGTGAGTTGGATTTCCATCTAAGCCATCTTAGATTGGTTTTCCGTGGTTTCCCACTTCTACTCCAGGAAAATGCGTGGATAGTCCATAAGTCAAGGCCACGGCCTACTCCTTCCCAAGCCATGCCATCATTACAAATACACACGTTACTACAGACATCACAATAACAAAGTTTAGACCTATCAGACAAATTCCATAAAAACCTCAACTACATGGACCGATTAACAATAACCTATGTTCCAAACCTCTATATGGAGCAACAATAAATATTTCGAATCAATGGGATCCATCGTATTGTTTTCAGGAAACATATTTCTAACGTAGGCTACAGTATGACCGCGATCGAAACGAGCAACGTGCCTTGCCCTGTCTGATGCGGCACGCACTCAGACTGAAATCAGTATTTTTATTTTTATTTTTATTGATATTTCAAGAAGTAATTATCCTATGTTTGAATAAATAATTTGCCTGGAATTGCATATGGCATCGTTCAAACTGGGATAGTTGTTGACGCAGAAAAAAGGATCTTTTAATCAGGGTTCTAGGTAGGACAGTAGATACTGAAAAATATCCTTAGGCTAGATAGAGTATTTCGATATCATGAAAGAAATGCCCCTAGATTAGATAACAGGTATGTAATTGATGTAGTTGTTGTGTAATTAGGCTATTATGTGACAGTTTGTAACAACCAGCGTAACAGTGTAATAAACGCAGTGTTACAATTGCCGTGGTAACTAAATAGACTGTGTAATAGCCGTAATAGTCTACGTAAGAATTCGGTGTAATAGCCATAATGGTTTTAATAGCTTATGGACAGTAGTACCGGTAACAGTCCTGTAATAGTCTGTAGGCCTACATACATTTTGGGAAATGCTGCTGTACTGTTACAGGCTCTGTACCGTTCCACTTTCCGTTGGAACATGAGAACCTGGAACGTTACGCATAGATACCGGGTGGCTGGTTGGTATAACCTGGAACGGTACACAGTGTAACCGGGTACTGGTGGAAACGTTACTCTATTTCGATAACCAAGAACGGTACGCAGAGTAACTTTCCAACTGGTAACGCTGAGGAATCGTTCCAGTCATGTACCGTTACATACGTAACGTTCCGCTAACACGTACCTTGATGCTCGGTACAGTTGGGAGTCGAGTTCCGATTGTACCGTTCCAGCGCTGTAACGTTCCACATGCTCGTACTGAGTTCCAAGTTACAGTTCCGGAACGATACCGCAAGCCAGCTCGGGGCCGCGGTATGGCATACGTAACGTAACGTGGAACACAGCGTTACGTAACGCATTTCAGTTCTGTTCCGGGTCCCTGACTGAGACATCGCTGAAAAGCCACAGGTTGCCTTAAACAAATTTTAGATGTTATGCACGTTAATTTTAATTGTAGAAATACATAATACTCATTAGCTTATCTAATAAACCAATCGTAGCAAACAATTTGAGAAATGAATCGTTACGATCTATTAAATATGCTGGTGCATAATTCTTTTGTGTAGTATTCATGGCTTTCTGGACACCAAACTAACCGTTCATTATTGAACTGATGTTGGTGCCATGTTCTAATCATGAATTTCTCTCACGTTTGAGCAATTAAACTGATGACACATAATTTTAAATGTATATTAAGTGAGAGTTTAGAGTAAGATGGAGCTTCAACAACCTAAGGAGTAAAGATAAACTCGTCGAAAGGTACTAATACTTGCCCCGTCTTACCTTATACCTTTCATCGTTACACATGTCATACCAACACATCGTCATCAATGGAAAATATGATTTCAAAGCCACACGATGAGGCTTATCTATGCCTACATAACATGAATACAACACTAAAGAATTGTGTACCAGTTCATGGTAGGCCTACTGGTTTATCAACTTATCGAAAGACCGTTTGAAAAGAATATCAGTACAATGTATTCGTTTTTCAGAAATGAATATGCATATAATCAATTGTTTACGATACCCATATTGGCAAATTGAGGCTTATGACCTCGGTTTTTCGCCCCCTTACAACAGTTACAACCACCACCTTATATGCTATAAAGATCATATAACTTGCAGCATGGGTTAATTATGATTCCTTCCGCAAGATGGCAACTTTCTGTAACGAGAGACAGCTGTTATTTTGATAAAAGTCAAATGTACGGCTTATATAATTAACGAAACGCAAGTTACATAATTCTATGTCATTATATTATTATTATTATTATTATTATTATTATTATTATTATTATTATTATTATTATATTGTAATGGTTCATTGTACGAAGCCTCTCTTCGATCGCTTGAATACGATCCTATACGACAAAGAAAAAAAAAGTAATTTTATATATTTTAAATATGGCCGCCAGGTTGTTTTTGTGTTTATGGGGTCTATGAAAGTTACATATATGTACATAGTCAACAGGCCTATATCACCATGCAAAATTTCAGTTTGATTGCTGTAGTAGTTTCTGAGTTATTGAGAACTTGTGAAATATTTCTCATCGCTGGCATGGCCGATTGTTTTATACGTTGGCCATCGAATTATATACCAGCAGGTGAATATTATTTTGGTAGTTCATTATACGAACTTACACATCGATCGCATAACTGAGACACAAGTAATTAAAATATATTTTCAAAATTTCTCATAGCCGCCATGTTGAATTTCTCAAAACAATTAAATTAAGTTAGATACCAGTATATTAAGCCTTGCATAAAGATTTATGATTCAGGTTTCCAAAAGTAATATTGATGAACTTAGTATAATATTTTCTGTCAACATACAAAATTTAAGGTAGTGATAATAGTTTCGGAGATATTAAATGCGGGTAAAATATTTCGTGCATTCACCATGTTGGATGGGTGACACTTAATAAAATTTGAAAAGCACGGTCAAGGACAGGCGAGGTAGTAGCAAGACTTAATCAAGTTTCATTGAAATCGTTTTAGCCGTTTAGATTTTATTAAGGACACACACACGGACTAACGGCATCTCATAAGCCAATATTTCATAAGTTAAATAAACGTAGACTAAAAAAAAGACTCACAATCGATCTGGGTTCAGACTAAATCAACCAAAACAGACTTGTAATTAAAGTTGAACACAATCTGTAAAATAAATATCTGGATGTGAGAAATCCGTGATGTGAAAATCTGGACGTAATCCTTGAATTCTCTCTGAAGGAAATCCGTTAAGCTCAGGTTTGAACTTACAGCCTACTAAAAATATCGAATTGTCGTAAATCCTTGAAGTTCGGATTATTCTTACCAACCGAATTATTTAAATGTGCTTCTCAGCGGGCTTTTCTACTCATGCACAGGAAAGTTTTTTTTTTTTTTTTTTTTTCAATAGTACCGTAACCAACGGGACTACCCTATTCCTAGCCCAAATATGTACTCTTGCTGTTAGAGATATCACAATAGTCCAGGATATAGATCAAGCTTCATTCACACACATGTGCCTAGCCCTTAAATGAGGCAACACGGACTCTGACTATTCGGAGGAGACAGAGTCTTGTTTGTCGTGCTAGAAGAAGTGTATCTACAGCGTAAGCCACTTGACAATACGCCTCCGCACCATTCGATGAAACTTGTCAATTGCTGATCAGCCGGTGCTGTGCGTACGCCGAATTTGTGTTCCTACAGAACTGTGGCCGTTACTCTTATCTAGTCCCCTGAAACACATAAGCCAGAGAGTACGCTTTCTACTATTCCAGAACTCGTAACCTTGAAGTCACTGCACCTGAAAGACACTTCCGGTAGTGAGAGGGAATAAAAATGTACCTTTGTGAAACCACCGTCAACTTTATCCTTCCTTATCTAGTTATTATTATTATCATACTGGCCACGAAGGCCGAGAGCGCTAACGCTCGTGCCTCAATGGCATCGAGAGAGCGTGGGTTCGAATCCCTTCTCAGCCGTCCTGAAAATGGTTTTCGTGGTTTCCTATTGTCACCGCCAGACAAATACCGAGACTGTTTCTTTCAACAGGTTCTTCCCAAAATCCCTTCCCTGACACTTCCTTAATTAGATCCAAGTTAGCGATCACCTGGTCGATCGGCATGTCACCATCCCCAGTTGTATCTGTTGACAAAATCTGTTAAACTCTCAGACACCGCCCTTGCAACGGTGGAGGTATGATCCCTCACAGTCTGTGGGTGAAGCCGAGCTGGGAGGTTAAGTAATATAAAAAAGATCATATTATTATTATTATTATTATTATTATTAGTCTACTATTATTGGTATTATTATTATTATTATTATTATTCAATAGAAAATTGACTTATGCATTTATGAGCATTCGATAAATATAGTCTACCTTAAATGTGTTACTTCAGGTTGGTGTACTCTATATCATATTAAACAAACTTCACTACCAGCTGACTCCGCGGGATCCCCTAACATGGGAACAGCAGGGGAGAACCTTACCGCTCATTCCATTAGCTTGCTTTGACGTGAATCCATAGCAAACAGACAGGCAGACACAATATTAACTGATATTCTACTGGAGCCCAGTCCAGTATGCCGTATTTGTCTCAGAGTGAAACGGCGAAGTTATGTGAAGCATTATTGCGGAAATAATGGCAGTTTTTTATACTGCCGTAGGGGTAACACATATTGGCCTAGCCTTCAGGAGATACCTATGTAGAGATGTGAACGTAAGTCTGTATATGAAAAAAGATACGATGAGAGCTTGCATCCGATGATGTGTACCTATATTGAATTATTAAAATCCATTTTTCAGGGTTGCCTAGTAATCTATCATAGAATCGAAACTAATGTTTTCCGGTCGGTCAACACGATTTTACCCAATTGCATTGGGTGTTTCCCTAATCCTGAAGGAAAAATACATGAGATTAATAAATACACTTAGAGACTAGTTTCGATCATCAAGTGATCATCATCAGATCCATTATACTTAGGCTATTAAATCTATGTCTACAAGCATGTGTGATAGTATTTAAAATATGTTAAATTATCTAGTTGCAGTAGTATTTATACTAACACAACTAGTCAATATGTGTTAGTTATATGTGATTTCTTGTTTAGATACTGAAAGTGGTGATTGACATTCAAATTAGCTTGCTTAGTGTGATTATATAATTGCTGTCAAATGGTCGGGTTAGAGTGGATGTAAATATTGTAAATATTGATGTACATAAGTGTAATACATGCCCACTAAACCTAATCCAAGCCTAGGCGCACAAGAGATCTGATGATGATCGCATGGCGATTGCAACATGTCATCCAATTAAATACCCTCCCCCCCTCCATTTTTTCTTTGTACAAAAAGCGTGTTTATTGATAAATATTTAATGTAAAAGGCTGGTAGGTTCATATGTCGTGCGATTTGCGGTCTATTTCCTGTTGCCCTGCTTATTCGTAACTTATGCTAAAATTTTGGACATTAGTGTAGTTGTACCCCCAGTCTTATATAATTGGGCATAATTGTGTTGACCGACTAAAAAGCATTCCATAATAATCATGTACCTATTGAAGTGTATTTCTTTATTCTTTCACAGGATAGATGATCCTGTAGGTAAAAGTAAAAACTGCAATAAAAAAATCACCGTCAGTCTGAAAGACTAGACGTTGTATCATTTCAAATGACGCATGCTACAAATGCTACACATGTTAGAAAGGCTCAGGAGGGCTTCTCGCTTTGCTCGAAGCCCCAGGACTCATTCAACAGACTGCATTACCCATTAACTTAGACCTCCCTTCGCGGGCACCTCTTTAAGGGTCACGGGAAGAAATGTGTTTCTTGTACTTTTATTAGAGATGTGTTTGGTTGAATAAAGCGTAAATTGTGTACTTTTTGATAGCGGTTTTGTGGCCCATCATCCCAGGCAAGCCGGCGGAAACCTTTGCCTCCCTGTCAGAAGGATCATTTGGCCGTAAATTTGAATTAGTGTAAGGATGTAGTATGAGTGTCCAGATTTAGACAATAGCCTACTCCATGAAGGGGTCATGACTATGCCATATATGTTTGTTTAATGGATAGTGTATCTGAAATAGGGAAGAATACTGATTTACAGATTTGTGGAGTGAGTTTCTGATTTTTAAAAGGTCGCTCGACGCCAGGCCTCTTTCAACAGACTCCAATAATTATTAGCGTCTGGTTCTCGCTCCCCGCGTGAGCATGACGTCACGTTCCCGCGCAGCTGCATGACGTCACTTCCCGCGCGGCTGCATGACGTCACGTCCGTCACCGTGTCCGTAATGCATAACGATGGACCCCAACCATAACGACCCCAACCATAAATACGAAGTCGACAAGATCATTTGAAATGATAAAATGCTCCAGCGGTCTCATATTAAACAAAAGTTACACACAGCAACCGACGTTGCGATCACCTGTCACAGTGGCAACGCAGCATGTCCCCACGTGTTGGTTTTGACAGCTGTAGCGTTCTTCTTTCATAATACAGACTATAGAATGTGAAGGTCTGATGTAGCGCTAAAAACGTTCAAGAGAAATTAGCGTTCAAACTTTGCCATTTTCCATCACCAAACTAGAAACATGGTTTTGCTGTACCGTGTATGCAAGTCCTGAACTAGACCGTAACAGACCAATCCAACACAGCCCTGTCAGCCCAGGCAGCCCCAAATCGGCAGTCTGCTTGGAATGGTCTGCTGTTAGCATTAGCAAAGGTGGGAACATGCCATGTACACTGGTGTCCAAAAGTTAAGCATAATCACTAAGCGAGGCCATACCGCCTGATAGGAATGTCACGTCACACGGATTGCTGAACTAACGGAAACTGAATCACACACCATATGTCACACAACTTGTCCAAAAAACGATGCCAGAAAGGTTCTGATAGCTACGGTACACCATTGACAACAACTAACAAAACTTGACAATGTCTTCCACAACAAAATATGATGTTAATAGGGTGTATGGTACCCCTAACAGCCACACATGCTTCGCAGCGACGAGACATGCTCTCTATCAGATGTTCCAAGAGCTCTTCTGGCAGTCGATCCCATTCCTACGAAAGGGCAATGCGAAGGTCTTGGAGGGTCCTTGGTGGAGGCTGATGGGATGCAATTCGCCTCCCCAATGCATCCCAGGCATGTTCTATAGGATTCAGATCCGCAGACCTCACTGGCCAGTCCATACGATGAATGTCTTCCCCAGCCAGAAATGCATCCACCAGAGCAGCGCGGTGGGGTCGGGCATTATCGTCCATTAGAAGGAAGTCTGGACCAAACGCACCTCTGAAGAGTCGAACATGTGGTCTCAGTACCTCATCCCTGTATCTCCGAACGTTCACAGTGTTCCTCGGACCACCCATTAAGATGTGCAGATCCGTTCGGCCATTCAACGTGATGCCGCCCCACACCATGACGCTTCCACCACCCCCACCATACTGGTCCCGTTCCACGATGTTCCTGTGGTTGTATCGGCTACCCGGTTCTCTCCAGATTAATGTGCGATGGGAATCATTCTGCAAACTGAAGCGGGATTGATCTGTGAAGAGCACATGCCTCCATTCATTCATTCATGGTCCAGTTTACACGTTGACGGCTCCACAGTAAACGGGCCCGTCTCTGTGCTGGAGTGAGCGGGACGCACACCGCTGGACGTCTGGCAAACAGCCCTGTTGTTCTGAGCCTCCGGTACACAGTTTGCCAGGAAACGGCAACCCCTGAGACGGCTGCAAGCTCCGCCGGCAATTGTCTTGCAGGTGCACTCCGACTTCGTCGGGCGGTTAAGGCCAGATGTCTGTCATGCTGTGGGGTGGTTACTCTTGGTCGACCTGGTACTGGCCTATGACAAACATCTCCTGTGTCTCGAAATCGTCTCCAAAGCCTGGAAATGACACTTTGTGGCACATTCAAGGATCCGGTGACTTCGATCTCTGTCTGGCCTGCTTCCAGGCGGCCGAGTATTCTATCCTGCAAAACGGGGTCCAAATGGCGTCGTTGTGTCATTATGTTGCCACGTTCACCACGAGGCTACACTCCGCACACTATAACAGGGCAAACACGACTGAGGGAATATGGGACGCAGGCACTGGCTGTGTTTACCTTGCGGTCAAAGCAAGGAATACTCCTTTCCTATACAGAGGGAACACGTAAGGTTGGTAGGTGCATATGTCGTGTGAGTTGCGGTCTATTTCCTGTTGCCCTGCGTATTCGTAACTTATGCTTAACTTTTGGACACTAGTGTAGAAGGGTGACTTTGGTGAGACTCGGAACAACACACTCGGCACATCCATTTCTGTTTGTTGTTATTCTAATTTCTACCATAATAAGTCTTGCCCTTGTGAGACATGGTTGAATGGTACTACGCACTCAGACAGTAGCTGTATAGCTTCTCAAGACAGAAACCTATGAGTTTTAAATTATACTTAATTTCGAATGAATATGCTAAAGTATGCATTTGCATATGCATTTTCAAAAAATCCGGTCCCTAGTTATTGCCGACAGCAGTGGCTACGCTGGCTAAAGCGCAGCGTTAGGTCATGGGGTCAAGCTCTCTGCTGACTCGGTAGACGCGTGGGTTCGAGCCCCACCGTTGGCTATCCTGTACATGGTTTTCCGTGGTTTCCCCATTTTCGACACCAGGGAAATGCTGGGACAATGCCCTCTGACAGGCAACTGCCGCTTCCTTCCACATCCTTGCCCAGATTCATTCATCTTCATCCATTCCATCTCTCATCCTGACGCGCAGGTCGCCCACGGGCGTCTTTCTAGAAAGACCTGCACTCGGCCTCTCAGCAGGCCACAAAAAAAAACTATTGCATTCTAACCGAGCGACTCAGAAGTGAAATAATATTTGATGGCTTCTAACTCCATGCCATAACAGAGTAGACTACTTGTGGCGGTTGAAAATTGAGATTTAGACGTTGTGTTGTTGTTGATTCTTTAGGGGTTTTACGACATCGAGATCATGGAGTCCCATGTACTTGGGTGGGTGTAGAGTTTGTCTGATAACCTGTGTCACTGTGTTATCTGTACTAGAGTGTGTATTTGTAATTGAGGTAGAATTTGGGTAGCAAGCGGCCGTGGCCTTAAGTTAGATACCATCCCAGCATTTGCCTGGGGTAGAAGTGGGGAAACCACGGAAAACCACTTCCAGGATGGCTGTGGTAAGAATCCAACCCGCCTATTCTCAGCTTTGCCTCTCGAGGCCGAGTGTACCCCGTGCCGGCCCTCTGACCAGAATTAAATTTCTAGGCATAGCCGGGAATGGGGCCTCCACGGTGACAGCCAAGAATGCTAGTCACTACGCAACGAGGCGGTTAGATTTAGACAATTATACCCTGAACGGGAAGTATCACACCTGTAGGGCATAATAGACACGAGTGAATCTTCCAGGTGTTTGTCGTGGCTGATGCAACTGGGGAAACCCCAGCGCATAAGCATTTGCTGGTGTTTAGTGACTCGGCCGTGAAAGCCAGTACATAGTTAGATCAGTACAGTTACAATACGACGTTGCTCGACGTATTTTTCTTGGAAGAGCTTTAATTCTTCACAGATTCGGGAAGATCATGTGAAAGCAGAGCCTAACCGACCAGTGTCCATTAAGTTGTTCCATGATACTTATAGTCGTAGCCATAAATTCGCTTCTGTTAGCACCTCTATTGGTGTTATCGAGTTCGGTTGGAACAACATGTAGAGCCACTGTGTGGTTTGAAGGCTCTTGAAAACAGTTGCTAATGTTACGGTCTCTTTCTCTTCTGCGCTTCAGGGGCTGGTTTCTGCCGCCTAAGCCAAGCATGAAGCGAACAAGTTTCAAGGTACAACACCTACTTCCATAGCCATGCGCATCCAATTTGCATACTATTTGAAACAGGGGAGCCAGAGTTTAGCAGTTGACTTTCAGCATTCATCACAACTACTTTCCTTGGTAATCTGAAATAGTAGCTTGGTAGGGTATGCTGTTTGTTTGCGCGTGTGAGAAGAGTTATCTGATCCAAGCCTTTAGTTTAGGAGATTCTGTAGTGAATTTAAACTGGATGACCTATAAAGGGCACCACTAGAAGTTTACCTACGAGGCTTTCAAAAACCTGTTAACTACAAAACGAACATGGCGGCCAAGTGAAGTTGAAACATTTAAATAGATGTTTCTCACGATGTAATCATCCAAACGCAATGAAACTTGGTACAGCAAATGTTTATGCTTATTGTAATGCACTGGCATCTAATTTAATTCAATTTTTTACACAACCTCAAGATGGCGGCTGTGCGGAATATTTCACCGGCATTCTATATCTCCGAAACTATTACTGATATCACCCTGAAATTTTGTATGTTGATAAAGGGTACTGCTAGAATTTCAGCTATGAGACTTCCGAAAACCTGTAAAATACAAAACGAACGTGGCGGCCAAGCGAAGGTGAAACATTATAATAGACTTTTCTCGCGATTTAACCATCTGAGCGCAGTGAAATATGGTGCAGTAAATGTTTATACACATTGTAATGCAGTGGCATCTAATTCAGTTCATTTGTTCACATAACCTCAAGATGGTGGCTGTACGCAATTTTAAAGTTAAGTTTTTATTTCTTGTGTATTAATCATGCGATCGAAATGAACGTTTGAATAATGAACCTACGCAAATATCGTCATCTAACAGTACATAACTCTATGGTTTACATATATAAAAATCCAACATTGGGACCATCCGAAATATTTAGACGGTTCTCAATATCTACGAATCTATTACAGCATTCAAACTGTTTTTTTTTTAATGTCGATAGAGGCAATTAACATTAGTAGGATATATGAAAATAGGCTGTATAGTTCTTCACGGAACTACTCGTTGTTTATTGTGGCAGCTGCCCCGTGGGGCGAAGCGGGGATCACAGCGATGATAGAGTAGAGTGCATTCTGCACGTAAGTCAAGCAGCATTATGCGTCACAGGAGTTTATGTCACCACGGACAGTTAAACGATAACATATGCTATTGGAGCTGAGTCATATCCCATTCGTGCAACTGTAGGCCTACATGTCAACGAAGCAACGTGTGCCATAAGTAAGGAAATAATAGTTCCCATCTCGACCGCCGGCAATCAATTCGTGAAAGGGTAACTCAATACTTTTTACAGATACCTTACGAATTATTCCATTAACATACAAGTAATTGTTAGAGGCAATTCAATTGCCTGTAGTTCGTTACTTGGCATCTATCTGAGATGAACAGTAGTTGCCGTGACTTATGAATCAAACCTCGATATTCTCTGAACTTGGACTGAAGGAAATTAACCATAATGTTCTTTCAAAATACTTGACAAAAATGCTTTACACAACACGATGAAAGAATGCACTATCTAAAAGCTATTATCAAGCAATCATTTCTTACGACAGCAACCCATAACGATGCTGTTTACTGCCTTGTCTTCATTATCTCCTTCTGTTAACTTGGTAAGAATTAACGGCAGAATAATAATCCACATGACTGATATTTTTGTGAACGAATCTGTAAACACATTATTGTGAATATGAAATGCATACATTAGGCGTTGTGATAGGCATGGATCGTGACATTTGCAGATGAAAGTTGAGTATTTTCATTCACCACAAGATGTGACATAATTATGGTAGAGTCTTGTTTGAATTATTGGTCTGTGACAAAGCATGTATACAGTAGGCCTACAATAAAACCCGCCAAGTTGGTCACCTTCCTAACATAACCACCTGCCGATATTAGCCATATTTTTGTGGAACTGGTAATCCCCCCTTGGTTTATATTTGCAATTTGTTCTGTAATTTGACCACCTGTCCAATTTTAATCTTGACCAATATGTGGCTAAATTTCAAGAATTTTTCACCGGCACAAGTTGGCCACAGTAGTAGAAACTTAGTGTGATAGTATACACATGTATGTCGACCCCTTATTACTTCCGTTTTCCATCGGGCTCGGGGATGATATGCGATGGAAGTCTTTGTGGACCTCTGCTCGGGATCACGAGAACTGTACTATCCTGTCATTTACCTGGAATGGGTGTAGATGAATACGGCAATCAGCCACACTCAGCACGGCCATTGTCCGTGCCTAGTCTTGAACCGTGCCTCAGACCACTCGCCTACGCTAGTGGTTTAGTGAAAATAGTACATTATGCAACAAACCTACAATGGCAATAATTAAGACACGAATATGTTTATAAAACTCGCTTCGCTCGTTTTATAATTTCCATACGAGTGTCTTAATTGCCATTATAGGCGAGTTGCATACGACTGTTTATGTTCGACGATAATTAGGCCTATACCTATTTTATGTTCGAATATAAATATTCATACATATCTGTCGAGATTTCGACAGTTTTATGTACTGAACAGAGCGCATGAGACTCAGAGAATACCTTGTATTCGATCATGGCCTCCTCCAACACCCCACTATGACACTGTGAGCCACGCAGTAAAATTTAAAACAGTAGGCCGTGGAAGTCAGTGCAAGTGCGATGCTATCCTTACCTAATTGGTCACACAACTGTTTCTTGAGTTCTGATTGGTGGGAGAAACTGTGTCATAATGAAAACTTGTACTATAAGGGGCCTCATTATGATACAGTTTTCTGACATATAATATTTACATTTCGACATCGTCGAATATAAAGAAATATACAGTACATATAAAACAGTCTGGAATTTTGGCAGTCTAGCCGTTACTCAGTCAGTCAGTGAATTAAGGAAGTGGCAAATTGATCAATTTTAGTATGACTGCATCTGTTTCAAACTACACAAATAGGCTATCAATCCCCGCTACTGGACTCTAAAGGCGGGTACTCATTAGCGAGCTGTAACATGTAGGCTTAACGTAACGGTCACTGTAACCATTGAAAACATAGACTACACGTCCAAAGTTATCATGTAACCAGCTGCGTGGGACCAGAACCCCGGCGTGGTGAGCTCACATTGAAAACATGTCTTGACCACCTGAATGAATTACTAGCGCAGCGTATACACAACATAATAGATGATGAGTTGATGACGATAAACACCCACGTAGATTTTACCGGCATGCATTGTTCAACGTACAAAAATGTCACTCGGATGAATCCAACGGACATTGAATATTTGATTAATTTGGTTAGACCAAGGATTTATAAAAGCAATATTAAATTGAGAGAAGCAATTTCGGGGCAAGATAGATTGGCTGTGACATTATGTATCAGAATACATAGCAGCGCCAATTTCAGTCCTCTCAGATGCTGTTTGTAATAAATTTCATCTTTAGGACCCCATAGTACAGTATAGGCGTATTCCTACAGATGTCTATTAACTTCAAAGAGTTCTCATGGCAAATGCAACGCTGCTTATGGTTCGCAGAGAACGTAGGCCTACACATTCACAACAACCGCGTGTCACGATCACAAACCTATTGCGAGCCCCCTTGTGTACGCAGGTTAAACCGACAGCAGACGGCCTGCTGGTCGTGTTACACAGAGCGCTCTAAGTGCGTTTGCGAGCGTAGTTTGAAAGGCGTCTACCCTAGTGAATTTATTTACTATAATCGTTACGTTCCATGCTAGTGAGTACCCGTCAGCGGAAGACGACACAATGCTCTTTGATCCTAAACTAAACAGGTCGGTAACCATACAGTTGTATGGAATACGAGTTCTGTTTGTCGTTTTTTCTAAAATATGACGAACTTTTTAACGAATGGTCATTTTATAGCTGGAGTAAGGCAGGCGGGGAGTGTTACCCAGCCAAGGACTCCCTCTCCTACCTCTGCACCTCTTCTTTACCTGGCTGCTCATTTCGAAATTAGTAATAGTAGTAGTATATTGGGTAATATACCATCTTTTTGGAAGCCTTTATAGGGAGGTGAAAGGCTGCTTGTGCTTTTAGCTCTCGCAGTAAAGAAGTGAGGTAGTGCACAGTTCGCTACTCCTGTGGAGGTCCAGGCACGGACACAAGAATCCGCTGATGAGCCTATCTTGGTGTTCCTAGGCGAAACACCGCACAAGACACGGCAATAAACCTAGGAGAATTATTACTGTATGAAAGCAAAGTTCCCTAACAATAGTTCTATTATCTTAATAGTCGCCTTCCGTTGCCTTCGGGTACGAATTGAGCCTCATGTTCTAAAGGTACTGGATTCTTCTCCCAGCTCTGCCAATACTTATGAGTTGGAACGGGATCAACTCAGCCTCATGAGGACAACTGAGAAGTGGTGGTTTCAAGTCCTGTATCAGCCATGATAGTGGTTTTCAGCAGTATCCCACTGAAACTTCAGGCAAATGTTGGTTTTGCACCGAAGAAACTGCCACGGCCACCCTCTTCCCAATTTCAGACCCAATTACAAATAAACACACAATTTAGACACTGCAATAACACAGGTTCAACATGAGGCTGGTGACCGAAATGTTACCAGGCCGTAAATGATAAAAATAAACTCATTTCGCTAGAGTAGAATGTTGGGCAAAGTTTAGCTAGCGTCTTGGCGATGATGGCCTTGCTAGCTAGACTTGCGAGACAGCTGAACTGTCTTCACTAACTAAGGATCTGTCTGATAATAAACTACAATATCCGGCACAGTGTTGATTCCGAGAGGCCCGATCGTTATGCTTATTCCATCCTAGGTAGGAAGAACAAGAGTATAGAGCATTTTTAATGGCCGAGGGTGAACAAAATAACGACATTGTGTAACGCACACACACTGAACAGTGCAGTACACCCGGCATGTGTGCTGCCCGTTCTGTTTAATGTCCATACTGTTTCTGCTTCATTCTAGGCCCTACAGGTAATTAAATTGTGAGGTGATTATTTGATACGTTACTGAAACATGATTTCCAACCGGTCAGATATTCATTAAATTTAATTCAAATAATTATTCTTGTGGAAGCACACACAGTTATCCAATTTCAGTAATATTCAATTCATATAAAGAAAGCTTTTCTCGTGTTGACCGACTGAAAAGCTTTCTTTATTGGAATTAGGCAAGACAGAACAATGGCTTCTATCACTACAATATGCAATTCCACCAAGTAGCGCCGGTCGATTAAGTATATTTATAATTAACTACAACACACACTCGAATCGACAGCAGACGCTTTGTACAATCTACAGTCAAGCTACACCTTGGCCCTGAACCATACGAATTATTGGTTGTCACCGCGGAGGCCCAGGTTCGATTCCCGGCTCTGCCAAGAAATGCTATTCTGGTCTGAGGCCTGGAACGGGGTACATTCAGCCTCGTGAGGCTAAACTGAGAAGAGGCAGGCTCGATTCGTACCTCAGCCCTCCTGGAAGTGGTTTTCCGTGGTTTCCCACTTCTACTCCAGGCAAATGCCGGGATAGTACCTAACGAAAGGCAACTGCCACTTCCTACCCAAATCCTACCTCGATTACAAATACATACACTTGTACAGATATAGTGACACAGGTTATTGGACAACTTCTACACACACCCAAGTACACGGAGCTACATGATAACGATGTCGCAAAGCCTCTAAATAATCAACAACAACAACTCAGCTATAAGAGACCATCTAGGCCTTTATTGCACATAACGTTTACCTGGCGGGAGTGTGTAAAATCCAGTGCAAATCCTCCATTCAGGACTTACCAAGAAAAGTTGTCATGGCTCGGATTCTAAATATGCTACTCAACATACATCCGGAGTTATGTTGCTTCCCGCTGCACTCTTAGAGCGTGAATCAACGTGCTCGGCTAAGCTGTTGGGTAATACTGAGTGGCCCAATAAAATGCATATATTCTTTATTCGTCAATAACGTAGGCATTTATTATATTTTCTTGGAAAGTGTAGCATAGGCCTAATGCTGTTAGTTGGCGGTGACCACATGTGCGCGTGCCGGTTAAGTTGTTGTTAATTCATTTAAGGGCTTTGTGGCATCGTAGACATTACTTGGGTGTCTGTGTATATATATATATTAAAATAAAAATAAAACCCTGATAACCTGTGTTATTGTGGTGTCTGTATTTGTAATTCAGGTGAGGATTGGAAAGTAGGTGGCCGTGGTCTTAGGTAAGGAACCATCCCGGAACGGAAACCCCCTTCCAGGATGGCTGAGATTGGAATAGAACCCAACCCTTCTCAGTTTTGCCTCACGAGGCTGAGTGTACCTCGTTCCAGCCCTCAGATCAGAATTAATATTCTTGGTAGGGCCGGGATTCGAACCCGGGCCTCCACGGTGATAGCCAGGAATGCTAGTCACTACGCAACGAGGTGGACTGCAGGTTGAGTGTTCCGTGTTTCACTAATGAAACAAAATTGTGGGTTTAAGGTCGTCATTTAAACAAAGGAAGGCGGTTTTTGAAGAGGTACGTTAAGGAGGTACAGTGAAAATGGCAGAATGAGTTACGAGCAGAGCCTCCATCACGTCTGACAGTAGCACGTATTCGTGACAAATTTGAAGCTGGTGGTATTGTTATCGACGTGCGCAAGGCAACCTGTAACTGCAGCAATTCTTCTTTGAAGACATAGTTACGAGTGTGGTGTACCTCGATAAGCTGCTGACATAAATTTCTCCTGCCATCCGAGAGCTCCATGCGGACGAGAGGTTTTATCTGCAATATAATGGTGCTCCGGGCCACTACCATCGAGGTGTCAGGGCGTGTCTTGATGTAAGTCTGCCCGGACGATACATAGGTCGTAGAGGTTACGTCGAATAACCATTCCTCAATCCTAACACCACTTTGATTATCAGGAGAGCCCTGCTTCACGATCAATTGAACGTCAACCTCGAATGCGTCATTTTGTTTCACTAACGAAACACTAATAAACCCGCGCACTCATGTGATAACTGGCAACTAACAGCACCTAAGCTATACTTTCCCAAAAAAATGAAAATTTTGTTTCTAGTTCCGCCAAAAGTATCGGGCGAGAAAAAGTGTATAAGCCTGAAATTTATTGGGTCACTCTGTATATTAACTCCCTAACGTCGCGGTTGGCAACTTATTTTCTACATGATGGCTGAACTGAGAAATTTGTTGGACTGTGCCTAGTTTGCCACGAAAAGTTAGTTTGTTGAAATTGTTTGTTGTTGTTGTTAGTTTGATTTAGGGGTTTGGACATCGTGGTCATTTCAGCTCCGTGTACTTAGGTGTGTGTATGCAGAACTTTGCTGATAAATTGTGTTATTGTGGTGTCTAATAGAAATTATTGAGAATTGAGTCGAGGATTGAGAAGGAAGGAAGGAAGGAAGATTGTAGTTTTACGTGACCGTGAATCTTGTGATTATGAGCCACGGGACCTCCTTTTTACGTGGAATCCGAACCACAGGACAAGGCATTTCACATCGAAAATCTCACATGCATTGACCGGGAATCGAACCCGGACCGCCTTGGTGAAAGGCATACAGCTAGACCGCTGAGCCACCACGCCCCGATTGAGAAGGAGACGGCCTTAAGTTAGAAACCTTCTCGGCAGAAGTGGGAAAACAGGAAATCACTTCCGTTTTTTCCT
Source organism: Meconema thalassinum (assembly GCA_946902985.2). Taxonomy (NCBI): domain Eukaryota; kingdom Metazoa; phylum Arthropoda; class Insecta; order Orthoptera; family Tettigoniidae; genus Meconema; species Meconema thalassinum. Next base: position 1,059,959,099 of record OX336389.2, on the reverse strand, counting down.
CACGATGTTGAGTGTACCCCGTTGCAACCCTCATACCAGAATTAAATTTCTTAGAAGAGCCTGGAATCGAGCCCGGAGCTCTGGGGTGACAGCCAAAATGCTTACCATTACGCCACGAGGTGTTCGTAGAAATTGTATCAGGATCAAATATATGTAACGAAAATCGTAGTTTAGGGGTACGAGTTGAGACTTTATTCCTGGAAGACCATATAGCTTCTCAGATCTCCCTAGAATTTGAATTCCGATGTGAGGGCTTGTTTAGGTGCCCTGAACTTCATGAGGACAAGTGAGAAGAGGTGGTTTCGACTCCGTTCTCAACCATTCTTGATGTATGTTGCCGTTTTTTTCCCACTTCTACTCAAGCCAGTTGCTGGGATGGCACCTCTACCTACCTTATTGCAATAGCTAAAATTACACGCACACTCATTAGTGCAGACACCACGATAACACATTATCATACATCTTACACTCACCTACATACATATTATACACGTATATACACCCAAGTACACGGGCCTGGTGACCACAACGGTGCTTACAAGTCCTTAAGTGAAATAAAACATTTTTACAAAGCACCAAATCTTCATGCTTAGAATAATTCACATTGTCTGCTCATTGATTAGTCGACAATATTTTCTGAATATTATCTTTTCAGGTGGAAGAATAATGATAAAGGTTTTTATATTATCATTAATATATTTCTTTTACGGTCATTAGAGACGTCAAACAACTATTACATTCATAGGAGCCTTCTTTGCAGACCAATATCGTTTCATTCCATTCCTGGCAGCCTGTCTCCTTTCCACCGTCCATCCGCTGTCTGTTCAGCTTGTCTTCTTCGTGAAAGCCCTTAAAGGTACTTGATTCTATTAGCGATGTCTTCGCGCTTCACACCCATCTAGGCCATTCCAGATCCTTCCCGATCTCCGTGAATCAGAGGTTTTAGGTCTGCCATCAAGTATGGTGAAAATTCTGCTAGTCAACCTCCTTTCGTCCAATAGGTTACCATAGAATTTGAGTCTTTTCTTCTTTATGGATTCCAACAGTCGTTCGCTACTCTGATACAATTCTGTGCTTCCTCGTAGCCTGTATTATTATTATTATTATTATTATTCGTGTCTGCATGTCTGTCCATCTAGAATATGTTGTCTTTAAATTCGGAAACGCTAGCGTGTTCTTAAGGAAAGATTTAAAGCTGTCCTTTTCTTTGGGTGGGGAGTGGTAAAACAGTAAGTTGTGGTAAATAGAAACCAAGCAATGATAGAGGACGGAACGTGTGTTGGGTTGAAGGTCGGTACGTGGGTACCTTTAGCGAATGGTCAATGGCGTGTAATACAACTAATTTTTTTTTTGTCGTGTAGCCTCCTGAGAGGCCGAGTGCAGGTCTTTCTAGTCGACGCCCGTGGGCGACCTGCGCGTCGGGATGAGAGATGGAATGGGGATGAAGATGAATGAAACTGGGCAAGGATGTGGAAGGAAGCGGCCGTGGCCTGTCAGAAGGTACTGTCCCAGCATTTGCCTGGTGTTGAAAATGGGAAACCACGGAAAACCATTTCAAGGACTGCCGACGGTGGGGCTCGAACCCACGCGTCTACCGAGTCAGCAGAGAGCTTGGCCCCATGACCTAACGCAGCGCTTTAGCCAGCGTAGCCACTACTGTCGGTACTAATAATAATAATAACCCCTGGCACTACAGCCCGTGAAGAGCCTAGGCCTACCAACCGACCGCTGTCCAACCATTTGGCCTGCATATATTGGGGTGACGCGTGATCAGCGCATCGGGTCCCCTCGGCCGTTAATCTTGGTTTTCGTGATCGGGGCGCTGCCTCACTGCTAGACAGCTACTCAATTGTCCTCACGAGGCTGAGTGCACCCGTTCCAGCCCTCACGTCAGCTTCTAAAATCCCTGACGGAGCCGGGAATCAAACCCGGGGTCTCCGGGTGAAAGGCAGGCGTGCTACCCCTACACCACGGGGCCGGCTTGTATTACAACTAGTATTGAATAATATTTATTTTCCCTAATATTTCTAGCTCAATAAGGAAAGCGAATCACAAAGTTCCTCAGTCTTCGTCTTTCTTAACATGCCTCATCTTTGTGTTTTGGAGATTACTACCCAGTACCTACAAGACCTACAGCGGTGGATTTTTAAGATCCAACCAGTCTCAGGGCTGATAACATGACAGACAGATAAGGTGACAGATATCTTTAAGCGAGATTACATGTATCTCGGTTGATCATCAATCTCGTATACTTGGGTGTATAGTATGTATATGAAATTTGTGTGATCGTCTATGCTACTGTGATGTCTCTAGTAACAACCATATCAAGGTGTTCAAAAATGAAATAGAGCAGGCTTCACCCAGTGAAGTGTACTTACAATTAACGGAAGTGCTAAGTAAGTCAAATCTAGAGAAACACAAATACTGCATTTAGTATCTATATACGCACATTAGTTTGTAGTTACCGGGTAAGTTGCGGCAGGTTGCAGGCAGTCGCTCACATCCGGGTGGCGAGGAGGTTCGAATCCCCCCCGGCAACATTGAAGATGGTTTTCTGTGGTTTCCCATCTTCCTTCCAGGCAAATGCCGGGGTTGGTTCCTTACCATAGGCCACCTTCAAAATCCTCGTTCTTAGATTCACACTTTCCTTCCCAGACAACACTCCACAAGTGACGGTACTTGTAGCTCACCCCCGGGGTGTCCGCATAGAAGCAGCTACAAACTATGGTGAGCCGAACATGTCCTCGGACACTCCCGGCACTCAAAGCCATACGCTAAAAGAAGGGGGGAAAATGTTTGTAGTTGATACAAATACCGTAAATGAAATACTAACAGATAGACTACAATTATTGGGGGGAAGATGCTAATTTACCCCCAATAAGTACAGTGGAAAATTGAATTTTAAGTCGTAGGAAATAAATAAACATCACTATAAAACGTGTTAATGAAATAATAATTCGATCACTGTATTTTAGATTAATGGTACTTAGATTTCGTTGAAACGCTCTATCAAAGTTCCGACTTTCACCACTAAGTGTCAGTGACATCTGGTAGCGAAAGATGGAACTACTTGACATTGAATGGAAATTGTAGCTCACCCCATGGGTGTCCGCTTGAAGCAGCTGCAGCCTCTGGTGAGCCGAACATGTCCTCGGACACTCCCGGCACTAAAATACGCTAAATAAATAAATAAATAAATTTTATTTTACAACTAAATTTATTGGATTTTTTAATTTATATCAGTACTTAAAACGTATTCAAACTTAATAGAGGGGATATGGTCCAGTTAACCCACGAGGTAGGCAACGCTGGTTTTGTACGTAGCAGGTTCAGTTCATTTTATAAGATTGAAAATGGATGCGAAGCTCACTGATGATTACACATTTACCTTGTTGTGTTGTTGTTGCATTCGAGGGGCTTGGACATCGTGGATATTTAGCCCCGTGTAGTGGGGTGTGTGTAGCATTTGTCTGATAAACTGTTATTTTGTGAATCTATAGTAGCAAACATTTTTTACTATCACAACACCCAACTAGGATTCTTATTCTTCCATCTGCTGTGCGTTACGGTTTCATTTCCAGTGTGTGTTTTTAAATACTCATTTTATTGCGTTATTTATTCATTCTCTATATTAGTCGCTAGTGCAAACATTTTGGGAGGGGATCCGGATGCCCCGGACCAACCCTTCGGTACGTCACTGTTTCAAGCATAGTATTCTTAACACTGTTTTCGACACAAATACTATGTTCTCATACTAACTTACCATATGGATGAATTTGAAAGAATCGTGAGGGCGTATACAGTACGTTGTATATAGCCTACTTCCAGAAAGTTAGTTCCGTTTGGTAATATAAAACGAGTACAGATATAGACAAACTATTTATTGCAAAACAAACTACAAATCGTTGACTATCTTTCCACATAGCTCCCACCATTTAGGAGGCATTTGTCATTGCGTGGCACAATTTTTTGCATGCCCTCGTCATAATGCCTTGTCACCTGTGTTATCAACAATTTCATGAAGAATTGATCTTGAAATTAGCGGGAAGTTCATAGAACGGTTTTCTTTGCCACGTTCTTCAACTGCTCGAACGAAGTCTTTATTAACCAGCGATGGGTGCCCACTTCACCCAACGATGGATGCCCACATCGTTCGTCATCGTGCACTTGATCACGTCCTTCAATGAACTGTCGGTCTATCTCCTTAACATTCAATATTGGTCGAAATTTCTCCGTACACCTCGCAAATCTGTCGAATGTCGACTGGTTTAGTGTTCTTCGCATTCAGAAAACGAATGACAGATCTAATTTCACAAGCGGTGGGATTTTCAATCAACTTCACCATTCTAACCAACCACTATCTAATAACAGGTGGCCATACAGGTACCGGCAAGCCTGTCAGTTATGCCTGAACAGTCCACAGGAAACTGGCGGCCGGAACGTGAGTGAGATCCGGCTGGCCTGTCAGATCCGACTGAAAGGCGGCCGGTGATCGAATGAAAACACGTTCGTCCAGCCGGTTGGCCTGAAGAGAGTACAGGCAAGGCGGTACGTGAGTGGGGTGAGGCGCCAGGCCGCATAAAGCATGTCCACGTTGTGATTAGTTTTTTTTGTATGTTTATTATATCCATACAATTGTGTGAAGCTAAATTTGTAAGTTAGATTTGATTATCGCTCTATTAAGTTCCAACGTTCGCCGCCAGGTTCTGGTTGTGGTGGCATCTGGTAACTAAGTTCGCAGCTCGGTGTCGTTGACAGCATTTGGTAGCAAAAGTAGGAATTACTTGAAATTGATCGTCTGCAGTCCTTACCTGAATTACAGACAACACACACTAATACAGCCATCGCAAGTAACACTGGGTATCAGACAAGCTCTACACACACCCAACTACATGGGGCTGAGAACTAAGATGTTCCAAGCCACTTAGATGAATTAACAACAACAAATACATAATTTCTTGCAATAATTATAAAGAATATACGTTCTTTTTGAGGCTGAGAGTGGCAATTTAGACGGTAGCTTTGCATTTGTATTTCCACTCACGTCTACAACACACCCACTGTATAACTACCAACCACCCTACCCACGCCTGAAGTCCAGGAGAAGCTTCCTTCATACAACTGAATGCTTAAAGGATTCACCACAGTTATCAAGGATTACTTCTTGGAAGTCCAGAAGCTCTCTCCTTGGCCAATGGATGATTCAATCTGAAAGGCTCCCAGCGGGTCGTACAGATGCTTGGATCTGGTGAAGGCAACTTCAAATGGTCGTGACACAGCTAAATTCTGGTCATGAATTATCTAGTTAGATCACCTCTGAATGTTCCAATTTGTGATTTTTATGTCCATTCTGTATGAAAATGAAAATCCACAGCCTGCTTCCAGTCTCCGACCGGGTCAGGAATGGAATGAATGAAGCCCCCATCTAGCGGCGAGGATATGAACTGTGCCGGCTGCCGAGGCCTGACGCACTCCTCTGGGGCAATGATTAAATGAATGACAGATGAAATGAAATGATAGTGGAGAGTGTTGCTGGAATGAAATTATGACAGGGAAAACCGGAGTACCCGGAGAAAAACCTGTCTGCCTCCGTTTTGTCCAGCACAGATCTCACATGGAGTGACCGGGATTTGAACCACGGACCCAGCGGTGAGAGGCCGGCGTGCTGCCGCCTAAGCCACGGAGGCTTTCTCCATTCTGTATATCTAATGCAATTTGTTATTCCTGACTCGATTCAATTTAAAACCTCTGCAATTAGCTCCTCCGTGTCATTATTCCGCCAATAATTATGCTACGTCTAGCTCCAGCAGCACACCCACCCCGTGTCAATCGTCACTCATTGTTACAACCTCAAACCCTCCCCCCTTATCTCAGCAGAACCTGAACCAAGACCAACAGTAGCCAAACACTCATGGCACACTTGCCACATATATTTCTGAGTACAACGACTTTCCTTAATTTCTATCTGTAAGGTACCTTATACGAGTATTTATCCTACTTTTAATATGTATTACCATGTTTAAAGTGTTTTAGTACAGTTGTATTTTGAATAGGAATTATTTACTGTCAAAATTAAAACAATTAATAGAATTGCTTTTCATGCAATAAAATTTTCTTACTTTAAATGTGGATATTCTTACCTTCAAGTGATCCCTATGTAGAACTTTGTAAATTGCTTCACAGGTTTCAGGTATAATTCTACCAAGTGCTTGGGGTGACATGATTGTCGAAAACTTGAGGTCCTCAAAACTTCTCCCAGTAACTAGGAACCTCAGTGTTGCAGTCAGTCACTCATGAGGGGATATTGCAGTTCTCATCACAGTATTTTACTTCTCAATCAATGGAATGATAAGAGTTGTAGTTACAGACGTACTTTCGTCCATTCTTGGGTAGTTGTACCAATCTTATGGGGCCACCTTCAATTCGTTCAATAAATTAATGTGTGAATATGTTTTTCTCATCAGGAACAACTTTTTACACCACATTTCACGATTTTTTCTCCGTTTCTTCTTTGTCTCTAAAGCGACCAATAAAGTCAGAAACTTATGCGCATCTTAGTCACTGGGGAACATTATTTAAACAGTAATAAACAATAATAAATCAAATTTGGAATGGACGCGAGTACTAATACCGGCCTATTTTCAACTGATGGTGTATGGGGGTTTCAGTTCAACAGGCGGACACTGTCCGGTGAACTCTTCAGGCGTAACTGACAGGTTTGCCGGTACGTTTATGGCCTGCTAAAGCGTAAACAAGAGACAGCAATCCCAAAATCTCGCCATCGACTTCTTGTCTCAGAGCAACTACCGTGCATGCGCCGATCTGCGATTGCAGTGAAGGCGGGTGGAACGTATACAAACGGAACGTACTTTATAGACGTGCCAAGTAAAATAAAAATGCAGCGTTTCCTGTGCCTTTCAGATGAAATCGAGAAGTGTCCACTTCAACTCGCAATTAGAGCATACGTCTCGTGCTTCTCCTAGCTGCTTCTTTTTTTCTGCAAAGATGATTTCAAAGTTTGGAATAATAATAATGATGATGATAATAATAACATGTGAATTAATGACTTTAATTCGAAATTGAAAAGTGATTGCTTTAAAAGTTTAGATTACTCCCTTCAGGATTGACGTACGTACCTACCTACAGTATATGCAAAATTTGAAGATTCCAGCTTCATTGGAGGTGCTCCTTCTAAAGTGCTTGCAATATTGCGGTATGCCTTTTATAGCCTTGTATAGCCTCGTATTTGAGGCCGGAATGGGAAGGAGGCGACCATGGCCTTAAGTTAGGAGTAGAAGTGCGAAACCACAGAAGACTTTGATCCAATCATTCTCTCCAGCCCTTAGACAATAATTGAATTTCTTGGCAGATCCAAAAATTACACCCGGGACCTTAGAGATGGCAAAACCAAGTAGAGGTAGGTTCGATTCCCATCCTCAGTCATCCTAGACGTGGTGCTCACTGGTTTCCCTCGTATATTCAGGCAAATGCCAGGGCAATCATAATGATTTAGGTTATCAGACAGATTTGACACACCCAAGTATACGGGATAAGTGTACATGACCACAATATCACAAAGCCCCTAAATGACTGAACAACAAAATAAATTATATGTTGCTAACGGCCCATGACGGACATCCAGACACAGACTGCGTTATTATCTCTGGGTTTGATTTGACTAGAACAGGGACTAGTTCTAGAGCACTGTTACATTAGCTTATATAACTTATTGAGGCGACTGATATTTGGCCACCTAGCGGTTGGGAGTGTAAACTGCCAACCTTCACAGCCGACTAAACGCGTTAATCTGCTCCTTCCTATAGCCTGATTAACGGTCTCAGCCAACGCGGTGCGTAGTTTCAAATGTGGAGACTTCAAATTCATAGAACTATTGCAGGGACAACAGTCAGACTTTACTGAATTACATTGGGTTAAACGGGATTAGCCTGCCAGTACAACAATAACGTCTGGAGAAACAAACTGTTATAAAAGAATGTTAGATGAAACAAGAAAATATCCTTCTGCCACCTCCTTATGTTAGACTGAGAGTAATGAATGTTCTAATTTCTATTTTATCTCCGAGACTAAAGTTAAGGAAGGCATCTTTGTGGAACCCCGGATAAGAAATTGGATGAAAGATTTTTGTAAATGTAATGACAGTAATGACTGATGAAGAAATACTGGCTTGGACAAGATTTACAAACGTGGTTACAAACTTCTTGGGAAACAGGATCCGACCAGATTCCAAAGTCGTTGTAGGAAATAATTATGTTAAAGACATTGAATGATTTAGAACGTAATATGAGCATTGAACTTCATTTTCTGCATATACATCTTGACTTTTCCCCTGAAAATCGAGGTGATTTCAGCGAGGAACAAGCTGTAAAGAGATGGAAAAACGTTTTCAACGCAAGTGGAATGAAGTAATGAAGGCCGACTATTGTTTGTCTCGAAGGAGACACAATGTAGAATTACAACATAAGATAATCTCGGAGGCGTAATTCCACGAGGATGTGTTTGTTTGAATTTGGTAAGAGGGAACTGTAATTTGTGTGAATGTAAATTTATTTGTACGAGATTTATAATGATGATAATGTATGTAAGCATAATTCAAGTACTCTTTTGTATGACTGAAGAGATTAGTAGTTTGTTCTGCACTTGCGTTTCTCAATATTTACATAAATGTATTCTAGTTAGATTCATTTCAATTGAATTTACCAAACATTCTTACGTGATAGGTAAAATCCAACTACTGTACTTCATAAGCAGTATCTCTAATGTGTATGAAGTCACCCATCAGAGTTAACAGTTTTTTTTATAGAAAATTAATTTCTCAACCTTGTTTAATGTATAATATATTGATGATACCTAATTATATATTATTGCTAAAATAAAAGTTTTAAAGTAAAATTATTTCTGTTATTAAGGACAATTGACACGTATAACACCCCTTATTATTCCCGTTCCAACGGATAAGATGTGATGAATTTCTATGTGGTGGATGGTTTTTATGGCCGGATACCTCTCTTGACGCCAACCTCATCAGAGAAGTTATTGGGAGATAAAATAAATGAAGATGAATGAAACCCGGAAAGGAGTTGGAAGGAAGCGGCCGTGGCCAATTAGAAGGTACCGTCCCGGGGTTTGTCTGGAGGTGAAAATGGGAAACCATGAAAAACCATTTCAAAGAAGGCTGACGGTGGGGTTCGGATCCACGCGTCCACCAAGTCTTGAGTTTAGTAATTTATTTACTTCAGATTATCTAATTGTTAATTTTGAGGAATTGCTGCAAGTTAATATTAAATCCATCAGCCGTAATTAGAGATACAGTTTTAATAATATAGACTACAAATTCCCACTGATTCGGGGATCCAACCAACCTCCAGGCTGGCTGCCCAATGATACAGTCGGGGATACATAGTGAACCAGAAATTGTATCTTGGGGTGCATAACCACTGGGTTTAAAAACCATACATACTGTGCATGTAGGGGCATACTATGTCTTGCTCCTCTGCTGATCTTCTCATATTAAGTGCAATTTACGTGAATTCACTTATTTTACTCCAAGGCCTGTAAATAATATAATAATAATAATAATGATGAATTTACACTAGAAACACTGGAATTATACGAGAATTTTTAATTGGGGAGCGTGATGGCGCAGTGGCTTAGCTGCTCGTCATTCACCCGGACGGCTGGGGTTCGAATCCCGGTGCAAGCCGGGTGGAATTTTCACCTGAAAAATCACGTGGCGCCAGGATGCGCATCTGGCCTTAAATCCCCGGCCAAAACCCAAATGAGCCTGGTTGGCTCAGGTGACTCCAATTAATTGGGAAAGGCCGAAGAAAGTTTTATACGATAATTTTGTATTCCATTCCGTTATGGAAAATCGGAAGAACTATACAAGTAAGTAAACATTTATAGGTGCAATTTCAAATAATCTTGAAATTTATACTGAAGTTACACGTGGTTTACTGGTCTTTTCCCACCAGGCAAATAGTTGATGCCTGATTTTAAGACAATGGGCTAGTTGTCCATACATCATACTAAAGCCATATCATGGATCCACCTTCTTTTACGACTTCCCTCAAGCATTAATAGGACAAGCGCCATCAATTATTTGACCCGAGCCATTATCGCAGCAGTAATCGGGTGTCTTCCCAGGCTTCCTTCTGGAAACCTTGTTCTTTTTATCCCCACGCTTTCTTAACTACAAAAAGCCAAAGCAAAGTCAACTCCGTGCTGGCCATGGAGGCCCATGGAGCAAAGGTAGAAGCTTCCACCCTTCGTGACATCGGCACTTAAAGAGTAGATGGAGTTGTCAGCTCCATATCCGGCCGCCTTTGCTCCCAGGAATTACGCTGGTACTCGTTTCTGTTGTAGGCCGAATGAATCCCATGGCTATTTGCATGTCTCAAAGTAGTGGTTTTGTTTCTAAATTCCACTCCCTTTCAGTTAGAAACTCAGCGCCTCTACCGACTGGGCTACGCAGCAGCCTTTTTTTTAACAACAGCCTACGTAATATTGCTAGTACTACGGTATTATCAGCGTTTCTTAGTAAGGCTGTGAACACAAATACAATGAATTCTACAGTCAGTTGAATTAACTTACTGTTCAGTAAAGCTGTGGTACTAGACAAATAAAAGGTGGTAGGAATATACTGAATGTTTAATAATTGGGCTATATTTTACAGCATTTAATACTCACTTAAACTCTTTGCAAGCTGCCGAGGGGAGGTGGGGAGATCCAATTTAATTATTTATATATTTATTTATTTATTTATTTATTTATTTATTTATTTATTTATTTATTTATTTATTTATTTATTTAGGGGGACGTGCCCACCAGGCGCACTAATTTCAGACTCAGTGTAAGAAAAGAAGGAGGTTAGTCTTTTACATTATATTTGTAGGTCACAAATAGAGATGCCTCCATGGCCACAGTATGAGTTTGTGTTTGGTAGTAGCGTTTGTAAAAGAGACGAGATAATTATTGAAACCTGCTAAAGCGTAAGAATAAAATTTCGTAAATAAATAAATAAATAAATAAATAAACAACTACTGTATCTCAAATTTGACATTGGAGTGTATGTGGAATATGGCTGATTACCTGTGTTATTTTGAGTTGGAAAAATGCTGTAATTGAAAGTCTCTTTCACCCACACCTATACATAAATTTTCCCTCCGATGATATTTCTACGTCGATGCCCTTGCACACAACAGCCTATAATTGAGAGATGTACACAATACAATCATCTGAATTTTCAGCATATTATGAAGTTTTATCTGATTCTGTAATGTCATTTTAGTGTGGGAATTTCTGAGTTCTAAAGATCACCGGAAATACAGGGGGAGTTGGCGAATTGAGCCAGCTAATCTTCTGAGTGGATCTTTCTTATCTTGTCATTCCATCGCACAGTCCTTTCTGGCCAATTGCCCCAGGCCAAGTTCTGGTTCTTCCGCTGAGATCCTTCTCCTTTCGGTCCCCCACCACTACCATTGTAAAAACCCAAAAGCTAAGATAACTTACTTGATCTTGCAGAATGACCCACTGGCTCTGGTATTTCCCGTAAACACACTTCCATGTAGGGATGTACAAAATGGGTTTTGCACACTTTCAGTGAAATAAACATTATGCCTTTATTCTTTTAAAAGGCCACAACAGTTAAAAGGTACCTTAAACCCCTTACATTATTATTATTATTATTATTATTATTATTATTATTGTCCCCCGTGGTGTATGGATAGCACGCTTTTCTCTTACCGAGGAGGCTCTGGGTTAGATTCCAGCCAGAAACGTATGATCTATATACGCCGGGGTGTCGGAATGTTGTCCCGAAGGAGATCTTTAACGTGCCAGTAAAACTACTGACACGGCTCTGGCTCCATCGCATTTACGCACCCACAAATGTCAACTAACTGCGCCAGGATTCGATCCTGTAACCTTGGGCACAGCATGCGAGAACGTTACCACTGAGCAACGCAGCCAGTCATACTTAAGATCTGACTCGAGGGCTGAAAAGGGGTACTTTTTGTCGTTTATTCATTTTAAAGGCTTTGCGATTATGTAATACTTTGGTGTATGTGGAATCTGTCTGATAATTTGTGTTATAGTGACTGCTGTAGCGTACTATTGTGTACTTGTAATTGGTCTAGGATATGGTTAGGAGGTGTACATGGTCTTAATTTAGGTACAGTCTCGGCATCTGCGTAGAGTAGAAATGAGAAACCTTGGAAACCACTTCCAAGATGGCTGAGGTGGGAATCGAACCTGCCGCTTCTCAATTCTGCATCAGGAGAAGGAAAAGTGTACACTCAGCCTCGTTAGGACAATTGAGTAGTTGTCTGACAGTGTGGCAGCGCCCCGGTCACGAGGACAAAAATTAACGGTCGAGGTGACGCGACCTGACCTCGCTTCACTCTTCAATCTGTAGGCCGAATGGCTGGGCAGCGGTCGCTTGGTAGGCCAGGATCAAACATGGGCTGTAGTGCCACGGGGTGGTTCGAGTTATTTTGCGTGGATTAAAATTCGTCTAGAGATATTTGCATTCAAATGCTCTCGCTATGTGTTGTAACTTGATAGAAAATAAGTTCTTAACCCGCTGTTTCACTCAGACTGACACTATTTGCATAACATTAGCCTATGTTTGGGCAGATGGCCTTGCTGTTCCGACCGTTAAGACACCAATCATCATCATCATCATCATCATCAAACTTGTTACATAATCATTCTTATCCTGCAAATTACATGCACAGTTATTTTTCTCTAATTTTGAAATTCATCAACGGTAGGCGTCGCTCAGTGGTTCTCAACCTTTTGTGGCCCATCTCCCCTTTCTAGAGGTTGACTAACACCGAATGCAAACACCTTACAAGTAAAATAAGAAGAACAATCTATATATTTCACAATTTAAAACATATTGTCAATTACAAATTAATAAGAGACATCTCCCATGCTCTAGCCCAGTCAGTTCCTGCCTGGAGAGGCGCCTATAAAAATGTACTAAAAAGTGTTCAGATAGTGTAGAATCTCATACTGCGAATAATGTTGATCACTCTATTTTATATCAACCTAAGTTATGTATAGCCAAACGTAACTTTCTGTATTTCTCACCGAAATTATATAATATTCTCCCAATTAAATTAAAATAATTTAAAGGAAATCATGCAAACCTGAAGATGCATATAAAACATTTTCTCAGAGAAATTAAAATTGAAAATATAATTAGTTGAGCCTACAAGTTTATACAAACACAAATTCAATTTTCCTTCATATTCATTATTTTTAGCCTACTTTCGATTTTTGCAAAAAATGAAAGTAGACTTTGAGATCACTACAAGGCCAAAAATTGTGTGTCTGTCTGTCTGTCTGTGTGTGTGTGTGAGTGTGAGTACTCTGAATGTCTGTCCCCCCTATCAATTCGAACACGGTGAATCCGAATTGAACGACATTTGGTACAGAGTTAGCACTGGCAAAGGGCACCTCAGTGTCATGTTTTATATCACCGCCATCTTGACGTAAACGTAATGGCGGCCACTCAAATGTTCAAAGCTTAAATCAAATTACGACCAACCTATTCATCTGATCTCTACCAAATTTTGTAACATTATACCTTTAAGTATGAAGAATCCTTTGACCAAACTACGAGGTCATCTGCATAATAATTTGCGGATGGTGGCCATATTTGTGTGCAAATCGATTCCCCCTATCTTTTCAAACACGGTGAATCCGAATTGAACTAAATATGGTACAGAGGTAACACTAGCAAAGGGTATCTCAGTGTCATGTTTTATATCGCCGCCATCTTGACGAAAACATAATGGCGGTCACCCAAATGTTAAAAGCTTAAATAATATTACGACCAACCTAATCATCTGATCTCTACCAAATTTTGCAACGTTATACCTTTATGTATGAAGAATCTTTTGACCAAACTACGAGGTCATCTGCCCAATAATTTGCGGCTGGCGGCCATGTATGTGTGCCAATCGATTCTCCCTATCTATTCAAACACGGTGAAACCGAATTGAACGAAATTTGGTACAGAGGTAGCACTAGCAAAGGGCACCTCATATTCATGTTTAATATCCGTATGACACTTATTTCAACAAGCTACTACAACCAACATTCAAATATATACTCCTTGGAAAGGACAAAGAGTTATAACAATACCCATGCATTTAGGAGAAAGTAGGCTATATGTTCTTTACTGAACATCTTGTTTAGTGTATACATCATTTACATTGAACGTGTTATTCGGCTAAGCCATTATACAATATTTTGAAATAGTAAACAATGATATGCATGCCACACACAAGGTTGCACCTTTTAGTGGCATATGTGATATCTCTTCCTGCTCTGTATGAATTTGTATCCTATTTCGACCTGTCTTTATCATATTGTAACAATATAATTTAATAATTGTAAATTGACAGGTTAAACAATGAGTAGGAAGTGTAAGGAAATTCATAAAATGTGTCCAGTTAATCTGAATTTTGCAAAATGTGTGTATTTGTAACGATTTAATAAATAATAATAATAATAATAATAACCACTCGCCCCCTTTTCATTTTCATTGTATGCCTAACTTGAATTTGAAGTAAAGTGAAAATAATAAGGCAGATTTATTATTTTAAACAATTTTACTACCGTATATAAAAACAACCGAAGCAGTTTTATCCGGTCACTCTTAAATAACACTGAAAAAAATGTACATTTTTTTACGGATTTTTTTAAGAACTAATAATTGAAATAATTAACTACGATCATTGACGTACATTTAAAAAATAGGAATTCGTGTTTTCTTTTTTAAATTGGAATCTGGAAAAAAGATTGACAGTTAGAAAACTTTGTTATTGTTTTATTTTACCTTTTCAATGGCTGCCTTGTGCTTGCTGGATTTCAGTTAAAGCTTGAATATCCGGTTTTATGTTCGTTAAATTCACGGGCAAGTCTCCTTTGAGGCATGTCCAACTTATTTCTTTGTTTTGTGAGGAGCTGGATAACAGAACTAAATCCTTTTTCAACTAAATATGTTGACGGGAACGAGATGAGAAGTGGTTCAGTTTTTCCCTACAGTTGTGGATAAGTGTCCATAAGCTTCACCCTGGTATCCCAGGTAACAGTATCTGCAAATCGCACACTTCGTACAGTTTTTTAAAAGTCATTCTTTAAAGAAATTATAGATATTTGTGAAATTAGAGTGCAATGCGTCACTGGTAATGTATATTCTCTTTCATTTGAATGTTCATTTTTCACGCTCAGTGGCTTGTGAGCACCGCAGGAGGGATCTACACTACTGAAATAATATATATGATGATGATTGAGCATATATGAACGTAAATATAGTACATGATGTGAATGGTCTTCACCTGAGGGCTGATGTTGATGCCTTGAAAATTCGCCTACTGCCTAATGCTCAATGTTGTTGTTGATTGAGGGGCTTTGCGACATCGTTGTCATGTAACCGCACGTAATTGGGTGTGTGTGTGTGGGGGATTTGTCTGATAACCTGTGGTACTGTGATGGCTGTATTATTGTGTGTAGGCCTAGTGTAAATCAGGTGAGGATTGGGAAGGAGGCGGCCGTGGCCTTCAGTTAGGACCCAATCCGGCATTTGCTTGGAGTAGAAGTGGGAAACCACGAAAACCACTTCCAGGATGACGGGATTAGGAATCGAATACACCTCTTCTCAGTTTTACCTTACGAGGCTGTATGTACCCCGTTCCAGGCCTCATACCAGAATTGAATTTCTTGGCATAGCCAGGAATCGAACCCGAGTCTCCGTGGAGATAGCCAATACGCAATGAGGTGGACACATAATGCTCAATGAAATGTAATCTGAAAAGACTGACTTTAAAAAAATCGATCAAACTGAAATATGGCAACCGTTTTACCGAGGATTCATCAAAGCAATCCTGTTTTATTCACTACTCAATTACCATATCCTGAACGCTGGGTCATACATATGCGACTTTATAGTAATTGACACCCCTGGGACCGTGAAACTGATTTATTTATTTATTTATTTTATGTCTTCGGTAGTGGCGAAGTTAGGGCTCATGGCCCTCTCTTACACTTAACCACGAAATATGGTACCAGTACATAGCTTATGACAATTTCAAAAATACAAAAAACATTATGATGATAATAAATTAATTATGCCATTACTAATATTAGTAAAAAAGGCACATGACTAATGATAGTAATAATTATAACAATACAAATAATAATAGTAATAATAATAATCACAATGTCACAGACTTACTATAATATCCTAGATATAATCCTAGCTCAGTCATACGTCCTATCATCCATCACCATTCACACGGGGCAATCAGCAGTATTCAACAGGTAATCTCGGCATGCGGTCTTAAATTTATTTATTGTTGTGGAATTTCTGATATCGGGAGGAGTTGAATTCCATAGTCGAGACCCAGCTACAACAAAAGAGCGGTTAAACATGGATGAGTGGTTGATGGGGATGGCGAGGGAAGAGCCAGATCGAGTGCTTCGATTATGATATGAGGACAAGTAACTAAATTTTGATGACATGTACGTGGGGGTGTTTTCATGCAGAAATCGATAGATGGATGTCAACAAGTGAAATTTACGGCGTTCATCAGGTTTAAGCCATGAAAGAGCACGGTAGCTTGGGGTTATGTGGGCATCGTATCTTAGATTGAAAGCGAACCGAAGACAAGAGTTCAATGCTTGTTGGAGTTTCATTGTTTGTCCATGAGTCGCGTCAACGAGAACGATGTCACAGTAGTCTAGAATTGGTAGTATTAATGAGGAAAGTTTAATGAGGAAAGGTTGGAACTTGTGTACAGTATGGTTTGTGTTGGCTGCAGAGTGGGGGAAGAGAGGGGAGATTGCTAATGAGCTATCGCTGGCCGAATTGGACTATGTCTTATCAAAGGGGCAGATCATGCTGGCCAGAAAAGTCTGTCCGATTTTATCAGTGTAATTAACTGGCCGAATTGGACTGCGCCCAAATACAGTACATCAAGTGAGGAACAACGGTAAGTTGAGGAAGTTTGGGTAGACTTTACTTTTGGGTCCCCGGTAAATTGATTAACTTCTGGAGTAGAGAACTGCCGTTGGTTAACGAGCAGGATAATCAGCTGTGAGAGCGAATAAGGAACGCTTTCATCACCCGATTGAGGGATCCAGATGGCGAGAGGAAACACATAATCAGACATAAAATAACAAAAGGGTGGGGAGATGCAATACAATGGGACATGAACCCAGGATCTGAGTTGTGCTTCACGTGGACTCTTTGTTCTGCAAGGCAGGGTCAATACCACTAACATACTGTAGTGAGGCAGGCCCACCTGGCTAACGTGCCATCTGCCAATTGCTGCTACGTCACACCTGCCTGCCACTACGTCACGACCTGAACTCTCCCATGCATACTGCGCACCTCTTTACAAGGCGACTAGTGGAGTGTATTGTCATGCCTACTGCTAACCAAGGTCGCCGAGAACCGGCCACGCAAGCTTCTTCGGCTTCATCTACTTGGAGTACATGTGCTAGCGAAAATGTTCGGACCTTCAATATGCAAGTCTTCCCACTATCAATAGCTTACTACACTTGCTTAGTGTATATTTTCAATTTGTGGACCGCGAACTACACGTGACCCACGAGCGAAGTTCCCAACATTCATAGGCCTCATGGAATGTAAATGGGGGTTGGTGATTCATTTTAGGGGCTTGGGACATACTGGTCATCAGTCCTGTGTAGTTGGATGTGTGTTCAAGTTGTCTGATAACCTGTATTTATGTGGTGACTATAATAGTAGTGTGTGCAACTGTATTAGGGACAGAGATGAGGTAGGTGCCCCGTGACTTGATGTCAGGTACTGTGCCGGCATTTGTCTCGAGGGAGTGTGGAAAAATACGCGGGAAAACCACACTCAGAATAGTCGCTGTCAGCGCCGGGATTCAAACCTGCAATCTCCGGACTTGCTGCAACTGCCCTTGTGGCCACAGTGGACGATTGAACGAGTACGACTACGCCGCGAGGTAAACATGTAAACATGATAATGATAATAATTGTTGATTTAAGGGGCCTAACATCTAGGTTATCGGCCCCAGAACAAACATGTAAACGATAGAGTTACAATACCCAGGGGCACAAAGGAAATCGGCAATGATGCATTTATATTGCAAATATTTCAAAAGTACTTCTCAGCTTCTGCAGAACACTATTGGAACATTTGCCATGTATTTGAGATACTGAAAATAACCCATCTCATTTGGGTACAATCGTGTTGACCGACTGGAAATCATGAAGCTTTCGTTTACCAACGCAACACTGAAATGGCTTGAAACACAATAATAATTGAGATAAGTTAACTGGGATGTTAGAAACCTCTGAATGACCTATGCCATGTTCAAGTTGAGCTGTGCTGGTTATCCCGAGGTTACCTCGAGGTTGGCTGAAGTTGGCAGCGTGTCTAAAATACACAGCACCATGTCTCCATCCAGCCATGCATTGCAATTAGCCAAGTACTGATTCTTGGAATAACACACCAGGGCTGGATTTTCCCCAGTTAGATGTGCATATCTTCAGCCATCAAGAAATTGACGGTCCCTTCACATTAGTCTTGGAATTGCTGAGGAAGTCTAACGAACCCGAATGAAACTAACCAACCTAGTTTTAAGTGAAAATCGGCACACGTTTGTGTTTCAGCACCTGTTACATCATGTTGTGAATGATTGTATTGGAGACTTGTTCATTTAATTGACAAGCAGGAGTACTTTATTGTGGTTCGGTATGTTAATTTGTTTAGAGAGTAACATTCATTTCTCAAGATATAAATTGCTAATTGTTAACAGAAGTAGGTTCTAATGCATAGTTTAAACATTTTTAATGCATAGGCCTATTTTGTAATTTGAAGTGTATATTAATCCAAGGCCTGCTGATAACGTATGCCAGTGATGTACACACATCAAAAAAAGTTTTGCATCACCTCGGTTCCAAGAGTTCCGGAACCGTTAAATACAAAGGGAATAGAGATCAACACAAACAACATTTCAGCTCGTTTTATTGCTCATGAGACCCACACATTGCATGTTGTACCATCATACAGCTAGACTTTCAGCATTTGTGGTCCAGATTGCAGTACACACCACTACCTCTAATACCCAGTAGCACGTCCTCTTGCATTGATGCATGCCTGTATTCGCCGTGGCATACTATCCACAAGTTCATCAAGACACTGTTGGTCCAAATTGTCCCACTCCTCAACGACAATTCGGCGTAAATCTCTCAGAGTGGTTGGTGGGTCAAGACGTCCATAAACAGCCCTTTTCAACATATCCCAGGCATGTTCGATAGGGTTCATGTCTGGCGAACATGCTGGCCACTGTAGTCGAGCGATGTCGTTATCTTGAAGGAACGCATTCACAAGATGTGCACGATGAGGTCGAGAATTGTCGTCCATGAAGACAAATGCCTCTCCAATATTCTGCCGATATGGTTGCACTATGGGTCGGAGGAATATCATTCAGGTATCGTAAAGCCGTTTCGGAGCCTTCCATGACCACCAGTGGCGTACGTCGGCCCCACATAATGCCACCCCAAAACATCAGGGAACCACCACCTTGCTGCACTCGCTGGACAGTGTGTCTAAGACGTTCAGCCTGACCAGGGTGCCTCCAAACACGTCTCCGACGATTGTCTGGTTGAAGGCATATGCGACACTCATCGGTGAAGAGAACGTGATGCCAATTCCGTGGGGTCCATTCAGCATGTTGTTGGGCCCATCTGTACCGCGCTGCATGGTGTCGGGGTTGCAAAGCTGGACCTCGCCATGGACGTCGGGAGTGAAGTTGCGCATCATGCAGCCTATTGCGCACAGTTTGAGTTGAAACACGACGTCCTGTGGCTGAACGAAACGCATTATTCAACATGGTGGCATTGCTGTCAGGGTTCCTCCGAGCGGCAATCCGTAAGTAGCGGTCATCCACTACAGTAGTAGCCCTTGGGCGGCCTGAGCGAGGCCTGTCATCGACAGTTCCTGTATCTCTGTACCTCCTCCATGTCCGAACAACATCGCTTTGGTTCACTCTGAGACGCCTGGAAACTTCCCTTGTTGAGAGCCCTTCTTGACACAAAGTAACAATGCGGACGCGATCGAACTGCGGTATTGACCTTCTAGGCATGGTAGAACTACAGACAACATGAGCAGCGTACCTTCGTCCTGGTGGAATGACTGGAACTGATCGGCTGTCGTACCCCCTCCGTCTAATAGGCCCTGCTCATGCATGGTTGTTTACATCTTTGAGCAGTTTTAGTGACATCTATGAACAGTCAAAGGGACTGTATCTTGGATACAATATACACAGTCAACGTTTATATGCCGGAGATCTGGGAACCGAGGTGATGCAAAACTTTTTTTGATGTGTGTATATATCGTTGGTCCGGAGGAATAGTGACACAACTCAAAAATCACAGTTTTTCAGGAGAAGCGTTTGAAAATTATTATTATTTGAAAATTGTCGTGGATGGAAGATTGAGCTTGTATACTTAATTATTTCTTGTGGTGGGAAAGTTAGGCCATGCTCTTTGTTCAAATGTCAAAAGTTCCAACAGATCTGTGAAATCAACCCTTAAAAATTAATTTTTAATAAATCATTTTGACTTGTGACATTGTTCCTTTGAAATTTATTTTCTGATTTTGTTATACATCATGGGGTGAAAGAAATGAAATATTGTACAAAGTAAAAAATACAATTTATTGTAGGATGAAATATAATATTTTCAAATTATTAACTATTATTGAATGCAGTATAACGTTTTGAAGTTACAAATTATAATAAGGAAATAATAATAATAATCGAATTACAAATTACTGGAGTTACATCTTGGAATCATAAGTTGCTATAAAATGTTAAATAACCGTTTAGGATGAATTTCTTTTTAAACAACGACAGTGGACCTTCTTTCTTTTTGTCGGAGATTCCTACTTTTCTGCGATATGCCCTCTTCAAAACAAAATCATTAGCTTTAAACACTGTGATAGCTTTGCCTGTTCCTTTCGGTGGCATGACATCAATGATATGAAATTGACTCTCGGCGTAGGAAGTTTTGTAGAATAGTTTTCCGAATTGCTTCTTCTCCACCTTCAGTACTTTCACTTCCGTAATCTTGAAGGGATTTGCCTCGCTGTTTGTATTTAGCTGCAATCCAATGTCAGCTGCTAATGCCTTTAAATCATAGACGTCTTCATGACAGACTTCGTGTATGGTGTAAGGCTTCCCGGTTTTCTTTGTACATCGTATAAGAGAAATGTACTGTTCAGGAACAAAAATTGGCCACGACCTTTTCGCTCGATTGATCTGTCTCTCGATCACAGAATGAGCTCTGTAGCCTTCATTTTGACTATGGCTAGTTATAAGAAATTTGTGGGTGATGCTACGTATCCACTTGTACTTCCACACCGCTATGGCTATCATAAATTGGTTTTTCTGCTGGCCAGCACAATTATCTGTATAGAAAATTACGTCTACTTCGTGTGAACCATCACCTTCCATGCCTCCGAGATATTGTAAAACAAAAGAACCAATCTTTTTTGCTCCTCTCTGAGCTTCCCCCTCATGCCATACATAACACTGAACATCATTAGTTTTCAAGTTAAATATAGTGAGATTGAACACTCCCAACTTTGAAACGTAATAAAAAGAAGAAGCTTGTCCAGTTGAGCAGGGCAATACTGCTTGAAGGTCAAACACAGCTACCACACATTTATCATCAGTCTTATCCTTGTTTTTTCCTCGCGCGACAACTTCGTCTCATACAAGTGTATTTGATACCTTTCTTCTATTTCTTTTTTTTTTTTCATCACCGTTTGCATTCGAATAAGCAACGCATAGTTCGCTCTGAACCTTCTTAGGAATGAAGAATGATAAGTTGAACTCTTCATTAAATATTCGAGAATAAATAATGTAATTTGCAGTTGGGAGGTTCTTTTCTCTGCATGCTGATTCATAATCCCTATGGAGATCTGCAATAGATTTATTTCCCTCTATGTACAGTTTCTTTGTGTCACTCCTACAGTAGTGGCTTGGTATGCAGGGAATACTATTGATGTGATCTCGAACACCTTGTTTGATGTTTTCGTTTATTTTGGAATGTTTCCCATGTTTCCCTCTCAGATCTGATGAAATCATATTCCCAGTGAAAAAATGTCTTCTTCTGCAGAACAGTTCTTATTGGTCTATCATTGATGCAGAGTGTGGACTTAAAGAAATGCTTACAGACGCGGATTTTTTTGCCTTCAATATCGAAATAAAATGCATTGTTAAGACTCTGATTACTGTGCTCTCTACCGTATCGGTACTTTGGCTTTATCTCTGACATGCTGGCCGACAAGAAATGACGTTGCCTTTCTAAATCTTTCAAGCCCCAGTAATCATTGAAAATATGCTTACGTTCATCTTCAGTTATCTTAGTGGAACATTTCATCCTGCACTTCTCATTGCACGGCGGAAGAAGTGTCCTTTCTTTTACAACTTTAGTGGCATTAAAAGATGATGTGTATCTTTCACCTTCATTTCTGGCCCGTATAGCAAGATTCTTTATCCATTGAGTTGGGTTACGTATGCGTTGTTTACCAAATTGACTTGATCTCGCTGGGTCTCGAGGCATTTCTAGCTGCTTTCCTTCGACGTCCAGATTTATTAAATGCAGGTTCATTCTGTTCAGATTCCTCTTGCGATAATGGCTTACCTTCATCAGAAGAAGACAATTCGGATGAATCAGGAGTTGTATAGTCTGGGTCAGCAACACTGTCATCAGAGTCGATAGTGCCTGTTATCCTTTTGCCACGATAATTTGCGAGGAACATAAACTCCATTACTTCTCTGGTTGACAATAAACATCGTAAATAAATGTTATTCAATGTAGCATAATACTGGGCTGATATAAATGTAAAATAAAAACGATTCATTACCTGCATTATTATTACTGGTTTCAGCACCAGTTTTGTAATCTACGTCGGTTGACTTCTCGAAAGAAGAGGAGTCTGATGAATCACAAGGTTTATAGTTTCGGTCAGCCACTCTTTCATCCATGTTAATACTGCCTATCATCTGTTTGCCACTATCATTTGCTGGAGGAACATACTCTCTATTACTTCTCTGGTTGTCAGTCAACGACGTAAATAGATGCTACCCAATGTTGGACAAATAAAAAATATGATAAAAAGATTCAATACCTGCATTATTATTACTCTCTCCAGTACTAGTTTCTGGATGTAGTACAGTTGAACGAATATTTTTATCTGAAATTGTAAATTTTTTAAACTTACAAATAGAACATAATAAGTTCAATGGTTACATGTAATTATAAAGCAATAGTTTATCAACAAGAAACAGTATGAAGTAATGTTAAAGGCAGAGCAAAAATAAATACCTTCTGTGTTTAAACGCTTTTCTTCGCGCCCACAAATTACCCAATTTGTTATAGGTCTATTTGATTCTTCCTTTTCTTTTTCGCCATTAAGGTCTCTACACAGTTTCAGTATCAAGGCACTGCGGCTCTGATCGGACATCTAAAAAAATACAGCTTGTTAGTAGAATAGTGACACAAGTCGTAAAGAAATCAAACGGTGGTAAATAAATAGTTGAATTTCATTCACATAAAATGATGAATAGTGACACATCCCGAAATAAAACTATGTTTGTTAAAACCACTACAGGAATTGTACTCACCTTCTCAAGAACACTGTCTCAACTCGTGATGTGTCACTCTTCTAGAACAAATCCTAACACTAAGTATGTCACTTCTTGAGATATGACATTCTTCTTGATTACACCACGCTCTTACTCAATCAAGGCTACAACTCATCTGATGATGTGACACTCTTTTTCAGTCGCCAGTCGACAAACACGCTCGGAGGAAGACCGTCATTACCGGTACTGCATTCTAGTGGCGAGAATTCTAAGCAGAGTTATGTCGTTTTTCCACAACAAAGAATGTCTTCTCAGCAATCTTACCCTATGCTTAACTCAAAATAGGACGTTTTTGTGTTGTGTCACTATTCCTCCGGACCAACGATATATTCTTTATTGTCAGACAAATAGACTCCACGTGTGGCAATCCAATAATTAACAATAAAATTTACGAGTACAACCCTACCAGGGAATTGTTACCGCTAGACGGAGAGCGCAGCTGTTGTGTATACATAACGTCATCTCGCCTCGTTATGGCTGCAGCGAGCGGGTGCGGAGCAAGAGGGGAACGCATGTACAGCCATACAATGAGAACACACTGCACAGCGCACGACCCAGCACGAATCATGCACACAAATGACATGCGATGAGGTTTCGCTCGCGACGACGGCACGCCTATCGCAGGCGTGTGGCTGTGCCGAGCGCATTAGTTCCGATTTCCGCTACCGGTAACAATTCGCTGGTAGGGTAGTATAAACAAAACAAAGACAACATACACGTACACAAATTGAAAGATACTATTTTCTATCAACAACCACAACCATACAGATACGCACTCAATACATTCTGGAAGAAAATTACCCCTAACTTTCATTCATTCCCGTATGTAATAATTACACAGAATTAAAAACTATCTACAGTAAACGGAAAAGGGCAAAATCATAAACGAAACGATAGAAGAGAAAATTCAGAAACTGGAAAGAAAACATAATACAAAAGTAACATTCGAGGATCTAGAAAACAACGAAAGATTACATTACTTCAGTCGCTCTTACAATCAAATCAACCATTCATCCACATATTCAATCTATCAATCAACCAACCAGTCATACACAAATTTGGCCTAAATGAACACAATTAGGTACATTACAATATTTTACAGCCCAACCGAGATGTTTCTCATAACAGTTGGCAGAGAGTCGAAGTGAATATTAGTAGTACTTTTACTCTCCATGTTGACTGCAACCGGATCAGACATGAATTTTTGTGCACATTAATTCTCGATCTGATCCCATCGAACGTGTACTTCCGTCTGGTGATTCTCTGATGGACGTGAAAACCCAAGTTAGCTAGCAACTGATGAGAATCAATTCCGCCATTTACCAGCTTCCAAAGGAATCTTATGTCACTCAGTGTACGCCGACTGTTCAGTGGTGCAAGACCATACACGTCGAAATAGCGCTCATACTCAGCTCGATGGTACGGTCGTCCACCCCTGTAACAGAGCCATTTAACAAATCTCTTGTGTACACGTTCGATGGCGTCAATTTTATTACTGTAAAAAGTATTCCAGATAACACTACAGTATTCTAATTTAGGCTGAATGAGCGACTTAAACAATTTGGAAAGAGTTATGTGCGAAGAATACTTATGTACGAAGAATAATTATGTTCGACGATGTCGAAATGTAAATATTAAACAATTCCTTTTCAAAAATCCCAGGGACCGTAAACTTGTAATATGTAATATGTTCATCGAACAATAAATTATTTGAGATTGTCACACCTAGAACTCTAATGGTTGTCACTCAACCTAGTGTTTAATTTTTGATACAATAATTAAACCTGGGTAGCCTATGAGGTTACGTTTCAATGAAACTGACAAAACGTTACACATGTCAATATTAAGTTTGTTTCCATGTATCGCACTATTCACTGATTAGGTGTAGGTCGTCTTGCATAAACCTCAGTCATTTATAGTTTTGATAAGCATGTAAAGTTTAAGGTCATCAGCGTACATCGGGCATCTAGAATTATGAATTATACTTGGGATATCGTTCACAAAATGAATTAAGAGTAGAAGGCCCAATACAGAACCCTGAGGGTCACCGGAAGTAACGTTAGCAGATCTAGACTTATTATTAATTATAACTGATTGGGTTCTATTTGAAAGGCAGCTTTTGAAGAACAATACAAGATTACCAGTTATACCAAACTTGGATAGTTTATGTATCAGTAGATTGTGATGTAGCCTACCTGCCGGAAGCCCTAGAGAAATCAATATAGATAACATCAACACTACTACGGTTATTCATAAAGGTGGATACATCATGGGTGAAGACAGCTTGGTTAGTAGCAGTGGATTGCCTAGGAAAGAAGCCGTGCTGAAGATCAGAGATGAATGGTGGTGACACGTTAGCGTACACTACTGTAGTTAGTGTGTGTGCTTACAATTGCGGCTAGGATTGGGAAGGAGGTGGTCGGCAGAAACCATCCCAGCATCCCGGAGTGAAAGTAGGAAACCACACGAAAAAATAAAAAGCCTTCTAGGGATGGCTGAGATGGATCGAACCCACTTTTTCTCAGTTATGCCTCACGAACCTGTCCTCTGACCAGAGAAGTGGTTTCAGTGGCATAACTAGGATCTGCGTCTGGAGGGGGATGAACGGAGTCAAAATTACTTTGGGGGCTTGGGAAAAACGACACATAGGCCTAATCAATGGAAGCAAATATCTACACGTTTTCGTGTTTCATGTTGATAGCATTTAATACTTTTTATTTGCACCTATGAATGTGCAAAATCTCAAGAACGAACAGTTTTGCTTAAGCAAGTGTTCAGTTTGGGTACAGTAACGCCAGATATTTTACACGAGTATACTATAAAGGAATGTTCTCGAATTCATAAGTTTAAACGAACATAACATACTGTGTAATCTCTATGCCACTGTAATTGGGATGAAAATCATGTTGTGCGCAAATAAATATATAAACAAATAAATAATTCAATCCGAAGATTGGTTTCATTCAAAGTAAAAAAATAATCGCATTATGTATTTTTATTGTTTGGCTCTGTGGGGGATTGTTCCCCCTAATCACTCCCCGTAGCTACGCCTCTGAGTGATTACCCTTGTAGGGATGGTACCTAACTTGAAGCCATGGCCACCTCATATCCAAATCCTATCCCCATTTATAGATAGATGCACACTAGCACAACCATCACAATGATGCATGTAATCAGTTAGATTCTACAGATACCAAGTATACGAGGGTACATTACCACGATGTCGGAATCCCCTAAATGAATCATCAACAACATGAATAGAAGTTTCATTTGAGGGGATTGGACTTTGTGATCATTTAGCCCCGTGTACTTGGATGCGTGTAGAATTCGTCTGATAACCTGTGTTATTATGTTATCTGTAGTAGTGTGTGTATTTGTAATGCAGGTGAGGATTGGGAAGGAGGCGGCCGTGGCCTTAAGTTTGGAACCATTCCGGCATTTGCCTGGAGTAGTAGTGGGAAACCACGAAAAACCACTTCCAAGATGGCTAAGGTGGTAATTGAACCCGCCTCTTCTCAGTTTTGCCTCACGAGGCTGAGTGTTTTTATCAGTAAGCCACCGTACCAAGCGTTAATTTCGTATCCAACTGAAACCGTATAATCGACATGTTCTTTGTACATGCCGATATGACAGTTTGATGCATTGAATAACCACTGATGCACACATGTTTTTGTAATGGGCTTGCTTCCATGTCGTCATAAATCTTGTAAAGTCGTTTAGGGTCATTGTGTCATTGTTGTAGACGGGGAACTGTCGACCATGCTGGCATCAGACGTTGGAAGTGTGGCCGAAAACTAGAAAAATAAGGGGTGGAAGACTCGCCCGGTATATACACTGGTGTCCAAAATTAAAGCAACAAACGGGAATGTTGCAAGGTTGAGTTTATTTTGCCACAAATCGGTATAATCAGGCGATAGTAAAGTAGCAACAATGTAAAGAATACAGAAAGTAATTCACTGCAACATTCATAACAGTAGACAAAAAAGTTCTTCGTTTTTTTTTCAACTTCATGGATATGCACACTCATTCCGACAACTGGTTAATGTGCTCAGTATGGGGTGTGACCACCTCTGGCAGCAATACAGGCCTGACAACGGGTGGTCATGCTGCGAAAGAGGTCATCAATCTCATGTTGAGGCAATAACACCCAGTTTTCCTGCATAGCAGCTCGCAAGTCTTGGGGAGTGGTTGGTGGATGCTGACGTGATGCAACTCGTTTCCCTAGTGCATCCCAGACATGCCCTATGGGATTCAAATCGGGAGAGTGAGCAGGCCACTCCATGCGTGTATTATCTTCCGTTTCCAAGAAAACATCAACCACCTGTGCTCTATGAGGTCGGGCATTATCATCCATCAGTACAAAGTCTGAGTCCACAGCACCTCACAACAACCGAACATGAGGTCCTAAGATCTCGTCACGATGCCTGACAGCAGTTAAACCTTGCCGACTTACCCGTACAATTTCCTGAAGACGTGTTCGAGTAGTCAACATAACCCCTGCTCACATCATTAGGGATCCTCCTCGATATCGTCTCTTTCCACAATGTTTGGGTCCCGAAATCGTGTTCCAGGTTCTCTCCAGACGCGAATCCGTCGAGAATCACTCTCCAGACTAAATCGGGACTCATCTGTGAAAAGAACATTGGCCCACTTGTTCGACCGTCCAGTTGGCATGTTCACGACTCCACTCCAGACGTTCCCTTCTGCGCTGTCGTGTCAGGGGTACACATACAGCAGGTCTCCGACAATCAAGGCCATTCTGCCAAAGCCTTCTGTACACTGTCTGCCTCGATACAACTGTTACAGTGGATGCTGTGAGGTCAGATGCCACTTGCCGTGCAGTAGGCCTACTACGGTGGTACCGCTTTGCCCTTACAACCAAATAACGGTCCTCTCGATCAGATATCACACGTGGCCAGCCCTGTCCTTGTCCTCGGGATACATTTTCGGTCTCTACAAACTGTCACCACATCCGAGAAACAACAGAACGATTTACATTAATCCATCGGGCCACAGTAAACCAGTAAACACCACCCCGTTTGACAGTTGCGCGGACGTCATCGTTGGCATGGTTGCATGATGACAGGAATGACATCTTCCGTGCAGACTACGATTGTACGGACATTTGTTGACAGTTTGTCTGTTTACAGTATATCGTGAATTAGCCACAGAATGGAGAAATAGCAGTTTGTTGCTTTAATTTTGGACACCATTGTGTATATATATATACAGGGTGTCCCACCTAACTTTGCGACCTCAAATATTATCGAAATGAAACAAGATTTGAAAAATCTACTTGCGCAGGAATGTAGCCACGTCAGGGGGTCACACAATGGGAGGATATGCACAATCCTGGAAATTATAACAATATCACTTTCAACGCAAAGTTACCTTTTTTAAAATGGAACATACATGTTTTTTCTAGCAAAATCAAGAGTAAACATACAATTAATGATAACAGAATTGGTTTCACATCTCTAAACCCCGTAACTTCTGAAATAACTAACGTTGTAGAGGATGGCAATGGAGACACTGTTTGTCAAGTTTAACAAATGTGTAGAACTGTACACATAGTTCAAAATGTACAATTACCGATTTCCTAAACAAACTTGTGGCCTATAGCTAAAAGAAACGTCATGTTTTTGAATTACATCCAGCACGGAAGAGACATTCACAAGTAAGCAGTAACATCTTAACTGATGAAACTGTGTCACTTCAGCGGATGTTCAATGTGACCACCGTTTGCATCAATGCACTTCTGTAGACGGTGAACAATAGAGCGTTGTACTGATCCCAGTGTTTCCACAGATATTTCCGCACACGCCTAAGTAATACGCTGTTGCATATTCGCTATTGTAGTTGGGACTTCCTGATAGACTATCTTGCAATGCGCTCCAGAGAAAGTAGTCTAATGGCGTTAAGTCGAGGGACCGTGCTGACCATCTCACAGGACCACCACGTCCTATCCACCGATTTGGAAACTTCTCATCCATTACATCTCTGGCAACACGTGCGAAATGTGCGGGGCACCCATCATGCTGGAACCACATTGATACACGAGTTTCCAATCCCACGTCCTCCATGAGAAGGGGTAACGTGTCTTGAAGAAATGATGCATATCTCTGTTCGTTTAGTGTTCCCTGATAATAATAGGGACCTACAATACGGTTGCCAGTGATACCGCACCAAACATTGATACTCCCCTGTCGTTGGTTAACCTACAACTTTATTTATTTCAGAAAGTACGAGGTTTAGAGAAGTGAAACCAATTCTGTTATCAATAATTGTATGTTTACTATTGATTTTGCTAGAAAAACATGTATGTTCCATTTATAAACAGGTAACTTTGCGTTAAAAGTGGTATTGTTATAATTTCCTGGATTGTGCATATCCTCCCATTGTGTGACCCCCTGACGTGGCTACATTCCTGTGCAAGTAGATTTTTCACGTCTTGTTTCATTTCGATAATATTTGAGGTCGCAGAGTTAGGTGGGACACCCTGTATATGCCGTATGTAGTTCGCCTCGTTGCGTAGTGGCCGCAGAAGCCCGGGTTCGATTCCCGGCTCTGCCAAGAAATTTAATTCTGGTCTGAGGGCTGGAACGGGGTACACTCAGCCTCGTTAGGCGAAAAGTGGGTTCGATTCTTATCTCCGCCATCCTGGAAGTGGTTTTCCGTGGTTTCCCACTTCTACTCCAGGGTGGTAACTAACTTATGGCCACGGCTGCTTCCTTCCCAACTCTCATCTGAATTACAAACTCACACTACTACTCCTACTACAGACACCACAATTCAGACATTCAGCATACATCCGAGTACACCTGACTCATGAATACGACTCTCCAATTTCTTAAATGGAACAGCTATGTGAACGATTTGTTTTTAGGGTGAATCCTAACTTTTCAAGGATATAACACCTCCCACCTACCATTCTACGAAGTATTATAATTTTAAATGATATAGTCGACTTCGTCGTTACGTTACGTCACGAAATGTACCGAGAATGCACTGCGCTGTGTGACGTCATAGTATGATGTAGCAGCCGAGTACCAAGAAGGCAGTGCGAGAATAGAGTTTCAAGAGGGCAGTGCGAGAACAATCAAGTAGGCAGTGAAGAAACAAAATAGAATCTTGAAACTCTGTTCTCGCATTGCCTTCTTGGTACTCGGCTGCTAGCATTTAAAATTATATGAAGTCCAGTCTTTCAGACTGACTGTCTCTTTTTGTTTCTGGGGGACCAATTACTGTACGTGAGGTCCACAACACGTGAACTCAGAGCAATTTAAAAATTACAATTTTTACGAACCATTTTTCAGGTTGGTAAATTCCGAGACAATTCCAGAGCTGACCGAGGCATAGGTCATGATGCCAGAGATGTGCAATGAACGAGTTTGGTCACCATTCCTTTGTGTGCACACGATGAGCAGTATACTGTACAGTTCGAGGACTCGGAAATGGTATAGTTATAACTCGTTCGTAATGTGCACCTTGATCGCTCGAATTGCAGTTGGTCTTCCGAGGACTCGAAAAGTAGTGTGTTATGACTTCGTGAATCACCGAACGCTCGCTGTCTCATTCATTCATACTGAGGCAGCGTTTTCTCGCAGCGCTGGCAGAACAGCGATTCACATTAAACTCACGTGTTGATGTTTGTATGCGTCGTACAATGTATTATGCTACTGTGTATGCATATCATCACGATGGGAGTTTGTATTCTAGGGATACTTATTTTCTCGAATGACGGATTTACGTGATGCACTTAACACTGCGTGATAAGTTAAAATATTACGTTTCAAACCAATCTTGGTTAATATTTCGGTGATTTGTACAAGCGAAATAATAATAAATTTTGCGGTCACTTTTAAGATTTCGCCTCTAATGCGTGATAAGTCAAGTTATTGGCACATTTGAATGAACTGGCGGAGTGTATCACTCAGCCATGGCAACATTGTGATTTTTATTCGATTTTGTTAAAATGTGGGTTTTCAAAACTCGGTTTACAAAATTTATTTTACGAGTAACTGTTAGGTAACAAATAAATATATTTTCAGTTTGTGCTGGCATATTTAATGATTAAAATATATTGACTTAAAATGAATACTGCATGATGTAGACATATTACAGATGATGATGATAATATTGTTGTTTTAAGGGGCCTAACTTCTAGGTTATCGGCCCCCTAATGGTTTGGATGATAGTGCAAGATAGGATGAGATTTAAAACTATAACTAATTACTAACTACAAACTTACATACTAGAAGAAGAAATGGTAAACAAATAAAGGATACGGCAACTAAAGGGCAGAAGGAAAAGAAATGCCCTCAACCCTCGAAGAATGAGGATTGAAGGACTTTGAAGGAAGGAGCGCCATGAAAGGCAGATAGGAACGGAAAAGAGGGGAGGGCCCGCCCCAAAGTCAGAGGACAAAGGAAAAAAAACGGACATAGCTCAGGAATCTCTCGGGGTCGCCAACTCCCAAACTCACCAGCCGTGAGCCCTTGAGGGTGTAGCACTATCCAGGGTGCACCATACGTGGTGCCTTGAGGGCCTTGAGGGCCTTGTGCAGAAGGCAGGAGAAAGAGAAGGCTGACCCCTCGCAAGAGGATGGTATCAGGAAAGATGAGACAAGGGCATATTAAGGCGGGAAAATGAAAGACTCCCTAGGCCTTGGATAGCCTAATACCGTCGGGGTCGGAAGAGAACAAGTGTTGACCAAGAGAGGTCGATAGGAAAGAAGACTGAGAGTAGTCCGGTACAAGTAAGTGGAAGCAATGCCGGATTCAGCTGGGGTCCCGTGGTCGCCAACCCACGTCTCATTAGATATGAGCCCCTGGGGGGGGGGTAAATACATTTTATATTTAGAGTATTTGGAAACATGATGTTTTCTGTGTGTGACTTAATGTAATATTTTTGAGAAAGTGTAAACGATATGTTAGTATTTATAATGTGTAAAGTTTTTGTAACCCACTAAACCTCCCATCTCCAGACTTCAGCCCCCCTCTTTATAGTCCAGTCAAATTAGACCAAAAATGATGCGTTTGCTGCATTAAATCGTGCAGTTCCAAATGTTTCGGGAATGTGTAGGTTTAGGTCCCCTGAACAACACCTAATAAAGTCCCGTCAATTTCAGGTGCCGCGAGGGCGCAGAGGGGGGCTCACCCCCCCCCCCTTTTTTCTTTTAGTTTTTGGCGCATAACTTTAAAACGGTGCGTGGCACAGAAATTTTTATAATTTTGAAAATTAAAGGAAATTAAATGCCTTACAAAATGGCATAATCATATGTATCTTTATGTGGTACTGTCTCCGAGATATGAGCCGGTGAACATGGAACATTTGAAGAAAAATATGCAGCGGCTCACATTTCTCGTCTAACTTGCCCTTCCAATCCGTTTGCCTTCCATTTTACAGGAAACTCTTGGGGAAGGAAGTTGTAGAGTGTTAAATTTCCTTCAAGAATGTATAAGACGTATGCCAATTTATCTTCGATCTGTCAATCGTTAGAGCGTTTTGACGTATGTGGGTTGGTTTCGAGATTTTGCTAGTGAACTGCTCATTATTTTACTTCCGTTTTTAACGGCTTTAACAGTCTGCATTACATTATTTATTGATTATGCAAACATAAATGGTATTTATTACGCATATAACTAATATATACATAAAAATCCACAGCCTGCTTCCAGTCTCCGACCGGGTCAGGGATGGAATAAATGAATGAATGAATGAATGAAGCCACCATCTAGCGGTGAGGATATGGACTATGCCGGCTGCCGAGGCCTGACGCACTCCTCTGGGGCAATGATTAAATGAATGGCAGATGAAATGAAATGATAGTGGAGAGTGTTGCTGGAATGAAATTTTGACAGGGAAAACCGGAGTACCTGGAGAAAAACCTGCCTGCCTTCGTTGTGTCCAGCACAGATCTCACATGGAGTGACCGGGATTTGAACCACGGACCCAGCGGTGAGAGGCCGGCGTGCTGCCGCCTAAGTCACGAAGGCTTAATTTGGAACACTAATAAACACTATAAATCTAGCTTAGGCCTTTCAAACGGCGAATATTTTTTTCATATCCTTTTAATATGCATGTGTAAGACCCCTCTCCATCTGAAATAGAATGCACTTAATACACTGTGTACATAATATTAAGATACGTAGGCCTAAGTTTATTATGATATTGTATCCTATGATATCCCACAAATAAAAATATAAGAGGAAAGAATAGATACTGGGAGATAGTAAAGACAGAGACGACGAAACATCCAATTAAAACCGTCAAGCGTGGACAACAGACGACCTAAACGGAAGGAATAATAATATTCCGGGATATCTGACGACCCAGGAAAGGAAATAATCTTCTGGAATATGAGATACCATGGGATAGGCCTATGTACGGTTGAAAACTCCAGAGAATTTCATAGATCGTGGCTATTTCAACTGATACACGAATGGCTGGAGTGTGGTCTGATATGGCGATTGAAGTGACACTGATGTGTGATGTGAACAGTGAAGAGGGACTACACGAGGGAGAGGCATGAGTGATTCTGTGTCGGCGAAATGGGTTGGAGGGGCTCATACAGGTACATCCATATGTTCTTCACTAAGCTTAGAGCAGTTTGCCGGCGTCCATTCTGTAAGTGGAGAACAGCATGTCAACTTTTGAGCATCACGAATGAGCAGAGATGACCAAGACAGAAGAAAGCTTGCACAGTAGTTGGCTGATCACCCACCTTTTTCTGTACGAGATTCTTTGATGTCCCTTTCAACCGGAGTAATAGGACAAATCAACATCAACTGTTACGAAGCATTGGAAATCGGAATCCCTACAAAGGGGACTTTTGTTGGAAGTAACTTTGCAGAAATTAAGCAGTGTAAGAAAAACGCAGTAGTCCCTTTGGGTGCTATGAGCAACACTATTAAACTGGACAATGAAGTAGTGGTGGTCGAGCCTTTAATGATTTTCCAGAAAACCGTAATTAACAAGGGAACTGAAGGGGATGTAGAGGAGCTGTTGGAGTGTGAATTAGCCCCATATCCCACGACTCTTTTTGACGAAGGGTTCATGAGGGAAACGAAAAAGTCCGCTCTCTACGATGCCTTTCCTTCATGCAGTCAAATGACCAACCTGAAGAACTGTTTCGCAGTAATCGATGGTGGCTTTCTTCTTCATAGGGTAAAGTGGAACGACACTAAGTTCGCCTTTATCTGCAACCAATATATGTCAACCATTACTGTCACAACTCTGCTGTTGAGTTTGACGTTGATGAAGACACAAGTTCCAAGAAAAGAGGCGAACAACATCGGAGAGCATCAAGTAAAACATCAGTGGATACAGCCTTTGATGAGAACGTGGTGGCTACTGTTCAGCAGGAAAACTTCCTTTCCAACGAATAGAACAAAATTAAGCTGATAACTATGTTAGCGCAGGCCTGGGGTGCAAAAGGTATACAATTCACCATAGTCAAAGGAGACGCTGACTGCAGCATTGTCAGACGTGGATTACAAAATACCCCTCATTCAACTGTGGTGGTAGTTGTCGAGTACGTAGACGTGCTCGTCCTTCTCATGGCACTCACACCACGAGACACGAATGTCCTTTTCATGAAGCCTGGACGAGGCAACACAGATGACAGACTGTACTCCTCCCCACAACTTCAGGCCTTGCCATTCTGCCAGTATATTCTATTAATCCATGGCTTCACTGAATGTGATAACACTTCTGCTATTTTGGGAAAAGTAAAGCATATAAAATGTTTGGAGCGGTATCCTAACGAAACCAAAAACATCGCTGAAGTGTTTATGGCTCCACGTCCACGCCAGAAGACATCAATGAAGCTAGGGAACAAAATATGTTCCTACTGATGCATCAGACACCACTCCACGAGCATGACCTCAATTATCACAGGTACATTTCATTTTGTGTTGCATGTAATAACTTCGTTGAAGCATGCTGTTTGATAAATACATATTCTATTCTATTATGTTCTCTTCAAACGTACACGTGCTTCGTTAAATCGTCAGCCAAGATGAATGCAAACTTGTCTTCATTGCCACCTACCTGCTCTATATAACTCGTGCAGTGTGTTTCTACAGGTTCAACACAACAAATTGTAATTGAACAACAAATTTGTCCAGCAAGTACATTTATTTTAAGAGGGATCAGTGGTGTTAATAAAAAAATATCACATAACTTATAATTTTTTAAAAGAATATAAACAACCAAATATAACGAACTTTTCATAACATATAAGTTATATACTCCGATGGGCTGGACTGTAAATTATTAGATCTTGATCATGTTTTCATTCCCATAAAATCGAAATTGTTTTCCGAAATTTTGGGCTCCCCCGAAACATAATCCTATATACGCCACTGCGTTCATATACTTTCCAGTTATATATTATTAGTTATATGGTTGATAATACCATCTATGTTTACATAATAAATATAAATAACGTGATACAGAGAGTTAACGCCGTTGAAAACGGAAGTAAAACAATGAGCAGTTCACTAGGAAAATCTCGAAACCGACCCCGTTAAGTCAAAACGCTCTAACGTTTGACAGTTCGAAGATAAATTAGCATAAGTTTATAATATTCTGGAAGGAAATTTAATGCTCTACGACTTCCTTCCCCACGAGTTTCCTGTAAAATGGAAGGCAATCTGATTGGACGGGCAAGTTTGACGAGAAACGTGAGGCGCTTCACATTTTTCTGCAAATATTTTATGTTCACCGGCTCATATCTCAGAGACTGTAACAAACAGAGATAAATATGAATACACCATTTTGTAGGGCATTTAATTACCTTTAAGTTTGAAAATTATAAATATTTCTGTGCGACGCACCTTTTTAATGTTATGCGCCAAAATCTAAAAATGGGGGGCTTTGAGAACCCCTCTGCACCCTCGCGGCACCTGAAATTGACGGTACTTTATTAGGTGTTGTTAAGGGGACCTCCCCCTACACATTCCTGAGACATTTGGAACTACATGATTTAATGCAGCAAAAATTCCTAATTTGACTGGACTATTATTGCGGTCACGCCGACTACGCTGCGGAATCCTTAAATTTCATCTCCTGAAGTACCATATTGACTTATTTTCAAATTACCATATTCATTCATTGACGGGCGTATTAGGCTGCGTTATTAATATTGCTGTACGTGTATTAGCAAAATCTGCCCTTTGTAAAACTGAGACCTCCAATTACGCAGAGAAAGAACGAACGTTAGACTTCAGATTTAGGCAGGCTTAATTGCAATTGACAAAAGTCGAAACGATAGTTCTTCTAATTAACTACATCAAAATTAATGCTTTTTAGTCGGTCAACACGATTGTACCCAAACGCAATAGGTGTTTCCCTTAGCCTAAAAAAGTTACATGAGATTATTAAATTCACTTGGATGACCCGTTTCGATGGCTTCCAACACGATAATAACTTATATGTACTGTATCTTAAATTCCTTATTATAAATACCTTAGTTAAGAAAGGTGTGATTTTTTTCTTTGTGCAGACAATATATACTGTACATCATTCCAAACTGGTGACCAAATATGTCCCTAGATACTAAATGAAGCAACATTAGCAACAATAGAATATTAGGCTCAAACGAATGAGCACGTCTCGTTTAGTAGCAAAGAAACAAACGAGTACATTCGTGGCTATGAACATCTCTGCACGATGCTACTTCCTGTAGTTGTTCTGAGACATACAGTTTAGCTATAGAGCTTCCACAATTCGAAACGGTACCGTGATGTATTATGCATATCGAAATTCCGGTTTGCGAGTCTCCATTTGACTTGCACAGGCAATTACTCGTCAAGTTATTATTTCGGTAAACGGTTTTGATTTTGGTTGTTCAATCTATGAAATTAAAAATAGAGGGTTGGCCTTTTATGAATATTTCAAAGGCAAGTAGCTCCTATAAGAATAATTAGTAAAACGTCGCAGTAGAAAAGACGCAAAAAATTGTAGGCCGCCACAGTGTGCTATTTCTATTTTCAAACATCAACTTTTCTTAGCCCTCTTGGAACATAATGGTACAAAGTTGGTGTAAACCCATGTGTAAGAATAATATGAGCAGTTGCTATCTGGCCATTACATCGGTATATTATGCACAACCTTGACCCGTTTAAATACGAAAATGCGACCGTATCGTAGGACTACCCGTACGATTTGCATGGCATTTACAAATAACTCCATTTTTTCCTCTTAAATGATTTCCCTATTTTAATTTTAATTTTATTTTATGAGATGACCTTATGTCCGTGTGTGTATGTGTGTGTGCGCGTCCGTATGTGTGTCTCCCCTAATAACGTCTAAACGGCTGGAGTGATTTTAATGAATCTCGGTAAGGTCTTAGTACTATTTTGGCCGACACCGACCGTGTCCTTCAAATTTTATTACGTTCTCCAATCCAACATGGCAGCTGTGCGAAATATTTAACTGGCATTCTGTATCGCCGAAATTATCAGTGATATCACCCTGAAATGTTGTACGGTAATAAAGGATACTACCAGCAGTTCACCAATGAGATTTTCAAAAACCTGTGAACTACAAAACCAACATGGCGGCTAAGCTAAGTTGAAGCTTTTAAATAGACGTTTCTCACGACTTAGCCATCCAAACGCAATGAAACTTGGTACAGCAAATGTTTATACACATTGCAATTCATTGGCATCTAATTTAGTTCAATTGTTTACATAACCCCAAGATGGCGGCGGTCCGAAATTTTTAAATTAATTTTTCATTTCTTGCGTAGTAATCATGCGATCGAAGTAAACGTTTGAATAATGAAACTAAGCAATAATCGTCGTCTAATAGTGCATAACTCTATGGCCTACATATATTAAAATCCAACATGGCGACCATCCGAAATATTTAGACGGTTCTCAATATCTATTAATCTATGGCAGCAATCAACCTGAAATTTTGTATGTTGATAGAGGCTATGAACATAAGTTCACCCATGGGACTTTCAATAACCTGGTGAGCACAAATACAACATGGTGGCGACGCGAAATATAAATATTTAAATGGACGTTTCTCACGATTCAACCATCCGAGCGCAGTCAAACTTGGTACGGTAAATGCTTCTATAAATTATAATCCACTGGCATCTAATTTATTTCAATTGTTTTCATAACCACAAGATGGCAGCTGTGCGAAATTTTAAAATATAGTTTTCATTTCTTGTGTTGTAATCATGAGATTTAAGTTTGAATACTACACCTACACAATAATCTTCATGTAATAGTACATAACTCTAAGACCTACACATATAAAAATCCAACATGGCGACCATCTGAAATATTTAGACGGTTCTAAATATCTACGAATCTATTAGCCTACAGCAATCAAACTGAAATTTTGTATGTTGACAGAGGCAATTAACATACGTAGGATATATGAAAATAGGCTGTATAGTTCTTCACGGAACTACTTGTTTCATAAAAGAAAATAGGCTAAAATAGAGATCACCTTTTGTCCGTGTGTGTGTGTGTGTGTGTCCCTAATATAATCTATACGGCTGGAGCGATTTCAATGAAACTCGGTAAGGTCATAGTGCTATTTCGTCTGACCCCGACCGTTCCCTTTTAGTTTTATTACGTCTCACCAATCCAACATGGCGGCTGTGCGAAATATTTCACCGGAATTCTATATCTCCGAAGGTAATACCAATATCACCATTACATTTTGTATAGTGATAAAGGGCACTACTAGACGTTCACCTATGTGACTTTCAAAGATCCACTAAGTTTAAAACGAACATGGCGGCCAAGCGAAAATGAAACATTTAAATAGACTTTTCTCGTGATTTAACCATCCGAGCGCAGTTGAACATGGTACAGCAAATGTTTATACACATTGTAATGAACTGACATATAATTTAGTTCAATTGTTTACATAACCTCAAGATGGCGGCTGTGCGAAATTTTACAATTAAGTTTTTATCTCTTGTGTTCTAATCATGTGATCGAAGTTAGCGTTTGAAGAATGAACCTACGCAATAATAGTCATCTAATAGTACATAACTCTATGGCCTACATATATAAAAATCCAACATGGCGACCATCCGACGGTTCTCAATATCTACGAATCTATTACAACAATCAAATTGAAATTTTGTATCTTGATAGTGGCAATTAGTAGGATATATGAAAATAGGCTATTTAGTTCTTCACGGAACTACTTGGTTTATGATTATTTTCCTATGTCACGCACGTTTATTGCATATTTGTTATCAGACGCGGTTCTATCTCAAAATCTATCCTTGTTCAGTTTTGAGAAGTGAGGGAAGACATGCAAAACTTTAATTAAATTACATTCCTAGGCAATGCAGCTGGCGGAAAAAGAAAGAACTGCTCGGATACGTCTTCATCTTAGTCTGCGTAATCACTGAAAAAGGGGGATGGGTTAATAACCTCAATTATACATATGGACCTTATTTTGAGTTACGGTATGAAGACATTTTCGGTACGAAGTCTTCTAATGGAGATATGGATTACTGTAGCGGGCAGGGGCATAGATAAGTGTGGGGGGGGGGGGGGGCGATTTTTTTGTCCCATATATTATTTGTTTATGAATTAAAACATTAAAGACCAATATAATCATGTACTATCGTTACTAAGTGACGTATGGCAACGTTGCAAAGCAAGGCGAAGGTACTGTAGAGCGATGTAAACAGTGTGACAATCAGTTTGCTCTGATCTTATGTGTAACAGCATAACCTCTTATTACTCTCCAGTGCCTTTGCTCTTATGAACAAACCAAGAACAGCAACAAGTGCCCTTGAAGCGTGTGACAAAAGTCTTTTCCCTAACTTTTATACCCTTATCAAACTTTTGGCAAATTTGCCTCTCTCTGTAGCTACTGGTAGTGCCAAACAGAGTTTGAGTTGGTTGAAAACATACTAAAGAAATTCTACTTCTGAAAACAGACTCAACAGTCTAGTATTGTCATCTATTCACAGAGACATACTGTACATCTCACTGACGTTGAAGTTATGAACCGATTTGGCAATGCTTTATTTTATAGTGTGAGTTGTAAATAAAAACAGTAACATTAATTCTTTCCAAGTAAATACTATCAAGTGAGCAAGATGATTGTATTAATAAAAAGTATCATAAAATGGTCTTAGTTGTGTTTGACATTAACCAAACATAAACCATCACATCAAATTGGTTGAAAAAGTAAAGCCAGATAGCTTTAAAACTCATAATTTTGCAGCAAATTATACAAACGTTTCCCGGGGAGAACCCCAGACCGCCTATTCTTTAGGCATATACCATGCCCCCTAACCCCCGGTTGGGTACCCTCCGAAATAAAAGAGTGGTAGTCAGTCTGAAAGACTAGACTTGATATCATTTTAAATGCTACAAATGCTGAAAAATGCTGAGTGAAAGCCTCATGATCATGCAGCGAACTGCGTGAACTCAAACTCCATTAGTAAGTGCAAACCAAGGTCAAAACCGGGTGAGTTAGCCGTGGTCGTTACGGCATGGCTGCTGGCAGTCGCTCACATCCGGGAGGCGAGGAGGTTCGAACCTTGCAACCTTGAAGAGGGTCTTCTGTGGTTTCCCATCTTCCTTCCAGGCAAATGCCGGGGTTGGTCCCTAACTATAGGCCACAGCCGCTCCCTTCTAATACCTTGTCCTTACATTCAACCTTTCCTCCCCAGACAACACTCCACACGCGACGGTACTAGTAGCTCACCCATTGGGTGTCCGCCTAGAAGCAGCTACAAACTGGCGAGCCGAACATGTCCTCGGACACCCCCGGCACTAAAAGCCATACGCTAAAAAAAGGTCAAAGGAGGTAGCTGGCTGAATGACGTCACGCTCACCAGAGCGCGCGGGGAAAGGAGGAAGCTCAAGCGGTACTATGACGTCACACACCTCAGTGTATTCTTGGTACATTTCGTCCCGTCGCCGTAGCGTAACGCCAGACCTCAGCGTAACGACGAAGTCGCCAAGATCATTTAAAATTATAAAACTCTATATACGCACCTGGTAGCGGGCTCCTCTTTGTTATGTTTCATTTCGAACTTCCCTGGCCAACACTTGTTCTCTTCCGACCCCGATAGTATTAGCGTGACAGTCACCACCATCGTCCTGTCCCTTGCAGTTAATCGGCTATCTTCCCCTGCTTGCGCTGATCCGATACATTTGGCTTCATATAAAACAGCGCTTGCCAGGACCTCTTGTCGGTATTCTATTGATCAAATACCGACTGTTGTGTTGGCAGCAAGCACTAGAGTGTAGTGCAGTATCTTTGCCATAGTCTT
Organism: Meconema thalassinum; assembly: GCA_946902985.2. Lineage (NCBI taxonomy): Eukaryota > Metazoa > Arthropoda > Insecta > Orthoptera > Tettigoniidae > Meconema > Meconema thalassinum. The sequence continues at coordinate 1,059,917,075 of OX336389.2, read as the reverse complement.
AGATATCAGTGAAGTTCAGTGTCAAAACAATATGGTGTGTGTCGTGTGAATTGTGAATCTTTCCACAACAAATAATAAAATATGCATTCTAGAGGAGTCTATGTGATTTATTAAGAAGTGAACCTAACATTTTATGGCGACCGTGACAGGACTCATTCATAGTAAAAGGCTCCCGTGAAGAAAGAAGATGGAAAGACTCGCTAAAGAAAGAACCGTAAAGCGGCGGTTATTTACGCGCTCACACAATCAACTAATGGCGTTGTTAGAAGATGATCAAACTGAAACGGAAAAAGTGCAAGTGCAACTTGAAATCCTTCAAGAAAAGTATGATGATATCTCTAATTTAGATGGATTAATATTTCAACAGATGATAGACGACGAGTGTGAGGATGACGAAATAGAAACGGAATGTGAATCAGCTGATGATTACAAACACAAATTCCTTAGCTGTAGAACAAAAGCAACACGTTTTATGAATCCCGTTGTTTCCATTACCCCTCCACAAAGTGTAGTGAATGACAATGTTTGTGTTAAAAAGAAATATAGACTTCCAAGAATAGAATTTAAGAAATTTTCTGGTGATATAATTGATTGGTTATATTTTTGGAGCCAGTTCCGGAAAATTCACGAGGATGAGGACATTGGGAAGGAAGATAAATTCCAATATTTAATTCAGGCTATGACAGAAGGTTCCAGAGCATATGAATTAGTTACTAGTTTTCCACCCACTGCCGAGAATTATGACAAAGCTATAGAGAGTCTTCAAGCTCGATTTGGTAGAGAGGACTCGCAGGTGGAAGTTTATGTTCGTGAATTGCTCAAACTAGTATTGACGAATGCAATCAATTCCAAAGAAAGGCCAACACTGAGTAGTTTGTATGATAAATTAGAGTCACATCTCAGATCGCTGGAAAGTTTAGGCGTTACTACAGAAAAATGTACTGCAATGCTGTATCCCCTAATTGAATCATCTTTGCCAGAAGACCTATTAAGAGCATGGCAGAGGAATACTTCCTTCAGGTGTGATTCCGTATCCAAAGATCGTTTGCAGCAGCTTATGGCTTTTCTTCAAAATGAAGTAGTAAGTGAAGAAAGAATTTCATTGGCTATGAAAGGGTTTAGTATTAGCACATCCCAAGGATCTAAGATTAAGGGAGACAAGAAACCAAGGGATGTCATTGAACCAAATATACCTACTGCTTCTGCTTTGTTTGCTGATGTTTCTAAGAGACAGGAGTGTGTTTTTTGTCTTAAACCTCATTCGAGCCCAGAGTGCATTAAAGCTCAAAAAATGACTGTAGGGGAGAAAAGGAAAATCTTAACTGATAAACACTGTTGCTTCAATTGTTTAAAGAAGGGCCATGCAAGTAGAGCTTGTAAATCGATTGTCAGGTGCATTGTTTGTGGTGGTAAACATGTGGTATTAATGTGTTATAAGCTCCGTGACAAAGAAAATGAAAGTGTGTCCAAACAGAATTACGAGGGAGACAGGAATTTGGTTCTCCAGGATGTCAATAATGTGGATAAGGCTTTAGCTAATGTGTCTTGTTCTCCTGAGGTGTACTTGCAAACCCTGGCAGTTGTCGTTAAAGGAAAGGGTAAACAAAAAACTGTACGAGCTGTCATTGATACTGGGTCTACTAAATCCTACATTGCACGTGACCTAGCCGAAGAAATGGGGTATCAGTCAATCAGGAAGGAAACGTTAATACATTCCTTGTTTGGTGGAGTACGTTCTCGAGCAGCAAAACACGACTGTTACAGAATAAGTTTAAAGCGATTGGAGGGAAACTATTCCAAGGAGCTGGAAGTTTTAAGCCAAGAGATAATTTGTGAAGATGTCCCATATATTAAGAATGGTTCTTGGAGTGAGGAGATAAGGGATCTGAAAATATGTTTAACTGATGTACGAGAGAGAGGGCCTGTGCAGATTCTGATTGGGGCCGATAAGGCGGGTGAACTGCTCACTGGGAGGAAACATCAACTAAAATGTGGCCTAGTTTTGGTGGAGACTTCCCTAGGGTGGACACTAATGGGAAAAGTCATAGGTAACAAGGCCCAAAGGGATTCGGCATCATTATTAGTGTCATCATTGTTTTCCCAACATACAAGAATTTCTGATCTCTGGGACTTAGAAATTCTTGGAATTACTGACCCTGTTGTGAAAGAATCTATCGTCGAGAGGAATGAGCGTGTTAGAAATAACTTCCTTGAGACTGCACGACTAAATGAAGATAACAGATATGAAGTGTGTCTGCCTTGGAGTGAACAACATCCACCTCTCCCTGACAACAAAGAAATTGCTCAGCACAGATTAGAAATCACTACAAAGAAACTACAAGCTGAACAACATTATCAGGAGTACGATAATGTCTTACGAAGTTGGTTGGAGCAAGGAATCATCGAGAGGGTACCTGAAGAAGAACTGAAGAATAGTGGACACTATCTACCTCACCGACCTGTCTTCAAAGAAAACAGCACCACCAAGATCAGGCCTGTTTTTGATGCCTCGGCGAAGCAGAGAAACGCTCCATCTCTGAACGAATGTATTGAGAAAGGGCCTAACTTCATAGAGTTGATCCCTAGTTCGCTACTGAAGTTCAGAGAAAATGAGATCGGTGTGACGGCCGATGTAGAAAAAGCATTTCTTCAAATAAGTGTCAATCCTAGAGACCGTGATTTTCTGAGATTCCTTTGGTGGGAGGAGGAATGTACGGGGAAGGTAGAAGTGTTCCGTCACAATAGAGTTGTCTTTGGACTTGCATGTTCTCCGTTCCTATTGTCGGCAACCATCAAACTCCACTTGAACGAGTTGAAGAGACAAACAGTCGATAATAGTTCCTACTCAACTTCAACAATAGAAAGATTGGAAGAATGTTTTTATGTGGATAACTGTGCTATTAGTGTTAACAACAGAAATGACCTTCATTCATTCATGCGAGAGGCAAGCATAATAATGGATAAGGCATCTTTCAATCTCCGAGGGTGGGAGTATTCTCAGGATGGTACAGCTGAAAATCTTACTCATGTGCTAGGGCTCATTTGGAATAAAGGAGAAGATACCATTGAACTGAATCTAACTCATGTTAATGATTTCAAATATGATGTAATCACCAAAAGAGCTATACTAGGAGCTGCACATAAGGTGTTTGACCCTATTGGCTTCTCATGTCCAGTATTTCTCTGTCCAAAATTAATCTTGCAAGAACTATGGGCCACTGACTTGGGTTGGGACACCAGAGTAGACGAAACAACAAAGAGAAGATTCATGAAGTGGTTGGCAGAACTACCTCAGCTGTCTGAGATTAAGATTCCTAGATGTTTGATCGGTAGTGTCCAGTCGGTTGAAGATATATCTCTTCACGTGTTCTGCGACGCCAGTCAAACTGCGTATGCTGCAGTTATATTCTTGCGAATACAGAGGGTTGACAATATAGAGCTACGATTTGTACAAGCCAAGACAAGAGTGGCACCCAAGAAGAGTATCACCATACCACGCCTGGAATTATTAGCAGCTACAATAGGGGTTCGACTAGTGACGTCAGTACTGCCAACATTAACTGCAAAAGAAATCGTTACTTATTATTGGAGTGACTCGTCGACTGTGTTGTCCTGGATCAAGTTAGACGAACCTTGGGGGACCTTCGTGTGGAACAGAGTGCAAGAAATTCGAAGACTGTCCAGAATAGAACAATGGCGGCATGTTCCAGGAACCATGAATCCGGCTGACCTGGCATCAAGGGGATGTAGCACAAAACAGTTACTTCAACAGAGATGGTGGGAAGGGCCAAAATGGCTAAAACAATCCACTACACAATGGCCTAGCCCCGAAATTTCAACAAACGATGATGAAGTCTTCCAAGAAAGAAAAAAGAAAGTCAACACTATGACGGTGTTAGAAGACAAGTCCAATACCCAAGAATGGCACCTTGACTATTTCTCAAGTTTCCGTAGAACAGTTCGTATGATAGGATGGATCTTGAGGTTTCTGTATAATTGTCGACAGAAAAATAATAGAAGAACTACCGAACTATCCATTGAAGAAACCACAGAAGCAGAAAAAGTCGTGATTAAGTTCATACAAAAGGAGTGTTTTGTTGGTGAAAAGGATGAAAGATTCAACTCACTATGTGTTTTCATGGATGATGGGGGAGTGATGAGACTGAAAACAAAAATTATATCGCGCAAAGATGATTATGCTTTCCGTTGTCCTGCTATCCTTCCTGCGAAGCATACAGCAGTTCACGCTCTCATTAGGGAGAAGCACAAAGACTTATGTCATGCTGGCACCCAGATTCTGCTCAGTGGGCTCAGACAGAAATATTGGATCCTTGGAGGAAGGAGAACGGTGAAGGGTGCAATTAAAACATGTGTTGTCTGCAGGAGGTACCATGGAAAACATCTTGAAGCAGAACAAACTCATCTCCCCATAGACAGAGTAAGAGAAGCCTCAATTTTTGAAATAACAGGGGTCGACTTTGCCGGGCCTCTGATTTTGAAAGGTGGAGAGAAAGCCTGGGTCTGTCTGTTCACGTGTGCGGTTTTTCGTGCAGTACACCTGGAGCTAGTAACATCCTTGGCTACTGCAACATTCCTCGAAGCTTTTCGGCGCTTCGTGTCCAGACGTGGAAGGCCAATGATTGTCTATAGTGACAATGGGACAAACTTTCAAGGCACCTGCAATATGTTGGAGACAATTCAGTGGGATAAAATTGCTGAATATAGTTCTGTACACCAAATGAAATGGAAATTCAATCCTCCCACTGCAGCATGGTGGGGAGGATGGTGGGAGAGGCTGATTGGTGTCCTCAAACAAATGCTCAGGAAAGTTCTGGGAAGGTCATGTCTGTCGTACCAAGAAATGATGACTGTTCTGTGTGACATTGAAGCTGTCATGAATTCACGACCACTTACTTACCTGTCCAATGATGGAGAAGACTTGATGGCTATCACCCCTGCAATGTTCCTACAGGAAGTCAAGGAGATTGGAATGCCCGATATCGACATGATCGAGGACATAAAACTTGACAGAAGATTCAGGTACAGACAGAAAGTAAAGGAAACATTAAGGGTAAGATTCAGGAATGAATATCTTGGACAGCTAATACAGAAGAACCACATTAGGAAAAGTCATCACAAACCCTGTGTAGGTGAAGTAGTACTGGTAGCCAGTGACAACACGAAGAGACTAGACTGGCCGCTGGCAAGAGTGACGGAGGTCATCCCTGGCAAAGGTGGTGTCGTGAGAGTTGTTCGCTTGGCGACTACAAAAGGAGAGCTACTGAGGCCAGTACAGAGGGTGTATCCACTTGAAGTGACATCTGGAGAAGATCATGCTTTAAGACTGCAAGTTGAGCGGAATGAAAATGAGAAGAAGGAGAAAAATCCAAAGACTGTTAAACCATCTACTAATACTTCTGATCTCATCAAAACCGGTAGTGGGAGAGTGGTGGTTAAACCAAAGAGATATTTTGAGTGACTTATTTATTTCTGTGTTCATTTATTTTGTGAAAATATATGTGTTATGTTATTTTATTGTTTTGTTGAGTTGTTTCCACAACTCAAGGTGGGAGAATGTTGTGTTGGCAGCAAGCACTAGAGTGTAGTGCAGTATCTTTGCCATAGTCTTAGATATCAGTGAAGTTCAGTGTCAAAACAATATGGTGTGTGTCGTGTGAATTGTGAATCTTTCCACAACAAATAATAAAATATGCATTCTAGAGGAGTCTATGTGATTTATTAAGAAGTGAACCTAACACCGACTATGAATACGTGAAATTATGTGTAGGATGGTATTAGTATCACTGGTGTCCCGCTTCAATGCCGCAATCCAGATGTACCTTAGCCTATATGAATGTTTTTTTTGTTTGTTTGTGAATACGAAGAATTACGTTCCAGGAGTATTTATATCCAACCGCAGAACAATTTTTCCTACTCTCTGTAGAACCTATTTCCCACTTGAATTTCAATTTTTTCTTCAACAAGAGCAACGTGTCACGCTGCTCCTCTGACCCACAAGTCTTAGGGAATATATGAAAATGTATGAAAATCTCATAATCGACGTGAGAAACGTTCCATATACTGTATTATTTCAAAACAGCTCTCGCCATGAACGTTGTATTACCAGTTTAAAGAATCCTGCCATGTAAAAAAGAAGTTCCTATAAATTCGGTCAAACTTTTACTGCCTTGCACGGAGGATCGATAGTCCAGAATTCGGTTCGACAGCCTAGATTCAGAATAGAAGGATCTTAAGAGTGTCTAGAACCGTGGTGTTTTGACTCCTTTCAGGTATAGTAAATGATGAAGGGCAGCAGTCACTATTATGTGGCATAAAGGCTCCCTCCCATACATACTGTAGGTGCGATATGGAGTTCGGGACGGTATTTAATTACGTTCAGGGGCGTGGTGGCGCCGCGGTCAAGCTATTTGCCTCTCACCAAGGTGGACCGGGTTCAATTCCCGGTCAATGCATGTGAGATTTTCTAAGTGAAATGCCAAGTCCTGTAGTTCAGATTTCACGTAAATAGGAGGTACCATGGCTCGTGATCGCACGATTAAATGTCACGTAAAACCACAAGCTTCCTTTTTCTAATTGCGTTGCGTTAAATGTAAACCCCCACACTGGCGCAGCATTCCCGAGAGCGCGATATTATCGCAGTCGGTGTATCACCTCGGCATGGTGTAAGTCCATTATACAGTAATATTATAATTAGCCTATATTATACTTACACCATCTCGCCTCGGTACTTAGGTCTGCCGAGTACCGCGCTATATCGCGTCGGCAAAGTGCAAAGAAAACATTCTCGTTGGTAAACTGTCATGGATCCAGCCTTGGAAGGGGAAGAATGAAACTTGTACAGACTTAGAAGGTAAATATACAGTACTAGCAACCCACCCCGGCTTCACCCGGAAACAGTTATGAATGCATTACGTGATAAGCGCTCAAATATACAGTACTAGCAACCCACCCCGGCTTCACCCGGAAACAGTTATGAATGCATTACGTGATAAGCGCTCTTTTTTCGATGTCAATGAACTACGACCTAACTTATATCCGTTTTACGTCTCGGCATGATGGGTTAACATCACTGACTGGACTATAGATTATATTTTATCATGAAGATGCATGTGCAACGAACTCTTGTCAGACGTAATTTAATAATGACGAGGTGCATGAAACACAAATCCCCCTTCCGCCAAATCTTAAGACAATTATAGTGGGTGATGTATTGAAGATAGAAATATGCTCTCGCGGACCTTTTTTTTAGAACTTTTCATGCTGAACAATTCTTACACTCATAGTATATTGATATTTTTAACGGTTTGCCCAGCGTAAGCGCACGGCCGCCAGGTTTTTGTTTCGACATTTTCATTGAAATCGTTACTGCTTGGCATCCTTTGATCATAAATAAATTATTTTCCACAGAAACCTTCCTCGACATATCCTTTACAGAATGGTGAAAACTGCATCAAAATCCATCCATTGGTTCTCGAGATTACCCGTGACATCCAAGAATCGGGGACTTTGTTTTATACTAAGTGGAGATACCTACAGTATACTGTACTGTATAGTATAATAATTCACTGTATTTACACATTCAGAACGCTTACAGTCTTTGTTCATTACTATACTTACCACTTTCTATCCTTTTTGCCGCAATTGTATTTTGGATTACGATACCGTTAAGTATAGCATTTTCTTTTACGAAGTTAATTATTTGCTGCATTTGGCTAAACAGCACTGCGACATGGAAGCGTAGATCAAAAAGAGTGATAAGTCAGTCTGAAAGACTAGACTTTATATCATTTTAAATGCTACAAATGCTGAAAAATGTTGGATGAAAGCCTCATGTGTGCAAAACAAGGTCAAAGGATGTAGCTGGCTGGATGACGTCACGTTCACCGGAGCGCGCGGGGAAACGAGGAAGCTCAAGCGGTACTATGACGTCACACACATCAGTGCATTCTCGGTACATTTCGTCCCGTCACCGTAACGTAACGTCAGACCTCAGTGTAACGACGAAGTCGTCAAGATCATTTAAAATGATAAAATGTCTGCCACCAGCGGGCGAGTGTCGCGCAGGTGCGAGCAGTCTACTCGGTAAACATCGGTTTTCGTCACGAGACCATAATATCGTCCCGAACTCCATATCGTGCCTGTGTGTGAGAGCCTTAAGAATCATAGAGACATCTCCCCCAACTGACCACTGCAGGCGGTAGTTTAGTCGGGATTTTAAATTACCACCAAGTTTAAATTTTCATTAGGATTAGTGAATTTTTCTTCTATTGTTATTATCACTCTTAACTCTCTTGATTTGATAGGTATTACCACGATAATTTAGAAATTTCTACATGAAAGGGAGAAAAAAAAGAAATTACAATAACTTACCGGTATTCAAAATTCGAAAACAATGAAAAACTCTATAATATCAGAACATTAAAAAAACTTAAGAAAATGTAACTTATTTCAAAAAAATAATGAAATATGAATATTTTTTCCACGCCATTCTTGTCTCTTGATTGAAACATAAAGTTTCTCTTTTTGTCCTCGCAAGTCACTGACTTACGGTTTAAAAATATGCAACTTCACCAATATTCCAACTTTCTTTTCCCATCTTACTCCTGATTGTGCTCCGAGCATCAAGGCGTACATTTCTGTCAAGGAATCCCATATATTCTTGTCATATGTGTTCATATATTCTGGCCATGGCATTGTAATGTGTTTGTTTTGTTTTTGAATAGCGGCATTCATTTTAATTGTGTTGTGTTTCAGGTTGGTGAGCAGACTTTATTGCTTGATAAACCTGTTCTATTTGACTACTCCCACGGTATGTATTTCTTTATCAATTCATTTGCTTGTCTATTGTATGTTTATACTTTTATTTCAACCACAGAAGTGTTAATCGGTCAGCCTGGAAATATCTAATTACCAGAGTTTCGATGGTACTTGAGTTAACTGTGGACCTTCTATCGGTAAATGCGATAACAGCCCATTCAGGTCACTAGGACTGTTCATGTTTGGTCTCCGTAGCGTAGGAGTATCCTAGATCACATTGGCACGTTACTGGTGCAAAACACGATTCGTGCTTAGGATTGGTACCCTTGTATTTTGGTCCACCTTGTGGTGTGGTGGTGAGCATTCTTGGCTGTCACAACGGAGGTACGGGTTCGATTTCCGGCTCTGCCAATAAATTTATTCTGGTCTGAGAGCTGGAACGGGGTAACTCAGCCTTGTGGTTCTCGAGATTACCCGTGACATCCAAGAATCGGGGGCTGAGGCAGAGCTGTTGGAGGCTGGGTTTGAATCCTACCTCAGCCATCCTAAACGTGTTTTTTCTATGCTTCCCAGTCCTACTCCAGGCAAATGTCTGGATAGCTCCAAAAATAAGGCTTCGGCTGTCTTATACCGAAATCGTAATCTCAGTTACACTCGTACATCCATCACAATGACACAGGTCAGCATACAGATTCAATACACACCCAAGTATACGGGGTTAGTGACCACAATGTCTCAAAGCCCCTAAATGCGCCGCATCATGGCGCGTCTCGCTCGGAAGTAATGGACTCCATCTCAGCAACGCTGTACAAGTTTTCCCGTAGTGGCTAGGTGGTGAACCATGTGTTATTTCCTCGTACAAATACAAACCGATAAAAAATAATTGAATTAATTTACGTATTTCACAATCATACAGCATAACTTTTTGATGTATAACGATTACAACGCAACCAAGAACTATATTTTCCAACCACCCCGAGCCGAGAAAAAGTTACCTTACAACAATGATAACAACTTTGTTTCTTGGACACACAAAATTGTAAAATAAAAAAAAAAACAGTTATACAACATTCCAATGTATATTGTGTTAAAATTTGGATTCGATCTGATGACGGGCTTTTGAGATAATAATTCTTAAATGTGACGCATGGTTGAAACACGCTTAAAAATGTGTACTTTTTGTGTTCCAACTGCGATAAAAAATATTAAAATATAAATTAAAAAATCCAAACCTACATGAACTAACGTAAAATAGAACGACAAAAATGTTGATGGTATTGGATTTTCTGTAGGTCTATTGGTTACTTCACAAACAACCTTCAAACTCGAGTACACATAATACTTGGTCGACAGTAAGTTCTTTCTTGCACAATACAATAGATCACAACACTGAGAACTCACTGCATTGGCTTTCTTGCAACTCGACTCTATTTCTTTCCCCATACTACCTTCCGGAGAGAATACAGAGGAAATTATTTTGAGCTCGCGAACAATTTAGAGACGCCAATACACGCGCGGAGTACAATAGTGCTCCACTAGAATTTGCAATTGTTTAGGGCAGGGGTGCTCAACTAAATTTGCGAGCGGGCCGAATGGCAGATTCCTAATCGTACCAGGGGCCACGACCTTCCCTAACACAAGTATATCCACATACCCAGGTGCCCCCTTCTTCAATCACCAACCAATTAACCAACCAAGCTCTCACCCGGCTATTCGACAACATAAACAATAACCTGAACCACAATACAAAAAAAATAATGAGAAGAGTAAACAATACTCTGTAACTTGGGATAAACTTACCAATTAATGAGAGGCTGGGGCCTTCGCTTGAAGTGACAGTGATGAAATGTCTGGAGATAGATTTGACACAACCACCCTCAGAATGGAATGTAGGTGTTCGTCACTGATCCGGGAAAGTAATTTGGATTTTATAAACTTCATTTTTGTAAATGTTTGTTCACAAATGTAAGTAACGGAAACGCGCACTAGTATTTTCTCGCAAATTTTAAGAAACCCGGATTTGTTAAATTACTGTAAAAGTTAATAAGATTTCCTTCCGTGAACTTGCTTCTTAATTGGGAACAACACAAGTTCAATTAACTCGATCTGTAGTTGCACAGTTGCATCACCGAAACCAACTACAAATGGATTTTCGAACAAATCAATTTTCTCCGCATTCACAGAAAGCTCTGTAAATCTAGTTTCAAACTCATTCTTCAGTAAGTCAAAACTTAATTAACCGATCATATGGCACTGAACTGTTTGAGTTCGCTTCTTGATGCTCAGTACAATATTAAAAGTGTGGGAACGTGCCTTCTCTAATTGCTGTCGAAATAATTTCAATTTATTTTGGAACTCTTAACACCTTACTTTATACTCTGGGAGCTGCCTGAATAGGATTGACATTTGGCCGGATGTTTCACCTCAGTCATCACCTCTCTGCCTCTTGACCAATCCATGATCGCATAGTTGATGTCATAAATCTCAGCGTTGCAATATCACAGCCCACGTGCGTCAGTGCATGGTTAGCTGTGTCTCTGACTTTTACAGTGTGAACGCTTGTTATTCTAACCGTGTGTTGGTGCTTTTGTGATAATAATAGTGCTTTAATAATAATTTGTTTGTGTAGTACGGTAGAGTAGAACAGCAATAGTTAAAAGTAATTAGAAACTTATATTTGTGACTTTATTCAGTTTTCATTGACATTAACAGTCTATTTTCTTATTATATTTTGCTATGTCGGAGGCGGGAACGTTGGCTAAGGGAAAGGGTAAACTGAAAACCACTGGACGAGGAATCGTTCTGCGAGGTCAGTCCCGTGAATTGGTATGTACTTTACGGGAATATTTCGAGAAGGAGAGAGATAACGGCGGTCCTTAAGTGCCTTTTAGTAAAGTTATCGAGAGAACTTCTGATGCCCTAAACATCAATAAGAATACAGTAGTGAAGATCTGCAAGGAGAGATTCCAGCTCGAGGAAAGTCAAAATAAATGTGTCAAACTCCAATAACTACCTACCTGAACCTTCGTTTAAAATGACTAGTTGGAAATAAATCTACGGATACACCTGCAACGAGAATTTCCAGTAATGTCAGTCTTAGTGGGTCACCCATCATCTAGCTACCAGTGTGAAGGTCCTTGATGCTATCCTTCAAATGGTAAGTTTCCTTTTTAAAATCTCTGAACTGACAGTTCACTTTTTGTGTGTGTGTTTCCTTAAACATGATTTTGCTTTGAGTAACAAATTCCTCTCTCCAAAGTTAAGGCGTAGCTTGAGACGTTAAGCTAAGTAGCTGACTTGAGGAATGTTAATGATGCCACAATGAAAACTAACAATATTACTGACAGCGTTATGATTGGTGCGTATAGCAATAATGGTAGTGAGAACTGATGAAATGCCGAGACCTTCTACTCGAACATACGGTACTTAATAAGCTGTAAGAAAAACACGTTGAAAGCATGTGAATAAATGAGTCGTCTAGTATCAAAACCGGCCAAGTCACTGAAGGCATATTTTTCGGTATGGATAAAAACCTCTAGAGACAAAGTAATGGTGGTCACAAAAGATTTTATTGCATTGTTATATCCGTAATGGTTTAATATTTAAGTTCTGCTATTTTGAGAAATCTGATTCATAATGAACCCATCTTTTTTGCTAATATTAATTATGACTTGGCCGTTTTTGTTGCAATTTGGTATAATTTTAGTCTTTTTTGGTAAAACTTTTCTTTTTAAATTCCAAATTCCAGTAAAAAAAGGCAATTAAATTAAAATAAATTGACATTGAAATTACCTGTCTTAATTGCAATAAAAACGAAAGCATTCTGCTTAAATTGGATAGTAATATATGAAGATGAACATCAGAAAGCTGAGGAGAATACAAAATAGGTATTATATCATTAAAAGTTAGTAGTTCACTTAGATCTTGAACACAGTAAAAGAAAATGAGTCACTTATTAAAATAGGAACAATATACACTTTACACTACACAATAATGACAAAATACAAGCACACAGGAAATACGATTGCTTTCGCGCCAATGCGGTAAGAAGCCCGCGAATACGGAAGTCAGTGTTGCAAACAAACAAAATACAAATTATTATGTCTTCGAAGGGTATACAATATAAGGAACAATGTTGCCTACTGATATTATCACATTCTTGCATAATCTAACAACGCTAGATTCCAGACAATAATGCTGCGACATGAAGATATAGCTATCTTAATTTGACATGGCCGGTTATGAAAGCACTGCCTGCATGACTTGGCCCATTTTGTTGCACGACCAAGAATTCAGTGCTCTGTAACATGAAGACATGGACGATTTTGAAGCATATTCTTGTTTTGCCTGATAGTGCTATACTCCTACTTCAAATTGATAACCATAACTCATTTTCGTAAATTTTGTGACTTGGCCGGTTTTGATACTAGACGACTCAAATATTTCTCGGGTTTAAGTGCAAACCTGGCCTAACTATTTCGTTCGCAATATAGGAGCAACATCCTCTTTTAAGCCTGAAGCAGTAGATTGTCACAAAAAACAAGATGTTCAGTAAAGAACATATAGCCTACTTTCTCCTAAATGTATGAGTATAGTTATAACTCGTTGTTATTATCAAAGAGTATATTAGAACTATTCTTTGTTGAAGACCTTAGAAACGATTTACCTCTACCAAACGCCACAACCTAGATAAAAACTGCTACCATCATTGAAGAAAGAAAGAAAGATAAGAAGTATCTGAAGAATGTTATGGATCTGGAGACATAAGCGACCGGACTGGCGGCGTGGCTCAGCGGTAACGTTCTCGCTTGCTGGACCGTATGTTTCAGGTTCGTATCCTGGCGCAGTCAGCTGGCATTTGAGGGTGCACAAATGCGAGGGAGCCGTGTTAGTAGATTTACTGGCACGTTAAAGATCCCCTTCGGGACAAAATTCTGGCACCCCGGCGTCTCTAAAAGCAACAGTAGTTAAAAGGAACGTAAAACCAATAACATTATTATTATTATTATTATTATTATTATTATTATTACATAATCGGCCTGACGCGGGCAACATCCAACTTTGAGTTGAGGCATGTCTTTACACGTCTGGCTGCGTATGACTTTCACAACCCTAATTGAATTAACAAATCTTTCCATGACCCTACAGAGACGTGTGTATACCAACTATGTGGATATTTTCGATTGCTATTTGGCTGAAATAGAAGTATTAATTAATATCCTGAACTAGCACCAACGATAGAGTTCAGATACTATGTGAAATCGTTTTGTTCTTTACTTCAATTAACATTTTCAAATAACGCACAATAGGCTGTTACAAACCCTTTAAAATAGAAAGTAAAAATGTATCGTAGTATCATCTTGTCATTCTTCAAATTCGATGCGCATAGAATGCAAATGGTATAGTAATCAATGGAGCCCCACGTAGACTAGTCGTGATATCTAGTGGTTAAATATCTAACAATATATTCGTAACAGAGCGAGTGCATTCTAGCGGCCAGAAGAAGAAACTTTTCAATAAAATCTGGTCGGCGTGCAGTTACCTTTTTGGCAGCTAGATGTCTCGAGTAAATCTGCTGGCGAATTATGTTTTAATTAAATATATATTTTACACCATAATATGCACAATATAACGCTTAATTTTAAAACATCTGAGTCATTACAAAACAATAAACATATAAAATTTCAAGCAAAAAAACTAGCTCTGATCGGGTTTGAACCATAGGCATTTGAGCGATAGGCTAACGCTCTACCACTGAGCTAATTGTGTCAACGAATAGCGTTCTATATAAAATGACTTACATAGAACTTGTTAGCAAATAGTGATTTATACTGAACGATTTCATCACTGGAGTATATTATTTATATATAAAACATTTCATACAAAGTTTATTTATTTTATATCAGTACGCTATATTGCATGCAATACTCAAATTAGTGAAATATAAGTCAGGCACAAGATATCCGCTGCCATCTTGTCTTATTACTAAATCAGCTCAGCTTTTTAAAATCACGTCTGCACTATAGTATTACAAAATAAACTTTTAATTTCGAACGTGCCTCTTCCTTTAGAACAGTTAAAACGATTCTTGGCTCGATAATCGGAACTGGTGGGTCCATGATATGGATTATAAAGTTTGCATAATTCGCACGGCCGCCATCCTGAAATGGTATGGCGGACGACCTTGTAGTTTGGTCACAAGACGCATCCTATACGAAGGTATGTTGTTACCAAATTTGGTAGAGATCGGATGATTTGGTTAGTCGTTATTTGATTTTACGTTTTGAACGTTTGAGTGGCCGCCATTCAGTTTTAGTAAAGATGGCGGCGATATAAAACATGACACTGAGGTGTCCTTTGCTAGTGCTACCTTTGTACCAAATTTCGTTCAATTCGCATTCACCGTGTTCGAATTGATAGGGGGGGACAGACATTCAGAGTACACACACACACACACACACACAGACACACACACACACACAGACACACACACATACACACACACAGACACACTTTTTTCGCCCTGTGTTGATCTCATAAGTCTACTTTCATTTTTTGCAAAAATCGAAAGTAGGCTAAAAATGTAGGCTAACATTATTGTAAGTTATCGAACTCAGCGTTTTCTTAAAGCCGTTACTATTGTCGTAAAAAATAAGGAGATATTGTATATTCTACATCTGTAGCAACTATTCTAGATTCTAAATAATTCTGCAGCTTATTACTGAAATAATATTATTAAATATATTATAGCGAGTTGAATGTACTGCAGTAACTCATTTGCCCACGCGCGCGCGGTAGGAGCGAGCAGTTTGGCAACCTCGTTCTCAGACCACATGGCGAGGCGGGAACTGTCAATCCCTTTCTGGTAGCTCACAGAGTATATACTTCGTTTAAAAGCACGCCTTTCCCTTGTAATCCCTTATTCAAAATGTTTAAATGTTTCGTTAAATTTGTGAGTATTGGTAATTCCCACATCCAGTTTTCGTCCTCAAAATCCGCCACTTTTTTTCTGTTTCATGTTCATAATGTGCTTATTTCTTCACGAAGATGAAAGAAGCATTCAATATATTACCACGACTAAGCCAGCGTACCTTGCTATGACAAATTACATTGCCGTAATCACAACCAATTTCAGACAGAAACATCATGTCAAGAAAAAACTACGAATAATTCAGAGATTTTTCTTTTCCCCCTTTCTCCGTAAACTACAATAAGGTTTTCATTATCTAGTTTTTTCGGTATATACGAACAACATAAACCTCAAACTTAAGCACATTATAAAACCTAGGCCAGGGCCACATAACATGCCTTCGCGAGACGAGTCTGGCCCGCGTGCCATACGTTGAGGACCCCTGATTTAGGGGAATGAGCAGACAAGGAATGGAGCGTACGATCAACTAGAGAGACGAGCAGGAGTACAACGGGTTGCATGAAGCCGAAGGATCGAGAATGTTACCAGACCTCAGCAACACAGGAACTTAGTGCTGCGCGCGTGTATGAGAGAGATGATGATCGATCTTCGAGAGAGAAGAGTTCGGCAATGACGGGCCCTATGGAAGTGTTGCGCAGTTGCTTCAGTCTGGCGTATTTAAGAGGCGGCCGGAGTCAGTTCCTATTTCACCTTTCATTTCAAAACGTTGCCACTAGTTTCGTTGTAGTCGCTGTCCCCTAGTAGTTACATGGCCCGTACATAGGTATCAGCACGGATTACCCCCTACTGTGAGCACAGATTACCTACTATTACTGTGGTGAGGGTGGTTCAAGGTCGCGCGTGCGAGAAAGTTCTAACTGCTCCGGGGTCCAAACACTGGGGAAATGCAATCTCGTGGCAATGCGCTTCAAGAATATCGCGACCAGAAATTTCGAAGTGATAGTCTGTATAGGCTACTTCCAATTGAATGGCCGAAATATTTTGCTATAGATAAGCTAATAGTTAAACTACGGATTACGGAATTCACAAGTGACTGAAATATCCTTGGCCTTCCTCGTGTTGTAGCGGCTAGTATTCTTGGCTGTCACCCCAGAGGTTCGGGTTCGATTCCCGGCGCCGACAAGAAATTCGATTCATTCTTGTCTGAGGGCTGGAATGCCCCGTGAGGCAAAACTGAAAAGATGTGGTTTCGATTCCCATCTCAGCCATCTTGGAAGTGGTTTTCCGTGGTTTCTCACTTCTACTCTGGCTGCGTGGCTCAGGGGTAACGTTCTTACTTGCTGTGCCCAAGATTTCAGGATCGAATCCTGGCACAGCCAGCTGGCATTGGAAGGTGCACAAATGCGAGGGAGCCGTGTCAGTGAATTTACTGGCAGGTTAAAGATCCCCTTTGGGGCAAACTTCCAAAACCCCGGCCTCTCCTAAAGCCGCAGATGTTTAAAGGGACGTAAAGCAATAACATTATTATTATTACTATTATTATTATTATTATTATTATTATTATTATTTTTATTATTATTATTATCATCACTTCTACTCCAGACAAATGCAGCCGACTCCTTCACAATCCTCATCTGAATCCCAAATATACACACTAACGCACTACCTCGTACCACGCTGGTATCGAGAGAGCGTGGGTTTGAATCCCACCTCAGCCGTCTTATTACTATTATTATTATTATTAATAATAATAATAAAAATATTTTCCGGATCTTGCATGTGGGGGGAGGGGGGGGGGGGGGGGGAGCACATGTTGAACTCTCTACCACCGGCGGCTTCTATTAATACTATTATTATTATTATTATTATTTCTAAAATTACTATCAGTTTCTGCTTATTTAGGAAGATTATAAATTAATATTACATAATTTGGCAATAGAGGTGAGGGAGTGCAGGATTCTCCAGCCCCAGGGCCCATCACCACTCTCTAAGGCCTTGCATCCGGGGGTCACACACAAGAACGCTACACCACGAGATGGTCTTTAAAACAGTATGTTATGCAGAATGTGATAACGCAGAAAGAAATAAAATGTTATTCTTCAAGCTCTACCATTTCCTTACAGACCTTCCTTACATAAAACTGCCTATGTTGCGAAGTTCGAAACCGAAACACAATAAGGTTTCACGCCGTCGTTGTTGTTGCTCATGCTCAATTAGATTGTGTATATTCAATCATTTACTTTCATAAACATCATCATACTGACATTATGGGGTTTGAAGCCATTTTTCAGTGTTCCCTTAGTAAACAAAAGTTTGGTGCTTTTCGGTCGGTCAACACGAATGTACCCAAAAGAGTTGAATTATACCCTAATCCCGAAAAATTTACAAATCTTTTGGGTAAATTCGTGTTGACCGACTGAAAAGCACCGAACTTTTGTTTTATCTTCATAATAACCTTAATTGTGATAAAGAATCCTTCAGACTAAACTAATTCCTGAAAAGAGTTGAAAAGTAAATTTTCAACACTTCTGTTTGAATATTTCAAAATATAACTCATCGTGTTTACGATAACATGGAAAAGATACGTAAGGAAGCCTACTTCCTAGTATACCTGTAACTTAGTAGTATGCTGAAAAACTGCTGTTTATTTCCTAGAATTATATTTACGTGTTTTTGTAAGTAACCATGACAAGTTATTTTTTCTTTTATTCTTAACAAAGGCGATATTTAAAAAAATGTAGAATACCTTTTTTGAAATTACATTTCTCATCAGTCATCACACAGGATTAACTTCAACGATAAGCTATAGCATATTATTATCAGGACTGAGTTGCTTCAGCTCTTCCTTTCGCATTGCCTTTTCCTCATCAACAACCAAAAAATGTCCAGAAACTACAAATTCAGTTGCTCAGGGAAAGAAAACTAAGATCCGTTTCCCACGATTATCACATCACTATTCATGAACAAATATGGTGCAATTAAATGGGGCAATTGTGATAATTAACAAATGCATGTTACTTTTTCCTGGAGTGTATTTACATGTTTATATCTTGTACCCCGCCCATTCATTGGGCACAGTCGTGTTGACCGACTGAAAAGCTACAAAAGACAATATTATAGCCTATATAAAAAATCAGTAGTAGCGGTGAAAGATTTCAGCCTATTCCTGTAACAACTTAGACCAGGAACTCATCCTAGCATCAACTCTTACCGCAGCTTCATTATAAACACAAATACGGAACTTTTGATTGCCTGTAGCAGCCTTCCCTGGATGCCATAATACTGTACTTCAGAATCGTCAGTTTCTTTTCCCTTGGTACTCTTCCGTACGCATACATAATCATGGAATTTATTTAAATTTGCTATAATATGAACATGCTTAATTAATTAATTAATTAGTGTACCATCCTTTATTTTGCAAAAAATATAATGAATAAAATGAAGAATCTACAAGCAATATCATGTGTAATGTATATGATTTATATAAAAATTAAATCAATGTTACATATTTCAAATTTTTTAATGTAATATTACATAGAAGAAATGGAAGGAACGCAGATGCCCCACGTGGAACCATCTGTCATCACTGCGGCAAATCGTGTGCCTCCCGCATTGGGCTGTATAGTCACCTCCGAACTCACCAATGAGAGACTTCCGGATTGAAAGGCCAATCTACTCGATATGAGTGTTTGCTATGATGATGATAGATATTACATTAAAATCCTAGCCTTACTCATCAGTATATTGCCAAAATGGATCCAACTATGACATTTTAACGCATGATAACCTAGAAAGTCATCTCGAAATTGACATCTTAATTATTATGAGGTAACCCGTAGTGACATTCTCACTCCGATACTTACGATGAATATATGGGACACAAGAAGGTTATTCTTCCATATTTGTTAAAAAACGATCCGGGAAAAAAATAGCTTATCCTCTTGATGAAAAATGAAAATCCACAGCCTGCTTCCAGTCTCCGACCGGGTCAGGAATGGAATGAATGAAGCCCCCATCTAGCGGCGAGGATATGAACTGTGCCGGCTGCCGAGGCCTGACGCACTCCTCTGGGGCAATGATTAAATGAATGACAGATGAAATGAAATGATAGTGGAGAGTGTTGCTGGAATGACATTTTGACAGGGAAAACCGGAGTACCCGGAGAAAAACCTGTCTGCCTCCGTTCTGTCTAGCACAGATCTCACATGGAGTGACCGGGATTTGAACCACGGACCCAGCGGTGAGAGGCCGGCGTGCTGCCGCCTAAGCCACGGAGGCTTAACTTATCCTCTTGATATTAAATTTAATTTATCGATCAAGTCTTTGATATTTCCAGAGAAATGGAAACTTACTAAAGTCAGTCATATTCACAAGTCGGGTAAGATTTCACTAATTCTTAACTACCGAACAGTACCGGTAGCTACTAAGTTTGCCCCAAACTAACTTTACGAGCAAACACTTCATGAACACATAGGCCCAATGTATTATTCAGGCATACATGCCATTTTATTCACGATTCATAACACGGATTCATCCCTCGATGATCAACAATAACCAATTTTCACGAATCAGGAGTCATCTGGTTTAAATTAAAGGATAACGAGTCGATGTAATATATACAGATTATTGGTAGAGTTAACCATGACGTAGCCTACAACTTACGAAAATGTCCTATTACGGATCATACTTACAGTATGTAAGACGCAACACTTTGTATCATAGAGAAAAGCTCCATTCACCCTCTGGTGTTCCCCTGGGATCGAATCTTGTGCCTCTGTAATCTTATCTTAATTAACCATCTCCGGGATGCCAACATATCATTATTATTGTTATTATTTGCAAATGTCGTGTAATCGTTTAAATACATTTATTCGGTATGGGATTGTATGCTGCTCCAAAAGATGAAGAAACAATAAATTGGAACAAAACAAATTGTTTCGATTTATAAGTGTCATCCGATTGCATTTACACGAAAACTTTGATATAAAACACCACCATTTCCTATGTAGTTCCCATCTCAAGTCATCTAGGTTTATGGTAGGCTATACTATGAAAAAAAAAGTTATCCTTTTCTCACCGTATTGATCGAATTTTTGAGATATATTCCAAATGCTGGGATTTATAAGAAGATGCACATTTTATTTTAGGAACCTGTACATTGCTAAAGATTGTACAGTATAATGCATTCGTATGAAGTTGACTTGAATTTGGCTCAATAGTTTGGAACCCAAGATGTGCGAATGCTAACTATAGAGTTGAATCGATAAAAAATAAATTCCCTATATTCTTGGAATACAAAAGGACAAATGTATATCCTAAATATGCTAAGCGGGAATGTGGTGGCCCAGTGGTGTGGTCAAGCTGTTGGCCTCTCACCACAGCGGACCGGGTTCGGTTCCCGGTCAATGATGTGAGATTTTCGAAGTGAAACGTCATGTCCAGTAGTTCGGATTCCACGTAAAAAGGAGGTCCCGTGGCTATTGATCGCGAGATTGACGATAACATAAACTACACATTTCCTTTAAAAATGCTAAGCATAATTTATTAATGGAACTTTTTCTTTAAAGACTTTAGAGAAAAGTAGGCAGGTTATTACATTAAATAATTTGATAACATCTTTGATAGACCTTATTTGCCATCTGAATTTGAACTATATGTTCCTTCGCGGTCAATGAGACCGAAACGTATAATATTCCACTGTCCAAGAACCAATACAGAGTAATATAAACATTCGCCTGTATCGAACACATTCAATATCTAAAAAAAAAAAAAAAAAAAAAAAACATGCACACATTTCCATATATCAGACAGCACCTTTTGTTCATTTGTTTTGTAGAGAAATCACTTAATATCATACGCTCCTTATCAGTGACTTTTAACATAATTACAAATACAATACTTACTAGAATAATATTTAGTCATACGTATTATAAGTATCATTTTATATTAGTGTAAGAAAAATATTAAGTGTAATTCATATTGTTATTTCTCGTAATTAGGTTGTAACCTGTTAGAAGAACTATAAATAAACAAACAAATAATTATAAATAAATAAACAAATTAATTTAATGAAATTCAGGCCCACTTTAGTGATGGTTACTAACTAGTGATTGCTTGCTACTCATATAATAATTACTGTAACTTCAAAAGCCCAGTAGTCGCTACATCATATTTAGACTGACAAAGCAACATTTTATTTACAATCCACCTCGTGGCGTAGTGGCTAGTCTTCTTAACTGTCAACGCAGAGGTCCAGGTTTAGGAGCTGAGGGCTGGAATGGGATACACTGAGGCTTGTGAGGCAGAACTGGGAAGAGAAGGGTTACATTGTTACTTCAGCCATCCTGGAAGTTGTTTCCTCACTTATGCTTCAGGCAAATGCTGGGATGGTATCTAACTTAAGGCCACGGCCGCCGCATATACAAAACCCGTCCCTAATAAAAATACACACCCTAATACAACCATCACAATAACACAGGTTATTAGACACATTATACACACACCCAAGTGCACGCGGCTACATGACCACCATGTCCCAAAGCTCCTAAACGAATCACCACCTCCAACAACAACAACAACTCTATTTACAGTACAACAATGGCATAATCTTGAAAGTAGCCTATACTATATTACAGACATGTTAGAAAGAACTAAAAAGCTCATAATAAACACTGGAACTGCAAAAGACCTGTAGGCCACACACCATAATATGATGATCTAGAAAGCAGACGATTGTAATCGGGGGTGGATCTAGGGGAGGGTGACCGCCCAGGGCCCCGCGGTCCGGGGGGGGGGGGGGGGTCATGGATTGTTTTAAATTTAATTGATTAATTATTTATTTATTCGTTAATTCTCCATAAGGAGAGCGTTATAACACAATCAATTTTCATGTTTAATTCTGGTCCTTCTTTTTTTTTCCCAAAAACCTCTCATACACACACACTATGCTTCCTCTGTCTCTCCTCCCTCCACTTCTTTCCCGGTTGTCTCTCTTTGGGAGTCTGCTCAAACATCTGTTGTCTAAGTCTAATTGATTAATTAATTATACTTTTCAAACTAATTTATAATTCATATTCTTTTTTCAGTGCAGCTATGACCTCCCGTGACCGTTTAGCAAGTATAGATTTCAGTGAAATGATGGAAGACTTCATCCGAGAAAAAGAGTCGCAAAGTAATATTTTAATATTTCATAGTTTACATAATCTTCTTCAAGGGGACTTAAGGGTTTCTTTCATATTATTAAAAGAATGTACCGTAGTGTATTCAAAATATTGTAACTATTCTTTATTTTATTATTATTACAAAACTATTTTCCATTTGATTTGATATTTTTTATATTTTCTATTGTTGAGGACCCAACCGTATCATATCGCCCAGGGCACCGCAAAGCCTGGATCCGGCACTGATTGTAATGAAGCGACTGACAGCACCTGGACATGAGCTGATTTCATCACTTCCTGGCATGAGATTACCATCTCTCAGAAGCCGGCTCTGTCTTACTTCACCCTGTTTCAAGGACATGACTTTGCGACGATGCGGTATCTGACGGTAACTGCCTGAACTGCCAGCACCTCGACACGGCTAGCATTAGCAACTCAATATGCTGACATTTTCTAAAATCACGATTAAACATATACAGAGTTCTTAATTTGAAAATATGATTCAGTAGCACAATAGAGAAAACTATAAGCTGTCTTGCAGTGGAGTTTGTTTCTGTTTTCAACATCATCTGAAGGCATTGAAGAGGTTAGGAAAATTGCAGTTCAGAACTCTATTTTATATGGAGAATTGTGATTTTAACTACACTTTTTATAACTATCTTTGTATTCCTGTTCGATATGCTTTTGCACCGATGAAAAGTGTATAAAATACTACAGCGGGCTATAGGAACAAAATAATTTTACCTTGTCCCGTTTCTTTATAAAACGTTTCACAAACTTTTCACCCATGTTACAACAAGTGCTGGGCTGGCGGTCGGCCGTTCCCACTCCGGCCGGCTCTTAAAACTGTTGCGTCACAGCGAGGCAAGGCCGCTTCACTAGTACCTAACGGTTTATCTCCAAACAGTGTCTCTCAGACATAAACTTAGATTTGTTCTACACGTGAAAGCGGACTCTGTTAAATTACATGGCCGATATCGGCCTTTAGGTTATATTCTCCGGATGAACGTGAAGCGATATGCGTGGCTAACTACAAACATGTATTATCGAGACCTGACGCTTTGGACATTGTGGTCATCCAACCCGTGCTGTTGGTTGTAGGTTTTTCTATGAATGTATACTAGCGTAGCTATTTTACGGCGTTCCTGGCTGTCACCCAGGAGGTCCGGGTTCGATTCCCGGCTCTGCCAAGAAATTTTAATTCTGGGTTGAGGGCTGGATTTTATTGACGAAGATGGAAGTACTAAGTGGAAACAGGCAGAACATTTTAGTAAATCTGAACAAGACGCCACAATATTGAGACGCAACATCCTGGCGTTAACAAATACTGCAAATCTTGCTGATAAATGTTTTGAAGGCTTGGATGAGTTATATCACTGAAGAGATGATTGGAAAACTGCGCCAGATGAGTCTACCAAAGAGACTGACTTCTGAAATCTTACTCATACTCAAGGGATATGAAGGATCTCTCACAAAAGCAACAGGCCATCAGAGATGTGAGTTGTGTCCTTGCAACAAGCATGGCAGACTTATCATTCTTGTCCAATTTGTAAGACGTTTGTTTGCGAAAAACACGACAAGCAGGTATCTGGTGACTGTACAGTAAATAAAGTACACAAATGGATGCTCTTGTGGTATAAATAAGACAGCTATGAATGATATTTTAACATGAGTATTTCTTAACACCTTGTATTATTGTATTTGTTTGAGCTATTTCAGACTGGTGTAATTTTACCATTCATTTACTTCTTCTGATTTAATGTTGTTGTACATTGGTTGTAGATTGTTTAATAATCTCATTTAATTATTATTTTGATTTGAAATTGTCTGTAAATGCGTGTCAATGTGTATGCATTTCTATAAATAAAAAGGATTTTTAAAACGACCACTTTAAGAACTGTGGGTCACCAGTTTGCTATGCAGTAAGAGTGCCACTAGTGTCGGATTAAGGGGTCAAAAGGGCGCCAAGCCACCCCACACCGGCGTCATCACTTGAACAATGCAATTTGTCAATTAGTTTGAAGCTTGGTCACTCGGATGACTTCTATCGGAATAGTATGAATTATACCGACGATCAAAGCTTGACACAGTACCTGCTCCCCCTGCCGCAATGCGTTGAGAGAGAGAGAGAGAGAGAACAAACAAACATTACTCATTCTGTTCATATTCAGGGTACTTATCCATGATACACCTTATAATTTTCCCTGTTTAATAATAATAATAATAATAATAATAGTACTATAATGGACCCGAAGATCGTGGCTGAACAGTACCTGTTGCGACGAAGTATGGAATTGTATCAAAGTAACGAAAGACTATTGGAATCCAGAAGCCTCAAATTCTATTGACGAAAGCGGTTGACTGACAGAATTTTCACCGTACTTGCTAGGAGACCTAAAGCTTCTGATAAGTGGTTCAGGGAGGTCAGGAATTATTTGGGAAAAAATGGATATGAAGCGCGAAGACATTGCTAACAGAATCATCGGCAGCAGGTCTACAACTTCAAGGGCTTTCACAAAGAAGGTAGTAAGCTGAACAGCGCCAGCGGGTGGACAGAACGGAGACTGGCCGTCAGGAACGAATGCAACACTAATAGTGCAGGAATTTTAGACAGAATATGGTCAAAGTGAGGAAAATTAGTTTATCAAAATACTAAAAGTCCCAAAAAATCCATCTTGGGGAACATGACGCCATCTTGGAAAAATGGCCGGCATCTTGGATTTCGTATCCAGCATCGCATTGAACGTCATAACTCGGTACCTAAGGGTGATAGGGACATGTGGTTTGGTCAGGATAACTTAACAGAATGCAGGCTATCATCTTGACCCTACTTAACCAAGATAACAATCGAAATAGTTATTATAAATCACTTAAACAAGCTCTCATAGGTCTGGCTGCGTGGCTCAGGGGTAACGTTCTCGCTTGCTGAGCCCAAGGTTGCAGGTTCGAAACCTGGCGCAGTCAGCTGGCATTTGAGGGTGCGCAAATGCGAGGGAGCCGTGTCAGTAGATTTACTGGCACGTTAAAGATCCCCTTCGGGGCAAAATTCCGGCATCCCGGCGTCTCTAAAAGCCAGTGTAGTTAAAAGGGACGTAAAACCAACAACATTATTATTAAGCTCTCATAGGGTAGCGTTAAAATCCATCTTGATGTGTGATCAGCACTTTCGTAAACCAAAAATTATGGGTGTGAGAAGTTGTCAAACATGCGCATGCAACTCGAGGAGCGGCGCGCCGAGGAGGGGGCCTTCTCAAAGCCGGTGCAACTGGTGAAGTAAACATATTCTGTAGGCGCAACTAATCCCCTTTTTAATGATAAGTAAAAATTTGACACTTTTATATAGAAGGATAGCATCTTATAACCTAATAAAAAACAAAGAAAAACAATAATTAATTTGTTAATACAGTAACTTTTCGTTCTAAAACTCTCTTTCTTAGCTACTTATATTGTATATATCAAGAGAAAGGAATATTTCCTTTCAATTTTAATAATTAAAGATTTTTTGCGCTACGCTCTTATGTAATTAAACTAAGAATCGACTGTCCGTCCACGCGTTGCCCAGCGACATCCCTGCCGCTGCGCCGTCAGAGCGCTCTCGTTCCCCCACTCCACCTTCCCTGTGTTGCTTAGCAGTGGCGCCAGCCGGCCGGCCGAAATGAACGTCTTTACGGTAACGTTTATCATAAAATTTATCTTAAACGGTACGCCATAGAAAATAATCATAACAGCGAAAAATGTGTGTTTCAGTTTGAACTGTCCCTTTTTGCTTATTTTGCCGATGTTTACCATCCGGTTTAAAAGTTTATGTCGTTTCTTGTACTTTATAAATGTCCTACATCAAAAACGATTTTACCATTAAATTCTATGCAACACGTGGAACTTGGGCAAGCTTGCCAAAGGCGAGAGTTCAAGCATCTCGAAAAATTCACAGAATGGCTACGTACACATTCTCCTTTCGACAAACCTCAGGATATTTTGGTGTCCTAATCAACCGGTGTTGTAGGTGACGAAACGGTGACCTTCGACTCAGCTTGGGAGATAGGAACCGCGACTTTGAAGATACTGGAAGGGAAATCGTTCGCCGAAGTTAAACTCCAACGAAAGGACAAAGTTGTCACACTTGCAACTCTTGTTGTCCGAGGTGAGACCGTGCCTGTAAATCCGAACCAGCTGTTTTATCGGATTGCGTGTGTCGCTCGCAATGAAGAGAACCTTGAATCTTGGCTTTATTGCCGCCAGCGCTGTTCGATGCTTCAACTATCAGAAAAGGTACAAAATCAACTTTACGGGCAGTGATAGAGAAGTTGTGTGCACCAATGACCTGTCTCCCGAAGACCTTACCTATGCGTTTGACGGTGGAGATCTCCTGCACCGGGTGGTATTGCCGAAATCGGGAACCTTCGATGATGTTTGTAAGAACTACATTTCGTACATCAAGGCGAACTATCAAGGGAAAGCTATTGTAACTTAGTGTCCGACGAAAGACGTGGAGCATGTGAGACGACGTGCCAAGACGTCATCTTCTGAAGTTTTGGTGGATTTGGAAGTGCAAGTGGTCTCACCGCAGAATCAGTTCCTAGCCAATACTTCAATCACATCAAGATTCGTCGCCATTTTAGGTCGTTGTTTCGAAGAAAAGGGGATTCCATCTATTCATGCCAAGTCTGATGCTGATCGTCTCATCGTGACAACAGCGATCAAGGAAGCAGAGAAGGGAGGTCATGTGGCAATTGTTAGAGAGGATGCCGATTTGTTGTTTTTTTCTTTCGAGCTTGCAGAACGCGATAGAAACGTCTATATGCTGGTGCCACCATCAAAAGCCCATCCGAAGAAACTCTTTGGCTCTACGGAATTGCAGAAGGCTCTTGAGGACATGACCGACAACCTTCTCTTCCTCCATGCCATGTCCGGTTGCGACACAACTTCGGCTCCCTACAGGAAGGGGGTACACGCGTTCAAGACTTTAAAAAATAACCCAGGTCTTCGCCAAAGAATTGCTGTTTTTAACAGCGCAGACGCTGCAGTGGAAGAGATCGTGAAGGCAGGGGAAGAATTCTTCGTAGCGTTACACGAGTTAGAAATACAGATAGCCTAAACAAGACAAGGTACCTTAAAACCATTGTCAAACAACGCCTCCATGCAGACTTCGACCTCTCAAGTCTTCCACCAACATCAGCAGCATCTCGACAGCATAGCCTAAGAGTTTACCGCCAAGTGCAGGAATGGCGCGGAATCTCTCTTCCACCTACAGAGTGGGGATGGAAGAAGAACAGAATCGGCAAATTTTTACCGATTCCAACAGAATCTCCTCCCGCACCAGACTCCCTCCTAAACCTCATCAGCTGAGAGTGCAAGACAGGATGCGGCAGCAGATCTTGGGGTTGCCGAAGACAAGGTCTCTCCTGTTCAGCAATGTGCAGCAATTGCACTGGTGATGGTTGTTCTAACATGCCAGAGCGAGTTACTCTTGACGATATGGTGAGTGAGGAAAAGGAGGACAACCCCGAAGAATTGCCATGCAGATCCTCGCCACCTCTTCGCCGCAGAGTAGACTCTTCTGAAAGTTCAACCTTACCAAAGAAAAAGCGCCAAGATTAAGGCAAGTGTCACGTTTATTGTACCAACACATGTCCAATATTAAACGCGTACGATATAACCAATAGTTGGCTTTATTCCTCTACAGGCACACCGCACTACAGAGTCCCGTGGCAGCAGAATATCCTCTCTTCCGTGTTTTTCGTGTTTGTACAAAATAAATTGTAATGTGCTTAAACGTTAGTGTGTTGAAGGTGTGGTATAAGATAGCAAATAAGCAAATAGCTGCTTAATTTATTTTCTAATAGTAACGTTTATCATTCCTTTTCTATATAAATATAATATACGTAGCTAAGAAAGAGAGTTTTAAAGCGCTAAGTTACTGTATTAACAAATTAATTATTGTTTTTTGTATTCTTTATTAGGTTATAAGATGCTATCCTTCTATATAAAAGTGTCAAATTTTTACTTATCATTAAAAAAGGGGCATAGTTGCGCCTACAGAATATGTTTACTTCACCAGTTGCACCGGCTTTGAGAAGGCCCCCTCCTCGGCGCGCCGCTCCTCGAGTTGCATGCGCATGTTTGACAACTTCTCACACCCGTAATTTTTGGTTTACAAAAGTGCTGATCACATATGTTTGTGCGTTTTGATGTGCTTAACAACATTTATTTCAGTACTTTTTTCAATCCCATGACAGTAAAAGGTGAAAAATCGACATTGAACATCAAGATGGATTTTAACGCTACCCTATGAGAGCTTGTTTAAGTGATTTATAATAACTATTTCGATTGTTATCTTGGGTAAGTAGGGTCAAGATGATAGCCTGCATTCTGGTAAGTTATCCTGACCAAACCAAATGTCCCTATCACCCTTAGGTACCGAGTTATGACGTTCAATGCGATGCTAGATACGAAATCCAAGATGCCGGCAATTTTTTCAAGATGGCGGCATGTTCCCCAAGAGGGATTTTTCGGGACTTTTAGTATTTTGATCCAGTCTATTCAAGGAACCTGTCCACCAATTTTTAGCTTGATAAACTTATTTTCCTCACTTTACCCTATTCTTCTTACACTATAATGGGCTGCAAGGAAGGCTTCAATGACTGTGCAACAGTCGTTTAACGTGGTCTCTAATGGCCGTAAACGAAATAATATAGTAACAGATTACAACATGAGCGTTCCACGTCCGAAGATGGCTCATTTAGCAACTCTTCGTGTATTGGCTTTGCGTGGTGATGATCGCACACTTTTGTAAGTACTGCGTGATCTTAACCAGATATGAGATTCTAAGTTCGTTGGCCATAGGAGAGGTCTTACTCTAATATTATAGCAATAACAAGAAGAAGATGAATACGGGGTGGGCAGCTCACCTGGACATCATTAGTCTGGAGTAAACCAGAACATATGAAAAGAACCTGGTGGTGCTTTTTTATGACGCAAACGGCTAGTTTTTTTTTTCCTGGTAAAACGCATTTTCTCCTTCTCTCGGTCCTCCCGTCAGCCCAGTGCAGGCTATATGTGATAGTATGAATTTGCTTTCTTGTTCTATTTGAATGTTTTCGTTACATGCCTATCACCGTATCGTCACTGAGAGTGCAATACCGCGTATATCACAATTGACATCTTTTCCTTTCTCTTCCTTGTGACAGGTTGCATTTCCCAGTCAGTCCCACACAACAGCATTACATTAATTGCTCTATGATCATCTGTAAATGAAGACTCATCCGTGACTCAGGCGATTAGACGTCGGCCTTTCACTGCTGCATCCTGGGTTGAATCGCCCTGGAAGAGTGTGACAGGCCTCGTTAGCCGGCACAGTTTCATTCATCGGCGCTAACGTGACATCATCCCTGACCTAGCACTTGGTTGGTATCAGGTCGATAGATTATTATTATCTGCAGAGGAAATTGGTGTGAGGAGCTCATATCGTTGTTGATAATTCATTTTTGGGACTATGGTCATCTTGGTCATCAGCCCTGTGTAGGTGTTGGATTTTTCTGATAGACTTTGTTTCTGTGGTGACTAGTAGTGTTTGGAACTGTAACTATTAAGGTAAGGTAAGGGATTTGGGTAGGTGCCCTGGGATTTGAAAGAAGGTACCATCGCGGCATTTGCCTGAAGGGAGTGTTGAAAAACCCGGGAGAAAATGCAGTATTACACCCTTAAATAAATTCCGTGTGTACGGAAGCCCACTGATGTTACAGTAAGAATATTTAATAGGATTATTTACATTGTACGATTGTTTTAGGTTTTGAATCATTGAAATACCGTACAGCCAACGTAAAGTTATCATTTGAACATGAATCTGAAGGGTGGGGGCTTGAGAACGTTGTCATCGTTACTCAAGATGCAAGCAAGATGTTCGTCACTTTGGAGACCTGGAAGCGAAATTCTTTTCTTTGCTGAATAAACAATAGGAAAGGATGTACAATAAAACGTGATTTTTCTCAATGTGTAAATAAGTCGCCACTAAGAGACTAACAGAATTGCTTTTCTGTCGGTCAACGCGAATGTGCCCAGTTAAATTGGGTGGGGAATAACCCTTATCTAATCAACCGGCTGCCTGAAAAGAATTTTACATGAATTAAGGTAAAAAAGCCAACTCCGTACAGGTCATGGAGGCCCTGGGAGTAGTGGAAGGTAGTGGCTTCCACTCTCTGTGACATCGGCACTAGATGGGATGGAGTTGTCAGCTCCATGCCCGGCCGCCTTTGCTCCCAGGAATTACCCTGGTACTCATTTCCGGTGTAGGCTGAGTGAACCCCAGGGCTATTTGCGTTTCCGAAAGTGGTAGTTGTGTTTCTAAAATCCACTACCTGGGTGGGGATCGAACCCACTCTCTTTCAGTTAGAAGCTCAGCGCCTCTACCGACTGCGCCACGCAGCCCCCTACATGAATTAAGGTAAATGTGCCAAATAATGCCCACTTAACGTTTAAAGATTTTTGCAGTTCCACTAGAAGGGGAAAAATCTGGACATTGTCCTGGATTTAACATGAAGGCAAGCAGTAATGAAAGTATGGGTTGATAATTAGAATCACTGGAAAATATTTCAGTAATAATACAATATTTAAAATGCGAGTAACGGGCCTTATTAGGAACACCCGTTCTAAATAAGACCTACTACTTGTTCCAAATAAGACCCATTATGCAAATGAAAAGAGATAAAGAAATGCACATTTAGCGCAAAATATCAGTACGGTACCGTCCAGTATATTAACCTAAAAATCACTTTCTTTGAAATTATAAACACTAGGTTTATGTAAGTTAAATTTGTAAAACATGAAGAACGTTTATTAAAATAACAAGAAATAGTAACAAAAAATAGCTTCGGAAGCCATTTACTACTCGACTGAAGCAAACATCACGGAACTGTTCACTTCAACAGTTGTAGTTTCTAGTCTGGCCGTTCAAGGCTAGTAACTATCAGAAACACTAAGAATCTTGTAGAATTTTGAATAGCCTATTCTGCTAATAAAATCAGAGATGGGCCCTATTTGGAACCGGGCCATATTTGGCTCAAGTAGGCTACCTTATTTATTCACGTATTATATACTTCTCGAGCAAAATCGTGGGGAGGGGGAGTTAACTGGATTAAATTATCAAAGCTATTGTTGATTCTTTAGGGGCTTTGCAACTTCGTAGTCGTGTAGCCCCGTATACTTGGGTGTGTTTAAAAGTTGTCTGATGACCTGTGTCACTGTGATGTCTGTACTAGTGTGTGTATTTGTAATCGAGGTAGGATTTGGGTAGGAAGCAGCCGTGGCCGTACGTTCGGTACCATACCGGCATTTGCCTGGAATAGAAGTGGGGAAACCACGGAAAACCAGGCTGGCTGAGGTAGGAGTCGAGTCTGCCTCTTCTCAGTTTTGCCTCACGAGGCTGAGTGTACCCCGTTCCAGCCCTCGAACCATAATTAAATTTCCTGGTATAGCCGGGTATCCAACCTGGGCCTCCGCAATGACGGCCAAGAAAGCTAGCCACTACGAAAAGAGGTGGAAAAATCAAAGTTGTTAACTTTTATAACGTGTCAATTTTTTTAATTCTATTCCGTTAGTCTATAGCACTTCTGTAAATGCTGCGTTTGTGTTAGTAGCCTATTAATTGTGTGGTTAAAACTTGCAGACTCTTTAAAATCGTTATCTCTACACCGTAGATCGCGTTGACGACACAGACCATGGCTTCCTATAAGCAGGCCTTGTCCATAGCAGAGCGGCAACGCCGCACTCTCGTCTATGTGTGGCGAGAAGTAAGCATGGTGATGAATGGTTCTGAACGTGCTAGTCCACATAAAATGGGATATATTCTTTATCGCTCGCAGTTCTTTCAATTGTGTTTACGGTAGACTCGAGAGCGAAGGCTAATCATCTGGGAAACGTAAGTACAGCTTCTAAAACAACGTCGTTATTCTATAATATTATATGATAGTAAGCTCTCGAATTCTATCGAAAGTGGTTGCTCTTCTGTACTGTTCCGAAGCTTCATGAATTTTGATTTTTAAGCTTCATACACTTGTTAAAATTTAAATGTGTTGAAACAACAATCGTACGTTGATACCAGCGGAGTCTTTATTCTCGTCAATAATCAGTAGGTCTACTTTCGATCGACCATGACCTACGATAGCTATTTTTCTCATGTCTGCGTTGGCATTTAAGCAGTGTACCGGTATCACTGATATGGGCGTACTAACTAGTTACTAAAACAGAGATAGCGATTTATTGCATGAGGAAGTCACCTTCGTCTATTTCTGTTTCGTATGATGTCAGAATAAGAATGCCTGCTGGAAATGACAGACATGAATGACGAAGATCAGTCTACCGAACTACCTACGGTACTGTAATTTATTGGCAGAGGCAAGAGATGTCTCAGAGGTCTGATGGTGCTTTATCATCATCATCATCATCATCATCATCATTATTATTTTTATTATTATTATTATTATTATTATTATTATTTCCAACCCATATTATTGCCGTTTCTACGGGGTTGGTGTTGAACTAAGATATTTTTTTTTAATGTGGCGAAAGGTTTTTACGGCCGGGTGCCCTTTCGGATGCTGGCCTCACCAGAATAGTTAATGAGAGATACAATGACTGAAACTGGGAAAAGAATTGGATGGAAGCGTCAGTGGCCGGCATTTGCCTGGAGCTAAAAATTTGAAACCACGGAAAACCATTTCAAGAACGGTTGACGATGGGATTCGAACCCACTGCTCTTCCGATCCCAGGGATAGTCAGGTCCCAGGGCCTTACGGCACTACGTGAGTAGCTACCCCGGTCGATAGGCCTATTATTATTATTATTATTATTATTATTATTATTATTATTATTATTTTGTTATTGAAATAACAAGCAATGTAATTGCGATTATGCAGTCGCTAATATCAGAGAGATATCAACTATGTCTTCTTATCATTCAGTGACAAACAGAAGGTTGTTTTGTGCTTACTAAGTGAGAAGATAGTGTTTTCTGACACAGTAATGCGTCACGTTATTGAAGATACGTGTATCTGTGGCAGAGAAAATGGTGATACTGTTAAGCTAATAATTGCAATTGCATCGAACATTCTTCTGAACAATTACTCCAAAATGATGACAGACGCATCTAGTAGGCCTACTTCAAGTGAAAGTAAGAAAAGAAAATTGTTAACACTTATGTGAAGTATTTATTTGATTCTTGACATGTTTTAGTATAAGTCAAATGTATGTGAAGTAATTTTATCATTTTTATCGTTTTGTTGACTAATTATTAAATAACTTACATCAGAATCTACAGTACATCTACAGTATACGCACCTTCCCCCGTCCATACATATTAGTGAACTTCTTTCCAATAACCCGATTTCAAATGAATATTGGGGGGAAAGTGGGATCCGTACATGTTTCAATTTCAGGCTGAGTGGTCCGGAGACTTTTACGGGTTCAGAACCACTGCTAAAAGCCATCCAACGTTTTTGGTCTTATGGCGCGTTACGACAGGGTTGCCAATCCATGAGAGGAGGCAGTACAGAGCGCTTCGCGTGCACTTTTCGCACATTCAGTGATCGTGCATTGACGAAGACTTGAAAGAAGTACTGCATTCATATAATGAGCGGCCAATGAACAGCCCGACCTGTGCAAACAATTAATCCTACACTCTGGGTATGCAGGTAGAAAACGTCTTCCAACTTTCCTCTACAACTCTCAAACTGGCATGACATGGTTATCTTTAAAAATAGAAAAGTTGGCAGCATACGAACTTTTTGAAACCTGCTATGCGGTTATGAGAGAATATACAGAAGTTTTACCTACATGAAAATTTTAATATTGCCAGTATAAAATATTTCAAGAATCCATCACCAAGACGGCCCAGTTAGCTACACTTGTGTGGAAAATAGGCGTCACAAAGTCAATGCAACATGATAAAAGATCGATTTTACTGAAAATGGGATACCACAGTTGATAGTTTTTTTCAAAAATTATGGATATCTGATTTTGTAGCATTCCTATCAAATTTGAAGAATCCATCACCAAGACGGCACACAGTTAGCTACACTTGTGTGGAAAATAGGCGCCACAAAGTCAATGCAACATGATAAAAGATCGATTTTACTGAAAATGGTACACCACAGTTTATAGTTTTTTTTTCAAAAATTATGGATATCTTGATTTTGTAGCATTCCTATCAAATTTACGTAGTTCTAATATAGGACAGAAAAGATCGGTAAAATATATTTCTACCCGAATATGCTGTGTTTTGGACCAATAAAAATTTTCGACTGATATGGCAACAGTGGATTGCTAGCAAATGGCAGCGTCATACATGTTTCACTTGCAACAGAAAGAGAGAAGAATATCCCTATCTAACCAGCAGTGGCGTAGCAGGGGGAGGGGGGGGGGAGGCGCCCCCCCCCCCAAATCAGAAATCGGGGTGGGCATGAGCCTTTATATTTTCCAACGGCTCGAACAAATTTAGAACCTACAACGAAATGTTAAATACCGTACAGTAAATGCAATGACAAAGAATGCACTAACACGTTCAGCACGGCCAGACATCATTTTCCGTGCCTGCACTGCTTGAAAGAGCTGAAATAACAGGGTAGCAATGGGATTGTGACGTGAGGGGATTTTTCAAGTAGGCCTACAGTACGGGCCTCAGTACTGGCAGTACTGGCAGTACTGGGGATACAACCAGGTGATTGAGACAAAAGTCTGCCAAGAGATTAGGATTGCCAATTAGCAAAAGACCTCTCTGCAGGGGGCCAGTTATAGCTTGTCTGTTTACACTCTCTTGTCAGCTCTTAATTACCATTTCCTAGAAATAGCATTGTTCAATAATGGCTATAATACTGTTACGTGTCACCCCCCTAGTGGCACTTTTGTTAACTGGATTACGGTGGGTAGGAAGCACAACACCAATTACTGCTTAAAGAAATAATTAACTTTATTGTGGCCAGAAAATTACACTAATCAGCAAATACAAGCGATTAGGAGCCTTACTCCAGTTTCCTCAAGTCTCTTCCTTGAGCGCTCTTGGCCCTTCCACTTGTCAACAGATCACAGAAGTTAATCCGTCCTAATGAGTACGGTGGCCTTGACAGAAACTACCTGCTCCTCTCCTTTATGTTCACCGACCACAATTACTTACGATCACTTGCTGCAGGCTATTTCGCTGTCCACAAGCTGGAGAAACAATGTCACTGGATTCCGTAACTCGCACAGCACTTCGTCACCACACTTCTGTCGCACAAGATAATCGCTCGCACTAGCTCGTAAAACACAACAACAACCCCTGCTTGACAGGTCGCACTTATATAGCAGGCCGGTGACTCAATACATGCTTCTAGATCCATCCAGGGTTCACGGCTTCTCGAGGTTTCCATCGCTGGTCCAGTCACGAATATTCTGGACTATCCCTTTGTCTTAGTAGCCCTGTTGCATAAGGCACACGCAATACAGGAGGCAGGCCACAGCCCAGCCCCTGGGGCAGTTGTGACTCAAGCGGCGAGCGATGACACAGACTCACAGCCGTAACAATACTGACGCTGCGTGGTTGATTGTCGCCATTGTCGGGATTTACGGTGGTTTTGTGTCTATGCGAGAGGCGATATACAGTCTGTTAGTTGTAGTGTTGGAAGAGTCGCAAGTTCTTTGTTAGTTGCTCTTTTTTTTTGTGTCACATTAGCGAGTGTTTAAAAATGGACCGCTTTGTCATAGAGAATCCAAAACTGGATAAATCTTTGGTAAGTTAATGCAAGTTTTTATTGTTATGTGTAGCAAACTGAGGCCCGCATTTAATTATATAGGTACAGCTTTTACAAATAATTTTCTCTGCACGAGAAAGACGCATCGCTCACTGATAGATTGTAAAGTTATTCGATTTGTTTTAAAAGGTTCGTATTAAGTTATTATTATTATTATTATTTAAACTGTATTAGAGCCTCCGTGGCTTAGGCGGCAGCACGCCGGCCTCTCACCGCTGGGAACGTGGTTCAAATCCCGGTCACTCCATGTGAGATTTGTACTGGACAAAGCGGAGGCAGACAGGTTTTTCTCCGGGTGCTCTGGTTTTCCCGGTCACAATTTCATTCCAGCAACACTCTCCACTATCATTTCATTTCATCTGTCATTCATTTAATCATTGCTCCAGGGGAGTGCGACAGGCTTCGGCAGCCGGCACAGATCATATCCTCGCCGCTAGATGGGGGGCTTCATTCATTCCATTCCCTGACCCGGGCGGTCGACTGCGGGTCGACTGGAAGCAGGCTGTGGATTTTCATTTCATTTAAAGTGTATTACAGTTTCCTCTGAATAATAATAATAAAAAAACAAGAACGAGGTCCACAGCGACCGTTAGGCTTACCTTAAAACAGCGCTGTTTAAATTAGACTAACAATAATAGATCTAAAAGTGTTGCAGCATACCTTCTTTATGGGTGTATTCTCTGTTCTGCAACTATTGATGACATAATTCTTTATTGTGCATTCTACCTGTTATTTACTCCTGATGCCTTTTTGGGGGGGGGGGGGGGGCAGATTTATTCAATTGACTAAAATCATTTCTGATAAATAAACTAGGTCTATTTAAAAAACACCAAGACAAAGTCGGCTACGGTATTAATGTAAAGAACATTTTGAACTGAAACGTGTGAATTTGCCATAATAGCAGTATTCTGATAACTGATAATTGAAAATCTGAGCGACAGAGACAAATGTAAATACTGATACAGCTGTGAGCTACTTCAAAACAGCAACAAAGGGCAGAATTCAGACAGTCATGAATAGACTGAAGAGTTTTGCCTAAGCTAAAAATGAACCCTAAAGAACTTCGTAAAAATCGCAATTGAGACACTTGTTCGTTAAACTTTGTCACAATCGCAATTGAGACACTTGTTCCTTAAACTTTGTCATACCACGCAGCCGAGAGACATGGCCAGATTAGAATGTTGCCGATGCCGACAACAATGATGCCGCCTTGCTTCAATTGCTTTTGCAACGACAGCAGCTTTTATTTCTTCTTTGTACCCGCTTCGGGTTAAACATCTCGGTATTAGCATTTCTGCCCCCACTGTCTTACCAACATTCCTCACCTTCTTTAGGCGCGCCCCACAGGCCCAGCGCCCTGGCACTTGACCCCTTTTCCCCCCTCACTCTAGTTGCAGCCCTGCTTAAAAATTGTAGGTGGTGTTGGGGTAGCGCGGCTGTCTCTCACCCGGAGGCTCTGGGTTCGATTCCCGGCTCCATCTGGGATTTTAGAAACTGACGTGAGGACTGGAAGGGGTGCACTCAGTCTCGTGAGGGCAATTGAGTAGCTGCCTGATCAAAGAGGCAGCGGCCCGGTGACGAAACCAAGATTAACGGCCGAGGGATCAGACGCGCAGACCCCGTTGCCCCATAATCTGCAAGCCAAATGGCTGAGCAGCGGTCGCTTGGTAGGCTTAGGCCCTTCAGGTCTGTAGTGCCACGGGTTATTTTTTATTTTTATTTTCTTTAAGTGTAGGTTTTATGACTTACAAACACAAGATCTGCAGTCACTTTAAACACCAAGTTTGCTTCCTTGCTTTTTTTTTAGTAATTTTGAACCGAAATCACATAGTTTATATTACAATAGTTCCAAGATTACACTAACAGTTCACTCTTGCATTGACTTAACTTATAATCAGAAAAATATATGAACTTCTGCAGTAATAGATGAGGACCTATGCCCCCCCCCCCCCCCTCAAACTAAAATCCTAACTACGCTACTGCTAACCAGTGCTTCATTCTAAACTTTGGATGCCTTATAATTGTTTTGCAAAGGCATAGCTAAGCGTAACAGGAGCAAATGTCCCCACGGAGAGGAGAACTATGGCAGACTACTGGAGCTGAGTCATATCCTACCCGCGCGACTGTATTTGTCAACCAAGCTTACTGACTGCGTACAAGTAAACAAAGAATAGTTCCCGCCTCGGCCGCCGGTTCTCGAATGTTGAAAAGCTAAAATAACAGCTGACGTCCTTATGTTGCGCTGCGCAGTATGGTGGCCAAGAAGTGAGGCAGTGAAATCAAGCAAAAGAAAAACTGTAAAGGACCTATTCAAAAATGTTAAGTGTTTGATTTTTGAGTGTTTCAAAGGCATATACTGTATTATATTATTTTGTAAATATTGTGGTCCTGTTGTATTTAATATGTAATTTTCATCGTTTGTTCTTATTCTATTACTGTATATCCATGTTAACCGAGAATTTGTTTATCCGAGGTAGCTGCGGTCCACATTAACACGGATCGAGACTCCACTGTACAGTTCATTAATTTATAAAGCAACCACCCATGTATATAGGCTACATATAACAGAAGATTGAAAGTATGGATGTGAAACGCTTCTTCGGTATCTGGAAAAATTGTACCTCACGTCCACACAATGTCACTATACTCCGCGGATACTAAGAGGGTACACCTCATTTTAGTAGCTTTGTAAATCTTCATGGAAGATTGCAACCTCAGAGATGATCACTTAAATTACATCCATTTTACAGTATATTCATGCACATTTGCTGCTAAAGAGCAAGATGACTCATTCCAGTTCTATTATATCACATCGGTTTAATGGAGTGGAGGCAAAAATATAGATTCCCACTCATTTCTGCCACCGTAATATCAAAATATGTCGCCTTTAAGCTACAGGATACTAAGCCGAGCGAGTTGAGTCACACTCAAAAACTGCAGCAGGAATCGGCCGACTGTTTGGAGATTGGAGGTTCAAATCCCAACACTGACAGCTGTCATCCTGACGTGGTTCTCCCTCGAGTTTTTCCACACTAGCTCAATGAAAATGCCTTGATTGCACCTGATGTTAAATACCAGGACCACTACCCCAATCTTAGACCCAAATAAATATATACTGTAAATACATACAATTGACTTACATTACTACAGTCATCACAATAACACCAGTTATCATACTGATACAATACGTTCACAAGTACATGGGGCTAATGACCGAAAATGTATTAGGCCCCGTTTTGAATCGATACCCCACGGCGTAGCCATGCGCGTTAAATGGCTCACCACAACCACAAGGGGAGCTGCAGCAAATCCGGAGATTCACAGAAACACAGCTTATCTGACAAACTGAACACACACGGGGTTGATGACCAAGATGTCCCAAGCCCCTAAAATGAGTTAACAACAACAAACCATCTTGAAGCAATGTTAGACTACAGTATAATACAAGCCTGATGGCGATGACATGCATGATCAATTCGGAGATGGATTTGAAATACAGGAGCGTTACATTGCAAATCCGGCAGAAATAGTGACGCTGAAA
This sequence comes from Meconema thalassinum, assembly GCA_946902985.2. NCBI lineage: Eukaryota > Metazoa > Arthropoda > Insecta > Orthoptera > Tettigoniidae > Meconema > Meconema thalassinum. The sequence goes on along the minus strand of OX336389.2, from coordinate 1,059,876,947 downwards.
GAGCACTCCCAGAACTCCATGTTATGGTGACATTGAAACTGGTGACATGCTCCGCAAATCCTCTATTGACGACTCTTGTCCTTCATGTACCTGGCGTGTTATACTGGCCTGTATTTATCGTCATGCGTGTTTGTCCATTGCAATATTGATCACATGCGAGGCAAATTGCAGACGTACCCAATGTATGGATCGCTGTCATCACCAATAACGTGCAACATGTAATTTACTGAACCAAGTCAAAAACCACAGGTCACGATGACATACAAATTGGAGCGTACCTAACTATTTACAATTTACGATCACGTCATACATTTTGTGTGTGGTTGTTTAGGTCCACCGTACATGGACACTCCGTGCCAACCTTGCATTAGTTACAACATTCACAACTTAGAATCGTTGATTCTGGGACGAAGAAGTCGGATTTTTGAAGGGTGGTGTAAACCCACGGCTTGTTAAAAACCAACATTGTAACATTGTTTTATGTGGTTATAATGTAATTAATAATAATTATGGTTTTACGTCCATCTTAACTACCGCAGTTTTTAGAGTCACCGGGGTGCCAGAATTTTGCCCCGAAGGAGATCTTAAAACGTTCCAGTAAATCTACTGAGACGGTTTCCTTGCGTTTAAGTACCCTCAACCAATAGACTGCGCCAGGATTCGATCCTACATCCTTGGAAACAGCAGGCAAGAACCCACCGCTGCGCCAAGAAGGTAGTCTGCTAGGTGGGTATTGTTTCCACATAAATCGCCAAAACAAAAGTTCAAGTTCAGTGATGTGCCCTCTTTTTAAGGTAGCCAACACAACAATGATGCTTTACAAAACTAGAAAGCCTAATACTTTTTAATTAGGTAGCAAAATCAAGTTTTAATCTTGGAAACTCACGCTGCATGTAAAATAAATTAGTTTTACATTCAATTAAAAAAAAAACACAATCTTCGACTCTGTTTCATATTCTTATACCGTACACTGAAATTTATGTAGCCTACAAAATATCAGGAACTCTAATCAGCGGTGTAGCGCTAGTGACAGGGTCAAGCTATCCTAGTACTCGGTAAATGAGTAGGTTTAAAACCTCACCGTTGGCCGCCCTTCGAATGGATTTATGTGGTTTCTATCTTACAAGTCCACCTTTTTGTGCTGTAGCCGCTTTCTTCCAATCCCTTGCCCAGTTTCATTCTTCTTCATTCATTTGATCTCTTATTAGCTCATCCCACGAGTTGGGCATCAGGAAGGGCATCCGGCCGTAATACTCCACCCTCCATAGAAATTCATCGAATCTCATCCCTATCCCCATTTAAAAGGAAATAATAAGGGGCAGGAAGACATCAGAAACTCTGATAAGCACTTTATAATGTCATGTGGCATGCTCAAATGTAAAATAGCCATGAGAATTTACAACACTTGGTGAAACTTTTTTTTTTCCGGATGATATCGTCTCTCTTTGGGGAGCCACTTCCGTAGCTTTCCATGTTCCACCATGACTTCAGCCTTAAAGTTCACCTTAACTCAAGAATACTAACATTTTACGAATTGAACTGGTTGCTTACGATATGATATATGACTTTAATTTTAACAAAATGTATTGTGTTTTTCTACTTCTTGATACTTGTTACAATGTTTATACAGTAAGCCCTAATGCTTTTGTATATAGGTAAAGCCCTGCGCGGATGCGGATATCCGTGGATAAACCCGCGGATATCCGCAACGTTTTTCATCATGCGGATATAGTTTGCATAGCTATGCGGATAGCGGATAAGCTGCAGATAATGTTTTAGTACATTTGCGGATAGTTTTTAGAATTCAATCCGAAGTTGTGAATATCATTGCTAGGACCCGGATGTTTATGACATATCATATTTTTTCCGTTATGTGTTTTCCATGAGAAATATAAGATGATGATTTAAGCTAATCTAATTCAAATTATGACATTAAGCATAATTATTAACACTCTGAACTGAAAAGGGTTGTATAACATTCATTTTTAACATACCACATGGCATACATAGTCTAGATAAACGACTTTCTCCTCAAATGTCTAAATGTGATGCTTGAATACTTTATGCTTTATCTAATAAAATAAGTTATTATTGTTCGTTCGTTTCCGAGTCCGGTTAACAATTCCAAAGTTTTGCTGCCGCAATGGCCTCGTCACTTCCTCTATAAACATCTTCCATACTGCAAGGATTGTCCAGAAGAGGGCAGATGAGCAGGTGTCTTGAATCTTGTTCGGCTCCACATTCACAAGAAGTGTCCGCGTCCGCCGGAAGAATGCCCCATTTCTTCAAGTTAATCTTGCATCGGGGGACGCCCAATCGTAGACGACAAATAAGAGACTTCCATACATGGTAGGGAAGTTCGCTGCCTGGAGCTAGTTCTTCCTTGGGTGACATATCTTGGGACACTGAACTCCTCGATCTGTTAAGGCGATTTAGTTATTATTGTAATGCCAGTAGATCCGGATAACAAGCGTGCGGGTGCGGGGCGGATGCGGATAACGGTCGTACGGATGTGGGGCGCATGCGGTTAACAAGCGTGCGGATGCGGGGCGGATGCGGATAACGTTTTGTTTTTACGCGCAGGGCTCTATATATAGGACGCTACTGTAAAGAAGCTCTTAAGCTCTAAGTATAGCCGTGAAATAAAATCAAATTAACAAAATTATTCAATAGATGCTTACTAGTAATAACACGGAAACTTTACGTACGAGGGCAGATCGGAAAGTAACGCACTATCATTTTATTCCCAAAAAGTTTAATAGGTAGCAAAACCAAGCAAATCACAAATGAACACATGTCTGGCATCGTGGTACCATTTTCAATATGCCCTGTTCCTAGAAGTCCGTTTGGTTGGAGTATAGCAGGGCTCTATATATAGGACCCTACTGTAAAGAAGCTCTTAAGCTCTAAGTATAGCCGTGAAATAAAATCAAATTAACAAAATTATTCAATAGATGCTTACTAGTAATAACACGGAAACTTTACGTACGAGGGCAGATCGGAAAGTAACGCACAATCATTTTATTCCCAAAAAGTTTAATAGGTAACAAAACCAAGCAAATCACAAATGAACTTACATCTCGGACCTACTTTTCTACATAGTCACCAACTTTCTCAACACATGTCTGGCATCGTGGTACCATTTTCAATATGCCCTGTTCCTAGAAGTCCGTTTGGTTGGAGTATAGCCATCTGCGGACTGCTGATTTCAGTTCAGCATCTGTCGCAAAGTGTTGGCCGGCCAGGAATTTCTTAATGGGACCAAACCGTTGAAAGTCCGTCGGTGCCAGGTCCGGACTGTAGGGTGGATGCTGGAGGACCTCCCACCCAAATTGAGCGATTTTGTCACGAACAGGAGCAGCAACGTAGGGGTGGGCATTGTCATGAAGAACTTGGACTCCGTCAGCATTAATGTTGTGGCGTTTGTCACGCAGGGCACGCCGCAACTTAACCAAAGTTTTAATGTAGGCTGCAGCATTCCCAGTGGTTCCGTGTTCAGCAAAGTCCACCAATAACACACCACATATATCCCAGACCACTGTCACAAGTACTTTCCTAGCAGGTTGAGTCATTTTGAATTCTTTCCGTACTGGGGAACCAGCATGTTTCCACTCCATAGGGGTCGTTGTTACCGGCCACCCAGAACGTGGTGAATCACTAAGGATCATATGGCTTTCTTTGAAGAATGTACACCACCTGGAGACATTGCTACGGTCCATTCAGTCGTCCCCATACACGCCACGTATGTCACTGTAAATTTCACTCGGTTTATGTCCTTTGGCCCACAAATATCGAACTAAACTTCGCTCCTCTTCACAAGTTGACGACATGCGTGCCATGTTTGTTTCGTAGCTCAGGCATCCCTCGCTAGAGATGCACATGAAAACAAAATACTCTCTGTAGCGCAAACTTCAAACTATATCGCCATGAAATTTCAACATTCCAGCTGCAATGCCAGGGGAGAAATGTTTGTGCGTTACATTCTGTGCCCTCGTACAATGAGAATTTTATGCTGAGGCACCAATTAGTCAAACGGTTGAAATTAATATGTTATTTATGTAACACTTTATTTATATACATTGAATCCTCTATGGTTCTTTTGAAATTTAATACGGTACGTAGAGTTCCATCTTAAATACAACAAATACAGAAGTCGTTTACTTTGACGTAAGTAACAATACAATGTCTCTCCAGCCTGTTATGTGTCTGGTTTTTCTAAGGTTTTTTTTATAATCCCTCCGAAATGATGCGTCATACCTACATCAAATCCTCCACCTCTGTGTTATTGGCATGAAGAAACCAATATTTTATTAAACTCGAGCATAATTTCCAGGCAGGTCATGGGGCAATTCTTTGCCCCAGGATTATGCCTCTAGAGCCGATTGGCATTAATAACAAAACAATTAACATCACTACTACTGACCAGTGGAAGAACTCTTGGAAGTGAGTGGAGTGGGGACAGTGAATTCTAAGTAGTTAAATAATGTATACACGTACATTTTATGTATGTTAGCGTTGAATGGTTAAAGCTAATAATATACCATAAAGCAGTCAATGCTTTTTACCAACACCCACCAGCAGGTTTTGATCTGCCACGTAAGACGTGGCTTGACCTTGACAGGGTACGAACCAACCATAAGCAGTGTGGCTTGTTGCTTTATAAGTTGATCATGAAAGAGTCACCCAACTGTGACTCTGGTGCGCCATAACAAACCAATCATCATATTGTTACAGAGTGTTGTAATAGGACGTACTTGGCATTGATGGAAGACTTTGGTTTTACGTCCCTTTTAACTACTCTGGCTTTTAGAGGATGGAAGACTTTGTGCAAGCCTCTACAATGGCTATAGAATGGCTGGACAATCAAGATTTCAAACTTCAAATATTTCAGGTGTCCAGTTGTTTGTTTATTTTAGATTTGGAATTTTATAATCTTATTATATAATACGCTGTTTCACAAAATTCAAACTCCTAAACCAGAGGGTTAGAAGGTGTGGTTTGTACCAAAATCTTCCAAATCGTCTCAATAGTACAGGAACAATCTTGCATTTATTGAAAAGTCAACGGAAATATATTTATTTGTTTATAAAGTACTTTTAAACAAACAAATGAACAAGGCGATAGCCCCTGGCAGAACTGTGTCACGTACAGTCCGCATAGCACTAGAGCCGGGCGGGTAGTCTGTACACATGGGGCACACACAACCCATTATGCGAGAGTTCTCGCACGGGTCTGCTAGTCATATTATATACTAGCCATACCCGGCATGCGTTGCATAAACCAACATAAAATTACAATATTCTTACACCAATACGCCCAAAGACTGCAATAAACCATCCACCAATCACAGCACAGCTCACAGCTAACACAACCAATCACAGGCAAGCACACCAATTCAAACTTCCCGCGCCACAGTTACATTCAAATACACAGCCCACATCCTCATAACATCAATATAAATCATAAAAGGCGGGAGCTTAGGCCTTTTATGAAGCAATAAATTAATTGCCGACCAACGCCAAACCTACTGTAGGTCTATATTCTACTCTTCCTCATCATCTTCAATTCCCCTTTTCCAGCTGACACTGGATGGGGCCAAATATGGTTCCTCTCCACTTTGTTCTGTCGTTCCGACACGGTGTTCCAATCCAGGTTCCGTTTACTAATGCTATTCGTCACCGAGTCCATCCAACGCATTCTTGGTCTTCCTCGTCCTCTCTTCCCTGTCATCCGTCGTTCCAGTCCTCGTCTTGGTAGCCTTATTACTTCATTCATCCGTTTGACATGTCCAAACCATCTCAATCTGTTTCGCTCCAGTTTGTAATTTAGTTTCTGTACTCCCAGTTCTTTCCGTATATCTTCATTTCTCACTGTCTCTCCTCGTTTTCTGGACCATACTCCTCAGGAATCTCATCTCAGCTGCCTGTACTCTGCTCTCATCCCTCTCAGTCATTGTCCAAGTTTCTGCTGCATATGTCATTATAGGAACATAATATGCTTTGTACATAACTTCTTTAGCCTTAATTGGTATATCCTTGTTCATATTAGTCCCCGTACCTGTTGGTAGAAAGCACTCCCGAGTTGTATTCTTCTGCTAATTTCCAAATCTAGTCTTCCATCTTCAGTCAGTTCACTTCCCAAGTTTTTGAAGTGTTTCACCACTTCCAATTCCTAATCTCCTACTTTGATTACTCCTTTTCCTTCTTTCTTACCTCTACTCACCACCACTGTTTTAATCTTCTCCACATTTCTCTTCAATCCCCATTGCTCAATCTTTTCATGTATTACGTCTAACTATTCTTGTACCTCCATCTCATCCTCGCCCCAGATCACAATATCGTCTGCAAACAACATTACCTTCATCTTTGCCCTAGTATAGTCTTTCATTGCTGCCTTCATGATGTCATCCATCACCATTACGAACAATAATGGTGACAACACACTTCCTTGCTTCAGTCCAGTGTCAATTTTAATCCATTCCGATGTCCCGACTCTAGTCTTCACACTACTGTAGCAATCCATGCACATTCCTTTTATCATGTATCTCAGTTCCTTGCCTATCCCCCGATTTGTTAAGCTTTCCCAAACTTTTGTTCTAGGGATGCTATCATAGGCCTTTTCTAGATCAATAAAAGTCATTACTAGGGCTCGGATTTTTAGGTGCTAAAAATCGGGAAAATATTTTTTTTATATGTTAAAAATACCTGAAATATGTGACAAAAAGTAAAATAAATAAATTATAATTTAGTTTATTAATGTGATTATAAGCAATATGCAGTACCCATGAATGCAATTTATTCTATGTCTCACGGACTGCTGAAGCATTACAATACACAACGAGATACATCTTCAGCTTGTCCATCACAAATGACCGATGATTATCGCGAAACACTTATTCTGAAGGCGCAAAACTGCGGCTGTAAGTTTCTTGCCCTTGAGGTATTGTGTAACTTGAGATCTCTGTTCAGCCTTAATTGCATTCCCACATGGTTGGCAGAACAGAACGCCCCCATCAGGAGTAAAATTACATTTAAATTCTGCAACAGACGATAATTGTAGTTGTTTTTAATTTAGGCATCGTAGAACTGCCTTATACTGAAATGAACTGCATGTGAGTGACACTTGTTCCAGGTAGCTGGGGGAGGTCTAGCACGTGGTGCAATATGACTATGGACAAGGAAATCCCCGGCTTCCACAGTGAGTGGCACGGGGCGACAAGTTAAGAATAACACAGTTGCAAGCTGACATACGCTCTGCATGAAGATTAGATAGCTCACAGGTTCTTCCCCGTTGAAGTAACACAGAATAAAAATGCAATAAACTGAATGATCTAGCACACTGATTTAAAAAAATGAAAATATTATGTCTTTTTGTGTGCTAATAAGTGAAAAACAGGAATTTATGTATTTATAGAAAAAATGCTTAAAATATGTATTTACATAGAAAAATATTTATTTACCTAAAAATCCTAGCCCTAGTCATTACCATATCCTTCCCATATTCCCAACTCTTTTCAATATTCTGTCTCAGAATGAAAATGGGTTCCACAGTTGACCTGCTCCCTCTAAATCCAAACTGCTCCTCCTCTATTTGGTTTTCTACCTTTACTCTAATTCTTTTTTCTAGGATTCTTTCCATTACTTTGGCAACATACGAGATGATGGCGATTCCTCGGTAGTTACCACAAACCTTCCTGACTCTTTTCTTGAATATTGACAATAGTATTCCCTTTTTCTAGTCTTCAGGAACTTTCTTCTCTCTCCACACACTCCTGAGAAGTCTATATGTCCACTGGAGTCCTACTGGGAAATGAGAATAGCTCCTAGGTCCTAACTACTATAAATCAACCCACTAGCGGTCTTTATATTTTAATTTAAAACAAGAAGCTGCTGCAAAAATTTAAAACATATACACACACTGAAAACTACACACACACTAATCAACCATGGTGAGCGAATGTAAGATAACATCTCAAGTCCTCGTGGGAGATCTGACGGTCATCAGTTCTAGACAGTGACTAAAGTCAATCCCCATCGCACTTAAGCCCGTGCATTTTGCTATTTTCATTTCCCCTAACTTAAAGTTCCCCAGTATAAACTATTAAACCAAGCACAACGCAAAGTCAGCCACAACAAATTCTCCGACCTATAGCGCCTCAATGCTAAAGTCGGCGTCATTTTTTTTTTGTATCATCAAAATTAAAACCCCCTCATAATAGAGTAAAAGGAGCCCGGTTCACGGGCACCAGACTCTTAACCCCTCCGCGTACACCCCTAAAAAGGTGTATAGCGTCACTGCATGATAATAGTATGCGTTGCAATGCCAATCAAAGACAGAAAGGAAGATTATAACAATGATATTAATTGTTTTTCGTCCCTTTCAACATCTGCGGCTTTTAGAGACGCCGAGGTGACGGAATTTTGACCCGAAGGGGATCTTTAATATGCCAGTAAATCTCCTGACACGCCCCCCTCGCATTTGCACACCCTCAAATGCCAACTGGCTGCGCCAGGATTCAATCCTGCAACTTTGGTTACAGCAGGCGAGAACGTTAACGCTGAGCTACGCAGCCAGCCAAAGAAAGAATAAAAATAAGTTTTTGAATAGTAATTTAGTACACTGAAGTAGCTTTGGGTAAACAATATTCTTTGTTCTTCCGTCTGGTGCGTATATAAATAAATCCGAAGGCTTTCCGACTCGTGAGGACGCCACATACACCTTACCATGTGTGCATTTGTTGAATCTACTCTTGCGCCATCTAATGTAAAATGGATGTAGGATTGAGAAACAATGGTAGGAGTGTGCACAACAACTCACCAAAGTTTCATCACAATAAGTGGACATTGTGAGGTTTGAAGCCATTTTTCATTGTTGCCTAAGTAAACAAAAGTTTGGTGCTAAAAAGCACCAAACTTTTGTTTTTGACAATTAGTGAAATTGTATATGAACACTTACGGGACACTCCTGAAATGATTCGCTGGCCAACACTCATTTGTTGAAACTACTCGTATGCTACCTACTAATTCGGAAACCTTTTCGGCACTGTGCACAACAACTAACTTAAATTTCATCGCAATGGGATGAATGGCATATGAACGCATAGAGGATTTTTGAAACGACTCTTGCGCCGTCACTCATTTGTTGAATCTACTCGTGCGCTACCTATTGTGAAATGGATTTACTAGGCCAGAAACTTTCCTTGGGGTGTACACAACAATTCACCGAAGTTTCATCGCAATCGGTGATGGTATATGAACGCATAAGGGACTTGAAACGATTCGCGTGCCATGACCGTATTCGAACCGGCTGCCAAGCATGAGTTCAGTTTTAAGAACCCCCGATCAACCGTGTCGTGAACTGTATTGGAATAGACAGCAATACCAGATAACACGGCGGGCAGTCCCCTCATGTCACCTCGCGATGAATCAGCAAGCCAGTCTCACACCTTGCATTGCGGTGTGATAAGTATACAGACTGTGCAATTCGGTTACTGTGGTATTTAAGGATTCCCGTTAAGTCCTTCGCCATCTTGTGTTACATACATAATTTGTAGCTAGAAACCTTCCCTGGAGTGCACACAACAATTCACCCAAGTTTCGTCGTAATCGGATTAATGGTCGACTGTGTGAAAGCATAAGGGGCATACATACAGACGGAGAGACAGACAAACTATCACGTATTGCCCATTTAAGATTTGATTGCCGCTGAGGGTGGCTGCGCCAGCGTTTGTTGATTATTGTAACAAGTGTCCCGTGGTGTGAAGCGGAGGACACATTGATGACAGAGTGTAGTCTGCACATAAGTCAAGTAGCATTGCGCGCGCTACCTGTCTTAGAAGGGCGAGCATCAATTCCACCCGGGAATTCCAGTCAGGTAGCCAGGGTTACCTCAGTTCCACCCGGTCCTCCAAGGGACCCAGAAATGAGTTCCTCATCTCCGCCCAGGCTTTTCCCCAATGACGTAAACACATGTCATAACCCTCCTGTTCGCATACCAAGGGCCGTGTCAAACACCTTATGCAGCGTATGAGTAGAAAAAATAATAATAGAAAACTTGGCAGACTTATGTAAAAGAATATTATGATTAATTTTAAATCACCACCACCAAGTCCGCTCAATCGTTAAATCAGATATAAACATAATACAAAGAGCTAGATATTAATCACTGTTGTTAAATAAAAATATGGACAGGAAATTTAATAAAATAAGAAAAATCAGCATCTTAAAATCACATAAATCTTTACTTCATTTCAAACTATACAAAAAACATTAGATGAAACTCTTTTCATTCCCTAACTATTGTGTGAGAAACACACTTCACAAGATCTAATCTACTCATTGTTTGGTTGGCGTACTGCATGAGCTTGTTTTCAATGAATTCTTTTCTCACACGATTATTCTTGTCTTTGCTCGACACCCGCCCGCTGCTGTTAAGGCTAAATGTCCCGACACTTTGGTAAGAATATATTTCAACAGATGGCAGCACAAGCGAAGCTGAATTTATTTATTTATTTATTTATTTATTTTTGTATCGAAGGGGAGCTCTGATCTGTGATCCGAAAACTGCTATGTACTCTGTCTAGTAGCAGAATTGATATTAATTCATTGCTTACTTTTTATTTTCAAAAACAGAAATGTTGCTGTTTGTTTTTCAAATATCTGATTAAAATCCGAAAGAGAACGGGTACTGTAATACGAAAGTTGAGTTTTACTCACTGATTCCAAAGCCGCATCGAAAACCTAAATCGGTTGAATAGAACCGTCGGGATCACTTTGGGAAGTTTGTGAATAAAAGTGTCACTGTATTTGCAACAAGGCGCGGCAGTAGAACAAGGTCATGGTGAGCGGGTTGATGGAGGGTTGGGGGGAGGGGAGAGCAGCGGAGCTTGAGTGATTTGAGAGAGCGACAACCTTGCCAGACGGTATGGAATTCCCGAACATCTACTCCAATGTTGCGATTGACTGTGCTGGTTAGTTCTGAATTATTGTCAAGGTATGGATATTTCTGGTGATCCTTTGATATTTTACCAGTTTCTAGTTACGACTTCATGTTTTTAGTTCATCAATCTCATTAATTACTTTTTGTTTAATTTATTTTACCAGCAATAGTGTTATTTTTAATGCCCGTTAGGTGTTCTATTTTCGGCACTTTATTTCTGGTAGAATAGATTTTTTAAAGTTAACTTTACCCTCCAGGTTGGTGGTTCCCACGGACTCGGCGAGGGAACTCACCACTACCGCCTTTCCAGGCAGTGTCATTGAGCTGGGAACACTTGGTTGGTTTGGATACAACTGGGGAGGTGTGATCAGCACTTCGCCCAGGTGACCTCACCTGCAAAGCGAACAGGGTCCTCATGAGGTATGGGAAGGGAAAGGAAGATTGGAATGGATAGGCAAAGAATAGGGAAGGAGGCGGCCGTGGCCTTAGAGTAGGTACCACGGAAAACCACTTCGAGGATGGCTGAGGAGGGAATCGAACCCCCTCTACTCATTTGTACTACCCGAGGCTGAGTAGACCCCGTTCCAGTCCTAATACCACTTTTCAAATTTCGTGGCAGAGCCGGGAATCGAACCCAGGACCTCCGGGGCGGCAGCGAACCATGCTGACCGCTACGTTACGGAGGTAGAATAGATGCATGTACATATAGGAAGGCTACGACTGGTGGAGAGCATTACGGTCATCACGTGGAGTTATTTTTTCGTTTTTGTTGAAAAATGGAGCCACCGCCAAAACCACTAAATCCCAGGGGAGATTGCGACTAAATACCAAGAAAAGGAAGCCAGGCCCGAAAAAAAAAAAACACCTCTTCACATCCGTATTTTTTTTCTAGTTTATATTTGAAATTATATAATTCGTTACGCTTGCATTAGAGAATCTGTAATGCACTGAGCAGTTATGATTTCACTTATATTTTACCTGTAGCCTACAACTTGGATGACTAAACGTCGCCCCGAAATCTGCAGGCTACATGGCTGAACAGCGCAGCGGTTGCTTGGTAGGCTTAGGCCCTCTCATGGGCTATCGTGCCACTGGTGTAGTTTGTTTTTTACTTCTAATACATAAATGTAGGAGTACAAAATAACGAACTATTCAGTGTCAACTTTTTTCAGAGAAGCAAGTTCGACTTCAAACGAAAACAATGCGTTGTGTGGAAAAATAAAGGCGTTGCGAATGTGAAAATGGAAAATTGGTTTCCGGAAATACTGCATTGGATTGGGATCCATAAAGACAGCAAACAGTACTGTTCAACTGCCAGCGGGCAAGGTGAAGACAAACAGCTAACTGCAACCAAACTTTTGCGTTATTGCTTGCAGCCCCTAATTGCAAAACGTTCCCAGCTAGTAACAAACACCACCAGCAATGCTGCCAAAAATTATATGTCCCTTGTTGCAAAATTCACGGGAGGTAAGCAGATCAATCGAGGGAAACCAGGTTCCTTCTCTCATAGAACTAAAGCTGCCGGGCTGGTCTTTCAGTTTGAGCCATCCTGGCACTGTAAAACAATGAAATCAGTTTAGATGAAAAAAAAAAAACTGCCACAATAGTGAAGGACACTGCACTCAGCAGAAAGAGAAGAAGAGCAGCTTTCCGAAAAATGTATTGGTGTCGCGAGAAGGGAAAAGAATGTCCCGGCAACAGTCTAATGAAATAAAACGTACTGACTCACGTGATTATGGAAACCGATCAATGCAGTTGGATTTCGATGAGGTAATGTTGAGAGAGTTTAGTGATGAGAAGATCAAGCAACTAACGCTTAGTGAAAGCCATATACAAAAACTGGAAAAGAAAACAAGGGGCCAAAGGGAAAATGAAAAGTGGCACACAGCTAGAAAGGACAGACATACGGCATCCAATTCTGGATATGTATGCAAGGGGAAACCTACTTCGAAATGGACTCCAGTAGCAAAAAACATTCTGTACGGCGAATTTAACTCAAAAGCAATGCAGTGTCACTGTGATAATGAGCGAATTGCAAAACGAAATTTAGAGGAGAAATCGGTAGAAAAGTCAAAGAATGTGGTCTTTTCGTACATAAAACTTATGGGTTTTTAGGGCCTCCCCAAACGGATTAATAGGAGACGACGCTACAGTCGAAGTCAAGTGCCCTTATTCTGCACGGAATATGACCAAACTGGAAGCCTGCAAAAAGCTTAAGGGATTTTATTTGGCAGAAAGTAAGCGAAAAACAAAGTCTAGAGAATGTCAAGAACATTGTCTTTCAGAAGAGAACAGATTGATAACTCTCTAACACTCACATTATTTTTATTTCCAGAACCAGGGCCAGTTGGAAATAACATAACGGGAAATATGTTATTTTGTGGTATGGACGCCTAAGGACATTCACATAGAAACAATAAAGAGGGACGAAAAGTTCTGGAGACAAAAAATGCTCATGTAACTGACATTCTGCTGCGAGAAAATCTTGTTGCCTGAGATCGTTGATCCCAGGATGACCAGATCAATGGATATACGAGAACCTGAGGTGAAGTAAAATACTGAGTGTGTGTAAATCATGAAACCCTATCTTTGATATGGAAATAATTGAAGCAATGATTTCAAGAACAGGAAATGATTATTTATAATACTTTTGTTTGTTTATAGTAGGCCTACGCATTAATAGTGCCTGTGCTAACAGTAGGCAGATGAGAATATCTTAGGAACTTTAATTCTATTATGTACATAATAATTTTGCTCTTGGTATGCATTTTCATAATTTGTTGATTGTAGTAAAATGTCCTACATAAATGAACTTTTATTGTTACCTCCATGAAAATTGAAGTAAGTTATAGTGATTGGCCTCACGGAGTCGTTTCAGATTTCACAAAAAAAAAAGGGGAATTAGAGACAAAAGAACTAAAGAAACACACGAATCACCAAAATAGATGTATGTATATATGTAGGTCTATGTGCGTGCGCATTTGGCCTCTTATAAATCGATAATTGATTAGAATTTTTCACGGTTTGTGGTCTTGTTTGTTATGTCTAGAAGACGATACCTAGAGTTGGACGTCCGCACCGGATGGTTTATAGAATAGATATTCCCAATAAACCTGAACACGAACATTCTTGTCCATCTTTTTTCTAAAATGCTAACTACAAACCAGTCATATCTTTCTATACAGTATTCAATTTCGCATCGAGTGAACCCAGTCGCTGCTCTGTGCGGTAAGAATTGTGCCCCACAAAGTATTACTAATGTCGGAACAATATGTTTTTTGTTCGGGAGTTTATCCTCAAATAACTCTAAAACAGTAACCTAGAAGGGAATCCAGCGCTGTCAGCATCTATTCTGAGTGTGTTTTCTCCGGTTTTTCCACAATCCCTCCAGGTAAATGCCGAGATAGTACCGTACGTGAAGTTTCAGGGCACCTGCCCCATCCCAGACTCTAATCAACTACATGGGACTGATTATGATAATACTAATAATAATAACTAGGGCTCGGATCGATATGCACGATAAAATCTTCAGATATGCTCGAAAACCATGTGTTTTATGCTCGATAGATATGCTCGATATATATGCTCGAAAAAATCATTATTTGCGGCTAAATATGCATAACATGCTCGAAAAACACCGTTAAAAACTATAGAAAGGAAAGTGAAACGAAAAAAACAATAACATATCTTTATATGAGAAAATTATTTTATAATTGTATGTATGATACACTGCGATATACTCGCATTCAAGTTTCAAGTACTGTATATATATGAGAAGTTTTCTTATAAAAGTAACAGTTTAAATGTTCATTTACAAAATGTTCAGAATTAGGCGAGTCAATGAAGTAGATCTGCATTGGTCGGTACAACAAGAATTTTTTCTATGTTTTCAGTTTTGAATGATTTTTCTTAGATCAGTCAATAAAAGTGTCAATGACGAGAACGATTTTTCGACGTCAACTGACACGAGAGGTAAATACTTGAATGATGCTGCTTTTTGTGCAGAGTAATTCGGAAAATCCTCTGACGATGCAGACTCACCACGCAGCATCCTCTCCAAGTTCAACAATGCACTCCAACCGGGATTTCGAGCCAGCACGAACACCAACTTTTGTTTCACGGTTTTTCCAGTCTCTCCTGACCACGAGTCGGCTTCTTGGATGACTCCTTGTCTTGTAGCGACCACTTCAACCAAATCCATACTCATCCCTCGCGATTCCAACTTAAGGATGGCCTCAGGAATGACGTTCATGTAAAACACTCAGAGATTCCTTAAGTTTAGGCATCGCGTACTTAGAAATCACAAGAACTCGATAGGTATGTACGGATACGATTACAAACTGAGAACTGAGAGTAGAATGCAGAAATTTCACTTGACCGGGTCGGATATTCCACCACTTCCAAGGGAAAAGCTACCTAAACAATACTGGTACCCAAAATAGGCACACCACTAAAATACCTCACAACGCTATTTCAAAGTGATAGGATGCTTGGGTCTTCGAGAGCTTATCTGACGAGTCGCACTCTAATCCGGCAGAGGCCAATTAGAGTGTGTGAATGACCTCTCCAAAGGTTAAAAACTTGCGGTTCTATTCTTCTCCCCAGATAGGCTTTTAATTAATATTTTCTGTTTTCGAACCTTATGGATGGTCAGGGCCCGAATTCGGGGGGCGGGGGAATTCGAAGAAAAACAAACTATTTAGACGAAAACTACAATAATATGCATGTATATGCTTCTATTCTGAAAACCGTGGTTTTATGCATTTATATGCTCGATAAATTTCAATTCTGTTGGTCCCAGAGAGGTGAAAATACCACCGAAAGGCTTCTTTCACTGTGTACTATTCAGGAAAAAGTTATGCAAATATGCCCGAATCCGAGCCCTAATAATAACGTTATTGGTTTTACGTCCCTTTTAACTACTGTGGCTTTTAGAGACGCAGGGGTGCCGGAATTATGCCCCGAAAGGGATCTTTAACGTACCAGTAAATCTAATGACACGGCTCCCTCACATTCGCGCACCCTCAAATGCCAACTGGCTGCACCAGAATTCGATCCTGCAACCTGGGGCACAGCAAGCGAGAACGTTACCGCTGAGTCACGCAGCCAGCTAAACGTACTGATGAACAAGATATCCCAAGCCACTACAATGTATTATTATCAACAAGAATGTTAGAGGAAGTAAGAAAGTTATCTGTACGAACACATTGTGTCAACGTTACATATTGTGACACTACTACAGTATAATTTTATTGCTCAGATATTGTTCCACGCCTAGGCACTTGTACATGTAACTCGTCGAACTATAATATTTGTGACAAGAGGAAGACAACTCCTTCCTGTCGTCAAATTGTTCCCTTCTCCCTCCGCCCTGTCAGCGTGTTCTTCAATTTCCTTGCGCAAGAGATCTTGAGGAGCTGCGCCGCCTACCACCCTTTTCAAAACAATTCCCAAACTAATGCTGTCGATTCCATTCACCCGATTTTAATTCTGAGAAATGCATTGGAAACAGGAAATACATTTCCATTTTCGTATTACCAGGTTTTTGTCATATTTTTAGCAGAGATATAAAATACTGTTAGTAACTTTTTTGTTTTTCACATTTTGGAAAATGCATCGAATTAATATCAATTCAATTACAGTCCGGTATACATAGTGGTTTTCAGATCGCAAATACGAGCTTTCGTTCAAGAGAAAACTGAAAAAAGAAATTGTCTCACTTTGGTGCTGCTACGTGGTGTCAGAATTACTAACTAAAAAACGGGACATTTAGCCTTAAGTAGAATGTACGTGTCTGTCTGTATCTGATGTAGGCACTAAAAATATATATATATTTGGATGAGGTGTTGTACTTGTGTTATGTAGAATGCAAGAATTCGCTCATGCGCTGCAGAAGGTGTTTGACGTTGACCCGGCCCTTGGTATGCGAGCAGGAGGGTTATGACATTTGTTTACGTCATTAGGGATAACCCCTTTGCCGACCCCTTGTCAATGCCTGAGCGGAGTTGAGGAACTTATTTTTGGGTCCCTTGGAGGACCGGGTGGAATTGAGGAAAATCGGGCGGAATTGATGTTCGACCTCTTAGAAACGCAGATAAGCGTCACAGGAGCTCATGTCACCACGGACAGTTGAAGGATGACTGAAGCTACTGGAGCTGAGTCATATCCTACTCGCGCTACTGTACCTGTCAACGAAGCAGAGTGACGTGTGACACAAGTAAACAGAGAATAGTTCCCATCTCAACATTCATATTTATATATACCATATATATAGTCTATATATATTGTGCACATTGCCATAAGCTTAATAATGCTAATAATAATAATAATAATAATAATAATAATAATAATATTAATAATAAAACCGGCATATGCATTATTGACAAAAAGATCGTCAGAATATGCTCAATAAGCTTCACATTTCCAGTGTGCAGAAACCGACAGCAGTGGCTACGCTGGCTAAAGCGCAGCGTTAGGTCATGGGGCCAAGCTCTCTGTTGACTCGGTAGACGCGTGGGTTCGAGCCCCACCGCCGGCCGTCCTTGAAATGGTTTTCCGTGGTTTCCCCATTTTCAACACCAGGCAAATGCTGGGACGGTACCTTCTGACAGGCCACGGCCGCTTCCTTCAACATCCTTGCCCAGTTTCATTCATTTTCATCCATTCTGTCTCTCATCCCAACGCGCAGGTCGCCCACGGGCGTCGACTAGAAAGACCTGCACTCGGCCTCTCAGGAGGCCACACGACAAAAAAAAAAGTGTGCAGAACATCCGTATGCAAAATTGTGTGACAGTTCGTGTGAAGTACGGTATGTCCACTAGATAAAAATCAGGTTCCGATGTTTAGTGATGGTCAGACACAGCTCCTGGCTGGCGAGGGGAGGTAATGGAGGAGGAGCCGAGGACTATATCTGGCTCTCCAGCGCTACTATTGGCAGGAGCGGTGTGGAAAACATTCTATGAATCATCGGCTTGAACGAAAAGAGAAGGGATTATTCTTTCTTGGCTACGATGATGCAAGCTGGTCGGCCAGATTTATTATTGAAATTCCTTGCTTGCTGTGTGCCGTTACAACACGAGGTCATTGGCCTCATGCTGCACGGCATTTGTTCTTATATCCAGGAATCCTTTCACCCTCGGGCAAATGTCTGGACAGTTTCTGTGTAAACTTAGACGCACCCATGACCCTCCGCTCCCTGGTGAAGCCGGTGTATCTGAAAGACCATTAATTATCTGCTGTTTCACGGTTTTCGTACCTCGATGGTAGTGGTGGTTGTTTAAAGGCGTAACATCTATATACTGTAGGTCACAAGCCTCTATTTCGTACCCGTATACAGACGTGGCCAAATTATTAGAATTAAAATTTAAAAATCCCAGTTCATTAACAATTTGTAACTCTAATTAAGATAGTATCCGGCGTTTTCATAAATTTTATTTTAGTCTTTGATGAGAATAGAATTTCTAAATTTTGAGCTATATAATATTTTACGCAATTATATTGAGCCGAAGGGGTTTCTTGTACCCCATTGTTTTGTGAAAAATTATCACCCTTTTTTCCTCCTTAATCATAAAGGATTTTAATTCAGAAATTAAACATATTTGTCGCACTATCCATGAAAAAAGCAAATAAATAAGATTATTTAATAGCTGGACAATTGCCCATGCAACATTGCATTTGGTGGTGTGTAGCAAAATTTGTAGGTTGTAGGTTTAGTTCCAACGTTCACCGCTAGTGTTAGTGACAGTAGCATCTGGTAGCCAAAGTTAGAACCACTTGAAATTGAGCTTGTTGGCAGCCGTCAGGAGTTCAATCAAAAATGCCCAGCTTATGGCCATTGGCTGCTATTATTCATCTATCGTTATATGCAACATTGTACATATACATATTTATAACGCAATAACATACATAATTGTGAGCACTAATGTGGCACATCCTATTTTTTTTTCTTTTGAATTATTTCCGACATTTTTTCATTCATTTGCAATTGGGGGTGTGTCGCCCGGTGGCAAATTGAGTATACATAACAAGTAAACAATTATACTTAACAATTCAATAACAATTAAACTGGAATATTTACACGAAGTGTCAGTATTCTTAAACACACTTATATGTCTGGCGAAATGCTCTAAGACTGCGGTATGTAGAGAGTTCCAGTTATCAATTTTACGGTTTACGAAATATATTCTTTTCCATAATTTGTACGCTGTGGTCGGCCCTTAACTTTGAAAGAATTATCACTCCTACTCACCGACTGGAAAGCTTTCTTTAATAGAATTAGGCAACAGTGAAACATGGCTTCTCTCAGTTCAGTTCCTACTCATGTAAGTACCATTTCTAACTCATTGATGAGACCTATTTGATGAGGATCACCAATTGCCGAGGAGTATTCCTGAATAGGTCTTACAAGTGACAGATATCTTTTTGGTTCAAATGCTGCCGAAATATGTAAAACAATTTCAAGGAATACCGTATTTACATCAAATTACACTAGTATGAAAATGAATCGTTAGCAGACTGCTTCAGAACTAATTTATCTATCTGAAAACGAATATAGAACATTATTCTAATAAAATGGCCACGTGTGCAGATTACAAGCTTTCACTGACGGTAATGGAAGGTTGTTTATGACCGCAACTCCTAGGTCATATCCCAGTCACCGAAGTAAAGCAACAGGAGTCCTACGATAGCCTTGCCCTCTAAATCGCTAATGGTGAAGTACGTTACACTAACTCTATATCCCGTGAAGTGGAATCTACAGTGCCTACCGGTACCAATAGTTTAAGACCACTAGCTAGCTTATTTATAACTAAAGCTTCCTGGTGTTATCATTTTGTTACACATTTTACCTAATATTTTATTGATCGATCGAAATTTAATGTTTTTCAGTCAGTTAACACGATTGTACCTTTGTAATTGATGTTTCCCTAATCCTGAAAAACAATTACATTTTTTAAAGATTAAAATTGGGTACAATCGTGTTGACCGACTGAAAACCATGAAATTTAGGCAACACTGAAAAATGGCATCCAACATGATATAAAAATGAAATAGTTTGGTCATCTAGACATCCCACCCGTAGGCCTACCAAAAATCAGTGTTGTTGATTCTTTAGGGGCTTTGCGATATCGTGGTCATGTAGCCCCGTTTACTTGGATGTGTATAGAATTAGTCTGATAACCTGTGTCACTGTGATGTCTGTACTACTTCATCTTCTTCTTCTTAAGGCGTCGTCTCCGAACGGTGGTTGACGATCCACATAGCTAGCTGTGATCTTGACATTGCTGCATGGAAGGCCTCTTCTGATGTGCAACAATGCATCTTCGGATATCCTTCAGCCACGAGTTTCTTCGTCTTCCAATAGACCTTTTTTCCATGAATTTTCCCTTTAATAGTTAGTTGTAGTAACTGGTATTTTTCGCCTCTCATAACATATCCCAAGTATCTTGTTTTTCGTTGTTTTTTTTTTATAAGCAGTAGTTCTCTTTGCTTTTCCATCCGACGAAGGACCTCGTTATTTGAAACTTTCAGTATCCATGATATACGTAGGATACATCTGTACAGATACATTTCAAATACCTCAATTTGTTTCTCAGTATTTGGATCCAAACTTTCACACCCGTTAGGGGCAGATGACCTCGTAGTTCCGCCCCTTAAAACAACAATAACTAACTAACTAACTTTCACACCCGTAAAGGTGGACAGAGAAAATGTAGCAACGGATCATTCTGATTCTCAGTGGTAGAGCTCAGCAACTCGAACTGAAACCCCGGAAAAAATGTGAACTAAAAGTACTTCCCCCCTGCCCGCTCTGACCAACTCAAGCAAGACCAATATCTGTACAGAGGGGTGTAGTCCATCGCTGGCCGGGAGCCAATAGATGTGTTGACAAGCGATGACAGTCCACTCTCTCGCTCAAGCTTGCCCTCCTCTCTGTCACACTGGCTGACAGAGCTAGCGCCGTCGCCAGGGTTTCACTTCAAGTTGCTGAGCTCTAAGATGAGGTCTGATCGTATGAAGAATTTTCTCATGTCAATGAATTGTTTCCGGGCCTTCCGGGCCTGTTCAATTCTAGATTATATCTCTCTCTTAAGAGTCACATTGACTGTCCAAAATCGTGCCTAGGTGTTTGAAGGAGGATACTTGCTCAACTGCCTTTCCCTTTATTGTGAGGTTTATTTGGATGTTCCTTTTAGAGAATACCATAATCTGGGTCTTGGAAGTGTTAATAAATAGACCGGGGAATCCTCGCTACATTGAACTAGTTGGTTTATCATGCGTTGAAGGGCAAGTACCTCATATGTTATGACGAGTGTCATACGCATATCTAATGTTGTTAATAACTTTTCCATTTATCGTGATCTCTTCACAATCTTCCCCCACTGCTTCCTTGAAGATTGCCTCAGAAGAGGAGATAATACACAACCTTGACGTACACCTTTTCTGATTGAAGTTGTTCCTGAAGTTCCTCGATCAGTTTTGACATCTGCTGTCTGATTCCAGTACAGATTACTGATTATACTTTATCATTACGGTCAATACCAAGTATTTGCAGAATCGTGATTAACTTTTCATGTTTAACACAGTCAAATGCCTTTTTGTAATCTATAAAACAAGCATGGACATCCACATTCATATCCATGCATCGCTGAGTCAATTCATTTAAGGAGAAAGATGCCTCACGCGTTCCAAGACCATTCCAAATTGACTCTGATGCATGCAAGATTCACATTTCTTATTTATTCTGGAGTGTATGATCTGGTTGGAAAATTTTGAGTACTTGAGACATCAAACTAATCATACGGTAGTCATTACAATGTGATGAGTTTAACTTATTCCGCAGTGGAATGAACGTCGATTTTAACCAATCGAATGGTAGCCTATCTCTCCTGATGCATAGCTATGATTAAATAACGATGGTAGGATGTCAAGTCCTGTAGATTCCTGTTCTATCATGACTTTAAGAACTTCGGCATAAACTCCATCTGGGCCCGTGGCTTTGCCATTCTTCTGAAGTTTTATAGCATGAACTGTACAACTTCGTTCTTAGTTATTGCAGGGCCAGTTTCATTTATTCTCTCATCAGGTGTGGGGGGATCATATCTGTCATCTTTGAAGAGAGATTCAACGTATTCCTTCCATCTTTTGAGCTTATCTTCTACACCTAAGACGATTTCATTGTTGTCATTTCTCATTTTATGGTAACAAAGTGAAGCTAAAACTGATAAATAAGCGGTCACTGATTAAAAGCCTCTGTGAGGATTGAGCTAGCGTAGACCGTCTGCGCCAGTTCAACGCTTATCAGTCTTAGCACGAATTTGTTCCCATTAAAATAAAAAAGTAAACAAATCACCACCAAATGACAAGAAATGTTGGGGGATTTTTCTGTCATGTACCTAAACGTTGTAAACCTTCTACAAAACTTAAAAAAATCACTAATAAGATAACCCCTTTGGTTTATTAGCCACAAATTAATCTGTGATTAGAAATGGCGATCTTTTCGATTCCCAAATTGTAATACATAAAATTGAAACTTGAAACTGAAAGTCATATCGCAATTTTTTGTTACAGGTGACGAAATTATTTAAATAAAATATTTGGTAAAATTTGATACAAAATTATAAGACCAGGAAGTTTTTGTTTAAATAAGCTAGTTGTAAAACTATTGGTATGAGTATAGCAAGAAATCACTGTTGGCGTTGATAAAAAGACACTGGAGGTAGGGTGACAGCAAAACACATAACATAGCTGTGAAGTGAATCTACAATATTATCTTTACTCCAGGCTATTAACCGTCTCCTGGTGTAGCGGCTAGCATTCTTGGCTGTTGTTTCGGGCGGAGGTCCGAATTCGAATCTCGGCCCTGGAAAGAAATTTAATTCTGGCATGAGGGCTGGAACGGGGTACAACTCAGCGTCGTGAGGCAAAAATCCCCACCTCGGCATTCCTGGAAGTGGTTTTCCGTGGTGTCCCATTTCTACTCTAGGCAAATGCCTGGGATGGTTCCTAACTTAAAGCCACGGCCGGTTCCATCCCAATCCTAGCCTCAATTACAAATATTCACACTAACTTACTACAGACACCACAATGATACAGGTTTTCAGACAAATCCTATACTCACTCTCCCAAGTACACGGGGCTAAATGACCACGAAGTTGTAACCCCTTAAATGAATTAACAACACCTCCTGGCCGGGGACAGTTAAGTGGCATGCGTATGGGCTCACTCTACCCAGGTATATATAATGTAGGCTATACCACTCTACGGTCCGAGTGAAGTGATTAATAGTTGATACTGTGCCCGTTTAGACCGAAGTCCAATGACCACATATGCATGTTACCGAAAATCAGTTAGCAGGAGATTCAAAATATCTGAGGGCGCCATATGGGTGAAAATAAAACAACAAAACAAGATCTAATTTGCTTCATTGATTTTCGGCTCGATGCAGCAATAAGGATAGAAGGGAGATTTGAAAATACCACAATTTCTAAAAAATCTCATTTTATTTATAGTTAAAATTTACTATTTAAAAATGCAAAAATTGCATTAGGATGCTCAAAACGTTTTCATACATATAACACACAAATAGAAGTATCAACACATGTGAAACACTATGAAATTTGAACTAATGCCAAAATATCAGTCCTGTGGCATTGTCCAAAAATGTATCAAAAATTATTTACAACTGGAGGTTGTTCAGGGCAAAATTAATCGTCCAGCCTGAATCCTACTTGACTATTTTCACTCGTAGAATATTTACATAGATTAACTAGTTCACTTATTATCAAAAATCACTTGCTTTTATAAGTTCAATTGTTAAAATAAAATTCCTATCACTTTTCCAAGAATCAAAAATTCACTTTTTAAATCGGCGTGTTAATTATCATATCATTGAGTCATCACAAGAAAACAATAAACATTTGACGGACATCTGAGCATCAACAATAACAATTGTTTAAACATTAGAGCATGGATTCGAAGAACTTCGATCATGAGAAAAAAAAAAATCCTGTTCTCGATCCGATAATTACCATCTTGAATAACATGATTCAAAAACTATAAATTCCATTAATTGGACAACTAACCAAAACATATAATGCATCTGAAAATTAAATCACAAATTCACTTATTTAAACTTCATCATTTAGATCGTTGTAAAGATCAATCTGACTATTTCCATCATATAACAGTAGTAACAAAGATTATCACCCACAAATTATTAATATTCATTTAAATATGAAATATTTACTTCCATAAAATTTAAACATTTATAAGTGTTGGAACTCCAATAAGATCAAAATTATCCGTGAGATGGTAGTGGCTGTTTATTAAATAACAATGACAATATTACTTCAAGCACCGGCCCATTCCACTGATGTGTCACAATTATCTGATCACATTCATATTCGACCAACGGTAAGGTATCGTCAAAAACTAAAGATTTGTTTATAACAAAATCGGGTTGTTCAATACAGGGAAATATATGTAGAACACGAGAAAATCATATGTGAAATTTAACCATGATGGTTGCATGAAATAACCATTGGGTTATCTACTTCCAAGAGAGTGTGATTCGTAATTATTATACTATCATGTATATTTATCAACATATTTATATAAGCCATCTAACCATCACTCTGATTGATGCTTAACGTAACACTATATTCATTCATGTGACATTATTTCACTATTTGAATGACAAAATTCACCATTTACTACACATCATATTTTTTTCCACAGATTATTATTATTATTATTATCAAACATTAATATTTTTATCAAGCCACCGCTCCTCTAATAAATGTATTACAAATTTCACCATCACATTAATTTATTTTAGATCGTGTCTACTCTGGTCAACAATTGTCATATAGTGACATTCCCAAATAATATATTATTTATACAAATCCAAGAATACCCTATTTGATACAGGCTTCTTATATCCCTTTTTGATAACCTTCCGCGCCTTCACATGATTTAATTCCTTAACGAAATTGTAAAATGCTTCAAAATTCCTTCTAATACTTCAGAATGTGGGCATGCGTAAAACCACTAGTCATCGGATAAAAACTATCCGAAATAGCTAAGCTGTTCCAAACTTCCAAACCTATTATCCACATAACATGTCATAATTATTAGAAATTACCAAACATATTCTTATTATCATCAATAAATCAGAAAATGAAATTATTATTATTATTATCATTGAAACATTATTATTATTATTATTATTATTATTACTGTCGTCTTCCAAATTGGAATTTCTTTGACAAAACAACTTGAAAACAATCAA
This sequence comes from Meconema thalassinum, assembly GCA_946902985.2. NCBI lineage: Eukaryota > Metazoa > Arthropoda > Insecta > Orthoptera > Tettigoniidae > Meconema > Meconema thalassinum. The sequence goes on along the minus strand of OX336389.2, from coordinate 1,059,851,719 downwards.
GGTCGACTTCGTAGATGAAAAAAAAAAGTCCATTCTTAAAAATAAAAACATAGGATCGACAAATCCTACGGCTGATGACCGCGATGAAAAAATAGAAAAATAAACTAAGATGCTCATGATGTTGCCCATAGATTCAAAACGTATAATCAGTGCCTCTGCACATAGAAACTGTTCAGACGTAGGCCTCAATTGCCTCTTAGCCTAGTTTGCCACAGCAAACAAAAAAAGTTGTGTGTTGATATTTCTGTTTAAATGGAGAATTCCAATTAACATAGAATAAAATAATTCAATGTAGCTTACATTCTTGTAGATCTTGATGATGTCAACCTTTTGGTTGGTTCCAGATTATTTCCATTCTTCAGTCCTATCGGACCCGTACATAATGTATCGGCCTCCATTGCTACCCGTAGTTAGTTTAACAGCTCATGACTGTTCGTTCCATAGCTGACTTGAAACACTATTGACTTGCAATGTTCATGACGAAAGTCTCAATAGCGGTTGCTATTAGCATAAAGGGAGAAGCCTCCGTGGCTTAGGCGGCAGCACGCCGGCCTCTCACCGCTGGATCCGTGGTTCAAATCCCGGTCACTCCATGTGAGATCTGTGCTGGACAAAACGGAGGCAGACAGGTTTTTCTCCGGGTACTCCGGTTTTCCAGCAACACTCTCCACTATCATTTCATTTCATCTGTCATTCATTTAATCATTGCCCCAGAGGAGTGCGTCAGGCCTCGGCAGCCGGCACATTTCATATCCTCGCCGCTAGATGGGGGGCTTCATTCATTCCATTCCTGACCCGGTCGGAGACTGGAAGCAGGCTGTGGATTTTCATTTCATTAGCATAAAGGGGATTCGATCTCTAAGATCCATGGTAATAAACCAGATATAATTGCGATACAACTGTGACACATTCAGTAAAATTTGATACTCTGACAATCTTATTTGCTTTGGTTCAGACCAATCTTATTTGCTTTGGTTCAGACCTGAAGTTCCTGTCGTAACTAATCCTATGGGTCGAGGTTATGCACCTCCCAGACTCTCGTCAAACACGGCTGGTCCCTCGTAGGCTAAGTCCTGATATCGGGAAATGGATTTCTCCAGCCCCTCTAAAACTCCTACCGGGTGAGATTATGCATCTCCCAAATTGCTTCAGACATAATTGGTCTCGTACGTTGGCTAAGTGGACTGACCAAGCAAGCCTGGTATCTAATGAATACTGTGATGTTGTCGTGGTTGATCTTTAAGTTGCCAAGCCAACAGCTTGTCACTGTTGAAATTGGAAACAACAACTATGCTCCAATAGAATTAAATATGGATTGTAGACTAAGTCTACCATATGTCCGATGACTGAGTGTCAACTGCATGTTGAAGTCTAACACCTGAATTCGCTCTACAAAAATATACAAAGTTTCACAGTGCGTGAAATATTCTAACACTTTGACCACTACTTGCTCCGAAGATTTACAACACTTTGCGTAGCGTAACTGCTTACTAGCAGTTGAAGATAATAATGTGACCATGCACAACGTAGAAGTAATATACCGACCATGCGCTGCGAAGAAGTGAGGTGATAGCGACCATGCGCTGCGAAAATGTGGTATTGAGCTCTGCTCGGGCTCCAATTTATACTCCCACGGCGTTCCATGCTGGAGTCCACGTCACAAGCTGTGTCGTCACAGCAAAGGACTTCCTGAATACAAAATTGCCAATATCTCGGCTTCTATTGATCCGATTTCTTTCTAATATAGTTCATTCTTCTCCTTTCCTTCGTGCCAGAAAAATGATGTGCTTCCCAAATTTCCAAAATATCAGGAACTAATTAATCATAAAATATAGCCTTTGTGATGACGTACTACGCGTCACAAGCCTCGCTGTTGCCTGCATATTCTTTCCAAATGCTTCAAGAACACATTCCGCGCTCCGTTCAAACTTTGCCTGGAATTCAAATATGTGCCTGGGACCTCAAATATTGACTAGTGGATAAGGGCACAATACCTTACGACTATGATTAAGAGACATGCATGTCAGAAGGATGTTCTTCTCGCCTTATGGCGGTAGTACCTAATAGTGTTTTACAGCCGTCTCGAGCACGTTCCACGAAATCAGGCCTGAGCCTAAGCTGCATGTGAAGAGATGGATATGAATTGCGCAACTGTCTTACTACTGGGATTGGAGGCTTCCTTCTAACCCCGTCACCCCTTAATATTACATAATTAATGTGTGGTGTGCACAGTTCATATCCTCGCCGCTAGATGGGGGCTTCATTCATTCCATTCCTGACCCGGTCGGAGACTGGAAGCAGACTGTGGATTAGAGCTGGTGATAATCGATTTTCAATTAATCGATTAATAATCGATTAATCGATTAATTTGAAATTAATCGGAAACGATTAATCGATTAATCGAAGCTCCTTAAAACCGATTAATCGATTAACCGAATAATCGATTAATCGAATAATCGATTAACCGAAAAATCGATTAACTGATAGTAGACACGATATAAGAAAATACGTTTTGAAAATGGTTTAAATGAGAAGTCATCGCTTAAGTTGAGTTAGGCTTATTTTCGGAATGATGTATAGACTCTATAAAAGTTAAATTTTGCGTAAAGATACGTGTCCTTCCTTGTTTATGTTAACAATAACCAAATAACAGTCAGTGACCGTGGAAAGACAAACATCAATAAAATTGGGAAGGGTTTCAGGAAAAGAAAACGAGGAGTTTTCAGCAATGCTTTTGAATTTTGTTCAATTTTTGTTGGAAAGGCTGTTTACAATTTAGGACAGGAACATTTTTGTTTTATTCTGGTTTAGCCTAATTTCCACAAAGACCTGTAGGTTGTAACTCTTCAGGCGGTCAACTTGAATTTGCCCAGAGGCTGAGCGGAGTCCAATGTATAAACTATATGAATTATAAGTAAATAACACTCCTGGGAACATTGCACGTGTTAGTTATGATCGCTATTACAATCACTATCACTTTTACGTCGCCACACTGGAATGCTCCGAGTAGGTAAGAGATTTCACGAGCCCTTCATCCAGGAAAGCCACCAACAGCAAGGAGGTTCAGTCATGTTTTGGGGTGGAATCATGTTCGGTCGACGTACGCCACTAATTCCTATCCACGGTAACATGACTGGTCTGGTGTATAGAGACAACATCCTTGAACCTGTCGTTACAGGATTTGCTGCCACAATGGGTGAGGGCTTTACACTAGAGGACCATAATGCTCGTGCCCATCGAGCTAGGGTGGTCAATCAGTTCCTTCAGATGCATGTCATACAGAGAATGGAGCGGCCTGCCTATTCTGCGGACATGAACTGTAATGAACATGCATGGAAAGAGCTCAAGAGGGCAATTTCGCACCGTCCCAATCCTCCAATAAACAAAGAGCAACTGATTGAAGCTGCTTTCCAAGAGTGGGGGAATCTGCCCCAAACCACGTTGTATCCGTTGGTGCTCAGTATGCCTCGTCATCTGCAAGCATGGATTAGAGCTCGTGGTGGCCATACATGGTATTGATATGCCCCAACATGAATAAGACGGTTGTGTGCTCTGTCCCACATTATCACTTTTGTTATTCGTCGTGTGTTTCTGTCTCTTTTGCAACGCAGATTGTGCGTGGTTTTTCTTAGTATGTACCCTATATTGTGTATAATATGATAACATACACATAACAAAATAAACAAGTTACTGAATCACAATATGCGAGGCCTTTTTTGAGTATTGTATACGTTTAGTTTGTTTAATAAGGGTTTGTGAATTATTTATGAGTATTATGATCGTGTATACAAATAAGAATAACACAATGTAATAAATAAAATAAACTTAGTGCATGCAATTGAATTCTATTATGCATAAGTTTACATATCTCAGCGGAGCCTTGGTCGTACAGTTGATACGCTTTAGCCTGCCTACTCCTGCCGGGCTCATTGTGATCACAACTAGTACGTGTAATTTTACAAGTAGTTTATTTACTTATTACTCATATAATTAGCCTACTTTCGATTTTTGCAAAAAATGAAAGTAGACTTATGAGATCAACACAGGGCGAAAAAAGTGTGTCTGTCTGTGTGTGTGTGTATGTGTGTGTGTGTGTGTGTGTGAGTCTGTGTGTGTGTGTGTCTGTGTGTGTGTGTGTGTGTGTCTGTGTGTGTGTGAGTGTGTGTACTCTGAATGTCTGTCCCCCCCCCCTATCAATTCGAACACGGTGAATGCGAATTGAACGAAATTTGGTACAAAGGTAGCACTAGCAAAGGACACCTCAGTGTCATGTTTTATATCGCCGCCATCTTGACGGAAACGTAATGGCGGCCACACAAATGTTCAAAGCTTAAATCAAATTACGACTAACCTAATCATCCGATCTCTACCAAATTTTGCAACAACATACCTTTATGGGGGGAGCATCCTTTGACCAAACCAATAGGCCAGCAGCGTAATAGTTTGCGGATGGCGGCCATCTTTGTGTGAAAATCGATTCCCCCTATTAATTCGAACACGGTGCAACCGAATGGAACGAAATTTGGTACAGAGGTAGTACTAACAAAAGGCACCTCAGTGTCATGTTTTATAACGCCGCCATCTTGACGGAAACGTAATGGCGGCCACACAAATGTTCAAAGCTTAAATCAAATTACGACTAACCTAATCATCCGATCTCTACCAAATTTTGCAACAGCATACCTTTATATAGGGAGCATCCTTTGACCGAACTAATAGGTCATCAGCGTAATAGTTTGCGGATGGCGGCCATCTTCGTGTGAAAATCGATTCCCCCTATTAATTCAAACACGGTGAAACCGAATAGAACGAAATTTGGTACAGAGGTAGCACTAGCAAAGGGCATCTCAGTGTCATGTTTTATATCGCCGCCATATTGACAGAAACGTAATGGCGGCCACACAAATGTTCAAAGCTTAAGTTAAATTACGACTAACATAACCATCCGATCTCTACCAAACTTTGCAACAACATTCCTTTATGGAGGGAGCATCCTTTGACCAATCTAATAGATTATTAGCCTAATAGTATGCGGGTGGCGGCCATCTTTATGTCAACATTGATCCCCCTATTAATTCGAACACGGTGGAACCGAATGGAACGAAATTTGGTACAGAGGTAGCACTAGCAAAGGGCATCTCAGGGTCATGATTTATATCGCCGCCATATTGACAGAAACGTAATGGCGGCCACACAAATGTTTAAAGCTTAAATCAAATAACGATAACATAACCATCCGATCTCTACCAAACTTTGCAACAACATACCTTTATGGAGGGAGCATCCTTTGACCAATCTAATAGGCCATTAGCCTAATAGTTTGCGGATGGTGGCCATCTTTATGTCAAAATTGATTCCCCCTATTAATTCGAACACGGTGGAACCGAATGAACGAAATTTGGTACAGAGGTAGCACTAGCAAAGGGCACCTCAGTGTCATGTTTTATATCACCGCTATCTTGACGGAAACGTAATCGCGGCCACCCAAATGTTAAAAGCTAAAATGTAATTACGACCAACCTAATAATCTAGTCTCTACCAAATTTTGCAACACCATATCTTAATGTGGGAAACATATTCAGACCAAACTGCAAGAACATCAGCCCAATAGTTTGCAGATGGTGGCCAAGTATGTGTGCAAATCGATTCCCCCTATCAATTCAAACACGGTGAAACCGAATTGAACGAAATTTGGTACAGAGGTAGCACTAGCAAAGGGCACCTCATATTCATGTTTAATATCCCTATAGCACGTTGTATTTCAACAAGCTACTACAACCAACATTCAATTATACTCCTTGAAAAGGACAAAGAGTTATAACAATACCCATGCATTTAGGAGAAAGTAGGCTATATGTTCTTTACTGAACATCTTGTTTTTACATTGCACCCCGCACAGTCAATGGACAAACTCATGTTGACCGACTGAAGAGTTACAACTAACAGTTTTTGTATAGGCAACACTGAAACAATGGCTTCAACAGTTCACAAACAAGATGCATTATTTAAAAATAAATGTGACAATATATTTCAACAGACGGTCTGTTTTGGTGCAAAAATACAAGCAAGTACTCATTTTCTGGGACGAGGCAGCTCCGCTTTGCAGTCACAATGTTCCCAGCGGGGAATATCAAGTATTTTGTCGCTAGTTTAACGGGCCTTTGATATATTGTTTATTCATTTTCAACCTGTGAAAAAGGGTGAGTATGCAAGTCAGGCGGTGAATTCCCAAGATAGACGTCCAGTTCGTATTTTGCAATGATTGCAATATTTACGCTACATCTACAAGATTTCCTATTTTTACCGCGCTTTTTATAACTGCCCTACCATGAGATCATTGAGTTTTTATCGAACTTGCCTAAGTGTTGACTTTAGACATACCTTCGTTCGTAAGACGTCTTATTTGTATCTTTGGAGTCGAAATTTAATGTTTTTCGGACGGTCAAAGACTTTTTACATGAGATTAATAAATACAATTAGATGTCCAGTTTCGATCGTCAAGCGATCATCAGATCTTTACACTTCGGCTATTAATCTGTGTCGACAAGTTTGGGTTATGATATTTACAATACATACACTTTTTTAGTTGCAGTAGTAATTAATCTAGCACAAATAGTAAAGATATGTTATTTTTTGTTGAGATACTGATAGTTGTGATTGATCTTCAAGTTTGCTTGCTTAGTGCCATTATGTGATTGTTATTAAATGGTCAGCTTATTGTGTCAGCATAATCGTCCTCACGCTGTGCACAAAAACGGACCACACATCGCTCAAACTGCGAAGTGCACCATTTAATAACTATCAGTATCTCAACAAAAAGCACATATCTTTAGTTTGGTAGTTTAATTGCTACTGCAAATAAATAAGTGTATATATTGTAATTATCATTCCATACTTCTCCATATACAGTAGATTTAATAGCCTACGTGTAAATGATCTGATGATGATCACTTGACGATTGAAACTAGTCATCCAAGAGTATTTATTAACATCATGTAGTATTTTTTCAGGATTAGCGAACAAATTTTGATTTCTAAGGCAAGCCTGAAAAAGGGCTTCCAACACGGTAATCCTTGGAGTGAAGTTAAATGAAACCTCAAAGCAGGCGTTGAGCAGTGGCTAGCATTCTTAGCTGTCATCACAGAGGTTTGGGTTCGATTCCCGGCTCTGCCAAGAAATTTAATTCTGGTGTGGGGGCTGGAACGTGTACACTCAGTCTCGTGAAGCAAAACTGATAGAGGAGGGTTTGATTCTTACCTCAGTCATCCTGGAAATGATTTTCCATGGTTTCTCATTACTACTCCAGGTAAATGCCGGGATGGTACCTAATTCAAGGCCACGGTCGGTTCCTACCCATATTCTACCTGAATTACAAATACACACACTGGTACAGACATCGCAGTGACACATGTTATCAGACATGTCTTAAACACACCCCAGTACGCGGGGATACGTGACCACGATGTTGCAAAGCCCCTAAAAGAATCAAAAACATCATCCAACTTGGGACTGCTCCGGCTAACCATGTCGAGTGATTGCATTAAGAAACCAAGTTGTGTCATAGTTGGTTGATTCTGTGAGAGCGTAGTTAAAAATGCGAAATACATTGATTAATCGGCAAAACAAATCAAAAACCGATTAATCGATTATTCGAATAACCGATTAATCGATTAATCGATTATTCGAATAACCGATTAATCGACTAATTGATTAATCGATTAATCGTTATTTACGATAGTTAATAGATTATTCGGTTTCGATTAATCGATTAACCGAAATCTGAAATTAATCGATTAAAAGTAACAGCCCTACTGTGGATTTTCAATGTGTGGTGTCGTTTTATTTTAGTGACGCCTTTAGTGTACATATTGTACCATCACCCATACTTGTAGACATAGATTTAATAGCGTATGTGTAATAGATCTGATGATGATCGCTTGACGATCAAAACTTGTCATATACGCGTATTTATTAGAATAATAATGTAAACATCTTTTCAAGATTAGGGCACCACCCATTACAATTGGGCACAATCATGTTGACCGACTGAAAACATTAAATTGTGATGCCTTCTGTTTAGATACGAGTTTTCATGCCATTCGCTCCCGTAGGTCTGACGCAAACCCATAACAAATAAACAAACAAACAACAATTAAACTGAGGATAGGCTATAGCCTATTTGGTTATTTTACATCTCATCCGGGGTAAACACAAAGGTTACACAGAAAATTCAAGATGTTCAGACAGAAAGCTTACTTTAACTTATTATCTTATAGAGAAGATTCCGCTCCTCGTAATTCTTCCAGAGAAGCTGAACCGTGTACTTGTGCTGGATCCCCTATTTGCGTCAAGTTGTTCTGGATAGTTAAACGCTGCGGAAAGTACGAAATATATAAATGAGTTGATGATCGTGTGGTCTCCGGAGAGGCCGAGTGCAGGTCTTTCTAGTTGATATCCGTGGGCGACCTGCGCGTCGTAATGAGGATGAAGTGATGATGAAGAAGGCACATACACCCAGTCCCCGAGCCATGGGAATTAACCCCAGTGTATTAAAATCTCTGATGGTTCGGCCGAGAATCGAAACCGGGGCACTTCGGGCCAAAGCCTAGCGTGCTAACCATTTAGCCACGGAGCCGGACTATAAATGAGTTAAACTTCACGGTTATATAGTACAAGTAGTAGGGGCATCAGGATGGCACTGGGGTGACAGAATTTTATTCTGGAAGAGGATCTGTAACATCTACAGACACGGGGTTGTCGCATTTAACACTCTTAAATACCACCGAGCTGAGCTGGAATCGAATGACCTTAGGTTTCTAGGAGCAATGATCAAACGCAGATATAACCAAGCCGGGCGCGCTTGCGGTCGGGGTTGAAGGCAGAGCGAAGTCAATGTAGTGATCCCTGGGTGCCCTACCCAGAGCGGGCACGGCGGTAGATAAGCTCACAATGTCACGAAATGAATAGTTGTCTAGACTCAGTGTTGCCTACTACAATTCGATGAAAATAACTAAGCATCAGTCAAAATGCTATGTTATCAATAGTGAAGAAAAATCTATTTAAGGATCTTTACTAAGTCCTTTATAAAGTCGCGAAGTCCACATTTCAACAATACTAAAATTATATTTTGTCATCAATTTAGTGATTTGACCTAAAATGAATACTACAGTCCTTCTAATTAACCTTTTATGATTATTTTATAATACAGACAGTTTTTAATGACATTTTCATGTGGTTCATCACATATCACTTGTATAACACACCCTACCCACTTCATTGTAGGTCATTTTAAGCAGGTTACTTACATCCAGAAGCTGAGAAAATTTCAGGGTTCTAGCTTTAACCATCATGGAGTCAGGTGTTCCTAAAAACTAAAAAATAACATTTGTAGAAAAACAGGTTTAAAGTTTACTTAGATAAGTTCCATAACTTTCCATGGAAATATATGGAATTTATGGATGTTTAAAACTTTCCTGTACCATAATCAGGGTCTTACTCATCGTCTCTTCCTCTTTCCTGTGATCTTGTCAACTGCCTGTGAATTTTGGATGCTTTTATGAATGCTGCATCAGCCCGATCGCCCCGCTCCTTGCCCAGGATTCTCAATGTTTTTAATGTGTGCATCCCTGGATTCATCCCTAATATAGCATACAACAACATCATATGTTGCTATATGAACAGTTTTAGCACAACAACATATAGGTTTGGGGCATCGCAGCCAAATTTGATTGTTCAAACTTTCATTGGAGTTTTGTGTATCTTCATGTAAAAAGTTTTGTAGGAGCCTTGGATGTGCAAGGTCTTTGTACACAGGCTTTATTTAATTTACTGTTAAGCTATTTTTGTGGTCATATGTTTCAACAGCCTCCTTACATTTCCAATATCTGCACCAGGTGTCCACTGCCTTTGGGACTCAACATTATGTTGTGGAATCTCATTGGTAGATAACTTACGGAGATATGTGGCCCAAACTGCTCTTTTCATAGTATCTAAAATTGTTGTACTTTCTCTGATTGTTTTTCCATAATAAACTTGCGTAGTGTCTATTTCCTTGCCTGATAGCCTACCTTTCCCACCTAACACCTTTTCGTCTTCCATCTAACCTCGAAGACTTGTTTACATTGCTTGTTTATTCATAGAATAAGTGCCGATATGTCATCTGTGGATGACAACTAGTACTAAAAGAAAGATATTGCAATTCTGGAGCGTTCTAACGTTAAAAACAGAACAATATTGAAGTATACAATCCATGGATGGAAAGCAAGTTGAATAATAGGCAGTTAAGGCGTCATTCAACTGTGCAGGCGCTGATATATTATTTGATTGTGGCGAAAATAATGGTTATGGAGTTCTAGAAACTTGGTAACATATTGCCAATAATTGATAAATTAATAAATTTAAATAATTACATTTTTGTTCATAGAATCACCATCATCCCCCTTTAATGAGCTCAATTAAATTGGGCGGGAAATAATACTTATCTACTCACACTTGCTAACCTGAAAAAATAACATGGATTAATTATATACTTTTATACACTTCTCGAAGAAAAAGGGGGGGGGGGGTTCCATTTAAAATATAAAAGTGTATAATTAGTCCTTGCAATTTTTCCAGGCTAGTAGCTGTGAGTATTATTCCCCGCCCATTGTAATTGAGCTCATTAACGTGTTGACCGACCGAGAAATAATTCATTGATTAAAATATACTCAACCAACTATGTAGGAAGTGAGAGCATATTGATGCAATTTTTTAAATTAAAAAATAAATCCTTTTAATGCAAATTGAAACAAAAGCAGTAAAATTTTAAACATGTGAAATGTGATTCAATTTGATAAATAAATAATGGAATTTATGCAAATATTATAATTATACTAGCGGACCCGTGCGAGAACTCGCGCATAATGGATTGTGTGCGCTCCAAGTGTTCAGACTACCCGCCCGCCTCCAGTGCTAAGCGGGCAATGCGTGGCACAGTTCTGGCAGGGGCTATCGTCTTGCTTATTTGTTTAAACACACTTTATAAACAAATAAATATATTTCCGTTGACTTTTCAAGAAATGCAAGTTTTTTCCTGTACGATTGAGACGAAGCAAGTTGTAAATAATACAAAAAACAAATCTTCAAGGAAATACAAACATATTAAAATACTATCCCGAACACACTAAAATACATTTCTACGCAAGAAGAGCTTTCCTCTAAACAGAAGAGACCTCCATTATTTTTCTCGCTGATTATGAAGACGATCTGGATTAAAATTCCCTGGACATATCTTTCACCCGGAAAATTAACCGGCATTTAATGTACCTTAATGAAACACTAGCATATCCTAGGGAAATATAATAACAGGTGATCCTCTGAGCAGCACACATTTCGGAATCCAGGAAGTTCACAGATCATATCCACACAATCAGAAAATATATCGCCCCACAACGCGCCTTCTTGCTCCAACTTTGCCTCCACTACTGCATCTACACGTTTCATCACGTGAATGAAAGATAAGGACGGATGTTTGAGAAATTTAGATTCACTTCCGCCAAAGTGTCTCAGCTTGGTGAGGATACATACATCACTAATAGCATTAAATGTTTTGGAATCACTTTCCAATGACCTAATGCAGGAAGTACATTTCACAATCTTCTTTGCTACTGTGTGAAACAGGTAGCCACACTTACACTTAAGCATGCTCCCTCAGAACTGTCATCATTAACTGACAGGTTTATGGAATCCAGTTCGGGTTCAATGTCGGTCAGTGTAATCGTTTCTTTAATCGGCTGACAAATGTTATCCTTTACCTCTCTGCTCTTATGTAGGCCTATTTCATTTCTCGCCATTGACCGTATCCATTAAGGGAAGAAAGCTTATTGTCAATAACGTCCTCATAATCAGCTTGAGAAGGAAGGACCTCTTTCACTGGTAATCCTAAGTGCAGTATATAGACTGAAGCAAATGGAGGTGAAAGAAGTCGGTAGTAGTAGGATGATCGTCACTGCTTAAACCGCGGCGTAAGTCCAAAAGGTCTCTCAGCAGGGTCATGATTTCATTTTGCAGTTAAAATGTACTTGTATGGTAAGTACAATTTGCGCGCGGTACTGTAGGCTATCACTGCTTGAGTGCAGTCATCTGCTGAGACCACACGCTCGGCGCGGCGCGTAATGCTGAAATTTATGACTACTTCATCTTAACTATTGAATCATATGATGGAAGTTCCACCACATATTACTTTATTCGCCCTGTTCGGACCTTAACTCTTAATGATAGGGTAACACGGCAACGGACCAGTTTAGGGTATTCGCCCAAACTTCCGGACCGCAAACTGCGAGCCTTTGAGGATGTAGTAGCTGTAGCTATAAAGACGCCCTGACGCATTTCAACACCCTTAAATAGCGTGCCTCACTGCTCAAAACAAGCATAAAAAGTGATTTTAGGCTAAATTCAATATTTCTTATGAAAGATTAGTAGACCGCAGTAGTCAGGAAAAAGCGTATGACGCATGCAACTACACTATACACTGAACGTTACTCAACTGTGGACTAAAACTTACTTCTAAACCTAAGGTTTCTGTACTACTGTATAAAAACACATTTTCTTTTTGAGTTCTCTATGGCCCTTTTTTTAGTCTATAGCCCTATAAGTACATTTTGCTATTCTTTGTTCAGTAGTTCACGAAATTCGTATTCTTCTGTCCTTTCGTTAATTTAATAGCATTGTCTGATTTCACAATTTATCGACCATTTACCATCAGAATAGTTTAAATAATAATAATAATAAAATAATAATAATAATAATAATAATAATAAAGCGTACCCATACATCTGAGGCCAATCAGTGGTATCAAAGAGAATTATGATTCCCGGTTTGTTGCTTCAGTTAAGAGATTAAGACAACTTTGAGTCATCAGCCCAGGGCACATGTGCGTGTATTGTATTTCTCTACCGTGTACTGTACCAACTGATGAGCCTAATGCTACTCCGGAGCCAAGTCCTGTCAACCCATATTGAGCGAGCCGAACAATTTCAATTTTACAAGTCTCTTTGAAGTTTTATATGATTCAGTTCGGTCAATCAGAGCAATACATTATTTCCATTTGGGAAAGAAGAAATTTCAACAAATTTACGATTTATAAAATTTGAGGTAGTTTCAGTTTTGCCAACCATTAACAATAGGCATTACCAACTTTGCAATTGCTCTCGAGAAACTCGCGAAAGATTACCTCAAATTATGGCCAATATTTTGAAGAATAGTATATGCATCACTATTATGCAGTTCATTAAGTATTAGGCGGTTCCAAAGTAGCCAACCGTTCAAATTCTTGAAACATTTCCAAACGACTAGCCTAAGCGGAGCAGTGCTTACGATTTCTGGTTAATGTATGCGAGATATTCGAACTTTCAAGGTCACGTCCAATGGCTCGGATTCCTCGTGAAAGGAGGTCCCGTGGCTCATAACTGCGAGATTAAGAATCACGTAAAACTGTAAGCTTGCTTTTACGGCTAACCTAATTTGGACCGAAGTTTGTTCGAAGAGGAATTGAAGTAAGTTACTATCCCGGCATTCTCCTGGAAGAAGTATGGAAAAACCATACTCAGGATGACCGCTGTCAGCGCCTTGATTTGAAACTCATATCTCCGGACTTGCTGCAGCTGCCCTCGCAGTCGTGGTGCACGATTTAAGGAGCACGGCTACGCCGCCGGGTGATCTAATTTTGACCAAACTTGCTAGGAACAAAGAACTCTTCAGAAGCATGCCATTAATGGATGTTACCAGCAATAAACAACAATTACTACCAATTTTACGATTGCCCTTAGATATAAATAACAATAATAAAACAAAAACAAACACCATGGGACCAAACGACAGCTGCCCAGTCATTTGGCTTGCAGATTGCGGGGTAGCACGTGGTGAATGCAATGGGTCCCCTCGGCCGTTCATCTAGGTTTTCCTGACCATGGCGCTCGCTGCCTCACTATCAGTCAGCTTCTCAATTGTCCTTACGAGGCTGAGTGCACCACGTTCCAGCCCTCACGTCAGTTTCTAAAAACCTTGATGTAGCCAAGAATCGAACCCGGGGACTCCGGGTGGGAGACAGGCACGCTACCTTAACACCACGGGACCGGCAATAATAATGATAATGATACTGTAATAATAATAATAATAATAATAATCATCCAAGATTGACGAAACTTTGAAGGAACAAAACACATACCAGCAGGTCATAATTGATTTTTCAAGTTTTTGTGCCACCGTCGACAAGCGATAGTTGGTACCTGCCTTACAGATACCCTTCAGTAACTCGTATCATATGGACCCAATAACTAAGTTTTGATTTTTTTTAAATGTGGTTGCAATGCTTCCAACCTTGAGTTGTGTGTGATATCCGCTAAAGGATTATCTTTAACAACTCGAAGAAGGATTTGTGCTATGTGAACCAAACTTCAAGGAACAAAGCATGCACCAGCTATCCTTATTTGGCGGTATTTTAGGTGGTCTCAGGGCAGTGGTCAGGAGTGGGCAAAATAGGTGAGTAATTATTCGATTGTAGGTTCATAATAACAATAATAATAATAATAATAATGTGTTGTAATAGGTTTACCATCCCAATTAGCCTAACTGCTGCCATTTCGGAGACGCCGAGATTTTTCGAATGTAAAAGGAAGTAGGCATAAGCTTGTAATTAACATGACCGTTAATCTCGCGTTCGTAAGTTAAGAGACCTTCTAGCCTTGTTTTATTTTTTGAAAAATTGGTTTATGAGGTCACCTTTTGTCCATGTGTGTGCATGTGTGTGTGTGCGTATGTACAGTATATGTGTGTGTGTGCGGTCCCCCCCCCCCCCCTAATAAAATCTAAACGACTAGAGCGATTTCAATGAAACTCGGTAAGGTCATAGTACTATTTTGTTGACCGACCCCGACCGTGCTCTTCCAATTTTATTGCACCTCACACATCCAACATGGCGGCTGTGCGAAATATTTCACCGGCATTCTATTTCTCCGAAACTATTACATATATTACCCTGAAATTCTGTACGGTTGTAAAGGGTACTACTAGAAATTTACCTATGTGACTTTCAAAAACCTGTTTAGTACAAAGCATGGCGGCCAAGCGAAGTTGAAACATTTAAATAGACTTTTCTCGAGATTTAACCATCCAAGCGCAGTGAAACATGGTACAGCAAATGTTTATGCACATTGTAATGCACTAACATCTAGTATAGTTAAGGGCCGATAACCTAGATGTTAGGCCCCTTAAAACAACAATTATCATCATCATTAGTATAGTTAAAATTGTTTACATAATCTTAAGATGGCGGCTGTGCGAAATTCAAAAATTAAGTTTTTATTTCTTGTGTCCTAATCATGCGATCGAAGTCAACTTTTGAATAATGAACCTACGCAATAATCGTCATCTAATAGTTCATAACTCTATGGCCTACATATAAAAATCCAACATGGCGACCATCCAAAATATTTAGATGGTTCTCAATATCTACTAATCTATGACAGCAATCAAACTGAAATTTTGTTTATTGATAAAGGCTATGATCATAAGTTCACCTATGGAATTTTCTATAACCTGGTGAGCACAAATCCAACATGGCGGCGACGCGAAATTTGAATATTCCAATGGACGTTTCTCGCGAGATAACCATCCGAGTGCAGTGAAATGATGATATGATGATAATTGTTGTTTTAAGGGGCCTAACATCTAGGTTATCGGCCCGAGTGCAGTGAAACTTGGCACGGCAAATGCTTATACAAATTTTAATCCACTGACATCTAATGTGTTTCAATTGTTTTCATAACCAGAAGATAGCGGCTGTGCGAAATTTTAAAATCTCGTTTTTTATTTCTTGTGTCCTAATCATGCGATTGAAGTTTGAATAATACGCCTATGCAATGATCATCATGCAATAGTACATGACTCTATGGCCTACATATATAAAAATCCAACATGGCGACCATCCGAAATATTTAGACGTTTCTGAATATCAACGAATCTATTACAGCAATCAAACGGGCATTTTGTAAGTTATAATAATAATCATTGATAGAAATTTAGGTTGAACTACGATGTCATCTGTCGTATTTTGTATGTTGATAGAGGCGTGTCAACTAGTGGTAGCCATTTTTAAATGCCAATTTATGTCATTTAAACGGAAAAATGTCACCAAAAATATGTAGCCTTGTAGAGAAAAGCATGAAGAATCATTTAAGGCATAAAACAAAAAAATGCATTTTTTGATTGAAATTACCTGCCTTTTGCAGTTATATGCTTTTAACGATGGGACTGCAGCCAAGAAATGTGCAGGGGAAAACTTGTCAGCAGCTCTTCAAGCCATTGATAAATAAAGACTCATAAAGGCAGAAAAGGATGTTCAGGCCCTGACTAAGAGATCAAGGATCAGCAAGAGAATGGAGAGAAATAAGAAAAAAGATGAAGAAAGACAAACACAAGCTGAATATATGGCAGGAATGTTCTAGATACTTGTGAGTGATCTTTTTTTTATTTCTTCATTTTCTCACATGTTGAGTTTTCAGACATTCAGGTACACTTTTCTCAGCAACTATTGAAGATAAAATTGTGATTGTTTGTATGTTGTCCCTTGGAACCACGTTTACAGTGGTGAACATAAAATTATGCTATTGAAATCAAAAATGTTTTAATTATACAAATGAAATTAGCAAATTTTTATGGTAAATTAAGTTATGCACTTAATTTTTTTAAATATATTATTGGTCACTGTAAAAATAATTTTGTGTTTAGTATATCATATTTCTTGTTTCATATCCACTTAAAAAGTTAAGTAGGCCTACATGTAGGATTTTTATTTTTAGAGAAAAGTGTACCTAAAGACAAGCACGCGCAATACAAAATTTATTTGATATATTTTCAAAATAAATCGATATGGGTGACCAAATTACACCAGAATTTTGAAAATTTACCACAACAGTCAGGAAGGTTCTAAAAATGTGCGGTATAAGTTTAATTAATATGTTACGATTAGGAGCCTGGCTTTATAAGGTTGAAGTTTGCCAAAATTAGACTGCCTTCTGTCCTTAACATCAGTAGAATATACGAAAATAGGATGTTCAGTTCTTCATGGAACTACTTGTTCTATGTGAAGTCCCAACCGCAGGACGTGACATTTTACATTGAAAACCCCACATTAGGGGCAGATGACCTCGTAGTTCCGCCCCTTAAAACAACAATAACTAACTAACCCCACATACATTAACCGGGAGTCGAATCTGGACCATATTGGTGGGAGGCAAGCATCTTGACGTTGCGTCATCATGCCCCTGTCTTTGGAATTTAAGCTCCATCAAAGGACAGTCCCGGGATCAGGTCCCTTCAGTACCAAATGCTTCACGCTATCCGCTAGAAATTAGGTCTCTTCCAAATGACTGGCTTGAAAGAGATCCACAACTGTTTTCAAACATAATTTTTAATGTTTTATCCAATTCTGGAATGCGTTTTTGAATATATCAATTTCACTGCAACATAATGGCTTGATTGTTATGCTAACAAGGGGAAGATACGATGCATGGATCACCGATTCGAACCATCTTTAGTACACGTGTAGGGCATGACCAGGCGTATAACAGGTGCAAGTAGTAAGATGCGCTTCTCAGCTGTTTCGGAGTAATTAATTAATTGCAATTACAGTGCGGCGTCTATGTGCGTTGTACGCTAGTAAGAATTCAACGAGCGCGTGGTGCAGCGGTAAGAGCCCTGCTTCCTAAGCACGGGATTGCCGGTTCGAATCCCACCAGTGAGCCTTTGCAGTATGTCTTTTTTTTTTAACCATTGTCAATTTCCAACCAATACCCATAGCAAGAGTCACTGCTTACGGGGTGGTCTGATGGTTTACAGACGTGCAATGAACGGAACAGGCTGGGCCTTCAACGTATAAATGTATACATATGATAGAATACACCTGACCGTGTATAATACCAATGTATTTGCAATGCCGATACTGTACAACAGTGGTCTTCAACCTTACTTTAATGAAGGGCCAAATTTTTGGTATGAAAGGCCTTGAGGGCCGCATTAATCTTATATATATGAGAGAGAGAGAGAGAGAGAGAGAGAAGAAGAAGAAGATGATTCACGATAACCACTCTATCAATTAATTTTCCTCAAGTGTCGCCAACGATGAAGAAGTGAAAACAGCCGTGAATTCTTGGTTATCAGACTCCGTGGCTTAGGCGGCAGCACGCCGGCCTCTCACCGCTGGGTCCGTGGTTCAAATCCCGGTCACTCCATGTGAGATCTGTGTTGGACAAAACGGAGGCAGACAGGTTTTTCTCCGGGTACTCCGGTTTTCCCTGTCAAAATGTCATTCCAGCAACACTCTCCACTATTATTTCATTTGTCATTCATTTAATCATTGCCCCAGAGGAGTGCGTCAGGCCTCGGCAGCCGGCACAGTTCATATCCTCGCCGCTAGATGGGGGCTTCATTCATTCCATTCCTGACCCGGTCAGAGACTGGAAGCAGGCTGTGGATTTTCATACATATATATTGTCTTTCAACTTGGAAGAAAAAAAAACTATTTTTTAAGATAAGTTTTTATTTTGTTTTAAAATTACAGTGAAATCAATATTTAAACTAAATAAAAAATATCAAAATGGTATTTTTTTTAGTTAAATGAGAAATCTGACACGATTTCCCTTCCACTAATATATCAACATTGGCATTTATGTTGGATGGAGCAATTCGAAGAGAGTTCTCTAAATGTCAGAAACACGATTCCTCAATTTTGACTTCACGTTCTTCATTTTGGAAAATAGCTGCTCACAGATGTACTGTAAGTGCTGCCAAAAGGGATGCTGTCGACAGAGCATGAGATCTGATTGCTGGAAATTGATCTTTTTCAACATATAATGAGTAAAACTTCAAAAGTCCAAAATTTTAGCATTTCTCCTGTAAATCGCTATTACACTGAATTCCCCCAGGGGCTCACATCTAGTGAGACGTGGGTTGGCGACCGTGGGAGCCCAGCTGAGTCTGGCATTGCTTCCACTTACTTATGCCGGGCTCCTCTCTATCTTCTTTCCTGTCGACCTCCCTTGGTCAACTCTTGTTCTTTTCCGACCCCGACGGTATTAGTGTATCCGAGGCCTAGGGAGTCTTTCATTTTCCCGCCTTATTGGCCCTTGTCTCATCTTTCCTGATCCCTCCTTCTTCGAGGGGTCAGATCTCTTGTTTTCTTTTCATTATATATCATTTTCTCTTTAAGTTTACCGCACTGTTTTTGTTATTGGCTCACCGTGTATCTCAATTCCCTTCAGCGATTTTTTTCCCTCAACACTCCATTTTGTAGGTATTTTCCATCTACGTTGTATTTTGTAGTTTTTTTCCGATCTAAATTGCATTTTGCGAGTTTTTTCCAACCTCAATTGCATTTTGTAAGGATTGACAATTTAAATTGATTTTTAGTAAGTCTTTCAATATAGGGGGCGGAACTTTTGTGAGTATTTTGAATTGCTATTGCATTTTGTATTTTCAACCTAAGCTGCTTTTTGCAAGTATTTTCAATCTAAATTGCATTTTGTAGGGTGCGCATTTTGAAAGTATTTTGATTCTCAATTGCATTTTGTGGGTATTTTGAATCTCAATTATGTTTTGTAAGTATTTTCAATCTAAATTGCATTTTGTAAGTATTGTCCATCCAATTGAGTAGTTTGAATCTACCATACACTTTGTAAGCCTTTTCAATTTCAATTGCATTTTGTAAATATTTTGAATTTCAATTGCACTTTTTCAATCTAAATTGCATTGTGTAGGCTATTTTCAATTTCAATTGCATTTTGTAAGTATTTTGAACCTCACTTGCATTTTGTACATATTTTCAATCTCATTTGCATTTTGTAAGTACAGTATTTTGAATTTCACTTGCATTTTATAAGTATTTGACTGTAGATTGCATTTTGTACGTATTTTGAACTTACCCTACATTTTGTGCGTATTTTTCAATCTATTCCTTTTGTGAGTATTTTCGTTCTAAATTCCCTTTTGTAAGTATTACCGCTCTCCATTTTGTGAGTACTGTAGTTTCAATTTGAGTTCCTTTTTGTAAGTATTTTCCTTGTCACTTAATTTTCGTTCTGGTTTCCACTTCATTGACATTTTCGCTATCACCCAGACCATTAGGGGCCGATAACCTAGATGTTAGACCCCTTAAAACAACAATTATCATCATCATCATCATTAGTCATTACACTGAAACTCAATAAGTTCCATTTGTATGTTTCCGAGATAGTCTTCCACATCACACCAAATGGAGCACAAAATAGCAATTTTCCGTTTGTTACTAGCCTACTCATAGCCATTATTCACAAAACATAAACAAGCGTTCACTCGCTAGGAGAGATCAGGTGATACTGATTAGTGCACCGTGGAAAGCAGTCTCAGTTGACTGACCTTGAGTCACAGGGTTGCCACACTTGCTTCGCCGCTTACAAAATTCCCTACTACGGCCTACGAAGTATGATAACATTTAAAAATCAACAAAATGATGCAATCTTCTGAATTCTCTGTTCTTTTTATCATCGGTTCATCAACATAACACTGTTGTGGCTATCGAATTACCATCAAATATGAATTATTGAAACTAAATCGTTTTGCGGGCCGCTGATATATACGTAGTGGGCCGCGGTTTGAAGATCACTGCTGTACAGTATGTAATGTCACAAACGTTGACCCCCCCCCATACGATGATTTCAGAATCCCTTTTCCAGCTCACAAAACACGTTATTACAATTGACTGCAAAATGAACATTATTCACGACACCTACAGTTGTACGAATTGTCTATGTTAAAAATAAAAGGCTCACCGGTGGGATTCGATCCAGTGATCCCACGCTTACGAAGCAGGGCTCTTACCGCTGCACCACGCGCTCCTTGGCTTCTTGTTAACGTACAGCGCACATGAACGCCGTACAGCAATTACGAATAATTTATAATTAATTTCTCGGAATCGGCTGAGAAGCGCACCTAACTACTTGCACCTGATATACACCTGGTCATGCCCTACACGTGTACTAATGATGGTTCGATTCGGTGACCCATGCATCGTATCCTCCCCTTGTATGACCGACATCGAGAGAATTGTATTTCATTTTTGTTTTCAAACATGTTAACGTGAATGCGTTCAATGTTCGTTATCACTGCTGTGCCTGAATTTGGTCTGGAGATGTTTTTGCAACTTATCAGCAAATCTCCAGACTCTGGATCTCGTATTCAAGCACCCTTAAATGCCTGCCGACTGTGCCAGGAATTGATTCTGCAACCTCGGGCTTATAGGCAAGAGCTTGACTGGCTGAGTGACATGGCTAGCTTGTATCAGGCATTTTAAAATTGTCGTACAATTTTTGTAAGATGTATTGATAGGTGTGATGACTCATTTAGGGGGTTTGCGATATCGTGATCATGTAGCCCCGTGTGTTTGGATGTGTGTAAAATTTGTATAATAACCTGTGTTATTGTAAAGGCTGCATTAGTGTGTGTACTTGTACACAAACCTAGGATTGGGGAAGGAAGCGGCTGGGGCCTTAATTAAGATACCATCCTGGCATTTGCCTGGAGTTGAACTGGGAAACCACGGGAAACCACTTCCAGGATGGCTGATATGAGAATCGAACCATATTCTTCTCAGTTCTGCTTCACGAGGCTGAGTGTAACCTGTTCGAGTCTTCAGACCAGCATTAAATTTCTTGGCAGAGCCGGGATTCAAACTAGGACTTTAGGGGTGGCAACAAAGAATGCTAGCCACTGCGCTATGAGTTGGACCACACACTACTATAGACACCACAATAAGACATCAGAGAGATCTATACACACCCAAACAAACAAGGACACGTGACTGATGACCACTATGTCCAAGTCTCTAAATGAAACAACCACTTTCTTTTAAATGCATGTTATGTCGCAACAAACACTCGGAAGTCGCCTGAATTATCGGCAAAGTCACTCGTTCGACCCCTGAGTGAGTGAAGGATGAAAAATGAAAATCCACAGCCTGCTTCCAGTCGACCGACCGGGTCAGGGATGGAATGAATGAATCCCCCATCTAGCGCCGAGGATATGAACTGTGCCGGCTGCCGAAGTCTTTCGCACTCCTCTGAGGCAGTGCTTAAATGAATGACAAATGAAATGATAGTGGAGGGTGTTGCTGGAATGGAATTTTGGACAGGGTAAACCGGAGTACCCGGAGAAAAACCCGCCTGCCTCCGTTTTGTCCAGCACAGATCTCACATGGAGTGACCGGGATTTGAACCACGGACCCAGCGGTGAGAGGCCGGCGTGCTGCCGCCTAAGTGAGTGAAGGATGAACACCTAGAATTACCTAGTCCGGGACTCGAAGCACACACTTGACGCACAATCGAGCTGCACTCCGTCATGTGCGTTTCCCCAGTAGGTCAGTGTTATTGTTGTTGTGTACGCTGAAGCCTCGCACCAGAACCCTTATCGCCGCTACTGTAACTACGTCATCGCTGTAGTAATGATCCCATTATGCTGAAAAGGCCTTATACTTGACGTCACATCCAATACGCGATTTCATTGTGGACAACTCTTTTATTACTACTCTTTTAACTGGCACGGATCGTGTACAGTAGTAGTCGCGTTGAGTGGCACAGATGACTTTCTAAACTAATGATCGTGTTGGCGGGTGTAACTCAGAGGGGGCTCGTTCAAATGGGGCAGTTGTTTACAGTGTTACTCCACAGGCGAGGTGAATTGACCTTGTATCGATGAAGCATAGCACCATGAAACCCCGGTCAATATATTTATCTTCAACTTTACTCATTGTATCATGAAGACGTTGAACCCCGCTGCTATCTGTGGAACTGAGCAATGTGACTGCTGCCGGTTCGAGTCCGGCCAGAGCCCTGGTCATTGTAGTGTGTACTGTTCTTAATTCACATTCACATATTTCCCCCGCAACGATATACTGTATCATGCAACACATAACCTACATAGGTTTGTATGTTTGAGTCTTCAGTCATTTGACTGGTTTGATGCAGCTGTCCATGGCTCCCTGTCCTGACCTAATCGTTTGGTCTCTACATAGCTACCACACCGTACATCCGAGACAATCTGTTTCATATATTCTAACCATGGTCTACTCCTGTTCTTGTCCTCTACCCTTCCTTCCATGAAAATGTTTGCTATTCATGGGGTACGTGTCCTACCAACCTATCTCTTCTCTTCATTAGCAGTCGCCAGAAACATCTCTCCTCTTCCACTCGTCTTAATGCCTCTTCATTTGTTACTCCATCTACCCATAGCAAAGAGGATATAAAAAGTAGGTTAGCACAGGCAAGGAAAATATTTCTACAGAAAAGGGATCTGTTGACATCGAATATAGACTTATGTATTAGGAAGTCATTTTTGAAGGCCTTTGTCTGGAGCGTGGCACTCTATGGAAGTGAAACTTGGACTGTTGGCGCACCAGAAAAGAGGAGAATGTAAGCGTTTGAAATGTGGTGTTACAGGGGAATGATGATCAGATGGGTAGATGGGGTTACAAATGAAGTATTAAGACGAGTTGGAGAGGAGAGATGTTTCTGGCGACTGCTAACGAAGAGAACAAATAGGTTGGTAGGACACGTAGGCTACTAAGACACCCATGGATAGCAAACTTAGTTATAGAAGGAAAAGGTCGAGGATAAGAACTGTAGGGGTAGACCAAGGTTAGAATATGTTAAACAGATTGCCTCGGATGTAGGGTGTGGTAGCTATATAGAGATGAAACGATTAGCTCAGGACAGGGAAGGATGGACAGCTGCATCAAGCCAGTCGAAAGACTGAAGACTCAAACAACAACTGGGACCCAAGCATTTACATATAGTGATAAATACGCTAGCCAAGGCGCAACACTAGGGCATGGGGCCAAGCTATCTGCGGATTCGGTATTCGTATGGGTTCGAATTCCATCGTTGGCCGTCCTTTAAATGGCCTTCCGTGGTTTCCCATTTTCAACTTCAGAAGAATGTTGGGACTGTACCTTGTGATAGATCACAGAAGATTCCTACTAGAGGCAGCGATCCCAGTTAAGAAAGCCAATATCAATGGCCGAAGGACATGTCACTCCGCAACCTGCAGGCCATATGGATGAGCAGCAATCGTTCGGTTGGAGAGAGCCCTCAGTGGGCTGTAGAGCCAAAGGGTTAGTTAGTTAAATAGCTGTTGATCTGCACAGTACGAATTTTATAGCCTATTTATTCTTCTAGTGTGCTTTTATTCCAAAGTAATGGCCAGGTATAAAAGCAGACCATGCATATCATACCAAAAGCAAATTGTATTTCAGCTGAATTGTTATTGGTATTCTAACAACCAGACTTGTTTAGCAGTATTACATGAATTGGTAGGGTATATATTATAACTGACAACGTTCTTGTAATGACCTATAGAACATCATTTTATAGGCATATTTTACATGTGGCATTTGCTCATTAGAACGTGTTTATTTTCGTTGAGAAGTACTGTACTTGAACATACTGCAGAACAAACATTTATTTTTCTACGTACAGTATATCTCTCCCGAGACTGGGCTTCAAAGTCTTTCAGAAGGAAATTATCGGACTTTGATCTTATATAAGTCGAGAATCACCGTGGCAGGAGAGACATACAATTTACTGGGATTGGGGACAACGCCCAAGAATAGCCTACTTTGGCTTTGATTTTCTTCATGGGGCGCTTGCTATCATGAATCTACCTGTTGACTTATCTTGGTGACTCTGTCACTGTTCTTGAACACTAAGTAAGTCCGTCTTGTCATTTAACCCGGTTTGCCTTCTGATTACTTCGCGAGCTTCACGTCCTATTTTCGTACTGGCGCATTGCAGACGTTCTGTCCGACCCCACTCGACCTAGTCTGGTACAAAACACAGGTGCCGCCGCACTTGAAATCCAACCCTCTTTATTAGTTTTTAATTCTGTCTATTTTCTCAGTTGACAGGAGACGAAAAGGGCCACCTAAAAGCGGAATCCGATCAAAGATGTGCTTAACTTTAACGACTAAATTGTCAAATAAGCATATGTAACATAGGTCCGCACTTCAGTATACGTGTGCATGCACATGAAAAGGTTCTGACTTCTAGTTTAAGAGATATTCAATTTTAAACTGGAAGCTGACAAATCTTTAAATGTACAGTATTTATCATACATATTTGCATTGTTATGCTTCAAAGTTAACGCACACTAAAACAGCAGTTTGAAGATAAGCATTCTCTTACACCATATTTTCCCAAGCTCGAGGTTCTACGCTTTAACATCATAATTTCTTGATGCTAAATAAACTTGGCCAGCCCCGTGGTGTTGGGATAGTGCGCATGCCTCGCACCCGGAGGCCCCGGGTTCGATTCCCGGCTCCGTCAGGGATTTCACAAACTGACGTGAGGGCTGGAACGGGGTGCACTCAGCCTCCTAAGGACAATTGAGAAGCTGTCTGACAGTGAGGCAGTGCCCCGGTCACGGAGACCAAGACTAACGGCCAAGGGGACCCGACGCGCTGACCACGCGTCACACCATAATCTGCAGGCCAAATGGCAGGGCAGCGGTCGCTTGGTAGGCCTAAGCTCTTCATGGGCTGTAGCGCCACGGGATGTAAAAATAAACTTGGATACCGAAAATAGCTGTTTACTATCTAGACCAGGTGTATATGGGCCATTTTCATATTTTTGTCCGATTTCATCACCCATAATTAACAAGGTTATCAAAAATGAAATTTCGTCGTATTTGCTTGGAAGGGGGCTCAACAGTTTTGTAATATGCTTATGCACATCAAAACGTTGATGGTCATACAGGAAAATAAATGTTGATTGTTGTAATGCAGTAAAATGTAATGAAACTCATGAGTGACGCAGTAGTAATTATTTTTATTTTCCCTCAGTTTAAAGCAATTTTCTCACTAATTCTTGTTAATAATGAACTACTGCAACATTAAACTTGAGTTACCATGCTGTGCCACCAAAATATTTTATCCTACCATGTATTGTTTCTCATGAGTGACATAGAATCTAATATCATCGTCTTGTCTTTATTTTTGTACCTTCTTAATTGCGTACAACTAAAGTTATTTTTAAAGTGGGATGTTCCTCATGCTTCACCATTTCCACTGGCTGTTAGTTTTGAGATTTAAGTTGTACAAAAGAATGGATTTTTATAACAGTGTCACTTATGAGGTTTTAGGTAGGGAGACAAAAATTGTATATTTTCAAAAGAAGTTTTATTATTTTCTTATAGAAAGTTACATCGGTGAACATGTTTCATTTTATGATTGCAGCCTCAACAAACTATACATTATTATTCTTAACTTCGTTTGCACAATGCACAGTCTTTAAATGTTTAAACTTAAGTTTTCCTTTTACTTTAGGAGGTATTTTGACATCACATATCAATTCCACTTTTGCGTTACAAGTTGAACAGCTTTCCTACTGGGAGCCAGAAGTTGGTTTTTATTGGTAGTCTTAGATAATTCGCGTGTCCATTGTTAGATTATTTTGCCTCTGAAATTGCTTTTTTAATTTCCAATGATGTCCTCTTATAGCTTGGTCTTCATGTTCTTTATTTTGAGTGCGCCAATTACCAACTTCTTTTTCTGTTCCTTCGTACTTGCTTCAGTATGCTCCTTTTGTTTCGTTTTGTTTTGATGAGGAGGGACTCTTGTGGGTGGTGTAAACAAGTTGAAAGCATTGTTGTTGCCTGGAATTTCAGTCGAATCAACCAAAACTGGAACATTGGACTGCTGGTGCTGACTGAAGATCCATTACTGGCCATCTCCGATAGGACTGATCGTTGCATCCCTGGTAAATTATGGGATTGTTGGCCGACATTGTGTCTGATTAGCGTCGCTGGAGCCTCAGTGCAGGGCCGTCTCATACGAGTATACTGCGAAGTTGATGGACTAGGGATGGTGCTGGGATGTGTTTTGTTCCTCCAATTGTTATCCCACACTCTCCAATTTCTCCGCACCTTTCTTAATTTCGTTGGACTTACGTCTGAATTTTTTCGTCGTTGGGAATTCCTAAAACTCGACGAAATTAAATAAAACAGAAAAAGAATGTATATTGTACGTAGGTTTATGAAACTATAAATTAGGTGTTTTGGTAGGTGTACCTACCTCCAAAAATGCATTAGTTTGTATTCTCTTTCCCATTGTGTCTTCTTTTCTCTTTTCCCTGTACCTTTTACATCTCTCTGCATTGGATTAGGCCTAATACACGAAATAATGTAATGAGTAGACATTTTATTAATTATCAAAGAAAATATAGGGTAAAGTTAAGTAACTCCGTGATACTAAGCTTTTTTGTTGTTGTTGCTATTTCAGAAATTTTAGATTTCAGTTATTTCGATTCGTTTCATGTTTAAGAGGGATACCCTACGGAACATTTCTGGCATATATCTTATAAATATTCATACGTTATTTCGAGGTATTAACTAACAAAATCCGGCAGTAGAAGTAGGTAACGCCGTGATATTCAAGTTACTCCGTGATAGTGTTCAAGTTACTCCGTGATAGCATGGTATTCACCATTCAGTGTACTTTTTAATCGTGAAAACTAATGTTTAATGTAATAAAAGAGTTCAAATTGTATGTAGACTATACATTTTTATTACCCCATATTGCCCATATTGAATCATTTCACTACACATTTTTTTATAGAAAAACACATTCTATTAAAATATTCCATTAAACATATCTTAAGTCTTCTGTCACTATCAAATTCCTCACACATAAAATAGACATTATCGGTACCAGACATTACAAAACTGATAATCAATCCATTCGGCTCCATTCTTCCTCTTGGTGTCATCCGCCAGGGGAGCCACCTCACACACCCCAACCATCATCGTCATTGTTCTGGGGTCTGGATTTAGGCCAAGACCGATCTATTGTGTCTATCTTGACAGACTATCTTCACTTCAAATTCTGGTGACACAACGAGTGGCTTTCCAATTTTTGCAAGGGTTGCACTTCCTGGATCTGCCGAATAATTTGTGCAATAATCCTTTAGTGTACGCCACGGGTGATTAAAACGTCTACTGGCCTTGTATACTGACCATCCTTCTACCTTCATGGACCTCATTGCTTCTTTAAGTGTTTCAGCTGTGTAGGAGCGAGCCTCTTAATGCCGTTTTGGCGCCATTTCACCGTCCTACCTAAGAAAAACGTACTTATTGCTAAGCTCACACACCTTGCATGCGTAACACTACATGCATGTAAGTTTTGTATGCGAATGGTCTGCATCTTACCTCTGACTGGTGATAAAATGAAACTTATACAATGAAACGGCTGTTTATAAGAAATTAAAATCTTCCCCATAGATTTCACTGGATGTGGATCACTTGTTGAAATGTCAACTCTCTGTTAATATATTTTTTAAACTTCATTGAGTTGGTCAAAGATAGAGCGCAAGGGCTTCCTGGACGCCTGGTTTCTACTGCCATCTGTTGGTAAAAACTTAGAACTTTCGGAATTGAACCTACGTAGTTATAGAGGAAATACGCTTTATCACGGTGTTACTTGATATCACGGAGTAACTTAACTCTACCCTACTCATGAGTAACACAGTAGCACATAAGGGACATGTCTGGAATTTTCCACGAAAGAGTCACTTATGAGCCATGTCACTCATGAGTTACTAAAAAATAAGCGTACATTAGGCCTACTGAATAATATTTTATACCAATGTGAAGAAGGCTATATAAAGATCCATAGTAAGGCTACATAATTTGATATATAAGAATTTTAGAAATAAATTGATATTGATTAAAATATGCATGCCACTCATGAGAACCTTATAAAACCCTTACCATGTTTTGAAGAGCGAGGTCCGCACAGCACATGTCCTTCCACGAAGGCGAAATCGAAAACACTGAAGAGCAAGCTCCCCATTTGATGATTCAAAATCTGGAACTTCCTGAAACAAGAGTGCAAGTCTCAATGCAAAGAGGTGGACAAGACTGAAGAACCTAACATTCAAGTAGGCCAACGTGGTAAAAATATACAAATATACTCCGTAATTGAAGAGCTTATTTCCAAAGCAGTGCTGCTACTCAAACACAATGTCACTCCTGAGGATGTTTTTTATGAAAACTGGGGGACAAATTCACTTTGAGCAAAAACCTTTTAAAAAGTATGTTAAAAAATCTAGCAAAGGCTCAGCATAATCTAGACATTGTAGGCCTACTGAATGAAAGGCGGATTTTAGATTTCTATTTTATTAACATTGGTAATAAATATAGGTGTTCAAATGTTGAACATATGGGTGGGGACAGTGTCACTCATGAGGTTCTGCCAACTTTGAAAAATTTTAGAACTGGGAAACCATAGAAAACTATTTCCAGGATCGCTGAGGTGGGAATCGAACCCACTTCTTCTCAGTTGTACCTCATGAAGGAAGGAAAGGAAGCTTGTAGTTTAACGTGACCGTTAATCTTGAGATCATGAGCCACGGGACCTCCTTTTTACGTGGAATCCGAACCACAGGACATGGCATTTCACTTCGAAAATCTCACATGCATTGACCGGGAATCGAACCCGGACCGCCTTGGTGAGAGGCATACAGCTAGACCGCTGAGCCACCACGCCCCTTTGTACCTCATGAGGCTGAGCCTCCGATGAGAATTAAATTTCTTGGAAGAACCGGGAATCGGGGGGGGGGGGGGGGATAGCCAAGATTTGAGATAGAGTTACCATTGAAAGTTATCATGATTTACCACTCTGTTGTCGACGTAGGCACTGACTTAGAAAAATCCCTGACCATTAAGAGCGGAAGTAACAGGACCAAGTGATGTGGGTTAAAGTACTTCGAAGGTAAAAGAAAACATTTAATGATGGTTTAATGAGGGAAAACGAAGTCGTCTAATAATAATAAAACTGCGATTTTTGTTATTTTTCATTAAAGTTGTTCACATGATGACAGTTCAGCGTGACATTCAGACGAAGAGTCATCTACTTGTTCATTGTGTAGGCTATACATGCTAGCAATACATGAGGTGGCATTGCAGGATCAAGCTCAGCAATAATTAACTTACGTATTTAAAATTTGTTGTTGTTGTTGTTAATTCATTTTAGGGCTCATGGCATCTTGTTCATCAGCTCCGTGTAGTTATGTGTGTGTTGAACTTTTATGATAACCTGTATTTCTGTGATGATTGTAGTAGTGTGTGTGTGTAACTGTAATAGGGACAGGAGTGGGATCGGTGTCCCGAAACTTGAAGTAAGGTACTATCGCGGTATTTGCCTGGAGGTAGTGTGGAAAAACCATACTCAGGATGACCGCTGTCAGCGCCGGGATTCGAACCTGCGGTCTCCGGACTTGCTGTAGCTCTCCTCGCGGCCATGGCGCACGATTTAACGAGCACGGCTACGCCGCGAGGCATGCATTTAGAACTGATTTAATGGCTTTGAACTTTTCTTCTTTTACTGGACGGCCTACATTCATAATTATTCTAACAAGTGATAGAAGCCGTTTAGTAACACAATAAAGTGTTAGATGATAGAAGAGAGCCTATGATATATTGTAGTATAAAAATATTGAAAGCCAACAATTTTGGATTTAAGACACTTTGGAAATAAGTTCTTCAGTTAATAAATATTTCGCTTTTTGTTCGTTGACCGTGAAGCAAATCTCTTCCGTCAAAACATTCCTAACATATTGCATCGTAAAGAAAGCTAATTTTAGCCAACCAATAAACATAATAACTAGAATATGTTCTGTGATTGCGAAGGTATACACCACGATTTTATTTAAGATGTGTTTATTTTGTATAAAAATCAAGAATATCTCTTTTATATTGCAACTAACTATTTCCCATTTTGTCATGTAGTCTATTAAATACCATCGAAGTCCACTCGTAGCGGGTTATAACATGGCATGAAGAGTTTTGAAATTTCGCTCTAAACCACGAACTCTATTCCAACCTGGTGGGCAAAGTCTCATTCTAGCGGGGCTCGTGCCCACCCAAACCCACGCGGTAGTAACGTCCCTGAAAACACTGTACTTACCTACACATACATGTGTTGTTCGGGCTTACTACTGTAGTGTTAACGTGAATGTTGAGACATCGTACACCCATTTAGAGCCACTGATAGCATATTGTTCCCGATAAGGTTGTGCGTTTCCACTGTGTCGGTGTTTATACAGGGGCATATATACATTTTTTTTCAGGGGGGGCTGACTATCCTGGAAAATTTTGAGTATTCTCAGGGGTTTGTCACCGCAAAATACCCAGGAATATAAACCAATATCTTAGAGCATATAACTTTGTGTAATTATTTTAGATAAGATTCAAAGTTCATATAGCCTACAATTATTATTCGCAATACAAAAAAGTTGTAAAATACAACACAACACTCAAATAAAATGTTATACTTAATGAATTTCCTATTAAGATCTATGGAGTATGAATGGCGATGTCAATTTACTAAGCAGATAGGTAAACAGTTTTATTTTTTTACAAGTTGATAATTTATTTCTCAAAAGTAGGCTACCGTACTGTGGAATTCACAGTTTTGCCTCACAAGGCTGAGTGTACCCCGTTCCAGCCCTCAGACTAGTTTTTTTTTTGGCAGAGCCGGGAATCGAATTCGGACCTCCGGGGCGGCAGCCAAGAATGCTAGCCACTACACCACGAGTTATTATAATTTCAATCTTAATATTGTTTATAACTTAGCCAATAAGTTAAGATTAGGGTACAGCCAAATTTACAATTATTTTATGCTCTTACCAAAGCAACACTTTCTTAATTTTTATTGGCTTTTTATCGGGGGAGGAGGGGGGGGGGGCGGAGCCCCCTCAGCACCCCCCTTATATACGCCCCTGTGTTTATATTGTGTATATCCTGTATGTGCGTAGGCTATACAGTATATCCATTACCATATCCCAATGATTTTCACAAATACGGATGCGCAATCCATGCACATATCGTTGCTCCAGGACGGTGGGAAGATTAAATTCACGATTGTTACAGAGTTAGGCTATAATATGTTTGCCGACAGATCAAGAGAAAGTAAGCAATACAAATTTCATAATCACCTACTGTGATCTCGGGGTACGTATTAAGACTCCGATCCCAGGTCCTGGGTTCGATTCCCAGTACTGACAAGAAATTTAAATCTGGTCTGAGGGTTTGAACGGGAGTACACTCAGCCTCGTGAGAAGAGATGGGTTCGAATCCAACCTCAGCCAACCTATATTTTGTTTTACGTGGTTTTCAAGGCTGTTGTCATGAAGCCCTGTGTACTTGGGTGTGTGTGTCATTGTGATGGATATAGGCCTACTAGTGTATATTTGTAATTAGGGCTGGGATTTGGATAGGAGCTGGCTGTGGCCTCAAGAGCCTTACGTACGACTGGTTAGCAAGTACTAATTGGGAACAAAACATCTCTCCGACGCGACGTGGCGGGGCGCGGCGTATTACTACTTCATTATTAACCATTTACTTTTAACATTTATTTCCTTGGCTACATTACATGCACCAACCGAAATATGGACCTGGTGGTAACGTGCGTTATGCGCCATGTTGACGTGTGAGCGAAACTGCTTAAACATTATTCTTGGTTTAAGGATGTTTGAGTGCGTGTCTGTATGGTTGTGGTTGCTGATTTATAATAGACTAGTGTATTGCTATTTTTGTACGTGTTTGCTGTTTTTGTTTTGTTTATACTTGTAAATTTTATTGTTAATTATTATATTGTCACTAGTGGAGTCTATCTGTCTGACAATAAAGAATACATACATACATACATACATACATACATACACTGAGCTCTCCTTAAGCCAAGCTTATGTGCTGGTTCTACGGGTCACGCCTTGAATAGTCTACAGTTTAAACCACTCGCAATTCGTTGTGCAGAGCTGGTGATCTACTCACATGAGAATGTCACAATTGCTCCTAAATACAATCGGACACCCAAGATCGCACCAGCAATTTTGGGTTTTGAAGCACAGCATTTCATATCTTTGCCACACAGCTTAACAATAATTTAGGTAAGGTGCTTGGGAATAAGATATTCATCAACAGACGGCCAAATAACAGCTCCACAACCGATCTGTAACATATTTATATTGTAGACTGATGTCTACGATATCCAAGCCCCTAAATGAAAAAAATAACGTATTTTAAAAATGTGTTGGGCTGGAAAAAATACGCGTTTAGTGATATGTGTCTTGTGCGTAAATCAATTAATATTTGATACACAAATCGTAAAAATAGTACATTTGCATTGGAATATTTTCGTCCCTTTGTAATACTTTAAGGTTAGGGGATGCTGTCAACCCCCACCCCCTTCTCTCTCTTGATCTACACTTGTGTTGTGGGGTCAACCGCTGATAGTCCGTGTTATTACTGTATCTGTAAGTTTTATTAGTAGTGGCTAGGGCCGTGGCTTTAAGGATGGCTGAAGTGAGAATTGAACCCTTATCTTCTCTGTAACCTCACGAGGCTGAGTCTGCCAAGTTCAAACCCGAAGACAGAGGGCAGAGCAGGAAATTTAACGAAGTGCACAGAAAATGGCCCTGTATCTTGTCTCTCCTGGAGGTTCATGGCGCTGGAATGCTCTGTGGCTCCAGCCAGCCTCCAGACTCGGCAAAAACGTGTCAGTTCAGTTCGTGTGCATCCTGACGTCATCAACACTAATTCGCTGCCGCTGCAAGTGTTGTTTACGAGTGGGTCAGCACTGGGGTGATAGCCATTATGTAACATGCCTGTTGTGATCCGGAAAATTGGATATCTGCTGCTGTGTTGCCGGATTACTTGACCCTGGAGTTCAGAATCCACGCTACACAATTCTGCAAATTGTCGGTTTTTTTTTCATGAAATTAATCGTCTATGCATCGTCGAAATTATGCATGTAGCCTATATCGCCATTTCTTCCAACCTCTGTATCGCCTGTCCGCTTTTTCCTTTTTTCGATATGTCTCTGGTCATTCGTCCATCATGGGATATCCTACGTATTGAGTAAACACACAACTTATGCACACTAGAGGTGAATTTCTGACAAATCGAATCAGTTATCCTCGCAAGCGAGTTAACTGCGTTAGTTCATGACCATGGGCTAGCAGTCTACAGGCTATGTAGTACTGTACTGCTTATTTGTGTATATTCCCGACCGGACACTCCCTTCGTCTCTCCTTCCATGGTAGTTCTATTTTTACCAGGTAACTCAATAGACTACTATCACGATATCAGTGAATTATCTCGGGCCATATCCTCTTCAGTCTTCAGTGAGAATGTACCATGATAGTAAATTATTAACTTGGAGAAAGCAAATGCACTATTTAACAAAAGTAGATCACAAAAGTAGATCGTGCACTCAAATTAATAAGGACAGTTACAAGGGGTGCTGATCCATCGCTACTTCTAATATTACATAGAGTTCATCTTCCGCCGTCATTGGCATATGGCTGCATCTTCTTTGGAAACGCCCCGCAATATGTGTTGAAAAACTAGACACTATTCAATATCGAGTGCCAACAAATGCCTAGTTGGTGAAAGCAAATGTCACTCAGACGTCAATAATTTGTCTCACTTATTTTCTGTCCACGTTGTTCCTTGTGATTCTCATAATATCCTACAGCAGCATTCCCCTGCCACTTGTTTTAAAGAGACTGTACGCTCAGTTGTTTTCATTAATCGTATAAAACTTCCTTCCTCGATGTCTTTCAAAGCATCGTTATAAGGAGAACAAGATAAGGCTTTCATACAATTTACATGGTCAATTTCATCCAGTTATATACATATAGATCTAGAACATAATATGAACGTATAGAATACGCTAAACCTGATTTTGTGAAGAGATTCCTGTCGGTCGAAACATTAGTCAATAAACCTGTCTTAAAATTCTGTGGTTTTTCAACAATTGAAGAAGTTAGGCCTACTAATTCTTCCAGACTCCCAGAGTATGGAATACACGATCACAACAGATACTTTACTACTGTACATCCTTCAAAATTACAAGGCGCTAAGAAAAACGGTATATAAGTCCATTCCTTGTGGGTTAAGATTAATGCCGGCATTGAACAAGAGGAGACGGTGGACGAACTTGTCAAACAAAGTATTACGAACGGACAATTTTCCTACCTACCCTCTTTACATTTTCTTCAGTCTATTCATTGTCGTGCTTTTCAATCATGAGCATCATATTGGACCATATCGCAAAAGAGGTTTTCTTGTCAAATATCAACATTCCGTACCAACTACACCATGATTCCATGATATACGTATGAGCAGACGTCATCTCACCTCAATAATTCGCATGCGTTTAGGACATGGTTGCTATCCCAGTCAAGTCATCAAGTCATGTCCCTTTTCAACTACTGTGGCTTTTAGAGACCCCGGGGTGTCGGAATTTTACCTCCAAGGGGATCTTTAACGTGCTAGTAAATCTACTGACTCGGCTCCCTCGCATTTGTGCACCCTCAAATGCCAACTGATTGCGCCGAGATTCGATCCTGCAACCTTGAGCACAGCAAGCGAGAACGTTATAGTAGCCTCACTTTCCTGGTTAACGACCGGCGACTCCAACGTTAAGCATTAGCACGAGCCGACAATAGCCATTATTAATGGCTGACAAATACCTGACGGTTCTTGACCAATAAGATGCTTCCTCCATCTGTCCACGAGGAGTGCAGACAAGGTGTTGACGCCAGTCCTGTCTACCTGCTCACCGGCCTTAAGCCGTGAATGCTTCGGCACCCCGCAGCTATGGAATGTAAACATCCGTCCATCTAGGTTTCAAAGACGAGCCGGTCGTTAACCAGGAAAGTGAGGCTACTATACCACTGCTCCACGCAGCCAGTCCGTCAAGCCATCTTACAAGATAATAATAATAATAATAATAATAATAATGTTGTAGGTTTTACGTCCCTTTTAACTACTGCGGATTTTAGAGACGCTTGGGTGCCGGAATTTTTTCCCGAAGGGGATCTTTAACGTGCCAGTAAATCTACTGACATGGCTCCCTCGCATTTGCGCACCCTCAAATGCCAACTGACTGTGCTTGGATTCGATCCTGTAACCGTGGGAACAACATGCAAGAAAGTTACCGCTGTCCCACGCAGCCAGGCCATCTTTTACAATATTTGGTGTTCTCAAGAAACGTCACTTCGACATACGTAGATCCAAACGAAATATCCGACCTCTGCCACATTCTGTTCGACTGCAGAAAATATGGACAAGCCAGAGGGATACTGCGCATAAAAAAATCTTGAAGATCTCCAAATTAGCTTTCCAACCAATACCATGAGCCTGTTTCAAAACCCGATCAGACGCAACATTCTTGCCAAAGCTCGGTTTAGTTAAATAAATCTTATATCTCAATATAAGAAAAGACTGGATGCCAGCCTTGTCAATGAAAACATGAACATATAATAAAATACCTAGGTGTTACACGTTTCGGATCAGTTTTCCCATCGTCGAACAAATGAAAAATTAAAACAAATAACCATATAAAGTGTGTAAAGTAGTATGTGAGTGTTAAAGTACCAAAGTGATCTTGACCTGTGACAATCAATAAAGCGCTGTAAAACATTGTCCTAAAGCCGTTTGTCTTCTATGTGTGTTGTAATACTCCTTGCAGCTTCCTCCAAAATCACAAGAAATTCTATTTATGTGTATCCGTGTGTGTTAATTTACAGTAAATGACATTTTGTGCAATATCTGTGTGCTGCTTGTCTGCATGACATAAAGCCATAAAGGCAATTGATAACGAACATTTGAACAGTAAGCTACGAGGGATTTTCAAGAAAAAGAGAATTGCAAATAAAAGTTCAGTACATCATATATTAAATTTGATGAAATGTGAAGTTTAGAATATTCGCAAATCGATGCAAATGTGCTTTTACACGCTAAGTTACTTGCATGGTTTACTTTTAGATGTATTACTTGGAATTATGTTTGTTTTGAGCAGCACTGCCACTCATAGTGAGTAATTAGAGGTACAATATTTTTACATTAAGCGTTAGAAAATTTACTTACCACCAGATCACTATTACCTTTAACAACAACAACAACAACAACAACAACAACAACATTAGCATGTAAAGCAGTCTCTGGTGATACGGATGTCATAAGAACAAGGTCAGGTTATTAATGGCGTCATACAATCTGTGTTGTTTGCTTCTTTAGTAGACCACCATTAGCTGTTGAGTTAAAGGGGCGTGGTGGCTTAGCGATCTAGCTGTATGCCTCTCACCAAGGCGGTCCGGGTTCGATTCCCGGTCAATGCATGTGAGATTTTCGAAGTGAAATGCCATGTCCTGTGGTTCGGATTCCACGTAAGAAGGAGGTTCCCTGGCTCATAATCACAAGATTCACGGTCACGTAAAACTACAATCTTCCTTCCTTCCTTGAGTTAAAGGCATTCTTATTTTCATGGACGATAAGTATTCAGGTCATTTTTAGGGATGTTTTCGTGGACGATATTTATTCCACTAACATCATGGTATAACTCCCCTGACTCGCTGCGTGGTGCAGAAGTAACGTTCTCGCCTGTTGTGCCCGAGGTTGCAGTCAGTTGGCATTGAGGGTACGATAATGCGAGGGAGCCATGCCAGTACATTTACTGGCACGTTAAGATCCCCTTCAGGGAAAAAATTCTGGTACCTCGGCGTCTCCAAAAACCACAGTAGTTAAAAGGGACGTAAAACCCATAGCAATATTATTATTACTGTACTAGAATACCCGTGCTGCCCGCAGCATTCATTTCAACAATCCTATACCCAGGCGCGGATCTAGAGTTTGGCTTTGGAGGGGGTCAGGGAATCGAAATTGTTAAAAAAAAAGTATCACTAAAAACGCAATCACAAAATAACCAAACATACAACGCCAGATCAATTTTTTTGCAAGCAAGGCCTACATGGTTAGAAATTTGATGCGTTTAGCGCACCAAAAATATTCGTACAAATTGCAACGGCGTGTTTTGCGACTTTTACAACGAGCTTCAAGAAAAGTATCAACGTACGTTACAGTTTCGGCAAGTCGAGTTGGTACCGACAAAGGGAGAAAGTCACAGCTTAAATTGCCAACCAAGCTTGCAGTTTGGACGTCGGCAAAATTTTTTGGTGCGAAAAAAAGCCCCGAATTCATATCCGTGAATATATATGACAAAAAAATAAAGTTTTTTCTATAAACCAATATATACTCGGCACAACAATTAGCGGGCCACTTTTCAATGCATTTTAATGGTCAAGTGGCCCGTTAATTGTTGTGCCAAGTATATAAAAAAATAGTTGTTTAAGAAATAGGTATGAAGTTATAAATATGTTCAGTTGTAACAGAACATAATAATTGCAATGAAGATATTTTCAGTCCCTGTATTGAATAAAATCAAAAAAGAACTGTTTTTCAGTTAAAATTCCTTAAGTTTTATTTGTCTGGTTAGTTTATTGTGTTTTCGTTTTTTGAGTTAGCAAAAATATTGGTCTCCGTTTGGGGGGGGGGGGGGTCATGACCCCCTTGAATCCGCGCCTGCCTATACCACTTCTTTCCACACGACATATGCTCTTCGCAAGCCATTGCGTTGATGACCTGAGCAGACAGTTACCGTCGCCTTTCATTTTTGTAACATCTGTAATCGTGGTTCGCCACAGACTCGTCATTTACTGTCGAACAAAATATTATGTGCACTCGAGTTTGAAAGTTGTTCGTGAAGTAACCAATAGACCTACATAAAATCCAACAACATCATCATTTTCATCGTTCTATTTTACGTTAGTTCATGTAGGTTTGGAACTTGTAATTTATATTTGAATATTTTTTTTATCGCAGTTGGAACACAAAAAGTGCCCGATTTTAAGCGTGTTTCAACCATGCGTCACATTTAAGAATTATTATCTCACAAACCCGTCATCAGATCGAATCCAAATTTGAACACAATATACATTGGAATGTTGTATAACTGGTTTATTAATTTCAAAATTTTGTGTGCGCAATAAAGAAAGTTGATATCATTTTTGTAAGGTAACTTTTTCTCGGCTCGGGGTCGTTGGAAAATGTAGTTCTTGGTCGCGTTGTAATCCTTATACATCAAAAAGGTATGCTGTATGACTGTGAAATACATAAGTTAATTCATTTATTTTATATCGGTTTTTGTACGGGGAAATAAGACATGGTTCACCAGCTAGCCGCTCCGGGGAATGCTGTACAGCGTTGCTGAGATGGAGCCCATCACTTCCGAGTGAGGAGCGCCATGACGCGTGTTGGGCTCCATCTTGGCAACGCTGTACAGCTTTCACCGGAGCGGCTAGCTGGTGAACCATGTCTTATTTCCCCGTACAAATACAAACTGATATAAAATAAGTGAATTAATTTACGTACTTCACAGTCATACAGCATACCATTTTGATGTATAAGGATTACAACGCGATCAAAATCTACATATTCCAACCACACTGAGCCGAGAAAACGTTACCTTACAAAAATGATAGCAACTTTGTTTCTTGGACACCCAAAATTTTGAAAATAATAAACGAGCTGTAAAACATTCCGATGTATATTGTGTTTAAATTTGGATTCGATCTGATGACGGGTTTGTGAGATAATAATTCTTAAATGTGACGCATGGTTGAAACACACTTAAAAACGGGCACTTTATGTGTTCCAATGCGATAAAAAAATATATATATACATTTTAAATTCCAAACCTACATAAACTAACGTAAAATAGAACGACGATAATGATGATGTTACTGGATTTTATGTAGGTCTATTGGTTACTTCACAAACAACCTTCAAACTCGAGTGCACATAATATTTTGATCGACAGTAAATCATCGTGTTTTGTGATCACCCACAACCTCGAAGCCAGCGCTTGCAAGTTGCAGTAGTGCAGGCTAACTGGCTCCTGGGAGTAGGCGCGTTGCAGAACATTTGACTCGCTTCTCCTTTCAGAAGAAGGTAAAATAAACATTCGCAATGATTTTAATCTAAAAAGGATGTCGTGTGGCTTCCAGGGAGGCCGAGTGCAGGTCTTTCTAGTTGACGCCCGTGGGCGACTTGCGCTTCCTAATGAGGATGAAGTGATGATAAAGACGTCACATATACCTAGTCCTCAAGCCAGGGGAATTAAAAATCCCCGATGGCCCGGCCAAGAACCGAATCCGGGACCCTAGGGACCAACGCCTAACACGCTAAGCAATTCACGATGTAGCCGATCATTATTTAATACACAGATGCCAGAATCAAGTAACTTGGGACTCAATAGATAATCGTAACGTGCACAGTGTCTCAAGCCGACAAACGTCGTCGTAGCACTATTACTTGTCAATATATTTCAGTCTTAAAAAGAAAGAAGCTTGTAGTTTTACGTGACCGTTAATCTCGCGATCATGAGCCACGAAACCTCAATTTTTACGTCAAATCTGAACTACAGGACCTGATATCTCACTTCGAAAAATCTCACATTATTAACCGAGAATCGAGAGGCATGCAATTTAACCACTGCCCTTTTATGCTCCCCCCCAGTTTTAGTAAAAGGTGTAATGTGACCTTTGTACACAACCGGCCGTGGTGGCCGATAGTGCTAACGAGCTGCCTCGTACCTCGCTGGTGACGGGAAAGCGTGGGTTCAAATCTCACCTCGGCAGTTTAAAAATGCTTTTCGTGGTTTCCCGTTTTCACCACGAAGCAAATGCTGGGACGGTTCCTTTCAATAGGTCCACGGCCGATTTCCTTCCAATAACCCGTACATGGCCATTGGCTACATTAATAAAATTATATATTGGCAATTACTTTAATACACAGATGACAGAATCAAGTTCTGTAAGTTGGGTCTCAATTGATAATGTGTATCATGCATAATATCTCAAGACAACAAACGTTATCATAGAACAATTATTTGTCAAGATAATTCAGCTTTAGGAAATATGAAATTTCTTCACAATTATTTTATTATATAAGATATATTTTAAAGAAAGTTTTGGCCACTTGATAGCTGTAGCTCAGTAGGCGAATGATGGTGGAAATTCTACGGGGCTGAAGTGCCAATGTCCAAGTACTAAACTCAAACAGCACTTTCCTGTAGTGAACCAAAACTTTCATAGCTCTGCACAAATGATTTCGAATATAAAAAAAATTACGAGCCTTACAGTAGTCGCATATGATGTGTAACATCTGACATAGAAGAAACCTCGCATGAAATTGTTGATACACCGGTATTTTATACTATTATTGGCACAAATATTAATCTATTGTAAAAGGGAGAGTTTTACAGATATTTTAGTTTGTAATACGGAACTCATTTTATTAGATGTTTTGTAGCTTCCACCAGCACTAGCCTAAATAAAGAATACGATATGGATCAACTAGATTAATAGACGCGACACCGCTCATAACCTTAAATTCCTTATAAATAGGTCCTCTTCATTCACAGACCAACACGTAATTCCATATGGATTCTGTTAAAATGAGTCATATTGATATGATAAATATCGTTTAAAATGATAATCTGGTAGCAAAAAATTCTACCCCATCCGGGATTCGAACCCAAGACCCCACGGCTATTTCGACTACGCATTTTTTGTGCACAAGATGGTGACTTATTTCCACGTTCCAATAATACTGCATTACGGAATTAAGTTTTATTTATATTTTGCTTGTTTCGATAATGTTTCTGCGTGAAATTGAGTTTAAAATGCCTTATGAATAGGCCCTCTTGTGAGTAAAGAGAATGTATTCAGTAATAGTTCATGAAGGCTTGCTCAATTCTCGTATAACCACAACGATTATATTATATTGATGACTGCATTACCGTTATGTGGGCTAATATTTGAATAGCCATTTTGCAGAAACATAATACCGGCAATGCCGACTACTTACAATGTTTGATATTAAGGCATTTTACCATTTAAATACTGATACGAAGAATTCGAACATGTACCATGTCATTTGTTTCAATCACTTGACCCTAGAGTTCGCATGAGCGTTTTCCGTTCAGTATGTTATATACATTCCACATGGCCGAGAGTACGTCATGGTATCAATTTCTGACACCGCGCGCTCATTGTTTCTCGTACCACTGCTCGCTGGATCGATCGATCGAGCGGGCAGTGCATACTTCCGTTTTCCACCACTGCCAGCTTCTGATCGATCGAGCGGGCAGTGCATACTTCCGTTTTCCACCACTGCCAGCTAGTACACTTCCGTTCGATTGATCGAGCGGGAAGTGCATACTTCCGTTTTCCACCACTGCCAGCTAGTACACTTCCGTTCGATCGATCGAGCGGGCAGTGCATACTTCCGTTCGATCCACCACTGCCAGCTCGATCGTTCCGATCCACTTCCGTCCCCAATTTTCAAAATCACTCCCACAAAACTATCCAGCAACCGAGCGGAAAGATGTTACACATCAAAAACGTGCACGGGAATTTGAATATTATAATTAAATAGAGTCGCCTCCGTAGCGTAGCGGTCAGCATGGTTAGCTGCTGCCCCGGAGGTCCTGGGTTCGATTCCCGGCTCTGCCACGAAATTTGAAAAGTGGTACGAGGACTGGAACGGGGTCTACTCAGCCTCGGGTGGCCCAAATGAGTAGAGGGGGTTCGATCCCCCCTCAGCCATCCTCGAAGTGGTTTTCCGTGGTTTCCCACTTCGTCTTCGGGCAAATGCCGGGATGGTACCTTCTTCAAGGCCACGGCCGCCTCCTTCCCTCTTCCTTGTCTATCCATCCTAACCATCCCTTACCTTCCCTCATGAGGCCCCTGTTCGCTTTGCAGGTGAGGCCGCCTGGGCGAGGTGCCAATCACGCCTCACCAGTTGTATCCCTTCCGATTCGATGTTCCCAGCTCTAGGACACTGCCCGTAGAGGCGGTAGTGGTGAGTTCCCTCGCTGAGTCCGTGGGTTCCACCAACCTAGAGGGAAAAAAAACCATTAAATAGGATGTAACAAAAATCCAAGCATAAAAATTTAAAGAAAATCGTCACGCAATGATAATATGATTCGGTGTAATTCGAACCGCATAAAAGTGTTAATACAAACAAAGATCAAGCTCGCTCTTCCCTTCACCACAATTGCACTGCTTTATGTCAACTACTGTATGTAACATAACTTGATAACATGCAAAAGCTTCAAATGCGGTGTGTAATGTCGCTAATAATATAGTAGCCTACAATTTTACCGTTGAGTTTATGCTCGCGAGTATAGTTGAAATCATTACCAGCAGTGTTATTTTAATGGCCTCAACTATAATGAATGTTTAAAACAAATACAGTTCTGAATAACTTTACCTTACGTTTGGACAGGAAGTATCAATACGGACTACGAATATATTCAATACGTGCCAGCATCACACCACGGCTCCCAGTAGCTAAATTAATAAAAGAAAATAGCTTAGAAGGCTAAATCATCATCGCTGATCTTGGGTCAGCAAAGCTGCCTGGTAGCAGGTTCGATCCACAGGCTGGTACTTTTTTTTTCGCTTAATGCCGTTTACAGTGAATGTACTGTGGCCACATATCTACCTACCTCTTCCAACGAGTGAATTTTTATTTGGTCCGATGGTAAGTAGCCAGGTTGGACGACGACATAATGGCTGTAGGAAGAAAGCAGGGTACCATACATATTCATTGTAGCAGGTGTTCGATATGTAAGCCACTTTGGTTTACAAATCTCGGCATGGCGACGCGACGCACAGTGTGTCGAATCGCAATTCTAGGTGGAAAAAATTA
This sequence comes from Meconema thalassinum, assembly GCA_946902985.2. Taxonomy (NCBI): domain Eukaryota; kingdom Metazoa; phylum Arthropoda; class Insecta; order Orthoptera; family Tettigoniidae; genus Meconema; species Meconema thalassinum. The sequence goes on along the minus strand of OX336389.2, from coordinate 1,059,808,039 downwards.
ATAACTTCGTTAATACTGGTGGGATTCTATTAAAAGTTGGCAATATACCGTTTTCGAAGTCGCTTAATTCATTTCTGGCATCGTCTGAAGTGTACGATCTTGGGGGGGGGGTAAGAGGAGGTGTAAAATATGACCGAAAGCAACAAAGGATCGTCCATTTTCGGTAGTAAAAATCACGATATGGATGTTTACATTATAGTTTATGACATTGGAAAACATACTCTTTAAAACTGGATAAAATATGAATAACGATGAGACTTGCAGTCCAGCATTTTTGTTACACCTTATTTGAGGGAATAGACGAAGTCACTGTATGTAAACTCATCCAGATTAAAAGCGTATGTTAAATTGTTCTTTTGAAATCTTGCTGAATTTGTCTTTTCCTTTGTTCAAATTCTCCCCTGATTTGTGAACGAACCTGACATACCTTAAATGGAATTCTGTAACCGATGTTTTTTAGAATGTCTTTATCCACGAATGTAATGTCGATAAACCATACACGTAGTTATTGACATTAACACTTCTAGACAGCATTGAGTTTATTTCGCTAGGCTTCGCGCCACAAATACAGCAAACTTGAAAGCCTGGGGTTTATGTCTAAATATTGCAGATTTTACCATTTACCATGGTTTGCAGAAAGCTGTGAATTACAGTCCAATTTCCAGCCAGAGATGGCGTCAGCTCTTTTATTTGGTTTTCAAATAACTCAACTTCATGTTTGACCATTTCAGATGTTTCCTTCCCAAAACGAAATGTTATTGGCCGGCAATAACGCGTTGACGAAGGCTTGGGATTTGTCCAAATTTTATTGGCATCATTCAGGTGCAGTTTTAAAGGAACAAAACAGATTACAAACAAATATTCATCTGTGTTACTTTGGTCCTTAAATCTCTGTTTGTACAAACTGAGACCTGAACTTGTGTCACATCCCCTTTTGCTGATAAGGCTGGCAGAGGAGTCAGTACATTGCACAGGCAATGTGTCAACTAAGCGTTTTACCGTTAGATCTAATATTGCCTGTAACTTTACAGTAGCTGAGGTATCGCTAAGTGATATCTTCCTCCACAGAATAACACGCAGCTTTAGCTTTATTTAGAGCGTAATATGAGGGGTAAATGAAATGCCCTACATCCATGGCACGTTTCCTCATTAATTTATAACCGTACGAGATAGACTTGGTGTCAACGTACAGTATAACGCTTCATACGGTGTAAATGGACGCTTTCCCTGCTCCTTTTGTGAGCAAATAGAGCCTTCTTAATTTTTGTGCCTCTTGTTGTGGAGGAATAAAGCTCTTTCACGATGTTTGCTGCGTCTCTTTTCCCGTTTGATCGAAAAGAATCTTCAGCAGCAAACGCTACTTCCTCCAAACTACGCGATTCGATAATATCACAAACGTTTTGCTTCTTTGTCTTGGCGGAACAGTCCTTAAATTCCTTCGGGACACAATTTGTTTTCGGATCATGCGCTGGATCGATGTCTTCTTGTTCACTGGAAACGATTAAATCCGCTCCATTTAACCAATCACCGAATTTTTCCCGGAATCGTTGTACCCTTCTTCCTGCACTCTCCCATTTTTGTTAATATTATGGGATATCAACTTAATTTTATTTCTTACCTCCTGAACCTGAGTGTTGGTAAGAGATGTATGATCAAATATATTCGTAACATATTGAAATATGACGTCAGTGCGGCCCTCTTTACGACACGACCGCCACGCGTTGAAAAATTCTTCTCGTCTGGCTGCGTGGCTCAGGGGTAACGTTCTCGCTTGCTGAGCCCAAGGTTGTAGGTTCGAAACCTGGCGCAGTCAGCTGGCATTTGAGGGTGCGCAAATACGAGGGAGCCGTGTCAGTACATTTACTGGCACGTTAAAGATCCCCTTCGGGGCAAAATTCCGGCACCCCGGCGTCTCTAAAAGCCAGGGTAGTTCAAAGGGACGTAAAACCAATAACATTATTATTATTATTATTGAAAAATTCTTCTCGCGGTAAAGCCCACATAGTCACTGAAAATAAGAAAATAAACCATGATGCACATTTGTGCGCAACCAAACCACTACAGATCCTGAATCTACATTAAATTTCCTATCGAATGACGTTCAAAGTAAAATGGCACTATGAGGCACTCATAAAGTAAATAATTTATTTAATGCAGGAAGCTTGTATTACGCATAAAATTGAGAACACATACCTCTTTTTACTATTCCATGAGCCGCTGAAGACAACACCTCATTGAACTCACAAGAAACACAACGTTCGGTTCACTCCGACACCTCCTATCAAATGAACTGATAACTGCCAGGAAGACCTTTCAGCACCAAACCCTTCCTCCTGCGCACCAGGCAGCGGAAAAGAAGACCGAAGGTCACCATCTAGTTTGTTCACTATCGAATGAGCCAGTTTTCGCTTTCATTTGCGGCAGTGAATTTTTTCCACCTAGATATGGGATCCGACACACTGTGCGACGTTGTGAAGACAGTCTTGTACGTTGTAACCAACAAGCTTTAACATTAAGCTCGTTGGTTGTAACATGTGAGGACTAACAGCTTGACATTCCTCGGGGATCAATTGCTCCTCTTTTCTCAGCATTATCGACAGTGTCGATTTAAAGAAAAAAATCAGACTCACTCAGGCCGCCGCACGTGTCAAGTAAAAGCCCTCTAACTGCGGGATGCAAACCATTCCTCATTCTTACGTTTGCCAAATATAAAACAGTATTATTGGCCCACTTGCAGTATGCGGATACCGTATCGCAGGGGTTCTCAACCTTTTTCAACCATCGTACCCCTTAAAAAAAACATCCTGCGTACCCCCTACTAACCTTTCTTAGGTAGTAATAATAGTTATTAAAAATGTAAAAGGTATTTAGTTAGTATGGTTTAACCTTTGTAATTTTATAAGGAAAGATATGTTTATAAAACAAAATAGAATTGTTGTTTTTCAGTTCCTTTTCCCAAAGGGTGATTTTTGCAATCATTGCGTTAGTTTTCATTTCAACATAGAACATATCAGAAACACTACCTTGCATACACTTGTTCCAAATGTTCAATTTTTCAAAAAATATCACTTAAATAGGCCAATTTTAAAAGCCAACCAAAGTCATTGAGTACTGATGATAAGTTAGAGTTGTGCTCGGTAAAGAAAAGATGCAATTCTTTGTGCAGTTCAAATACACGCGCCGTAAATAACTCACACAGTAGTCACGAAGCTCAATGCGCATGTGGATCGAGTAGAAGGATGGCCTGCCGCGTACCCCCTGAATTGTTGAGAACCCCTGCCGTATCGTATTGAGCCCAGTAGATTGTTAACATGACTTTTTTCACTAATGGCATACGGTAGTAAGAGAGAAATTGAAGCTACTAGAAAAGAAAGCTACTGATCGAATGAGCGCCTGCTGGATGATCAGGTAAGATTACTTTATATAAACAATATAAAGTGTGCTGGCATGCTTGTGGAATTGATTTTCAAATCTTGGTCATCTACTCAAGATGAACTTAAGTCATCCTTGGAGTAGTTTTCCGTGGTATCCCGCTTCTACTCCAGGTAAAATGCCAGGATAGTACCTTACTTCAAGTCCTGGGGCACCCACCCCCTCCCTGTCCCTAATCCAGTCACACACACACTTCAACAATCACCACATAAATACAGGTTATCAGACAAATTCAACACACACCCAACTACACGGGGCTGATGACCAAGATGTCCCAAGCCCCTAAAATGAATTATCAACAACGACAACAACCCAATATGTTGAAGAACCTGTACGAGTTTGGCGAATTTGCGACATGTATCCCCGTTATACTGGGGTGCAGTTTCATACCATACCTTGCAGTGGCCTTTCAAAAGTCTTCTTATGAACACACCGACGCCAGACGAATAATGATGAGTTTGTGAGTCTTAGGTCATTCGAAGGGATAGTATAATACTTCCAGTGAATGAGGATTGTGTGCGAAAAAAGGTTTTGGTATTTAGAATGTTGTTACTATCATTTTAACCCCACTTCTTGCAGATGATCAGGAAATAATTATTCCTTTTCTTTATCGCCTATCCTCTCAGCTTGGCTTCGCCCACGGACTCTGCTGGGTATCATTCCTCTACCGTTGCAAGGACGGTGTCTGAGAGCTGAACACACTTAGTCTTCAGATACAACTGGGGATGGTGGCAGGCCAATCGCCCAGACGACCACTAGCTTGGCTCTAATTAAGGAAGGATCAGTGAAGGGATTTTGGAAGGAAGTCGGCCGTGGACCTCTTGAAAGGAACCGTCCCGTCATTTGCCTGGTGGTGAAAATGGGAAATCTCGAATACCATTTTCTGGACGGCCAAGGTGGGATTTGAACCCACGCTCTCTCGATGCCAGCGAGACACGAGCAAGCTCGTTAGCGCTCTCCGCCACCGTGGCCGGTATAATTCTTCATATTGATTCAAATTTTCTGCAATGATTCTGTACGAAATTTAATAGAATATTTATGAATATTAATTTTCTGTTTTTTCATAACCTACTTATTGCTCCGTATTTCTCAACCTCTCAGAAGCTGAGGAGTTCATGGAAGCTCTCTTTCACTGCTCACTCCTGAAATGACATGTAGTCAAAATCCGCGACCGAAGAATATGCCAAGAATTTAAAATGGATTGAATACATTTTTGGACATTCCCAATGCTCATCTTTCACTCGCGAATTAGTGCGAATTATCATCACTATTTTACCTGTCGTGTTACGAGACGCCTAGTCGCTCGTCTCTTTGTTATTGCACTCTCAATGCAATTTGGAAACCAGTACCTAATGAGAAATGCGAGTGTTTTATTTGTGAGGAGACAAATTACAGAACGAATCTATTCCTGATCAACGTTTCAGTGTTTCGTGCTCTATCTGGGAATTTGATGTGTAAGTGAAGAAAACTTATTTTTGTTTGTTTCTGGAATGTCAAGTGAAGTTTCATACAAGGGTTGATATTAAAGTACATTAGTGACATTTATTAGCCTATTTTCATTTATGAAAAAAAAAAGGCTTATGAGATCACCTTTTGTCCGTGTGTGTGTGTGTGTGTGTGTGTGTGTGTGCGTATCCCCAATAAAATCTACATGGCCGAAGAGATTTCAATGAAACTCGGTGAGTACATACTACTACCTCGTCCGACCTCGACCGTGCCTTTCAAATTGTAATACGTTTCACCAATCCAACATGGCGGCCACGCGAAATATTTCACTGGCATTCTATATATCCATAACAGTAACAGAAATCACCCTGAATTTTTTTTACGGAGATAAAGGGTACTACTAGACGTTTAGTTTACTTTTACTTTTAGTAGCAATAAACTCCCTCAGGATAGAAAGCCAATACCCATTTAATCATTCTGGCGAGTGACCTTTAATTCTTGGTGTTTCAGCTTTTGAATTTTCACATGTCGCATACAAGCCGTCAAATACGCATGGGGATAGTGAAACGGTGAAGCTTTTGATCTAGACCAGTAATTCTCAATCGGTGTGCCGCGATATTACAGAGGGATTTTATTGCTACTAGAAGTAATTCAATTAATTTCACTGAATATTTTTTAAAGAACAAGAGAGTATGTAGTAATGTTTCAGAGCTTAAACTTATTTAAAGGTTATTTATTGGCTTTACACCTTACAGCAAGTTTCAGTCATCAACGAGAAACTTGAGCCTGTCGTTTCCTACACAAAAGTTCAATTTGTGGTGGAATTGAAGACAAATTCACACGCTTTTCCCGGTCAACTGAGAGAAGTCTCTCGCGTTTCTCGTTTTTTTAAATGTTGCTTAGTGCCGAAAATCCCAGCTCGCACAAGTAGGTGTGTAACAGTGCAACTGGGTATTAACTGCTTCCATTGCTATTACTGGGTACTCTTTTTTTTTTCTCTAACAACCAAAACTTGATAAGTGGCAGTTCATCATATTTCAGTTGAAGTGTTTGGTCTGTCTGACATTCTGCGAGCAGCTCTACTTCCTTCAGAGGATGGTCGGTGGTGGATTTTGGAGACATACAGTAGCATATTTGTCACATTGTGCCATGTTACCGTATTTTCAAGACCCATGATGTGATTTAAAATTATTTCGGAGGTTATGTCACCGTGTAGATCTTCCTCGAAAGAGGAAATGTCTTAAGATTTTTGTTTTTTGTCTCCCACTTTTGATTTCCATATTTTAAGTTTATGAACCCGGTGAGTTTATCGCTTGACGTCAACACATTTTCTTCTTTTCCTGGCATACTCGCGTTCAGATAATTTAAGTGGCGAAAAGCCTTTCCACACCACTCCTCGCCATTATGAATTAACTGAGCTGCAAAGTCTGACTTTTCGACGCTAAACATACTTAATAGCTCCTTTCTCAACTCATTTTTTTAGCGTATGACTTTTAGTGCCGGGAGTGTCCGAGGACATGTTCGGCTCGCCAGTTTTGTAGCTGCTTCGAGACGGACACCCAATGGCTGAGCTACAAGTACCGTTGGGGAGGGAAGTTGGATTGTTAGGACGAGGAGGTGTAAGGTAGCGGCTGTGGCCTATAGTTAGGGACCAACCCCGGCATTTGCCTAGAAGGAAGATGGGAAACCACAGAAGACAATCTTCACGGTTGCCGGCGGGGGGATTCGAACCTCCTCGCCTCCCGGATGTGAGCGACTGCCAGCGGTCATGCCGTAACGACCACGGCTAACTCACCGGTAACTCAAAAATATTTCCAGGACTCAACCTTTTGACAGTTAGCGGATCTCAGTATGAAGAACCACAGTGTCATGTCGACTCCTCATCAACAAATCATAGTAATTGATATTTCCTACTAGCGTCATTTGACTCGTCGAGCTACAGTATAGTGAAAATACATGACCGTTGCCTAGCTTTTCATGGACATTGTACAGGATATTTGAAGATATGTCATCAATTGCATGGAAATAGTATCGTTTGACATTGGAACCAAGGATATTAACTACTCAGCCCCATCACCTACCATCGATTTCACTATTTCCTTGCATGCCGAAAAAAGTACGTCCACTGCAATAGTATGGGATTGCATTTTTTCGCTGCTATTTCGGCAGCTTTCTGGCCACTGTGCTTCTTCAGATATAGTTGTTTTCCATACCATTGCTTTTGCTTGCCTTTCTAATGATTACAACAATCGGCCAAAATGGTTTTCTTATTTCCCAGATAAGTGACCATGTTTGCTATTAAAATGTATTTTCAATTTATAGGCACCATGGAATCTTTGCTTACAAGGGGAGGATACAATGCATGGGTCACCGATTCGAACCATCTTTAGTACACGTGTAGGGCATGACTAGGCGTATACCAGGTGCAAGTAGTAAGGTGCGCTTCTCAGCCGATTCCGAGAAATTAATTATTAATTATTCGTAATTGCTGTAGCGCGTTCATGTGCGCTGTACGTTAATATGAAGACAAGAAGCTCATGGTGCAGCGGTAAGAGCCCTGCTTCGTAATCGTGGGATCACTGGATCGAATCCCACCGGTGAGCATTTTTTTTTGTAAACATAGGCAATTCGTACAACAGTAGGTGTCGTGAATAATATTCATTTGGCAATCAATTGTAATAACGTGTTATGTGAGCGGGAAAGGGGAGTGGGAATAAATCTTACAGGAGATTACATCCTCGTCGCGGAATTTGAATGCGGTCCACTTCCATCGGCCTTCGTAGGGCACCGGCACATCACTATAACGTGTAATATCCGACATCGCACAATTACTCCCACTCTTATAATGTTGCTACCTCAAGAGCCAAGGAACGAATGCGGCATTCAACGTTTCCTGGGTGAACCGTTTATCCTCCTGCCCACCGTTATCGTTAGTTTGTGTGCAGGTGACCTCGCCAGTTCCGAACACTTTCCAACTGTAGCAACAGAGTATCGAGAAGGCAGTGCGAGAACAGAGTAACAAAAAGACAGTTCGAGAGTACAAATATCAAGTAGGCAGTGAAGAAAAAAAAGTCTTGGAATTGTTATGTATTATGAGTGTGTAAAAAAATAGAAATATTTGTGTGTTGATGAATGTCATGAATAGTAAAAACGGTAACACAACCAATACCCATAGCATGAGACACTATTTGCGGGGTACGGAGTGGTCTGATTGTTCACTGACGTGCAATGAACGGAACAGACTAGGCCTTCAGTGTATAAACGTATACATATAATAGAGTACTCCTGACCATTTATAATACCAATGTATTTGCAATGCCCCGACTGTACATTATGTAATGTCACAAACGTTCAACCCCATACGATGATTTCAGAATCCCTTTTCCCGCTCACAGAACACGTTATTACAATTGACTTACTTAATTCCTGCCGCTCCTTCCGGAGCATAGGGCCTTGGCGAAATTTCTCCACGCAGTACGGTTCCTGGCCATTCTCTTCACTTGACTCCAGTTCTTGTCCACCTCTGCAATTTCATTTTCGATCGTCCTCTTCCAGGTCTTCTTAGGTCGACTTCGCTTCCTGGCGCCTTGAGGATTCCAGTCTAGCGCCGCCCTCTCAATAGCTCCGTCCGGCTTCCTTAGCGTGTGACCAATCCAGCGCCATTTCCTCTCCTTGATCTGGATGCTAATCGGTTGTTAATTGGTGATGGTCCAAAGATCTTCATTTGAGATTATGTCCGGCCACCTCACATTCATGATGCGACGCAGACATCTGTTAATGAACACCTGTAGCTGGTTGTTGATCGGTTTTGCGACTTTCCATGTTTCACAGCCGTAGAGAAGAATCGACCTTACGTTGCTATTGAAAAAGCGGAGCTTGGTCTTCCTGGAAATGTTTCTATTTCTCCAGATGGGGTAGAGCTGGACAAATGCACCATTTGCCTTCCTGATACGGCTTCGAACATCTTCCTCCGCTCCCCCATCATTTGTGACTATACTTCCAAGGTAGAGGAAGGACTCAACTCGCTCAATGTCCTTTCCGTTGACTGTCAAACTAGTCGTGATGTCAGAATTTATCCTCCTCTCTTTGGTCTTGTTGGTGTTGATCATCAGTCCTGCACGTTCTGCTTCTCTCTGCAACCTCCCCAGCTTATATTCTATGTCTCGGTACCGTTGTGCCATAAGACAAATGTCGTCTGCGAAATCCAGATCGTCAAGCCTGTCATTTATACCCCATTGAATACCCCTCTTCCGTCCTCCCATTACCTTCTTCATCACACTATCCAGGACCAACAGGAACAGAGTGGGAGAAAGGACACACCCCTGTCTCACTCCGGAACTGACCTTTATCTTTTCTGTTAATTTGCCTTCGTGAAGAACCTGGCTCTCATACCCTTCGTACATCTCTTCCATGATTCTGATGATCTTTGTTGGAATTTTATATTCCTCGAGGGTCTTCCACATGATTCTTTGATTTACGGAGTCGAAGGCTTTCTCGAAGTCAACAAATGTGAGGTAAAGGGTATTCCGCCACTCCACACTCTGCTCCAGGATGATTCGGAGGGTGTTGATGAGATCCACACAGCTTCGATGTTGTCGAAATCCAGCCTGTTCCTTCCGAAGCCTTTTTTCTACGCAGTCTTTTATACGATTCAGGATGACTCTTGCCAGCACTTTGCTTGGAATGGACATCAAGGTGATACCCCTCCAGTTGTTACAGTTTGTGGTGACCCCTTTCTTCGGCAACTTGACTATCAACCCCTTCTTCCAGTCGGTTGGTATCCTCCTTCCAGATCTTCTCCAACAGCGGGTGCAGCAGATCGATCGTAATATCCAGGTCTGCTTTCAGTACTTCCGCTGGGATATTATCCAGACCTGGGGCCTTCCCGCATTTCATCTGCTTCAACGCTGTCCGTATTTCGTCCCGAGTTGGGGAGTCGAGGCTGATGCTTGGGTCACTTTCTGCTTCCTCTTCATCTTCTCCTCGCTGCTTACTTTCTGGTCCTCTATCTCTATTAAGAACCTCCGCAAAGTGTTCTCTCCATCTTGTCAGCTGCTGTTCACACGTCGTGAGGATCTCGCCCGTCTTGCTCTTCACAGGCCTAGTTTTATTAAAACCTTTCTTCGAAAGCATCTTTGTGATGCCATAGAGCTCCTTAACGTCCCCCCTTCTTGCCGCTTCTTCTGCTTTCTCCGCCTGCTCATCAATCCACCTCCTATGATCCTTCCGTACACTCCTCTTTACCTCCCTGTTTGCTGTTGAATACTTTGCTTGTGTGAGAGCCTTCTGCTGCCTAGTCTTGCAGGTGTTGAGCTTGGCCTTAATCTCCTTCCTATAATTTATCTTGTCCCAGGTCTGATCGGATATCCATTCTTTCCGCAGGTAGTTCTTGTACCCGAGCTGCATCTCACTGGTTTCCACGAAGATATTCTTTACCTCGCTCCACACAGTCTCCACGTCCTTCTCTGTCTCGGAGTCCAACACCTGGAATTTATTTCTGAGCTCCAGTTTAAATTGGTCCGATCTCTGCTGGTTCTTAAGCTTGCCCACATCAAACTTGTTGTGCCGAGTGTTAAACTTTCGGCGGACTGCGGCGATCTTCATGCGGAAGTTGGCAACCACAAGATGATGGTCACTACCAACGTCCGCTCCTCTCTTGTTCCTAACATCTTCCAAGCTTCTTCTGAACCTCCTGCTCACCGCGATGTGATCAATTTGATTTTCTGTGACTTGATCAGGAGACATCCAGGTGACCTTGTGGCACCGCCTATGAGGAAATACCGTGCCACCCATCACCAAATCCTGACTGGCGCAATATTCCGTAAATTTCTCCCCATTGTCATTCATCTCACCAAGGCCATGTTTACCCATGATCTGCTCCAACCCCTCATTGTTTGAGCCCACCTTCGCGTTGAAGTCTCCCATAACAATGAGAATGTCCTTCTTACTTGTTTGTCTTGTGACATCTCGCAGCATTTGGTAGAATTCTTCCTTCTTCTCTGGCTCCGATTGTTCTGTAGGCGCATAGCATTGGATGATGATCACATTCCTGATCTTTGTCTTGAACCTAGCAAACATGAGCCTACTAGAAATTGGCTTCCACTCCATAAGGCTTCTCTTTGCATTTCTGTTGAGCAGCAACCCCACTCCATCCCTGTGTTCTTCATCATCGCCCCCAGAATAGAGAAATGTAATTCCATCTGTTGTCTGTATTTCACCAAATCCTGGCCACCTCACTTCACTCAATCCTAGGATATCCAGCCCATAGTTCTTCATCTCCCGTGTCACTTGTTTCAGTCTGGTTTTCTCCATCAAGGTCCTCACATTCCAGAAACCGATTTTCGTAGTCCTCTTCATGCCAAAAGTCGTCATCAGGTTATCCGTCCGGTTTTGTAATTTCGCTTCAGTTTCCGTAATCAGTATATTTAAGAGGAGCGAGTGATTAACCCACTGCCTCCGAGTGCCTTGAAGGGGCTGCCACCTTAAGCCTAAGGCACCAGGCTGATTTTCTGTCAGGGTTTCTTCCCTTAGCCTTTGAAGAACCAACTCCAAACTACAAGGCAGCAGTTGTTTTACCAGAGCCCCGTTAGCCGTAATTTCTTCAGGGTTCCTGTAGGGCCTTCACAGCTACCGTAGCGGTCTTGAGGCACACAAAGTCCCCACTGTACTTCACCACTACAGGCAATCCCCTACTTAATTACGTTGCCCATCTCCCACGACGAGGACGAGGGGTTGGATTTGTGGGAGACACAATTGACTGCAAAATGAACATTATTCACGACACCTACAGTTGTACGAATTGCCTATGTTTACAAAAAAAAAAGAAGAAGAAGAAGATGCTCACCGGTGGGATTGGAACCAGTGATCCTACGCTTACGAAGCAGGGTTGTTACCACTGAACCATGCGCTCCTTGGCTTCAATTTAACGTACAGCGCACATGAACGCGCTACAGCAATTACGAATAATTAATAATTAATTTCTCGGAATCGGCTGAGAAGCGCATCTTACTACTTGCACCTGGTATACACCTAGTCATGCCCTACACGTGTACTAAAGATGGTTCGAATCGGTGACCCATACATCGTATCCTCCCCTTGTTAGTGTATCTCCCTCCACACACGACACATTCTGGTGACGGATAGTTTTCAGGTCCTCTGAACGTAAAAACCAAGTTTAAAGAATTCTCTTGGTACTTACTCAATGTTCTAGTACTGTAGGTTGCACTACTTTCACATACCGGTTCGTTCTCACTTATTTACTGTTATTTGTATCTGTCACTGAATCATCTTCAACTTTTTTCTTTTTAATCAATAACTTATCCATACTGAAAAATCAACACATTAACCGAAAATGCATACACGTGTGAAACTAAACATCAACGTCAAAACATGCCAGAATATAGACTGCGTTAGGACTGCGTGTCTACCAACAACTGATTGGAGAAGGCTAGCTGTGTGCGGGCTAGACGGAGGCACTCAGCCCCCTCTCACATTGTTGCCAATTCGTACGCTAGTGTGCCGCGGGAACTTGCTACATTGGATAGTGTGCCGTGAACAAGAAAAGGTTGAGAGCCACTGATCTCGAGTCTAGGTCTATGGTTCAATTCCACCTTGTAGCGTTATTTTTTAAAATTATATTTTGAGTGAGTTTTTGTGTTCTTAGAAGGGCGGTCCGGACCAGTCCTTTTTAGGTTGTTATTATCCGGTCCGGAACCCTGGGCTGCCAGCTGCCATTCAGAGAGGTTTTCTCCCGGGGGTTTTCAACACTTTCTCCAGACAAACGTCGGTATAGTAACTTATTTCAAGTTCTGGGGCACCTACCCCCATTTTAGACCCTATTATTAATATTATTATTATTAATCTATTATTATTACTATTATTATTTCGTTTCATTGAACTAAGGACCACGACATTTCAACCGTTTCCTTTTAGCTTTAAAATTAGTTCAGCATTCCTTCATTTGTAGACGGTGTTGTTCCATTCTCTCTTTGGTCCACGCCTTGCCAGTTTTCAGCGTTGGCTTTGGTTGGGAACTCTGATGTTCGAAGAGTTTTCTCTTAAGCTGGTCACGCTTCTGGATATCTTGTCATGAGATCCCAATCTCGTGCAGATATTTTCGTATCTCACTGAACCAATTTCTTTCTCTTGGAGAAAAATAAAAATGCGATAGGTTAATCCAGTGGACGTCATTCGGGTCACTTGCCCAAAAACGTAATCCGTCTATTCCGCAGTATTATTGTTAGTCTACCGGGTGAGTTAGCCGTGGTGGTTACGGCATGACTGATGGCAGTCGCTCACATCCGGGAGGCGAGGAGGTTCGAATCCCCCCCGCCGGCAACCTTGAAGATGGTCTTCTGTGGTTTCCCATCTTCCTTCCAGGCAAATGCCGGGGTTGGTCCCTAACTATAGGCCACAGCCGCTACCTTCCAACTCCTCGTCCTTACATTCCAACTTCCCTCCTTCCCTCCCCAACGGTACTTGTAGCTCACCCATTGGGTGTCCGTCTCGAAGCAGCTACAAAAACTGGCGAGCCGAACATGTCCTCGGACACTCCCGGCATTAAAAGCCATACGCTAAAAAAAATTGTTAGTCTATTGTTATTATTTTTATTATTAGACTATTATTATTATTATTATTAGCTTGCCACGGTGGGTGAGTGCTTATCGTGTCAGATTATTAACCCCAAGCTTGCAGGTTCGCTCCTGGCCGTGGTAAGTGATTTTTGAAAGGCAGCAAAATTTACGACACGCATGTCATACGATGTTGGCATGTCAAAGAACCCATTTGAATTCAGTAGGCCGTGTTCATAATGGCAAAATGAATCTCGGTATTTTCTACGAACACAAAGTTCCTCATTTCTCTACTAGAAAGCGCTATAGTGTCAAGGAGCTTAGATATCTAACCTCCTTGACTTTCATAGTGCTTCAAGAAAGAACAAAATTCGACATGCAAGCTGCCCTCTGGGTGTCAAATAACAAAGTTTGCACCCGACCTCTGAGGCCATACGATATTATTATTGTTATTATTATTATTAAAGTTGCCCCAAGTCCCTAATTGAAGCCACAATAACTTATGTTTTGTACGTCCTGTATACAGTAGTTTTGTCATTCACTCATATAATAAGAGAACGCCCTAGATGAAAGAGGGTGTCCTTTTCGCCCTTGACTTGTAACATTGAAGTCATTCTCCTTCTTGTCATTGTTTCATTTATGGGCTTGGTCATCATGGTCATTTCAGCGCCGTGTAGTTGGTAATATATTATATATATATATATATATATATATATATATATATATATATATAGAGAGAGAGAGAGAGAGAGAGAGGGAAAACATTGTAAACAATGTCTAATGACCTGTGTTATTGTGGTGTCTGTATTAGTGTGTACATGTGTAATTGAGGCGAGGATTGGGATGTAGGCGGCTCTGACCTTAAGTAAGGAACCATTTGTGGTGAGCAGAAATGGGAAACCACACAGAAAACCAATTCTAGGATGGTCAAGGTGGGAATCGAACCCACCTCTTGTTAGTTTTGCCTCACGAGGCAGAGTATACCCCGCTCCCATAATCACACCAGAATTCCATTTCTTGGCAGTGCCGGGAATCGAACCCAGACCTCCGGGGCGACAGCCAAGTATGATAGTCGCTACACCACGAGGTGCTCGGCCATTCCCCTGTATAGTTCTATTATTCTCTCGTACAATGTGAGTGAACCCCTCGGGGAAAAGAGGTGCCTTGGTCGCTCCTGGCGGGTAACATTGAGGTTATTCTTCATTATAGTTTTATTATTCATTCATACAATATGAGAATACCCCTAGAGAAAAGTAGGTGTCCTGCTCGCTCTTGGCGGGTAACTTTGAGGTTATTCTTCTGTACAGTTCTATATTCACTCATACAATATGAGAACACCCCTAGAGGAAAGTAGGTGTCTTGCTCGCTCTTGGTGCGTAACATTGAGATTATTCTTCTGTACAGTTCTATTATTCATTCATACAATATGAGAATACCCCTAGAGGAAAGTAGGTGTCCTGCTCGCTTCTGGCGAGTAACTTTGAGGTTATTCTTCTGTACAGTTCTATATTCACTCATACAATATGAGAACACCCCTAGAGGAAAGTAGGTGTCTTGCTCGCTCTTGGTGCGTAACATTGAGGTTATTCTTCTGTACAGTTCTATTACACTCATACAATATGAGAACACCCCTAGAGGAAAGTAGGTGTCCTGCTCGCTCCTGGCGAGTAACTTTGAGGTTATTCTCCTGTACAGTTCTATTATTCACTCATACAATATGAGAACACCCCTAGAGGAAAGTAGGTGTCTTGCTCGCTCTTGGTGCGTAACATTGAGATTATTCTCCTGTACAGTTCTATTATTCACTCATACAATATGAGAACACCCCTAGAGGAAAGTAGGTGTCCTGCTCTCTCTTGGTGCGTAACATTGAGGTTATTCTTCTGTACAGTTCTATTATTCACTCATACAATATGAGAATACCCCTAGAGGAAAGTAGGTGTCCTGCTCGCTCTTGGTGCGTAACATTGAGGTTATTCTTCTGTACAGTTCTATTACACTCATACAATATGAGAACACCCCTAGAGGAAAGTAGGTGTCCTGCTCGCTCCTGGCGAGTAACTTGGAGGTTATTCTCCTGTACAGTTCTATTATTCTCTCATACAATATGAGAACATCCCTAGAGGAAAGTAGGTGCTCTGATCGCTCCTGTCAAGTAACTTTGAGGTTACTCTCCTGTACAGTTCTATTATTCACTCATACAATATGAGAACACCCCTAGAGGAAAGTAGGTGTCCTGCTCGCTCCTGGCGGGTAACTTGGAGGTTATTCTCCTGTACAGTTCTATTATTCTCTCATACAATATGAGAACATCCCTAGAGGAAAGTAGGTGTTCTGATCGCTCCTGGCGAGTAACTTTTGAGGTTATTCTCCTGTAGCCTACAGTTCTATTATTCATTCATACAAAATGAGAACACCCCTAGAGGAAAGCAGGTGTTCTGATCGCTCTTGGTGTGTAACATTGAGGGTATTCTACTGTACCGTCCTATCATTCATGCGTAACCGGGTGAGTTTACCGTGGTGGTTACGGCATGACTAATAGCAGTCGCTCACATCCGGGAGGCGAGGAGGTTCGAATCCCCCCGCCGGCAACCTTGAAGATGGTCTTCTGTGGTTTCCCATCTTCCTTCCAGGCAAATGCCGGGGTTGGTCCCTCACTATAGGCCACAGCCGCTACCTTCCAACTCCTCGCCCTTCCCTTCCAACTTTCCTCCCCAACGGTACTTGTAGCTCACCCATTGGGTGTCCGTCTCGAAGCAGCTACAAAACTGGCGAGCCGAACATGTCCTCGGACACTCCCGGCACTAAAAGCCATACGAAAAAAAAAAATCATGCGTAGTGTATGAGAATACCACCAGGTGTCCCAGCCGCTCTTGGCGGGTAACATTGAAACCATTCAATAGCTGTATGGTGCACTGGAAGAGTGACCTCAAATGGGGTCACTGTGGCGCGTCGTATTGATCAACGGCGCCTGCTGTGAATCAGCTTCAATTCTTCCTCCCACTTTACCACATTCCTTCTCCTTCTTTCTCTACTGCAGTGTCCGCTAGAGTGATAAGGGATGTGTGTACTATTAACCCAGTATCCTCAATAGTTACTACGATCAGCGGGAAGCACTTGGTCATAGTACTATTGCAGCACTTGTTATCGACATGATAATACATTGGAACTTGGATAATTCCAAGCTGAAGGGATCTAAAAAACATTCGAATTATCCCAATATTTGAAGTAAAGAAGTTACAATTTTTTGGTTTGGTTTTAGGTCCAATAAATGCCTGAATGGTCAATCTTTCAATATTGAGAAATGTAAGAGGGATATAGGCTACACGAAATTTGAACATATTTTATTACAGATTGCATTACAATAGGTAAGAGTTAAAGCCTTGCGTGGATGCGGATACCGGCGGATAAACCCGCGTATATCAGCAAAATATTTCGCCAAGCGGATATAATTTGCATGGCTGTGCGGATAGCGGATATGCTGAGGATAATATTTAGAGTAAATTTGCAGATAGTTTTTAGAATACAATGTTGAATTGGATCTTTTAAAAATAATTTTATTTTTATACCAAGATCTGCGTTATTCTTCTTCTTCTCTTTTATTATTTTATTTTGTTATTTCCCTATTTTCTTTTGCTTGAATTATATGTGAACAATAGAGAAGTGAGAGAAGCCAGTCATGGAAATACCCTCATTTAGTATTGACTTATACCAAATAAAGTCCGTTATATCTGTGCTTGCCTGCGTGGGTATATCTGACGACGAAGTACGTGTTATAATTAGCCACCAGTTGTTTCATTTTGCCGCTACTCAAGAGGGACAAAACTCAGTCAATATTGTCTTGCGATTCCCACATATCCTAGGGGAACGTATTTCCCCTCAAAATGTTTAAATGTGTTGCTTTAATACTTTATTGTATCTAATAAATTAAAAATATTGTTGTAATGTCAGCGGATTCGGATAATAAACGTGCGGATGCGGATAACAGTCGTGCGAATGTGGGGCGGATGCGGATAACAGTCGTGTGGATGCGGGTTGAATGCGGATAATATTTAGGTAATCCGCGCAGGGCTCTAAAAGGGTACAAAGCTGAAGTGACAACTAAGTGGGAAACGCTTTCGCCAAGCTTTATGCACTCGGCACACACTCATTAGCGCTTGTCACACTATTGTCAGTGTATGTGGTTTTGCCGATTTGAGAAATGTTTTCGCTGAGGTTAGTACATTCGATATACTATACTAACATCTGCTTGCCTCTCACCAAGTCAGACGGGGTTCTATTCCCAGTCAATGCATGTGAGATTTCCGAAGTAAAATATCACGTTCTGTGGTTAGGATTTCACGCAATATGGGAGGTCATGTGGCTCATGATAGCGAGAATAACAGTTACGTAAAACTGGTTGGTGTTTCATTTGAGGGGCTTGAACATCGTGTTCATTTAGCCCCGTGAACGTACAGTAGGTGTGTATAGAATTTGTCTGATAACTTGTGTTATTGTGGTGTCTGTGGTAGTGTATTTGTAATTAAGGTGAGGATTTGGAAGGAGGCGGCCGTGGCCTTACGTTACGAATCAGCCCGGCATTTTCCTGGAGTAGAAATGGGATACCACGGAAATCCATTTCCAGGATGGCTGAGGTGGGAATCGAACCCACTTCTTCTCAGTGTTGCTTCACGAGTTTATGTTCCCCGTTCCAGTCCTCAGACCAGATTTAAATTTCTTTGCAGAGCCGAGAATCAAACCCGGACCTCCGGGCTGACAGCCAAGAATGTTAGCCGCTTCACCAGGAAGTGGACACGTCAAACTACAAACACCTCTCAGATATCTCTGACCCTAAATGCAGAAAAAATCCATTAAGGATGTGGCCACCATGAGCTGCAATACAGTGCTGAATTCTTCGAGACTTGGAGACGAATAAGGCCCTGGATCACTTCCTGAGGAATTGTGGTCTATGCTTGCTGCTCTGCAAGGGGCAGTTGTTCCCGAGTTGTGGGTGGCTGAGTCAAGTTGTCGATCCAGCATGTCCCACACATCCTCAATAGGACTGAGGTCCGGGGATCTGGCGGGCCATTGTAAGGTTGTGATTTCGTGGAGAGCTTCTCTGGAGATTCGTGTATGTGAACATGGGCATTGTCCTGCTGTAACATCCTATTTGCAATGTTCGCCATCATAAGGCCAACCACTGGATTGAGTTCCCAGTCAAAATACTGGAAAAGAGTCATATTGCCCTCAACAATCACTCATTGAGATTTCACATTTAGCCAATGGCTCCCCAGATTATAATGCCTGGTGTTGACCCTGTGTGCCTCTTGACAATAAGGTCTGGTAGGTCCCTCTCTCCGGTACGTCGCGTCGCGTCGTCGCACAAGATTGCGGCAATCACTACGGGCAAGACAGAAGCGCGATCCATCACTAAAGACGACACTATGCCATTTGTCGACCCTCGCCAATCTTTCTCGACATCAAGCAAGCCTTCCACGTCGATGTTCGGGATCAATGGAACATGGTAAGCCACCTGCACGCAATATGATTCCCATACTGTATGTTCTTTGTGTAACGTGGGGTGCCTCTGTTGCTTGAACTTGAGCTAATGTTGCGCAAATGTCGCGGCGATCGTCCGTCGCAATTTCCATCGAGTCGGGCTTGTGTCTGTTCTATGATTATGAATGTAGCTTCCGTACGTTAATTAGAACACAGCTGCCATATCCGTTGTACCGTAGACACCTGTCGGCCTACACGTGCAGCCACAGTCTGTAGATTTAACCCACTCTCACTCAGACCAATTATTCGAGCGCTCTCAAACTGCGACAGTTGTTGATGGCGTGCACTTTCCTGTCGTCTTGGCAATATTTGGAGGGGGACAGTTCATTGTACCGAATGCAAGTCAACTATGCTACATTATGGTCCGTATACTGGAGGTGGTTCCTCCGTGATCAATCACGTGGAGTGATCTGCACAAACAATTCAATGAGCCTGAATATGTTATCGCTCAGATACCAACATGGCGTCGTTATATATCTTGAAAATCAACACAAACAACCGATTCATTCAAGGTGTTGCAATTTCCATTTTCGTGAGTGTAGCCTAGTATTGAAGGATGGAAGGAAGGAAGATTGTAGTTTTACGTGACCGTGAATCTTGTGATTATGAGCCACGGGACCTCCATCTTACGTGAAATCCGAACCACAGGACATGGTATTTCACTTCGAAAATATCACATGCATTGACTGGGAATCGAACCCAGTCCACCTTGGTGAGGTGTAGTATCGATTGTATCTTCTATCTCCTATCTCTTTTTAAATTTTTGTGTCAAGGCAATCTATCGAAAAGGTTGTATTACAGCTGTTCCCCACCTCTACAATAGGCGCCCAATATGACGAAAATGACTACATTTATAACTCGTGTTTACTCTGGACTAAGGGTATAATGATCAAATACTGCTTTAGTTTAATGTTTCTTTGTTGACTACGCCGATTACATGGACGCTATTGCCTTACTTACGTCTTATACTGTATTTTTAAGTGCAGTACCTTTTACATTTATTCCCCAGTTTAATGGCATTAGTGATTCGATTCGGACAAGTAAACCTGACGGTGGTTAAAATGGGTGAATACTAAAGGGCTCTAAAAGTTTTGGTTTGTAGTAATAATAAAAATATAATAATAATAGTGATAATAATATAATAATGTTATTGTTTTTAAGTCACTTTTAATCACTGCAGCTTTTAAAGACGCCGGGCTGATGGATATTGCCCCGAAGGGGATCTTTAACGTGTCAGTAAATGTACTCACACGGCTCCTCGCATTTAAGCACCCTCAAATGCCAACTGATTGTGACAGGATACGATCCTACAACCTTGGGAACTGCAGGCGCGAATGTTACCGATGCGCCAAGTAGTCAGTCTTTCGTTTGTAGAGTAGCCTAGTCTGGTCAATTGGGATCTTTTAGTTTCACAATCAGCATGCCTAGAGTTTACTGTAGCTTACAAGAAAACTTTCTGTCTGGCTGCCCCTGCAATTGATATTAGAACAGACCGCTCTCGTGGCCTAGTGATAACTTACTGGTAAGCTCACAATAATAGATTTCTGCTATTGACAATGTTAATCCTAGCAGGACGGTTTGAAAGGTGTGCACTCTGCCTCGGGAGGATAACTGAAGAGAGATGGGTTCGAATCTCAGGCAAATGCTCAGATTATTCCTAACTTAGGACTTAACCGCGTCCTTCCCAGTCTCAGACTCATTTAACATTCGTCACAATAATACACATTTTAAGCAGTTTGCGTTCTCTCTCCTAAACACATTTAAGTACACGGAACGACTATGGTGTCCCCAAGTTCGAAAATTAAACAACTACAACATTATTAGAGCAATCACAGAACAGATTCATATCTAGTAGGCTATCGTGTGTTGATTTCTGGGAACAGCTGCGTTTGTCGCTCACCAATTTCCAGGTAGACCATCGACTTAACATTCCCTGAAACATTCTGAACATTGACGTGTGTACGCTGGGCACCGAGTCATGTGACGGCTGAAAATAGAAGTGGCAGCATGGAATGTTATAGTGTCCAAAATTAAAGCAACAAATGGACATTCTTGCCTCCTGTGATTATTTTTAACTGAAAATAATATCAGGTTTAGTCAAATATCAAGTATAAACAATGTAATAATTGCAACATTGTTATATGATGTAACATACCACTATTGCTTTGCTTCAAAATGCACCCACTGATACAAACGCTAGAATACGGGTTACTTCTGCTCAGTTAGGCGTGTGATCTTCTCTTATAGTAATACGGACCTGACAACACGCAGCATGCTATGCATATTGTCGTCAGTGTCATTTTGCGGTATTAATGCCCATCCCTTCTCTACAGCAACTCTTTAAATCCTGGGGAGTACTTGGTGGAGTCGGACGTGAAGCAATTTGTATTTCGAGAGCACCTCACACGTGCTCTATCGGGTTTAAGTCGGGAGACCCAGCAGGCCAATACATGCGAGCAATATCATCAGTCTCCAGAAGGACATAAACCAGCTGCGCTCTACAAGAGCGTCCATTATCGTCCATCAGTACAAACTGTGGACCCACAGCACCTCGAAACAAACTAACACGAGATGCCTTGATCTCGTCACGATACCCGACGGCCGTCAAACTGTACCAGTTTACCCGTACAACTGCATGGAGAGGTGTTTGGGTGGTTATCATAATGCATCCCCACATCATTATTGATCCACCTCCATATTGGTCTTTATCCACAATATTTGAGGGCCGAAGCCGTGTTCCAGGTTCTAGCCAGATGCGAATCCATCGTGAATCATTCTGAAGGTCGAATCGGGACTCCTCCGTAAACAGAACATCAATGTTCGGATGTCCAGGTGCCATATTGTTGACTTCATTCTAGACGTCTTCAGCGCACACACATCAGGGGTACACATGCAGCCGAACACCGACAGTAGCGTCCTTTCTGCCTAAATTATGCCTTCTGTACACCGTTTATCTCTATACAAATGTTGCAGTTGCTGCTGTGAGAGGAGATGCCAGCTGTCATGCAGTCCTAAAAAGGCTGTATTATCTCGCCTTTACGGCCAAATAACTGTCCTCTCTTTCGGATGTCCTATCGCTAACGCTTGTCCTTGTCCTAGTCTACGGGACTCATTTTCGGACTCATAAGAACAACAGACCGATGCACTTTAAGCAATCTGGCCACTTGAGCTTCCATTCGTTCAGTCGCCCTCCACCGCAGTGTCTCGTTCAGGCGGCTGCTTTGTGCCATAGCTGAATGTTTACTCTGAACGTGGAAATTGGACGAATACGCCAGTACACTAAGTACACCGGCGGGTAGGGGCACTGACGTCATCGCTTTCATGGTTATGCGAAAACAGACTTGTCATCAGCCGGGCAGACTACGTGCATAGTGTCATTTGATACATGTTCTATCACCTGATCATATTATGTGGTCAAAAGGACACAGTGGGAAGCATTTTCATTTATTGCTTTAATTCAGGACACTAGCGTGTATTAAATCTGGCCTGCGCAATAGAGCGACTCCATTAAATATTATGTCCACACTTGTGCACATTCAACTCCGCCTTGTTGCGTTGTGCCTAGCGTTCCTTGCTGCCACCGCAGAGGCACGGCCCACCGTGGAAGCTCTGGTTTATTCCCGGCTATGCCAAGAAATTTAATTCTGGTCTGAGGGCTGGAACCAGGTACATGTAGCCTCGTGAGTCAAAACTGAGAAGAGGTGAGTTCGATTCCTTCGACTGAAGGAATGTTGGGATGGTACCTAACTTTAGGCTACGACCGCTTCCTACCTCAATTACAAATACACACTAGTGCAGACATACCGGGTGAGTTAGCCGTGGTCGTTACGGCATGACTGCTGGCAGTCGCTCACATCCGGGAGACGAGGAGGTTTGAATCCCCCGCCGGCAACCTTGAAGTTGGTCTTCTGTGGTTTCCCACCTTCCTTACAGGCAAATGCCGGGGTTGGTCCCTAACTATAGGCCACAGCCGCTACCTTCCAACTCCTCGTCCTTACATTCCAACTTCCCGGTACTTGTAGCTCACCCATTGGGTGTCCGTCTCGAAGCAGCTACAAAACTGGCGAGCCGAACATGTCCTCGGACACTCCCGGCACTAAAAGCCATACACTAAAAAAATGCAGACATCACAGTGAGACAGGTTGTCAGACAAATTCTCCACGCACCCATGTACACGGAGCTACATGACCACGATGCCGCAAAGCCCGTAAAGAATCAACAACAACAACATTCCTTTCAACTTTCTTCAATGTGCCAGATTTCTTGCAACAATCGCGATGGATGCTTCGGATGCGAGCTAACGTTGTGATAAGTGCGGCTTATTTAGTAATAAATGCTAAAAGACAGGAGAGTAACCGAGAGCAGTGATCAATGTGGATTAAGGATTTTTTGAGAAAACAGGATTACAGGATCTTTAAGGAAGTACAGTACGCGCGGATAATATGCAGCTCAGAAACGCTAACTTTGAAGCCTTGTTGAGTATGGTTGAGAAGAAAATTGAAAACAAAAACCACATTTCCTTGAAGCAATACCTCCAGAATTTAGGCTGGCAATCACGCTTAGGTTTTTGGCTACAGGTTGATTGTCGAATCCAAAATGAAAAGAAGAGGCCTGTATCCAAACCATGGTGATTCAAATTCATCAATCCCGGAACCCGTCTTTTTCATAGTTACTTTATTGTTGTTCTTTTGAAAAGTACGATATTAAGCTTTTTATTTAATCTTTACCCGTGATATTTCGGCGACCCCTAGTTATCAGCAGGAGTAGGTATGGTGATATTCAGGCAACCCCGAGTTATCAGCAGAGTACATATCGTGATATTTGGGCGAACTCGAGTTTTCAGCGTGAGTAGATATCGTATTATTCAGGCGACCCCGAGTTATCAGGAGAGTATATAACGTGATATTTCAGTGACCCCGAGTGATCAGGAGAGTAGGTATCGTGATATTTCGGCGACACCGAGTTATCAGCAGGAGTAGTTATCGTAATGTTCAGGCGACTCCGAGTTATCGGGAGAGTAGGTATCGTGATATTTCGGTGACCCCGAGTTATCAACGAGAGTAAATTAGGAATCGTGATATTTTGGTGACCCCCAGCTATCAGCGAGAGTAGGTATCGCAATATTCAGGCGACCTCGAGTTATCAGGAGAGTAGGTATCGTGATATTAAATTTCTTGGCAGAGTCGGGAATCGAACTCGAGCTTCCGAGGTGACAGCCAAGAATGCTAGCCGCTACTCCACGAGGTGGTCAAAGAGTGATAGAGTATGGTATCGGTTAGTTTCTGCGGATGAAATTAAAATGTAAAAACATTGTGTTTCAACGCCATTCATTATTTCGTTCGTATCTGTCGGATGGGCAACTACATTATTTACAGCGTCGAAAATGTAGGCTGTGTGTTTTGAAGCTGTTGTACCTGACGGTGATAGGTAAGACTTATTTTCCTCTCTTTGCTTCCTCATTTTATTGAGTTTTGTTATTTTCCAGTGCTCCATTTCCGCTCTGCATGTTCCTAATTTTGGTCTACCATTGTCAGATTTCTCTTGGGATTGATTTTTAAGATGGTTGCCATGGTTACGTTCCCCCCAGCGTGGGGAATGGGGAGGGTTGGAGGAAGCTGAGAAAACATCAACATCTGCGACTAAATTATTGTGTAGGGAAAGCGCTCGCAAAACTCATTGAATGGCTTTGTGTTTCCATTGTGATATGTGGCTGCATTATTAGTTAGTATTCACTGAAAAGAAAACCTGCTACTAAAGGTCAACAAGGATGGAACAATGGTTGGATACTGCATGTCATAGGTGAACAGTCTGACGCGGTGCTAGACACAGCAAATAAGAGAGATGCAAATGCTGTTAAACCTGTCTGTAACGGAATGGAGGTTATTTTCATTGCAGGCAGCACTCTGATGAACACACACGATCTGATCTGATCTGAACATTCTAATTCATACTGTTCCTACTGCACTTGAGCAAGAGCACGCGACTCTCATCTTAGACGCATCAAAAGTTGTAGCTGGATGAGTGTCAAGTCTTGCTTCATACCTCATTGCTGCTGCGTATTGGCCTCATCTGCCCGCTTGCTAAAATAAATCAGACCTGACTAGACCTGCCCAACGCAGGCTTCTACTATCCATATTAACTTATGAAAATACTTCAAAAGCCATGACTTGCTGGACTTCCAAACATGACAGTTCCTATTTCTCAAACCTATTCCAGTTTCCCCAATAAGTATGCCCTGGACACCGAATACACCGGGTTTTAGCTTGTGAAATAGAACATTAAAAAGAACTCCCTTTTTCGGCGATTCAAATTTCCCACGTTATGTTGCGTTTCACATCAGTTATTAGTTACTGCTGTTTTAAGGGGCTGAACAGCGAGGTCATCTGCCCCAAAGTTTCACATTCATCTGCTTTGTGATGTAATCATTCTAACGCTCCGGTGGGATTAGTACAATAATGGAAGTATCAGCGTGAGGTAGAAATGATGTGATATTGATTTATATTTATCTTTTACATGTTGACTATCCTAATCGTGACTATCCTGTCGTTCTTTGTGAGATATTCCTACTTGATGTATAGGCGATAGAAGCTTATAGACATCGACTTGTGTTATTGCTACCGTTAAATAGTACGAAGGCAAGTCAATAAGTATCTGCAATCAATTTTTATAATTTATTACAAAAAGAGTAGGCTACACACTTCATATTGATATAGTTTTTCAACATAGTGCTTTTAATGCACATGGTCCACCGTTTCACAAGCTTGCTGATACCCTCTGCAAAAATGGTTTTTGGATGCACCACGTATGCACCGCGTCCTTCACCTGTTAATCGGCGCTGAAGCGACGGCCTCTTACAGCCTTTTTCAATGTACCAAACAGATGGTAATCCGACGGGGCGAGATCGAGACTTGCACAGTATGCTTCAACACCTCGAAGCGCAGCGTCTGAAAAGTTTGAGCGGTGGGGGCGGCAGTATGTGGACGCGCATTGTCATGCAACAAAAGAACTCCTTCCGACAATCGACCTCTGCGTTTGTTGCAAATTGCAGGTTTCAGTGTTCACTGTTTACTGTTTTCCCCATTTCCTGGTAATGTTCCAGGATTGGCCCTTGAGAGTCCCAAAACGCTGTGAGCATCACTTTTCTTGCAGAAGGTTGACACTCGAATTTATTTCTAACGGGGAATCCAGGATGCTTCCACTCCATGCTTTGACGTTTCTCTGGGTCGAAGTGGTGAACACATGTTTCATCTCCAGTGATGATCCGTTTCAGAAACGTTTGACCTTCGTTAGCATGACGGTCCAGTAGGCGCAAAAGACGGTTTACGGAACGCTGTTCTTCTTTGGTGCAAACAGAGACTGGCGCGGCTATCTTTACATCGCAACAGCGCAAGCTGTACTAATCTGATAACGCTGAAACCTACCTCAGACGTGGTCAGCTGTGCCATCTAGCGGCTGGTGAGCACACAACGCCATACAGCCGACCTAACGACACTTAAAGCACAATTGCAGATACTTATTGACTTGCCCTTGTACTATGAATTTAACATTTGATTTCAGCAAAGACATTTTGTTGTGGTTGTGCATTAAAGTGGCCGGCATAGGTAGTCAAAAAGTTAAAATCATGGTGATTGGAAGTGTCAGGTTTGAGAGGCCAACAGCTACATTCATAATTAGTCGTGCGGGGTGTTGGCAACACCCCATGTGGTTTTATTTGCTTGTATCTAGTATTTCTACAGGGAGATTCTTTTGCTGGAGCGGGGCCGGCGGCCAGCTACTGATATCGAGCCAGGAGATGGCAGTTGGGTTTGAACTGCAGAGGTCTTCCCGCTCACTGCGTATCGCGCATTCCAAAAACATTCAGTTGGTCACTACTTGCTTCACTCACTCAGCACATTCCTTCTTTCACTGGCTGCGTGTCGTCTGCTGCAATAATAACCATTGGCATGCGGGGAGCCGATATATTTAAGTTTGGAATATGTGGACCGCGCATGCGTACTGCAAGACCCCCCCCCGCACCCGTCAAAGCGTGTTCAACTGCCAGCTCCTGCCGCGATGACAGTACCAGGCGCGCTCGTCTTCCGCCAGCCATCCAAACTCGGACCGCAGTGCGCGCTGGTAAAAACCGTAACATAGTACATTAATTAATGGTAAATTTACCAGCAAATCATGATTAAAGAACTTACCTTTTGGCAGAAGATACTGAAAATGTTCTCCTTCAGCTTACAGACAGGCGTTGTGCCGTGTAAATAAATTAAATTTTACAAGTTTCAATTCCCTTGTGTTGTGAGGGATATCTGCTGCCGTATATTGTTCTCCAGCTCCACTAGATTACGAGTAATCGATTTTTACACTTTGAGTTATAAATTTTTCCACAATTTAACATCAAACGGGCTTAGGTCCGTGCTTCGATTAATTACAGCAAACGCGCAGGGTGGTACTGGAGTAGCTACATAATGTAACGATGTAACTTCAAAAGATTTAAAATTCAAGTGTTGATGAATGTTGGCTATTGCCATTCGTTAGCTGATAATCTAGACTTTATTTTTATTTTCTGCATTTCGTTTGAGTCCACCCAATCAGTCCGGCTGCTTGGAGTGGCAAGCCAATCTCTATAAGTACAGGCGACGACAGATACAGACCAATAGGTGTGCGTGCTTGTTGCAACAGCCCCGAAGGGGTGTTGGCGAATTGGGCCAGCTAATTTTCCGAGTGGATCTTTCTTATCTTGTCATTCCATCGCACAGTCCTTTTTGGCCAGTTGCCCCAGGCCAATTCTGGTTCTTCCGCTAAACTTATCCTCCCTACCGTCCCCCACCACTACCATTGTGAAAACCCAAAAGAAGACAACTTATTTGTTCTTGCAGAATTTCCTGTAAACACTCTGCATGCAGGGCTGTACAAATAGCACAATTCACAGAAACAAACATTATGCCTTAATTCTTTTAAAAGGCCACATCAGTTAAAAGTTACCTTAAACCCGTTACATTATTATTATTATTATTAATTATTATTATTATTTTAATTATTATTGTCCCCCGTGGTGTATGGATAGCACACTTTTATCTTATCGAGGAGGCTCTGGATTAGATTCCAGCCATAAACTTAAGATATATATATATATAATGTTATTGGTTTTACGTCTCTTTTAACTACTGTGGCCGGGGTGCCTGAATTTTGTTCCGAAGATCTTTAACGTGCCAGTAAATCTACTGACACAGCGCCATCGCAATTACGCACCCACAAATGCTAAGTGTCTGCGCCAGGATTCAATTCTGCAGCCTTGGGCACAGTGGGCAAGATCCTTACCAGTGAGCAACGCAGCCAGTCATACTTAAGATCTGACGTGAGGGCTGGAAAGGGGTGTCTTTTGTCGTTTATTCATTTTGAAGGCTTTGCGATCATGTAGTGCTGTGTACTTTGGTGTGTGTGAAATCTGTCTGATAATCTGTGTTATTGTAACTGCTGTAGCGTACTATTGTGTAAACTACTTGTAATTTGGATAGGATATGGTTAGAAGGGCGCCATGGCCTAAATTTAGGTACAATGTAGGCATCTGCCTCGAGTACAAATGAGAAACCATGGAAAACCACTTCCAGAATGGCTGACGTAGGAATCAAACCCGCCTCTTCTCATTTCTGCATCAGCAGAAGGAAAGGTGTACACTCAGCCTCATCAGGACAATTAAGTACCTGCTTGATATGAGAAGTAGTTCCCCATGACCTAAAATCGAGGTGATGTGGCTAAGGGTGTCGTCGCGCAGGTTATTCGTTCCCCACAATTTGTAGGCTATGAGCTGGGTTGCAGTCGGCTTGATGTTTGGGTCCTCCCAACCACGGGTTTGTTAGACCATTATTGTTGATTCATTGAGGGGCTTTGCGACAACGTCGTCATGTAACCCCGTGTAGTTGGTTGTGTGTGTGGAATTTGTCTGATAACTTGTCTTATTGTGATGGCTGTATTATTGTGTGTAGTTGTAATTTAGATGAGGATTGGGAAGGAGGCAGCCGTGGCATCCAGTCAGGACTCAATCTGGCATTTGCCTGGAGTAGAAGTGGGAAACCACGGTAAACTACTTCCAGAATGGGGAGGTGGGACGAACCCTCCTCCACTCAGTTTTAACTTACGAGGCTAAGTGTTCCCCGTTCCAGCCCTCAAACCAGAATTAAAATTCTTGGCAGAGCCGGGTATCGAACCTGGGTATCCACGGTGGCAGCCACTACGTAACGAGGTGGACATATAATGCTCAGTGAAATTACATCTAAAAATACTACAAAAATGAATGAAAACGACTTCAAAAGAAACTATTCCATCAAACTGAAATATGGCGACAGTTTTACTGAGGATTCATAGAAGCAATCCTGTTTTATTAACTACTCAATTACCTACTCTCATTAAAATATACTTGAATTTAACAAGGAAATGGCAGTTAAAATGTCATTCTTAATCTTAGTGTTTCTTTGAACCATATTAATTAAAATCTCTAAAACCAACTTCCCGGATGGACAAAAGATAAAACGATTAGCTGGAGTAATTTAATACAGCAATACTTTGGAATTAATTTAAATTATGTAGAACACTTTTCTCATTTAACTTAAAACAACTCGTTTAATCGTGTCAGTCGTAGGATTCTTTTTTCTAATCATTTACAAAACTAACTACATTCCCCGAACAAGTCGCTTTACTAGCCTATGAAGAGTATTTGAACATTTTTCATCGTATGAGAAAAACTATACGATGCATTAAAATTATGTAAAAGAATATCATATTGGTAAATATTGTCGTAAAATTGTCTAAAATGCATGAATCATAAAATGGCAAAAATATAAAATAATGTTGAATTGAGCGTGTATTATTCCCCTTCGCTACTGCGTAGAAAGTATTTCTACGGCAATGGGCGTCGTATTACTGTAATTTGAAAAGTAAACATATGACATTTCAACAGCATCTGCCCTCTAGTCATCACTAAGAGAATTTATAAGGTAGAATTTACTTGGGATATCTACCCTTTTCTCGCCGGGAATTAGGTGCCATGAACGTGGTGGTTTCTTTGACGGCCGGATGCCTTTCCTGGAGCCGACCTCACAACATGAGCTACTGAGAGAAGAAATTAATGAACCTAAGTAAGGAGTTGGAAGGAAGCAGCCGTGGCCTATTGGAAGGGTCAGTTCCTTAATTTGTATAGAGTTGAAAATAGGAAAGCACGGAAAACCATTTCAGTCTGACTGCGTGGTCGAAATATAATTGCTAAATAATATTGCGACCCTTGATTAGTATATAAATATAATTTACACCAATTAAAAATTCAGTGCACGGGGCTGATTGACAAGCTACCCCAGCCCTTAAAATGAATCTCCAACTGTTAATTACGTTACTGGTATTAAGTATGTTTTAATTTAATCTAATAGGTTAGGCTATTCAATGAAAATTGTTCACTTGGTTTATTAAAAATTAATTTTGTTCATTCATTAGTGTATGCAATGAAGATCGGGTAAAATATTAGAGCTTGCACTTAGGTTATATTAACGCTGTCAGTTTATCGAACACAATCTCATGGATGTCCATATTTGTGAAACTATTGAGGACATACCGTATTCCTTGTATAAAGCTCCTCCACATACAATAGTTGTCACCATATCCTGAACGCTAGGTCATACATAGAGTATGTGAATTTATAGTAATTGACACCCCTGGGACCGTCAAACAGAGAGCCAGCTCCCCTCCAACAGTTTAATGACGAAATGTTGGAACATGTGAACAGTATGGTATGTGTTGGCTGCAGAGTGGGGGAAGAGAAGGGAGTTTGTTAATGAGCTATCACTGGCCGAATTGGACTATGTCTTATCAAAGGGGCAGATCATGGTGGCCAGAAAAGTCTGTCCGATTTTATCAGTGTAATTAACTGGCCCAATTTAACTGCGCCCCTACGAAGAGTTGGGAATTGTTAGTTTTTAGTGTATGGCTGCGAGGTTCACCACACAACAAAGAATTTTCATTTGCTGTACTTTAATTAACCCTTGAGAGGGCGCGCACGGTCGATATAACCGGGTTCATTCATTATCACTCGGCATATTGATGACTACTAAGCTTACCTCCCTTCCCTTTGCATGGAATCGTACTTTGTCGGTTACGCTTGGGTTGGGCGATTAGTTCTATTAGGTTTACCGCCAGCCATTGTTGTTTGTCGAACTTGCCTTTGAGACCGTGCGCGCCTCCTCCAGTTTTGTTGACCCGGTCAAATACACCAAATACAAATACACACAATGGTCACGTGCGTCAGTTGTGCAAAGCTGCAAACCACGTCTCGGATATTGGCACTGACGATGACTAGGAGCCTAGTAAATGTAAAGCCTCGTCCACACCGGCAGATTTGTTTCCAGAAACATTGTATGCAGACTGTTTCCCAAATGTTTCTCATTTGTATGCGGGATGTATGCTTACTTTTCGAAAACATTCTACATACAGTCGGGAGACTCGAGTGATGTATGGAAACAGTCTGCATACAGTTTGCATACAATTGACATACAAATGACATACAAATCTCTTGTTTCAAGATACAAGATACAATGTTTTCTGTTTTCCAACGAAATGGAAAACACGCATACAAGAAACAAGTATTTTGTCTCAAGTCTTCCTGTGTGGACGTGTTTTGAAACTGTAGACCGGATACAAACCACAGACGCATCCAGCTAGCCACGTTTTTCCACATCATATTGTGTTGATTTAGTTTCAATTTCCCATCCTTCTTTATTATGGTGCACCATATAAGGTTTAATAACAAGGGACTTTTTGTTGCTATACATTTCGTGTGTCTTTGACATTTATTAATTCATATCGGCTGATGAAGGGACCAAAACTAATTAGGCCTTGAAACATGTCCCACCAATGACCACACAGTGATCTCATTATATTGCCACAAAATGTAGTTTAGTGGGGCTACCGGCGGGGTGTCAAATTTCACCCCCTCCCCACAAAAAGAAAATAGCGGTTGTTATATGAAATTTTAGTAGAATGAGTATTTTGGTTAATTATTCAACTAATACAAGCGGTACAGTTAAACACAATCCCCCTCCCACCATGATCGTTTCACGTTGATCCCCCAATTTACACATTCGCAGACTTTAAGAAATCACCCTGTGGTAAAGGTATGAATGTTATTTTTATTATTTTAAGACTTAAAATTTCTACCTTCAGTTTTGTTCTTATACCAGTTCTTCGCCTTGATTGAATGAATATACTAAATAAGATTAATTATTTTCATACCGTCAAAGTTTAACGTTAACTCCACGAACTGTCAGCGGACAGAGGTCTAATTCTGGTGTGGACGCAAAAAAGTAACATACTTGTATCGGATACAATACCGACAGTAGTGGCTACGCTGGCTAACGCGCAGCATTAGGTCATGGGGCCAAGCTCTCTGCTGGCTCGGTAGACGCGTGGGTTCGAGCCCCACCGTCGGCCATCCTTGAAATAGTTTTCCGTGGTTTCCCATTTTCAACACCAGGCAAATGCTGGGACGGTACCTTCTGACAGGCCACGGCCGCTTCCTTCCACATCCTTGCCCAGTTTCATTCACCATCATTCATTTCATCTCTCATTAACTCCTCTCATGAGGTTGGTGTCAGGAAGGGCATCCGGCCGTAAAAACCATCGCCACAAAGACTTCCATCGCATCTCATCCCCGACTCCGTTGGAAAACGGGAATAATAAGGGGTAGACATACATACTTGTATCGGATACAATATTTCAATACAATCTGCATACTGAATGCAGACTTGTATGGAAACTGTTTCCAGACTCCAAAGTAGTATACATACAGTTTGCGTACTGTATGCAAACAATTTGCAGACAGTATGCAAACAATCTACATACAGTCTGCAAACAAATCTGCCGGTGTGGACTAGGCATAAGTGAACGATAACTATTATGGAAAAATGGATGACAGTTTTATTTTGTTGATTGTTTCACGTGTGTGCGACTTCTTGAAACAGTGGTATGTTTTAGTGATTATAGAAATGTACTAGTTATAAAATCCATGTTAGAAATGAAGTTGTGTGGCGGGTATAATATATGTTTGTTCTTTCTTAAACCCGGTCTAAACCACCGTGCGCGCCTCCTCGTGTAATAAATAAAGACGCGCCCTCTCAAGGGTTATGAACGAGTCTGTTAGTGTTACTCGCAGAACATTTCAACAGGAATATCCTGGTGTTGAGGTGCCTTCGGAGACCGCAGTTCGGAAGGTTGTGATGAAGTTCAAGTCTACGGGGTCAGTTTTAAATAAAAAACAATAAACGAAGACGTCAGGTTTTGACAGAAAGGAAATTATAGGACATTACTGCTCGATTATTACGGTTACCGAGAAAATCCTTGCGAAAACTTTCTCAACAAGCCGGCGTGTCATATTCAACGGCTCAGAGGGCCACAAAACTCATTAAGAATCGACCGTACAAAACTACTCAGGGGCAAACCTTAAGTCCAAGAGACCCAGTGGCAAGAACCAACTACTGTAATTGTTTTTTCCAGTCCGTGCATGACGGAATTTTAGATCAACAGTTAGTGTTTTTCAGTGACGAGGCGTGGTTTTATTTACATGGACGTGTGAATTCACAAAACAATCGATACTGGTCACATGAGAACCCAAGATTGATCCATCAAAACCCCCTGCATGACCCTAAAATCGGTGTGTGGTGCGCAGTAACTGCAAAAAGAATTATAGGCCCATTTTTTCCCCCGTGAAACTATTAATTCTGCTCGATACGTTCAGGTTATTTTGAATAACTTCTTTGTCCAGTTAACAGACAGGGAAAGATTGTACGTTTTTTTCCAGCAAGACGGTGCAACTGCGCATACTGCGCACAATTCATTGGACTCAATAAGTGTGTTTGATGACAGGGTAATTAGTGCTGGATTGTGGCCACCTCGAAGCCCGGATTTAACACCGTGTGATTTTTATTTGTGGGGTAGCTTAAAAGACAAAGTGTATCGGTCTAATCCCCGTACCCTACAGGAGCTGGAGAAAAATATACAGCAGCAGATATCTCTCATTACGGAAGGAGAATTACAACGTGTACACGCTAATTTATTTACACGATACAACGCCTGTCTATCAGCTGAAGGAGAGCATTTTCAGCATCTTCTGTGAAGAGGTAAGTTCTTTAATCATGATTTGCTGGTAAATTTACCTTTAATTAATGTACTATGTTACGGTTTTTACTTGCGCGCAATGCGGTCCGAGTTCGGTTGGCAGGCGGAAGACAAGCGCGCTTGGTAGCTGGCCGCTGGCCCCACTCCAGCAAAAGAATCTCCTTTACTGTCGACCAAAATATTATGTGCACCCGAGTTTGATGGTTGTCTGTTAAGTAACCAATAGACTTACATAAAATCCAATAACATCATCATTTTCGTCGTTCTATTTTACGTTAGTTCATGTAGGTTTGGACTTTTAAATTTATATTTTAATATTTTTTATCGCAGTTGGAACACAAAAAGTGTCCGTTTTTGAGCGTGTTTCAACCATGCGTCACATTTAAGAATTATTATCTCAAAAACCCGTCATCAGATCGAATCTAAATTTTAACATATTATACATTGGAATGTTGTATAACTGGTTTATTAATTTCAAAATTTTGTGTATCCATGAAACAGAGTTGTTATCATTTTTGTAAGGTAACTTTTTCTCGGCTTGGGGTGGTTGGAAAATGTAGTTCTTGGTCGCGTTGTAATCCTTATACATCAAAATGTTATGCTGTATGACTGTGAAGTACGTAAATTAATTCACTTATTTTATAACGGTTTGTATTTGTTCGGGGGAAATAAGGGATGATTCACCAGCTAGCCGCTCAGCGGAAAGCGGTGCGACCAAGAACTACATTTTCCAACCACCCCGAGCCGAGAAAAAGTTACGTTACAAAAATGATAGCAACTCTGTGTCTTGGACATACAAAATTTTGGAATTAAGAAACCAGTTAAACAACATTCCAATGTATATTGTGTTAAAATTTGGATTCGATCTGATGACGGGTTTTTGAGATAATCATTCTTAAATGTGACACATGGTTGAAACACGCTTAAAAACGGGCACTTTTTGTGTTCCAACTGCGATAAAAAAAATATTAAAATATACATTTAAATCTCCAAACCTTCATGAACTAACGTAAAATAGAACGACGAAAATGATGATGTTATTGGATTTTATGAAAGTCTATTGGTTACTTAACAAACAACCTTCAAACTCGAGTGCACATAATACTTTGGTCGACAGTAGTTCACTAGCCTATTGTGGCCTTGAGTACCTTTCGTAGGAACCTTGACCAAGTAGTGTGAGTGAGTGCTTGTAAATAACATCATAGTGGCAGCTGATGAGCTGTGTTCCCGCCGGGGGTGTCACCACATAAGGCTTTGGTCACGCTTGTGCAAGTAATTTGGTGGCTCGCGCGTGCGCATGCTGGCGTGAACAGCAATGTGCTCACAATAAATGCAAGTAGGTGCAATTTAATTGTTATAAACAGGTCAGTCGAAATGGAGATGTCAGACGATGAGGACATTGTTTTGGAAAATGGTGTTTTAAAGTTTTTATTTTTGGATGAGCGGGAAATCAGGGAAGAGTGGATGAACGAGTATTTTTTGACAGAGTTGAAGATGGAGAGTATGCACGAATATTCAACGATTTGCTTAGACAGCCTGATAAGTTTTTTGTATACTTCTGAATGATACCAGACACTTTCTGCTATATACTGGCCAAATCGGTTTTCTTCTTCTCACGGCATCGACTAGCGTTTCCGTATCCATCATATACTCGTAAACACACAAATCAGGAGCTCCACAACACTAGACTGTCTCTGCCTCGATGGTCAGAAATCAACTGAGATCACGCACGCTTGCAACTACAAAACAAATATTTTTGTTTCGAAGTGGAGTCAGATCAAGCTTGAGCAAGCGTGCACTTGCTTGTGGCGGGCAGTGTGAGCGACGATGGACAAGTCACCACTTGTTTCAGTCGCTCTCCTACAGATTTTGTTTATATGTGCACGCTTGCGCCACCAAATTACTTGCACAAGCGTGCCTCCAATGTGATCAAAGCCTAACGCGCGACTACTGACGTAACATTCTGCTTCCAGTCGTTTCCTTCATCATTGTTCATTGTGTCACTCTGTTTTTCCTGAAAATCTCCAGTTGAGACCAGTGGCGTTATACATGATACGTGACGTTGTGCCAAAAATACACTTACGTGAAGTTGGGAAAGAGTTAGAAACTCCTGTAGTACGAAAAAGAGTTTACACGCAGTGCCTGCCTGCTATGACCATTCGGGGCGAAAGCTGCTAAGCTATCGGGCCTAAGCTGTAAGCATCCAGCAACGAGCACCGAAGCAGTCACGATGCGTAATTTGCCAAAGGAAGAAAGGTATGAAGAAAAATCCTACTATGACCGATGTTTTTAAGCAATGCGTCTAAAACATATGAGAAAACTTTACCAGAAACGTTTCGAGAATCTAGGAGAAGGCAACGGTGACAAAAGTTGAGTTTCATCTCGGCGTGATGCTCATTGAACTCGTGCATAGTTCTACCTGGAATAAACAACAAGGACATGATGTTTAAAAACAGTGTGTTCATACAGTGTGCTTGCTGTTTTGTGCGATATTGGAGAATATTATGTGTTTGTTATATTTTTGTGGAATTTCAAGGATAATTTTCTTCCCAACAAACAATTTATTTAAGGGGCAGTCAGATGAAAACGAGACAGACGATATAACGAGCGTGGCACGGACAGTGGTAACGCAGGTAGGTGTGTGTATAGTACCCTCTATTGGGAATCAGAAAGGAACCGCGCGAACGTTCACCGCTGTGTCATTTGTCTGTTGGACGTGCTCGGTGTGAGGTCAGTGAGTCGTGTGTGCATCCGACGTCACTATGGAGGCCAGGAAAGAGGAACAGCGAGGTGTAGTGCGGCTTTTGACAGCGGAAGGAGTGTCAGGAAGTGAAAGCCATGTCTGCTGTGCCCTGAAGAAAGACATTCGTGGCCATCGATTTGCTTCGGATGCAGAGGTGCACGCCTGGGTACAATGGTTCCGAAAAAAAAAAACAACACAAACATTTTTCCAAGAAGGAATTGACAGTCTTGTCCCACAGTGGGTTAAATGTATTAACAGTTATGGCGAGTACTTTTGAAATCAAAAACAATGTACTTACTTCTTGTACATCGGTCTCGTTTTCTTTTGTCTGCCCCTTATAGATTCCTTGTGATTTTAATGGTTCAGATTTTAGATACTAAATAAAACAATTTTGTGAAAAAAAAATACCGTGAGTTATGCCATATACGCCTAGTGCAATAGTGTATGGGATGTTGTGAACACTCCACGAGACTACTAACGTTATAAAATGAGGTGCGACTGCCTGAGGGTTAAGAATATTTTTGTTGTTGTTTGTTGTTGATGATTCATTTTAGGGGCTTTGTGACATCGTGGTCATGTAGCTCCGTGTACTTGGGTGTGTGGGGAATTGTCTGATAACCTGTGTTATTGTGATAACTGTATTAGTGTGTGTATTTGTAATTCAGATGAGGGTTGGGAAGGAAGCTGCCGTGGCCTTAATTTAGGATCCATCCCAGCATTCGCCTGGATTAGAAGTGGTAGACCACGGAAAAACACTTCCAGGATGGCTGAGGTGGGAATCGAACCCAGCTCTTCTCAGTTTTGCCTCACGAGGCTGAGTGTAGCCATTCCGGCACTCTAGCAGTGGTGATAGTTTTTCAAAGTGGGAGAGACAAGGTCTAGACGTTAATAACGTTAGGCAGTAGGACATGGAACATGCAGCCATCGTAGCATCCTCGCATCGTATACGGCTGCGATATTAAGGCAAGCTAGGACAGTACAGTAGAGAGAACTCAACGCACGGGCATCCTGTGAGCACTATGGCTCCCTCACGCTTTCATTTGAAAAATGTTATAAAAACCAGCTGGTTTCTTATCTAGTCTGTCATCAGGTCATCACATTATACAAGCTGATGATAATTTTCTGGTTCTTCGATGTTGAACGCGAGATGATTGTACAATAGCTCGACTCTACTTTTAGATAACTTACTCAATTTGTTTAGGCTGGTTCCTTGGCGCTGTGGTAATATTCTCGCGTTATGTTCCCAAGGTTGCGGGGTCGAATCCTGGCGCCATCAGCTGGCATTCGAGGGTTGTTTATTTATTTATGTATGTGTTATATTGTGTTGTTCTAACTGTATACACGTTCACCCATACATAGTTTCACAAACCTGCATGAAACAAATTAACCTTGTATGATGAGATTCAAACTGCGAATCGTAATATAAACATCAACCAGACCCGTTAGACCACACAGATAATATTTGCGTATTAATTTAAACCCCAACCCAGTTATCAGGATCTGATGATGACCGCTTGACGTTCAAAACGTGTAATCCTAAATTATACCTTTATAATTTTGATCGGGGAGCGTGGTGGCACAGCGGTCAAGCTATTTGCCTCTTGCCATGGTGGAGCGGGTTCGCTTCGCGGTCAATGCATGTGAGATTTTCGAGGTGAAATGCCATGTCCTGTGGTTCAGATTCCACGTAAAAAGAATGTCTCGTGGCTCATGATCACAAGATTAACGGCCACGTAAAACTACAAGCTTCCTTTTATAATTGTGATCATAACTAATACGTGTATTGTTTTCCAGCAGTGTTTATTTACTTATTTACATTGTAACCCCGCCCAGTCATTGGGCAAATTTGTGTTGACCGACTGAAGAGTTACAACTAACAGTTTGTATCGGCAATACTCAAAGAATCGCTTTAAAACTTTACATTTGCTAGAGACCCATTTCGGTAGATTTATTGGCATGTGAATGATTTATTCGGGGCACCATTCATACACTTCGTTTCCTCTAAAACCGCAGTAGTTAAATGGAACATAAAACCAATTAGGCTACATTATTATTATTATTGACACCGGGATGGCCAGGGTGGATGGGCCAACTTACCTTTTATTCAGAGGTCCGCATCGCTTCAACAGCAAAATCACCGCCAGATGACATGCCCCAACAGAAGAACACCTAACGGTGGAAGGAAGGTGGAGAAGAGGGGAAGGCACAGACTCGTCTACAGACACCCTCCGATAACTAATAGAATTGTTGCCGACGAAAAAAAATGCCATAACAGTTGCTTAAAATTTAAAAGAAAATTTAATCACTAAAAGGGGCAAAGAAAAATGAAAATTTAACAAAGTCATTAAAAAAAAGAAGAAACTCTATGGCCAGGACAAAATCTATCTGGTGATGCATATGGCTTAAGGCCAACACGAGTTATTTACATAAGTAGGCAAGAGACGGTTTAACATGCTTGCTGAGCGAAATGAAAACATTTAATTAAAAAAAAAATTAAATTAATAATGCTCAAAAGATAAAAAAAAACCAGAATACAGGAATTACCAAATGAGAAAGGGCTTGATAATTTACTAGTACGCAATACCGACCCGACATGCAGAGATCAAGGCCACGATGCAAAACGAAAAATTTAAAATTAAATTAATAAAATAAAATAAGATCAATTAAGAAATCCACAATATTCGTGACGGAGAAAAAACACAGGAACATTCACCAAAAACACAAAGTTAAACCAGCAAGGTTAATAAAAAACATATTAAGCTAACACCACAACACGTTTTAGTTTACCGCTCGACGCCTAGAGACTCCAATCCCAAGACCAGAATGCACTCGGGCCAAACAAAAAACAAACATGGCCACCCAAAAAGATGACCGCATGTCAAATCGAATTACGGCAAACAATTAGCATAAAATTAAATTAAAATCACCAGAGAGAACAAAAGGGGAGGAAAGAATTACGCCTTAACACTATTGACATGAGGCTTTTTAGACTGCAACGGATCGTAAAATAAATAAATAAATAAATAAATAAATAAATAAATAATAGGGCTATCCCCAAGACTACCAAAAACTAAATAAATAAATAAATAAATAAATAAATAAATAAATAAATAAAAAATTACAACGTAAAATAAACTAGAAATGTGTCTCCAGAAGGATACGAAGAAAAACAGCGAAATTTACATAATTGGTAACGTTGACAAACAGAAAAATTAGGCCTACCAGGCGAAACAAAATACAGAATTAAAACATTAATATAAGGCCAATATCGGAGCTCCCAAAACAATATATTAAAAATAATAACGTACCTTAAAACTTCTCTGTGGAGACACAATAAAAATAAACTAATTAACACATTTTAAATAATATAAAAGATATGAACTGCCTGAACATTGCTGCGGAAGCACACCCAAGCCGCTTCGATCACCCACGAGGCTTTCCTTCTTGTAGCCAGTAAATAAACAGACCACACGCCATCTTCACGGCAAATTAAGAAATAATAGCCTAGGAGCACAGCCATTTCCTTAGTTTCCTTTTAATATATCATATTTCGTAGAGGCTAGGGGCGAAGCCCCCAGCACACGGAGACAACTTTTTCGACCAACTAGCTTGTTGATTTCTTGACGACAGACTATGAAGCTCACAAGATGGCGGAGAATCCCAAGTCAAATACCGCATTGCATTCATGTTAATTGTAAATGACCAATCACAGCATGACACATCAAGTAACAATGTGCATATTATGTAATTAATTTGGCGGTATCATGTATATACAGTCTTTTGTTCAATGACGTAGAATACAATATCCTTCAAATATGTCTCGATTAGGATGATACCAGAAGGCACTACAAACACACTCTAGCGGTAGAAGGTACAACTCCGACTAGAAGCGCTGCAGTCCGATAGATACTACCATATCGTGTTCACAAGCGGAACCAATCCATCAGGCGGTCCTTTTAAAGTCGGGGACACATGAAAAATAGGGGAGATACACATTTAAAAACGTTGGTACGGGCATTGCACGTAACAGTCTCCCTCCCTTAAGCGTGAACACCGTTCACGAATATGCCTAGGCATAGGCAGTACTCCATAACTAGTCGATTCACCAAGCATGTTTCCAGAAGATAATGTTCACCAGTTAACTCCAATTGATGGATAATTACCGCATCGTTTTGGTTAGGAAGAGTGCAGGGTCAGATTATCAGTGAAGGGATAATTGATCACCTCGCAAACCACTTAGTTAACAGCTTCACTGTGTCCATAAGTCTTCAGAAACGCGGAACACCAGCACCTGCAGTGCTTTTAGAGTCCGAGACACGTTAGGTAAATTTTCAATAAGTCCAATGTTGTTAGCTTTAGACGAAGTAGGTGGAAGCAATGTGCCAGATATCATGCGACGAGTGGGCAGCCATTTACCAAACAGAAGTTAATCTAATTTCAAAAATAAAAGTTTACTGAAATTACTAATTCTTAATACATTTTATAAAAGAGAAACAAAGTTGAATTTAAATGAAGAAGGAAAATCCTGACCATG
Source organism: Meconema thalassinum (assembly GCA_946902985.2). Taxonomy (NCBI): domain Eukaryota; kingdom Metazoa; phylum Arthropoda; class Insecta; order Orthoptera; family Tettigoniidae; genus Meconema; species Meconema thalassinum. The sequence goes on along the minus strand of OX336389.2, from coordinate 1,059,766,635 downwards.
CCCTGGATCCGTGCTCACAAATAGTTAATTAAATAACAAGATTACCTTTTTACAGACTAGTAGTACATTTCAATAATATGTGAGTTGAACGACTATACATTTAGCAAGAGCTACGGTAGAGGAATGACCACTCAAATTCCCAAGGAAACAGGTATACAAGATCACCATGAGTTAGGTCTCCCTTGAGTCCAACTTACATGCTAGCATATTCTATGAGAACATCAAAATTAGTTTCAATTTTACAATTTACCATAAAATGGGAATTACCCAACAGTTACAAGTTGTATCCCACTAGACTTTTTAAAACCCAATTCAAAATTTCAGAAGGAACAGATGCCTGAAGGCTTCAATGAAGGTTAGGGATACTCTACATTATACAAAAATCGATTTACAAAATTTATGGTAGCATTTCCTCATTACAATTCTCTCCACCTCGTTTTATGTGCGAGAGATGCACTCTGGATATTTTGTTGACCTTAGGGTTTCGAATAAGAAGAGTAACGGGAGTCAGGAATGCCTCTACATAACAGGGGCCTTTGAAACGAGGGGTCAACTTGCTAGAAACAAGATTACTGACGCCCTTGGGCTCGAAATTACGGACGTACACAACATCTCCAATTTCCAAATCAGTTGGCTTGCGACAGGCATTGTGTCGCTTGGCAAGTTGGTCATGTGATACCTTAATACTCTCTCTAGCCTTGTCGAATTTCGCCCTCATATCCTCGGGCGTGAAACTGTCTGGAAGGAGATCGTGCAGGTTCCACAGATTAGACAACGGAGAATTAGCCATAAAGGAAAACATTAACGAAAAAGGGGTGGCTTGCGTGCTCTCATGCACGGCGGTGTTGAAAGCAAAATTGAGCCAATGCAAATTAGAATCCCACTTGGAATGGTAGTCGTGGTGGAAAGCGATCAGAGCAGAACGGAGATTACGATTGGCTCGCTCAGCGAGAGACGGGTTAGGAAAATAGGGAGTGGTGGTTACATGCGAAATAGCATAATCAAATAAGAATTGACGGAACTGATGAGATACAAAGCATTTGGCATTATCTGATACCAGGAACTGACATGGCCCAAAAGATGAAAAGATGGAATTGAGACACTTTATGACGGAACTGGACGTAGCCTGTCTGGTGGGGAATATCCAACTAAACCGGGTGAAACCGTCAGTGCAAACAAGCGCAAATTGGTTTCCTCGACCAGAGCGAGGGAACGGGCCAACACGGTCGATAAAAAGCCTCTCCATGGGTCTAGATGCCGGTTCAGATGACAACAGGCCAACCTTAGTAGAAACCGGAGGTTTACTAATACTACATGAAGCACAATTTCTAATGAGCCACCTGATGTCGCCATCCATACTTTGCCAAATGAAGAACTGTCTGATTTTAGCTCGGGTCTTGAATACTCCTAGGTGACCACCAATAGGAGATTCATGATAGTAACGAAAGATTTTCGGAATGAGGACCGACGGGAGCACAATTTTAGGTAGACGGTCATGACGAGACGAACAACACAATACACCATCCTTTAGAGAGTAGGGCTTGATCACTTCCCCAGAATTGATTCGGTCAATTATGCTAGATAAGGAGGGATCTTCTTTCTGGAATCGCCTCACATCTTCAAAAAGCTCAGGGGAATTGCTGAGAACGACATTGACTTAATTTACAGGTGATACAAGGTTTACGGGTTCACATCCTTGAATATCCTCTTCGGCTGTTTCCTCATACATGCGGCTTAATGAATCAGCTACCGCATTTTCGGACCCACGAATATGGTGGACGGTGAACTGGAATGACAGAATCCTAGTTGCCCATCTGGCAATCCTACAAGTTTTACGGGGTTTCCCTAACACCCAGCTCAAGGCTTGGTTATCGGTCTCAAGGAGAAACTTAGTGTGCTCAAGTTACATACGGAATTTTTCCAGGGCGAACAACACTGCTAAACCCTTCAAGTTCGTATATGGAATACTTCCTCTCTGCGTCCGTTAAGGTACGAGAAGCGTCTGCAACGGGTTGCCTACCCAGATCAGACTCTTGCAGTAGGACTCAACCAACACCACGACCAGACGCATCAGTCTGCACAATGAACTGCTTCCCAAAATCCGGAATGGCTAACACAGGGGCGTTAGAGAGCGCAAGCTTAAGATCTTCGAAGGCTGCCTGCTGAGAGGGACCCCACTCAAACTTCACAGCCTTTTTGCGTACTTGATTTAGAGGAGCAGCACGGTCGGCAAAATTACTGATGAACTTACGGAAGAAGTTCACCATACCAATGTAACGAGCAACACCCTTGGCGTTCTTGGGTGGTTTAAAATCTCTGATGGCCTGCGTACGAGATTGGTCCACGGAGATACCAGATGCGGAAACAATATGACCCAAGAAGGAAATTTTGGGCTTGGCAAAGGAAACCTTGGACAATTTGACGGGAAGGCCAGCGTCACGCAACCGATCAAGTACAACTTTCAGATGATCAACGTGTTCCTCGAAGGACTCAGAATAGATCACCACATCGTCAAGATAGTGGTACACAAATTTGAATTTAATTTCTGAAAACACCTTGTCCAGAAGTCTGCTCAACACAGCGGCTCCGGTGGATAGGCCAAACGGGACACGGGCATACTCAAACAGGTTCCAGTCAGTGGAAAAAGCAGTAACATGCCTGGATTCCGGAGAGAGGGGAATTTGGAAGTAAGAAGAATTTAAATCGAGGATCGTGAACACCTTCGCGTTGCGAAACCAACTAAAACATGTGTGAAGGTCCGGCAAAGGAATGGATTGTAAAACAACCTATTGATTAAGAGCCCTATAGTCGACCACCGGCCGAAAACCACCATTAGGTTTTGGCACAAGGAATACAGGGGATGAGTAGGCCGAGATAGAAGGTTGGATTACCCCTTCTTCCAACATCTTATCGATAATCTTACGAAGTTCAGCCATCTTGGGCGTGGCAAGGCGATACGGGCTGGAACGCACCGGCACAGAATCGGTTAGCTCAATCTTGTATTCCATCCAATGGGTTACACCCAACTTGTCAGTAAATACATCACTATACTCCTGACATAACCTCTTAATGGCATCCTTTTGAAGACTCGTTAAATTTTCCAGATCGAGATCCTCAATAGTCACAGGTTCACTAACTGAATTGACAGCAGGAGAAGATAAAACCGGGTTAAATGATAACTTACTTTGCGGATTAAACTTAAACCATAAGTTGCGAGCCCCAAAATCAAGAAGCATACCAACGTGGGACATGAAATTAGCTCCAATGACCACAGAACAGGAAAGATTTCTGGCAACAAAAAATTTAAACTTCCAAGAAAATTTAGAATATGGATTTTGACTGTCATACTACCCAAAATATTTAAGTTTGAACAATTTGCCGAAATAAAAGATTCATTGTTAGGCTCTAACTCAGGTAATTTGCAAACACTCTTCATAGATAAAAACCAGACCTCGCTTATAAAGGATGCGACACTACCAGAATCAAGCAATGCAGAAACGGGCTCGTCATTAACACAAATTTCAATAAACGGGGATATTCCTTTAGCCACAGGAGAAATTCCAAAATTATTATTCACTCTAAAACGATTACAATTAGATGACGAGGACACCCGCACCACAGGTTTCACATTATGTTTAGAATTAGGCTGACTTGCCACGACATTGCTCACCGACAGGTTAGGTAGGTCAGCGACATAAGCAGAATTAGCACGTGATGAATTAGTTTTCAAAGAGTTGCCAAGATTTTCATTAGTAGGGCGACCAGAAACTTCACAGGGTTTTCCCAAATTCTCATGCACGGAAATATCCTTAGAAGTAACACCCGAATTGGTCTCCAAAATATCCCGTCATTGGCGATACACAACTTGGTTATTCAGACACACCTTCTTAACATACCCCACGCCACCACACGTGTGGCACTTAACATTGGGTCTAGGATGAAACATAACTTTAGGATGGGGACGAGACATCAAGGAAGGAGGAGGAACATTAGCTACACGAAGGGAATCTGCATGTTTCACAGCCATAGCCTCTATAATGACCTGTTTTAGCTCGACAAATGACAAAGGCCTGGTACACATAGTCATGTATGACCTATATTGAGGCGAAAACCCATTTACAATAGATGACACCAACTGTCGTTCAGTTAAAGGGGACGCAAATACCTGGGCATATACCTTAATGTCACTGACATAGTCGCTAAGTGACTCGTCCAACCTTTGGACACGATATAAGAACTTTTGCTCGAGAGTACTAAGGGCACTCGCAGGGACAAAAAACCACAACACATCCCTAATGAACATGGCTAAGGACATGCGGAGGTGGATAGCTTCAATCAGCTTATCGCGCAGCATACCGGATGCAACAGGATACAACAGTTGGAAAATCTGATTTTTCGACATCCCAAAAATCGAGGCATGGTTACCCAATTCGACCACTTGCTTTAAAAATAGGATCACCTGGGTAACGTCATCTAGGTTGAAACTCTTCAACTTAGCTAAGAAACTAGAAATAGGGTGAGGAATCGACCCATAATTAACGGTAGGGGAGTACGTAGCATTTGGAAAAGAGACATTATTACCAGGGCAGCCCGCTCGCACACCCTCTACAGGAGACAAAACATTTACATTGCCAGAGAAAAAACTGGGATGCAATGGGTCGGCAGGGCCCAGGAAATCATTAAGTGACCTAACATGAGAAGAATGACCGTATCCAGGGTTAAGTTGTCTGGACGAGCCAGAACCAGGCAATAGAGGGGCAGGCAAACCACTACTAGTAATCGATCCCAAAACCTCAGACTTAGTAAACAGAGGTGATTCACGTTCAACCCCAGAAGAACTCTCCAAATTCACAAGGTTATCTCTTAAGTCAATTAAATCAAAAGCACTATTATTGTCGGCCATTTTGAAAAACACAGAATGCAGGCAGACAATACAGAAAGAAACAAATTTTAGGAATTACGAGGACAGTTTACACTTTCACAACACCATAACTACCAATTACCAACACCATAGATTAGGTTGACACTCGAACACAGCCACAATACTATACAAAATCATGCACAATGCTGCCCAGAACTGCAGTCGTCACCGCTTGCTTGGCTCGAGAACAGGAAGCTAAATTACAAAAATTGCCACAAACCACATGGCAAACAGCTTCAGACAGGGCTCCTCGATGCCTTCACTCGTAGCATGTAGGCTATCAGAAAATGAACTAACCCCACATTTCCCATGCCAAGAACACATGCCAGTCACTTACCAAGCTCTTTTTTCACCGGGAATGTTGCATCACAAACAGGATAAAAACCAGCACAGACACCTCGCTTGGAACAGGTCACTTACATATCACCACATGGATACTCAGAGGCAAACATGAAATCAAACAAACGACAAGGATCAGCATTAAACAACATCGAGTGCACTGACATGACAAATACCATCAACAACCGCTCCATAAGCACCAGAAGGGTCCATAAAACGAGCCTGCGGGAAAGGAGGAGGGGATGGCTGCAGAAGCGAACACGAGCGCGATCTGTTACCAAAATGACACCGGGATGGCCAGGGTGGATGGGCCAACTTACCTTTTATTCAGAGGTCCGCATCGCTTCAACAGCAAAATCACCGCCAGATGACATGCCCCAACAGAAGAACACCTAACGGAGGAAGGAAGGTGGAGAAGAGGGGAAGGCACAGGCTCGTCTACAGACACCCTCCGATAACTAATAGAATTGTTGCCGACGAAAAAAAATGCCACAACCGTTGCTTAAAATTTAAAAGAAAATTTAATCACTAAAAGGGGCAAAGAAAAATTAAAATTTAACAAAGTCATTAAAAAAAAAGAAGAAACTCTATGGCCAGGACAAAATCCATCTGGTGATGCATATGGCTTAAGGCCAACACGAGTTATTTACATAAGTAGGCAAGAGACGGTTTAACATGCTTGCTGAGCGAAATGAAAACATTTAATTTTAAAAAAATAATGCTCAAAAGATAAAAAACAAACAGAATACAGGAATTACCAAATGAGAAAGGGCTTGATAATTTACTAGTACGCAATACCGACCCGACATGCAGAGATCAAGGCCACGATGCAAAACGAAAAATTTAAAATTAAATTAATAAAATAAAATAAGATCAATTAAGAAATCCACAACATTCGTGATGGAGAAAAAACACAGGAACATTCACCAAAAACACAAAGTTAAACCAACAAGGTTAATAAAAAACATATTAAGCTAACACCACAACACGTTTTAGTTTACCGCTCGACGCCTAGAGACTCCAATCCCAAGACCAGAATGCACTCGGGCCAAACAAAAAACAAACATGGCCACCCAAAAAGATGACAGCATGCCAAACCGAATTACGGCAAACAATTAGCATAAAATTAAATTAAAATCACCAGAGAGAACAAAAGGGGAGGAAAGAATTACACCTTAACACTATTGACACGAGGCTTTTTAGACTGCAACGGATCGTAAAATAAATAAATAAATAAATAATAGGGCTATCCCCAAGACTACCAAAAACTAAATAAATAAATAAATAAATAAATAAATAAAAAATTACAACGTAAAATAAACTAGAAATGTGTCTCCAGAAGGATACGAAGAAAAACAGCGAAATTTACATAATTGGTAACGTTGACAAACAGAAAAATTAGGCCTACCAGGCGAAACAAAATACAGAATTAAAACATTAATATAAGGCCAATATCGGAGCTCCCAAAACAATATATTAAAAATAATATCGTACCTTAAAACTTCTCTGTGTAGACACAATAAAAATAAACTAATTAACACATTTTAAATAATATAAAGGATATGAACTGCCTGAACATTGCTGCGGAAGCACACCCAAGCCGCTTCGATCACCCACGAGGCTTTCCTTCTTGTAGCCAGTAAATAAACAGACCACACGCCATCTCCACGGCAAATTAAGAAATAATAGCCTAGGAGCACAGCCATTTCCTTAGTTTCCTTTTAATATATCATATTTCGTAGAGGCTAGGGGCGAAGCCCCCAGCACACGGAGACAACTTTTTCGACCAACTAGCTTGTTGATTTCTTGACGACAGACTATGAAGCTCACAAGATGGCGGAGAATCCCAAGTCAAATACCGCATTGCATTCATGTTAATTGTAAATGACCAATCACAGCATGACACATCAAGTAACAATGTGCATATTATGTAATTAATTTGGCGGTATCATGTATATACAGTCTTTTGTTCAATGACGTAGAATACAATATCCTTCAAATATGTCTCGATTAGGATACCAGAAGGCACCACAAACACACTCTAGCGGTAGAAGGTACAACTCCGGCTAGAAGCGCCGCAGTCCGATAGATACTACCATCTCGTGTTCACAAGCGGAACCAATCCATCAGGCGGTCCTTTTAAAGTCGGGGACACATGAAAAATAGGGGAGATACACATTTAAAAACGTTGGTACGGGCATTGCACGTAACAATTATCATTAATAATATTATTATTTTCATTATTTAAGAGCCTCCGTGGCTTAGGCACGCCGGCCTCTCACTGCTGGGTACGAGGTTCGAATGCCGGTCACTCCAAGTGAGATTTGTGCTGGACAAAATGGGAGGCAGACAGGTTTTTCTCCGGGTACTCCAGTCTTCCTTGTCAAAAATGTCATTCCAGCTACACTCTCCACGATCATTTCATTCCATCTGTCATTCATTTAATCATTGCCTCCGAGGAGTGCATCAGAATCATGGAAGAGATGTACGAAGGGTATGAGTGCCAGGTTCTTCACGAAGGCAAATTAACAGAAAAGATAAAGGTCAGTTCCGGAATGAGACAGGGGTGTGTCCTTTCCCCCACTCTGTTCCTGTTGGTCCTGGATAGTGTGAAGAAGGTAATGGGAGGACGGAAGAGGGGTATTCAATGGGGTATAAATGACAGGCTTGAAGATCTGGATTTCGCAGACGACATTTGTCTTATGGCACAACGGTACCGAGACATAGAGGATAAGCTGGGGAGGTTGCAGAGAGAAGCAGAACGTGCAGGACTGATGATCAACACCAACAAGACCAAAGAGATGAGGATAAATTCTGACATCACGACTAGTTTGACAGTCAACGGAAAGGACATTGAGCGAGTTGAGTCCTTCCTCTACCTTGGAAGTATAGTCACAAATGATGGGGGAGCAGAGAAGATGTTCGAAGCCGTATCAGGAAGGCAAATGGTGCCTTTGTCCAGCTCTACCCCATCTGGAGAAAAAGAAACATTTCCAGGAAGACCAAGCTCCGCCTTTTCAATAGCAACGTAAGGTCGATTCTTCTCTACGGCTGTGAAACATGGAAAGTCACAAAACCGATCAACAACCAGCTACAGGTGTTCATTAACAGATGTCTGCGTCGCATCATGAATGTGAGGTGGCCGGACATAATCTCAAATGAAGATCTTTGGACCATCACCAATCAACAACCGATTAGCATCCAGATCAAGGAGAGGAAATGGCGCTGGATTGGTCACACACTAAGGAAGCCGGACGGAGCTATTGAGAGGGCGGCGCTAGACTGGAATCTTCAAGGCGCCAGGAAGCGAGGTCGACCTAAGAAGACCTGGAAGAGGACGATCGAAAATGAAATTGCAGAGGTGGGCAAGAACTGGAGTCAAGTGAAGAGAATGGCCAGGAACCGCACTGCGTGGGAAATTTCGCCAAGGCCCTATGCTCCGGAAGGAGCGGCAGGAATTAAGTAAGTAAGGCCGAGGAGTGCGACAGGCATCGGCAGCCGGCACAGTTCATATCCTCGCCGCTAGATGGAGGGGCTTCATACATCCATCCCTAACCATTTGGTCAACTGGAACAGGCTGTGGATTTTCATTTTCATTATCATCGTTATTATTATTATTATGTGTGATCGCCACTTACTGTTAAACATAGTGGTCTTGGAAGTGTTCCATCCGTTACGCGGCGGCGAAAGGAGAGTGAAGCAGTGGATGTGTGTTTACGTATTGGAGAGCTAGCGAATGAGAATAAGCCAGCGCGCTGCCTGGCGGATGTTGAACTTAGTGGAAAGTGTCGAGTTTCACGTCGCGATTCACGCGCGCGCTCCATTCATCCCGCAGATATATTATTAATGTAGTCATGTAGTAAGAAAATGTGTGAGAGGAAAGGAATGATATAGAGCGATGCGATGAATAAGAGTTCGTGAGCCACTCCACACACTTCAATTTCCTCACTCGAATTTGAAACATAATATACAGTCCACTCCAAAGGTTTTACTCATCATAACGGACACTTGTATGTACAGTGTGTCTTTTCTTAGTATGGTAATTTATCAAAGATTATATAACGGAAAAATCGGTTCCAACATTCGACTGCAGCGGCATCTGTACTCTGTATTACGAATCATGAACGCTTACAGCTGTCATCCACTTGAGTGGTGAGGTGTGGAAAGGAGATATGTGAGGTAACGGTCTCCATGGCAACAGCGGGCGGTGTTGCAATGTATGCAGACATAGCAATGAGCACATGGTTTGAGGCAGTGTTCTACGGTGCATTTAGTATTATCATTAGTATTATCCCGAGTACCTATTGAAGTACCACTGACCGCCAGGCAGGGGAGCTAACTTCCCCAGTATTTGTGTCTACCTCCAAGCCTCTTGGCATGTTATGAATCATGGCCTGTCCCAGTGGCAACGCAGCATTTCCCCACGTGCTAGCTTGAAAAACGTCAGCGTTCTTCATTCATAATACAGATTATAGTTAACCGAACATGTATTAAACTAATTTGGTAAACAAAAGAATCGCGTTAAGCGCCAATGTACCGCCCAGCCCCCACCCCCTTTCCCTCCTTCATATCTCCACTTTTATTGTTGTATCCTTATTTAAGATGTAAACCGGGAAAGTCGTCCAGTATTTGTAATATCGGAATTTCAACGTATAATATTGTCGTATAACTGGCAAAGGTACATTAGTGAAACTTCATGAAACATTTTGGACATGCCTTGTATATTTCATATCCCCAATTTACAAATAAACACACTAGTGCATCCATTACAATAACACAGGTTTTCACAAAATTACACACACACCCATGTACACGGGGCTACATGAAGAAGCCCTGAAATGAAATGACAACTGTCTACACATGAAAACTGCAAAATGGTGATAAAAGAATGTAGGGATGTTTGACATTATTTTTCTCTGTCAAGATATCATAACATTAACTTAAATTTGGCTAATATGCTCATTAACTATGCATACGATAGCATAGAGAATACAACAGTCCAACAGAGTCCTTGATTCACTATTAGCTCAACAGTTTCCCCATGTGCAACAATATACCAGAACTACTGTAGCAATAAAGACAAATATTGCAAATGTAGGCTACACAGTGAAACACAGTGACACCGGCCATCTGAACAAAATACCCCTAATTATGTACATACAGTGTAACTGTTTCGTTGGCTATGTGGTTTAATTTCCTCTCGTTGAGATGACAAATGTAATGTTTACTCCTGACTAAGATAAGTTGTATCAATGGGCGCCAAGACCTCAACGCTAAGTTGAAATCTAAATTTATATTTAACAACTCCTAGCTCGTGCAGAACACCTTTAAGAATCTTTACACTCAGACCGTGGCATGATTTGATCATTAACCCAACTAACAATTGTATCAGGAGAAGGAATTTGGTCTATATCTAATGCTACCTACTGAAAGCAAAGATTGCATAGTATAAGAAATGAATTTATTATATAAAAAACAAGTAGTGGCAATTTTAATAATAATAATAATAATAATAATAATAATAATAATAATAATTTGAAATGGAGCGTAACGATTTGAATTTTACCACTAGAAAATTACGTGAAAACGGAGTCGGATGAATTACTGAATTTACTATTAATCCCAAGCTAAAAGTTACTCAAATTCTGATTATGAAACAATGAAGAGAGAGAGAGATTACGTAGTTCTGCGTCATTCGCGCTTACCATTGGAAATGGCAGTAGCATTTCCCTCGTACATGATGAATCACGAGAGCTTCCATCAGCCTTCTGGACGTCGCCATCTTCTTCGTCACTTGCGGAGATCTTTGTTAAAAAATGTTAAAGTTAAGTGCTTGATAGTGGCAGATCCAAAATCCGTTAGCCACCTACGCTGACTCCCTGTTCACAAGAGGTCGCGTATTTCCCATGACTAATGTGTCAGTTGAGAATAGCAGTACTGAAATGTTCGCCATCGAACACAAATACGAAGTCCGTAAACTATGCCAAAACAATGTTCAAGTTACGGTCCGATCACAACGGAACCATCCAAAAGAGCGTCCACCTCGGACAAGTTTTACAATGTTAATAGCCCTTTCTTCACGGCGCACGAACACTATATTGACTCCCCGTTATCCCCACCAAAGTTCCACTCCTCAGCTACTCGCCTCGCCTGTAGACCAATCACCGTGCGTCACGTCTCCCTTCCTTGGCTTGAGACCGGCACGCGGGACCCCCCACCACAAACTCCATCTCACTCGGTAAATTTACCGTTCCAGTCCAATTCGCATTTTCTTGAAACAGCCAGTTGTAAATGTTCCTCGATTTCCTCATCGCTTCACGACAAGCTTATTCCTGTATCCGAAATTTCCGATGACTCTCTCACAATAAACCCTAACTGACTAAAATCCTTAAACCTCCGCAATCATATAATTTACCGTGATAATGTTGTTCGTAATAAATCGCTTGATAGTGTTTTCTATAAAATCGAAAACCTATCTGTATAGTTATAATCTTTAAAGTAAAAGCTCCATAAAAAAGACATTAATAATAATAATAATAATAATAATATTAAGTTTGAATGAAAATTATCTTGGCTGAACAAGTTGCCGCGTAAACAAACATTAAATGGCTTCCATCTGAACTATTTCAGTTGCATAATATACCCTCGAAAAACACGTTACATATTCGCCTCGGATCATCAAATGATTTACCGTGACCACGGTACATCACGTGATTATCCCAGTCACGTTCATAGAAATCCCCATCCAAAATACATATTACACAAATTAAATCACCCTAAATTACACACACATATATATATATACACTCATAATTTTTCTTCACGCACTTTGCGTGAAAGTCTGTTGTAATATTGGATTGCCGTATTCAATCAGTCCAATGTTTTTTTTTTTAAATTTCAATTACTGTTCCACGGATATTTCCGCCTCTCAAATATCTCTATGTTGGGAAAAATATACATAAATAATGTGTGAGCTCTGTGTATACATGATGTCACATCACACGCATCCAAGGTGTTCTGATATATATATCACCACAGAACTTCCCAATATCAGTGGTTGTCGCTTTCTTCTGGTGTAACTTAATTTCACTGATCACACGAGCACACGGTCACACTATTGTGGCTGCGCATCGTGACCATAATACTTAATCTCTCTGTGTATTAGATAAAATTAATATTGACTTCTGAAAAAAAAAAAACAGACTTCAGAAAAAAAACAGTAAGTGCGCATTACACATAACACCAAATATTTCTGTGCCGTAATCGCCCTGTTTTACTAAGTCCTCGTAGACCATAATCTTTTTAATACTAGTTCACCACCCAGACCAGTTCTCCACGATCCTGACCTAGTTGTCACCACACTCAAATAATACCTATATACTGATTACCTTAAATTCACACATACAGCTCTTACATGGCGAGGTCGTAAACAGAAATCACGTGTGCTGTTATGTATGAGTTTCATGAAGGACTGTCTCGCCTTCTGGTGGCCCATCTTTTGTCTCGTGGACGCCATAAGCAAACATACCCTGTACAAGCGCTCACCCATCTCTGGGAGACAAATGGGAATTCACCAGCGCTACCAAATTCTGGCCTTGGTGTATCGAGACATTTTAGTGCTTAACAGCATCCAACAATCCCGTCATATTTCCCTGTACCTTAAAACTCTCAATTACTTATATACTACCCCCCTTTGTGACCTCTGATACGCCTGCCTGGAAGACCAGATCTCCCACGCACCATATACCACACTTACTCATTTGATAGGCTGGCTCGCCAGCTAAACACACTCACTTTATGACACATACTTTCGTAGTCTATGTATATTATACGTCCCGTATAATCTGTTTCCCTTACCATCCTCCAGCACATATGCTGTTTTGCCAATACGTTTGGAAACTATAAATGGGCCTTCGTAGAGAAAAAAGAACTTGGACATGACTTTCTCTAGCTTATTTGACTGTTTCGGCACTCTAAGTAAGACTCTGTCTCCCGGCTCGAATAGGTCAAATTTAGTATTTTTTTGTTGGCGAATTCTCTTTTGTGCTGACTTAGATAAATTCTGTTTCGCCAACTGGACAATGTAATCCATCCCCGGTTGTTTTCTCTCATTTAAACCCAATACCCTCGCTAGTTCATTTTGTGGTCTCTTTCCGAAGTGAACTTCGTAAGGCGTTAATTTCATGCTCTCTTGCTGGATCGAATTCAGCCAAGTCTCGACTTTGGGAAGATGTCCAACCCAGGCCGAATGCTTGTCATGCACTAGAGTCCGAAAAAGACGAGCCACTTCCCTTAATGGACGCTCTGCAGAATTACCCTGAGGGTACCTTACAGAGGAATGAACGTGTGAAATACCAGCTTCCTGCATACTGGTCCTCCATTTCTTTGCAGTAAACTGTGGTCCACTGTCAGATAGTATCCTGTAATAATAATAATAATAATGTTATTGGTTTTACGTCCCTTTTAACTACACTGGCTTTTAGAGACGCCGGTGTGCCGGAATTTTGCCCCGAAGGGGATCTCTAACGTGCCAGTAAATGTACTGACACGGCTCCCTCGCATTTGCGCACCCTCAAGTGCCAGCTGACTGCGCCAGGTTTCGAACCTGCAACCTTGGGCTCAGCAAGCGAGAACGTTACCCCGATAGTATCCTGAGAGGAAGGCCAAACTCAGGTACATACTTATTAATAATCACACGGCTACACGCTAGTCCCGTGACTTTCCTTAGCGGATATAGCTTGACCTACTTACTAAAAGCGTCAATAACTATAAAAATGTACTCGTAGCCGTACTGTCCTTTAACGATCGGGCCAAATAAATTAACACACAGTAGTTCGCTGGGACTACTGGTGAGAACTGCAGATCTCTCCCCCACTAAATATTTAACTGGATACTTGCTCCTTTGACAGGTGTCACACTTACCTGAAATCCTCCAAATTCCCCTCCCATTTTACTCCAAATAAAGTCACGACCAATTTCATACAAGACCTTGGCAGCACCAAAGTGTCCTAATTCCGTATGAATGAACCAAATTAGCCCCTCCCGCAAAGTGGCAGGAACACATATTGCCCACCGATTCTTCCTACATTTCCGTGCAAGAAGCCCATCCTGCATCTTGTACGTGAACCGCCCTACTTTCACACACTCTTCTTCACTTGTTTCCAACCTAGCCAGTGGCTCCCTTAACTTAATGTCATCTCGTTGCTCCACTAGCATATTTCTGAGTGTCTGTAACGATGCCCTGTTGCTACTGTCCACACTTGCACATAATAAAATACCGTCCTCTGCTTTAACAACAGGATAATCCCTACATAAATTAGTGTCCCTAGATAGCATGTCTGCAAGAATGTTATCTTTACCTTTAATATATTTTACTGTGAATTCGTATTCCTGCAGTGCAAGAATCCACCTACTAACTCTGTTAGAACTGAGTTTACAAGTCCTCATATACAGTAATGCATGGTGATCTGTATGTATCTCAAATTTCCCCCCCTGCTAAATACATTCTAAATTTCCCCAAACTGAAAAAAAAAAATACCTAAAAGCTCTAATTCAGTAATAGTGTATCTTTTCTCTGCTGCTGTCAGTCCTCGCGAGGCTAAAGATACAATGCACAGATTACCCGCATCATCTTTCTGACACAATACTCGAGCAATGCCTATATGCGAAGCATCTGTCATAACCACATATTCCTTATCTTTCAAAGGATATTTCAGCACTACAGCTTTCTCAAAACCTTCCTTCAGCGCTCTAAAAGCCTGATCATGCTTGGGCTCCCATCTCCACCGAGTCCCACTTTTAAGCAATTCCCTGAATGGTTCTACTAACCCTGAGTATTTAAGAACGAACCTTCTGAAAAGTTTGCAAATTTCCGGGTATGTTTTCAACTGTTTAACATCTGTGGCACCTCTGCATTGAGTATCTTATTAACCCTACTTTCCTCTGGTGTTACACCTCGACTCGACACTCTATGACCTAAAAATGTCACTTCTGACTGACAGAATGACGACTTAGACAGTTTCAAAGTGAACCCCTTCCTGATCTGACTTCTGAAAAACAATATCTAAATGACGTAGATGCTCCTCAAAACTGCGTGAACTAATTACCATATCATCAATGTAAATGGTTACAAACTCTCCTGTGTCATCCCCTAATGCGATGTTTAATGCTCTAATTAAAGCAGCTGAACTACTCTTTAATCCGTAAGGTGTTCTACAAAATTGATAAAGGTTATATTTATGACTAAAAGCTGTAAATGGTCTATCTTCGTACATAAGTGTCACTTGCCAGAAACTGGAACTCAAATCTACGCAAGTGAAATACCTCTTCCCCTCAAATGTTTGCCTTAATTCCTCTATTGGCATGGATTTCAGCTGATCTGAACTAATTCTACTGTTAACCAAACGAGCATCTAAACAAATACGGACTGTGCCATCGGCCTTGGGCACGGTGATCAAAGAATTAACATATGGACTGTTGGAGTGTTCAATAATCCCATCTTCAAGCATCTGGTTAATTTGTGCCTCAACTGCACTCTGATAAGCAAAAGGTACAGGATATCTATGTCCTGAGAATACTGACCAATCAATAACGTTCAATGAATGTGTATAGCAATTGGCCATACCAATGCGATCCTCAAAAACTCTCCTATTACACAAGAACACATCATAGAGCAGAACACACTGTCCTTCCTCTATATTTCCCTGAAATGCAGCATCACGTAACTAGTCCTCTAGACTACCGTTCGTAATCACACTGCCAACAAAACTTGGAGAATCCCGCTCTACGGCTGGCGATATCTCATTTAAAAAACAAATCACACCTACAACACTACTTTTCTGAACATTGTCATTGAACGCTACCTCTACTTCAGAATCATCCCATTATAATTTCAAACTTCCTACCTCATAACATATGTAACCAGACACTCTACTTAGTCAATCTGAACCCAAAATAACACTGAATACTAAATTTGGAATTACAAGACAAATCTGCTTTTCTACATGATTATTAGTTTTAATGTCTACTAAAACTTGCTTAGAAATTACTTTAGATCTCTTCCCAACGGCTGTAATAACAAAAGTGCTTTTAATTGGCATCTCCTCAAAATTTACTCCAGTTCCTTTCATTTTATCATAAAATGCACTACTTATGCAACTCTTCATACAACCACTATCAATTAAAACATCTGTGTACGCCTCGGACACGTTAAATTTAACTAGGGGGCTCTTACTAGCCACATCCTGAATAATACTTTCATCATTTAGTTCACGTAATAATTCACTTCTTACATTTAGGTCATAGTGTTTCTGTATAAGTGTATGGACAGGGCATGTTACAGACTGAGATTCTGACCTTACATCGCAGCCTGGTTCGTGTTTAAAGTACCGCTACCGCTTGGTGTAGTACTACTCACTACTGCACTGGTCTGGTCGTTCTGGGCTGTGTTAACGGTATTTCTCTGACCGTTATTACCATTGGGCTGATCCCTTCCTTGACCCTTGTCCTGGTTATAATTATTATTATTATTATTATTATTATTATTATTATTATTCCTCCTTGGTTACCCCTAAAATCATTATTTCGGCCTTGATTTCCCCTGAAATCATTATTTCTACCTTGGTACTGCGTACCCTACCCATTTCTTCTGTACTGATTTTGCTGGTTGTTATTCTGATTTTGGTTCCCCCTATTTTGGATTTTGGCTCCTTCGCCACTGTTCCCCTGAACATCCTGATTCCTATTCTCATTAGGCCTGTTATTATGATTACCCTGGTTCCTACCGAAATTCTCCTCGTAACCACCTCTTCCCAGAGCATCGAATGTACTTAATAGATTTTCCACTTGCGAAATAGATTTCACATTTTGGATACAGGCAGCTTCTTTGATTCTATATGGAAAATGTCTTAGTAATTGCCTGACAACATCAGTTTTCTCCCTCAAACCATCCAGATATTTACACGTGAATACCTGTCCTAAAAACTATTCTGTCAGAGTGTAGTTTCCTCTAGGGTTATATTTCCCACACACAATTCCCTCACGATGCTGAGACTTGATTACCTCATTCCAAAACTTCTCACAAAATTTAACTTTAAAATCTGAAATGTCCTCGAAATTGTCTCTGTAGACAGCAAACCAGTTTCTTGTCTCCCCTACAAACGCTTGCTCTAAAATCTCAACTACCTGGCACCACTCAATACTACCATCTTCCAACCTCTCCTTGAATTTATTTTCTATTGTATTCATGAATCCCATGGGACAACCCTGTCGATTGCTGAACTTTCCCAACTCTTATCTCCCTGTGTGTGCTATTTACATAAACTGGCCTACTCTGACTATTTTCCTGCCTAATTCTAGCTTTCAGTTTTTGTTCTAATTCAGCAATTTTCTCCTCAACTTTTCTTTCAATACTATTTACAGTTAACCTAATGCTCCCTTGCGATGCTTCAACTTTATCACTTAACTTAGCCTTTTCTCCTGAATCTTATTAATGCTTTCCTTATTCCTCTCCCTTAAATCATTAACTTCAGTGATGATTTCTGCATGAACTTTATCAATTCTACCCACCAGCTGTTCTTTAACTTCTAGTTGCTACCTGAATCTTATCAATTTCTCCTCCCAATTGCTTTTTAACCTGCTTTGTTTCAAGTTGAACTAATTCTTTTAAATTCTCAGCCTGTGTACTGATTCTACTTTCCAACTCCTCCTGTACTTTTCCCAATTTTCTATCTACATCTGCTATAATTTCTTTAGCCTTCTCTTCCATCACCCCTCTGATTTCTCCTCTAATCTGCTCAAATTTCTTATATTATTTTAGATTGTTCTCTTCAAATTTCTCACTTAATTTTGTATCTAGTTTTTCGCTCAGCGCTTCCGTATTTTCTTTACTTTCCCTACTGTTTTGCTCAAGTTTAGCATTTAAAGCATCTGTACTCTCTTTATTTTCCTTACTATTTTGTTCAAGTTTAGCATTATTTTGTTCAAGTTTAGCATTTAAAGCGTCTGTATTTATTTTATTTTGTTGCATAAACTGGAGAAGCAAACTTTCAAACCCTGGCTGACCGTTATGATTACCCCCCTCAGTATCGGGATTTACCTCCGACATCCCTGTACTGCTTTCATTCTCAAGACTAGCCATACTGCTCGTACATTCACTATCCAACTGGTGACCACTACGCAACTTCATCTCTTCCTCAACACTACCCATGCTGATACACACCGATAAATAAAAATAAAAAAATACAGGCACAGAAATATATACCCTTCTCCTTCCACAAATGTTATTAGGTTTTCGGCCTCACGATGGTAGCGACAAATGTAAGTGATTCGTTGGCTATGTGGTTTAATTTCCCCTCGTTGAGATGACAAATGTAATGTTTACTCCTGACTAAGATAAGTTGTATTAATGGGCGCCAAGACCTCAACGCTAAGTTGAAATCTAAATTTATATTTAACAACACCTAGCTCGGGCAGAACACCTTTAAGAATCTTTACACTCGGGACCGTGGCATGATTTGATCATTAACCCAACTAACAATTGTATCAGGAGAAGGAATTTGGTCTATATCTAATGCTACCTACTGAAAGCAAAGATTGCATAGTATAAGAAATGAATTTATTATATAAAAACAAGTAGTGGCAATTTTAATAATAATAATAATAATTTAAAATGGAGCGTAACGATTTGAATTTTACCACTAGAAAATTACGTGAAAACGGAGTCTGATGAATTACTGAATTTACTATTATTCCCAAGCTAAAAGTTACTCAAATTCTGATTATGAAACAATGAAGAGAGAGAGATTACGTAGTTCTGCGTCATTCGCGCTTACCATTGGAAATTGCAGTGGCATTTCCCTCGTACATGATGAATCACGAGAGCTTCCATCAGCCTTCTGGACGTCGCAATCTTCTTCGTCACTTGCGGAGATCGTTGTTAAAAAATGTTAAAGTTAAGTGCTTGATAGTGGCGGATCCAAAATCCGTTAGCCACCTACGCTGACTCCCTGTTCACAAGAGCTCGCGTATTTCTCATGACTAATGTGTCAGTTGAGAATAGCAGTACTGAAAAGTTCGCCATCGAACACAAATACGAAGTCCGTGGACTATGCCAAGACAATGTTCAAGTTACGGTCCGATCACAACGGAACCATCCAAAAGAGCGTCCACCTCGGACAAGTTTTACAATGTTAATAGCCCTTTCTTCACGGCGCGCGAACACTATATTGACTCCCCGTTATCCCCACCGAAGTTCCACTCCTCAGCTACTCGCCTCGCCTGTAGACCAATCACCTTGCGTCACGTCTCCCTTCCTTGGCTTGAGACCGGCACGCGGGACCCCCCGCCACAAACTCCATCGCACTCGGTAAATTTACCGTTCCAGTCCAATTCGCCTTTTCTTGAAACAGCCAGTTGTAAATGTTCCTCGATTTCGTCATCGCTTCACGATATGCTTATTCCTGTATCCGAAATTTCCGATGACTCAACTCTCTCACAATAAACCCTGACTAAAATCCGTAAACCTCCGCAATCATATAATTTACCGTGATAATGTTGTTCGTAATAAATCGCTTGATAGTGTTTTCTATAAAATCGAAAACCTATCTGTATAGTTATAATCTTTAAAGTAAAAGCTACAAAAAAAGACATTATTAATAATAATAATAATAAGTTTGAATAAAAATTATCTTGGCTGAACAAGTTTGCCGCGTAAACAAACGTTAAATGGCTTCCATCTGAACTATTTCAGTTGCATAAAATACCCTCGAAAAACACGTTACAACAGTAACAATCACTTTCTTCACACGACAGGGGCCGATTTTTCTTGATAATTATGCCAACTATCAAAAAGGAAGGAGCTTTGTAGAACTAAATATGAGCACCGAGCGCATACTTGTGTCTCGTCTTGCTGGCAAATAACAAGGCATGCTAAGGTTAATATTATATTTATTGTAACATATAAGGTACAAAGATAATATTGTATAGGCATACTTACTTGTCTTGCTTCTGAATTCCCTGTGATGTTATCTCATTTGTATAATTTGACACAAATAACACACGCAAATTCAATTTGGTTCGTGAAATTAGTTGTCTTGCGTATGTTTGTTGTCATTTAAACAGGTGTTGGCATGTGTCATTAGAAAATGGCTGCCGATTGCGCATGAGCATCGAAATGGCAAGTCAGGAGCAGGTCTAGTTGCTTACAATTACGATCTCGTAGCAACATACAGTATGCTGCACAAAGAACGTACAATTAAAATGCATTGTATGTTATAATTTGTCTCAAAGTAATCCATTCTTCGAAAAGTTTTAATTATATGCAATGTGCACAGAAACCTGTTCTACCTATTATAAGGAGCAGGTAGCAAATAAATAAAGCCCTGCGCAGATGCGGATATGGTTTACATGGCTGTGCGGATAGCGGATAAGCTGCGGCTAATGTTTGGAGTAAATTTGCGGATAGGTTTTAGAATACAATCCAAAGTTGTTGAATATCATTACTAAAACCCGGATGTTTATGACATAACATATTTTTCCGTTATGCTTTTTTCATCACGAATGTAAGATGACGATTTAAGCTAATCTCATTCAAATTATGTCATTAAGCATAATTAACACTCCGAACTGGAAGGGATTGCAATTCCGGCTGTATAATATGCATTTTAAACATAGCACATGACTTTCATATCCTAGAGGGACGACCTTCTGCTCAAATATCTAAATGTGTTGCTGTGTTAAGGCTTAGTAGGTGGACAGTAATAAATGTCACCACTATGAACTAACAAGCATATTTACAGCGTCATGACTCGTAGGTAAAACCGTTATGGCAGTGAGAGCTGATGAAGTGGCAAGGCCTTCTACTACCAACACACGTTACTTAATAAACTGCAGTTGAAAGCGTGTCAGTATATCTCCCTCGGGTTAATGTGCACAGCAATGAAACTTAATGTTTGCATGACTGAAAGATTAAGACTGTGTGTGTGGCTTAGTGGTTTTAGAAGGAAGACCGGACAGCCATCGGCATTGCTGAACTTAATTCGACATACCACGTGGCAGAGTCAAGCTTTTGTTTCTAATTCGAAGGAAATTTAAGTTTAAACTCACCGCACATTGCATACATATATCAGTAGATAATCATAGAAAATATGTAATGCTATCGCACTTTTCAGCATTCTCTTCAAGCCCTTAATATTATCACAAGGGGAGGAAAGTTATTGTGTGTCCTACATCTCTAGCAACTATAATAGTTTATATGTAATTCTGTAGCTTTCCCCTGAAATAATAGGTATTATAGCGAGTTGAATGAACTAATGCGTTTACCCACGCGGCAAGGAGTAATATACGTAGTAACCTCGTTATCACTCCCCATTGCGAGGCGACAAACGTTATACTTCATCTGTCGTCCGTATTCGCACAAACGCTTCAAGTAAATAAATAAATATATGAATAAGCACATAAATAAATTAGAGGTGGAAATATTCGGTGTTCGATTAACCGATTAATTGATTAGTAGACACGAGATAAGATAAGTTTCGAAAATGGATATGATTCAGTGACAGTGGAAGGACGAACATAAATCAAATTCGGCAGGGTTTCTGAAAAAGGAAACGAAGAATTTTTAGCAAATATTTTGAATCTTGTTCAATTTTAGTCGGGAAGGCTGTTTACAATATAGGACAGGAACATTTTTGTTTTATTCGGTTTTAGCTTAGCTTCCACAAATAACTGTCAGTTGTAACTCTTCAGTAGGTCTACTTGAATTTGCCCAATGACTGGGCGGAGTATAATGTATAAAATATGTGCATATTAAGTAAATCGATCGATCGTGTAGCCTCCGGAAAGGCCGAGTACAGGTCTTTCTAGTTGACGCCCGTGGGCGACCTGCGCGTTGTAATGAGGATGAAGTGAAGATGAAGACGTCACATACTCCCAGTCCCCGAGCCTCGGGAATCAACCCCAGGAGATTAAAATCCCTGATGGCTCGGCCGGGAATCGAACCCAGGGCAATTCGGGCCAAAGCCTAGCGCGCTAACCATTTAGCCACGGAGCCGGACATTAAGTAAATCACACTCCTGGAAACATAACACGTGTTAGTTAAGATCACTATTA
This sequence comes from Meconema thalassinum, assembly GCA_946902985.2. NCBI lineage: Eukaryota > Metazoa > Arthropoda > Insecta > Orthoptera > Tettigoniidae > Meconema > Meconema thalassinum. The sequence goes on along the minus strand of OX336389.2, from coordinate 1,059,744,266 downwards.
CAATCACTATTACGTCACCACACTCGAATGCTCCGAGTGGGTGAGAGATTTCATGAACCTTTCATCCAGGAAAGCCACCAACATCAAGGAGGTTCAGTCATGTTTTGGGGTGGAATCATGTTTGGTCGACGTATGCCACTAATTCCTATCCACGGTAACATGCCTGGTCTGGTGTACAGAGACAAAATCATTGAACCTGTCGTTACAGGCTTTGCTGCCATAATGGGTGAGGGCTTTACGCTAGTGGACGATAATGCTCGTGCCCATCGAGCTAGGGTGGTCTATCAGTTACTTCAGTTGCATGTCATACAGAGAATAGAGTGGCCTGCCTATTCTGCGGACATGAACTGTATTGAACATGCATGGAAAGAGCTCGAGAGGGCAATTTTGCACCATCCCAATCCTCCAACAAACAAACAGCAACTGATTGAAGCTGCTGTCTAAGAGTGGGATAATCTGCCCCAAACCACGTTGGATTCGTTGGTGCTCAGCATGTCTCATCGTCTGCAAGCATGCCTCAGAGCTCGTGGTGGCCATACACGGTATTGAATTGCCCCAACATGAAAAGGACGTTTGTGTGCTCAGTTCCACATTACCACTTTTGTTACTCGTTGTGTGTTTCGCTCTTTGCAGAGCAGATTGTATGTTGTTTTTCTTTGTATGTACCTTATATTGTGTACAATATGATTTGATTACATACACATAGCAAAATAAACAAGTCACTTAATCGCAATATGCAAAACTTTTTTGGAGCACTGTATAAGCTTAGTTTGTTTAATAAGGGTTTGTGAATTATCTATGAGTATTATGAACGTGCATACAAATTAGAATAACACAATATAATAAATGAAATAAATTAGAGCATGCACTTGAATTCTATTATGTATGAAAATCCACAGCTTGTTTCCAGTCGACCGACCGGGTCAGGGAATGGAATGAATAAAGCCCACATCTAGCGGCGAGAATATGAACTGTGCCAGCTGCCGAAGCCTGTCGCACTCCCCTTGGGCAATGATTAATTGAATGACAGATACAATGAAATGACAGTCGAGAGTGTTGCTGGAATTAAATTTGTGACAGGGAAAGCCGGAGTATCCGGAGAAAAACCTGTCTGCATCCACTTTGTCCAGCACAAATCTCACATGGAGTGACCGGGATTTGAACCACGGACCCAGTGGCGAGAGGCCGGCGTGCTGCCGCCTAAGCCACGGAGGCATACTCTAGTATGTATATGGTTACATATCTCAGCGGAGGGGTTGGTCGTACAGTTGTTACGCTATCGCCTATCGAATCCCGCCGGGGTCACTGTGATCATAACTAATACATGTATTCATTCAAGGAGTTTATTTACTTATTACTCATATAATATATGCATTTTACCCCGAACAGGCAATGGACAAATTCGTGTTGACCGACTGAAGTGTTACAACTGATAGTTTGTACAGGCAACACTGAAAGAATGGCTTCAACAGGTCACAAAGAAGATGCATTATTTAGAAATAAATGTTACAATATATTTTAATTAATAAAAGGTCTGTTTTGGTGCAAAAATACTAGCAAGTAAGTCAAACATTTTCTGGGCGAGGCAGCTCAGCTTTGCAGTCACAATGTTTCCTGCAATTAAAAATACTCCTTCAGCGCTGCAGGTGGTCGCGGGTATGATGAAGTATTTTTTCACTAGTTTAGTGGGCCTTCGATATATTGATTAATTTTCAACCAGTCAAAAAGGATGCGTATGGAAGTTAGGCGGTGAAATCCCAAGATAGACGTCCAGCTCGTATTTTGCAATGTTTGCAATATTTATGCTACATCTCCAAGATTTCCTAATTTTACCACACTTTTTATAACTGCCCTATCATGAGGACATTGAGTTTTTATCGAACATGCCTAAAAGTTGACTTTTGACATACCTTCATTCGTAAGACGTCACATTTGTATCTTTGGAGTCGAAATTTAATATTTTTCAGACGGTCAACACGATTGCACCCAATTGTCTAATGGGTGATTCACTAATCATGATTTTTTTTACATGTGATTAATAAATACACTAGAATGACCAGTTTCGTTCGTCAAGCGATCATCAGATCCTATACAGTTACACGTAGGCTATTTATGTATGTCTAAAAGTATGGGTTATACTATTTACAATATATACGCTTATTTAGTTGCAGTAGTAATTAATCTACCACAGCTAGTTAAGATATGTTAATTTTTGTTGAGATACTGTTAGTGGTGCTTGACCTTCAAGTTTGCTTGCTTACGTTAGTGTGATTGTGTGCTTGCGAGAACTCTCGCATAATGGGCTATTTGTGCCCCATGTGTACAGACTACCCACCCGGCTCTAGTGCTATGTGGGCTTTGCGCGACAGAGTTCTGCAGGGGCTATCGTCTTGTTTATTTGTTTGAAAGCACTTAATAAACAAATATAATTATTTCCGTTGACTTTTCAAGAAATGCAAGATTTTTCGTGTACTATTGAGACGATTTAGGAGATTTTGGTACAAACCACACCTTCTATAAAAGAAAATAACAGACCAAAAACAACTGTGAACATGAGGGAGGAGCCAGATTCACTCGCTCACCCGCGCCAGCCATTAGCATAGCGCGGCGTTGCCTAGTTAACTCAACTCCATTGGCTCGCTGTGCCATACGAAATCGTTATTTCTCTCCGCGAACGAAAATAATTAATTCTTCAATTGTTTTGATGACCCTATGTTACAGAGCTAAACATTTTGAATGCTGACTGTCCAAACCCTGTGGCGCTACGACCAGCCCTTCGGGAGATAACATCTGGCCTCGAACTGAAGGGATAATTTAAGAGAGAATGATTTAGATGTCGATATATTTAGGTTTGCCAGGGAAGGAAAGTAAGAGTGACAGCATTGCTGTTTCAATTCAGTGTACAGGAGTAAAGCTTTAAGAAGTGCTGTGAGCTCAAGTTTTGTATTTATAGGCTCAGAATGTTCCTTGTAATTAGTCAAGTGGTGGTCACTTTCGTGGCAGTATAAGTTTCTACATGTTTACTTCTTCGCGACAGCCCTGTTGTACTGTTCACTTATTTTCTGTCCCGAAAACTTCCAAACAAGTTAATATGTTGTTGTATTATAATTAATTTATTGATTTATATATATATGTAAGCTTCGGTTTTCTTAAGATCTTACCTCAAGTGTTCCAGCGCTCACATTCTCAGCCATCCACACCCTCGGCATACAGAACGTCTACCAAATAGCTTATAAAGATCTTTATAAGCTATTTGCGTCTACTATTGTGCTTTCGGCTTGCCGCATGCCGGTGTTGGAATGACATCAGCTCGACCTTCATTCAGCCAATGGCAAGACTCTGTGGTCAGGTGGGCTACTGGTTCGAGAGTGTTCTATCGCTCCCTTATAAGAGACGCTGCCTGGTGGAGTCCTGCATCATTCAGATCCACGCAGCAGGCAGATCATCACTCTCTACAGGCTACTGCTTCTCATGGCGCTATTGCTGCCACTCCTCTCAGTGCCGCATCGCTAGCCACTACGCTACCGAACAGTTACACCATGAGTTCTTCACTCTGACGCAACGATCCAGCTGGTAGAAGTAAATACCGGCTGTCTTACTCAGCGAGCCACCTCTTTAGATGGTGTCTATTTTGATTCATCCTGCGAGGCAACAGCAGTTTTCCCGACTGCTAGCCAACTTCAAATTTCTTATAAATGGATACTACAAGAGAGATGGAAGAAGAGTTGGACTTTTCTACTTCTGGCATACATATCTTAAGGCCATGAACGCCTCCTTCCAAAGGAACTGTAAAGACTTTTCAACACAATTTTTTGGTAACTGGAATTTTTAAGGAGCTGGCTCTGCAAGGATATATCTTCAACTCTCTTTTGAGAAGATAAGTTCATTTCATGTAAAATTTCAATTTTACTATTGTCATGCATTTCTTCATTCCGTTTTATTATTAGGTGATTCAAGCCCAATATTATATGTCAAGCTCAACTTTTCTCTAGTCAGAATCAAGCATTCCATTGGTTTCTCTTAATTAGGGTTTCTGTAATCAAACCCTTACAATTGATATATTTAAGCTATTCATTTGAGCACTTATGTGCATTTATTGTTTACTGTGTTATCAATTTGCACTTTAGCAATAAATATTGTTATCTAACCTTTGATTTTCTGGTGATGTATCTCGATGCCCTCTACCCCACATCACTTCAGTTTTATAGTTCTTTCACAGTAGTTATTTTGGTCAGGCTTACGTCTGGTTCACGTTCTCCCTTTATGGGAAAGATTAGGGCAGATCTTCTCCAAGTGGCAGCCGAACAGTTTTACACAGCCAGGCAAGAAATATAATTTTCACGGTATATGGCCTATAAAAGAAGCTTTCGAATACAGAATACAGAAGTACGTGAAAACACAATCTGATAACCTGTGTTATTGTGGTGTCGGCATATTTTTTTTGTGATTGAGTCGAATAAAACTCACCTCTTTACAGTTTTATCTCATGAAGCATAATGTACCCAGTTCTAACCCTAATTAGACCAGAACTAAATGTCTGGATTGAGCCATGAATCGAATCCGGACCTCATGGGAGAAGCAAGAGAAAGCAAGAGTTGTTGTTGTTGTTGTTATTGTTGATGATGATGATTGTTTTAGGGGTTTGCAACATCGTGGTCATGTAGCCCCGTGTATTTGAGTGTGTGTGAAATTTGTCTGATAACCTGACTGCACTAGTGTGTGTATTTGTAATTGAGGTAGGATTTGGGTAGGAAGCAGCCGTGGCCTTACGTTAGGTACCATCCCGGCATTTGCCTGGAGTAGAAGTGGGAATCCACAGTAAAACCACTTCCAGGATGGCTGAGGTAGGAATCTAACCCACATCTTCCCAGTTTTGCCTCACAAGGCTGAGTGTACCCCGTTACAGGCCTCGAACTAGAATTGTATTGCTTGGCAGAGCCGGGAATCGAAACCGGACCTCCTGGGCCACAGCCAAGAATGCTGGTCGCTGCACCAGGAGATGGGGTACAAATAATGTTTGTGTGACATCTTATATCTGCCACATATCACAATGATAAAAATGTGCGCACTCCGTTGTGAGCATAGATATTCGTAGGATTAGTAGGCCCTCCATCTCGTATATGCACTTACATTCGGAGCGCCGTGTGCTCACGGAGAAGGTCGTGCGTATACTGCGAGTGTAGAGCTGTGTCATCTCCCGCCAGTGTCACTGTGGCAACAGTGCTCAGCTGGACGCGCGCTACTGGGCGAGCCCATGTTCACAGTTAACCCTCTGGTCAAGGTGCTTGAGTTTTGTGAAACATACACCTTAGCGTATTATATAATTACTAGCGGACCCGTGCGAGAACGCTGGCATAATGGGTTGTGTGCGCCCCATGTGTACAGACTACCCCCCGGCACTAGTGCTAAGCGGGCTGGTCGCGATACAGTTCTGGCAGGGGCTATCGTCCTGTTTATTTGTTTAAAAACACTTTATAAACAAATAAATATATTTCCGTTGACTTTTCAAGAAATGCAAGATTCCTCCTGTACTATTGTGACGATTTGGAAGATTTTGGTACAAACCACACCTTCTAACTCCCTCTAGTTTAGGAGCTTGAGTTTTCTGGAACATTCACCTTAGCGTATTATATAATAAGATTAAATGGTCAGGTTATTGTGTAGGCAGGAGGTGACTACTGCACGAAAACGGACCACACATCGCTCAAACTGCTAAGTGCACAATCCACAATAACCAGACCATTTAATAATGTCATATTATCACACTACGCAAGCAAACTTGAAGATCAATCACCACTATCAGTATCTCAATAAAAATCACATATGTTGACTAGTTGTGTCAGTTTAATTGCTACTGCAACTATATAAGTGTATATATTGTAAATTAGGCTACATTACCCATACTTGTAGACTTACAGTAGATTTAATTGCCTAAGTGTGAAGGATCTGATGATGATCACTTGACGATCGAAACTGGTCATCCCAAGTGTATTTATTAATATCATGTAGTATTCTTTTTTTTTTCTTTCTTTCAGGATTAATGAACCACCCATTACAATTGGGTACAATCGTGTTGACTGAAGAACATTCAGTTTCGATTACTAAGGCAAGCCTGAAAGAGGGCTTCCAACATGATAATCCTTGGAGTGAAGTTAAATGAAACCTCAAAGTGGGCGTTTAGCAGTGGCTATCATTCCTGGCAGTAACCACAGAGGCCTGGGTTCGATTCCCGGCGCTGCCAAGAAATTTAATTCTGGTCTGAGGGCTGGAACGGGGTACACTCAGCCTCGAGAGGCAAAACTGATAAGAGACGGGTTTGATTCCTACCTCTGTCATCCTAGAAGTGGTTTTCCGTGGTTTCCCACTTCTACTCCAGGCAAATGTCGGGATGGTACCTAATTTAAGGCCAAGGTTGGTTCCTACCCAAATCCTACCTGAATTACTAATACAGACACTGATACAGACATCGCAGTGACACATGTTGTCAGACAGGTATTTAACACACCCAAGTACACGGGGCTAGATTACCACAATGTTGCAAACACCCGAAAAGAATCAACAACATTACCCGTCATGAGACTGCCCAGGCTAACCATGTCGAGCGATTGCATTAAGAAACCAAGTTGTGTCATAGTTTCTTAACCCCATTATTTTCCCTCGTGTTAGTCGGTGGTCACATCGAGTGAAAAATAATAGTGTTCAGTATTGTTTTCAGGATAATCTTGCAGTGCATTAGTACCATACGGGATGCAAGCAGAGAAATATCAACCTTCCTGACAACACGCGTTAGTTGGGGTGCATAAAGAAGTATCATAAGGGGCAGCTGAATCACCTGGCATAACAAACACATAATCATACTGTATACAGTGTGATCCATCAGCCCCTTCCAATATTGTTTGCTGCAACCCAACTAACGCGTGTTGGCCGGAAGGTCGATATTTTTCTGCTTGCAACCCGTATATGGTACTATTGCACTGCAAGCATATCCTGCAAACAATGAAAAATGAAAATCCACAGCCTGCTTCCAGTCGACCCACTGGGTCAGGGGATGGAATGGAATGAATGAAGCCCCCATCTAGCGGCGAGGATATGAACTGTGCCGGCTGCCGAAGCCTGTCGCACTCCCCTGGGGCAATGATTAAATGATTGACAGATGAAATGAAATGAGGGTGGAGAGTGTTGCTGGAATGAAATTTTGTGACAGGGAAAACCGGAGTACCCGGAGAAAAACCTGTCTGCCTCCGCGTTGTCCAGCACAAATCTCACATGGAGTGACCGGGATTTGAACCACGGACCCAGCGGTGAGAGGCCGGCGTGCTGCCGCCTAAGCCACGGAGGCTTATCCTGCAAACAATACTGAACACTATTATTTTTCACTCGATGTACTTATAACTACAGACTAATACGATTATGAACCCTATCATTTTCCCTGTTATTAGTCTGTAGTCACATCGAGTGAAAAATAATAGTGTTCAGTATTGTTTGCAGGATATGCTTGTAATGCATTAGTAGGCTAACATACGGGTTACAAGCAGAGATATATCGAACTTCCGGATAACAATGCTAGTTGGGGTGCGTAAAACAGTGTTATTAGGCGCAGCTAATTCACCTGATAATCTCATGTTTTCCAGGTTTAGGGAAACACCCATTACAAATGGGTACAATTGTGTTGGCTGACTGAAAGACATCAAATTTCAATTACTAAGAGAACACAGAAAAATGACTTCCCACACGATAATATTGTATAAGCTCAAATAAATGTACTGCTAATTAACCATTTACCGTAAGAAAACTAACATCCTGCATATCTTTTATAAAAGCAGTCCCAACCACTAATGATAAGGTACGCCAGTCAATGGACCCTTTGATTTGGACGATAACCGACTGTTGAACTGGTGCGTCTGTATAGCTGGAGTGAGGCGCTGGTAGGGACAACACAAGATTGTCTAAAGAAAACATACTGTAGGCCTACATGAGCAGACTTCTTCCTCCTCAAATAAAACTCTTACTCTGTGACTGTGACCAGCTTTACGATTATCTACTGGTGTTAAAATTAGCTTGTGTAAAATTTTCGAGCCATAGGTTTATACAAGAACTCCACGATGCCTTTAACTGGTCGTTTTGACCTCGTGGAGTAGCGGTGTGCGTTAATTCACTCACCATCATTGCGATGAGAAGTCCTGAAATTGGCGGTTCGTATCCCAACGCTGACAGCAGTCAAAAAGAGTGTGGTTCTTCCCCGGGTTTATCCACACTTCCTCCAGGCAAACACCGGGATTGCACCTCTCATCAGGTCATGGGGCACCTACCCCAATCCCGGACCCTTATAATTATATTAACACTCACTACTACAGCCACCACAGAAACATAGGTTATCGGACAAATCAATCACACACCCAAGTACATGGGGCTGATGATCGCGATGTCCAGAGTACCTTATTAAATATTTTCAACAGCAGCGTTAGTTTCGAACTTCTAGCTCAATAAACGTATATCCAAGTAGACGAATTTTAAATATTTTAAACCCAAGACCATTTAAATTAAGAAAAAATCAGACCAAGATGTGCATACATTAATTTTTTGAATTTAATTCAAACCGGCCACGGTGGCCGAGAGCGCTAACACGCTAGCTTGTGTCTCGCTGGCACCGGGGAGCGTGGGTTCTAATTTTACCTCGGTCGTCCTGAAAATGGTTTTCGTGGTTTCCCATTTTTACCACCAGACAAATGCCGAGACGGTTCCTTTCAACAGGTCCACGGCCGACTCTCTTTCTGAATCCCTTCCCTGACCCTTCCTGGATTAGACCCAAGATAGCGGTCGCCTAGACGATTGGCCTGTCACCATCCCCAGTTGTATCTTCTGACTGTCTGATCAGCTTTCAGACACTTTCCTTAGGACGGTGGAGGAATGATCCCTCCGCAAGTGAAGCCGAGCTGGGTGGATAAGCGATTAGAGAAGAATAAAGAAGAATCAAATCAATTGCTCCCAGCATTAGAATCTCCCGCTACACTGTTGGCCCAGAAATTCCTTTACACGTTTGCTTTTTTCACGAAAGCTTATTTTTAAAATGTTTAATTCCGCGAGAATTCTCGTGCATAGAGGCACCAACTGTTTGTAAAATCCAACGTAATAAGTTACCTAGTGTGGTCCTCTGTTCTGGTGCAATTCTTCGAAACTGACACCACTTGGGTGACTTGGATGCCTGCAAAACCATTTGACTGCTTCGGATCAAAATTAAATTTCCTTGCAACGCCGCCGTCATTATTTGTGCATGTTCCAAAAATTAATGTTCCTCCAGATGTACTGGATAATAGTAATAATAATAATAATAATAATAATAATAATAATTACCAGCCCTAAAGTATCAATGAGAGTTGTGTTAATATCTGTGCTTAGTATTCCCGTTTTGCAGGAATAGACCTCCTAAGACCATCCAACGTTTAAGTTACGGTACGTCCACCAACAGTGGTTTCTTTCAGTATTTCAGAAACAGTTAGTTCTAGGGACTTAAAATGTGTTTTTCGGTCCCCAAGGGGACTTTCCGAGTTTTGTTTCTCACATCGAGGGACTAAAAGTAAGCATTTTCTCGTCCGTCTACGAAAATTGTGATTTTTCACCTATTTTAGCATGTACTGTATTTTGTGGGGGTTTCCCCACATAACCTTCTTTTATGAGTGGAATGAGTTTGTAGTTTTACGTGACCGTTCATCTCGCGATCATGAGCCACGGGACCTCCTTTTACGTGGAATCCGAACCGCAGGACATGGCATTTCACTTTGAAAATCTCGCATGCATTGACCTGGAATCGAGCCCATTGTTATGAGAGGTACGGTGAAAAGTTATATAAATGATTGGCGCCTGGTGTGTGATGGATACCCATACCAAATTTTACGTTGATCCACCCATCCATTCTCAAGTTATAAGCAAGCAAACCCGACGGACAATTTCATTTTTGCGCCCATTTGTCAATAAACGGTCTGAAATATGTGAATAACGCAAAATTCCGTGGAAATTCATAAAAAAACAAGTCAAATTCTCACTTTTATACATGGCCTATGGGGAGGATTAATGATTGCAAACAAACATTTTATGTAGGCTATAGTTTTTTTTTTTTGCGTATGGCTTTTATGCCCGGAGTGTCCGAGGACATGTTCGGCTCGCCAGTTTTTGTAGCTGCTTCGAGGCGGACACCCGATGGGTGAGCTACACGTACCGTCGCGTGTGGAGTGTTGTCTGGGGAGGAAAGTGTGAATGTAAGGACGAGGAATTGGAAGGTAGCGGCTGTGGCCTATAGTTAGGGACCAACCCCGGCATTTGCCTGGAAGGAAGATGGGAAACCACAGAAGACCATCTTCAAGTTTGCCGGCGGGGGGATTCGAACCGCCTCGCCTCCCGGATGTGAGCGACTGCCAGCAGTCATGCCGTAACGGCCACGGCTAACTCACCCGTTTGTAGGCTATAGTCTACCATGCCTAGTAATTTGTCTAGTTTACAACTTTCTGACAGTAAGTAAAGCTCTACTGTACCTCGTTCCTCAATGGGCATTTAGCACCGCAGCCTCGTCTAATTCTGCACTTCTTGCCTTGAAATCGTTAAATACTTATTGTTAGTCTATCAGTATTATCCTGGTTCTACCTCTGTGTCTCTTAGACCCCATGACGTAACCAAGAGCGTTAAATCGGGCACCACGACCGCGATGGGGGGACTGCAGCAAGTCCGAAGATCGGAGGTTCGAATCTCCGTGTCGACAGCTATGTGTGGCTTTCCTCGGTTTCCCTCCAGGAAAATATTGTAGTATTTGAACCTCTTTTTCAAAGTTGCCTAGTAATCTATCATAGAATGCAGTCGGTCTAGACGATTGTGCCCAGTTAGATTAGGCGGGGAGTACAAATATTTGAATACCCTACAAAAAGTGTGTTAAGTGTTAAATAATTAATGTAATATTTATTTCAGGTTATGGTGTTTAAATATGTGTACTCACCGTCTAACGAATTAGGCACAAAAGCATTCAATGATAGACTCCAGTAAAATGCCAGGATAATACAGTATATCAAGTCCCAGGGCTCGTACCCCATCCCTAGTACAGTTGTACACACAATACTACAGTCATCACAGAAATACAGGTCATCAGACAAATTGAACACACACCCAAATACATGGGACTTACGACAAAGATGTCCCAAGCCATTAAAATAAATAACAATATAAGTCTCTTAAACCTCAGTAACCTCTCGTCGTCATTCAAAAGAAACGGCCCGTCAGCTGAGTCGGTTCATCAAATATTTCCTTCTTCTATGGAAAGCTGATATTAATTCCATAAACCTTGCATTGCATTGCTATTCATATTTCAACATATTAGGACTGCCAGATTTCGACGGAATCTGTAATTAGGCCTATAACAGGTCATAAGCATAAGCCTAGATGCTAACATAATTTCCGTGAACGCCTCCTTGTGCAGTGGTTAGTATTGTTCGTTGTCACATCTGAGGTCCGGGTTCGATTTCCAGCTCTGCCAAGCATATTCAATTCTGGTCTTGAGGTCTGGAACGGGATACACTCAGCCTCATGAGGCAAAATTGTGAAGAGGTTGGTCTGATTCACACCCCCCAGCCATTCTGGAAGTGGTTTTCCGTGGTTTCCCACTTCTACTCCAGGCAAATGCCGGGATGGTCACGGCCGCATCCTTCCCAATCCTCACGTGAATTACATTAACAAGTAGCCTACACACACTACTACAGACACCACAATAGCACAGATTATCAGACATATTATTATTATTCATTAAATATAATACACAGCGTTATTATAAATGATTGAAGCGATTTCACAGCTCTGCCGTAGCTTTATTATTTGGCATATTGTCACAGGGCTTTGCACACACATAGAAAAACTCAATAAGTTCTTTTTACATAAAATTACAAGTGCCCCATATGTGCCCTCTAGTGATTCTGCGGATATTATGTTGATAACCAAGTTCTCCCCACGTTTGGTGCAGCATGTCCGTATCAATCTGTTCAAAAGCACTGTTGATGCGAGCTCGCTGTTTTGGTAGGTTTGTTGGTAGAAGCAGTGTAAACACTGAATCCTTCACAAGACCTCACACAAAGAAATCGTATGGGGTTAGGTGGGGAGAGCGTGGAGATCATGACATGAATTGCTGATCATCAACCCCACTACGACCAACCCATCGGTTTTGCAATTTATTGTTCAAATATTTACGAACATCATGATAGAAATTATGGCAGACTGATGTGAATGCATTTCAAGAACAACATACGCTTTCTCGGCGCCTGCCGCAATCTGGCCTAACTGCTCATCACTGCGTTCTCGTGGCAGAAATCTGAAGTGCGGCTGCAGCAATTCAATACTTTATGAATGTTTCTATATGACTGTTGAGTTTTGTGACAATATGTCAATTAATGTAGCTATAGTACACACACATGGGACTGAATGACTTTATGTCCAAGCCTCTCAAATGAAACAAGACCCAACTTAATCCCATCTTGCCAGTTTATGCCTCATATACAATGAACAATAGTGGTTGTTAGGCTCAGCTGTGAGTGTGCCTGACGTATGTACCGTAACTGTTTTGAAGTAAAAGCTTATTTCACAGTCATTTGTCACTACTGTCTGACTTTCAACACGAGGATACGTGATCGGCTGCAGCAACCTTTGTTTCGTACGTTGTTGTTGTTGTTGTTGTTGTTGTTGTTAATTCAGCCCTGTGTAGTTGGGTGTGTGTTGAATTAGTCTGATGACCTGTATGTATGTGATGACTGTAGTAGAGTGAGTAACTGTTTTAGGGACAGGGATGAGGTAGGTGCCCCGGGACTTGAAAGAAAGGTACTATCCCGGCATTTTCCTTGAGGGAGTGCGGAAAACCTTGGGGGAAATCCATACTCATGATAGCCACTGACAGCGTCATGATTTGAACCTGTGGTCTCAGGAAATGCTGCAGCTGCCCTCGTGGCCGTGGTGCACGATTTAAAGAGCACGGCTTCGCCACCAGATTCTCTCATGAATCTCCAGAGGCTTGAAACCCACGGCCGTTAGAAACTGGAATGCTGCTGGTTGAACGGCTTTTGAATCATACCATCCATCGTGATGTGCAGTACTGACACGTGTCTACAAACAAACAAAGCGCAAGTATCCGGTTACAGCGCGTGGGCCTAACCTCAAGCAACAACACATCAGCGGGTTTCAATTGAACACTTCTCGTAGAAATGTGTTCAACAGTTAGAGGCGTAAGTAGGGATTGTTTTCTGTTTTTAGCTATTGCTTACATTGATCTTAAGCTTTGGATACTGCAGAGATGCATTAAAACTATTGTCATAGGTTTTGTTGGCTTTGATAAATTCTTAGGTACATATTAATTTGTACGGTTTTGCTCCAAGGTTGCAGGATCGAATCCTGGTGCAGGCATTTGGTATTTGAGGATGCGTAAATGCAAGGGAAACGTGTCAGTAGATTTACTGGCACGTTAAAGATCCCATTCGGGGTAAATTTCTGGCACACCGCTGTCTCTAACCCGCAGTTGTTAAAAGCGACGTAAAACCAATAGCATTGTCAATATTGGTTTTGTTGCTTTCATGTTGTTGATTGTTTTAAAGGCTTGTTTCTTGTTGCGTGTTTATTTTGTCATTCGATTGCAAAAGTTTTAACGTAGTATTGTATTTATACTAGCTAACCACTGATCCTTCGTACGTATAAAATGTAATTTATGTGGTTCCTACAGTGGGCATGGCCATGCGACCCACCATGTAAACTTGTTCGGCGGCTTGGACGAAATAAAACCTTACTTGTTCCACTATCTTAAAACAGTGAAGCATTTTGAAATGCAAATGGTCTCATGTTCCTTCCAGCATAAAAACTATGTTCACGCAAAATTTCAGTTTAATCGGTTGAGCAGTCCACTAGATTTTTATATAGGCCTATTAGTAGCCCACGACTTTTTTTAAGTATATCTTTGCTAATTTTCACGCAAAGAGACCTTTGATGTGACACATCACAAGAGTAAATTGGATGAATATGGATGATAAGGACCTCTTGTGCCTTCAATTATATACACACGTCAAAAAAGTTTTGCATATTGCCATGGATCACAGTGAGGATGGTCTTATTTCTTAAGCAGTGTCCACGCCTGCTTTACGCAATTGAGACCGGGAGCATAGGCCGGCCATTCCATTCTGTGAATACCATTCTCCTGAAAAAAGAAAGGCTTTGTGCTGACGAGCGTTATCGTCCACAAAAGTGAAATTTGGGCCGCAATTGTCGGCATAGCCTTTCACTACAGATGCCAGGAGAGTATCCCTGTAACGTATGTCTGTCATACGCCCTGGAATGTACACAAGAGGGGTTCGGCGACCATACATGATGCCACCATAACACGTTGCACCACCTCCTCTCTGTTGGTATCGGTCTCTGATGTATTGGTCGTGCATAGGTTCACCGGGTCGTCTGTATACTCGCACAGATCTATCCTCATTGACACAGACGAGCGTACACAGCCGATATACAAGAACGACTATTGGGTTTGAGACCACTACAACTCTTGGTCAGCAATATGCATTTATTTGATGTGTGTAGATTCGAATTATAGTCTAAATTGCGCCCCGGGTAAATATAAAGCCACTCAACAGAGATTCAGGGCAATACGTCCTGCCGTTCTCAAATTATAAGTAAACCAACTGACAGATATCCTATTTTGTACTTCGACTTATGACTGCTCTCCAATGAAGCAAGCTTAAAAGAATAACCATCCATTCCTTTCGTATCATTTCTCAATTACTCTGTGCATGTGTAAATCTCACTCTGAGATCCCTGTTGTGTGTGAAATCGTTGATTGGTTGTTGTTCTTTTTAGGGTCTTTGCGACATCATGGCAATATAGTCACGTATACTAGAGTGTGTGTAATAGTTGTTTGATAACCTGTGTCGCTGTTATGTCTGTAGTAGTGTGTATATTTGTTATCGAGGTAGGAATTTCGTAGGAAGCGGCCGTGGCCGTACGTTAGATACCATCCCGTCATTCGCCTGAAGTGGAAGTGGGAAACCACTTCCAGGATGGCTGAGGTTGGAATCGAACCCGCCTCTTCTCAGTTTTGCCTCACGAGGCTGAGTGTACCCCGTTCCAACCCTCAGACTAAAAATAAATTTATTGGCAGAGCCGGGAATCCAACCCGGGCCTTCGTGGCGACAACCAAGAATGCTAGGCGCCTACGCAAGTAGGCGGTCTGTGTGAAACCAAGTTGCTTTTGAACCATCTTATTGCCCACCAATGGTTGCACTGTTTTGCCTGCTAAAATACCTCGGTATTCATTCAGTCTATCCTGTTACCGTCCTTGTATTGTGGTACGATTACTGCTCTTCTCCATCGGAGAACAGTTAACCTAAATCCCAGGATAATTCTATTATTCTGTGCAGTAATTTCATCCCTACCCTCCCACTATAATTCATAATTTCTGATCGACTTCCATCTACCTCTTCTTCTCCCTCTCTCTTTCTCACAATTGCTACTCAGTTCTAATATATGTCCTGAATTGACAGGCAGTGATAATATACAGTACTATGCTATCGATTTGGTGCCTCCAAGATCCCAAGTGTACTGGAGAATGCTTGGAGAATGGGTTTGCAGCAGCTAATCCCATGGTAGCGCAAACATCTAATTAGAAGTTCCCTTTCCTGGTCGCTATGTAGGCTACCATCACTCCACTTATCCATTGCCTTGCAATACCCTGCTCTAGAATTCTAGAGTTTCAATTTCCCGTTCAAACTACCTAACGCCATATTTGTTTTGACTCTCATGAGATCGTCACTTGGGCTCATGACTAGTTTGCTTCACACTCATCTGGCCATTCACATGGTATATAGGCTACACTAAAACGATCTTGGCTCTAATTCCGGAAATTTCTAAACCACCCATATTAATAATTTATATACTGTACCTGCCTTACAGCAACACGCGTAATTAGTTTTCCTGGTATAGGCCTACATTTCAACACGTAGTACCGGATCATGTCGTTTTACACCCGACTTCAACACGGTATAGTCTCCTGATACATAATCTATTTCTCCCTTTACCCGAACTTCACTAGCGTCGGACACCCACAACTTATTTATGCCTGCTGTTTCACCAAATTGTACTTCCTTCTTTTCATAACCCCCACTGATATCAATGGTACGCCATCGAGTACCACTTCGAGTCTTTATTTGCAACGAGTGCCCTGATCTATCAGAAACGAGATGGTTTCCATCGCTCACCTGGGTTTGAGGTTTACTCAAAACATTGTTGGCACGCTTTGCAGAAGATCTGTGTTAAGGAGAATGATAATTTTACTTGCACAACCTCATGGGTTGTACCACCGACAGTAGTGGCTACGCTGGCTAAAGCGCAGCGTTAGGCCATGGGGCCAAGCTCTCTGCTGACTCGGTAGACGCGTGGGTTCGAGCCCCACCGTCGGCCGTCCTTGAAATGGTTTTCCGTGGTTTCACCATTTTCAACACCAGGCAAATGCTGGGACGGTACCTTCTGACAGGCCACGGCCACTTCCTTCCACATCCTTGCCCAGTTTCATTCATTCATCTTCATCCATTCCATCTCTCATCCCGACGCGCAGGTCGCCCACGGGCGTCGACTAGAAAGACCTGCACTTGGCCTCTCAGGAGGTCACACAACAACAACAAAATTGGGTTGTACCCTCAAAATAGAGGTTTTCAACACGCTGTCCACGGCTCTGAGGCCCGCGAATATGTTCTCGAATTTCGTTATTTTCACTAATTGCAAATTGTTGATTTGCATTGTTCAATGTGTCATGTATGTGTTGACTAGAACATTTTTGTATTACGGTAACCTATTCACATGTTCTCGCGGTGAGTAGACTACTTTAGCAACAGCTTACCAGGATTTAAAAAAAATGAAATTTAAAAGAGTCAACACTCATCTGATGAACTTGATAGTAATAATCCTTCTCAGGTTACCACTGATATCGACAATTTAGCCAAATGGATTTTAATGTAACTATGACTGCATACACCACTAAATAGTATCGCTTTTTAAAACTTTACTTATTTCCTCTTCGTTAAAAGAGGACCTATCTTAATTAGCTCAGAGCGAGAATGTAAACAAACACGACTTCAAAATATTAAAAGCACGGGAATTCAGCTCATTGCAGCATGTTCAAAGAATGCTCATTGTGAAGCCAATTTAAAAACGCCACCGAACAACGCTGTACAGCACATTTTTTGGCAAATTGAGTTTTATGGCCAAACGATGATGTAGTAGGCATTCTCCGCGTGCTGACGTGGAAAACTCGACCAAATAACATTTTGAAGCTCCTTGTTGCTACGCTATAAGTTTTGCGCCAGACGGAAAAAACGCTGTACAGCACAATGGTGTGTACAACATAGCGAGCGCGGGAGATGTTGTGTTGCGCCCTAGTAGTGTTAATGGATAGAAGAGATCAAGAAAACTTAAAGTAAACGTGAGTGAGTGGAAGGATAATAAACGCAAGAAGTTGAGGGATCAGGGAAAGGCGTATATAAGTCGATGTGGGAAGAAAATCCCTGCTAAAAAGCCTCTAAACCAGGTAAGTGGAACAACGCTGTATGGTACTGTCAAGACTCGAGTATGTGGTAAATGCAAAGCTGGATTGGTGAGTATGTGTTGTTGATTTATTTAGGGGCCCTGAGACATCGCGGTCATGTAGCCCGGTGTACTTGGTGTGTGTGTGTGTGTGAGAGAGAGTGTGTGGTCTAATAACCTGTGTTATTGTGATGGCTGTATTAGTGCGTATAGATGTAATTCGGATGAGGATTGGGAAGGAGGCGGCCGTGGCTGGCATTCACACGAAGTAGAAGTGGGAAACCACGGAAAACCACTTCCAGGATGGCTGAGGTGGGAATCGAACCCACCTCTTCTCAGTTTTGCCTCACGGTATTGAGTGTACCCCGTTCCAACCATCAGACCAGAATTACATTTCTTGGCTTTTTGTAGTGTCCATATCTGTGTTCCAGATAACAATAATACATGGAAATTATAATTTGATATATGTTATGTAGATGGGATAAATGTATTCTCTGTGTCATGTCCCGCGGCGTAGCCGAGCTCGTTAAATCGTACACCACGGCCCTGAAGGCAGCTGCAACATGTCCAGAGATCGCAGCTTTGTATCCCGGCGCTGACAGGGCTTCTCCTGAGTTTGTTTTTCCACACTCCCTCCAGGTAAACGCAGGGATAGTAAATTACTTCAAGTCCCGAAGCACCTGCCTCATCCTTGTCCCTAATACAGTTACACGCATTGCTAAAGTCACCACATAAATACAGATTATCAGACAAGTACAAAACTCACCCAACTACACGAAGCTGATGACCAAGGTGACCCAAGGTCGTAAAATGTATTAACAACAAATCTCTGTGGAATGGAATAGATAAGAAAATTATTTCTGGCATTATTGTTCCCGTATGCCATGTCTGCTATGGATCAACGCTGTAAGAACAGTTGCATACAGCGGTATTCCACCATATTAAGATTTCAAACAGGTATTGCACAGCCATTGGAGTGGCATTACGGCATTTTCAGGCTGAACATGGTTTTTTATTCACCAATAATTATGTTGAATTGTTTCAAAGTCGAAAATTAATGTATACGTGATGAAGAAATGTTTTTCTTTCGAAAGTATGTTGTGCAATTAAATTTAAATAGGATGTAATTGTGGGAGAGATAAAGTCAAATTTAGGATTAAAACAGGGCTGTAAATTATCACCGGTGCTCTTTTTGTTATTCATTAACGACATTTTCGAATCCAAAGGCTTTGAGCAACGGTCCTACCCTTGTTTGGACAATCAAGATATCCCGGGCCTAGTGTTTGCAGATGACATCCTTCTGCTCGCTCTAACGCCTCTTAGTATGCAGCATAGTATTGATGAGATTGTGAAATACTGTGAGGATTGGCATTTGAGAATGAATCCGCGCAAGACTAACGTTGGTGTGCAAAAAGGGAACTAAACTGGCTAGGAATGAAAAGTGGTTCATGTATGGGTCAAAATTAGAGACTGAAAAAATGTGAGTATTTAGGGACGATACTGGCGAGTAATGGAAAATGGACTGAACAAATTAAAAGAGCAAAATTTGAAGAGCTAGTGGCATTGGCGAGTGTTAAAGTGTTAGAGCGTAAGTTACCGAATATTGACTACAAAGTTAACAAAAATGTATTCAATGCACTTGTATCAAGAATATTATATGGAGTGGAAGTATGGGGTAAGTAAGTTTGCTAAGATAATTTTGGGGCTACCTAGTTCCACAGCGAATAGTGGAGTAAGAATGATGTGTGTGGATGTAAGTATTCGAAAACATATTATAAAAAGAATCATAAAATCTTGGATACGTCTGAAAGTGGGTGAAGGGAGTGAAATTTTAAAGGTAGCCTACCTACACCAAATGAAGCATCGACAAAAAAGGGTACTGGGTGGACGGGGTAATAAATATACTGGAAAGATTTGGAATGGGGTATTTATGTGATGGGGACTTACGACGGGAGGAGGGTAGGGTGTGTAAAACAGTGTGCAGAAGGGTAAATGACATAGAGTTGCAGGTACGCCTCGGTGAAAATACTGAAAGTGCGGCAACATGGTCACCCACACGTGCATAGAAACCGGGCATGATCCGTTGACTCCCGCACATAGGTGACACCGTTTGAGATGGTGCCAAGAGCATCAGGTCTGGACCAACGAGGAGTGGGGTTGCGTGCTCTTCTCAGATGACGGCAAATTCAGTCTGTGTAGTGATTCAAGACGTGGGAATACGTAATGCACCCAGGAACATTGTCGAACATGACAATTTCTATGTGGGGCGGTGTGGGGAGGCAACTCAGTATAAAAGTGGCATTTCTGTTCGTCACATCGAATATTCTTTTCAGTTGCCTTCCATACCATACTGTAGCAGGTCTTCCCATGTATGGTTTGAGTTCAACAAGCTTTGTTACTGGCAGTGACACAGCATACGACAGTTCGTCCTTACGTTTTGCACAGCAGTGTATATGCAGTATATATATATATATATATATATATATATATTGAACCCTTGCAAAGAAGCATATGAGACTCAGTTTCGGGGGGTGTAACGGTTCATATCGTAAGTTGTTGTCAGGGCGCTTCATTAACTTGCAGGGTAACATATAACAAAATAACATGCAGGAAAGAGTGAAGCCAGGGTTAAAACAAATGAATTTAATAACAAATCACCATATTTACACTTAACAATAAACAACAAAAACTCCCATCTGACTCCCACTTAATAAAAATGCCAAAAACTAGGCCATAATCTCTGGAGAGATTAATTACATGGACCAAATGTCCCTAAGATAAAAATAACAAAAGTGACCATATATGTGCGTATGTCGTTCTACATGCATCACGATGTGTACAATGAATGCGTGATTCGTCATCATCCAGAATAATCCTTCAGACAACGAATCCACATTTCTTAGAGCTAGACCGACACGGGGGAACACAACTACAAGACTTAAAATTAAAACCGACACTTCCTAAATCTAATATAAACAAACACAAAATTTCCGAGTGAAATTGGAATCAGATTGCCGTAGCAACATTTACTGCCTAAAAACTTAGGACTTCTCACACAAATCAACACAAGTACATTAACACGTGACCAATAAAATACACAAATGACCGCCGTCAAAATTTACAAGTACTCTACCACTACACCGCGCAGGTGTGACACACAAAAAATTACATGAATCGAGTCATAAACAAAGCAATAGGCACACAGCCAACATTTACGTTATTAATACAATATTTTACCCATACAACGTACAACAAGCCGTTACACACATGGCGAACTCCCACTTAATTATGGCTTAAAAAATAACCATCACAATGAACAGGTTTGCTACATGAAAGCTTACAGGGGTCAGTCGGACAATCAGGACTACCTATCAAAAATAAGTCACCAGGCAAAACGGGCGGTTTGTGGAACTCTGCATGTCTGTCAACCCACGTGTCAATAACCTCGACCTCCCAGGACATGGGGTCGAATCTCGAAGAAGTGTGCCCCAAAGCACAATAATACGTGTGTGTGTCAAAATAACTATGGACAAGAAACAGCGGTCTCCCTAGAGCACCCTGTCTTTCCATCAAAAATACAACAGCAGCAAAAATATGAGAGCGGTAGGACCTCTACCCCCTCCTCACGTAGAATCAACACACACTTGACACAGTAACACACACAAAATCACACGTATGGGTTTTGACAGACCCTGAAATAAAAAGACACAAATAATTTCCACATGCTGGCGCCACCGTTCTATGCCGTGACTAGTCAACCTGAAAAGGACTCAAAAAAATCTATCAAAATTAGAACGAAGGTGTTCTACAAATTACTTTTAAATTGGTGCGCTTGGCAACCCTAATATGAATAATAACCTGTTCAGCAAATATCTTACAGTAATTACCTACCATTCCTATTTCAAATATTAACGTTAATAAAGCACCATTTATCGAATGTAACGGGTTCCGCATTTGCATGGACAAAAATCACGCACGCACGCCGCGCACATTACATATGACTCAAGGAAAAACAAATATCAAACAAACACTTTGGCCACGCGCCAACGGATATTTAAAACATTTAGTGTCGGTGCAAGAAAAACTCTAAACAACAAGAAAAGAAACATGACTATTTACAAAAGTTCCCCGGCCAAATCTAACTACGTAATTGAAATAATCCAATTTGTGTACATCACCGATCTGCTTGTAGAACTAAGGACATCCTCCTCAGCCCATTGCCCCTATGGACAAATTAACACTCCATCGTGGTCGTCTGCGTTGATTCGTTGAAGATCATCCCAACTCCAAACCACGTGCTGATCATCTTGGTATCGACTCCTTGGCAGAAAAGTTCAATGTTAATTATATGACCTATCTATAATCGCTTGCAGGTTACTCAATTCGCCTACAATTGTTCTAATGCGATTAATTGCGAAGACTGGCCCTAGATATCTCGCACACACGCACAATAAAACACATGAAAAATACACTGCAATATGTACATAAAATATACACCTCGAGACCACGTCACTGGCTCGATAACAAGTTTAAGATCTTGGCTGCACTGGCAGTCGCTATCTTGCTCGGTATTTCCGTACTGTACTGTTGACCTTCGCTCCGGTGAGCGCTAATTAGGGTGTTACAAGACTTGCCCCTCAGAGCTGAAATGGTCGTCTTTAAGTAAATGTTACAAGTTACCACGCACTGGCGTGAAATATTTAGCTCACAAAAATAAAGTTGATTTCAGAATAAAATGTACTAGAGCTTCAAATTCGATATTACCACTGATGTGAATTTAGCTCCTCAGAGCTCACAAATAAAATAACTTAACCAAATTCAGAGCGTTAAAATCACGATGCAAACTGGCGTGAAGTAAGCCTCTCAAGGCTCCAAAAAGAATGAACTCTAATAATTCCGAGCGTCAAAATCACGATGCAAACTGGCGTGAAGTTAGCCTCTCAAGGCTCCAAAACGATTGACTTAGAGTAGCGTCATGCCAAACTATTTATTAGAAACTGACAGGGGACGGAGGAGTGGGGTGGAATCGGATAAAAACTTCCAGAGTTTTTGTCTCACAAATATGGGACTAGTGTCATTCTTCTTCAAATAAATCAAACGTCTCAGTGCACTCGTGCGGAGATTAATCCGTTCGGCGGTTCTTTAGATAACCAATTCCGCGGGCTTTTTACTACTGACGCTGTCCACCGCGTGGTCATGGCTTGGTCTCTTGTGATTGGCTGATTCAATCGTATGTTCGTTGCAAGTGACTCGTGATCCTTCCTTTATGCTTCCAATTTTGGTACAGTAGTTGCTCAATTTGGCCTTGAACCCGACTAATTCTAGCCGTCCCCCAAGAATAGCTACCAGCTCTGCTCCTGTTGCAATCATTACGAAATGCTGGCCTCCCTTATATACATGTCGACTTCCTCAAGTACTGCCTGGGCCGTAGTAATAATAATAATAATAAATATGAATACTTATTTATCGTAGATCAATAAGGGTTCAATATATATACATAAGGGGCTGATATATAGGCTATATCACTTTTTTTGTGGACACGATAACTACCACCAACCACATTCAAATGTGTAAATAAGATCCCTATACAATTTCGGTTGAGTTCGTTGATGGGCAAAATCGGACAAAGGATGTGGGAATGGGAAGGAGGGCTTTTTCAAAAAAGTGAAATATCTCTTTAACTTTTTTGGTATGTGAAAAATCGAATCCATTCAAAGTTCATACTATTCTTCGGATAAGGGCCAAAAACGTATTGCTGTAAAGTTTTTTGATAGCACCAACCATTGACCAAAGGGACGAAAGAATAGAGTTATTTAGAAAAAAAAATATTATACCTCCCTTAATAGGCACAGTATCAAAACCATTCAAAATGGTAAATAGTCCTCTAAACATTACCTAAAACGTTTGTCTGAAATATTTTTTGATATGACCCACACTTACGCCAAGGAATGAGCAAAATATTCTCGATGAAGAGGCCAAGTTGATGAGGGAAGAGCTAAGCCTAATATAGGTATCACAAATTATTGCTGACTGTACAACTGATGTCATAAAAGTAATATTGATGTTTTGACAGCCGAGGCAAAGATAGCGTTATCTCCAACTCCTGTCCGGCTGGTCGGCAGTTGTCCTAGTGCAAAGTAAATAGCAGTATAATTGAGCCGCTAGGGACTAGATAGTGGTAAGCCACATTAAGGAAATTTTACAGGAATATAAGAAGGTTCAAAAATTTCCATAAATCAGGTGATGGACATGAGGTATGTTTATTGTATTATAAGGTACTACATACATTAAGGTATCATTTTCGCATGAAATAGAACATATTTATATTAACTACGGCACATATTGGAAAACGATGTTGTGCAAGGAATACACAACATTTTGTGGCTTGTCATTGTAGCCTATGTCACCAAAATTTCAGTGCCAACATTTGGCTTCACTGGTTGCTCTCAGCGTCATTTAAGAAACTGCCAATATTAATTCAGGTTCATCAACCTTCTCTGTGACTTCATACTGAGTCAGGGATAAATAATATCAATGATGCACCGGAGGTATACGGGGAAGCAGGTCTTTGACGTCAGACAGTTTCTTATGCTGTATAAGAATGGGCCTACGATGTTTTGATGTTACGGTCGTAATCCATTATGTCTGTGTAGGACGGCCACGCTTCTTGACATTAATTTCACGGAAGTCCCAGTGAAGAGTGTGCTTCAGGAAAATTGGATCAGGATTTGAGGCCAAAAATTTGAACACTGTAGCGTCTGAAAAGTTAATAGGATGTCCATCTTTTGCTGTATTTCTTTTTGTTATGTGCTGTGCTGACACTTTGCGGAACTCTAGGAAATAGTCTTGTTTCATAACTGTCACGGCAAGTTTCTTTTCCAGTCTGCTTTTCTTGACAATATCTACCCACTCGGTGGGCGAGAAAACTTGGCTCGCATGGCGCTTTTGGTACTTCTCAATTGATGCAAAATCTCTATCGAATTGGAGTCGTGTGTGACCAGTAATCAAAAATCTTTGTTCAATTTCTTTGAATTTGCCACCACACACTAGTGACAACCACATGCACATAACCGTCCAATTCTTATTTTTGTCCGGGACAATAGAGTAGACTACGGTATATGCATATTTTGGAAGTACAGCTGTTTGTCTGGAGAAACTTGAATATACAGCTACACCCTCAACACCGGCGCGTTTTGTGACATCCTGAGTCCAATCGTTTATGGTTAAAGGGGCTTTAGATGAATATCTTAGAAATTGTCCCATGGTTCATGGTTCCTTTAAACATTAGTGTTATTTAGGAGTACTACATGTATTGCACTGTCGTGATTAGCCACATAGTCATATCCTATAATAAGGCAAGCCACATAATAATATTCTGTTGATGCATACCACTGGTGACGATGAGATATCACATGGATTTGGCTGATAATCCACATCAACAACACTGTCATCATATGAGGATTCACTCTCAAAATAATCGGCTTCCGAATTGGTTCACAATGCATTGTTTAATTTCGGGCTGTTTCCCCTGCAAGACGTCATCTTTCTGCGTCTTACCATACTAAAACACAACAGTGGCGTGCTGGGTCTTGGTGCAATACATAACAACAGTGTGTGTGCTGATATCTCCGCCAGCGGCTTGCCATCCTCTAGTCTAGGAGATACGAAAAGCGTTGTGTTGTTTGAGTCTTCAGTCTTTTGACTGGTTTGATGCAGCTCTCCATGCATCCCTGTCCTGAGCTAATCGTTTCATCTCTACATAGCTACCACACCCTACATCCGAGGCAATCTGTTTAACATATTCTAACCTTGGTCTACCCCTACAGTTCTTGTCCTCGACCCTTCCCTCCATAACTAAGCTTGCTATTCCTGGGTGTCTTAGTATGTGTCCTACCAACCTATCTCTTCTATTCATTAGCAGTCGCCAGAAACATCTCTCCTCTCCCACTCGTCTTAATACCTCTTTGTTTGTAACCCTATCTACCCATCTGATCTTCATCATTCTCCTGTAACACCACATTTCAAATGCTTCAATTCTCCTCTTTTCAGCTGCACCAATAGTCCAAGTTTCACTTCCATAGAGCGCCACGCTGCAGACAAAGGCTTTCAAAAATGACTTCCTAATACCTAAATCTATATTCGATGTCAACAGATTCCTTTTTTGGAGAAATGCTTTCCTTGCCTGAGCCAACCTACTTTTTATATCCTCTTTGCATCGTCCATCACTGGTTATTTTGCTTCCTAAGTAACAGAAGTCTCCTACTTCCTTCAGCTTTTCACCTGCCAATTTGATGTCCATAGAGGTTTCTGATTTATTTCGGCTGCATTCTAGTATTTTTGTTTTACTAATTTTCATCATGTATTCTTTCCGTAAGACGGAGTCCATACCATTCAAAAACTCATTCAAATCCTCAGGCTTGTCGGCCAAGATGACGATGTCATCAGCAAATCTCAGAGTTGAAATTATTTCTCCTTGAATCTTCACTCCCACTTTAATTTTTTCTCTAATTTCTTTCATTGCTTGTTCAATGTTCTTCATGTGTTACTGAAATTGTTCGGATACACACGCACCTCAATGTCTGGAAGAATCTTCGTCAGTGAGAGACTCAGCGTGGTCCTGAACGCAAACTGTTTGACATGATTCGTATTGATTAATGTCAGTAGGCAATGAAAAAGCATGGAACACAGCGGCAATGGGAGGAGTATAGCCTAATTCCAGTGGGAAGTCTTCAAAGTAGTTTTAGGGTTAATGTTAATGCCAATTCTCGCCCGACGGTGTGCAGTGGTATTTATAAAAGTGCATGAAGTAGAGAGAGAAAATGAATTAATGTTTTCCGCTCCTAAAATTATAACGCTGTGTCTACGTCTACTTTGGCTGACGTAAATAAACCTTGTTCATGGGGTGCATGCACCAAATATTAAATCACTGCTTATGGCTCTCCAAAATCCATGTAATCTTAACCTGTTTTGGTGTCGCACCACGTTCGGCTGTGTAATTTCTTCAGCAAATCAATTATTCATTTATGTATTTATTTATTTATTGACTTATTCATTCATTGCTGTTTGTCGTAACCATGTTCACATTATGAAAATCCACAGCCTGCTTCCAGTCTCCGACCGGGTCAGGAATTGAATGAATGAAGCCCCCATCTAGCGGCGAGGATATGAACTGTGCCGGCTGCCGAGGCCTGACGCACTCCTCTGGGGCAATGATTAAATGAATGACAGATGAAATGAAATGATAGTGGAGAGTGTTGCTGGAATGAAATGTTGACAGGGAAAACCGGAGTACCCGGAGAAAAACCTGCCTCCGTTTTGTCCAGCACAGATCGCACATGGAGTGACCGGGATTTGAACCACGGACCCAGTGGTGAGAGGCCGGCGTGCTGCCGCCTAAGCCACGGAGGCTTCAACCATGTTCACATTGCCATTGCATATTTGTTTTCTTATCCGTTTATCAATCACGAGTAAGATGTGTCTCTTGTTTGTTATAGGTAAGTGGCGGGCCGGATAACTTGACGAACGGAACGGTTCTGAAGCACTGGAGGAATGCGGAAGTTCAGTGCTCTCCTCTTCTCTTGTTCAACTAATGGACGGTAAGAATCTAAGGTGTGCCACCCCCTTGTCAGTGATGTAAAAACTAACGCATTATCAAGCACAACATAATGCAATCCAGTTACACGCACATACACCAGTGTCCAAAAGTTAAGCAGAAGTTACAAATAAGCAGGGCAGCAGGAAATAGACCGCAAATCGCACGACATATGCACCTACCAACCTTACGTGTTCGCTCTGTATAGGAAAGGAGTATTCCCTGCTTTGACTAGCGGCGTAACGCAAGGTAAACACAGCCAGTGCCTGCACCCCATATTCCCTCAGTCGTGTTTGCCCCTGTTATAGTGTGCGAAGTGTAGCCTCGTGGTGAACGTGACAACATAATGACAACGACGCCATTTGGACCCCGTTTTGCAGGATAGAATACTCGGCCGCCTGGAAGCAGGCCTGACAGAGACCGAAGTCACCGTATCCTTGAATGTGCCACAAAGTGTCATTTCCAGGCTTTGGAGACGATTTCGAGACACAGGAGATGTTTTTCACAGGCCAGTACCAGGTCGACCAAGAGTAACCATCGCACAGCATGACAGACATCTGGCCTTAACCGCCCGACGAAATCGGAGTGCACCTGCAAGACAATTGCCGGCGGAGCTTGCAGCCGTCTCAGGGGTTGCCGTTTCCTGGCAAACTGTGTACCGGAGGCTCAGAACAACAGGGCTGTTTGCCAGATGTCCAGCGGTGTACATCCCGCTCACTCCAGCACAGAGACGGGCTCGTTTACTGTGGAGCCAACAACGTCCAAACTGGACCATGAATGGAGGCACGTGCTCTTCGCAGATCAATCCCGCTTCAGTTTGCAGAACGATTCCCGTCGCACATGAATCTGGAGAGAACCGGGTAGCCGATACAACCACAGGAATATTGTGGAACGGGTCCAGTATGGTGGTGGTGGAAGCGTCATGGTGTGGGGCGGCATCATGTTGAATGGCCGTACAGACCCGCACATCTTAATGGGTGGTCCGAGGAGCACTATGAACGCTTGGAGATACAGGGATGAGGTACTGAGACCACATGTTCGACACTTCAGAGGTGCGGTTGGTCCAGACTTCCTCTCAATGGACGACAATGCCCGATCGCACCACGCTGCTCTGGTGGATGAATTTCTGGCTGGGGAAGACATTCATCGTATGGACTGGCCAGCGAGGTCTGCGGATCTGAATCCTATAGAAAATACCTGGGATGCATTGGGGAGGCGAATTGCATCCCATCAGCCTCCACCAAGGATCCTCCGAGTCCTTCGCATTGCCCTTTCGGAGGAATGGGATCGAATGCCACAAGAGCTCTTGGTTCATCTGATAGAGAGCATGCCACCTCGCTGCGAAGCATTATGGCCGTTAGCAGTAACCATACACCTTATTAACAGCATATTTTGTTGTGGAAGACATTGACAAGTTTTGTTAGTTGTTGTCGAAGGTGTTCCTTAGCTATCAGAACCTTTCTGCCACTGTTCTTTTTGACAAGTTGAGTGACATATTGTGTGTGATTTAGCTTCCGTTTGTTCAGCAATTCGTCTGACATTCCTAGCAGACGGTATGTCCTCGTTTAGTGAATATGCTGAACTTTTGGACACTAGTGTATTTATAATTTGGAAATTCAAACATGTAGGCTTTATTAGCGATACAAAATTTACAATGGCTTCAAAATCTGCTTGCTGGGCATTTTCGAGTAAAAGCGAGTGGTCGTTGTCTCAGACCTTCTCTGTCTGTAACAAAACCGTCTTATTTGATTTCTTTTAAATAACAACGCTGATAGTATGCACTTTTGAAATTACTGTAAAACAGGATGCGTTTACAATTTATGGTAAGCGTAGGGCTAAATTTCGATCTCTTGTGGTTTAGGCCTATCTAATTTTATTTACGTATTCGACCCATGATATCAACGGGCTTGCTCATTGGCTCTGAATACCACATTTTTTTAAAGTACCCATACATGAATTGTACCTCAGTATAGACGACTATCCAAGTCACTGCCTTGCCGCCCCCCCCCCCCCCCCCCCCCCCATATATATTCTGCTTAGGAATGTTAGAATTGTCATTAAGTTATTAATCTAAACAAGATTGCCGTTATTAGCCCTAAGTTAAAATCAAACTTGTAGTTTTACGTGGAATACAAACCATTGGACGTGACTTAAAATCCCACATGTATTAACCGGAAATCGAACCCGGTCCACCCTGGTTAGAGGTAACACCAGAATGCAGCACCATCATAGCCCACCGTTTTTAAGTTACATGTAAGCTATTGTAAATGTTAAAACCATTAAGGCCTAAACGAATGTACTTACAAAGTGTTCACCTACAACTTTTTAAAGATTAGTTTTGAATGCCAGTGGATTTTAAATTTGGATGTTACAAATATTGAGGAAAGTCTGTTGAATAGGATTTGTTTGCACAATCATGGATATTTATACCTAACAACCCCATGGCACTACAGCCCATGAAGGGCCTAGACCTACCAAGCGACCGCTGCCCAGCCATTTGGCCTGCAGATTAAACCTAGTCCAGGCTGTTCCAAATCAACGAGTTTGAGTATGCGTACACGCGAGTACTCAGCAGTGCTGCTCGGAGCACGGTTGGAGAGGGACTAGGGGTGATAGCCAATACGTCACTGGGCAAAGGTCATACCACAAGTCCATGCGCTTTCTGCCAGTCTTGACGGCAGCCCCCACACCAGAGCTGTATTCCATGTTGCAGGATTACTCACGCAAGGCGGCGAGTACTCAGCTGCTCACTCTCGAGCAGCTCGGCTGGAACAATCTGACCTAGTCCGAGCATATTCTTCCCTTGCATTATATGAACTACATCACTGAGCTCGTGCGCTGTAATTTCGTATCTGCAACTATCACGCATCGCATTGGCTCAGTGATTAGTAGACGAGATTGATCACAGGATGCATGGGATGAATATGCTCAAAGTAGACCTATACATATTCGTTACTGTACAGTTGAGAAGGATCTGAAAGGTGTACATTTTACAGTTTCTGCATAACAGCTTGGGTTACTGTGTGATTTAGTTAGCTTTAGTTATAACAGAGTGGCATAAGGGCCGAGATTATGAAATGAACAATGAAAAGAAGGATATTTACGAGCCTACAGTCTCTTTCTACAAGGGAAAATACAGTACCACCTTCAAGAAATAGAAGTTATTGGGTTATTAGTGCGGGCCCGGGGTACAATACCTTTTCTTTTTGCTGCAACGTGTAAAAAAATTCCTATCTCAAATGCCACCATTAATACCATAGCAGTAATAGCCCTTAAAGGATCCTTTAGTATTTTGAGAAATCACCTATATTCGTAAATTATGTGTAGGCCTATTTTAAGGCTGAATAGCTATTTTAATTAATTATTTTTAGTTGCGGTTTGCCCATTCCTCATTCAGGTCTTTTATTCTAAATTATGTGTGGCATACCTTTCATAGTTCATTAGTCGTATTTTGTTAACCTTCTAATTCGTCTTCTTTCATCTCATTATGATTGTTAAGCTTTGTATATTAGCAGCATTGTAAGTCGAGGAAGCATAAGAAATAAAATAAAATAATCATACTGTATAATAATATGCAAATTTATATTTGTGACAGTTCGTCTGAAAGAACGACTAACCCTATCGGGCTTGGAATGGTCTGAAATTAAAGCTCTTGTCTGTAGGTGTGCGAAGAGTCTTTCAAAAGATTTAAAAAAAATGTGTGACCTTGCTTTTAGATGATTTAAAGAAAATGTACCGTTCTCAATGGTGGTGCATCATCTCCAATATACCAAAGCCCCGTAGACTGGATGCGAGAGCGCAGCTGGCATCCAGTTGGCCCCTCACCACTAGGGCGCTGCAGCGTTCTCATTGACATAGCGGCGATAGGCACGCAATTTACGCGCAAAAGGTGAGCTAGTCATGTGTAATTCAGACACTCTCCCAAGCCCAGTGATATTTCACACGGCGACGTCTTTGCAGAATATAGCCAATTATCGATTATACGCTCGCGATGTGTGCTAAAGGAAGTTCCAAGAATCATTCGGACAGAATTCATTGAATGTTATGCACAAACAGAATGGGAACTTTGAGGAATCATTTCGGATTAATTAAAAATGTCCCTGAAAGTTTCGGAAAAATTTCGATCATTCCCCTAATTTTCTATCTCTTGATGTGTACAATACAGTTGTTGTTGTTTGAGTCTTCAGTCTTTTGACTGGTTTGATGCAGCTTTCCATGCCTCTCTGTCCTGTGCTAATCGTTTCATCTCTACATAGCTACCACACCCTACATCCAAGGCAATCTGTTTAACATATTCTAACCTTGGTCTACCCCTACAGTTCTTGTCCTCAACCCTTCCTTCCATCACTAAGCTTGCTATTCCTGGGTGTCTTAGTATGTGTCCTACTAACCTATCTCTTCTCTTCATTAGCAGTCGCCAGAAACATCTCTCCTTTCCCACTCGTCTTAATACCTCTTCATTTGTAACCCTATTTACCCATCTGATCTTCATCATTCTCCTGTAACACCACATTTCAAACGCTTCAATTCTCCTCTTTTCTGCTGCACCAATAGTCCAAGTTTCACTTCCATAGAGTGCCACGCTCCAGACAAAGGCTTTCAAAAATGACTTCCTAATACCTAAATCTATATTCGATGTCAACAGATTCCTTTTTTGGAGAAATGCTTTCCTTGCCTGAGCCAACCTGCTTTTTATATCCTCTTTGCTTCGTCCATCACTGGTTATTTTGCTTCCTAAGTAACAGAAGTCTCCTACTTCCTTCAGCTTTTCACCTGCCAATTTGATGTCAATAGAGGTTTCTGATTTATTTCGGCTGCATTCCAGTATTTTTGTTTTACATTTATTAATTTTCTTCATGTATTCTTTCCGTAAGACGGAGCCCATACCATTCAAAAACTCATTCAAATCCTCAGGTGTGTCGGCCAAGATGACGATGTCATCAGCAAATCTCAGAGTTGAAATTATTTCTCCTTGAATCTTCACTCCCACTTTAAATTTTTGTACAATTTCCTTCATTGCTTGTTCAATGTAAAGATTGAAAAGTATGGGTGATAAGTTGCAGCCTTGCCTTACACCTTTCTGAATACCAGCTTTTCTCTCATGTTCTTCACCTCGAATGACTGCTGTCTGGTTTCTGTATATATTGCATATCACTCTCCTATCCCTGTACTTAATTCCAATAGATTCAAAATGTCAAACAATTTAGTCCAATCAACGTTATCAAAAGCTTTTATAAGTCTACAAATGCCATGAACGTTCTCTTATCTTTCCTTATTCTACCTTCCAAAATCAGCCTAAGACTTAGTACAGCTTCCCTTGTTCCTACATTTCTCCTGAAACCAAACTGGTCTTCACCGAACTCCGTTTCTATCTGGCTTTCCATCCTCTTGTAAATTATTCTAGACAGGATCTTTGAAGCATGAGTAATCAAACTGATTGTACGGTAATCTTCACATCTGTCAGCTCCCAATTTCTTTGGTATAGGGATAATAACATTCTTCTTGAAATCAGGGAGTACCCCACTTGTCTCATAAATCCCACACACCAAGTGAAATAACCTGATCAAACCTTCATCTCCTATGCAGCGTAGCAACTCAATCGGTATATCATCCATGCCTGGTGCTTTGTTCCTGCTCAAGTCTTCCAATGCTCTGTCAAATTCTGATCTCAATATTAAATCTCCTTTTGCATCCTCATCAATTTCCTCCTCCCTTTCCATTACATGTTTCTCAATCTCCTTTCCCTTATACAAACACTCTATGTAAGCTTTCCATCTCTCAACCTTTTCTTCCCTATCTTTTAGGGGCTTTCCATTCGTGTCCTTAATATTACAGCACTTAGTCTCCTTTTCCCCAAAAGTATTCTTAATCCTTCGATAAGCTGTGTCTACTTTTCGTAATTTCAGACAATTTTCTATACCTGCACATTTCTCTTTAAACCATTCTTCTTTCGCTTTCTTGCACTTCTTGTTAACCTCATTTCTCAGACGTCTGTATTCTGCTTTCCCCTTTTCATCTCTTACATTCTTGTGTTTCCGCCTTTCATCCATCAATTCTAGTATATCCTGAGTGATCCTTTACCTATTCTTTCTTTCCTACCAATGTTTTCTTCTGCGGATTTTATTATTTCATTCTTCAAAAGTGCCCATTCGTCAACAATTGAAGTTTGTTTAGGGTTTCTCATTAGTCCTTCCTTTATACTCTTCTTAAGAGCCGGGCGGAGTTGGGACGGCCGGCCGCCAGCCCAGCTCTTGTTGTAACATGGATCAAAAGTTTGTGAAATGATCTATAAAGAAACGGGCGAAGGTAAAATGATTTTGTTTCTACAGCGCGCTGTAGTATTTTATACACTTTTCATCAGTGCAAAAGCATATCGAACAGGAATACAAAGATAGTTATAAAAAGTTTAGTTAAAATCACAATTCTCCATATAAAATAGAGTTCTGAACTGCGATTTTCCTAAACTCTTCTATGCCTTCATATGGTGTTGAAAACAGAAACAAACTCCACTGCAAGACAGCTTATAGTTTTCTCTAATATGCTACTGAAACATATTTTAAAATTAAGAACTCGGTATATGTTTTATCGTGATTTTAGAAAATGTAAGCATATTGTGTTGTAGGCACAGATTACCTACTACTACAGATAGCCGACATCCATGCTAATTCTTGGCACCTAAGACTTCAGCGCTGTCTGGTGTTTGACCGCGGTACTAGTTGAGCACGGCCGTGCGGGTACCTACCCCACCCCTTCCCCTCGTTCCGCTAAATATTCTCGTCCTAACTGCTCTGGCCACTTCAATGTTCCGAAAATCACAATCTTCCCAATACTTATAGCACACGTTTTTAAGTGTGGAGATAATAATATGATCTACACGAAATAAATCACATTCAAAATAGCAATAACAGTTTTTTTTAATAATACCAAAGTGGGAAATTGTGAATTCCGGAACTCTGAAATGAGCAATCACAGCATTTAGGACATGACCTCATCAATAATTTACATGTTTACATTTCTTTCAGTTGCAATTGGAGCATATTGCATTGACAATAATTAGGCTACTATAAGGTCTGCAGCATATTACTCAATTTAAAAAAAATGGTCCCTTCCAATTAACCACTGTAGGCCCAATTATAACCGATTAGTTCTGAGATTAAACTAGAAAGGAAAAGTACTGGGAAGGGAGAATATTCATATCTTAAAATGCTTGATGCTGTTCGCAATAACAGGAAAATTTTAAGAGAGAATACTAAGGAAATAGGTGGTGTAACCTGATCCTCATCACACTAAAATTGTTAGTGTAATTAATGCCAAATTCATTAGTTTCAGAAAAATAATTGGATATCACAAAATTTATATACAGTAGTTCATTTGATATTCCCTTTAAAATATATCCATTCCACCAATTTTGAAGGGTGAAATACAGTAAGTACATGTACATAAACAAATTTCATGGCACACTAATACAGTAAATTCTATGACATGCTGTGAAGGGGAAAGGAGAAATAGGACTTTCAATGAAAAACAAGAAACACACTCAATACTGCTAGAAATCATCATGCTTTGTTTAAAAAGTTTGTACACGAAGAAAAAATAACAGGGAGAGCCAAAATCAAACTTAGCAAAAATACAGTAATCAAATCTGGTCCTTTTAAAAGTATGTGTTGAGGCATGTTCTTCTTTCTTGCCAAGGTATAACGGTAGGCTACAGCACATGATAATGGACCTATTACCTCCTTGACGCCATGGCTGACACCGATGAACCGCAAATTCCTACAACACATGCAAGTTTGTATGTTGAAACAGTTAATAAATGTGTAATGCTTGAAATGGAGAACTTGAATTTGCTGTTATGTGTATGTTTGCACCTACTATAACTATATTTTAAAAGAATCTCTTATTGTAGAATCATTGTGTTTTTGATATTAATTTTAGGGCTTTTGATAACATATTCATTTAGCCCCATATATTTGGAAGTGTATAGGGTTTATATGATAAGCTCTGTTATTGTGGTATCTGTAGTAGTGTGTAGGCTATACTTTCTGTAATTCAGATGAGGACTGGAAAGGTGGCAGCCATAGTTAGGGACATTTATTTTTAAGAATTTTTAATAATATGTACTAAAATGAAATTGAAATACCAACAGGAACAGTTACAAATTCCCTGTCCACTCAGCCAAGATATTCTGCAGATCTCTCCTGTGGGCCTCAACATTATTTTATTCCTTTCC
Organism: Meconema thalassinum; assembly: GCA_946902985.2. Taxonomy (NCBI): domain Eukaryota; kingdom Metazoa; phylum Arthropoda; class Insecta; order Orthoptera; family Tettigoniidae; genus Meconema; species Meconema thalassinum. The sequence goes on along the minus strand of OX336389.2, from coordinate 1,059,708,864 downwards.
TGATGGAAATCCGGTAGTACCTTATTTCAACTCCTGGGGCACCTCCCCAAGCCTGTCCCTTATAAAGCTACACACACTACTACAGTCATCACATAATCGGAGCAATTCTACCCACACCCAACTGCATGGGGCTGATGACCAAGTTGTCCCAAGCCCATAAAATGAATTAACAGCAGACAAAATCAAGTCATTATGTTATTTTGTGTTGGATTCTGACACATGTATGCGTTTGACAGAGTGCCATTTAAGTTCATGAATAGGAATGAATGAATACGACTACCCTACTTGTTTACGGATTTACAGGAGGCAGTCAAGATAGGAATTATCTAGAAATTTAAATTCTGTATGTGTGGGAACCCATGATAAACCACTTGCTGGGTGGCTAAGCGGAGAATCAAGCCCAACATTTCCCGGTTTACCTCACTAGGCTGTGTGTACCCTGTTCTTACCCTCAGACCAGAATTAGATTTCTTGACATTCAGCAATCAAACATGGACTCCAGAAGTGTCAACCAAGAACTATACCACCTGGTTGGTCTCATTTATTTTTAAGAATAATATGTACTAAAAAGAAATTGAAATTGATCCAAGTTATTTATTTTTACTGTGCTTCGAATGGAGGTTGCGGCGTTGTGTATAGTGCAGCCATTATATCCAATGTTGCAATGAGTAAATGTTCCCCGATATTGGTATAGGACACATTACCTGTATGTACTCTGAATAAGTGAAGCAATAGAGCAATACTTAATTAAATTACTAGAACTGAAATACCGGTAACAATTCCATAGCCAAAATTGTGACGTGCCTTTTATTTCTTAGTTGTTTTGCAGAAAATACCATACTAAGAGTGTAGAGTTGAAATACAACTTGAACAAGAACACGACAGCCTAGAATAAATACACACGAGACACGACAATAGAGCACTTTAGAACAGTTACGAGAGCGAACTTTCAGTGGAGATGTTGGCAACCATGTGAATACAAACAATTTATGACCAGAACGTAAAACTATGCCAGCGCTCAGAGCATGTTAAAACAATTGGGATCAGTTCAGTCGTTTGCAAACGACTTGTTTATGTTACGGTGAGTAGTCGTTGAATTCATTCGACTGTTTTCTAAAAGCAGTCAAACAAGTCGATGGTTTTAACTTTTGTCAGTCGACTGCTGATGCCCATCTCTACAAACCAATTGACAACCAGAATCAATTTGAGCGTACACACCCTCCGACTTGCTAAAATGCTATTAATATTGGATCCCAATATAAAATATTTTCTGATTTAATTTTCCTGGAAAATCTATTCTATGTTTGCATCGATCATTACCATCACGCTATGGGGAGGATTTCATAATAATTTTCTTGTAATTCATTTATCACGCGGTAGAATAAATGAATGAAATTCAATCATAAAATAAATAGAACTCTAAGCCATAATAAGCCATGTTCAAGTTGTGTAATAATTCAACAATGCACCCAATTCTCATTAAAAGTGTATAGACTGTGTTAAGGAGTTCAAACATAACCTAAATATTGAATGCTTAACATTTCCAATGAAATGACATACATATATATTTGGACAACTGGACGTAGGCTATTTCATTGAAAGAATCTACGAACAAGAAACTGTATAAAACTATAGGCACCTACAGCCGTCAAGCTGTCCTCACGGTACCCGCTGGAGATTTACATCACCACTCTATCTGTACGGTACCTCGAGATAAGCCTAAGTGCGCCAACTGTGAGGGAACACATAAACTCTTCCATCCCTGCCCTCATGTCTTTGCCACTAACCCCCCCTCCCACACAGCACGCCACTGCTCTGACACAGTTGTTAGGCCTGCTACAACAACTCTCAGCCATAACCCTGTAAACTACAGCTAAACCAAACCCAGAACCCCCTAATACACTTCATTTGCAGAGCAATAAAATCCATAAAACAACTCCGCAACGAGCTTCACAAAACCTAAATTATAAACGAAAAGACTACTCCACAAACACCAAAATCAGTAAACCTCCCTCATTTCAGCCACACTACACCTTAAACAGACATAGAAAGCATAGTCATGACCCCTTCATGGAGTAGGCTATTGTCTAAACACGATCATGTCTCCTTCAACTTTACTGAAGACTTCATTAAATTCTATTTAAAATTCATTAACTCATTCCACAAATCTTAAAATCAGTATACATCCCTCATTTCAGTTACTCTATTCAATAAACAAACATAGAAGGCGTAGCCATGACCCCTTCATGGAGTAGGCTATTGTCTAAATCTGACCATGCATACTACAACCTTACTCTAATTCAAAATTACAGCCAAATGATCCATCTGACTGGGAGGCTTGCCTGGGATGATGGGCCAGAAAACCGGTATCTGGAGTTCAAGCATAACCTAAATATTGAATGCTTAACATTTCCAATAACTTGGACAACTGGATTTAGGCTATTTCATTGAAAGAATCAACGAACTGTATAAAACTATAGGCGCCTACAGGTATACTTAACTTATTAATTAAAGCTCTACAATAAACATACAGCACAATGAATTGTAGCATGAAGTTATCCTGAAGAAGTCGTTTGATTAGAACGACTACTTAAATTCGAATGATTCCATTCGCTTGGAATTAGTCGTTTGCCAACGACTTGTTTTATTCCAATGATTTCCAACGATTGTTTTGAGATCAGTCGTTTGCAAATGACTTGTTTATGATACGGTGAGTAGTCGTTGAATTCATTCGACTGTTTTTTAAAAGCAGTCGAATAAGTCGATTGTTTTAACTATCGACTAATTCGACTGTTTTCAGTCGACTGCTGCCCATCTCTACACACAACTAATTTTCTACACCAGCCGCTACTGAACACGAGCTGTGACTGGCTTAGACATTAGCATCCTACGTTTTGAAAAATATTGTAAGTAACGTGTAGGAATAAAATACTACCTATAGGTATGTCAACCATTACATTGGCATATAATAAGTGAATTATATTTATCTTGTATCTATCTATCCCACGATATAACATAATACAAGGTGAAGAGTCCTTTAAAACAAATTGTTTACTGTGATACTGGAAGAAACAATACAACACAGTGGTAATAGTTCTAGCCTGCACCTATTTGTTAATAAAATTTCATGTGATTTCACTTAGATCTCTGTTGTAGTGGCTTATTATATGTGCACCTTGTAACTTAATAGTACATTATGCAACGAGCCTATAATGACAATAATTAAGACACGAGTTTTATAATTTCCATACGAGTGTCTTAATTACAATTATAGACGAGTTGCATACGACTGTTTATGTTCGACGATAATTATAACTATTTTATGTTCGAACATAAATATTCATAAATATCTGTCGAGATTTCACCAGTTTTATGTACTGAACAGAGCGCATGGGATGCAAAGAATACCTTGTATTTGACCATGGCCTCCTGGAATACCTCACTATGACACTCGCCACACAGTGAAATTTAAAATAGGGGGCCATGGAAGTGAGTGCAGGTGCGATGCTATCCTCACCTAATTGGTCACACAACTGTTTCTTGAGCTCTGATTGGTGGGAGAAACTGTATCATAATGAAAACTTGTACTATAATGAGCCTCATTATAGTACAGTTTTCTGACATAATATTTACATTTCGCCAGTGTCGAACATAAACATATTAACCAATCTTCTTTACACTGTTTTATGAGTTAACACCACATCAAAACTGTTGAGGATTTATTTTAGTTGGACACAGAAGCTTATTTATTAATGTAATAGACATCTATGATTGATGAAACCCATAAGATTGCCTCTCTCACCTTTCAGAAAATAACTAAAATTTTAATTCTGCGATTAATGTAACTAATCCACGTGTGTTTCTATTACACAACAATTAAGGGTAACTCCAGCATATCTTCTAGATTTTTGATGTGTCTGGTGAGTGGTTTTGTTACTGCTTCTGCAGGTATCACCCTTCTGAAAGATGTCTCATCGTTTCTAATTCTATTCTTAATCTTCTGCCAGAGGAGAAATAGTTTTGCAACGCATGAATAGTGCTGTAGCTGCTGAATTTTCTAAAAATAATTATGGAATGATGGGAAGAAAAATAAATATAGCCTATTCTAAAATAACAACATACGCATAAAATGAAACCATTCTGATGAACTTAATATGCTTCCAATTCTGAGTACAAATGCGTTCACCATTTGGTGCTTCGTTCATTTGTATATTGGGACCAAAATGTAGACCTCTGAAATAAATTTTAATGTTGGACTTTGCTCCACAGAACAAGAGCACACAGCCACCCATAGGACCAGTGTGTGTTAAGATTTTAGAACCTGTAATTACAGTTCTACATCAGTAATGGCATTACTACATATTCGACCAACTGAATACTTGCCACTGCACCAGTAACTAACATGTGCAAGAACTGATCTTTTTTGATTACGGTACCAATAATTTGAAATTCAAGGAAGGGGAAAATATTAAAGCTTAGATACGTTGCCATGAGCCATGACATTTTTAATCTACCGCAATGTAAAATGAATTATTAACACTCCTCAAGAACTTGAGTACACACATGCAATAGGCTCATGGTACTGTAAGTTATGTATCTCCGCAAGATGTAATCAAGTTGAAAACATTACGGTAACATAGACTCTTACCTGGTCATTTCTCAGGAGAGTAGGCCTAATTGCCACATTCATCTGCTATTTCGAGAACAGCAATTTACGATTTGTTTGTTCACAGAATTTGGTAGGCCTACCTGTGGAATAAATAATAGTGAAAGTTAATTAATATGTCAAGTAGAATATCACCTGTACACTGCGTCTAATATCAATTCAAAACTAGGCTACCGGTACGGTATATTTTTCACAGGCACTACAGAAACAAGTTTTCACTTAAACTCTTAAAATAAGCGTACTTACTTGGCGTAGCAGAAGAAGAACTGTTCACTTCTCATTACCAAGAAGACGATTTGATGAAAGAAAGATGAGAAAGAACACAACATTAGCTTATTATAAAATATTAATGTACGGCCAATATTGTTTACACCAAACACGACATAAACAGAGCGTCCATGTTGGTCAATGCCGCCAACCCAGTAGAAATAATGTTTATTTAATGATAAGTGCCGTAATTATCGTCGGTGAGCAAGATAATTGCAAGGAAATGTCAATTAGGAATTATGTGTATATTTATTGACTAAATATAGGGATATATTTGCAATTTAATTACAACGTGTATCATGCATATGTTGGCAAGACGATATACAGCGCTCCATATGGCTGGCCGCGCAACTACACCGATGGTACCAAATAATCCCTATCTGGTTGACACCCCCTGGTTGTAGCTAATCTGTGATGCTAGCCGTGTCGAGGTGCTGGTAGTTCAGGCAGTTACCGTCAGATACCGCATCGTCGCAAAGTCATGTCCTTGAAACAGGGTGAAGGAAGCCAGAGCCGGGCTTCTGAGAGATGGTAATCTCATGCCAGGAAGTGATGAAATCAGCTCATGTCCAGGTGCTGTCAGTCGCTTCATTACAATCGGCAGTGGACACGGTGAAGGAGATTTGGGACATGGTGGTCATGTAGCCGCGTGCACTTGGGTGTGTGTATAATGTGTCTAATAACCTGTGTTATTGTGATGGTTGTATTAGGGTGTGTATTTGTATTTGGGACGGGTATTGTATATGCGGCGGCCGTGGCCTTAAGTTAGATACCATCCCAGCATTTGCCTGAAGCATAAGTGAGGAAACAACTTCCTGGATGGCTGAAGTAAGAATTTAACCCTTCTCTTCCCAGTTCTGCCTCACAAGCCTCAGTGTATCCCGTTCCAGCCCTCAGCTCCCAAACCTGGACCTCTGCGTTGACAGCTAAGAAGACTAGCCACTACGCCACGAGGTGGATTGTAAATAAAATGTTGCTTTGTCAGTCTAAATATGACGTAGCGACTACTGGCCTTTTGAAGTTACAGTAATTATTATATGCGTAGCAAGCAATCACTAGTTAGTAATCATCACTAAAGTGGGCCTGAATTTCATTAAACATTGTGGTGTTTGAAGCCATATTTTCAGTGTTGCCTTAGTAAACAAGAGTTTAGTGCTTTTCAGTCGGTCAACACGAATGTATCCAAAAGAGATGGGTTATGCCCTAATCCTGAAATAAATTACATGAGATTAATGAAACACTAGGATGACCAGTTTCGATCGTCAAGCGATCATCATCAGATCCATTACACTTAGGCTACAAAATCTATGTTTGAAATACAGTTGAAAATATTTACAATATGTACAATTATTTAGTTGCAGTATTGGTACTGCAACTGTCAGTGTATGCTAAATGCAGTATATATGTTAGGTGAAATGCTAAATGGTGATAGCTATCCGTAGATTGTACTTTAGAGAGATTATATGGTTGTAAACTATGGTTAAACTATAAAATTTTAGGCTAACTACTTATCTGATTGTCTTCCGTACAACAGCTACTCGCAGTTTTCGTGCTCACTGGAACTCACTGTGCGGTCGACTGCGGTGGTTATCTTAACGACTGGTTTTTCCCTGCTTTCTCCCCCCTGCTCCTACGTGCTGTGGGGAGTGATAGCGATGTGTTTATGTGAGGTGTTGCCAACCTAGATAAGATGTATGTTATTGAATGAGGTAGGTCTACAACTATTAAAGACCGTGGATTAGCCCTCGCCACGCGTGGAGCATAACCCATTCGAACTAAGCGTTGACGGTCTTATGAGGACCTCCCGGCACCTTTAATACTGCCGCGAATATGGGCCTTGGTTTATTGCAGAAGAAAAGTACATCGTACACCTGATCCAGATAACATTTACCTATTAATAACCCCCTAATTTCCCCCCTTTTTCATCTAGCTTGGCTGTGTCGCTAAATTGTGTTTTGTTTCCGACAGGGTGTGTTTTTTTAGTAGCGTGAATAGGGGTGAGCTCTCCATGAACACACGTTCATCCAGGGAAGGCTGCTACAGGCAATCAAAAGTACCGTATTTGTGTTTATAATGAAGCTGCGGTAAGAGTTGATGCTAGGATGAGTTTCTGGTCTAAGTTGTTACAGGAATAGGCTGAAATCTTTCACCACTACTACTGATTTTTTATATAGGCTATATTATTGTCTTTTGTAGCTTTTCAGTCGGTCAACACGACTGTGCCCAATGAATGGGCGGGGTACAAGATATAAATATGTAAATACACTCCTGGAAAAGTTACATGTATTAGTTAATTATCACAATTGCCCCATTTAATTGCATCATATTTGTTCATGAATAGTGATGTGATAATCGTGGGAAACGGATCTTAGTCTTCTTTCCCTTGAGCAACTGAATTTGTAGTTTCTGGACATTTCTTGGTTGTTGATGAGGAAAAGGCAATGCGAAAGGAAGAGCTGAAGCAACTCAGGCCTGATATTAATATGCTATAGCTTATCGTTGAAGTTAATCCTGTGTGATGAGAAATGTAATTTCAAAAAATGTATTCTACATTTTTTTAAATATCTCCTTTGTTAAGAATAAAAGAAAAAATAACTTGTCATGGTTACTTACATCATCATCATCATCATCATCATTTTCCCTTATCCAGCTCCTGCCGGGTCGGGGTATTTATGGCACTTTTCCACTTTCCTCTGTCCTTCCACCATTCTTCTTCCACGATCTTGTCCCAGTCCAGATTTATTTTTCTTACGCTGTTCTTCACTGAATCAATCCACCTTGTTCTAGGTCTTCCTCTTGCTCTCTTACCCTTGCACTTCGCCTCCAGCATCTGTATTGGTATTCTATTTTCCTCCATCCTCTTTACATGTCCAAACCACCTTAGTTTTTTCTTCTCAATTCTCTCATTTAGTTTTCCCATCCCAACTTCCTTCCTAACATCTTCATTCCTCACTCTGTCTTTCCTTGTCTTTCCTATCATACTTCTTAGGAATTTCATTTCACTGGCTTGGATTCTACTCTCTTGCCTGCTTGTCAGGATCCAAGTCTCAGCTGCATAAGTTAATATGGGAACATAGTACACTTTATACATTACCTCCTTGCTTTTCCTTGGTACTTCCTTATCCCAAACAAGTTTTCTTACACTTTGATAGTATTGCTCTGCTGTACCCTCCTGCCAATCTCCATGTCCAACCTACCAGTTTGCATCATTTCACTTCCTAGGTATTTGAACGTGTCCACAATTTCCAAACTCTGACTTCCAATTTTCACAGTGCCCATTCCTTGTCTTTCCCCTCTTGTCATCACCATGGTCTTGCTTTTCTCTATACTGATTTTCAGGCCGTACTTCTGAATATTTTCGTTCAGTGCATCTAGTTGTTTTTGCACTTCTTCGGTGTTCCTTCCCCAGACCACAATATCATCTGCAAATAACAGTAACTTCATTTCTTTATGTCCATATGCTTCCTTTGTTTCCTTTACAATTTCATCCATCACCATTATGAACAAGAGAGGTGACAGCACACTCCCCTGTCTTAGTCCAGTCTTGTTTGTAAACCAATCTGTCTTTCCAACTGGGGTCAGTACCCTGCTAACACAGTTGTTGTACATTGCTTGCACCATTTCCAACATTTCTCTTCCCAGTCTCTTCTTAACCATGGTTTCCCATACCTTCTCTCTGGGGACACTATCATATGCCTTTTCTAGATCTATGAAAGTCATGATCAAATCCTCTCCATATTCCCAGTTCTTTTCCATCACCTGCCTCAAGCTAAAGATTGGGTCCACTGTGGATCTTCCACTCCTGAAGCCATACTGTTCCTCTTGCAACTCTCCTTCCACCTTTCTTCTCATTCTTCTTTCTAATATCCTTTCCAGTATTTTTACTATCTGTGATAAGAGGGTGATCCCTCTATAGTTATCACACACCTTCTTGTCCCCCTTCTTAAACACTGGTATTATTAGCCCTTTCTCCCAGTCTTCTGGTACACATTTCCGTTTCCACACACACTTTAGCAGTCGATACAACCATTGCATACCAACAGGTCCAGCAGCCTTTATCATTTTTACACTGATTTCATCCACCCCTGTTGCTTTTCCCATCTTCATTTTCTGTACTGCTAATTCCACCTCCAGCATTGTTATATCATCTTCTGTTATAGAGTCGTCAGGTTGTGTCTCTTCCATCTCACTAGTACAATTGCTCACATTCAATAGCTTATCGAAATACTCCTTCCATCGTCCCTTTATCTCTTCTGGGTGTGTTAACAACTCTCCATCTTCCTTTTTCACCAGCTTTGTGGTAACTCTTTCTTTCCTCTTACTTCTTAGAAGCCCATACAGCATCCTTTTACTGCCACTTACATCTGTTTCCATTCTTCGTGTATATTCTTCCCAACTTTTCTTCTTTTCTTCTCCTACCACTTTCTTACACCTCCGTTTGCTGTCGTGATACTTTCTTTTGCTTTCTTCTGTTTGATCTCGGTTCCATTCTTTCCATGCAGACTTCTTTTCTTTCACTGTTTTCCTCACTTCCTCATTCCACCACGGTGTCTCCTTCTCTTTCACTCTTGTTGACGTCCTACCACAAGCACTCTCTGCTGCACCAACAAATGCCTTTTTAAAGTGGGACCATTCCTCTTCTGTGTTTTCCACTTCAGTAACTGGGATTTGTTGCTTCAATCTCTCCTGAAAATCTTCCTGTACAGTTTTGTCTTTCAATTTCCATACTTTTATTTTACTTTCTCTGATCTCCTTTAGGTTTTCCAATTTTTCCCATCTAAATTTTGCCACCACAGCTCTATGGTCCCCATCAAATGCTTCTCCTGGTAAAGCTGTCACATCTATCAGCTTTCTGCGATTAGTCCTTTCCACCAGAAAGTAGTCAATTACTGATTTTGTTCTTCTATCGCCCCAACCATATCTCGTAATTTTCCTGCTGTTTTTCTTCCGAAACCATGAATTACCCACTATCAGTCCATTCCTTTCACAAAAATTTACAAGTTCCTCTCCTTCCCGGTTCTTTTTCCCATATCCATATGGTCCAATGACTTCTTCCTTTCCTTGTCTCTCGTTTCCGACTTGTGCATTCATATCTCCCATGATCACCACTTCTACATCTGAAATTACTCTTTCTACATCCTCCAGGAATACTTCAATATCTTCTTCTCTGTTTCCAGTCTGTGGTGCATACACTTGTATGAAGTCCATCACGTCATTTTTCATCTTCATTCTAATTTTCATTATTCTGTCACTCACACACTCGACCACTTCAACATACTCCTCCAGTTGTTTCGAGGTTATCAGTCCCACGCCATTTTTTGCCTCTTGGCCACCACTCCAGTATAATGTATATCCTTTCCTCAATTTCTTCCTTCCTTTACCTTTCCATTTCACTTCACTCAGTCCCATCAATCCAACATTCTCCCTCTCCATGAAGTCTACCACCTCCTCCACCTTACCTGTCAGGGTCATGCCATTCATGATTCCCACTTTCATTTCGGTTACTGGTCGCCCATTTCTCACAGTTCCCCCAGTACCAAAAGAACTGCGCGTCGCCTGCAGGGTACGCCCTAACCTTCTCCGAATCATTTGAAGTGCCATTTCCATTTTAGGCTATTATTACGATGGGGTCGCCACTCCCAAAGGCATTTTATGAAGCTACTGCCAGCTATTACTTACAAAAACATGTAAATATAATTCTAGGAAATAAACAGCAGTTTTTCACCATACTTCTAAGTTACAGGTATACTAGGGAGTAGGCTTCCTTACGTATCTTTTCGATGTTATCGTAAACACGATGAGTTATATTTTGAAATATTCAAACAAAAGTGTTGAAAATTTACTTTTCGACTCTTTTCAGGAATTAGTTTAGTCTGAACGATTCTTTATCACAATTAAGGTTATTATGAAGATAAAACAAAAGTTTGGTGCTTTTCAGTCGGTCAACACGAATGAACCCAAAAGAGTTGTAATATTTTTTTCAGGATTAGGGTATAACTCAACTCTTTTGGGTACATTCGTGTTGACCGACCGAAAAGCACCAAACTTTTGTTTACTAAGGGAACACTGAAAAATGGCTTCAAACCCCATAATGTCAGTATGAAGATGTTTATGAAAGTAAATGATTGAATATACACAATCTAATGGAGCATGAGCAACAACAACGACGGCGTGAAACCTTATTGTGATTCGGTTTCGAACTTCGCAACATAGGCATTTTTATGTAAGGAAGGTCTGTAAGGAAATGGTAGAGCTTGAAGAATAACATTTTATTTTCTTTCTGCGTTATCAATAGGGCTCGGATTTTTAGGTGCTAAAAATCGGGAAAATATTTATTTTTTATGTATTAAAAGTAACTTACCTGAAATATGTGAGAAAAAAATAAAAATATTTAATTATAATTTAGTTTATTAATGTGAATATAAACTACTCACGAATGCAATTTATTCTATATCTCACTGACTGCTGAAGCATTACAATACACAACGAGATCTTCAGGTTGTCCATCACAAATGGCCGTCGATTATCGCGAAGCACTTATTCTGAAGGCGCAAAACTGCGGCAATATGTTTCTTGCCCTTGACGTGTTGTGTAACTTGAGATCGCTGTTCAGCCTTGATTGCTTTCCCACATGGTTGACAGGACAGAACGCCCCCATCAGAAGTAAAATTATATGTTAAATTCTGCAACAGACGATAACTTGTAGTTGTTTTTACTTTAGGCATCGCAGAACTGCCTTACACTTCACAGTGCCAGAAATGAACTCATGTGAGTGACACTGGTTCCAGGTAGCTGGGGGAGGGGAGGTCTTGCACGTGGTGCAACATGGCTATGGACAAGGAAATCCCCGGCTTCTATAGTGAGTGGCACGGGGCGACAAGTTAAGAATACTGTAACACAGTTGCAAGCTGACATATGCTCTGCGTGAAGATTAGATAGCTCACAGGTTCTTCCCCATTGAAGTAAAACAGAACAAAAATGCAATAAACTGAATGATCTAGCATACTGATTTAAAGAATGTAACTTAATATTATGTCTTTTTATGTGCTAATAAGTGAAAAGCAGGAATTTATGTAATTATAGATAGAATGTTTAAAATATGTATTTACATAAAAATATGTATTTACCTAAAAATCCGAGCCCTAGTTATCACATTTGCATAACATACTGTTTTAAATACCATTTCGTGCTGTAGCGTTCTTGTGTGTCAACCCCGGATGCAAGGCCTTAGAGAGCGGTGATGGGCCCCGGGGGTTGGAGAATACTGCATTCCCTCACCTCTATTGCCAAATTATGTAATATTAATGTATAATCCTCCTAAATTTGCAGAAACTGATAGTAATTTTAGAAATAATAATAATAATAATAATAATAGTAATAGAAGCCGCCGGTGGTAGAGAGTTGACAGGCGCTTCCCCCCCCCCCCCCCCCCATGCAAGATCCGGAAAATATTTTAATTATTATTATTAATAAGAATAATAGTAATAAGACGGCCGAGGTGGGATTCAAACCCATGCTCTCTCGATACCAGCGTGGCACGAGGTAGTGTGTAAGTTATATTTGTGATTCAGATGAGGATTGTGAAGGAGTCGGCTGCATTTGCCTGGAGTAGAAGTATAATAATAATAATGTTATTGGTTTTACGTCCCTTTTAACTACACTGGCTTTTAGAGACGCCGGGGTGCCGGAATTTTGCCCCGAAGGGGATCTTTAACGTGCCAGTAAATGTACTGACACGGCTCCCTCGCATTTGCGCACCCTCAAATGCCAGCTGACTGCGCCAGGTTTCGAACCTGCAACCTTGGGATCAGCAAGCGAGAACGTTACCCCTGAGCCACGCAGCCAGAGTGGAAGTGAGAAACCACGGAAAACCACTTCCAAGATGGCTGAGATGGGAATCGAAACCACATCTTTTCAGTTTTGCCTCACGGGGCATTCCAGCCCTCAGACAAGAATGAATCGAATTTCTTGTCGGCGCCGGGAATAGAACCCGAACCTCTGGGGCGACAGCCAAGAATACTAGCCGCTACATCACGAGGAAGGCCAAGGATATTTCAGTCACTTGTGAATTCCGTAATCCGTAGTTTAACTATTAGCTTATCTATAGCAAAATATTTCGGCCATTCAATTGGAAGTAGCCTATACAGACTATCAATTCGAACTTCCTGGTCGCGATATTCTTGAGGCACATGGCCACGAGATTGCATTTCCCCAGTGTTCGGACCCTGGAGTAGTTTGAACTTTCTCGCACGCGCGGCCTTGAACCACCCTCACAGTAGGGGGTAATCCGTGCTGATACCTATGTACAGGCCATGTAACTACTAGGGGACAGCGACTACAACGAAACTAGTGGCAACGTTTTGAAATGAAAGGTGAAATAGGAACTGACTCCGGCCGGCTCTTAAATCTTTCGTTTACATCCTTCACTTTCAGTCTGTCTATCGCCCACCGTTTTGGCTTTTGACTTTTCTTCAGTTTCTTCAACTTCAATCTGCATTTCATCACAACCAGACTGTGGTCAGAGTTTATGTCAGCACCAGTATATGTTTTACAATCCAAAATCTGGTTTCGAAACCTCTGCTTGACCATAATGAAGTCGATTTGGTAACGCCCTGTATCTCCTGGTCTCATCCATGTGTATATTCTTCTATTGTGGTTCCTGAATAAGGTGTTAGCTATGACCAATTCATGCTCGGTGCAGAATTCCATCAGCCTACTTCCTCGATCATTCCTTTCACCTAATCCGAAATCTCCTACTATCTTCTCTTCTCTCCCTTTTCCTACCACAGCATTCCAATCTGCCATTACTATAACATTTTCATCACCCTTGATATATCTCAGAATTTCATCTATTTCTTCGTAGACCTTTTCAACATCTTCATCATCAGCTTGAGTGGTAGGCATATAGGCTTGTACCACTGTGGTGCACGTAGGTTTTGTATTGATTTTTGCTACAATAATCCATTCACTATATTGCTCATAATATTCCACCCGCTGTCCAAGTTTCCTACTCAATATGAGACCAACCCCTGCTTGGCCATTGTTTGATTTAGTGCTAATGACCCTATAGTCACCTGACCAAAAGTCCTGTTCTTCCTGCCAGCGCATTTCACTAATCCCAACCAAATCCAACCTCGACCTATCCGTTTCCCTTTCTAAGTTTTCTAACATTCCACTTCCTAGCAGACTTCTAACATTCCACGCTCCGATCCGTAGAATGTCAGGTTTCCTCTTTGTCACTTCTGTGATGTTGACCCCCTCTCGAGTAGTCCCCACCCGGACATCCGAACGGGGGACTAGTTTACCTCCGGATTGAAATTTTATAAGGGAGGAGGCCATCATCACACATAATTATGCATAGAGAGGTGCTTATCCTCGGGAATAGCATTACGACTGTAGTTTCCCGTTGCTTTCAGCCCAGAACGCAGTGGAGCCATTAGTTGGCTTATATTATCAATAACTTAACCGTCTAAAAGACAAGTAAAGAATTGATTTATTCTGAAAGGCTACTACTCCCTTCAGAGTAAGTAAAGAGCAATTCTACTAACAAAAATCTAACCTTCTACTAACAATTAGATACCAAAATTCTACTAACGAAAAAATACTTAAGTTCCACCAACAACAAATACTACCACTAAAACAGTCTGTCATCCAGGCACACTCACATGCACCCTCACAAATCACAGTCTAATGAAACAATGAACTATATCTAATAAACCATGCAACTGCCACCAGACACACTCACACACCACAGTCCAATAGAACAGTGACATATATCTAATAAACAAACTAACTACATACTTACAACTAAAACTAACTACATACTTACTATACATTCTAGAAGAGGAAATGGAAAACAAAAATAAGAGTAAGGGAAACAAAAGACAGGGGAAATGAAAATTATCGTATTTATATCCAGGAGTAAATAGGGGAAAGCATATCAGGAGCTGGGAGGAGAAAGGGCGAATAGTGTATATAATCTTATTGCTGATTCGGCATGTCTCCTCCAAGCTGAAAGGGCGAATATTGTATGTAATCTTATTGCAGATTCACCCTTCTCCTCCCAGCTGAAAGGGCGACTCCCCCCCCGATTCATCCTTTCTCCTCCCTGCTCCTGATATGTTCCTCACGAGAAGGAACATCTTACTAACCACATGGCTCTATGTGCCCGAGAAGTTGGAGAGCTAAAGAATTGGAACTTAACACAGAGATGACCGAAAACCAGCGCGTAATGGAGGTGGAATGATGGCATCACAAAAACACAGTTCCTGTACAACATAGTACAATCAGAATTGAGTTTTGAAATCAATTATGATTTTTACCTTATAGGCTAATGCATATATTTTTAGCCTATTTTCACTTATGAAAAAATAGGCTTATAGGATTACTTTTTGCCCGTTTGTGTGTGTGTGTCCCTAATAAAATCTAAATGGCTGGAGCGATTTCAGTAAAACTCGGATAAGGTCATAGTACAATTTCGTGCGGATCCGACCGTGTTCTTTAAGTTTTATAACGTCTCTCCAATCCAACATGGTGGCTGTGCGAAATATTTCACCGGCATCCTATATATCCAAAACTATTTCCGATATCACCCTGAAATTTTGTACGGTGATAGAAGCCGCTACTAGAAGTTCACTTATGTAACTTTCAAAAAGTTATTAAGTAGAAAACGAATATGGTGGCCAACCGAACTTGAAACATTTAAATAGACTTTTCTCACGATTTAACCATCCGAGCGCAGTGAAACTTAGTACAGCAAATGTTTATACATATTTTCGTGCACTGGCATCTAATTTAGTTCAATTGTTTAGATAACCTCAAGAAGGCGGCTGTGCGAAATTTGAAAATAAAGTTTTTATTTCTTGTGTCCTAATCATGCGATCGAAGTCAACGTTTGAATAACGAACCTACGCAATAATCGTAATCTAATAGTGCTTAATTCTATGGCCTACATATATACAAATTCAACATGGCGACCATCCGAAATATTTAGACAGTTCTAAATATCTACTAATCTATGACATAAATCAAACTGAAATTTTGTATGTTGATATAGGCTATGAACATAAGTTGACATATGGGACTTTCAATAACCTGGTGAGCAAAAATCCAAATGGCGGTGACAACGAAATTTAAATTTTTAAATGGACGTTTCTCGCAATTTAACTATCCGAGTGCAGTGAAACTTGGTACTGTAAATGCTTGTACAAATATTAATCCACTGACATCTAATTTATTTCAATTATTTTCATAGCCAGAAGATGGTGGCTGTGCGAAATTTTAAAATCTCGTTTTAATTTCATGTGTCCTAATCATGCGATTAAAGTTTGAATAATACACCTACGCAATAATCTTCATGTTCTAAACATAACTCTATGTTCTACATACAGGGTGGCGCACGAAATGTCATACACTGGAAATTGTTTATAGAATATTTAATATACAACATATTTAATAAAGAATGCCGTTACAACATTCACTGAAATGTGCATGATTCGTCAGTATGCAGGACATGTTCAATATGCCCATCTTCTCGGCGTACAGCAGCTTCGAGACGAACCTGCATGTTTGTAACCACTCTACGACACAATGTCCTCACTCGATCCTCGGAAGAAAGTCACAATGGCCTCTTGCAATTGCAGTACATTTTCTAGTTTCTGGCGGTAGATTGTCTCCTTCAAATATCCCAACAGGAAGAAGTCGCAGGGATTAATATCGAGGGTATGTGGTGGCCAGATTGAGCCGCTCTGAAAACATTCGGGATATCGATAGGACATCACCCGGAGCCAGAAATGTTCATGCAGGGAGTCCAGAACAACATTTGCTGCGTGCGGACGAGCTCCATCTTGCATGAACCACTGTGTCTCTATTGGTAGTCGTGTTGCAAAGAGTCGTGGAAGGAAACTGTTTTGCAACATGTCCATGTTACGCGCACTGTTGACTGTGTCATTGATAAAGATTGGCCCAATAATTCCATGACTGGAAATTGCAGCCCACACACACACATTCACACCATGACTTTCAACCTCGTGCACAATAGCAGGCCGTTCTTTTGCCCAAAACCGGACATTCTGTTTGTTCACAGCACCGTTGAGATAAACGTATGCCTCATCACTGAACCATGTGTTGTGCAGTACGAGATCACCTTGTGCAGTAGCCCCTGCAGCAAACTGTACTCACCGTTGCTTGTCAAGCGCCGTTAGCTTATGACCTGTTGTCATTTTGTATGGGAATTGGTCAAGCTCAGACTGCAGTATTCTCTGCATTGACTCACAAGAGATGCCCAGCGGAAAACAGGCAGTTCTGGTGGATTTGGAGGGTCTCCGAGTCACAGCCGCTCTCACAGCAGCATTATCCGGTGAGAGGACTGGCTTGAGACGGGTTCATTATCTCTCCAGTATATTGCCTTCTGTTTTAAATTGACTGGCCAGTCTATACACCTTCTGCCGGCAGGGAACCCACCGGGTGCGGAAATAAACACGAAACCGTTCCGAGTACGAGTTACACTCTTTGTGTCCGCATAAAACAACACTATTTTCACCTTCTGTTCGCGCGTCAACCTCCCTTTGTCCGCCATGCTCTATAAATGGAAGCCGGTACGCATGCGCGACATGTGCTGCTGTCAGTCGAATCACACATGAAATAAGGTTTCTGTTCACGAAAGGACATGGTTGTGAGCCCAGATTTACACATTTTATAAACCATTTTCAATGTATGACATTTCGTGCGCCACCCTGTATATAAAAATCCAATATGATGACCATCCGTAATATTTAGACGGTTCTCAATATCTACGAATGTATTACAACAATCAAACTGAAATTTTGTATGTTGATAGAGGCAATTAACATAAGTAGGATATATGAAAATATGCAAATTAATTCTTCATGGAACTACTTGTATTTCCAAGGTCCCGTGATCACAGTTATCTCCAATCGTTGAATAGTACTTGCCCCAAGCGGGGATAGTAAGTCACTGAAACCTGATTACTAGCCTAATATTAATCCATCGTGTTTCAAGAATCTCGAAGATCTGAAGATTACTCATTGTGGCCATTGACCCATCGTTGTATAACCGGCAAGAGTTATTTTGATACAATCTTTCATCATATGTGTTTCTCTAATGCGCGAGAATGTGTTTCTTAACTGTTGTTGTTTGGCAGCGACTGAACTACAGAGGACTCACGAGTAGTATTAAATGACATGCCAATTTTCCAGACAGTATTTGGTTTTGGAGGTGCGTTCTCCATTCAGTTTCATTTATTGTGTTAGGAGCTGGGGACATATTGATAACCGGCTTTTGTTTTTGTGATAACTGTAGTAGTGTGTGTAGCTATATTAGGGGCAGGGATGGGGTAGGTTGCATGGGACTTGAAATAAGGTACTATTTGCCTGGAGGAAGTGTGGAAAAACACGGGGAATACCACACTCATGATAGCCGCTGTCATCACCAGGATACGAATCTTCGATCTCCGTCTCTGGAGATAGTCCACATGAATTCAGGAGTGAGATACCATCACGGATGATCTCATTGTTATCTGACTACCACATATGCTAAAATTCAGCGAGATCAGGAGATTCACGTTTCTTGTTAGACCTATTAGGCCCTACATTTATACATACATCTACAAATACAAATACACAGGCTAGAACGGACACCACATTAACATTAGTTAAAAGTGTGATACTTCACTTGAGATCATCGCTAAGGGACGGAAAAAACTATGAGTTTTATTATTTTAATTTTTATAGGGTCGTGCAAACCCATCTCCGTAGCCATTGAACATGCTTCACGCGAGCCCTGAGTTGCTGCAATATTCGGATATTTATATTTTAGGTTCTAATCCTGTCATTGGACCATCCTGGATGTGTTAACACACTCTCTCCAGCAAAATTCAGCGATTGTACCTTATTGCAAGATCCGTGGTATTTACCATAATCCTACGCACCTAGACTATCACGGATTCTATAAAAAGAGAGATTGTCAGAAAGACGACATAGACAAGTAGATCTACACGGGGCTGATGGCCCAGCCGTCATAAGACTTCCATTAAGCAGCAATAACAGAACTTAAATCGTACCCTGTAGCTCCTAGTGAAGTCCATACCACTAGTTCCTGTATTCTTACTAAGCCCCTTTTTATTGCAGAATTCGTTATGGTCGTAAAATTATAGAGTTTTCTTTAATCATAAATTTAATGTCCGTACATGCATAATTTATTCTTAAGGCTGAGCATTTTATGACGAGAGAATTATGCTTCAGTGTAATTACATCTTGTCCAGATGTATTTTATATTTGACATTGTCTATAGCAATGGTTCCCAAACTTATGCACCTGGCGCACCCCTCCCCACCTTTTGTTAGCTCTCGAAATAATTTTCTCAGGAACACTTACATTTGTGAGTAATGCAGTGTTGTAGATAGTAGAATAAACGCGAAGATTTCAAAAGTCAAAATATTGCGGAAGTCATTTTAACAAAAGAAAAATTCGAGGAAACTGTTCACAATTTATTATCTTGGAGGTACCCAGCAGTTATTTACCAAACTCGTTAATAAAATACTATTCTGTAGATACCAAAAGTAATGTAGACCAACAACAAACAAGAATGTAAACATTGAAGTATTAGAAGCCATGTTTCAGTCTTGTCTAGTATTATCAAGCAAAGCTTTTCAGTCGGTCAACACAGACCGACAATAGTTCTACAAAAAAGAAAGTCAACTCAAACCGACAAAAGTTGAACGACTGAAATACTTTCTGTCATATAATGTAAATTGAAATATTTTAAAATAATCATACCTAAACTGTTTTGAAAGCTCCCGAAGTGTTCCACTCGATGCTGCTCAGTTCGAGGCCTATCACTTTGGTATTGGGAAACATGCGCAGCTTTGCTGTATCCACGCGCTGCATTAGTTTCTTGGTTTCTTACACACGACCTCAAAAACTATAAAATGTATTCCTCTATCGAACAGTTTGTTTGAAATACTTATTAGAAATTGCTCTCCTTTTCTTAATAACTCTGCACAGTACATTAATTTCTGCATTTATCTTCATCAGGATACATGTTGTTTGTGCGCCCTCCCCCACTTTGGGAAGCACTGGTTTATGGCATGCTGATTTAGAATGTAGCCGTACGAGGATATCAGATTATTACAAATGTCATATTAAAATTACGTGTAAAACAATATGGCGACGACTTTCAAGCTTCCTGTCTTGGGGAAACTAACCTATTCCTGGGATATTTTTCCCTCCATTAGTCCTTTCGTCGCTTACCGCTGAAATATCATCTTTGAAAAAATCCCTGACCATCAAGAAGACCTTCTTTCGTGACGAACAAACTTGATCATCACCGGAACCTGAAATGTAATAAAAGTCTTATCGTAGAAATGCACTGATTTGCATCAACAACCATTTTCATTCTGCTGCCTGAAGGAATCCGAGAATCAACCTAAAAATATATGCAATACTTAATTGTTTGGCGCTTGTGGAAAATCAGCATTTTTCAATCTATTAACGTGTTTTTTAATCAAATCTTCAATATTAATTTATTTAAAAATTGATGTACAGTATGTCTAATGCTATTTAAAACATCTATTATGTATGATTTCGAATTTCGCGCTCAAATTGCTGGTCTTTATTTACTGAACTCATGCCATTTATTCTAAGTTGGAAAATAAACACAGAACTCTTGGACACATTTATAGAGTGTGCCAGGTAGACTAATTTTATTTAATCTTTAAAATTAGTCATCAAATTCCGATCCGCAGCTTTCGGCAACCAAACCTTTGATTTAAAAGATAATTGAGCTAAAAACTGGTATCAACGCGTTCATGCATTGTATGGTGTTCTATTTAAATTTTGCTAGAAACGTATACCTCTTGATATTTAATGTGGATTAGAGACATCTACATTAGATTAAGCATTATCTCAATTACTGTGCGGTAACTGGTATTGGGATAACATATGAAAAGATGTTTTGTTTTCTTAATTCCACTACAAAAGAACCAATGTGGTGTTTATGGCAGTCATTTAATCATACAGGACAAGCACCAATGCCATTGTTCACTAACACGTGCCTGGCTGCGTGGCTCAGGGGTAACGTTCTCGCTTGCTGAGCCCAAGGTTGCAGGTTCGTATCCTGGCGCAGTCAGGTGGCATTTGAGGGTGCGCAAATGTGAGGGAGCCGTGTCAGTAGATTTACTGGCACGTTAAAGATCCCCTTCGGGGCAAAATTCCGGCACCCCGGCGTCTCTAAAAGCCAGAGTAGTTAAAAGGGACGTAAAACCAATAACATTATTATTTATTATCACTAACACGTTACGCCATTTGGGAGTAGGAACATTTTTTTTTACAATAATAAGCAACTGAAGTCGGTCACATAATTTTGAATCTGATTGTCTATCAACTAACTTACACTATGCATTGTTATTCATATCAGAACCATGCGTCGTGTAGCCTACGTCGGAATGTAATAATTTTATTGATGCAGCCAATTACATTTATTATCTTTTCACGACGGCCGTGACCTATTGAAAAGAACCGTCCCGGCATTTGCGTCGTGGTGAAAATGAGAAACCACGAACAATCGTTCAAGGATGGCCGAGGTGGGATTCGAACCCACGCTCTCCCGATGCCAGCGAGGCACGAGCTTGTGCGTTAGCGTTCTCGGCCACCTTGGTCAGTAGCAGCTAGAATTTGTCACATCATTTTGAACAATCCTCTATATTAAGCATAATGTATCTAAACAGTCGCAGAATAAGTAATTGGGGCTGGAATATTATTCCAGTACAAAATTAGCATTCCTATATCTAGCGTTCATCTTGCAGTTCACATCAGTGGTGCCGAACTGAGGCTCCCGGGAGAGCCACGAGCAGGAGCGGCTGGTGACAATAGGCTCTCAGGCCCTCTCTTGAAAGATTTTATAAATATATATCTTTAATCAAGATATTTATACTTTAAAATAATTAGAAGCATTTGTAAATTTCACTCAGTTGATTCAGCCACAACAGTCAATATATTTGGAACTATTGATAAAAAGATACAGTCAGTCTGAGACACTAGACTTTATATATCATTTCAAATGACGCATGCTACAAATGCTACACATGTTAAAAAGGCTCAGGAGGGCTCTTTCAACAGACTCCATTACCCATTAACTTAGGCTTCCCGCGCGGGGAACGGAGAGCGGGAGGTGCACTCTGCTGCATGACGTCACGCACTCGCCGTCTCCGTACCGCATAACGCCAGACCCCAGGAGTAAATTCAGACTCAACAGACTCCATTACCCTTTAACTTAGGCTTCCCGCGCGGGGAACGGAGAGCGGTAGGTGCACTCTGCTGCATGACGTCACGCACTCGCCGTCTCCGTATCGCATAACGCCAGACCCCAGGAGTAAACTCAGACTCGGTGCATATGTACTGAACAACATGATGACGTCACACACGCTGTAACCGTAATGCATAACGGTAGACCAAAGCATAACGATGTAGTCGACAAGATCATTTGAAATGATAAAATATGTTCTTCAGATGGGTAGTAAGGCTTTAGGCTCAGCCTCACATATCTCATTACTTCCTATGTAACAGGGTTGGGAGGCGTGGTTGAGAAAACTTCATTCTATTTCCATTGTAACTGTTACGGCTCAGCTGACCTGAGCTTAAGCCAGGCTTGCCAACACCGAAATAAAAATCCATTGGTTCATAAAATAACATAGAACCAATCTATTTATCTGCAAGAAGTATATTTTGGACTCCCAACCCATCCCCTCCCCCTGAAATATTTTCCCCATTAAAAATCCTGCAAACGCATATGCTCGTCGTATGCATTAAATGCTGCCACTACGTGTTGAACTAAGCTGGTCAGGTACTACCTAGCTATAATACATTTTACCATTTGGGGAAGCACTTTCTTTTTCACAATCTAGATACTTTTCAAACATAATTTGTAGTAAAATAGCGGGAAAAGATGCGACATTTAGTGACAACGAGTGTCGTACTACGGCACAACGTTACCTGACATTTCGCATCATTAATACTGTACAATCATAATGAATAGCCGCAAGCAGGACTTTCTCAGTGTACACAACTAAAGATCATATCATTCTTAGTGCATTTTACTACTTTACCTTTTCCTAGCTCTATACCGAACAAAATGTAAATATCATATCAATTCGAACTGATCACTTATCACTTCAGATACAAGTAAGAACTGTATTCATTCACATGGAAAACAAAGTTGGTAACGCTCTTAATGAACGTAAAGATGAAACATTTTTCATAGATATATTTGAGGGAAATTCTGAAAAGTAATCTACCTAATGGAAACATAGCAAAATGCACTGGAAAATCTCGTACCCCAACAAGCAGTGAAAGTGAGAACTATTTTCTGGTGCGTTAGCCTTTCCACAGACCAGAACATCAAGGAGGCCGCTTAGGTCTTGAGGTGACCACCAGTATAATGCAGTTGAGGACGTAGCCGCTTTGACCGTGTGACTTTCAAGGACGCTATCGGTCTCTTTGTTCAAGAATAAATTTATGTGAGAGAAATGTAATTATTGTTTTCTGTTATTGGAAGAATATACAAATTTCTTTGCGCCAAATAGATTTATTTACATCTTATGTATAGTATATCTTATTAGAGCAACAAATCGCTCGCTAAGGCAACTTGACAACACGTTCTCTTTTTAACAAGTTCATGCATGTTTGCGTTGATATATTACGCCTCCATTAACCGAAGATAATGAAACGAATGTTTATACAACGATCTGCACTCAAGAATAAGGAGCTAATATACCGTACGTAGATCTTCGGTGTTGAATCCACTCAATGCACTTATATTTGTATGCTTATTGCATTTGAACAGCCTCGCTCCTTGCTGCTACAACCGATGACATCTCACCGTTCCAATCATTAGCGAATGTGTACGATTCTACCTTGGCCACTTCGGTTACCTGCGGTAGTGGCTCTCGAAAGAGCCTCTATTGTAACGGAAGGAGTCTCGAGCAGCATCCCTGGTCTAGATCACTAATACATATATTATTTAGTTTGTGTACGAAGCTGTGTTGAGCATCCGGAATTAGGAGAAGTGCCTCTAAAGAACGGGTGGCCATACTGAGCAAACGCGCACGTAGTGTGTTGCTTGCATGCGATGTAGAAGCGACTTGTTAGGCGTATCTGATCCGGCTGGACACCGCGTTGTGAACTCGAATGAGCTGTTCATATGTGCAGCTGCTTGGCAGACTTTAGCACCCGTGCAAGGGCTCTTCATGCGAGCTGATTTCGTGGCTGACTCTGCGTTAAAGGAAGTACCTACACTTGTGTATGAGGCTGCGTTTGAAGTAAGGATAATATCCTCGAAAGAAAGTTCCCAACTTGAGCACTGAATATGAGAATTTACATTGGAAATCAGGTGTCTCTCTCAGTTCTGTTCAAGTAAAGTGCAGAGGCTACGTACGCTTCGTGGTGTAGTGACAAGCATCAATGGCTGTCACCGCGGAGGCTCGAGTTCGATTCCCGGCTCTGCCAAGAAATTCAATTCTGGTCTGAGGGCTGGAAAGGTGTACACGTGATGCAGAATTTAGAAGAGGAGGGTTTGATTACCACCTCGGCCATCTTGGAACTGCCTTTCCGTGGTTTCTCCTACTTATACTACAGGCAAATGCTGGGATGGTACCTAAATGGAGGAAGTGGCTGCCTCCTACCCAGATCCTAGCCCCCATTACAATTACACACACTAGTACAGCCATCAAAATAACACAGGTCCTCGAACAGATTCCTCACACACAAAATACACGGGGCTACACGACCACAATGACGCAAAGCCCCTTAAATGAAACAACAATAAACAGCGTATTAATTGTTTTTGACTCGCTCATAAACAAAAGTAAGCAATAAAATTTACTACTGTACAGTACTATTTGGTGCGCTCACAATCGTAACAAATGAGCATTCAAAAGAAGGGAATTGCTCCCGAGCAGTGATGAATTGCAAACTGATTTAATAAATTACGATAATTCGGTTATGAATAAATGTGTTAACAAATAAACAAAACGATAGCCCCTGGCAGAACTGTGTCGTGTCGAGCCAAAAACAAAAAACAAATAAACAATCCACATGGTTCACAGCCCATGAAGAGCCTAGGCCTACCAAGCGGCGGCTGCACAGCCTTATGGCCTGCAGATTATGGGGCGAGGCGTGGTCATTACTTTGAGTCCTCTCGGCCGTTAATGTTGGTCTCCGTGACCGGGGCGCTGTCAGGCAACTACTCAATTATCCTCACGAAGCTGAGTGCACTTCGTTCCAGCCCTCACGTCAGTTTCTAAAATCCCTGATGGAGCCGGGAATCAAACCCGAGGCCTCTGAGTGCGAGGCAGGTACGTTACCCCAACCCCACGGGGCCGGTTTTCGCGTCGAGCCCGCATAACAGTAAAGCCAGGCCCGTACACAGCCAGCCCCTGCCAAAACTGTGTCGCGTCTAATGAACAACGACAATGATGTTGAAATGCGACATTTCTCGCGCGAGTAAAATTAACTTCGGGACTTTGCTTGTTTCTTGAGGAAAAGAAATCATGACTTTTCTAATGTTTCATATCCCATCATTCTGACAGTTTATCATAAACAAAAAGATCCACTCACTCATTTCATGATGATTGCTGTTTCATGGTGTAATGATTTTCGTTTATATTGAATAATGTTAATAAGAAACTGATTATGTATGCAAAGCTAATTATTTAAATAGTCGCCCACTTTTGGGTGATCAAAATGAAACATTTAATTGTGTATTAATCTAATAGTGTATCTGTATTGTTGTCAGCTTCACTAAAAAAAGTACATAATGTGTAGTATTATATGTAGCCAAGGGCGCCAGACCATTTATATATCATGATCAAAAAAATATGTTAAACCTCGGTTAAACAGAGGTAGAGCATCGAAATTCCTATCTCCAGCCGTAGTGAAACTTACGTAATCTAACCTTACGATAATTAGTTCAGGAGTATGTTGTTGCCTTATAGTAATTTCTAGCTACTAAAGGAAACCAGTCAAACATTTGAATTTTAAAAATGAATTTAATATATAAAAACAACAGGTGCAAAAAGAATAAAATACTAAAGATAATAATAATAATAAATTTAAATGAAAGAATCTACTGAATTTACTTGTATTATGGGTCTTGATTGGAAATTGGAGTATACTGAGTTAATTGAATAAAATATAGATTGAATTTAATAAACATGAGAGCCTTCTGATTTGACTGGAGTATGACTGTTTAAATCGCTCACCGCATTGAAGATCATTGTAGTTGGATTGTTGCTTAGAGAGTTCCTGATCTTCCTCAAAGTAATTAATTTATATGTGGATGACGGAATAAATTCCAAAATTCATCCCTGTGACAATAGCCTCGTACACAACCATGTCACAGTTTGATGAGACATAATGTCTTATCAAAGTCACATACTTAAATAGTCAACTGTCTAATTTAGCACTGCGTTACAGATGAATGTTAATTTCCAACTCCATCTCGCTACAAGTTCCAGTCTTCTGCCTGTACGTCCAGCTCCAATCAGTCTCCTGCCAGCCATTCAATAATAATAATCACATTTCAGTTGGGCGGCCGTCATATATATAACGTTCCCAGGTAAGGCACGTGCCCACCCCCACTTCTGAAGTCACTAGGCAATTTGCACGCCTTTCACATATCAATAATGACAATACTTCATTGTAGCATTTCTCGGGAGGTCCAGCCCACCTTTTGTATAAAGTTGCAAAGGACTCCTCGCCTACTGTACTTTCCACGTACACAAGCCCCATTCTTTACCTTGCCTGCCAGGTATTGTTAATGGCGATTCTCCATAGAATCTCTTCTTAGTATGATTTGTATACTGGTAGAATACTTGATGTGAAAGACATAAGTGTCTATTTATGTCATTTCCAAGAAGCGGTATATAAGCCGGCCTTCTGTGAACACCCTCTTCTTCTCTTGTTCGTATTTTCTTCAGAAATAATATTCAGTCAAGCGTCTAACTTATTTCAAATATAATGTGCATCGCTCCAAGTCCTTTCAATTGCCATAATATTCTACATTACCGCATAATAATAGATATAAACATATTAGTTAACATAATAACTAATAAAAGGTAAAATGTAAACTTAAAAAATATTGATAATAATAATAATAATAATAAAATATATAAAATTATTTCATTCTGGTCACAAATTGGGACCGTTACAATGGGACCTAACTACTTAGCTATCGGCTCCCTAGTGATGTTGATTTTGGGGATAATACCTACTATTACTGTTTACTACTAAAAATAAGCCACCTCGTAGTTTAGTGGCTAGTATTCTTGGCAGTCACCCTAGAGGTCCGGGTTCGATTCCCGGCTCTTCCAAGCAATTTAATTCTGATTTGACTGCTGAAATGGAGTACACTCAGCCTTGTGAGGTAAAACTGAGAAGAAGTGGGTTCAATACCCACCTCAGCCATCCTGGAAGTGGTATTCCGTGGTTTCCCTTTATTACCCCAGGCGAATACAGGGATGGCTCCCAAACTAAGGTCACGGCCGCTTCCGCCCCAATCCTTACCTGAATTACAAATATACTTACTACTGCAGACACAGGTTAGGCCTATCAGAAACAATTTATACATACCCAAGTACACAGGACAAAATGGTCACGATGTTCAAGACCCTCAAATGAAACAACACCCAAATGCCATGAACCCGTGAAGAATGATTATGTCGGGACTTGGCAGGACGTAGGGCCAAGGGAGTAAACATGACAGAAGAAACGTGAGGAAGTCATTGGATAAAGGGGAGAGCAAATCCAGCTCCTCCAATTCCCGAACTCACCAGTCTGGAGTGTTTTGATTGCTTAGTTTTATCCAGGGTGAACTATGCTTTTATGGACTGTGCATACCTTGTCATTTTAGCCATTACGTAGGTAAGGCAAGGATACTGTGGATGATTTCCATTAAGAGAAGAAGTCTTACAGGTTAGAGAATAGAAGGGCAGAAAATTTAAAGCCACCATACGCTTTGGGTAACTTAATGTCATCGGGATTAGAAGAGAACAAGTTTGACACGGGGGAGTGCATCTTTACCCTAAAGATACCCCCCCCCCCAAGTTGTGAGCCCCTGAGGTAAACAATTAGTGCATTCCAGGCTGTCTTGATGAAGGTAAAGGACTCACACAGTAAGTTCGTAGAGACGAAAACAATACGAAGACTACTTTTTTTTTTTTTTTTAGCGTATGGCTTTTAGTGCCGGGAGTGTCCGAGGACATGTTCAGCTCGCCAATTTTTGTAGCTGCTTCGAGACGGACACCCAATGGGTGAGCTACAAGTACCGTTAAGGAGGGAAGTTGGAATGTAAGGACGAGGAGTTGGAAGGTAGCGGCTGTGGCCTATAGTTAGGGACCAACCCCGGCATTTGCCTGGAAGGAAGATGGGAAACCACAGAAGACCATCTTCAAGGTTGCCGGCGGGGGGATTCGAACCTCCTCGCCTCCCGGATGTGAGCGACTGCCATCAGTCATGCCGTAACCACCACGGCTAACTCACCCGGTACGAAGACTACTAAGGCCCTGAAACAAACCTCGAATTTAACAGTACATACAAGGAGAGGTCACCATGTGGTTTACTAGAAAAAGCGTTCAGATTTGATGCGTTTGCTCTTCATAAAAAGATATGTTACTCCTGTTCGAGCGTTTTTTGCCGATGGGCCTTAGTGTGCTCAAAATTGAACGTTTAAAATCAATCCTCAATCTTTTGTTGTCTTATTCCTACACATGCCTTCGACGCGTCTCCGTGGCATAGTCGCTAGCGTGTTGGCGTTGTAAATGAAAGTTACCGTGATCGGAACCTACCATGATCTTTTTCAATGATTTTCTTTATCCTTCTTTGACATTTTTATTTTATTTTATGTTTGTGGTACAATATTTGAATTGGCAGATTACATCAAGTACTTTATTATTTGTTGCTTTTTCTATTTACAATGTTAATAAATTAATATTTACGTTATTGTTTACATACAGAAAGGTTAGCTTGACGGTGGAGCAGAGTGCAAGAGCAGAGGGCTCTTGCGTTTCTGCATTAGACTCGGCGCAGTGCGAATGAACGTAGCGTCGCCGGCCACGCTGCATTTAAATTCTAACGAATAAAACTTACAACACATTCAAGCGTCACGGATGAATAATGATGTTAAAATAGTGTAGGCCTACATAGCTCCAAAACCGAAGAGACCACAGCAAATACATCATAGAAAACACAGAAGACAATAAGTGATGTATCAGTAAAAGAAAAAAGAAAGTGCTGACCAAGTTCTGACTCGAACTCGAAACCTTCAATTCCCCACGCTAATGCGCTAGCGACTACGCCACGGAGACGAGCCGGGACCGTGTGTGGGAATAGGACTACAAAAATTTGAGGATTAATTTTAAACTTTCAATTTTGAACACACTAAAGCCCATTGGCAAAAAAGCTCAAACAGGGGCAAAATATGTTTTTTATGAAGAGCAAACCCTCCAAATTTGAATGCTTTTCTAGTAAACCACATGGCGACCTCTCCTAGTTAGTATAAGTTAATCTAGTCGCTTTGTTTACAGCTGCAGGAATTATGCTAATACACATATTATATGAATGTAATATATTAACAGTATAATCTATTGTAACTAAGAATATCTCCACAGAATTCTTCACTGAATCCTGGATCGGTGTTTGGTACAGTGGACAGCCAGGTGGTGTTCCAAATTGTGCCCGGTAAAATTTGGTTTGCAGTTAATCTACTTTCAAATGGTGAAAACGTTCTCATGTCACATGAGATCAGATATAGTCTGTTATGATGCTTAAAAAATATATCTACTTTCATTGGTATCAAAAAAGTAGTGATCGGCTGGAGAAATTTGATTGACAGCATCGGGCGAGAGCATGCTGGATTTCACTTCTGTCCGGTTTATTAATATGCAGAGAATCGTGGGTAGCGCTGTCAAACATTCTTGAGTAAAATATACTGGACATTACTGCACATTGGCCTATGCAACACCACGGGTTTAGTATAGTTTGGCCGATTTAATAGACTGGCTGGATTATGTGAAGTGAGTTAAAACAGTAAATTGGATACCCATTTAAACTATTCAGTAGGACATATTTTAAGCCATATTAAACCATAAAAACTGTGAATTACTGAACAGTAAGATTAAATTAAGTCGCATTGCTCTCTAAAGTACGCTCGTTCAAGTACATATCGTCTGCTCGTTGTGGAGATCTGTATTGAGTGTGCTCGGATGCATTGCTTTACCCTGCATAAGTCGCGCGAGGTAAATTTTGATCCAAGTAGTTTATTTCCATGATACATTCTTACAAGGTTGGCACAACTGGTTTCCGCCTCCATGTACCTTCCAATTACATTACAGTGAATCACTTCATTCAAACAGAACCAATTGTAAGGGAGCTGTTTGCTGCACAGGGCACGTTAAAAGTGACGGGCGGGGGGGGGTTAAATATTTACCCCACGCGACTAGTTGTGTGAACAGTTTGAGGTATGCATTTCAGTTCATCCCTACAACGATTTATTGCTTTTGTTTGAACATAATTACGCTTTACGGAACATTTCTGAGATAAAAACAAATTGTTTCAAATTTTGATTTTTCTTCAATGATGACTTAATTATCGAAACATTGTAAGTGAATAAAACAAGTCTTATATTTTTTATGATAGTATTTAAATCAATATTAATTTTAGTTTCAAATTACATTTTATCAGCATGGCCCATAGTATGTATGTATGTCCACCCCTTATTATTCCAGTTTCTATGGGGTCGGGGATGATATACGTAGAGCTGCTATGTTACATTTTATCTACATGGTTCAAAGTACAGTGTATCTGAAATAAATTAATATTTCAGAAATAATTTAAGTAGGCCATTTTTACGAGAAATATATTTTCCCTGTGTCAGAAGAGGTGCGACTAACGCAGCTTTAATAGAGCGCAGACTGACTACAGCCTTCAATACCTTCAGTTCATCGTCTTGTCTTATTGAAAGTTCAATCATACAATTTCCCTATCGGTGTCTTCATTTTCGTAGTTGCATTGATGTTGTTAATTCATTTTCCGTGAACTTGCCCGATATAGCCCAATCTGTGCTTCTGCGATGACTGTAATAGTGTATTAGAGACAGGGATGGGGTAGGAGCCCCGGGACTTGAAATAATGTACTATCCTGGCATTTTCTTGGAGGAGAGTGGGAAAACACGGGGCACTCAGGATAGCAGCTGTCAGCGCCGGGATTCGAACCCAATCTTCGGACTAATAGTTGCATTGAAGAATGCTATTAGTGCATTGAACTATTCGTAGTTGCCGATGCGTTTCGCATCCGAAATAGGTTCGTTTCCATTGGAAACAGTATCTGGCATTTTCCACTCAGAGACAAAACCTCGAATTACGAAGAATTGCCTGCTTAAACAGCCCTGTGAAACGGCCCAAATAAGTCAAGGAAATTGACATTATGAACATTGGTTTGTTTCTATTCTTTCAAGTTTGGCCCAAATATTTGGCTGCCTTGATTAACCAGTGACTCCATTAGGCTAATTGGGTCGAACTGTTCTTGACTGAAATCATGTTAATTATATTCAGCTGATCATCACTCGGAAATGCATGGTAGAGTTGGATAGAGATGGATGAGTTTTCATGAATAAATACCCTGTTATTGTTGATTTATTTTAGAAACTTGGGTCATCTTGATCGTCAGCCTCGTGTACTTGGTGTGTTCACGTTCAGTAGTTCGAATTCCACGCAAAAGGAGGTCCCGTGGCTTATGATCGCAAGGTTCATTGTCACATTACGCTACAAACATCGTTCCTTGTATGCGTGTTCGATTGGTCTCATAGCCTGTGTGTGTAACTGTAGAGTGAAGGATGAGGTAGGTGCCCCGGAACTTGAAATAAGGTACCATCACGGCATTCGCCTGGAGGGAATGTGAGAAAGTCTGGGGTGGGGACAAATTCAGTATGGCCTCTAATCAGCTCCGGGATTCAAACCTGATCTGTTGAGTTGCTGCAGCTCTTCACTAAAGTTGTGGTGTGCGATTTAACGCTATCGGCTAAGCCGCTGGAAAATAATTTATCATCCGTTATGCCTCTTGGAAAAGTGTCAACGCTGGGCGAATAATTTAAAACACACCATCAAGAGATGTTAAATTGCGCGTTAAATTGATGATCATGTCCCCTTAAAACCTGGTCACATCAGTTCAGAAATGCAGTTTCCACGGATTAGAAATGCAGTTTCCACGGATTAGAAATGCTTGAGGATACGTAGGGCACGCCCCTTGTGTCAGAGAGGGAGAGGTGAGCCAGAATGCCTGCTTCCCGATTGCTGGCTGATAAGAACTATTCCGTTCTATACATTGCCGTATATCATTCTTGTCTGGATTCAGAAGTTCTATTCGTCTTCCATTTCAACTTTGGAGGCCTTATCTACTGACTTACGTACGTCCTCTCCGTTCTGCGCAATAGCATATACCTTGTGAGGATTGCGAAACTGATAAGATTAAAACCCTCGACCTTTCTTGACAAAGTGCTCAATAATCTGGTTTCTTGGAATAGTTTACAACATTGGTTCCCTCTGATCACGCCATCAGTCTTAAATCGTGAAAAAGGCTTTTATTTCCTCTACTTAACAGGCTGGCAAGGAGAGGGCCAACTCAGCTGGCTGAAACTATGTCCAGCAATACAATAAAAATATTTGCATTTTCAATGCTATTGGAACTTAATTTTCGAATAAAGCAGTAGAACCATGGATATTTCGTTACTCAACTTGCTTGCTTACTAGGGTAGGTCAGTTTTCGTGAATAAAGTTGGGGAATAAAACTAGATGCTCTTTCCCTCTGTGAGTGCGTGTGTGTGTGTGTGGTCTTACCTGCAAAATATTACTATCAAGATTATAATAATAAATAACCCCTGGCACTACAGCCCGTGAAGGGCCTAGGCTGACCAAGCGACCGCTGACAGCCATTTGGCCTGCAGATATTGGGGTGACGCGTGATCAACGCATCGGGTTCCTTCGGCCGTTAATCTTGGTTTTCGTGATCGGGGCGCTGCCTCGCTGTCAGACAGCTACTCAATTGTCCTCACGAGGCTGAGTGCAACCCGTTCCAGCCCTCACGCCAGTTTCTAAAATCCCTGATGGAGCTGGGAATCGAACCCAGGGCCTCCGGGTGAGAGGCAGGCACGCTACCCCAACACAACGGGGCTACTATCAAGATTATACCATGTGATATTGAAAATATGCATCTGTGGCATTGTATAAACAAATTGCCGTCTTTTAAGCCGAATATATTTGACAGCACCTTTAGTTTCCCTCAGTACAGTAGTTACTTCCGACCATATTTGGAATGATGTTAGGTAAGTAGACGTTGAGATTCCGGTAAAGAAATGATTCCATTACCAAGTGTTCGTCTCAAGTTATTTTGTTCTTCCCCAACATTTCCAAACATGCCCACTTCATCGACCACTACTTTCTCCATCAGGAAAGGTTTGATTGGTCCGCCTATAAGCTGGTTTTTGTTTTCGTGTGGTCTCCTGAGTGGACGAGTGTAGGTCTTTCTATTCGACGCCCGTGGGCGATCTGCTGGTCGGGATGAGAGATGGAATGGATGAAGATGAATGAAATTGGGCAAGGATGTGGAAGGAAGCAGCCGTGGCCTGTCAGAAGGTACCGTCTCAGCATTTGCCTGGTGTTGAAAATGGGGAAACCACGGAAAACCATTTCAAGGACGGCCGACGGTGGGGCTCGAACACACGCGTCTACCGAGTCAGCAGAGAGCTTGGCCCCTTGACCTAACGCTGCGCTTTAGCGAGCGTAGCCACTGCTGTCGATTATTAAGCTGTGTATTCACCGAATTCTTGCGGAAACAGGTGCACCTCAGTCCTGAGATAAACGGACCAGTTTAGAAATGAGCAAATACAGATTTTTGCTTTTATAAGAGAAAATACACTACACTAGTTGTATTAATTCTTTAAATCAAACTTTGGGTTCTATCGTATAGGATATCCTTGTATTACCCATTTGAAAGGTTTGCAACAGAACAGATATACATTCAATTACTTTGCAAACGGGGGTAATTCCCCGGTGGCAAATTTTAAACTTACAGAAAATGAACAACACACTTAATGTGCATAAGTCGCATTTTGGAAACTATAGTAATTACACTGGGGTATTTACTCAAAATTTTGGTCTTCTCTTAAACACATCGATATGTTTGGTGAATGGCTCTAAGACTGTGGCAGGTAATGACTTCCTATTATCAATACCACGATTAATGAAATAATAGTTTCCATAATTTGTATACTGTGGTCGGCCCTTAACTGTATGTGACCATACTTTCGATGTCGTGTGATTTTCTCATGTAGATTTTTGCCCTTTTGGGTATTCTTGTTTCATTTGTTAATTTTGTTCCAGTTATCTTACCTTTATTGGCAGCGTGGCCTTTCCCGTGATTCAAATATCGTAATTGGTACTTTCACTGGAAGTTTACTTTTATACTCAACATAATTTTTATACTTACACACTTGAACAACAATTTTATTGTTTACTTTTACTTCTTGATGGTCATTCCTCGAAGTGATGAGCTACTACGGGATTTGGTTCTATCAGACAGAATCCTATATATACACACCCAAGTACACGGGGCTACATGACCATGATATCGCAAACCCGTAAAGGAATCAACAACAACATTCAGTCTAGCCTGCAAGGCTCTGTGAGCGAACGAGTCCCCTCTATGATAACCTGTTAACTACACTGAGGTCTACGCTGCTTCTATACATAGGTTGAATTTTTAGTTTTGGCAACTATGTTATACATTGTTATACATGGTTCCAAGTTTCATAGGCCCTCGATGTAGTCTCCAGCGTTGCGTGCAACGTGTTCCCAGCGACGTGGACGCCGTTGGATTCCGTTGGCACTGCCCAATCTATCGATGGTGCGAAGAGAGCGGTCTGCAGCCTGCACAACGTCTGCAATTGTAGGGTAGCGGCTTCCGCGTAGTGGATCCTTCATCTTCGGGATGAGATCAAAGTCACAGGGACTTAAAATCGGGAGAGTGTGGCGGGTGGGGAGTGATAGAGCACCTTCCAGCCCCAGCGATTCAACATTGCACACACAACTCCTGCTGTGTTGTGCCCTAGCATTGTCATGCAGGACGATGGGTGGAGTATCCACGTGGTGTCGACGTTTCCTTCTCAGAGCTGCTAGGAGATGGTCTTGCAGAAACGAACAATAGTACGCCGCATTAATGGTTTGCCCTGGAGAAACGGTATGCTTTATGATCACACCATCCCAAGCATAGGCAAGAATCAACATTTACATTGGTGGGGGTTTGTCGAGCTGTTTGTTTTCGTGTTGATCCGTGGTGCCGCCACTCTTTCGATTGGTGTTTCAACTGTGGTTCATAAGATTTGGTCTACGTCTCGTCAATGGTTATGATACGCCGTAAGAAGTCCTCTCCGTCGCGCACAAACGCTGCAAGTGTGAACGAGAAGCTTCATATCGCAGCCATTTCTGCATATCGGTTAAGACATGCGGAACCCATTTTGACGCAATTTTCCGCATTTTCGGGCAGTCCTTCAAGATGTGGAGGAAAGTCGAATTCGCCAGTCCTGTAACTTGTGCTAATTCACGGCGTTACGTTCCGATCCGCCTCCACTAACGCGGACACCATCTGTACATTTTCATCATTTACTTGTGGGTGACCAGATCGAGGCATGTCCTGCACACGTTCGCGCCCTTCTCCAAAGGCTGCAACCCATCTTACTCCCGTTCTGTAAGGTGACGCAGCTGTACCGTACGCCTCGTGTAGTCCTTGGTGACACTGTCAAGCCGTGCGACCTCTAGAACACTGAATTTTTATCCACGTTTTTTGCTCCTGCTTGGAAAACATTGCGACCGTCTTTCGCGAGCGCTTGCTCACAACTACTCATCTGCACGTGACCACTGCAAACAGGAGGGATGCAGGTCAGCAACCTTTGATAACAATGGCAGAGCCCAACGCCATTGCAACATAGCGCAGCAGCATGCTTGCCAAAACCAAAAATCAACCCTTGTACAACTGCTACTTTGAAGCCGTTGAATACAGAGTCTAATTATCGTCTCCTAGATCTACATCTGCTTATCTTATCCTTTATTCTTTACCCTCATCCTCTCCTTCCCCATTCGTGTCATATGACGCCGGCTCATACGAACAGCCTCATCTAACATGTTCATTTCTAATTTATCCTGTATCTCTGTATTACGAGTACCCTCCTGCTCTCATCTGTCCCAGTTCTTATTCCCATTCAGCTAAGCCGGTCAGAATACTGACTGATGTAGAGTGAGACAGATTTTTTCTTGCAGAATACAGTAGATCGCAACTGCAAGCTCACTGCATCGGCTTTTGTAAACATTGAGTCTATTTCTTTCACTATAGTACCATCTAGGAAAATGCACAGTCCAAGTGCTTGAAAAATGGTCCACCCGTTCCAATTTAGTTCTTCCTACCTGGCATTATGTCTTCTTGCATTTCTTCCCTACCGACAACACCTGTGGTGATTTTTACAAATAATTCTTTCACAGTGAATTTCAGAATAAATGTAAATAAAGTAGTGACATACGGACGTATAAATAGCACAATAACAAGGCGACTCAACAAATGTCGAAATAAAGAGTACCAGTAATGTACTGTACTCTAAAAACTAATGAGAAAGGAGTTCGAACTCCTGTCTTCATTACTGGCCACAACAGCCACACAGTGAATGTTGTTCATTATTCAAGGGCTTTGCGACATCATGGTCATTTAGCCCCGTGCACTTGGGTATGCGTGTGTGTATGTGTATATATACAGAGAGAGAAAGAGGGGGGGGGGGTTATCTGGTAACCTGTGTTATTGTTGTGCCTGTAGTGACTTAATGTGCGTATATGTAATTGAGGCTAGGATTGGAATGGAGGCGGCCGTGGCCTTAAGGTACCATCCTGGCATTTGCCAGGAGTTGAAATGGGAAACCACGGAAAACCACTTCTAGGATGGCCAAGAGAATCGAACCTACCTCTTTACAGTTTTGCCTCACGAGGCTGAGTGTACCCCGTTCTAGAGCTCAGACCAAAACTACATTTCATGGCAGAGCCTGGAAACAAACCCGGAACTCTGGGTTGACAGCCAAGAATGCTAGCCACTACCCCACGAGGTGCTCAGTATGGCTCTATTTCTCAAAATTTTGAGCCCGTTGGCTCAGAAAAATCACACCATTCATCCATTTTCGAAACGTAGTTCATTTTCTCTGAGTTTCATTCTCCCATCAGCGTAGCCGAGTGATCTAAGGCTTTACGGCTGTGGCATTTTCGAGATTTGAATACCGGATATCCTGATTGTGGTTTTAGTTCTGAATTTTCGTCACTTCAGGCAAATGCCGAAATGTTACCTTGCTTTCTCTTCCCCAACCCTAGACCTCGAATAGTTCCACATTTTCACACACTGCTAGTTATCACAATAACACTGGTTATCAGACAAACTCCTTACACACACAAGTACACGGTGCTTATGACTGAGACACCTCATTCCCCTAAACGTTGCAGCAACAAATTTCATTTAATTTCGGAGTTCCCTGTCTGTCAGTGAACTATGGTCGTTTACTTCACACTGCTCACCAAATACTCGCGAGTCATCGTGCTAATCGATACTGCCATTTCCGAGTAGTGCGTATCGATTTATTGTTTTTCGGAATCCATTTCGAGGGTATTGTTCATTCCCAGTACCTGTACACAGGGATATTAATTATTCGTAGTGAAGCGAGACGAACACTCTTATAGAAGTGTGTGTTTGCGAGTCAGCCGTTGTTCAAGAACACACGAATAGCCATATTTGATGTCCGGGTAAAATGGGGTCAAACTGGCTTACAGTGGATCCAAGAAGTATTCGTCGCTCTGATGGAACACAATGTAAGATTATTATCATTTTAAATGATCTTGTCGACTTCGTCGTTACGCTGGGGTCTGGCGTTACGTTACGGTGACGGGACGAAATGTACCCAGATGCACTGAGGTGTGTGACGTCATAGTACCGCTTGGTGCATGTGTTCCCCGACAATCTCTACTTCGTTAGTATAAGACAAAAATCCCCGATTCTTGGATGTCACGGGTAATCTCGAGAACCACTGGATGGATTTTGATGCGGTTTCACCATTCTGTAAAGGATATCTCGAGGAAAGATTCTGTAGAAAATAATTTAGGCCTATGTATGATCAAAGTAAGATAAGCAGTAACGATTTCAGTGAAAAAGTCGAAAACAAACTTGGTGTCCGTGCGCTTCTTAAGCTTACGCTGGGCAAACCGTTAAACATATCAGTATACTATGAGCGTAAGAATTGGTCAGCATGAAAAGTTCTACAAAAAAGTCAACGAGAGCATATCACTATCTTCAATACATCGCCCACTATAAGTGTTTTTAGACTGGATAGAAGGGGCACGTCCCCGCGCGCTCTGGTGAGTGTGACGGCATCCCGCGCGCTTGCCCTTGCTTTGCCCTTGGTTTGCACTTGCCGTTCGCGAGTAATTTGAAACAAGGTAAAGTATTATAAAGCAAGATAAGTATTATGCAGATAATTTTCTAACATGTCAAGAGCCTTTCTAGCATTTTTCAGCATTTGTAGCATTTAAAATGATACAAAGTCTAGTCTTTCAGACTGATTGTCACTTTTTTATTGAAATAACAAGGTAAATTCAGACAATGTACAATACATTGCTTATATGAATATAGCATAGTAGTCAAAAGGAAACACAAAAACACGGCACGTAAGTCCCTGTTCATTGACAAAACAGACAAAGATAACTGAGCAGTTCGTAAAGTGGTCTCCAAGAAGTATTCGTCTGGTAATGCATGTACTGTTATGCGTATAATAATGATAATATGCAAAAGTGAGTGCCCTGAAACTACTAGTGCAGATCGCAAGTGAATTAGGAAAGACTATTTCAGAGAATACTGTACGGAATGTGTTCTACACTACTGGTTTTCATGGACGAACAGCCCGTAGAAATCCATACATTAACTAAGTGAAAGAGTGAATAGAAAGAAAAGACTTACTGTACATAGGCAGAAACCAATGAAAATAAGGACGTTGAATTCTGGAAGACGGTGGTCTTCACAGACGAAAGTAATTTAATATTTTCAAGTTGGATGGGAGAGTGACGGTTTGGAGACAAAAGAACACTGGGATGGAAGAACGGAACCTGACTGCTACTGCCAAACACGGTGGGGGCTCCATGCAAGTCAGGGGGTGCATGAGTGCGAGTGGTCTAGGGGACTTACGTCCAATTGATGGTATCTTGGACCACCGTGGATATATTCAAATTCTTCAGGACCATCTAGTCAAAAGTATAGGAGATAAGGGCCTGGCAGGGGACTACATTTTCACCCACAACAACGACCCTAAACACACGACTCATAATACCAAGCTGTGGCCTCTCTATAACCACGTTATTTGCAGACCCCACCTCAGTCACTGGACCTCAATCCCATTGAGCATTTGGGGGATGTTCTGGAACGAAACATACAAACAAGACACATTTCCAACAAGAATGACCTGCAGGCAGCATTGTTGGACGAGTGGAAGAATATCGCAAGAACCACGACTGAAACGTTGGTGACGTCCATGCCCCGACGACTGGCACAGGTCATAAAACGAAAAGGTGACCCAACGAAGTACTGAACTCCAAACTACTGTACATGCTGTGACGTCGAAATAACCCAACGAAGGCACGGACGAATACTTTTGGAGACCACTTTACGAAATGCACAGTTATTTTTGTCTGTTTTGTCAATGAACAGGGACATACGTGCCGTGTTTTGAGTTTCCTTTTGGCTACTATGCTATGTACATATAAGCAATGTATTGTGCATTGTCTGAATTTACCGATTTATTTCAATACATAACCTTACATTGTGTTCCATCAGAGCGACGAATACTTCTTGGAGCCACTGTAGGTATAGAAGGGTCCAAATTATTTTCACCCGAGGGAGTCAACACGTGTTCCAAGCGAGGATTAGGGAGCCAAATTTAAGTGGTTCGATTCTAATCCTCGGCGATTTTCGTCAGTTAACCTGAGTGAGGAATTTCTCTATTTTTCATACTCACCTCATAAAAATGCTGGGATATTCCATTCCCTGTAGACACCTATCGCAATTCAGCCCTACGACGTCACAGGGCTAATGACCACATCCCGTTAAAACTTTCTGGCTCAACGGCACACCTATTTTCAATATGAATGGCTTCAATATTTTCATATTTAATGGCACACTTTTTCAGGGTTAGGTTCAATGTGCCGAGTGTTTTAATATTCAAAGTCAGAGGGGAACAGAAGGGCTCTATGGAAGCAAGTTTCATGTCCAACAATGCAATTGCTGAATGTTAGCCGATGTTAATGAGCGCCATACAGTATGTCCCTGCCAGGTAGGCTTCGTTTGGATACCGATTGAAGGGCTTAGGTCAGCCAATCTCAACCTTTTTGAGGCTGTGAGCACCACCCTCAAGCCATACCAAGTTCTAACCAAGTACCCGAGCATCATTTAATGGAATATAATATTTTGTATTATTATTATGACTAGCGGACCCGTGGGAGAAATCTCGCATGTTCATAAGTCACACTTTCCCCAATAGGTTTATAATGAGTGACTTAAGAAGAAAGGTTGTTATGTTATTATTTCAACCATTTCAGTTAGAATTCCAAGTTCTACGTTCCCTAAAAAGGCAATCACTGAAAATTCTATCATCATTACACTCACCAGTTATTCGATATTTATGAAAGCATCTTGGTCAAGATTTCCTGCTTTATCTTGTTGGCTGAGGAGCGTCCTTCTCCCTTATCAGGACAGCCCCCGTTAGAAAACTTCTTCACGCCCCGCTTACAGTGAGGCTTCCTTGTTCCTAAGTGCAACGATCAGCGCTAAACTCCTTTGCACGTTACCTACAGGGGTGCTTTCCTTGTTCTGTGTGTAGCGCTCAACGCTAAACTCCTTTGCACGT
This sequence comes from Meconema thalassinum, assembly GCA_946902985.2. NCBI lineage: Eukaryota > Metazoa > Arthropoda > Insecta > Orthoptera > Tettigoniidae > Meconema > Meconema thalassinum. The sequence goes on along the minus strand of OX336389.2, from coordinate 1,059,667,898 downwards.
TACCTACAGGGGGGCTTTCGCTTTCCCGAGTGGAGCGTCAGCATGAGAGCGTGCTGTGGCTGGTTTCTTTCTTTGATATTTATAAAATTAAAATGCAAATCGTCACTGTTGATTCCATTTCTGTGCTGAGTCCATTGATTGCGAGCTTAGCCGTAACACTCACCAGTTATTCGATAAATTTCAGTCAGAACTGCAAGTTGTACGTTCCCTAACTTAAGAAGGCAATCACTGAAAATTGGATCATCATAACACTCATCGGTTATTCGATATTTATGAAATTATACGATTTGAGTACCCAATCCATTGATTTAGTAATTCTGAAAACCATGGGAAATTATAGAAGCAAAACCTGTAAAAGAACTAATGTTTAATAGTTCTAAGGTTTTAGACGCTGTAACACACGCCGGTTATACGATTTAGAGTACTCAATCCATTGATTTACTGTTTCTGAAAACCATGCGAAATGATCGATATTTATGAAATTAGAATGCAGAAGAAAAACCTGTAAAATAATTAACGTTTAATAGTTTTAAGGGTTTAGACGACAACTCATTATTGCAGAATGTTAGAGCATCAGTATTTACAAATCGCACACTTCTTACAAAAATTGGTATTTATGCAATTAGAATGCAATTCGTCACCGATAATTTATGAAATTATACGATTTGAGTACACATTACTTTGATTTACTGTTTCTGAAATTCATGCAGAATGATAAAGGAAATATCTCAGAATGCTAAAATGACACTAAACAGGCGTCACAGCGGCTAAGATGTGAAGTGGACAGCAATTATGGTGCGTATTTTCCTACAGACACAGTATCTGAAAATCGCACACTTCGTGTAAATTATAGACATTTATGAAATTAGAAAGTCTCGCTTGTTCATAAACCACACTTTTCCCAATAGGTTTATAATGAGACTTAAGGAGAAAGGTTATTATGTTTTCATTTCATCCAAATGATTGTAGAACACTGTTTACATTTCAGTTAGAATTCCAAGTTCTACGTTCCCTAACTTAAAGGCAATCACTGAAAATTGGATCATCATAACACACACCAGTTATTCGATATTTATGAAAGCATCTTGGTCAAGATTTCCTGCTTTATCTTGTTGGCTGAGAAGCGTCCTTCTCCTTTATCAGGACAGCCCTCGTTAGAAAACTTCTTCACGCCCCGCTTACAGTGAGGCTTCCTTGTTCCTAAGTGCAACGATCAGCGCTAAACTCCTTTGCACGTTACCTCCAGGGGTGCTTTCCTTGTTCTGTGTGTAGCGCTCAACGCTAAACTCCTTTGCACGTTACCTACAGGGGTGCTTTCGCTTTCCCGAGTGGAGCGTCAGCATGAGAGCGTGCTCTGGCTGGTTTCTTTCTTTGATATTTATGAAATTTAAATGCAATTCCTCACTGTTGATTCCATTTCTGAGCTGAGTCCATTGATTGATGGCTTAGCCGTAACACTCACCGGTTATTCGAAGCATTTCAGTCAGAATTGCAAGTTGTACGTTCCCTAACTTAAGAAGGCAATCACTGAAAATTTGATCATCATGACACTCATCGTTTATTCGATATTTATGAAATTATACGATTTGAGTACCCAATCCATTGCAAACCATGGGAAATTATAGAAGAAAGAACTGTGAATGAATTAACGTTTAATAGAGAATTGCAGCATGTTAGAGCAACAATATTTGCAAAAAGCACATTTCTTACAAAAATCGATATTTATGGAATTAGAATGCAGAAGAAAATCCTGTATCGCGGCATATTAACAAACCTGGAATATGAGGTGGTCAGTTTCAAAACGGCCTATGTCCACCTTAGGTCGAAATTTAGTTTTTTGTTTCAGTGCATTCCTTAAGCTTCCCTATACATAATACTACCATCACTTTGCATCAAAACGTCCTAGAAACCACCTAAAAAGCTGTTTAAATACAGCTATTGGAATCAAAACGGCTCTTGTCCAGAGCAAAATGGCTGCCTTATAATACATCCATTTTGAGATCAAAATGGCTCATCTTCCCATATGACATTAAAAGCGTCCAACCTCTTAGGTTTCAAAATGTTCCTTGTCCGTCTGGTAAGTTGCCTAGAGACCAAGGAGAAAGAGCACATTTTTATATACATTTCATTGGCTTCACCTTGTATAATGGAACATTTCGAAGTGGCAGGCCTGATGATCATCTACAACAGTAATAGCTTACTTTCTAACGATAGGTTATGTTTGTACACATGTTTGAAAGTTGATCAGCAGTATGCTCTGTATTACCAATAATGAACGCTGATGTCTGTCATAGCTAGCACGTGGGGAAATGCTGCGTTGCCACTGAGACAGGTCATAACTCATAACATTCCAAGAGACTTGCAGGAAGACACAAATACTGGGGAAGTTAGCTCCCCTGCCTGGCGGTGTAATGACAGTGGCGAGTCAAGGCACAGTAGAACACTGTGTCAAACCATGTGCTCACTGCTGTGTCTGCATACTCGCAACACTGCTAGCTGTCGGCATGGATACCGTTACCCCTCTCGTGTCCATTCCTCACCTCACCATTCAAGCGGATGACAGCCTTCACCGTTCCCCTTTCATAAATCCGAGTATAGCACTTTTCTTGCGATTAAGATCTTCAAGTAGAAACCTTTTGAATCCAATATTTGTTGGAATATTTGATTGATAGTGCGTAGAAGGTATGGTATGAGGCAATACAGTTGCAATTCTTGAACTTCGTGATATTGACACAATATGTTGGAACTTCAGTATGGTGATCGGTGGGAGGTAAATCCTGATTTGCAGTTCTACAGTGCTGTAATTAAACAGGATACAAATGATAAAATGTCAGAGGATGAGTTGGAGGGAGGTATGATGGAGGATGCTGATGAGTTGTAAGGATTGGAAACTCACTTTCTAAGTGTTAAACAAGTATTATCAAATTTAGCCTGAACTCGATTCTGAGAGTACCATACAAACTGATATATCTCACTTTTGTATGCTTATTCATTAATAAAAGCTGTTTTCAGTACTATATCCTTCGATTTAATGTTCAACGCAAGTTTTACTTTTATTGCCATCGTATTACTTCCTGACCATGCTGAATAGTTTAAGTGCAATTACATTTCTATCTTCATTTTAGAATCAAAGGGTCTCTTGTCCAATGTATTTGTTTTCAAAATGTCTCTTGTCCATCCTTTAGTTTCAAAATGACCTTTGTCCATAACCATTTCTCACATTATAGCAAAACTGATGAGTCTGTACAGACAATATTGAGATAAAATGATAACTGGTGATACAAAGCATATCAAGAAAGTATTTGCAAGGGGTCTGGTAGATATTTTAGGTCTGAAAACGTTTTTCGTTATTTACCACAAATTTAGGAATGTGGACATGGGCCGTTTTGAAACTGACCCCCTCATATAATAAATCCATTGTTTAGACGGATGAGCTTAAATCATGTTTGTGCTGAGTCCATTGATTGAAAGCTTAGCAGTAACACTCGCCGGTTATACGATTTGAGTACTCAATCCATTGATTTATCCTACTGATTCTGAAAACCATGGGATATGATAGAGGAAAGAACTGTAAATGAATTAACGTTTAATAGTTTTAAGGTTTTAGAATACGTAACACTCACCGGTTATACGATTAGAGAACTCAATCCATTGGTTTACTGTTTCTGAAAACTATTCGAAATGATCGATATAGAATGCAGAAGAAAAACCTGTTAAATAATTAACGTTTAATAGTTTTAAGGGTTTAGACGACTACTCATAATTTCAGAGCATCAGTATTTGCAAATCGCACACTTCTTACAAAAATTGATATTTATGAAATTAGAATGCAATTCGTCACTGCTAATTTATGAATTATACGATTTGAGTACACATTCCTTTGATTTACTGTTTCTGAAATCGATGCAAAATGATAAAGGGAAGACCTAAGAATGTTAAAATGACATAAAAAAGGCGTCACAGCGGCCACAATGTGAAGTGGACCCCAATTATGGAGCGTATCTTCCTGCAGCAACAGTAACTGCAAATCGCACACTTCGTACAGTTTTTTAAAAGTAATTTTTAAAGAAATTATAGATATTTATGAAATTAGAGTGCAATGCGTCACTGGTAATATATATTCTCTTTCATTTGAATGCTCATTTTTCACGATCGGTCTCTTGTGAGCGCCGCAGGAGGGATGCATTGCTACTGAAATAATATATATGATTATTAACAAAAAATAACATACATTCATTTTCATTTGAGACTGTTTTGCCTTTCAGCGTCCAGTCTAGTCTGGATGCCTCTGTTTGTGAATAAGTCTCCTCCTCTGCTTCTATATCTCTCACTATGTATAAATGTATAATATTGATAACAATAATTATTATAACAAAATAATAATAATGATAGTAATAATGCACAAGCATCTCTCTCTATCAGAAGTGCTGAAATAACTAGAGATTCACCGCTCACCAGGCATGCTGGAACTGCTTACATGACTCATGCAGGTAAGATCAATTTATATATGGGTAGTCGAGTCGATTCAGCATCTCTCGTGTTACTCATAAAACAGAGATGTCCAATTCTTTTTACTAAAGATTTAAAATACTGTAAAAACGTCTAATCAAAACACTTTTATTCTGGTTTGTGCAGTAGAATATGAATTGAAGAATAGATCTCAGGGGAGCTTGTACTCGAGAGCACGTTTTGGCTTGTATGACGAGAGCACCAAATTTCATTTAAACAGCACCGTGGTGCTCGCGAGCACCAGGTTGAGAACGCCTGGCTTACGTGCTTGAATTGAATCAAATGGCTGAAAATTGTGCGTTTTAATGTAGGAGTTTTAACTTCATTGTTATTCACAAAACTAAATCCAAACTTTTTATTGGTTCATAGTATTTTTTACCATTTTAGGATATCAATGGCAAACAAGATAATTCTACCAGAAAAATAGTACATTATGTAACGAGCCTATAATGCAAAAATTAAGACACGAGTACGTTTATAAAACGAGCGAAGCAATTTTTATAATTTCCATACGGGTGTCTTAATACCATTATAGGAAAGTTGCATACGACTGTTTATGATCGACTACAATTATAACTATTTTGTGTTCGAACATAAATATTCATAAATATCTGTCGAGATTTCGCTAGTTTTATGTACTGAACAGAGCGCATGGACGCAGAGAATACCTTGCATTCGACCATGGCCTCCTCAAATACCCCACTATGACACTTTAGCCACCAGTGTAATTCAAAATAGAAGACCGTGGGAGTCAGCGCAGATGCGATGTTATTCTTACATAATTGGTCACACAACTGTTTCTTGAGATCTGATTGGTGAGAGAAACTGTTTCATAATGAAAAATAGTGTTATAATGACCCTCATTATGATATAGTTTTCTGACATACAATATTTACATTTCGACATCGTCGAACATAAAAACACATTTAAAACAGTTTACATAGTGCCACATCCCCTTTCCTGGTGACAGATTTTGCTTACGTCATTATCACGAAGAATGTTTCGGTAATCTTGTCTTTCATAGCTGCAAGTGTGTTAAAGAATAAGTCAAGAAGGCTGTGGCAAACAAAGACTGTCGCTTACTTCCGGTTCCTTTTTTGCTCTTGTTTATGTATGAGCTGGCCTAGGAATAACTAAGCATTCTATAGCCCAGGTCATCGGCTCATGAGATGTGGAAATTAACATGTTCTATTGTTCTATTACTAGAATTTTCTTCTTATAAGAATTTGACAATTGGCTGCGTAACGAGGCGGACCCACACTCAGTAATATATAGTACTGTAGCCTGTATATATAACAAATACAACATGATATTATGTTGTCAATTACGTCTAGGCCTATAGAGTTTTCCGAAGTGTAGATATAGTGAATTCTCTTGATTTTTGATTAGTAGCGTGCCTCGTTTGTGGTAAAACGCTACACACACAAATACAGTCATCGCAAAAATACAGGTTATTAGAAAAGTTCAACACATACCCAAGTACACGGGCCTGACGATCAAGATGTCCCAAACCCCTTAAATGAATTAGCAACAAGAACAAAACCTTTTAACTACTGTGACTTTTAGCGATACCAGGGTGCCGGAATTTCGCCCTGAGGGTGATCTTTAACGTGGCAATAAATCTACTGACATGGCTAATTCGCATTTAAGCACCCTCTAATGTCATCTGACTGCGCCGGGATTCGATCCCATAAGCTGAGTCCAGCAGCGAGAACGTTGCTGCTGCGCCACTTACCAACCATTTGAAACATGTACGCTACCAGAATATTTACTGTAGTTCACCATACTGGTACATTTTAGCAACTCCCAGTAACCTGTTCAGTAGAACATGAACAAAAGATTTTTAGAAATAATTAATATTCTATCGTCCTTGATTTACAATAATGACACTGTTAAGTTGGGACAGGTGACCTTGATATTTCCCCCCTTAAATTAACAATCATCGCAATAATACACACAAAATTATGTAACTCTTATTATCGGTCAATTATGACCATTCCCATAGAGATCGGATCTTTTCGTGATGAGTCACTCAGAGACATAGTGTGTATATTTACAGTATGTATATATTGTGCCCTTTTAGCAAGAAATATGCAAATCACAGTATGCCAGCATTGCTCAATTCGGGATTTCGGGGTTGTAGTATGTTCTCCCACTCTGTGACTTACACATTTTGGATTAAATAGAGGATACACTTGCAAAAATAACAACAAAATCAACTCCTATTTTTAAACATTTAATTAACCAAATTATGGCGCTACAAACAATAAAACAATTAAATTACTGACCAATAATCTTCTACTTGTTCCAAATGAACAAGGAATAATATAAGAATAAAACAAATATTGTATTAAAACACATGGTTTCCTTTAAAACCAACAATTCATAATTATTTTTACTTCCATAAAGTACCTATCTTAAAGTTCATATAACTACGAGCTCCTTTGGCTCGATAATTTCCAATAATAATGGTGTCATTCCTTTGTACACCTCAAAAACTATTTTTATCTTTTCTTATCATCAAAACAAATATATAATTACATTTAAAATTACATGTTAATTATCTACTTCAATATTTGGGCACTTCACATGTTCTCAGCATTTACTATCTCTCTCAAATTTTACAAATTCATCACGGTTATCGGGAAAATACTTGTGTACTCCAGAGTTATAAAGATTACTTGACAAAGTCAAAAACTATGATTACTCCCGGAACCTAGTTACCTTCATTTAACTCGTGGAAATCCTACTTCCATACGACATTACAATAGGGATTGTTATTTATTTTATTTGTCTCACAAGACCATTATCACATAAGAAAACTACGATCTGAACTGGCAAGCGATAATTTCATCTACAAGGACCTCGGTTCAATTCCCGGGTCATTAACAACTTTAAACACTCACGGTGTATTCATTACTTCTTACAAGACGGCCTTCAGCCACCCCTCCTGCTCCGAGGGTCTGACCGTAATACTTGAGCGTGATTTATGTGCGGGAAACTTCCCGTTTAGTTTGCGGGTGGAGCTCTCTTCAAAGCTTTTAAACAAACCTTCCTTTCATTTTCATTTCTTTGGGGAGACCTGGCTTTTACTTCACTTATTTTCTTTCAACAATATTATTGGGCTCATAAACCATTTTCGTAACCTTGGCATTTATTAATTATAAAGCGTCCTCATTGATTGGGAAGAGTAATACACATTCTACGACGAATAATTAGGGGCTTTAACAACAAGAAGATTCTAGGTTCGAATCTCTTAACATGCCTCGGGAACCATTCCCATATTGGAGGACTTATACAAAATGCGATTTAAAGTCGGCCGTGGCCTACATGACCTACGCTCAATAATACCATACATTTGCTCCCTTTTACATAATAACACACACATGGCCTCGTGATCTACGTCACAATTAGAGGACTTACAACATATCTCAATTCACTGCAATCAACTACCCTTCATAAGTAACTTACCAAGTACTTTAACTTTTACGCGTTCCTAGCGTGACATTTTATTTTAATTGCGCTCCGTTGCGCTATACATTATTTTTAAGCCTATCGTCTTCCAAAGAACTGATAAATTCCATATTAACAATTGATACATATCTCAATTTTTATATTAATCTTTTCTTTTGACAATAATTGCTCTATTTTAATAACATGCGTTAATATCATGTCTTATACTTTTTATTAAGGCTCCAACGCTCTTATGTTCATATCATTCAATTTGATCTTCATTTATATTTCCTTACCTTGTTATTATTATTATTATTCATATTATATCTTCATTCCTTACAAAAGCTCAAAAGCTATTTCTTTCATATAACCCAAATTTACCTTTATTTAAATATCTTTCATGATAATTATTATTATTACGCTTGCTCTTATAACATTCGTCAAATACACTGACATTTTATTCATACATTTCCTCTACAGGATTTATTCTTTCAAATAATTATTTATAATTTCTCAAAATTCTATTTTTGTTCAGACCGCGGTCTTATTCTGTATTTAGTTATTTAGAAACATCCCTTTTTCTCAAAAACTCCGGTGGATTTGTACACAATCATTTCCCGACACCAAAACATAATGAAAATCTTTACTCACATGTTTAAGGTCGTCTTTTGACCCTTCTCCTCGTGCGATGTGTCATTTTTGGCCCACTTTTCAACTTACTCCATCGTGTACAACTTCATTGCATGTACAGATATATCTTGACACATATTTAACACGTATACATTGAACACTAATAACATTTTAAATACACTGGTGTATCCGTTTAGAACACACAATAAAACACTGAAAATATATTATTTTAACACTAAAATCTTGATATATTTACACTTCACAATTTTTTGATCACTAGGCCGCTATTTAAGCCTATCACACGTGACCTCTTGATCTCCCGTTTCCAAGGGTGAAATTTAGTAATGTCGGCTTCCTATCCTCTCTGAATGTGAAAGTCTCGAATCATCTACTTCCTTCCTGCAATAGCACTCCTTCGAATCCCGTTCTGGACGATCTGCTATTCCTCTGACACGAACGGCTCCCCTTTTAGATTCTGTTTATTGATCTTAATGAAAGTCTGTTCTGTTCACGGTCCCCTTGATAATTTATCGGTGACCTATGGATTTTTAGCAACTAATACTTCTTGCGTCTTAGTGCTTTTGAATAGTTCGTCTGCTTTCTTGAAACGAATGTCTATAGTTTCCTGTCTTCTCCTTTGCTTATTCGGTTCTAGTACTTCTAATCTTCGAGAATACTTACGAACCTTATTTCTCTGTCCCTGCTCGGGTTCTTTAAATTAGATAAACTGTTTATCTTTCTGTTACGGTACTTCCGTACGCTATGATTCTTTTGGTCGTTTACTTAAAGACCTATCGCCTTGAGTCCTACGTTCGCAGCCTGCTCTGACTATATTTTACGAACTTTTCACTGTAAACTTTTATACTGTCGGACCTAAATCCTGTAACTAGGATTTTCCTACTTTTTCAAACACGGCGATACTGTACTTTTACTTCTTTACAACTCCTTATGGAGGTACGTAAATTATTGATAACGCGACGCCCGTGGCTATCGGATATTCTTCATTCGGTGTGATACAGCGTTTTTCCCCCTCAAGGAAAGCTGGTATACTGTCTTCGGTGTGCTTCAGCGTGACGCCCCACACGGACTATTTGAATTCGATGTCTGATGAAGCAGAGTGACGCCCCCTCACGGACTGTCGGAATACTGCATGTACTGATGCAAAGTGACACCCTCCTGGGCTATCGGAAACTGCATGTTTGGCTTGGTGAGGCCAGGAGTTTTATACTTTTTAGTCACAAAAAGATAAAATCCTAGTCCTTTTCGTGACCAACTTTTGAACTAATTGTCGTACAATTATAAAAATTATATCTCCAGAAAGCTCGTCTTCTCAACGTTAAATAATCTCATTGCACATAAGAATCGATCGTGCAATTTGGAGATATTAATTAATTTGTAGTCTTCAGCTGCGTGGGTGTTGCTGTTCATTTTTAATATTCCCCACTCCTCTGGTATCAGTGAATCCCCAATGACGTATACTGCGTTTGCAGTTTTTTCCTGTGCAATTATTACAAGGTTTTTCTTTACACAAAAATCTCTAATCCAAAATGATTCACAGTCCAGTGATTATTTACTTATTTTCATTCCTGTAAATGGGTTAAATTTAATTATTCTTCTTCTGGCACATCGGCGGTGTTGCCGTTTTCCTGCAAGCTAAGCTGGATTTCCGAGTCACGCTTCCTTGTCTTACAGTAAAAATTTTCCACTCGCTCTATTAATATCCATGACCCGCTCCCACTCAAGGAGTCAAGAGGCATGATCTCATCTCCTGAACACCTGGTCCTCGCCGCGTGCACAACGTTAAGCTAGAATCCTGGCTTGAAATTTCTCTATGTTACATTAGAAACTGTATGTTTCTTTCATTTCTTCCCCAAATACATGGATTCGACCCCTTTTGAGCCAATGGTACATGGGTTTAATATGCCATATATAATATTTATGAAAAGTAAGCTTGAGATTTCTGTGCTAGATGATGATTATTACAGATTATTTAACACAAAAATGTTTTGCAGCAGTCAGTTCGTTATCGCACGAAATATAAAATTACAATTTTGGGAATACGTCCACACGATACCAATACTTAAAAATATACCAGAATAGCCTATTTCATCCATCGTACCAGTTGATTTTATCGACATTCTCTACGATAGGATCAATCGTCACTAGCTAACAAGTGTTTATCTTAGAGTCCGAGGTGAACAGTGAGCAGGAGTGGACGCCATTGGACAGGTTTACGAACAAAATATAAGTTTAAATAAACTTATTACATTATAGTCCAATCGCAATGTATATTTTGTACACAACCACATACAATAGGCCACCAGTTTAAATGAGAACGGTTAATTTATAATTAACATCATTCCTAATTTATTCACAATAATAATTCATTAGATAACAGGCAACATACTTAAACTGCATTGTTATTAGTATTATTGTGATGAAACGTAAGTCCAAAACACGCAAACAATTAGTAATAAAATCAGTTTGGTATGTCAATATGTTATTTTCATGTAGCCCATCGGACGTTGGAAAAAAAACAGCCCTCGTATTAAGCTCTGAAAAGTTTCACTGCGCTTGGATAAATAAGTCTCCAGAAAAGCCAACTTGAACTTTGCCTGGCCGTCATGTTAATCTTTTGTTTATCATGTTTTGAAAGTCGCATTTAGATGTAGCGTGAAGGGGAAATAACATTTTCTTAACAATGGGCTTTATCCGGACAAAGTGCGCACTGTCTTCATGCCACTGCCTTTAGAGTGTAGTCAAGTGCTATCGATAATGGAGTTTCGTTTTAAGAGGTTTCTAATGAGTTTTCAAGGGTTAATTACTTCGAAGAAATTAAGTGGCTTGTACATGATAATGAAAAATACGAGTTTATAAACTCCGTTGAAATGAAAAGCGTCAGCTTCTAAGCACTATGACCGATTAAGCTGCGTATTCCCCATGCTCTAACGAGTCTAACAGGTGACGCATGATACGAATTTGTGTGTAGGTCACTGCGTTATTAACTTCCTCAGTGGAACAGTGGCAGAGTGCTCTGTCCATCACATGATTCAAAGATCTTGGGTTTGATTCCCAGTCAAGGGAGTCTGTTTATTTAAGAGCAGGAAAATCCTTGGCACTCCAAATCTTGCGATGTTGGCTTGCTAAGTGCCTCTGAAAACACATTTGCTGACGGCAAGACAAAATTAAATATCAGCCACCGTTTACTATTATTATTATTATTATTATTATTATTATTAACCAAAAGGCTTTTGGTGAAGCCTCCGTGGCGTAGGCGGCAGCACGCCGGCCTCTCACCACTGGGTCCGTGGTTCAAATCCCGGTCACTCCATGTGAGATCTGTGCTGGACAAAACGGAGGCAGACAGGTTTTTCTCCGGGTACTCCGGTTTTCCCTGTCAACATTTCATTCCAGCAACACTCTCCACTATCATTTCATTTCATCTGTCATTCATTTAATCATTGCCCCAGAGGAGTGCGTCAGGCCTCGGCAGCCGGCACAGTTCATATCCTCGCCGCTGGATGGGGGCTTCATTCATTCCATTCCTGACCCGGTCGGAGACTGGAAGCAGGCTGTGGATTTTCATTTTCAAAAGGCTTTTGGTCCTCGTGTATTATATAGCCACCTACAAGTTAACATGCCGAACATACAAACACGCACTTAAAACAAATGATACACATGTTGGAGGGGAAATGTTTGATCCTCTCTGTCTTTCCTAAAATGTCTGCTCACTTGAATTATACTATCCATTGATACTCTTCGCGCAGTCGGTATTGCTTCTCTGTTGTAATACGCCTCATTCGCATAGTCTAGTCTATAAAATCATATTGCAAGCAGCAACATTGTGATTATGGGATGTGAGAAGTGGTCCATGACGGAAGAACGGAATGAGTAAGTGTATACAGATATGCGATAGTTATACTTTTAGGTTTGATATCGGAGATATATTTGGATATTACTAAATATATTCGAATTTTGGATCCCTATAGATAGGTAGGTATGCATGTGGGAAGAGGAACTCTCAACTTAAGAAGAGTTTTATAAAACCCTGGTTGTTGTATTTTGAACCATTGCATGTCAGAATTATTAGGTTGAAGACTGCTAATCTTTTTTAGGGTCAGCTGGTTATGTTGATGTGGGATTTTGTAAATGAGAAGTCATATCAGTTACTCGCATTCCACGTAAAAGAAAGTCCCATGGCTTATGATCGCGAGATTAAGCTTGCTTACAATTCATTGGCATAATTCTTCATGTTGTTTCTGTTTTCATTTTGGGGATTTGGACATTATGTCCATCAACGTGGTGCATTTGGGCGTGCTATTGTGGCGGCCATGCTACTGTGTGTATGCTACATGTAGTAGAGATCAAGATTCGAGAGTTCTTGGATGGTCGGGAGTGGCACTCATGCACACCATCCCAGTTGGATCCGTGAGTGCAACCCGTTCTATCCCTCTTACAAGGAATACAATCCAAAACCAGTAATTGGACACAGCTATAAAGCAGCTACTATACTTACCACTAGACCACGACGTTCAGTATTTACACCATGAAAATGAAATTGCAACTCCATGAAGGAATCGGTTGTTTGTGTTGATTTTCACGATGTGGAACAACGCCATGCAGGTACGTAAACGATATTAGCCTTAGGCTCTTAGAATTATTGATACAGATCTCCCTACGTGATTGGTCACGGAGAAACCCCTACCAGTAGACTATATGGACCATAATGTAACATAGTTGGCTTGCACTCTGTGCTGTGAAGTGCACCCCGTCAAACATCCCTTGACGACAAAGAAGAGCGCGCTATCAACAACCCAACTGTCGCAGTTTGAACTACCTCGGGTGATTGGTTTGACTATGTGAGAGTGTGTTATATCTGCGGACTGTAGCTGAACGTGTTGGTCGACATGTATCTACGTTTAATGGATATGGCAGCAGTGGTCAGCGCACACTTGTAGACTCTGCACAGGCTCAACTCGACGGACAACTGTGAGGCTGGTTCCTCGCATCATTCGGATCGTCCGGATTGACCCCCGGAGCAATTCAAGCAACAGTAGCACCCCACGTTACACAACAAACAGTTGGGAATCTTCTGCGTGCAGGTGGCTTACGAGTGCCTGCAGAAGATGTTCTATTGAACCCACAACATCGACGTGGACGGCTGGAGTGGTGTGGAAAAGGGTCGACGAATGGCATAGTGTCTTTATGTTGAATCGCACTTCTGTCTTATCAGCAGTGTTCGCTGCAAGCGTGTTCGACGACATAGCGGGGAGAAGCACATAAGGCCAACACCGGTCATTGTGGTGTGAGGAGCTAGTGGCTTTACAGCGAAATCACAATTAGTGATTATTGCCAGTATGTTGGCAGGGTATTCAATTTAGTGGTTGTTCCTATCTGGATGGACATTGCCCGCATTCACATTGCAATCATCTCCAGGGAAGCTGTCCACAACACAGCCTTACAATGGCCCGCCATATCCCCGGGGATCTCATTCCTTTTGAGCGTGCATGGCACAAGAATAGTCGACAAATGGTCAATTTGCCATTGCCACTCCACAACTCGGAAACAATAGAGCCGTGCGGTGCAGCAAGCATGGACCAGAATTCCTCAGGAAGTGATCCAGGGCAGTATTGTTTCCATGCCTCGAAGCATTTACCACTGTAGCCTATAGCAGCTCCTGGTGGGTACATCCTGTATTGATTTTTGTCCACATTTGAGGTTAGAGGGATCTGAAAGTGTATTCATCGTATCACAGCCAAATACTCGCCCTACATATCCAATTGCAGCAGTGCAGTACCACTCCTTCATTATATTGCAATTTCGATTTCTACGAGTGTAACGTTAATCAGTCTGTGTCATATAAGTATACCTTTTAAACCGCCAAAGAGGCTATATGTTTGTATCCTAGTTTAAGGCTTTTAAAATGAGCTGCTAAAATAATGATAGCAATACGATTTTTGAAATGCCCGATTTTCCTGAAGTCTTGTAATTTTCTCTAATTGTAAGTTTCCGAAAAGAAAATTCTAATCTTCTAAAATATTAAATTGTTTATCTCAAGAAAGGATATGATTGAGATGTAGTTTTGGTGGTTAATCACGTAACCTCTGTTGCATTCTAGTTGGTTACTTCATGATTTCCATTTCCCGTAAAAGACCAGATAAAAGATAATTGTGCAAGACTTAGATCCGTCTACAAGCACGCCTCATTCTTAGTTTGAAGATTATTTCTTCAGCCATAAGTATTTCAAAATACTATTACTAGCCGATGGTGATAGTTATGAATCATCTACATTCTTAATACGCCTGATTATACTTATGTCTTGTTTTAAACAACCCCATTTATTATTGAATTCATCCCTCCTTTACCAAATGTAACCATGCACGTTTCCTAGTCATTCCATGACGGAACTTTAAAAAGGTGTTGCTAATGCAAATCAAAAAGTCTCTCCAAATATTGTTCTAAATCTATTACTGTGGAAGTGCTGTATGTGTTTTTGAAAAGAAAAAGCGTTATGATATGTGCTTGGAAAAATGGGTTCATCAAATCATATTAATCGAACCAAGGTATATTAGGAATATTCAATCGGAAAAATCGTGGAAAATAAATTTCTCTGCAAATCGTGCCCCAGTTCCACAATTTTTGGAAGAATTTGACTAGAAGAACTGACTAGGCCTATATGGACAGTCAATGAAAAAATTAACCCACATTTAGTAACTGCACTTTCTTTCTTTCTTTCTTTCTTTCTTTCTTTCTTTGTCGTGTTGGAAGCTATTTTTCAGTACTGTCTTAGTAAATGAAATTTCAATGAGTTTCAGTCCGTCAACACGATTGTACCCAAATTATATTGGGTGTTATTCCCTACCCCTGATAACAAATACATGATTAATATACTTGGATGACTAGCTTCGATCGTCAAGCGATCATCGTCGGATTGCTTGCACTTCGATATCGGACAGAGAATTGTGACGGAAGCTGAACGAGTATGAACACCACATCGCTCAAGTAACCATCTCAGTACTTTAATCCGTATTCAAATTAGAGCACCAACTAACCATTACCAATTATCACACTAAGCAATTTAACTTCAAGGTCAATAGCCACTAACATTATCAAAACAAAAAAATCACATAATGCTCACAAACCTGACAAGTTACGCAAGTTTACAATAAACCTAACATATTCTTAGACATATATTAATAGCCTGAGTGTACAGGATTCGTTGGTGATCGCTTGACGATCGAAACTTGTCATCCATATGTGTTATTAATCTCATGCACTTTTTTCGTGTAGGAAATAACAACCGATACAATCTGGGTTCATTACTGTTGACGAACTGGAAAGCATTTAAATTTCATGTAATTTCTTTCTTTCTTTCTTTCTTGTTTAGATCTTAAGCCAAGGTCCAAACCTCAAAATAATGTGTCGAGTAACCTCTGTATACTTACAATCCTTGACACTACTGTAAAGGTTCTTCATGCAAACCTGCCGTTGGGACTTGTCCAAAACAGTTACCAAGAGCGCGTCCATTCTTCGTTTGAGCGACTTGACCGTACACGGAGCAGAGTGCATCAGGGGTGTAGTGTATGAGGCGAGTTGTCAGTGATAATAAGGTGTAGTGTTACGATATTTTTGTTTAGCTGACGCTCATCTGTATCCTACCTATCAGGCTGTTATGGAGATGGATTGAATATGCTGAAGTTGTTGTTTCAGTGCGAATGTGTCAGCTGGCGGTATAGTCCGCGTCACTGTAAATGAGTTACTAACAATGTAACCTTACCATTTGCCCCCTATAACTATAAACTTGATGGACCTTGTTGCAAACTACTTGCATACAATCACACTGGTACTTATAATGTAACTTGTAAGTTGGCAGGATTAGGTGATCATCGTCTGTCTAGTGCGACGTCATTCAGGTTCACAAGTTTTCACATCGTTAGCCAGTTATCAACGCATCGAAGTCTATTGAAGAACATTGATACATTTCCATTTAGTGTAGACGGCATATTCTATCTACTACGTATTATTGTACAGTTGGACCTCGATATCTCGAATCTCCATTATTTGAACAATCGAAAACTCGCAGTAATTATTATTTTCCTAACAAACTTCCTATAACTTACATCTATTTGTTTTTGTCTTTAAGTCGAATTTCTATAACTCGGAAGTTTTCGACATCTCGAAGCTTAAATTATTTCTTTGGCACTTAAACGTTTTCTTAATCTTGAACATTTACGTATTTTTGCAGTGCAACTTGACTCACTCGAAGGTTCCAATTCGAATTTTCAACCCACTGCTGTAGTTGAGTCAACCGTTTGCAACTTGTATAGTTATAGTAAGATATGCAACTTGCTTAGATAATTATAGAACTTTGTAAGTTCATCATGGTTCCGTATTGATAAACCTAATTTGTATGACAAATATAAATATTCCGCCTGACCAATACTTTACGAACATCCATCTTTGTTACATAAATTTAGACAATGATATGCTGTAAGCCTACCTACAGTATTTTGCGACCAGCTACGAGATACCAGATACGTATATCATAAATTGAAACATTTTTCCTACGTATCACCATAACTAGGATTTTCGATAAGTCGAATTTATGTTGGCATCCCCTAACGATTCGAGATATCGATGTTTGACTGTATATGATTGCACCATGATTATATAATTGACATACTGTTATGTTATTGCAGCGTGACATTGCGACGGCTAAGAAAGTTGGCATCATTGCCTCGAACGACAATTTTTCCTAAAACATAACTAATTTGCTTATTAGTGGTTAAAGTAAGATATTTCTGACTATACCTTACCCAGGGTGTCTACTACTCTGGAAAACATGGAAACCAGGGAATACTCAGGGAATTTTTAAATCCTGGAAAACTCAGGGAATTATAAGGGTAGAGTATTTTAATGACACTCAGGGAATTTTAGTTTTAGTCCAACCTTGATTAATTGGAAATTAAGCATTTAAATTTTGATGCGGGAAAAGTATATTCAGGTGACGATTGTTGTAAATGTATGTTCGTGCTGACGTTAAATCAGTAAGCTCTCATTTCTTGCACGATAGAGCACACAAATTACATGTGTAGACTGTGTATTTGTATATAAATGTGTAACTATGATTTTTGAGGCCATTACTATTGACGAGCTATTTTTAATTCTCGCAAGTACAATAGTTTTTCGGAATGAAAAATTTAGAAATTGGCAAAATTTAGAAAAATATATTTTTCTGTTATTTTTGTCTTGACAACTTTGCCATGCTACCAGTTATTGTTCAAGCACTTTTTGAAATGATCTTTTAAGTACAAACTGTTTTATATATTTACTATGGCCGGTACTGTTACTCAGGGAATTTTCTGATCTATCCTGGAAATATCAGGGAATTATCAGGGAAATCTGTTAGCTGGTTTTGGTAGACATCTTGCAGTTACCTTACCTCCGTTCTGTTCATCTTAAAAGCCGTGCGTAATAACTCACGAAACATTTGCACCACAGCGATGTTTTGCTGTCATCCTGAAGTTAGTTCATCTTGGCCCGTGTAGCTGGGTGATAATAATAATATTAATGTTATTTTAACTACATGGGTTGATTTTTTAGTTTTGGCACCAATGCTTCAGTGCCAAGTTGCAACAATTTTGGGCGCTGCTACTTTTACCGACGGTTGCTGCCCTGCATCCCCTCCCTCAGAGCACATGACCTCGCCCGTCCTCACAACCGCTCGTGCGCAGTCGCGCCTGTTAGATGAGTAGTGTAGGACCAGCGCTCGCGAAATACATTCGCATTGTTTTCCAAGCAGGAGCAGAGAACGTGGATAAAAATTCAGTGTGCTAGGGGTCGCAGTGCTAAACAGTGTCACCGAGGATTGCAGGAAGCGTGCGGTGCAGCTGCGTTACCGTTCAGAACGGTAGCAAGATGGGTTGCAGCCTTTCGAGATGGGCGCGAACGTGTGGAGCACATGCCTCGATCTGGTCACCCACCAGTAAGTGATGACAATGTACAGATGGTGTCCGCGTTAGTAGAGGTGGATCGGAACGTAACGATTCGTCAATTAGAGTAAGATACCGGACTGGCGCATTCAACTGTCCTCCACATCCTGAAGGACTTACTGAAAATGAGGAAGATTGCGTCAAAATGGGTTCCGCATGACTTAACAGACATGCACAAATGGCTGCGATATGACGCTTGTCGTATGCTCTTGCAGCGTTATGAGCGCGAAGGAGAGGCCTTCTTACGGCGTATCATAACCATTGACGAGACGTGGGCCAGATCTTATGAGCCACAGTTAAAACGCCAATCGAACGAGTGGCGGCACCACGGATCACCACGGAAACAAACAGTTCGACCAACCCCCACCAATGTGAAGGTAATGTTGATTCTTGCCTATGATTGGGATGGTGTGATCATTCACCATACTATTCCCCGAGGGCAAACCGTTAATGCGGCGTACTATTGTTCGTTTCTGCAAGACCATCTCCGAGGAGCTCTGAGAAGGAAACGGCGCCACCACATGGTTACACTGCCCATCGTTCTGCATGGCAATTCTAGGGCACACACAGCAGGCGTTGTGTCGGCATTGTTGGATCGCTGGGGCTGGGAGGTCCTCTATCACCCCCATATTCTCCCGACATCAGTCCCTGCGATTATGATCTCATCCCGAAGATGAAGATGACAATGCCCGGGGAGCGCTTCCGTACCATTGAAGACGTTAAGCAGGCTGCAGAGCGCTCTCTTCGTACCATCAATAGATTGGGCAGTGCCAACGGGATCCAACGACTTCCGCATCGCTGGGAACACGTTGTACGCAACTGTGGGGACTACATCGAGGGCCTGTGAAACTTCGAACCATCTAAGTGAGTTATTAATCCAGTTATAACTAAGGTGCCAAAACAAAACAAAAACCCATGTATTACGGCTTTTAGAGGCGCCAGGGTGCCGGAATTTTGCCCCGAAGGGGATCCTAAACGTGCCTGTAAATCTACTGACACGGCTCCCTCGCATTTGCGATCCCTCAAATGCCAAATGACTGCGCCAGGATTCGATCCTGCAACCTTGAGCACAGCAGGCCAGAACATTACCACTGAGCCACGCAGCCAGTTGTGTTTGGGTGAGTGTTGGACCTGTCTGATTACTGGTAGTAGTGTAACTATATTAGGGACAGAGATGAGATAGGTGCCCTGAGACTTGAAGTAAGGTACTACCCCGGCATTTGCCTGGAGGAAGTAGGACAAAACCGCACTCCGGATAGCCACTGTCGGTGCCGAGATTTGAACCTGCGATCTCCGTACTTGCTGCAGCTGCCCCCATGGCGCGGCGCGACGTTGTGCACGATTTAACGAGCACGACTACGCCGCCGGACATTCATCCTGAATACTCTCTTCCCTTCAGTCACCATTTGCAAATTCTGGGTTCATGCTTGTTTTGAAGTCTTCGGGGGTGGCTGTGTGGCACAGTCGGTTAGGCGCTCATCCTCATGTTAGTGAACCTTTCCGTGTAAAATTCCTGTACTCTTGCATCTCCAAAGCCAGAATCTTTCATAGGAAGGTTAAATCTATATCTTCAGAGCCACGATGTTATTGGTATTAGCGATAAATCGAAACATAGTTCACAGCTGTATTTTAGAAAAATGAGCATGTTCTATGATAATTGTAGTGGATTTACAACAATATATCTCATGAATTTTCGTGAATTTTACTTTTCGAAAACTTCATATGAGCGATAAACTAGAAATTGTTTTAAAATGTTTCACCGTCTTAAAAATAAATTATAAGCAGGATTTTCTTGCAAATAAAGTAGACGCTAGAAGATCTTTATTTTCCTTGACTTGGTTGGGTGAAGTGTTCTCCTTTTCGGACTACCAATTTGGGCGCGATTCAGCAATATGATACTAAAAAGAAAAAGGAGATTGCACCGGTACTTTATACAAAGAATCATTGTGACAATTTGTCCGCTCAGCTTGGCAGGTGTAGTTAGTCTTCTTAGTTTCTAAACTAAAATGAAGGGTATTGATGGGCAAAACAAACAGAGTGCAACCGATCACCGTAGACATGAGTTTCAATTCACTGAAAATAATATTACCTTAGACTTTGCTTATTTTGTAACTAAATACCCACCCCGACTTCGCACAAGAGCACTTAAATCACTTATAAACTACTCGGTAGTCTGCACTTGTTGTTGTTGTTGTTGTTGTTGTTGTTGTTGTTTGAGTCTTCAGTCTTTGGACTGGCTTTATGCCACTGGCCATGTCTCCCTGTCCTGAGATAATTGTTTCATCTCTACATAACTACCACATCCTACATCCGAGGCAATTTGTTCCACATATTTTAAACTTTGTCTACCCCTACAGTTCGTGTCCTCAACCCTTCCTTCTATTACTAAGTTTGCTATTTCTGGGTGTATTAGTAAGCTAAGTGTCCTAGAAACCTATCCCTCCTCATCATTAGCAGTCACCCAAAACATCTCTCCTCTCCCACTCGTCTTAATACCTCATCATGTGTTACTCTATCTATCCATCTGATCTGCATCATTCTTCTGTACCACCACATTTTAAACGCTACTATTCCCTCTTTTCTGCTGCGCCAACAGTCAAAGTTTCACTTCCAACGTCCTGGTGCTTTTAGCAATGGATGGGTATTCTGTTGTTTATTTAAGCAAGCATCGGTGTTATTGTATCGTGATATTATTGTGAAAACGTTTGGTCCGTTATTTCAGTGGCGTCACACTCGTCTGCCGCCATAAAGATCAGTCCGTTATTTCAGTGGTGTCACACTCGTCTGCCGCCATAAAGATCACAGGAAACTGATTTGACGTAGGTAGGTAGGTAGGTAGACAAGCTCAGTGAGGAAAGAGTCAAAACCGTCACGTAAGGTGCCGAGCATTAGCGGAGGGGTAAGGAGGACGTTTTTATTTCTGTTTGGGAACATACGACACTGTCCAAATGTACTTTGCTCAATATTTTATTATTCACTATATACCGGTAATGTTATGTACGCGAAATATAACAGATGGTTATCAAGTGCTGGCGAGATCTGATCACCGAATGCGTCTTTCTTATCTTTGACTGGCTTCTCGGTCGTGAAGGTTTCTCGAATCGTACAAGAAGTGAAGCTGCTCCATGTACTGTAGACGCAGGCGTGGGCCACCAGGCAGATTCAAATATAACATCGTTGGCTTCCAGAGACGCGCTTTCTGTTATCTCTCTCTACGAACTTCGTGCTTCAGAAATTGCTATGATTCAGTACCCTACCGGGAAGTTTTGCTATCCTGCGCCTTCTGTGATCTCGCGCTACGTATTGAGACTTCGGTCCCAAAGGTCCTGGGTTCGATTCCCAGCTCTGCCAATAAATTCAATTCTGATCTCAGGGTTGGAACGGGGCACTCAACTGTCCTAGAAGTGGTATTCCGTGCTTTCCTCTCTTCCGGGATGGTTCCTAACTGAAGGCCACGGCCGCCTTCTTCCCAATCGTATCCTCAATTCTACACACAAAACTACTAAAAACAATTTAAGGGCACAGATTATCAGACATATTCCACACACACCCAGAGTACTCGGGGCTGAAATGACCACGATGTCCAAGTCCCTAAATTTAACATCAGCGGGTTCGGGCCGGGTGGACTCCACGAGCCGAATTAATGAAATGTGAATGAATGAATGAATGAATGAATGTATGCATGCATAAATGAATCTAGGCCAGGAGTTGGTTGAAAGCAGCCATAGGCTGTTAGACGGTACTTGCCATCCCATTTGCCTGGAATTGAAATCGGGAAACTACAGAAGGCCGACTCTGGTGTTCAAACTATCTCACCTGCCGATTTTCGAGATAACTTGGCCCCCTGGCCTTGTGCTGCGCTTTAGCAAGGGTAACTACGCCGGTTATTATCATACCTTGTGATCTGTGACCTAGAAATACTTAATAACCCCTATTAAGCGAGTGGCTTTTGATTGCCAGTCACAGAACGTTGTCCTCTTGAGTGTCTTTATATTCGTTTCAATCTGCGAAATTAGTTTTCTCCTTAGATCCAGCAGTTAAAATACTCTACATTACCGCGGTTATATTTCATTATTGTTTTTGTTATTGATTCTTTAGGGTCTTTGCGACATCGTGGTCTTATAGCCCCGTGTACTTTGGGGTGTGTAGAATTTGTCTGATAACCTGTGTCACTGTGATGTCTGTACTACTGTGTGTATTTGTAATTAAGGTAAGATGAGGGTAGGAAGTAGCCGTGGCCTTAAGTTAGGTAGCATCCCGGCATTTGCCTGGAGTAGAAGTGGGGAAACCACGGAAAACCACTTCCAGGATGGCTGAGGTAGGGATCGAACCCACCTCTTCTCTGTTTTGCCTGAGTATACCACGTTCCAGCCCTCAGACTAGAATTAAATTTCATGGCAGAGCCGAGTTTTGAACCCTGGCCTCCGCGGTGACAGCCAAGAATGCTATTTCATTGTGAAGATCCGCATGCAGTCTCTGACGCGTTTTGCTAATATTTATATAAATTACATTATAAATCCGAGAAACATGTGGTGAATATTAACATTATTGAGCGACGTGATAGCATGGCTGCTCACAGGGTGCGGTCCCCCATATTCCAGGAACAGGTGAAGCTCGTGACGCTAGACACCTACGCTCAGGATTACCTGAGGCGATATGGAGAAAGCAGGCTAGCTCCTTGTATTTCAACTTCAACCATCTGTGAATGACGTATTATGCTTGTCATCTCCCTTGTACTGTTATCTCGGAGTGGAACCTCCATAGCTTCTATAGGTAGAGCTCTGCGGGGATAAACAAATCGTTATCCGCCTCCGCCCCGCATCCGCATGGCTGTTATCCACATCCGCCCCGCATCCGCACGACTGTTATCCACATCCACCCCGCATCCGCACGACTGTTATCCACACCCACCCCGCATCCGCACGACTGTTATCCACATCCGCTCCGCATCCGCATGACTCCACATCCGCCCCGCATCTGCACGACAATTATCCACATCCGCATGACTGTTATCTACAACCGCTCCGCATCCGCACGACTGTTATCCACACCCACCCCGCATCCGCATGATTGTTATCCACGTCCGCCCCGCATCCGCATGACTGTTATCCACATCTGCACCGAATCCGCACGACTGTTATCCACATCCACCCCGCATCCGCATGATTGTTATCCACGTCCGCCCCGCATCCGCATGACTGTTATCCACATCTGCCCCGCATCCGCATGACTGTTATCCACATCTGCGCCGCATCTGCACGACTGTTATCCACATCCACCCCGCATCTGCACGATTGTTATCCACATCCGCCCCGCATCCGCACGACTGTTGTCCGCATCCGCACGATTTTTATCCGCATCCGCACGTTTTATCCGAATCTACTGACATTAGTACCGTACTCGTATTTTTAATTTATTAGATAAAGCATAAAGTGTTAAAGCAACATATTTAGACATTTGAGGAGAAAGTCGTTCCCCTAGGCTATGTATAAAATTAATGATTAGGGCTCGGATTTTTAGGTGCTAAAAATCGGGAAAATATTTATTTTTTATGTATTAAAAATACCTGAAATATGTGACAAAAAAGTAAAAATATTTAATTATAATTTAGTTTATTAATGTGAATATAAACAATTTGCAGTACTCACGACTGCAATTTATTCTGTCTCACTGACTGCTGAAGCATTACAATACACAACGATATACATCTTCAGGTTGTACATCGCAAATGACAGACGATTATCGCGAAACACTTCTTCTGAAGGCGTGAAACTGCGGCAATATGTTTCTTGCCCTCGAGGTGTGGTGTAACTTGAGATCGCTGTTCAGCCTTGATTGCTTTCCCACGTGGTTGGCAGAACAGAACGCCCCCATCAGAAGTAAAATTATCTTATATTCTGCAACATACTGCTGCAGACGATAACTTGTAGTTGCTTTTACTTTAGGCATCGTAGAACTGCCTTATTATACTTCACAGTGCCAGAAATGAACTGCATGTGAGTGACATTGGTTCCTGGTAGCTGGGGGAGGTCTAGCACGTGGTGCAATATGGCTATGGACAAGGAAATCCCCGGCTTCCACAGTGAGTGGTACGGGGCGACAAATTAAGAATAACAAAGTTGCATGCTGACATACGCTCTGTATGAAGATTAGATAGATCACAGGTTCTTCCCCGTTGAAGTTACACAGAACAAAAATGCAATAAACTGAAAGATCTAGCATACTAATTTTTTAAATGTAAATATTATGTTTTTTTATGTGCTAATAAGTGAAATACAGGAATTTATGTATTTATAGAAAAATTGCTTAAAATATGTATTTACAAAAAAAATATTTATTTACCTAAAAATCCGAGCCCTATTAATGATATACAGCCAGGATTGCAACCCTTTTCAGTTCGGAGTGTTAATTATTGCTTAATGACATAATTTGGATGAGATTAACTTAAATCATCATCTTACATTTGTCGGTGGAAAAACATAACGGAAAAAACATACTGTACTGTACGTCATAAATACCCGAATTATAGTAATGATATTCAAGAAGATCAGATTGTATTCTAAAAACTATACGTAAATTTACTCCATACATGATCCACAACTAATCCGCTATCCGCACAGCCATGCAAACTGTATCCGCGTGATGAAAAAAGTTGCGGATATCCGCGGGTTTATCTGCGGATATCCGCATCAGTGCAGGCTTTATCAATAGACCTACTCTACCTATATTGCGCACTTTTTCTACAAGTGTGCATTCCCGAATTGTGTGATAAGTATAGCTATATTCGTCGTGAATTTTCTTTAAGGAGGCATAATAACAGAGTGATATTAGACCTTCATCATCATCATCATTATTATAATAATAATAATAATTATTATTATTATTACTATTATTATTACTATTATTATTAAAATATCGTTACACTACACACTGTTTTTCAATTCCTACTCATTTGTATAACCTGTACATTTACAATTATTGGATTATATAATTACAATGAGATAAATACCTGTGAAAATAGGATATCAAATTCATACAGAGCAGGAAGGGCAATCACATATGCCACTAAAAGGTGCAACCTTGTGTGTGGCCTGCATATCATTGATAACTATTTCTTTAATATTTTATAATGGCTTACTCGAATAACACGTTCTATCTATATCTTGTATGTAGACTACTAAAACTAAGAATAAGGACGAAAAAGAAACAGAAAATTTGCGTGTGCATAAACTTGTAGGCTCAACTGATTATATTTTCAATCCTCCCTGCGGATAACAACTTGTGGGACGGGGGTTGGTGACCACGGGACCCCAGCTGAGTCTGGCATTCCTTCCACTTACTTGTGCCGGGCTCCTCTCCGTCTTCTTTCCTGTCGACCTCTCTTAGTCAACTCTTGTTCTCTTCCGATACCGACGGTATTAGGGTATCGAGGCCTAGGGAGTCTCTTCCTTTCCCGCCTTAATTGGCCCTTCTCCCATCTTTCCTGATCCATCATTCTTCTAGGGATCACTCTTCTTTTTCTTTTCATTATATTTCCTTTTCTCTATAAGATCTCGCACTGGTTTTGTGAATTGGCTCCCCATGTATCTAAATTCCATTTTGTGAATATCTTAACTCTACACTACACTTTGTAGGTATTTTCTATCTAAGTTGCACTTTGTAAATATTTTCAATCTAAATTGCATTTTGCGAGTATTTTCAACCTCAATTGCATTTTGTACGGATTGACAACCTAAATTGCCTCTTGTAAGTACACTGGTCAAAACAATTAGGGGATCAGTTGAGATATCTAGGTTCTGACGTATTGTCATCGGCAGAATGACCTAAAATGGTTCGACGTCTGCCTGTCGGTTCTACGGAGTGGAGACAAAAACATTACGGCAACCGAGATAGTGGTAATAACAGAAAGTTGCTGCAGAGGGGGTTGGTGTGGGCTTGTGTTTACTCTACCAAACGAATGACACAAGCAGTTGGGTTCAGATGGTGTAGTGAGTAGGCAGTGCAATGCAACAACAACATGACTTACCCGAAAGTATGGCGTGGAGAGCCATAGGAAGGTTGGAAGCGGGACAGACACAGAGGGAGGTGGCTGCAGCTATTGGAGTGTCCCAAAGTGTATTTTCCAGAACCTGGACGCGATTTCAGACAACAGGAACCGTTAAATGAAGACCAGGCCAAGGTCGTCCACGGGTAACATCAGTAAGAGATGACCGTTATCTCCGGTTAACAGCCCGTCGAGACAGGAGGCTGAATGCAACTCAGCTGCAACGCACCCTCCAGGTGGCAACAGGACGCGCAATATCAGCACAAACAGTCCGAAATCGCCTTCGGGAAAGTGGCCTCTACGCACGGAGGCCTATGGTGTGTGTCCCATTAAAACCACGCCACCGTTTAGCCCGCAGAAACTGGGCGGAGGAACATCATGATTGGCGTCGTAACGAATGGCGCCGGGTTTTGTTCACAGATGAGTGAAGATTTTGTGTTCAGCCGGACAATCGTCGTTTCCTCATCTGGAGAGAACGTGGAACTCGGAACAATCCCGCTTATGTGCAGGAAACAGCACCATATCATGGTGGTGGACGAATGGTGTGGGCAGGAGTCAGTATTGGTGGAGGGTGAGTTAGCCGTGGTGGTTACGGCATGACTGATGGCAGTCGCTCACATCCGGGAGGCGAGGAGGTTCGAATCCCCCCGCCGGCAACCTTGAAGATGGTCTTCTGTGGTTTCCCATCTTCCTTCCAGGCAAATGCCGGGGTTGGTCCCTAACTATAGGCCACAGCCGCTAACTTCCAACTCCTCGTCTTTACATTCCAACTTCCCTCCTTCCCTCCCCAACGGTACTTGTAGCTCACCCATTGGGTGTCCGTCTCGAAGCAGCTACAAAACTGGCGAGCCGAACATGTCCTCGGACACTCCCGGCACTAAAAGCCATACGCTAAAAAAAAGTATTGGTGGACGTACGGACCTCTATATCGTTCAGAATGGTGCTTTGACGGCTCAGAGGTATCGAGACGAGATCCTTCGACCGTTTGTTGTGCCCTACGCTGGTGCCATAGGCGATGGATTCATTCTGGTGGACGATAACGCACGTCCCCACAGAGCTGCACTGGTGGACAACATGCTTGACGACGAGGGCATTGAACAAATGGAGTGGCCAGCTTGTTCACCGGACTTAAACCCGATTGAGCATGTCTGGGATGCACTTGGCAGACGCATTGCAGCAGGACCAGCACCTCCCACAACGGTTGCCAAGCTGGATATTGCACTCATGGAAGAATGGCCAACTATCCCTCAAGAGCTGATTGATAACCTCATACTGTCCATGCCACGCAGGTGTGCAACTGTCCTGGCCGTCCGAGGTGATCACACACCATATTAGAGGGCAACGAGAATTACTTTTTCACTATTATGGTAGTGCCATGGTGCCTCGCTTTACGTAAACGCCATATAAACCTCCAGTAAAGAGTTGAGACAGCACAATATCGTACTGTGGCACACACAAATTACAATTGCAATCGAACTCTGAATAAAAGACGTTACCATATGTATCGTTTGTATGATATCTCACCTGTTCCCCCAATTGTTTTGACCAGTGTATTTCCACTCTACATTTTGTGAGTCGTTTCAATCTGAGTTCCATTTTGTAAGTATTTTCAGTCTATCCGAATTTTCGTTATGGTTTCCATTTCTTTGTCATTTTCGCTATCACCCAGACCATTAGGGGCCGATAAACCCTGACGTTAGGCCTCTTAAAACAACAATTACCGTCATCATCATATATTTTCAATTTGCATTTTATTTCCCCTTAGAAAATATTTATTATTCATCTTTAGGTTTGCTTGATTTCCTTTACATTCTTTTAATTTAATTTCGATTCTCACCAAGACGGGCGTGGGTTCGGAGCATGGCAAATAAATGTGAGATTTTCTAAAACTGAAAAATTTGCATCTATTGGTTTATTCCTCGCAATAAAATGTGGCGTCATGGTAAGGCTAAGGCCACGTACAACTACAAAGTTGCTTCTTGTGTAATTTCCTTTAAGCAATTCTGGAGAAATCTGAGCATGGATATTGAGTGAAAGATGTGTTCCACTCACCAGCTCCTAACGCCCTGTCCTTTCATTATCCACCCCGTGGTGTAGACGTGCGCGTAAAATCGCCCACCACAACAGCGTTGGGTAGCTGCAGCAAGTCCTCACCTGAATAAAAAAATACAGACTTCACAATAACACAGGTTATCAGACAAAATTACACACCCAAGTACACGGGGTAGAATGACCACGATGTCCAAGCCCCTCAAATGAAACAACAATAACACGTCCGAAAATCGTAGGTTCGAATCCCGGTTGGCTGGGTGGCTCAGAGGTAAGGTTCTCGCCTGCTGTCCCCAAGGTTGCAGGACCGAATCCTGGTACCGTCAGTTGGCATTTGAGGGTGCGCTAATGCTAGGGAGTCGTGTCAGTAGATTTACTGGCACGTTAAAGATCCCCTTCGGGGCAAAGTTCCTACACCCCGGCGTCTCTAAAAGCCTCAGTAGTTCAAAGGAACGTAAAAGCAATAACATTATCCGGAGTGTGTTTTCCCATATTTTCCCCCGCTTCCTTCACGACACAAGTCCCGGGGCACCTATCCCATCTTTGGCCCTAATAGTTACAGTTACACACACTACTACATTCACCTGAATGAGAAACACAAGCTCAATTGAACTCGGCCGATTAGTTATAAATCTTTTCCTGATATTTTCACTGCGGAGTTACGACTTCTTGCCCTGCTTCATTCATATCATTCGCTTTCATCTCTCATTTACTCCTCGTTTGTCAGGAAGGGCATCCTGCCTTAAAAAAATTCGCTACATAGGAACGTTTCTCGCCATCACCAGACCCAGTATAAACATACTGTAACAATATTGTCAGGCATACATAGCATGTAGTGAATTAAAATTCCATAGAAAATAGAAATGAATCGACTGGGCATCCAATCAATGTTCTTAGAACAGTCATTATCTCTGTCCCAAGTGGATTAGATTAATTGTTTATGTTACGGGTATTCTTTGCTTGATTAGCTCCTTTGCTAATTGCACATTTTTCAGTATTTCCTTTGAACTGCTGGTTAGTATTTATGTCAGAGAGAATCTCGAACGTTCATTTCTGTCAGCATAAATAAATAAATAAATAAATCCTCCTCGTATCTTGTCATTAGGCATGATCTCGGATACTTAGATTGCATGAATATCAGCAGTGAATCAGAAGCTTCCCTTTGTTTACATATCAGTCTAAAGTCAAGCTGAATTTATTACGCAACAGGAATTCCTAGATTGTAAAAAATAGCCGAAGGACGGACGTCGTACGTAACAGGTTGAGGTGCAGCTTGCCAACTTCGCAGTGATCGGCTGGCTTCCTTAGGCCCTTCCTGTTCACAGTAATTTCCGGGCAATGTTTTGTATGCCATAGCCCTTGTGTGGGCTGTGGTACAATTTTTGAATTGTGAAATATGTTCAAAGAAGATGAAGCTGAAAATCACTCTTGCTGTCAGTTTCTGTAGACTCTTCGAAAAAAAAAAAAAGAGGTAAGAAAACCAAAGGAGTAGTCGACTTACTGCTTCACTGTGTGTGTGTGATGTTGGATGCCACCAGAAGATAATGTAGCCGCAAGTATCTAAGACTGTATAAATAATCAATATAATTGGAAGTATTATTTATTGATATTATTTTACGCCATGTTGTTTTTGTTGTTGTTTCATTATGAAAGTTGGACATCGTGGTCATCAGCTCCGTGTTCTTGGATGTGCGTATATGTTGTCTGGTAACCTCTATTATTGCGTGTATCTATAGTTGAGGCTAGGATAGGGAAGAAGGCAGAAGTTAGGAGACATCCTGGCATTTGCCTAGAATAGAAGTGTGAAACACGGAAAACCACTTCTAGGATGGTTTAAGCGGGAATAGAACCCACCGATTCTCAGTTTCATCTAGTGAGGCTAGGTGAATCCCGTTCCAACCCTCAGACTAGAATAAATGGCAATGTTACTCAAGTGCATAGATATGTTTGATTTTGAACTGTCTTTGCTGGATTAGAATGACGAATGTGTAACTACGCTGCCGTGATAGGTAAAACAAAATCCATTGTTACCAATTGTGCGATTTGATGATATGATGATGATAATTGTTGTTATAAGGGGCCTAACATCTAGGTTATCGGCCCCTAATGGTCTGGGTGATAGCGAACATGACAATGAAATGGAAACCAGATGGAAAATTAAGTGAAACGGAAAATACTTACAAAAAAGAATTCAGATTGAAATTACTCACAAAATGGAGAGTGGTAATACTTACAAAAGGGAATTTAGAAGGGAAATACTCACAAAAGGAATAGATTGAAAAATGAGCACAAAATGTAGTTTAGCTTCAAAATACGTACAAAATGCAATATAGAGTCGAAATAGACTACTTACAAAATGCAATTGAAATTCAAAATATTTACAGAATGCAAATGTTATTGAAAATACGTACAAAATGCAATTGAGGTTCAAAATACTTGCAAAAAGCAATTGAAATTGAAAATACACAATGCAATTTAGATTGAAAAACCCCCATTTCAGATCCAAAATACAAAGTACAATTGAAATTCAAAATGCTTACACAATGCAGTTGAAATTGAAAATGCTTACAAAATGTATGGTAGATTCAAACTACTCATTTGGATGGACAATACTTTCAAAATGCAATTTAGATTGAAAATACTTACAAAATGTAATTTAGATTCAAAATATCTACAAAATGCAATTGAAAATCAAAATAATTACAAAATGCCCACCATTCAAAATGCAATTTAGATTGAAAATACTTGTAATAAGCAGTTTAGGTTGAAAATACTTGCAAAATGCAATTGAAATTCAAAATACTGACAAAAGTCCCAGGCCCTATATTGAAAGACTTACTTAAAAGCAATTTAGATTGTCAATCGTTACAAAATGCAATTGAGGTTGAAAATACTCGCAGAATGCAATTTAGATCGAAAAGACTTAAAAAATGCAACGTAGAGTGAAAATACAAACAAAATGGAGTGTAGATGCTAAAAATTCGCTAAAGGGAATTTATATACACGGGGAGCCAATTAACAAAAACAGTGCGGGAATCTTGAAGAGAAAAGGAAATATAATGAAAAGAAAACAAGAGGTCTGACCCCTTAAAGAAGGAGGGATCAGGAAAGATGAGACAAGGGCCAATTAAGGCTGGGAAGTGAAAGACTCCCTAGATCTCGGATACCCTAATAACCGTCGGGGTCGGAAAAGAACAAAGTTGACCAAGGGAGGTCGACAAGAAAGAAGACAGAGAGGAGCCCAGCACAAGTAAGTGGAAGCAATTTCAGACTCAGCTGGGGTCCCGTGGTCGCCAACCCACGTCCCACTAGATGTGAGCCCCTGGGGGATGTGCGAATTGCCTCCTTTATTATACCAAAACCTCGAATGTGGTACACACTCGTGATTTTGGCATTTCAGCGAATTCTACTTTGTAAAACCAAAACTAAAAATGAGACACAGACAAATGATTCTTTCACTTCGGTAAATTCTACTTTGTAATACTAAAATAACAAATGTGACACATACGTGATTTGTGCATTTTATAAATACAAATACCCCACACTTTTAAAATTTTCTTGTAGATTATTTAATATGTAATTCTTGTTAGCACAATTTAAATAACAATAATATCTATAAACCGCGGTCAGTCCGTGCGGTAGTGGCTAGCATTCTTTGCTGTCACTCCCGAGGAGTGGGTTTGATTTACGGCTCTGCCAAGAAATGCAATTCTGGTCTGAGGGCTGGAACGAGGTACGCTCAGGCTCATGAGGCAGAACTGATAAGAGGTGGGTTCCATTCCCACCTCAGCCATTCTAGCAGTGATTTTCCGTGGTTTCCACTAACATAATTTTGATTTTAAGCCTGAAGATAATTAATATGTGACGAAACGCGTTGTGTTATTAGAAATAGCACATGATCACTATTCCAGGCAAATGTTGGTATGTTACTTAACTTGAGGCAACGGCAGCCTCCTATTCAGTCTAACCTACTAATACATACTTTTACTACCACCATCACAAAGACACAGGTTATCAGACTGATTCCAAACACACCAGAATGCAGGGGACTAAATAACCACGATACTGCCTCCTCCCTCGACAGGGAGCTGTAGCGCTTCAGTGAAGCCACGCGGCGGAAAAATAACAACTTGGATTGCCTTTAGAGCAATTTCCGGTGCGTATTAGCAGGTATTATTGACAAATAACTTGCGTAAAAATGAGATGGGATTTAGATCTGCTATGGTTGAAACGAAAAAAAAAGAAAAAAATTAAAATACCGTATTTAAAGTGTTTTAAAACTCAGAATAGTTTGCTTTATCTGCTCCCCCCAGAGAGTTTAGATTTGATGTATTTTCATGTTAAGAGGTGGCCTGAGTTGAAACAACCGGCCGCCAGCCCAGCAATACAAATTCCTATAGAAATGGTTCAGAAATTACTTAATGTACAAGTACATGAGAAGATAAGAATCCCGTTCATTATGATATACTGTAATATACACGATACAGAAGGTGGGAAGCTGTCTGTTGTTTCCGGGCCAAGTGCATTGTCCTAGTCATTCAGGACGAGTGAAGATTTCCTTTTCACATCCTACTACCTACTACTTGCTTTACGTGGCTCTTGATCATCTCCATTTGACGAGGAATGTAAACCAAACCATATGGTTGTAATTATTATTATTATTATTATTATTATACACACATACATTTTCATTTATGGCTAAATGTCCCGTTTTTTAGTTTGTAATTCTGACACCACGTAGCAGCACCAAAGTGAGGCAATTTCTTTTTTCAGTTTTCTCTTGAACGAAAGCTCGTATTTGCGATCTGAAAACCACTATGTATACTAGACTGCAATTGAATTGATAGTAATTCGATGCATTTTCCAAAATGTGAAAAACAAGAAAGTTACTAACAGTTTTTTATATCTCTGCTTAAAATATGAAAAAACTTGGCAATACTTAAATGGAGATTTATTTCCTGTTTCCAATGCATTTTTCAGAATTAAAATCGGGTGAATGGAATCGGCAGCATTAGTTTGGGAATTGTTTTGAAAAGGGTGGTAGGCGGCGCGGCTCCACAAGATCTCTTGCGCAAGGAAAATGCTGAACACGCGGTCAGGGCGGAGGGAGAAGGGAACAATTTGACGACAGGAGGGAGTTGTCTTCCTCTTGTCACAAATATTATAGTTCGACGAGTTACGTGTACAAGTGCCTAGGCGTGGAACAATATCTGAGCAATAACATTATACTGTAGTAGTGTCACGCTTAGCCTATGTAACGTCGACACAATGTGTTCGTACAGATACCTTTCATACTTCCTCTAACATTCTTGTTGATAATAATACATTGTAGGTGCTTGGGACATCTTGGTCATCAGTACCTTTGGCTGGCTGCGTGGCTCAGCGGTAACGTTCTCGCTTGCTGTGCCCAAGGTTGCAGGATCGAATCCTGGTGCAGCCAGTTGGCATTTGAGAGTGCGCGGATGCGAGGGAGCCGTGTCATTAGATTTACTGGCACGTTAAAGATCCCCTTCGGGGCAAAACTCCGGCACCCCGGCGTCTCTAAAAGCCGCAGTAGTTAAAAGGGACGTAAAACCAATAACATTTTATTTTTTTATTTGCGAATTGACCACTTCGGATCACGCTACAATTTCATTTTTTCTTTGCCTGAAGTTTCCTCTTCCTCCAGTACTCCTTCACATGGGCGCTATGCTGTTTCTTCTGTTCATCCGTCCAGGCTCTTCCCTTCTTTGTGGTTCTTTTGACGTGAAACCCTTCCAAATTTTGAATTATGTACCGAAATGTTTCCCTGTTTGACATCTGAACTTATTATTATTATTATTATTATTATTATTATTATTATTATTATTATTATTTTCATCATCAGTCCCGTGTAGTTGATTATGTGTGTAACTGTATTAGAGTCAGGGTTGGGGCAGGTGCCCTGAAACTTCACGTACGGTACTATCTCGGCATTTACCTGGAGGGATTGTGGAAAAACCGGTGAAAACACACTCAGGATAGATGCTGACAGCACTGGATTCCCTTCTAGATAACTGTTTGAGAGTTATTTGAGGATAAACTCCCGAACAAAAAACATATTGTTCCGACATTAGTAATACTTTGTAGGGCATAAGTCCTACCGAACAGAGCAGCGACTGGTTTCACTCGAGGCGAAATTGAATAATGTATAGAAAGATATGACTGGTTTGTAGTTGGCACGTTCTTGATATTTTAGAAGAAAGATGGACAAGACATGTTCGTGTTCAGGTTTATTGGGAATATCTATTCCAAAAACCATCCGATGCGGGCGTCCAACTCTAGGTATCGTCTTCCAGATATAACAAACACGACCACAACCCGTGAAAAGATAGCGTTTAATGACACACGCTCAGTATTTTACTTCACCTCAGGTTCTCTTATATCCATTGATCTGGTCATCCTGGGATCAATGATCTCAAGCAACAAGATTTTCTCGCAGCAGAATGTCAGTTACATAAGCATTTTTTGTCTCCAGAACTTTTCGTCCCTCTTTATTGTTTCTATGTGAATGTCCTTAGGCGTCCATGCCACAAAATAACATATTTCCCGCTATGTTATTTCCAACTGGCCCTGGTTCTGGAAATAAAAATCAGGAGGGTGTTAGAGAGTTATCAATCTGTTCTCTTCTGAAAGGCACTGTTCTTGACATTCTCAAGGCTTTCTTTTTCGCTTACTTTCTGAAAAACAAAATCCCTTTAGCTTTTTGCAGGCTTCCAGTATGGTCATATTCCGTGCAGAATAATGGCGCTTGACTTCGACTAAAGCGTCGTCTCCTATTAATCCGTCTGGGCAGGCACCTAAAAACCCATAAGTTTTATGTACGAAAAGACCACATTCTTCGACTTTTCTACCGATTTCTCCTCTAAATTTCGTTTTGCAATTCGCTCATTATCACCGTCATACTGCATTGCTTTTGAGTGAAATTCGCCGTACAGAATGTTTTTTGCTACTGGAACCCATTTCGAAGTAGGTTTCCTCTTGCATACATATCCAAAATCGGAGGTCGTAAGTCTGTCCTTTCTAGCTGTGTGCCACTTTTAATTTTCCCTTTGGCCCCTTATTTCCTATTCCAGATTTTGTATATGGCCTTCACTAAGCGTTAGTTGCTTGATCTTCTCATCACTAAACTCTCTCAACATTACCTCATCGAAATCCAACTGCATTGATCGGTTTCCATAATCACGTGAGTCAGTACGTTTTATTTCATTAGACTGTTGTCGGGACATTCTTTTCCCTTCTCGCGACACCAATACATTTTTCGGAAAGCTGCTCTTCTTCTCTTTCTGCTGAGTGCAGTGTCCTTCACTATTGTGGCAGTTTTTTTTCTAAACTGATTTCATTGTTTTATAGTGCCAGGATGGCCCAAACTGAAAGACCAGGCCGGCAGCTTTGGTTCTATGAGTGAAGGAAACTCGTTTCCCTCGACTGATCTGCTTACCTCCCGTGAATTTTGCAACAAGGGACATATAATTTTCGGCAGCATTGCTGGTGGTGTTTGATACTAGCTGGGAACTTTTTGCAATTAGGGGCTGCAAGCAATAACGCATAAGTTTGGTTGCAGTTAGCTGTTTGTCTTCACCTTGCCCGCTGGTCGTTCAAAAGTACTGTTTGCAGTCTTTATGGATCCCAATCCAATCCAGTATTTCCGGAAATCAATTTTCCATTTTCACATTCGCTACGCCTTTATTTTTCCACACAACGCATTGTTTTCATTTGAAGTCGAACTTGCTTCTCTGAAAAAAGTTGACACTGAATAGTTCGTTATTTTGTACTCCTACATTTATGTATTAGATGTAAAAAACAAACTACACCCGTGGCACGACAGCCCATGAAGGGCCTAGGCCTACCAAGCAACCGCTGCGCTTTTCTGCCATGTTGCCTGCAGATATCGGGGTGACGTTGAGTCATCCAACTTGTAAGCTACAGGTATAATATAAGTGAAATCATAACTGCTCAGAGCATTACAGATTCTCTAATGCAAGCGTTAAGAATTATATAATTTCAAATATAAACTAGGGAAAAAAACTTACCGGTGTGAAGAGGTGTTTTTTTAATTTTGTACGGACTGGCTTCCTTTTCTTGGTACTTAGTCGCAATCTCCCCTTGGATTTAGTGGAACGCCCTTGAATCGGTTTGGGTGGTGGCTCCATTTTTCAACAAAAACGAAAAAATAACTCCACGTGATGACCGTAACGCTCTCCACCAGTCGTAGCCTATCTATATGTACATGTATCTATTCTACCTCCGTTGCGTAGCGGTCAGCATGGCTCGCTGCCAGCCCGGAGGTCCTGGGTTCGATTCCCAGCTCTGCCACGAAATTTGAAAAGTGGTATGGGGACTGGAACGGGGTCTACTCAGCCTCGAGTAGTCCAAATGAGTAGAGGGGGTTCGATTCCCACTTCAGCCATGCTCGAAGTGGTTTTCCGTGGTTTCCCACTTCGTCTAGTGGTATAAGGCCCACTGTAAGGCCACGGCCGCCTCCTTCCCTCTTCCTTGCCTATCCATCCGAATCTTCCTTTCCCTTCCCATCCCTCATCACATCAGGCCCCTGTTCGCTTTGCAGGTGAGGCCGCCTGGGTGAAGTGCTGATCACACCTCCCCAGTTGTATCCAAACCAACCAAGTGTTCCCAGCTCTAGGACACTGCCTGGAAAGGCGGTAGTGGTGAGTTCCCTCGCTGAGTTCGTGGGAACCACCAACCTGGAGAGTAAAATTGACCCAAAAAATCTATTCTACCAGAAATACTGTCCAAAAAATAAAGTGCCGAAAATAGAACACCTAACGGGCATTAGAAACTAATACTGTTGCAGGTAAAATAAATTAAACAAAAAGTAATTAATGAGATCGATGAACTAAAAACCAGGAGTCGTAACTAGGAACTGGTAAAATATCAAAGGATCACTCAGAAATATCCAGACCTCGACAATATTTCAGAACTAATCAGCACAGTCAATCGCAACATTGGAGTAGATGATCGGGAATTCCATACCGTTTGCCAAGGTTGTCGCTCTCTCAAATAACTCTAGCTCCACTCCCCTCCCCCCAACCCTCCACCAACACGCTCACCATGACCTTGTTCTACTGGCGCGCCTTGTTGCAAATACAGTAACACTTTTATTCACAAACTTCCCAAAGTGATCCCGACGGTTCTATTCAACCGATTTAGGTTTTCGATGCGGCTTTGGAATCAGTGAGTAAAACTCAACTTTCGTATTACCCGTTTTCTTTCGAATTTTAATCAGATATTTGAAAAACAAACAGCAACTTTTCTGTTTTTTTTAATTAAAAAGTAATCAATGAATTAATATCAATTCTGCTACTAGACAGAGTACATAGCAGTTTTCAGATCGCAGATCGGAGCTCCCCTTCGATACAAAAATAAATAAATAAATAAATTAATTAATTA
Source organism: Meconema thalassinum (assembly GCA_946902985.2). NCBI lineage: Eukaryota > Metazoa > Arthropoda > Insecta > Orthoptera > Tettigoniidae > Meconema > Meconema thalassinum. The sequence continues at coordinate 1,059,629,795 of OX336389.2, read as the reverse complement.
ATTCAGCTTCGCTTGTGCTGCCATCTGTTGAAATATATTCTTACCAGAGTGTCGGGACATTTAGCCTTAAGACTGTTTGCCTTTCAGCGTCCAGTCTAGTCTGCATGCCTCTCTGTTTGCGAACAACTCGCCTCCAGTTATCATAGCGGTCTCCTCTGCTTGTACACCTCTCACTTTGAAATCGTTCAACACTGAATCTAACAATCACCTCCTAGGTCTATATCTGCTTCTCGTACCCTCTACAGCCGAACTCATTAACCACTCAGGTAATCTCTCCTCCCCATTCTCTTCATATGACCCCACCATCTGAGTTGGCTCATACGAACAGCTTCATTTTCTAGCGTGTTCATTTCTAACTTAGCCTTTACATCTTCATTACGAGTACCTTCCTGCCATTGCTCCCATCTATTTGTCCCTGCAACCATTCGTGCAACCCTCATATCATTATTAAAGAAAGCTCTCCCGTCGTGTCGGTCAACACAAACTGTGCCCAAGTACATTAGGCGGGAAAACAAGTATTTATATACCCTCACCTGAAAGAAATATTACATACCGTAAGTACATGCGTTTTGGTGGCAATTTGTACTTTAAACTCAATTTACTCAAAACTATTTTTTGTGCATAAAAGCCTCTTTAAAAACTGTTGGTTAATATCCAAACCTATTGTACTATATGTACAGAATAGCACCCTAATGCTGTGGATCTACTGCAAACAATTTTCCTTCACTAGATTATTAAAAGCTGGCCCCGTGGTGTTGGGGTAGCGCGCCTGCCTCTCACTCGGAGGCCACGGGTTCGATTCCCGGCTCCGTCAAGGATTTTAGAAACTGACGCGAGGGCTGGAACGGGGTGTACTCAGCCTCGTGAGGACAATTGAGTAGCTGTCTGACAGTGAGGCAGCGCCCCGATCACGAAAACCAAGTTTAACGGCCGAGGGGACCCAATGCGCTGATCACGCGTCACCCCCATATCTGCAGGCCAAATGACTGGGCAGCGGTCGCTTGGTAGGCCTAGGCCCTTCACGGGCTGTAGTGCCAGGGGAAGAAAAAAAATATTATTAAAAAAATAATGTCCGATTTAAAAAATGAGCTTTTTGTTTAATGTCACAACTATTTTTGTAATAAATATTTTTAGCGTTTGTAGATCAGTGTATTGAAGACAAGTGAATGAACATTTAAAAAAATAGATATCAATACCTAACAGATCCTGAGAAAAAGAGGCATTTTTATTGCCATTTTAACATTAGTAACGTAGGGCTTCACGACTCCCCTTAAAAGGAGTTTTCAGAGTTATTAATTACATATTTTTAATTATTCCAATATAAATTTCATTCCATAATATTTAGAAGGTGGTAGGACGACACCGTTATTATTTATTATTGTAGTAGTAGTAGTAGTAGTAGTAGTAGTAGTAGTAGTAGTAGTAGTAGTAGTAGTAGTAGTAGTAGTAGTAGTAGTAGTAGTAGTAGTAGTAGTAGTAGTAGTAGTAGTAGTAGTAGTAGTAGTAGTAGTAGTAGTAGTAGTAGTAGTAGTAGTAGTAGTAGTAGTAGTAGTAGTAGTAGTAGTAGTAGTAGTAGTAGTAGTAGTAGTAGTAGTAGTAGTAGTAGTAGTAGTAGTAGTAGTAGTAGTAGTAGTAGTAGTAGTAGTAGTAGTAGTAGTAGTAGTAGTAGTAGTAGTAGTAGTAGTAGTAGTAGTAGTAGTAGTAGTAGTAGTAGTAGTAGTAGTAGTAGTAGTAGTAGTAGTAGTAGTAGTAGTAGTAGTAGTAGTAGTAGTAGTAGTAGTAGTAGTAGTAGTAGTAGTAGTAGTAGTAGTAGTAGTAGTAGTAGTAGTAGTAGTAGTAGTAGTAGTAGTAGTAGTAGTAGTAGTAGTAGTAGTAGTAGTAGTAGTAGTAGTAGTAGTAGTAGTAGTAGTGACCCACCCTTTCCCGGCTCTTGGAGGGGCCAAGACCTGGGGAGGAGGGGTTAATTTATTAATAATAATTAGTATACATACAGTACATAAACATGAAAGTAAAATATTACAAATAGATTATACAATAACTTGACAAATAAATTTACAATACAGTATTTACAGTAACAGTAATTTCGTGGTCCCACAAAGCCATCAAATGTGGCTTATCTGTGGGAGCCGTTTTGGATACATACATAAATACATACATGAGATAGAACTCGGAACAATTAATATCTAGTGACTATACCTATTTCATTTATCAGCTACTTTAAAATTGACATAAGTACAGGGCTACTGACTTATTTCTTGAAATATTTTTTGATTTGGTCTTTAGCTTTATTTTTTGGTTTGATGCTTCTTAGACACAGGGGTAATTCGTTAAAAATTGTTGGTATTACTACCCTTAATTCTTTTTTACCGTATGAATTTATCCATCTGGGAATAGTATATGTCCCTCTATCTACTTGTCTAGTCAGTTTACCATGTTGTATTTCATTTTTAAACCTGTTGTCATAGTAATACATATTTATTACATTTAATTTATACAGGTCTTCCACAGAGAGGAATACCTCATTCTTGGTTAGTTTTTCCTTAATTAGCTTAATAAATCTCTCCTGGATGTCGTTTATTATTTTCAACTGGCTCTTGCTGGAACTTCCCCAGGAAGCAATACCATAACTCATAATGGACTCGACCAATGCTGGTTGTGGGAGGCTTTCCAATTTTAGCCTACGACGGGGAAATTCAATGTAAAAAGCAGGTAACAAACTTATAATTACCCTTGTGTGTAGAGTAGTTAGGACTGGCGTTTCAATAGAAATTAATCACACCTTAAAGTTGTTTGTATTGCAATGTGTCGAAGTGTGTTATAAGATAACTAGGGACCGGACATGCATGCACTAAAAATGATTAAAATAAGCATGCAATTATGCACTAAAAATGTTGAAAATATGTATTAAAAATTGAAAAATATGCACCTAACTATAAGCCAATCTTATTCACTCTTCTTTCCTCCTTTGCGATATATGTGCATTCGTTATCGCATGTTGTTCAAGTTTCATTTCTTTTCACATTTCACTTCCTACGAGCATACTTGACAATAGACGACAACGCCATCAGTTGAATAATCACTATACCTGACACCCGCTGCTTTATTAAACACTCTCTGCTGCTCTTCTCTTTAGGCACTTTGAGTTAAGTATATGCAGACTAAGAATAGAGTAACACATTAACTCAAGAAACTCCTCACAAAACTAACCCCGGGCTACTGGCTGCCGAGATGGTGAAAGGAATGTCCCATGCCATTCCCTTCTTCAAATAGCCAGGCAGCATTGCGTAAAGTCGAGTACTGTCATCGCGTTATCTGTTTCTCAGGAAGTTGCTTACAAGGGATACTGCCCCGATGGTGAAAGGAATGTCCAACCCCATTCCCTTCTTGAAATAACCAGGCAGCATGCTTGCGTAAAATATTAGCTGTTAATCTGTTGCTCAGAACGTTGCTTACAAGGGATGTCCAATGCGCAGGCGAACCCTATTTTGTTCAAAATGTTTTGAATTATACTTAATATAAACTGTATTTGCTAAAATATGCTGTTTTGTTCAGAATATGCAAAAAAAAAAAAAACCAATAAACCCTCAAGTTATGCATTTGCATATGGACATATACATTTTCAAAACATGTAGTTCCGTGAAGAACTACACAGCCTATTTTCATACATCCTACTTATGTTAATTGCATCTATCAACATACAAAATTTCAGTTTGATTGCTGTAATAGATTCGTAGATATTGAGAACCGTAAAAATATTTCGGATGGTCGCCATGTTGGATTTTTATATAGGCCCTATGTAGGTCTTAGAGTTGTATGTACTATTACATGAAGATTATCCTTTAGGTGTAGTATTCAAACTTCAATCGCATGATTAGGACACAATAAATGAATATCAGATTTTAAAATTTCACGCAGCTGCCATCTTGTGGTTATGAAAACAATTGAAATAATTTAGATGCCAGTAGATTAACATTTTTATAAGCATTTACCGTACGAAGTTCTACTGCGCTCGCATGGTTAAATCGCGAGAAACGTCCATTTAAATATTTATTTTTCGCGTCGCCGCCATGTTGGATTTGTGCTCACCATGTTATTGAATGTCCCATAGGTGAACTTACGTTCATAGCCTCTATCAACATACAAAATTTCATTTTGATTGCTATCATAGATTAATAGATATTGATGTAATGGTTTGTTTAGCCCTCACGTTGAGCGGCGTCATGAGTTTTTAACGCCCCATGTTGGTAGCGACAATTGTAATGTGCTTACGCTCCACGTTGGTAGCGTCAAATGTAATGTTTTCTACCTGGGCGGACTATTCGCCAGAAAATACTACTGCTAAGTTTGTTCTATGTTGGGCGCCAAGCTGGATACACTGTGTTCCAAGCTAAATTTATATATTTAATATCGACCCCTAGCGTGAGTAGAACATATGAGAAACTCTTAATGACTAGGCCGTGGGATGATTGAATCATCAACCCAGGCAAAATTTGATTGTGGAGAAGGATGTGGTATTATAACTATTGCTACCTACTGGAATCAAAGAATCTACTTTGTAATAATTGAATTTAATACACTTAGAAAATAAGATGGCAACATGAATAAAATTAACACTGTTAACGGAGCACACTACTTTAAACATTGCCACGAACAAAATTACTTAATACGCCGGTCGGGAGAATAACGTGAATTTAACTTATTTCCAAATTTATGCTTAAAGAATTTTTATTGGCCCTATCGAAAAACAGAGAGTGTGTGTCGTAGATTACTTGTGCTTACCAACGGAAACATTGTCTCCACGTGGTTGAAGTCTCGTAGCGTCTCATGTGCTGCATTGGTGTTGACGGCGTCTGGTCCTTCCTCGTTGATCAAAAGTAATCGTTACAGCTTGTGGTGGAGTCTATTCCATGAACCACAACACGTTGCCTGGCTAAACACTGCAAGACGCGTGGAACCCATGATCTGATGTGATCAGCGGAGTTAGCGTGAATAAAATTGCCCCACTTGGGACTAACGAACAAAGTACCTCCTTACTGCTCCAAGCGTAATGTCTTAATGAATGTCCTCACTCACACAGCGCGTCAACTATATGCTTCAATCTTCTCCCACCAGGGTCTAGCTCAATACCGCGGCCTCGCTGCTTCGACCAATCCGCGTGCGTCACGTATCTCGCCATGCCCCGACCTACGTTGCTTCTTCTTTCTTGATTGGCTGGTCACCTCACGTGGCTCTTCCCGCCATGAGACTCCTTCCCCGTATTTATATTTTCCGCTTCCGGGCAAGACGTAAATCATACACGTTTTCTTGCTTTGAAGTGTTCCCTCGGATTTCGTAATTTTATTGTACTCCAATCTATTCTTGTATTGAAATACCCAGTGAGTCACACACCACTCTCCCTTAACCCTAATGAATAAAATCCCGACTTTACGTATGAAATGATTTGCCGTGCAATATTATATATTGGAATCATCCAATATAGATACGGATTTCTACTAGTAGAAATCCTATCTGTAATCTTCCAAATTTAAAAGCTCCAAAAAAATGACGTAATAAATATTAATAATAATAATAATAAAAATATGAAATATGAAATTGAACAAACTGAAATAATTTAACTTGGCCGGATTAATGCCGCGTTTAACAAATATGATATAGTCCAACTAACTTGTGTTAGTGGCATAAAACCCCCTAGAAAAACATGTTACATTCGCCTCGAATAATCATGTGCTTTACCATGCATATGGTACAGCACTTGATGATTCCAGACACGTTAGAAAAAAACCTCCATAATACAACTTATACAAGTGAAATGACCCTTTACACATATAAACACATATAAACCCTCAATCATGCGCTTTGCGCTAATGTTCGTCTCGTTATGACGTGTTCTTATTTTGTCCACTTCAAAATGTTTGTCATTCTCACGAATGTTCATTCTACAGCTCTCTCTCTCATAATTCTATGTGGAAAAAAATTACATACATAAGTGTGTTCCCTCTATATCCACAATTCACAACACACGCATTTATGGTGTTCAGTAGAAAACCACTGCGGAACTCTTGTAGAAATATTAGGTGCTCCACACCTACCGGATACCAATATCATGGTACACGATCTCACACGATCACACTCTCGCGGTAGAGCAAAGTGACCTACTTCCCACCTTCTCTGTGAAATTTTTAATTAAAAGGAAAGACATGACTGTAAAAAAACAGTAAGTACCCATTACTTATAACACTTAAATATTCCTGTGCAGTATGTGCCCTATCTTACTAAGTACATGTACACAAAAACCCACCTTACTCTAAATCACAATTTCTCATATTCGTCGCTCATCCAGTAGTTCACAACCCAGACCAGTCCACCTATCGAACCTGACCTAGTTGCCACAACTTTTTATCTGTTACTTATATACAACATCTCATGAGGTCTAGTACCTTGCACACAAACTACCATAATTATATCCAACCCCGATCTCACGTAGCTAGGTCGTAAGCAGGAATCACGTGTGCTGATATGTATGAGCTTCATGGAGGACTGTCTCGCCTTCTGATGGCCCATCTTTTATCTCGTGGACGCCTTAAGCTAACAAGCCCTATACAAGCGCTCCCCCATCTCTTGGAGATAAATGGGAACCCATCAGCGCTGCCAAAATGGCCTTGGTGCATCGAGACAATTTAGTGCTCAACAGCATCCACCACTCCCTTCATCTTTCCCTGTGCCTTAAAAACTCTCATTTACTTACATACTACCCCCCCCCCCCTGTGCGATTTCTGATACGCCTGTCTTGAAGACCAGATCTTCCGCTCACCACATACCACACTTACTCATTTGATAGGCTGGCTCGCCAGCTAAACACACTTATTTTATGACACATCCTTAATGTCCTCACGTTGCTCCACTAACATATTTCTCAGTGTCGGTAACGATGCCCTGTTGCTACTGTCCACACATGCACATAACAAAATACCGTCCTCTGCTTTAACAACAGGATTATCCCTACATAAATTTGTGTCCCTAGAAAGCATATCTGCAAGAATGTTATCTTTCCCTTTAATATATTTTACTGTGAATTCGTATTCCTGAAGTGCCAGAATCCACCTACTAACTCTGTTAGAACTGAGTTTACATGTCCTCATATATATAATAAAGCATGGTGATCTGTATGAATCTCAAATTTACCCCCAACTAAATACATCCTAAATTTTCCTAAACTGAAAACAATTCCTAAAAGCTCTAACTCAGTGATAGTATATCTTTTCTCTGCTGCTGTAAGTCCTCGTGATGCTAAATACACTATGCACAAATTACCCTCTTCATCTCTCTGACACAATACTCCTGCAATTCCTATATGTGACGCATCAGTCATTACCACATATTCCTTATCCTTCAAAGGATACTTCAGCACCACAGCTTTCTCAAAGCCTGCCTTCAGCGCTTGAAATGCCAGATCATGCTTGGACTCCCATCACCAGCGATTACCACTTTTAAGCAAATCTCTAAATGGTTCTACTAACCCTGAGTATTTAAGAACGAACCTGCGAAAAAAATTGCAAATTCCAAGGTATGTTTTCAACTGTTTTACATTCTGTGGTACTTCTGCATTAAGTATCTTATTAACCCTACTTTCCTCTGCTGTGACACCCCTACTTGACACTTTATGACCTAAAAATGTCACTTCTGTCTGACAGAATGACGACTTGGACAGTTTCAGAGTGAACCCTGCCTGATCTAACTTTTGAAATACACTGTCTAAATGACGTAGATGCTCCTCAAAACTGCGTGAACTGATTACCATATCATCGATGTAAATAGTTACAAACTCTCCCGTGTCATCTCCTAATGCGATGTTTAAAGCCCTAATTAAAGCTGCTGAGCTACTTTTTAACCCATAAGGTACCCTGCAAAACTGATAAAGGTTATATTTATGACTAAAAGCTGTAAATGGCCGATCTTCATACATAAGTGGCACTTGCCAGAAACTGGAACTTAAATCTACACATGTGAAATACTTTTTACCCTCAAATGTCTGCATCAACTCTTCAATGGACATGGACTTCAGCTGATCTGAACTGATTCTACTGTTAACTAAAAGAGCGTCTAAACAAATACGAACTGTGCCGTCGGCCTTCGGTACTATAATTAAAGGATTAACATATTGACTGTTTGAGTACTCTATAATGCCATCTTCAAGCATCTGGTTAATTTGTGCCTCTACTGCACCCTGATAAGCGAAAGGTATAGGATATCTATGTCCTGTGAATACTGATCTATCAATAACGTTCAATGAATGTGTATAGCAATTGGCCATGCCAATGCGATCCTCAAAAACTCTCCTATTATACAATAACACATCATAGAGCAGAACACACTGGTCTCCCTCTATATGCCCCTGAAATGCAGCATCACGTAACGAGTCCTCCAGACTACCGTTCGTAATCAAACTGCCCACAAAAATTTGAGTATCCCGCTCTTCGGCTGGTGATATCTCACTTAAAGAACAAATCACTCCTACAACACTACTCCCCTGAACATTGTCGTTGAACGCTACCTCTACTTCAGAATTATTCCATTTAAATTTCAAACTACCTACTTCATAACATAAGTTACCAGACACTCTACTTAGCCAATCTGAACCCAAAATAACACTGAAAACGAAGTATGGAATTACAAGACAAATCTGCTTTTCGATATGATTATTAATTTTAATGTCCACTAAAACTTGCTTAGAAATTACTTTAGACCTCTTCCCTACAGCTGTGATAACAAAAGTGCTTTTAATTGGTATCTCCTCAAAATTTACACCAGTTCCTTTCATTTTATCGTAATATGTACTACTTATGCAGCTCTTCATACAACCACTATCAATTAAAACATCGGTGTGCGCCTCGGACACGTTAAGTTTAATAATGGGGCTTTTACTAGCCACCTCCTGGATAATACATTCATCATTTAATTCATGCAACAATTCATTTCTTACATTTAGGTCATAGTGTTCCTGTATAATTGTATGGACAGGGCATGCTACAGACTGAGATTCTGACCTTACTTCGCAGCCTGGTTCGCGTTTAAAGAATCGCTACAGCTGGCTGTAGTACTACTAACTACGGCAACGGTCTGGTTGTTCTGGGCTGTGTTGTCATTGTTTGGCTGTATATTACTACCACTAGGCTGTCCTCTTCCTTGACCCCTATTCTGGTTGTAATTATTGTCATTATAATTTCTCCCTTGATTTCCCCTGAAATCATTATTTCTCCCTTGATTTCCCCTGAAATCATTGTTTCTCCCTTGATTTCCCCTGAAATCATTGTTTCTCCCTTGATTCCCCCTGAAATCATCGTTCCTCCCCTGATACTGATTACCATAGCCATTTCCTCTATTCTGATTTAGCTGATTATTATTATTATTATTTCTATTTTGAGCGTTGGCCCCTTCGCCACCGTTCCCTTGAACTTCCTGATGCCTGGCTTCATTAGGCCTATTATTATTATTACCCTGGTTCCTATTGAAATTGTCCTTATAACCCCCTCTCCCTAGTGCATCAAATGTGCTTAACAAATTTTCTACTTGTGATATTGTCTTTACATTTTGGATACAACCAGCCTCCTTGATCCTATAGGGAAAGTGCCTAAGTAGCAACCTCACCACATCACTTTTCTCCTTCAAGCCATCCAGATATTTACACACTAATACCTGCCCTAAAAAGTATTCGGTCATGGTGGAGCTTCCTTTAGGGTTATATTTACCACACACTACTCCCTCACGATGCTGCGACTGAATAACCTCATTCCAGAACTTTTCACAGAATTCATTTTAAAATCATTAATATCAGTAAACTTGTCTCTATAGACAGCAAACCAATTCCTCGTTTCCCCCACAAACACTTGTTCTATAATTTCAACTACCTGGCACCACTCAATAGTACCATCTTCCAACCTCTCCCCAAATTTATTTTCTATAGAATTCATGAACTCCATTGGGCACCCTTGTCGATTGCTGAACTTCCCCAGTTCTACCTCCCTGTGTGTGCTATTCACAAAAACTGGCCTATTCTGACTATTTTCTTGCCTGATCCTAGCTTTTAATTTTAATTCTAATTCTGCGATTTTCTCCTCAGCCTTCCTCTCAATACTGTTTACTGTTAATTTAATGTTTCCTTCTGAATCTTCTACTGTATCATATAGCTTTGCTTGTTTCTCCTCAATCTTGCTAATGCTCTCTCTATTACTCTCTCTTAAATCATTTACTTCTGCAACTATTTGTGAGTGGACTTTCTCAATTCTACCCCCCAGCTGTTCCTTAACCTCTTTAGTTGATACCTGAATCTTGTCAATTTGCCCCCCCCCCCCATTTCTTTTTAACCTGCAGTGTTTCTAATTTAACTAATTCCTTTAAATTTTCAGCCTGTGTGATGATTCTACTTTCCAACTCCTCCTGTACTTTTCCTAATTTCCTGTCTTCATCTGCAATGATCTTTTAACATTCTCTTCCATTACTCCTCTGATTTCTCCTCTAATCTGCTCCATTTTCACACTAATTTCCTTGTTGTTCTTATCTAATTTTGCATTATTCTGTTCTAATTTTTTATTTAAAGCTTCTGTACTTTCTTTATTTTCCCTACTGTTTTGTTCTAATTTTGCATTAAAGGCATCACTACTAACTTTGTTCTGATACATGAACTCGAGAAGTAAAGTTTTTAATTCTGGTTGGCCGCCTACACTCCCTGTTTCAGTATCGGGATTTACCTCCGCTACCCCGGTACTACCATCACTCGACATACTGCTCGTATCATCACTCTCTAGTTGATGACCACTACGTAACCTCATCTGTCTTTCTTTCTCATCCCCCATAATGATATACACTGATAAAGACAAATAACCCCCAAAATACCGGCACAGAAATATGTCTCCTTCTCCTTCCTCAAATGTTCCTGGGTTTTCGGCCCAACGTTGTCGGCGACAAATGTAATGGGTATTATGTCCCCACGTTGGGCGCAAATTGTAATGGTTTGTTTAGCCCTCACGTTGAACGGCAAGTGTCATGCGTTTTTAACGCCCCATGTTGGTAGTGACAATTGTAATGTGCTTACGCTCCACGTTGGTAGCATCAAATGTAATGTTTTCTACCTGGGCGGACTATTCGCCAGAAAATACTACTGCTAAGTTTGATCTATGTTGGGCGCCAAGCTGGATACACTGTGTTCCAAGCTAAATTTATATATTTAATATCGACCCCTAGCGTGAGTAGAACATATGAGAAACTCTTAATGACTAGGCCGTGGGATGATTGAATCATCAACCCAGACAAAATTTGATTGTGGAGAAGGATGTGGTATTATAACTATTGCTACCTACTGGAATCAAAGAATCTACTTTGTAATAATTGAATTTAATACACTTAGAAAATAAGATGGCAACATGAATAAAATTAACACTGTTAACGGAGCACACTACTTTAAACATTGCCACGAACAAAATTACTTAATACGCCGGTCGGGAGAATAACGTGAATTTAACTTATTTCCAAATTTATGCTTAAAGAATTTTTATTGGCCCTATCGAAAAACAGAGAGTGTGTGTCGTAGATTACTTGTGCTTACCAACGGAAACATTGTCTCCACGTGGTTGAAGTCTCGTAGCGTCTCATGTGCTGCATTGGTGTTGACGGCGTCTGGTCCTTCCTCGTTGATCAAAAGTAATCGTTACAGCTTGTGGTGGAGTCTATTCCATGAACCACAACACGTTGCCTGGCTAAACACTGCAAGACGCGTGGAACCCATGATCTGATGTGATCAGCGGAGTTAGCGTGAATAAAATTGTCCCACTTGGGACTAACGAACAAAGTACCTCCTTACTGCTCCAAGCGTAATGTCTTAATGAATGTCCTCACTCACCCAGCGCGTCAACTATATGCTTCAATCTTCTCCCACCAGGGTCTAGCTTAATGCCGCGGCCTCGCTGCTTCGACCAATCCGCGTGCGTCACGTATCTGGCCATGCCCCGACCTACGTTGCTTCTTCTTTCTTGATTGGCTGGTCACCTCACGTGGCTCTTCCCGCCATGAGACTCCTTCCCCGTATTTATATTTTCCGCTTCCGGGCAAGACGTAAATCATACACGTTTTCTTGCTTTGAAGTGATCCCTCGGATTTCGTAATTTTATTGTACTCCAATCTATTCTTGTATTGAAATACCCAGTGAGTCACACACCACTCTCCCTTAACCCTAATGAATAAAATCCCGACTTTACGTATGAAATGATTTGCCGTGCAATATTATATATTGGAATCATCCAATATAGATACGGATTTCTACTAGTAGAAATCCTATCTGTAATCTTCCAAATTTAAAAGCTCCAAAAAAATGACGTAATAAATATTAATAATAATAATAAAAATATGAAATATGAAATTGAACAAACTGAAATAATTTAACTTGGCCGGATTATTGCCGCGTTTAACAAATATGATATAGTCCAACTAACTTGTGTTAGTGGCATAAAACCCCCTAGAAAAACATGTTACATTGAGAACCGTCTAAATATTTCGGTTGGTCGCCATGTTGGATTTTTATATATGTAGACCATGGAGTTATGTACTATTAGATGACGATTCTTGCGTAGGTTCATTATTCAAACGTTCACTTCGATCGCATGATTAATACACAATAAATAAAAACTTAATTTTAAAATTGCGCACAGCCGCCGTCTTGAGGTTATGTGAACAATTGAACAGAAATAGATGTCAGTGCATTACAATGTGTATAAACATTTACTGTACCATATTTCACTGCACTCAGATGGTTAAATCGCGAGAAATTTCTATTAAAATGTTTCACCCTCGCTTGGCCGCCATGTTCGTTTTGTATTTTACAGGTTTTTGGACGCCTCATAGCTGAACTTCTAGTAGTACCTTTTATCACCGAACAAAATTTCAGGGTGATATCAGTAATAGTTTCGGAGATATAGAATGCCAGTGAAATGCTTCGCACAGCCGCCATCATGAGGTTATGCAGACAATTGAACTAAATTAGATGCCAGTGCATTACAATGTGCTTATACATTTGCTGTACTATGTTTCATTGCGTTTGGCTGGATAAGTCGCGAGAAAATTCTGTTTAAATGTTTCAACTTCGCTTGGCCGCTATGTTCGTTCTGTATGTAACTGGTTTTTGAAAGTCTCACGTGTGAATTTCTAGTAGTGCCATTTATCGCCGTACAAAATTTCAGGGTGATATCAGTAATAGTTTCGGCGATATAGAATGCCGGTGAAATATTTCGCACAGCCGCCATGTTGGATTGATGAATTGTAATAAAATTTGAAGTGCACGGTCGGGGACGGCCAGAATAGTACTATGACCTTACCAAGTTTCATTGAAATCGCTCCAGCCGTTTAGATGTTATTAGGGGACGCACACACAAACGGACAAAAGGTGATCTCATAAGCCTTTTTTTTTTTTTTTCATAAAACGAAAATAGGCTAAAAAAAAATCCGGTCCCTAGTAATGACCATTCAGCACCACCTGAACTGTCGTGAAATTAGGACGGTTTATTGGTGTGACCTGGTCTTACGCTCACTTGCTATAGGAGCTGACCCAATTTAACATCGATTTCCGCTCATCCAGTTGCTGCGTTCTTGCTGAGCATGCTTGCTCATTGACATCCCTCTCCCGCTGCGTAGCAAGCACAGTGTGTTTCATCAATATTTATAGAGTCCTGCTTCCACGAACAGCTCTGGCCGCACATGCGTTTCTGCTAACATTTAATGTAGCTCCAGTACCAGGCACACGCCAATAGATACTGTAAGTTTCCATCCCTTTGTGTTTGACATGCGTACGTTTCGATTCGTCCAGGAGACCGTTGAATGACGCAAAGCTAAGGTTCTCACCTACCGTGCCAAGGTTACAGGATCAAATACCAGCGCAGTCTGATTGCCATCCCGTGTTAGTAGATTTACGGGCACGTTTAAGATCCCCTTCAGACGAGTAGTTAAAAGAGTCGTTAAACTTATGATATCATTTTCTTGTCCATGTATTTGCGACTAGTAGGGAATTAGTCAAGGAGGAAGCATTACAGGATAGGATAAAGAGTATGGGCTTGTTAAGCGAATAGATGGAATGAGGATACCCAGGAAGATACACGAGATGAAAATAGAGGGAAAAAGACCAAGAGGAAGGCCAAGAGATAAGTGACTGAACGGTGTCGAGAACTGCGTGCGAAAGAAAAGAGAAGACTGGACCAAGATGGTTGACGGAGAGATGGTGGGAGGACAGAAGCCTGGGAGGCAGGAAGGTCCACTAACACACCAGCAGACCGCACAACACAGCGCAGGGGATGAGGATCGGCTTGATTCATTTCCACCGCATGAGTCCCCTAGTCCTAGTGGACTGCAGTCTATTAAACGTTTTTTTTTATGTGTAACATCTTTCCACTCGGTATCTGGATATTTTTGTGGCAATCGGTAGCTGGACATTTTTGTGGGAGTGATTTTGGAAAAGGGATGGAAGTGGATGGGACGGAAACAATGAGCGCGCGCGGTGGCGGAGATCGGTACAACGACGTACTGTAGGCCATGTGACTATGTGGAATGTATATCGCATACGGTTTACCTCAAGGTTTGGAGGCCCCATTAAAGAAATTCCTACAATAAATCATCTTCAAGTTGTCGTGGTGTGAAAATATTCATTACAGAATATCATATTTACTGAAAACAATTACGATTTATTAAATCTTCATACTTTTGCTGTATTCTTATTTAATGTAAGCACTCGAGTGCTATATCGCATCAGCAAACACTCCAAACAACGTAGGAATTCAGTATATTAACACGACTACTAAAAATAATTGAAACTTCGTTGGTCTAAACGTATCACGCAGAGAAATGCATATACCTACTGCACACCTAATTTTTAATCGCGCCTATACTTGGCAGTGCGCTATATCGGCAAAAAGTGGCCATTTTCAATAACACCGCTGGCATGGGTTCACTAACTGGCCGGTATAAAGCGCAGCTCGCATCAAGTAGGCAGTGGATTGCTCCCGCATTCAGTTGCAGGTATATGGCACTACTGCAGATGCATTGGAGAACTTTGTTTTAATTAAATATATATTTTCCATTGCAAAATCCACAATATAACGCTCAATTGTATAACGCCTCAGCACTCAAAAAATTATTTAATGTAAGCACTCGAGGTACTGTCGCCGGCCCCGTTGTGTTGGGGTAGCGCACCTGCCTCTCACCCGGAGGCCCCGGGTTCGATTCCCGGCTCCGTCAGGGATTTAAAACTGACGTGAGAATTGGAACGGGGTCCACTCAGCCTCGTGAGGACAATTGAGTAGCAGTGTGACAGTGAGGCAGCGCTCCGATCACGAAAACCAAGATTAACGGCCGAGGGGACCCGATGCGCTGATCATGCGTTACCCCAATATCTGCAGGCCAAATGGTTGGCAGCGGTTGCTTGGTCGGCCTAGGCCCTTCATGGGCTGTATAGTGCCAGGGGTTGACTTGTTGTTGTTGTTGTTGTTGTTGTTGTTGTTGTTGACTCTAGGTACTGTCTGCCAAAATACAGCATTAGACTATTATATCATATTTGCTGAAAGATTTGTCACTGGAGTTTTACAAGTAGTTATTGCAGAAATAATAGTAATGATAACTTACCGATGGTAATAACACGAAGGAATCCTTCATGTTTGCTGGCACAAGGTAGCACTATGAGTTCATTCTTTAAAAAATGCGAGTAAGTAATATGGAATTATTCGACTAACATGTCAGATGTTACACATCATATGCGACTACTGTAAGGCTCGTATTTTTTTTAATGCATTTCTATTTTATCGTAAAATATTTGATATCGATTCTACAAGAACATTTATGTCAAGTGACGTACAGTAAATCCTGCCTTCAACAGACCCTTCATTAAACGGAAACTTGTCTTAAACGGAAATATTTGACGGTCCCCGGGGAGAAACACGTGTTAAATTTCCTTAATTTAGTGGAAACTGTCTTACGCGGACAACGGAAATAAAAATACGCATTTTAACGAAACATTTCCAAGTTCCGGAAAGCAGTGTTTAGAAAATTTCCAGGCACCCTGTTAAGGTGTACCTTGTCTGCTGTAATCACTGTTGATTCTGTAGCTAGCAAGGAATGTGCAAATAGGTCTTCCTCCTTTTATTTTCCAACTTACACGTCAAAGTGTACGATTATTTACCTGATTCCTTTTGCCCAAACCTCTCCCAATGCTTGCCATAATGAGCTGTCAACCAATAAATACCTGCCTTTATGTTCAATGTAAGTCTTGCTTATACAGTGCTGTATTAATTCGTAGCAGAAAAATTTAAACAACAACAATCATTAACCAGGAGTCGAACTCGGTCCATCTTGGAAGGCAAGTAACTAGATTGACCCCGGAAGTTGTTTCGCTAACGCACCATTGTTCCAGTACTTGGTTTGAAAACATTAAGAAGAACAATGGTGTAGAAATGATTCAGAGCCTACTACTGTATATACTACTACGCTACTACGGGATCCTCGACGACGCTGCAAACAATGGGCGTATCCGAGTGTTGTGATACACCGCCACTCATTATATCACAGCCGTAGTTGTTTGGTTTGAAGTAGGGCTGATATTTGTAATCGATTAACCGATCATCGCTGGTTTGAAGGGTTATCATCATATCTTGTCAACCCTGAATTTGTGGTTAAGGATGATAAGTTGGTGTCGAGGGCTCAGGTTCTTTTTCATCTTAATATTCACTAAGAGCTTGCCAATTACATTTTCTTCAGATGGTCATAACATTTTTTTTCATCTCGTTTACGATTTTTATCACGTTTCGGCACCTATTTTACGAACATACCGCACGTTAAGTATCATGCACACACCAAATTACCTGTATCAACTTGCTTTTATGAACGCCATTTCATTTCACTGGACAAAGTGGACATACTATTGAAGAATTGCAAGAATCAATCTGTTAAGAAAGAAAAACAGCTAAATTAGTCATTTATGCTGAGTAAGATTTGAACATTGCCGGCCCCGTGGTGTTGGGATATTGGGCCTGCCTCTCACCTAGTGGCCCCGGGTTTGACTCCCGGCTCCGTCAGGGATTGTAGAAACTGATGTGAGGGTTGGAACGGGGTGCATTCAGTCTCGTGAGGACAGTTGAGTTGCTGTCTGACAGTGAGGCAGCGCCACGTTCATGAAACCATGATTAACGGTCAAGGGGACCTGACGCGCTGACCACGCGTCACCCCGATATCTGCAGGCCAAATGACTTGGCAAGCGGTCGCTTGGTAGGCCGAGGCCCTTCATGGGCTGTAGTGCCACGAACGAAAAAAGGTTAATATAGGCTGAATTCTGCAATCGAGTGTTTAGTGAATTATTATTTCAAAATAGAAGCTAAATATAGTAAAATCAGAACACGGTAAATCATATCAATTGGTAATGTCACTGTCCTGAGAAACGCCTCAGTGGATATTTGTACCGTTCAACTCTTAAGCATAATAATACTGTTGATTATAACTTGTTAATTTATTAAGGGGCTTTGAGACATCGTGGTGTACCCCGTTGCAGCCCCCAGACCAGAGTTAAGTTACTTACCAAAGCCGGGAATCGAACCCGGACCTCCGGGCTGACAGCCAACAATGCTAGTCACTATGCGGTGAAGTGGACGATTATGCCTATAGCTTTTTACGTGTTGAAACACTGGGGAAAACTCATTTTGAATGCATATACTATTCCGTTTCTACATCATGTAAAATTTGATTAGAGTAGTATACAAAAAAATGCGTTATGTCTTTCCATTCCCAAGTCTCAGATTAAGAGCGCCGCCCCTATCAAAACCATAACCTAGATGTTAGGCCCCTTTAAACAACAATTATTACCTATCAAAACCGGTACTGGAACCGTAGATCGCCGAAATAAGCTGCCATTCATTCCCCACGTGCTGTAAAGACATGGGTTTTGATTTTACTTGAGATGGAACAGCATTACTTTTCGTTGTTTGTTGTTAATTCAATTTAGGGGCTTAGGACATCTTCGACATCAGCCCCGTGTAATTAGTGCGTGTTGAATTTGTCTGATAACCTGCGTTTTTGTGATGACTGTAGTAGTGTGTGTAACTGTATTAGGGATGAGGTAAGTGCTCCGGGACTGAAATAAGGCACTACCCCGGTATTTACCAGGAGAGAGTATGGAGAAATCACACTCAGGATAGCCACTGTCAGCGACGGGATTCAAACCTTTGATCTCCGGACTTGCTGCAGCTGCCCGCATTGTCGTGATGCACGATTTCACGAGCACGGCTACGCCGCGGGACAGTATTACATTTCGATTGTGATCATGAAATGTTATTCAATTCCTTCAAGCACGTTCTTGACCACCTCATAATGTACCAGCTAGCATTCTTGGCTACCACCCCGGAGGTCCGGGTCCGATTCCCGCCTCTCCAAAGATATGTTAATTCCGGTCTAGGGGCTGGAACGGGGTACACTCAGCCTCGTGAGGTAAAACTGAGAAGTGGCGGTTTCAATTAAATTCCCATCTCAACCATCTAGAAGTAGTTTTCCGTGATTTCTCACTCCTACTCCAGGCAAATGCCCGGATGGTTCCTAACTTAAGGCCATGGCCGCCTCTTTCCCAATTCTCACCTGAATTATAAAAAGGGGCGTGGTGGCTCAGCGGTCTAGCTGTAAGCCTCTCACCAAGGCGGTCCGGGTTCGATTCCTGGTCAATGCATGTGAGATTTTCGAAGTGAAATGCCATGTCCTGTGGTTCGGATTCCACGTAAAAAGGAGGTCCCGTGGCTCATGATCTCAAGATTGACGGTCACGTTAAACTACAAGCTTCCTTCCTTCCTTTCCTGAATTATAAAACACAAACTAATACAACCATCACAATAACACAGGTTATCGGGAGAATTTCACACATACCCAAGTACCACAATGTTGGAAGCCCGTAAGTTAATCAACAACAACAAGCACTACGTCCGTTTGGTTTGTGAATCCGTTGAGTGTACCCTCGGCCAGGAATGCTTTTTGTTTATTATGTCGGTCAAGTGGCCCTGTTCCTTCATCAGTGTCATTTATGAGTCATGGATGTGTTCGGTTGTCGAAGACTGCAGGGAAATGGCAAGGCCGTGCGTGACCTTGTTCTGCCTGGCAGCCAGACCGTTACGTTCCATGGCCTCCAGCAAGCGTATTATGGTAATGAACCCAAACCTACAGCTTCAACTCTTGTCTGTTGCCGTCGTGGAAAAGTAAAAGCTTATGTACAGTCTATCCAAACAGTTTGCAGACTGTGTGGGTTCAAAACCGCAGATAACTACTTCTATCCAAGCTCACTCCAGTGACATTTATGGGTGTTTAAATATGCTGTTGCTCCCTTCTCAGTTTTGCCTTACGAGGCTATATATACGGCGATACAGTTGAAAGGGACATAATTCCATGCTGTTGCTTCGAGGTTATAAGCAGGGACCTGGAACGAAACTGAAATGCGTTACGTACCGCTGTGTTCCACGGTAAGTTATTATGTATACCATACCGCGGCCCGAGCTGACTTGCGTTATCGTTCCGTCCCACTGTAACTTTGAGTTCGGTACGAGAATGTGGAACGTTACAGCGCTAAAACGGTACAGCAGGATCTCGACTCCCAACTGTACCGGGCATCAAGGTACGTGTTAGCGAACGTTACGTCTGAAACCGCACCTAACTGGACCGATTCCTCAGCGTTACCAGTTGGTAAGTTACTCTGCTTACCGTTCTCTGTCCTCAAAATGGAATAACGTTTCCACCAGTCAACTGTTTACACTGTGTACCGTTCCAGGATCTACCAACCAGTCACTTGGTTTCCAAGCGAATCGTTCCAGGCTCTCAGATAAAGACATGTTCCAACGAAACGTGAAACGGTACAGAGCTGGAACAGTACAGCAGCATTTCCCAAGATGTGTGTACAGACTACTACAGAACTATTAAACAGTTATTGCACTTATTACGCTGGCTATTGCAACTATTACGGCCTATTACACCGATTTTTTACGTAGACTATTACGGCTATTACAAGTCTATTACGTTACCACGGCAATATCACGCTGTTACGCTGTTTTTACAAACTGTCACATAATAGCCTAATTACACAATAATTACATCTAATGACATACCTGTTATCTTATCTAGGGGCATTTCTTTCAGGATATCCTAATACTCTATCTAGCCTATGTATATTTTTCAGTATCTACTGTACTACCTAGAACCTTGATAAAAAAAAACTTTCTTCTGTGTCAAAAACTATCCCAATTTCAACGATGCTGGACCATGTGTGGAAGCGACCATGTTCTTTGATCTGTTTTAAAAATAGTAATTTAGAGCTCTTCTCACCAATGCAGCGTGCGTCAATTCATCTTAGAAGCAAACAATTTTAAGATTGTATAAAATACCGCATTTTCTCTCTGTATACGCAAAGGAGGAAACACACACACACTGCGAGATAAACGCTTCAGTTGGCAGGCGGTGCACTCGACGCTTTGCATTATTTGAAATTGACCATCTCGTGATGTATCGGCTAGCATTCTGCCCCGAAGGTCCGGGTTCGATTCCCGGCTATATCAAGAAATTTAAATTGTGGTTGGAACGGGGTACACTCAGTCTCGTGAGGCAAAACTGAGAAGATGCAAGTTCGGTTCCCACCTTGTCCATCCTAGAAGTGATTTTCCTTGCTTTCCCATTTCTATTCCAAGAAAATGCCGGGATGGTTCCTAACTTAATCCCACGGTTACCTCAATCCCAATTCTAGCCCCAGTCACAAATACACACACACACACACACCCACTCCTCCTCCTCCTCCTCCTCCTCCTCCTCCTACTACTACTACTACTACTACTACTACTACAGTCACGACAATAACACAGGTTATCAGACAAATCATACACTTATCCAAGTACACGGGGCTAAATGACCACCATGTCGCAAAGTCACTAAATGAATTAACTACAAAACATGCAAAATTGCGACTCGTTGAACCATAACTTACTACACGCTTCCAATGAGCTTCTGCCCATTGAAGACTGGCGCACTGCACTGGAAGTCTGTCTGGTATGTTCATATGGCATCGACCTCGAGTGTGAGCAGCAATGGATCTTCGGCATGTTCGCACCATAAGTAATGCCCTACGCGGATGCGGATATCCACAAAAAAAATGCCATGCGGATATAGTTTGCATGACTGTGCGGATAGCGGATAAGCTGCGCATAATGTTTGGAGTAAATTTGCGGATAGTTTTTAGAATACAATCCGATTTTGTTGAATATCATTACTAGGACCTGGGTGTTTATGACATATCATTTTTTTCGTTATGTTTTTTTTTCATGACAAATGTAAGATGATGATTTACGCTAATCTCATTCAAATTATGTTATTAAGCAAAATTAACACTCCGAACTGAAAAGGGTTGCAATTCTGGCTGTATATCATTCATTTTTAACATAGAACTTGACAAACATAGCCTAAGGAAATTATTTTCTCCTCAGAACTAAATGTGTTGCTTTGATATTTTATTCAGTTGGAAATATTATTGTAATGCCAGTAGATTCGGATAACAAACGTGCGGATGCGGATAAAAGTCGTGCGGTTGAGGATAAGGTTTTGTTTATCCGCGCAGGGTTCTAACCTTAAGGCGCAAGGCTATCTGTGGACTCTGTCCACTAGTGGTCGACCACCTCGTGATATAGCGACTGTCGCTGTCCGGGCTCGATTCCCTGCTCGGCAGGAAATTAAATTCTGGTCTGAGACCTGGGACGGGATACACTCGGGATAAAACTGAGAAGTGGTAGGTTAGATCCTGGACTGGTTCTCCGTGGTTTCCCACTTCTACTCCTCCAGGCAAATGCCGGGATGGTTCTTAACTTGAGGTCACAGCCACTTTCATCCCATTTGTCACCTGGGTTACAAATACACACTACCACAACAACTACTACTACTTCTACTGCGAAACCCACAATACCACAGATTATATGGACAGATGTTACACACGATCAAGTATACGAGGTTAAATGACTACGATGTCCAAGTCCCTCGAATGTAACAACAACAACCACAATTTACTTCCCTTGAACTTGATTTCCTTAATTTCCCATCTTAACTTCAGGCAAATGCCATGACGGTACCTTCTAACAGGCCACGGGCACTTCCTTCCAACTCCTTGCCCAGTTTAATTCATCTTCATTCATTTTACATCTCATTAACTCCTCTCATGAGGTTGGAACACCCACTATGTAGAAATGTATTGCATCTCATGCCTGACCCCTTGAAACGATAATAGTAAGGGGTAGTCACATATTATAATGTCATGGTTAGAAAAGAAGTTTTAACAGGGAAATATAGTTTTATTTTTCTATTTAAAATACTATTTATTAGATAATTGAATAAGCATACTGAGTCCAATGAGCTGTAGAAATGTTTCACTGCGCTGCTCCGATGGATTTACATGAAAGCAAGTGCACATAGGTGCGAAAAAATAACAGTGATAAATTGAAAACTCTAAAATTGTGACGATACGGAGCTGTGATTGGTTGAAAATGCATATATTCTTATATCGGATTGGTCACTGAAGGTAATAGTTGCAGAACAAAATGGTCCCAGGACACTTTTACGTGCACCGAAGGGCATGAAAGGAAGCTTGTAGTTTTAAGTGACCGCTCATCTCGCGACCAAGACCCACGGAACCTTCATTTCACATGGAATCCAAACCACCTCAAAAATTTCGTTAGCAATAACCGGAAATCGAACCCGGTCCGTCATGGTTAGAGACAGGCAGCTTGGTTACTGAGCCATCACTTGCACTGAAGGGCTCCTCAACAAGAAATGATCTTGATGATGAGGCATTGAAATTTAGAAAGGCAGAATTCAATGGTAGGTATTTATATTGTACTTTGAAATTCTGCAATGTTTCAACAAGCACATCGCTATCTTTTTCGGTGCTGGCGGTGAATGTATGCTTCAAAAATGTAGTGATTGCTGTAAAGTAAAAATATTACAAAAAGAAGAACGATCATTTTAATAGGTTACAAGAACAATTGCCGATTGCACGTAGTAAATAGTCTACTGAAAAGGAACAAGTAGTTCAGTACTTGTAATTTGCTAATACTCATCTGTGCTCTTTGGCTGGCTACTTCGGTTGGTGAAACCGTTTTTCACTGTCTTTATATGGTCGGCTGGAGAACCCTGAACGCTTTCACAGCAGCATAAATATAATAAGCGAAAAAGCAGCTGGGATTGTAGCTTAAAGTAGGCGAGGACTGTGTTGTTTTTCAAGTGATTGCTTCTTTTCTTACATAAATCATTTCCGTTGTGTAAAGATTTCTACTTCGTTTCTTATGCATTTGTATGGCCTCCTAAGTGCTTCTTCCAACCCATACCTGGCTTCGTGTAATAGTTTGTATTCCCACAACCTAATACGGCTTTCTCATGGATTACTTTACATTCCTCTGCGGTGGCGACCACACATCTGGAGAACGAAACTAGTTCACCCTCCTGGCGCGACTGCTGTTATTGTTCTTGTTTCATTTAAGAGCTAGTTGTTGTTAATTCAATTAGTGGCCTTGAGACATCGTGTGGAATCTGTCATTGTACTAGTTTTTGTTGGTGTTGATTCTTTAGGGGCTTTGTGACATCGTGGGCCTCGTGTACCTGGGATAGAAGTGGGGAAACCACGGAACCATTTCCAGGATGGCTGACGTAGGAATCAAACTCGCCTCTTATAAGCTTTTCCTCACGAGGCTGAGTGTACCCCGTTCCAGCCCTCAGACCACAATCAAATGCCTTAGTAGAGCCAGGATACGAACCCGGGTATTGACAGCCATGAATGCTAGACGCTACGCAACTAGGCGGCCATGGCCTTAATTTAGGAACCATCCTGGCATTTGCCTGGAGTAAAAGTGGGAAACCACGAAAACCACTTCCAGGATGGCTGAGGTCGGAATCGAACTAACCTCTTCTAAGTTCTGCCTCGCGCGACTGAGTGTACCCAGTTCCAGCCCTCAAACCAGAATTAAATTTCCTGGCAGAGTCGGGAATCGAACCCAGACATTCCCGGTGACTGCCAAGAAGGCTATTCCTTATGCCACTAGGAGCTATGGGCGTCTGGATATCATTCTCATACGGGTATGAGTGAGTTGAACTGTGTGTTTATAGTCGGCGGCGGCGCCAAGAAACACCAATAGGCCTACATATGGTGACATCAGTAGAAAAATAAACTCAAGATATACGGATACAGTATCTATAAAACTATTTTTTTAACTTCGCTCACTTTTTGTGTATCAGTTGGTGAGAGAATGGGCCTAACTTGATACTTCACTTACTTTCGGTACTCAGCGTTACCACCGTGGGAGGCACGAGTGCCGCCAATCCCATTCCTCCAATTCCCAACCTTCAATGAGGTTCTGTCTACTTGGTTGTCCCACTGACTATTTATGAATGAGAAACAGGATTATGATGAAATGCTATAATGTAAACAAAATATTGCTGTCAGCACTATCCCCACTGACCTTGTCCACTATGAAAAAACAAATTTATGTTTCAGTGTATTGCTAATTAAGCGATTTTGTCGCTATATCTAATGACTTTCCTTTGACGATGGGATAAAATAATATTTCTATTTGGAGAATGTTTATACTTCACAACCTAACAGCTCAAAAGCTCATTTGGATTTAGAGACGTTTTGTATTTCCCTTAGCCACAGAGACAAATCGATAGTACACAAGGAAAGTTATACAAGTCAAAATAATGCAATTTTGAGTTTAGAAGAGGAAAACTGCTCTCACTACATATTTGTATATAGAAATTCGTCAAAACTCTATAACATCGGCCACGAGAGGGGACTAATGTCGTTTTATCCGTTGGAAGGAACATGACTGGCTGTTACCTTGAATAACGTCACATCTCAGTGGAGTCAGGGGGTGGAAGCGGAAACATCTTACCTATGTCATGAAGAACGTCGTATCTCAAGTTGTGTCTTTATTATTTTAGTTTACTATCAAGAAATGTGTCGTATTTCGTGTTAAACGAAGATGAAATTACCTATAGTACTAGTACTATTTTCAAGCCTCCGTGGCTTAGGCGGCAGCACGCCGGCCTCTCACCGCTAGGTCCGTGGTTCAAATCCCGGTCACTCCATGTGAGATCTGTGCTGGACAAAACGGAGGCAGGCAGGTTTTTCTCCGGGTACTCCGGTTTTCCCTGTCAAAATTTCATTCCAGCAACACTCTCCACTATCATTTCATTCCATCTGTCATTCATTTAATCATTGCCCCAGAGGAGTGCGTCAGGCCTCGGCAGCCGGCACAGTTCATATCCTCGCCGCTAGATGGGGGCTTCATTCATTCCATTCCTGACCCGGTCGGAGACTGGAAGCAGGCTGTGGATTTTCATTTTCACTAGTACTATTTTCAAGAAAAATGTTACGTCGAGGAAGGGTATATTTTATTGATATTTACAAGGGTTACGTAGCCCTGACGTCGAACTGTCTTTGGTTTCCAAAACCTTATATTATATTATATTATATTAAGGGGGAGTGGTGCAAGCCTCCGTGGCTTAGGCGGCAGCACGCCGGCCTCTCACCGCTGGGTACGTGGTTCAAATCCCGGTCACTCCATGTGAGATCTGTGCTGGACAAAACGGAGGCAGACAGGTTTTTCTCCGGGTACTCCGGTTTTCCCTGTCAAAATTTCATTCCAGCAACACTCTCCACTATCATTTCATTTCATCTGTCATTCATTTAATCATTGCCCCAGAGGAGTGCGTCAGGCCTCGGCAGCCGGCACAGTCCATATCCTCGCCGCTAGATGGGGGCTTCATTCATTCCATTCCTGACCCGGTCGGAGACTGGAAGCAGGCTGTGGATTTTCATTTTCAAGGGGGAGTGGTGGCTCAGCGGTCTAACTGTCTGCCTCTCACCAAGGCAAACGGGGTTCGATTCCCCGTCAATGCATGTGAGATTTTCGAAGTGAAATGCCATGTCCTGTGATTCGGATTCCACGTAAAAAGGAGGCCCCGTGGCTCATGATCGCGAGATTAACGTTCACGTTAAATTACAATCTCCCCTTCTTCATTATATTATACTATTATATTATATTACTAGCTATACCCGGCATGCGCTGCAATGCCAATCCAAGACGGATAGAAAGAAAGGAAGATAATAATAATGTTATTGGTTTCACGTCCCTTTTAACAACTGCGGCGTAACATCTAGGTCATTTGCCCGTAACGATAATAAAAGGTTAATTAAAAAGGAGACGATTACTACACGAACATGTTAAAATTTGAAAACTGATATAGGTAATTCAGATTTCTACCTTCGATATCTTCCTAGTCTCAACCTTATTTGCTGGCTTAGACCGATAACTCGTTGCATCTAGAGAATGAGCTGTTGGCGTACTGCTCGGGTCCCAGCTCCGTGAATCTGAGAGGAATGTGGATCGCATGGATGACGATATAGCCTACGATGACAGACGTGTGGGGTTCCAGGTCCTTGCCTAGTAACTGACCAAATACATTGGTCGGCGACTCACTCACTCATTCGCAACACCACAGTGGTTTAGTCAACGACCCTATGTTAGCAGTATTGGAATAGACAGGAACACCAGATATCTCGTCGAGCTGGTGACAGGCCCTTCACTTGTCGCCTGCTCCTTCCCCTGACCTCCCCCAGGGACTCACATCTAGTGGGACGTGGGTTGGCGACCACGGGACCCCAGCTGAGTCCAGCATTGCTTCCACTTCCTTGTGCCGGGCTCCTCTCTGTCTTCTTTCCTGTCGACCTCCCTTGGTAAACTCTTGTTCTTTTCCGACCCGACGGTATTAGGGTATCCGAGGCCTAGGGAGTCTTTCACTTTCCCGCCTTAATTGGCCCTTGTCTCATCTTTCTTGATCCCTCCCTCTTCGAGGGGCCAGATCTCTTGGTTTTTTTTTCATTTATAGCCTTTTCTCTTTAAGTTTCCCGCACTGTTTTTGTTAATTGGCTCCCCGTGTATCTAAATTTCCATTAGTGATTTTTTTTGCCTCTACACTCCATTTTGTAGGTATTTTTCATATACGTTGCATTTTGTAGGATTTTTCGATCTTTGCATTTTGCGAGTGTTTTCAACCTCAATTGCATTTTGTAAGGATTGACAACCTAAATTGCTTTTTAGTAAGTCTTTCAATATAGGGGGCGGAACTTTTGCGAGTATTTTGAATTTCAATTGGATTTTGTATTTTCAACCTAAACTGCTTTTTGCAAGTATTTTCAATCTAAATTGCTTTTTGTAGGGTGCGCATTTTGCAAGTATTTTGATTCTCAATTGCATTTTGTGGGTATTTTGAATCTAAATTATATTTTGTAAGTATTTTCAATCTAAATTGCATTTTGTAAGTATTGGCCATCCAATTGAGTAGTTTGAATCTACCATACATTTTGTAAGCCTTTTCAATTTCAATTGCATTTTGTAAGTATTTTGAATTTGACTTGCATTTTGTAAGTATTTCGACTGTGCATTGCATTTTGTACGTATTTTGAACTTATCCTACATTTTATGCGTATTTTTCAATCTATTCCTTTTGTGAGTATTTTCGTTCTAAATTCCCTTTTGTAAGTATTACCGCTCTCCATTTTGTGAGTAGTTTCAATCTGAGTACCTTTTTGTAAGTATTTTCCTTCTCACTTAATTTTCGTTCTGGTTTCCACTTTACTGACATTTTCGCTATCACCCAGACGATTAGGGGCCGATAACCTAGATGTTAGGCCCCGTAAAACAACAATTATCATCATATCATCACCTTCCCCTGACCACGCAAGTTCACAGAGCTTGGACTCGAGCAGTTGTGACACCAAATATCTATATTTAGAAATGCACATGTTGGTTGAATTATGTAGATGTAACTTAACTGGCAACATATTGAATGCCTGAAATATTGAGATACTCCCAAATCAATACAGCGAGGTCATCTTCCCCGGTTAGAAGCAAAGATGGACAATAATTAAGTAACGATTAAAGCAAATTATGTCACACACGAACTGAAATTTCGCTGTGCATGATTCAATTCAATTCTGTCAAGCATTCACACTCATACAAAGAAAACCTATGCACTGACGCAAAAATGTATGAAATACACTCATTTGTTGAAGCGACTCAACAAAATAAATTTGTTAATTCAGAAACCTATGCGGGCGTTGAAACGACCCGCGCGCCATTTATTGTAAAATGGATTCTCTAATTCGGAAAACATAACGGGGTGCGCACAATAGCTCGTCAGAGTTAATTTCTTGAAATGATTCGCGCTCATCATTCATTTGTTGAAACTACTCGTGCGCCATGTAATGTAAAATGGATTTACGTATTCTCAAACATTTGTGGGAGTGTGCACAACATCTCACCAAAGTTTCACCACACTTGGTGGAATCGTATATGAACGCTTACGGGACTCTCCTGAACCGATTCGCTGGCCGACACTCATTTGTTGAAACTACTCGTATGCTACCATCAAATGGTTTTTCTAATTCAGAAACCTTAGTGTGCACAACAACTCACCTAAATTTTATCGCAATCGGATGAATGGCATATGAACGCATACAGGACTTTGCTGAAACGATTCGCGCGCCGTCGCTCATTTGTTGAATCTACTCGTGTGCTATCTATTGTGAAATAGGTTTACTAAGCCAGAAACTTTCCTTGGAGTGTACACAACAACTCACCCAAGTTTCATCGCAATTGGATGAATGGTGTATGAACTTCGCGGGCTTGCGCACAACAGCTCACCAAATTTAATTTCTTGAAAGGATTGCGCTCATCACTCATTTGTTGAAACTACTCGTGCGCAATCTAACGTAAAATGGATTTGCTTATTCTCAAACATTTGTGGGAGTGTGCACAACAACTCCGCAAAGTTTCATCACAATTGGTGGAATTGTATATGAACGCCTACGGGACTCGCCTGAAGCTTTTCGCTGGCCAACACTCATTTGTTGAAACTACTCGTATGCTACCATCAAGTGGGTTTTCTATTTCAGAAACCTTTGCGGCAGAGTGCACAACAACTCACATAAATTTCATGAATGGTATATAAGCGCATACGGGACTTTGTTGAAACGATTCGCGCAACGTTGCTCATTTGTTGAATCTGCTCGTGCGCGACCTATTGTAAAATCCTTTCCTGGAGTGTGCACAAAAATTCACTAAAGTTTAATCGCAATCGGATGACTGGTATATGAACGCATAAGGGACTTGAAACGATTCGCGCGCCGTCACTCATTTGTTGCATCTACTCGTTTGCTACCTATTTTAAAATGGATTTACTTGGCCAGAAACCTTCCCTGGTGTGCACACAACAACTCACCCAAGTTTCATCGCAATCGGTGATGGCATATGAACGCATAAAGGACTTGAAACGATTCGCGCGCTCGGGTCCAAGCTTCGTGAACCTGAGACGATCGCAGATCAGACGTTCGGGGTTCCCGGTCCTATTTGTATTGGTCGGTGACTCACTCACTCTTTTGCAATACCACAGTGGTTTGAGCAACGACTCTGTGTGAGCAGTATTGGAATAGGCAGCAATACCAGATAATTAACACCGCGGGTTCTTGTCAGTCTCCTCATGTCTCCTGGCGATGAATCAGCAAGTCATTCTCACACCTAGCATTGAGGTGCCGTAAGTCTACAGATTGTGCAATTGGGTTACTGTGCGATTTTAGACTTCCTGTTAAGTCCCTCGCCCTTTTGTGTTACATAAATAATTTGTAGCTAGAAACCTTCCCTGGAGTGCACACAACAATTCACCAAAGTTTCATCGCAATCGGATGAATGGTATATGAACGCATAGGGGACATACATACAGACAAACTATCACGTAACATTGATTTTTATACGGTGAGATTCTTTTGCTGGAGCGGGACCGCCGACCGGCTGCCGGGCGCGCGCGCCTTCCGCCAGCCAACCGAGCTCGGACCGCGGATAGCGCGCAGGTGGAAACCGTAACAAAGTACATTAATTAATGGTAAATTCATCAGCAAATCATGATTAAAGAACTTACCTTTTCACAGAAGATGCTGAAAATGTTCTCCTTCAGCTGACAGACAGGCGTTGTACCGTGGGAATAAATGAGCGTTTACACGTTGTAATTCCCTTCTGTTGTGAGGGATATCTGCTGTCGTATATTGTTCTCCAGCTCCACTAGAGTACGGGTAATTTATCTGTACTCTTTGTCATTTAAATTACTCCACAATTAAACATAAAGCGGGCTTAGGTCCGTGCTTCGATTAATCACAGTAAACACGCAGGGGGGATCAGGAGTAGCTACATAATGTAACGATGTAGCTTCCAAAGTTACTGTATGTCAGCTGAAGGAGACCATTTTCAGCATCTTCTGTGAAAAGGTAAGTTCTAACCTTTAACTGGTGACGTGAGGTCATCCAGATTCCCAAGAAATTTAAAAAGAAAACATGTGTGCTTCTTTATTTAAATCTTGCAAGAAGCTGTTGTTTATGTTACGTTCTTATCTGTGCGCTGACACTTCACACACCCTCGTTGATGAAAGTTTAGTGACTTAATGATTTGAATGATCCTGGTTATAGTTCCCTCACTTTCCTGGTTAACGAGCGGCGACTCACTCGTAAGGCAGTAGCACGCGCTGACAGTAACCATTGTTCGCTAGTGGCCAATAGCGGACGGTTGTTGACCAATAGAATGCTTCCTCTATCACTCCACGTGGACTCTTCAGTCCCGCCCTGGTGGCTAGCTTGTGTCTCCGACAGGTATCAGTGTCCAATGTTGCATATCTACACATAATTCTGTCCAGCCTCGCTGCTTGCCCTCAGTGGCTATGGGGGAAATTTGACAACGCTGCGCCTCACGCTAGGAAAGCCCTGGCCCCAGGTGCCATGGAATGTAAACACATCCGCCCAGCTAGATTTCAAAGGCGACCGGCACGTTAACCAGGAAAGTGAGGCAACTATATCTCGCCTGCGCGCTAACTGCGGACCGAGCTCGGTTGGCTGGCGGAAGGCGCGCGTGCCCGGCAGCCGGTCGCCGGCCCCGCTCCAGCAAAATAATCTCACTGTATACAGGGTTATTCACCTAAGATGTTACACGGCAATAACTTCTAAACCATTAAAGATATCGGTATTCAGTTTTCACTTTTGTGAATGGTGCTAAGGGGCTCATATACTAACTTATACTATTTTTTCCTTTTATTTTGAATAGCTGAGATATTGGTATCAACTTTGGTTTTTGATGGAACTATACTAATTTTTGCATGCAGGGTAACAGATTTCACTGAGATAAATTCAACGGTGTTATTATTTCCCAAATCGGACGAGTATAATACATTTAGGACTAACCAGATTTTCGAAAGTTCTAAAGAAACTCACTTTCAGACGAATTGAACATACACACTCAAGTAAACGGGGCTCGTGCCCAAGATATTCTGCATTTTGTGTTGTTTACAGCTGTCCGAACATTACAAGTTACGAACGTTGCTGTTAATTCCATTTAGGGGCTTCGAACGTCTCGGCCCCGTTTACTTGAGTGTATGTTCTATTTGTCTGATACGCTTCAGAGGGATGCCGTTATTAAGGGCGAACATTGAAGTGCTGGCCGGGATTTGTAGCTCGCGCAGTGTGCTGTGGCAGTATTTGCTCGCACTGCTCATTTAGTGGAGAAGTGGCAGTTATGGGGTGTGTGCCATCACGAGTTTAACACGAAAGTTGGAGCAGCGATCATTGAAGCGCTGGGATTTGTAGCTCGTGGCACTATCTGCTCGCACTGCTCATTTAGTGAAGAGGTGGCAGTTATGGAGCGTGTGCTCTCAAGAGTGATTCAATTTCCGTCACTAAATTACTCCCATTTGCTGCATTACATGGCAAAGGATATAAGTGCGCAGCAGTGGCGCATAATCCTCTGTGCCAGAAGGTCCCGAAAGGATTCACATGACAATAGTAAGAGAGGGTGTACACTGGAAACTTACTGGCTTAAGACTCATTAGTGCTGATGACCTGGGTACCTATGTATTTGTAATGAGAGCGCGCACATTGTGAGACACGGCAGGTAAGAAACAAATCAGTTTGCGGGGAGAAGAGATTCCCACCACACATTTTGTTTGCCGCATATCTGGCTATGATCCCCCGTTCGATGAACTCAAATAGACTTTCACACGGGGTGTTGCAGAACGTAGACAGTTTCTTTTAAGAAGCAGTTGAAATTTTCAGTTATTATTTGCGTGTTATAGTTTTTCCCTTCGAAAATGAATGATGACCAGGTGGAACAACTTATCGAGGAAGTAGAAAAACGACTTGGATTTTATGATAAAGGTTCCAAAGACATGAATTAGGTTTTCGCCTGCAGTACGCAAGGTTGTGGGGTTGAATCCTGGTGCAGTCATGTGAGATTTCGGTGTGCTTGAATGACATTGACCCGTACATACTGTAATATTTAGTATTTCCGGCCGTTCTCTAATCTGCCTTGATATAAAAAAATGGTATATGGGTGGGCGCCAGTCTACTAGCTGATGGCTTGTAAACAATAAAGATATATGTGTATGGTAGAGCACAGAAGACTACTTTCTCTCGACATGTAGGGTGATACTATCACCAACCAGAATGCGTTAGATAAGATGGCAAGATCATATATGCTGTAATATAATTTATTTAAAGAAACTTACACATGTGGTGGTAGAGGGATCCGTAATAAAAGAACTAACTGTGACTCTGACAAAATAGGAAAACATTTTCATTTTATAGCACCAAACAATCACTCTTTATCTGCTCTCGAAATGCTTCCCGAGGTGAGCGCATGAATCCATTCTACATCAATGTTGTGAATATCGCGTAATACTACCGAAGAAAATAGTGTTTAAGACTTTTGTTCCATACATTCAACCTCGTTTTACTTCTATCGTGAAGAAATATGATATAGGAATACAAAACCAATGTGACGTAGTAAAGACAACAGCAATCTCAAATCTCCCATTTCTTCTTATATCTTAATTTTTCTCCGACTGTCGCAACAGTCCCCAAATCTGAATTCCATCACGGATAATCTTCATATATTATTTCATTGTCATTTCTACCCTCAGAAATAAAACAATAAAGTAGGCTCTTCTTTCCTTGACCAACATCTTCCTTTAGTTCCCCAAATCACCTCTACAAAAATTCCAAAGCCGCAGCTGCCATCTTGCACGTCTTAGTAAAGATTCTTTAGTTCTGCGTTTCACCACAATAACAGCTTCAGGCGCCATCTTGCACGTTACCTATATAAAGTCTGTTGCGCATCCATTATGATACCATCTCTATAGTTGCTTTACTCCATGCTAGTAAATCATGGTGCAGATAATAATATACCAATACAAGTACATCTATGAATTTTCTTAGGAATGCTGCAATCACCTCTCCTTCCAACAGCACATCACAATTGCACCAGTTCACATATAAACGGTCCCAATCACGATTTCTGGACACACAATTATGTTCCTTTGTGTTTGAGAACAGGCCCTATACAATACTCGATGATAAGGGGGATACGGAATGCCCTATGCTTACAATAATAATGTAACGTTTTCGGGGTTCGTTAATAATAGGTCAGGCTTATAATGCACTAATACTTTATTTACAATAATGTTATTTACACTAAATCAAATTAAGCCTACTTACTTACACACACACACTTACACAGAGTTGCACTTTA
The DNA here is from genome assembly GCA_946902985.2 of Meconema thalassinum. Lineage (NCBI taxonomy): Eukaryota > Metazoa > Arthropoda > Insecta > Orthoptera > Tettigoniidae > Meconema > Meconema thalassinum. Next base: position 1,059,596,097 of record OX336389.2, on the reverse strand, counting down.
CACAGCTACAAGTCACTATTTATGTATACTGATCTCTACAAGTCAGTTCCTCTTGCAGTCACTATTTATCTTCCACAGTCACTATTTACATTACAATGTTCACTGCAAGGAAGTATCTCCTATAGTTACTATTTATTTTCCACAGTTACTGTTTTCAATATTACAGCACTTCACATTTATTTCCACTGGTCGCTCGGCACGGCACACACCGACAGCGCGGACTCACTCAGGACTGACTGCTCGTCGCACCTTACTGGTATATAACCAATCCAGCTCCTGGTCTCGAATGTTCTCGGCGTTGCCCCTTCCAGTAGTCTCTAGAAGCAGAACAGTCTGGAAACCTTGCGTCAATAGTCTACCTGATTCGTAGCGTTATTGTATTGGTGGTGGCCTTGGGGAGGGGCTACCCTAATTAGCCTTGGCCTAATTGGCTGCCCAGCGTTCTCCATACACCACGCCCACTTGACAGGAGGAGAAAGGGGCGGTGGCCGACGGCAACTGCACGAATCGTTACACTGCCCCCTCCTTAACACTGTTCCGTCTCGGAGCAGACACTTCCCGATGGGTGACGGTAGGGACAGCTCGGTCCTTCACGGCATCGTGAGTTGACGAAGAAGTAACAGTCCACCGTTTTCCGAGGCACCACGTCTATTCGGGGCCAGCAGCACACCAGAATCTGAATCCCTGTGCGTCGAAAGACTTCCTCTAGCATGCTTCTTACAATCCTCCAGTCCAACCCATCTGGTCCACAGCCCAACTTGGGTACAGCTAATTTGGATATGCTTCGCTCCAGTAGGTGCTCCAGCATAGCAAGTAGACTTTCCAAGATGGCACGATAGGAGGGCTTCAGATGGGAGAGTTCTTTCGTCACTAGATAGAACAGCGATCGCTCGTTCCTGGTTAAGCACAACACGTCCCCGACACGAGGCTCTTGGCGCTGAAGCTCTTCAATCCCGCCGTATTTCTGCCGGAACACCTGGGCGATTCCCTGGCTCATCCTCAGGTCCTTAGCCACACAGTGAGTCAAGGCATACTCACTGGCGGTTTGGAATAAATCCTGTCGAATCTCGGTAGTGACGCCATAACGAACTTTTCGGCCAATTCGGCATTGAGCCATGAACTCTTCGAATGATCGTTCTGCTTCTGGCAATCTACAGATACGAGCGTGTTGTACGTGCCCCTCGTCATCGTTGTCGCCCAGGAACGGTGCCAGCCGATTGAAATGGACCACTCGGGGTTTGCCATTCGGTCTTCTCCTGATACGATAGACGACGTCGTTGATCCTCTTCAGTACCTCATATGGTCCGTCCCAGGAGCGTTGTAGCTTCGGAGAGAACCCTCGCCGCCTTTTTGGGTCGAAAAGCCAGACTAGATCTCCTGCTTGGTATCCTCCTGATTCGGCTCTTAGGTCGTAACGCTCCTTCATCCGGTCGCTCGCATTCTGGATGTTTGCGCGAACTCGGTCGTGAATGTCATTCATCCTTCGACGGAGGTCGGAGATGTAGTCCTCGCCAACAACGTCATCCTTTTGTTTGCAGCCGAACGTCAGGTCACACGGCAACCGCAGCTCTCAGCCAAACAGCACATTAGCTGGTGTTTGGCCTGTGGTCTCATGTATAGAAGAGCGGTATGCCAGTAGAAACAAGTGGAGAAACTTGTCCCAGTCCCGCTGGTGGTCGGATACAATCTTGGACAGGTATTTCTCCATTGTTCTGTTCATGCGCTCCACCATGCCATCGGACTGTGGATGCAGGGCAGTTGTTCTCGTTTTCCGGATCCTGAGAATCTGGCACAATTCCTGGAACACCGACGACTCGAAATTTCGCCCCTGGTCGGAATGCAATTCCAAAGGTACACCAAATCGGCTCACCACCTCCCTTACTAGTGTCTCGGCAACCACCACCGCCTCTTGATAGGGCAATGCATATGCCTCTACCCACTTGCTGAAGTAATCTATTGCTACCAAGATGTATTTATTTCCACTCTCAGTCGTGGGGAAGGGGCCCGTTACATCGATGGCGATCCGTTCGAACGGTGCACCAACGTTGTACTGTCTCATCGCTGCTCTTCTCTTCTTCTGTGGCCCGTTCGCAGTGGCACAAACCACGCATTTTCTACACCATTCACGAACGTCGTCGGAGCAATTGAACCAGTAAAACCGCTCTCGGATTTTCTCTATGGTTTTCCGAACTCCAAGGTGCCCTCCGGACGTTCCATCATGCAGCAACTGCACTATCTCGGATACCCTGTTTCGTGGAACAATAAGCTGTAGCCTCTCCTGAGTCCCATTCTCATTCTCCAGTACCCTCTTTAGAACCCCGTTTTCCAAAATCACGGAATTCCACTGAGCCCAGTAGGCTTTTACAGAGCGCGAGAAGGGAGCTACCTCTTCCCAGGTCGGTCGTTCTTCAGACTTCTTCCAGCGCAGTAGGTGTTTTAAGTCCGGAGCGTTTTCTTGGTCCTTACGGATTTCCTCATCCTGCCAGTGGTCGTCAGTCACAGTACTTCTTACCGCTGCAATTTTGTCTTCAATCCGATTGCAGTGCTTGCAGTCTTGCGCGCACGGTCTCCTAGATAGAGCATCAGCATTTCTGTGTTTAAGACCAGCCCTGTGTTCAGAGTCGAAGTCGTACTCCTCGAGCCTTTCGATCCACCTGGCTACCTGTCCCTCCGGGTTCTTGAAACTCAGAAGCCACGTAAGTGCTGCATGATCAGTCCGTAGAACGAACTTCCTCCCGTAGAGGTACTTGTGGAAATGCTCCACCGACTTCACTACAGCAAGCAATTCCCTTCTAGTCACGCAGTAGTTCCTCTCCGGTTTAGAAAGAACCTTGCTGAAGTAAGCTATCACTCTTTCCTGCCCACCTTGCAGTTGGGAGAGCACGCTACCGATGCCCACATTGCTAGCATCGGTGTCCAAAACGAACAGTCCTTCCGGTTGTGGGTAACTCAGGATAGGAGCATTGGTCAGTACCTCCTTCAGTTGTTCGAAAGCCTGCTGACAGGTTGTGTCCCACACAAAACTCCGGCCGTCTTCGGTAAGTCGAGTCAGAGGCTTCGCGAGATTAGCAAATCCTGGCACGAATCGACGGTAATAGGTGCATAGTCCGAGGAAACTCCTAACTTCGCGCTTATCCTTCGGTATTGGCCACTCCTTCACCGCGTTTATCTTCTCCGGATCTGCAGCAACCCCCTCTCCGGAAACAACGTGGCCCAGGTAATTAACTTCTTTCCGAAAGAGGAAGCACTTCTTGGGGTTGAGCTTCAGGTTGGCTTGTTTTAGACGTAAGAACACCTGCTCCAAATTCTTTAGGTGGTCTTCAAACGTTCTTCCAAGAACGATGATGTCATCCAAGTAGACCAAGCAGGTTTCCCAAGACAGCCCTTTTAAAACTCGCTCCATCAAACGTTCAAACGTAGCAGGGGCGTTACAGAGTCCGAACGGCATAACTGTGAAGTTCCACAGTCCCGAACCAATCGTAAAGGCGGTCTTCTCCTTGTCGTTGGGGTCCAACCCGACCTGCCAGTAGCCACTCTTGAGGTGCAATGTGGAGAAGATCGTGCTCCCACCCAAGGTGTCCAGGGTGTCATCGATGCGTGGTAGAGGATAACTGTCCTTTTTCGTCACATTGTTCAGCTGGCGGTAGTCTACGCAAAACCGCGTAGATCCATCTTTCTTCTTCACCAGAACCACTGGCGAGGCCCAGGGGCTGCTTGAAGGTTCAATCACCCCATCGCGAGCCATATCGCTTTTTATTCGCTCGGCTTCCTCTCGCTTGGCTAGTGGCAATCTTCTGGGCGTCTGGCGAATAGGTCTTGAGTCACTCGTATCGATGCGATGTTGCACCACGTTCGTTCTTCCATTACCAGTCCCATCCTGGAAGGCATCTTTATGACGTTTGAGAAGTTCCCTTACCTCTCGGCTCTGCTAAGGATTTAGCTCTAGACACGCTGCCTCGATAAGACTGTCAAGCCACACTGAATGTATACCGGATGAGGAGGCAGCTGTTCGCACTTGGCGTACGACGGAGGACACAGACGAACATATTCCCAGGCTGGTTCCTTCCCGAACGGTTATTGGGCGATCATGAAGGTTCATTACCCGCACAGGAATCTTCGCCCCTGCACGAACCAAAGTTTTGGCTACCAGCATTCCATGTCCAGTTTCGTCTTCGCCAAACGTAGGCCCTACCATGACGACACAACCTTCAGGAATTTCACCGTCCAGCTTCCCTTCTACCGTTACTTCACTACGTCCTGGCAGTACCATGTCTATCGCTGCTATCACCCGTACTGACGCGTCGTTCCTCTTCTGCAGCACTACCTCCTCGTTTCCGACCCTCAAAATTCCGCTTCCCAAGTCTAGTCCGAATTTGTACTTAGTCATGATGTCCATTCCGAGAATAACGTCCTCTTCCACCTCAGCGATCAAGACACGATGGCGAAACTGGGTATCACCGATGATGAAGTCGACGACTGCCTCCCCTCGAACGTTGGCTGGCTCCCCCGTTGCTGTTCGCAGTGTCCATCTTGTGGGTGTTATTGCTCTTCTCACGATGCCTGGTCGGATGATGGTCATTGTGGCCCCTGTATCCAGCAGTAGGTCTCTGGGTTCTCCATCCACATGGCCACTGACAAAAATTGAGTTGGCTTGACGACCCAGAGACGCGACGATAGCAGAAGTGGGGGCATTCCTGGTGTTGGCGCGGGTTGACAGTCGCCCCTTTCCATCAACCCTCTTTAGTTTCCCTCGCTGGTACTCGTTATTCGCAAGTTTAGGGCATCGATCTCTGAGGTGCCCAACCTCCCCGCAGCCCCAGCACCTCGTCCGTTTCTTCTTGGTCTGCAAGGCTTGAAGAACTTTCTCCACGATTTCTTCTATGGAAGGCACAGGTTGGACCTCCTTGTCTCCCTCCAGAGCTCGGATGCGCGCCTGGCTGCGCACGGATTGTTGAACAGCCTCGAACTCAAGGGCTAGGGTCAAAGCATCATTCAACGTTTTCGGGCGCGCCAGCTTCACAGCCCGCTGTGTCTCGGTCTCGCGGAGCCCGTCGAGAAACTTCTCGGTAGCAAGACTCTCGTAAACGTCGCTGGGCACTGTTGGGTAGGCGCTCCTAACAAGACGGACTATGTCTGCTTCAAACTCCTGTAGGCTCTCGTTAGGTCTTTGGCAGCGATTTCTTAACTGGGAGCGATATAGCTGCTCCATATGTCGATGTCCGAACCGCATTTCCAGTTTTTGAACGAGAACGTCGTAGTTCTGTCTCTCCGATAAGGTAACAGCTTGTAGGACTCGTAGGGCCTCTCCGCGCAGCGACAAGCTCATCATTGCAGCTTTCGTGGCCTCTGACCACCCATTAATCATGGCGGTGGTCTCAAACAAGGTGAAGTATTCTTCCCATGCAGATTTCCCATCGAATGTTGGCAGGTCAGAACGCCCAACTGCGGGAACGGGTGCACGATCCATTGGCAGGTCAGTCCGCCCAGCGGCGGGAACAGGTAAACTCTCCTTACCTTCCGATGGTTCAGCAGCTGCAATGGTTTCGTTTCGTTGCTTGTCCTTATTTTGAAGCAGGGCGCTCGCAAGCTCGTCCTCCAACTTCCGCAGCGACTCTTGAAATTCCTCCCTCAGCTTCGTTTCCGTAGTGAGTGTTACTTCTCGAAGTTTCCTCTCAAGATTGGCATTATTTTCCATTATATTCCTTTCCATAATTTTGGAGTTTTCTACTATTTTCTTTTCTAAAATTTCCACATTGTCCGCCATTTTCTTTTCCAAAATTTCCACCACCTGGCCTATGCCGCAAGGAAGCTCAAAATGGAATATATCTGGGTCCTCACCTCCGTCCAGCAGTAACTGACGTAATCGCACTTGTAGCGTAGACTTTGTTCCCGTGGCATCAGCTTCTCTTTCTTCCAATTCCTGCCGTAATTCCGAAACCTTCAGTGCTGAAAGTTTTACTTTCCTTGTCGCCATTTTACAGTACAAAATGCGAGACACACGGACAGTCAGCACACGATTAACCAGGCTTCCAGATGGTACACACAAGACAGTCACTAATAATTAACTATCGTACACACTTCCTTAAAGTAGGCCTTTTCAAAAGTACGCACTGTTTCATACAGAAGCACGCACGCATAACCTGATCCTCACATCTGACACCAATTGTAACGTTTTCGGGGTTCGTTAATAATAGGTCAGGCTTATAATGCACTAATACTTTATTTGCAATAATGTTATTTACACTAAATCAAATTAAGCCTACTTACTTCCACACACACACACACACACACACACACTTACACAGAGTTGCACTTTACACAGGCACAAGTCACTATTTATGTATACTGATCTCTACAAGTCAGTTCCTCTTGCAGTCACTATTTATCTTCCACAGTCACTATTTACATTACAATGTTCACTGCAAGGAAGTATCTCCTATAGTTACTATTTATTTTCCACAGTTACTGTTTTCAATATTACAGCACTTCACATTTATTTCCACTGGTCGCTCGGCACGGCACACACCGACAGCGTGAACTCACTCAGGACTAACTGCTCGTCGCACCTTAGTGGTATATAACCAATCCAGCTCCTGGTCTCGAATGTTCTCGGCGTTGCCCCTTCCAGTAGTCTCTAGAAGCAGAACAGTCTGGAAACCTTGCGTCAATAGTCTACCTGATTCGTAGCGTTATTGTATTGGTGGTGGCCTTGGGGAGGGGCTACCCTAATTAGCCTTGGCCTAATTGGCTGCCCAGCGTTCTCCATACACCCCGCCCACTTGAAGGGAGGAGAAAGGGGCGGTGGCCGACGGCAACTGCACGAATCGTTACAATAAAATGTGCTGTATATAAGGAACATTTTTTCGGAAAGCACTGAACCTAGACACTTGAAATATTTACAGGTTAAGGCTGCGTATGTTTGGTTTCTACTGTAACAAGCTTAATTTTTTTGAATACATAATTCAGGAGAAAACGATTTTTTAATGGAACATGTTTTTATGGTATTTTTAAGAAATATTTTGGCAAAAAAAAACTAATATACATGCAAATTAAAAACTGTTGTTTCAGTAGTTGTAATATGTAAGCCTATGTATACAGATGTGATGCAAGGGTAAAGTTTCTACATTCAAAATTGGCTGAAAAAATGTTCGTTAAGTAATAAAACAAATGGACTTACGGGAAACAGGCTTCAAACTTTCAACTCTAATGCATGACAGGTCCGTAGCTTGGATTCTCTGGATCTTCTTCAAATTCCTCTTATAATCTCTTCTTGGCACCTCTCTTTTCCTTTCTGGCCTTCTGAGCATTTTCAGCACCTTTTAGTCTTTCTAAGTCAATTCGCAAAAACGACACGTAATATTGAACCCTAACACCTGCATAACTTTGCACTTAGTTATATGTCCTGGTTAAAACTTGACACAGCATCATAAACCCCAAAATGAAGAGTGTTAATACCCACAAACACTGTTTTGGGTAGGCGGTTCCGGATAACACTGTTGACACATTCATTTGGGTTTTCTGTCCTACCGTGAAGGCATTTTTTGAGGAGATTTTTGTCATAAAGGTCCCCAAAAATGGGCTTTATTTGATCCATAATGGCTGATGGCAAACAGTGGGGATGATTATATTTCTCTCCTGTTACTTTACCCCTGTTATATTTGCACCAACTATCTGCCCCATAAGGACACAAGCCATGTACAGGATTAGCATTGGTGGAACACATGTGGAAATATGATGCCCAGACAGCATTTCTCATTGCTTCCACATTTTGAGTACTGTATTTTGCCTGATTGCCAGACCATAGTAGACTAATTCTGAATTGTGTAAATAACTGAGTCAGTCAATCTGTTCTTGCCATCTAATGTTTTACCGTCACTAGTTTCTTCCCCGTCATGCTTGTCTTTAGTCGTCTCAATCTTGTCCCCATTCGCTTTTGGACGTGCCCTACACATTCCAATTTGCTTATATTTACATTATTTCCATAGGGTTTAGAATCCTGAACTACATTGAAGGCCTTAGAATCACCATCCCCTAAGTAATATAAATATCTAGCGTTGTTGTTGTTTCTTATGGCTAGCCCGGATTCCAATCCATCAGCTTTCTTGCGTTCCAATAGAGTTGTGTGAGGTTTCCAGAAGTTCTAGCAGTCACATCAAGTTTGTTGCAATGTAGCAGGTGCCCCTTATCCATTTTACTTCCAGGTTCGTGACAAAGTGTGCATTCTTCAGATCTCAGGATGTTGATTCGTTTCAGATGAGCTGCAAGGCAGCTGTGGCCAGCGTTAAGTCTGAAGAAGGCTACAGCTTCTCTTCTTGGTGTTAATTTATATTGATCCCATTTAGCATCAATGTCTTTCCATAATTTGGTTTCTGCTGTTTTCTTTGCCATTTCTTCATACCTGTTTTTGATAGTATTCTTCAAGATCCTTTTTGCTGACATAAAATCAGTCTGACTGACAGGTTGTTGTAGTGTGGTACCTTTTTTTGCTAATCGGTCTGCCTCTTCATTTCCTACTATTCCAACATGAGAAGGGATCCACTGAAATGAGATATGTTTGTGGAGTCTTTGAAGGGTTTTTATCATACAAAAAATTTCTTTCAGTTCTTTATTTTGGGGCTTATAATTTGACGAGATGGCTTGGAAAGCTGCTTTTGAATCTGTAATGATAACGCATTTTTGATAATCAATGTTTCTGCCTAATAACTGATGTAGTGCATGTGAAATTGCTCTTATCTGAGCATCAAAGTTTGTTTTGGCCTACTGGGAAGTAGAGTGAGAAGAGAGATGAATGTATTCCTGCTCTAGTTCTATTTTCTTTGTCTTGTGAGCCATCTGTAAATATTTTTAGCCATTGATTAGATGGATATCTTTCTTCTATTGTACAGAGGGCCAGTTGTTTTAGATCTTGTGGTGAAGAGCCTTTCTTGCAGACCTCTTCTAACAAAGTAAGATCTGTAGTCACTTGTATATATTCAATGGGGTTGACTGGCATACAGAGTGGTTCAAGTTTTATCTGCAGATTGCTCTTATTGATGTATTCTTTGGCGAGACTTAAGGGATCTTTTTGTGTTTTAAGATTGGGGCTAGAAACTGGTTTTTTGATCCATGTCATTTGAGGTAGTCTTTGTATACTGAGATATGCATTGGCTGTTTGGTGTTTCATCTCTTCTTCTATTGGTAAGTTGTGGGTATACAGGGTCTTTAATATAAAGTAAGAACGGCGAGCGACGGTTTTGTCATTCGCTGCTGAAGCCGGCTTGGCCGAGCTTGTGGCGCGCCACGGCCCCCTGCTGTAGTATTGAAAGCGCGCGCATAGTACAAACTTGACCTTGCAATAAGCGTGCAGGTGTTGTCAGTCTGAACCACAGCTGCTAACATGTTGAGACAGTTATCATTGCAACATCGTATTTTTGTATGTAAAATTTATTTTAATTACGATTTGGCTCGGCGGGTACGTGATGCATTTGTTCAGCAATTTCCTGATGAAGTGCCACCTTCACTAACACAGATTCACGTAATTGTAAATAACTTTGACACTACTGGTTCAGTGCTCAATAAAAAACACAAAATAAAAAATCAGAAAAAATACAGTGGCATGACTCACTCGCGTCAGCCAAAATGTGGTTACCAGATACAATGCTTCTATAACCCAGGAAGGACGACACTTCCAGCAACTTTTATAAGGTAATATTTCATAGAGGATTGTACACACGCTTAGAGCAGGGGCCCACGGTTCGCCACAAGCTCGGTCAAGGCCACCACACTAGCGGATAACAAACCCGCCACTTGGCGTTCTTACTTTATATGAAAGACCCTGTATAATTGCAAGGCGGTTATAGGTGTGGTTTTTATTGCACCTGTTATGATTCGTAGGGCATTATTCTGACACCTCTCGAGGCGATCAATGTTTGACTGGGGTGCTGTAGAGAGTACTTTACTGCCATATTTTGTGATAGATTTGATATAAGTATTGTAGGTTTTGTTGAGTGTGTCTTGAGTGCTCCCCCAAGTAGCTCCTGCTAGTCTCTTCAGTAATTTCATCCGTTTGCTTACCTTATCCTCCACATGTTTTATGTGTTTGGTAGCATTGTACCACTGAATGGAACGTTCAAAAATCTTCTTCACCCCTGCAACTCCCATCCGTCCCCACAAGACCCCTCATAATTGGCAATGCAGCCTTCCTCATGACAGTTTTTCAATCTGGCAGCACATCTACTGTATTTAGACATTACAGTCACATCTATCACGTTCCCAGTCTCAACACATGTGGCTCTAACAACACCATCTTGTGATGACCCCTTTCATGCCAAGTTCCATCGAAGGCTACTGTTAGGTCACGAATATTATTATTTAATGAAATAGCCTCTTCAGCAGCTTCTTGCATGCTCTTTTGTGCACATCTTCAGTAGCTGAGCCCAGTACAAAATTATAATCATCAAACTTTGATGGTAGTCTGGGAAGGTTAATTTTTCCGCACAACATTTCACCCGCTGCTTTTCCCTTACCAACTGCACAGAGGCCATACACTAACCTAATATTTACATTAAACAATTCAGTATCTTTTGCTTTGGTACTTACAGTAACTGATGAAGAATTGAAGAACTTCACACTGTGTGCACAATATTAAAAATTAATTCAAACTCTGCTGCAAGACCAATATGTGTATTCACTGTCAGAGACACTCCCCCTTTAGCACACTTTTTACAAATGGTGTTATTTTGAATCACTTCTGATAATACACACATAACTACAATTTCACAACTCTCATTCCCTTTTGGTAGGTTTTCACATTTCTCTTTGACACCACTGAGTTTCTTCTGTGAGGCACTTTCAGGCTTGCAAAGAGTATTTTGTACAGGTGTTGATTGTAGGCCTATGTTGAGGTTATCTGTAACAGTAACATGTGGAGGTATAGTTGATGGAGATTGTCTATCTTCTAACAAGTTCAAATGAATTGTACGTTTCTTCAGCCAATTAGTACGTCTCTTGAATACTTTACCAGTATGCCTAGGCATTTTAGAGGGACTAGTAAACACAATACCACTGAGTAGTCACTGATATACAAGGCTAGATGCACTGTTTACATGGAAACCATCCAGACTATAAACAAAGCAAGAAAGAAATGAATCTCCAGATGCACATGTTGAACACTACACAGGTGGCCAAAGTACAAACTTATCCTCTAATGGCGGTCTATTTGAAAAATTAGCTAGAGAAGATACCTTCAGTGATGGCCATGTTTACTTCCAGTAGAAATCAAGTGAACATCATGATCTAAATTATTTAAAAAACACACTTCTAGTTACAATATCATCATAATTCATACACCATTTTAAAGAGGACATTTTAAATATTAATAAATAAATAATAAATAAAAATGACCAATTTTTGAAAAATTAACCATTCCGTATCCCCTTTGAGTTATTATTATTATTATTATTATTTATTTGGATTTATTGTGCTTCTAACAGGCATATGCCTAATAAAAAGAAACACATGTACATTTGGTTACACAATTCTATCAAATTATAATATAATTGACAGACATAATGCTGAGATTGTAATGCAAATTAATTCTACAACTAAATACGAAAATATAATAATACTGTGCAGGTAATTGGTAGGTGGAATGTACGAGTTCATGTGATCGCACAGCAGGCAGAAACAAAGGAACTATATGTGTAACTGAATAAGTCGAGGTTGTTTGCTATTGAATGTTCATTGTATAATTGAATAGCACTTATTATTGGGGAATGTTTATGCTGTTCAGTTCTAGTTCTTGGGCAGTAAAATGTAATAAACTTAGGTCGAGTTGATGGAGGTGGGACACGTAAATTAAACTATGATATTACATACGGACTATACAAAAGGTTATTGAATACTTTGAAGACAAAAACAAGAATTGCAATTTTTCGTCTGTTAGCCAGAGATGTATAATTCAGGTAACTTAGAAGATTTCCATAGCTATCATATTTCGGATAAATACCCGTCATTTTATACTGCAGATATCTTAGGAATTTATTCTGAACCATTTCAATTTCACTAATGTGGTTCAAGTACCAGGGATTCCAGATGCTGGATGCATATTCTAATCTGCTTCTAACAAAATGATTGAACAATAATTTTATACTTTTTGGGTTGACGAAATCTTTAGAATTTCTTCTTATAAAGCCTAGCATTTTATAAGCACTAGCTACCATTTCATGAGTGTGCAATGAAAATGTTAGCTTTGAATCAAAATGGACTCCTAGGTCTTTGATAGAATTGTTAATAGTGAGATACGCATCCAATATCCGGTACCGAAACATCACCTGGAATTTGTTTCTAGTAAACTTCATAACTGAGCATTTCTTTATGTTAAGGTTCAAGCGATTTAATTTACTCCAGGATGCCACATTATTGAGATCTACTTGTAGTAATTGACAGTCCTGCTCTGTCTGAATATTTCTAAAAATTTTGACATCGTCCGCGAATAACAAAACGTTCGAATATTTAATACACCTTGTAAGATCATTGATAAGCAGTAAGAATAATAGAGGGCCTAGATTTGAACCTTGTGGGACGCCTGATCGGGCATAGTATGAATAGGATTCACATCCATTGCAAGCAACAAACTGTTTTCGTTCACTGAGATATGAGGTGAACAACTTCAGCAAATTGTAAGAGAAGCCATAATATGCTAACTTATTTAAGAGGATATCATGATCTACCTTATCGAATGCCTTCGCATAATCTGTATAAATTACATCAACTTGACTTCCTTTGTCCATTGCTGCTGATACTTTGTGAGTAAACTCCATTAGATTAGTTACTGTTGATCTTTTAGGCATGAACCCATGTTGAAAGTCACTTATAATGTACTGTACGTGCTGAAATATATGCTGATATAACAATTGTTCAAAGAGCTTTGCAATGGCTGACAGTATTGCCACGGGTCTGTAATTATCAAAATCAGACTTATGTCCAGACTTATGTATGGGACTTACCCTGGTAATTTTCCAACGACTGGGAAAAGTACCAGTTTGAATGGCTATATTAAATATTATAGTTAAAGGATAGGCCAGCACCTCTGCACAGCCTTTGATTATGTATGGAGGAATTAGGTCTGGGCCAGCGGCTTTCTTTTGATTTATTTTTAGTATCGCATTCTTAACATCAGAAATACTAATCTGTTTAGAATCCAGTACATCAAGCAATGGGTGTATGTCCTGGTCACTTGCACCTAAATTGTCATACTTGGCGCATTCCTTGGAATAAACCGACGAGAAATAATCTGCAAAACCGTTGACTATCTGCCTATCATTTTCTAATATTTCCCCATTAATTTTCATTACGGGAATTGCCGGGGATCGTTTCTTGTGTCGAATAAATGCCCAGAGGCGATTCGTGTCCTCTCCGATTGCATTTTCGACATTACGTACGTATTGCCGGTAGGCGGATTGAATATCACGTTTTAGAATTTTCCTGAGCTCTTTAAACTTTTCGCAATGAAAGTCCTTGTTGGCCTGTTCCCTACGCATTTTCTTTCGATGGTAAGATTTTCTTCGGATGTTTCTTATTATATCAAAATTAAACCAGCATGGATACAGTTTGGTCCTCTTACTAGTGCTTACAGGTACACTAGAATCCAGAGCCTGATAGAAACGGGAATAAAAATTATCTACCGCCTCGTCTACGTGGGAAAATTGCGAGAGAACACTCCAATCCACTTCTTGTAATTTTATATAAAGTTGTTCGAAATTAGCCTTTTTAAAATTGTATGTATGAGTTTGGTGAATATTGTGTCAACTTCTCTCTGCCAGTATCGTACATTAATGTTTAAGGGGGGATGATTATTGTCTTCCGGTACAAGGGGTTGTTCCTCTCTATTGACAGCAATAGAGGAGATGGTGGACAGTACTAGATCAAGTGTTCTATTATTCACATTCACGATATTATTAAAACTTTTCAAGTTCATCATATTTATAAAATTATTTAAGGAGGTAGAAAGCCGAGATCCTGTTTTTAAATCAAATGTTGGGGTTATTTCTGGAATGTTAAAGTCTCCCAAAATAAGAACAGGATTGTTGCTTATGAGTGAGTTCGATTCTATACTTGTGTAAAATTCCTCGTATTTCTCTGCCTTCGACTCCGGCGGAAAGTAAACAGAACAGATAACTATGGTAAAATAGTTGTCTATGAAGAGTTTCACACAAAGGACTTCCGTTTCCAGACCCAGGTCAATCTCCACAGCTTTATACTTGTTATGGACAGCGAGCACTACACCCCCTCCTAGCCTCTTGCCGGTTATATTTTCGTCACGATCATTTCTAAATACAGCATACCTCTCATCAAAGAGTTCAGACGAATAGATTGACGAAATAAGCCAAGATTCTGTTAAAACCACTATACCGTAGCTCTCGCTGGTCATATTTGTATAAAACTGAGTAGTTTTAGTTCTCAAACCCCTACAATTTTGATAATATAAATTTAGCGATTTATAAGAAGAAGACATTTTACTTAAATGAGAAGAGAGGCACCTGCAGTGAGGCTAGGCCATTAGTAGGGATTTCCGTTAGGCGAAACAATGGGGCAAGGGAAGAGAAAGGCTCAAGAAACTGTCCAGAAATAATCTGACAGTGACCCTCCAGTACTCTCAGTGTACCATCACTATAGACCTTACAAGGTAATTCAAATGAGACCTTACGGGTTGTCACGAATTATGATAGCTTCCTGAGATCATTACTGTCATTTATGATATAAATATTTGACCCCTCACTCTTCCTGAGTTTTATCACACCGTTACGTACCCATAAGAACTTGTAGCCGTGTTCCCTCTTGAAGTTCCGCGATAGAGCCAGCAGTTTCTTCTTCTCAGGTGACAGACTTTCATTTATATAGATTATGTTGTCTCCAGAAAGCCCCATGTGCTTGGTGGACAGGTTACGCTTCACACGCCTTCGAAACATGAAGTCTTCCTTGTCGAACCGCCGGACAAATTTCACGATGATTCCACCATGAGGATGATCTGGTCGCTTAGGCAAGCGATGACAAGCGTCCACCATCAGATTGTCAATGTTCATGTCCATTGCCCTGCCAACGGCTTTAACGGTCTCGAGCACGTCTTCATTTTTAGTTTCAGGGACCCCAAATATCTCCACAGTGTTACGGCGTGAATACTGCTCTCCATCCGAGAGGCGAGTCTCCAATGTCTTCACACGGGCCCTGAGATCAGTGTTCTCTTGTTGTAGGGATAGAACCTGCTGCGAGATTTCCTTCAGATGAGTATCGTGCTGTTTGATACTCTTCGCATTTTCATCTACTCCCTCATGGCAAAAGTTCAGAGATTTTGTGAGGTCCTGCTCCCGAGATTGTTGTTGTTGCTTCATCTCCCTGATTTCTGCCTGCATTTCTAATAGGAGTTTTACGATATTCTCCAATGAATAACTCGGCGCAGCTTTCACACAACACTCGCCATTTCTTTCTTCCATGCATTTCGTATGGTTCCACTTTTCACACGCTACACACTGTACCTTCTTCTTTCCCAGCTCCTTGTCACAGAAGGCGCAGGTCGGCATGTTCCTTGGTGACACAGCTCACTTCAGTAAACAACGATTACACGGATAAACGATGGTACACTGATTAAGCAACGCACACTCAGTTTGTCAAAGTAATTAAAAGGAAGACTTTTCTTTGCTGTAGTTGCAAAATATTTAGATTAGTACACAAAATAATACACAAAGTTCGGGAGCTGAACAACACGCCACTCTTACTCAGCCGCCATCTTGTTTTACGTAGGCCTATACAGCAGTGTTCCACTTTTTGTGAATTGATGCTGAATTCATAGGTGACCCTGACAACACATATATAGGCCTTTTGTGTACCCCTCCCAACTTTCGCCGGCGTCATGGTATGCTATGCGCGATAAAATCTATCATTTAAAACATCTTCCTATTGTTGATTTCCGAAAGTTAGCAGGTATGCCCGTGTCAGATTTACTGGCACGCGTATGTTCCCTTCTAGAGCAAAATTCCGGCACACTGGCGTGGCATCTCAAATCTGCAGTAGTTAGAAGGTACGAGAATCTCTTAACAGTAGTAGTAGTAATAGTAGTATTGTAAGAAATAACTTTAATATCACGTATCTGTACATTTATTATTTATGCAAACGTTTCTGTTTTTTTGCTGCAGATAAAATAATAATGATCAAAATACTTACCAATCCTTTTATCTGTTGGCTTTCAACTCGGAAACGCATGGACCGAATTGGGTGTCGTTTTCATTAAATGATACTTGATGTGTCTCTTGGGGAGAGCTACGGTAAATGTAAAAGCATGTCGTCTCACTAAGGTCGGGATGCTGGTGGCGGTGTGGGGGAGGCAAGTCTCCATGGTGTGGTACGGGGGCGCCGGGATCGGTAGATGGACCAGTCAGCCACCAACAACGAGTAACAATGCTGAAGAAAAGAGTTGCCAGTTTGTATTTGTATCCATTTTATCTTGTGTTTAAATGTAGTATAGATAGACCACTATGATTAAATAAGTCATTTATATATTTCCTGATTACTTTCAAGTAAAATACGTATTTATCCCCAGAAAACTGGAGTAATAGGTACATTGTAGGTTGTAGCCCTCCCTCAATTATTGTGCTTTGGCTGGTGTTGAATTTGGAATGGCAAATCTAAGCTGCGCCTGTAATGTTTGTAGGCGTGTATTTACAAAAATATAATAACGCATGAAAGTGCAACCATGTAAAGCCGTGGAATTCCGACTTGACTTGAATCCTTAAATTGTCCCATCTTAATTACTATTTTACTACTGTTTTACACTACCGCTAGTAAGGCTTCTTTTACTCCTATACCATATATATATACTTTAAAGTAGCAACTCGCCCCGGATTCGCCCGGGAACAGTTATGAAGGCATTATGTGATAAGCGTTATTTTTTCGTTGTCAATGAACTTCGACCTATATCCCTTTTACGTCTCGGCATGATGGGTTAAAATCACTAAATGGACTATTAATTACAATTATTACCATGGAGATGCATGTACAACGATCTTGTCAGACGTAATTTAAGAATGGCGAGGTGCATGAAACACAAATCCCCCTTCCGTCCAATCTTACTTGACTGTGTATTTTGAGGAACGAAAAGTTCACAGGCGAAATGAAAAAAAGCCGAGTTGCACTTCCAAGAAAACTCCAAACGTAACCACTCTTCTCTGAAGTCTTAACTCAACACGATTCGACAGTTTGCTGCTGTCTGTATCTGGGGTAATAGGCTCGCCCGCTAGCTAGGCTGTAACTGGGGTGATAGGCTCGCTCTAGCTAGCTTGTAAACTCTCGCCTCAGTAATTGAATGGAGATTGTTGGAAGAAATGAAAACGTAAAAACGCTTATAGTGGGCGATGCTTTGAAGATAGAGATATGCTCTAACGGACCTTTTTGTAGAACTTTTCAAGCTGAACAATTCTTACACTCACAGTACCGGTATATTGATATTTTTAACGGTTTGCCCAGCGTAAGCTTAAAAAGCGCACGGACACCAGGTTTTCTTTCAACTTCTTCACTGAAATCGTTACTGCTTGGCTTCCCTTGATCATAAATATATTATTTTCTATAGAAATCTTCCTCGAGATATCCTTTACAGTATGGTGAAAAACGCATCAAAACCCATCCAGTGGTTCTCGAGATTACCCGTGACATCCAAGAATCGGGGACTTAGTTTTATACACTGATGAAAATGGAAATTGCAACACCCAGAAGGAGTGGTGCTAAATTGCTGTAATTGAACATGCAGGACGAGTGTTCGGTTGTGATTCGAAGATTACAGTTTCAGGTCCCTCTGACCGCAAGTTTGGACAGCAATCAATACAGGATGTGCCCACCACGAGCTGCAATACATTGATGAATTCCGCGAGGCATGGAGTCAATAAGGCCCTGGATCGCTTCCTGAGGAATTGTGGCCCATGCTTGCTGCACTGCACGGGTCAGTTGTTCCAGAGTTGTGGGTGGCTGAGGACGGTTGGCCACTTGTCGACCCATCATGTCCCACACATGTTCAATAGGACGAGGTCCGGGGATCTGGCGGGCCATTCTAAGGTTGTAATGTCGTGGAGAGCTTCTCTGGAGATGCGTGCAGTGTGAACCCGGGCAATGTCCTGCTGAAACATCCCATTAGCAATGTTCGCCATCATATGGACAACCACTGGATTGAATACCCTATCAACGTACTGTCGAGCAGTCATAGTGCCTTCAACAAGCACTAATTGTGATTTCACATTAAAGCCAATAACTCCCCAGACCATAATGCTTGGTGTTGGCCCTGTGTGCCTCTCGACAATAAGGTCTGGGCGGCCCCTCTCCCCGTTACGTCGGCGCACACGATTCCGGCGATCACTGCGGGCAAGACAGAGGCGCGATTCATCACTAAAGACGACCCCATGCCATTCGTCGACCCACGTCGTTCGTTCTCGACACCAGGCCAGCCTTACACGTCGCTGTTGTGGGGTCAATGGAACACCTTCTGCAGGGACACGGGATCGTAAGCCAGCTGCACGCAGGCGATTATCAACTGTTTGTTGTTTAACGTGGGGTGCCACAGCTGCTCGAATTTGCGCTGCTGTTGCATGGGATTCCATCCGGGCCATCCGAATGATGCGGCGATCCTCTCTCACAGTTGTCTGTCGCGCAGGGCCTGTGCCAGGTCTACGAGTGTGGGTACCTTCATTTGGCCACTGCTGCCATATACGTTGTACCGTAGATGCCTGTCGGCCAACACGTGCAGCGACCGACCTTGGCGATAATCCAGCCTAACACAGCCCAATTATCCGAGCCCTCTCAAACGGCGACAGTTGTTGATAGCGTGCTCTTCTCTGTCGTCGAGGCATGTTTGACGGGGAACACTTCACTGCACAGACTGCAAGTCAACTACGCTACACCAGACAGAGTCCGTATACTGGAGTTGATTCCTCCGCGACCAATCACGTGTGGAGACATGTAGCAGCAATCCAATGGGTCTGAAACTTTGATCGTTTACATACCTACATGGCATCGTTCCATATCTTGAAAATCAACACAAACGACCAACGCCTTCATGGTGTTGCAATTTACATTTCCTTCAGTGTACTAAGTAGAGATGTGATCACGTTCTTCATTTGGTAAATGCCCTACACTCTACTCGCAGTGAGACTTCTCCTTCAGCGTTGGAGCTAGCAATGGATCAATTTTGCTGTTAAATTGTGCAATTGGTAACATTTTTCACGTCACTTCGGTCTGCTTTAAGTGTGCATATCTGTGTCCCTGTGTGTCAGTTTCGTTAAAGATAATTCGATATGTGAGTTTCTGCAATATATTCCTATCAATGACTCAGATAAAGCCATCGAGATAGGCAGATTTTGAGAGTCAGTAGTAGCCTAATGGCAGTAAGAACATGGGGAGTAAATCACTTTCCTCTCACATAATAACAATATTATAAGCAGCCACGTATGGACCATTATTATACCACTGCATCTTTTTAAACGATTTTTTTATCGTGCTAGAAAATATGATTAAAACAGTTTTCATGGAAAGAGAATGTTTATTTAATTATTGCTTTGTTACGAATAATATCATTTTCATAATGTACACAAACCCCCCCGCAGAAAGAAATCCTGCGTACGCAACTGATGTAAAGATAAATTACGCTTGATGCTAATTATAACAGAATGTATTGAGTTTTGAGTTTGATATGACTAATTTAAAAATTCTGGGAATTCTGGCCAGCATGTGGTCAGAGCAGGCTGCTTCTATTCTTTGTTTTGAGTTTGATCCGACTGATCCTAGAGTTTTGGAGCTTCCGGCATGTTATCAGACAGAGCACGCTGCTTCTATTCTTGTTGTGATCTAAGAGTTCTGGGAATTCCGGCATGTGGTCTGAGCACGCTGCTTCTATTCTCATTGTGAGTTTGGTGTGACTGATCTAAGAGTTCTGGGAATTCCGGCATGTGGTCTGAGCACGCTGCTTCTATTCTCATTGTGAGTTTGGTGTAACTGATCTAAGAGTGCTGGGAATGCCGGCATGTGGCCTGGGCACGCTGCTTCTATTCTCATTGTGAGTTGGCTGTGACTGATCTAAGAGTTATGGGAATTCCGACATGTGGCCTGAGCACGCTGCTTCTATTCTCATTGTGAGTTTGGTATTACTGATCCAAGAGTTCTGGGAATTCCGGCATGTAGTCTGAGCACGCTGCTTCTATTCTCATTGTGAGTTGGGTATGACTGATCTAAGAGTTCTGGGAATTCCGGCATGTGGCCTGAGCACGCTGCTTCTATTCTTATCGTGAGTTGGGTGTGACTGATCTAAGAGTTCTGGGAATTCCTGCATGTGGCGTGAGCACGCTGCTTCTATTCTCATTGTGAGTTGGCTGTGACTGATCTAAGAGTTCTGGGAATTCCGGCATGTGGTCTGAGCACGCTGCTTCTATTCTCATCGTGAGTTTGGTGTGACTGATCTAAGAGTTCTGGGAATCCCGGCATGCGGTCTGAGCACGCTGCTTCTATTCTCATCGTGAGTTGGGTGTGACTGATCGAAGCGTTCTGGGAATTCCGACATGTGGTCTTAGCACGCTGCTTCTATTCTCATTGTGAGTTGGGTGTGACTGATCTAAGGGTTCTGGGAATTCCGGCATGTGGCCTGAGCGCACTGCTTCTATTCTCATTGTAAGTTGGGTGTGACTGATCGGAGAGTTCTGGGAATTCCGGCATGTGGCCTGAGCACGCTGCTTCTATTCTCATTGTGAGTTGGGTGTTACTGATCTAAGAGTTCTAGGAATTCCGGCATGTGGTCTGAGCAAGCTGCTTCTATTCTTATTGTGAGATGGGTGAGACAGATAGAAGATTTCTGCATCTTCCACCATATGGTCAGACAGAGAACGCTGCTTCTATTCTTGTTTTGGGATTGAAATGACTGATCTAAGAGTTCTGGAGCTTCCGGCATGTAGTCAGACAGAGCACGCTGTTTCTATTCTTGTTTTGAGTGATTGGCCCGCAGCTCAGTGTCCTCTGCCCCACCCCCGACGGACTGTCTCATGGCTACTGTGGGTTCGAGTATTTTAGTGCCTGTGGGCGTGGCTGAGTAGCGAGTGCCAACTTCTATTTAGATTGAGTTCTTCCGCTTCCCCGTTAACGTTTTGTGAATGTCTGTGAAGTCCAATAATGCCTCTATGTAATCTAATCCACCGTAAGAGGGAGGAAGCCTGCATTTTTACGTGGCCGATAATCTCGCGATCATAGGCCACGGGACCTCATTTTACGAGGAGCCCAAACCACGGACTTGATATTTTCCCTCCAATATCCTACATGCATTAATCAGGAATCGAATCCATCCTCCTTAGTGGGTGCTAATGCATCACGTTCCAGACTCTTCTCCATTTAGCATTATTCGATTTTGTTAGTACATTTGAGAGGCTTGGGACATCTTGGTCATCAGCCCCGTGTAGTTAGGTGTGTGTTGATCTTGTCTGATCACCTGTACTTATGTGATGACTGTACTTATGTGATGACTGTAGTAATGTGTATAACTGTATTAGGGATTAAGTAGGAGCCCCGGGACTTGAAATAAGGTACTATCCCGGTATTTACCTGGAGGGAGTGTGGGAAGAACCGGGAAAAGTCACACTCAGGATAGCCACTGTCAGCGCTGGCACTCGAGCCTACGATCTCCGGATTTACTGCAGCTGCCCGCACGGTCGTAGTGCACGATTTATAGAGCACACCTACGCCATGGGTTAACATTGCTCAGGGGGAGGAAAACGACGTTGGGGATTTGTGAGACTAAAAATACCAAGTATCATATGAGCAAGGACGCAGGCCAAACTATCCTTACACTGCTGAATTTGTAGACTGATTCTGCCGTGCGGGAGCGAAAACAGCCTGGACTCCAAACATTAGATTCATAAGCAGGAGATTACAAACATGTTGTGGTTTCATTTGAGGAGCTTGGACATCGTGGTCATTCAGTCCCGTGTACTTGGGTGTGATTGTAGAAATTGTATGATAACCGGTGTCATTGTGTTGTCTGTAGTAGTAGTAGTAGTATGTATAGTTAACGCCACAGTTTTTGGCCGGTCAATTCCGGTTGCGCAGACGTACATAGGAGAGTCGGCGAGCCTCAGGCATGTGCAATTGATACGTGAGTTGGTTTCCGCGCAACTGACAACTTTCGTGTCAATTGCACTTGCCTGAGGCTCGCCGACTGTCCATTGTACGTCTGCGCAACCGGGGCTGACTGGCAAACTGCGGCGTAAAATGTATTTGTAATTCAGGTATGGATTGGGAAGGAGGCGGCCGTGACCTTAAGTTAGGTACTGTCCCCGTTTACCTGGATAGTAGGCTGTCAGATATCCGCCCCCTCAATCGGATTGCCAATTATCAATCGCACCGGCACAGTTACATCAATGAAAATGGCACTGACAGATACTATCGAGATAAGAGCACAGAAGTTCACAGGAAATCATTGTGGAACACACCAAAATAGACGGGGGTTCATACTTACCGTTACTTACCTCTTAATTATCTCGGGGTTTGAGTTGACAACAGGATCACTAAAGTCTGTTCACACAATAATCTCCACCATGACATTTAAAAATGAACCAGAACGAAGACGAGAACTTTGAACTGTACAAAAGCTTTATTTCTAATAAAGGGTATGATTTTACTAACACAACAAAATCAACGTGGCTATCAGTAGCCCAAGTCAATCTGACTACGTCCTCCTATATGACTTGCAAAATTATTATACAACATGATATAAAACATTTTAGCTCCCACGAGCTCCAAATAACGTAATATTCATAACACTATTGGATTGGAAAAGGACGTCAGGGTGTGACATATATAGAGCATTTGGTTTCCTTTTAATAAACATGAGAATGGTATTTATAGTCGCAAGGCCAGAGTGTGGACGACCTCACTCTCTGAGAACCAGATGTTGGCACAGCTGCGGGCTACCCTCCAGCCTGTTGCATACTGGTCAAATGCACTCCCTTCTCATATGCTATGTTACGTAAGAATACAGCCTGTTCTCTCAAACTTTTAAATGTCTATAAGACAACTCACATTATATTTACGCAAATCTTTCAAGTACTTTGCTCACATCCTATTGGATCATTATGTTAATTCCTTAAACTTGTTAAGTTCAATCCAAATGTTTAATTAGCTCTTAAATGTTTATAACAAAATCACATAAATTATTTATAACAATTAGAAATTGTTTATAATATTTGTCAAAGACAATAAAAATATTATAAGCACGCCTTTAACATCACTCTCGTTCTACATTATTTTCAAAAATATTTACAGCAATTATTTACAATAATAACATTTAAATTGTTTAAATTATTAATTTAAGAAATACATTAACCACATGTTCATTCGGTTGGTAATTTTCATAATCGTGTTTAATATAATCGACCAATGAAGGTTAGTTATACATGTTAATGTCACAATCTGGTTTAATAAAGGTTTTAATAATGATTTGTGACGGCAACCTTCATTCAAAATCTTATCTCAAATTCTTTCAAAACTCGTGTTAATTATAACAGTAATTCACTTGATTAATTTTCAACGAACTATGACAATCTTACTCCAGCGGAAAATCCTTCGCTAACAAGTTAATGCACAATCTGCATTAAAAATATGCCCAAAATCATCATATATTAATCTATATGGCATTAAAAACTTCCACATAACTTACAAAAACTTCCACAAATAATTCTTTAACATTAATTCCTGTGGGAACCTCCTTCATATTCAAGGGCATTATACCTCAGCGACTTTCAACACGTGCTGCACTAGCGATTATACATTCATAGTTCCACTTAAAAATTTTTATAATCATTAATTGTTTCAAAACTGTTTTTTATTTAACCTTCGTGGATTTCATTCATGAACCGAAATGAAGTCAAAACTTGCCAATCACAAACAAATTTAATAGTGAATACGCTTATATACGCCTGTCTGGTCTATCAAAATTTAAGATTAACATCTTAAAAAAATTGTAGTATGAAAATACTATCATCAAATAAAGTGCGACTAAAATGCAAAGTAGTCGAATAGAATCCAATTAGACTGGGGAATGCAAACATCGTTCTATAAATCTCTAATTGAGAAAAACTCCTAACAAAAGTTCTTGACTTTAATGCATTCAATAATTCATTATTAAAGTTAATCTTTCACAAAAGTGTCTATGATGCAATGTTCATTCATAACTGACGATAAATGTCTGTGTTGCAATCAATACAAATAACGACTAGTATTTCCAAGGTCGTCGACAACGTAAGAGATTTTAACGCTCTAAAATCATTTAAATGTTCTTCCTTCTTGATGATGACAGAAAATTGGTCAAAGTAATTAAACTGGGGTTGAATTACTTTAATAAAATGACACGCTGTCTGAATTTAAATCTGCCATAAAAAAAAATCATTAACTTACAGTCAAATCGTGACTACAAACAATATTAATTACTGAAAAATCTAAATATCAGTCTCAACTGATTCAAAATCGTTTACTATGCCCATGACATAACAATGTCTTAATAAATCGTCGAAAAATGCAAAACTCATCAAGGTGTACTGAGAATAAGAATCTCAACAAGAAAATAGGGCAAAAACATGAGGATAAAAATATGGGAAAAATGGTTGCTCAAACATCATTAGTAAACTCAAATACAATAAACGTTCACGACTACCTTATCTGCCGATTGACGTTCCAGAGGAAAATTCCCCAAAGAAGACTGCTGATGGATCCATTTCACCACGTTAAAGCTGAGCTCCATCCTCGAAATAGGAAATAGCACCCTCGGAGAATCGAACTGCTTCCTTCTCCGTAAATCGCTCTGCTCCTTGAAGACGAATAGACATCCTTCCGGCAATAATCTTCTTTGTGAGTCGGGACACCCCTGACCTCTCTTGAAAAATTCCCTGAAGTTCCAGTAGACAATCGCCATGAAGTTTTGTAGAAATTTCCGAAGAAATTATTCATATTCAGAGTATGAAATTGTTTCTATGGCTGTTCGATGGTATTCAGCCTTTAATTACGAAACATGGGTGTAGATGGTATTCACCGCATGTTCGCTTGTGTGGAATAGCAATTAGCGAAGTTCCATGTCGCTATCTTACTCCGTTGAAGTATGTCCCAATTGCAATAAGCCCTTTTAGCCTTCCATCTGCTCTTCGGTTGTAGTGTCAGAAGAACAAACTGCCGTATTAAATTGCTCCATTATACTGTATCGTTGTGTAACCAAGCAATCTGAAGTCTTTCTATTCCACTCGCAGCGTCAGCCGTTGCGATGATTCTGGCTATACAAAAGTGCTTCTCTTGTGGCGAGATAATCACTTTTGTCAGTCGTATAAAACTGCTAATATCTTTTAAACTAATCGGTCGAAATTGTTCAGCTTTTCTCTATTACTTTATGAAGCACAGCACAATACAATTAGCTTATCGGTGACCGCTAACTGTTCGAAGCTAAACTTGTAGAAGCTTTCTAAGGTCCGTTTCAACTTCACCTAGTTTGACTTGGATCTTGTTAATATAGTGGCCTCGCCACGCGTTATAAAGACGATTCTTTTCACTGCTGTTCACTTCGACGTCTCACTATAATGAATGTATAAGAAAAGAACTTTCACAATAGACTTCGATGATCTGAGAATGAGATCTCAGAATAATCGGAGAACGAAAGAGCCTCCTCTCTTCTGCGCAAGCCCTTTTATTAACTTCCCGAGGGGCGTTTCCATCCCTTCCAAAGCGTGATACTGCGTCATCGCTAAAAGTTCCAACTTCGTTAATACATGACGGATTTTCAAAATTCGAAAACTGAAAATAAATTTCACCAAAATTCCAAATCAATGCTTTTACTGCAAATGGATTTCCACAATTCTGCATTCCAAAAGTAATAAAAATACCATAGTTTCAGCAATCTCCGTCTTCCTTTAAACTATCGTTCATTGGTTCATGCCTCTCCTCCAATAGCATAGTTTCTTCCTCAGCAGAATTCCTCGTTTCCTGCGACTGCGTCGTAAATCTTGGAACATTCTGGACTAAATGCTGACGTCACTGAGAATCTCAGCTCAAGTAGCCTGCTGGCATAACATTTACGTCATCCGTGCTTACGTCATGACTACCCACGTCATAACTATGACAGCCATAACTCTCCTTATAAATTTCAATATAACCACCGTGGTCTCTATATAATTCAATTACGGGGGCATTCTCCTCTCACCACGTTTTAAAAACAGTTGCAAATTGTTTTTAAACTCAATGTTACAAGTATCTCAACTCTCTTGAACACGAAATTGAATTATTACTGGCTTACTCTAGTATGCTATTTCCTCTATGTTCCTTAATCATAAATTTCTTCTACTCTGGGTTGTGTGTGGTTAATGTATTCTTTCCTCTCTACTTTCTCTTCTGACCAGTATTTCTATATTCTAAGTTCTGCTGGCTCGTAGAAGGACCAGGATCGATTACAACATCCTGCCTTTTCTTTTGATTGTCAGCTTCTTTATCCCTTAATTCTTTTAAGTATTGCTGGCTTTCCTTCTCTCTTTGCTGATACTGATCGGGTGTCATAACCTGACCTTGAGTATTCTGGTTTCTATTTTGGTTTTGGTTATTCCTATTATAGTTACGGTTATACCCATTATTGTTGTAATATCTGCCTCTTCCATTGTAGTTTCCTCGGTTGTAGTTCCAACCTCTTCTCTGTTGATACGGTCGGTAACCTTGTGATCTGTAATTTCTAAACTGATTATTCCTGTGAGGACCTACATTGTCAGTTTTCTCCTGCTCTGGCTTGTCAGTTTGTTGGACTTGGTCCATATATACCGTATTGATTTCTTTAAACTCCTGCCTTTGACCTTTCTGGACTACGTTAGGCATTGGACTTGTGTAGTCTAACCTCCTCAGTAATTCATCCATGCTGGATAAATCCCTGATGTTGGACGAAATTATAAGTCTTCTCACCTCAACTGGCAGCATACGAGAAATCGCATCTATTAGTTGCTCCGTGGACAATGGGGGTTGCAAAAATCTCAAGCGGGACAACTGACTCGTAAAGAAATCAGCGTACCTCGTTGGAAGAGTACCTGAGTATTTTCTTGAATACACCTCCGCTCTTAACGAATTCTGCGCTTCTATGGACCAAAATCGTTTGATTAATGCCTCTGCAAACTCGTCAAAGTTACTGAATGTGTATCTAAATGCGCGAAACCATTCGAGGGGTCCTCCAATCAGATATCTCTCTACTATCTTCATCTCTCTCTCTCTGGGAATGTGAGCTTCGATGAAATAATCTTTGAGATTCCTTACATACTCTATAGGTGTCAAACTATCAGTGTTACTGAATTTTTGTGGTTTGTCTTCGAAATTCCTGATGACCGTCACGTTCCTCGGATATGAATCCGGATAGTTTTTCCCACTATCTCGATAGTTCCACTCAGGTTCCATATTCCTCTCGTCATCCTCCTCTCTGAATCTGGATACACGTTCTTCAGGAGTCACGTCTCTTTCTTCTGGCTCTAGGTTATGTCTTCTAGTATAATTCCTATTCAATTCGCAAGCTAAGCCTTCTGTATCCTTGTCAGTGATTTCTGTTAAGACTTTCTTGATTATCTCTTCATTGTAGTTTTCCATTAAACTAGCCTCTCCTAACTTCAAATTTTTCAGTTTACTCGTCGTTTCATTTACGTCAGAGACAACTTTATGCATCTGTTCCTCTAATGTAGATTTTAAAGTTTGCATATCCTGATCTAGTTGTGTTCTATCGTCAACTTGTTTTTCGGATAACGAATTTATCCTGACGCTTAAGTCTTTCCTAATCTGTATTACTTCATTGTTAATTTCTATCTGCGTACTGGCAAGTTTTCTTTCAATCCTTTCCTGAATTTGGGTTACATGTTCACCACTTGACTTATTCCACTCGTCTTTCCATACCGCTACGTTTGCTGTTAACATTTCTGCTATGTCTACTTCGATATCCTCTTTTAATACTCTATTGTGGTCTAATACCTGGGTTCTCATGACCTCTACATCATACTTCAACTCTGCTAAAGACGTTGTTGTTCTAACTGATTCATCGACTAACCGAGTCGCTAATGCAGTTATATTACGCGTACAAAGAGTTTTTGAGTTTTCGATTTCTTCCCTGACTTTATTTACATCAGTTTGGACTTTAGTCATATCTACGAAAACTGTGTTGACCTCTACCTGAATCTTAGTTATGTCACTTTGCACCTCAGTTATATCCGCACGAATGTTATTAATATCTACCTGAACATTGGATACATCAGTTCTAGCTTTTTGAATTTCTTTTTGGACTTCCTCGACCTTGTCTTGGACAGTCGCTACATCGTTTTTGACAACAACTACTTCGGCTCTAGCACAAGAAATATCCCCTCGGACATTAGCTACATCTAGATTTAACATTGTAAGGTCTTTCTGTACCTTAGACACATCATTTTTAACATCAGACACATTTGTGCGGATGTCACTTACAGTATTTTCAATTCCTAGGGTATTAATCTGTAAACGCGACATATTATCCTCCAAATTAGCAGCACTAGTTTGGATACCCTTCAAACTTTCACCCATACTAGCTTTCAAATTACTAGCATTCTCCTCCATTCGACTAGTATTCCTAGCTTCCATCTCCTTCATACTACTATTCAAATTAGCAGACATATTACTAGCATTCTCCTCCATTCTTGCATTCAAATTAGCAGACAAATTACTAACATTCTCCTCCATTCGACTATTATTCTCCTTCATGCTTTCATTCAGCATCTGCTTCATACTATTGTTCATGCTAGCTTTCAAGTTAGCAGACATCTCCTCTAGCATCAACCTCAAACTTTCATCTGCCATTACAATATTATTCAAAAATGGACTGCTGTAGGGACATACATCAAAAGAGCAAAATAACAACATTTAGCAACACTTTTCACCATATATCATTTTGATCAATTTTCTGTCTTAAATCTAACTTATAACTACCTTATAATTAACCTTCGAAGATACTTCATGTTGAAACAAACTCAAGCACATGTTCAAATTTCTCTGGCTCATTTTAAAATATCCTAACACAAATAATTTACATTTACAATCCAAATAATTTAATTTTATCTTTAATATGACTAAAATGTCATAAGCCGGTCAAATAAAATAAGATTCCAGATCATAGGCGATTTTTCTAAGTTTCCAGCCTATTTAACCTTTCCCAAGTTGTATAAGATCTGATCTTTTCTGAGTGTAATTTTCCTAACACAATACAACATTTAATTCCTATATAATCACACTCTTAAATACTACAATTGGCCTAGACATCTAACAAAGAATCAACCTCTTTATTTGAGTCTAATCGAACCCTACGTTTTAGGTTTGCCACTCTTTCTGGCGTTCAACCTGGTAATCCAGTTTTGTTGAATCGAGCCCCAACGTTTTAGGTGCGCCAATCTTTCTATTGTTCAACCTGGTGATCCAGTGTTGTTGAACATGCCCCACGTTGGGCGCCAATCTTTCTGTCCCCGTTTACCTGGATAGTAGGCTGTCAGATATCCGCCCCGTCAATCGGATTGCCAATTATCAATCGCACCGGCACAGTTACATCAATGAAAATGGCACTGACAGATACTATCGAGATAAGAGCACAGAAGTTCACAGGAAATCATTGTGGAACACACCAAAATAGACGGGGGTTCATACTTACCGTTACTTACCTCTTAATTATCTCGGGGTTTGAGTTGACAACAGGATCACTAAAGTCTGTTCACACAATAATCTCCACCATGACATTTAAAAATGAACCAGAACGAAGACGAGAACTTTGAACTGTACAAAAGCTTTATTTCTAATAAAGGGTATGATTTTACTAACACAACAAAATCAACGTGGCTATCAGTAGCCCAAGTCAATCTGACTACGTCCTCCTATATGACTTGCAAAATTATTATACAACATGATATAAAACATTTTAGCTCCCACGAGCTCCAAATAACGTAATATTCATAACACTATTGGATTGGAAAAGGACGTCAGGGTGTGACATATATAGAGCATTTGGTTTCCTTTTAATAAACATGAGAATGGTATTTATAGTCGCAAGGCCAGAGTGTGGACGACCTCACTCTCTGAGAACCAGATGTTGGCACAGCTGCGGGCTACCCTCCAGCCTGTTGCATACTGGTCAAATGCACTCCCTTCTCATATGCTATGTTACGTAAGAATACAGCCTGTTCTCTCAAACTTTTAAATGTCTATAAGACAACTCACATTATATTTACGCAAATCTTTCAAGTACTTTGCTCACATCCTATTGGATCATTATGTTAATTCCTTAAACTTGTTAAGTTCAATCCAAATGTTTAATTAGCTCTTAAATGTTTATAACAAAATCACATAAATTATTTATAACAATTAGAAATTGTTTATAATATTTGTCAAAGACAATAAAAATATTATAAGCATGCCTTTAACATCACTCTCGTTCTACATTATTTTCAAAAATATTTACAGCAATTATTTACAATATTAACATTTAAATTGTTTAAATTATTAATTTAAGAAATACATTAACCACATGTTCATTCGGTTGGTAATTTTCATAATCGTGTTTAATATAATCGACCAATGAAGGTTAGTTATACATGTTAATGTCACAATCTGGTTTAATAAAGGTTTTAATAATGATTTGTGACGGCAACCTTCATTCAAAATCTTATCTCAAATTCTTTCAAAACTCGTGTTAATTATAACAGTAATTCACTTGATTAATTTTCAACGAACTATGACAATCTTACTCCAGCGGAAAATCCTTCGCTAACAAGTTAATGCACAATCTGCATTAAAAATATGCCCAAAATCATCATATATTAATCTATATGGCATTAAAAACTTCCACATAACTTACAAAAACTTCCACAAATAATTCTTTAACATTAATTCCTGTGGGAACCTCCTTCATATTCAAGGGCATTATACCTCAGCGACTTTCAACACGCGGTGCACTAGCGATTATACATTCATAGTTCCACTTAAAAATTTTTATAATCATTAATTGTTTCAAAACTGTTTTTTATTTAACCTTCGTGGATTTCATTCATGAACCGAAATGAAGTCAAAACTTGCCAATCACAAACAAATTTAATAGTGAATACGCTTATATACGCCTGTCTGGTCTATCAAAATTTAAGATTAACATCTTAAAAAAATTGTAGTATGAAAATACTATCATCAAATAAAGTGCGACTAAAATGCAAAGTAGTCGAATAGAATCCAATTAGACTGGGGAATGCAAACATCGTTCTATAAATCTCTAATTGAGAAAAACTCCTAACAAAAGTTCTTGACTTTAATGCATTCAATAATTCATTATTAAAGTTAATCTTTCACAAAAGTGTCTATGATGCAATGTTCATTCATAACTGACGATAAATGTCTGTGTTGCAATCAATACAAATAACGACTAGTATTTCCAAGATCGTCGACAACGTAAGAGATTTTAACGCTCTAAAATCATTTAAATGTTCTTCCTTCTTGATGATGACAGAAAATTGGTCAAAGTAATTAAACTGGGGTTGAATTACTTTAATAAAATGACACGCTGTCTGAATTTAAATCTGCCATAAAAAAAAATCATTAACTTACAGTCAAATCGTGACTACAAACAATATTAATTACTGAAAAATCTAAATATCAGTCTCAACTGATTCAAAATCGTTTACTATGCCCATGACATAACAATGTCTTAATAAATCGTCGAAAAATGCAAAACTCATCAAGGTGTACTGAGAATAAGAATCTCAACAAGAAAATAGGGCAAAAACATGAGGATAAAAATATGGGAAAAATGGTTGCTCAAACATCATTAGTAAACTCAAATACAATAAACGTTCACGACTACCTTATCTGCCGATTGACGTTCCAGAGGAAAATTCCCCAAAGAAGACTGCTGATGGATCCATTTCACCACGTTAAAGCTGAGCTCCATCCTCGAAATAGGAAATAGCACCCTCGGAGAATCGAACTGCTTCCTTCTCCGTAAATCGCTCTGCTCCTTGAAGACGAATAGACATCCTTCCGGCAATAATCTTCTTTGTGAGTCGGGACACCCCTGACCTCTCTTGAAAAATTCCCTGAAGTTCCAGTAGACAATCGCCATGAAGTTTTGTAGAAATTTCCGAAGAAATTATTCATATTCAGAGTATGAAATTGTTTCTATGGCTGTTCGATGGTATTCAGCCTTTAATTACGAAACATGGGTGTAGATGGTATTCACCGCATGTTCGCTTGTGTGGAATAGCAATTAGCGAAGTTCCATGTCGCTATCTTACTCCGTTGAAGTATGTCCCAATTGCAATAAGCCCTTTTAGCCTTCCATCTGCTCTTCGGTTGTAGTGTCAGAAGAACAAACTGCCGTATTAAATTGCTCCATTATACTGTATCGTTGTGTAACCAAGCAATCTGAAGTCTTTCTATTCCACTCGCAGCGTCAGCCGTTGCGATGATTCTGGCTATACAAAAGTGCTTCTCTTGTGGCGAGATAATCACTTTTGTCAGTCGTATAAAACTGCTAATATCTTTTAAACTAATCGGTCGAAATTGTTCAGCTTTTCTCTATTACTTTATGAAGCACAGCACAATACAATTAGCTTATCGGTGACCGCTAACTGTTCGAAGCTAAACTTGTAGAAGCTTTCTAAGGTCCGTTTCAACTTCACCTAGTTTGACTTGGATCTTGTTAATATAGTGGCCTCGCCACGCGTTATAAAGACGATTCTTTTCACTGCTGTTCACTTCGACGTCTCACTATAATGAATGTATAAGAAAAGAACTTTCACAATAGACTTCGATGATCTGAGAATGAGATCTCAGAATAATCGGAGAACGAAAGAGCCTCCTCTCTTCTGCGCAAGCCCTTTTATTAACTTCCCGAGGGGCGTTTCCATCCCTTCCAAAGCGTGATACTGCGTCATCGCTAAAAGTTCCAACTTCGTTAATACATGACGGATTTTCAAAATTCGAAAACTGAAAATAAATTTCACCAAAATTCCAAATCAATGCTTTTACTGCAAATGGATTTCCACAATTCTGCATTCCAAAAGTAATAAAAATACCATAGTTTCAGCAATCTCCGTCTTCCTTTAAACTATCGTTCATTGGTTCATGCCTCTCCTCCAATAGCATAGTTTCTTCCTCAGCAGAATTCCTCGTTTCCTGCGACTGCGTCGTAAATCTTGGAACATTCTGGACTAAATGCTGACGTCACTGAGAATCTCAGCTCAAGTAGCCTGCTGGCATAACATTTACGTCATCCGTGCTTACGTCATGACTACCCACGTCATAACTATGACAGCCATAACTCTCCTTATAAATTTCAATATAACCACCGTGGTCTCTATATAATTCAATTACGGGGGCAGTACCATCCCGGCATTTGCCTGGAGTAGAAGTTGGAACACACAGAAAACCACTTGCAGGATGGCTGAGGTGGGGAACGAACCCACCTCTTCTCAGTTGTGTCTCACTTCCTCCGATCAGAATTTTTCTGCATTTGTACAATTTGCCACCGGGGAATTACCCCCATTTGCAAATATTATAAATAATAATAATAATATAATACATTTCTTGGCAGAGCCGGGAATCCGGGTTGATGGTCAAGAATGCTAGCCGCTACACCACTACTGTCGACCAAAATATTGTGCACTCGAGTTTGAAGGTCGTTTGTGAAGTAACCAATAGACCTACATACAATCCAATAACATCATCATTTTCATCGTTCTATTTTACGTTAGTTCATGTAGGTTTGGATTTTTTAATTTATATTTTAATATTTTTTATCGTAGTTGAAACACAAAAGTGCCCTTTTTTAAGCGTGTTTCAACCATGCGTCACATTTAAGAATTATTATCTCACAAACCCCAGATCGAATCCAAATTTTAACACAATATACACTGGAATGCTGTATAACTGGATTATTAATTTCAAAATTATATGTGTTCAAGAACGAATGTTATCATTTTTGTAAGGTAACTTTTTCTCGTCTCGGGGTCGTTGGAAAATGTAGTTCTTAGTCGCGTTGTAATCCTTATACATCAAAACGTTATGCTGTATGACTGTGAAATACGTAAATTAATTCACTTATTTTATATCGGTTTGTATTTGTACGGGGAATTAAGGCTTGGTTCACCAGCTAGCCGCTCCGGGAAATGCTGTACAGCGTTGCTGATATGGGGCCCATCACTTCCGAGCGAGGCGCGCAATGACGCGTGATGGAGCCCATCTTGGCAACGCTGTACAGCTTTCACCGAAGAGGCTAACTGGTGAACCATGCCTTAATTCCCCGTACAAATACAAACCGATATAAAATAAGTGAACTAATTTACGTATTTCACAATCATGCAGCATACCTTTTTGATGTATAAGGATTAAAACGCGACCAAGAACTACATTTTCCAACCACCCCGAGCCGAGAAAAAGTTACCTTACCAAAATGATAACAACTTTGTTTCTTGGACACACAAAATTTTGGAATCAATAAAACAGTTATACTACATTCCAATGTATATTGTGTTAAAATTTGGATTCGATCTGATGACGGGTTTGTGAGATAATAATTCTTAAATGTGACGCATGGTTGAAACATGCCTAAAAACGGGCACTTTTTGTGTTCCAACTGCGATAAAAAATATTAAAATATAAATTAAAAATTCCAAACCTAAATGAACTATCGTAAAATAGAACGACGAAAATGATGATGTGATTGGATTTTATGTAGATCTATTGGTTACTTCACAGACAACCTTCAAACTCGAGTACACATAATATTTTGATCGACAGTAAGTGGTCAAGAGAATGATATCAAACATACGAGTAATGGCAGGAAGGACAAGATAGTGATTAGCACATTTGTAATAGGCTAGTTAACTCACAATCAGGCGATGAAGCGAATGGATTACGATAGATTAGCTCTATAGAGACAGGGTGAGTGATGTAGTCGGTAGGACTCGCACATTCCAGAACAGTCGGTGGATGTTTAAGGGTGCTTAAATGAGAGACACGTTTGGTATTACTATTATTATTATTATTATTATTATTATTATTATTATTGACTCCCGTGGCACATTGGCATTACTCGTGACGTCAATACTACTTGTATTTTGTGTCCTGTAATGGCCTTCTCAGTACGTGTAGCCACGCGTCTTGGTGAGGTGTACCATACCAACTGACGAGCCCAATGGTACACTGGGGCGAAACGCTGGCAATTATAATTTGAGCTAACCGCCCATTTTATCATATTATTTGATATTAATAATAATGTATAATATTTTTAAAATTTTTATTCGCTTATCATCCAAGCTCGGCTTCACCCACAAACAGTGCAAGGGATCATTCCTTCTATCGCCACAAGGACAGTGTCTTGGAGCTGGACACACTTTGTCTTCAGATACAACTGGGGATGGTGACAAGGCGATCGCTCAGTCGACCACTAACTTGGGTCTAGTGAAGGAAGGGAGTGGGAAGGAAGTTAGCCGTGGACCTGTTGAAAGGAGCCGTCCTGGCATTTACCTAGGGGTGAAAATGGGAAACCATGGAAAACGATTTTCAGGATGGCCCAGCTGGGATTCGAACCGTTACTCTCCCGATATCAGTGAGGTAGTGTGTCAGCACTCTCGACCACGGCGGCCGCTAAATAATAATTATGATAATAATAATACAGTTCTAATAATAATCGTATAGAAGCCTCCGTGGCTTAGGCGGCAACACGCCGGCCTCTCACCGCTAGGTCCGTGGTTCAAATCCCGGTCACTCCATGTGAGATTTGTGCTGGACAAAGCGGGGGCAGACAGGTTTTTCTCCGGGTACTCCGGTTTTCCCTGTCAAAACTTACATTCCAGCAACACTCTCCACTATCATTTCATTTCATCTGTCATTCATTTAATCATTGCCCTGTCCTCGCCTTTAGTTGGAGGGGGAGGGGGATTTCATTCATTCCGTCCCTGACCCGGTCGGACGACTGGAACAGGCTGTGGATTTTCATGTTCAATAATCGTATAGCCTCAGCTATCTGGCATGGCCTTTGAGTTAGATCATTTAGGCGAATAGTCTACGATATCGGGGTTCTGCTTGCACTGCCACCAATCAGTGAAACTGGTAGGTACTCTCTTGGATGAACTGTGGCAGAGCATTAATTCATTTTGCTTTCAAACAAAAGTTTGGTGCTTTTCAGTCGGTAAACACGAATGTACCCAAAGGAGCTGGGTTATGCCCTAATCCTGAAAAAAGTTACATGAAATTAATAAATACACTAGGATGACCAGTTTCGATCGTCAAGCGATCATCATGCATGATGATCCATGATGATCCATGACGATCGAAACTGGTCATACTAGTGCATTTATTAATCTCATGTAATTTTTTTTTAGGATTAGGGCATAAGCCAGCTCTTTTGGGTACATTCGTGTTGACCGACTGAAAAGCACCAAACTTTTGTTTACTAAGGCAAAACTGAGAAATGGCTTCAAACCCCACAATGTCATTTTGCTTTGTAATCACCAAATGTGATATGGACCAACATCATACAATACCGAATTCTGTGGGTTTTGTCAACCTTTCTCAGCCAAGAGTCAACCCAGCGATCTTAGGGTTAGGAGATGGTGAGTAAGAAAGATTAACTGGTAGGCTACGTTAAATAACTACAGCAAAACTACAGGACTTAAGAGACGCTAAATGCATCTTTTCCTCTGCGATGCATGAAGAACGATAAATTTTGAAGGCACCCTATTATACTGTGCATGTTTGTGACGGTAGAAAAGACGTCTGGCAAATTTCAAGGTTATCCCACACGTGTTACTTGCCATCATATCAATTGTGCTAATTGGAGCATTTGTTGTGCATTTGATACGTGCACTTGCTCAAAATAAATGAGGATTGTTTCTGTGTAACGAGCCAACAACACATTGACTGACAAAGTACAGTACTTCATTTTGTTTCCCACTTCCGCACGCTGTACACAGGGTTGTCTATCTCAAATATTTTCTGATCCGCTGAAGATGTAGCCTGTAAAAGTCTGTTTTCAGACAAATACAGTAAATATTTGATTTAGGGGCTTTGTGAAATGTAGCCACGTTTACTTGGGTGTATGTGTGTGGAAATTGTCTGATGAACTGTGTTAGTGTAAGGGCTGTATTAGTGTGTGTTTTGTAATTTTGGGTGGGGATTGCGAAGAAGGCAGTCGTGGCCTTAAATTAGGAACCATCCCGGCATTTGCCTGGAGAAGTGGGAAACCATAGAAAACCATTTCAGAGGATGGCTGAGATGGAAATCGAAACCACCTCAGTTTCCCCTCACGAGGCTGAATATACCCCGTTCCCGTCCCCCGACCACAATTACATTTCTTGGCAGAGCCGGGAATCGAACCCGGACCAAGAATGCTAGCCGATACGTCACGAGCCAGTCGCAGTGGATAGCAAGTGGCGGATCAAATGATACTTGTGTACAAGAATGACTCCGACACGGCACCTCCTTAAATAGTAAGCATTTTAGCAGCTAATATGGGAGAAGAGGACTCGGCAGAATGTAGCTGATTTTGTACTCTGGGGCATCTTATAGGCAGGGTAAAAATTGTATTAATTCTCTTTGTTATTCTGTATTCTTTTCTGATAACACCAGTTTTTCTTTTTTTTAGAGAGTGGCATTGTCTCAAGTGTTTGGCACGGAGCAGCTTAAACTCCGCTTACTCCGGTCCTTGCATTTCAAAAAAAAAAAAAAAGGTGGGGGGTGGGTGTGCTCCCTCCAAAACCATCTAAACAACGCATGAAGCTGTGAAGTACTATTAGAGTTGTTGTTGTTGTTGATTCATTGAGGGGCTTTGCAACATCATGGTCATGTAGCCCCGTGTACTTGGGTGTGTTTAAAATGTGTCTCAACTTGTATTATTTTGCTGGCTGTATTAGTGTGTGTAGGATGAGGATTGGGAAGGATGCGGCCGTGACTTTTATTTGGGAACCATTTAGGCATTCGCCTGGAGTAGAAGTGGGAAACCACGAAAACCACTTCCAGGATGGCTGAGGTGGTAATTGAGAAGGAAACAATACCCATCCCATTCTTTCCTCATGAGGCTGAGTGTACCCCGTTCCAGCCCTGAGACCAGAATTAAATTTTTTGGACTTCCGCGGTGACAGCCAGGTGTGCTAGCCACTACGCAACGTGGCGTACACGCAGCAGGTATTAGAACCACTCTTAGTATTGATACTTTTTCTGTATTTGTTGGGCTGGCTGCGTGAGTCAGCGGTAACGTTCTCGCTTGCTGAGGCCAAGGTTGCAGGATCGAATCCTGGTGCGGAAATGCGAGGGAGCCGTGTCAGTAACTTCGCTGGCATGTTAAAGATCCCCTTCGGAGCAAAATTCTGGCACCCCGTTGTCTCTAAAAGCGACAGCAGTTAAAAGGGACGTAAAACCAATAACATTATTATTTATTATCATCTGTAATTATTGTTGGGATCTTCAGGCACGCGAAAAGGTAAGCAGCTGGTTATGAGAACGCCGCGCTTTCACATGGCATGCAGTACTATGGTATCCAAGCAACACGCACTTTACGCCTAGTCAAAATCCAACACAATGCTTGCCAAATTGAGGGAAGTAGATTGGCTGGCCTTCTCTCCCTGCGGGAGATTTTATAACACTCTACCCAGCAACTAACAGTGTAGATACCAAAGTTTGCTTTGATTTAAAATAGCCTACATGTAATTTGTAACACATTGAGAACGCTAAACTCCGGGAAAATTTGCAAAAAGAAAAAAGACAGGTGAACTAACGACTCTTATTGCAAATACACAGTTACTTGTTAAGTTCCGCCCAGAACCCTAGACTTACACATCGTAGAAGCTCCACGGTTTCCTCATTTATCACCTTGTATAACCTAACCAAACCACGCATTATCCAACAAAATGGAAATTAGAAACCAAAATGCCTAATATTAGACATTCTCGAATGTGGTAATATCTTCGACTGGCTGCGTGGTGCTGCGGTAACGTTCTCACCTGCTGTTCCCAAGGTTGCAGGATCGAATCCTGGCGTAGTCGGTGCGGAAATATGGGAGAGCCCTGTCAGTAGATTCACTGGCACGTAAAAGATCTCCTTCGGAGCAAAATTCCAACATTTCGGCGTCTCTAAAAGCCTCAGTAGTATAAGGGACGTAAAATCAATAGACGTATAGGCTATTATTGGTAATATCTTCTCAGGAGCAAACTAGGAGTTGACGTCATGTTATGTCAATGTTACAAATCTAAATAAGATACAAAATGTAGATTTTAAGACAACTTAATAATAGCCTACTTTCAATATTTGCAACAATGAAAACGTCAACGTAGTATTTATGGGATCTACACAAGCGAGATGTCTGTGTGTGAGTCAGTCTCCTGTCAATCTGGGTGTATTCTGCCCCCCTCCACCATCAATTCCTAAATGGCTCAACGTAACAGAATAACATTTATTGCATGTTGAAGTAGCCGTAATAGACGGCACCTAACATCCATGAGTACCCGGGTTCGATTCCTGGCTGTATTAAAAAATGTAATTCTAATCTGAGGGCTCAAACGGGTTCCACTTAGCTACTTGAGGATAACTGAGTAGAGAGTGGAGCTTTTAGGTCGTGTTATAAGGAAAAGTAAAAATAAAGAAAGTGGCTGCTGAGGGAGGTAGGGGACTTGTATCCGGAGACCAGAGCTAGCCTCTGGGAGATAGGATGATTCCCATTTGACCTCGTTAACGCTGGTAACAAGCTTGCTATTTTCATCTCGAGGTCAGTTATGACATTAAACAGGAATTTCCCATGGACAGAAATTGTGTGGGCGAGATTGTCGTCATTAGAAGTCTATATTACCAGAGTAGCGTCATTATCCTAGCTGCCGCCATCGCTCTGCTCCTTACCATTAGGCCTACAGCAGTAGGAAGACTGACGTTATCGATCAATTCTTTTACTGCAACTTCCAATTTATGGCACTGAAGAAAATATTAAAATTACTCTCACGTACAGTTGCAGCTAGGTCTGCACTTGCCCTTCTCACTCCCCCAGCATACTGCTGGAGCGTAAAACATTTGCTATGGTAAGCGGCAGTGGCTTAGGGCCGTTTTCACCAACTAACGATTAGTTAGTTAATTCCTATTTAACTTAAATACGAGACTTAACGCGTGGTTATCGTCAATGCATTTCACGAGGCCATTCGGTTACGTAATTACATAATGCGATGTCAGCCAAAACGTCGGGAAGTAATGACCGATATACGACGCGGCCAAATCCTGTAAGCCTAGATGATAAATCTTGTTATTGCTGTTTATTGATATAAGGGCTAGTGCCATCTAGGTCATTAACCCGTGTGTCTTTGATATAGGATTTATTTAGTGTATGAAAATTTGAAACAATGTGGCAACCCATCATTTACTTGGAGTGAATGTGGAGATTAACGTTATTTATTTTACGTCCCTTTTTACTACTGCGGCTTTTGGAAAGCCGGGATCACAGAACTTTGCTCCGAAGGGAATCTTAACGTATCAGTAAATCTAACACGGCTCTCTCACATTTGCAGGTTAGGGTTTTTAAATATTTGTATTCCCCGCCTAATATAATTGGGCACAATAGTTTTGAACGACTGAAAAGCATTATATGCTAGATTTCTAGGCAATACTGAAAAATGGCTTTATAATACCTGAATAGTTCTGTACATGCAACCTGCAGTAATGGTATCCCACAAAGAAGCGTATAAAACATTTCACTGTACACCAATCACACTTTTTTTTAGTAATGAATAGCTTTAGGCTAACACTGGCCTTGCGACCAGCTATATACAACATGGCACTTACCATGATGACATAACTTTGAGCTTGAAAAATATAACAAAAACCTAAGGAATGAACAAAAAATATGCTCTACGTCGCTTCCACGATCCCCTATTAGCAGTTGGCACTGCGGCCTCCTCTGCTTCTAGACCTTGCACTTTGAAATCGTTCAAAACGGAATCGAACCATCGCCTCGTAAGTCTACCTCTGCTTCTCTTTTCCTCTTCATTAACCTCTTAGGTAATCTCTCCTCGGGCCGATAACCTAGATGTTAGACCCCTTAAAACAATAATTATCATCATCATCATCATCATCATCATCATCATCATTCTCTCCTCACCCATTCTCTTCACATGACCCCACCTTCTGAGTCGGCTCATAAAAACTTACGAACAGCTTCATCTAGCGTGCTCATTTCTAACTTAGCCTTTACATCTTCATTACGAGTACCTTCCTCCCATCTTTTTTTTTAGATATCAATCGTGGTACCCTCATATCCGTTACCTTTAGCTTATGTAACATATATCCTGAATATATCCAGCTCTGACTTCCATACAGCAAGGTCGGTCTAAATGCTGAGCGATGTTGGGAGAGTTTCGTCACTACACTAACTTCTTTCTTGCAGAATTTTGTAGATCGCAACTGAGAACCTACACATCGACTCTGTTTCCTTCCCCACACTACCATTCTGAGAGAATACACAGCCCAAGTACTTAAAATGTTCCACCTGCTCCAATTTAGTTCTTCCTGGCAAAATAAACACTAAAGGAAAAAGAAACAATCTGTCTGTAATATGGTGCTTGATAGGCATGGTCTTTCAGTAAGCACTTAGATATGATAACACTCTCAACCACCACCCACACCCAATAATTACCACTTTTTCATATTTATCACATAATACTTTCAAATTCTTAAAGCAATAGTCCGTTGTATTTTGGAAATGTTCTTTATTTTTTTCTCCTTCTTTGATAGACCAGCCTGCAGCCGACCGCGTTGAAATCGCGGAGGGATTAGCTGCTGGAATGCCAAGGGAAGAAAACACATGTGTCGCCTGAAAGAAGCATTCCCTCCCTATTCGAGTGCACGAAACGTACTTCTTCTCGACTCTTATTTCAGTGTCCATAAGGACATAGAAGATGTATCAGAAATTCTCGAGGAAGAACATCACGACCCCAAAATGTTTTCAGAAAAACTTGCATTTGATGATATGTATCGTTCCCAAAAAGCGTCAATTCTCGTAAGATATTTGAATTCTTCACATTTAAAACCAAATGTCATCCTCTCCCCGCTCTCATTAATTGTACAATTAACTCGAGTTGCAAACATTTGTATAAGCACTTATTTTGACATTACAAACATATTGCAAGAAACAATTAACTTTGATTTATATGCCCCCATTGGTTGCTTTTAAAATCCAGGACGGAGCCGTAAATAGAACCCTGGTCCACCCAGGTAAGAGGCCATTAATGACTATACCGCTTCCTTGAAATCCACTATAAACTCTCCGCACATCCCAGAACTCGACTCATTTCCCCCAATTCTTTTTTATTTCACTCCAGAAATATTTTCCGTTAGCCTGATCTAATGTTACCAGTTTCCAGTCTTTTTTTTTTAACTTTTGGACTCATCGATTGTTTGTTTGTTTGGTTGTTTATTTTTTCTACCGGTACTATTGTCCGACACATTGAGTAGGGGCATTCCTGGCTGTCGCAGCTGAGGCCCGGGTTCGATTCGCGGCTCTGCCAAGAAATTTAATTCTGGTCTGAGCGCTGAAACGGGGTGCACTCAGCCTTTTGAGGCAAAACTGAGAAGAGACGGGTTCAATTCTTACCGCAGTCATCCTGGAAGTGGCTTTCCACTTCTACTCCAGGCAAATACCGAGATGGTACTGTAACGTGTCGTCACGAGCCGGATGGGCAGGTCTCGGGAGGAGACGGTCTGACAGATCCATCAGCTGGCAAGGCAGTTCCCAGACCCGCACCCCTCTCGCTCCACGCGTTGACCGTCACAATAGCAATAGCCCTAAGATTCAGGTAGGCCATTGGCACGCAGACTACCAGACTGTTCTTTTCCCGAGGCCGCCAGGTGCAACGTGAAATATCGAGAGCATTCGAGAAGGAGGGACTTGACGCTACTGGAAGTGGTGACATCGAGAATCTTCCAGGGCAGGGGCCTATTGCATATATTCCAGCGAGGTGCGGCGAGCAGTCAGTATCTCCACAACTTCCTGGAGGGGACAAAGAGATGAATGCAATTTACAAGATGCCCTTAACGTAATCCAACTTTGGCCGACAAAATGGCGTATTAAAATTAACGTAACTAAGTGCTCTGCCACTCTGTTCACCAAAAAAGTCAAGCACACAGCCGTAAATGACCTAGATTTCTTTGACGAAGTGATCAGATGGCAGAAAACAACAAAATATCTGGGTATCTCGCTAGATCGAAAACTTACTTTCGCTCAGGAAGTCACAAATCGCGAAAACCAAGCGAAAACGGTGCTAGCGCAACTCGGGGCTATATTAAAGGCCGAGAGTGCACTCGATGTCAAAAACAAGCTCTTGGCATACCGTACTATCGTACGTCCAGTAATGGAATATGCCAGCCCAATTTGGGGCTACGCAGCCCCATCTACGATCCACAAATTGCAGGTTTTTCAAAACAAAACTGTACGCTCATTATCCGGATCCCACTGGTATGAGTGTAACACACAACTCGACGATGAGTTCAAGTTAGATACCAAGCCCGCACGAATCAAGAAGCAGGCTACTAAGTTATACCATAATGCAAGATATAACCCCAACCACCTAATCTCCACGTTGGGTGATTACCAAGCCACCGGGGCTCGCCACAATCGGCCCCGGATTTTTATAGAATAAAATCTCTTGTCTTTTCTCTTTCTATAAACAGCCTGGCACTATTTCTTGTTTCCTTCTAAAGCCATAAAACATAATGCCCCTGAGCATTAGGCCACACTCTGGCCAGCTATGTAACACAGGTAATCACCCAACCCCTAAACAAATGCTGAATAGTTCCAACTTCCGTCCAGACAGAGCTCGAAAGGCCTCACAGGGCTGATATCTACAGTATATGCACCCAGCCGTCGTCGGCTGAGTTGCATGGGTAAGGTCAGGTCACGTGGAGCATTCATCTGAGTCTGAGTGGAGTGAAGAGTGAATACTGTTAGGGGTGAACAGTCTACTAGTCAGTCAGTGAGAGCGGAGCAGTGCAGTGACTTACTACGGGACGTCTACTGTAACAGAGTGGAAGCCTATCTGCCAGGGCGCAACATTGAGTCGGGACTGTGATTGCTTGGTGATGTTGCGGTGCTTCGTGAGAGACGTAGTCGAGGTCCGAGTTCGACACGAGACGAGCAAGAGCGCACAAGAAGCAACAAGAGGACTCTGATAATAAATGAAGTGGCAGATGCCAGGTTGAAGAGGATCTGTGTAGACTATACGTGTAAGAGTAAGCTGTGACACTGTGACGACTCACGGACGGAGTGAAGATAAAATAATGTTAAGATAAATATAGAGTTCGTGGTAGTTGAGTCTGAGCACGACAGTAGCACAGTAGCTGCAGACCCAGCTGCGTGCAGCGCGGAGAGCGACAGTGTGGAAATAAATGGCAAGTCAATATCGAAGACAATAGTGTGGAAATAAATGTGAAAATAAATATTGACTGTAAGAGACACTTTCTTGTAGAGTACACTGCAAATAAATAGTGACTAGTAGTTTGTATGACGTGAGACTCAATGTGTATGTGCGTGTGTAGACCTAATTTGTATTAATGTTCATTAGTGTAAGATGTTAGTGTAAATAAAGTATTGTTGCACCGTAAGCCTGACCAGTTATTTAACGAAGCCTAAAAACGTAACAGTACCTACCCAAATCCTACCTCGATTACAAATA
The DNA here is from genome assembly GCA_946902985.2 of Meconema thalassinum. Classification (NCBI taxonomy): domain Eukaryota; kingdom Metazoa; phylum Arthropoda; class Insecta; order Orthoptera; family Tettigoniidae; genus Meconema; species Meconema thalassinum. The sequence continues at coordinate 1,059,551,347 of OX336389.2, read as the reverse complement.
TACACACTAGTACAGACATCACAGTGACACAGGTTCAGACAACTTCTACACACACCAAATACATGGGGCTACATGACCACGATGTCGCAAAGCCCCTAAAGGCTCAATAACAACAACTCTTTCTCATACGCGATATACCCTTTCGTAAGATTTCTCGTTTAGAGCCGCTTTGGGTTTGTCAGTGTTTTTGCATGCTCTTTCCACAAGCAGATACGGTTCTTCCATCTTTACATTCCCTTTATCAAGATACTACTACTTGTACTGCATTATTGTATCCTACTCGTTCCAAATACTGAATGTATTCTGGATCTTCAATTCTCTCACATTTTTTTAGTATAGTGTTGTCTTATAAAATGGTTGGATCAATCTACTGACATTGTATATTGTGTTTGTTACAGGTAAGCTCATGAGGGTCTCAGGACTTGGCACACTCGTCATATAGCCGTAAGTTTTCTCATCAAACCATTCTTATTTTCTCCACGTGACTTTTACATGTGATATATTGGAGGTTGTTGTTGCTTCAGTTAGCGGTTGAGGCACCTTTGCTCATCAACTCCATGAACAGTGTGTGTTTATGGTGTTTTATCTCGTAACCTGTGTGTCAATGGGTTACAAGAACAGAGCTCGGATTTTCGGGTGCTAAAAATTGGGAAATTTTCGCAGCATTATACAGTCCTATGTTATTATCAGATCAGGTCTTAAGAACTGATGTGTGGACAGTAGGGGCCTAATGCATTGTTACAAGGGCAAGGGAGTCCCCGTCTTCTATCAAGAGTGCGAAAGGATAAACATAGCTGCTAGCAGAGCATGCAGGATTCAGAATAACATGACTCTGTATTCAGGGCAACGGATTCAAATGTTAAGAATATATAGCTTACGAGGCAGTCTTAGTGCAACAGGGTCTTCCCCTTGTTCTTCCCTCTCTAAGCAATACAAATGCATAATGCAATAATATGAAAGATGTAGCATATTGCTAAAAATGAAAAAAATGCTAATAATAATAAAAAGACATGTATGTATTTACAGAGAAATCATTTTAATTGATTTTCTTAATTTTATTAACGCCACCAATGACCATTCATATTCTTTTCAGGACGGGTCAGGGAAGGGATCGACATGGACCTGTTGATAGGAACCGTCCCGGCACTTGCCTGGTGGTGAAAATGGGAAACCGCGAAAACCATTTTCAGGACGGCCGAGGTGGGATTCGAGCACACGCTCTCCAAATGCCAGCGAGGCACGAGATTGAGCGTTAGCGCCCTCGGCCACCTTTATGTATTTAGATGAAAAAAGATCATTTACCTAAACATGCGACTGTGGTAGCATGTGTACTGTAGTTGTAATACTGCGTATCAATAAGATTTAGGATTCGGGTTGTACCTCGGGATTTGAAATAGGTGACATTTCAGCATTTGCCTGGAGAGAGTATGGGAAGGCCACATTGAGTATGACCGTTTTTAGGTCTGGGCTTCGAACCGAGGACCTCCGAACTCCAGTCGTGGTGCATGAGTTGAGACACACAGCTATGGTGCTGTGTTATGTATCGATGATTCTCACAAGAAAATTATCTTTACATGATTATGTAGTCAAAATGGTATGTGAACATTTAAAAATTCCACCTGTAGCTTTGTTATCCTAATAATGTTACCTTGCTTGTTATTACAAATGTATCAGTGTAATTTGTCAAAATGCGGCTTTTGTTTAGGGGCTTACGAAGTCGCGGTAATCAGCCTCATGTACTTGTGTGTTTGTGAACTCTGTTAAGCTGTGTTATTGTGGTGATTGTACTCGTATGCGTTTTTGTAATTAATTGATACTATGATTGCTAAGGATGTGGACATTGTTCTATTGTTGTTGATTCCTTAGGGGCCTTGCGACACTGGGGCCACATAGTCCCCTGTGTAGAAGTTGTCTGATAACCTGTGTCAATGTGATGACTCCTACTAGTGTGTGTGCTTGTAATCTAGGTAGGCATCAGGTAGGAAGTGGCCGTGGCCTTACGTTAGGTACCATCCCAGCGTTTGCCTGGAATGAAAGTGGTAAACCACGGAAAACCTCTTCCAGGATGGCTGAGGTAGGAATCGAACCCACTTCTTCTCAGTTTTTCCTCACGAGGCTGAGAGTGCCACGTTCCAGCCCTCAGATCAGAATTGAATTTCTTGTCAGAGCCGGGAATCTAACAGACTTTTGGGACCGAAGTCTCAATACATACCACGGCGCAACATCTTTAACATCCTAGCCATTTGAGTGCAGTCACTACTAAAGCAAATCGTTTGATATTACGCATAATACACACCCAATTTCATAAGGCTGATGACTTCTTAGCGCCGGCCCCGTAGTGTTGGGGTAGCGCGCCTGCCTCTCACCCGGAGGTCCCGGGTTGGATCGCCGGCTCCGTCAGGGATTTTAAAACTGACGTGAGGGTTGGAACGGGGTGCACTCAGCCTTGTGAGGACAATTGAGTAGCTGTCTGACAGTGAGACTTCGCCCCGATCACGAAAACCAAGATTAACGGCCGAGGGGACCCGACGCGCTGATCACGCGTCACCCCAATATCTGCAGGCCGAATGGCTGGGCAACGTGCCACCCCCTAGTGGCACCTTTGTTAACTGGATTACGGTGGGTATAAAGCACAACACCAATTACTGCTTAAAGAAATAATTAATTTTATTGCAGCCAGAAAAATACACTACTCAACAGCAATCATTACCTTACTCCAGTTTCCTCACGTCGAGAATACTTTCCCTTTCACTTGTCAACAGACCACAGTTAATCCTCTTCGCTAATGAGTCCGCTCCCGTACGCTCGCTGGAAATAGCTTCACTAGGTCTGTCACTGTACTGCACACTGTTTCACAATGTAGCACAATCACTTCTGTCGCACTGGAGATAAACACACTCGCTCAAGACACAGTTCCTCTGTAGGAGTCTCACTTCCCCGCTCCACTAGAGGTTTCGCAAGTCACCACACTTCTGTCGCTCAGAATAATCGCTCACACTAGCTCGTAAAACACAACAACAACCGCTAGACAGGTCGCACTTATATAGCAGGCCGGTGACTCAATAAATGCTTCTAGATCCATTCAGGGTTCACGGCTTCTCGAGGTTTCCATCGCTGGTCCAGTCACGAATATTCTGGACTACCCCTTTGTCCTAGCAGCCCTGTTGCATAAGGTACACGCAATACAGGAGGCAGGCCACAGCCCAGCCCTGGGGCAGTTGTGACTCATGCGGCGAGTGATGACACAAACTCACAGCCGTAACACCACCCCCTTCCTAAAAAGGCTGATCGTCCCGATCAATCATTGGTCCGTCTGTGTCCCTCCGTAGGCTGCCAGGCGATCTCGGTGCACGATCTTCACCTTTGCCCTCGGGCTCCGCTGGATCCTGTAGACGACATCGTTGATCCGTTTCACGACTCGGTACGGGCCCTCCCAGGACTTCTGCAGTTTGGGTGACAGGCCTTTCTTCCGTAATGGGTTGAAGAGCCAGACCAGGTCGTCCTCGTGGAATCCGCCGGCATCCGTCTGCTGGTCGTATCGGGTCTTCATTCGGTCGGTCTCGATCCGTAGTTTCCTCCTCATGAACGCGTGTACGTCCTCCAGTTGGTCGACCAGTTCTTGACAATACTGGCTTACCGGGATCGGATCATTCCCAGGTCGACCGAAGGCAAGATCGACAGGTAGACGGAGCTCCCTCCCAAACATGGCCCGGGCTGGTGTGCACCCGGTGGCTTCATGTACGGCGGCGCGGTAGGCCAGGAGAAATAGTGGAAGATGCTTGTCCCAATCCCTCTGGTGCTCGCTGACGACTATTCGGAGATGGTTCTCGATGGTGCGATTGAATCGCTCTACCATCCCGTCGGACTGAGGGTGTAGCGGCGTTGTCCTTGTCTTCCGGATTCCCAGCAGCTGGCATAGGTTCTGGAACACCTGCGACTCGAAGTTCCTCCCTTGGTCGGAGTGCAGCTCCAGGGGTACTCCGTACCGGCTGACGAATTCCTTCACCAGGGTCTCTGCAATCGTCGCGGCTTCTAGGTTAGGGAGCGCATACGCCTCCGGCCATTTGGTAAAGTAGTCGCTGACGACTAATATGTAGCGGTTCCCTGCCTCGCTTAACGGGAATGGCCCAGCAACATCGATGGCCACTCTCTCCATGGGGCCGCCCACGTTGTAGGTCTTCAGTGGACCCCGTCGTCTTCGTCCTGGGCCCTTGCTGGCTGTGCAATCGTGGCACCTCGCGCAGTAGTTCTCCACGTCTGTTCGGCATCCGATCCAGTAGAACCGCTCTCTCAGCTTCTCCAGGGTCTTCTTTATCCCTAGGTGTCCACCAGATGATCCTCCATGAACTTCCTTCAGGACTTCCTCCGTCATAGCCTTTGGAACGACGACTTGTTCCCGAGATGTCTTCCCGTCGGTGCTCTCCCAGGTACGGCAGATGAGGCCATCCCTTACAATCAGCGAGTCCCACTGTGCCCAGTAGGACTTAAACTTTGGGCTGCAGTCACTCACAATGTTCCACCCGGGTCTGGGGACACAGGCCCTCTTCCATTCGGCTATCAGTCCCAGGTCATCATCTTCTGCTTGTGCCCGCGTGAAAGATTCGCGGCTCCAGTTCCCTTGAAGTTTCACAGTAGTCCGTCGGCACAGTATCCCGGTGTTCTCCTCCCTTCGGGCACAGAAGGTGCAGTCTTCGGGGCACGGTCTTCGTGACAGGGCGTCGGCGTTAGAATGCAGTTGGCCTTTCCTGTGCTGAATCTCAAAGTTGTACTATTGAAGCCTCTCTAACCACCGCGCGAGTTGACCCTCGGGCTGCTTGATGTTCAGGAGCCACCGCAGGGATGCATGGTCGGTCCTGATGAGAAATTCTTGCCCGTACAGGTACTTGTGGAAGTGTTCAATGGTCTTCACGATGGCGAGCAGCTCCTTCCTGGTGACGCAGTAGTTCCTTTCTGGCTTTGACAAGGCCTTGCTGAAGTAGGCCACTACTCTCTCCTCGCCGTCCACTACCTGCGACAGGATTCCCCCTATGCCAAAGTCGCTGGCATCGGTATCGACGATGAACCTTGTTCCAGGTCTGGGGTAGGCCAGTATAGGCGCGGTGCACAGAGCCTGCTTGAGTTGTTCGAAGGCACTGTGGCATTCTGCTGTCCACGTGAAGAGTTGGTCCTTCTCAGTCAGTCGATGTAAAGGTTTGGCGATGTCGGCTAATCCCCTCACGAAGCGACGGTAATAAGTGCAGAGTCCCAGGAAGCTTCGTAGTTGGGACTTGTCCTTCGGGACTGGCCACTCCCTCACAGCTGCGGTTTTCTCTGGGTCGGTGCGCACCCCTTCCTCGGAGACGATATGCCCAAGGTACTGGACCCGCTTCTGGAAGAGCTGACACTTCTTGGGGCTCAACTTCAGCTGGGCAGCCCGTAGCTTCAACAAGATCTCCTTCAGGTTGCTGTAGTGCTCCTCGAAGCTCCTCCCCAGAACGATGACGTCGTCTAGGTAGACCAGGCAGGTCTTCCAGTGTAGTCCCCTCAGAATGGACTCCATTAGCCTTTCGAAGGTCGCAGGGGCGTTGCACAGACCGAATGGCATGACGGTGAACTGCCAGAGCCCGCTGCCCACAGAGAACGCCGTTTTCTCGCGGTCCTTAGGGTGGACCTCCACCTGCCAGTAGCCACTCTTCAAATCCAAGGTGGAGAACCATCTTGACCCTGATATGGTGTCCAGCGTGTCGTCGATCCGGGGTAGAGGGTAGCTGTCCTTCTTCGTGACGTCGTTCACCCGCCTGTAGTCCACGCAGAACCTGGTGGAACCGTCCTTCTTCTTCACAAGCACGACCGGAGAACTCCAAGGACTATGTGATGGCTCGATCACCCCTTGCTCCTTCATCTCTTCTACCATCCGGTCGACTTCGGCTTGCTTGGCGAGCGGGACACGTCGGAATGGGGCCCTAATCGGTGCGCTGTCCCCAACGTCGATTCTGTGCTGGACCAAGCTTGTCCTGCCGAAGTCTTTGCTCCCCACGGAGAAGACATCCTGGAATTCGCGTAACAGGTCCTGAAGTTGGCGTGATTGCTCTTCGTCTAAATGGTCCTGGGATCCTTGGTACAGCTTCTGTAGTTCTTCTGGCAGGGCGCGTCTTCTTCGGTTGTCCGTCTGCAGGTGTCCGTCCGTCGTTTCTGGGTTGCGGGCAATCCAGGTAACGGGCTCGCAGACTCCTAGGTTGGTGTCCCGGTGAACCGTAATATCGTAGTCGTTCAGGTTGGACAGGCGGACGTACGGCAGAGGCGTCGTGTTGATGAGGGTCTTGGCAACTAGCAATCCTTTTGCCTGGATGTCCTCATATTTTGGCTCGATGACAGCCGCCACTCCCTCAGCAGTTCCGTCGACAATTACGGCGGCGCTGACCTCCGTCCTGGCAGGAACGATGACGTCCTCTCTCAGCCTTACTCGTCGTGCGGTGACGGCCTCGTGTGCTGGTTGCAAAGCAAGTTCCTCACCTCCGAAGTGCAGAGTGTTGGTACTCAAGTCCAAGATGATGTTGTTCTGGTCCAGGATGTCCAGTCCGATGATCACTTCGTTTGATACGTCAGCCACAAGCACTGGATGCTTCACCACCCGTCGACCAATGACGATCTCCAGTGATGCTTCGCCATGTACCGGTGCGGTCTCTCCGGTCGCGGTTATTAGCTGGAGGTTCCTTTGTGTGGGTTGAACTCTCCACTTCGGGATCACGGTGGGATTGACGATGGTCCTCGACGCTCCCGTGTCGATCAGCATGGGCCAGCTCACTCCGTTGACAACTCCGTCGACCATCGGGCTGCTATTGTCCCTCCGTAACTTCGTCACACGCACTTGGACTGCTGGGGCTTGACGACTGTCACAAGCCAACCTTTGCCCCCCAAGGCTGGCTAATACTCGTTTCCCTGGGCCGCGCGGTTTTTCAGACGACTGATTTCCCGTCGGATACCCTCGGCGGCGGCGATCACCGCAGTCCTTGCTCAGGTGGCCTTTCTTACCGCAGGCCCAGCTAGTCGGTAGTCCTCTTCCGGGCCGCCTCTCCGGTTGTCTTCCGGCTGTGTCGTTGCTGGTGGTGCCGCGACTATCGAAGAAACGGCTTAGCGCCTCCATTAATTCGTCGGCCAGGGGCTTGGTCTCGTTGGATTTTACTGGTTCGTCGACGTCCACTTGACGCACCCGCGCGTGCATTCTGGATGCCTGCTTTGCCGTCTCGAACTCAAGTGCGTGGCTCAGCGCATCTGCCGGGGTCTTATTGCGCGCGAGACGCAGCGCCTGTTGAGTGTCCGAGTCCCGTAGCCCGTCGGTGAAAGTCTGCGTCGCTATCTGCTCCAGAAAGTCGGCCGGCGCTGTTGGGTAGGCGAGCCTTACGAGGCGTGCGATGTCTATCTCGAACTCCTGCAGGGTTTCCGCGTTCTTCTGTACCCGGGTCCGGAGCTGCATCTGATAGGCCTGCTGAAGATGGCTATCTCCATATCGGGACTCCATATGGGCGATCAGGGAAGCGTAATCCTGGGATCCAGTCGGGATGGCCTGAAGGACGTTAAGGGCGTCACCTCTCAGCGCTACAATGAGAGCTGTAGCCTTTTCTGTGTTGTTCCAGTTATTTATGGAACAGGCCGCCTCGAACTGACGTAAGTAGGTGTTCCACGGGACCTTTCCGTCGAAGGTTGGGGGCGTCACTCTGCTATGTCCCGTTCCCGATATTCCCGGTGTAACGGTGGGCGGGCGTTGGCGCAGCTCGGCAACTTCCTCTCGTAGAGCGTTGAATTTCTCCTCCACCCCTGTCAGTGGGCGTTGGCGCAGCTCGGCAACTTCCTTTTGTAAGGCATTGAATTTCTCCTCCACCCCCATCAGCGGGCGTTGCACAGCTCGGCAACTTCCACTTGTAAGGCGTTAAATTTCTCCTCCACCCCCATCAGCGGTCGTTGGCACAGCTCGGCAACTTCCACTTGCAAGGCGTTGAATTTCTCCTCCACCCCCGTCAGTGGGCGTTGGCGCAGCTCGGCAACTTCCTTTTGTAAGACGTTGAATTTCTCCTCCACCCCCATCAGCGGGCGTTGGCGCAGCTCGGCAACTTCCACTTGTAAGGCGTCGAACTTCTTTTCCACTGCCGTGACTTCCTCACGCAGACCCAGTTCTAATTTCTTCAGGTCCTGTGTCAACTTATTCTGACCGTCTTCCATCTTCTTCTGGCCGTCCTCTATCCTCTTCAGGTCCTCCGCTAGCTTATTTTGACCGTCTTCCATCTTCTTCTGGCCGTCTTCTAGTTTGGCAGTTAGGTCCTTGGCTAACTTCTTCTGGCCGTCTTCTAGTTTGGCAGTTAGGTCGTCGGCTAACTTCTTCTGGCCGTCCTCCATCTTCTTCTGGCCGTCCCCCATCTTGGTTTCCATGCCATTTAACTTTTCTAGCAATGCTGCCAATTTCTCCTCCATTTTAGTTGTTTGTCTTTCAAAGGGCATGCACTCACAGGAAAATTAGAGAAAATGACCTGCTCGGGTTTTGAAACCAGGACCGTCAGGTGTTGTGCTTGAGTTCGTAATCCGGCTTCTGACACCAGTTGTTACGTGCCACCCCCTAGTGGCACCTTTGTTAACTGGATTACGGTGGGTATAAAGCACAACACCAATTACTGCTTAAAGAAATAATTAATTTTATTGCAGCCAGAAAAATACACTACTCAACAGCAATCATTACCTTACTCCAGTTTCCTCACGTCGAGAATACTTTCCCTTTCACTTGTCAACAGACCACAGTTAATCCTCTTCGCTAATGAGTCCGCTCCCGTACGCTCGCTGGAAATAGCTGCACTAGGTCTGTCACTGTACTGCACACTGTTTCACAATGTAGCACAATCACTTCTGTCGCACTGGAGATAAACACACTCGCTCAAGACACAGTTCCTCTGTAGGAGTCTCACTTCCCCGCTCCACTAGAGGTTTCGCAAGTCACCACACTTCTGTCGCTCAGAATAATCGCTCACACTAGCTCGTAAAACACAACAACAACTGCTAGACAGGTCGCACTTATATAGCAGGCCGGTGACTCAATAAATGCTTCTAGATCCATTCAGGGTTCACGGCTTCTCGAGGTTTCCATCGCTGGTCCAGTCACGAATATTCTGGACTACCCCTTTGTCCTAGCAGCCCTGTTGCATAAGGTACACGCAATACAGGAGGCAGGCCACAGCCCAGCCCTGGGGCAGTTGTGACTCATGCGGCGAGTGATGACACAAACTCACAGCCGTAACAATATTCTCTCAAAGGTAGAGTTGCGATGATGATGTTGTTGATGATGATACAATCTTGCAAAGCAAGAGAGGAGGTTTTGAGGAATTAGGCACTTTTTTTGCTTTCGAGTTTCTTTAATCTCAGCCTACCCTGAAAAAGAAACCACTCTTCGCTACTGTTAACTTAAATACCTGTATTGATTACTTCATCTACAAGGTAGTTAGAAGTTTATAAAAGCAAATGCAATAAATACATGTAATCTGGCCATGTCACGTTTGTCGGGTGAAACTGCTTCCGTTTATCAGTACAAAGAAAACAGGACAGATTTATTGCAATTCAAGCCGTCAATTCATGTAAAATTTAAAACAAAAACATATCCGGTGTATGTATGTGCATACATACATCAATGAACCCCTTGGGATTCTATCGACTTGAATGCTTCGGAACACCAAGGTACATATTCAACAGATCGGTAGGCTAATTCTGATGATATGCCTAAAGGCCTGTTCACTTTCTTTTCATATCTCAAGTTGCCTATTCGAGTGTAGGGTACTTCCTTTTCCCCCACCATTTAGATGCGCTATAGGAGGAATTTAAATGTAAAGTTAATACTTGTACAAAGTAACTACAATCGGCCACTAACGCGCTAGTTCGTGCCTCGCTGGCATCGGAAGAGCGTGGGTTCGAATCCCACCTCGGTTGTGGTTTCCCCATTTTCACCACCTGGAAATTGGCGGAACTATTCCTTTCACCAGACCCACGGCCAACTTCCCCCCCCCCCCCCCAAATCCCTTCCCTGACGCTTCCTTTAGACGCAAGTTAGCGGTCGCCTAGGCAATCGGCCTGCCACGATCCCTAGTTGTATCTGCTGACAAAGTGTGACACCGTCCTTGCGACGGTAGAGTAATGAACCATTACAGAGTCCGTGGGTGAAGTCGAGCTGGGAGGATAAGTGATTTAAAAGAAAGTAACTACAATAAGTACGTTGACATTTTTTCAAGTTTGGGTTACAGAAAACAATTATTTAGTAAATACTGTACACTGTACTGTATTATGATTCCTTTTTAACGCCTAGGTTGATTGATGCAACGCATTCAAAGGTTCTTTTTCTGAAAGATAGTACTGCACTACTAGAAACTGTTAGCTAGCTTTTAGTGCTTTTTTTAAAAACCATATGTTGGCCTGGAGACCTTGCGTCCCGTACTATCCATCATCTTATCTCGTCTGCGCAAGATAACATGCTATTATTTACATTGTCGCTGTTTCCAGCTGCCATTTGTTCCCTGTGTGATCATATCTGGCCACACTTCCATATCGATGGCCTAGTTTTAATACTACGTAGTTCTGTTTGGGTGGAGCGTGATGGCGCAGTGGTCAAGTTTGCATGCATCTCACCAAGCCGGGCCAGGTTCAATTTCCGGTTAATGCATGTGAGATTTTTGAGGTGAAATATCACGTCCGGTTATTCTTACTTTACTTAATTCCTTTCGTTCCTACTGGAACATACGGCATCCGTGAAACGCCTCCATTTTGTTCGTTGACTAGCCAATGCTAGGTCTTCCCCACTTCAAATGCTTCCTCCTCCACAGTCTGTAACGTTTTCCTGACGGGAATGAAGAAGAACCACAACAAGTTCCACAGTTGGGTGTCAAATGTAACGTATTGATGACCCTACGTTGTCGTTGGCGACAAATGAAGCTTATTATATTGATTAGCGACTGATTAAATACTAATTAACTTGATTTTAAGTTGGGCGCCATGGCCGTAACTCAACGTTAATGACCAAATAATACAGTATATGTTATGATATTCCATAGTTAGCTCACACTGAGTACTCTTCTTCCCAGGCCGCAGTGAGACTCTGTCTGCAACCAATATAATATTTGTTTTAAGCGAAAGGGTTGACTTATAGCTATTTCTAACTACAGTAAGGGAAGCACTAGGCATGAATTAAAATTATTGAATTTAATACGAGAAACACACAATATCAAAATAATAATAATAATAAGTAGTAGTTCTATTACTGAAGTTACGTTAAAAAGTGGCCTATGAAAAGTATGGAGTTTGAATTTACGTTTACCTTATTTCCAAAGTTGAGACTTTACTTGCCAAATTATTTAAAAGAGAGATTTTGTGAGGTTTGGTCAGTTCGTTCACCAGTATAGATTCTTGGAGATATACGTTCCTCATCGTGTAGCGATGGCAATGATTTCTGCTCGTCTGAGACATCTTTCCGATTGTCGTCGTGAAGATTCGTTGCCGATGATTTAAATGAAGTAATTGAGTTAACATGGACGAAATGTATGTCCGCTGTTACCTTGAGAGTGATGAAGTTCTAATTTCAATTATCACTTTAATGACTCTGGCCACAAACACAACCATTGCCATTTGTATGACTTGACAGAATTTGCATAACATACACTCAAGTTCGATAACTGTAGATTTCTAAAATTCAAATATATCCGAAGTCCACTGGACTGTGACATCTGCTAAGTCCCATGGACCGACAAGACACAAGTCGTCTGGACTGCCAATTGAAACTGCACCGGTAGAGCCCCCCCCCCCCCTTTACCCTTTAAATAAACCAAGATAATAATAATAATAATAATAATAATAGCATATCAAAATATAATTCATCAACATGATATTACCATATCAAAAATTAATAATTTATAACACACAGAAAAGGCCTAATTTAATTACTCGCTAGGTCAGCTGAATTCACAGTTAAAAACCTAGGCAGAGAATATTCCTAGTTTCATAGCATTGTGGAATACTCTGGTCTAATTTAGAATAAGGGAAAAGGTGGGATGTAACCGAGGTCAAGACCAGCTTGTTGAGAGGAAGGCCTGATGCGTACCTCAGTAGGCCGTATTAAAATGACCTTGCCAATAGATGAAGAAGGAAAGGGGAATAATCTTCCTAGTGACTTCATGCAATAAATAACGTGACAAATCGAAATAAGCTAACATGTATTGAACAGTAAGATAAAACAATTACAAGAGAGACCCTTCCACCACTTAATTAACTAACTGACAAATATGATCTAATTAAACACAAATGAATGACTTAACCTAAACAAACCAGACACTTGCCCGCTTGGCAAGATTACACCCACCTACATTTGTGATAGAAATGAATTTAACTAGAATGATTCCCCTGACGACAAAACTAAAGGAATAACAACATGAAATTTGACTCTATGTCACCTCAAAAAACAATGTCACATAAGCAACTTAAAAGCCCTTTAAAACGACTAAGGCGGTCCGAAAGCCTGCTTTTGACTTACCGTCCTCAGCAGCCTTTCTGACCAAAGTTAAAACCTTTTTCCCTCCCTGAATCTAATACCAATCAAACGAATCTGCATATCCAAAACTTAGCAAAATATACTTATTAACTAACAATCATAATTCTAAAAATAACAGTCCTGAAACGCCATTCGACACATGGCATGTAAAATTCACATTACCAAAAATGTTTTGCAGTCAAAGTTTGTATTCATTTCTTTCAGTTGCCCCTTAGTATTAAGTTATGATAGTACCACCTGGTGTCTTCCGGCCCTCCGAGGAAACTGCACTACGAGTTTCCCCGGAGGCAAGTGCTTATGAGTCTCGATGTCAGCAAGGTTCTTCACACACTGTCCTTTCAGTCACAGGCCGCAACCCTCTATTCCAATGCACCCCCACCACACTACTCCAGTAATACCAATGTGACTAGTGGTGCAAACGGGCCAAAACAAAGCCAGAGTCCAAGGTTTACAGTTGGTACCTCGAATATCTCCCCACACAAGTTAGTGCGTAGAATCTTCCCAGGAGTTGAGATGTTACACAATGGTTCTTGCAAAAGTTTTCTTAGAACAAGGCTCGGCCAAATGTAGCTGACAGGGAGTGTGAACGTCCCCAATGTTCACAGATACAAAGCTTGATATATCTCCCTCGCCAAGTTTCCATTAGCGATAATACTTTAAGTGGCAGGACACACAAAGGGTAGAAATCCTGGCAGAAAAGGGCTTGGCGAACCCATTTCACCAACAGTCAGGTGCCGGAGGGGCGAAAGGAATTCCCAGAAGAGGCTTGGTGTATGCTCCCATGATAATCCGGTCAGACCTGGAGTTCTTACTGCGTCTCGAAGATAAAGATGAATATGTACTGATTTACAAAATCGGTACAGAAACACCGAAGTGAGTGTTAGTTCAAGTCAATGAATAATAATGAAGTAGTAGAAAGTTCTGCAGGCCTTTAAATAACCTTATCGGCTCCCTTCCAAATCTTTCCATCTTCAAGCTCCCTCCTCTTGATACACCAATCAGAACTTGGTTTCCATGGCAACCCTCTACTCTCCCAACTGCACCATCTTCTAGCTCGCTGATTAGCTCTGGCCGACCACGTGATTCTTCTTTCTTCGAAATCTTGGATTGCTTTCCTGTTGAATTTAAATCGCCTGAGTGACCGACCGTGACCTTAATTCCAGGAACTTCTTCGTCCGTCCCCAATTCTTTGAATAAGTTGCGAGATACTCCCTCGAGGCAGAACAGGGAAATCACCCGTTGCGCGCACTAACCAAAAATAAAACCCTGTAGCCAAGTATGATGAAATCTGTCTGAATATGAAGTAGAAATCAACTCCAAGCTTTTCACATACCCAAGACAACGAAATAATGTTTTGAAATAATGAATCTCTATTATTCACCTGGTTAAATATAGAGAAATGAAGTAATTAGAAACTTACCATGGCATATTTGGCCTTTACCAATAATAATAATAATAATAACAACATTAAAAGATATATCCAATAATAATAATAATAATAATAATAATATGTATAAAATTAAATCTCGATCATATGATAATAACAATAATGAACATTGAATAACGTGAATGTGTGGCTTACATATTGCCAAAGTCAAGTTAATAGTAATAATAATAATAATAATAATTATTATTATTATTATTATTATTATTATTACTGTATTATTATTATTCCAGATAAAAATAAATTATTAAAGATATTAAATGTGCGTTTTCAGGACATTACAAATCCTCCTCCATATCTTCCTAAGACGACCTCTCCTCCGTGCACCTTGCGGGTTACATTCCAATGCTGTTCGTTCTGTAGATCCTACTGACTTTCTCAAGGTATAGTCTAACCATCTCTATTTCCTCTTCTTAATTTCCGTCGGGATTGGTTGTTCTCCAGAGTTCTTCTTTGTATATGATTTCGGGCCATCTGATGTTTATGATGTGTCGCTGACTACGATTTATAATTGTCTGCAATAGATTAGTGACATTTTGTTTAGTCTTTCTGGTCCCGCAGGCATACAGAACTGATTTAACATTTGTATTGAAAATTATTTTCGTCTTCTTTAAAATGTTCTTATTCTTCCATACAGTATACAACTGCATGAAAGTTCCATTTGGTTTCCTAATTCTAGCTTTTACGTCTTCTTCTGCCCCTCGTTCATTTGTCACTGCACATCCCAAGTAGGTGAATGTTTCAACCTCTTCAATCTCTTTTCCAAGCCACAAAACGTTTTATCAATTTTAGCATTTACTCTCACCTCCTTAGTCTTGGCAACATTTATGCTAAGTCCTGCAACATAGTTCAGTATTAAGAGAGAAAAAAAGGTCCCGTGACCTATGATCGAGAGATTAACATAAGAATCTTTCGACAGTTGAGTTCCTGTCCAAAGAAAATTTTCATTCGTATTAGGGGCGTGGGACATCATTGGTCATCGGTTCTCCGTTTATTTGGGTGTGCTTTGGAATTGCCAGATAACCAGATTTTCTGTGGTGACTGTATTAGTGTTTGTAGCTGCAATTATTCGGGTCGGCGGTGGGGCTGGTGCCCCGAGACTTGAAATAAGGTAGAGAGGGATTATTACCTGATGCGCAAGAGGGGCTTAGAGGGGAAAGGAAGAGAAGGTAGTGGAGGGGAGTCACTGCTTCTGTGTTGCCTGGGAGACACACTAACCCGCAATACAGTTTCAGTTACCAGGAGCCGATTTGAACAGTGACAGGGTTGATGGCCCGTGGCCGCGCAGAGGGAAAACGATGATACGAAATAGAGCGTTGCCGCATACGGGCAGAAGTTGCCACCGCAACATCAAATATAACGTGCGATTGGGCAAAGATTTCGTAGTAGGGGGATTGTCAAGCAGTTAGGATGACGAAATCAAAATTCTGAATATTTGAAAACAAACAAAAAATACATTGGTTCGCGTTTTATGGCCTGTTAACGAACATGACGTTCTAAACAATAGAATAATCATTGTATCCCTTGTTCCGCCTCCTTGACCGAATTGAGAGGCTTATTTATGAACCCCGTGGCGTTAAATCTTGCACCACGGCCGCAATGTCAAGCTGCAGCAACATTGGAGATCTGATTTTCGAATCCCGCAGCTATCCTGAGTGTGGATTCCCTGTGCTCCCCCCCCCCCACTCCTTCCAGGCAAATGCTGGGATTGTACCTTATTTCAAGTCTAGGAGCACCTACCCCATCCCTGTCCTTAATGATGACCAAGATGTCCCCAGCTCATTAGATGAATTAACAACAAATTCTATTAGCCTTGTCTTACTTCAAATTTTCCTTTTTATAAGTCTTTAATGGTACATTCTGTTAGTCGAAGGGGTCCACTAAGCTACACAATGCTTGTTGTTGAGAATTCTCTTTTTCACATTACGTGAGCAACCTTGACAGGGAAAAGTGGAAATGTAAACAGAGGTGGTAAACAAGCAAGGTTAGTAGAAGAGAGGTTGGCTCGTAACTTGCCTTCTGCTGGCAGTAGGGTGGGGGTAACGCGTCATCGGGCCTGCGAGATGTACCCCAGTCTCTATTTACAGAGTGGACAGAGGAAACTACGTGTGTTATTTACTTGTTTGTTAATACAGTATTTATTTTGTTCAAGATATGAATTGTGTTACGTGCTGTATTATACATTAATGAACAGGTGAATATTATCTAAATTAATTACATCAGATTACTATGGAATATATCTTTGCATATTCTAGCCCATGGGTAATTTGTTTCTTTACGTTGGGTTTTCTTTTCTTTCAGTTGTTTAAGATGCCGTGAAAAAATTGCAGTGTTGCAATCTGCAAAAGTAATTCTAAAATTGTTAAAAGAAAACGGGAGTAAAAATATCTTTCTTCAGATTTCCAAAGGATGCTAATCGTAGGAAAACGTGGGTGCAGAAATGCCATAGGAAAGATAAATTCGATCCGAATAACAAACGGATTTGCAACAAACATTTCATACCAAGTAACTTTGAAGACGAAATTTGAGCTCGACTGACACATACTCACCCTAGAATATTAAAAAATACATCACGTGGCTCAGCGGTAACGTTCTCGCTTGCTGAACCCAAGGTTGCAGGTTCGTATCCTGGCACAGTCAGCTGGCATTTGAGGGTGCGCAAGTGCGAGGGAGCCGTGACAGTAGATTTACTGGCATGTTAAAGATCCCCTTCGGGGCAAAATTCCGGCACCCCGGCGTCTCTAAAAGCCAGAGTAGTTAAAAGGGACGTAAAACCAATAACATTATATTATAATTTAAAAAAAAGACGTCAATACCTTCTTTATATTTACTGTCTCAAACACAGAGCCAAGACACAACTTCACGTACAGAACGCTCCCAGAAAAAAGAAAAACAATTACTGAACGAAATATTGGATTCGACATTTTCCAGTGGCAATGATGCCGTCGTCAATGACGTCAATGTCAATGATACTGACACAAAATATGACGATCTTCTCATTAAATACAACGCATTACTTCAAGGGACCAAAAAACTGAAGGAAAACATGCAGCACTTAGAGACTAGAGCAAACTGTTTGCAAATCAAGAAACGTGGAATTAGAGAATGCAATTCAACAGTATGAATGTGATTTTGACAAGAAAATTAAAGATACGTTTAGTTTAAAGATTTATTGACACCAACTCAAGTCGACATTGTTAGGAAACAGAAAACAAAGGCAAGATGGACAAACGATATTTAAGATATTTAAGCTTCCGAGCATACAAGTATACCAGAGTCACACTGAAATATCCATTACCTGGCTTATCAACTTTGAAGCGCAGGGCAGGCAATGTTGAATTACGAAACGGTTTATTGAAAAACGTAATAGAAGTAATGAAAATTAGTGGACGAAAGAAGAATGGTCGAGAGAGAGTCACTGTTCTTTCTTTCGACGAAATGAAAGTGTCATCACTGTATGAATATGATGCTAAAGCAGACGAAGTCGTTGGTCCACATACATACATGCAAGGGTTATTTCAGAACTGGAAGCAACCTGCGTACATTAATTTCGACACGAAAATGTCGAAAGATATTATAAATGAAGCGGTTATGTCACTACATAATATTGAATACGATGTAGTTTCGGACTGTGGCGGGAGGAATATGGCACTGTGGAAAGAACTCGGCATTACCATTGAAACTACACACTACGTGCATCCGATGACAGAGGAAAAAAACTACTTTCTCGCAGACGCAGCTCACCTGCTTCAATTAATTCGTAATGTGGTTGGCGAAAGTGAGAATGACATTCCGCGGGGTCACCAACATCGTGGTGCTGTTATCAGTGACAGTTTTGCTGACTCCGAGAGTGGCGGAAATGAAGACGAACGTGCAGGCAGCAATGGACAGCAATGACAGAATTATAAATAATAATGCAGTGCTTAGTGAAGCAATGGGGATAGGTGTATCTGCGCCTGTTGGAGATATAGTCGGCTGTGAGTATGTTTGTATATATCAGTTTTATTATGTTGAAGGAGGTGTATAATTAAATTAGTCATGTAATTAAGCGTTCAGCATCATCTATTATTCACAACAATTCATTAATTGACACTTTGAAATGGCTGATGCCCTTAAAAATATTATTTACTGAGCTCGTAATGCGCTACGGACTAACGACTGATTCAAACGCAGCAGGCCCGTGACGTATTCCCGCGCGCTCTCCCATTGGCCGAGAGTTATGAGCCAACCTGTATTCTACTAACCTTGGTAAACAAGACCAGGCAGCTGTTGTCATCTCATGCGTAGTTTGGCGTGAGCTTGTCAGGTATCAGCATCTTGATGTCCTCAACTTTCTAACTGAATAATAGTAATAATAATGTGTTGAATTTATTTGATAACCTGTGTTATTGTGGTGTCTATAGTGGGGTGTGTGTATTTGTAATTCATGTGAGGATTGGGGAGTAGGTGGCCGTGGCTTTAAGTTAGGAACCGTTTCGGCATTTGTCTGGAGTAGAAGTGGGAAACCACGAAGAACCACTTCCAGGACGGCTGAGGTGAGAGTCGAACCCATCTCCTCTCAGTGTTGCCTCACAAAGTACCTAAATTAAGTCCACAGCAGCCTGCTATGAAATTCCTAGCCCCCATTACAAATGCACACTAGTACAGCCATCACAATAACACAGGTTACCAGCCCCGCCCCCCCCCCCCCCACACACACACCAAAAGTACACGGGTGTACAAGGCCACGATGTCACAAAGTAAATAAGAACGACAACTACTCTTATGCAAAATGCATTGCCCAGGGTTAGAGGGTTTCTTATCCCAACAAGAAATCTTAATCTGTTTTGATCATTGGATTTTACCCATCGCTTAATAAGTATTTTATCTGAAAAAACATAGCTTCGCGCCAATGTCACGGAGCAAATTAGGGCTTGTGTTGTATTATTTATGACTTTCAATTTGATATAATAATTTAAAAAATGCGCCATCATTTTTTTTGGCGTATGACTTTTAGTGCCGGGAGTGTCCGAGGACATGTTCGGCTCGCCAATTTGTAGCTGCTTCTAAGCGGACACCCTTTGGGTGAGCTACAAGTACCGTCGCGTGTGGGGTGTTGTCTGGGGAGGAAAGTTTCAATGTAAGGACGAGGAATTGGAAGGTAGCGGCCGTGGTCTATAGTTAGGGACCAACCCTGGCATTTCCCTGGAAGGAAGATGGGAAACCACAGAAGACCATCTTCAAGGTTGCCGGCGGGGGGATTCGAACCTCCTCGCCTCCCGGATGTGAGCGACTGCCAGCAGCCATGCCGTAACGACCACGGCTAACTCACCCGGTTACCAATAGATATAACACTTGCATTATTGGGACGCTGGCAACATCGTATGGATAAAAGTGTCCTTCTCCTGGTGCAGCGGCTAGCATTCTTAGCTGTCGCACCGGAGATCCAGGTTCGAATCCCGGTGTTCGCAGCGGCTATCCCGAGTGTGGTTTTCCCTCTGCGTTTTTCCACATTTTTTCCTCCAGACAAATGCCGGGATAGTATCTTACATCAATTCCCGGGCACCTACCCAATCCCTGTCACTAATACAGTTACACACACTACTACACTCATCACGTCATCTCATACATACAGGCTATCAGATGAGTTCAACGCACACGCCAACTATATAACATTATAACTCACTATCCATAACTGTTCACGATAAATAAAAATAATAAAATGAGAACTATACTCTATAAAATAAATGTTCTAAGCATAGTCAAGAATGGTGAAATTCACTTCACTGAACGTCGGAAATGCGGACGCTCCGATTTTGATGTGCGCGCGTACCTTTAGAAATAACCGTCCTGGCAAACCACTTACTCCGAGAGGGTAGAAGTGGCGTAGTCTTGTTAGACTGCGATTATTACATTATGGCTGAAACCTGCGCAGAGGAGAAGAAAGGTGGTCACAGCTGCTATGCTCCTGGGAGACACACTAACATAGAATACAATAATAATGTTATTGGTTTTACGTCCCTTTTAACTACACTGGCTTTTAGAGACGCCGGGGTGCCGGAATTTTGCCCCGAAGGGGATCTTTAACGTGCCAGTAAATGTACTGACACGGCTCCCTCGCATTTGCGCACCCTCAAATGCCAGCTGACTGCGCCAGGTTTCGAACCTGCAACCTTGGGCTAACATAGAATACAGATACAGTCATAATTATAATTTACCTGGTGCTGGAAATGGGAAACCATTTCCAGGACGGCTGAGTTGGCATTCGAACCCACGCTCGCCCGAGGCCGCGAGGTAGCGCGATAGAGCTCTTGGCCACCGCGGCCAGTACAGTTAGTTATATATGTAGCCAACTAACTGTGCCGAGTGGCTATTTATACAGGGTCATCATATATGTGCGCGCGGGCAAACACGGCAAGCTAAGCCGGCTGTGACTGGCGCAGATCGCGGGCGCGCGTACGCGGTTCGGCTGGTGGTGGCACGCTCCGTTGACTCATATCGTTAGTTTACACGTGTTTTGTCATTCATATGGACGTGTATCTGCATAGCTTAGATGTTAGTGTTGCACGTTTAGTGAGTATTGTGATTAGGGTTCGGAAGTTTAAGACCTAAAGAAGTACAAAATATGCAAGCAAATATGCCCTAAAATCTAGCTAAATATGACCTAAAAACTATAAAATATGACCTAAAAGCATGACATTTCCTTGTTTGCTAATTACTTCTGAGCTAAATATATCTACTGGAGTGACATCCTATGAAAGGCGGAAGCATTCTACCGTCATGTTCCGTGACCTCATGCTTACAGTGTCGCAATCTAACTTGTGCAGAAATATGTGCTAAAATACGTCCGTAGAGGAGCGCCTTCTTGGAATCAGGTCTTCTAAACCTGCTATCTGCCTGTTCCGGGAAAAGAAAGAAAAATGTATCTACTACACTATTCATAAATCCTGTGTTTGAAACTCGACGCAGATAACACGTACCTTGTTAACGACGCCTCAATTTAAACAAAAATGCTGAAATTATAACCAAATATGACCTTATATCACTAAACTATGACCAAATATGACCAAAACAATAAAAATGGCGGAAATATGCATTTATAGGCAACGTCAAATGGCTTTAAACGTAGCCAGGGACCCGTCATTCAAACTTATTTTTCAGATTTTGGGTAAAATGAGCTCAAAAAAAAAATATGACTTTTCCTTAACATCCGAACCTTAGTGATTACTGTGATTGTTGGTCATGCCTAGACACCAATTCACGTTGCGCGAACGTGTGTATATCCATAATTCGTATATAAAAAGCAGAAATTCTTGTTCTGAAACGAGACGAAAATTTCGAATCAAGTTTCCAGGAAGACCTGTGCCTAATGCCAGTACAATTAGGAGGCTCGCTAAACTATTCAAGGAAACAGGCTCCGTAAATAATAGAAGAGTTGACAGACATTCTTTCATCAGAAGAGGTCAGGTGTGTGCTACAAGAGAGGGAGGACATTTTCAGCATCGCCTATGAGCTTTGTAAGTACACATTATTGAACATGTTTGGTAAAAGTGTGAAGGGTGCGCAAACCACCAGCTGAACCGCGCATGCGCACCCGCGATCCGCGCCAGTCACAGCCGGCTTAGCTTGCCGTGTTTACTCGCGCGCACATACAGTATAATGACCCTGTACTAGGGCTGTTCATTTCATTCGAATATTCAATTAATTCGACTAATCTGAATATTCACCAATTCGAAATTCGAATAAATTATTCGAATGTTTGAACAATGCGGATGTCCGAATACTTCAGTTACAAGCCGGACATGTGTTATAGACGATTGCCCTTGACCTTGAAGCTTGCGGGTGAGCCTGTACACAGTGACTCTCTCGCCCACTCCCTACGCAATTTTCACCACCAGTCTGATGTAATGGAATTTCAGACTTGAGCACGTGACGACACCACCGTCCAGAACGGTACAGTCCACGTCGAAGTACTGTATGACGCGAAAGTACACGTTACATAGATACGAACAGAATGCCACTATATTTGCCAATGACTGTATTTCAGCAGTAGCGTGAGATAGTTTTGTCCATCATCTGACTGCATGGGGCAAGTGACAACAATACAGGTACTGTAGTAACACACTTCCAGGCTTCCATTATGATTCTTCACTCGTCTATAACTAACGTCCGGCCTGTATTCGGAACATAGGAAGTATTCGAGTATTTCAAATAGTCTGTGTTGTTGTTTGAGTCTTCAGTCTTTTGACTGGTGTGATGCAGAACTCCGTGCCTCCCTGTCCTGAACTAATCGTTTCATCTCTACATAGCTACCACACCCTACATCCGAGGCAATCTGTTTAACATATTCTATCCTTGGTTTACCCCTACGGCTCTTGTCCTCTACACTTCCTTCCATAACTAAGCTTGCTATTCCTGGGTGTCTTAATATGTGTCCTACTAACCTATCTCTTCTCTTCATTAGCAGTCGCCAGAAACATCTCTCCTCTCCCACTCGTCTTAATACCTCTTAGTTTGTTACCCTATCTACCCATCTGATTTTCATCATTCCCCTGTAACACCACATTTCAATCGCTTCAATTCTCCTCTTTTCTGCTGCACCAATAGTCCAAATTTCACTTCCATAGAGCGCCACGCTCCAGACAGAGGCTTTCAAAAACCATTTCCTAATACCTAAATCTATATTCGACGTCAACAGATTCCGTTTCTGTAGAAATGCTTTCCTTGCTTGCGCTAACCTACTTTTTATATCCTCTTTACTTCGTCCATACCGGGTGAGTTAGCCGTGGTCGTTGCGGCGTGGCTGCAGGCAGTCGCTCACATCCGGGAGGCGAAGAGTTTCGAATCCCCCCCGCCGGCAACCATGAAGATGGTCTTCTGAGGTTTCCCATCTTCCTTCCAGGCAAATGCCGGTGTTGGTCCCTAACTATAGGCCACAGCCGCTACCTTCCAATTCCTTGGCCTTACATTCACACTCTCCTCCCCAGACAACACTCCACACGTGATGGTACTTGTAGCTCACCCTATGTGTGTCCGCATAGAAGCAGCTACAAACTCTGGCGAGCCGAACATGTCCTCTGACACTCCTGACACCAAAAGCCATACGCTAAAAAATAAAAAATAAAACTATCACTGGTTATTTTGCTTCCTAAGTAACAGAAGTCTCCTACTTCCTTTAGCTTTTCACCTGCCAATTTGATGTCCATAGAGGTTGCTAATTTATTTCGGCTGCATTCCAATATTTTTGTCATAGATTTATTGATTTTCATCATGAATTCTTTCCTCAAGACGGAGTCCATACCATTCAAAAACTCATTCAAATCCTCTGGCGTGTCTGTTAATAAAATAAATCAAACAGTTCAAATATTTGATTTATTTGAAAAAGATAAGTACCTTAAAGAGTAATTCGAAGCAGGGGCGAATCCAAAGGGTCGGATAGGGTTTAACCCTTTCCCATTCAGTCTGTAGATCCTTATAAATAAATCTCATTCAAAACAAGCATCACCTATTGTCTTTCTTTCGTTCTTTCCTTCTTTATTCTTTTCCCGTTGTTTCTGTGTTTATTATAATTATTCGAACATTTGATTTATTCGACTTATTCGCCGAATTGACTGAATAGTCGGGTTATTTCACAAATGCGAATATTTCGAAGTTCGAATAGGTTGGAAATACGAATGTTCGAGCTATTCATGTTTTGGAATCAAATAGTCTACTGTATTCATATTCGAAATTACTGTTTATATGATTTGCGTCATCCTGGCTACAAGGATGTAGTGAAGGAAGCAGAAGGATGGAGAGAGATTGCGGAGAGATATGATCAAACCAGTTGGTTACATTTTTATTAGCCTACTTTCGCTTTTTACAAAAAATGAAAGTAGACTTATGAGATCAACAGAGGGCCAAAAATTGTGTGTCTGTCTATGTGTATGTGAGTGTGTATGTGTGTGTACACTGCATGTCTGTCTGTCCCCCCTATCAATTCAAACACGGTGAAACCGAATTGAACGAAATTTGGTACAGAGGTAGCACTAGCAAAGGACACCTCAGTGTCATGTTTTATATCGCCGCCATCTTGACGGAAACGTAATGGCGGCCACCCGAATGTTAAAAGCTTAAATCAAATTAAGACCAATCATCTGATGAGTTAGAAGGTGTGGTTTGTACCGAAATCTTTCAAATCGTCTCAATAGTACAGGAAGAATCTCGCATTTCTTGATAAGTCTACGGAAATATATTTATTTGTTTATAAAGCGCGTTTAAACAAATAAACAAGCCGATGGCCCCTGGCAGAACTGTGTCGCGTACAGCCCGCATAGCACTAGAACCGGGCGGGTAGTCTGTACACATGGGGCCACCACAACCCATTATGCGAGAGTTCTCGCACGGGTCCACTAGTTCGGTATAATTAATATACATACAAGTATAATAATGATTGTAATATACAACGTAAATGTAATTTAATGCAAATTTAATCAACGCAAAACTTTTGATATCATGATTCGTGTACGATTGTTGAAGTACTGAACGAAATGATTTCGCACAGCAAGGGCAGCATCTCGCGATCTTTCTCTCAATCGAGTAGTGGCTGAGAAAGCATTGGTGGGCTGATTTGAGGACTTGTTTGCTAATATAATTCTCTCTCATCAGTAATGAGATTCTCTGTGTTAGCACTAATGAAATTGTGAAGGCAACAAGTAGCGTTTCATTAACTTTATGTACACATTTTCTTTTTCGTCGTGCTTGACTCTAAGCGAACAGAAGATGCAATTTTTCTTCGTCGGATGAACTGCTGGACATGTTGAATTAAAACAAGAAAAATAAACACGAATTTTCAAAAGTAAGAATTGGATTAAAACACGCAATACGCACTTGAATGATGGTCTCCTCCCTTGTAAAATTCCAATCCGGAGGTTAATTAGTCCCCCGTTTGGGTCTCCGGGTGGGGACTACTCGAGAGGAGGTTAGCATCACAGAAATAGCAAAGGGGACGATTAGCTCAGGACAGGGAGGCATGGAGTGCTGAATCAAACCAGTCAATAGACTGAAGACTCAAACAACAACGTGACTGTTTTCACACTAGCTCGCCTTGACTTGTACGTACTGTATTCTGTTTGACCACCCTAATCCGCAACGGACTCTGGTCGTTACGTCCTCGTGGGCAGTCCGCTTCCTGTTTGACCTAATCCTAACCCTTGAACTCTGGGAGTTGCCTAACCACTTAGACGCGGGTATTAGCCTTTCAAGGTACGATTGCCGCTGTTTAAAGCAGCAAGAGCCTAGCGGGATGGTTATGGGTACACAGTGATGACGGACCGCCGTCTGCACATAAGTCAAGCAGCATTGCGCGCACTGCTTTATTGCGAATTGTGAACGGAAAAAATAATTATAATGGGCAAAATAAGAATGACGTGTTTCTAATTGTTTCGCAACAGTACTGCTAAGTGTAACAGGAGCCATGTCACCTTGGAGAGAAGAACGATCATTGAGGCTACTGGAGCTGAGTTATATCCTACGCACGTGACTATACTTGTCAACCAAGCAGGCCGGCAGTGTGACACAAGTAAACAAAGATTAGTTCCCACCTCGTTCGACGACACTCGTACCTTGAAAGGCTAATACAGGTACATGTATGACTGTCATGCGCGGGCACTAGTATTGCTATCATTTCTGGCGGCGTACAAAGAAACAACCAAGCTATGGGTAAACGAACTCTGCTAATATGAGTCAATGGGTGTATGAACTGGTAGTGAGATGGCACGATACGTAATAACTAGTCTCTCTCAATCCACCCAGTCATTTTCCCCTACCGAAACGAATACAGTGTAAACTGCTCAACAAAATTAAAGCACCACTTTTTTCAAAGGCCACCAAATTTTGAAAAGTTGACTGCTCAAGCTCGAAATCTCAGTATGACGTTTGTCCCGATGCCTACCAAGCATATGCTTCAGCACAACTCCCCAACTTGAGTAGTTTCGGGGTAGCGCCCCCTAAACCAGCCCATGTTTGAAAACCGTAAATTGAAGTTTGCGAAAAACGCTGTAGGACTTGTCGCAGGTTTCCAAAGCAGTCGAAAATGAATGACTCTTGCTCTTAAAGGTTCCACAGACACGTTGAAATCGTTACATTTGACGTTTTGGGCATTTTCAACCCCCTTCATCATCCCCTAAACATGGACTACCATTGGGGGCGTCTGAGAAGGTACCGGGTGTGTTTAACCACCTGAAAACCTGCACATCGTCCTCAGTTGCTGATTGCAGTAAGTTCTTAAGGCCTCCGGCAATGTTCACCCCTCCTAACACCCTCAACTGGCATGGGACCAAACCACCCCATCTTGATTCACCCCTAAGGAAGGTTTAAATCGAGATGTTTATCAGTGCTGCTAATGGGGGTGTCTTCCCCTAACGTTCCAAAAAAGGAGCTGTGCCTGTGTCACCAACCCTTCCCCTGCTACCCCCTTTAGTATCATTTTTCGAATCAGGCCTTTTTTAAGGGCTGAAATGAGGTCTTAATTGCTGAAAGGGCTGTTAAGGTCCTTAGAAGTAGTGGTGACACGAAATCAACCCCTTCCGATCGTTAATTTACATTCCATCCCCCAAAGTTGACATTATTGCAGCCTCAAACCTCCCTGTCTGGACGCGTAACGCGTCATGGCAGAGTTTTCAGAGTTGGATCAAAATGAAGCTTAGAGCCTGAAATCGAGCCCAAAACAGCAGGTTGGATGAAAATATATCGGTAAGATGGGAAACGAGACCAAAACTCTTTCAAAAAAAGTTAACACCCTCTAGTAAGTACGCCCATGCCTAGGCAACCCACATCACGTCCTTGCGTGCGGGTTGCCTATGATGTAAAGGATGGACATGGGAGAAAATGACTATTTGTAATGATTTTTACCCTTTAATAGCTTGTAACGCCTCCATTCGCATCAATTACTGCCTCACACCTTCGCCTCATGCTCTCAACAAGCGTTCTGATTAGGTCTTGGGGAATGTTGGCCCACTCGTCGAGCAACGCCTGGCGCAGTTCTGCCAGAGTCTGGGGTTGCCGTTGTCGCTGCTGCACTCGCCGGATCAGCTCGTCCCAGAGATGTTCAATGACGTTCAAGTCGGGGCTGTTTGCTGGCCAATCGAGTATATGGATGCCCATTGCGTGTATGTAGTAGAGTCATTTTTCTCCCATTTCCATCCTTTCCATCATAGGCAACTCGCTCGCACGGAGGTGATGTGGGTTGCCTAGGCATGGGCGTACTTACTAGAGGGTGTTCTTTTTTGAAAACTTTTTGGTCTCGTTTCCCTTCTTACCGATAAATTTTCATCCAACCTGCTATTTTGGGCTCGATTTCAGGCCCTAAGCTTCATTTTGATCCAATTCTGAAAACTCTGCCATGACGCGTTACGCGTCCAGACAGGGAGGGTTGAGGGTGCAAAAATGTCAACTTTGGGGGATGGAATGTCAATCAATGATCGAAAGGGGTTGATTTCATGTCACCACTACTTCTAAGGACCTTAACAGCCCTTTCAGCGATTAAGACCTCGTTTCAGCCCTTAAGA
Source organism: Meconema thalassinum (assembly GCA_946902985.2). Taxonomy (NCBI): domain Eukaryota; kingdom Metazoa; phylum Arthropoda; class Insecta; order Orthoptera; family Tettigoniidae; genus Meconema; species Meconema thalassinum. Next base: position 1,059,523,830 of record OX336389.2, on the reverse strand, counting down.
AAGGCGTGATTCGAAAAATCATACAAAAGGGGGTAGCAGGGGAAGGGCTGGTGACACAGGCACAGCTCCTTTTTTGGAACGTTAGGGGAAGACACCCCCATTAGCAGCACTGATAAACATCTCGATTTAAACCTTCCTTAGGGGTGAACCAAGATGGGGTGGTTTGGTCCCATGCCAGTTGAGGGTGTTAGGAGGGGTGAACATTGCCGGAGGCCTTAAGAACTTACTGCATTCAGTAACTGAGGACGGTGTGTAGGTTTTCAGGTGGTTAAACACACCCGGTACCTTCTCAGACGCCCCCAATGGTAGTCCATGTTTAGGGGATGATGAAGGGGGTTAAAATGCCCAAACGTCAAATGTAACGATTTCAACGTGTTTGTGGAACCGTTAAGAGCAAGACTCATTTATTTTCGACTGCTTTAGCAACCTGCGACAAGTCTTACAGCGTTTTCCGCAAACTTCAATTTGCGGTTTTCGTAAATGGGCTGGTTTTGGGGTCGCTACTCCGAATCTACTCAAGTTTGGGAGTTGTGCTGAAGCATACGCTTGGTAGGCGTCAGTACAAACGTCATACTGAGATTTCGAGCTTGTGCAGTCAACTTTTCAAAATTTGGGGGCCTTTGAAAAAAGTGGTGCTTTAATTTTTTTGAGCAGCATATATACGTTACATAGGTAGGTGCTCCGTGTATTGCGATGCCCAAACTTTCAAAAAAAATCTAGTCTTAACTGAACTGAATTTATTTATTATACATTACTTATGAATTTTTATGAATATATTTATTTACTTGCAGATAAATTAATTTTATCTGCTTTATAGCGTTTGAAATTGTTATATATAGGAAGAATGTATATAAGATTTTTTTTATTTTAATGAATTGTTATTATTAAACGTAAAGAATTAGAAGCAAGTTCATACTATTTTAACAATATCTCCATGTTACCCCACTTCAAAGTGTAAAACTGTGCTGCGTTAAAATTAAAGAAGAAGAGATGAAGAACGTGTGATGTAGGCTGGTGATTTTTAGCATTTTGAAATCAGAAATTTTAAATTTTGATTTGTTTATTTTGTACTGTCTAGCTTTAATACATTTGCAATTTGGCATTTTATAACATTTTGATTTAAAAAACATATAATTTGGGTTAAATCTGACAAATGAGTAGGCCTAATAATGTGTTTTGAGATTATATCACATTTGTAGAAGGTTAACAGTGAGATAAAAATGAATGAAGTACAGTAAATTGGGTATTTATTTTAAATTAAATAGAAGAAAACTGTTACAGGCTAAAGCATTACACAGAAAAAACTGAAATGTATGCTGATGCAAAACAAGAATAATACAGAGAAAATACATAAAATCAACTCAAGTCTTGTTTCAGTATCCACCACAGTAGGTTTTTTTTTTGTCGTGTAGCCTCCTTAGAGGCCGAGTGCAGGTCTTTCTAGTCGACGCCCGTGGGCGACCTGCGCGTCGGGGTGAGAGATGGAATGGATGAAGATGAATGAAACTGGGCAAGGATGTGGAAGGAAGCGGCCGTGGCCTGTCAGAAGGTACTGTCCCAGCATTTGCCTGGTGTTGAAAATGGGAAACCACGGAAAACCATTTCAAGGACAGCCGACGGTGGGACTCGAACCCACGCATCTACCGAGTCAGCAGAGAGCTTGGCCCCTTGACCTAACGGAGCGCTTTTAGCCCGCGTAGCCACTACTGTCGGTACCACAGTAGGTAAGAGCATGCAATGTTGAATGAACTCTTATTTATAGACATTTTCGGTCTCACGATCTTAGAACCTGTTGACTTGACGTACGCGAAGGGAATGAAAGCGACGGATGCGCCGGCCTCTCACCGCTGGGTCCGTGGTTCAAAAAATACCGGTCACTCCATGTGAGATCTGTGCTGGACAAAACTGAGGCAGACAGGTTTTTCTCCGGGTACTCCGGTTTTCCCTATCATAATTTCATTCCAGCAACACTCTCCACTATCATTTCATTTCATCTGTCATTCATTTAATCATTGCCCCAGAGGAGTGCGTCAGGCCTCGGCAGCCGGCACAGTTCATATCCTCGCCGCTAGATGGGGGCTTCATTCATTCCATTCCTGACCCGATCGGAGACTGGAAGCAGGCTGTGGATTTTCATTTCCATTTTCATTCAAAAAAGAAAGAATAAAAGCGTTATATTAAAACAAATTGTGGATTTCGCATTTATATAGCATTTTGGTATAATTTTCGCATTTTGTCGCTTTCTCAAAACACACTGAAAAGTAAAATACCAGAGTACGGTACTGTATCTCCCATCAGGGGCTACGCACCTTCCAGGGGGTGTTCGAAAACTTCTGGACACTTTTCTGGTTTTCGGAATCCAGCTCCTCGATTCCCCCGAGTCGATCGAAAGTTTTGGTATTCTGTAACTGCACTTGTATTCCCTGAAACCGGAAGGGTGATCGCCATATCGAATTAGGAATCTCAATCAGATGGTCACTGGCTAATGGATTGCATCCAGGGAGATGATTAATCAATCACAATCTTGAATTAACCAAGCACATCAAAATAATTTGAATTTGACGCGTCCAAATGTTAGTAAAGCACCATCCATTGAGCGAACGAAGTTTGAGACTGCTATAAAACAGTTATGTACACAGAATATAGTACGAGAAAGCAAAATAAACCCCGTGACCGTAATACGAACGTAGTAAACCTAATTTGATGCAATAAAAGGCAATAATAATGTAGGTCTGAATTAGATCACAATCTAATTTCTAATAGCTTTGTGGTGCCGTTGGTAAGTAGCTCGCCTTCTCCGACTAAGGTTGCGGGTGAATTCTGGATCAATTGGCCGGCAATTAAGGATGTTCAATACGAGAAAAACAACATTCCCATAGATTTAGTGATGCGTTTAAGACCGTCGGGCTACTTTCCTCAACCACGAAATCTCAAAATTTTCCACAGTTCAAGAGGAGTTGCAAACACTTTAATTACAGTATTATTATTATTAGACTATTATTATTATTATTATTATTATTATTATTATTATTACTGTAGTATCATCATCATTATTAGTATCGTTGATAATATATACACTGAACTTGAAAAATATATCATACAAAATATCTACAATACATTTCACGATACAGGTTTCCTGTACTTTGTTACTCCTGGACCCCAGCCAGCACTATTTTGAACAGCGCGTAGTGGGGTTATGAATCAGAGCAACAGAGTTTAAATGTACTCCTCAGAGGAAACCGAATAAACTTCCCTTGCGTTCTATCGTTGTTCATCATCTTTATCGAAATATCCTGAAAGAGTTTTGTCATGAGGGAGGGAATATTGTTTAATTAATGGTATCAGAATGCTTATCTCTACATGCGTAAGAGAATACCTAATTTTAACGCATTATTCCGGCCTTTCTAGGCAAATCCGTCACCGTGGTCTAGCGTTAAGTAGATGGAATTCAATTTTGGTTCTGCCATAAATTATTTTAATCTATAGGTACTGTAAGTATTAGGGCTGTTATAGGGTTCACTCATTCTTGGGTAGAGAGGTGGGTTTGAATCTCACTCTTAAGCTACACCCGCCTCCTTCCCAGTTGCAAGTACAGTATAAACTATCAATTTATACTTTTCAGTCGGTTAACACGTTTTTGCTTAATTAGATTAGGCGGGGTATTACACGTATTAATATTATTCACTAATGATCATCACTGAATTCACTGATTTATCACGTTTTTTTTCTTCAGTAAAGTGTGTTATATAGTTACCCACCGAGCAAACCACAATAAATATTTTAGCAAAATGTTTGTTGATTGTAGGGTACGAACCGCAATTCTCATTTCAGCGTCTCTACATTCCTAACACTGAATTCGTCTGAGATAGTTCCCAGAAATTGGACCACAAAGTACGGGTAATTATTGGAAACAACTCATTAATGTTATAAATCTCAAAGCGCCCGAATGCGCCCGGATATGAAAGTCACAGCTCCCTGCTAAAGCGCCCGAAAGCGCCCGTGTATGTTCTGGCATTCTCCTGCCACCTCTCGTATTGGTGTGAAATTAAAGGTAATTGTGAACTACAGGTAATGTGTCAGGCAGGCATAGGACAGCATTTAGAAGGCATAGTGTTGCTTTTAGCGGTAACAATGGCTATTTGTTCCTTGACCTTTCTCCCAGCTGTTGCTAGGAAACATGGCTGGTCTCTCAGATGTCGATGTCCCAACAGAATTGAATAGAAGCGATGTTAGTGAATCGGATAGCTCGTCTGGAAGTGACTTTCTGTGTGATTTAGATTGTAAATGATCAGTTAAATGATATTGACAGTGATATTCATGAGGATACAGTAAATCAGCGCACTGTATATGCCGGTGGTGACGGTGGCCTACAACCAAGCATTCAACCTTCCCTGCCTTTTACTCCGCCAGATGCTTTTACTGGCGATGGGAGTAGACATTGGGAACTAAGGACTCCATGGAGCAGGCTACCGAGATGTATATATTAGCATATTTAAATTAGGATTTGGCAATTTTTGTAGTATGGGTCAATGTGACTAATTCTGGGAGAGATAAAAAGATGCTGAAGTGGTTCTGCACCAGGGACCTCAGGAAATAAAACGGTAAACAAAGTAAATATGTGTACAGTTTGTGAAAACAGTGCAAAATCCATTACTGGCACTTTTTTAAACTGAGTTTCATAATTGTTTATGTGGTCAGATCATATAGCCTAGTTTTAAAATTGTGACCAGATTATATGAGGGCAGACTTCAATCCAATGACCCCAGGTGAGTGTGATTTACTGTGGGTCATTGCAAGACTGTTGGTAATTCACGTGGAAAATTTTATTAAATTTAATTGTACTTTATTATATAGGTAGTTCCAATGTTATGTGCAAGAGTTTATACCCATGTCCACAGTACTTCATATTCTAAAATAATATGGGGATTTCTGGGGATATCATGCCAGGAAATGCAACAAGGAAAGGGTTGGTATGATCCTAAAAACCGATGCAGCATTCTTGCCTGAGTATCGGATTCCGATCAAATTAAGAGCATTTTGCATTACATTCCGTTCATGCGTTTCATGCCTAGGGGCTTGGACATCGTGGTCATTCAGTCCCGTGTACTTGGGTGGGGGTGGATTTTTGTCTGATAACCTGTGTCATTGTTTCCCCGACCCCGTTGGAGAACGGGAATAATAAGGGGTATGCATACACACATACATACACACAACCTGTGTCATTCTTATGGCTGTATTCGTGTGTGTATTTATTCTTCAGGGGATTATTGCGAAGGAGGTGGCCGTAATTTAGGAACCATCCCGGCATTTGCCTTGAGTAGAAGTGAGGAAACCAGGGGAATCCACCTCCAAGATGGCTGGGTGGAAATCGAACCCGCCTCTTCTCAGTTTTGCCTTATGAGGCTGAGTGTACCCCGTTTCAGCTCTCAGACCAGAATTAAATGTCTTGGTAGAGCTGGGAATCGAAGCTGGACCTCCGGGGCGACAGCCAAGAATGCTAGCCGCTACTCCACGATGTGATCAGCATTATATTCCATAAACCATTCGCAAACAAGAATAGAATACATCGAGTCAGGTTGGGATGTACAGTAGAATACAAGTCCTTTTTATCGGTCCAGCAATATAGCAGCGCAGCGGCAAACTGTATTCGTAGCCGGATGACTCATTGCCGAGAGATACATTGCTGTGCTGCTATGTTGCTAGACTGATAAGAAGGACCTTGTAGAAGAAAATCAATATCTTGAAAAGTAATGGAGACGTCGCACCTACCTAATAAACTATGGTTTGGCTACGGTGATGATCGCCGGGCGCACATTGCGGGCACAGCGTCAGAAAAGCGGTTTCCATAGCCGGCGATCATTGTCCATCAAAGAGTAGAGAATATGATTTCACTTTTCAGCTACATTTTCTCTGTGATGTCGATCTGTTCTTATAAACATGAATCTGCTGATTACAAATTGATATACAAAGTTCCCAAAATAGTCTTTAGACGAGAAAATGCCCTTATTACAGCATATTACAGCAACTAGAGCAGAAGATTCTAGTAATAATGAATGTAAATAGTTGTTAGCTACATAATAAAAAAACTATCATCAAATCTCGATAAATACTGTTATTCTTTTGTTTACGAAATGGTCAGCTATCATCGCTGCCGAATTGAAATGAAATCAGTCCCAAATCCCTGTAGGGAAACCAGCCTATTTGTTTACATGCATTGATAAAGCAACGAAGATCGCCAGCGATGTGCACTCGGAGATCATCGCCGTAGCAAAACCAGCCCTTAATACACCATTACTGGTGCGACTGACGTCCAATCTGTATTTCAACTCTCTCCATTTGCTTTTTAGCATTGTAGGTGTAACATTTTCGGTAGCTGCTCGAATGCGATGGCATACATCTGGTAGATCACGAACTGGTGTTTGGTACACTTGGTTCTTGACAAAAACCCACATGTAAAAATCAAGTGGCGTAAGGTCGGGGCTTCTAGGGGTGCAAATATATCGTTTGACTACCTCTCCCAATCCAGCGCCAGCGTGGAGGTTTTTACTACCCCATATGTGGCAGTTGTGTCTGTTCACCTTCCCGGAAATGTGGAATGTAGCTTCGTCAGAAAAACGGAGCATATCAAGGAATACCTTATTTTTGTCAATATTCGCCAGAACTGCTGTCAGGTATGTACAAATATTTTAAGTATATCTACTTATAGAAACAAACCGCCAATAATTATCTCTATTATATTTCAAGATTTTTTTTCGTTATACATCCCAGCCGTGCTCGTTCAATCACTCACTGGATGCTGCAGCAAGTCAGGAGATCGGATGTTCAAATCCCGACGCTGATAGCGGCTATCCTGAGTGTAGTTTCTCCCTGGGGGTTTCCACACTTCCTCCAGACAAATGCCAAAATATTGCCTTATTTCAGGCTCCGGGTCACCTACACCATTCCCTACCCTAATAATTACAGCTACATCCACTACTACAGTCACCACAAACACACAGGTTATCAGACAAGTTCAACACACACCCAAGTACACGGGGATGATGATCAAAGATATCCCACGACTCTAATATGAATTAACAACAACAAATAATAATAATAATTTAATACGTTTTTCATAGCCATGTTTCTAAGTCAGAGAAAATCATCAAGCCCAGAACACTCTTTACATCAGGACGTCGTCATAACATAAAAACAAATTAAAGGGTCTTAATAGCTTTTCACAGCTGACTGGTCACCAAGTAGGTCATCTCGTGCGTTGTACAAATAGTAACCTACAACGGCGGCTAAAGTCGGAGTCACGGATACGTATGCGCCGGACATGTTAATTCTCTACATGGATAGCTTGTACTTGTGTTGCTCCTATATAGGAACTCAGCACGCAGTGGAGTTATGATTCATAGCTACAGAATGAAATATACTCTCTCAAAGGGAGGCAGGCAGATGACCTCGTAGTTCCGCCCCTTAAAACAACAAGACCTCTCTGAGGGGAAGTCGACATGCACTACTTGAACAACACACGGCCAGTTAGCTGACAGCCTCCTTTTAAAAGAAAGCTAGAAAGAAAGAAATGATTACACAAATAACTAAATGAATACGCTACAAAGCTGACTTTTATTAAAATTAATATAAAGCATAAACAGTTTCGGTATTGTTGAAGTCATAGACCAACTGTTTAGTAGGGAATCACTCCGAAATTAATGCATCGCATGCTTTTACCTATTTTTCCGTCTCCCATAAAGGTTTATTTTTCAGAAGTGGAGGATGAGAAGAAGCATATTCAGTATGGTATAGGATGCACTCTTCATCACGATGTCAAGTTAAGTATTCTGGGAGGGTCCTGGGATACAATCCTCATTTTTTTACCCTAATAATTACAGTTACACATATAACTACAGTCACAACAGAGATACAGGCTATCATATGCTTTCAACATACATCCAAGTATATGAGGCTGATGACTATGATGCCCCAAGTTTTTTTTTACGTTACCATTTTTAGCACATTCTGAGCAGAGGTCAGGTTTCAAGAGGAAGGCTGAGAGAGCAATCAGGTGGATAGGGAAAGAGGCACACACCAGTCAGGTGGATGGAGAGAGACACGAGGGTGCTGGATGAGGAGAGGATGGATCGATGAGAAGTGGGAAAATAGAGGCCACCCTTATAGTGTCTCGCTCCATTAAGAAGAACTTTCCACTGACAAGTGTTTGCAGTTGTGAAACAAGTTTACTGGTGGAAATTATCAGCAGCGACTTCAAATGCTCACCAGTTAATTTGGATATTTTTCACACAATAATAATAATAATAATAATAATAATAATAATAATAATAATATCGCATGGCCTCGGGTGCCGGGTGCAAGCTTTGTTATTTGACACCCAGAGGGTAGCTTGCATGTCGAATTTCGTTGTTCCTTGAAGCGCTATGAAAGTCAAGGAGGTCAGATTTCTAAGCTCCTTGAACACTATAGCGCTTTCTAGTAGAGAAATGAGAAACTTTGTGTTGGCGGAAACTCCCGAGATTAATTTTGCCATTAGGTCTACTGAATTCAAATGGGTTCTTTGACATGCCAACATCGTATGACATGCGTGTCGTAATTTTTGCCACCTTAAAAAAACTTACCACGGCCAGGAGCGAACCTGCAAGCTCGGGGTTAGTAGACCGACACTTAACTACTCACCCACCATGGCAAGCATTTTTCACACAGATAAGTAAGTAGTGTCGAGAACACATTTATGCAACTGATCAAACTGTGTGAGTGGAAGACACGTATACAATTCAGGAGCTGGGAGGAGAAAGGGCGAATCTGCAATAAGATTACATACAGTAGTCGCCCTTTCAGCTGGGAGGAGACGGGCGAATTAGCAGTAAGATTACATACGATAGTCGCCCTTCAGCTGGGAGGAGACGGGCGAATCAGCAATAAGGTTACATACAATAGTCGTTCAGCTGGGAGGAGACGGGCGAATCAGCAGTAAGGTTACATACACTATTCGCCCTTGCTCCTCCCAGCTCCTGAATTATACATAGTTTGCGCCCTTCATGGCGTCGTAAACGACCTCAGGCAATTGGGAGTACTATTGTGTTACATGACAATGCTCGTTGCCATGTAGCCGCAACAGTGAGGAATTTGTTTACAACGTGGAACTGGGAATTACTCGAACACCACCAAATTCACCTGACATGAGCCCTTGTGATTACGACTCATTCTCAAAGATCAAAGAACGTCTACGAGGCGTTCGATTTCAATCAAGAATTGACATCCAGAGAGCTCTAGATCGATCAGTGAGAGAGATATCCAGAAATGGTGCTGCAGATGGAGTGCGTCATCTTCCAAGGATTAGGCAACGTATTGTTGACATGGTAGGAGACTATACATTAAGTTCGTAATGTCAAAATGTGCCCAATAATACTCTTTGTGATGTTATAGCAGTGTTGCCATTAGTTATCGAATGCCCTAGTATTCCCCTCCCATATCTAATTGCTCTTTTCTTCAGCCGCACTCATTCTAATTCCCCATGTTTTCGTAGACATTACGTTAATAAACCCACCTAACAACACAAGGAAATGGTCGTGGCATGAACCTGTCTGAGATACCAGACAGAGCTGGCGAATGTGCAACAGCGCCAGAATCAAACTCGTCATGCTGACTCATCACGAGGAAAGTTGGCTTACTGATGCAAGCACTAGCCTAGCAGCAGTAAACAAGTGATGTTACGTATAGCGTACCCTCTCCTTGTTCGTTCACCAGTCTAAATGTTTACGATATAGTATCTTGAACCGTCATATCGAGGAAAAGGAATATCCAAGGCTTTAGTCGTCACGCACGGTATTAAAACTGCAATTTTAGCGACAAAGAATAAAGCAAATTGCAGAGCGCATTTACCACCAACAATTTGCACGTGGACTTCTATTGAGAAATATTTCGAATGAAAAAGAGAGTTGGATGGGATTTCGAAATGACATCTGTGGCAATTCCTCCTTATAGGTAGAGCCCTGCGCGGATAACAAAACGTTATTCGCATCCGCACGACTGTTATCCGCATCCGCCCCGCATCCGCAGGCCTGTTATCCGCATCCGCATGACTTGTATTCGCATCCGCCCCACATCCACATGACTTTTATCCAAATCCGCTGATATTTCAATATTATGTTTAATTTATTAGATCAAGCATAACGTGTTAAACCAACACATTTAGACATTTGAGGAGAAAGTCGTTCTTGACAATTTGCTTCATTGCAAGGAACTTCAAGTTGGCATTCCAAGGGACTTCAAGTTGGATGACACTTCTGGTTCCTTGACCTCCGTTTTAGACAACAAATTGGCTATACTTTTTTGGCTACTTTCGCACTTGTGCCTCAGTAAGTTTGATGTGCCCGATTTGTGTCCTGAGTATGAATACACTTTTTTACAGGTAAAACATCACTATATCCTTCACCTTTTCGTTTCCATGTAACGTAACCAAATGTCTGCCATATCGTAGACTTGAGCTTTGTTTCACGCGCTATTGAATATTCACCTTGTTTTATTTTAATAGATAGTTTATCCATGTTGGTGAAATGATGTTCATACTCACGATCGCGGTAACATTCACTACGTGAACATCTCTTTATGCTTGGAGAAAGGGATTGACATTTGGCCGGAAATTCCAAGTCAGTCATCATCCTTCTGCTTCTGGACCCATACATGTTCGCATAGATGATGTCATAGTTGATGTTGCAATATCACAGCCAACGTGCTTCAGTGACAAGTTGGAAATAAATCTACAGATAAACCTGGATCCCGATCTTCCAGGATAGCTTAGACGGCGAAGTAGCTGACATGAAGAATGTTAATGATGTCACCACGATGAACTAAGAAGCTTATTGACAGCATTATATCTCGTACGTATAGTAATAATGGCAGTGAGAATTGATGATGATGATGAGATGTCAAGACCATCTACTACAAACATACGGTACTTAATAAAATGTAGTTGAAAGTATATGAGTAAAACGATCTTCTCGTGTATAAGTAAGTGCAATACGTGCCTGAATATTTCGTACGCAATAGGCTGTAGGAGTATTCCTCTTCTAAGCATGAAGCTGTAGATTGGCATATCAAATATGTAATATTAACGTAAGTTTGTATTCTAAAGACTATCCGCAAATTTACTCGAAACATTATCCGCTATCCGCACAGCAATGCAAACTATATCCGCGTGGCGAAAATATTTGCGGATATCCGCGGATATCCGCATCCGCGCAGGGCTTTACTTATAGGCTAGTTAAAAGCATTATACACCGGCTACGATGGCCGATAGCGCTAACGTGGAAGCTCGTGCCTCGCTGGCATCAGGAGAGCTTGGGTTCGAATCCCACCTCGGCCTTCCTGAATATGGTTTCCGTTGTTTCCCATTTCCACCACCAGAGAAATGCCGGGACTGTTCCATTCACCAGGTCCACGGCCAACTTCCTTCCAGAATCCCTTCCCCGACCCTTCCTAAGATCCAAGTTAGCGACCGCCTGGGCGATTGGTCTGTCACCATCCCCAGTTGTATCTGCTGTCGAAGTGTGTTCAGCTCCTAGACACTGTCCTTGTGACGGTAGAGGAATGATCCCTCGCAGAGTCCGTGGGTGTAGCCGAGCTGGGAGGGTAAGCAATTCTTGGAACAGAGGAAGGCCAACTGTGTATCTTTGTCCCTTGTACCGAGTTCTTACTTGAGTCATGCTCATTGAACTGTAGATCGAAATTCAAATTTTGACTACTGTCTTCTTTTTATCTGCATACACTTGATATATGGGGGATATTACGGAAATGTCTATTTTTTTCATGCTCTGGAGTGCACAGTAAAATACTAGTCCGTGTTTCATAAACAAACAAGGGTCAGAGCAAACGCCACTCCCCCTCGAGCAGCTGGTTCGGAGATAAGAATTGAAGCTCCATATCACGTCCAGTATGTTCCCGGAAGCAACAGGCATCCACGCATGCACTGATACCGGTACTATATTGCTATGTGCCGTCCAAATATCACAACATGACCAAGTAGCATTTATCACATTTTACTCCCGACGTATTTGTGAATACATTCCCAGCAAAATGTCATCTTACTTACTTACTTACTTACTTACTTACGAGTATGGAACATAAGCATAAGAGTTACTCTTAGTTTTCCACTGGCTTATTAGTAGACCTGGGATTTTAAGGCAAATGCCTATTTCGTTCCTTACGAAATAACATGATTTTTTAAAAATATCTTGACGTTTCATGATAAATCCCTTACATTAATAAGAGTTTTATAGTGCCCTAAAATGCCTATTTGGACCTTTAGAGCCTATTTTACTATTTTAGTGCCTAAAAATGCATATTTTCTACATTTAAAATAAAATTCAACTTCTGTAATTTTTACAATCACACAATGGACATCCCTGGAACGAGCAGAACAGCAGAGGGTGGGTTTTTCACAGAAATGTGCTCTTCCCAGACAACTGTCACCAAAGGAATGCTGAGTGAAGGGTGGATGTGGAGGATTAGCTCAGAAGAACAACGAGCAGGTAGTCAAGGACGTACTGTGTCGAGTGACGGGTTGAGGGGGAGGATTATCTAGGAAGAACAAGGAGCAGGTAGTAAGAAGCGACATACTGTGTCAAGTCGCCAGTGAAAGAACATCTGTTTAAGTGAATATAGTTCATCATGCCTAAAACGAAATCATCTAAGAGTGCGCTTATACAACAATGGCTTGTACAATTTCCAGGGATGACTTTTGATGGCAAGATTATTTTCTGCCAGTACTGCAATAAACAGGTATGTGCCTATATCTTAAATTTCATATTAATCTAAAATTATGGTTTTGATATTGGCTTCTCTAATTAATTGTAGAGACCTACTGTCGGCGCAGAAAGTATGTGCAGTCGAGTTTAAACGCTAATACAATTTGAACCAGTCCACCAATCTAAAATATAAATACACCATCGTAAAGCGTGTTTTATTCTGCGTTATCTCCTGTTACATGCATATTTCTATTGTGTTTCTGGTGAAAGATATATTAGGCGGAATGCAAAAAAATACCTATTTTCTTGTCCGTTTTTTGTAAACAACAACTTTGTAGTTTAATTACATGAAAACGGAGAGCCTGTCGCTCGATTTCAAATAAAAATCGGTATAAAATACAGAAATCATTGTAAGTTTTCGGTATTCAACGATTTGAAACAAAAACCTTCAGACCTTTGATGAACTCAGTCTCGATTTCGGAAGACCACCCAGTATCAAACGGACAGTCTTTTACAAAAACAATAACTTTTTTCCAACGTGCGTAGAGTAATTAAACTTCATAAATATATTTATAATAGTGCATTCCATAATCCACCTAAATTTCATGAAAGTCGAACAGTACGTTTTCATGTAACGGTACTACAAAGTTGTTGTTTACAAAAAACTGGCAAGAAAATAGGTACTTTTTGCATTCCACCTAACATAACTTTCACAGGAAACATAATAAAAATATGCATGTACCAGCAAAGAATGCAGAATAAAACAAGCTTTACGATGGAGTGATTGCATTTTAGATTGGTGGACTGGTTCAAATTTTATTAGCGTTTAAACTCGACTGCAGATACTTTCTGCGCCGACAGTAGTCCAGGCGACCTGGGTTCGATTTCCAGTACCGGCAGTAATTTAGAAATATATGGGGTCTGGAAGGGTGTTGACCCAGCATCGTGAGGACAATTGAGAAACTACGGTGGTCAGGGGTCACGGAGGCAAGGCAATACGGCTGAGGGATGTATCGTGCTGACCACACGCCACCCAATATCTGCAGGCCATGAGCTGGGCAGCAACCGTTATTGAAAGCCAAGGCCCTTCGGGGACTGTAGTGTTCTTGTTCTTAATTAACTTTAGAGTAATAATGGCTTAATTTAAATAGTTCAAAATTACAAATTTTATTCAATAGCTCACCTTTTCTATTCCTCATCTTAGTCTCTAATTGACATCACTTTATTGTGTTTTAGATTTCACATGAGAAAAAATGCCACCTTCAGCAGCATGCAGATAGTGCCAGTCACAAAGCGAAAGCAGCCATGAAAAGTAACATTAGACAGACTCTGCTCACACAAACTATATCTCCTACAACTCATAATGGTTTCTATGCTGATATGTGTAGAGCCCTAGTTGCAGCAAATATCCCCTGGAATGCTGTGCATAATCCGGTTTTCAGAGATTTTTTACAGAAATACACCAAGCAGTACATCCCATCAGCATCTACATTAAAGAAAAACTACTTAGATATTTGTTACAATGAGGTCATTTTGTCAATCAGGGAGGATATTGGGGAGTCTTGCATATGGTTGTGTGTGGACGAAACCACCGACTCTGTGGGCAGGTACATTGCTAACCTTATAGTAGGAAAACTGGAACCCAATCAGGCATCTACCGCTCACCTTCTTTGCTCTAAACAGCTTGAGAAAGTCAATAGTCGAAGCATTGCATACTTCATCAACAAGGGGTTGCAATTGTTGTATCCTGGGGGTGTTGATGATTCTAAAGTCCTTCTCCTTGTCTCCGATGCTGCTTCCTACATGATTGCCACTGCACCTCTCCTCAAAACTTTCTATCCTTCTTTAATTCATGTTACTTGCATGGCCCATGCCTTGCATAGACTCGCAGAAACAGTTAGGGCCGAGTTTCCTGCAGTAAATACTCTCATTTCAACAATGAAGAAAGTGTTCTGTAAGGCTCCATCAAGAATAGCCATCCTTCGAGAGAAACTCCCCTCTATTACCCTTCCACCACAGCCAATCATCACCCGTTGGGGTTCCTGGATGGAAGCTGCCCTGTATTATGCAGAACATCTTGAGGAAATCATGACTGTGATAGACAATGTGCCTTTAACGGACAACTCTGCATGTGTGTCGTCTGTCAAAGAACTGTTAAATGATTGTTCCAGTGTTCAGAGAGACATTGCGTATATTCAGGCAAATTTTTCATTTCTTCCAGTCACCATTACAAAAATGGAGGAAAAAGGAAACAGTCTCAAACAGCAATTTTCTGTAATTGAAGAAGCTGAGAATAACATACAAAGTGCTAGGGGCAAGGTAGGAGATAAAATAAGAGACAAGTGGTCTAGTGTACTGCTGAAGAACCCAGGTTATTCAATGCTGAAAAGGGTACATCAGGTAATGGATGGGGAAAAGGTAGACTTACCAAGTGAAATTGAATTGAAAAATGTAGGTAAATTTTCCTATGCCCCTCTAACATCTGTGAGTGTGGAGCGCTCTTTTTCTGCTTTCAAAATGATTTTAACAGACAAAAGACACAGCCTGACTGTGGAAAATTTGGAGAAGATTATTGTTATGTACTGTAAAGCAAACTACGAATGAAAGTACTGTAGGAATGTTCCTCACAAATAAATAAACGCATACTCCATTCGCGTTTCCACCGTTATTGGATGCCTACAGTGCTGTAATTGTGTACAGTGATTTTAGTATTAAGGTTTTAGATCAGTACTGATAATGATATATCATATAATCCAAAACATTTTTTGACACATTACTTTTTATATTGTTTTTCATAAATGTCTTTTTTATTCTGTCTTAATTTTGCAGTTATTTCGGTTAAGAATAGGGATACCACGTTTGTTAAAGAAATCAAGTATCACGTTACAGTTTAAGTGTATATTGTAATATTTTAAAGTCTATTTCCTGCCTATCCACACATTTTGAAAACATATTTTAAGTGCCTAATTTCTCTTTTAAAAGCCTATTTACTTGTTTTAAAAGCCTATTTTAGGCGCCTAAAACTAATTTTTTTAGAGCCTAAAATCCCAGGTCTACTTATTAGTCATTCAGACATCAAAGGCCGGTATTACACTATCAAAGAAATTTGTCAAAGATCTTTGATAAAAGATCTTTGATAAATGATATGACAGTGTAATGGGGAAATCTTTTATAAGAGGTGGTTTTATAAAATTT
Source organism: Meconema thalassinum (assembly GCA_946902985.2). NCBI lineage: Eukaryota > Metazoa > Arthropoda > Insecta > Orthoptera > Tettigoniidae > Meconema > Meconema thalassinum. The sequence continues at coordinate 1,059,507,889 of OX336389.2, read as the reverse complement.
CTTTTATAAAATGTATGAGCATCATGGTATCTTTGATAAAAGATTCAAACCAAAATGGCGGATCATAACAGCTGGAATATTACCACAGCAAATATTCTCATATCAGAGTGTGAAATGCATGAAATGTTACATAATATGTTACATAACGAATGGTATACAATGTAAAACATAAATAACAGAAACTGCAGGTAAAAATAGCCGAGGTTATATGCGCTGGACACAAAGGACGCGCATTTCAGGATATAAAGAGGAATTAAATAGTTGAATAGGCTGAAATAAGCCGTGAATAGTAGCGCATTTTATGTTATAATATTTGTATTATCATTTTTCAATTACACTTATGATATTACAAACAAGTGTAAATAAGCACTTTATCCTTACCGGAAGACCTAATGCATCTAACCAACGATGATGTAGCAGGGTCTAGTTAGCATAAGGAGTAGAGCGCTCGACTCTGGTACGAGGGGACCTGGGATCGAACCCCACTAAAAGCATTTTTTTACTTCGTATGTTTCAATTTTCTTTGCTCGGGCAGTGGTTTTTTCGAACGTCACCATCATTCATTTCATCATAATTATTAATAATTAAATATTAATGTAATTTTTCAAGTGCTCGTACTGTAGCTCGTTCACCAAGATTTTACTCGTAATAGGCTACACTTTCACGTGGGCGACCCAAGGTTTAACCCATAGATGTTCACTTTATCTTTCCGTTTCTTTTATATACCTGTAAGATTGCCGCCACAGAATTTCAACCACCGGAATACAGTAAAGTAAACAAGGAACTGTCCTTCATCCATTTTGGTGAACTATGATAAAATATTTGATGTAGTGTAATAGTGTGATTATTGCTTTGTATAACTTTTATAAAAGTTCAGTTTTATAAAATATTTGATAAAATTTCTTTGACAAATTTCTTTGATAGTGTAATACCGGCCTAAATGACCTCTATTGGTTCTATAGGCAAATAAGTCATAAAGGTAGTACTGAAGGTTCTGTCAGTTTATTTGCCTTCTTATACTGTTAAGTGGCTGTTGTTGGTTCATTCAGGAGCTTTGTGACATCGTTGTCATGTAGTCCCGTGTACTTGGGTGAGCATGGAATCTGTGTGATAACCTGTCATTGTGATGCCCGAACTAGTGTGTGTATTTGTAATTGGGTCTAGGATTTGGATAGAAGGTGGCCGTGGCCTTATCTTACTGTAGGTATCATCTCGGTATTCGGCTGAGGAAGAAGTGGGAAACTACGGAGCCCATTTCTAGGATAGCTTGAGTAGGAATCAAACCCACCTCTTCACAGTTCTGCTTCAAAAGGTTCGCTGAGCCTCGTTCCAGCCCTCAAATCAGAATTACTTTTTTATGCAGAGCCGGGAATCAAACCCAAACCTGCGCAGTGGCAGTCAAGAATGCTAGTTACTAAGCCATGAGGTAGACTATTAAGTGATTTGCTGTTCTGTTTGCTGCTATTTACCCTATAACAGTACCCATTCCGGTTTATTGATTTTCATATTCAGCCTCATGGAGGATGGAGAGCAACTAAATGTTTATTTTCTTGTTAGTAAACTCACCACATTGTAACATGCAAAAACAACGGTAATGACGTATTTACTACTTTTCCATAGCGCATTTACCACTCGGTTGAAATATTCTCAAAATATGCATTGATAGTTTTTCAGCTGATATTCCAGCTCTATTCCTTTCCATGTTTTGCCACATGCACTGTGAAATTTGTGCCTTATTTCGTTTCAAAACGCTAGGAGCAAAATCCTTTCCTAGCATATTGTTTATAATATTAACTCTCTTCTACCCGACGTGTCAAGGAAGTGTTTCACGATGATCCTCAAGTGAAGAGAGTTAATGGGATAACCCTACTCCGAGCACTGCGCCAACCTTTCTACTGTACTATCGCATTCTGTACTGCAGGTTGCAGAACAGGTTGTCCATCATATGGTTTCATTTTGAGTCAAGTATTGTGCGATCAAGTCCATGTTTATGGCAGCATCCCTATAACTGGGTCCACCTTCAACATCTCTAGCTGCTGCTGTTGACTGTGTTGAAATATAATGTTAAATTTAATGAATAAAATTACTTATCCTCATATTTCGTGTTTGTAATATACAACGTTTAATTTTTGCGATAAATAAAAAATAGAGCTGTGAATATATAACAATTAAGGCATTTCTTTGACTCATCCCAATATGGGCGGTGACATCTACTTGCCGAAAGCCCTCATGCAGCAGAATTAAGCTCAGATTTTGTTATAGCTAGAGTCCCAAATTTTTGATTTTTACGATATTCGCAAAAATTTTTAGCCAACATATCGCAACGATATATTTAACCATTTATATGCCGCTTTTATTTTCAATATTGAAGCCGCGGAATATCTTGAAATTGAATTATGCGAAATGTGTTATTTTCACCATAAAATGCGAAATACCAATGAAATGCTGGTAGGCCTAATAGGATTTTTTGTTTTAAATATTCACTATAAAATTAATTGAAATACTTCCACTATCTGTCGTTCGATAGAAAATCAGAAATCATATTAATGTTTTAGATATGGGATAACGAGCTTGATTGTTTGAAGTGGCAGTAAAATCTTCGCTAGCCAATCATATTTACTAATCGACTGGTGGTATGAATAGCTCGCGTTTATGATGGACAATATCGACTTCTTTTCATCATCGACTACACAGAACGTTGATCCAATCGATTTGTTGATCTTTCATATTCTTTGATTCAATCTTTCTACAATCGAATATTACACGTAGGTTACGCGTATTACAACAAACGATCAAACAAACTACTGGTCCAGATAAGATTATCATCCAATTTCAGAGATAGAAATAACATTTAAACTTTGTCATCAGCATATGGCCTTGCACGTTACGAAAATTCGAACATAACCTACAAATGTTCAGCCGTCGGAAGTATTTAAATTACCGACACTTAGGGTGCAGTGTGCCCAACCTACAAATGTTCAGCCGTCGGAAGTATTTAAATTACCGACACATAGGGTGCAGTGTGCCCTCAGAAAGAACTTCCATTTGCCAGACGTTGTACACACCAATATGCGCCACCCCATGTGTGTTACCAAACACTACATTTTCTCAATGCATGCTCCATGCGGTGTCGTGTTTTGATTGTGCGAGAGATATTTTTTGTTGTTGATCGAGACACCACATGGTACAAGTTATGCCGAAATCAAAGTTTGTGAATGTCAAGTACCGTAATAGAAGACATAATACCAAAACTAGAAGTTATTAATGGAAGATTATCCTGAATTTTCCACGAGGAATTTGAAAACTCTGTTGCGCATGTAATGTGGACAGCGAAAGAGGCTTTTCACCCCACTCAGATAGGCGTACGAATCTGCGTTCTGAAATCATAGAAGCAATGGAGAGTATTTGTTGACGGAAACGTTAGATTAGGTCTTAAACAAAGAAAATATAATTAATTTGAGTTTCAGTTCTTTCGAATAAAAATAACTAGAATAAATTCTTTGTTCTTCATCCAAATATATTTATTTTTTAACCAAATCCCTACACTGTACACATAGTTATTAAGCACACTCACACCTCACTTTAATTTGTTATTTCACTGCTTTGGAGTCTTTTATATTATTATAAATCAGGGTCCCTATTCATGGCAGATTTGGGTACTCTTGTAATGTTCAGCTGTATCATACATGTTTTATGTCTGAATGGATGCTTGGCTCAGCGGTAACGTCTCGCCTGCTGTACCCACAGTTTCAGGATCGAATCCTAGCACAGTCAGTTGTCATTTGAGGGTGCACCATGTCAGTAGATTTACTGACACGTTAAGGATCCCATTCGGGGTAAATTCCGGCACCCCGGCGTCTCTTAAAGCCCCAGTAGTTACAAGAAACGGAATACCAATAACATTATTATTATTATTATTATTATTATTATTATTATGTTTTATCTCTACAGTACCAAACGTAGTTGTTGTTGATTCTTTAGGGGCATTGTAACATCGGTCATGCAGCCCCGTGTACTTGGCTGTGTGTAGAATTTGCCTGATAACCTGTGATATCTGAACTAGTGTGTGTATTTCTTTGTAATTAAGGTGGGATTGGGGGTAGGAAGGGTCAGTTGCCTTAAGTTAGGTACCATCCCGGCATTTGCCTGGAGTGGAAGTGAAGAAACCACGGAAAACCACTTCCAGGATAGCTGGGGGTAGGAATCGAACCAGCCTCTTCTCAGTTTTGCCTCTCGAGTCTGAGTTCCAGCCCTCAGACCAGAATTAATTGTTTTGGCAGTGCCGGGAATCGAACCGGACCTCCGCTGTGACAGTAAGAATGCTAACTTCTACACAAGGAGGCGGACGTACCCAACGTAAGCCACGGCAAATCCTTCCTAGCTGATGTCAGATTAGTGTCACTGTGTGTCTTGGGCACTGTCCTCCAGGTCATAATACAGAAATAACATGTTTGAGGTAGACCACATGAAGTCTCTTTGAGGAGAGTACTTTAACGTTGCCAACGCTGTTCATAACTTAGACACCGTTTATGACACGGGCAACACCTCTGCTAGTATCTCAGGAGTGTTTGGGAAGTCGTATTGTGAGAGGAATCTATATTTAAAACATGTACCATGTCTGAATCTCTTTGATCTAAATACTGCCCTAATAGTTTTCTTTAGATAGGACTTACTGTCGACCAAAATATTATGTGCACTCGAGTTTGAAGGTTGTTTGTGAAGTAACCAATAGACCTACATAAAATCCAATCACATCATCATTTTCGTCGTTCTATTTTACGTTAGATCATGTAGGTTTGGAATTTTTAATTTACATTTTAATATTTTTATCGCAGTTGAAACACGAAAAGTGCCCGTTTTTAAGCGTGTTTCGACCATGCGTCACATTTAAGAATTATTATCTCACAAACCCCTCATCACATCGAATCCAAATTTTAACACAATATACATTGAAGTGTTGTAGAACTGGTTTATGAATTTCAAAATTTTGTGTGTTCAGGAACGAAAGTTGTTATGATTTTTGTAAGGTAACTTTTTCTCGGCTCGGGGTCGTTGGAAAATGTAGTTCTTGATTGCGTTGTAATCCTTATAGATCAAAAGGTTATGCTGTATGACTGTGAAATACGTAAATTAATTCACTTATTTTATATCGCTTTGTATTTGTACGAGGAATTAAGCCATGGTTCACCAGCTAGCCGCTCCGGAAAATGCTGTACATCACTACCGTGCGAGGCGTGCCATGAAGCGTGATGGAGCCCACCTTGGCAACGCTGTACAGCTTTCACCGGAGCGGCTAACTGGTGAACCATGTCTTAATTCCCCATACAAATACAAACCGATATAAAATAAGTGAATTAATTTAAGTATTTCACAGTCATACAGCATAACGTTTTGATCTGTAAGGATTACAACGCAACCAAGAACTACATTTTCCAACGACCCCGAGCCGAGAAAAAGTTACCTTACAAAAATCATAACAACTTTCGTTCCTGAACACACAAAATTTTGAAATTAATAAACCAGTTATGCAACATTCCAATGTATATTGTGTTAAAATTGGGATTCGATCTGATGACGGGTTTGTGAGATAATAATTCTTAAATGTGACGCATGGTTGAAACACGCTTAAAAACAGGCACTTTTTGTGTTCCAACCGCGATAAAAAGTATTAAAATATAAATTAAAAACTCCACCCTACCTGAACTAACGTAAAATAGAACGACGCAAATGATGATGTTATTGGATTTTATGTAGGTCTACTGGTTACTTCACAAACAACCATCAAACTCGAGTACACATAATATTTTGGTCGACAGTAGTATTTGCGCTTCCAAGTAGTAAAGTTATTAGTGGCCGAGGCAGGAACCGTAAAACTAGATTACTACTCGCTTGGGATGTGGGCGTGTGTGTACTAAGAATAGTACTACATAGCGTACAAGGTTAAGGTCGCAATACAATGTCACCCGTCAAAACAAGTAGTAAAAATAACGAAGTCACGTGGCAAGGTGCCTCTCGGAGAGAACACGTGGAGCCACGCACTCCATTGTGGAGGTAATATTGTACACGTGCTTTTTCCAAGTAGTAAATTTATTAGTGGCCGAGACAGGAAGCCGTAAAACTAGATTACTACTCGCTTGGGATGTGGGCGTGTGTGTACTAAGAATAGTACTACATAGCGTACAAGGTTAAGGTCGCGATACAATGTCAGCTGTCAAAACAAGTAGTAGAAATAACGAAGTCACGTGGCAAGGTGCCTCTCGGAGGGAACACGTGGAGCCACGCACTCCATTGTGGAGGTAATATTGTACCCGTGATTTTTTGCTGCCAAATACTGTACGTCCAATTAGTGTTGTTAATATTATATACAGTAGAGCCTATAATTGGTGAGGAAGTGAAAGGAGATTTAATATTGAGATCAGAATTTGACAGAGCATTGGAAGACTTAAGCAGGAACAAAGCACCAGGCATAGATGATATACCGATTGAGTTGCTACGCTACATTTGTGAATATGGTCTGATCAGGTTATTTCACTTGGTGTGTAGGATTTATGAGACAGGTGAGGTACCCTCTGATTTCAAGAAGAATGTTATCATCCCTATACCGAAGAAAGTAGGAGCTGACAGATGTGAAGATTACCGTACAATCAGCTTGATTACTCATGCTTCAAAGAACCTGTCTAGAATAATTTACAAGAGGATGGAAAGCCAGATAAAAGCGGAGTTAGGTGAAGACCAGTTTGGCTTCAGGAGAAGCTGTACTAAGTCTTACGAGGGAACGGTACGAAGTCGGACGGCGAATTTTGGTTTTATTTTTACATAGTCGTGAAAGTCTTTTTACGCTGAAAATGGTAGTGTAGGTCTAATTTTTCGCAGGTCCTTTTTAAGGGGGTCATTTGGGAGCTCAAAGTTGGTGGTGCGTGCTCTAAATTGTACAGTACATGCCAGCACACGTCAGCGCGCACAGCCAGCGGCTGTCTTGCCACGCCTACCCTCTCCACTCGTTCGGTTCTCCACTGACGTTAGTTGGGATATTTTATTTACAAAGATGAATTCATTGTGGAGTATAGAACAATAACAAAGGTTTACAAACATATAATACATAATCACATATCATCATCATCATCATGCCGTTCAAACTGTTCAATAAATGCATTTATTCTAACACAGTCTGGCATGGGTGCATTGTTTATGGCATGATAGTGAAAATCTAACACAAAATGTGAATAACAGAACACAAGAAAACAATGCGCACACCCTATAAAAGAAAAATTGGTACAATCATTTCCAGCACACATTTTATCAAACAAATTATGAAAATTAGTTTGCGAGACAGTATGAAATTCCGGTGTATTGTCAGTAATGGAATAAACACCCACTTTCCAAGCATATTTCAGCATTGGTTCAAAACAATAAGCTTGTAATTGGTTATGCGCTAGCATTTGACTAGTTATAATGAAAAGTCTGTTCTTGGGTTTTAATTTTGACTGGCCGTGTACATTCCTTACTCGGCAAATGTTTCCCATTCGACGGACTAAACATTTTAGTTGTCGGAAGAGTCCAAGATCACACGGCTGGCAAAGGTACGTAGGAGGAGAAGATTTCGTGCGTCGTCTTGTAATTGCGGATGGAAAACGTTTTGGAACCAGGCACGTACATGCCCTTTCCCAATTTTTCCGTAAGATGAACAATCAATGACGACATACTTAAACACATCCATGTAGGCGTTGATACTTTCTTGTACCCTAGGTCCAAACTTTCCATTAATTTCTTGGAATACGATCAAGAACAAACGTCCCATTTCTCCGGCTTTAGACATGTGATATTGCACTGTGTGGGAGTGCGTAAAACTACACACATCAAAAAAAGTTTTGCATCACCTCGGTTCCCAGATCTCCGGCATATAGACGTTGACTGTGTATATTGTATCAAAGATACAGTCCCTTTGACTGTTCATAGATGTCACTAAAACTGCTCAAAGATGTAAACAACCATGCATGAGCAGGGCCTATTAGACGGAGGGGGTACGACAGCCGATCAGTTCCAGTCATTCCACCAGGACGAAGGTACGCTGCTCATGTTGTCTGTAGTTCTACCATGCCTAGAAGGTCAATACCGCAGTTCGATCGCGTCCGCATTGTTACTTTGTGTCAAGAAGGGCTCTCAACAAGGGAAGTTTCCAGGCGTCTCAGAGTGAACCAAAGCGATGTTGTTCGGACATGGAGGAGGTACAGAGATACAGGAACTGTCGATGACAGGCCTCGCTCAGGCCGCCCAAGGGCTACTACTGTAGTGGATGACCGCTACTTACGGATTGCCGCTCGGAGGAACCCTGACAGCAATGCCACCATGTTGAATAATGCGTTTCGTTCAGCCACAGGACGTCGTGTTTCAACTCAAACTGTGCGCAATAGGCTGCATGATGCGCAACTTCACTCCCGACGTCCATGGCGAGGTCCAGCTTTGCAACCCCGACACCATGCAGCGCGGTACAGATGGGCCCAACAACATGCTGAATGGACCCCACAGAATTGGCATCACGTTCTCTTCACCGATGAGTGTCGCATATGCCTTCAACCAGACAATCGTCGGAGACGTGTTTGGAGGCACCCTGGTCAGGCTGAACGTCTTAGACACACTGTCCAGCGAGTGCAGCAAGGTGGTGGTTCCCTGATGTTTTGGGGTGGCATTATGTGGGGCCGACGTACGCCACTGGTGGTCATGGAAGGCTCCGAAACGGCTTTACGATACCTGAATGACATCCTCCGACCCATAGTGCACCCATATCGGCAGAATATTGGAGAGGCATTTGTCTTCATGGACGACAATTCTCGACCTCATCGTGCACATCTTGTGAATGCGTTCCTTCAAGATAACGACATCGCTCGACTACAGTGGCCAGCATGTTCGCCAGACATGAACCCTATCGAACATGCCTGGGATATGTTGAAAAGGGCTGTTTATGGACGTCTTGACCCACCAACCACTCTGAGAGATTTACGCCGAATTGTCGTTGAGGAGTGGGACAATTTGGACCAACAGTGTCTTGATGAACTTGTGGATAGTATGCCACGACGAATACAGGCATGCATCAATGCAAGAGGACGTGCTACTGGGTATTAGAGGTAGTGGTGTGTACTGCAATCTGGACCACAAATGCTGAAAGTCTAGCTGTATGATGGTACAACATGCAATGTGTGGGTCTCATGAGCAATAAAACGAGCTGAAATGTTGTTTGTGTTGATCTCTATTCCCTTTGTATTTAAAGGTTCCGGAACTCTTGGAACCGAGGTGATGCAAAACTTTTTTTGATGTGTGTATTTCGGCAAACAAGCGTAGCAAGAACGTCTTTCACACCACGAAAATCATAACTTTTCTGTGTTGCCATTTCATACTCGAATCGGGAATGGTGCGAATTCCAGATATTGACATCCGGGATCTCTTTCTCTTCTTGCAATTCATTAATAAATTTTACAAACTTTTTAGCCTCTTCATGTCGTACTTCTTCGTCTGTTTTAAAAGTTTTACTGACGAGTTTGGTTTCTTTTCGGAACCGAATTTTCAAACGCCTTTTAAGATTTGTCAAGTAGGAGTCGCTCTGGAGAGAGTGTTTGGGGCAAACCCTCACCAATCCAACGCTCAATGTCGGATTTTGTGACATATAAATAACGCATCCTTGCCTTGGCGAACTCCTCCTTCACATATGCTCGAACCATTGCATATTTCCTAATTTCTCCACTGTGTTCAAAGGGGTTGACGATTCCGTAAATTTGTCGCCGAGTCTTCTTATACTTCCGTACAGCGTACATGTGTCCTTGATCCTTTATTGTTTCATAAATGTCAAACAATAACTCGCAATCATAATCTTCCACTGACTTACAGGGCCTTCCTCGGCCATCACACGACATGTTCTCTTCGTTAAACTCATCTCCATGTTTACGTTTTTTCAGTGGTTGTGTCCCCTCCTCAACGCCATCATCGCCTTCTGAATCAAAGAAGAAAGCTTCTTCCTCCTGAATAAGTTCGCATTTGTCCTCCAATTGCATCAAACGTTGTCTTTATGTATGTACATTATTTGCTCTTTATCAGATAGCTCTGTAGCTTCCTGAATATTAACACCGTAGGCATTAATAAGAGCTGCAATAATGTGCAAGCGGTCATTACAACACAAAGACTCCAATGCGATCGCCTGCATGTGGAATAGCCATCAGTCGTGGATAACTTGACCGTATAGAATAGGATTCGCCGTCCCATAAACACAACTGTAGGCAGCAGTATGTGGTGGGGGACAATGGAGAACCGAACGAGTGAACAGGGTAGGCGTGGCAAGACAGCCGCTGGCTGTGCGCGCAAACGTGTGCTGGCATGTACTGTACGATTTAGAGCACGCACCGCCAACGTTGAGCTCCCAAATGCCCCCCTTAAAAAGGAATTGCGAAAAATTAGACCTCCACTACCATTTTCAGCGTAAAAAGACCTTCACGACTATGTAAAAATAAAACCAAAATTCGCCGTCCGACTTCGTACCGTTCCCCCGTTAGGCTGATTTTGGAAGGTAGAATTAGGAAAGATAAGAGAACGTTCATGGCATTTGTAGACTTAGAAAATACTTTTGATAACGTTGATTGGGCTAAATTGTTTGACATTTTGAAAATTATTGGAATAAAGTACAGGGCTAGGAGGGTGATCTACATTCTATACAGAAACCAGACAGCAGTCATTCGAGCTGAAGGACATGAGAGAGAAGCTGGTATTCAGAAAGGTGTAAGGCAAGGCTGAAACTTATCACCCATACTTTTCAATCTTTACATTGAACAAGCAATGGAGGAAATTAGAGAAAAAATTAAAGTGGGAGTGAAGATTCAAGGAGAAATAATTTCAACTCTTGAGATTTGCTGATGACATGGTCATCTTGGCCGACACTCCTGAGGATTTGAATGAGTTTTTAATTGGTATGGACTCCATCTTGAGAAAATATGAAAATTAATAAATGCAAAACAAAAATATTGGAATGCAGCCGAAATAAATCAGAAACCTCTATGGACATCAAATTGGCAGGTAAAAAACTAAGGGAAGTAGGAGACTTCGGTTACTTAGGAAGCTAAATAACCAGTGATGAACGAAGCAAAGAGGGTATAAAACGTAGGTTGGCTCAGGCAAGGAAAGTATTTCTACAGAAAAGGAATCTGTTGACATCGAATATAGATTTAGGTATCAGGAAGTCATTTTAGAAAGCCTTTTTTTGAGCGTTGCACTCTATTGAAGAGAAACTTGGACTATTGGTGCAGCAGAAAAGAGGAGAATTGAAGCGTTTGAAATGTGGTGTTACAGGGGAATGATGAAGATCAGATGGGTAGATAGTATTACAAACTAAGAGGCATTAAGACGAGTAGGAGAGGAGATATGTTTCTGGCGACTGCTAATGAAGAGAAGAGATAGATTGGTAGGACAAATACTAAGACACCCAGGAATGGCAAGCTTAGTTATGGAAGGAAGGAAGGGTCGAGGACAAGAACTATAGGGGTAGAGCAACATTAGAATATGTTAAACAGATTGCCTCGGATGTAGGGTGTGGTAGTTATGCAGAGATGAAACGATTAGCTCAAGACAGGGTGGCATGGAGAGCTGCATAAAACCAGTCAAATGACTGAAGATTCAAAAAACAAAAGCAACAACTTTATATATATTGGTTGTCGACATGGCAAGGTTGGCTATTTCCTTGTCAGAAAAGATTGTTTCATTTGAAGGGCTTGGACATCGTGGCCCCGTGGATGTATATATTATATACACTGAGTGGCCAAAAGTCACGGGAAGGGTAGTCCCATGAGAAAATGTGCCGTGTATGACTCGTGAGCGTTGCGGCTAGCTGCGGCGGAGGAGACCCGTCGGTCACAGACACGAATGTAGTGAAGTTGGCAACACATCGCGAGTTAACCGACTTTGAACGTGGGATGATAATCGGCGCACGGCTTATGGGTCTAAGCATTTTGGAGATTACACGTGAATTCGGGTTTCCGAGGTCAACAGTGTCTAGGGTGGATCTTCAATATCACAGAGATAATGTTTCCATCCGCGTAAATCGCCACACGGGACGACCACAGATGTTAAACGAACGGACATCACGTCGCCTTAGCAGAACCATACGGGGCGATCGAAGGGCTACTGTGAGTCAGATCACAGCCCAGTTGAATGTTGGTAGTGAGGAACCCATTTCTTGTCGAGTCTATTCCTCGCCGTATTATTGCCGTTTTGAGGGCTCGCGGAGGAGCAACTCGTTATTAACATTCTATTCCATGCCTTCCCATGGCTTTTGGCCACTCAGTGTATATCTATACTAATATAATAAAGCTGAAGAGTTTGTGTGTTTAAACACGCTAATCTCTGGAACTACCAGTCGGATTCGAAAAAATATTTTTGTATATGATAGCCAGATTGGAGAGGAATAGTTTAGGCTATGTAGCATTAGGCTACACCTCCCCTGCATTTAGGTCCTTTGGCACAAATCTACACCGTTTCCCCGATCTGAACCAAATTTTGTATACTTACCCTTTGGAACCCTGCGAGTAGCACTGTCTGCATGAAATTTTGGACAGACCACCCCATTCCCTGCATTTTGGCCCTTTGGCACAAATCTACACCTGTTACTCCATTCCCTGCATTTAGGTCCTTTGGCACAAATCTACACCGTTTCACCGATCTGAACCACATTTTGTATACTTATCCTTTGGAACCCTGCGGGTGACACTGTCCACTTTTATTTTCGGACAGACCACTCCATTCCCTCCATTTAGGCCCTTTATCACAAATCTACACCGTTTCTCTTAAATGCACCAAATTTTACGTACACTTTGAAACCCTGCTGGTAACACTGTCCACTTGATATTTTGGACAACGGTCTCCATTCCCTACATTTAGAATAACAGACAAAATGAACTTGAAAACCACGCATTAATGCCCTAGGAACATTCATTTCCGTAGTAGTGTAACTGTAAGAGTATTTTAATAAGTCTATTGTTGACTGGCAATTTGGGCTGCATCACGTCGCCCCTACCCGAGTTTTGCTGCAGAATTGCGAAAATAGTTAAATCTTGCCCAGCTTATAAATTGCAGTCACGGGGAGTAATTAGTGCAAAAAGATTTCTTAGGCCCGTTAAAGCAGTTATCATCATGAAAATATTATGCCTCTGTATAAGTTCAATGGTTTTGGAGCAGTACATATCAGCTGCAATAAGCGTTAGTGCTTTCAAATTTACCATCATTTATTCCGAACCTTATCGTTGAGCGCTATGTGGCGATAAATTATACTATTGCTACTTCAGGAGCTTGGGACAGCCGAAGTTTTCCAAAGTGTTCTAATTATTTTCCTACGGCGCTATGCGACAAAAGACTACACTATTGGGCTCTACATTTCTAACAGCCAATGATATGCCTTAGGCAGTGTCTTTTAAATTCGTTTGTAAATTACATGTGTCAGTGCTGTAGTTAGTAAATGGCCGTTTCCCTATTCATTATTATTATTATCATTACGGGAAAATGACCTGAATGTCACGTCCATTATACTGTACTGTACTACTTATCACGCCCACTACAACCACCATCACCACCACCACAACAAGTTTTTTTTCTCAGTTTAAGTATCATGTGCCGGTTCTGTAAGTATCATGTGCTAGTTCTGTAGTAGTATTCATTATCATCCATAAAACTAATAAATCACCGGGCGAAGCCGAGAACTACTGCTAGTATATATTGTGACCATTTAGACCGAAGTCCAACGACCACATTTGCAAATTCCCGAAATCAGTTTAGCACGAGATCAAAATATCTCAGGGTCTATCTGGGCGAGAATTAAGAATCAAAAGCTGGCTTCACTGATCTCGGTAATATGCAAGCCAGGGAGAGAGAAGGAGAAATGAAAATACCACAACTTCCTAAAAATATCCCATTTGAATATAAAGTTAAAATTTAATGCAAATCATCATCATCAAAATAATCACTCAAAAACATAAAACATCAACACTAGGAAAAATGATACCTATCCTAAAATAATGTAAAAACTCGAAGTTTTTGATGACCAGAACATTCTCAGTCCATCTGGCATCAAAATTATCGATTTATGATTTTTGCTATTTCCAGTAGGTGGTCCAGAGTAAATTAATAGTTCGTCTGACCCCTGTCGCTATACATTTATCACTTTCACTTATGTTTCGAAAAAGAAAACACCATTAATTTATTTTCCAAAGATCACTGTCTTTTCATAATGTTCAAGTTTGACAAATAGTTGTTATTCCATTGGGAAAAATATAGTCTCATCCGAATTTCAAGAAAATTGTGTTTTTCAACATAATCGTGATTGTTATACACAATTATTTCTTGTAGAAATATATCAGTTTGTTTAAATACCAATATTTGACCAACATGAATGTCAAATATTAATATTAGCCTATTTGGCATTTTCATGATGTTCCACAGAACAATAATCAATTTATATGTGCATCGTTTTCATTTCGTTTTGGCTGTTTTCAAATATTATTATATTAACAAATTCACATAAATCATTACCATAAGTTGGTTCAATATTACCAAATAACTATTTATTCTTCCATTCCTAATGATATTATTTTATAACCACATTATTTTACACAATCAGATATGGTTATAAACATTACCTTCCACAATACATTAATACAATGAATTCGTTATCAAATTTATTATTATTATTATTAGCCTTTTATTTCTCAACAATAATTAAGTTCAAAAAATCATTTACAGCAATATGAAATTATTATTATTACCGGTATTATTATTAACAATTATTATAATGGGCATCACTCCTATCCAATTATCGCGTTAATATGATCAACATTTATGCGATTCAATTTATTCTGATATTTATTTATGCACTCTCAATAATATTTCATTTACTGCACAGGATCTGGTAAGGTTTGATCAAATCTAACAATACTTTATTTCATAGGCGTAAAATATAGAAAATTGGATCATTGACTCAGGTATGATCGAACTGAATTCCACCGACAGTACTTGGATGGGCAAACATATGGGGCGGTAACACGACTCAACCCATCTTTTGACAATAATCAAACATGTGCTCAATAACTAATTCAACCTTCAGCCACATTAAACTCGGAATACATTTTTCCAGTGGACGACTCCTAGTCTCCACATGAATCATACATTTAAGCAGACATTCATGCTGCATAATATTCATCATTACAATAATTATATTCTATAATTCCTTTTCTTATCACAATTGTGTAATATTTGTGTCATAGATACTACCTGATGTATTTTATCCAAGCACCACTTAGTTCTTGTGAAAATCAATGTCTTCTAACAATAGTTCTAATTACTCCTGATCAAAATCCTTCCCATGCCTATCTTTAACAATAATCCACCCTACGTTATACACCTACCGTTCCTCTATTTCTTATTCTTATATAGTTCATTTCAGCGATGTGTCATCTTTAAATACATCAATTTCTAACTTTTATTAGATTATATTGCCCACAAATATAAATATTTATTTAATCGATCATCATAGTTTATTATTATCATCATTATTGGAAAAATATTTAAACATTGCAATCTTTTAAATTATTTAACCCTCAACTTAAATAATTATTTTTAATATTTAACTAAAATATTTATTATTATTATTATCTCATGAATGAGATATAAATGTTGTCATTCGACATTTAAATTATTATTTAATTTACAGGAATTATTTGAATACTTAAATTATTTGAATTATTTGAATTATCCAAGATTTCTCCGATTTGTGTCCTAAAGTAAATGACTTCAGCGTGTCACTCAATCTATCGCTGGTCTAAACATCTTTAAAGCAAAATTCGTACTAGAAGTCACTAGTTGTTAACCATCCAACTAATCGTAACGTAAGAAGATAATCGTAGATTTGAAGCGTAGATAGTGTTGATATTTTATACTATAAATGAATGAATGAATGAATTCTCAATTACATAAAACTAGTAATAATACATGCTCAGGGTTCAGCTCACGTTATTCCTCTGATGTTTCAAGGTGATGCGTTTCCTCGGCTGACGTCATAGTCCAATGGGTTCCCCAATATTCCAAAGGTATGGCAACCTCCTCCTTGGTCATCTGCATCACCATCTGCTTTGTCTTCGGTGTCTACCATTGTCCTATCCACTCGTGATTTAATGATGCATATTCGCGTTCAGACTTACGCACTTATAAGAATCTCGATTACTTTCACGAACGTCTGACATTATAACTTGTGTTAAAGAAAACAATTCCGTGGTTTCACACGACTTCTCCACCTTCTCAAAGTTCATTATACAGTTCAAAATGTAATGTTCCACCTCTAACCAAATATGACTGTTTTGACAATAGCAACTTCTCTTCAACGGACATACTCTTATAACCATGGATTGTTGGAATTTTCGTAGATGCCTGTTCTAAGATTATCCCTATGCGAGTAATAGGATATGCTCCTAACACAACACGCTGAGCAATGTCGGTCTCGCTTACGTAGACTAGCCTGTGTGCGGGTAATGAGGAATGCCTCAATCCATATCCACTATTGCGGATATGTCCCTCTAATCTCCTATAACTGGGTACGGATATTGTCCCACGCAATCTGTACCAGGCAGATGGTCCCAGGCTTCGTAGACTAAGTTTCCAAACAACTCCTGAATGGTATTCCGTGAATATCATAAGTGCCTGTTCACTGCATTTCGTAGAATGGTCAAGTACAACAAAGTCTTCATAGACCAAGTCCTGACGTTGTCCGAAGAAAATACTGACAGCATAACAGACTGATAATCGTAACAAGACGTAGACGGACCATATAACTGTAATTCGACGTTTGCTGAAATAAGAATGACTTCGGTGGCTGAAGTAAGAATTACTTATTGAGTGCACGGAAATGCCTCTTTATATATTGTTCAGGACAGAGGTGAAGGGTCGCAGGCTTTGCAATCAAGCGTGCACACCCCGCTCTTCCTTTGGTCGGTCTTACTCCCTCGATGTCGTCTTACAAATTGTGCTTTTATATACAAAAAAAAGCTCATATCTTCCGTAATACTGGTCTGATTGGCTTGAAATTTCTTTGGTGTCAATAGAGATCAATAGCCATTAATCATTTATCGGTTTCAGTCCTCAAATATACAAAATCCATATTACCATCAATAAGTTTCGTAGATTCTTCCGTCGGCGCTACAGGTATCTTTCCTAGCGCGATCTCTTATCTGCGCGGCGAACGAGCTCACTCAGCGCGCTCTACAAAACATCAAAATATGTGTTCCGCTGTCCTTAATACAAAAATGGTACCACGGAGGCATCCGTAATTTGGGTACAATATATATATATATATATATATATATACATACGGAGGTCGAGTCACAAGTCATGGCAACTTTTTTTTTCTCGCGAACAGGAGACAACACGGAAAATCTACGATATGCATTTGGAAACGTACGGTATGTACTTGCATAGGATGTCACTAGATGGTGTATGTATACAACAATGGGGGTCTGAGCATGCCCCCAAGTTCAGTGTGTGAGTGAGAGCGTCACACAATGGAAGTCAACAAGCAGGAGCAACGATCGTATATTAAAATCGCAGTTCTCCGCGGCAGAAATGGACGCCAATGCCATGCAGAGCCGCGGGATGCATTAGGTGTGCATGCCATGCCCTATAGAACAGTGGCGAGGTGGGTGGAGACGTTCAAACGGGGTAGAATATCAACTGCCGATTTGCCTCGCCCAGGCCGTCCAGTGTCCATGGTCAAAGATGTACGGATAATGGTGATCGATCAGTGTTTACAGGAGGACAGGTGCTGGACTATAGCGGAATTGCAAGAACATACAGCAATACCAGTGGCAACAATACGGCGCATTTTACACAAGGACCCACAGATGCGTAACATTTGTGCAAAGTGGGTGCCACATCACTTAACGGAGGTGCAGAAGTGGACTCGTTACGAAACATGTCGCATCAATCTGGAGAGGTTTCAGCAGGAAGGACAAGCCATGTTGAATCGCAATATTGCAGTCGATGAAACATGGGCACGTGCTTATGAACCTGAACTGAAGAGAGAGTCAAGTGAATGGCGTCGTCAGGGGTCACCACGGAGACACAAGGTTCGACAAAATCCGTCGCCCAATAAGGTTATGGTCATCCTGGCATACGATGTTCAAGGTGTTCTTGTGTGTCATCCAGTGCGTGAGGGGCACACGGTGAATGCAGTGTATTACCAATTGCGTCGTGCAGTGCGAACCAAATGTCCTGATCGTTTGGACGACGCCATAATCCTACACGATAACGCGACAGCTCACACAGCAGCCATCGTTCAGCTTCGCTTACACCGGTGGGGATGGGAGGTTCTTTCACACCCGCCTTACTCGCCTGATCTGAGCCCATGTGACTATGATCTAATCCCCAAAGTCAAGAAACCACTACGTGGACGACGGTTTGCTAACAAAGAAAACATCGTAACAGCATTTCGGAGGGAGGTGTTACATGTTAGCGATACACATGCAGCGAATGGTATTCAGCGCCTGCCCCACCGCTGGCAACGCACAGTAGACACCTAGGGTGATTATTTTGAAGGTCTGTAACCAGTGGAGACCTGTTCTTTGTACGTAGTCTTGTGTATTTGCCGTCTATACCCTAATTAAACAATGTTTACCAATGTTCGGTCACTTACCTACGAGCATCTCCTGACGTCAGAATTTACCTACAGGCACTATGCATACGTACATGTCCTATATTTCCAAATGCATATCGTAGATTTTCCGTGTTGTCTCCTGTTCGCGAGAAGAAAAAATAGTTGCCATGTCTTATGACTCGACCCTCGTATATAAATGATTTTTAAAATGCCTGATAACCTGTGTTAATGTAGTGTCTGTAGTAGCATGTGTATTTGTAATTCAGATGACGATTTGAAGGAGGCGGCCGTGGCCTTAAGTTATGAACTATCCCTGCATATGCCAGGAGGAGTGCAGCAAGTAGTAAGCGCAAGTTGAAACTGCTTGACGTGATTTACATCTCAACCACTCAAGTACAACAATGACAGCACAATGGAGAGGAGTGGATGCAACTGCTGGGTTCCCAATGTCATGATTTGTCACTGGCGACTATACGAGAAGTTGTTAGTTATTTCTTGTTAGACATTTAGCGACTTTTTCACACTCATATTGGTGACAGGAGTAATTATTTCTCTATTTATAATGTAACAATCCGGACGTTTTTCAGTAAGTTGGCTGTGTTTCGTTGATTTAAGTTGGTGACACAGTTACGCCGATCAGAACGCAAATACACATTCTTTGGTTTGCTAACTTTTCTGGTGGCATTGCTAGAGTTTAAGAATAGCGTCGTTAAATTAGTTTTGTGTTTAATTACATCGGTTGCAGGGGGAGTTGGCGAATTGAGCCAGCTAATCTTCTAAGTGGATCTTTCTTATCTTGTCATTCCATCGCACAGTCCTTTCTGGCCAATTGCCCCAGGCCAAGTTCTGGTTCTTCCGCTGAGATCCTTCTCCTTTCGGTCCCCCACCACTACAATTGTCAAAACCCAAAAGCTAAGATAACTTACTTGATCTTGCAGAATGACCCACTGGCTCTGGTATTTCCCGTAAACACACTTCCATGTACGGTTGTACAAAATGGGTTTTGCACACTTTCAGTGAAACAAACATTATGCCTTTATTCTTTTAAAAGGCCACAACAGTTAAAAGGTACCTTAAACCCCTTACATTATTATTATTATTATTATTATTATTATTATTATTGTCCCCCGGGGTGTATGGATAGCACGCTTTTCTCTTATCGAGGAGGCTCTGGGTTAGATTCCAGCCAGAAACGTATGATCTATAGACGCCGGGGTGTCGGAATGTTGTCCCGAAGGAAATCTTTAACGTGCCAGTAAAACTACTGACACGGCTCTGGCTCCATCGCACCCACAAATGCCAACTAACTGCGCCAGGATTCGATCCTGTAACCTTGGGCACAGCATGCGAGAACGTTACCACTGAGC
The DNA here is from genome assembly GCA_946902985.2 of Meconema thalassinum. NCBI lineage: Eukaryota > Metazoa > Arthropoda > Insecta > Orthoptera > Tettigoniidae > Meconema > Meconema thalassinum. The sequence goes on along the minus strand of OX336389.2, from coordinate 1,059,487,858 downwards.
AACGCAGCCAGTCATACTTAAGATCTGACTCGAGGGCTGAAAAGGGGTACTTTTGTCGTTTATTCATTTTAAAGGCTTTGCGATTATGTAATACTTGGGTGTATGTTGAATCTGTCTGATAATTTGTGTTATAGTGACTGCTGTAGCGTATTATTGTGTACTTGTAATTGGTCTAGGATATGGTTAGGAGGTGTCCATGGTCTTAATTTAGGTACAATCTCGGCATCTGCGCAGAGTAGAAATGAGAAACCTTGGAAACCACTTCCAGGATGGCTGAGGTGGGAATCGAACCTGCCTCTTCTCAATTCTGCATCAGGAGAAGGAAAAGTGTACACTTAGCCTCGTTAGGACAATTGAGTAGTTGTCTGACAGTGGGGCAGCACCCCGGTCACGGAGACAAAAATTAACGGTCGAGGTGACGCGACCTGACCTCGCTTCACCCTTCAATCTGTATGCCGAATGGCTGGGCAGCGGTCGCTTGGTAGGCCAGGATCAAACATGGGCTGTAGTGCCACGGGGTGGTTCGAGTTATTTTGCGTGGATTAAAATTCGTCTAGAGATATTTGCATTCAAACGCTCTCGCTATGTGTTGTAACTTGATAGAAAGTAAGTTCTTAACCAGCTGTTTCACTCAGACTGAAACTATTTGTATAACATTAGCCTATGTTAGGGCAGATGGCCTTGCTGTTCCGACCGTTAAGACACCAATCATCATCATCATCATCATCATCAAACTTGTTACATAATCTTTCTTATCCTGCAAATTACATGCACAGTTATTTTTCTCTAATTTTGAAATTCATCAACGGTAGGCGTAGCCCAGTGGTTCTCAACCTTTTGTGGCCCATCTCCCCTTTCTAGAGGTTGACTAACACCGAATGCAAACACCTTACAAGTAAAATAAGAAGAACAATCTATATATTTCACAATTTAAAACATATTGTCAATTACAAATTAATAAGAGACATCTCCCATGCTCTAGTCCAGTCAGTTCTTGCCTGGGGAGGCGCCTATAAAAATGTACTAAAAAGTGTTCAGATAGTGTAGAACCTCATACTGCGAATAATGTTGATCACTCTTATTTTATATCAACCTAAGTTATGTATAGCCAAACGTAACTTTCTGTATTTCTCACCAAAATTATATAATATTCTCCTAATTAAATTAAAAGAATTTAAAGGAAATCATGCAAACCTGAAGATGCATATAAAACATTTTCTCAGAGAAAACAAAATTAAAATTGAAAATATAATTATTTGAGCCTACAGGTTTATACAAACACAAATTCAATTTTCCTTCTTATTCATTATTTTTAGCCTACTTTCGATTTTTGCAAAAAATGAAAGTAGACTTTGAGATCACTACAAGGCCAAAAATTGTGTGTGTCTGTGTGTGTGTGTGTGAGTGTGAGTACTCTGAATGTCTTTCCCCCCTATCAATTCGAACACGGTGAATCCGAATTGAACGACATTTGGTACAGAGTTAGCACTGGCAAAGGGCACCTCAGTGTCATGTTTTATATCACCGCCATCTTGACGTAAACGTAATGGCGGCCACTCAAATGTTCAAAGCTTAAATCAAATTACGACCAACCTATTCATCTGATCTCCACCAAATTTTGTAACATTATACCTTTAAGTATAAAGAATCCTTTGACCAAACTACGAGGTCATCTGCATAATAATTTGCGGATGGTGGCCATATTTGTGTGCAAATCGATTCCCCCTATCTTTTCAAACACGGTGAATCCGAATTGAACGAAATATGGTACAGAGGTAACACTAGCAAAGGGTATCTCAGTGTCATGTTTTATATCGTCGCCATCTTGACGAAATCGTAATGGCGGTCACCCAAATGTTAAAAGCTTAAATAATATTACGACCAACCTAATCATCTGATCTCTACCAAATTTTGCAACGTTATACCTTTATGTATGAAGAATCGTTTGACCAAACTACGAGGTCATCTGCCCAATAATTTGCGGATGGCGGCCATGTATGTGTGCCAATTGATTCCCCCTATCTATTCAAACACGGTGAAACCGAATTGAACGAAATTTGGTACAGAGGTAGCACAAGCAAAGAGCACCTCAGTGTCATGTTTTATATCGCCGCAATCTTGACGGAAACGTAATGGCGGCCACCCAAATGTTCAAAGCTTAAATCAAATTACGACCAACCTTTTTATCTGATCTCTACCAAATTTTGTAACATTATACCTTTATGTATGAAGAATCTTTTGACCAAACTACTAGGTCATCTGCCCAATAATTTGCGGCTGGCGGCCATGTATGTGTGCCAATCGATTCCCCCTATCTATTCAAACACGGTGAAACCGAATTGAACGAAATTTGATACAGAGGTAGCACTAGCAAAGGGCACCTCATATTCATGTTTAATATCCGTATGACACTTATTTCAACAAGCTACTACAACCAACATTCAAATATACTCCTTGGAAAGGACAAATAGTTATAACAATACCCATGCATTTAGGAGAAAGTAGGCTATATGTTCTTTACTGAACATCTTGTTTAGTGTATACATCATTTACATTGAACGTGTTATTCGGCTAAGCCATTGTACAATATTTTGAAATAGTAATCAATGATATGCATGCCACACACAAGGTTGCACCTTTTAGTGGCATATGTGATATCTCTTCCTGCTCTGTAAGAATTTGTATCCTCTTTCGACCTGTCTTTATCATATTGTAACAATATAATTTAATAATTGTAAATTGACAGGTTAAACAATGAGTAGGAAGTGTAAGGAAATTCATAAAATGTGTCCAGTTAATCTGAATGTTGTATAATGTGTGTATTTGTAACGATTTAATAAATAATAATAATAATAACCTATCGCCCCCTTTTCATTTTCATTGTATGCATAACTTGAATTTGAAGTAAAGTGAAAATAATAAGGCAGTTTATTATTTTAAACAATTTTACTACCGTATATAAAAACAACCGAAGCAGTTTTATCCGGTCACTCTTAAAGGACACTGAAAATATGTACATTTTTTACGGATTTTTTAAAGAACAAATAATTGAAATAATTAACTAAGATCATTGACGTACATTTAAAAAATAGGAATTCGTGTTTTCTTTTTTAAATTGGAATCTGGAAAAAAGATTGACAGTTAGAAAACTTTGTTATTGTTTTATTTTACCTTTTCAATGGCTGCCTTGTGCTTGCTGGATTTCAGTTAAAGCTTGAATATCCGGTTTTATGTTCGTTAAATTCACGGGCAAGTCTCCTTTGAGGCATGTCCAACTTATTTCTTTGTTTTGTGAGGAGCTGGATAACAGAACTAAATCCTTTTTCAACTAAATATGTTGACGGGAACGAGATGAGAAGTGGTTCAGTTTTTCCCTACAGTTGTGGATAAGTGTCCATAAGCTTCACCCTGGTATCCCAGGTAACAGTATCTGCAAATCGCACACTTCGTACAGTTTTTTTAAGTCATTCCTTAAAGAAGTTATAGATATTTATGAAATTAGAGTGCAATGCGTCACTGGTAATGTATATTCTCTTTCATTCGAATGTTCATTTTTCACGCTCGGTGGCTTGTGAGCACCGCAGGAGGGATCTACACTACTGAAATAATATATATGATGATGATTGAGCATATATGAACGTAAGTATAGTACATGATGTGAATGGTCACCTGAGGGCTGATGTTCATGCCTTGAAAATTCGCCTACTGCCTAATGCTCAATCTTGTTGTTGATTGAGGGGCTTTGCGACATCGTGGTCATATAACCCCACGTAATTGTGTGTGTGTGGGGAGGGGGGGGGATTTGTCTGATAACCTGTGGTACTGTGATGGCTGTATTATTGTGTGTAGGCCTAGTGTAATTCAAATGAGGATTGGGAAGGAGGCGGCCGTGGCCTTCAGTTAGGACCCAATCGGGCATTTGCTTGGAGTAGAAGTGGGAAACCACGAAAACCACTTCCAGGATGGCGGGATTAGGAATCGAATACACCTCTTCTCAGTTTTACCTTACGAGGCTGTGTGTACCCCGTTCCAGGCCTCATACCAGAATTGAATTTCTTGGCATAGCCAGGAATCGAACCCGAGTCTCCGTGGTGACAGCCAATACGCAATGAGGTGGACACATAATGCTCAATGAAATGTAATCTGAAAAGACTGACTTAAAAAAATCGATCAAACTGAAATATGGCAACCGTTTTACCGAGGATTCATCAAAGCAATCCTGTTTTATTCACTACTCAATTACCATATCCTGAACGCTGGGTCATACATATGCGACTTTATAGTACTTGACACCCCTGGGACCGTGAAACTGAGAGTCACCTTCCCTCCAACAGTTTAATGAGGAAAGGTTGGAACTTGTGTACAGTATGGTTTGTGTTGGCTGCAGAGTGGGGGAAGAGAGGGGAGATTGCTAATGAGCTATCGCTGGCCGAATTGGACTATGTCTTATCAAAGGGGCAGATCATGCTGGCCAGAAAAGTCTGTCCGATTTTATCAGTGTAATTAACTGGCCGAATTGGACTGCGCCCCGGTTGCAGCGGATATCCTTACCAAGTTTATATCTGTATGTAAGATAGTCTTGATGGTACGGCATCTTGTTCATTTTATTTCGACTGGCTGCGTAGCTCAGCGGTAACGCTCGCGCTTGCTGTGCCCAACTTTGCAGGATCGAATCCTGGCGCAGTCCATTGCAACATGTCGTAACAATTCTTAGTATGCCCCTCTCTCCAAGTGAACGACAAAATAAGTAATCCCAACCCTCCCTCGTTCAATTAATTACGCAACTCAGCACATGCAGAAAAAATCACTTTACAGGCCCGCGGTGCAGCACCAGAAACAGGACGTTTATTTCTGAAATTACGATAATGGCTAAATGGATGAATTTTTCCTTCCAAAAATCAACCCACAAAATAAGTTTTTTTTTAAATTCAAAACGCACATGGAAAGTGCAAAAGGGACTTTGAATATCGGATATTAATGAAATACCCGAAAAACGTACATATGTTCGTAAAGACCCCCCAAATTATCGTACACTTTTGTCACATTCTTGTAAGACTCCTCCCGGTTCGAGTGAACGTATTTTATGGATGGCCCAGTGCTGGGTCATAGGACTTAGCTATCTGCTGACTCGGTAGACGACGAGGTTCTAACTCCACCGTTGGCCGTCCTCGAAATGGTTTTCCATGGTTTCCATTTTAACTCCAGGCAAATGCTGGGACGGTGCCTTCTAACGGACTGTGGCCTCTTCCTTTCAACTCCTTGACCAGTTTCATTCATCTCACATTAATTCTCCTCATGAGGTTGGGTTCCTTCAAAACTACCTATCACATAGATATCATCGCATCTTAATTCTGACTCCGTTGAAATGATGATGATAATAATAGTGGCGTGGGACCTTCAGAGAGTTCTGGTGCAGGTCTTTCAAATTGACGCCAATAGGTGGCCTGCGTGTCGTGATGAAGATGAAATGAATGACTTAAGACCAGTGGCGGTTTTTGGGTATTCGTCCTGAAGCCAGTGCACACCCATTCTTGAAAAATTGCCGTTCACATTTGAATTTTACGAATATAAAAATTAATATAAGATTTTATGGTAGTATAAAGCGTCAACAAATGTCCAGGATACCGCTTTTTTACATTTAAATGTACCGCGTTCGTTGCGCCTCACTGTACGTTGCTTGTGTGCTGGCTTGGGTATCATCAAATATCGCCGTTCGCCACCTGCAGCTTTGTAGCCAGCGTTAGGCTTGACGGCAGGAGAGTGGTCGGCAAGAGGGGAGAGGGGATGTGTGTTTACTATAACAGAATCGGAGCCAAATCCTTGCCTGGCGAATTGTACTGCGCATGCTCCGTTTATTTTCCATCTCCTGTCGCATCTGACTGACAGACGAAGAAGCGATGACCGCTAGCGTGCAGGAGCTACCACACTATCTGTTGGTGAATTGTTGTACCAAGTAGAGTTTCATGCGCAGTTTGGTTTGAAAGGTTGTGTCTTTTCGCAGCTTGTATAATAGCGCCACTGCCATTTGATTTTCAATGTGCATTTAAAAACCACGATCATACAGCCAACTGTATGATATTATATAGTCTATAGTTGTAACAGTGAATTCAGTTTCATTACATTTCTTTATAATTTACAGATTTTTAAGGTCCAGTAATTTGGAGGATTAACGCAGCCTATTATCTTTTGATCTTGGACGTGGCAAGTATTTGTCACAACTGTGTTTTTAAAGTGTGGAATATTTGAGTGCGTGTGCATTATTACGTATTTGATAGCTTATCCTCCCAGCTTGGCTTCACCCACTGACATAGCTAGGATCATTCCTCTACCGTCGGAAGGATGGTGTCTGGGAGGCAAACACACTTTTTCAGCAAATGCAACTGGGGATGGTGACAGGTGACCGCAAACTTGGGTCTAATTCAGGGTCAAAGAAGAGATTTTGACCGTTGGCCTGAAAGGAACCTTCCCGGTATTTGCCTAGTGATAAAAATGGAAAACCACGAAAATTATTTTCAGGACGGCCGAGGTGGGATTGGGATTATTATGGCTACTGTTCAGGATTTAAAAACTATTACATCGTCTCAACTTACTCTGCAAGAAAAGGTGGCCATATAATAAGAAATGGGAAGACCTATTCCAAACCTGAATTTAATTCAAACATCCCTGTGCAAAGCGAAGGTTAGGAATCGCTTATTCCATGATGAAGTTATAGCAAGTTAGTATGAGTGGGCTTGTGGCTGTGAACTAACCAACTGGATGTATTGTTTCCCGTGCTTAAAGTCGTGCTACGTGCACAAAAAAAGAAAATCCCTCTCTGCACGCTGGAAGCGTATGTAGATTTCACCGGGCAAAGAAAAATGCTTCGAATTCACTAAATTTGCCAATTGGTGTGCAGTATACCTACAAAAGTTACACATGTTTAGCATACAGCATCTTCTTATAATACCTGAAATATTTTGCTCATCCCTTGGTGCAAGGGTGGTTCATATCAAATATTCTTTCAGGCAAAAAATGTTGTTAAATTTTAGAGGGGCATTGGCCATTTTAAACTGTTTTGATATTGTGCCAATTAAGGGAGGTATGATTTCTCTTCTCTAAAAACTCCATTTTCCCCACCCCTTTGGTCAAACTTACGAAGATAAGCACTTGGCCCTTATTCCAAAAATAGTACGAACTTTGAATGGATTCAGTTTTTAACATACTATGAAAGTTATAGCAATATTTCATTTTCCCCCCATTTTCAACCCCTTGGTCCGATTTTGCCCGTTAGCGAACTCGACCAAGATTTTGAATGGTTATATTTTATGTAGGCCTATACATATACATTATATATTAACTTTTGAACTGACGGTGGTTTTGGGATCTGTGGGATGTGATACGCGAAGATATGTAAATTTTTTTCCGGATGTCGAAATGGTACCCTTGCAATAGGTAGCTTTCTAATGAAATCTAACTAAAATTGACAAATGTGAACAATCAAAAGCCTACATGAATGCAGAATTGGAATTACAAGTACTAGGAAAGTAACAAATCAGACAACAGCTTCATTGTGCATTCAGGAGGGAACATAGAACAGCAAAATATCGAGGTGTCGAAAAACCAACTCCAAGTGCCTCTAGGTGCATATCTAAGAATACAAAATAGAGTAACATTGTGAGGAGACAGTTATTTTGTATGCATAGATATGCACCAAATTTAGATGTTTTTTTTTAAAGAGTGCACACCCACAATTTTTCTTCACCAGCCGCTACTGCTTAAGACGCCAAGCTAGGGTATTAAACCATCCGAAGTTAAAAACCCATGGCCCGGCTGGGAATGGAACCTGGGGCCCAAGGCTAGTGGCCTCACTTCGTTCCGAAGCCGGATTGACTGGGATTAAGGAGTAGACATACTGTACATACATACAAACAAACATACATACATACATACATACATGCATACATTACTTAAAAAGAACTGTGGCACCACACCCCATGAAGATCCACGGCGTACCAAGCGACTGCTGCCCAGCCATTTGGCCTACAGATTGTGGGGTGACGTAGTGAGCTCGTCGGGTCCCCTCGGCCGTTAATCTTGGTTGTCCTGACCAGGGTGCTGCCTCACAGCTACTCAATTGGCCTCACGAGGCTGAATGCACCCCGTTCCAGCCCTCACGTCAGTTCCGAAAATCCCTGACGGAGCCAGGAATCGAACCCGGGACCTCCGGGTGAGTGGCAGACCCACTACCCCAACACCACGGGGCCGGTTACATACACCTTCAAAGTGGAAATTACTGTATTTCAGTTTCATGATGATGATCCGAGATCAAACGATCTATTCTCTCTGGCACACTTATTGTAACTGTCCGATCCAGCCACCTGAATTTTCAATACAACCGCGACTGTCATGGCTCCCTCACAAGAGTGGAGAGTCTGGAGTAATTGAAAATTTGGAAGCTCCAAACCACCCTTATGGTGCCCGACCAATTTCATCGGATGATTAACCTACGCACGATCCAATTTAGTTTCCGACGCTTTGGGAACGCGATATCGGGTGATCGATTCGGTCAATGTAGAGCGCGCTTCAAACAGGGGTCTGTCCAAACAGCGAACACAACTGACCAGCTGCCCCAGCCATTGAGTCTATTGTTGTCGAAGATTCATTAAGGGGCTTTGCAACATCGTGGTAATGTAGCCCCGTATACTTGGGTATGTATATGGATTCTGTCTAATAAGTTGAGTCATTGTAATGGCTTGATACATTTTCACTAATATTTTGTTATTTTTTATTAATAAAATACGAGATAAATTTAACCATTTGCTGACATGTGTTTGTGTCGAGGAACGAGAGAGCGAGATAAAGCATTGCACTGCAGCAGCTGTGAATACATTGAATAAATAATTGAATGAAGACACAGGGGACATTTTCAACCCGAGAGAAACTTCTCTGGGTCATTGTAGCTTTCTAAATCACGGAGTACTTTCATTGCTTAGCCAGTCTAGTGTGCGGATTTGCTATCCCATAGCCAGTTTATCAACTAGTGTCAATTGCTCTTTCATTGACGTCTTCACCAACACGTTGTTTTCAAGACACCTCAATACCATTTAAGAAGCGGAAAACAAAATATCAATATCTTTAACGGATTAGACATTATTCGGGTGTAACACTTTGCGTGAATAACCTGTATGTACAGTACTTACTTAATAGTCCTTTACCACCACACAAAATTTCAGTTTGATTGCTATCATAGTTTCGGATATCGATATCAAGTGAAATATTTCGCGAGGCCATCATGTTGAATTGGTGACATTTATCAACATTTGAAAGGCACGTCAAGGTCAGACGGGGCAGTACCAATTCCGTTCCAAACGTTATTGACATCGCTCAAGCCCATTAAAATGTATTAAGGTCACGCACACACACAGACCAATTGTGATCTATTAAGCATTATTTTTTATAAGATGAAAATAGGCCAAAATGTATCTAGATACGTTTATTAAAATGAATCAGAAAGTGCCTGAATATACCTATATACCATTCATATATATTTTTCCTTTGCGTATACAGAGAGAAAATGCGTTTCTTTTCTACAATCTTAAAATCTTTGCTTCTGGACGCATGCTGCATTGGTGAGAAGAGTTCTAAATTACTGTTTTTAAAACAGAACAAAGAACATGGTCGCTTCCACATATGGCCCAGCATCGTTGAAATTGGGATAGTTTTTGACGCAGAAAAAAGTTTTTTTTTTCAAGGTAGTGCAGTAGATACTGAAAAAATATACTTAGGCTAAATAGAGTATTAGGATATCCTGAAAGAAATGCCCCTAGATAAGATAACGGGTATGTAATTTGATGTAATTATTGTGTAATTAGGCTATTATGTGACAGTTTGTAATAACCAGCGTAACAGCGTAATAAACGCTGCAATACAATTGCCGTGGCAACGTAATAGAATGTGTAATAGCCGTAAAAGTCTACGTAGAAAAATTGGTGTAATTGACCGAATTGGTTGTAATAACCAGTGTAATAACTGAATAATAGTTCTGTAGTAGTCTGTACACACATTTTGGGAAATGCTGCTGTACTCTTCCAGCTCTGTACCGTTCCATGTTTCGTTGGAACATGTCGTTATCTGAGAACCTGGAACAATACGCATAGACACCGGGTGACTGGTTGGCAGAACCTGGAATGGTACACAGTGTAACCGGCTGACTGGTGGAAACTTTATTCCATTTCGAGAACCAAGAACGGTAGGCAGAGTAACTTGCCAACCGGTAACGCTAAGGAATCGTTCCAGTTATATACGGTTTCAGACGGAACTCTCCGCTAACACGTACCTTGACGCTCGGTACAGTTGGGAGTCGAGATCCTGCTGTACCGTTCCAGCGCTTTAACTTTCCGCGTTCTCGTATCGAGCGCCAAGTTAGTGGGACGGAACGATACCGCAAGTCGCTCGGGTCGCCGTCTGGTATACATAACGTAACGTGGAACACAGCGATATGTAACGCATTTCTGTTCTGTTCCGGGACCCTGGTACAGGGCAGCAGGAAGTAAATTCACGTTATCATGTTAATGGACTATTGTACTTCCAGTATTGTGATGTTATTGTATGTGCTTGAGAAATAGCTTAATCTAATCGGGTGTGTAAATATACAATGCCGGGTCCGAAGGTAGTCATTGTTGTGTAGAATAATCGTGCCTCGCTACTGTGTCTTAACCTTATCACGAGGAGGTTGTCACCGCGGAGGCCCGGGCTTGATTCCCGGCTTTGCCAAGAAATTTGATTCTGGTCTGAGGGATGGAACGGAGTACACTAAGAGTCGTGAGGCAAAACTGAGAAGAGCGGGTTCGATTCCTACCTCACCCATCCTGGAAGAGATTTTGCTTGGTTTCCTACTTCTACTCCCGGCAAATGCCGGGATGGTGCCTAACTTAAGGCCACGACTGCTTCCTACCCGAATCCCACCTTGATCGCCATATAAATGAGAATATTAACGGATAAAATACACACAGTATGTTTTCCGTAAGTTTATACATAGTGAGCCTTCTCAATAGAAAGGAACCTCACCGAGGTCGTGTGACGGGTGGAGAGCAATTAGTCACTGCCAGTTGACTAGCTTCTACCGATATCACAACAGCGAATCGGGAAAGCACCGGATGCGGTCATAGCAAGATTTTGTTCCCAGTTGGCAAGATACCTTAGCTGAGCGAGTTAAGACTTGTGGTGAAGTACTGTAGCCTATCTCGTAATATGTGAACATTGCTAGGTATTGAACAAAACATCGAATATTCCTACTTAAAACTTATCTTCTCAAGAAGAAGTCTTCCAGTAAATGTGTTCGTACGTTTCAGCGCCGTGCGATTTTTATTTGTGGGGGAACCTCAAACTATAGGTATGCAAAAACTATCCGCGTACTCGGTAGGCTCTCGGGAACGAAATAAGTAATACGAAATAGCAATGAAGATGAATTACGAGTGTACCAAAACTTACTACATTGGTGCAATGCATGTTTAGAAGATGGAGGACAACATTTCCAGCAACTCCTCAGAAATTCATGTAAGTAATAGAAATATTAATAAAAACCCCTGGCACTACAGCCCTTGAAGGGCCTAAGTCTGCCTAGCGACCGCTGCCCAGCCGTTTGGCCTGCAGATATTGGGGTGTCGCGTGGTCAGCGCATCGGGTCCCATTGGTCGTTATTCTTGGTTGTCGTTACCGGGGCGCTGCTTCACTGTCAGACAGCTATTCAAATGCCCTCACGAGGGTGAGTGCACACCTTTCCAGCCTTCACGCCAGTTTCTTAAATCCCTGACGGAGCCGGAAATAGACCCCGGGGCATCCGGGTAAGAGGCAGGCGCGCTACCCCAAATACGTTAAAAAGTGTAAATGTGTTGAACTAGTGGGGCGCTACGCTGCTGCTAGCCAGTGCCTTGCTCGACAGGTGGCTAGCCGCAGTGCCCCTGGCGTCACACGGCCCCGTCGAGGTTCCGTTATATATAGAAGGCTCTCACTGTATGTTGAAATTGTTGAAGGAATCGCAAAAATAGCTGAAGATTTAAGTAGGCTATACGGTACCATAAACGGTAGGCCTTATTGTCCCCGTTTCTGTTATCAGCCCTGGGACTGATGGAATCCCCAACAGAAGCCCAAGGCACTGCAGTGGCGGCTCATAGTTAAAATGTAAGTGAAGAGCCAAACTTAATATCAGCGGTACAGCATTTGTGAATATTAACATATTCCTTTTCTTATTTGAATCTAAAATATCTGCTAAAAAGCTAATACTTAACCAAATATAAATTACCGTACTAAAAAGTCAAACTCACCTATTTTTTATAGATTAAATCAATCCTCCGTTCCTTAAGGTTGGCAAACGTATCTATGATGTCCTCGTAGAAGGGCTGGTCTTCAATTAGTTTCAGCAACAATTCACGGTGTATAGAGATGACAGCCAATGATGTAAGTCTGGACTGAGATATTGTATTTCTTGTAAAAGTTTTTTTTTTTTTTTCAAACAAGAAAAACTGCGGTCCACTGATGCACTAGTAGAAGGAATTGCCAGTACTAAAGACAAAAGTTTGTAAGTCTCTTCAAAAATATCTTTGTTTTCATGAAGTTCTTGAAGTATTTTTCCCGATTTTTTTCCTTTGCAGGATTTGTCAGCATAAAAGAGTGATTGTTCATTTCTTAAACGTGGGGTATTGGTGAATATTTGTGGACAGCTTTGTTGTGAGTTCTGCAGGGATGTGACGGAAAAATGTTCGTTATACAGCTCAAACTTGTTCGAGTCCATAATACCAAGGAATTGTAATTTATCACAATCATGAAATCGTACTTGAATCTCCATCAAGATAGTATCAATGATTTCGTAATACAAGATACGATATTCTCGACACACATCTTCCAATGTCAAGTCATAACGCCCCCTACGGATGTTTATGTTTGTTAGCTACTTACTTTTCTCAATAAGTTCACCAAAATAAATTTCGTTCCCCTTATTTGCTAGTAAAACTTGCGTGTCTTTAACCTTGGTTTCACAATAATTAATATCCAAATATTTTTCTGCAATATGTCAAATAGAACACCTGTCAAACCAAAAATTTCGTGAATACTAATGCCAGCAATGAAAATGCAAAATAATTGAGCTCGTTCAGGAATCCTTTACACGACCTAATCGTATTTTCCTAACTTGTTTCGTCATTCATAAGTTGCTCAAACACCTGTTTCAAACTGTTCCATTCTTGTACAATAACATTTAGAAGTCTTGAGTTGGACGACCAACGAGTTTCCGCAGCAGTAGGAATTCTTTTGACTGCATTAGACACAAGAGCGTGTGATCTTTTCGCTGAGTGGTGAAAAAATACTGGGATACCACTTACGTTTGCAAAATATATCCTACATTTCGAAATCCTCTCACAACTCTGTTGTAGCACCAAATTGAGACGATGGGCCATGCAATGAACAAAGACAGCTTGAGGTGCCTTACCTTTAAACCTTTTTTGCAACCCATTACATTCCCTGACATTACAGCAGCACCATCGTAAGTAACACTGTGCAACTAATTTACTTTCATAAGAAAATTCTTTCAAAATGCCATCATACAACTTTAAAAAAAAAGCTGATCTATCCCCACTCACATCATAAAATCCTAAAAATATTTCCACTGGGATACTATAGTTATTCACAAATCTAACAATAATAGAACACTGTGATTTTTGACAAATGTCTGTGGGGACATCGACTTTGATGGAAAAAATGGAACATAGTTAAGTTCATTCTTAATATGATCTCTGATGTACTCTGATATTACATCAGTTATTTCATTTTGCATAGTTCTTGAGTTACCAGCGAACACACTTTGAATTTTCTGATAATGATTTTGAAATTCTAAGGGCTTTTCAGATATCAGTATTTTCAATAATTCCTTAAAGTTGCCACGGTTTAAAGAGGTCTCTCTCCCGTCATGACCTCTAAAAGGGAGTTCCTGTAAACTTAAGAATAGATCAACTCTAATCCAACGCCTCAGAATCTGCCTTTAAAAGTCACATTCTCATTATCTAAGTACCTACACATAGTCTTGTATTTTCTCTCAAAGCGTCCGATATTGTGTTTGTGTTCCTTTCGAATGTTCTAAGTTGTAACTGGCACTCCAAATGTTCCTCACTGTCTTTGTGTTGGTTCAACCCGCGCGTAATGTTTTGGAAATCACCGAAACCTTGTTTATTCCAGACACCACATTTGTTACTAAAAAGTAGACAAGGCCAACAGAACAGTTCTTTTAGAATAAAACTACTGCACAACCATGTGAACTGTTCGAACCAAGATCCCTTACAATGAAGGCTATAGGACTTGCCGGTTTTCTTGATTCCTTTTTTAGTGCACAGTTCTATTAATTCCTTTTGCCGTCCCCAATTTAATAAATCCCTTTTGTCTTCGTCTTTCCACCTACTGAAGGGAATTTCTAATAAAATTAATACTTTGTCATTCAATGGAAACATTACGGTATACACTAAAAGCCGTCACCTTTCATCAACACCAGGGTATGTAACGTATTAACCCGCGAGGACTGGCGCATGGGTGTATCTGACCCGAGACATATACAGTATATTGCTCTGTATTTCCGTTTTGGTCAGGTATGTAACGTATTAACCCGCGAGGACTGGCGCATGGGTGTATCTGACCCGAGACATATACAGTATATTGCTCTGTATTTCCGTTTTGGTCAGCCCTCATATCCTGTCGCCTTTAGTGCCTTCCTTCGTGGCCATGAACTGCATCCTCAGAAGTTGGCATGTTTATGGTTTTGTTAGCGCCTAAGTTATTTCTATGTTATTTACGGTGGGGTCAAGTTTACCCATGGCGCCAGTCTTCGCACGACTTTTGTTGAGCAAGCATTACTCATTTCCTCTCTCTTGCGTTCTATCCAGTGTTTTCATGTGACAGCAGTGACGATGGATTGGGATAAGGAACAAACACGTGTAAATAGACTAATTAATGAAGTATTTTCAGATGATCAAGAGGAGGAAGGAATAGGGGGAGATGCAAGTGTAAGTGAAGAAGATAATGTGTCAGTAAGTGTGCATAACACTGACAGTGAGACAAGTACAGAGTCATGTGATAGTGATAGTGAGATCCAGGATGACGTAAGAGGTAATGTAATTTTAGGCAAGGATAAAATTACTAAGTGGAATGCTATGCTTTGTCAGCCACCAAATGTACGTACCCGGGCAGTCAATATTGTCACCCACTTGCCTGGAGTAAAAGGTAAAGCAAAGACTTTGAATTCACCATCTGATATATTTTATTGCTTCTTTACTGAGGACATGATTATTTCAATAGTGGAAAACACAAACCGGTATAAAACTAAAACACAGCCTAATTTTGAAAGGGAGAGAAATGCATCTCTCACAAATCCAACAGAAATGAAGGCTTTGCTATTCCTTGCCGGTGTATTACGATCATCGCATTTGAATTGTACGGATCTGTGGAACACTGGCAGGACTGGAGTGGATAGATTTCCCGCATCAATGTCGATGAATAGATTCCAGTTCTTGCGATGTCTCAGGTTTGACAACATTGAAACTAGAAATGAGAGAAAAGCTTCAGATAATCGTGCACCAATTCGGGATTTATTTGAAGAATTTGTTAAAAACTGTAAATGCGAATTATTGTGTTGGTGAATATGTCACAATGAGAAACTTGAATCGTTCAGAGGAAGGTGCAAATTTAGGCAGTACTTACCCTCGAAACCTGCCAAATATGGAATCAAGATTTTTGCGCTTGTTGATGCAAGAAACTTTTACACGTCAAACCTAGAAATTTATCCGGGAAAGCAACCAGAAGGTCCTTATAAAACTGACAATTCCCCGGTGGCCCTAGTGAAGAGATTGATTGAGCCAATTAGTGGCACTGGTCGCAATATAACGTGCGACAATTGGTCCACGAGCGTACCTTTAGCAAAATATCTGCTAAACAATCATCGGCTTACGTCGGTCGGAACAATCCGGAAAAATAAGAGGGAAATTCCACCTAGCATTGCCCAACATAAAAACAGACCACAGTATTCAAGCGAATTTGCCTTCCAGAAGGAAATGACCCTTGTATCGCACGTCCCGACGAAAGGAATCACAGTGCTATCAACTATGCACCATGACGCAGGTATTGATAGCGAAACTCGTGCCCAACAGAAACCTGAAATGAACACATTTTATAATTACACAAAATCTGGTGTTGATGTGGTTGACGAACTTTGTGCCTCTTATAATGTGGGACGTGTGAGTAACCGCTGGCCGCTCACGGTATTTTATGCCATGCTAAATATAGCTGGCATAAATACTCTAATTATTTATCAGTCGAAGAAGCCCAATAAAGTTATCAGACGAGATTTCCTCAAGCAGCTGTCACAGGAAATGGTCCACGGCCACCTGAGAAACCGAGCAGTAATGATCAATCTCCCTCGTTCGCTGAAATCGAAGATTAGTGAATACGTTGGCATGGAAACTCCGATGGCAGGACCCCCAGCTAAGAAAGCTGCTAATCGGTTTTGAAGCCGCTGGCTGCGAGCGAAGCGAGCAGACCAGCGGCGCTAGGGGACCAGGTACCGTTGCGTCTATGCGCTACTCTGCCTGGTGTATTTTATTTTAAGGACGTAATATTTGTAATTTATGTATGATTTTGGTAATCTCTGAAATATGAAAAATAAGATTTTTACCGCCGCAAGCGATGTGTCGGCCGCTATCGCTTCGGCGGCAGCGTGTATAATTTGATGATTGTTTAAAAAATTTTGGGCTGACAGAAAAAAGAAAACAGAGTGCCACAACTGTTCAACAATGATTTGTGGCCAACATACGAGAAAGAGCTCCCATGTGTCTACAGTGTGCGAAAATCGCCACAAACCAGCGAGAATAATAGAGCAAACTTTGGACAACCATAAATTGTGTAAGAGCAAAAATAATTATTTTTCAGTGAATGTAAATATAAATTGTGATTTGTACTATGATGTTATGTAAATTTTTATATTTTTATTTTGATACTAAATGACTTAAATTAATGATAATTGCTTCCCCGCCACTATCAAGCCCAATTTTACAGTTGTGTATATTATTGCCGTTCTACGTGTTAAGTTGAGTGAATGTAAATAAACTTCATTTCACATTTGGGAATAGCTTATTAAAAGACACCAAGTGTAAATTACTTCATTAAATGCCATACGTTTATAATAGTGGAGTGTTAAAAGTGCGGGTCAAAGTGACCCGGCGCCAGTCCTCGCGTTATATTTTTTCACGCCAGTTCTCGAGGGTTAAGTAAATACTATTCATTGGAAATATAACTCCAGGCTTCCTTTCACCAACAATACTAGACGTAGTTCCTTGCAGAGGCAGCAAATTAATCACCCGCACCATCCCTCTCTGTATAACGCCAAGTAATGACGTCAACACTGCTTTAGGTTACCATGGCAACCAGACGAAGTTGCTGATATTTCGAGTAGGGTAGAGTCAAGTTACTCCGTGATATCAAGTAATACCGTGATAAAGCGCATTTCCTCAATCACGACGTAGGTTCATTTACGAAAGTTCTACAATTTTACCAACAGATGGCAGTAGAAACCAGGAATCCAGGAAGCCCTTGCGATCTATCTTTGGCCAACTGAAAGAAGTTTAAAATATTATTCACAGAGAGTTGACATTTCAACAAGTGATGCACATCCAGTGACATCTGTGGTGAAGATCTTAATTTCTTATAAACCACTGTTTCATTGTATACGTTTCGTTTTAACACCAGTCAGAGGTAAGATACAGACCATTCGCATATGAAACTTACAAGCATGTAGTGTTACGCATGCAAGGTGTGTGCGCTTTGCAATGGGTTCCTTTTTCTTAGATTGGACGCTGAAATGGCGTCAAAACGGAATAAAGAGGCTCGCTCCTACACAGCTGAAACACTTAAAGAAGCATTGCGGTTGGTGATGGATGAAGGATGGACTGTATACAAGGCCAGTAGACGTTTTTGGTGATGGAAGAAGGATGGACTGTATACAAGGCCAGTAGACGTTTTAATAACACGTGGAGTACACTAAAGGATTATTGCACAACATTTTTAGCCGATCCAGGAAGTGCAACCCTTGCAAAAATTGGAAAGCCATTCGAAATTATGCCACCTGAACTTGAAGTGAAGATAGTGCGTCAAGATAAACACAATAGATCGGTCTAGGCCTTATTCCAGACCCCTTATAAATGACGATGATGGTTGTGGTGCGTGCGGTGGCTCCCCTTGCGGATGACGCCAAGGGGAAGAATGGAGCCGAATAGACTGAGTGCCAGCTTTTTAATGTCTGGTATCTACGATGTCTATTTTATGTGTAATGAGTGCAAGGAATCAGATAGTGACTAAGAGGATCCAATATTAACTTAAAATATGTTTAATGAAATATTTTTAAAGGAATGTTTTTTTTTTTTTTTTTTTTTTTTTTGAAAAAAAAAAACATTTTGTGCAGTGAAATGTTTCAATACGGCCAATATGGGGTAATAGAAACGTATAACATACGATTTGAACACTATCATTACATTTAAACATTAGCTTTCACGCCTAAAAAGTACACTGAATGGTGAACACCATACTATCTTGGAGTAACTTGAACACTATCACGGAGTAACTTGAATATCACGGCGTTACCTACTTCTACTACCGAAATTTGTTAGTTAATGCCTTGAAATAACTTATGGATATTTGTAAGATATATGCCAGAAATGTTCCGTAGGGTATCCCTCTTTAACATGAAACGAATCGAACTAACTGATATCTGAAGTTTCTGAAATAGTAACAAGAAAAGCTTAGTATCACTGAGTTACTTAACTTTACCCTACTTTGTCGTCTGCAGATTTCTTTCCACGCTACGACGTTAGTACCATCTAGTGAGAGCATGTACAACTGACTCATGGACCGCATACAGGGCAAGGGCAATTTGTGGTCATTCAGTTTCGCTGGCGTGCCATCTAACTACAATAATGGTGGCCTTAGACAATGGCTACGTTTTAATTTAAATAAGAAAAATATAATGTTTATCTTACGAGATGACTAGTGAAGAAGCTCTTCACCTGAACAGCCGCTACTGCAAGGAAATGCTAGGCAGGTGAGGAGTGATTTAATTTGTCATTACGTTCGTCGCTGAGCCAGTGCATCAGTGTTGCAACTGCCATTACTTAGCTGCTCTCATATTATATCACTGCTTTAAATGAGGCTGAGGCATCGGTGAATGGCTAATTAATCCCAATTAATTGTGGTCGCCGGAGCCAACCAAGCTTATTTTGGTTTTGGCCGGATGCCTTTCCCGACCGTCCAGGTGCTATACGAGCAGCTAAGCCACTGCGCCATCACGCTCCCTGCCTGTACATAGAGATTAATGCAATAATTATATTCTCCGCCTCGTTGCGTAGTGGCTAGCATTCTTGGCTGTCGCCGCGAACAACCGGGTTCCATTCCCGGCTTATCCAAGAAATTTAATTCTGGTCTGAGGGCTGGAACGGGGTACACTCAGCCTCGTGATGTAAAACTGAGAAGAGGGTTCGATTCCTACCTCAGCCATCCTGGAAGTGGTTTTCTGTGGTTTCCCACTTCTAAACCAGGCAAAGGCCGGGATGGTACCTAACTTAATGCCACGGACGCTTCCTTCGTATTTGCTTGTTTATGTAGTGTACAGCAGAAAACGTTGAGAGAAATAATGTTTGCGCTCACACCAATATAATGGAATACAGTAAAGTACCAAAATGGCGGGTGAAAATACTACTGTATTATTATTAGATAGACCTAGGAGGCGATGGTTAGATTCAGTGTTGAACGATTTGAAGGTGAAGGGCGTAGAAGCAGAGGAGGTCGCAGTGTTAAAAGCTAAAACATAGGGAATCATGGTGGTGACTTTTTCGGAATCAGAGGCTTGCAGAGTAGGCTACTGTAGACCGGGCGCTGAAATGTAAAACAATCTCAAATGAAAATGAAATTTATTATTATCATCATTATTATCATAATCATCATCTCTATCTCTGGACCACCTCGTGGCGCAGTGGCTGTCCCCCATGAGGCCCGAGTTGGATTCTCGGTTCTGCCAAGAAATTCAATTCTGGTCCGAGGGCTGGAGTGGAGCCTTTTGAGGCAGAACCGAGAAGAGGAAGGTTCAATTCCCACCTCAGTCATTCTGGAAGTGGTTTTCTGTGTTTTACCACTTCTACTTAAGGCATATCCCGGGAAAGCTATATTTAAAACTGAATGGTTTTCAATCCTTCAGCAAATTACTGAAGACCACGGCCTCCTCCGCAATCCTCACACCCACTAATACTACAAGCACCACACATTATCAGCCAATAAATACATAAATAAAATATATATACAACTCACACCGAAAGTAGACGGGGTTGAAAAGAGCATGATGTCCAAGCCCCTAATGAAAAAAATCTCTCTTTTTCTCTGAAGGAGGAGGAAGAAAGTAACGATGGCCTGCTATAGTTTTTTGATGATTATGATAATTGGTGTATTAAGGGGCGGAACAACGAGGTCATTTTCCCTTTCACACCAAAGTATTACAAAAATCGGTTTCTCCAGTCCGTCGGTATATTGATCTCTCATATTCATCATCATCATTATTATTATTATTATTATCATTATTATTATTATTAGGTGTATTATCAAGGAATATCCCGATCAGTAGGCCTACGAAACGTCATAAGCGATTGATTTCGACCAATTTGGGAACACATTTAGTGAATAGCTCACCAAGTTTCGGAATGATACCAATCAGTTTATTGAATTGCTGTTGCTTTCTTAAATGTCGGCCTATCCTCTGTGGTATTTGGCTTTTCCCACAATTAACCTTTTCAAATTGGTTTTGAACATCTTATTCCTGGACGATTTTATTATTATCATCTTCAGCTGTTTTTCTCTAAGGGAGGGGTAAGCAAGCAAGAACAGCCTTATATAAGCAAGCTATACAGTGTATAAAACTGAATGGTTTCCAATCCTTCAGCAAATTGCTCGCTCGTAATGAGATCGCGTGGGAGTAGGCTACTATTTTTACGAGTAACCGGGTGAGTTAGCCGTGGTGGTTACGGCATGACTGATGGCAGTCGCTCACATCCGAGAGGCGAGGAGGTTCGAATTACCCCGCCGGCAACCTTGAAGATGGTCTTCTGTGGTTTCCCATCTTCCTTCCAGGCAAATGCCGGGGTTGGTCCCTAACTATAGGCCACAGCCGCTACCTTCCAACTCCTCGTCCTTACATTCCAACTTCCCTCCCCAACGGTACTTGTAGCTCACCCATTGGGTGTCCGTCTCGAAGCAGCTACAAAACTGGCGAGCCGAACATGTCCTCGGACACTCCCGGCACTAAAAGCCATACGCTAAAAAAAAAAGGGAAAAAAACTACGAGTACTCTTACAAGCCACAGTTTCTGTAAACATTGAACTCGTTTACATATAAAGAAAGACCTTGACTTCTACTAACACCGCTTTCACCTTCTTCATCAAGCAAGTGTGGGTCAATTTATCAAGGAATACTGCGATCAGTAGACCTATAAATCGTCTTAAGCGATTGACTTTGAGCAGGTTGGAAGTAGTGTACCCGTTTCCCAGATGTCACGTCGGTCCGGCAATCACAACGTGATGTCCAAGAAACGATACAGTGCGATAATCATTAATTTAGGAGTCCCTGAAATATATATCGGAAAAAAGCAAGCAAATATCAAATATACGCTCGGGCTGGCAAAAGATCTAATATCTCGGGCCGTTTAACGGGATAAGTGAGAGGTTTACTCGGACATATATTTCCAAAATAAAATAGGATCGTATTATTCAATCAGGGAGAAGCTCAAATCTGCAGGAATAATTTAGAGTTTCTATGATAAAATGTTCTCTTTTATTCAAGAGCAGACGAACACACAAAAATAAATTAAATCAAAAGCACTCCTACGATCCAATTGGTCTGAAATTATGTTGGGATCTTGGATCCATAAGTCCTAGACTCCCAGTTGATCGTCTTGTCTTAATAACTGGGTTATGCGCAAATAAAATTAAAGTTCAATTGTTCGTTGAATAAGCTGAATTCAAACTGTATAAAAAATATCACTTCACTTTTTCACTGGTTCAGCTTTGGATTAATAAAAAAATAAATTTGTAAATTCGCACATTTCTTTTCCCCAGTAACAAATCTAATTGAAAAAAAAATACACTTTAAATTTCACACATATTATTTAAATATATTCATGCGTCGGCTGATCATCACTGATAGATCATACCCTTAAGTAAATTTGACGCAATAAATCGAAGAAAAATATGTACAAATTATTTACAACATTTTCGTAGAGGAATGTTCAAATGTCACCTCTCTTAATTTCATATGGTTTCATATCGGTGTTCATCAATAATTCTCTAATCCATTTGACTAAATGCAGCATTGTTTCTATCATGAATGTCTATTCCAGGGTTTAATTCCATTGAATTACTATTATTATTATTATTTCCATAAATAATAATTATTCTTTCCATTAATTATCATTATCATCAGAGAAATATAATTAAATCATTAAGATTGCGATGTTAAATATTATTTTAATTAGTTTCAGATCACATGTGATTTCATTAATCTTTCAAATAAAAATGATCAAACTCAGCTAAATTCCAATACATTATTTTAATGTTTCTCGGAGTTCATGTAATCAGTATTCGTCTTAACAGCATCTCTATTCAATCACTAGCAGTAGTGCCCGGATTCGCCCGGTGGATTTATTTGTTTTATGGATGATAATGAATATTACTACAGAACTGGCACATGCTACTTAAACTACCAGAAAAAAATATAACTTTTTGTGGTGGTGGTGGTGGTGGTTGCAGTCAGGGTGATAAGCAGCACAGTATAACGGACGTAACATTTAGATCATTTTCCCCTAATGATAATAATGATAATAATGAATGGGGAAATGGCTATTTACTAACTACAGCACTGACACATGTAATTTACAAAACACATTTCTAAAAATGATTCGAAAGAGGAGTAAGTGAAATAAAAGACACTGCCTAGGGCCTATATCTCATTGTCTGTTAGAAATGTAGAGACCAATAGTGTCGTCTTTTATCGCATAGTGCCGTAGGAAAATAATCAGAACACTTTGGAAAACTTCGGCTGTCCCGAGCTCCTGAGGTAGCAATAGTATCATTTATGGCCACATAGCGCTCAACGATAAGTTTCGGAATAAATTACGGTAAATTTGAAAGCACCAATGCTTTTTGCAGCTGATAACCTCAATGTATTGCACTAACACCATTGCACTTATACAGATGCATAATATGTTCATGATAATAACTGTTTTAAGGGGCAAAAGAAATCTTTTTGCACTAATTACTCGCCGTGACTGCAATTTATAAGCAGCGCAGGATTTAACTATTTTCGCAAATCTGCACCAGAACACTGGTAGGGGCGACGTGATGCAGCCCGAATTGCCAGTCAACAATAGACTTATTAAAATACTCTTACAGTTACACTACTACGGACATGAATGATTCTAGGGCCTTAATACATGGTTTTCAAGTTCAGTTTGTTTGTTATTTTAAATGTAGGGAATGTAGAACGTTGTCCAAAATATCAAGTGGACAGTGTTACCAGCAGGGTTTCAAAGTGTATGTATAATTTGGTGCAATTAGGAGGAACGGTGTAGATTTGTGATAAAGGGCCTAAATGCAGGAAATGGAGTGGTCTGTCCGAAATTTAAAGTCGACAGTGTTACCCGCAGGGTTCCAAAGGGTAAGTGTACAAAATGTGATTCAGATCGGTGAAACGGTGTAGATTTGTGCCAACGGACCTAAATGCAGGGAATGGAGTGGTCTGTCCAAAATTTCATGCAGACAGTGTTTCTCGTAGGGTTCCAAAGTGTAAGTATACAAATTTTGGTTCAGATTGGTGAAACGGTGTAGATTTGTGCCGAAGGGCATAAATGCAGGGAATGGAGTGGTCTGTCCGGAATTTCATGTAAACAGTGTTACTCGCAGGGTTCCAAAGGGTAAGTATACACATTTTGGTTCAGATCGGTGAAACGGTGTAGATTTGTGTCAAAGGGCCTACATACAGGGAATTGAGTGGTCTGTTCGAAATTTAAAGTGGACAGTGTTTCCTGCAGTGTTCCAAAGGGTGTGTATACAAGTTTTGGTTCTGATCGGTGAAACGGTGTAGATTTGTGCCAAAGGGCCTAAATGCAGGGAATGGAGTGGTCTGTCCGAAATTTCATGTAGACTGTGTTACTCGCAGGGTTCCAAAGGGTTAAGTATAAACATTTTGGTTCAGATCGGTGAAACGGTGTAGATTTGTGCCAAAGGGCATAAATGCAGGAAATGGAGTGGTCTGTTCAAAATTTCATGTAAACTCGTAGGGTTCCAAAGGCTAGTATACACATTTTGGTTCAGATCGGTGAAATGGTAGTAGATTTGTGCCAAAGGGCCTAAATGCAGGGAATGAACCGGTCTGTCATAAATTTCATGCAGACATTGTTACTCGCAGGGTTCCAAAAGGTATGTATACAAATTTTGGTTCTGATCGGTGAAACGGTGTAGATTTGTGCCAAAGAACCTAAATGCAGGGAATGGACCGGTCTGTCATAAATTTTATGCCGACAGTGTTACTCGCAGGGTTCCAAAGGGTATGTATACACCTTTTGGTTTTGATCGGTGGAACGGTGTACATTTGTGCCAAAGGGCATAAATGCAGGGAATGGAGTGGTCTGTCCGAAATTTAACATAGCCTAAACTATTCCTCTTGAATCTGACTATCATATAAAAAAGGCATTTTTCGAATCCGACTGGTAGTTCCAGAGATTAGCGCGTTCAAACACACAAACAAACACACACATTCTTCAGCTTTATTATATTAGTATAGATTAATAAGTTCATTATCAATTCATCATTATAATTAGCACGCATATCATAAATTACCATATTAGGACTGTGTTAACTCTGACACATCCTTAAAATCCTGTAACCAACAACATCCGTAGTGAAATTATCTTCATATATTTTAATCCTTTAAATATGTTGGTTTAACCACTTGGCTCATATCCAACTGTTTCCGCTATAAGACTACTTTAAATAAAGTGTCTACTACATCAATATTACATACATCTTGTTACAAAATTTAGTGCTGTTCCAAAATGTTATGAATACTCTTTTATAATACTCGATAATCTATTAATTTTAATAATCTGAATCCTTCTAAACTGATCAATACAAAATTAATAACCAATTAAATATCACTATAGGTTAACTGCTTTATATTTGCAATCAGAATTCAAATTTTAGCAATAAATTGCCATATCTGCAATCATGATCAATAATAATTACCAAATAATTATTGTAATTTAATTAATTCTTCATAAATAATTCATTAAAATTCATAAATATTTCATTATGTTCAAACTCGTTTACTAGCGTTGTCAAATATTCGATATTCCATCGGCAATCGCATTAATAATTGAATTGTGCTTAAAAATTCACTATGTAAAATGTATTACTAAGATGGAATTAAATTAATTTTATCTAATAATTAGAAAATTATAATTATCAAATTATTAAATTCGTCGAAAAATATGTATGATAAAATTATTATTATTAATGTCTTATTTCTAATGCGCTCTTTATATTTGGAAATCAGATATAATATATCAGTCACATGAAATTAAAATCAATGGATTAATTCATGGTGATGGCTGTATTGTGTTGAGTTGGTGTAATATGGACTCACTGCCCTTGTAGGTGATGTAATGGAGTACGATGTCTTGGTAGTTAAAGCTGATCTTCATCTTCCAAGATCGTTGCTCTTTGAATCTCTGAAACTCCATCATCTACGTGTTGTTTGTACGATGTTAAATTGTGTCTTCCTGAATACTGGTTTGCATCTTTGCTCATAAGCTTTCCCTTAATTGATTTAAGCAGTCATCATGTTGTGTGAATTAAAGTTCTGGAAAGTTTCCTTCATTACCAAATTTTGTGTAATATGCATGCTTGAAATTCTTGACCCTTGAAAATTGTAATAGTGTTCGCCACTGTTGGTCAAATATAGCATATGTTTCATATGTTCATGATTTCTCATAAATCCAGAATATAGTTCATTGCATTATGCTATGCTCACAAATATGGTCCATTGCTGTGCATAATAACTAGCTATGAGTTGTGAGATTATAGTTTCAATTATAACGAAGTGAGAATGTCGTGTTATCCGCAGACAACTTGTCTGGCTTGATCAAGTGAACATGAGCTAGGCGGTTGGCCTTGAATCTTGCTATCACTGATGTGTTGCCTTTAACTGTAGCATGTAATTTAACCAGTTCAATTATAATGTGGAATCGTTTGCATGTTCACTGTGTATAATAGTTGATCACCTTCTGTGTAGAATAGTTTATGCTTATTACTTACGTCAGCCACTGCTATATTCACAAGTATTAGCTCTGAATTTACTATCACCTGTTGCTTGCGCACACGAAAAGAACATCATTCTCCCGTCTGATATGCGATGGAAATGTTTCGATCACTGTTAATCACTGAGTTCAAATCTATTACACTCACTAGCTTAATTTGCGTGTTCGCGACCGTACCGTCACTATAAGCGAATGTGTTCTAGCCAGGTTCGACACTGTACTGCAAACTAACTTCCTTGTCACGTGGGTGGAAAGGGTAGTATGAGAAATCATCCCTCTCTCTCTGTCGTCACCAAGAGGAGCTTCACATAAAATTAATAAGAAATTCTCGGGTTTCTGCTACAATAAATTAACCGTTCATCAACTAATATCTTCTGTTATATTTTCTTGATAATAACAAGTAACGAAGATTCTTATAAGACATTATAATAAATATAAATCTGTGAGACTTCATAAAAATGTAGTTGCATGCTGAAGGTATAAATTATATATTCCCGAGTTCGGATACTCGCTCTCAAGCTCTCGGTGTAGATTGGCTAGCAATCCTTCGTTTCCTTCTCGATCACGGCTGGGGTAGCCGAGTCACAGGACTGGATTTCGGTCACAGTAGATTTAGCGAATAGCTCGCCAAGTTTCGTAAAGATACCAATCAATTTATTGAATTGCTGTTGCTTTCTTAAATATTGGTGCATCTTCTGTGGTATTCGGCTTCTTTCTTAATTAGCCTTTTCAAATTGGTTTTGAACATTTTATTCCTGTAAGCGGCTTCGGTGGCGTATTTGGTAGCATGCTGAACTGCTGTGCACAAGATAGCGGGTTCAAACCCGGCCGAAGTCGTCGGATTTTTTAAGAGCGTTAAGAATCCTTCAGTATGCCTTCCTTAGGAGGGGAAGTAAAGCCGGCGATCCCATGCCATACATTTATGGCACGTAAACGATCCTTCCACAGGCTAAACTTGTGTGAAGCTAAATTGTTAGGTTAGATTTCGTCGGAACACCCTTATCAAAGTTCCAACGTTCACCACTAGGTATCATTGATATCTGGTGGCGAAAGGTGGAACTACTTGAAATTGAACGGTATTTGTAGCTCACCCTAAGGGCGTCCGCTGGAAGCAGCTACTGACTCAGGTGAGCCGAACATGTCCTCGGACACTCCCGGCACTAAAAGCCATACGATAAATAAATAATTTGTGTTGAGATTAATTAAATCCCCGTTCTTTTGCCCGAATCCATAGGCACGTGTTAAATTAGTCCAGCATGTGAGGGGCTCGTCTCCTCGCTCCTCGCTCGAATCCAGGCAGAGTCATTTGATATCCAAGAGAATTTAAATAGGAGAATCCCGTGCCAGTAACTTTATTAGCACGTTAAATAAACCACGGGTGCATATGTTCAGTACCCCGGTAGCGTTCCTATAACGTCAGCAATTAAAAGTCAATTAAGGACTGGACCTCGCATATAAATAGAACACTGAGATCCATGCCGGAAATCTTGCTTTTGAACTACGGCTGCTGGCGAACCTCTGATGTAGTACTTTGAAGGATGAAACACAGAGTTGGTCTACTGAAGTTGTTGACTGTTTAGTTTCATACAAACCTTGAACCAACAAGTAGCAGGTGTCAGAAAGCAGTTTTAGCAATTTCGAAATTATCCGATGTCCCTATTTCAGTCCTCATAGCAACAAAATTAATATTTATAAACAGGATAAAGGAAGGAAGATTGTAGTTTTACGTGACCGAGAATCTTGTGATTATGAGCCACCACGGGACCTCCTTTTTACGTGGAATCCGAACCACAGGACATGGCATTTCACTTCGAAAATCTCACATGCATTGACCGGGAATCGAACCCGGACCGCCTTGGTGAGAGGCATACAGCTAGACCGCTGAGCCACCACGCCCCTCAGATATTTATAAACAGTTCGACTATCTACTTCATAAATAATGATGAAATTATTCTGTGTTTAACGTCCCATTGGCATGCTGTGACTTGAGAAACGCCGCAGGGTAGGTGGGATTTTGCATCTTTAACGTGCCAATGAACCTACTGTCGGGGAAATAAGTATAGATACTCGAGTTTAGAGGTCAATAAAACCTTTACCCTTAGTCTTACATAAGAACAACCTACACCAAAATTTTCCTTGTTTTATTTGTCGTTTAACGATATAGAGTAAATATTTGCATTGTAGCTCGTTAAAATTTTATAGCAGATTGAACAAAAAAAGTACCGGTTTTTCTTACCAAGTTCACGGAGCGGTCACTTAGAAGGATCATTACGTTAAAAGTATTAATCGGATCGTAATGAAACTCTAATACGTCTTAAAGGAACTTATTGTTAATGCGTATATGAAGTTTTAATCTGATCGGACGTTTCTTTAAGTAGTTGTTGTGAATTTTGTAAAACATCTTTTTCTCGGGCCTGGGTGGTCATAGCAGTATGAAATATGGCTTGTTATGAGGCTCATAGCAATGCAAGGCTTAACGTAAAACTACATTTTATCTACTTTTGATAATTGCTTTTATATCGATTGATATTTAATCGGGTGGTTATGTGAGAAGAATGTATCGTAGCAAGCGACGGGAACGATGCGCTCGGTCGAGGAAACTCTTGCGACGTTGCCCAATACGCGCGCGTTCCAAGCCGTAAGGTCTGTGAATTTCTGTTGTATGGGAATTTGTGTTAGGCCGGTATTACACTGCTAAAGAAATGTGTCAAATAAATGTTATCAAATATTTTATAAAACTGAACTTTTATCAAAGTTATACAAAGCAATTATCACACCATTACACTACATCAAATATTTTATCATAATTCAGCAAAATGGAAGAAGGACAGTTCCGTGTTCACTTAACTATATTATGGTAGTTGAAATTCTGTGGTGGCAATATCGGTATATAAAAGAAACGGAAAGATAAAGCGAATGTCTTTGGGTTAAGCCATGGGTCGCTCACGTGACAAGGAAGATATTTTTTATACGAGTAAAATCTTGGTGAAGGAGCTGCAGTACGAGGACTTGAAAAATGACATTAATTAAAATAAATTAAAAACCATACGTGAAATTGACGAATTATAATACAAAAATTATTATTTATATTCGCCTCCGTGGTGTAGTGGTCAGAGTGCTTAGCTGCCACCCAGGAGGTCCGTGGTTCGATTCCCGGCTCTGCCACGAAATTTCAAAATTGGTATGAGGATTGGAACGGGGTCAACTCAGCCTCGGGTGCTCCAAATGAGTAGAGGGGGGTTCGATTCCCACCTCAGCCATCCTTGAAGTGGTTTTCGTGGTTTCCCACTTCGTCTCCAGGCAAATGCCGCGATGATACCTAACGTAAGGCCACGGCCGCCTCATTCCCTCTTCCTTGCCTATCCCTCCCAATCTTCCCATCCCTCATAAGATCCCTCTTCGCTTTGCAGGTGAGGCAGTCTGGGCGAAGTGCTGGTTACACACCCCAGTTGTATACCCGATCCCGAAGTTTCAAAATGGAGGCGGTAAATGTGGGATCCATCGCTTAGTCCGAGGGAATAGCCAACCCTGGAGGGTAATACGATTAAGAAAAAAAATACACTATCATTCACGTCTATTTAACTTAACTATTTAATTCTTCTTTATATCCTGAAATATGCGTCCCTTATGTACAGCGCTAATAGCCTCTGCTAATTTTATCTACAAGTTAGAGAAACGTGTCTTATATTTCATTTTCGCAAGAAGTTAAACATTTCCCAACACCTTTTTTAATGAGGGCTTTGGACCTCCATTGGCAGGTTTAAAAATGGTGTGTCAGCTGAAAAGCTATTATTATAAGATTAATTGTTTGAAGTAATTTACACTTTGAGATTATAAGAATATAAAACTGCTCCCTTATTAACTGTCTGAAAAATCACTGCCCGATGAATCAGATGAACTGTCATTTAAGTTTATAACAAGTGGCTCAACAACGGGGACGTCTTCTGTTAGCCAATCCTTTTCCCAGTAATGTTTCTCTATTTTTTTGGTGTGTTCGATGCATTTTTTCCATAGCTCCGGTGTTACAGACCTCAAGACTTCTTTACAGAGATCTCGCATCACCTCCATTGATCTTCCTCTCTCCGCCTGGTTACTCATATTCACTTTAGCTATTTTATTTTTCACGTAGGACCAAACCAGCTCTATGGGGTTGAGCTCACAATGAGCAACTGGCAACCAGACGAGTTCGACGTCAGGACGAACATTCTTGATTATCTGTTCCAGCTTCATTTTAGGTGCCCTGAAGTGAGGTTTGGCGTGAACAATTAGCTCTGCTTTCGTCATACTTTCATACTTTTGGATTCTGGGAGGAAGAGGAATATCATTCATTGCAGCGGCACATCCATTCACCGTGGCTATCGACCTTCCAATACACTTGGATACTATTTGCTAAACCCTCTTATCATTATTACTTTCTCTCTCGCATCTAAAAAAACATATTGCACTTATAATCATGGCAAATTCTTCCTCCGTTAACTGCGGATTAGCTGGCATCTTGATCGATGCGCAAACAATAGATAATACAGACAGTGATAGTTGCTGCTTGTTGCCAATGACTCAACGAAGAACAGAGGTCAGAGTTTGGTGTGCGTAGGAACGAGCGCGCAGCAACTGACAACATTGCCAGGCTGCTGCGGTACTATCGCTGCCCTCAATGGTCCGATTAAATATCAATCCATATAAAATCGATAATCACAAGTAGATAAAATGTAGTTTTATGTTAAGCCTTGCATTGCTATGAGCCTCATAACAAGCCATATTTCATACTGCTATGACCACCCAGGCCCGAGAAAAAGTTGTTTTACAAAATTCACAACAACTATTTTAAGAAACGTCACATCAGATTAAAACTTCATATACGCGTTAACAATAAGTTCCTTTAAGACATATTAAAGTCTCGTTACGATCAGATCAATACTTTTAACGTAATGATCTTTCTAAGTGAGCGCTCCGTAAACTTGGTAAGAAAAACCGGTACTTTTTTTGTTCAATCTGCTGTAAAATTTTAACGAGATACAATGCAAATATTTACTCTATATCGTTAGGGCTACTTCATTGAACGGCATTATGTTCGTCTCATTCTGTTAGGCTACGTTTGAAAAACATAACTCTCCAACTGTATTTCCTTCATGTTGACGTGCGTCATTGCACTTCCATTAAAATCATTGTTTCACGGGACGGATGACCTCGCTGTTCCGCCCCTTAAAACAACAATAATAAATCATTGTTTCAGCATAACTATATTCATGTTTTTCCACCAGAATTTGGCATTAACTGGATGGAAATATTTCTGTGTATTGGTTACTACTACTAAAGTGCCATATCCCCTCCAGGGACGTACGCGACCTGAATTAGAGCCCATAGCTTCGTCAAGGGATCACTAACCAGGCATCCCGAGTCGGAGTTTGCGTGTGGTAGGGTGGCCAATTCCTTTCCACTCCTCTCCCTGCCATAGCATCCGGCAGGTTCCCGTTTCGCATCACGAGGCTGGGAGACCCCGTACCAGACCATAACAAGACTTTTAAATTCTTGGCAGTGCCGGGGAGTGACAGCCAACAACGCTAGCCACTGCGCTACGAGGTGGTCATTATTGGTTACAGCATTTTGAAAAATCAAGCCAATTTTGTGAAAAGACGTTGAAACGCTTGAAATTACGAAAACTTCCAATGATTGTTTGCAGTACATGTCGGTTCGGATTCCACAAAAAAGGAGGTCCTATGGCATATGATCGCGAGATTAACGGTCTCGCAGAACTACAAGCTTCCTTATGGAAGAATGTGTGCGCGTGTATGAGAGAAGGCACCAGTTTTAGCTGAGGAGATATTCCAGTTTAATCCGGAAACTGACATATTTTAATATAATTATTAAGTTATGTATATTTGCATCTTTTTCAATCTAAACCAAGTGAAAACTGAATCAGAAGGTTAAGGGAAGCGCCAGCGTCGAATATTAAGATGGCCATTTGGGTGACATCACTGGCAATGCTAATATGATCTCATCTGACTCATTGGGAGTATAACCATCATCGCCGTCTGAGAGTAGGCATACACACTCTTCCTAACGCCGTCCTCATCAGACGAGATAATCAAAGATGAAATGAATGAAGATGAATCGAAATGGGCTAGGCGTTTATCGTTAATTCATTTTAGAGATTGGAGACATCTTGGTCATCAGTCCCGAAAACATGGGTGTGTGTTCGATTTGTCTGATAACTTGTGTTTTGTGGTGGATATAATGGTGTGTAACTGAGTATTAGGAAAGGGGACGGGGGTAGGAGTCCTGCGACTGGAAAGAAGGTATCATTTGCATGGAGGGAATGTGGGAAACCCCGGAGGAAATCCACACTCAGGGTAGCCACCGGGATTCGAACCACCGAACTCCGTTCTTGCTGCTGCATCCCAACACCGTCATTGTGTGCAATCGAACGCACATGGCTACACCGCAGGGTGCAAAGAGTTGGAAAGAAGCGACCGTGGCGTATTAGAATGTACCGTCCCAGCATTTGGCTGGAGTTTAAAATGGAGAAGCCACGGAATACCATTTCAAGGTTGGACGATGATGGGGTTTGAAATCAGTCGTCTACCACCGTCCGGAGATAGCCCTGCCCCATGGCATTGCAATTTGCCACGCGTATCTATCGTCGTCATTGTGGAGGCGCTGTGTTAAAACTCGAAAAACGGTACATGTTAAGTGCACTGACGAATTATTCATAATTCAGGAAATAAATAAATAAATAAATCAAAGCAAATAAATGCGTGGGCTAATTAATTCGATGGTTACTTTCAAATCAATGTGAGGTGGCAGGCGCAGATTATTGACCGGCCGGTTTATCAGTGAAGGGGGTCATCTACCTGGCAGGCGTACAGGGAGCACATAATATGTGTACTGAACCTCCACACATGAAATGGACGTAAGAATTACCCATTCTTACGAATGCTTTACTTAGACCTGAAGTACTTTGTAAAACAAACCTATCTTATTCTTCTGATTCACACCTCTTTTATTTAATGAGGTATTTTTTAAGGAATGCAAAAATTCGGGTGAGATGTTCTCTTTATTTGTGATAAGCTGAAACTAATGTAATGCGAAGTTTTTAATCTTTCGAATAGTCAAACTTCAAATCTCAATAATTCTCGTACATACCTCGAAGTGAGGAGTAAACTTGGAGTTAGGCTACCAAGTGACCAAAGTTGCTCAATACACGCAAATGAAAATGGAAATTGATGCACGATGAAGGAGTCGGATTTTCAAGATATGGAACGTCGCCATGAAGGTACATAAACGATAACGTTTTCAGGCCCATTAAAATGTTCATACAGGTTTCTCCCGGTCTATTGGTCTGTTTGAGAGTGGGTTACCTCTACGGGCTGTATAGTACAAGATTCTGACCCAGGTCGACCTTCACCCATCTGTTTACCTAGTGAAAGGTATTTTGTATCAAACATAATATGTAAACAATCAAATCGCAGATGGCTGTATGGTGTTGGGGTAGCGTGCCAGCCTCTCACACGGAGGCCCCGGGTTCGATTATCGGCTCCGTCAGGGAGTTAACTGTTTGTTTGATATGATACAAGCGACAGCCGTGCTGCCAACGTAACTGGTGACGTAATCTGTCGCAGCAGCTTGTAGGCACTGCGGAGAACATTCCCTGGCACCCTGTATATACTATATCTACAAGTTATCCAGGCTTGTAGGCCGTGGTCATTTGACCACTGCTGACTAACGGAAGGAGCGGACCCTTGATAATGCCATACGCAGTCTTCGATGAAACGTCAGAATCACCCATCCTGCTGCACCACGGCCGACAAGCCCGGATAACTCGTACATGCAGTAGCTATGAACGCCGGTCGTGAAAGCCTGAGTTATATCAAATCGCAGATAGAATGCCTAATTACATCAGGTCACTCCATGCCTCCCCTTCCTAAGCTAATCGTTTCATCTCTACATAGCTACCACACCTTACATCCGAAGCAATCTGTTAAACCTTCTAAACTTGCTCTACCCCTACAGTTCTTGTACTCGACCCTTCCTTCCATAACTAAGTTTGATATCCCTGGGTGTCTAAGTAAGTGTCCTACCAACCTATCTCTTATCTTCATTAGCAGTCGCCAGAAACATCTCTCCTCTCCCACTCGTCTTAATACCACTTCATTTGTTACTGTATCTACCCATCTGATCTTCATAATTCTCCTGTAACAACACATTTCAAACGCTTCTATTCTTCTCTTTTCTGCTGCGCTAACAGTTCAAATTTCACTTCCATAGAGTGCCATGCTCCTGACAAAGGCTTTAAAAATGACTTTTTAATACCTAAAGCTATATTTCAACAAATTTCTTTTCTGTAGAAATACTTTCCTTGCCTGAGCCGACCTACTTTTGATATCCTCTTTGCTTCGTCCATCACAGGTTATTTTGCTTCCTAAGTAGCAGAAGTTTCCTACTTCTTCACCTACCAATTTGACGTCCACAGGGGTTACTGATTTCTTTCGACTGTATTCCATTATTTTAGTTTCACATTTATTAATTTTCATCATGAATTATTTCCTCAAGACGGACTCCATACCATTTAAAATATCATTCAAATCCTCTGATGAATCGGCTAAGATAACAATGTCATCAGCAAATATCGGAGCCGAAATTACTTCTCGTTGAATCTTTACTCCTACTTTAAATTTTTCTCGAATTTCCTTGTTCAATATACAGATCGAAAAGTATGGATGCAGCCTTGCCTTACACCTTCCTGAATACCAGTTTCTCTATCAGGTCCTTCGGCTCGAATAACTGCCGACTGGTTTCTGTATAGATTGTAGATCATCCTACTATCCCTGTACTTTATTCCAATCCTTTTCAAAATGTCAAACAACTAACTTAAATCACCATTATCAAAAGGCTTTTCTAATTCTACCAATGCCATGAACGTTCTTTTATTTTTCCTTATTCTACTTTCCAAGATCAGCCTAAGACTTAGTAGACTACAGCTTCAATTGTTCCTACTTTTTTCTTGAAACCAAATTGGTCTTCACCCAACTCGATCTTTCCATCATCTGGTAAATTATTCTAGTCAAGATCTTTGAAGCAGGAGTGATCAAGCTTTTTTTTTGTCGGGTGGCCTCCTGAGAGGCCGAGTGCAGGTCTTTCTAGCCGACGCCCGTGGGCGACCTGCGTGTCGGGATGATAGATGAATGAAACTGGACACGGATGTGAAAGGAAGCGGCCGTGGCCTGTCAGAAGGTACCGTCCCAGCATTTGCCTGGTGTTGAAAATGGGAAACCACGAAAAACCATTTCAAGGACGGCCGACGGTGGGGCTGGAACCCACGCGTCTACCGAGTCAGCAGAGAGCTTGGCCCCATGGCCTAACGCTGCGCTTTTAGCCAGCGTAGCCACTACTGTCGGTAGTGATCGAGCTGATTGTACGGTAACCTTCATATATATCAGTTCCTGCATTCAATGCATTAATTGGCTAGATATTGAGAAAATTCCCTCATATTAATATTGCATATGAGATTATTCTCTGTTTGGCTCGAACCCGAGCATATAAAGTTTGCATTACTTAGAAAAAATTAGCTGAAGCATTTCACAGAAAAAATTGGATTGTGAAATTTCTACATTCACCAGTGTAAGGAAATAGTATTAGCCGTAAAGAGACTATTACTAGTTAGAGATACGACGTATTCATAGTTACCTGCATTATTATCAGTGTATACAATACAAGGTATATACAATACAGTATTATTATAAATATGTTTTCATTAATTATGTCTTCAAGTTACATTACTATGACCAGAACAACCTCAAACGATTTGCGCTGTCACAAATCGCAAGGAAGTTGCTTCCTAAGTGACGTCATCCGCACGAGAGAGAGGTATCTGCCTTATACTTATCTACTTACCTAGGTACACCATGATCGTACGCTCAATGCTTGTATGTGGCGCACCGCTCCCTTGCTCAAATATTTGAATTTTACAGCGTGACAACCGTGAGTCTTCTTCGATTTTCCTTAGGCAACCTAATACCAACGTGTTCGCAATGAAATTATATTTATTTTAATATAAGTGTGGGAATTTAAAAAAATGCGTAACCTACCAATGCGCGAGTGATCGCGAGTTAAGGGTAGCGTTGACCTGATGTAATTAGACAACCCATCCGCGATTTGTTTGTTTACATATTTTGATTAAAAATACCTTTTATCAGGAAAACAGAAGGGTGAAGGTTGTCCTTAGTCTGGATCTTGGAGACTAGTAGCTGCACGTGTTCGCTGACAGGCATCTCCATTACAAAACATACGGCAGCAGTAGTCAAATTATGGTACGCACAAGCGTAGACCCGACAGGCAAATGTGAGGGAGGATCGCCGCATCATTCGGATGGCTTGGACGGACCTCTGAAAGCGCACATCCGAGTAACAGTTGCACCCCACGGTATTTACATGACAGACAGTTGGGAATCGGCTTACGAGCCTGTATTCCATTGACCTTACGACATCGACGTGGATGGCTGGCGTGGGTCGACGAATAGCATAGTGTCGTCTCTAGTGATGAATCGCGCTTCTCTCTTGCTCGCAGTGATCGCTGCAAATGGTGTGCAACCACGTACCAGATCTACCTGGCGAAATGCACACTTTCCCCAACACCGAGCATTAAGCTTTGGGGAGCCATTCGCTTTAATGTGACATCATAATTAGTGTTCGTTGAGGGCAATATGACTGTTCGCCAGTATGTTGACAGGGTACTCCATCCAGTGGTTGTCCCAATAATGGTAAACATTGCAAATGAGATGTTTCAGCAGGACAAAGCCATGGTCATATTTCTAGGGAAGCTGTCAATCACATCACAATCTTACAAAGGCCGGTCAGATCCCCGGATATCGACCCTATTGAGCCTGTGGGATATGAATGGTCAACAACTGGTCAACTTGTCTCGGTCACCCACAACTCTGAGCAAATGACCCGTGTACTGCAGAAGGCGTGGACCACAATTCCTCAGCAAATGATCCAGGGCCTTATTGACTCCATGCCTCGAAGACGTCATTACTGTATTGCAGCTCATGGTGGTCACATATTGTATTGATTTGTGTCCACATTTGAGGGTAGAGGGTCCTGAAAGTGATATCATTGTATCACAGCCGAACACTCTTCCTGTATGTTCAATGACAACAGTGAAGAATCACTCCTTCATGGTATCGCAATTTCCATTTTTAGCCTATTTTCATTTATGAAACAAGTAGTTCCGAGAATAACTAAACAACCTATTTTCATATATCTTACTTATATTAATTGCCACTATCATCATCCAAATTTTCAGTTTGATTGCTGTAATAGATTCGTAGTTATTGAGAACTGTCTAAATATTTCGGATGGCCACCACGTTGGATTTTTATATATAGGCCTTATAGACCAAACAAATTAGATCAATAAAAAGTGTTTTGAGGAATTAATTTCCAGAAAGCTGGAAATCATTTTAATACCTTCGTTTGGTCCTAAATGCGTGTAATCCGAGTTTGCACCATCCCAGGAGGTGTGCATAACTTTTGGGACCCACATAACCTCACAATTTTTTCTCTTTTTTCCGTTTTTTTCTTGTAGTTCGAGAACGGTATGTCGGACGGAAAATTTCAATCAGTTCAATATTAAAGAAGATTAAACTCTGCGTCGAATAAACATCTAAAACTTGAAATTTGGTTCATTGTTATAGTCATAATCAAAAGTTCAAAACTGGGAAAATATCTCATTTAGGTGCAAACTTACATTCTGCAACTTTCCAAGAACACATATCTTCGGAATAGGTTCTCCTATTGAACTGTGAAATCGTGAAAATAAAATCAGCTGTTTCATACAATGTTGTTATACCTGCTCGACCAAAATGTACGAAACAGCTGATTTTTCATCAGAAGGTCTGACAAGTTTTGGTCTGGTGAATTCACTGATCAGACGATTGAGCAAGTGGTAATGAGGTCTCTGAAAGCCCAAGGTGGGTTGACTCATGGACGAGGCATAACGGACAGTACTCTGGTGACTTTGGTTGCCACAATACCTACCATCATCATGGAAATTGTGGTACAAGTGGAAGACTTTTGTGGCGTGACGTATGGTACTTCAGAGCAGCACGTCGACGCTTGGTTTTCAAGGGTACAGAGGGACGATGCAGACGTTGCGATCCTTCTTGACTGGTTTTCATCTCACTATCCCATCCCAATTGGACAATATGTGATGTCCATTAGCACAGGAGTAGCTGGCGATGTGAAAATTGACTGCCATGAAGCGTTTGAAAAAGGGATTCATTGTATTGCTAAGATTATTGGCAACGACTTCAGTAATGTCAAGTTTCAACGAAAAATACAGAGTGGTTCCTCTTAAAGCTTTCAGCACGAAAGTCAGGATTCACGGCGAAGATATACTAGTAAATCCAGATACACTTTTCCGACACATAACACTTCTTAAAAAATTTGAGGAACAGTTCAAACATTATTATTTGTTTGAGTTAGCTCCGTATCCCTTTTCTATCTGTGATGAAACAGGAATGCGGAAAACCAAGAAATCTGTGTTCTACAATTTATTTTCACCAGTTGCTGATCTACCAGAATTGACGGGGGTTCCTTCTACATCGAGTGGTTTGGGAATCCGAGGAAAAATTTTCAACAATTCTCTCCTAATATGTTGACAACGTTAAGCAATACTACAACCCTGCCAGTACATTTTTCTTTTTCGATGGTTACCCTGATGATGCATCAGTAAAGAGTACAAAATCAGCTGAGCGTCTTCGCCGTAAAAGCAAGCACTCTTCTTCTAACGTAGTGTTCCCTGAAACGATGACTGCAACCATGCCGAAAGAACAATTTTTGTCCAACGACAGCAACAAAGAATGACTTATCTCCATTCTGCGTGACAAATTAGTATAGCAGGGGTTTGAAGTGAGGCAAGCTCTTGAGGATGCTGACACTCTCATCATCAATACCGCCATTCAAGCGGCAGAGAACTTTGCGACGGTCATAATAAACAGAGAGGACACCGAACTATTGATCCTATTAACCGCCAAAGCACCAAATTCAAACATTTACGTCATGAAACCTGGAAAGGGGACCTCTCAGAACACGTTCTTCTCTCCGAAGTACTTCAACTTCTCGTCTGCTGTCAAACAGAACCTTCTGTTTCTACATGCAATCAGTGGGTGTGATACAACCTCTGCATTCTATCGCCAAGGGAAGTTGAAGTTTGTCAAACTCCTTGAAAACAACACGGCTTTACAGGAGGCTGTCAAGCTTTTCCACCATGCAGATGCTGATCCTGAGGACCTCATTTCAGCAGGTCAACTATTCCTATATTCACCTAAGGCCAATGAGACCTCCTTGGACCAAATCCGCCACGAGATATTCTCAAAATCCCTCATAAAGCCAACTTTCAATCTGGCCTCTCTACCACCAACAAACGCAGCCGCCACCCAACATATTCTGCGTGTCTACCACCAAATCCAGGGCTGGTATGATAGACCAAAGGATCCTCTCAGCTGGGGTTGGAAGAGTACGGACCATGGCCTGCTCCCCATCATGAACACCAAGGAGCCAGCTAAGGAAATCCTCAACACTGTGTCCTGCGGATGTAAGAAAGGGTATGCAGGGAGTTGCAGCTGTCGGAAAGTTGGTATGAAATGTTCAACTGTCACGGCCAGTCTTGCTCGAATTCAGCACCATTCTAGGATGAGTGTGTTTCACATGCCGATCACCGCAGAAGCAGAAATAGGTGAGGACAGTCCCTTTGAAGATGATCTCGATGAACAGGGGCTCGACATGCCATCCCAGCTTGAGAGCTTGTAGATGGAGGGCCATCAACATCTAAGAAAATGTGAGCATGAATGATGCATGACTATTGATTTCTATAACATGTTTCTATTCATATTTTATCAATATAATGTCAATTTTTAATGTTCCTATTACTTTATTAATTAATATTAATAATGGTTACTAATTAAAGAATGTCAATATACAACTTTGCTCTAATTAAAATGTTTTCCATTCGTACTACTCACTATTCAGTGTGTGTACATTTATATAACTAGTTTTCTGATTTGCGTATATCTTAGAAATTTGAATTGAAATGTTCTTCGCAGTGATCAGAGTAGGTAGATTGATTTTTCGTACTTATATGTCAAAACATGAACATGCCTTTTGTTTTCCGAAAGAGTCGCTATTTTTGGAAGTGAATTAAATATTATTAATGTAGTGATTTCAAAATTGTCTATATAACGTGAAATGTTATTCTCTAAAACTCTACAACTTTTATTATATGGGTTTTCCAAAAGGAGAATCTGTTTCAAACATATGTGGTCTTGAAAAGTCACAAAATGTAAGTTTGCACCTAAATGAGAAATTTTCCCAGTTTTGAACGTTTCATTATGACTGTACCAATGAACCAAATTTCAAGTTTTAGATGTTCATTCGACGCAGAATTTAACCTTCTTTAATATTGAACTGATTGATATTTTCCGTCCGACGTACCGTTCTCGAACTACAAGCAAAAAACTGAAAAAAGAGGGAACATTTTGAGGTTATGTAGGTCCCAAAAGTTATTCACACCTCCTGGGATGGTGCGAACTCGGATTACACGCATTTAGGACCAAACGAAGGTATTAAAACGATTTCCAGCTTTCTGGAAATTAATTCCTAGAAAAATTCTAATTTGACTGGGCTATTACATTATTGTGTAGGTGTTTTATTCAAATTTCAATCGTATGATTAGGACACAAGAAATAATAATGGTTTTCAATATCTACAATCTATGACAGCAATCAAACTGAAATTTTGTATGTTGATAGAGACTATAAAGATAAGTTCACCTATGGAACATTCAATAACCTGGTAAGCACAAATCCAACATGGCGGCGACGTGATTTAACCATCTGAGCGCAGTGACACTTGGTATGGTATATACTTATATAAATTTTTATCTACTGACATTAATTCATTTCAATTATTTTCTTAGCCACAAGATGGTGGCTGAGCGAAATTTTAAAATCTAGCTTTTATTTCTTGTTTCCTAATCATGCGATTGAAGTTTGAATAATACACCTACACAATAATCTTCATGTATTAGTACATAATTCTAAGACCTACAGTATACACCCTCTGTCTGAAAAGTTCGGTGAATGGGTCTATATTACGAACGGATTGTTGGCTTACCTGAAACAGCCGTTACTATCCTTCGAAGTAATCCCCGTGGATGGTTATGCATTCCTTAGAACGGCTGTACAATTCCTGGCATAGTCTTCCGGAGGGATAGCCTTTAGTTGGGTCGTCACATTATGTTGGATGTCCGAAAACCTCTGGCCCTTCAGGGCTTTTCGGCGACCCTGGACCCCGATACTCCATACTTTGACGCTCTCCTTCGAGGTCGTACCTCAGGCACCAGGTCTCGTCACCCGTGACTATGGTTTTCAGGACCATTCCATTCCACGGAACATTCACCCTTCTCACTGCCACCCGTCGAACAGGTGTGCATGTTAGGTTGCATAAATTCACCCTTCTCATTGCCGCCCATCTATCAGGTGTGCAAGGCAGGTTGCATAAATTC
This sequence comes from Meconema thalassinum, assembly GCA_946902985.2. Taxonomy (NCBI): domain Eukaryota; kingdom Metazoa; phylum Arthropoda; class Insecta; order Orthoptera; family Tettigoniidae; genus Meconema; species Meconema thalassinum. Next base: position 1,059,445,882 of record OX336389.2, on the reverse strand, counting down.
TCGCTTCTCTCTTGCTTTCAATTTAGGGTTTTGACGACTCAAACTGAAGGCTATTCCTAAAGAAGACTATGCCAGGAGTTTCCAGGACTTGTTCAGTCGTTCTCAGAAGTGCATAACCATCCACGGGGATTGCTTCGAAGGATAGTAACGGCTGTTTCAGGTAAGCCAACAATCCGTTCGCTATATAGACCCATTCACCGAACTTTTCAGACAGAGGGTGTATATAAAAATCCAACATGGTGACCATCCGAAATATTTAGACGGTTCTCAATATCTACGAATGTATTACAGCAATCAAACTGAAAATTTGTATGTTGATAGAGGCAATTAATATACAGTAAGTAGGGTATATGAAATTAGGCTATATAGTTCTTCACGGAACTACTTGTTATTTCTTGTGTCCTAATCATGCGATTGAAGTTTGAATAAAACACCTACACAATAATCTTCATGTATCAGTACACAATTCTTAAGGCCTATACTGTAAATAAAAATCCAACATGGTGATCATCCGAAATATTTAGATGGTTCTCAATATCTACGAATCTATTACAGCAATCAAACTGAAAATGTGTATGTTGATAGAGGCAATTAATATAAGTAGGATATATGAAAATAGGCTCTTTAGTTCTTCATTGAACTACTTGTTAGGAGTGCATATCTCAGCCTCATTCAAGGGTGTGATCATATTGACGCTTCTGAGGTATGGGTGGTGCCTAGGAATGCCAATCAGGGCACAGCTAGTGCCTGTGGATATTGTGAAAAGTTCTACTCGTAGGGTTAGTTACTTACTGCTATACTGACTCATTGAAGAAAGCAAGGGCAAACTACCTCACATTACCTGATACGTCTCAATACAGCGCTGCCATGGGATTTTGTAGGTTTCTACCACATAAAATACGACGGTGCCTTTTGAGGATCCAACCAGCTTCCGGGCTTACAGACGTCATTCTACAGCATGGGTGGGCTCACAATAACAAATCTGTCCGTATTATTTGGTTTGATACGTCACGGAATGACTCATTCGCGGTATTCCAGTCGCTGCGATGTGTAAGACTGTCCATTCAACATGTATCGCTACACTTCAGTTGCTAATTAGAAATTCACTGTGAATAAACTGGAAATGGCTGCAAGGTCTAAAATGACCGAAAGCCAAAAATAACCCACCCTACCACACATGTCCATTTCCGTTATACGGATGTTCTTCTCTTGTTGATTAAATTTGTTCGCCAACGACTTTCAGTTAATTTTGTACATAATGCTACCGACCTTGGCATTCTATCGGCTACAGTAAGTCATTGATTAGTATTGGCTTGACAAAGGCTTTCTAACGGACTATACTTGCCAACAGATTAACTTTCTATATACTGAATTGGGATCGACCTTGGCAATCCTCTACAACGCGAAGGCCAACGTTGTTTATTAAGCTTACTTTTGACCAACAAGGCTTTCAGCTGCTGGGTTGTGTTGTTAATACAATTTTGTTTTGTTTTCACTTCGATGCTTACATTTTAGTTCACGTAGGCCAGGGGTTCCCAACTTGTATTATAGTCGAAATTAATGCTTTTAAGTCGGTCAACACAAAAGCCTCCGTGGCTTAGGTGGCAGCACGCCGGCCTCTCACCGCTGGGTCCGTGGTTCAAATCCCGGTCACTCCATGTGAGATCTGTGCTGGACAAAACGGAGGCAGACAGGTTTTTCTCCGGGCACTCCGGATTTCCCTGTCACAAATTCATTCCAGCAACACTCTCCACTATCATTTCATCTCATCTGTCATTCATTTAATCATTGCCCCAGAGGAGTGCGTCAGGCCTCGGCAGCCGGCACAGTCCATATCCTCGCCGCTAGATGGGGGCTTCATTCATTCCATTCCTGACCCGGTCGGAGACTGGAAGCAGGCTGTGGATTTTCAAGTCGGTCAACACGACTGTACCCAATTTTAATGGATGTAACCTGAAAAAAAAAACATGAGATTAACAAATTCATGTTATGTCATGTAATGTTTTCAGGTTACACCCATTACAATTGGGAACAGTCGTGTTGAGCAACTAGAAGGCATTAATTTCGATTACTAAGGCAACACTGAAAAATGGCTTCCAACACGATAAAATTGTATTATAGCGTGAATGACGCTCCCTCCCATAAAGCCCTGCGCGGATGCAGATATAGTTTGTATGGCTGTGCGGATAGCGCATAAGCTGCGGATAATGTTTAGAGTAAGTTTGCGGATAGTTCTAAGAAAACAATGTTGGCCCGGATCTTTTTTTAATAATTTTAATTTTTGCTAAGATCTGCTCTTTTCACTTTCACTTTTTTTTCCTATTGGCTTTCGCTTGGATTGTATGCGACTGATAGAGAAGTGAGAGAAGCCAGTCATGGAAACACCCTCAGTTAATGTTGACCTATGCAAGAAAAAGAAAGTCCCTTATATCTGCGCTTGCCTGCGTGGGTATATCCGACGACTAAGTAAGTGCTATAATTAGCCACCCATTGTTGTACATGCCGTTACTCAGAGGGACAAAAGTCAGTCAACATTGTCTTGCGATTCACACATAGCATAGCGGAACGAATCTCTCCTCAAATACCTAAATGTCTTGCTTTAATACTTTATGCTTAATCTAATAAATTAAAAGCATTATTGTAATGTCAGCGGATTCGGATAACAAACGTACGGATGCGGATAACAGTCATGCGGATGCGCGCCGGATGCAGATAACGTTTTGTTTATCCGCGCACAAATATCATCGACACACAAATCCAAAATTTATTTATTTTTATACGTTTCAACTGATAGAAAAGTATTGGTTGTGGTCAAAAAAAATATTGACATTTCTTAAAATGAAATAAAATTATTCATAAAACGTAATGATAAGTTCTCCGACATGTTCTCTAACCGAGTCTGCGTCACTAAACAACATTTCCTTTCGTCAAAGTAAGATACGTAAAGTTGTTTATTTACAAGTATTTCATTAGTACAAACAACTGCGAAAAGGCACCCTCAGAAACAATTTCGTGCGGGGCTACGTTGTTCTCGGAGTTGTTAAGTGTTGTGGGCAGATTTGAGGGGAATGGCGGACAGATCAAAGGAACTGTCATCGTTTCAACCCCTCATTTTCACTTGTTTCTTTATTAATAATGAGGACCGGTTTTGAAAACAAGTCCCATATCCATTACGGTTCACGAGCTAATGGAATGCCGCAACTGGCTACATGTCGATGGAATCCTGCTTTAGTATTCGAGTGAGAACTTTGCGACCGTGGAAGGAATGCAGTCTTCCTATCACTCCAGCAAAATGCTAATAAGCATATTTAGGCCAGCCACAACAGCGCAAACACAGTATTTCGTATGGAACAGACTAGAATTCGATCAACGAAATGTTTAAAGGAAGTCACATCTCGCATCAGTAAAGTGGAATGCTGACGTAATTCTTAACCAATGTTCTCCATAGGATCAACTGTACATCATTCTGATTGGGAATTTCCTAGGTGGTCCACATAAGGTCACCTTGTCGAGTTCACCTTGGAACTGGGCACAATATTACAATAAAGTTAGAGGCCATCTCACTCCTATACCATTAATTTCAGAGCATTAAAACTTCACACATGCATTCAGTGATATCTCCTAAACCCAGGGCAAGAATTTTGGTATGATTCAAATGCCCAGTTTATATATAATTAATTTTAAATTTAACCTGAAAAATAATTTTTGAGAATGTTTTAATCTCTTTAGGTACACTTTTCTCAGAAAGTAGCTGACAGAGAGCAACTTAACTACCCACATATGTTGTAGAGGTTTATAATTTTACAGTAGGTGAAAGATTTAATTCATTATATTATTATTTGGCCAATTAAAGAAAATATATTTGATGTACCAAATTTTGTTTTTTGTAATATTTCGTAGGGCTTGATATCAGTTTATATCCAGTTATATTTCACCCATTGTGTTTATAATGACCCCATGCATACCCATAAAATGTTCATGACAATAGGTTCAGTAGTTTCTGAGAAAAGTGTACATAAAGAGATTAAATCATTCTCAAAAATTATTTTTCAGGTTAAATTTAATATTCATTTTATATACACTGGGCATTTGAATCATACCAATATCCTTTCCCTGGGTTGAGGAGATATCACTAAATGCATGTGTGAGGTTTCAATGCTTTGAAATTAATGGTATAGGAGTAAATTACCTCAAAGTTTATTGTAATATTGTGCTCAGTTCTAAGGTGAGTACAAGGCGTCCTTAAACAAATCAGGTTCCAGTGCAAATATAATTACTAGTCATTAGATTTACAAACCTAACGACTGAGATTGTCACGTGGTTGCATATTACCCATTCACGAATTGATTGCCGGTGGTCGAGATGGGAACTATTCTTTGTTTACTTGTGTCACACGTCAGCCTGCTACGTTGACAGGTACAGTTGCGCGAGTAGGATATGACTCAGCTTCAGTAGCCTCAGTCATCGTTTAACTGTCCGTTGTGACATGAGCTCCTGTGACGCGCAGTGCTGATTGACTTACGTGCTGAATGCATTCTGTCATCGCTGTGTTCCTCGTTTCGCCCCGCGGGGCAGCTGCTACAATAAACAACAAACACTGGTGCAGCCACCCTCAGCGGCCAGTATTATTTATTTTTTTATTATTTATTAATTTGAGATTCTGGTGGCAGAGTCAGAGGGCATGTAGGGCCTACCTCTGATTGGTGATCAAGTTCTCATTTAATCTCACTGCTGCTAACAAATTAATTGCCGTTCCTGAAGTTCAGTTTACGTGATCAACTTATGTGTCCATTTCTAAACATCTTTTGTTGTTAGTCTTGGGCCTTTTGATATCTTGGTCACCATCCCCGTGTACTTGGGTGTGTGTATGCAATTTGTCTGATGACCTGTGTTTCTTTGGTGACTGTAGTAGTGTGTGTAACTGTAATTATTAGTGTCGGTAATGGGGCTGGTAACCCGGGACTTGAAACAAGGTACTATTCTGGCATTTGCCTGGAAAGAGTGTAGAAATACCTGGGGAAAAACTTACACTGTCAGCGCCGGGATTCGAACTTCCGATCTCCGAACTTGCTGCAGGTCCCCGTTGCAGTCGTGGAGCGTGAACAACGCGTAGCCTATGGCTACGACGCAGGGTACCGTGTAATGACTAACTTATAGGTTATGGAAGTCATGAGCGATACGGATGTAGTGATTTGAGTGAGTCAGTTAGGTCCAGAGACCGTTTTCGTATTTTTGACGAACGCCAGCAATATCCTTGTCTAATATTGGTAATATATATTTAGAAGCTATGTGTGCCCTCGAAAAACTGAAAGGTTCACTTTTCATGTTGGTGCTACGAATACGCTTGATCTCGGAGTTTGCAACTGACAAAAAGCTAATTTCGAACATTGTTTGAGGAGCTTGTTTCTTTCTTACTTCCGCTCCCTATAATGCATTAAATGCATGAATCACTGGCACGGGTATATAATTGAGTGTCCCTAACTTATAATAACGTCAAGAATATAATTAATCCTATATAATTATGGCAATAATGAAGAATACAAAAAAGGGTGTGGGTATTTTTGTCCATAAAAGCGTGTTATTTTGTGATACATATCTCATGTAATATTTCTTTCAGGTTAGGGTGTTTAAAGACTTGTTTACCTGCCTATTGTAATTGGGCACAATTTGTGTTGACCGACTGAAAACCTTTCTATAATAGAACTAGGCAACACTGAAAAGTGGCTTCTATACCTTTTAAAGCTCTGTATTATCATTCCACAGCACTGAGACTTTATACTCGCGGTGGTTTATGATTCCCTAGGGCAGGAAGTGCCAAAAGGTGTGTGGTCGATCAGGGAAAATAGTTTAATTACATTATTTAAAAAGATACAGTCAGTCTGAGAGACTAGACTTTATATCATTTCAAATGACGCATGCTACAAATGCTACACATGTTTGAAAGGCTCAGAAGTGCTTCTTGCTTCGCTCGAAGCCCCAGGACTCTTTCAACAGACTCCATTACCCATTAACTTAGGCTTCCCGCGTGGGGAACGGAGAGCGGGAGGTGCACTCTGCTGCATGACGTCACGCACTCGCCGTCTCCGTATCGCATAACGCCAGACCCCAGGAGTAAACTCAGACTCGGTGCATATGCACTGAACAACATGATGACGTCATACACGCCGTAACCGTAACGCATAACGGTAGACCAAAGCATAACGATGAAGTCGACAAGATCATTTGAAATGATAAAATTATATGTCTAGCAGGCCAATCGTACGTCGTGTTACTTTGCGTTTGCATTATATTGTGTAGCATAATAAAACGAAGAAATGATATCCAGGGTGGATCTACACACGGCAAGTGGTTCTCTCAAAATCCATTGCCACCACATTGTGCGGAGCCTATCACCTTGACCGAACTGGCCACAGCTCATGCGAGGAACGGACGCGTATGATTTTGACGTGTTCCCTCCCTCTCCGTGTTATAGGCCTCCACTTGTGATCTGTCTGCGTGACTTTCACGTGGATAACAGCTGGCTGCACGTCTGTCACGTGTCTGTCTGTTGTTTACGTTTCTCAGATTTACACGTAAAACCAGTTTGTCACATCCTGCCTTCTCTTGTTCAGCAAAACATCCGGCAACTACTGGCTCATCCGCAAGTTGCATTTTCTGGTTCCCGGCTTTACGCACAGTATTAGCCTAGACTTGCAATAAGTGTTGAATGCGACGTACATTACCTGCAATTTTCTCCTAAGCCACATACCTTTTACTATACGTTCTTCGCTTATTTTGGTGCATCTTGGCCTGGGGAATCGTATGTTTTCGGCTGTCTAGTCTTACCCCACCGACCCTCTATACTGTGTTTATTTGTGCATGTATAACTTAGGGATCATCCATAAAATACGTTCTCAAAAATGCCATTAAATTTCTCTCCCCCCCCCCCACTCCTCCGTCTGGGTAGACATAAAAATCAATAAATACTTTAACACATTTAAACAACTTTATTTATAATCAACATTGTTATAAATAACTTTATTTTGGACGTTTCCTGTTATTTGTTGTTGTTTTTGTTTGTTTTTTTCCTATTGTCGGGATTTGCAGAGCTATAGGCTTTGAAATATCTTGGTTAAGTTCATTTCTGTCCATGATAACCTTGTTCTGAGGAAAACAAGGAGTCTTCAGTTTTTGAAGGTGATGTATCAACACTACATACGATCTCCCTCCGTTGTTACGTTAAAGAAGAATAAGGGGCAGATGACCTCGTAGTTCCGCCCCTTAAAACTACAATAACTAACTAAAGTAGAATAAACTATAACAGTCCACAGACCGCACAATTAAGTTACAAACCTATTGAACTTCTTTCAACAGAAGACTCAAACAGAGCAGATAAATCACGTATGGTGGTGATTCACTTGTGCTAGTCCTAGGGACCAGTTCCCTGTAACAAGTGCATGATGTCTTTCTCCAGTAAACAGATGTTACACACAAGTCGCACATGCCTGAAACTGACAAACGTACTTATTTTCGTACAGACTTCCCCCCTCTAAATTATCGTACACTTTTGTCCCCCCCCCCCCTCGACCGAACGTTATGGAACTTTTGGGAATGGAAAACGCAACACACTTTATTTCAAGGTCCTACGAGTTCACAATTTCGAAGATATATCTCGTTGAAATTGTGGTGAATGTGGCAATTTGACAACATTTGTGGTAGTTGCGTGTCACGGAAGCAGCTTGGCACATACTGATGTGCAAGCAGTGGCTTCACGTACCTCGACTGTCCAGTGTTTTAGGAGCGTGCTCAGAGTACGCTGCAAGGACATCACACGACGGGAGGCAGTTCGTATTTATTTAAACGATGTGTCCTAGGAAATAGAAGCGCACATTATTATTATTATTATGTACATCACTTTTTAACGCATATGGACTATTTCATTTACATTGCTATAATTTGTCAGCACGTGTGTGTCTTCAGAATACTTTCAGAATTATATTATATTATTATAGACATTTCGCCCTGTCTTGTAGGAAATATCCATCGCATACCTGCCAACTTTTACGGTTTATCCGTAAAATTTACGGAAATTGCAGCATTTTACGGTTTTACGGATGAACGGTGTCATTTTACGATTTCGCGGACAAAAATTTGAAACGATAATTAACATTCGATAATCCCTCCCACTTCCGTACAATCGATTGTTTGCGTGGGTCGAAGGCAAGTCCACGATAGTCGATAACTCGTTCTTTGAGTTGATTCGTACTTTTAACCGTGTCATGTTTGTGTCGTCATTGTAATTGAATTTGAAGCCGGGATAACCGTTCTTCCATGTGAATCTTAGGTGTCGACACGCTCTGCTTCGCAAATTCTTTGTTCCCCTACGTTCGCTCGTTGCGATTTAAACGATATTCTTTGACCACGTGAGTTGTTTATTGTTCGCGAAGTTGGCGTTCTTTGAATGTTTTCGTATTTTAAGGTTATGGCATATTTTAATGAAGTGTTCGAGTTTTTGTGCTATATCTTCGTGCTTCGCAGTTTCCTGTATTCCTTGGACTAATTACATTCGTTCCACGTGTGTGTTTTTTTCTTTCTACCATGTGCATATTCTTTCTTTACGAGGTTGGCGTCGTGTTCATTTGACTTGTGTGCTTTGACTTGTTTTAATGAAGTGTGGGCTGTGTTTTATGCGATTTATGTTATAATTTTATGTGACGTTTAGTGATCCAGGTTCCTTTCGATGTTTTAGTAGATATCGAGAATGAACAAATACAACAAGAAACAGTACTTCCAGACATTTAAAGAATCATACTCGGTTGATTTTCCGTGCATACTAAAATCAAGAAAGGGAGAAAAATTTGCCTTTTGCACGGTATGTGCGTGTGATATTTATATTGCTCATGGTGGAAAAAACGATTTAAGTAATCATGTGAAGTGCGGTAAACACATAAGTTATGTTAAATCGAAGGAAGATAGCAAGAAAATCAACACCTTTTTTGCCAAGGCTGGTAACGTTGACAGTGACGTAATTAGGGCCGAGTGTCTGTTTACTTCCTTTTTGGTGGAACACAATGTGCCCTTAAGTGCGGCTGATCATGCTGGCGCTTTATTTAAGAAGATGTTTCCCACATCAGAAGTTGCAAAGAAATATAGTTGTGGTCGCACGAAAACGACGTGCATTGTAAATAAAATGGCAAAAAATGCATCATCTGAAGTTGTTAAGTGCCTTCAGAACGGACCATTTTCTTTGGCAACGGATGGAAGCAATGATACGAATGCCAAGTTGTATCCTATTGTTGTTACATTCTATGATGTTCGGCAGGAAAAAGTAGTGAGCACTGTGCTATCCATACCAGCGTTGGACGGGGACTCAACAGGGCGAAACGTAGGTAACCTGATGTTATCACAGCTGAGTTCTCATAATATACCAATTGAAAACTGTGTGGCTTTCTGCTCCGACAATGCTCCTGTTATGATAGGACACAAAAATGGGGTTTCAGCAGTTCTGAAGGAAGTTCAACCAGGTATTGCCATCATAGGGTGCATTTGCCACCTGATTAATCTAGCAGCTGAAAAAGGTGCTGGAAGATTACCAGTTAAAGTGGATGAGATCCTTGTAGATATATTTTATTTCTTAGAGAAGAGTGTAAAGAGAAAAGAACGCCTTCAGAAATTTCAGAACTTGCACAATAAGGAAGCAAAGAAAATTCTGAAGCATGTATGTACTAGGTGGTTATCTTTAGGCAGATGTTTGGATAGACTACTGGACCAGTGGGATCCTCTTCTTTCTTTCTTCAAGGAGGAAGTAATATTATGTACCCAAAACATTTCCACAAGCTTGACATCTTTCAGAATACCTAAAGTTGAACAAAGTGGATCCAAAGAGTATCAGAAGAAGAGAATTCTTGATTCTGCTACTACACATGCCCCTAAAAGAATAGCATATTCTTCCAAATGTGACAAACCCATCCTAAAAAATAAGACTTCTGCTACAACTCGTGAGGAAAAATTGTTTATGTTCCTGTCCTCAAACTTGAACAAGGCCTTTTGCACTTTTCTTCATGTGACTATTCCTGTATTTGACAAGTTGAATGTTGCCCTTCAGACTTCTTCCCCACAAGTTCACTTGTTATTAGAACTTCTAATGGATTTGCTAAAGCAGCTGTTCACCAAGTTTGTTAAGCCCAAAATTGTCAAAAGCTCCTCATTGCTTGAAGTTGAGTACAACTTGATTCAAAATCAAAGAAGTGATGATGAGTTAGTTATTGGCATTCAAACTTCGAACATAGTGAATGATCTCCAGGATACAGATAAATCCCTTTTCTTTTCATCAGTGAGAAACTACTTTTGTACTGCCTGTGACTACATCATCAACAAGTTTCCACTCAAGGATGACGTGCTAAAGAATGCTCAAGTTGCTAGGTTAGACAAAATTGAAGATGCTCAGTTTTCTTCCGTTCGTTTTTTTGGAAAAGTTTCCTATCATGTTATGCAAGGAAGAGAATGAAACTACCGATGAGGTGGTGAATGAGCTTCAGAGGCAGTTTACAGCTCTTCAGGTAGATGACACTTTGGCTGCACATCAAGATGCTGCAAGTGATTCCAGTTGGGCACAAATATCAAGAATTCGTGGAGCCGATGGACTTCTTAAGTATAACCGAATTTCTAGAGTAATGCTCTCTATTCTCACCATACCCCATAGCAATGCAGAATGTGAACGTGTTTTCAGCCTTGTGAAGAAAAATAGAACACAGTTCAGGTCATCCATGTCCAATGAATCTCTGGAGTCTATTTCTATTTTGAAGACCAGGAGTTCTGGTCCCTGTTATGACAAAGCATTTTCTCAAGACTTTTTGCTGGAAGCTAAAAAGGCCACAACCATGACTTTAAAGTCGAACTAGCATGTGATTTGCAGTGTGTATTATATTATTTCTTGCCTGTGTTACGTTAAACAAGTTTTATTGTGTAAAACCTTTTTCAATTATCGTATATCGGCTTAATTTATCAAGGAAGTCCTGTTATGTATGCTCCAAACCAATATTCACCACGCCTGCTGCTGATTAACATGGATTTCTTCTTGATTGTTATGTTCATCTACAAATCATGTAAGTAGATATGATTTCATTGAAATATCCTGTTTAAAGCATGAATTATTGTATTTTGTAGCCCAGAAGTATTATTATTTTCGTCAAGCCGGGGTATGTCGAAAATCGTTAAATTTTTTGTCGCGCGTGAGTTTTACTGATAGCCCTTTTCAAAAGTTGGCAGGTATGCATCAGTTAGTTCACCGTTTGTTAACTATTGGAAAACTCAGTGAATATTTCCATTTGTTTACAAATGCGGAGTACTTTTTTAAAATCTCTTGTACTGTTTTGTTTCCCACTTGAAGGCTGATCTTCGTTGCATGTTGGATTTCAGCATTTTTATGTACCGTTCTGACTTCCCTTCCTTTGGTGATTGAAAAGCATCATTGTGTGTAGTTGGGACAAATCCTTTTTTTTTCTGATTTCCATTATAATATTAAACAAACCTCTCGAGTTGCTTCGGTATAAGTAGTCTTGCTGTAGTTTCGTATCTTCGTACACACCGTGGGAACCGAACTATACATACTTTTCCAGGACGGCCTACCACATTGGCTGTGTTTCGGTGTTTTGCGATATTGCGAAGTTCAATATTTATGTTGGTCAGAATGCACACGACATCGAACTGTATAGGCATGAAAAGATATGTTAGCATCCTTTCACACTCAGCATTCTTCTGAGCTTGCCGTGCTCTAGTGTGATTCTCTCGGTAGAGGCCTCAAACTTTGGTCTATACAATTATAAGATTGGCTTCATAATTAATACACATTTACCTTGCACAATTTAAAACAAAACTTGATCATCGCCGATGGTGAAATTGGCCCCCGTCCACATACAACCACACAATGTATATGTCTCTCCAAATTTGTGGAATACTTTTTTTAAATCTCTCGACGTACAACTTCTTTTAGGCCTCCGATTGTGCAGGATTCTTCTATGTACACTTTTCCTTTCAACAATCCCCAAAGAAGGAATCGGGAGATCTTGGTGGCCAAATATTTTTGAGATAACCAGGTCTCAAAGAAAAAATAAATGAGACATTTCGCCCTGCCATGTTGGCAATATCCATCAGTTACTTAACCGTATGTTAACTATTGGAAAACTCAGTGAATACTGTATGTCCATTTGGTTACAAATATACGGCGTATAATTCGCCTACGAGACACTCCACACCACACTCGATTTTCTCAGAAAGCAAATACTGTTACTAGAATAGTCCAAACCTATTGCGAGGAGTCAGACCATTTTTTACATTGTTCAACGCATGTGAACACATCAAGACATAGGCCTACTTTAATTAAAGGGCAATCGTATTAACAAAATGTTGGGAGCCCTCTAGCGAGAGAATCACTCCGTATTAAACGCACACGCTCTAGATCTCGTGGCATATTCGTGGAATTTGTACAATACGTGTTAGAGCCTCTCGATATATTATTCTAAATATTATTTTATCCCAATACAGGGGCAGTTGACCTCGCTGTTCCACCCCATAAAACAAACACAATAACGAACTATTCCCAATGTCTGGCCTTTTCATCACAGCCCACCTCGTGGCACAGTGGCTGGCCTTCTTGGCTGTCACCCCTGAGGTCTGGGTTCGATTCCCGGCTCTGCCAAGAAATTTAATTCTTGTCTGAGAGTTGGAATAAGGTGCACTCAGCCTCTTGAGGCAAAACTGAGAAGGAATGGGTTCTATTTCCACCTCAGCGATCCTGGAAGTGGTTTCCCACTTCTACTCCAGGCAATTGCCGGGATGGTTCCTAACTTAAGGCCACGGCCGCCTCATTCCCAATTCTCACCTGAATTACAAATACACTCACTACTACAGACACCACTATAACACAGTTTATTAGAAAAGTTATATCTATATACACAAGGACACGGGGCTAAATGACCATGATGTCCAAGCTCCTGAAATGAAACAACAAATTTTCATCACCGTGCAGTATCTTACTAGTTTGGTTCCCATCTCTTTGCTCACATTTCGCTGCACTGTTTGTTTATATATCCTTTTGCCTCATATTAAATTTATTTTCGCTTTTCAGTACAATTTTTTTTATTTTTTTATATATACTACAGTGTAGCTGAGGAAGGTCTTTTAGACCAAAACTTGTACTACCACTAATGAAAAATACATATTGTATTGAAAAGTGGAAAACTCTTGAATATAATTAACAATTCAATATGGACAATTGTGACCTACGCCAAAGAAATATATCATTTCACCTACTAGCCATTTATCTTTATATTTCTTCCGCTATTGATAATTGAAGGGTTCGGGTGTAAACCATGGTAAGTGACATTTTGATCTAAATCGAGACATCGCATATATAGTACCGTATCATAAGCGATGTTCCGAGCAATCGTGTAAGCAGTACCCAAAATTTTCAAAAGACAGCAGCACGGTGTGTGAGTATCTATGGTAACTACCACCTTGCTGCATGTACACTATGAAGAGTGATAACAAATACGCCCCATCCAAAATGAGTGATTTGTTACTTACAATGGTTTACACCCGAACCCTTCATTCTGAAATTATGGTCATGATATAACATGCCTTATGTTATATTCCATGCGGCCACTTTTAATTTGTTTCCTTTCTGTTTTCAGTGTGCCAAAGTGTGGACGTTCGGAATTCGGTGGAAGCTTTCGACCGAAGATTGCGAGGTTGTGAAGTGGTGGAGGGCTTCGTGCAGATCCTGCTTATTGACCACGCGGACGAGTTTAGCTTCGTCAACTTGTCATTTCCAGAGCTGAGAGAAATTACTGGCTATCTACTATTATACAGGGTCAACGGACTGCGATCTCTCAGTAAACTGTTTCCAAACCTCTCCGTCATTCGAGGCAACAGGCTTTTCCTGAACTACGCTCTGGTTGCCTTCGAAATGATGCACCTCCAGGTACATAGTTTATTTACTTTATATAATATAAGGTCTGAAATAATCCTGGCATCGTTATCCTTATTGGTGATTTCGTTTTTTAAGAGAATTTCGGAACTTGTTAATCGGGGTGAATGAAAGAGGAAATCAGAGAATCTACAGAACCATCTGAGAGCACTCTAGACGTTACCTCAAGACCTAAGCGGCCCCTTTGATGTTCTGGTTTGTGAAGAGGCTACTTCCTACTTTCACTGCTTGCTGTTGGAGTATGAGGTTTCTTAGCGTATGATGCTACAAATTGATATGGTTGCTTCAGGAATTTTGAGAATCTATTTCTTATCAATCTATTAATTTGTTGTTAAATAAAGAACATGACTACTCATCTTTCATTACGACGATATCGTATCGTTTTTAGATGCAGCCTATCAGAAGTGGTAGAGTTATTCAGGATGTTTTTTATATTATACTAGAAGGTATCCGCGGCTTCGCACGCGATGAAGACAATGGGGATGATGCATTATTGCTGATAATTGGTCTATTAGAGCAATCTCGACTGGGTCGGTCTATTTCAATTCGGAAAATTCTGATGCCTACAGTATAGTCTATTAGTATGAGCCACAAAATAGGAATTCCATAGAGTTGAGAAAGTCTACAGGGTACGATGATACCTTATGTGAACACATTTCAAATTACGTTTTTGGTTTTGGCATGTTTTGCTAAGACATAACGGTTTTGTTTTCTGGATACTCGTGAGCACGCCACATAGCCTACAGTTGCCCATGAAAAAAAAAATGGTTTTGTCTAAATGTACACCGGTTGCTGTTAAGTGTGTCATTACGCTTTGTTAATAGTAATTGCGAATATTGCTTGAAGAGGGAACTGCACTCTTGCACACTGGAATGGCAAATCCATCGGAATATGGGGAATTAAAAGTATTTTTCCTTAAGTTATTCAGGGTGTGATTTTCCCACAATTATTGATGATTTGAACGTCAACATATCGCTATTAATAGACCTATAGTAATATATCTCTCACCTTGGCCACCGATGTACATTATGCAGCCTCTTCCAGTGTTACATCCCAGGGATTGAAATTCTCCAACAACCCTCTTGCCTCACACGCCTCTCTAAATATTGAAAATTCCAGATTATTGTGCTTTTAGAGATCTTTGAAAGGGTTTGTCCACGCACATGGTGTAGATGCATAGTCAAAGGAAAACATTCCATGTAACCGTGTAACCTGTACCGAAAGCGTCTGCAGATTTAACACCAGGCCAATTCTGAACAACAGTTCCCTGAACTCAGATTTGCCAATATTTTGTTGTATTGTTCAATGTGTAATATCTCTACAGGGTAAGTACGTAAAATTTGGTTCAGATCAGTGAAACGGTGTAGATTTGTGACAAAGGGCTTAAATGTAGGAAATGCAGTGGGCTGTCCGAAATTTCAAGTGAACAGTGTTACTCGTCGGGTTCCGAAGTGTATGTACGTAAATGTTGGTTCAGATCGGAGAAACGGTGTAGGCCTAGATTTATGCCAAAGAGCGAAAATGCAGGGTATGGAGAGAACTGCTTAAAATTTGAAGTGGACAGTGTTACTTTACGGGTTTCAGAGGGTATGTATGTAAAATTTGGTCCAGATAGGTGAAACGGTGTAGATTTGTGCCAAGGGGCCTAAGTGGACAGTGTTACTTTTCGGGTTTCAGAGGGTATGTATGTAAAATTTGGTCCAGATAGGTGAAACGGTGTAGATTTGTGCCAAAGGGCCTAACTACGAACATTGAGCTTGTTATATATGGATGAAAGGCAGCCTATGTGTTAATCCAGGGTATAAGCTATCGGTGTAATCCGCAGTGTTCCAAAATATAAGTACGTAAAATTTGGTTCTGTTTTGTTAAACGGCGTAGATTTGTGCCAAAGGGCTTAAATGTAGGAAATGGACAGGACGTGTGTAACAGCATTACTCGCAGGAATCTGCAGGGTAAGTACGTAAAATTTGGTTTAGATTGGTGAAACGGTGTAGATTTGCGCCAAAGGGCCTAAATGTAGGGAATGCTGCAGACTGTCCGATATTTCAAGTTCACAGTTTTACTCGTCTGGTTCCAAAGTGGAAGTACGTAAATGTTGGTTCAGATCGGTGAAACGGTGTAGATTTGTGCCAAAGGGCCTAACTACGAACATTGATCTTTATATAGACTATATATGGATGAAAGGCAGCTTATATGTTAATCCAGGGTATAATCTATCTCCATTTCAAATTTCATCCAAATGCGTCCAGCCGTTTTAGTGTGAAGAGGTAACAAACACACTCGCTCACTCACAAACTTTCACAATTATAATATATATAGGGAATAGGGTTATAGGGATATAGGGATTACATTTCGTTCAGTGTAATCGCTCACCACGACTGTGATGGGAAACAGCAGCAAGTCCGCGGATCGGAGGTTTGAATCCCGGCATTGACAGCGGCTATCCCGAGTATGGTTTTTCCACACCCCTTCCAGGCAAATGCTAGGATAGTACAATATTTCAAGTCCCGGGTCGTCCTTTCCATTCTAGAGCTTAATAATTACGGTTACACACACTACTACAGTCAACACAGGAACACAGGTTATCATACATATTGAACACATTCCGGTACCCAAGTATACGGGGCTTATGATCAGATGTCCTAATCCCCAAAAACTAATTAACATAGCAATATTGCTCTGTATAAGTTTTGTTTTGCCATTCTTATAAAACAGTTAACTTAAGTGGAAGCACGAACTCAAAGTTAAGAATGGTAGTTCATTATACGAAGCTTTCCTTTGATCGCTTGAATAATATACGAGAAATACAGTACTGTTTGTAGAAAGTGAAACACCTAGAAGAAATGGTCGGAGACACTCCCAGAACAGGGGTCATGTAGGCCTGTGGTACCATACTAAGTGATTGACATCGCAGAGAGATGGCGTGCACATTGGCCCACCAGTGCCCTCTGTCGTAGGACCGGACAGGTCACTGTTCCGCACAGCTCTGTCGGCGTGGAGCCATCATACCAAGTGGAAACGTGTAAAAAAGTGCAACGATGGCTCGCCGACATCACAGGGTGGACTATCAGCATGTGAGTGCCGTTGAACGGGGCAGAATGCTTGGGCTCCGGGAGGCGGGTCTGTCGTTCCGGGACATTGCGGCTCGTACAGGGCACGCTGCGTCAACAGTAAGGCGTATGTGGATCCATTGGAGAGAGGAGGGCCGTACACAGCGACGACAGGGTACAGGACGACGCAATGTGACCACAGCGCTAGACGACCGACATCTTCTCCGCATGACCGTATCGGACAGAACAGCGTCGTCCTCGGTGTTGGCTCGACATTGGAGCACTACAACGGGGGTCGACATGTCTGCGTCGACGGTGCGACGCCGTCTTTTGAGCGCTGAACTGGTAGCACGCATGCTACTGCGCCACTTTCAATTGACTGGGAACCACCGACGCCTCCGACTACAATGGGCACGTGACGCCGACACTGGCAGGCTGAGTGGCGAAATGTATTGTTTTCGTACGAGTCATACACTATGAATAGTGTTTGCTCTCACTGTATATTTATTATTATAGACTGTTATGCCCTCAATTGTTGTGAACTACGTGCCTCTATGATCCCTTATTCGCACTGAGCACTTCACTTTGATCGCTTGAATAATATACGATAAATAAAAATATGTTTAAAAAATTTCACACTCCCGCCTTTCTTAATTTTTGAAAATAATTGAACAACAGTATGATGATGATGTTGTTGTTGTTTCATTTGAGGGGCTTGTACATCGTGGTCATTTTAGTCTCGTGTAATTGAGTGTGTTTGGAATTTTTGTCTGATATCTGTGTTATTGTGATAACTGTATTAGCGTGTGTACTTGCAATTCAGTAGAGGATTCGGAAGGAGGCGGCCGTGGCCTTATGTTAGCAGACATCTCGGCATTTGCCTGGAGTAAAAGGAAAACCACTTCCAGGATTGCTGATGTGGGAATCGAACCCACCTCTTCTCAGTTTTGCCTCACGTGACTGAGTGTACCCAGCTCCAGCCTTCAGATCAGAGTTAAAGGCAGAGCCGAGAATTGAACCCGGACCTGCTAGCCGCCTCACCAGGACGTGGACTGAACAACATTAGAAACTTTTATTTGTCGTATTTCTTCTGTAACATTACATGCTGCATGAACTACAACATAAATATCGTCGCAGAAAATTATAATGTATGTATTGCGGTGCATGGCAGATAGGGATATTATTAAATTCGAGTTCCTTTAATTGTGACAGGGAGCATCCATTTGATCCTTCCTCCGTTTGTTTGTTTGTTTCCTTCAAGTTCAAAGTTGTGACATTATGGTAACTGTCAGGTTGTATGTATGTGGCTGGTTGCATGGTCAATCTTGGCCTTAATCCATAATAAATAAAACAAAGAGGTCCGTTGAAGGTTTGTTAGGAATGGAGCTAAGGGCAGTCTGATTCTGGTTGCTTTACAACCGATCTACTCAGTTGGTGAAAATGTCGCTTATTGTAAAATGAGCATTTTTAAATAAATATTATTATTATTGTTGTTGTTTCATTTATGGGCTTGGACATCGTGGACGATTTTATCCAGTGCGTTCAATTTGGCTGATAACATGTGTTGTTGTGGTGGCTGTACTAGCGTATGTATTTGCAAATTGAGGCAAGGATCGGGAAAGAGGAGGCCGTGGGCTTAAAGTTAGGAACCATCCTGACATTTTCTTGGAGTAGAAGTGGGAAACCACGGAAAACCACCTTTAGGATGACTGAGGGGGGAATCGATCCCGCATCTTCTCAGTCTTGTCTTAGGAGTGTGAGTGTACACCGTTCCAACCTTCAGACCAGAATTGAATTTCTTGTTAGAGCTAGGAATAGAACTCGGGGCTAGGGTGACAGCCTTAAACATGATTGTTTTACACAGGGTGCTATAGGGGATGTACCTTAGAGACGAGTTTGCAGGGAGGTTTCGAATCGGTATATCATTTCTGATTTTTTTAAACGTAAAGGATATTATATTTTCAAAACAGCATCGCGTGTGGAAAGAAATAAGTAACGCTAATTGTTGTTTGCTTACCGAAAGGTAGATATTGAATAATCCATTAAACGATTTCATATTATTATTAATATTATTATGATAAGGCGTATGCTTTACAAACTTTTTTGGTTATTGCCCAGTTTCTCGAAAAAAAAATGTTGATTTCATCAACAAAATCACTTCACCTTCATTGGACTATTGAATGTGTGAAATTGATCACGTCAGCACTATTTCTCATCACGTGCCCCACATACTTTCTCCCCCAAGTGGAAAAGTGCGCACATTTGCTCGTGGCTTTATTCAGAAACGAGTTCTGCATTATGGAATGTCTTTGCTTGGAACTTCCCTCTCTCATAGCTGCCTCCTCGTGGGCCCGCGTCTCACTGGTTGAGAACTCGTGGCCGAGAAGACCGCTTGGCTCCAGTGAGTCGTGGCCCATGTTCTTCACACGTGTGCTTGTAGCCATCTTGGTTTGGCATAATGCGACCTCCATGCTGCGCAGTTTCGGCACGTCGATCAATATGGCATTCCAGTTACCCCGGTCGTTCGGCGCAGCAAAACGATCCCACTGAGAGGGGTGAATAAACTTGAAGATCTTTTCTGTGAGCTTTGTTGAGTTCCATTATGTGTGAGGGTCACCGTTCTTAGTATCGAGTTTCATAATCATGTACACTGGCGAACTTCTTTATGCTGGGGAACCGCCTGAAGTTTAATGGTCAGCGTTGGTCAGGACCGGGTTCGATTTGTGGCTCAGCCAAGAGAGTTAATAAATTCTGGCTTGAGGGCTGGAACGGGATCTACTCAACCCTCGTAAGGATAACAGAGTAGAGTGATCGTTCCCCACCTCAGAATTCCTAGAAGTAGTTTCTGGTAGTCTCCCACTTACTCCAAATATCGGGATGGTTCATAAAGTAAGGCCACAGCCTCAATATTGCAGGTATACACAATAACTACAGACACCACAGCTACACCGGCTATCAAACAAGTTACATACACATCCAAGTGCATGGAATGCCTACACAGCTGGACAGTCACTCAGCCTTGAACAGCGTGGGGGCCAGAAGATATGTTGTCAGGCATTACAAATCACAATTACAATTGCAATTTACTATCAAGGCTAAATTATTCACAATTATTCTCTAATTGGCATCAAATTTGCAACGGGTAAATTGGCGAAAGGAGGCCTATATATTATTATTATTATTATTATTATTATTATTATTATTATTATTATTATTATTATTATTATTATTATTATTATTCTAAGGCTATAGGTACCGTGGTTTGGTGCAAATAAAACATTGTAAGAATTTGAGAAACTCAATTGAGGGATGCATTTTTTTTTTTCAAATCACCGAATCTATTATAATATCCTCATACACACAGTACTGTATATTCTTGGCATTTACGATACTTTGTTGACAGGGAGGGTTAAATAAAATTATTTTTAGTTATGATGGAGTTTCAAGTTAAAGGAACTCACTTTAACATTATCTGACTTCGATATTTCCAAATATTTGGGTTCCGAGTAATTTCTTTTAAAAATGGCATGTGACCAAGGAGCTTTATGCTATTAGAGTGGTGATCACATAAGATGGCGGGTGTGAGAGAGTGTTCTGCGCACAGTGAGAGTCATTCAATGCGATGTTGCCAGACTGCCGCTCTCCCTTTCTCTGCCCATACTAGCATCGTCACTTACCCAGCTGTTCCCTCCTCACATTTGGCAACACGTCACGAACTGCACTCATGTAAGAGAAACGACCAACTGATCCTATTGGCTGGGAACTATGCCATACTTTTGTGTTTGCCCCCGCACAGTTCGTGTTATGTACAGTCTGTAAGGTACAGACTTGAAATATCATGACGTATACAGGAATCAAACACGCAAACATCGACTTTCGCCAACGATACTCTACCATTGAGCTCTCTTACGCTTATACATTTACTAGCAGAAGTACCCGCTCTTCGAACGGTCTTTGGTATTAATAACCAACCGCTATCAATTGAGCTACTGTTGCAATGGTTAGGGGCTTGTCATTCCTTCATAAGTTTATCAGAACGAAGTTAGTTTTCTGGGTATATCGCAGACACTGTTAAGTTAAGGGCCATAAAATGTGGTTTTCGGCTACCCTTTATAGACTCCCTAGTTTTGTGTCACACATTGAGAAGCGCAACGTATGCTTTGGTCGCCCTTCTAGGATATTTTTTTATTTTTCTCCTATTTTTGCATGTATTTTGAAAAGTTGTTCCTTATACCCACCCTTCTACGAGAAGTACGTTGAAGAGTTTTATAAATGATTGGTGTATTGACTCATTGTTAAAATACCTAATTTTACGATTCTCCAAGCACCTGAACATGAATTATAGGCGTACATAAACATAAAGATATATCAACCACACAGTATTAAACAAAATCATCTTTACGATGCTCCCGTTTGTCGACAAAAAATATGATTAGTTAAAATGTGCTCTCATACTAAATTCACCTAACGTGTACTTCCTCAGGTACTTCCTGACGTGAAAATAATATTGCATACGTCGTAGACGAAACGCAATATATGTCAAATTAAAACTGACCCTCACCGTTGTGGAAAGTCCCCATCCCCAGGAAGACCCCTTTAATAAATTATAAAGGCTTGTGATGCATGGAAATTCGGGATTTTTAGCCTAAAATGGCCCAAATTCCCAAAAGCTGCAAAATACACTATTCCAATCCAGGATTTTTTGAAAATAATGTTGCTGTTTGGAGATATAATAGACCTTCTGTACAACATATCGCATATCACACGTGTAAGTCACGTGTAAAAATTCTAGGGTACCTCTTGACCCCCTTAATCGCATTGTTGAATTTTACAGTCTATGTTTGATTCCACGATAACCTTATAGCCATTTGCAAACTTTTACAGATATTTAATAAATTGAGTGTCATTGCTTCTGACAGAAATAGATGGAAAGTTGGAGGTTACCTCTTGTGATAGGCCTACTGTTGTCATGGTTACCGGCTTGCATTACTTCATTAGTTTCTTCTTGTTCTTCTTCTTTCGGATGGGCCAGCTAAGGACCACGACGTTCAACTTTTCAGCTTGGCGAGGGACTTGATATTTGCCCAGTATTCGCGCATTCTCTGGCTATGTTGCTCCTTTCTGTCTTTTGTACAGATGATGCCGGTTTTCTTACAGGGTGGTCTGTCCTGAATACTCTTCTGTTTAAGTATCTTTCTGAGATGTGATCGGCTTCTAATATCACTTTTTATTATCTTCAGTTCTTGGATATCCTTGTTAACTACTGTTAGCGACGGTGTCACGCTCTTTCTATTCCCCCAGTAGTTGAGAAGCCGGTTGGATAGTCTTGTTGGGTTCATCCATGATACATGTCCGTAGAAAGCCAGACGTCTCTTTCTGGTCACATATGTGATTTTCTCAGTATATCTATACAGGGTGTTACAAAGAGGTACGGCCAAACTTTCAGGAAACATTCCTCACACACAAAGAAGTAAAATATGTTATGTGGACATGTGTCCGGAAACGCCTAATTTCCATGTTAGAGCTCATTTTAGTTTCGTTAGTATGTACTGTACTTCCTCGATTCACTGCCAGTTGGCCCATTTGAAGGAAGGTAATGTTGACGTAATGTTAGAGCTCATTTTAGTTTCGTTAGTATGTACTGTACTTCCTCGATTCACCGCCAGTTGGCCCATTTGAAGGAAGGTAATGTTGACGTCAGTGCTTGTATTGACATGCGACTCATTGCTCTACAGTACGAGCATCAAGCACAAAAGTACGTAGCATCAACTGGTTAGTGTTCATCACGAACGTGGTTTTGCAGTCAGTGCAATGTTTACAAATGCGGAGTTGGCAGATGCCCATTTGATGTATGGAATAGCACGAGGCAATAGCCGTGGCGCGGTACGTTTGTATCGAGACAGATTTCCAGAACGAAGGTGTCCCGACAGGAAGACGTTCGAAGCAATTGATCGGCATCTTAGGGAGCACGGAACATTCCAGCCTATGACTCGCGACTGGGGAAGACCTAGAACGACGAGGACACCTGCAATGGACGAGGCAATTCTTCGTGCAGTTGACGATAACCCTCATGTCAGCGTCAGAGAAGTTGCTGCTGTACAAGGTAACGTTGACCACGTCACTGTATGGAGAGTGCTACGGGAGAACCTGTTGTTCCCGTACCATGTACAGCGTGTGCAGGCACTATCAGCAGCTGATTGGCCTCCACGGGTACACTTCTGCGAATGGTTCATCCAACAATGTGTCAATCCTCATTTCAGTGCAAATGTTCTCTTTACGGATGAGGCGTCATTCCAACGTGATCAAATTGTAAATTTTCACAATCAACATGTGTGGGCTGACGAGAATCCGCACGCAATTGTGCAATCACGTCATCAACACAGATTTTCTGTGAACGTTTGGGCAGGAATTGTTGGTGATGTCTTGATTGGGCCCCATGTTCTTCCACCTACGCTCAATGGAGCACGTTATCATGATTTCATACGGGATACTCTACCTGTGCTGCTAGAACATGTGCCTTTACAAGTACGACACAACATGTGGTTCATGCACGATGGAGCTCCTGCACATTTCAGTCGAAGTGTTCGTACGCTTCTCAACAACAGATTCGGTGACCGATGGATTGGTAGAGGCGGACCAATTCCATGGCCTCCACGCTCTCCTGACCTCAACCCTCTTTACTTTCATTTATGGGGGCATTTGAAAGCTCTTGTCTACGCAACCCCGGTACCAAATGTAGAGACTCTTCGTGCTCGTATTGTGGACGGCTGTGATACAATACGCCATTCTCCAGGGCTGCATCAGCGCATCAGGGATTCTATGCGACGGAGGATGGATGCATGTATCCTCGCTAACGGAGGACATTTTGAACATTTCCTGTAACAA
This sequence comes from Meconema thalassinum, assembly GCA_946902985.2. Classification (NCBI taxonomy): domain Eukaryota; kingdom Metazoa; phylum Arthropoda; class Insecta; order Orthoptera; family Tettigoniidae; genus Meconema; species Meconema thalassinum. Next base: position 1,059,421,981 of record OX336389.2, on the reverse strand, counting down.
AGTGTTTGAAGTCACGCTGGTACGTTCTGTTGCTGTGTGTTTCCATTCCATGATTAATGTGATTTGAAGAGAAGTAATAAAATGAGCTCTAACATGGAAATTAAGCGTTTCCGGACACATGTCCACATATCATATTTTCTTTCTTTGCGTGTGAGGAATGTTTCCTGAAAGTTTGGCCGTACCTTTTTGTAACACCTGTATAGCTCCTGATTTGGTCTTCTTCTGTACTCGTCATCTATTTATTAGTTTATTAAATGAAATTAGTTTTCTGGGAATATCTCAGAAACGTGGTTTTAGAGCCTTAAAATATAGTAGCCACCGAGGGGCTGAAAATGAGTTTTGTCTCGTCCTTGAACGCCATAATATATTCTTAATAATAATTTAATAATATAGGGATAGGGATATAATAGACCTTTAGTACCACACCCGCCCGTGTAAATCATGTGGAAAAAATTCAAGAGTACCCCTTGGCCCCCTTAAGCGCATTATATACGTATTGATGAATTTTACAGCTTAAGTTGGTTCCGCGATAACCTTATAGCCGTTTGCGAACGTTCACAGTATTATAATAATTGCGTCTTACAGAAATAGATGGACTTCTGAGATTGTGTTGCCATGGTTACCGGCTCGCAGCCTTTCAATAGCTTAATACATGCAATTAGTTTTCTGGGTATATCTCAAAAACTGTTGGTTTTAGGACCTTAAAATGTGGTTTTGTTTCTCACATTGAGACGCTGAAAATGAGCTTTGTCTTGTCTTTCTACGTCCATTTCAGCATGCATTTTAAGGGGGGTATGCCCTCTTTTATGCGAGGTAGGGAGATCAATGATTACTTTCGTGCCTCTGATGGACTTCTGTACCAAATTTTACGTTAATCCACTGAGCCGTTCTCGAGTGATGCGCGTGCAAAATTGTACACAGACAAACAAACAGACAGACACACATTTTGTTTTTGCGCGCAACCGCCATAGACCAGTCTGAAACGCGTTAATAACTCAAATTTCCGTGGAAATTAAGAAAAAAACAGACAAACTTTCATTTTTATATATATAGAGATACATGCCCAAGTATTTCGTGATCTTAATCAAACACTATTTTTTCTCAGATAATTCTCGACAGTTGAAAATTCTCTGATATATTAGATGCCCGTAAGCCTCTCCGGCTGTAGTACTTTCTATGTGGTTATACATAATTAAACTTTTACTGTCTTTTGGAATACTAGAAAGTCAGACCGAAGATCGTAGAGACCTACAGTGCGGCTAGCATGGCCTTGGGCCAGAAATCACGTGTCTATGCTTTCAATCTGTAACCTCTCGCTCAATCTACTAATAACATGCACAGTGTTCAGTTTCTGTATTCTAACCTTGCTTTAGGGCGTAAGAGATGCTGAAAGTGATGCCCCTGACATATTTTGATGAAATTACCATTCACAGACATGATTTTTTGAGTAATGCTCTTTATTTCTTGTGAAATAGTCTATCGCAGTTCTTCCATAGGGTGATGATTATTCCTATAAACTATTTTTGTTTACTTCTCCGCCAATGAATGTCACACACGGTAAGGTCAGGAAAACTGGGGGGGCATGATTATGTCTCAAAATACATTTTAACGTAGCCTAAGGTAGTATTGGCTGTAGCAGAATCTTGTTGGAAAAGTAAGGTTCGTAAAACCTAAGTTCATTTACTCTAAGTGATACGCTTCTTTTGACAGTACCATGCGGTGTAGCCGTGTGCCTTAAATCACTCTCCATGACCGCGATTGGGATCTGCAGTGAGTCCAGAGATCCGAGTTTCGAATCCCAGCGCTGACAGCGGCTATCCTGAGTGCGGTTTTCCCCGGGGTTTTCCACACTTCATCAGGAAAATGCCGGGATAATACCTTATTTTAAACCTGGGATACCTACCTCATCCCCGACCCTATAATTACTGCTACACAAACTGCTACAGTCACCACAGAAACACAGGCTGTTAGACGACACACACCCAAGAACACGGGGCTGATGGCCAAAGCTGTCTCAAACCCCTAATACGAATTGACAACCTATTTCGACAATGTAACTGTAAGATCTTTACAAGTGGCGTGTGTCTGGATAAATAATAACATTAATATACAGTATTGCAGAGCCGAAACTCACACTCGAAGATGACACAAAATGCTTTTGGTGATATGGTTATTTCTAAAGAATTAAGGCCCTCTCGTCCTAACGATCTTATCGTGTGTGAATTTTATTTGTGAAGACCTCAAAACATAAAGATTTATAGGAGGTAATCTTCACACTACGGTGGAACTGCGGGAGAGTATTACCGACAGAAATAAGGAACATTACCGAAGAGCTCATACCTGTGAATGATAATTTCATCAAAATATGTCAGAAATGGGTGACTGCAGATGAATATCATTTTATGTAGGCCTATCGCCTATTGCAATGTTAGTGTGCTGAATTCGAACATTGTGCATGCTATCAGTAGATTGAGCTGAAGGTTGCAGATCGAAAGTATCCGCCAGGGACGGCGTCACGGGCAGCGCATGCATGCATTGTTCCGGCCCATGGCCGAGCTTATCGCTCTGTGGAATGACCAGTGCCAATATTCCTTAAACAAACAAACCAACCAACCAACCAACCAACCAACCCTTCCCTCCCCCCTCGCCCGCCCTTACTCCCCTCCCCACCCCTCTTTCACTCAAGTCGTGAAAATAACAGAACTAGTTTTTGCAAGGGGTGCCCAGCTCTTCCACACATCCTTATTTACTAACAAAATCATTTTTTAATCCCGCAACTGTACTATACTCTTTGTGTCTAGGATCTAGGACAAACTCAGCCAACGGCCAGTCGGAAGCAGCAGAGCTTAGTCGATCACGCAGTTCTGTGAATTCTAATTTGGAATTTCACTAAAGATGGGGTTTATTTAATTTTTGGGATGGATACAGTAAAATAAGTGTCTGTAACTGCAGAGGGGGGGTTAAGTGATCAATACTCTTCCTAGCCTGCAGTTCTGACTGGTACCGTGTTGAGCATGTTTGTTGACTATAGAACTATGGTTCTGAAAGGAAAAAATGACTTAACTTTATAATTCAAAACTTGGTGTCTCACAGGAGATCGGACTACATTCCCTCACCGACATTCTACGTGGAAGTGTGCGCCTGGAGAAGAACCCCCAGTTATGCTACGTGAAGACAATCGAGTGGGACCTGATTGCCAAAGATGGAAAGGATGGTCACTACATCAAGGTATGTCTCTTCTTTCGTTTCATTTTCCCACAATATTATTGGGATAATAATTCAGAATTGAAATAGTGAATTGATTTCAGGTAAAAAAATCATGTAATTTTATTTGCCACTCATCGAAGTGTACCGGGTTTGATTCCTCGTTCATGCATGCGATATTTCCGAAGTGAAAGTTCACATCCAGTGGTTTGGATTCCACGTAAAAACGAAATCCCGTGGCCTATGATCACGACGTTAGGAGCCACGCAAGCATGTAACATTTTATGTACTCGTAGTTTGCTTCTTAACAAAGCTCTGTAAATACAGTACTCCCGCCGTATGCGCTCACCATCCGAGCTGCCTTGTCAACTCATGAGCGAGCCCAACTTCCTATCGCTAATTCTTCTAGCTCGAAGACTGAATGTATGTGAAGTATTCATCATTTATTTTATCTTCATCATGACGCTGACGCTCAGTTCTTGAGGGGATTCACCATACGAAGTTAAAATCTCACAACGTTGTGAATCGAACTCGAAGCTTTATGAGCCAAAAGCAAGCGTCCTGTCCACTTCGTCACGAAGTCTCACATTGCACTACAATGACACGTTATGGGAGAGTAGACATAATTTTTTCTCATGCCATAAGTTACCAGGGTAAATAAACACACAGGAACTTTGAAGCGTAAGAGTTGAATGACTACGGTCAGGACTTGAACCCGACTCCCGTGCTTTCGAGCAGTTCGTGAACTAATTACACCAAGAACTATCCACGCCCGATGTAATGCCTGAAACTATGGAGCACCATAGGTCACAATCATCATAATCGCGCTCTCTTCTACACATCAAATTTTAGATTCATTGCAATTATTTTAGAGTACCGTATAGTCTCTTTTAAAGTGTCAAGTGTTGACAAACTATCATTTGCCCAATATAATTGGGTGGGGGTACAATATAGCCTACATAATACAAGTCCTCAAAAAAAAAAGTACTACTTACTATTCACATTAATAGGGGTAATTTAGGATTACTCATTTCGAACTGCCTTTCATCATACAAGTCCATTAATTCTCATTCTACATACATAAATTTTCATTTGAGGCTGTTTTGCCTTTCAGCGTTCATGATGATGATGATAATTGTTGTTTTAAGGGGCCTAACATCGAGGTTATCGGCGTTCAGTCTAAGGTCTATTCGCCGAGTCGAGACAGTGCCCCTGACTACCCGGACAGGGTAACACGCCCAGTTCACGTCATCGGCTCTGCCGGACAGGGGTAGGCCAGAAGCTCCGAGATCGTTAGTCATGCCGTAGCCCTAGAAAAGACAAGACTTGCTGCACTGTATAGTCTACTGTTGCCTGTCATAAGCAGTTAAGAACTAATAATTAATTAAATACATAAACGAGCAATAAATAAACCGCGCTGTAGCATGTAACCGATAAGTCAGCCCGCTTCACATGTAGGCTATACACACACTGAAGTTGGCGTACTTTAACAGGCACAGCTCTATGCACCCCTTGCGGGCAGCCCTGCAATCACGTGTACAACTAGTCTATGTTTACTTCCACTATCTCGTCTCGGCGAACAGACTTTAGTATGCAAGCCTCTGTTTGCGAACAAGTCACCTCCATGATCCTCTATTAGCAGTTAGCACTGCGGCCTTCTCTGTTTCTACAACTCTCACTTTGAAATCGTTCAACACTGAATCTAACCATCGCCTCCCAGGTCTACCTCTGCTCCTCTTACCCTCTACAGCCAAACTCATCAACCTCTTAGAAAATCTCTCCTGCCCCATTCCCTTCACATGACCCCCCCACCACCACCACCACCACCATCTGAGTCGGCTCATACGAACAGCTTATCTATCATGTTCATTTCTAACATGACCTTTATCTCTTCATTGCGAGTACCTTCCAGCCATTGCTCCCAACTATTTGTCTCAGCAATCATTCGTGCTACCCTCATATCAGTTACATTTAGCTTATGTATCAGATATCCTGAATCTACCCATCTCTCACTACCATACAGCAAGGTCGGTCTAAATACTCATTCTTTGAGTTATGTAAAACATTTCCTTCTTCTAGAAAGTCAGTTTGTTTAAGTTAGAAGTAGTAGTTTTCACTTCCATATTCATCCATATTATTAGTGGCAGAAGACCTATATGTTTCTCCTCTTAAAACAACAATCAACACCACCATTGTTTGACTTCCAGTCTTTTCGATTATGCAGCCAGTGGCAAGTCGCTATTATTTTTAGTTCACTTATATAATATTTACTTAGGCTGGGTGCGTGGCATGGCAGTAAGATTCTCGCCCACTGTGCCTAAGGTTGCGGGATAGAATCCCGGCGCCGTCAGTTGGCATTTAGTGCTTGAATGCGAGAGAAACATTATTATTATTATTATTATTATAATTATTATTATTATTATTATTATTATTATTATTATTATGGGGGTAGGGGGGTCAAGCTGATTGACACTAGTCAAAGTGGACTGGGTTTGATTCCCGGCCAATGCATGTACGATTTTCGAAGTGAAATATCACGTCGTGTGGTTCGGATTCCACGTAAAAATGGAGGTCCCGTGGCTCATGATCACGATATTAAACTACAATCTTTATTATTATTATTATTATTATTATTATTAGTAGTTGTAGTAGTAGTAGTAGTAGTAGTAGCAGGGGCGTATATAGGGGGGGGGGGGGGGGTGCTGAGGGAGCTCCAGCTCCCCCCCGAAAAAGAGCCAATAAAAATTAAGAAAGTGCTGCTTTGGTAAGAGCATAAAATAATTGTAAATTTGGTTGTACCCTAATCTTAACTTATCGGCTAAGTTATAAACAATATTAAAATTGAAATTATACTAACTCGTGGTGTAGTGGGTAGCATTCTTCGCTGCCACCCCGGAGATCCGAATTCGAGTCCCGGCTCTGCCAAGAAATTTTAATTCTAGTCTGAGGGCTGGAACGGGGTGCACTCAGCCTTGTGAGGTAAAGCTGTGAATTCCACAGTATGTTTTTTGAGAAATATATGTAAAGAAAATACTGTTTACCTTTCTGCTTAGTAAATTGACAAATATTAAGATATATGACTATCATACTCCGTAGATCATAATAGAAAGTTCTTTAAGTATAAAATTTTATTTGTGTGTTGTGTTGTATTTTACAACTTTTTTGTATTGCCAGTAATAATTGTAGGCTATATAAACTTTGAATCTTATCTAAAATAATTACACAAAGTTATATGCTCTAAGGTATTGGTTGATATTTCTGGGTATTTTGCGGTGACAATCCCCTGAGAATACTCACAATTTTCCAGGATAGTCAGCCCCCCCCCCCTAATTTTTTTCCATATACGCCCCTGAGTAGTAGTAGTAGTAGTATAACTTATTTCTGCCAGTTTGTTATGAGTAATGAAAATCAATTTGCATGTGATGAGAGTAATATTATATGCTTTAGACAAACAGTTAAAGGTAACACAAATACCCATGCCAAACGCCGGACTGGAACCGATGGCATACGCACATCACTCTCTGACCCGAGTTACACCTGCCGCTTGACTTCATTATACTGCCATTGAAGGAGGACACACAACCTAAGTACCGGTACGTAAAATGGTCCAGCTCTTCCTAACAAATAAACAAACAAACATGTTGTTTTATTTGAGGGCTTGGCTATCGTGACTTTTAGCCCCGTGTACTTGGATGTGTGTGGAATTATGTCTGATTACTTGTGTTATTGTGATGGCTGTATTGGTGTGTGTATTTAACAAACAAATGAACTTAAACCGATAATGGTCATTATTTCCGTGTGCTATATAAACTAGTCCATTTCCTGGAGTAGTGGCTAGCATTCTTGGCTGTTGGCCAGGAGGTCCTGGTTCGATTCCCGGCTCTGCCAAGAAATTGAATTCTGCTGGTCTGATGACTGAAACGGGGTACACTTAGCCTCGTGAGGCAAAACTGAGGAAAGGTTGGTTTGATTCCCACCGTAACCATCCTGGAAATGGTTTTCCTTGGTTTCCCCACTTCTTCTCCAGGCAAATGCTGAGATGGTTCCCAACTTAAGACCAGGGTCGCCTCCTATCCAATTCTCACCGGAACTACAAACACACACTACTACAGACACCACAATAACGCAGATTATCAGACAAATTCAAAACACACACACCCATGTACATGGGACTCATTACCAAGATTTCTTATGACTCTAAATAGAAGTAACAACTACCGGTACATTTATCAATAGACTGCTTCTTCGTCGTCTCCTTTATTGTTATTATTTTCATTATTAATACTAATGATAGTATTATTCCCCTTTCTTTGGGGGCAGGGATGAGGCGAGGCGAGATGTGACATCAGTTTCTATGGCCAGATGCCCTTCCTGATGCCTACTTCGTGAGAGGAGTTAATAAAAATAATTAATACACAGTAAATGATTATGTGGACAGAGGTGGACGTGACCGGAGATCTGAGATTCGAGTCCCGGCATTGACAGGCATTTAACTGGATATCAAAATGGGAAACTACGGAAAAACAATTTCAGGGTCGGTCGCGGGTAGGGCTCGAACTCACTCGTCTGCAGAGTCCGGAGTAGCCAAGCCTCATGCCTTCGTGTCTTAGTGCACGCAACTACCCCGGTTGATCACTATTATCTCTCTCTCTCTCTCTCTCTCTCTCTATATATATATATATATATATATATATATATATATATATATATATATATATATCTATATATATATAAAAATCAATCTTACGTGATAGTTTGTCTGTGGGTGTGTATGTCTCCTATGCATTCATATACCACTCAACCGATTGCGATGAAACTTGGGTGAGATGTTGAGTACACTCCAAGGATGGTTTCTGACTTAGGAAATCCATTTTACAATAGGTAGCGCACGCGTAGATTCAACAAATGAGCGACGATGCGCGAAGCATTTCAACAAAGTCCCGTATGTGTTCATATACCATTCGTCCGATAGCGATGAAACTTGGGTGAGATGTTGAGTACACTCCAAGGAAGGTTTCTGACTTAGTAAATCCATTTTACAATAGGTAGCGCACGCGTAGATTCAACAAATGAGCGACGATGCGCGAAGTATTTCAACAAAGTCCCGTATGTGTTCATATACCATTCGTCCGATAGCGATGAAACTTGGGTGAGATGTTGAGTACACTCCAAGGAAGGTTTCTGACTTAGTAAATCCATTTTACAATAGGTAGCGCACGCGTAGATTCAACAAATGAGCGACGATGCGCGAAGCATTTCAACAAAGTCCCGTATGTGTTCATATACCATTCGTCCGATTGCGATGAAACTTGGGTGAGATGTTGAGTACACTCCAAGGAAGGTTTCTGACTTAGTAAATCCATTTTACAATAGGTAGCGCACGCGTAGATTCAACAAATGAGCGACGATGCGCGAAGCATTTCAACAAAGTCCCGTATGTGTTCATATACCATTCGTCCGATTGCGATGAAACTTGGGTGAGATGTTGAGTACACTCCAAGGATGGTTTCTGACTTAGTAAATCCATTTTACAATAGGTATCGCACGCATAGATTCAACAAATGAGCGACGATGCGCGAAGCATTTCAACGAAGTCCCGTATGTGATCATATACCATTCGTCCGATAGCGATGAAACTTGGGTGAGATGTTGAGTACACTCCAAGGAAGGTTTCTGACTTAGTAAATCCATTTTACAATAGGTAGCGCACGCGTAGATTCAACAAATGAGCGACGATGCGCGAAGCATTTCCACAAAGTCCCGTATGTGTTCATATACCATTCGTCCGATTGCGATGAAACTTGGGTGAGATGTTGAGTACACTCCAAGGATGGTTTCTGACTTAGTAAATCCATTTTACAATAGGTAGCGCACGCGTAGATTCAACAAATGAGCGACGATGCGCGAAGCATTTCAACAAAGTCCCGTATGTGTTCATATACCATTCGTCCGATAGCGATGAAACTTGGGTGAGATGTTGAGTACACTCCAAAGAAGGTTTCTGACTTAGTAAATCCATTTTACAATAGGTAGCGCACGCGTAGATTCAACAAATGAGCGACGATGCGCGAAGCATTTCAACAAAGTCCCGTATGTGTTCATATACCATTCGTCCGATTGCGATGAAACTTGGGTGAGATGTTGAGTACACTCCAAGGAAGGTTTCTGACTTAGTAAATCCATTTTACAATAGGTAGCGCACGCGTAGATTCAACAAATGAGCGACGATGCGCGAAGCATTTCAACAAAGTCCCGTATGTGTTCATATACCATTCGTCCGATTGCGATGAAACTTGGGTGAGATGTTGAGTACACTCCAAGGAAGGTTTCTGACTTAGTAAATCCATTTTACAATAGGTAGCGCACGCGTAGATTCAACAAATGAGCGACGATGCGCGAAGCATTTCAACAAAGTCCCGTATGTGTTCATATACCATTCGTCCGATTGCGATGAAACTTGGGTGAGATGTTGAGTACACTCCAAGGATGGTTTCTGACTTAGTAAATCCATTTTACAATAGGTATCGCACGCATAGATTCAACAAATGAGCGACGATGCGCGAAGCATTTCAACGAAGTCCCGTATGTGATCATATACCATTCGTCCGATAGCGATGAAACTTGGGTGAGATGTTGAGTACACTCCAAGGAAGGTTTCTGACTTAGTAAATCCATTTTACAATAGGTAGCGCACGCGTAGATTCAACAAATGAGCGACGATGCGCGAAGCATTTCCACAAAGTCCCGTATGTGTTCATATACCATTCGTCCGATTGCGATGAAACTTGGGTGAGATGTTGAGTACACTCCAAGGATGGTTTCTGACTTAGTAAATCCATTTTACAATAGGTAGCGCACGCGTAGATTCAACAAATGAGCGACGATGCGCGAAGCATTTCAACAAAGTCCCGTATGTGTTCATATACCATTCGTCCGATAGCGATGAAACTTGGGTGAGATGTTGAGTACACTCCAAAGAAGGTTTCTGACTTAGTAAATCCATTTTACAATAGGTAGCGCACGCGTAGATTCAACAAATGAGCGACGATGCGCGAAGCATTTCAACAAAGTCCCGTATGTGTTCATATACCATTCGTCCGATTGCGATGAAACTTGGGTGAGATGTTGAGTACACTCCAAGGAAGGTTTCTGACTTAGTAAATCAATTTTACAATAGGTAGCCCACGCGTAGATTCTACAAATGAGCGACGATGCGCGAAGCATTTCAACCAAGTCCCGTATGCATTGATATACTATTCGTCCGATAGCGATGAAACTTGGGTGAGATGTTGAGTACACTCCAAGGAAGGTTTCTGACTTAGTAAATCCATTTTACAATAGGTAGCGCACGCGTAGATTCAACAAATGAGCGACGATGCGCGAAGCATTTCAACAAAGTCCCGAATGCATTCATATACCATTCGTCCGATAGCTATGAAACTTGCGTAAAATGTTGTGTGCACTGCAGGGAAATTTTCTGGCTTAGTACATCCACTTTACAATAGGCAGCGCACGATTAGATTCAACAAATGAGCTACGACGCGCGAAGCATTTCATCAAAGTCACGTTTGCGTTCATATACCATTCGTCCGATAGCGATGAAACTGGGCTGAGATTTTGTGTGCACTCCAGGGAAGGTTTCTAGCTTAGTAAATGCCTTTAAAAATAGGTAGAGCACGAGTAGAATCAACAAATGAGCAACGGCGCGCGAAGCGTTTCAACAAAGTCCCATTTAATTTCATATACCATTCATCCGATAGCGATGAAACTTGGGTGAGATGCTGTGTACACTCCAGGGAAGGTTTCTGGCTTAGTACATACATTTTACAATAGGTAGCGCACCAGTAGATTCAACAAATGAGCGATGACACGCGAAGCGTTTCAACAAAGTCCCGTATAAAGTCATATACCATTCGTCTGATAGTGATAAATGTTTGGTGAATTGTTGTGTACACTCCAGGAAAGGTTTCTGGCTAAGTAAATCCATTTTACAATACGAAGCGCACGTTTATGTTCAACAAATGAGTGACTACGCGCGAAGCGTTTCGACAACGTCCCGTATACGTTCACATACCATTCATCCGATTGCGATGAAACTTGGGTGAGATGTTGTGTACACTCCAGGGAAGGTTTCTGGCTGAGTACATCCATATTACAATATGTAGCGCAAGAGTAGAATCAACAAATGAGCGACGACACGCGAAGCGTTTCAACCAAGTCCCGTATGCATACATGTACCATTCGTCCGTACCTATGAAACTTGGGTGAGATGTTGTGTACACGTAATGGAAAATTTCTGGCTTAGTAAATCCCCTATACAATATGCAGCGCACAAGTTGATTCAACAAATGAGGGACGACGCGCGAAGCGTTTCAACAAAGTCCCGTATAAGGTCATATACCATTCTGCCGTTAGCGGTGAAACTTGGGTGAAATATGGTTGACACTCCAAGGAAGGTTTCTGGCTTACTAAATACATTTCACAGTAGGTAGCACACGAGTAGATTCGACAAATGAACGACGATAGCGATGAAACTTGGGTGAGATGTTGTGGACACTTACGTGACGGTTTCTAACTTAGTAAATACATTTTACAGTAGGTAGCGCACGAGTAGATTCAACAAATGAGTGACGGAGTGCGAATCGTTTAAACAAAATCAGGTATGCGTTCATATACTATTCATCCGATTGCGATGAAACATTGATCAGTTATTTTGTACCCGCCAGGGAAGGGGACTTAGTAAATCCATTTCACAATAAGTAGCGCAAGAATAGATGCAACAAATGGGTGACGACGCGCGAAGCGTTTCAACAAAATTCCCTATTGCGTTCATATAACATTCTTCGATTGCGATGAAACCTTGATGAGTTATTGTGTACACGCCAGGGAAGGGCTTCGACTTAGTAATACATTTCTCAATAGGTAGCGCACGAGTAGATTCAACAAATGAGTGACAGCGCACGAATCGTTTAAACAAAAACCCCTATACGTGCAAATACCATTCATCCGATTGCGATGAATCATTGATGAGTCATTGTGTACACGCCAGGAAAGGGTTTCGACTTAGTAAATCCATTTCACAATAGGTAGCGTACGATTAGATTCAACAAATGAGTGACAGCGATGAAACTTTTTGAAAGTTGTTGTGCACGCTCCCACGAATGGTTCTAAATTAGAAAATCCATTTTATGATAGCTTAGAGGCAGTTAACATGTTGTGTATCCAAAAGCACTTCAAGAAACAGAATTTCAACGCCAACACTTTCTTTGATTGGCATTGCAACGCATGCCGGGTACAGCTTGTATATATATATATATAATACGCTAAGGTGTATGTTTCACAAAACTCAAGCTCCTAAACCAGAGGGAGTTAGAAGGTACGGCTTGTACCAAATTCTTCCAAATCGTCTCAATAGTACAGGAAAAATCTTGCATTTCTTGAAAAGTCAACGGAAATATATTCATTTGTTTATAAAGTGCTTTTAAACAAATAAGCAACACTATAGCCCCTGGCAGAACTGTGTCGCGTACAGCCGTATAGCACCAGGGCCGGGTGGGTAGTCTGTACACATGGGGCGCACACAACCCATTGTGCAACCAACAGCAGTGATGAATTATTGCTCTCTGATTTCATCAATATCGATAATTTGTTTAAAAAGTGCGTTTAAACAAATAAACATATTTATAGAAGCCCGCATAACAGGTGGATGGTTTATACACATGCGAGCGTCCTCGCACGGGTCCGCTAGTTATTATTATTATTATTATTATTATTATTATTATTATCTCTACTTAGTATAAAACAATGTCCCCGATTCTTGGATGTTACGGGTAAACTCGAGGACCACTGGATGGATTTTAATGCGGTTTTCACCATTCTGTAAAGGATATCTCGAGGATGATTTATGTAGAAAATAATTTATTTATGATCAAAGGAGGCCGAGTAGTAACTATTTCAGTGGAAAAGTCGGAAAAAAAAGCTGGCGTCCGAGCTCTTTGTAAGCTTACGCTGGGCAAACCGTTGTAAATATCTAAATACTATGAGTGTAAGAATTGTTGAGCATGAAAAGTTCTACAAAAAAGTCCGCGAGAGCCTATGTCTATCTTCAATACATCGCCCACTATAAGTGTTTTTACGTTTTAATTTCTTCCAACCATGTCCATTCAACTACTGTCGAGTCGTGTTGAGTTAAAAACTTTAGATAAGAGTGGTTGTGTGGAGTTTCCCTGGAAGTGCAACTCGGCTTTTCTTCATTTCGTCTGTGAACTTTCGTTCCGCAAAATTCACAGTCAACTTAAGATTGGACGGAAGGTAGATTTGTTTCATGCACCTCGCCATTCTTAAATTACGTCTGACAAGAATTTGTTGCACATGCATATCCATGATAATATAATTAATAGTCCAGTCAGTGATTTTAACCCATCATGCCGAGACGTAAAACGGATATTGGTCGTTGTTCATTGATATTGAAGAAAGAAAAAAAAGCGCTTATCACGTAATGCATTCATAACTGTTCCCGGGCGAAGGCGGGTCGGGTTGCTAGTTATTTTAAATGCTGCTTCAGGCCCTCGCCCTGCTGCTCTTTCGCCCTCCCCCATTGTTTAGGGACTGCGAGAGAACGGCACGTGGCTCTCATCATTACAGAGGGGGCGACGCTCCCGCTCTCATATCCGTCATAGTGTGGCGTGCCGTAATCAGTGTAGTAATGTTTTACTTCAAATACGTAAATGGAAGTCCTTTTTCAGTCATAAAATTAACAGTGGCATTGACAGTTACTGTCTTGGAAGACCTGTTCCTGCTTGCCACGTTCGATAACACCCAAACATGCCAATTCAATGACACAAACATTCATGAATAACGATTTTCTCAAGTTTCCGAAATGCACATTTAATTTAATAATTTATATGTTTGATTTGCATGGGCACCGAAAGAAAGGCAACGTTATATTTAAAAAGGAATCACTTATTCACCACGCTTAACAGATGGATTTCAAAAGTAACTTCGTTATAGGTACCGTTACAGTTACTTGCCAAAAATAGTAACGAGGTTACCGTTACAGTAACTTGCCAAAAATAGTAACGAGGTTACCGTTACAGTTACTTGCCAAAATAGTAACGAGGTTACCGTTACAGTTACTTGTCTAAAATAGTAACGGGGTTACCGTTACAATTATCGAAGTAACGAATCGTTACTTTCCTAAAACAAATATAGTTGCTTAATAACATTTTCGCTGCTACTATAATTGACTTGATTTGAATGAAATAGTAGATTCCAATAATGAGGAAAGTATCAAAGAACTACTGTATCACACAATAAAACTATCACAACCTTGCACTTGCCGTGTGGCTTAAAATAATTCAATTCATGAAAAATCAATCGTATGAAGTGACTGTAAACTATGAACTAATTTGCAACCAGAACAATAATAATAATAACAACAGTAACAAAGTCAAGCTATCGAATTACCGATATTTTACCATAACGTGCTTCTTTAAGGTTTAAGGTCTTAGGTTTTGGTGAAGAAATATTTTTTTCTTTTCTTTTTTGATCTTTTGGATTCTCATCATATTGAAATATAATAGGAAGTTTGTTTGTAGCATAAATGTTATTATATTTCCGTTCCGAGATAAGGGTTTTTGGAGTTTGTCAACTTTGGCAAACATCTACCAAGTCATTATTCATCTACCTTTGCAGACATTTCTTACAACTTATATTTTTGTTGAAAGAAAAAAAATCGCCAAAATTACTGCACAGTACATACAAATAATAGTTAGCCTAATGGCATTGGTCACTCACTTTTATCTACACTTCTGAGAGAGTTTTCCATATCAAGCATTTTCAAAGAATTATTTCTTGTTGCCACCCATAACATTTCATAGGTCATTTTCACCTTAAATTTCAATTTGATCACACGTCCCTGCGTCGACACAAATATTCCACTTCCACTACTGTTGTACTAAGAAAATGAAAGAGTAAAACTGAAGATTTCGGCACGGATAGAATAATGCACAACCTACTGTATATAGTAGTAAAGAAAAAGGCCTTAAAGAGAATCCATCTCTTCGCCGTATATTTAAGTCTTCTGTCTCACTGAATTACGCAGAGGTCACAGAGCAAAAAATATCGGAAATGCTCGAGCAATTAAACAAAAGGCTGACCTGCATTTAATTCGCTGTAATAATAATAATAATAATAATAATAATAATAATAATAATATCGTATGGCCTCGTGTGCCGGGTGCAAGCTTTGTTATTTGACACCCAGAGGGTAGTTTGCATGTCGAATTTCGTTGTTCCTTGACTTTGAAAGTCAGGAGGTTAGATGTTAGATATCTAACCTCCTTGAAAACTATAGCGCTTTCTAGTAGAGAAATGAGGAACTTTGTGTTGGCGGAAACTTCCGAGATTAATTTTGCCATTATGAACTCGGCCTACTGAATTCAAATGGGTTCTTTGACATGCCAACATCGTATGACATGTGTATCGTATTTTTGCCGCCTTTCAAAAAAAAAAAAAACCAACAACACTTATCACGGCCAGGAGCGAACCTGGAATCTTGGGGTTAGTAGACCGACACGATATCGCTGTGAATCACCCATGTCATCACCCAAGGATTAAGAAAGCCAGTCGCAGTTGTTTCATACGTGTCCCAGATACTTATTTCCATTCAACGTTATCTGTCATTGAATAACTTGTTGGCTAGCACTGTCATCCATTGCAAATAAAATAAATACGTAGCCTACATACAGTGTGTGGTTTAGGTGTACCCTACAGTAGAATCAGTTGTGTACTCTTGATTGATATATTTTCCCTTAATACTACTGTCTAATGTTATCTTGTATCATGCGATCTCGAAAGAGACAATTACTTCCGTGAAGAACTAAAGAGCCTATTTTCATATATCCTACTTATGTCAATTGCCTCTATGAACATCCAAAATTCCACTTTGATTGCTGTAATAGATTCGTAGATATTGAGAACCGTCGGATGGTCGCCATGTTGGATTATTATATATGTAGGCCATAGAGTTATGCACTATTAGAAGGAGATTATTGCGTAGGTTTATTATTCAAACTTAAATCGCCTAATTAGGACACAATAATAAAAACGAGATTTTAAAATATCGCACAGCTGCCATCTCGAGGTTATGAAAACAATTGAAATAAATTAGATGTCAGTGGATTAAAATTTGTATAAACATTTACCGTACCAAGTTCCACTGCACGCGGATGGTTAAATCGCGAGAAACGTCCATTTAAATATTTAAATTTTGCGTCGCCGCCATGTTGTATTTGTGTTCACCAGGTTATTGAAATTTCCATAGGTGAAGTTATGTTAATAGCTTTTATCAACATACAACATTTCAGTTTGATTGCTGTCATAGATTAGTAGACATTGAGAACCGTCTAAATATTTCGGATGGTCGCCATGTTGGTATTTTACATATGTAGGCCATAGAGTTATAAACTATTAGATGAAGGTTATTGTGGAGGTTGATTATTCAAACGTTGACATCGATTGCATGATTAGGACACAAGAAATGAAAACTTAATTTGAAAATTTTGCACAGCCGCCATTTTGAGGTTATGTAAACAATTAAACTAAATTAGAAGTCAGTGCATTACAATGTGTATGAGCATTTGCTTTACCAACTTTCACTGTGTTCGCATGGTTAAATCGCGAGAAACGTCTATTTAAATATTTAAAATTCGCTTGGTCGCCATGTTCGTTTTGTAATTAACAGGTTTCTAAAAGTCACATAGGTGTACTTATAGTAGAGCCCTTTATCACCGTACAAAATTTCAGGGTGATATCAGTAGTAGTTTCGGTGATATAGAATTCCGGTGAAATATTTCGCATAGCCACCATGTTGGATTGGTGAGACGTATTAAAATTTGAAGGGAACGGTTGGGTTCAGAAGAAGTAGTACTATGTTCTTACCGAGTTTCATTGAAATCTCTCCAGCCGTTTAGATTTTATTAGGGGGCGACACACACACGGACAAAAGGTGATCTCTTTTTTTTTTTACATCAACGTGTAAACAAGCTGTCAACCTTGTGCAAAACTCGCAAGTTATTGTTAAATGTGTGTCTTCTAATTTCATGATTGGTCTGTTTTTTTAATATATATTTTTTTATTTTTTGTTGTTGTTGTTTTTTCGTCTATTAAATATGTAGCCTAATAGAAATTATACAAGATTCAGTGCATTCCTTTTTTTTAATTCGCACTTTCTTCACTTCCATTGCTCCTAACCTTGCAGTGACACATTCAGCTGGTAGAGTGGTTCGGTGGAATATGGCGGCCGCATGGACTTCGCCGTACTGCAAAAAATTATAGTCACTGTAACTTGGCCTACTGCTATGTTATTGCAGAGTGAATTGCAATGGTGACGAAAGTAAATGTCTGTGTGGGTTGCATAATCCTGGTCGACAATCCTGAACGAAGAGTAAATTACTTGCTGTTTAAACTCTTGTACCACTTGGCCGGCGTAAGAGCAGGAACTGAAAAGCACACACTTTTGTCTGGTTTGAGTTTGGCTTTATAGAAAAAAGGAGAGCTCACCCAGTGTCTCCGAGAGTTTCTGGTCTACCTCTGCGAAGCTCGAACCTTGGCAGAAACTGCTGTATCGTCGGCATAGATGAACTGCCGTGTAGATTTTGGCATATACTGATCATTTGTGCAGATATTTTTCAGGGGTAGAGCTAGTAGGTTTCTTTGAAGCAGTCTATTCTTCGGAATGCTCCATCCACCGGAAGCAGACGTAAAACCTTGTTTCGTAGGAAGGTCCCGATCAGTGAGGTCACTTGGTAAACCCTTGTCAGGTTGTACAGTTTCCTCAGCAGCTTCCTGTGGTTCACGGTATCGTACGCCGCTGATGAGTCACTTCAGCACCTCCCATGGGAAGCATGACGAGGGCTGGACATCATGTGTCAGCGTAACGGACTCCAACACTGTCTGACGCCAGCCAAAACATTGGGGTGTCACGCTGAACCGCACTCTGACTTACGAACGTCTCTGCGCCAACACCAGGGGAAAAGTCTACGCTCGGAACATCATCATCCGGAAGCTAACAAGCACAGCCTGGAGTGAAAGTCCTCGGTCTGTACAATAGATGAACTGTGCCTAGCAACGGACACGGCATCTCACAAGGGAAGTCTCTGCACCAGGGAATAACGGATCCTGCTGGAACTTCTCAGATACGTTGCGTGAGCCCAACTAGGCAGAACCGTGAAGAAAAATATTTCGGAAATTAACTTCCCCTTGTACTAGATGAAGAAATAAGATTTATAGATTTAAATTGGCGTGCCAGCGGCGTGAGCTTCATTGGCTGCGTCAGAGGTTGCTTCCCAACCGTACTATGGTTTACGGCCTACGGCGTACAATCACCGAATGAGAGGCAAAAGACGGCGAGTGTCCCATGCATTGCATGATGAATGGTAACATTGGAAAAGTTATATGTTGACAGGGTGAAAAATTTGGAAAATGTATGGAAAGGTCTCTCAGCATTCAAGACAGGACCTATTGGACAGTTTGGATGGTAGTTGATGGTTTTGTGCCTATCTGGTTTTTTGTCGTTCGTCTCTTGTAACAAATGTGTTTATTTGTTGTGATTATTGATATTTACAGGTATCATAACTGGTTGTATGGAAAACAGTACTATGAACGTGGACACCTATATATTGTAAAGATGCAACATTAATGTCCCATGCAGCAGCGCAGCTTGTGAGCGCGAGTACGGGAGGGCAGTCGTTTCGAACGTGATCATTTGAGCCACCAATCAAGAGTGAGGCACACTCCCTCTTGACCAGCGCGCACAGTTCAAAATTGTTGTATTTACTGCCGTCTACGGTGGGTAGGATTTAATTTCCGAAAGATTTTTCTTCACGGTTCTGCCTAGTTGGGCTCACGCAACCTATCTGCTAAGTTCCAGCAGGATCCGCGATTCCCCGGTTCAGAGACTTCCCTTGTCAGTTGCCAACTTTTGGAAATTAGGCTATAGTTCCACTGGACACGGAAAAGTAAAGTATCAGTACCAAAGAGGTGTTCTTGTTTATTTTGAGAGCTTGGGGCACCTTGGTCATCAGCCCATGCACGTAGGTGTGTGTGGAATCTGTCTGATAACCTTGTATCATCTTGTTGTTGATTCATTTAGGGGCTTTGCGACATGCTGATCATGTAGCCCCGTGTACTTGTGTGTTTGTGTGTGTGGGGCGGGGGGATTTGTCTGATAACGTGTGTTATTGTGATGGCTGTATCCGTGTGTGTATTTGTAATTCAGGTGAGGATTGGGAAGGAGGCGGCCGTGGCCCTAAAACAGGGACCATCCCGGCATTTGCCTGGAGTAGATGTGGGAAACCACGGAAAACCACTTTCAAGATGGCTGAGATGGGAATCGAACCCACCTCTTCTCAGTTTTGCCTCACGAGACTGAGTGTACCCAGCCCTCAGACCAGAATAGAAATGTCTTGGCAGAGCCGGGAATCGAACCCTGACCTCCAGGGCAGCAGCCAAGAATACTTACCGCTACAACGCGAGATGGTCGTATCTTACTTTAACCACTACGAAGCAACTCTAATCACTACGAAGCAAGTTGTGTATTGTTTGAAGAAAATTTGTCAACTAGATATTTACTTTCGCGATCGTCGTGAATTCACGCAGCAATAACATCACAGTAGATAGAATATGCAGCCTACGTATGCGAGAATGTATCGTGTTCTTCAATAAGTGTTGCGTTATTATAGATTATGTTATGCGTTGTTATTTGGCTAAAGGTGTGAAGATTGGCGACCATGGATTTCGTCACACTCGACAGCAAATTACGTCAACTTTTAAGTTATATTAGGCTACAAGTGCCAGTTTTATTGTCTGCAAGTAGTTTGTAAACATGGTGACTTAGAAACAGGGTGGCGACAAAGAGCGCAACCCTCATACAACCCACCAACAAGAGGAAATTGCTGTAAATCGCCATATTTGTAGTGATGGGAGACGAGTAGTAAGATTTCATTTTAATAACCCATTGAAAGTGACATGTACTTAATGTGTAAAGTTGTAATTTGGGAGAAGTATGAGGCCGTTGCCTTTGGTTAGGTACCATCCCGACAGTGGCATGCATTGGGATGAAGCAAAATTCCCATTAAATTCGTCTATTTTCTATTAGTTATTGCCACATTTCCTCCTGTTTGAGCGCTCAATTTTCCACTCGTCTGCGAGGTGAAGCTCTGCTTCCCTTGCGCTTGAGGTAACACACAGAAGATATTGATATCGCGCCAGGAGATGGCAGTTGGGTTTGAACTGCAGATGTCTTCCCGCTCACTGCGTATCGCGCATTCCAAAAGCATTCAGTTGGTCACTATTTGCTTCACTCACTCAGCACATTCCTTCTTTCACTGGCTGCTTGTCGTCTGCTGCGATAACAACCATTGGCATGCGGGAAGCCGTTATATTTAGGTTCGGAATAGGCGGACCGCGCATGCGTACTGCAAGACCCCCCGCACCTCGTCGCTGCGTATTGAACTGCCATCTCCTGGCGCGATGACATTATTGCTTGTACTCCTGCAATTCCTACGCCCGCAAAGCACTGCCTTGCATTCCAGCAGGTCGAACCTCGTTTCCAAGACTTCCTAGTTCCTTTCGTCCCTAACATAGCAGCAGGCATAGTCTAAGGGTGAGAACGTCACTGAATGGAGGGTGAGGCAACTTTCACTTCGAACCCCACGAATAGTTCGCTCTGGACAGCATAGAGGTGAACATATTATTCTAAAATATAGTCAGTATATTGGGTGTCAACAGGAGATAGCATATTCCCCATCCACAGTAATCTTCTGTGGCTGCAAGGACCATGCTATCATCTCAGTTGGAAGATTTATATGTAAAAGCTCTTAAATATAAATTCACATGAAAGTAGCTTCTACTACTCTCATGCAGTGTAGCATAGCACCTTGGAAAAGGTGAATGCGGGAAACAAAAGTTGGAGACTGGTGCCCGTAAACCGGGCTACTTTCACTCCGTTTTGAGGGGAAAAACTTGATAATAATAATGATTTAGTGCTTGAATAAAATATTACAACTGGCAATGATATGTCACTAACCATTGCCAGCGTATTTGTTGTGCAATGATTTATTTTGTGCAAGGAAACAATAATAATAGTTGTTTAATTTATTGGTTATTGAACCAATTAAATTAAAAGGAGCAGTGCTAATTTAATATGAGAGCAGCAGATCATCTCAGCTTATGTTCGGGTCAGGAAGTGCACCTTGGCCATTGTTGACCAGGCACGGACCTGCCGATGCTGTAGGTGTTATTATTTTCGCTACGCTCGCCATGGTTTAGCTGTATGTGAGATTTTGCTGTGTGTGTAATGGTTTTAAGTTATGCAGCAGCGTCAAATTTAAAGTGAAAAACGTAGAAGACCTTGAGTAGGTTGAAATTTAATAGTGCTTTAGGAGAGATGAAATATAAAGACCTGTAGTAGGTTTGGCATTGCTTGGCAACAATATATTGCTTTTAAAAGGCCTTTTTATCACCCCGCATATTTTTATAGTAGGCAGTTTATGTTTTAACTTACCGGTATTCTTTTATCACACTTTTAAACAGGTATATCCCAAAATTGTGGCATTGCACTGCGTGGACGTGTCTTCGAAGAATACAATATTATTATATCAAAATTAATGACAATTATCATAACAATTGAAGACCCCGTGGAAAGAACGGGTTAAGTCCATTTTTTTCGGAAATGAGTTTATGGCGCATTCTGATGGCCAGCCATCATCACTACAGTTCAATTGTAATTAATTTCAAATAAAGCGGAGTGTCACCGAGATACAGAGGTATTTATTCTTAGTGGAAACGGAAAGAACGTACCATATCCTCTCAATTTTCTCATAATTTAACTTTAGTTGTTGTTTGTTTTACATGTACTTTCTTTATAAGAAATAAATTGCCAAAAGGAGCTATATTGCTTACCCTCATTTGGGGTGTTTTCTTTTTTGTGTTGAAAGTTTAAATTCGCTCTCCTGGAAATTTTACAGAATGTGACTTACCCCGATTTTTCCGTGGAGTCTTCAATTGTTATAGCCTACTGTGTGTGCAGTACAGAATTTTTCCGTATGAAGATGACTTCAAAATATTTATTTTGTTATGGTGATGATATTATCATAATAATTATTATTAGGCCTAATTGTTGTTATAGTGCGTAATCAATTAGTTACCCTTCACTTTAATACAGTGCTTCACTAGTCTCTAGGGTCACCGCAAGCCACTACATCCCGACATGAGATTGCTGAGGTAGAATTTGAACCTACCTCTTCTCAGTAGTCCTCACGAGGCCTGGTAGAGCTTCACTACGAGAGAGAGAGAGAGAGAGAGAGAGAGAGAGAGAGAGAGACGCCAGTCAGCTCATAACTGGACCAGAGAAAAGGGACGTGGCCCACACAAGACGCTGTATCGGTAATGGCCATGTTATAATTGGCGACCACTAGATGGTAGGAGAAATCCTGCTCTCCAACGAACCGTACTTCTGGTGTGAGGTAGGCATTCCTGCAGACGTTTTGCCTGAGAGAAGCCGTAGATATAGAATACATCTCCCTGCTACAGACTGTATGTCCACAAACAACGGGTAGACTATAACTGTAAAACTCCTTCAGCTGGTACTGGAAGTTGCTTCACGCCACGTGCCTCTGTTCTGTCTCTCCTCTTCAAGGCCACAGCCCGGAAGCAGCTCGTACAATACGTTTCAAAAGTCTCCAATCTACACCCATTATCAATGGCGCCCACATGGGACACATTCAGAGAGGCCCTCTAGCTAAATCACTAAGTCAATTAATTTGATAATGAGCATAATATATACGGTTTGTCAGTAATTCAATTTGAAGTTTTCATTCATTCATTCGTTCATTCATTCATTCATTCATTCATTGGTTTGTCACTAGAACGCTCGCTCCTCCTGAGGTCTTCACACTTAAAGAGTCTTCAATCGTAACATCGTCCTCTTGGGGCCTCCCGTGGCCTCACATTCCTAAGAGGATCCAGACATTGTCATCCTCCGGATATTGTCATCTCGTGTCTCCGTGCTCTAAGGGGCTCCACACATTGTCATTTCGTGCCCCCACGTCCCAACAGGCTCCATACATTGTCATCTTGTGTCCCCACGTCCCAGAGGCTCCACACATTGTCATCTTGTGGACGTCCCAAGAGGCTCACCACATTGTCATCATGTGTTCCCACGTTCCAAGAGGCTCCACACATTGTCATCTTGTGGCCCCACGTCCCAAGGGGCACCTCACATTGCCATATTGTGGCCCCACGTCCCAAGAGCCTCCACGAATTGTCATCTTGTGTCCCCACGTACCAAGGGGCTCACCACATTGTCATCTTGTGTTCCCACGTTCCAAGCGGCTCCACACATTGTCATCTTGTGGCCCCACGTCCCAAGAGACACCTCACATTGCCATATTGTGGCCCCACGTCCCAAGAGCCTCCACAAATTGTCATCTTGTGTCCCCACGTACCAAGAGGCTCCACACATTGTCATCTTGCGTTCCCACGTTCCAAGAGGCTCCACGCATTGTCATCTTGTGTTTCCACGTTCCAAGAGGCTCCACACATTGTCATCTTGTGTCCCCACGTACCAAGAGGCTCCACACATTGTCATCTTGTGTTCCTACGTTCCAAGAGGCTCCACACATTGTCATCTTGTGGCCCCACGTCCCAAGAGGCACCTCACATTGCCATATTGTGGCCCCACGTCCCAAGAGCCTCCACAAATTGTCATCTTGTGTCCCCACGAACCAAGAGGCTCCACACATTACCATCTTGTGGCCCCACGTACCAAGAAACTCCACACATTGTGATCTTGTGGACCCACGTACCA
Organism: Meconema thalassinum; assembly: GCA_946902985.2. Classification (NCBI taxonomy): domain Eukaryota; kingdom Metazoa; phylum Arthropoda; class Insecta; order Orthoptera; family Tettigoniidae; genus Meconema; species Meconema thalassinum. The sequence goes on along the minus strand of OX336389.2, from coordinate 1,059,397,909 downwards.
AGAGACTCCACACATTGTCATTTTGTGTCCCCACGTCCCAAGAGGCTCCACACATTGTCATCTTGTGGCCCCACGTACCAAGAAACTCCACACATTGTGATCTTGTGGACCCACGTACCAAGAGACTCCACACATTGTCATTTTGTGTCCCCACGTCCCAAGAGGCTCCACACATTGTCATCTTGTGTCCCCACGTACCAAGAGGCTCCTGACGTTGTCGTCTTGTCTCCCCACGTACCAAGAGGCTCCAGACGTTGTCGTTTTGTCTCCCCACATACCAAGAGGCTCCAGACGTTGTCATCTTGTGCCCCCACGTCCCAAGAGGCTCCAGACGTGGTCATCTTGTGCCCCCACGTCCCAAGGGACTCCACACATTGTCATCTCGTGGCCCCACGTACCAAGAGGCTCCAGACGTTGTCATCTTGTGTCCCCACGTACCAAGAGGCTCCAGACGTTGTTGTCTTGTGTCCCTACGTACCAAGAGGCTCCAGACTTTGTCATCTTGTGTCCCCACGTACCAAGAGGCTCCAGACGTCGTCTTCTTGTGCCCCTACGTACCAAGAGGCTCCAGATATTGTCATCTTGTGCTTCCATGTCCCAAGTGGCTCCACACATTGTCATCTTGTGCTTCCATGTCCCAAGGGGCTCCGCACATTGTCATCTTGTGCTTCCATATCCCAAGAGGTTCCGCACATTGTCATCTTGTGCTTCCATGTCCCAAGAGGTTCCGCACATTGCCATCTTGTGCTTCCATGTCCCAAAAGGCCCCACACATTGCCATCTTGTGCTTCCATGACCCAAAAGGCCCACACATTGCCATCTTGTACTTCCATGTCCCAAAAGGCCCCACACATTGCCATCTTGTACTTCCATGTCCCAAGAGGCTCCACACATTGTCATCTTATGCTTCCATGTCCCAAGAGGCTCCACACATTGTCATCTTGTGCTTCCATGTCCCAAAAGGCCCCACACATTGCCATCTTGTACTTCCATGTCCCAGGAGGCTCCACACATTGTCATCTTGTGCTTCCATGTCCCAAGAGGCTCCACACATTGTCATCTTGTGCTTCCATGTCCCAAAAGGTTCCGCACATTGTCATCTTGTGCTTACATGTCCCAAGAGGCTCCGCACATTGTCATATTGTGCTTCCATGTCCCAAGAGGTTCCGCACATTGTCATCTTGTGCTTCCATGTCCCAAGAGGCTCCGCACATTGTCATCTTGTGCTTCCATATCCCAAATGGCCCCACACATTGCCATCTTGTACTTCCATGTCCCAAGAGGCTCCACACATTGTCATCTTGAGCTTCCATGTCCCAAGAGACTCCACACATTGTCATCTTGTGCTTCCATGTTCCAAGAGACTCCACACATTGTCATCTTATGCTTCCATGTCCCAAGAGGCTCCACACATTGTCATCTTGTACTTCCATGTCCCAAAAGGCCCCACACATTGCCATCTTGTACTTCCATGTCCCAAGAGGCTCCACACATTGTCATCTTGTGCTTCCATGTCCCAAGAGGCTCCACACATTGTCATCTTGTGCTTCCATGTCCCAAAAGGCCCACACATTGCCATCTTGTACTTCCGTGTCCCAAAAGGCCCCACACATTGTCATCTTGTACTTCCATGTCCCAAGAGGCTCCACACATTGTCATCTTGTGCTTCCATGTCCCAAGAGGTTCCACACATTGTCATCTTGTACTTCCATGTCCCAAGAAGCCCCACACATTGTCATCTTGTGTTTCCATGTCCCAAGAGGTTCCACACATTGTCATCTTGTGATTCCATGTCCCAAGAGGTTCCACACATTGTCATCTTGTGCTTCCATGTCCCAAGGGGCCCCACTCATTGTCATCTTTTGCTTCCATGTCCCAAGGGGCCCCACACATTGTCATCTTGTGCTTCCATGTCCCAAGATGTTCCACAAATTGTCATCTCCCAAATATTATCATTTTCAGACATTGCCATCTCGCGGCTTCACAGTTCAACGTTTTTAAGTAGTTCCCATAACTTTCTAGTATAAGCCTTGACTGGCTGTCGGTAAAAATAAATATCAGAAAATAACCGACCAAGTTCCGAGGGCATTTGAGGCATCTTTCTATCATCGAAACCTTTCTGAATCATATAGTAAACTGTGTTGTAATACTACTTCTTCCTTGAAACTAGGGTATGATGCTCCCTTCCACTTGATGTTTCCTCCCCAACTTTTTCTTTTCTAAGAGGACTCTGAATTTCATCCGTTGCGGGGCGCTATTATTCTGTATTGACGAGACAGCGGCAAATAAATTGTTGCAATACAGTGACGTTCGTGAAAAAGTGTTACAGTGAAAGGAAAGAGTGTTACAGTGAAAGGTGATATCATTTTTCTCTCTTCTACTGCAACGCTCTCTCTCTCTCTCTCTTCCTCTTCTGTTGCTGCGCTCGAGTGTCGCTACTGTCGTTTTTGGATGTCACGGGTGAACCTCAGGATGGATTTTGATGCGGTTTTCGCCATTCTGTAAAGGATATCTCGAGAAAGATTTATTTAGAAAATAATTTATTTATGATCAAAGGAAGCCGAGCAGTAACAATTTCAGTGAAAAAGTAAAAAAACAAAACACATGGCGTCCGTGCACTTTTTAAGCCTACGCTGGGCAAACCGTTAAATATATATATATACTATGAGTGTAAGAATTGTTCAGCATGAAAAGTTCTACAATATAGTCCGCGAGAGCATATCTCTATCTTCAACACATCGCCCACTCTAAGTGTTTTTACGTTTTCATTTCCTCCAAAAATCTGCATTCAAATACTGAGGCGACAGTTTATTTAAGGGTGGCTTAATCGCCTTTTTGTCAGATATTACTGTGTTATTCACCTTATGGTATCGCATGTTGTATCTTGGAAACTCATTTAAACCAGAAGGTGAGTTCAGATTGGAGACAGAAGTAGGGCTGTGGTGTAGAAAAACCCAAAGTAGTGAGTTCTCAGTTGCGATCTACAGGATTCGGCAAGAAAGAAGTTGGTGTAGCCACGAAACTCTCCCTACATCGCTTAGTATTTAGACCGATCTTGCTGTATGGAAGCGAGAGCTTGGTAGATTCAAGGTATCTGATACATAAGCTAGAGGTAACTGATATGAGGGTAGCACGAATGATCGCTGGGACAAATAGATGGGAGCAATAGCAGGAGGTTACTCGTAATGAAGAGATAAAGGCAAAGTTAGAAATGAGCATGCTAGATGAAGCTGTTCGTATAAGCCAACTCAGATGGCGGGGTCATGTGATGAGGCTGGGTGAGGAGAGATTAACTAAGAGGTTAATGTGTTCTGCTGTAGTGGGTAAGAGAAGCAGAGGTTGACCAAGAAAGCGATGGTTAGATTCAGTGTTGAACGATTTCAAAGTGAGAGGTTTAGAGGCAGAGGAAGCCGCAGTGCTAACTGCTAATAGGGGATGATTGAGGCGGCTTGTTTGCGAACTGAGGCTTGAAGACTGGACTGGACGATGAAAGCCAAAACAGTCTCAAATGAAAATGAATGAATGAATGAATGAATAAATGAGTGAGTTCAGATTCCTCTTATTTTCGAGAGCAGAAGGTTTTGCCGATCACCTACAAGCCCATATTTGTCTAGAAGTTTCTTGTGAGAATTAGAATTCCAGAAAATATACTGTAACTCTTTCTGTCTGGATGGAATACTTTGCGTGTTGTGATAGTGGTTTCTTACATTCGATTCCTTCTCCTAGACTTCCTTTAAACCCAAGGTAGTCGGACGGCAAATTGTCAATGAGCTAAATTTACTTACAGGACAGTTCTTGTTCATTTTAGGTTTAGAACCGCTCGAACCCATGACAAATGAAATTTGTGTCACGCGGTGAAGCGACTCGGCAATGCATCCCGAGACACATAATTTATCACCGTTCTTCAGGCTCACTTCACTGCAACTTGAACAATCATGCTAGAAACCAGACCAGTACAGTATCCTAGGGCCATGTTGTCCCATTTTCGTATAAAACAAAATATAAGTCCTGGGACTTTCAGCTTTTCCATTTAAATGTTATAGTTCCTTTTAATCCTTTTGGATGTGAAACGTTATAAATTCCACCCTGATAGCGAAAGCGCAAATAAATTTAAAAAAATACACAACTTTTCAGCAAAGGCAAATGATAATTTGTTATATTCTTGCTTTAAAATACAGTTCTAATTGTCGACATATTATGTTTTTGACTTTTTTCCTTGACACCCTAAGATTGATATTTTGGTCCTCGTTCCTGACCCTACATTTAACTCTATTACGGCACCGAACTTAATTACGAGAATGTAATATTGCAATAGAGCATTTTAACTTTTCCTCACAAAAGTACTCCTGCTCTTTGTCCAGATCAGAGAAGCTTCCATCACGAATGCGTGGTGGTGTTGCTAGAGGGTGGTGGAGGGCCGACCGCCCAGTGTGATACAATCTAAGGGGTTCAAAGTAGCATAAAAACATACATGCATTTTACATACATTTTCATTTCACACTGTTTTGCCTTTAAGCGTCCTGTGTAGTCTGCAAGCCTCTGTTGGCGAACAAGTCGCCTCCATGATCCCCGATTAGCAGTTAGCACTGCGGACTCATCTGCCTCTACGCGTACGCCTCTCACATTGAAATAGTCAAACACTAAACCTAACCATCGCCTCCTAGGTCTACCTCTGCTTCTCGTACACTCTACAGCCGAACTCATTAACCTCTCCTCGTCCATTCTCTTCACATGATCCCAACATCTGAGTTGGCTCAAACGAACTACATCATCTAGCGTGTTCATTTCTAACTTAGCCTGTATCTCTTCATTACGAGTATCTTCCTGCCATTGCTCCCTTCTAATAATCCAGCAATCATTCGTGCTGCCCTGTTATCAGTTACCTCTAGCTTATGTATCAGATATCCTGAATCGAGCCAGGTCTCACTTCCATACAGCAAGGTCGGTCTAAATGCTGAGCGATGTCGGGAGAGGTTCGTCGCTACACTTTCTTGCAGAATACTGTAAATCGCAACTGAGAACTCACTGCAATGGCTTTTCTGCTCCTCGACTCTATTTCCTTCCCCATACCACCATCCTGAGAGAATATACATTCCTAAGTGCTTAAAATGGGTCACTTGGTCCAATTTAGTTCCTCCTAACTGGCATTCTACACCCTCTGTCTGAAAAGTTCGGTGAATGGGTCTGTATTACGAACGGATTGTTGGCTTATCTGAAACGGCCGTTACTATCGTTCGAAGTAATCCCCGTGGATGGTTATGCACTTCTTAGACTGGCTGTACAAGTCCTGGCATAGTCTTCCTGAGGGATAGCCTTCAGTTGGGTCGTCACATTACGTTGGATGTCTGAAATGTCCGAAAACCTCTAGCCCTTCAGGGCTTTTCGGCGACCCTGGACCCCAATACTCCATACTTTGACGCTTGCCTTCGAGGTCGTACCTCAGGCACCAGGTCTCGTCACCCGTGACGATGGTTTTCAGGACCATTCCATTCCACGGAACATTCACCCTTCTCACTGCCACCCGTCGAACAGGTGTGCACGTTAGGTTGCATAAATTCACCCTTCTCACTACCGCCCGTCTATGAGGTGTGCAAGGTAGGTTGCATAAATTCACGCTTCTCTCTTGCCTTCAATTTAGAGTTTTGACGACCCAAACTGAAGGCTATTCCTAAAGAAGACTATGCCAGGAGTTTCCAAGACTTGTTCAGTCATCCTCAGAAGTGCATCACCATCCACGGGGATTACTTCGAAGGATAGTAACGGCTGTTTCAGGTAAGCCAACAATCCGTTCCTAATATAGCCCATTCACCGAACTTTTCAGACAGAGGGTGTATTTTCTTGTGTTTCTTCCCTTCCAACACAAGCTTCGTTTTTGAAATGCTGATTTCCATACCATCTTCGCTACATTTCTGTTCAAGTTTTAACATATTGGCTTGTAAACTTTTGGCGGAGTCGGTCATTACAACCAAGTCATCTGCATAAAGCAGACTGCTCACCTACAGTAGTTTACACCTAATTGAATCCCATCTAGCCACCTGCCCTTCAGCAAATGGACCATGTATAATATAAACAGTAGTGGTGAAAGATTACAGCCTTGCCTCACTCCTACAACAACTTCAAACCAAGAACACATCCTACCATCAACTCTTGCTGCACGCTAATTATCAACACAAATACGTTTGATTGTCTGTAGCAGCTTTCCCTCGATACCATAATCCCTCACGATGCTCGACATTTCTTCCCTTGGTACTCTATCGTACGCGTTCTATAGATCTAGAAAACACAAACACACATGTCTATTCCTCTCGTAGCATTTCTAATTGCAATTTTACCTGTTACCTTGCTTATAAATTGTAGCAATTACTTCTTTTGTCCAGCCAGAAGGTACCTTTTCTAAATCTCATGCAAATTCGAATATCCTATGCAATCTCTTTATCCTAGCTTTCTCACTATACTTTACCATTTCTATCAAAATTTCATGTACCCCTGCCGCTTTATTACATTGCAGCTTATTTACCACCCTCTCTACTTCGTCAACCATGATCCTGTTCTCGTCCCCAGTCTCCTCCTACATAATCACAAAATCTTCCACATTGCGAGATAAGTCTCAATTTACATTTAGCAAGTTTTCGAAATATCATTGTCATCTTCCCAGTGCTTCCTTGGCATCTACAATGATTTCCTTGAATTATCCGAAACACTAATCATTTCTCTTTTTTCTCCATTTCTAAGATTCGTTATAACAATACAGAAAGGCTTTCCTGCAGCTTGACCTAACGTTTCTAATTTCTCTCCAAAATCCTCCCATGATTTCCTTTTGGACTCTACCATTATTTGTTTGGTGCTGTTCCTTTCCATCGTCTGCCGGATTTCTTTCTTCGAGCCATTTTTTGTAAGCCTTCTTTTTAATTTTACAAAAGCCGACTTTACTATGTCATTCCACCAGGATGTGCGTTTTTTCTTGTCTCTACACACAGTTCTCCGACATTTAATGTTTTTCAGTCGGTCAACACTGAAAAATGGCTTCCAACACGATAACACCGTTGTCCCAAGACTTTGCTACTTCTAGTAATGTATCCTCAACACTCTGTTTCAGTGTTCTGCAATTCTATACCACCTACTCTTTGTAATTTCTCATCAACCATTTCCATGTAGGCCTATTGTATTTCTGCCTAAGTTGTGGAGATTTGTCAACCCTGCAAACAAACCTCACTCTCTGTACTTTAGACCTAACTACGAGTACCGGTATGCTTAATTCACAGCAAATCAGTTTGTGGTCTGTTTTATCAAAAAAGCCCCGGTATACCCTGCAATTCTTTATGAATTTCCTAAATTGAAATCCAGTAATGATATCGTTTTTTATTGATTTAGTTCATCTACCCTCCTATGTGTAGCTGTGAATCTCCTTATGCTTCGAGAATGTGTTCGCAAGAGATAGCCTAATCCCGTGCTGGTACAGAAGATCTGTTAACATTTCCCACTGGTGTTCGCTTCCCTATCCTCCCCCTACTTACCCATTACCTTCTCTTATCCCTCAGTCCTATTTCATATCCTAGCATTGAAATCCTCCATCAGTACTACACTATCCTTATTATCAACTCCCACTACCACATCACTAAGTGCCTCACAAAATCTGTCTACTGCGTCCTGATCCGCCCCTTCACGTGGAGCGTACACAGAAACAATCCTGACCCGACTTCCTGACATTTCCAAATCTATCCACATTAATCGTTCAGTTACGTACATCACAAAAACTATGTTACGTTCTAAGGTTCTCTCGACACACAACCCTACTTCCTACTTTGCCCTACCTCGGTTTACACATGAAAGATACACATTGTAACCTCCTACTTCCTCCTCTTCTATCTCCCTTTATCTGAATTTCACTTATCCCAGAATATCTAATCCCATCCTACTTACTTACTCAGCTAGCTCTACTTTCTTCTTTCCATAACCTCCATCGATATTAATAGAATCTCCATCGAATGTTCGTTCCCAATGAGTCCTTGATCTGTAAGATGAGAGTGGGACTCCATCACTTCCATAGGTCCGAGGTTTGCTAAAGACATTGTAAGAAGGTTTACAAAGTACAAGTGAAGCAGGTTGCTAGCCTTACATACACAGGGCCCGATGAGTTTCACCTCAGGGAACAAACAAAAAGCAATATATAAATACTGTAATTATAAAGCTGGATTCATAATTCCATTCACTTCTCTTTGTCTAGTATATTTCAGTATTTTGTTTCTGAATATTTCTGAATTTTCACAATGATTTGTGTTGCCCAAACATTAGGCTATAAAGTGTTGCGCGATCACTTAAACTAAACATATTGGAGACTTTATTTTTACTATCAAATGTAATACTCTTGGATGATCTTTTCTTTCTATTGAATAAAGTATGTTTAGTGGCGGGATGGGCACCTTGAGTTGCCACCCCAGGAGTGACACTGAGCTTAGCGAAGCCATTGGGTATAAACTGCAAGAGAAATGTTTATTGCATGCATCCATCGCTGAACCTGCTTGATCATATCGTTAGTCTGCGCTTATGAATGAAATACCATATTCATGCCTGCAGAACTCCGGATGCTCAAGCTTTACCTTGACGTAATATATATTCGCATACTTTTCCACAATTGAATATCATCGCTTACCCGTCTTCCAAGTTACTTCCAGACGCAAGTTTCGTATGTAATAGGCTGAATAAAGCAACTTCCTGTCTTGTAGTGAGTTAGCACGCCACAGACTGCAGTACTGGTTGAACTCGGCGCGAGGTCATGGGTACAAGGAAGCCACGTGCTTGCCCAAGGACGACATACTGTATGTGCAGTATAAAAATGCGTGGATCTGTTACTGCACTTCATGTTTAACAAATGGATAAAATATCCATGGCCCCACGCCTGCATTTTACTGTATTTCAAAGCCACTCACTGTCTACGAGTTTCCTCTCAGTGTAACTATAACTGGTACAATAGTGTCAAAATAATTTCCATTGCATTGTAGAGCCATTTGTTGTTTAGTATGAGGCGCTTAGACATCGTGGTCATTTAGCTCCGTGTGCATGGGGATGTATGTAGAATTTGTCTCATAACTTGTGTTATTGTAGCGTCTGTGGCAGTGTGTGTATGTGTATTTCAGGCTAGGATAGGGAAGGAGGCGGCCGTAGCCTTGTGTTAGTTCTGCTAGTGTTGGGGCAACTGTTCTAGCAGGAATGAGCGAGAGAGTTTGCCAAATTATGTGGGTCCGTTTCACATCCAGTGGCGGATCGGCTCTTTTGTAGAGGATAGTGTCAACATTATATAAGTAATTTATGTAAAAAATCTATCAATTTGAGATCTTGGGCAAGTTGGTCATTAGCCCCGAGTGATTTTTTGTATGAATGTTTCATAACCCGTGTTATTATGGTGGTTGTAGTAGTGTTTGCAGGCCTAACATTAGCATTTAGGATTAAGATTTTGGTAGCTGTTCCGGGATTTTAAGCGAGGTACGGTACCATCCTGGCATTTGCCTGGCGTGAATTATTGGAAATATCTGTTCCCGGAGGAAACAGGATGTAAAATTGTCCGATTGAGCTATGTAAATTAACAAATTCATAAAGAAATTTGATACAATGGTCCGGCTAGCTCAAAACAGTTGCCAGCGTTTCGCCCCAGTGTACCAATGGGCTCTTCAGTTGGTTATGGTACACCTCACCAAGACGCGTGGCTAGTACATACTGTGAAGGACGCTGCAAGGCACAAATGTTGCCACGAGCAGCGCCAATGTACTACGGAAGTCAAAACTTTCTTTCAAAAATAATGTTAGCTTACCTTGCTAATCCATATTGGAAATATCTGTTCCCGGAGGAAACAGGATGTAAAATTGTCCGATTGAGCTATGTACATTAACAAATTCATAAAGAAATTTGATGCAATGGTCCGGCTAGCTCAAAACAGTTGCCAGCGTTTCGCCCCAGTGTACCAATGGGCTCTTCAGTTGGTTATGGTACACCTCACCAAGACGCGTGGCTAGTACATACTGTGAAGGCCGCTGCAAGGCACAAATGTTGCCACGAGCAGCGCCAATGTACTACGGAAGTCAAAACTTCCTTTCAAAAATAATGTTAGCTTACCTTGCTAATCCATATTGGAAATATCTGTTCCCGGAGGAAACAGGATGTAAAATTGTCCAATTGAGCTATGTACATTAACAAATTCATAAATAAATTTGATACAATGGTCCGGCTAGCTCAAAACAGTTGCCAGCGTTTCGCCCCAGTGTACCAATGGGCTCTTCAGTTGGTTATGGTACACCTCACCAAGACGCGTGGCTAGTACATACTGTGAAGGCCGCTGCAAGGCACAAATGTTGCCACGAGCAGCGCCAATGTACTACGGAAGTCAAAACCTTCTTTCAAAAATAATGTTAGCTTACCTTGCTAATCCATATTGGAAATATCTGTTCCCGGAGGAAACAGGATGTAAAATTGTCCGATTGAGCTATGTACATTAACAAATTCATAAAGAAATTTGATACAATGGTCCGGCTAGCTCAAAACAGTTGCCAGCGTTTCGCCCCAGTGTACCAATGGGCTCTTCAGTTGGTTATGGTACACCTCACCAAGACGCGTGGCTAGTACATACTGTGAAGGCCGCTGCAAGGCACAAATGTTGCCACGAGCAGCGCCAATGTACTACGGAAGTCAAAACTTCCTTTCAAAAATAATGTTAGCTTACCTTGCTAATCCATATTGGAAATATCTGTTCCCGGACCATTGTATCAAATTTCTTTATGAATTTGTTAATGTACATAGCTCAATCGGACAATTTTACATCCTGTTTCCTCCGGGAACAGATATTTCCAATATGGATTAGCAAGGTAAGCTAACATTATTTTTGAAAGGAAGTTTTGACTTCCGTAGTACATTGGTGCTGCTCGTGGCAACATTTGTGCCTTGCAGCGGCCTTCACAGTATGTACTAGCCACGCGTCTTGGTGAGGTGTACCATAACCAACTGAAGAGCCCATTGGTACACTGGGGCGAAACGCTGGCAACTGTTTTGAGCTAGCCGGACCATTGTATCAAATTTCTTTATGAATTTGTTAATGGCGTGAATTAGGAAGTAACCGGAGAAAAACTAAAATACCTAATTACTTGAAATTAATTAATAAAATAAATTATTAATTTCATGTACTTATTTTTTCAGGATTAGGTAACCACCCATTACAATTAAATTTCTACCACAACCATTTATTATTCCATGTTGATTTTTCTGCCCTTTAAAACTCTTGATGCTTTTCTGTGCATAATTGATATTTAAATTGGGCGTACACCAACCTAGCTCCCTAACTTAAGAGTTTAAAAAGCACGGATATTATTCATGATTATTCCGCGAATCACCATCACCGACAGTATTGGCTACGCTGGCTAAAGCGCAGCGTTAGGTCATGGGGCCAAGCTCTCTGCTGACTCGGTAGACGCGTGGGTTCGAGCCCCACCGTCGGCCGTCCTTGAAATGGTTTTCCGTGGTTTCCCATTTTCAACACCAGGCAAATGCTGGGACGGTACCTTCTGATAGGCCACGGCCGCTTCCTTCCACATCCTTGCCCAGTTTCATTCACCATCATTCATTTCATCTCTCATTAACTCCTCTCATGAGGTTGGCGTCAGGAAGGGCATTCGGCCGTAAAAACCATCGCCACAAAGACTTCCATCGCATCTCATCTCCGACCCCGTTGAAAAACGGGAATAATAAGGGGTAGACATACATTCCGCGAATCACCATCATCTCGCATGTTGCCAAAATAATGGAAAGAATCCTAGAAAAAAGAATTAGAGTAAAGGTAGAAAGCCAAATAGAGGAGGAGCAGTTTGGATTTAGAGGGGGCAGGTCAAAAGTGGAACCCATTTTCATTCTGAGACTGAACATTGAAAAGAGTTGGGAATATGGGAAGGGTATGGTAATGACTTTTATTGATCTAGAAAAGGCCTATGATAGCATCCCTAGAACAAAAGTTTGGGAAAGCTTAACAAATAGGGGGATAGGTAAGGAACTGAAAGACATGATAAAAGGAATGTGCATGGAGTGCTACAGTAGTGTGAAGACTAGAATCGGGACATCGGAATGGTTTAAAATTGACACTGGACTAAAGCAAGGAAGGGTGTTATCACCATTATTGTTCGTAATGGTGATGGATGACATCAGGAAGGCATCAATGAAAGAATATAGTAGGGCAAAGATGAAGGCAATGTTGTTTGCAGACGACGTTGTGATCTGGGGCGAGGATGAGATGGAGGTACAAGAACAGTTAGACGTAATAAATGAAAAGATTGAGCAATGGGGATTGAAGATAAATGTGGAGAAGAGTAAAACAGTGGTGATGAGTAGAGATAAGAGATAGGGATAAGGAAAAGGAGTAATCAAAGTAGGAGATAAGAAATTGGAAGTAGTGAAACACTTCAAATATTTGGGAATTGAACTGACTGAAGATAGGAGACTAGATTTGGAAATTAGCAGAAGAATACAACTCGGGAGTGCTTTCTACCAACACGTACGGGGACTAGTATGGAACAAGGATATACCAATTAAGGCTAAAGCAGTTATGTACAAAGCATATTATGTTCCTATAATGACATATGCAGCAGAAACTTGACAATAACTAAGAGGGATGAGAGCAGAGTACAAGCAGCTGAGATGAGATTACTGAGAAGTATGGTATGGTCCAGAAAACGAGGAGGGACAGAGTGAGAAATGAAGATATACGGAAAGAACTGGGAGTACAGAAACTAAATGACAAACTGGAGCAAAACAGATTGAAATGGTTTGGACATGTCAAACGGATGAATGAAGTAAGGCTACCAAGATGAGCACTGGAACGACGGGTGACAGGGAAGAGAGTACGAGGAAGACCAAGAATGCGTTGGGTGGACTCGGTGGAGAATAGTATTAGAAAACGGAACCTGGATTGGAACACTGTGTCGGAAGAGGAATGGTGGAACGACAGAACAAAGTGAAGAGGAACCATATTTGCCCCCACCCAGTGTCAACTGGAAAAGGGGAAATGAAGATGATTATGATGACTCCGCGAAGAGATATAGACACGCCACGTGTTTACTTATTTACTTACAGCATTTATTTTTAACCGCTTATACTCCCAGCTTGGCTTCACCAAGGGACTCTGCGTGGGATCATTCCTCTACCGTCTGAAGGACGGTGTCTTGAAGCTGAACACACTTTGTCAGCAGATACAACTGAGCGACCGTTAACCTGCGTCTAATCAAGGAAGGGTCAGGGAAGGGATTTTGGAAGGAAGTCGGCCGTAGGCCGGTGCCTAGTCTAAAAGGACCTGTTGAAAGGAACCGTCCCAGCAATTGCCTGGTGGTGAAAGTGAGAAGCCACGAAAACCATTTTCAGGGCGGCCGAGGTGGGATTCGAATCCTCGCTCTCGATGCCAGCGAGGCACGAGCTAGCGCATCAGCGCTTCCGGCCAACATGCCAGTCGTTGTTTATCCGAACTCTTGATTTGTGTTCAACAGCAGCTGAAGAAACTAATGTACATGATGGCGCTATCTACGAATAAACTCATGTAACTAGTTACAGTCGCACGCTGGCTAGCTGTAGGGCAGTGGTTCTTAACTGGTGGTCCGCGAGTGCCTCGGGAGTGGTCCGCGGGAGAAAAGGGTTCACCAGCACGTATAAAAAAGTGACCAATAAATGGGGATTTCGAAAACGATGTGCGTTGAACGAGAATCGTCCGAATGTATTCGCGGCGATGACTATCAGATTTTGAATTGAAATATCTTTAAAATAAGTGTTATTGAGGAAGGGTTACAACTGATTAGTGATTAGGTGTATTGGGGGGAGGGGAAGGGGTTGGGGGTTGTCCGTACATGATTCAATTTCAGGCTGAGTAGTCCGCAGACTTCTACGGGTTCAGAACCACTGCTGTAGGGTAATCTGTGTCTACAGTATAGCAGTATTCCTTGCCTGGTCAGTTCGGTTGTGGCACGATTATTAGGTAGCTTTCTCGTCAGCACCAGCATATTGCCATATAGCCTACGGCTTTTGTTCATGTTCCAGTGACGTAGGCAGTTCATCCCTAATCTTCGCCAGCTTTTGACATGGCTCAAGTCTTAGTCACAGAGAAGTTAGGAGATCACATTATTACTTCTCGGGTCCAAGCTCCGTGAACCTGAGAGGAATGTGGATCGCGCACGATGAGGAGTGATGGTGACAAGCGATGAGGGTTCCCGGTCTGTGCGTAGTAACAGAACCAAATACATTGGTCGGTGACTCACTCACTCACTCATTCGCAACCATAGTGGTTAGATCAACGGCCCTATATTAGCAGTATTGGAATAGACATGAATTCCAGATAACCAAGCGGGCTTCTCTTCTCGCATGCCACTTCACCTCACCCCGCAGAGCTTGGACCCGAGCAGTGCATGAGACAGTCTGATCTGGCGCTTCATTTGAATTCCACATGGCGCTAAAGAGAAGTTCAAAGATTTAATCATAGTTTTCGTGTCAGCTTTAAGGGGAGTGGTAGTGCCTCTGAAGCCGCCTCCAGGTATTCCTCAAATAGTTGATCTTAAGCTCAAAACTCACGAAAGCACACGAAGCACACTATCCAAACCTTAACCATTTATTTTAGGGCAGCAGTGAAGCATATCAGTGGTACCGTACTGAGGTTGAATATCCTCCTCCCCCCACCAAAGAAAATAATAAAGACTTTCGGTCACTGTGAGTTTTGCCCTCAAAGAAAGAACATTAAAACTCAATCATCGTGAAGTAGTTCCAACAAACTCGTCTGCATGGAACACAGTATCGTTTACTGTGAAGACTGCACTCCCGAGTGAAAGCTCTATCACCACAACTCTCCCCCACCCCTAACACATACAGAATATACAGCACTTGCCGGTATTTTACAACTATACAATTCATTGTTATTGTTGCCAAGTACTGTTTTAGATCAAGTAATTGATTTACATTAATTCTGGTGCCTTTATTTAGCGAGGAACATTGTTTTTAAATAAAAGTATACCTAAAATGCATAATTCTCTTTTATTTACTATTCCTTTCATTGTATATAAATAAGCTCCAAGGTTCGTTTATTAATAATTTAATAGGATTTCAAAGACATTTATTAAAAACATGCTAACTAGACAATATAAGAACATCATAAGAATGATTCAGTTTATAAATACAACGAGAGGAAGGTTTACAAAGAAAATGTGCCCCTAAGTAATAGAGAAGAGTCAATCTTGCATAATATAACTTAAAATCGTGAATTAATACAGTAGTTTAAATAATTACAATAAAATAACTTGTGAGGTGGAAAACATACCACGCGTGTGGTTGCGTCGTAATTTTTACGTGTGCGTGACGGATTGACGGTTTTAAGGGTTCTAACATCGAGGCTATTGGCCCCTAATGTTATGAAATGCCATGATCAGATATCACACGATGATGATGATAATAAGTTAATTGTTGTTTTAAGGGGCTTAACATCTAGGTTATCAGACTCTAATGGTTTGGGTGATAGTGAAAATGATAGATGATGACATGTAACCTACGCGTAAATCTAACTTACTTACTTACTTAGTTACTTACTTACTTACTTACTAGAATAAGAAAAGGAGGAAAACATTAACGAAGAAAAAGACAGTACGAAAAGAAATGCCCTCATCCCTCGAAGAACGAGAACTGAGTAACTTAATATGAAGGAGAGCCATGAAATGCAGAGAGGAGAGGGTCCACCCCAAAGTCAATGGAAGAAGGGAAAAACGGACCCAGCACAGGAATCCCTCGGGGTGGCCAACTCCCGAACCACCAGCTGAGAGCCCTTGAGGGTGTAGCATTATCCAGCATTATCTTTTCTGACCTCTCGAAGAATGAAGGAATCAGGAAAAATGAGACAAGGGCCACTTAAGGTGAGGAATTGAAGGACTCCGTAGGCCTCGGATAGCCTAATACCGTCGGGGTCGAAGAGAACAAGAGTTGACGAAGGGAGGTCGATAAGAAAGATGAAAGAGAGGAGCCCGGCACAAGTAGAAGCAATGCCGGACTCAGCTTGGGTCCCGTGGTCGCCAAGTCAAGTCCCACTAGTTTTGAAACCCTGGGTGTCTACAATAAACATTTTCTTGTAATGAAGTTCGTAACTTAAGCTGAAAATTGGTTCATCCAGAACCATTGCAGGCATGGGTTGTGAAAATTATATTTTTCTAACTTCAATTTGATTTGCTGTCTTTCGGTTAAATACAACATACGCATCTCATCTGTATGAAAACGACATTTGTAAATTGTACAGTATGTGCTCTCAACTAACCATTACGTTCGTCTGAAACACCTGTGATCTTCAAACTATAACACTTAAGAGTGATTGTTTGTTTGATTGTTTATTTTGGGATTTCATACGTAGTGCTGTAATACCGACAGTAGTGGCTACGCTGGCTAAAGCGCAGCATTAGGTCATGGGGTCAAGCTCTCTGCTGACTCGGTAGACGCGTGGGTTCGAGCACACCGTCGGCCGTCCTTGAAATGGTTTTCCGTGGTTTCCCATTTTCAACGCCAGGCAAATGCTTGGACGGTACCTTCTGACAGGCCACGGCCGCTTCCTTCCACATCCTTGCCCAGTTTCATTCACCATCATTCATTTCATCTCTCATTAACTCCTCTCATGAGGTTGGCGTCAGGAAGGGCATCCGGCCGTAAAAACCATCGCCACAAAGACTTCCATCGCATCTCATCCCCAACCCCGTTGGAAAACGGGAATAATAAGGGGTAGACATACATACATACATACATACGTAGTGCTGTAATGCCCCATTTGATGTACATAATCTGCTCTCTTACATAAAAATACAGCATGTTCAACATTAGCAAACTATAATCTATACCAAAACTACACTAAATCTTTGTAGACCCATGGTGCACTAAATACACTCCAAAAGTAAAGAATAAATTACGAATAAGCAGGGCAACAGGAAAGAGACCGCAATTCACACGATATATGCACCCACCAACCTTACGTGTTCGCTCTGTATAGGAAAGGCGTAACCGCAAGGTAAACACAGTCAGTGCCTGCGCCCCATATTCCCTCTATCGTGTTTGCCCTGTTAGAGTGTGCGGAGTGTAGTCTCGTGGTGAACGTGACTACATAATGGCACAACGACGCCATTTGGACCCGTTTCGCAGGGTTGTATAGGCTACTCGGCTGCCTGGAAGCAGGCCAGACACAGACCGAAGTCACCATATCCTTGAATGTGCCACAAAGTGTCATTTCCAGGCTTTGGAGACGATTTCGAGACACAGGAGATGTTAGTACTAGGCCAGTACCAGGTCGACCAAGAGTAATCACCCCATAGCAGGACCAATATCTGGCCTTAATCGCCCGACGAAATCGGAGTGCACCTGATAGACAATTGTCGGCGGAGCTTGCAGCCGTCTCAGGAGTTGCCGTTTGTCGGCAAACTGTGTACCGGAGGCTGAGAACAACAGGGCTGTTTGGCAGACGTCCAGCGGTGTGCGTTGCGCTCACTCCAGCACAGAGACGGACCCGTTTACTGTGGAGCCGTCAACGTCGAAACTGGACCATGAATGTATGGAGGCATGTGCTCTTCACAGATGAATCCCACTTCAGTTTGCAGAACGATTTCCGTCGTACATCAATCTGAAGAGAATCGGGTAGCCGATACAACCCCAGGAACATCGTGGAACGGGATCAATATGGTGGTGGTTGCGTTATGGTGTGGGGTGGCATCATGTTGAATGGTCGTACGGACCTGCACATCTTCATGGGTGATCCGAGGAACACTGTGAACTCTCGGAGATACAGGGATGAGGTTCTGAGACCACATGTTTAACTATTCAGAGGTGCGGTTGGTCCAGACCTCCTCATAATGGACGATTGGATGAATTTCTGTCTGGGGAAGACATTAATCGCATAGACTGGCCAGCGAGGTCTATGGATCTGAATCCTATAGAACATGCCCGGGATGCATTGGGGGAGGCGAATTACATCCCGTCAGCCTCCACCAAATACCCTCCAAGACCTTCGCATTGTACTTTCGGAGGAATGGGATCGACTGCCGCAAGAGCTTTTGGACCATCTGATAGAGAGAATGCCACGTCGCACAGTGTGTCGAATCCCAATTCTAGGAGGAAAAAATTAATAACTTCGTTATTAGTGGTGGGATTATATTATATAAAAAGTTGGCAATATACCGTTTTCGAGGTCGCTGAATTTATTTCTGGCATCGGGAGGTAAATATATGGGGGTGAGGGGTAAGGGGAGGTGTGAAATATGACCGAAAGCAACAAAAGAATCGTCCATTTTCGGTAGTAAAAATCACAATTGGATGTGTATATTATAGTTTATGACAGTGGTAAACATACTATTTAAAACTGGATAAAATATGAATAACAATGAGACTTGCAGTCCAGTATTCTTGTTACACCTTATTTGGGGGACTAGACGAAGTCACTATATCCAGATTTAAAACGTTTATTAAACATAGAACAACGAAATATGCACAAAAAAAAAACATTTATTTTCTAAAAATAAAAAGATATTCGTCAAAATTAAACAAACAATATTTCTTTATAACAAAATGTCACAGTCATGTTAATGACGTAGTTTTAGTAAACACACTTCACACACGAAAACAATATTATTTCTCTAGAAAAACATGGAAATAAAGACAACATAATATATTGAATATTAGGCCTATTTCTCCCATTGCAAATAAAAATATTAGGGACTCAACTTGTTTTTGCATCATACGCTGGATCGATGTCTTCTTGTTCACTGAAGACGATGAAATCCGTCCCATTTAACCAATCACCGAATTTTTTCCGGGATCGTTCTTCTCTTCTTCCTGCACTCTCCCATTTTGTTGTTAATATTATGGGATATCAACTTAATTTTGTTTCTTAGCTCCAGATTCTGAGTGTCAGTGAGAGTTGTAGGTGCACCGGTAGTATCCCCCCTTACCCTTTAAATAACCAAAATAATAATAACAATAATGAAATGAAATTAGCATACCCCAAAAAATAATAATTTATACACACAGAAAAAAGGCCTAATTAAATTACTCGCTAGGTCAGCTGAATTCACAGCTAAAAACCTAGGGAGAGAATATTCCTAGTTTCATAGCATTGTGGAATACTCTGATCTAAATTTGAATTAGGGAAAAGGTGGGATGTAACCGAGGTCAAGACCAGCTTGTTGAGAGGAAGGCCTGATGCGTACCTCAGTAGGCCGTATTAAAATGACCCTGCCAAAAGATGAAGAAGGAAAGGTGAATAATCCTCCTAGTGACTTCATGCAATAAATAACGTGACAAATAGAAATAAGCTAACATGTATTGAACAGTAAGATAAAACAATTACAAGAGAGACCCTTCCACCACTTAATTAACTAACTGACAAATATGATCTGATTAAACACAAATGAATGACTTAACCTGACATGTAAGACCAAATACAATCAATTCCTCAAAATAAAGGGTTCAAACAAACCAGACACTTGCCCGCTTGGCAAGGTTACACACTTAGAAATGAATTTAACTAGAATGATTCCCCTGACAACGAAACTAAAGGAATAACAACATGAAGTTAGACTCTATGTCACCTCAAAAAACAATGTCACATAAGCAACGTAAAAGCCGTTTAATACGACTAAGGCGGTCTGAAAGCCTGCTTTTGACTTCCCATCCTCAGCAGCCTTTCTGACCAAAGTTAAAACCTTTTTCCCTCCCTGAATCTAATACCAAGCAAACGAATCTGCCTATCCAAAAACTTAGCAAAATATACTTATTAACTAACAATCATAATTCTTAAAATAACAGTCCAGAAACGCCATTCGACACATGGCATGTTAAATTCACAATATTGAAAGGCAGTCCGGAATGAGTTAATCAAAATGTCAGTTACCCCCAAAACAAATGTACTTTGATACTTCCTGCATCCCGAACCCGCCCCGAGGAACAAGTCCCCTGGGGAGTCGTTTCACTACACGTCAAGCTTGAACCAGTCTCAGTCGAGAAGTATTTGTTAAACACTTGGTAACGCGTTCAGTCAGAGGGAAACAACCCCCTCTCCTGACCTCAGATACAGGTCGTGCCAACATAACATGGGGGTGCAGACACTATGACAACGACAGAGTCCTTGAGAAATGTTGGTACCACAAGTGGTGCCATGACCCAAATCTTTAAGAGTTTACTCAGAAGAGCTACGACGAAATGTTCCCAGGGAAGAAACTCAATCCTCTAATAGGGCTTAAAGGGGTTTCTAGGAACCTATTATTTTAGGCAAGTGCGCAGCAGTTCACTGTAGAAATGTCAATCTTCTGCCAGGGTATTAACGTCAGCTCCTTCTCAGGCAACAAATGTAGGTTAAAGAGTTTTGGAAACCAATTAGCTGGTAGCAGGAGTGCCTGTGAAATATACCAGCCCGAGACTGTTGCGAAATAATTTGCAGTTGTGTAAGCCAATCTTGGATGTTTCATTTTCTTCATGTAACGATTTTAAAAGTCGTTACATCCTCGCCCTCCCAAAGAAGACGATGGGGAGAGAACAGCAGGGATGGTGATGGTGTCGCTGGGCATCTGGCAGTTGAACAGTCACCTCCGAACTCCGCCAGCAGATCTCGAAGTGCAACTCCTCAGGTAGAAGGATGCCATCGGACTTGGTATGGTACTGCCAACCTGGGCCCAGGTTGGAGTACACGTCCCACATGAAAATTTCCCAGGCTGAAACACACCATTACTACAGCAGTATAAATTCAATTGGGTTCTCTTAGTGGGAACGGGTGGCTCCAGACTAGCACGCTAGCCTTAAGCAAGGTTATGCCATCTGAGGACAGATGAGAAATATCACACGAAGCATATATGTGCCATCGAAATTCACTTAAAGAGTTCTTCAAGTCACACACCGGGTGCTTGAGGTCAAGAACGAGGTTCTTCGTAAGATAGGGGTTCCAGGACATAATTAACATTTCACTGAAGCATGAAAACCACACGACAGGGTAACTGACCACACGAAGGACTGACATTACGCTTTTAAAGGAACTACGGTACGTTAACCACAAGAATAATCAAAACAACTTACAAGTACCCACAAAATTTGACCCAAGGTACAGCAAACCAAAATTTACCCAAAACGCAACTCAAGGGAACCTACAAATTTGCCCACCAAAAATTTTAAACAATTTTCCAAAATGAATTTACTTTAACCAAACCGAGGGACCATTTCTCTGCGACTTCACGAAATCAGGACTGCACGTAACTATTTCAATACTCGCAATGACAATTACATAAATATGCCGCACGGGGCATTCCACTAAAACAAACGCGCTTATAATACCGCACGTGGTATTGCTCGAGTTAACACATTACAATTTACCTACCGCGCTGAAAGCATCACACAGAGCTCGTTTTGATATGCACACAAACACAAACTACATGCCTTGCTCAATTTCACATGCCCCTGAACCGCACTGCCCTCAGTGGCCCCCAAGGACAGGAGGAACAGAGACCACAACATCCTATCACACAAGCATACTAACAGCAAGACAAACAAAATAAGGAAAGGCCACGTCACCCACATAATTCACACACATTCACACTCCCGGCACCTGAGTTGAGAACTGAACCCAAGGCCAAGGACTCGTGCAAGGTGGAGGACTGTCTCCGCACAACGATTCACACTAAAATAATAAAAAGACCCTTACTTCCATCGGGCTGTCACCCCGATATTTCTCCCACTCCATAACTGCCAACGGGCACTGATCCCGGCGACAACACAAAGACATAATTACTCATTCATACAGCGACTTGCGAACCAGGAAAACAGCACGAGGACTGCAGTTCACAAGCCTGACGTGAATTATAAAAACAGTATGCACTGTCATTCACGCACTACACAAATAAATATAACACTTTAAACTATCCCTCTGGTCCAAACACGACCCCACAGAGGGTACTTAACATCTTACCCTGGATCGCACCCTTTCTTTCAGAAAACACCTTGGGAATACAGCAGCTAAAATAAAAAGTCGCAACAACATCCTCGACAAACTTTGTGGCACATCGTGGGGAGCCTCTGCAGAAACCCTAAGGAGTTCTGCTATAAGTCTCGTCTTCTCTGTGGCTGAATATTGTGCTCCAGTATGGATAAATAGTCCTCATGTGAAACTGATTGATACCCAGCTCAACAATACCATGCGGAAGATCAGCGGAGTCATCAGACCCACTCCCTCTTATTGGCTTCCTGTCCTCAGCCACATTATGCCACCTCACCTGCGGAGAAAAGTCGCTCTTCTCAGAGAATATGACAAGATCATGGCTAATTTGGACCTTCCCATTCACGATGACATCCCAGATCTTCAGAGAGGCAGGCTGAAGTCCAGACATCCGCCAATTGTTTTTGCACAGGAACTAACTGAGAACCAGTTTAATCCATTCAACGAATGGAAAGGAGAGTGGACTCTCAATACTGACCACCTGCTTTGGCCTCTACTTTCCAAAAACAGTCCAGTTCCAGGATTTCACCTCCCAAGGAGGGCATTGACTGCTCTAAATAGGATCCGCACAAATACCGGAATCTGCGCAGAGTCCTTGCTCAGATGGGGCAAAGTTCCGTCCCCCCAGTGTGACTGCGGTGCCCCTTCCCAGTCTATACAACACATTGCATTCGAGTGCAGACTGCGGGCCTATGAAGGTGATCCACTGGACTTTATTCAGGCCACACCTTCTGTGATACTGTGGCTGGATAGTTTGGACTTAAAAATATAGATATGTTGCTGTTTCTTGTCATGTGTATTTATGTATATATTGTAGATAGTACTTTCTGTCATCTTTCAATCTTGTTTCTGCATGCAAAAGTCATACGATAAATAAATAATCTTCCCCCAAAGGCACGCCGCCTCAGAAGATGACAGTACAACACTTTAAACTATCCCTCTGGTCCAAACTTGACCCCACAGAGGGTACTTAACATCTTCCCCCACAAAGGCCTCAGAAGATGACAGTACAACACTTTACAAAAACATAAATACACATTCGACACAAGGTAGGGCACCCACCAACGTCATCCGTACAGCCACCAAGTGTCACACACACCCTAGTGCACGCGGCTCACCTTCCAATCACACAACACAGTCAACCAAAACCCCGAAAATTTCCCTAAATAGCGTTACCACAAACCACAGACATCTCTAACTAACAACGTGTGTCACCTACTATTAATGTTCACCATCCAAGTACAACTTCCTCGACTAACAACACGTGTGTGTATCTCACAAAATACTAACGCCAATAAAATCTCTCCCAGAATATCAAAACTAATTTATTCAGAATTACAATTCACAGAAGTGACAGATGTTACATTTCAAAAGGCACGAAGCAATTAAAGTCTTAAAAATAAATCCATAAATCCAGCTCGCACCAACCACATTGGAACCTCACACAACAACAACAACAACAAAAAAAATGCCAAGCTATCAACACACTATTACTCAGAGAATTTAAATTTATTTACCACAAAAGATGACACTACTCCAGTAGCCTCCCCAGGACACTGACTTACACCAAGGCTCACAATCGATCAGAACATCTGGTGGCAACAGCCGAACTCACACACACCTAAGATGACGGGGCTACACAAAATTTTAACGAACCCAGAAATTTTCAGAGTTCAGACTACAACAGAAACGCTAGCGGTCTAACAGATCAAGGCTGCAAGTTATAAATAACTAACCAACTAATGCACTGAAGCACCCTCAAGCGAAAACTCCAGAATCAAAATATCAAAGATATGCCCGAACGCGTACAACAGCTGATTGTGAAGTGACGCACACACCCAAACTAACGGAGTCTACATGAAATCTCATGAACCTACAACCCTTCAGAATGTGACCACAATAGAATAACCTAGCCGCCTAACAGCAAGAACTGCAAGTTATGAATAACTAACGAACCAGCCTACTCAATGCAATCGCAAACGAAACACTGCAACCTCAAAAAATCTCAAAATCAGACCAGTGAATACAGCAGCTGACATACAACGACAGCTCAGCATGCCACCGCAGGGTCATCTCCCTAAAGGAAAACCTTCACCAACCGAACTACCAAATAATTCTTTTACTACCAAAAATCAACAAGTATTCCCAGAGCTAGCAACTTCCATCACTGGAACTCGAACACAGGACTCCAGTTCCTAACATTCATCCATCATCCATCACACATCCTTCTCAAACATCTCATTATAAGATTTAACCACCCACGACAATAACCCGTTACATTCAATTATGCAAATTAGCAGTAGTACAGATATCATGAACCTAAACGAATGGTATTGCGAACTCTTACCAAGGGGGCCTCCGTAGAGGTCTTTTAACCCCGACTCCCCACTGACTGAGCGGCCTCAACTACCCAAAAAAAAATTTTTGCCTGTCACCGAGATAACGAAGTCCCATACCTTCAGTCACTCGACTCTGGCAAATACTATATACACGCTGTCCGGGCCCAATCAAGATGGTACTCACACCCCAAATTAACTGGACTCCTGACAGTAGATCCCCGTACGAAGCACATCTGCATAATAGGTTCAGTTCAAAAATGCTACTAATACAACTAATATAAATAACAATCCACCTTACGTTAATGGCAATTAGGCCTCAATTTACTCCCACCCAAATTCAAATTGCAAACTTTCATCAATTCATTCACACATGACTAATTCATTCAATCAACAGGATAAAAAAAACTTGAAGGACTACAGAAGAAAAAAAATTGACATCAAAGGAAAACCAGTTCGATTCCTAGTCAGGACAGCAATTAAAATCGCATCACACACCCTCTTTCATCCTGAACACAATCAACCACAGAAATACATTCATACCTCCACCAGACACACAGGCTCCCTCCCCTAAACAATTCTAAATTCCCCATTTACACCAGTATGTTAGTATTCGGATCGTCAAGACACTATAACGTCAACGGAGTATCAACTCACGTGAGGACCTGATAAAACAACCCGTAGTTGTAGCCCTGAAATCACAGTTCCCCTTACATCGTAGAAATACGTCCAAAACGGAAGACAAGAATCGGGGGAATATTATTTATTTACACCCTAAATGAGATGGGACCTGAAGGTGAATGCCTCCCAGAACAATCCCACTTAGTAAGTCACTCAACGAAACACACACTAAGATACTGAATATTAGAGCAATCACAAATACTTGACTAATTTAGATGACAACCTAACCTTAAAATCCCATGTCACAACAAGACAATTTACTCTCCCCCCAATTACTAAGCAAACTTAAACATCAATCAAACACACATAAACACTCACCTGATTCATTTATACTGAATTAGCACACACGCAATTCGACATTTAACATCATTCAAAACACAATTACCGAACGCACATATTGACAGCAATGCGACCATTCCCCAGAATTAATTTAACGCAGAATAAGTTGACAACACCAAATTTTAACACTCACACGGTCCAATTTAATTTAACAGAACTTCCAACAGCGAAATAATTAACCCCCAGCTAAGGTAATGACAACAAAACTTGAAATGTTTGGCCTAACGAACAGCTGACAACTACCAATTATACCTCACACGTATTATGCACAGCGAATCGCAGAAATTCAGCCTTACGTCACTAACAATTATGAAGAACAATTACAGATTTACCCCAAGGAACCTGCTGATGATAAATCCACACACGCAATTCACATTTTTACTGACATCAGTTACATAAAATAATAACTCATCCACAGTCGCCGGCCATAATAGTTCAAAATAACTACGTGATTCAACAGGCGTGCACTAAACGCACATCAAAACAGACACTAAGTTATTCTTACTGGAAATACAAGCTTATCAATTTCAGCCTATTGTCAAGAGAATTTAAAACGTCAATAATTTAAATTTTACCAAAACTACTTCCAATCAGACAACCATTTTATTCTTTCCAAACACGTGACACAATTAAGTCAAAACAACACTTCCCGGGGTGTACTTTTAGCACAGGCGCAGTCAAATTGAGCTGGACTATTACTCACAAGAAACAGAATTAATTTACAACCACCCCAAAACCATAAAAACAGCATATCAAAACTCACCACGTGCGAAATTCATTCAGCCGGTCAACTCGTCAATCTGGCAACGCAGCTCCGCCATTACTATCCCAGCAGTTCTGAATTTCGTTCAGCACACTCTGACTGTCACTTTCAGTTCTCAGCGATCTTCTCGACTGACAGCTGACGATATGATTACTCATTTGGTCTCCGGTGTACACAGCAAGTTATTTTACATGAAATCAAATCACAACAGATATTAGGTTATGCTCTAATTACTAGCCTACCTATATGGAGAAAAGATTAGTAAGAGGGAGGGCCCAATTTACATGAATTTACGTTAATTACTGAATTTAAAATTTTATTAATTACTGCAATCAGTCAGCAGGAAAGATTATTTGCTAATGGCAAGATCACAGAACAAATCATGCTCTGCTACCACTGTACCGGTAGTATACCCCCCCCCCTTACCCTTTAAATAACCATAATAATAATAATAATAATAATGAAATGAAATTAGCATACCCCAAAAAATAATAATTTATACACACAGAAAAAGGCCTAATTAAATTACTCGCTAGGTCAGCTGAATTCACAGCTAAAAACCTAGGCAGAGAATATTCCTAGTTTCATAGCATTGTGGAATACTCTGATCTAAATTGGAATTAGGGAAAAGGTGGGATGTAACCGAGGTCAAGACCAGCTTGTTGAGAGGAAGGCCTGATGCGTACCTCAGTAGGCCGTATTAAAATGACCCTGCCAAAAGATGAAGAAGGAAAGGGGAATAATCCTCCTAGTGACTTCATGCAATAAATAACGTGACAAATAGAAATAAGCTAACATGTATTGAACAGTAAGATAAAACAATTACAAGAGAGACCCTTCCACCACTTAATTAACTAACTGACAAATATGATCTGATTAAACACAAATGAATGACTTAACCTGACATGTAAGACCAAATACAATCAATTCCTCAAAATAAAGGGCTCAAACAAACCAGACACTTGCCCGCTTGGCAAGGTTACACACTTAGAAATGAATTTAACTAGAATGATTCCCCTGACAACGAAACTAAAGGAATAACAACATGAAGTTAGACTCTATGTCACCTCAAAAAAACAATGTCACATAAGCAACTTAAAAGCCGTTTAATACGACTAAGGAAAGCCTGCTTTTGACTTCCCATCCTCAGCAGCCTTTCTGACCAAAGTTAAAACCTCTTTCCCTCCCTGAATCTAATACCAAGCAAACGAATCTGCATATCCAAAAACTTAGCAAAATATACTTATTAACTAACAATCATAATTCTAAAAATAACAGTCCAGAAACGCCATTCGACACATGGCATGCTAAATTCACAATATTGAAAGGCAGTCCGGAATGAGTTAATCAAAATGTCAGTTACCCCCAAAACAAATGTACTTTGATACTTCCTGCATCCCGAACCCGCCCCGAGGAACAAGTCCCCGGGGGAGTCGTTTCACTACACGTCAAGCTTGAACCAGTCTCAGTCGAGAAGTCTTTGTTACACACTTGGTAACGCGTTCAGTCAGAGGGAAACAATCCCCTCTCCTGACCTCAGATACAGGTCGTGCCAACATAACATGGGGGTGCAGACCACCATGACAACGACAGAGTCCTTGAGAAATGTTGGTACCACAAGTGGTGCCATGACCCAAATCTTTAAGAGTTTACTCAGAAGAGCTACGACGAAATGTTCCCAGGGAAGAAACTCAATCCTCTAATAGGGCTTAAAGGGGTTTCTAGGAACCTATTATTTTAGGCAAGTGCGCAGCAGTTCACTGTAGAAATGTCAATCTTCTGCCAGGGTATTAACGTCAGCTCCTTCTCAGGCAACAAATGTAGGTTAAAGAGTTTTGGAAACCAATTAGCTGGTAGCAGGAGAGCCTGTGAAATATACTAGCCCGAGACTGTTGGGAAATAATTTGCAGTTGTGTAAGCCAATCTTGGATGTTTCATTTTCTTCATGTAACGATTTTAAAATTCGTTACAGTAGGATCAGATTTATCCATAACATATTGAAATATGACGTCTGTACGCCCCTCTTTACGACATGACTGCCACGCGTTGAAAAATTATTCTCGTGGTAAGGCCCACATAGTCACTGAAATTAAGAAAATAAACCATCATGCACTTTCGTGCGCAACCAAACCACTACAGATCCTGAATCTACATTAAATTTCCCATCGAATGACATTTAAAGTAAAGTGGCACTATGAGGCTCTCATTTAGTGCAGAAAGCTTGTATTACGCATACACGTGAGAACACATACCTCTTTTCACTATTTCATGACCTGCAGAAGACAACACCCCGTTGAACTCACTAGAAACACAACGTTCGGTTCACTCCAACACCTCCTATCAAATGAGCTGATAACTGCCAGGAAGACTTCAGCACCTATCCCCTCCCTCCTACGCACCAGACAACGGAAAGGAAGACCGAATATCACCATCTGGTTTGTCCACTTCGAATGAGCGAGTTTTCACTTTCATTTGCGGCAATGAATTTTTTCCACCTAGATATGGGATTCGACACACTGTGCGTCGCTGCGAAGTATGTGTGGCCGTTAGAGGTAACCATACACCCTATTAACATCATATTATTTTGTTGTGGATGACATTGCCAAGTTTTGTTAGTTTTGTGTTTTTTGTTTTTTTTGTTTTTTTGTGGACAAGTTGTGTGGTTTATGGTGTGTGATTCAGCTTCCGTTTGTTCAGCAATCCATCTGACATTCCTATCAGGCGGTATGGCCTCGTTTAGTGATTATGCTAAACGTTTGGACACTAGTGTACTATCTAGTAATCCTCTTCAATTGCCACGAATGCGCTAGTAAGGTGTCTTCTGAGAACTGAATGATGAGAATTCTCATAGGTATACAATACAGCTGTGACCCCCCTGTTACTTTATTGATTATAATTATGTATAGAAGTGAGTCAATTGTGCACTGTGAGAATTGTCGAGATTGCACAATCATGAAGTTAGAAATCTCCGCCACTGCACGCAAGTCTAGAATCCTTGAATTCGTGGAGAGAGTGGGATATACTCGCTGATAATTTTTCATTTTCCACTAGAGTATTTTCGTAATCCCAGACCCGACTCCCTTTGAGGCCCGTCTCATTCCTTCGCCATCTAGTGATTTCTAACCGGCTGCTTAATCACATCCTATATTTTTTACTAAGAAAAATCACTGTAAATTAAAATTCAGTTGCGGCACAATAATACATTAATAAAATACAAACGTTCAGAATCCACCAACCAGATAGCTCAGTGCGCTAACATCGTTGGACCAGACTATCTCTGGCTTCGGGATACAAGTGAGTTCAAATACCATCGTCTGCCGGCCTTGATTTTCCGTGATTTCTGATTTTCAATTCGAGGAAAATGGCAAAACAGTACCTTCTAATAGGCCACGACTACTTCCTTGCAACACTTTGCACAGTTACTCTTGTAGCCTATTCATTCATTCATTTCATCTCGGTGGTGAGGTTGGCATCAAAAAGGGCATTTAGCATTCGCCGTGTGAGAGATTCATCTTATGACATCCCCAACCCATTAGAAAAGGAATATTAAGAGGCATAAATACATATAAACGTTTAGAACACGGTACTCACAAATTAACTTCCAACATTAAATTACGCACGTGTATTTAGTGGAAGAGTTGGATTTTTCGCTTGGCCGCCATGTTCGTTTTGTACTTAACAGCTTTTTGAAAGTCACATACGTGAACTTCTAGTAGTGCCCTATATCGCCGTACAAAATTTCAAGGTGATATCTGTAATAGTTTCAGAGATATAGAATGCCGGTGAAATATTTCGCACAGCCGCCATGTTGGATTGGTGAGTCGTAATAAAAATTGACTGGCACGGTCGGGGTCGGACAAAATATAGTACTATAGCCTTACCGAGTTTCATTGAAATCGCTCCAGCCGTTTAGATTTTATTAAGGACACACTCACGGACCGACGGTGATCTCATAAGCCTATTTTTTTTTCATAAATGAAAATTGGCTAAAAATTGCGTCGTATTGTTGGATATTTATGAATGATAAGCTATACAGCAGGGACTCGGAACAGAACGTAACGCGTAACGGAAGTTTTGTCAATGTGGAACGGTGAAATTACGTTATCGCGAAGGTTATTTCCAAGTTGTGACGTTACAGTTGTCAGTTCTAATACGGAACGTTACCCGTCCTGGAACGGAAGTAAACGTGAAACCATACCCGGTAATTGGAACGGTGGCCGAGCCTGTACCGGTACGCAGATTCCAACCGGGTGGAACGTTACGTCCACTCCGTACCGAAATGAACATAGCGATATCCGAGACGTTACAGTTAGGAACGTTCTGCCTATAAAAAAAAAACGGAAAGGAACCCTTAAAACAACAATTATTATCATCATCAACAAGTAGGAGAATTTGGAGCAGTGCGATGCACAGTACCTCTTATTCTTATTGGGACGACAGCGAGCGTCAGTGGTCAAATCACATCCAAACACGGCGTTTACAATTATTTACTTCTGCCAACCACTCACCTCACCCACGGCCGACTGAATGCGAGCTGCGCGCGCAGCTCGCATTCAGTCGGCCGTGCCTCACCAGACACCGGCCATCTATTTCAGCTACGTTAGAGATCCTGTATCCCAAATTGAGATACGCGAATTCCGTCCTCTCGCTATTATCGGCAGATCAAGATTTCTTTGCTGATGATGAATTTCAGCCAGATTGGAGTTGTTGATTCCTCTGGGTCTTTGCGACATCGTGGTCATGTAGCTCCGTGTGCTTGGGTGTGTGTGTGTAATTTGTCTGATAACCTGTGTCACTGTGAGGTCTGTATTAGTGTGTGTACTTGTAATCTAGTTGGATTTGGGTAAGAAGCGGCCGTGGCCTTAAATTAGTTACCATCCCGACATTTGCCTGAAGTAGAGTGAGAAACCATGGAAAGCCACTTCCAGGATGGCTGAAGTAGGAATCGAAACCACCTCACGAGGCTGAGTGTACCCCGTTCCAGCCCTCAGACCAGAATTAAATTCCTTGGTAGAACCGGGAATGCTAGCCACTGCGCAACGAGACGGACGTAGCCAGATAGGAGTTGGAGAGTTCAAGTACAGACGATTCTCTTGTGCACTAAAACTTTGGTCTGCTTGCTTTCATTATAAGAAAATCCACAGCCTGCGTCCAGTCTCCGACCGGCTCAGGAATGGAATGAATGAAACCCCTATCAAGCGGCGAGGATATGAACTGTGCCGGCTGCCGAGGCCTGACGCACTCCTCTGGGGCAATGATTAAATGAATGACAGATGAAATGAAATCTGTCTATTTGACGTAATTGAGCCTTACCAATTCCTAACAACTCGTTACCACAAACCCATTCTTCAATTTTTTGATGTGTAACATCTTTCCATTCGGGTGATGGATATGTTTGTGGGAGTGATTTTGAAAAATGGGATGGAAGTGGATTGGACGGAAGTGTGTAAGACGCACTGCTAGCTGGATCGCATCCCTCCTGGCTGCTTGGTAAGAGGAAACAATGAGCGCGCAGTGTTGGAGATTGGTACCATGACACACTGCCGGCCATGTGGAATGTATATCACATATGGATTACTTCAAGGTTTTAAGGCGCCACTAAGAATATTCCTACAGTATATCATCTTCAAGTTGTTGTTCTTTGGTGTAAAAATATTCATTATATCATATTTGCTGAAAACAATTATGATTTATTAAGAGTCTCTTTTCCAATCTCTGGATAAAAGTGATGGTTAATCCCCGAGTAACTTTGGATCAACCCTTTCATACTGAACGGTAAACGCTCATGCGAACTCTGGTGTCAACTGATGGAAACGCTAACCACATGTTCAAAATCTTCGTATCAGTATTTAAATATGATATGCCTTAATAATGAAACATTATAACTAGTCGGCAAAGCCGGTATTATGTTTCTGCGCAATGGCTATTCAGATATTAACCCACATTGCGGTAATGCAGTGATCAATATAATATATATATATCGATTTTTGTATACGGGAACTGGGCTAGCCTTTCATAGGAATTCCCTTTACTGTCAAGTAGGCGTATTCATAACTAATTTAAAACTCAATTCCACGCAGGAACATTATTGAATAAAAGCAAAATACAGTATTAATGGAGCATAAAAAATTACTTCCATATTATTACCGGCACGTGAAAGTAAGTAACTGTCTTGTACTCGAAATATCTGTGGTTGTTATAGCTGTGTGGTTAGCCCCTTGGTCTGCGAATCATAAGGTCTCGGGTTCGATCCCCAGTCCCGGCAAATGTTTTTGCTACCAGATTATCGATTTAAACGATATCTATCATAACATTATGCGTAATTTTAACACAAGCTACATGAAATTACGATTTATCTAATTTTAATTACAATAGTTTGCACCAAGCAGGAATTGGGAAATTTGATTGTATTGAACATTATTTCTAGTAGTCCATAGATAGGCTAGAGACTATGGTTTCATTCCACCTCTTAATTTACAATATAATATGTGATGTTTGTTCAAACAAGTGTGACAGTAGCATATCTCCAATTCAATCTATACATTCATCATAGTACCAGTATGAAAACGGAGCGTAAATTATCATTTTAAGAATGTCCAAGCTGTGTAGTATACGAGTAGGATAACATGTCAGATGACTTCACATACATTTCATCTCAATTTCATAGTAGAATAACATGTTACACATCATATGCGACTACTGTAAGGCTGGTATCTTTTTTTAAAATAGAACATTGAGTGTGTAAATATTTGTATGCAGCGCGCATTTTGTTGATTAACAAGGCCACGTGCGATTTTTGTTTCAGCATTATAAAATTTCAAAACCCAGCTTTCCAGCAACAGAGAAACTATAGACCATCGGGGTAAAATAAATTCCGCATAAATATTACATACCGTATCGGCCGCTCTCTCAAGAAGTAATTTCCCGATGTTTGAATAAATTATGTGTATGGAGTCATGGCAATTTGAACTATTCTTCTAGTGGCAGAAAATATTATGTCGTCCCTTAAAAATTATCTAAGTAGTTATCGATATCTCCGTTGCTAATAATAGCACGTAAAAGCGAAGCACGTTGTATTCAAGCACCTCAATGCCATTTAAGAAACTTAAAACAAAATATCAATATCTTTAGACATTATTCGGATGTAAAACTTTACGCGAATAACCCTGTATGTACAGTATGTACTTAATAGTCCTTTACCACCACACAAAATATCAGTTTGATTGCTTTCGTAGTTTCGGATATCGAGGTCAAGTGAAATATTTCGCGAGGCCATCATGTTGAATTGGTGACATTTATCAAAATTTGAAAGGCATGATCGAGGTCGGACGGGGTATTACCAAATCTGTACCAAGCTTCTTTGGCATCGCTCAAGCCAATCAAACATTATTATTAAGGACAAGCGCACACACAGACAAATTGTGATCTATTAAGCCTTTATTTAATAAGATGAAAATAGGCTAAAATGTACCTAGTTATGATTATTAAAATAAGTCTTAATGTGCCTGAATATACCTATATACCTATCATATACATTTTCTCTTTTTGGTATACAGAGAGAAAGTGCGGTTTATTATACAGTACAATCTTAAAAAATATTTGGGTCTAAGATGAATTAACGCACGCTGCACTGGGGACAAGATTTCTAAATTACTATTTTTAAAACAGATCAAAGAACATGGTCACCTCCAGATATGGACCAGCATCGCTCTAACAGGGATAGTTGTTATGTCGCAGAAAAAAAGTATTAGTGTT
This sequence comes from Meconema thalassinum, assembly GCA_946902985.2. Classification (NCBI taxonomy): domain Eukaryota; kingdom Metazoa; phylum Arthropoda; class Insecta; order Orthoptera; family Tettigoniidae; genus Meconema; species Meconema thalassinum. Next base: position 1,059,364,036 of record OX336389.2, on the reverse strand, counting down.
CTAGGAATTAAAGTAGATACTGAAAAATATACTTAGGCCAGATAGAGTATTAGAATATCCTGATAGAAATTCCCCTAGGTAAGATAACAGGTATGTAATTTGATGTAATTGTTATGTAATTAGGCTATTATATGACAGTTTGTAATGAACGCTGTAGTACAATTACCGTGGTAGCGTTATAAACTGTGTAATAGCCGTAATAGTCTACGTACACATTCAGTGCAATTGCCGTAATGGTAATAGACAGTGTAATAATTGTGTAATGGTTCTGTAATAGTCTGTACACACATTTTTGGAAATGCTGCTGTACTCTACTGTACTGTTCCAGCTCTGTTTCTATCTGAGAACCTGGAACGATGCTCATAGAAACCGGGTGACTGGCTGAGAGACCCTGGAACGGTATACAGTATAACCGGCTGACTGGTGGAAATGTTATTCCATTTCGAGAACCAAGAACAATACGCAGAGTTACTTGCCAACCAGTCACGCTGAGGAATCGTTCCAGTTATATACGGTATCAGACGGAACGTTCCGTTAAGGCTAAATGTCCCGTTTTTTAGTTTGTAATTCTGACACCACGGAGCAGCACCAAAGTGAGACAATTTCTTTTTTCAGTTTTCTCTTGAACGAAAGCTCGTATATGCGATCTGAAAACCACTATGGATACTAGACTGCAATTAAATTGATATTAATTCGATGCATTTTCCAAAATGTGAATAACAAAACAGTTACTAACGGTTTTTTATATTTCTGCTTAAAATATGAACAAAACCTGGTAATACGAAAACGGAGATTTATTTCCTGATTCCAATGCATTTTTCAGAATTAAAATCGGGTGAATGGAATCGACAGCATTGGTTTGGGAATTGTTTTGGAAAGGGTGGTGGGGGAAGTGGCACGGCTTCACAAGATCTCTTGCACAAGGAAAATGATGAACACGTTAACAGGGCAGAGGGAGGAGGGGACAATTTGTCTTCCTCTTGTCACAAATATTATAGTTCGGTGAGTTACATGTACAAGTGCCTAGGCGTGGAACAATATCTGAGCAATAAAGTTATACTGTAGTCGTGTCATGCTTATGAAACGTCGACACAATGTGTTTGCACAGATACCTTACTTCCTCAAACATTCTTGCTGTTGTCGTTCTTGTTGATAATAATACATTGTAGGGGCTTGGGACATCCTGCTCATCAGTACCTTTGGCTGGCTGCGTGGCTCAGCGGTAACGATCTCGCTTGCTGTTCCCAAGGTTGCAGGATCGAATCCTGGTGCAGCCAGTTGGCATTTGAGGGTGCGCGAATGCGAGGGAGCCGTGTCATTAGATTTGATGGCACGTTAAAGATCCCCTTCGGGGCAAAATTCTGGCACCCCGACCTCTCTAAAGCCGCAGTAGCTAAAAGGGACGTACAACCAATAACGTTATTATTACTATTATCATCAGTCCCGAGTAGTTGATTATGTGTGTAACTGTATTAGAGTCAGGGCTGGGGCAGGTGCCCTGAGACTTCACATACGATACTATCTCGGCATTTACCTGAAGAAAAAAAAAAACCGGTGAAATCACACTCAGGATAGATGCTGACAGCGCTGGATTCCCCTTTAGGTAACTGTTTTAGAGTTATTTGAGGATAAACTCATAAAGAAAAAAAGGAAGCTTGTAGTTTAACGTGACCGTTAATCTCGCGATCATAAGCCACGGGAAACTCATAAAGACATGTTGTTCCGACATTAGTAATACTTTGTAGAGCATACAGTAATTCGTACCGCACAGAGCAGCGACTGGTTTCACTCGATGCAAAATTGAATAGAAAGATATGACTGGTTTGTAATTAGCACGTTCTTGATATTTTAGAAGAAAAAAAAATGGACAAGATATTTCGTGTTCAGGTTTATTGGGAATATCTATTCTAAAAACCATCCGATGCGGACGTCCAACTCTAGGTATGGTCTTCTAGACATAACAAACAAGACCACAACCCGTGAAAAATTATCGATTTATAAGAGGCAAAATGCGCACGCACCCCTACATTCATACATACTGAACCCTTGCAAAGAAGCATATGAGACTCAGTTTCGGGGGGTGTAACAGTCCATTTCGTTAAGTTGTTGTTAAGCGCTTCTTATAACATGCAGGGTAACATATAACAAAATAACATGCAGGAAAAAGTGAATACCAGGGTTAAAATATATGAATTTAGTAGCATATCAACTATTTACACTATTTACAATAAAACAAAGCAAACAAGGTCTCCCAAATGACTCCCACTTGAATTAATAAACTGCCAAACTTAGGCCTAATCTCAGGAGAGCTTGTAAAATAACTGGACCAAATGTCCCAAATTGCTACAATGACAATGTGCGTGTGCGGCTGTTCTACATGCGTTACGATGTGTACAAATTAATGCGAGATTCGTTACCATCCAGTAAACCTTCAGGGGACGAATCTGCAATGTCTAGAGCTAGACCGACGCGGGGAACCAACTAAACACTAATTAAATTAATCCGACACTTCCTTTACTAAATAAAACAACAAATAATTTCCGCATGAAATTGGAATCAGAGAACTGCCGAAGCAAACAACATTAACGCCTAAAACTAGGACTTTTCAAATCAACACAAGTAAATTAACACGTGACCAAACAAGAAAAATACACATATGGCCGCTTGCCATTTTTACCAGAAAAATAAATACAAAGTACACCCAGCGATCTCACAACAGACAAATCTAACAATGAAATGAGTCATAGAAATCACTAGGCTCAAAGCCAACATTTACATCATAAAAACAATATTTCATTCATACGATATGCGGTAATTCGTAACAGACTTGGTGAACTCCCAATTAATTATAGTCCAATGATCATCAAAAGAACAGGTTTGCTACAGATAGCTTACAAGTGTCAGTCGGTCAGCTGGACTGCCTAAAATATGAATCACCAGACATAGACGGGCGCTAAGTGGAATCTGCACATCTGTCAACCCACGTTTCAATAATCTCGACCTGCCATGGCACGGGTTCGAGTCTCGAAGAAGCGTGCTCCCAAAAGCACATAATATACGTGTGTGTGTCAGAATAAATATCTCAGCATTTCCCAAGGAAATCCAAGAATCAGCACTGGACAAGGTACAGTAGCTTCTGAGAGTGCTCTGCCTTTCCATAAAAAAATACAAGCACAATATTTGAGGGCGGTAGAACATTCTACCCCTCATCACAAAGAACCAATACACACACTGACACCAAAACACACATCAGAATCACACGTATGGGTTTGACAGAAACCTGAAATAAATGACATAGAATATTTTCCACCAACTTGCGCTCCCAATCTAGTCCGTGACTAAAGAACCGGAAAAGGACTAAAAAAACTCAAAAAATAGAGCTAAGGTGTTCTACAGTGACATCTTAATTTGTTGCGCTCGGCAACCCTAGTATGAATAAAAACCTGTTCGTCAAAACATCTTACAACATTTACCCCCTTTTCCTACAAAAAAAAAATGAACTTGAATAAAGCACCACTTATCGACCGTGACGAGTTTCGCATTCGCATGGATAAAATCAAATACACACGTCGTGCATACTAATATGACTCATAAGAAAAAAAAATACAAACAAACACTTTGGCAACGTGCCAATTTACATTTAAATCTAATAGTGTCGGCACACAAAAAAATCTAAATACAAGAAAAACAATGAATAAAATATTTACAACGTTCCCGCGTCTAATCTAACTACATATTGAGTAAATCAATGGTTTGTACATCACCGTTGCAGCTTGTAGAACTTAACCTCCATCCCAAAGCATTTCCCTGCGGGAAATATACTCGTCCATCGTCGACGTATTGGTAGAGGCGATGCACTTCATTCCATCACACGACCTTTCAGCAGACATATTGGCGTTGCTTGTTGGAAAGAAATGTTCAAAGTTATTAGTTTGCCTAGCTAGAATCGCTATGAGCTACTGATTTTCACTCACAATAAATGTCCTAGGCGATTACTTAACGTAGAACTGGCCCTATCTCAGCATTTGCTTAACACACGCACAATATATCACTCAAAATAATACAAAAATTTACATAAAATTACACTCATCAATCACCACGCAACTGGCTTCTAACAAGTCTCAAATATGTCTATCACGTAGCGCTTATCTCGACTAGAGATCTCCACAAGGCTAAACGTGAACTCTGCTCCCTTGAGCACAAGATAAAATGTTTGTCAAACAGACGTACGCTCACTAGAGCTTGATAAATCGTGACGCACACTGGCGTGAACGTTGCTCACCAGTGCTCAATAAAGTTGTGTCCCAAACAGCTCATCACCGATCAATTTATTAGAAACTGACAGAATGGGGTAGGGTGAAAATAATCTGTAGATTTCACCTCACAGACTTGGGACTAGTATCAATCTTCTTCTTTTCATCCAAACGTCTCAATGGACTTATGCGGAATTATTTCGTATCGGCGGTTCTTCAGATACGCGTTTTCGCGCCTTTTCCTAGGGTACGGGATCCACCGCGTGGCTTTGGCTTCCTATCTCCTGATTTGCTGATTCAATCGTGGATCGGTTGGAACTTCACTTCTGGCACTCCCATAATGACGCCGATTGAGGTGCGCGTTCGTACAGAATTTGTCCTTGAACTCGGCTTAACCGGTCATCTTCAGGAATAACTACCAAGCTGCTTCTGTTGTAATCGTTGCGACACACTACCTGACTCCCCTTTGTCAACTTCCAACATGTTCTGCCTGGGCATCAGTAATAATAATAATAAAAATCATGAAGACTTATTGATCGGCAAATCAATAAGGGTTCAATACATACCCTTAGAAGAAGCACTACACAAGACTCATATTCGGGGTCATGATCGGTTCTTGTAAAAAGTGGTTTAGAGGAGAATCGTGCTCCATAAAATTTCAGGATTCATAGGGGAACTTAACATTATGAATAACTTACTTAACATGGGGTTAAAACAACAACAATTTAATACTGAATCAATACTATCAACAATTAAAATAAAACCACCCTTATATGCGCCATAGTATCCCAATACTATGCTGGCGACGAAAAGTAAACAATGACTGAATAGTCCACAAAATTAAATCACAAAATCAGCTTAGACAGCTGTGAGAAACCAAGGTGAACAAAAATGTCACCTAAAGAAATATTAACAAGAATCAAAAAGTATTCCATGAATACAAAATATCGAAACAAAAATAAAACATGTTTATGTGTTGTGGGCGCGGTCAGACAGCTAAAGATAATGAGTACATTGACGAGAATTCATTCCCGTTCGAACAAACTAATAGGTCATGAATTCCCGTTCTGCAGGTTGGAATCACGACAATATTGGAATACACAAAGAAATGGCTAACACATAAATATACAAGCTGACATAGTCGAACCCTTCATAAAACAAACAATAATACACGAATTGTATTTTACACTACATAGCAGCCGAACGAGCGGTCTTAAGCACCACAAATCAAAATATGCAATCACGTGACATACAAGAACACAGGTTAGCCGTTAGCCACCTTAACATGACATCTTAAAGTCTTAGCCAAGCAACAACAACAAAATATTACCAGGCCTCAACAGGCGTAAAAACAATTAAATTACACTACGATAAATATGGCCGGAAAAGTATTAGATAAGTGGCATGAATAACTCCCAAAAATTAAATCAACATATTAAAATCTCTCAGGCTAGACATTTAAATATTAACGAGCACGAAGAATGCGTAGCGCAGGGCAGCTACGGCTTATCAACATTCTCAATCTGTGTATGGCTGTCACTCAAGCGCTCCCCTAGTGTGTCTGGTGTGTGCCCGACGAAATGACTCAAGCCTACACGGCCTCGAGTGTTGAAGAACAGCCTCCTATGGCTTCCTGAAATCGCGACATATATCAAATTCAACACAATAAAAATAATTTTCTTGAAAAATCCACACCATGGGATATCAAGATTCAGTCATCAGCAATTATGCCCCTTAGGTAACATAAGCTTGATTAAGTAGCAACAGTAGCGAAACACCATGTCTCTACCTCCTCACTCTAAGAAGATTCACATATGGCACACACACCTGTCGAAGCTTGACCATTGACCCGCCCATACATCAGACCAAGAATAGCCTACATGTCAGAACTGACAAGTTCACAACAAGACTAATGACATTTAAGAACGGTAAAGTGGACGGCCTTCCGTATCACAACAATAGTTGCACAAAGCAAAACAAAATCAACTAACTCAGCCTGACAAATTATAATCATTACAAACGGGAACTTACCCCCCGTGTCTAACATTACTTCCTATCAAAGATTCATTTGTCACCACTTTCTAATCTTTCCGCCATAAAATATCTCCATGATACTATGGTTTCATGTGCACAGGGCGACATAAAAACAAGCACTCTAATCCAAAAAGAAAAATAGGCCAAAAAAAAAAAAACACACAATATAAAATATTTGCAAAGATTGTCACGCGATGCCAAGAAAACTAATATGTCAGCATACAACAAAGAATCTACATTTAAAAGAAAAGCAAAGCAAATATTTACAACAAATTTCCAATATTGCGCGTAATCCGCCCCGACAAAATTAATAAATTAATTTAGTACTCATCACTTCAGTCTGCCTGGTGCCATGATGACCTCCGGTCACCGTCCCATCATATGGACCTAGCCCATGATAGAATTCATCGAGTCTGATGAACCATGCGTCTTTATTTCTTCACGTTCGTAGGCGAACATCTTGCTGCAGAAAAATTTATTATTATTATTATCAAAATACATCCACCTAACTAGACTGCATTAACGGCTACTAAATTCACTGACGAAGTGATGTGCAGTACTGCAAAACTTGCCCTAAATATCGTGGAACTGGTATCCACCTAACATACACTGATATTAACAAAACACATGCTGCTTCGCACACAACACAAATTAATATTCCAAAAACCTAAGTGCTAGCATTGCACTTTGCTAAAATGTTAAAGTACCAGGGCGCTACGCACTCGTGCAGAGTTTCACCTTTAGACGTCTTCAGATTCACGAAATAGAAGTCCTAGTCTGTCCTCCCGTCGTCGTATTTGTATGATATGGCATAAATCTTAATGGAAGGGGAATAGAACTCCTCAATAAATCTTGAAAATTGTCCTACAAACTTCGCACACATCTCATTGAATTCATAAAAATCAGCGCATCGCAATGGTATTCGCGTGCAGATTATCTGATCTTAGGGTCACACACTTCTCGATTTCGCGGGCAAAATAAATTCCCGCTCAAAGATGCATCATATCTCGTATTGGCTGTTCATTCAAATTATAGTAAGCATCACTTGCAGAACCTCGCCTACTCTGTGACGTAGAACTATATCTTTCATTTTCTTCCCGTGGCTTATGATCGCGCGATTAACGGTCACGTTAAACTTCAAGCTTCCATCCTTCCTTTTCCTTTTCTTGCCGTTCTTCGCTCTCCGCCTTGCTTCTCCAGAACAAGGGAAAATTACTGACCACAGCTTCAAGACACTGTAACGAACTTTCAGGTTACACCTGCCATCCAATTCTCAGAATCAGTTAAATATAGAACGGCCCATTGTCCCAACTGGCGACAGCAGCAATCCACCCTGTCTCTCCAGACTACTTGTTCTTGCGAAATATGACATGAATTCTCCTCAACTGTGCTGGTTCAGAGCCGTAGAAATAAATTACTTGAATACTTAAATATGCCTTAATACAGGGTCTTTATTTTTGATTGGCAAGGATATTCTCGCTCACGCGCTCCGCCAGTGACGGCTCAGTTCCCGTCTGCTGGGCACGCGTATGTACGACAGAATGCCGTGCTTAAAATCAGTATCATGCATTTTTACTCACCATGTTACAGTAGATGCTGAAAATATTCCCCGTCCGCTGCCAAACATAATCGGCATCTCCTTATGAAGTTTCCGGTTACTCTACCAAGTTCTTCAGCACTGATGGATGCAATTGCAGCTCTTATATTGTCTTTAATTTCATCTAGTGTGTGAGGGTTGTTCCCATAAACTCTGTTTCTTAACATTCCCCACAAATAAAAATCACATGCCGTTTAATCTGGGCTCCGAGGGGCCACAGATTTTTACTTATGATCCTTGTACCAAACACGCGGCGTAATTCTGCAATGGATGCATCAGCTATGTGAGCTGTGGCAGAATCCTGCTGAAAATATGCCGAAAATCGTTCTGCGTATGTCAGTTCATCAAAAAAATGTGTCAAGAATTTCATTTCTATAACGCACATTGTTAATTGTGCCCTCATAAAAAATCGGGCCTATAATTCTATGCCCGTTCAAAGTGACCCAGACGCCGATTTTCTCATCATAAAGCGGTTGCTCATACACGAAATCTGGTTTTGTATCACTGTAGTATCTATTATTTTGCGAGCTTACATGGCCATGCAAATGGAAATTAGCCTCATCAGAAAAAAAAATAACTTGGGGTCAATTTCTCCTGAGTCTACTTTCCCTATAACCCAATTGCATAAATTCACTCTCTTAGCGGGATCTAGTGATTGTAATTTTTTAACTCCACTTATCTTATAAGGTTTAAGTTTTAATAATTTTGTGGCCTCCAGGCAGAAGTATGAGATACCCCAGTTTCCTGTGACAAACGCTTCAGTGATTTTTGTGGCGTGTGTTCCAATCGTTCGCCAATGTCATCTAATTTAACTTCAGTAAGGAAATAACAACCTTTACGTCTATTTTTATTGTTTATTGAGCCTTTACGTTTGAATCTCTTAGCCAGTTGTTTTAATGTTCGATTTATAGGAATGGGTCTCCCTAGAAATTTCACTCGAATCTTTTGTCTTGGGATTTCCTGGAACGCCCTTGAATCGATTTCGCTGGTGGCTCCATTTTTCAAAAAACACGAAAAAATAACTCGACGTGATGACCGTAATGCTGTCCACCAGTCGTACCCTACCTATATGTACATGTATCTATTCTACCAGTAATAGTGTCCGAAAATAAAGTGCAGAAAATAGAACACCTAAAGGGCATTAAAAATAATACTGTTGCAGGTAAAATTAATTAAACAAAAATTAATTAAAGAGATCGATGAACTAAAAACAAGAAGTCGTACCTAGGAACTGGTAAAATATCAAGGGATCACTCAGAAACATCCAGACCTTGACAATAATTCAGAACTAACCAGCACAGTCAATCGCAACATTGGACTAGATGCTCGGGAATTCCAAACAGTCAGGTCAAGTTATCGTTCTCTCAAATCACTCAAGCTCCGCTGCCCTCCCCTCCCCCACCGCGCTCTCCATGACCTTGTTCTACTGCTACGCCTTTTGATGGAAATCCAGTAACACTTTTATTCACAAACTTCCCAAAGTGATTCCGACGATTCTATTCAACCGATTTAGGTTTTCGATGCGGCTTTGGAATCAGGGAGTAAAACTCAACTTTCGTATTACCCGTTTTTTTCCTCGAATTTTTATCACATATTTGAAAAACAAACAGCAACCTTTCTGTTTTTGAAATTAAAAAGTAAGCAATGCATTAATATCAATTCTGCTACTAGACAGAGTAGGCCTACATAGCAGTTTTCAGATCGCAGATCGGAGCTCCCCTTCGATAAAAAAAAGTAAATAAATAAATTCAGCTTCGCTTGTGCTGTCATCTGTTGAAATATTTTCTTACCAAAGTGTCGGGACATTTAGCCTTAACTCATACCTTGACGCTCGGTACAGTTGGGAGTCGAGATCCTTCTGTACCGTTCCAGCGCAGCAACATTCCACGTTCTCATACCGAGCTCCAAGTTACAGTGGGACGGAACTATACCGCAAGTCAGTACGGATCGCGGTATGATATACATATTGTCTGTCTGTTAGGTAGTCAGCCCGAAGGCTGGTTGGATCCTCAAAAAGCACCGCCGTTAGGTTATGTGGGTTGATACCCACAAAAACCCAAGACAGCGCTATTTTGAGGCGTACTATGCAAGATTAGGAGTGAGGTAGTTTGCCATTGCTTTCCTCACTGAGTCAGAACAGCAGTACTAACCCTATGAGTAGAACCTTTCACAGCATCGACAGGCACTGACTGTGCCCTGAATGTCATTACTGAGGCTCGGATTTTTAGGTGCTAAAACTCGGGAAAATATTTATTTTTATGTATTTAAAATACCTGAAATATGTGACATCATCATCATCTTGCACAGTTTCCAGCCACTGGCCGGGTCTGTTTGGAACACAAGCCTCTCCAACGTCTTCTGTCTTCCCACCATCTCTCAGCCTCCACCCTTGTCCAGTCTTCTCCTCTCTTCTTCACGCTTTCTTCCACCTCCTTCAGCCACCTGTCTCTCGGTCTTCCTCTCGGTCTCTTTCCTTCCCAAAAGTAAAAATATTTAATTATAATTTAGTTCATTAATGTGAATATAAACAATATGCAGTATTCACGAATGCAATTTATGCTACAGTATATCTCACTGACTGCTGAAGCATTACAATACACAACGAGATACATCTTCAGGTTGGTCATCGTAAATGACCGACGATTATCGCGAAACACTTATTCTGAAGGCGCGAAACTGCGCAAATATGTCTCTTGCCCTTGAGGTGTTATGTAACTTGAGATCACTATTCAGCCTTGATTGCTTTCGCACATGGTTGTCAGAACAGAACGCCCCCATCAGAAGTAAAATTATCCTTAAATTCTGCAACAGACGATAACTTGTAGTTATTTTTACTTTAGACATTGTAGAACTGCCTTACACTTCACAGTGCCAGAAATGAACTGCATGTGAGTGACACTGGTTCGTGGTAGCTGGGGGTGGGGTAGGTCTAGCAGGTGGTACATTATGGCTATGGACAAGGAAATCCCCGACTTCCACAGTGAGTGGCACGGGGCAACAAGTTAAGAATAACACAGTTACAAGCTGACATGCACTCTGCATGAAGATTAGATAGCTCCCAGGTTCTTCACCGTTGAAGTAACACAGAACAAAAATGCATTAAACTGAAAGATCTAGTATACTGATTTTAAAGAATGTAAATATTATGTCTTTTTAGGTGCTAATAAGTGAAAAGCAGGAATTTATATATTTATAGAAAAAATGCGTAAAATATGTATTTACATAAAAAATATTTATTTACCTAAAAATCCGAGCCCTAGTCATTACTATGCACCACCCATATCTCAGTAGCTTCCATATAATCACAGCCATGAGTGAGACTGAGACATCGGTGAAAAGCCACATTTTACTCTAGCCTGTGCCAACAGACAAGTGCAAATGTACTGCATTCGTCAAGAGATGGCAAACAGGTCAAATACATAATGTAACGTGAAACATAGTACCGGTACGTAACGCATTTCTTTTCCGGGTCCCTGCTATACAGTAAGGAGCATATCAATGTAAAAAGGCATATGTTCATATTTTGAATAGGAACTACACAAATTGAATAGTCTACATAAAAAGTAATAAAATAGTTAAGTAGTTAATTAATCGATTGATATTTTTAGCTTCGAAAATTAACTCAATTTTCGAAAATATGCATACAGCCCGTGGATATACAGTATATGTAGATGGAATGCGGTTCATAAACTAAGAACCTGTTGAATACTCTTGATTTATACTCTATGATCTGTACCATGTATAAATTATATCAGGGTTGGTTGGTTTTATTCTACATAGGTACAGTGAAAAACATGGTTCAACATCGTGCAATATCTAAGTGCAAATATACTGTAGTTCTGCTTCATCACATGTAGCGTTTTTCCTTACCATATTATTAACTTAAAGAAACAATATATTATTATAATCCATTTCGTTGAGAAGGTATTCGAATTTAAGTGCCGTAGTATTCAGTCTTATCATCTCAGACGGTTCTATAGCTCCTATCAGTTGATTTGCATCAGTTACCGCAAGAAGAGTAACTTACACGATATATGATTCTCCCTTTTGACTAAAGAGGAGCATCTAATTCCATCCACATTTACTAAACGATGTAAGGTATAACATTGATGGGAAATCACAGTAATAGATCGGACGAAAATGCACATACAGTAACTCCTTTGTGAGTAGACGAAGATCAATTGGTATTGCCTATTGCGACCATCGACCGTCTTGAGTCTTGACCTCCATAACAAAAAATAGTTCTCCTTGAATGGTGAGTCAGACTGGCTTGTTTCCATTCCATCAGGTCGTTCACACTGATGAGAGACCGAACATACCGTGTTACAGAAACAACTGGACTAAGCTATTATCAGAGATGGGACATCAAAAGTGGCCATGTGAAAACTCAAGCAATGTGACAGAATACTCCATATCTGGAATAAATGAGTTTCCATAACTGCAAGTGAAACGTGCATGTGACTTTACGTTCTGGAAACATTAAAACAGTATAAATCCCAACTCCTCTAGTACACAATATTACCCTTTCACGAATTGATTGCCGGCGGTCGAGATGGGAACTATTCACTGCTAACTTGTGTCACACGTCACTCTGCTTCGTTGACAGGTACAGTTGCGACTTACACGATATATGATTCTCCCTTTTGACTAAAGAGGAGCATCTAATTCCATCCACATTTACTAAACGATGTAAAGTATAAAATTGATGGGAGATCACAGTAATAGATCGGATGAAAATGCACATACAGTAACTCCTTTGTGAGTAGACGAAGATCAATTGGTATTGCCTATTGCGACCATCGACCGTCTTGAGTCTTGACCTCCATAACAAACAAGAAGTTCCGTGAAGAACTATACAGCCTACTTTTCATGCCAATGATTATTCTACAGTATATGAACCTATCTAGAATAATGACAAAATTAAGTTGGTAGTATCGAAATATCTAATTAGTTCAGAATATACCTGGTATGATGTAGCCTAATAGAATACTACAGTTGGCAGCCCTGGTGACTGAATATATTCTTAGTTCAATCTCTTAAGGTACAGAATACAAAATTTGGTTGAAGTCCAATGGATTGCATGCAGTTAGACACTGGATCTATCAGCACGCGTAAAGCATGTTGCCAACAATACCATGCGTGTGCTGGTCAGAAATAATCTGAAATATTATGATATCTTGTTGTGCCAATTATGGATGAAATCCATTTGTTAGTATAGAAATTACATGTATTTTAAAATTGGACATATCAGCAGGCATAGAATCATGTTGGCAGCACTGCCTTGTATTAATTACTCCAAATTAATCTAGAATGTCAGGTGCTGTACGTGTGCAAAGTATAGAGCTGTTGGCTTGCATACGTTCTGGTATATTGATATTGGGTAAAAACAATATAGACAGCATTTATTAACAGTTGGCAGCCCTGATTGCTCTCAACAATACTTATAGTCATATCTGTTATGGTACACATAGCACATACGAAATTTGGTTGAAATCCAACTGATAGTATAGAAGTTACATGTATTTAAAAATTGGTACTATCAGCAGGCTTATAATCATGTTGGTAGAACTGACGTATATAAGTTACTCCAAATTAATCTAAAATGTCAGAATATACGTGTGCATAGTGTAAAGCTGTTGGCTTGCATACTTTCTGATATATTGGTATTTGGATAAAAAAAAATAGAGAGAGAGCAATTATTAACAGTTGGTAGCCCTGTTGGCTCTTAAGGATATGCTCATTCATATATGTTTATGTACAGATGTTACATACAAAATTTGGTTGAAATCCAGTTGATAGTGTAGAAGTTATATGCATTTAAACATTGGACCTATCTGAAGGCTTAAAATTATTTTGGCAACACTGTCATTGATGGCCTCCTGGAAATTAAACTGAAATAGTATTATCTGCACGTGTGCCAATTTTGGAATAGCTCCCATGCATACCTTGCAAGATATCCAACATGGAGCTCAAATTTCTAGTGTGTTTTTTCAGCAGTTGGTAGCACTGACATCATTTTCAAATATGGACGTGAGATATTCCGGTGCACATCATTACTCATACTAAATTTGGTTTTGATTGCTGCAGCCGTTTAGGAGCTGATAGGGGGGACACACACACACAGCCAGCCAGACAGACAGAAGGACAGACAGACAGACAGACAGACACACATTTGCCCGATCTCATAAGTCTACTTTTTCCTCATTTTTGCAAAATGTGAAAAGTAGGCTAAAAATAGTTCTCCTTGAATGGTGAGTCAGACTGGTTTGTTTCCATTCCATCAGGTCGTTCACACTGATGAGAGACCGAACATACCGTGTTACAGAAACAACTGGACTAAGCTATTATCAGAGATGGGACATCAAAAGTGGCCATGTGAAAACTCAAGCAATGTGACAGAATACTCCATATCTGGAATAAATGAGTTTCCATAACTGCAATGAAACGTGCATGTGACTTTACGTTCTGGAAACATTAAAACAGTATAAATCCCAACTCCTCTAGTACACAATATTACCCTTTCACGAATTGATTGCCGGCGGTCGAGGTGGGAACTATTCACTGCTAACTTGTGTCACACGTCACTCTGCTTCTTTGACAGGTACAGTTGCGCGAGTAGGATATGACTCAGCTCCAGTAGCTTCAGTCATCGTTTAACTGACGTGGTGACATGAGTTCCTGTGACGCTTATCTGCGCTTCTAAGACAGGTAGCGCGCGCAATGCTGCTTGACTTATGTACAGACTGCACTCTGTCATCACTGTGTCCTCCGCTTCAACCCGCGGGGCTCCTGCTACAATAATCAACAAACGCTGGCGCAGCCACGCTCAGCGGCAATCAAATCTTAAATGGGCAATGCATGACTAGGAGATGTAGAGAAGACCTATAGAATTGCAGAGGAACCCACGTCCATGCTACAAGTATAACAAACATGACACTCGCTTCGCCTATGCGAGCTGCTGATCATGGTGACCACAACCTCGGTGCACGTTCTGGTACACTCACTAAAAAATAGTTGATATGATGTGAATTACTTCGGCTGCACACAGATCTCAAGCAAATGGACTCTTCACAGATACTATAGGGGCCTTATCACCTGCAAACAGAGCTTCATTACAAAAGAAAGAGAAATGTGGGAAAATTTCTATACGACGGAGGCAAGGACTAACACGGATTGGAAAAAAGCACATTATGAACTCAGACACATAGTAACTAGATTGGTAACACACAGCTTTCATCACCGAGTGTGTACCAACAAAGTGTTTCACACGCCGACCACAACATGTATTTGTGTATTGTACAAGAAGACTTGAGAGCCTCCGTGGCTTAGGCGGCAGCACGCCGGCCTCTCACCGCTGGGTCCGTGGTTCAAATCCCGGTCACTCCATGTGAGATCTGTGCTGGACAAAACGGAGGCAGACAGGTGGTACTCCGGTTTTCCCTGTCACTATTTCATTCCAGCAACACTCTCCACTATCATTTCATTTCATCAGTCATTCATTTAATCATTGCCCCAGAGGAGTGCGACAGGCTTCGGCAGCTGGCACACTTCATGTCCTCGCCGCTAGATGGGGGCTTCATTCATTCCATTCCTGACCCGGTCGGAGACTGGAAGCAGGCTGTGGATTTTCATTTACAAGAAGACTTGTGACAGGTACCTCTGCTAAGAGACAGATGGGACTGACGAAATTCTGTTTAACCTAATCTTGATTTAGTGGTCATTAGCTGCAATAAATTCTTATTATAATCAAGAGTCCATGTGGGTGTACAGGAAACATTAAGAAACGTTGCATTTGGTGATCGAAGTGGAAATTTCATAGTCCACAGTGTTAGTTAGTTAGTTATTGTTGTTTTAAGGGGCAGAACACCAAGGTCATCTACCGCTAGTCCACAGTGTATCAGTGCACCACAACTGCAAGGGGGAGCTGGATGTCATAAGAGGATATACACATCGTCATCTTCCAGATACTGTCATCTCGTTTCTCCGTGCCCTAATAGGCCCCAGCCATTGCAATCTCAAGCCTCCATGCCCTAAGAGGCTCCAGACATTGTTATCTCGTGTCTCGACGTCCCATTGTTGTCTCGTGCCTCCATGTCCCAAGAAGCTCCAGACATTGTTATCTCGTGTCTCCACGTCCCAAGAGACCCCAGACATTGTTATCTCATGTCTCCACGTCCCAAGAGACCTCAGTCATTGTTATATCGTGTCGCCACGTCCGAAGAGGCTCCAGACATTGTTATATCGTGTCTCCACGTCCCAAGAGGCTCCAGACATTGTTATCTCGAGCATCCACGTCCTAAGAGACTCCAGATATTTTTATCTCGTGCCTCCACGTCCTAAGAGACCCCAGACATTGTTATCTCGTGTCTCCATGTCCCAAGAGGCTCCAGACATTGTTATCTCGTGTCTCCACGTCCCTAAAGGCTCCATACATTGTTATCTCGTGCCCTCCACGTCCTAAGAGACTCCAGATATTGTTATCTCGTGCCTCCGCGTCCTAAAAGACCCCAGACATTGTTATATCGTGTCTCCACGTTCCAAGAGGCTCCAGACATTGTTATCTCGTGTCTCCACGTCCCAAGACGCTCCAGACATTGTTATCTCGTGCCTCCGCGTCCCAAGAGACTCCAGATATTGTTATCTCGTGCCTCCACGTCCTAAGAGACTCCAGACATTGTTATTTCGTGCCTCCACTTCCTAAGTGACTCCAGACATTGTTATTTCGAGCCTTCACTTCCTAAGAGACTCCAGACATTGTTATCTCGTGCCTCCACGTCCCAAGAGGCTCCAGACATTGTTATCTCGTGCCTCCACGTCCCAAGAGGCTGCAGACATTGTTATCTCGTGCCTCCACGTCCCAAGGGGCTGCAGACATTGTTATCCCGTGCTTCCACGTCCTTAGAGACTCCAGACATTGTTATTTCGTGCCTCCACTTCCTAAGAGACTCCAGACATTGTTATTTCGTGCCTCCACTTCCTAAGAGATTCCAGATATTGTTATCTCGTGCCTCCACGTCCTAAGAGACTCCAGACATTGTTATTTCGTGCCTCCAGTTCCTAAGAAACTCCAGACATTGTTATTTCGTGCCTCCACTTCCTAAGAGACTCCAGACATTGTTATCTCGTGCCTCCACGTCCCAAGAGGCTCCAGACATTGTCGTCTCGTGCCTCCATGTCCCAAGAGGCTCCATATATTGTTATCTCGTGTCTTAACGTCCCATGAGACTCCAGACATTGTTATCTCGTGTCTCCACGTCCCAAGAGACCCCAGACATTGTTATCTCGTGTCTCCACGTCCCAAGAGACCTTAGACATTGTTATATCGTGTCTCCACGTCCCAAGAGGCTCCAGACATTGTTATCTCGTGTTTCCACGTCCCAAGAGACCGCAGACATTGTTATCTCATGTCTCCACGTCCCAAGAGACCTCAGTCATTGTTATATCGTGTCGCCACGTCCCAAGAGGCTCCAGACATTGTTATATCGTGTCTCCACGTCCCAAGGGGCTCCAGACATTGTTATCTTGTGCATCCACGTCCCAAGAGACTCCAGATATTGTTATCTCGTGCCTCCACGTCCTAAGAGACCCCAGACATTGTTATCTCGTGTCTCCATGTCCCAAGAGGCTCCAGACATTGTTATCTCGTGTCTCCACGTCCCAAGAGGCTCCATACATCGTTATCTCGTGCCCTTCACGTCCTAAGAGACTCCAGATATTGTTATCTCGTGCCTCCGCGTCCTAAAAGACCCCAGACATTGTTATATCGTGTCTCCACGTTCCAAGAGGCTCCAGACATTGTTATCTCGTGTCTCCACGTCCCAAGACGCTCCAGACATTGTTATCTCGTGCCTCCGCGTCCCAAGAGACTCCAGATATTGTTATCTCGTGCCTCCACGTCCTAAGAGACTCCAGACATTGTTATTTCGTGCCTCCACTTCCTAAGTGACTCCAGACATTGTTATTTCGTGCCTCCACTTCCTAAGAGACTCCAGACATTGTTATCTCGTGCCTCCACGTCCCAAGAGGCTCCAGACATTGTTATCTCGTGCCTCCACGTCCCAAGAGGCTGCAGACATTGTTATCTCGTGCCTCCACGTCCCAAGAGGCTGCAGACATTGTTATCCCGTGCTTCCACGTCCTTAGAGACTCCAGACATTGTTATTTCGTGCCTCCACTTCCTAAGAGACTCCAGACATTGTTATTTCGTGCCTCCACTTCCTAAGTGACTCCAGACATTGTTATTTCGTGCCTCCACTTCCTAAGAGACTCCAGACATTGTTATCTCGTGCCTCCACGTCCCAAGAGGCTCCAGACATTGCTATCTCGTGCCTCCACGTCCCAAGAGGCTGCAGACATTGTTATCTCGTGCCTCCACGTCCCAAGAGGCTGCAGACATTGTTATCCCGTGCTTCCACGTCCTTAGAGACTCCAGACATTGTTATTTCGTGCCTCCACTTCCTAAGAGACTCCAGACATTGTTATTTCGTGCCTCCACTTCCTAAGAGACTCCAGATATTGTTATCTCGTGCCTCCATGTCCTAAGAGACTCCAGACATTGTTATTTCGTGCCTCCACTTCCTATGAAACTCCAGACATTGTTATTTCGTGCCTCCACTTCCTAAGAGACTCCAGACATTGTTATCTCGTGCCTCCACGTCCCAAGGGGCTTCAGACATTGTTATCTCGTGCCTCCACGTCCCAAGAGGCTGCAGACATTGTTATCCCGTGCTTCCACGTCCTTAGAGACTCCAGACATTGTTATTTCGTGCCTCCACTTCCTAAGAGACTCCAGACATTGTTATTTCGTGCCTCCACTTCCTAAGAGACTCCAGATATTGTTATCTCGTGCCTCCACGTCCTAAGAGACTCCATACATTGTTATTTCGTGCCTCCACTTCCTAAGAAACTCCAGACATTGTTATTTCGTGCCTCCACTTCCTAAGAGACTCCAGACATTGTTAGCTCGTGCCTCCACGTCCCAAGAGGCTCCAGACATTGTCGTCTCGTGCCTCCATGTCCCAAGAGGCTCCAGATATTGTTATCTCGTGTCTTAACGTCCCATGAGACTCCAGACATTGTTATCTCGTGTCTCCACGTCCCAAGAGACCCCAGACATTGTTATCTCGTGTCTCCACGTCCCAAGAGACCTCAGACATTGTTATATCGTGTCTCCACGTCCCAGGAGACTCCAGACATTGTTATCTCGTGTTTCCACGTCCCAAGAGACCGCAGACATTGTTATCTCATGTCTCCACGTCCCAAGAGACCTCAGTCATTGTTATATCGTGTCGCCACGTCCCAAGAGGCTCCAGACATTGTTATATCGTGTCTCCACGTCCCAAGGGGCTCCAGACATTGTTATCTCGTGCATCCACGTCCCAAGAGACTCCAGATATTGTTATCTCGTGCCTCCACGTCCTAAGAGACCCCAGACATTGTTATCTCGTGTCTCCATGTCCCAAGAGGCTCCAGACATTGTTATCTCGTGTCTCCACGTCCCTAAAGGCTCCATACATTGTTATCTCGTGCCCTCCACGTCCTAAGAGACTCCAGATATTGTTATCTCGTGCCTCCGCGTCTTAAAAGACCCCAGACATTGTTATATCGTGTCTCCACGTTCCAAGAGGCTCCAGACATTGTTATCTCGTGTCTCCACGTCCCAAGACGCTCCAGACATTGTTATCTCGTGCCTCCGCGTCCCAAGAGACTCCAGATATTGTTATCTCGTGCCTCCACGTCCTAAGCGACTCCAGACATTGTTATTTCGTGCCTCCACTTCCTAAGTGACTCCAGACATTGTTATTTTGTGCCTCCACTTCCTAAGAGACTCCAGACATTGTTATCTCGTGCCTCCACGTCCCAAGAGGCTCCAGACATTGTTATCTCTGCCTCCACGTCCCAAGAGGCTGCAGACATTGTTATCTCGTGCCTCCACGTCCCAAGAGGCTGCAGACATTGTTATCCTGTGCTTCCACGTCCTTAGAGACTCCAGACATTGTTATTTCGTGCCTCCACTTCCTAAGAGACTCCAGACATTGTTATTTCGTGCCTCCACTTCCTAAGAGACTCCAGATATTGTTATCTCGTGCCTCCACGTCCTAAGAGACTCCAGACATTGTTATTTCGTGCCTCCACTTCCTAAGAAACTCCAGACATTGTTATTTCGTGCCTCCACTTCCTAAGAGACTCCAGACATTGTTATCTCGTGCCTCCACGTCCCAAGAGGCTCCAGACATTGTCGTCTCGTGCCTCCATGTCCCAAGAGGCTCCAGATATTGTTATCTCGTGTCTTAACGTCCCATGAGACTCCAGACATTGTTATCTCGTGTCTCCACGTCCCAAGATACCCCAGACATTGTTATCTCGTGTCTCCACGTCCCAAGAGACCTCAGACATTGTTATATCGTGTCTCCACGTCCCAAGAGGCTCCAGACATTGTTATCTCGTGTTTCCACGTCCCAAGAGACCGCAGACATTGTTATCTCATGTCTCCACGTCCCAAGAGACCTCAGTCATTGTTATATCGTGTCGCCACGTCCCAAGAGGCTCCAGACATTGTTATATCGTGTCTCCACGTCCCAAGGGGCTCCAGACATTGTTATCTCGTGCATCCACGTCCCAAGAGACTCCAGATATTGGTATCTCGTGCCTCCACGTCCTAAGAGACCCCAGACATTGTTATCTCGTGTCTCCATGTCCCAAGAGGCTCCAGACATTGTTATCTCGTGTCTCCACGTCCCTAAAGGCTCCATACATTGTTATCTCGTGCCCTCCACGTCCTAAGAGACTCCAGATATTGTTATCTCGTGCCTCCGCGTCCTAAAAGACCCCAGACATTGTTATATCGTGTCTCCACGTTCCAAGAGGCTCCAGACATTGTTATCTCGTGTCTCCACGTCCCAAGACGCTCCAGACTTTGTTATCTCGTGCCTCCGCGTCACAAGAGACTCCAGATATTGTTATCTCGTGCCTCCACGTCCTAAGAGACTCCAGACATTGTTATTTCGTGCCTCCACTTCCTAAGTGACTCCAGACATTGTTATTTCGTGCCTCCACTTCCTAAGAGACTCCAGACATTGTTATCTCGTGCCTCCACGTCCCAAGAGGCTCCAGACATTGTTATCTCGTGCCTCCACGTTCCAAGAGGCTGCAGACATTGTTATCTCGTGCCTCCACGTCCCAAGAGGCTGCAGACATTGTTATCCCGTGCTTCCACGTCCTTAGAGACTCCAGACATTGTTATTTCGTGCCTCCACTTCCTAAGAGACTCCAGACATTGTTATTTCGTGCCTCCACTTCCTAAGTGACTCCAGACATTGTTATTTCGTGCCTCCACTTCCTAAGAGACTCCAGACATTGTTATCTCGTGCCTCCACGTCCCAAGAGGCTCCAGACATTGTTATCTCGTGCCTCCACGTCCCAAGAGGCTGCAGACATTGTTATCTCGTGCCTCCACGTCCCAAGAGGCTGCAGACATTGTTATCCCGTGCTTCCACGTCCTTAGAGACTCCAGACATTGTTATTTCGTGCCTCCACTTCCTAAGAGACTCCAGACATTGTTATTTCGTGCCTCCACTTCCTAAGAGACTCCAGATATTGTTATCTCGTGCCTCCATGTCCTAAGAGACTCCAGACATTGTTATTTCGTGCCTCCACTTCCTATGAAACTCCAGACATTGTTATTTCGTGCCTCCACTTCCTAAGAGACTCCAGACATTGTTATCTCGTGCCTCCACGTCCCAAGGGGCTGCAGACATTGTTATCTCGTGCCTCCACGTCCCAAGAGGCTGCAGACATTGTTATCCCGTGCTTCCACGTCCTTAGAGACTCCAGACATTGTTATTTCGTGCCTCCACTTCCTAAGAGACTCCAGACATTGTTATTTCGTGCCTCCACTTCCTAAGAGACTCCAGATATTGTTATCTCGTGCCTCCACGTCCTAAGAGACTCCATACATTGTTATTTCGTGCCTCCACTTCCTAAGAAACTCCAGACATTGTTATTTCGTGCCTCCACTTCCTAAGAGACTCCAGACATTGTTAGCTCGTGCCTCCACGTCCCAAGAGGCTCCAGACATTGTCGTCTCGTGCCTCCATGTCCCAAGAGGCTCCAGATATTGTTATCTCGTGTCTTAACGTCCCATGAGACTCCAGACATTGTTATCTCGTGTCTCCACGTCCCAAGAGACCCCAGACATTGTTATCTCGTGTCTCCACGTCCCAAGAGACCTCAGACATTGTTATATCGTGTCTCCACGTCCCAGGAGACTCCAGACATTGTTATCTCGTGTTTCCACGTCCCAAGAGACCGCAGACATTGTTATCTCATGTCTCCACGTCCCAAGAGACCTCAGTCATTGTTATATCGTGTCGCCACGTCCCAAGAGGCTCCAGACATTGTTATATCGTGTCTCCACGTCCCAAGGGGCTCCAGACATTGTTATCTCGTGCATCCACGTCCCAAGAGACTCCAGATATTGTTATCTCGTGCCTCCACGTCCTAAGAGACCCCAGACATTGTTATCTCGTGTCTCCATGTCCCAAGAGGCTCCAGACATTGTTATCTCGTGTCTCCACGTCCCTAAAGGCTCCATACATTGTTATCTCGTGCCCTCCACGTCCTAAGAGACTCCAGATATTGTTATCTCGTGCCTCCGCGTCTTAAAAGACCCCAGACATTGTTATATCGTGTCTCCACGTTCCAAGAGGCTCCAGACATTGTTATCTCGTGTCTCCACGTCCCAAGACGCTCCAGACATTGTTATCTCGTGCCTCCGCGTCCCAAGAGACTCCAGATATTGTTATCTCGTGCCTCCACGTCCTAAGCGACTCCAGACATTGTTATTTCGTGCCTCCACTTCCTAAGTGACTCCAGACATTGTTATTTTGTGCCTCCACTTCCTAAGAGACTCCAGACATTGTTATCTCGTGCCTCCACGTCCCAAGAGGCTCCAGACATTGTTATCTCTGCCTCCACGTCCCAAGAGGCTGCAGACATTGTTATCTCGTGCCTCCACGTCCCAAGAGGCTGCAGACATTGTTATCCTGTGCTTCCACGTCCTTAGAGACTCCAGACATTGTTATTTCGTGCCTCCACTTCCTAAGAGACTCCAGACATTGTTATTTCGTGCCTCCACTTCCTAAGAGACTCCAGATATTGTTATCTCGTGCCTCCACGTCCTAAGAGACTCCAGACATTGTTATTTCGTGCCTCCACTTCCTAAGAAACTCCAGACATTGTTATTTCGTGCCTCCACTTCCTAAGAGACTCCAGACATTGTTATCTCGTGCCTCCACGTCCCAAGAGGCTCCAGACATTGTCGTCTCGTGCCTCCATGTCCCAAGAGGCTCCAGATATTGTTATCTCGTGTCTTAACGTCCCATGAGACTCCAGACATTGTTATCTCGTGTCTCCACATCCCAAGATACCCCAGACATTGTTATCTCGTGTCTCCACGTCCCAAGAGACCTCAGACATTGTTATATCGTGTCTCCACGTCCCAAGAGGCTCCAGACATTGTTATCTCGTGTTTCCACGTCCCAAGAGACCGCAGACATTGTTATCTCATGTCTCCACGTCCCAAGAGACCTCAGTCATTGTTATATCGTGTCGCCACGTCCCAAGAGGCTCCAGACATTGTTATATCGTGTCTCCACGTCCCAAGGGGCTCCAGACATTGTTATCTCGTGCATCCACGTCCCAAGAGACTCCAGATATTGTTATCTCGTGCCTCCACGTCCTAAGAGACCCCAGACATTGTTATCTCGTGTCTCCATGTCCCAAGAGGCTCCAGACATTGTTATCTCGTGTCTCCACGTCCCTAAAGGCTCCATACATTGTTATCTCGTGCCCTCCACGTCCTAAGAGACTCCAGATATTGTTATCTCGTGCCTCCGCGTCCTAAAAGACCCCAGACATTGTTATATCGTGTCTCCACGTTCCAAGAGGCTCCAGACATTGTTATCTCGTGTCTCCACGTCCCAAGACGCTCCAGACTTTGTTATCTCGTGCCTCCGCGTCCCAAGAGACTCCAGATATTGTTATCTCGTGCCTCCACGTCCTAAGAGACTCCAGACATTGTTATTTCGTGCCTCCACTTCCTAAGTGACTCCAGACATTGTTATTTCGTGCCTCCACTTCCTAAGAGACTCCAGACATCGTTATCTCGTGCCTCCACGTCCCAAGAGGCTCCAGACATTGTTATCTCGTGCCTCCACGTCCCAAGAGGCTGCAGACATTGTTATCTCGTGCCTCCACGTCCCAAGAGGCTGCAGACATTGTTATCCCGTGCTTCCACGTCCTTAGAGACTCCAGACATTGTTATTTCGTGCCTCCACTTCCTAAGAGACTCCAGACATTGTTATTTCGTGCCTCCACTTCCTAAGTGACTCCAGACATTGTTATTTCGTGCCTCCACTTCCTAAGAGACTCCAGACATTGTTATCTCGTGCCTCCACGTCCCAAGAGGCTCCAGACATTGTTATCTCGTGCCTCCACGTCCCAAGAGGCTGCAGACATTGTTATCTCGTGCCTCCACGTCCCAAGAGGCTGCAGACATTGTTATCCCGTGCTTCCACGTCCTTAGAGACTCCAGACATTGTTATTTCGTGCCTCCACTTCCTAAGAGACTCCAGACATTGTTATTTCGTGCCTCCACTTCCTAAGAGACTCCAGATATTGTTATCTCGTGCCTCCATGTCCTAAGAGACTCCAGACATTGTTATTTCGTGCCTCCACTTCCTATGAAACTCCAGACATTGTTATTTCGTGCCTCCACTTCCTAAGAGACTCCAGACATTGTTATCTCGTGCCTCCACGTCCCAAGGGGCTGCAGACATTGTTATCTCGTGCCTCCACGTCCCAAGAGGCTGCAGACATTGTTATCCCGTGCTTCCACGTCCTTAGAGACTCCAGACATTGTTATTTCGTGCCTCCACTTCCTAAGAGACTCCAGACATTGTTATTTCGTGCCTCCACTTCCTAAGAGACTCCAGATATTGTTATCTCGTGCCTCCACGTCCTAAGAGACTCCATACATTGTTATTTCGTGCCTCCACTTCCTAAGAGACTCCAGACATTGTTAGCTCGTGCCTCCACGTCCCAAGAGGCTCCAGACATTGTCGTCTCGTGCCTCCATGTCCCAAGAGGCTCCAGATATTGTTATCTCGTGTCTTAACGTCCCATGAGACTCCAGACATTGTTATCTCGTGTCTCCACGTCCCAAGAGACCCCAGACATTGTTATCTCGTGTCTCCACGTCCCAAGAGACCTCAGACATTGTTATATCGTGTCTCCACGTCCCAGGAGACTCCAGACATTGTTATCTCGTGTTTCCACGTCCCAAGAGACCGCAGACATTGTTATCTCATGTCTCCACGTCCCAAGAGACCTCAGTCATTGTTATATCGTGTCGCCACGTCCCAAGAGGCTCCAGACATTGTTATATCGTGTCTCCACGTCCCAAGGGGCTCCAGACATTGTTATCTCGTGCATCCACGTCCCAAGAGACTCCAGATATTGTTATCTCGTGCCTCCACGTCCTAAGAGACCCCAGACATTGTTATCTCGTGTCTCCATGTCCCAAGAGGCTCCAGACATTGTTATCTCGTGTCTCCACGTCCCTAAAGGCTCCATACATTGTTATCTCGTGCCCTCCACGTCCTAAGAGACTCCAGATATTTTTATCTCGTGCCTCCGCGTCTTAAAAGACCCCAGACATTGTTATATCGTGTCTCCACGTTCCAAGAGGCTCCAGACATTGTTATCTCGTGTCTCCACGTCCCAAGACGCTCCAGAAATTGTTATCTCGTGCCTCCGCGTCCCAAGAGACTCCAGATATTGTTATCTCGTGCCTCCACGTCCTAAGCGACTCCAGACATTGTTATTTCGTGCCTCCACTTCCTAAGTGACTCCAGACATTGTTATTTTGTGCCTCCACTTCCTAAGAGACTCCAGACATTGTTATCTCGTGCCTCCACGTCCCAAGAGGCTCCAGACATTGTTATCTCTGCCTCCACGTCCCAAGAGGCTGCAGACATTGTTATCTCGTGCCTCCACGTCCCAAGAGGCTGCAGACATTGTTATCCTGTGCTTCCACGTCCTTAGAGACTCCAGACATTGTTATTTCGTGCCTCCACTTCCTAAGAGACTCCAGACATTGTTATTTCGTGCCTCCACTTCCTAAGAGACTCCAGATATTGTTATCTCGTGCCTCCACGTTCTAAGAGACTCCAGACATTGTTATTTCGTGCCTCCACTTCCTAAGAAACTCCAGACATTGTTATTTCGTGCCTCCACTTCCTAAGAGACTCCAGACATTGTTATCTCGTGCCTCCACGTCCCAAGAGGCTCCAGACATTGTCGTCTCGTGCCTCCATGTCCCAAGAGGCTCCAGATATTGTTATCTCGTGTCTTAACGTCCCATGAGACTCCAGACATTGTTATCTCGTGTCTCCACGTCCCAAGATACCCCAGACATTGTTATCTCGTGTCTCCACGTCCCAAGAGACCTCAGACATTGTTATATCGTGTCTCCACGTCCCAAGAGGCTCCAGACATTGTTATCTCGTGTTTCCACGTCCCAAGAGACCGCAGACATTGTTATCTCATGTCTCCACGTCCCAAGAGACCTCAGTCATTGTTATATCGTGTCGCCACGTCCCAAGAGGCTCCAGACATTGTTATATCGTGTCTCCACGTCCCAAGGGGCTCCAGACATTGTTATCTCGTGCATCCACGTCCCAAGAGACTCCAGATATTGTTATCTCGTGCCTCCACGTCCTAAGAGACCCCAGACATTGTTATCTCGTGTCTCCATGTCCCAAGAGGCTCCAGACATTGTTATCTCGTGTCTCCACGTCCCTAAAGGCTCCATACATTGTTATCTCGTGCCCTCCACGTCCTAAGAGACTCCAGATATTGTTATCTCGTGCCTCCGCGTCCTAAAAGACCCCAGACATTGTTATATCGTGTCTCCACGTTCCAAGAGGCTCCAGACATTGTTATCTCGTGTCTCCACGTCCCAAGACGCTCCAGACTTTGTTATCTCGTGCCTCCGCGTCCCAAGAGACTCCAGATATTGTTATCTCGTGCCTCCACGTCCTAAGAGACTCCAGACATTGTTATTTCGTGCCTCCACTTCCTAAGTGACTCCAGACATTGTTATTTCGTGCCTCCACTTCCTAAGAGACTCCAGACATTGTTATCTCGTGCCTCCACGTCCCAAGAGGCTCCAGACATTGTTATCTCGTGCCTCCACGTCCCAAGAGGCTGCAGACATTGTTATCTCGTGCCTCCACGTCCCAAGAGGCTGCAGACATTGTTATCCCGTGCCTCCACGTCCTAAGAGACTCCAGACATTGCTATTTCGTGCCTCCACTTCCTAAGAGACTCCAGACATTGTTATTTCGTGCCTCCACTTCCTAAGAGACTCCAGATATTGTTATCTCGTGCCTCCACGTCCTAAGAGACTCCAGACATTGTTATTTCGTGCCTCCACTTCCTAGGAGACTCCAGACATTGTTATTTCGTGCCTCCACGTCCCAAGAGACTCCAGACATTGCCATCTCGCGGCCTCACAGTCCAACGTTTCGACGCTGCTTTGTTGTGAAAATGAAGTGTAATGTTTTTTCCACTGTAATGGTATGTCATGGACCTAGAACAATCTGGTATGTTCCCTCATCATCAATCTAGACTGCAATGTAAACCTCGATCGTGAGTAGCGGTGCATCTTTGACACGTTCGTAGCCTTTTAGAATAACCCCAAGTCGTCAGCGTCAATCTTGGGAGGCACACGTGGGAGTGGAACTACTGGCACCGCCATGGAGATCACATGCCTGCTTTGGACTGTATAATAAAGAGTTATAGAATCACCCAAGACCGTTCGTGTCAATCTAGGGAGGCTCATGCGGGACTGGACGCGCGTGTCCTGGCTGTGTTTGTTGTTGCACGCTCAGGGCTTTAATGGAGATATTATGAGAGCTACAGGAAGTGTGCAGCGTGCGTGGGCGAGGAGATAGTCTTCATCCGTACTATAGCTATTGTTTTCAGCGTCGTATGAGACTCTTTCCCTGGCCGAATGATTTGAAAATTAAAGGCGAGAGAGCTGTCAGTATTATTTAGCGTATGGCTTTTAGTGCCGGTGTGTCCGAGAACATGTTCGGCTTGCCAGAGGCTGTAGGTACTTCACGCGGACACCCATGGGGTGAGCTACAAGTTCCGTTCAATTTCAAGTAGTTTCAACGTTCCCTACCAGATGTTACTGACACCTAGTGGTGAACGTTGGAACTTTGATAGAGCGTTTCAACGATATATAACCTAGAAATTTTCCTTCACACAAGTTTAGTTAGTGGAAGGATCTTTTAGGCCTACATGCCATAAATCTATGACATGGGACCGCCGGCTTTACTTCTCCTCCGAAGGAAGGCATACTGAAGGATTTTAACGCTCGGTGAAGTAGCTTTAAATGTGGCGGAATGTACTATAATTGATTGCAATTTATTAGTCTATCAAGTCTGCTGCACAGTGCTAACAACGTAAATTTTGATACAAAATAGTTAAATCATCTTTCGTTTGAGATGGCTTAAACTTCGAAATTAATCTTTTGAGCAAGGCTTGTGTGATGGGTGAGTTCATAGACTTTAGTAAAAAAAGTTTTTAAGTCTCCATATACTGTATAGCCCATTAGTGTTCGGGATAGTTTGTAGTCACCTGCAGTATAACTTCTCCATGTGTTCATAGGTTTCCTTGAAGTGCAATTGAAGTGCTACTGGAACTGAGGCATATGTATTGCTGTTATATAAAAGAAACGCGTTTAGGCTACTTTTTTGGCAAGTTAATAAATAACCTCCTTTTATTCTTGTTATATGTAATTCCAAATTTTGAAAAGAAAAACCTTCACTGTTAATGCAATAAACAAGGGAGTCTTCTTTAGTGAAATATTCAAGAAATTCCCCTTCTCTTGTTCGATTCTAGTAGAACATAGTGCCTATATAGCAAGCAAATGTTTCTCCTTCAGTCGTGTTCTGAAAAGTTAGCCGATTCCGTTGAGAGATCCCGTTTTCTTACCAAGTTCTTGCGTTTATCTTGAGTAAAATGCTCTGGTTGTCCTTGTTCTGTAAGTAGACATGAGCAAAATCCTACAGTATG
This sequence comes from Meconema thalassinum, assembly GCA_946902985.2. Lineage (NCBI taxonomy): Eukaryota > Metazoa > Arthropoda > Insecta > Orthoptera > Tettigoniidae > Meconema > Meconema thalassinum. The sequence continues at coordinate 1,059,335,005 of OX336389.2, read as the reverse complement.
TGCCTACTCTGAGTTGTTCGTGTGGCCTGGCAGGGAGACCGATTTTCCCTGTGTTCGTTTCTCATGCTAGCTGCTCTATCTGTGTTCATGTTACTTATCACTGGCGGCCACAGCTAACGGTCAGCATGGAGGCTTTGGTGCTGTGCAATGACTCTACTGCTAGTTTAATGCAGTAATAATGTTATGGTTTTACGTCCCTTTTAACTACTGCGGCTTTTAGAGACACAGCTGCTGCTAGTTTGAGTCCAACCTCAGGCAGATATGCGTTTGTGTCCGATGTATTCAATTGTACATCTTTTCCAGCATGAATCATAATAATAGCCTAATAATAATCCAGTAAGCATATGTATTCGTTAGAATATAAGATCGAATTAAATTGAATCTGTTGAGTGGTTGAAAAGACCAGACGCCAGATATTATATACTGTACATAACAAGTTCCACGCTTTTCTTTTGTTCTAACGAAACACGTAGAGATAGTGTCAAAGATCTGCATACTCTAATTCTCTGACTTCAATAATAATAATAATAATAATAATAATAATAATAGTAATAGTAATAATAATCTTATATATTAAAATAATCGGGTAGAAATTTCACGTTTTACTAAAATGAAATATCTATTAATCGAATTTGAAATGAATCGAAAACGATTAATCAACTGACAGTTTATTTGTTTAATCGACGATCCAAATAATGGATTGATTATTAGACACGAGATAAGAAAAGAAGAGAGGTCATCGCTTCAATTGAGTTACGCTTATTTTCGGAATGATGTATATAAATTAATAAAAGTTCCATTTTGCCTAAATATAGGCTACAAAGTGTCAGAGACAGTGCAAGGGCAAACATCAATGAAATTGGGAAGGGTTTCGAAAAAAGAAAACGAAGAGTTTTCAGTAAAGATTTTGAATTCTTGTTAAATGTACTGCTCGAGTCCAAGCTCTATGAACTTGCGGGGTGAGGAGAAAGAGCAGAGAAGGGTCGGGCGTGAAGAGAAGGATCTGTCAACAGCCCACCGTGATATATGGTATTCCTTTCTATTCCAATACTGCTAACATTCGGCCGTTGCTCAAACCACTGTGGTGTTAGGAATGACTGAGTGAGTCACCGACCAATGTATTTGGTTCTGTACTATCCACGGACCGAGAAACCTCATCACTCGTCAACACCACTACTAATAGTCCGCGATGCACATTCCTCTCAGGTTCACGCAGCTTAGACTCGAGCAGTAATACGACAGGAACATTTTTGTTTTACTTTATTTTAGCCTAGTTTTCACGAAGAAGGTAGCCTACATTATTTAAAATATACTAGCGGACCCGTGCGAGAACTCTCGCATAATGGGTTGTGTGCGCCCAATGTGTACGTACAGACTACCTGCGCGGCTCTAGTGCTGTGCGGGCTGTACGCGATGCCACGGGCTATCGTCTTATTTATTTGTTTCAGCACTTTATAAACAAATACATATATTACCGTTGACTTTTCGAGAAATGCAAGATTTTTCCTGTACTATTGAGACGATTTCGAAGATTTTGGTACAAACCACACCTTACTCCCTCTGGTTTAGGTGCTTGAGTTTTGTGAAACAAACACCCTAGCGTATTATATATAGATAGATAATACAATATATTTTATGTTCGACCCTGACTATTATATGTCAGAAAACTGTAGTATAATGAGGCTCATTATAACACTATTTTTCATTTTGAAACAGTTTCTCCCACCAATCAGAGCTCAAGAAACAGTTGTTTGACCAATTAGATAAAGATAGCATCGCACCTGCGCTGAGTTCCAAGGCCTTCTAATTTAAATTTCACTGCGTGGCGTAGTGTCATAGTAGGGTAATCGAGGAGGCCATGGTCAAATACAAGGCATTGTCTGCGTCCCATGCGCTCTGTTCAGTACATAAAATTGGCGAAATATCGACAGATATTTATGTTCGAACATGAAATAGTTATAATAATTATCGTCGAACATAAACAGTCGTATGCAACTCGCCTATAATGGTAATTAAGACACTCGTATGGAAATTATAAAACTCGCATACGCTCGTTTTATAAACATACTCGTGTCTTAATTATTGCCATTATAGGCCCGTTGCATAATGTACTATTTAAGTCTGTTTTGCTTCTGCGAGAGCGTAGTGGAAGGAGCGAAGTTCATCGATTAATCGACAAAACAATTAATCAATTATTCGACCAATCGATTAATCGTTAGTAGCAATTAATGGAGTATTCTACTTCGAGTAATCGATTATTCGATAACTGCTGATGATCTTGAGGCCTCTGGAGAGGCCGCATGCAGTTCTTTCTAGTTGACACCCGTGGGCGACCTGCGCGTCATAATGATGAAGAAGTGATGACGAAGACGTCACATACACGCAGTCCCCGAGCCACTGGAATTAACCGCAGGAGATTAAAATCCCTGATGTCTCGGCCGGGAATTGAACCCGGAGCACTTCAGGTCAAAGCTTAGCGCGCTAACCATTTAGCTACGGAGCCGAACAATTCGATAACTGAAATTAATCGATTAAAAATACCAGCCCTAATCTTCACGGTGTTCGTACTACTGAAGTTTAGAGCGTATACCGCTAGCATTATTTTAAAATAACAAAAATCACAATTTTCTTATTTGTTTAATCATAGTTAATATATTTTGTCACTTCATGGGTTGGTACATGTACATCTCACAATCAGAGACATGCACCTTTACTGCCTTGAATTTTTTCGTAGATGTTCAGTTCATTGTATAGTATGTCTAGTCTGAGAGTGGCCTTAGTGTTACAATGAAAGTGAAGACCAAGGCGAGGAAAGTTGGTTGTTAACAAGTGAGAGACTCCAGTGTAAATTTGTGTATTTACAAACAAAACAAAATGTTGGTAATCTTCAGTAGTTGATCCTTACCAAATATGGGAAGTATTTCCCTAGGACCCTAAAAATGGTCTGTCTTTCCCTAAAATCTGCCTCAAAGTCCTGTACAAAATTTCAGCTTTCAATCTTCAACGTTTCTGAGGTATATGCACTTTTACCAATACAATTTAAAGTTTAGGGAATCTGATGTTAAAGTTAACAAGAGGTGGGTGTGGTAGATAGGCATCACTATTTTTGAAGGACTAGAAAGTAATATCATATGGCTGCAAACATATATAACTTGCACATTCTGAATCAGAATTGGATTTTCACGCACAAGTCCCCTTAATAGCGGCGAACCTTAATGGCGAACCTCAGGCATGTGCAATTGATACATGAGTTGCTTTACACACAACTGAAATCTCATGAAACAATTGCACATGCGTGAGGCTCGCAGCCTGTCCTCTGTACGACTGTGAAACCGGGACTGACCGGCCATAAACCGTGGCGTAAACTGTAACATTTTGTAACCAGAAGCTAGGGCATGCAAATTTAACATGTTATCAATATTAGGAGAAATATCTTTCAACACACCACTTTAAAAAATCTCGCTCAATTTGTTCCTTTCGAGAGATTTCACATATGTATGTTGTTCTGTGCATCGATGTTGATTGATTTGGGGATTTTGCGACTTCGTGGCCATGTAGCCCCGTATACTTGGATGTGTGTGAAATTTGTGTGATAACCTGTATTGTTGTAGTGGCTGTACGTGTGTGTATTTTTAATTCAGATGAGGATTGGGAAGGAGGCGGCCGCGGCCTTAAGTTAGGAACCATCCCGGAATTTGCCTGGAGTTAGGGTGACCAACTCTAAATTTTTAAATGTAGGACAGATTCTTAATAAAAGGAGGACTTTTCATAAAAATGGGATTTTAATATTTACATGCAAAATTACATACCTTATAACTGTTACCGTATGTTGATGAAGATGCTGAAGTTGTAGCTATTGTATGCTGATACTTATCGACTGCACCCACTTTCGACAGCAAAGATGAATTATTTTGTTGTAATAAATAATTTTAAAACTCTCCACATGACATGTTTTTAAAGTTGCACTTCACTATTATAATACCCTTAACCGACTCGGTCAGCAAACGGTTTATTTCTTCTGACCACTGTGGATTAATCAGGGAAAATACTCTTTCAACGGTTGCATTGCAACCTGGAATAGCGAAAAAACTGACAAAAACTGTCCTGTCTAGTGGGGAATGTTTAATCGGCAAAAATGAATCAATATTACTGTTAGAAGAACTGCTTCTAATTGTTTTTCTATGACAACGTTTGGTGCTTTTCAGTCGGTCAACACGAATGTACCCAAAAAGAGCTGGGTTATGCCCTAATCCTGAAATAAATTACATGAGATTAATAAATACACTAGGATGACCAGTTTCGATCGTCAAGCGATCATCATCAGATCCATTACACTTAGGCTATAACATCTATGTTTGAGAATACAGGTGAAAAATATTTACAATATGTACAATTATTTAGTTGCAGTATTGGTAATGCAACTGTCGGTGTATGCTAAATGTAGTATATCTAATGTTGGGTGAAATGCTAAAATGGTGATAGAAATCCGGAGTTTGTCTGTTTGGGGTAACTACAGTATATGGTTGTAAAAAATCAACTATGGTTATACTGTAATAATACAGGCTGCTACGTATCTGGTTGTCGTCCTGGCTGTAGCTTCGAGCAGTTTCGTGTTCACTCTAGCACCAGTTGGGGTCGACTAGTGTATTTAGTATTAGTGTATTTATTAATCTTGTGTAATTTATTTCAGGATTAGGGCATAACCCAGCTCTTTTTGGGTACGTTCGTGTTGACCGACTGAAAAGCACCAAACTTTTGTTTACTTAGGCAACACTGAAAAAATGGCTTCAAACCCCACAATGTTTTTCTATGATTTTCACTAGCGATATGTCTCTCGAGATCACCTGGACATTTATTTCCAACAGTTACATAACAGTCACAAATATAACATTTCGCCTCATTTTCGTTACTTCCCTCTCTAAAACACGGGTACTTCTGTTTCAATTTCTCCGAGAACTTACTGTACATTTCCTCTTTTGTGTCTCGGCACTTTTTGAGTGATGACATACTGATATTATTCAAACAAACACTCCACTCACTCAGAAGGTCAGAATCCAACTACAGTAGCACAAAAACAAAACTACGTAATACCGCAGCCAGCATTACTTGACTGGTGAATCCCCGCCGAGAATTCCCCGGACCCGACCGACCACGTTCATATCACGTCAGGCGGTGTCACCACTTTCGTGACAGGCCCTTCAGACAGCTCTAAATTAAGATATGATTTATTATTAGGTGAGTAAATGACGTAGTCTGATAGGGGTATCCAGAATATAGACTGAGAAAGAGGAAGTGCAACAAAAATAGCTTTGCAACAGAGAAAACAATAGGAAACTGAATGACTAAGAATACAATATGCAAAAATCGGACATTAAATAGCAAATAATAAATGCCTGCCGGACAGAGGACAAGCATGGAAAAAGGAGGACATGTCCGGCAAATGCCGGACGGTTGGTCACCCTACCTGGAGTAGAAGTGGGAAACCCCAGAAAACCACTTCCGAGATGGCTTAGATGGGAATCGAACCCACCTCTTCTCAGTTTTACCTCACGAGGCTGAGTGTACCCTCAGATCAGAATTAAAATGTCATGGCAGAGCCAAGAATGCAAGCCGCTACACCACGAGGTGGTGAGCATAGATATAACTTGTGCAGTAATTTAAATATGTCTGATGAAAGAAGTTGCTTTCTGCTATGCTTTGTTGTTGATTCGTTTAGGGGATTTGTGTCATATTACCCCGTGTGTGTTGAATCTGTCCGATAGCCTGTGCCATTGTGAGAGCTGTACAAGTATGTGCATTTTTAATGGGTGGCTAGGATTTGGGTAGGAGGTGACCGTGGCCTTAAGTTAGGAACCATTCCGGCATTTGCCTGGAGTAGAAGTGGAAAACCATAGAAAACCACTTCCAGGATGGCAGAGGTGGGAACCGACCCCACCTCTTCTCAGTGTTGCGACATGAGACTGAGTGAACCCCATTCCAGCCCTCAGACCAGAAATAAATTCCTTGGCAGAGCCGGGAATCGAACACGAACCTCCGAATGCTAGTTGCTACACCACGATGTGGTCTTTTCTCCCATGCCTCGCCTTGAAAACCTCAACTGTTCTCATTGAATCATTGATTTACAACCTGCTAAGTGTTCTTTTTCCTTGCCCACATAAAATGTAAAAATAAAATTTTCAAATGGAATTAGAGAGTATAAGAAAAATGGCCTGTCTACAATTAAACTCTCAGCTGTAAAAGGCAGAGAGTCAGCCCAAATTGAAACCTGAAAAGAAAAACCAAATGAATGGTGTCCTTTTCGAGAAAAGAAATGTATTGCTCATCATTGCATCATTGATTTACAACCTGCTAAGTGTTCTTTTTCCTTGCCCTTATAAAATGTGAAAATAAAATTTTCAAATGGAATTAGGGAGTATAAGAAAAATGGCCTGTCTACAGTTAACTCTTAGCTGTAAGAAGGCAGAGAGTCGGCCCAAATTGAAACCTGAAAAGAAAAACCACATGAATGGTGTCCTCTTCGAGAAAAGAAATGTATTGCTCATGACGAAAATCGCACCTACTGTGCTGTTTAAAAGGACTGATTGGAAGTCAACAATATTTTGAAACGATTTTATTGTACTGTCAAAGCAAATTCAAGCAGTAGGTCACTCAACTCAACAGTTAAACGGTCCTTACTGTCTCACTACCCCCTCCTTCATTTTGGGAGGCCAGTTGATATTATTGCCGTCACGGCATACTTTCGTCGCTAAGAATGTATGATGTCTTAAATAGGTTTTCTTGTTTTAATGAGAGATTGACAAAGTGTTATCAAAATTAATAAGTGATTGAATACTAGATAAAAAACATTCCCTTGTTATACATTCGGGGTTGAAGTAGATGATAGTGTAAGTGAACAAGAATGTTTGTTGAGTGATGGTATCGCTACACTGGCTGGGACGGCTAACCACTGCGCCTCGGCCTACTGCAGAACGGCTGGAACCTCCTCCTATGAATCTGTGTTCGCTGGCCTGCACTATCTGTGAGAGAATTCAGGAACTAGTTAGGTCCCGCCATTTGACTGCTCAATTCAAATACAGTACTATATTCTGCTTTAACTTACTTCTAACTTGGTCCTTTGGATCTTATTAAACACTTCCAGACAAAAGAAAATCTAATCATGCAGTATACTGTATACCTAGTAATCTTCCCATTATTCACTTTGAAATACTTTTTTTTTTATTAAAACAAAAAAATGGTAACGTCTGCACGAATCAAGGCTTGGGGCTCATATTAATACTTCAGTCCCGAAGGTCCTGGGTCGATTCCTAACTCTTCCAAGAAGAGGTGGGTGTGATTCCCACTTCAACCATCTTACTTCAGGCATCCAACGTTTAGAATGAAGCATTGGTCTTATGGCGCGTTACGACAGTGTTGCCACTCCATGAGAGGAGGCAGTACGGAGCGCTTCGCGTAGACTTTCCGCACATTCAGCGATTTGCAGTGACGAAAACTTGAATTAAGTACTGTATAATTATACTAATAGTAACATAACACATACAACGATATTAAATTAAATGAACTATAACGTATGCTGAATGTAACATAAAGAAAACAATCAAAATAAAATAAATAAAGTACAAGCACAAGGAAATGTGTGAAGTACCGACTGCAGTTAAAGTTGAAGTATGTTATAAAAAAAACTCCCCATTGGCTTACCTTTCATGATGACAGCGGACAGCCATCCCGTTCGTCATCACTGTCAGTTGATTCGGTATCTGGCGAAGAGCTGTCACCCAGATTTATGAGTCGAGGTTCAATGTCATCCTCAATTTTATCGGCTTTCCTCATTTCAGACTCGATTTTTTTTACATGCTCGACACAGTCTTTCCATTTTTCGGTTGTCACATTATTAAATCCTTCCTGTATCAACTGCTCCATATTTTTTACTTTGAATTTCAAATTGTTCATTTTAACATGATGTTTGAGTAGAACTAAATGACCCATTTTCTTAGCCATTTCATCAATTTTGTATTTATCGTATTTATATTTCACACGTTTAATAATTTCCATTAAATGTTTCTTCAACATATTATGCTCTTCATACGGCTCCCCGTGCGACGAAAGCCATTCCTGCATTTTTTTCCTTTTTTCATGCCGAAGTCGGAATAGCCTCAACTTTACGACTGTGATATGGCGCATTGTCAATAACAATCACAGATTTGGCCGGCAGGTTAGGTAGCACTTGGTGTTTGAAATAATTTTCGTACGTTTCACCATCCATTCATCATGCGCGTCTGCGGAGTTCTTTTTGCACAGAAATACTAACTGCGCGTTGGGTACAAATCCATTTTCATTTCCTGTGTGGACTATTGCAAACCGCGGACCTCGTGCAGTAGGAGCCTTTAGGCCTGTCGAAAGTCCCGCCAGAAACGCTTGCTTTGGTGTTGTTATTGTCTTGTCTTGCCGTATCTTCTTAATTGTAGTCCCGGTATTGACCTATGATTCATTACTATACACAACATTCCAACCTTCATCTCTGTACTTTTTTATTGCCACAAGATAATCATGACGCCATATCACTAAATCACTCCTCTCCACCATTATGGCTTTATTTCCTCTTCTCGCGTACTCAAATCCCATGTCCTTAAGCAGCGAATGGAAAGTAGATTTTTTTAATCCGGAAGGTCGGAATAGGAGTTTACTGCAGCCAGGATTGAATGCAAAGTTGGTGGTTGGTTTCGAAAGTAAAATTCGTGGATTTTGCGACGGATGCTGCTCCCCACCAAGTCGTTGTATTTAACATTCCTGTTATTCTTGCGAAGTGTATTACTTAGCCTCTTTTTGCGTAGCGACATTACTGCACCCTGTCCACTCTCACTGCGTATTTTATAAACGGTAGTCTTGATATTCCTGTGGCCAGAGCATTTCATTGAATAAATTATTTATACTTTCGCTAGGTTAAACATTGTTAAAATAATGTTGAATTTTGGGCTTATGCCGTGTTTCATTATATCAAATTCGACGCGTTTCGAAAGAAACCATGTCTTTCTTCGTCAGGAATAATCTGAAATACGACAAATGATTGCTAATAGCCCAGGCAAATTAGACCAAAAAAGGCCGTGCTTCCCGAACAAACCTCCAAAGCTGGAATGTGTTCTAATACCTCTTGGGGGTCCCAAATAAGTCTTGTGAGTTTGGGACGGATTCTGTGACTTCTGCTTAATTTTTGGGAGTAAAAAAAACGCGAAATGTTCACACCTTTTTCAGTTTTTTTTTGCTTATAACTTCTAAACGACGCATTCTACAGTAGAGATAACTGGTAACGTTTTTAAAGAAAATTAAATTCTGCGTCGAATGGTTTTTAGTCCGTCTAAATCAGCCGAGTCGTTAAGCCGCAATCGATTTCTGAATTTGGGCCATTTTTACCAACTTGGTTAAAAAGTTGATTGTTTAGTTTTTCGCTTAATACTCCTAAACAACGCATCCTATAGAAAATTGTATTCGAAGCTTTCTTAAGAGCATTAAATTTTGCGTCGAATGTTTTTAGTTTATTAAAATCGGCTCAGCCATTTAGCCGCAATCGATTTTTTGAGTTGGGCCATTTATACCATCTTTCATGTCTCATGTAATTTTGTTTTCCAATCGTGCAATTTTCGAAGTGGCAAAGGACCAAACCCGGGTTGGCTCGGTTCCCCCACTTGGCCTTGACAACCCAAGAGCAGCCACCTGTCCCTTTGTTCTCTCTGCCCCTCTAATCCCTTCGTCAGTTTCCCTTCATATCCTACGGAGCCTCACATAACGGGACGTCTCCCTTCTTCAATTTATACCAGTGCAATCAGTGTTCGGCGTAGCGAAAAGAATTGGTCCGGAATATGGTCAGATATGACCATTGAGCAAGTGCTCATGAGAGCAATATCTTCTTGTGGAGGGCTATCCCGTGGGCGGAGAATCAGCGATCGGACTCTAGCCCGGTGGATCGCGGGCATGCCCACTGCAGTGGATGTTTGTCATCAAATTGAGGATTACTGTGAGGTCTCCTTCTCAACATCCGTTCAGCATGTTGACACGACAAACTCCAGAATACGGAGGGACGATAGCGATTTGCATAAATTCAGTGATGTTTTCAGTGCCATGACCCATTCCCTGAAACGAGTTCACTCATGTCCATCAGCACAGGAGTTTTAGCTGATGACAGCATCAACTGCCACAAAGCGTTTGAAAATGGCACAGCCAGTATGAAAACCATTGATGGGAAAAGCTTGAAAGAATTTCAACTTAGCAGAAAAAACCGAGTGGTGTCTCTATGAGCCGTGAAGGCTACAGCAAAGATCAACGGAGAATCAGTCCCCATCAGTCCGGACATGATTTTCCGTCGCATTCCATTTCACATGAAATCTCAGCTTCAGCTTGAATCGTGCTTTGAATTCGAATTGGCCCCGTACCCACTCTCACTGTTTGATGATGATGGCATGATGCGGAAGAGTAGAAAATCAGAACTGTGCAAGCTATTCACTCCAATCAAAGTAGATCTCACTGTGAATGCAGACTACGTAGTGGATGGTGGTTTCCTCCTGCACAGAGTTGTGTGGAACAGCGGAGAACAGTTTTCCAATATCATTCAGAAGTACGTAAATTACGTGAAATCATACTACAAGTCTGACAGTATCACCATAGTTTTCGATGGGTACCCAGAGGATGTGGCCGAGAATAGTATAAAGTCAGCTGAAAGAGCGCGAAGAGCCCGTGTTATGTCATCTTCGTCGGTTATATTCCAGGAAAATACCAAGCCCACAATGCCCAAAGATCGTTTCTTGTTCAATGATCACAACAGGAAACGTCTCATATCGATGCTGACAAGCAAACTGATGGACGAGGGGATTCACGTGAAACAAGCTGTTGAAGATGCAAATTCTCTGATTGTGACTACAGCAATGGAGAGGTCTATGGAAGGAGGCAATGTTTTCATAGTGGGAGAGGACACCGATCTGTTGGTCATGCTCACTTTTCATGTTGCTGTCTTTGAAGAGCCCATCTCCAACGAGTTCCTCATTAAACCCGGGAAACAGAACCAGGAAACTGTCATTTACAGTCCGAGCAATTGCCAGCTGCCTGAAGACATGAGGAAGCATGCCCTGTTTCTTCATGTCTTCACGGGGTGCGACACCACATCCTCATTTTTCCACCAGGGGAAAATAAAATGCATCAAGAAATTCATGGCAGACCAAAACCTCTTTCATCAGGCCTCTATTTTTCTTGACCTGATCTCAACTCCTGACCAAGTTGCAAATGCAGGTGTTCATATCATTAAAAAAAACTTGTACACGGGTGGCAGCAGTAAGTCCCTCAATCAAGTCCCTCTTCCAGAGGTCGATTTCAGAAAAGAATTTCAACCTGGCGTCCTTGCCTCATACAGAAGAGGCTGCTCGCCAGCACTCCTTCAGAGCGTATTTACAGGTGCAGGTATGGAGGAGTAATGTACTAGATCCAGAGAGATGGGGATGGAAAATAACCACCAATGGCTTAACTCCCATCACAACGACTGATCCACTGGCTCCACAAGAACTTCTCTCAACTCCATATCGTGCACATGTAAAAAAGGGTGCAAAGCAGCTTGTTCCTGTAGGAAGGCAGGGGGAAAATGCACCACTATCTGCATGACCTTCCAAGGGCACACATGCCTCAATTCCATCTCTGAAGACAAGGATGTTATACTGGATCCCACCCAGTGTGACGAGGAGATTGATATCATCGAAGGAGAGCAAGAAATGAATCCTCATTCTCAAGATTCCGAGGATGAGGAGCTAGATGACGTGATCGGCGAAGAGCCACCGTTATCTCCTAAACGGCGAAAGATATCATCAACATGAGTACCTTGTACATCATTCACATTATGATGTTTCATGTACACAACTAATACATCTTTCTGTACATAATTTATATCGTTATCGTTTACGTAAACATCTTATGTAAATGTATCTTATGTATACATCTTTTGTTACTTTCAATAAAACATTATTCATAATAATGCCTTCTTATATTTTGAAACCGCATAACATCATTTTGGAGTGTCCAGGTGCGGATCCAATAGGAGGGGGGAGGCACGAATCCTTGAATTTCTGAAAACTCAGAACAATTAATCTATATATATATATATATATATAAATCAATGTTACTTGATAGTATGTATGTGGGTGTGTGGGTGTGTATGTCTCCTATGCGTTCATACACCACCCATCCGATCGCGCTGAAACTTGGGTGAGATGTTGATTACTCTCCAAGGAAGGTTTCTGGCTTAGTAAATCCATTTTACAATAGGCAGCGCACGAGTAGATTCAACAAATGAGCGACGACGCGCGAAGCATTTCGACACAGTCCCGTATTTGTTCGTAAACCTTTCATCCGATTGCGATGAAACTTGGGTGAGAAGTTGTTTCCACTCCAGGGAAGGTTTCTAACTTAGTAAATACATTTCACAGTAGATAGCGCACGAGTAGATTCAACAAATGAGTGACGACACGCAAAGCGTTTCAACAAAGTCCCGTATGCATTCATATACCATTCGTCCGATAGCTATGAAACTTGGGTTAGATGTTGTGTATACTTCAGGGAAGGTTTCTGGCTTAGTAAATCCACTTTACAATACGCAGCGCGCGAGTAGATTCAACAAATGAGCTACGACGCACGAAGTGTTTCAACAAAGTCACGTATGCGTTCATATACCATTAGTCCGATAGGGATGAAACTTGGGTGAGATGCTGTGTACACTCCAGGAAAGGTGTCTGGCTTAGTAAATCTACTTTACAATAGGCAGCGCACGGTTAGATTCAACAAATGAGCTACGACGCGCGAAACGTTTCAACAAAGTCCCGTATGCGTTCATATACCATTCGTCCGATTGCGATTAAACTTGGGTGAGATGTTGTGTACACTCGAGGAAAGGTGTCTGGCTTAGTAAATCTACTTTACAATAGGCAGCGCACAATAATTAGATTCAACAAATGAGCTACGACGCGCGAAGCGTTTCAACAAAGTCCCGTATGCGTTCATATACCATTCGTCCGATAGCGATGAAACTTTGGTGAGATGTTGTGTACACTCCAGGGAAGGTTTCTGGCTTAGTAAATCCATTTAACAATTGATAGCGCACGAGTAGATTCAACAAATGAGCGACGACGCGCGAAGCGTTTCAACAAAGTCCCGTATGCGTTCATATACCATTCGTCCGATAGCGATGAAACTTGGGTGAGATATTGAGTACATTCTAAGGAAGGATTCTGGCTTAGTATATCCACTTTACAATTGGTAGCGCACGAGTAGATGCAACAAATGAGCGACGACGCGCGAAGCGTTTCAACAAGGTCCCGTATGTGTTCATATACCATTCGTACGATAGCAATGAAACTTGGGTGAGATATTGAGTACACTCTAAGGAAGGATTCTGGCTTAGTATATCCACTTTACAATAGGTAGCGCACGAGTAGATTCAACAAATGAGCGACGACGCGCACACCGTTTCAACAAAGTCCCGTATGTGTTCATACACCATTCGTCCGATAGCAATGAAACTTGGGTGAGTAAATACATTTCACAGTAGATAGCGCACGAGTAGATTCAACAAATGAGTGACGACACGCAAAACGTTTCAAGAAAGTCCCGTATACATTCATATATCATTCGTCCGATAGCTATGAAACTTGGGTTAGATGTTGTGTACACTTTTGGGAAGGTTTATGGCTGAGTAAATCTACTTTACAATAGGCAGCGCACAATAATTAGATTCAACAAATGAGCTACGACGCGCGAAGCGTTTCAACAAAGTCACGTATGCGTTCATATACCATTCGTCCGATAGCGATGACGCTTGGGTGAGATATTGAGTACACTCTAAGGAAGGATTCTGGCTTAGCAAATATACTTTACAATAGGTAGCGCACGAGTAGATTCAACAAATGAGTGACGACACGCAAAGCGTTTCAACAAAGTCCCGTATGCATTCATATACCATTCGTCCGATAGCTATGAAACTTGGGTTAGATGTTGTGTATACTTCAGGGAAGGTTTCTGGCTTAGTAAATCCACTTTACAATACGCAGCGCGCGAGTAGATTCAACAAATGAGCTACGACGCACGAAGCGTTTCAACAAAGTCACGTATGCGTTCATATACCATTAGTCCGATAGGGATGAAACTTGGGTGAGATGCTGTGTACACTCCAGGAAAGGTGTCTGGCTTAGTAAATCTACTTTACAATAGGCAGCGCACGGTTAGATTCAACAAATGAGCTACGACGCGCGAAACGTTTCAACAAAGTCCCGTATGCGTTCATATACCATTCGTCCGATTGCGATTAAACTTGGGTGAGATGTTGTGTACACTCGAGGAAAGGTGTCTGGCTTAGTAAATCTACTTTACAATAGGCAGCGCACAATAATTAGATTCAACAAATGAGCTACGACGCGCGAAGCGTTTCAACAAAGTCCCGTATGCGTTCATATACCATTCGTCCGATAGCGATGAAACTTTGGTGAGATGTTGTGTACACTCCAGGGAAGGTTTCTGGCTTAGTAAATCCATTTAACAATTGATAGCGCACGAGTAGATTCAACAAATGAGCGACGACGCGCGAAGCGTTTCAACAAAGTCCCGTATGCGTTCATATACCATTCGTCCGATAGCGATGAAACTTGGGTGAGATATTGAGTACATTCTAAGGAAGGATTCTGGCTTAGTATATCCACTTTACAATTGGTAGCGCACGAGTAGATGCAACAAATGAGCGACGACGCGCGAAGCGTTTCAACAAGGTCCCGTATGTGTTCATATACCATTCGTACGATAGCAATGAAACTTGGGTGAGATATTGAGTACACTCTAAGGAAGGATTCTGGCTTAGTATATCCACTTTACAATAGGTAGCGCACGAGTAGATTCAACAAATGAGCGACGACGCGCACACCGTTTCAACAAAGTCCCGTATGTGTTCATACACCATTCGTCCGATAGCAATGAAACTTGGGTGAGTAAATACATTTCACAGTAGATAGCGCACGAGTAGATTCAACAAATGAGTGACGACACGCAAAACGTTTCAAGAAAGTCCCGTATACATTCATATATCATTCGTCCGATAGCTATGAAACTTGGGTTAGATGTTGTGTACACTTTTGGGAAGGTTTATGGCTGAGTAAATCTACTTTACAATAGGCAGCGCACAATAATTAGATTCAACAAATGAGCGACGACGCGCGAAGCGTTTCAACAAAGTCCCGTATGCGTTCATATACCATTCGTCCGATAGCGATGAAACTTGGGTGAGATATTGAGTACATTCTAAGGAAGGATTCTGGCTTAGTATATCCACTTTACAATTGGTAGCGCACGAGTAGATGCAACAAATGAGCGACGACGCGCGAAGCGTTTCAACAAGGTCCCGTATGTGTTCATATACCATTCGTACGATAGCAATGAAACTTGGGTGAGATATTGAGTACACTCTAAGGAAGGATTCTGGCTTAGTATATCCACTTTACAATAGGTAGCGCACGAGTAGATTCAACAAATGAGCGACGACGCGCACACCGTTTCAACAAAGTCCCGTATGTGTTCATACACCATTCGTCCGATAGCAATGAAACTTGGGTGAGTAAATACATTTCACAGTAGATAGCGCACGAGTAGATTCAACAAATGAGTGACGACACGCAAAACGTTTCAAGAAAGTCCCGTATACATTCATATATCATTCGTCCGATAGCTATGAAACTTGGGTTAGATGTTGTGTACACTTTTGGGAAGGTTTATGGCTGAGTAAATCTACTTTACAATAGGCAGCGCACAATAATTAGATTCAACAAATGAGCTACGACGCGCGAAGCGTTTCAACAAAGTCACGTATGCGTTCATATACCATTCGTCCGATAGCGATGACGCTTGGGTGAGATATTGAGTACACTCTAAGGAAGGATTCTGGCTTAGCAAATATACTTTACAATAGGTAGCGCACGAGTAGATTCAACAAATGAGCGACGACGTGCGAAGCGTTTCAACAAAGTACCGTACGCGTTCATATAGGCCTACCATTCGTCCGATAGCGATGAAACTTGGCTGAGATGTGGTGCACAGTCCAGGGAAGGTTTTTGACTTAGAAAATCCATTGCACAATAGGTAGCGCACGAGTAGATTCAACTAATGAGAGAAGGCACGCGAATCGCTTCAACAAAGTCCCGTATGCGTTCATATAGGCCTACTATTCATCCAATTGCGATGAAACTTGGGTGAGATGTGCACATTGCAGGGAACGTTTCTGATTTAGTAAGTCCATTGTATAATGGGTTGCGCACGAGTAATTTCAACAAATGAGTGACGGCGCACAAACCGTTTCAACAAAGTTCCATCTGCGTTCATATACCATTCATCCGATTGTGATGAAACTAGGGTGAGTTGTTGTGCACACTGCAGGGATGGTTTCTGACTTAGTAAATCCATTGTACAATTGGTAGTGCGCGAGTTGATTCAACAAATGAGTGACGGCGCGCGAATCGTTTAAACAAAATCCCGTAAGCGTTCATATGCCATTCATCCGATCGCGATGAATCTTTGATGATTTGTTGTGTATACGCCAGGGAAGGTTTTCGACTTAGTAAATCCATTTTACAATGGGTAGCGCACGAGTTGATGCAACAAATGGGTGACGACGCGTGAAGTGTTTCAGCAAAGTTCCATCTGCGTTCATATACCATTCATCCGATTGCGATTAAACTTTGGTGAGTTGTTGCGCACTCTCCCACAAATGTTTCAAAATTAGTAAATCCATTTTACGATAGCTTAGAGGCAGTTAACGGAAATTGAAGAAAAAATTGTGTATCCAAAAGCACTTCAAGAAACCAAATTACAATGCCAACACTTTCTTTGATTGGCATTGCAACGCATGCCGGGTACAGCTTGTCTTTATATATATAATTCTTCGACACGTGTGTATGTGACTGAACTCCTCCTAAACGCCTGGGCCGATTTTGATGAAATTTTGTATGAATGTTAGGGTGGGCCCATGTATGGTTTAGATTCACAATTTGACCAGATAGGTGGAATTTTAGAATATTAGAACCACAATTTACACGCAAATTTAGAACCACAATATACAGTCATAAACAGTCGTCATGGAAACTGCTAACCTTAGTGGAAAATGATCCTTTTGGACTGTGTGTCTCTGCACGTAGAGCCACCTGGTCGCAACCTGTGCAACTACCGCCATAGCATACACTTCGCCCATGGCGGAAAGTTGTGTTTTATACCAAAGGTGGCAGTGGTGTCGAATTCTGTTTGTCTCTGCACGTTAGAGCGTTTCAAAGTTCCGTATGCGTTCATATACCATTCATCCGATTGCGATGAAACTTGGGTGAGATGTTGAGAGCACTCCAGGGAAGGTGATTGGCTTAGTAAATCCATTTTACAATAGATAGCGCACGACTAGATTCAACAAATGAGCGACGACGCGAGAAGCGTTTCAAAAAGGTCCCGTTTGCGTTCAAATACCATTCGTCCGATAGCGATGAAACTTGGGTAAGATGTTGTGTACACTCCAGGGAAGGCTTCTGGCTTAGTGAATTCATTTTACTATAGGTAGCGCACGAGTAGATTCAACAAATGAGCGACGACGCGCGAAATGTTTCAACAAAATCCCGTATAAGTTTATATACCATTCATCGATTGCGATGCAACTTTGATGAGTTGTTGTATACACTTACGTGAAGGTTTCTAACTTAGTAAATCCATTTCACAGGAGGTTAAGCACGAGTAGATTAAACAAATGAACGCCGAGGCACGAAGCGTTTCAACAAGGTCCCGTATGCGTTCAAATACCATTCGTCCGATAGCGATGAAACTTGAGTGATATGTTGTGTGCACTCCAGGGAAGGCTTCTGGCTTAGTAAATTAATTTTACAATAGGTAGCGCACGACAAGATTCAACAAATGAGTGACGACGCGCGAGGCGTTTCAATAAAATCCCCTATAAGTTTATATACCATTCATCGATTGAGATGAAACTTTGATGAGTTGTTGTGTAAACTTACGTGAAGGTTTCTAACTTAGTAAATCCATTTCACAGGAGGTTGCGCACGAGTAGATTCAACAAATGAGCGGCGACGTGCGAAGCGTTTCAACAAGGTCCCGGTATGCGTTCAAATACCATTCGTCCGATAGCGATGAAACTTGGGTGAGATGTTGTGTACCCTCCAGGGGAGGCTTCTGGATTAGTAAACCCATTTTACAATAGGTAGCGCACGAGTAGATTCTACAAATGAGTGGCGATGTGCGAACGTTTAAATTAAGTCCCGTATGCGTTCATATATCATTCATCCGATTGCAATGAAACTTGGGTGAGATGTTGTGTACACTTACGTGAGGGTTTCTAACTTAGTAAATCCATTTCACAGGAGGTTGCGCACGAGTAGATTCAACAAAGAGCGACGACGCGCGAAGCATTTCAATAAGGTCCCGTATGTATTCAAATACCATTCGTCCGATTACGATGAAACTTGGGTGAGATGTTGTGTACACCCTTCGGAAGGTTTCTGGCTCAATAAATCCATTTTACAATTGGTAGCGCATGAGTAGATTCAACAAATGAGTGACGGCACGCGAATCGTTTAAAAAATCCCGGATACGTTCATATGCCATTCATCCGATTCCGATGAAACGTTGATGAGTTGTTGTGTATACTTACGTGAAGCTTTCTAACTTAGTAAATCAATTTCGCAGTTGGTGGAGCACGAGCAGATTCAACAAATGAGTGACAGCGCACGAATCATTTAAACAAAATCTCGTATGCGTTTTATGCCATTTATCCAATTGCGATGAAACGTTGGAGAGTTGTTGTGCACGCTCCCACGAATGTTTCTAGATTAGTTAATTCATTTCACGATAGTATAGAGGCAGTTAACATAAATTGAAAATAAAATGTGTATCCAAGAGCACTTCAAGAAACAAAGTTACAACACTTTCTTTGATTGGCAGGACAACGTCTGCCGGGTCAGCTAGTATATAATATTTTATTACAAATAAGGATTAGACTTGAAATTCCAAAGAGGGGCAGTGCCCCTCCCACATTCTGCATCCGCCCAGATGATTTTTATTCAATAAAACATCATCAAATGATCCATTCAAAGGGCTGAATTAACTTTTTAGCCAAGTTGGTAGAACCAACGTCAGAAATCGATTGCGGCTAAACTACTGGGCCGATTTAGACGAACTAAAAACCATTCGACACAGAATTTAATGTTCTTTAAAAACATTTTGAGGAAACGTTTCTTTAGGATGCGTTGTTTGGAAGTTATAAGCAAAACACTGAAATAAAGTGCTAACATTTCGCGGTTTTTTGACTCCCAAAAATTAAGTAGAAGTCGGAACCCGTCGCAAACTCACATGACTCTTATTTGGGACCCCCAAAATGTATTAAAACACATTCCGGCTTTGGACGATTTTTCGGGAAGCATATGTCTAATTTACCTGGGCTATAAGAGAAAGCAACAAAGAACCTATAAAAGGTGCCCAAAGATGGACGCCATTACAGCCCTATGTTAGGGACAACGAAAAGCAGCAGTGTATTACTTTCTCAGGGTTCTGATAACAGGTAGCCAGGATTCACTGCGATTGTAGCCGGTGTCGCGGTTGAAATTATCTGGGTGTTTACGTATTTCAACCGCCTCCCTGATGATCCTTGGACGATATTGCTTTATACGGGCAAGAACATCCACTCCTTGGAACATGGCATCATGGCCAGGTGTTAAAGCATGATCAGCAACAGTTGATTTATCAGGTTGAATGAGCCTGATACATCTGCTATGTTCCTTAATGCGAGTGTATATTGTTCGCGAAGTCTGCCCGGTGTAAACCTTGCCACAAGTACATGGAACTCTGTAGATACCCGGTTGTTGCAATTTAGGCAAACTGTCCTTAGTTGGTCGCAGGAGTTGCTTAATCTTAACAGAAGTTCCAAATATGTTGTACCGACGTAGGATTTTAGCAATACGATCCGTCGTGTTATGTATGTACGGTAGGTAAGCAGTTCCTCTTACATCTTTTCTTCTCAACTGACGTCCTATTGTTATTCGTTGATTTTGGAACCGTTTATAACCGTTGCTCTCAAAGGTGGTTCTCAAGGTATTAATTTCTTCTTGTAAAGAAGACACTTATCCTCCCAGCCCTGGTAGTTAGAGTTGTAAGGATACCATGTTTCTGGGCAGGGTGATGGTGAGAATTTGTGTGGAGATATCTATTGGTGTGTGTTGGCTTACGAAAAACGTTGTGTCCTTAAGATCCACCCTCTTTCTTGGAGACGAGAACATCTAAAAAAGGTATTTTGCCGTCAGATTCTTTTTCCATGGTGAAACAAATAGATGGGTGCTGGAGATTAAGGTGATCCAGGAAATGACTAAGATTTTCCTCACCTTCCGTCCAAACAACGAACGTTTCATCCACATAACGCCACCAGATCTTCGGTGGTGAATCCTGGCTACCTATTATCAGAACCCTGAGAAAGTAACTGCTGCTTTTCGTTGTCCCTAGCATGGGGCTATAATGGCGTCCATCTTTGGGCACCTTTTATATGTTCTTTGTTGCTTTCTCTTAGCAATCATTTGTCGTATTTCAGATTATGCCTGACGAAGTAAGACATGGTTTCTTTCGAAACGCGTCGAATTTGATATAATAAAACACGGCATAAGCCCAAAATTCAACATTGTGGAGAGTATAACGGGCCGTGAAAGTCTAAATGATAATTCTTAAAATAACTTAACACTTTAATTACGACCTGTTTTTTCCTCCTTCTGAGCACTTGACCACACTTTCTTTTCACAACTATCCATTGTTGTACGTGAAATACGTAAAATACAACACGTTAAATCTAACAGAACTGCTGCACACACACTCAAGATAGAGACAGCTGAACTACTGAAATACAAGCTCGGAGGGCACAGTAATAAAGCTGGAGTAACAAGCTGCACCCCACGCTGTCCTTAGAAACTTCATTCATATAATCCGCGGCAATGAACAGCCCAGCCTGTGTAAACAATTAAACCTACACTCTGGGTATGCAGGTAGAAAACCTCTTCCAACATTCCTCTACAACTCTCAAACTGACATGACATGGTTATCTTTGAAAATAGAAAAGTTGGCAGCATACGAACTTTTTCAATGCTACTATGCGGTTATGAGAGAATATTCAGACGTTTTACCTACATGAACATTTTAATATTGCCAGTATAAAATATTTCAATAATCCATTATCAAGACGGCACATATAGCTACACGTGTGTGGAAAATAGGCATCACAAAGTCAATGCAACATGATATAATATAGATTTTACTAAAAAGGGGACACCGTTTATCGTTTTTTTTTAAATATGGATATCTAATTTTTCTAGCATTTCTATCAAGTTTACGTAGTTCCAATATAGGACAAAAAAGATCGGCAAAACATATTTCTACCCGAATATGCTATATCTTGGACAAAGAAAACTTTTCGACTAATATGGCAACAGTGGATTGCTAGAAAATGACAGCGTCATACATGTTTCACGTGCAACAGAAAGAGAGAAGAATATCCCTATCTAACCAGTGCTTCATTCTAAACGTTGGATGCCTAAGTGTTTATCTGTGGTTTCCCGCACTCTATGCCGGGATGCTACCTCACGAGAGGTCACGGCCATCTCCTTCGAATCCTACCTCTAGTTACAAATACGCACACTATAACATACTGTACATTGCAGTAACACAGGATGTCAGACTCACACACACATGCATGGGGCTGATGACTAAAATATCGCAAGTTTCTGAGTCGAACAGAAACAAGATTTGAAAAAAAGACTACAACCGGGGAGGCACTACAGCAGCCTACGTCCAAAGGAAGTTCATTGTCAATGTAAGTGCTAAAGATATGGAACGTTGTACGGGCATCGACCGAAACTCAAGAGCATTGACTGGTGATTTATAGATTTATAAATTTACCTGGAATGCAGGGAATTGGGGTAAAAAATCTCTCATTCATCTCATGCCCGTAGTGTTCTACAGTTGTGTTTGTTCAGAAGGTGTTGTGGATGTTTAATTGGTAGTGTAATGCATTTATTAGGCAAATGTATATTCTCTTTTTTTTTTATATCGTGAGATTCCCCTGTCGATCGATGGAACTAAATGAATAAACGTTTGTGGAGCGTTCTGAAAATGTTCACGCTACCCAATCTGATAAACACGTGTCTAGAGTCCAGAGCCCAGACAAGGGGCCGGCAACCATTTAGTAATGTGTTCCGAACTAATGTTGAAACGTCATTCAGCTTGTGAAGCCCATCATATACTGTATTTATATTCAACTACCATTGGAATAAGTTGAACTATTTATTTTATTAACTACGGTAACGCACGAGTGTGGATCAAATATAAACGGGAATTTAAATGTAACGCTGCTGTTAGTAATAAATCTGAGGCGGGGCTTTGCCAGGATGTGGGTGAGGGTGTCTGAAAAAAAGGGGTTTTCGGTTTGCGCGCGCATGCTCATGGGCGACTTCAGTCGGCCTACGCTATGAGTGAGCAACAAGTGCACACGTCTGTTGCGTAACGCATCATTGTCAGATTTCTCGCAAAAGAGGGCACCGCGCACAGTTTGGGCTGGGCGAATAGAGTAATAATTGGTGGAACTCCGGTAGTTGACCGTTTCCGCCGATAGATGGTACTAGCGTTCTTTGGCCTGGACGTGCAGGTGGACGGCCAGTCTGCCTCGTTGTTTATTAAAATAAGTATTGCACTATTTAATACGAAGCAAGTTGTGAATAATAGAAACAAATCTTCAAGGAAATACGAACATGTTAAAATACAGTGCTGGTCAGGACAATATGGACACTTTCCATAAACTAAAAAAAAAAAAAAAATGAATTCTTAAGTCATTTATTCCATTTCAAAATTAATAAGAGTTCAATTCACATAGATTACAATGTTAGTACATGATGTGGCAACCTTGGGCTTTTCTGCATGCTGAAACACGCTGCACCATAGAGTCACTAAAGCTGCGGCACTCTTCCTTGGTCACCTTCCTCCTGAGGTCGAGCAGATTCTCTTCCCTATTCTTCGGTTTCTTCTTGTCCAGCTGTAGCCCAATCTTGTTCCAAAGGTTCTCAATAGAATTGAGATCAGGGCTACGAGCTGGCCATGGCAGCAGTTCCACGCCATCGCATTGGTCTCCATCCAGGCCTTCGTGTCGCGGGATGTACGGCATGTTGCATTGTCTTGTTGGAAGATGAACTTCTCTCCCAACAACTACTGTATTTGACAGATGAAAACACGACTTCCTCCATGGTTGTGCAGTAACATTCTGAATTAATAGAACCATCTACCCCATAACATTCCCCAGGTCCCTCACTGGTGATGCATGCCCAGATCATCACGGCATCACCGCCTTGCTGAACCGCCGGGGCCAGGCATTGAGGCAAGAGTTTCTCTGTTACCGTGCGCCTGACACAAACCTTTCTGCGTGGAAATAACTAAAATCTACTCTCATCCGAGAAAACTACACGCCTCCAAGCTTGTGGAAGCCAACCTTTTTTCTCACGACACCACTGTAGTCTTTTAAATCGGTGCTGTTCAGTAAGCAGAGGTTTTCGCAAAGCATATCGAGATTGAGGACCAACCTCATGCAACCGTCGGCCTACTGTTGACTTACTGACTAAGATATTGAATTCTCGGTTTAAAGCAGTACTTAGATCACCCTGACTAGCTCTCCTATTCACTTTAGACAATTGAATAATTATGCTTTGTGTCCTGTCTAGAAGAGGTTTTCCTTGGCCTACCACCGTGGGTTTCACTCATGATGTTGCCAGTCTCTGCAAACAATTTAAATGTCTGCTCTACACCTGTTTTGCTAACGTCCAAATTATTACCAATTTGTCGATAACTCATGCCACCCTTATGCATACCTGCAATTTGCCACTTTATTTCATCTGGAACACTTCGACGACCCATTTTGTCTCCACAAATTCTTGAACTCGACGAAGTACGCACTTAACCTCAAAAATATCACAAGCTGCTAAGAGAACAAAGCAATCAGCTGTTCCCAAACATCATTTCCCGCCTAAACAGACGTGTATCAAGTAGGCAGTGATAACATTTGAACGCTGGTCTCAAACATAAAATTTTAAAAAGACCATACAGAATGAAGCCCCCATCTAGCGGCGAGGATATGAAATGTGCCGGCTGCCGAGGCCTGACGCACTCCTCTGGGGCAATGATTAAATGAATGACATATGAAATGAAATGATAGTGGAGAGTGTTGCTGGAATGAAATTTTGACGGGGAAAACCGGAGTACCCGGAGAAAAACCTGTCTGCCTCCGTTTTGTCCAGCACAGATCTCACATGAAGTGACCGGGATTTGAACCACGGACCCAGCGGTGAGAGGCCGGCGTGCTGCCGCCTAAGCCACGGAGGCTTCATTCATTCCATTCCTGACCCGGTCGGAGACTGGAAGCAGGCTGTGGATTTTCATTTTTTTCACCATACAGAATTTAGACTTCGTAAAAATTTCAAAGAAATATATCACTCTCTCACAAATTCTCACATTTTTCCTCAATATGTTTACACTACACGTTCGATAGGTCTTTATGAGGTTTATTAATGTGCCAAATTGCAAATGTGTACGTGCCCCCGTTTTCTCTTAGGATGGGGGTTTCCGTGCATACGAGTGTTAATTTTTGTGCCATACTTTAAAAGAAATTGCCAGTAACTTTCGTATTTTTCAACCAAAATCGATGTGTTTTTTACTAAACGCCTGCTCATTCTCTGTAGGTTTTATTAATAACTAAGAAAATGCGCATTACCAATACATTGAGGACAAGAGGCAAAAATTACTTTATGGGTGGTGGCCTTATTGTTTTGACCAGCACTTTACTATCCAGAACACACTAAAATACATTTCTACGTAAGAAGAGTAGAGCATACCTCTAAACAGAAGAGACTTCATTCCCTGGACATTTCTTTCACCCGGAAAATGAACCGGCATTTAATGTACCGTAATGAAACACTATCCTAGGGAAATATAATAACAGGTGATCCTCTGAGCAGCACACATTTCGGAACCCAGGAAGTTCACAGATCATATCCACACAATCTGAAAATATATCGCCCCACAACGCGCCTTCTTGCTCCAACTTTACCTCCACTACTGCATTTAGCCTACTGCTCGAGTCTAAGCTGCGTGAACCTGAGAGGAATGTGCATCGCGGACTATGAGAAATGGAGTTGACGAGTGATGAGGTTTCTCGGCCCGTGCATAGTACCGAACCAAATACATTGGTCGGTGACTCACTGACTTATTCGTAACACCACACTGGTTTCAGAAAAAAACCTATGTTAGCAGTATTGGAATAGGCGAGAATGGCAGGTAACACGGCGGGCTGTCGACAGGCTTCTCAATTCACGCCTTCTCCTACCCTGCCTGTGCCCTTCATCCCGCAAGTTCACAGAGCTTGGAACCGAGCAGTACAAGTTTCATCACGCGAATAAAAGGTAAGGATGGGTGTTTGAGAAACTTAGATTAACTGCCGCCAACATCTCTCAGCTTGGTGAGGCTTCATACATCATCACTATCAGGGGGGCCTACTCCCGTCTCCCGCGCTTCTCATCACGTGACATCTTGCTTGCTGGTGACGTCACACGGAGGGAACATGCTGTCACCGTAAGATAGTTGGCTTACAATATTAGAATGCATAGTTGCTGAGAATCGCGCGTCTAGCTAGAATACCGTTGCATACTTGATTTGTTTTATCGTGCCTTGTGGTTAACCATGAGTAATAGCAGTAAATGCAATGTTAATTGTGCTTTAGCACAGTGGGGGTCCAACTCCGTTGGTACTGGTGTTATGTATCACAGAGTTCCAAAAGGAGAAGAGCTCAGACGAGTGTGGGTGCTACGTTGTAAGCGAAGTGACAAATTCAACCCCTATAATGCTCGAGTGTGTTCTATACATTTGTGTCCAGAAGACTATGAACGAGATTTGAAAAATGAAGATTTGGGATTACCACAGAGAAAAATATTCCGTGCGGATGCTGTTCCGTATATTACAGTTCCCGGCTCAAGCAACAGCGGGGCCGATAACCCAGATGTTAGGCCCCTTAAAACATATTATCATCATCATTATCAAGCAACAGCCCAAGTACTGCTCGTGTCTAAGCTCCATGAACCTGAGAGGAATGTGCATCGCGGACTATGAGAAACGGTGTTGACGAGTGATGAGGTATCTCGGTCCGTGCATAGTACCGAACCAAATACATTGGTCGGTGACTCACTGACTCATTCGTATCACCACACTGGTATCAGAGAAGACCGTATGTTAGCAGTATTGGAGTAGAGGAGCATGTCAAGTAACACTGCGGGCTGTCGACAGGCCCTTCTCTTCTCACCTGACCCTTCTCTGCTCTTTCTCCTCACCCCGCAAGATCATAGAGCTTGGACTCGCACAGTACCTTGGCGGACTAAATTTCAGAACGGGTATTTGTTTAATTATTGAGTGTACGAGTAATTTTATTTGGTTCAATAAATATGTTTATCGGTATTTGGAGGAATCTACTATCTCAAAGGAAGCTGCAATACTTATTTGTCATCCTAGAGTTGATGTAGCATAAAGAGGTGCGGTTATCTAGAATTCAATGTAATTACGGTAGTCTTATTAATTGTTATTTAAGAATTTAGATTTCATTCTCGTACATGGCGTAAATATCATGAAATACAACTCTACTCGTATACTACACAGCTTGGACATTCTTAAAATGTTAATTTACACTCCATTTTCATACTGGTACTATGATGAATGTATAGATTGAATTGGAGATATGCTACTGTCACATTTGTGGCGCAGCGGTCAAGCTGTTAGTCTCTCACCAAGGTAGACCGGGTTTGATTCCCGGTCAATACATGTGAGATTTTCGAATTGAAATGCCATATCCTGTGGTTCGCATTCCACGTAAAAGGGAGGTACCGTGGATCATGATCGTGAGATTAACGGACACGCAAAACTACAAGCTTCCTTCCTTTTACATTAATAATTCATAATAACAAAGTGACACACAACGTCGACTGTACTCTCAAATACTGTGAGCACATTCCTCAGTAACCATAACATTCATTATTCTCAAGGCTCTCATACAATTCGTCGTAAACAATCAAAACATGGCTTCCTACAATCATGAAATGACCTAGTCTTACATATGATGAAAATACAGCTTTTATTCCACTCATATAACAACATTCTTTTATGCATTTAATATTTGACTACTCACTCACAGCTTGACAATAATGCCGCTTACTTAAATGTCATTTGTCGTCTTTGTCCTACCCCATGTGATATTCAACCTTGAACGTGAAGCTTCATAAACTGCTCAATGACAAATGAAAGTAGGTGAAACATTGGCACTGTGCTCGTCAAACCAGTGCCTGCTAAATGCACTGCCTACTGTATTGCCATAACATTCTCGCGCTCACTGCCTTGTTTCCAATACACACATTTTCAATTGTACAACCAGCTGGCAGTCTGTCTTCACTTCCGTCCGATCCACTTCCGTTCGATCCACTTTCACCCGATTCACTTCCGTCCCATTTTTCTGGCAGTGCGTCTTCACTTCCGTTCGATCCACTTCCGCCCGATTCACTTCCGTACCCAATTTTCAAAATCACTCCCACAAAACTATCCAGCAACCGAGCGGAAAGATGTTACACATCAAAAAATACAAAACGGAAACTTGATTAAGGAAGTGACACTGAATCACTGCATAATGATGAAATTATACAACTCCGAAAACGGGTCGAGGTTTTGGAAAATATGAGTGTGGATTTAAGACGAAAGGAAGCGGCTCTAAGAAAGCTCAAAACCCCATGATATATTGTATCAATGAAAATACATATGGGTACTCTTAGAAGGGAGATGGTAAAAGTTATCTCCGCTTGTTTTACTGCAGGGCAGATTCGATGTATATTAGGAGTTAAGAAGAGGGTGAAATGGTCTTCAGAGGACATAGCAAATGCCCTCGCACTAAGACCACTTTCGAAGGAAGCATACGAATATTTGAGAAAACGCAACATTCCGCTACCATGCCGTTCAACTCTACAGAAATGGATTCGGCAATTTAAGTGCGGACCTGAAATTCTGAGAGAGGTGCTTTGTCTGTTGAAAGCCAGAGCGACAAATAACAAGGACTCAGAAAAAAATGCAGTTTTGTCGTTTGATGAAATGAATATAGACGGCTGAATATCCTACGATTATGAACCAAAGTAACGTCCTGGTAGCTATGGTCCGAGGGCTGTTTGCTAAATGGAAGCAGCCCGCTTTTTATAACTTCGATGTGACAATGATTTCAGAGTTGTTACAAAACATTAATAGCCAGCTTAAGGTTGTGGCATTCATATTATCGCTGTAACTAGTGATATGGGAGCGAAAAACTCCAAAGTCTGGAAGAAACTACATGTAAACAGTAATAAAAGTTTTCTCAGCAATCCAGTGGACAGTAACAGAAATGTGTGGGTTTTCTGTGATGTACCCCTTCTGTTAAAATTGTTAAGAAAGAAGGTTTCGTGTTAGATGATGGCTCAGAACTTCAGAAGAAGACAATAAAAGACCTACGTCAGGACACGGACTTAATTCCAAATACGTCACCTCAACAAGAGACGCAAAATAAAGGCCATGGAAAAGTATTCGTTGATGAAGAGACGAATGTGGGTAGCTTCGGCCTCCTTAAACAGGTAATAAGTCTGCAAAATGTGAGTTGTAGATACACTTATACTAACAGCTGTTCTAGTGTTTATATGTACGCAGTAGTTAATTCTAACAATATACCTGGTTGTTTTACCTCTTAATACTGTACCTTATTTATAATGTATTACATGTACAGTTGCGATTATTGTTTACTTTCATTTGACCAATAATTTATTGAGGTTTTATGAATTATTGAGTGTACCATCCTTGGGGATACTGTACCTAGCTGCTGCTAGCCCGAGGAGCCCTCCCGTACGCGTCAGGCGCGGTGAGCCAATGAGAGCGCAGCGGGCGGGAATGACCTACTTAATATACTCTAACTACCTTGCATCACTATACCAGGCCCAAAACAACTGTGAACATGAGGGAGGAGCCAGATTACCTCGCTCACTCGCACCAGCCAATAGCATAGCGTGGCGTTGCCCAGTTAACTCAACACGCAGGGCTCGCTGCGTCGTACGAAATCGTTATTTCTCTCCGCGCACGAAAATAATTAATTCTTCAATTATTTCGATGACCCTATGTTACAGAGCTAAACATTTTTGAAGCCGACTGTCCAAACCCCGTGACGCTACGACCAGCCATCCGGGAGATAGCATCTGCCCTTGAACTGAAGGGATAATTAGAGAGAGAATGATTAGCTGTTGAAATATTTAGGTTCGCTAGGGAAGATAACGAAGAGTGACGGCATTGCTGTTTCAATTCAGTAGTGGAGCTTTAAAAAGTGCTGTGAGCTAAAGTTTTGAACTCATAACAATGTCCCTCAGTAAGCCAAATGGCGGCCGAACAGTTTTACACAGCCAGGCAAGAAATATAATTTTCACTGTACCTTTAAAAGAAGTTTTCGAATACAGAAGTACGCGAAAACACAAAATCTGATAACCTATGTTATTATGGTGTCAGCAATTGTTTTTATTTTTCGTAATTGAGTCGAATAAAACTCACCTTTTCACAGTTTTACCTCACGAGGCATAGCGTACCCAGTTCTAACCCTTGGACCAGAACTAAATGTCTTGATTGAGCCGTGAATCGAATCCAGACCTCACGGGTTGTTGTTGTTGTTGTTGTTGTTGATGATGATGATGATGATGATGATGATGATGATGCTTTAGGGGCTTTGTGACATCGTGGTCATGTAGCCCCGTTTGGGTGTGTGAGGAATTTGTCTGATAACCTGTGTCACTTTGATGTCTGTACTAGTGAGTGCATTTTTAATTCAGATAGGATTTGGGTAGGAAGCGGCCGTGGCAGGTTAGGTACCATCCCGGCATTTGCCTGGAGTAGAAGTGCGAATCCACAGAAAAACCACTTCCAGGATGGCTGAGGTAGGAATCCAACCCACGTCTTCCCAGTTTTGCATCACGAAGCGAGTGTACCCTGTTCCAGCCCTCAGACCAGAATTACATTTCTTGGGAATCGAACTCGGGCTTCCGCGGTGACAGCCAAGAATGGACAACAAATGTGCTAGCCAGTACACCACCAGGTGGTCTCCAATAAACAAAAACTGATCCCAATAAATTATTTTCTGTATTTCTATTACTTTATAAAAAGTCCACAAGCAATGCTAATCAGAATGACTTGGGGTGTAGATTACGTCAGGTGAAATAATAACGTTGTTGTTGTTGTTTCATTTGAGGTGCTAGGACATCTTGGTTCTTTAGCCCCGTGTACTTGTCTGAAAATCTGGGTTACTGTGGCATCTGTCTTAGAGCGTGTATATTTGTATGCTTGTGAGGATTGGGAAGGAGGCGTCCGTGGCCTTATGTTAGGAACCATCCTGTCATTTGCCTGGAGTATAAAAGAGAAACCACTTCCTGGATGGCTGAGGTAGGAATCTAACCCACATCTTCCCAGTTTTGCCTCACGAGGCTCAGTGTACCCTTTTCCGGCCCTCAGACTAGATTCAAATTGCTTGGCAGAGCCGGGAATCGAACCCGGACCTCCTGGGTCACAGCCAAGAATGCTGGTCGCTACACCAGGAGTGCACGAATAACGTTTGTGTGGCATCTTATATATACTGTATATGCCTCATATCACATTGTGTGTTGTGAGCATAGATATTCGTAGGATTAGGCCCCCCAGCTTGCACATGCTCTTACATTCGGAGAGCCTTGTGTTCACGGAGGTCGTGCGTATACTGCGAGTGTAGAGCTGTGTCCTCTCCGCCAGTCTCACTGTGGCAACAGCGCGGAACTGGGCGAGCCCATGTTCACAGTTGTTTTGGGTCTGGTATGTATAACAGCATTAAATGTTTCGGAATCATTTTCCAATGACCTAATGCAGGAAGTACATTTCACAATCTTCTTTGCTGCTGTGTGAATCAGGTAGCCACACTTATTACACTTTTAATAATAAACAACGTTATCGCCTGCTCTCCCAGAACTGTCATCATTAACTGACAGGTTTATTGGATCCAGTTCGGGTTCAATGCCTGTCAGTGTAATCGTTTCCTTAATCTGCTCACAAATGTTATCCTTCACCTCTCTGCTCTTATGTAGGCCTATTTCATTTCTCGCCATTGACCGTATTCATTAAGGGAAGAAAGCCTATTGTCAATAACGTCCTCATAATTAGCTTGAGAAGGAAGGACCTCTTTCACTGGTAGGCCTATGTACAGTATATAGACTGAAGCAAATAGAGGTGAAATAAGTCTGTAGAATTAGGATGATCGTCACTGCTTGAACCTCGTATAAGTCCAAAATGTCCCTCAGCAGGGTCTTGATTTAATTTTGCAGTCAAAACGTACTTGTACTGTACGTACAATTTGCGCACCGTAATGTATCACTGCTTGACTGCCGTCATCAGCTGAGACCTCACGCTCGGCGCGGTGCGTGGTGTTCAAATTTAGAACTAACTCATCTTAACCATTGTATCATATGGAAGTTCCACCACTTTTTACGTTATTCGCCCTGGTTTGGGGAGGAAACACTGTCGCAAACTCGAGTGTAGGGCGGGCTAAACAATTTGTGGCAGGAAGAGAAACTGTGGAAAATGAACCTTATGAAAGGAGGCCGCGGACAAGCATCACTGCAGACAACATTATTGCCATTCGTGATATTATTGAAGACGATCGGCGCATAAACATTTCTGAAATTATTTTAGCCGTAGGAATAAGCGTATCGCAACAAGTGACGTCGGCAACCGAACCAAAACGTCATTATTCTCGACGACAATGCAAGGCCGCATACTGCCGCTTTAACGCGGGATAAACTGGAGAAATTCATTGGATACCTCTGGAACACCCTCCGTACAGTACAGATTTATCGCCCTGCGACTACCATTTGTTTGGGCCGCTCAAACAAGACCTAGGAGGAAAACGGTTTGATGATGGTGTAAGTGTAGAAGAGTTCGTGCGCAACTGCCTCCGCACACACCCCTCTTCTTCTTATCAGGACGGCATCAGAAAGTTATCAATCCGATGGAGAAAATGTGCATTGAAGGCAGGATACAATGTCGAAAAGTGTTCTCTATATGTGTGATTTTTTGGTTGATGCAATACATTTTAAAATATAATTTTCGGTTATATTTGACTGACCCTCGTATTATACGCTTTATTTATTGCTCAGTTCTTTAATAGAAACCGCAAATATGTAAAGTGTACTGCTCGGGTCCAAGCTCTGTGAACTTGCGGGGTGAGAGAAAGAGCAGGGAAGGGTCACGCGAGGAGAGAAGGGTCTGTCAACAGCCCACCGTGATACCTGATATTCCTTTCTATTCCAATACTGCTAACATAGGGCCGTTGCTCAAACCACTGTGGTGTTACGAATGAGTGAGTCACCGACGAATGTATTTGGTTCTGTACTATGCACGGACCAAGAAACCTCATCACTCGTCAAAACCACTTTTCATAGTCCGCGATCCACATTCCTCACAGGTTCACGCAGCTTAGACCCGAGCAGTAAGTGTAAAGTGTAAATACATTATTTTCAAATTGTATTGGCATAATCAGGGACGTGGAGAGTGAGCACGGGTTCGTCACATGATATTCTGGAAATTATGAAGTTTGCATTTCTATTTTTAAAGCCCCTCCCACAAAACCTCCCTGAAATGCAGTACGTTTTCTATCTTTTTGCTTTTGTACGTTTTAGTTTTATTGAATGTGAATTTTTAATGTCGTCTTTGTTGTATCTAACCGGCATGTTTATTCTCATAACAAGAACAAGTCGAACGCCTATCACAACCATGTGAAGTGGAAGTCGGAGGTTATCTAGAAATCCTCCCACCTTTAAAGGCTTGATAGAGTACGAACGGTATGTGGTGAGGCTTCAAGGTCGCGGTACAGGTACAGTATGAATGGCGGTGAGTTGGAGCGCTGGAGGAGAAACCCCTCTCTTAACTGCGCTGAGCTGAAGACGATTACATGAACAGATTTTTAGCATTATAACACGCGATGTTGACTGCACGGCGGGCGACGAGTAACCGCTGTCGCTGTTCCCCCACTATTGAAACCTGGCTGGAAATCTGCTTGCCCAGAGCGATCAGCTTGACCTTGAAGCCTCACCACATACCATCCATACTCTAACTTTGTAGACGTTCCTATTTCTCTAGCTGTGAAAATATAAACATAACATTTACAAAAATCATTTTATGATCTCTCTGTAAGTTTTGTATTCTATTCATTGGATTCAGTTACATTCGAAAGATACAGTGGGGGGGGGGGGGGGGGGGGGGGAGATCAGATTCATATAGAGCAATTTTTTCAAGAGAGTGAATTGAAAGTTTGAAGACTCGCATCGAAATTGAGGAATTTATGTCTTGATAATCATGTTTGGGGGAAACATGCACATTACTTTTATTACTTTTCTGTAACAAATTTGTTAAAATAATTACCATGCAATGGACCATGATAGTTTTTCCCTGGAATTAAATACCCAAAAAAAAACTGTTGTGTATATTACGAGACCAACGTACATACTTGTTTCTGTTGCAAGCATGTTATTTACATAATACGTCTTTAGAAAATCCTTAGTTACCAATACACATTTATCACTAATTACCATAACAATGACATTGTTTTAAATTTCATTAATAATAATAAGAATAATAATAATAATAATATACTAATTTTTGCTTCATTCTGGTATTACAAAGCTAATGACACTTAATGCTATACGTTCTCCGAGCATTGAAAACTGTTAACAACGAAAATACACTTCTGGTGGTGGTGATGGTGGTGATCATTCTTTCATACAACGCTCAAAATTCAACGGTGTGTTTCTCGGAAGCTAATCGTTTATACTTAGTAATATTTAACATGATATTAAATACACTCGCTCACACAGGATTCTGAAGGGGGAGAGGGAAAGTAGTCAGCTTCGTCAAGGTCAGTCAGTTTGCTTCTGCTCGCACTATCTTTCCTTTGAAGCCGAATAATAACTTTAATTTTGAAAGGATGTACAATTATGCATACCGATAAAAGAATTTAACGTGTTTTCAACTGTTAAATTTTATTATAAGCCATGTTTCAATTAGTTTAGCGTGCCACTGAAAATCGTTCCTAGTGCCACGCCACGTTTGGCACGCGTACCGTAGGTTGTTGACCCCTGGTCTAGATTGCATTTTGGACTGGAAACTCAATGATCATAGCCTGAGGGTGTGTGCCCCCGTAGTTTCTGGAGAACGCTGCTAATCGTCATTCTATTTTACAGGGAAACAGGAATGAGAACGAGTGCCCGATGTGCCCAAATGGCGACAGATGTCGAAAGTCTGCTACGGGTTCTCCCCTGTGCTGGAACCGCAATCACTGTCAGAAAGGTGAGTGTTCTTTCTTTCTTTCTTTCTTTCTTTGCTTGCTTTTGATTAACTTATTATAAAGTCACATAATCTTCTTTTCAAGAAATTTAATTCTGGTCTGGGGGTGGATTCAATTCCCACCTCAGCCATCCTAAAAGTAGTTTTCTGCCGCCTCCCGCTTCTACTCCAGGCAAATCCCGAGTTGATCTCTAACGTAAAGCCACGATCTGCTCCATCCAAATCCTTGTCACAATTGCAAATACACACACTCGCACAGATACCACAATAGAACAGGTCACAGATCATCAGACAAACTCAATGCACACCTTAGTACACGGGACTGAAACGACAGACCACAATATCCAAGCCTCTACATTAAAGAACTACAACATGTCTTCGTTTCATTTCATTCAACTTTGCCGATCACCCCCATTCCTTACGTATACAGTAAGGCTTTGTTCCCCTGACTTATTTTGGTTAAGATTAGTGTTATTTTGAAGGATTTCACATTATTCCTTAAATATTACGCATTATTGTCCTACAGCTTTCTCCTGCTTGAGGTGGTGTTGATAGGTGCTAATGTTTTCTAAAGGGTTTCTATGATACGTAAGCACGTTTATAGGACTTGGGGAGTTTTAGAGAGCATCTGTAATATCTTTTAAAGCTTATCGAAGGAATGATATCATCTTGAGGAAGGAATTCATGATGGATATCAATAAATGTGAAACTAAAATAATGGAATGCAGCCGAAAGGACACCAAATTGGCAGGTGAAAAGCTAAAGAAAATGGGATACTTCTTCTACTTCGGAAGCAAAACAACCAGTGATGGACGAATCAAAGATGATGTAAAAAGTGGTTTGGCTCAGGCGAGGAAAGCATTTCTACAGAAAATAAATCTGTTGGCCTCAAATATAGTTTTAGGTATTAGGAAGTCATTTTTGAAAGCCCTTGTCTGGAGCGTGGCGCTCTACGGAAGTAAAACTTGGACTTTTGGTGCAGCAGAAAAGCGAAGAATAAAAGCGTTTGAAATGTGGTGGTACAGGAGAATGATGAAGATCAGATGGGTAGATAGAATAACAAATAGAGAGGATATTAAGACGAGTGGGAGAGGAGAGATATTTCTGGCGGCTGTTAGAGAAGAGAAGAGATAGGTTGATAAGACACATACTAAGACAGCTAGGAATAGCAAACTTAGGTATGGAAGGAAGGGTCGAGGACAAGAAATGTAAGGGTGGATCATGGTTAGAATGTGTTAAACAGATTGCCTCAGATGTAAGGTGTGGTAGCTTTGTAGAGATGAAACGATTCGCTCAGACAGGGAGGCGTGGAGTACTGCATCAAACCAGTCAAAAGATTGAAGACTCAAACACATGATATCTTCCAGCATACAATAGGCTATGGAGTTTTGAAATGATACTTTTCAGTGTTGCCTTGTGAGTTCGATTCCAGTCGGAATTCCTGTACTTTTGGTATACTGTATGTTAGCAATACCCTGAGTTAGTGTCACTTTTTGCGCATATATAAAATAATTCAGATTACAAGAGCGGCCCTTAAAAATATAAGTGTTGTGCGCCAATACCTGACAATGAATTTAAAATATTATGTTTCGTAGAGTTTATGTTGCCCAAGATCAATCTCCCCAAAGGAACTCCTCATTGGATTTCCTCTCGAGGGTCTCACAACTTGTGGAACGTCGGGTGGAGATCACGGAGGAAGGGTGATGATACCAAGCTGTGCTAAGGAGGTCCCTCCTTAGGGGTCGACGAAGAAAATTTAGACAATTTGCCTGAGGTATGTTGCGCTTTCTCCCACTCCACACTGGCCGAGAAGGTAAATAGTGTCGGGGTGGGTCGAGCTGCGCGTGTGGGTTTATACCCATGGCTAATTAAACTGCTAGTTGTTCTCCATTATCTACTCTCGTTAACTCAGATACGTATTCAATGCTGCTCATTAACAAGTTTTGACATTTTCCCAGTCATTTGGAATTCCTTAACTTTGCACACAAATCTCAAGTTCAATCCTTTTCTTTGTGTTCCACTCAGATCAATATAGGCGTACGCATTATAAATATGCTGAAGCTTCGTAAAAGTGACAATATGGAAGATTTCCTCGTTCGCAAGTTATAGCCTACATTATAAGCTTTAAAACGATGTCATGGGAAACAGAATGCTTGTCATAAAGTAAGGTGCAAAATAACTTCTATTTACAGTTTGTCACGGCACAACGGTGAAACTTTGTATAAAAAGATGATTTTTCGTATTTTCCGTCAATAAGACAAAGCACTATTTGTTCCGGAGATATAGAGTGATTTCTTTGAAATCTGCAATGTGTGGTTTGGGGGCACAAAGTCAAACGCTCAGGGGGATTTTGTGAAAATATACCCCGAGCAGTGGTCCAACTGACCAACATTAATCATTCTCCTAATTACTTACTATGCCAAATCTTAATTTTTATTTATTAGGTCTAGTTAGTATGAAATTTGTCATCTCGCCGGTAGAACCACTGCACCTCATTTTGTGGCATTATGATGGTAACAAACTGTTGATATTTATATAGTTTTAAAACTTAAAGTAGCCTATAACGTTTATTTGAAGAATTTTCCATTTTTATATTTTTAAGTTTGCATTAAAACTAAGACGAAATATTGCCATTAGGTTAATAAACGATTGATAAAAACACTTTTGTACAACGTAATAATCTTGGCCGTCACCGCGGAGACCCGGGTTCGATTCCTGGCTCAGCCAAGAAATTTAATTCTGACCTGAGGGCTGGAACGGGACACACTCAGCCTCGTGAGGCAAAACTGAGAAGAGGCCGGTTCGATTCCTACTTCAGCCATCATGGAAGTGGTTTTCCGAGGTTTCCCCACTTCTACTCTAGGAAAATGCCGGGATGGTACCTAACTGAAGGCCACGGCCGCTTCCTACCCAAATACTACAGGCCGGGCGTTTGTTTTAGACGAGTGAAAATTCTTAATGGAAGCCTGGAGGCGAGTTACTACAGTACCTGTGTTGTTATCAGCTGCCCCAAGCGGTCCGATGATTGACAAAGCTTTTTCACACTACTACTGAAGTACAGTCATTGGCAAATATAATGACGTTCTGTTCGTAACTACGTAACGTGTACTTCTGCGTCACACAATACTTCGAAGTGGACTGTACTGTCTGCTCAAGTCTGGAATTCCATTACATCAGGTCGGTGGTGACAAGTATGAAGCGATAGGGTGAGAGAGTGAGGGAGTGTAGGCTCACCCACAGGCTTCAAGGTCAAGGGCAATCGTCTAAAACAAACGTCCGGCCTGTACCTCAAATACATACACTAGTACAGACATCACAGTGACACAGATTATCAGACAAATTCTACATTCACCCAAGTACACGGGGCTACATGACCACAATGTCGCAAAGACCCTAAATAAATCAACAACAACGTAATATACAGTTTATAACAGAAAAAAGGTTTACATCACTACGATTATTCAGCGTTTCTCTAATTACATCCTATGTTAATTCTTATTAACTAGTATAACAGCATTTTACTTCTTTGCACAATTTGTTAGTGAAGGGAGCCAATTGGTTTGCAGAAGTAAAGAAGCAGCAAATGTAAACAAATTAATACAATAATAATTTATTTAGCATATGCGTAGTCGTTACATCAAATTCTATGAACAGATTTATATAATACTATTTTTAGCGTATGGCGTTTAGTGCCGGGAGTGTCCGAGGACATTTTCGGCTCGCCAGAGTTTGTAGCTGCTTCTATGCGGACACCCAGGGGGTGAGCTACAAGTACCACCGTATGCGGAGTGTTGTCTGGGGAGGAACGTGTGAATGTATGGACGAGGAATTGGAAGGTAGCGGCTGTGGCCTACAGCTAGGGACCAACCCCGGCATTTGCCTGGAAAGAAGATGGGAAACCACAGAAGACCATCTTCAAGGTTGCCGGCGGGGGGATTCGAACCTCCTCGCCTCCCGGATGTGAGCGACTGCCTGCAGCCACGCCGTAACGACCTG
Source organism: Meconema thalassinum (assembly GCA_946902985.2). Classification (NCBI taxonomy): domain Eukaryota; kingdom Metazoa; phylum Arthropoda; class Insecta; order Orthoptera; family Tettigoniidae; genus Meconema; species Meconema thalassinum. Next base: position 1,059,296,494 of record OX336389.2, on the reverse strand, counting down.
GGCTATCTTACCCGGTATAATAATAATAATAATAATATATTGCACTGCAGAAGACAGTTCTGTTAAGTACATGCCATAACGTCAGGAAGTTCCTTGGAGAAAACACTCCGCTCCATCACTCAGCAAGAATCGAAGATGATTCAGAAGCAAACTTAGCTAATTCTACAAATGAAGAAGACTCGTGAAGAGCACGGTCATGAAATGGATGTACAGTAAAGTGAGGTTTCTGTAGAGTGTAAACTACAAACATTGTACCTCAGTACAGATGGTTCCTTACCAAGGCCGAACCAGGCTGTAACTTAAAATGTAACCGGGCTATGCCGCGATAATAATGTGAAAAAATAATAATAATCACTGTGTTTGTAGGGATGCTTGGTGCCATGTTTATATACAATTAGATACTAAGAATTGTGCTGGGACTCGATCCTGAACTATGAACGGGATCTATCAGTCGCATTTTCCCATGCCACGCCGTTGTGTGTGTGTTTTACAAGCCTTGAAAGGTACTAATCCTCGGTATGCTGATGGAATTTAAATTCATACTGCCGTTGAACCGAGGGAGAATTAATAGTTAATGCTCCTGTGAGCTGTTTGGCTATAAAATACAGTAACGTAGTTATTAGCGCTTTTCGACCCATCTCACATAGAAAGCATGTTAACTGCAGTGATTTTATCTACGGAAACTCAGGAAGTTCAGGTACATGTTTCTGTCAGTCTACTCATCGCTCAATCAAAATTTCAGGAGATGTAGCCTATCCCCATCTTCTTATCAAACACGTTAGCGAGAGCTGTTAGGACTCTCTGGGTATAACCTCATCCCACCATAGAACCCCAGTTATGCCCGGCGTTGCTTCCACTTACAGCTTTCCGATATTCTAGTGTATTTTTCCGCTTATATTTTATAGTACAGCAGTAGTAGCATCCTCATCACTATAGTATGATAACTAAGTAGTTGCCCACTTATGACGACAGTTGAGGGTCTCTGTACAATAGACCACCTCGAGGTGTAGTGGCTTTTAATCTTGGCTGTCGCCAAGGCTGTCTCCTCAGAGGACCAGATTCGATTCCCGGCTCTGCTAAGAAATTTAAATATAATAGTATATAATTTTAGGCCTGTAATAGTTGCGTCCGCCAACAGGTGAGTTTTTTTTTGTGTGGAAATATCTCGTAAACGGTTGGATCTAGGGCCTTAAAATGTGGTTTGCGGGTTCCCTTGGGGACCTTGCGAGTTTTGTTTCTTAAATCTAGGGACACTAAATGAACTTTGTCTCGTCCGTCTACGATAATTGTGATGTTTCGCCTATTTCCCCGACTTAGCAGATTTGCGGCTGTTCCTGTACTGATGTCCTCTTCACTACACGTCCCGCTGTGGACTGTGCGATTGGTGCGTCTATTCCCATTGTGCCAACTCGTTGGTTGGCTGGTTGGTTGCTAACACTATCTGACGCTGTACCTTGAACCAAGACCGACTGCAATATCTCTGACCGTAACAACAAAACAAAGACGGTGGCAATCGTAAGGGAACAGTTGTTGACACTTGGCGGGCATGGCGCCATCAAAATAGCGGCAAATTCTAAGACAAACATTCGCATACCGTAATTGATTAAATTCCACCAGAAATTACAGGATTTTATGTAATAAAGCACAAATTCAATATGAAGCCCTGACTTACTTCCTTACAAGCAACGCGGTCAGACAGTAGCTAAAAATACAGACACAAATGAAGCAAAGATAAGACAAATATTTTAAAAAATGCAAATACTTCTAAATGGAGCTACAAGAATGCAAATAGAAATTGTTGTTGTTGTTGTTGTTATTGCTTATATGCTATTAGGGGCTACAATATCATGGTTTTGCAGCCCCATGTATTTGTGTGTGGAATTTATGTGATAACCTGTGTTATTGTTATGGCTGAACTAGTGTGCTTGAAAATTGGGGATTGGGAAGAAGAAGGCCATGGCCTTAAGTTAGGAATCATCCTGGCATTTGCCTGGAGTAGAAGTGGGGAAACCACGGAAAACCACTTCCAGGATTTGAATAGGAAGCAGCCGTATTCTTACATTAGGTACCATCCCAGCATTTGCCTGCACTAGAGGTGGGAAACCACAGAAAACCACTTCCAGGATGGCTGAGGTGGGCATCGAACCCTCCTCTACTCAGTTGCTACATGAGGCTGAGTGCACACCGTTCCAGCCCTCACTTCAGAATTAAATTTCTTCGCAATGTGTATGTCAGTCCAATCTACAGCTCAAATGACACAAATCTACCATTTCTAGAGATCATAAGAAGTTTCATTGATAACTGGCATAGACTGTTGCATGGAAGTTAATTCGTTTAAGGCCTTTGTGTCATCGTGGACATGGTGTCCTTGTACTTAGGTGTGTGTGGATAACCGGTGTCATTGTAACGGCTGTAGTAGTGTGTAGGTCTATATTTGCAATTGAAGCTAGGATTTTGAAGAAGGTGGCCGTAGTTTTAAGCTAGGAACCATCTCGACATTTGTTAGTTATTGTTTTAAGGGGCGATACAGTGAGGTCATCTGCCCCTCTCGGCATTTGCCTGGAGTAGAGGGTAGAAAACACGGAAAACCACTTCAAGGACAGCTGAGGTGGGACTCGAACCGTCTCTTCTCAGTTTTGCCACACGAGGCTGGGCGTGCCCCGTTCCAACCCTCTGACCAGGATTAAATTTCTTGGCAGAGCCAGGAATCAAACCCAGGACCTTTGGATCCGCAGTCTTAATGCGATCCCCGAGACCACATAATGCGGAACATACTGTTACAACCTTGTCATAATGGTAGAGTTTACATTTTACCATTAAGAATTATATTTGAGAACATCCAACAATACCACATCCTCTTAGAAACAGATGATGATCTTATTTCTTTGCTTTGACTGATAAGCCTCTTGAGAATAGTCCATATTAAAAGCTCTAACGAATACTGGATTTGAGTAGCAAGGAAACTTAATTTCCACTATACCAGTGTCACAATCAAGACACAAGGCTTCCCTTACCAACATTTGCATCATATCACAAGTAGATATAGGTTATTGTAATTTGAAAGATGACTCACCAATTTGTCCTGCTTGGTCCACCTGTCATTGCAGTATCCATTTACATTTCTCCTCGTGCACATAGATATTCTTATAGAATGTATTTACGTCCAACGAATGAGACACTTTAAAACTCACACTGACGGTTCACCATTTTGAGTTGGGAATGACCTTCCCTTACCATAAATGTTCAAACTACCAAAACACACACGACAATTGGTGCTTTAACTTCGAAATCATCCCTGTGTATATTTCTTATCCACTCCTCCTTTACTGTTTGGTCTTTATGAAATGTAAATGTTGAAATAACCAGCAACAGTATAATTCGATCTACAGCTCGTTACATAGCATGTGCGACCCGTTTCATGACATATCACAACACTTCTCACATTATATGGTACCGGTATTTATTATTATTCGCAATGTACTACTGATATCGCGCCAGGAGATGGCAGTCGGGTTTGAACTGCAGTTGTCTTCCCGCTCACCTGCGTATCGCGCATTCCAAAAACATTATGTTGGTCACTGTTTCCATTACTGTAGGCCTACCTGATAGTTTCACACCGTTAAAAGTAAACACAAAGGCTTGTACCAAATAGCTTAATATGATATTAGTGGAAACTCCTGCGAGAAACTGGCGACGCCGATTCTGAGGGCTATCTAGCGTTTCGCGCAGGCAACTACGAACTCGACTTCAATCAACTGGCAAGTTTATATGCTGCAACTTTTGGGCTATGTATGGGTGTTTTAATTACAAGGAAGCTGAAGGAAGGAAGCTTGTAGCTTAACGTGACCGTTAATCGCGAGATCATGAGCCACGGGACCTCCTTTTTACGTGGAATCTGAACCACAGGACATGGCATTTCACTTCGAAAATCTCACATGCATTGACTGGGAATCGAACCCGGACCGCCTTGGTGAGAGGCATTCAGCTAGACCGCTGAACCACCACGCCCCCCTGTTATAATTACAAAATACAAAGTGATCCCAAGTCATTTTACAGATTTCCTCAAAACAAAAAGCTGTGAGTCTACCTACTAATGTTTACGTACGGTACCTGTATTTCTTTGCGTTTTCGAAGTCGAATTGTGTTATACTTCAATAGTTCGTTCCAGTAGTTGTCTATTCGAGCCGCTAGATGGTAGCACTATGCGCTGTCACCGCTGCCCTGCGTGTTAAGTGGCGAGAGTTTCCACTATTATCATAATAAGCTATTTGCTTGTACTACCCTACAAGCGAATTGTTACCGGTGGCGGACATCGGAACTAATGCGCTCCGCGGCGGAGCCAGCTACACGCCTGCGATAGACGTGCAGTTGTCGCCAGCGAAACCTCGTCGCATATCATTTGTGTGCATGATTCGTGCTGGGTCGTGCGCTGTGCGGTGTGTTCTCATTGTATGTACATGCGTTCCCCCTCTTGTCCCGCAACCGCTCGCTGCGGCCATAATGAGGCGAGACGACGTAATGTATACACAACAGCCCCGCTCCATATCTAGCGGTAACAATTCCCTGGTAGGGTAGTAAGAATATCGACAGTATGAAGGAAGGCAACAATACACACGTGAAACCCGATAGCAAATTATCATGCAGGATGTAGCAGCAACTGACTGCCAGCCGATATATTTAGGTTTGGAATAGGCGGGCCACGCATGTGTACTGCAAGACCCCCACACCCCGTCACAGCGTGTTGAACTGCCATCTCCTGGTGCGATGACATTAAATTACCTACGGTACACCATTAATATGATAAAACAGCACGAAATCACTCGAGATAATTTATATACTATTTATACGAATTCTTGGCAGTAGAAGCAACTCTATGTCGGATCAACAAATCGTAAACAAACAGTCGTTCTCGAAAGCTTCCCGTACGATTACCACCATTTTTGGTCGATCGATTGTCGTATTACGGTCTGATATATTGTAGTCGGTCTTGCTTGAACTATACTGGGCGATACTAACGCTATCTGTTCTTGCATTCTGTAACTTAGTTTCTTATATGTTCGGAGTAGGCTGTGAGTCCTAATTTATAGTGGTGTATGGCAATGGCTCTGGACCTTCTGAACTATTATAGAACAATCGCTATCGATCGTCACATGCAAAACAGATCATGTTGGTCAACTGAAAAGCTTCTAATAATATATTACTTAGGCGACAATAAAAAATGGCCTCCAATATGCCAACCGATTTATTTCATTCAGTAACGCTACTGCATGGGAAATCCACGATGAGCGTCTCGATGCCAGCAACAGATGGGGTCAGGGTACAGGAGCTAACGACAAGGGGGCAATCGAAAAATATGCTGATAGAATGCAGTGTTGTATTTTTTTCTATGCGGCAACTGAACACAAGCGTTCATTACAAACAGCTAACGTCCTTCAAAATATTCCCCCAAGGCGTTAAGTGTTGCCAACTATGGGGAAGGCATTGATTATCATCGGCGGTGTTGGTTGCGTCGGCCTGTATTATCTGGCCCTGTGTGTCACATCGTGTACCATGACTCATCCTCCATAAATCCTTCTTTCACTGTTCCACAGTCAAATGGTCAATACATAAAATAACAGTAACAGTGAGATATTACAGCCTTACCTCACTCCTGTAAGAAATTAAACCAAGATTTCAACCTACCATCAACTCTCACTGCAGCCTTCGCTCTTTTTTTTTCTTCTTCACAAAAATGCAGTAAATGTTTTCTTTCTTGAAAGAATTTCACAGTTCATTGCATCATAATGTAGTAGATATATTGTTTTGTTTAGTTCTTTGTATGCTATAGTTGTGTATCAGAAACACTTTTAGCGCATATATGCATGCATAGGTTGGCCATTTTAATGGGCATGAGTATTTTAAGGTTTTAGTGCATATATTTCTCACCATTGGCGGTACACACTCAATTAACGTGCTTTCCAACTGGAAGTTGATGGAATCATGTTGTTGTTCTTCCCGGCATTTGCCTGGAGTAGAAATGGGAAGCCACGGAAAACCACTTCTTGGATGGCCGAGGTGGGAGTCGAACTCGCCACTTTTCAGTTTTGCTACTCTTCTTGGAAAGCAGTGATAATTTGAAATTGCCACAATTAGGCATCTATCACAGATTTAAACTTAGTGTTCAGAATATGCGCATGGCCTATAGTTGTAATGCTACTACAGTACACTGTGGCACACAATAGAAAGAAAATAACATTCGAGGTTTTGTTCTATCCGATTTCTAGCGGAAAGGCACCAAGGGAAATTATTTAAGAAAGTCACTGAGAGTTCTTGTATTTTGAAGGAAGGAATACAATAGGATGATGGGCTGACAGTGCTTACTATGAACAGTACATTCTACTCTTGGAACTGTTCTCGGGCTGGTGGACTGTGGAGACTGTGTTGGTCCACGATCCCCAGTCACCTCTGGAGCAATATGCATTATGGTCCGGAATGAGTGCACGTGTCAATAGATTAGCGGAGGTAATAAGCAGCTTTAGCAGTCGCGTGGTTGATTTCAAATAATATGGAGAAAGTAAAGTGGCAACTCCAAAGGAGAAATGGTGACGCTGAAAGTTGATGATTAAACTTAAGTTTAGTACATTACCTGGAAATCAAGGATCAGTTCTGGTTTCATGTGCAGCATTCATCACCTGTCTGCAGAGTGTTATGTAATACTTGGTTCGTAGTTGTCACCGATAAGACAAGCCATCAGCTAGTTGTTTCTCTTCATTTGAGGGTAGACATTCAACAACTGCTTTGTGCGCCACAGAGTCACAGTAGTCACCCACTCGGCCAATGGATATTTCACCTTCGTTCCAAATCTTCCAAGTTACATTGTCTGTATTACATTCAAACTGAATGCATGATGATACCCATATCTTAAAAAATGACTTTTATTTATTTGATTGCAGTGTACTGTATTCCATTGACAGATCATGGTTCCAGTAGACATCAACTATGTAAGAAGAGTTAAGTAATTGAACTGTGAGAATATCATCGCTGGAATGTGCATTATTCTGAAGGAAAAGTACCTATGCTTCGAAAATATTTATTTTTACTAAAACTTTACCAATTTCTATCCAAGATCCGGAATCAGAAATTTCGGTGGAACTAAAATGTGGTGCTTAAGGCCGTTGTTGGTTAATCTTCTGTTATTTTTTCTAGAATTATTTACTTTGTATTTCCCGAATTACTTTTTTGTGTCTCGCTGATTTCTTCTGATAGCTGCCCTATTCAAAATAGAAAAAATCTTAAATTTTTAAATTAACGTAAATTATTATATATTCTGGTATTTAGATGTCGTATTTTGATTTCAAGTTTCGCGTTGACATTATCAGTCTTCATATCAGCGACTAATTTCACGTCGATCATTTTCTGTTTATTTTGTGTAAATATCCCGAAGTTGAGAAATGTTGCTGTCGCAGAAGTATGAAGCTTGCCAGGTCGTGGTGTATTTAACGTTGAGAAACAGTTTGCTCCTCGACATGCTGTGTGTGTGTTCATAGATATACGAGGGGCGTTCCGAACTCAAGTTTGTAATTTTCATTTGCAGGGAAGCTGCATTAAAAAGTCGGAAAACACTTCGCCACGACAACGGGCAATCTTTCCTAAATTCTCGACGGGCAAAGCAAGAGCAGAGGAGCACTGGCGCATGCGCTGGATTCCAAAGCAGAAAGAGAAGCAGCACATCGGCGTGCCTGAGTTCATGCATGGCAGAAAGACATGTGCTGGGAACGTGGCCACAAATGGAAGTGTGTGCTGTCCTGCAGAGCTTCTATGAAGACGATGTCATGTCCCATAAGATGGTTGGAGGTTGGTGTTCAATGTTTCGTGAAGAGAGTGTGGAAGTTGAAGACCGATATGGGCGCCCCTCAACGTCCACGACTGCAACAAACGTCGACAGAGGACAGGAAATGCTGCTAGCAAACAGGCGCGTAGAGTGCGGACGGTATGTGGTGAGGCTTCAAGGTAACGGTACAGTATGAGTGGTGGGGAGCCAGAGCGCTGGAGGAGACACCCCTCACGTAACTGAGCCGAGCTCAAGACGATTGTATGCACGGATTTTAAGCATTAACACGCGATGTCGACAGCACGCCGGATGACGAGTGACTACTCTCGTTCCCCCACCACTGAAGCGTGGCTGGAAATCTGTCCGCCCACATGATTCACGGAATGCTCGGAATTCGGAAGTGTTGGCTAGATGGGCACCGAGATAGCTCGCCCCTGATCACAAGACTGCAAGAATGGCAATAAGCCTCGAATACATGTGGTGGTACGAGCGCGAGTGCGTTGACTTCCTGTTCGGTATCAACACAGCGGATGACCTGCCTAGGTGACATGGAAACAATCCCAGCTTAACCGTCACACGCTGTAAAGAACTCCCTGAAGTCATTGTGCACTGAATTTAACCAGGAGGGTTTCTTGAAATTTATTACACGCTACGACAAATGTATCAGTGTCGGATGTGGGGAAAATAGCCAAAGGTTTGACTTTTGTTATGTCAATGCGTTTCCTCAGTGTGCAACATAGCTTCCCTGTGAAATAAAATTACGAAACTTACATTCGGAACGCCCCTCGTAGGAGGCGAAAGGTGCCTCGGGGCCTATGTTCGAAAACGAATGAAGAAGAGTCCCAACCTCAGTTGCAATGATTCTTGGTCTCCATCAATAGGAACTCCACTGAGGTCGGTCGAAAGCTGTACCGTTACTGTAGTTCGTAAACTACCCGTATGTCTAAAATATCATTTGGTGTTCGTTTCGTTTTTGTTTGGAAATGGTCTTTCCTTCTACCGGATACGTTCCGTGTGGTATAATCGTTTTTACTATGGTTAATTTTTCCTTACAGAGTATAATATGACATAGTTAGCAGACTCGAAATAATATTTAATTAAACCTCCTTGCTGTTTCTAATGGCCAGTGATGATAATGTTCCAGTGTGTCCAAGTCACTGCAAGAACGAGACTTGCGATGCGTCGGGGAAGTGCTGCAAAGAGTATTGTTTGGGAGGCTGCAGTCTAAATGACACTGACCAGTGTGACGTCTGCCGTAACTTTGTTGTTGCTGGCAAATGTGTGCAGAACTGTCCCTCTGGATTCTTTGAGGTAAGATAGAATTGGTAGGTTGTTTCTCTGTAAAAAATGTCACATTTACAGGATGCATCGGAAATGGTTGCTCGATCCTGTGAAGTATATTTGACAAATTTAAAGGTAGAGGATTCGGCGTTCATATCTCCAACTTTTACGCTTCAAAATATCAGTCTAAATTAATTTCTATGAATATAAAAGTTCCAGTATCTGGTTCAGGCAATAACAGCAAGAGTGCGCCATTGGTAGTATGGCGTTGCATAGCTTTAGTCATTGCAACATGAGATGTCTATGAACTACCTTCGGTTGTAGATCGTTCTTGGTATAACCTAATCGCGCACCGTCCAGGAATGCAGGGGATTCGGGCTCGAGATGGTCACATTTTCAGCTATTACACTCAGAGTATTGAAATATTTTTGACTAGGTAGCAAGAAAAGAAAGGTAATTGTCTTACTATCTGGTTCCTAATCATTACTCTTTGACCCTAATAATATTAAGAGTTAAGCACACTATTGCTGTCACAAAATAACACAGGTTATCAAACAACAAGTGACTAAAGATGTCTCACGGCCATAATTGAGGCAATAACAACCGACGGCTTATTGCGTATTAACATGAATAAGTTTTTGGGCTGGAGGTTAAGCCAAAATTTGCGTGATACACATTGAAAGTGTGACCGTCTACCGCGCACCTTGCCCCTAAGTGGGCGCGCATAGATACTACCCGCATATAATTGCCGCCTCTGCCAAGCGAGCAAAAGAATGAGTACGACACAATTCCTATCATTCTCCAGGCAAATATTCCTCTCGTTTATGCGCAATACGTTTAATCTTGAAATTAATAATAATCCAACCATTTCGACGACAATAAATATTACATGCGTCGGTGCCGTGTTTAGCCACTTTCTTAATCATTTGACGATTCGAGAATACATTTCATACTTCTCTCATCATTGTCTTTTACTCAGAATCGTGCCCTAGCGGTGCTTTTCGTGGATCTGTACTTGTCCCCGCTAAAGCAATGCAAAAATAGTTTTGTGTGTCAACGTTATATATGTAGACACTGGTTTCCAGACCTGTCCTCATACAAATTGCGACTGGTGTAAATACGTGGTCACCTGTAATATAACCTTGTTAGAAAGGTTAACAGCTATTCATCATCTAGATCTGAATAACATATCCATGATTCAATGTTCCTCTGTAGCGGATTTTTAACTCCGTTCATTGTGTTCATTTCTGTAAAATTTCAGTGCCATACCTAAAAATGATTTAACTCTTGGGATTACATGGTGGCCACTACTCCTGGAAAACCTGGAAATCCTGGAAAACTCCTGGATTTTTATTAGGTCTGGAAAACTCCTGGAAAATAGCCACTCTTAATTATTTATAAAAATCTTTCCATCTTTAAATCATACTCCCGCTGCGGTTATGGGTGACCACTCTATCGTTTACAAAATAAATTTCCTCTGGCTACATGTTTCTGTGTGTGAGAACACGCGATAGTATTTTTGTAAAACATATTGAGTATAGACAACTTCACCCCAATAAAATTGTAGGCGGCATTCTCTTCGCTTTTTTAAGCAGATATTTGAGTCGCAAAGACTTTTTTTTAAACTACAATTAAATCATTTGTGTGTAGGCTTGCGTATCAATAACGCAACCATCACTATTTTTTGTCAACATCTGTGTAAGTAAACCAAACACAACTGCTTTATTTTGGTCTTGAAGTAGGCAACCGATAAAGCCCCCGCCCGCACTCGCGCTTATTTTTAAATCTGGAAAAATGAGAATTACTCCTGGAAAATTCCTGGAAAACTCCTGGAAAATCGTTGACCGATTTGAGTGGCCATCATGGATTAGGAACTAGTTTTTATTGCTCAGTAAATATACACTGGCGGAAAAAAATATCCCAACACCTAGATTAACGAACGTTGGTAGGCGTGTTTATACATCTGAAAGATGACGTTGATTAAAATTTCCTGCAAATCGCATTAGCGTGGCGCTAGTAGTTGCCCCATGACGTTGCACATCAGGTTTGCTTTAAATACGGGCTGTACTGTGCGAGACTGTTAGTAGGTCAAGAATGCCTTACCGACGACGAAGAGGCCAGTATCAACAGCTCACTGCGTTTCAACGAGGCCATGTAATAGGGCTACGTGAAGGTGGATTTTCCTTCCGCTCTATTGCAGAACGACTTGACAGGAATGTCTCCACTATGCATGCGCGCTGGCAGCAGTGGTCACGAGAAGATACGGTCGCAAGAAGACCGGGCTCCGGACGTCACCGTGGCACCAGCGGGAGGGAGGACCGCCGTATTCGGCGTATGGCTTTGGCGAATCGGACGGCGTCTGCAGCAGCAATTAGAGCGGCAGTTGGCGTCACAGTGACGCAACGAACTGTTCGAAATCGGTTACTTGAAGGACAGCACCGAGCCAGACGCCCTGCGGCATGCATTCCACTTATCCCCAAGTCACCACCGTCTGCGACTTCAGTGGTGTCAAGCGAGAGCTCATTGCTTGGAGGATGGAGAGGAGATCCATTGTGTTTTCCGATGAAAGCCGTTTCTGCCTTGGTGCCAGTGATGGCAGTGTATTGTGAGAATGAGGCCAAGTGAGCGCCTGCATTCCACCTGTCTGCTGCGTCGACACACTGGACCTACACCGGGCGTTCTGAGTAGTGGAAATGAATCGGTTCTAGCGCCTCCTCCTCACCCTCCTCACAAGATGGCGGCAGCCCGATAACTCCCGAGCCCGTGGTCGGATTTTGACGAATGAGGTGTCATTGAACTCGGGCTGACACCCCCTTTCCAATGGACAACATATTTCAACCCCAAAATAAAACCTACCCCTACTAGGGGGTGAAATTGTTTTTTTTTTTAAGAATCTCTCTTTCCAATTGCAACATGTGAGAGTTTGAATGCCAATATGGAATGAAACGTTGTTCTACATAAAATGCATGTGTACGGTGGATAGCCAATATGAATTAACATGCTAGTTTTTTGTTTTTACACATGTCCACTCATAGGTTTGGTAAGAGGGCGGGCTTTTTAAAAGATGGTGGCTGTAGTGTAACCTAACCCAACCTAACGGGTCCTTGTGGACAGGTCATTGTGGACGAGTCCTTGTTGATGAGTCCTTGTGGACAAGTCCTTGTTGACAGGTCCTTGTGGACGAGTCCTTGTGGATGAGTCCTTGTTGATGAGTCCCTTTGGACTTATCCCTTTAGACCGGTCCCTTTGGACTGGTCCCTATGGACTGGCCCATGGTCCCTAATGCTATGATGAAATTAAACGTTGTTCCACATGAAACGCATGTGAAGAGCCGATTGCTACTATGAATTAACATGTTTGTTTTTTGTTTTTACGCATGCGCACTTGGGTTTTTTGTAAGCGGGCGGGCTTTTTGAATAATGATTTATAGATGAGTTATTTTTTTAAAAATTACCAAAAGATCCAAAACTAATAGGTCATTAGCTTTTTAATATCTCATGAATCAATAAGGCTAGGGACCTGTATGAAAGGTCGTTGGACTTGAGGTGACATTCTGTGTTTGAATATATTATTTATTTATGTCAAAAGGGCCTAACTGCACTTTTGTTAATATCTCGCTAACTAATAATGAGAGAGGGTCAAGTGAGGTGTCATAGGACTCAGGATGGTCAACCCTTTTCCATGACCAACGAAATTACCCAAAAGATCTAAGGTCATTAGCTTTTTAATATCTCATGAATCAATAAGGCTAGGGACCTGTATGAGAGGTCGTTGGACTTGAGGTGACATTCTGTTTTTGAATATATTATTTATTTAGGTCAAAAGGGCCTAACTGCACTTTTGTTGATATCTCGCTAACTAATAATCAGAGAGGGTCAAGTGAGGTGTCATAGGACTCAGGATGGTCAACCCTTTTCCATGACCAACGAATTTACCCAAAAGATCTAAGGTCATTAGCTTTTTAATATCTCATGAATCAATAAGGCTAGGGACCTGTATGAGAGGTCGTTGGACTTGAGTTGACATTCTGTTTTTGAATATATTATTTATTTATGTCAAAAGGGCCTAACTGCACTTTTGTTAATATCTCGCTAACTAATAATCAGAGAGGGTCAAGTGAGGTGTCATAGGACTCAGGATGGTGAACCCTTTTCCATGATCAACGAATTTACCCAAAGGATCTAAAACAGCAAGGTCATTGACCTATGATTTTATAAACTAATAATCAGAGAGGCTTAAGTGAGGTGTCATGGGACTCAGGATGGTCAACCCTTTTCCATGACCGACGAATTTACCCAAAAGATTCAAAACAGCAAGGCCATTGACCTAATATTTTATAAACTAATAATCGAATATCAACATGTGAGGTGTTATAGGACTTAGAATGGTCAACCCTTTCCCATGGCCAATGAATTTACCCAAAATACCCAATACATCAAGGTCATCGACCTGAGATTTTATAAACTAATAATCGGATACGAACATGTGAGACGTTTACCATGTGTGTGATGAAACATAGCTAGGTAGAGAAAGAATTAGTGTAGGCTACATGTATGGTGACTGACAAGTCTTTTACCATTGAAACTTGTTTTTCAGATCAAACTGCAGTATAGAGAGAGTATAGGTTGCAGGTATGTGTTAATAAATGACGAACGGTGTACACAAACTCTGATTTATCGATTCAAGAATTAAGAGTAGACTATCTTTAATTGATTGGTTAAAGAGGATAGCTAAAACACAAAAATGCTCAGTGGTTACCGGGACAAGATGGCCGCTACATACAACAAGCTTTAAATACTTGAGACTAATAATCTATACACACACACTCGCTTGTTCTAAACTAAACTGTGTTGCTGTCAGTGCTCAGACAGTAGGCTGATGACAAAATGCATTGCTAACAGAAATATAATCATTTCCGGTTATATAATGTTACCAGCTATCCATTTTGTGTTGCAGTGTTAAGCACTTTTAGCTCTTGTACTGGTGGTCTTAACTCGATTTCCAGGTCTGAAGCCTAGAACGAGTCAAACTAAGAATCAAGGGCATGGTGGTGTAGTGGTTAAGCTGTTAGCCTTTTCACCAGCGTTCGATTTCAGGTTAATATGCATGTCATAAACATATTAAACAAAACAAAACAGAGATAACGTTCAAAACTGATTACTGTACATTTTTGTCTTTTCAAATTATTACTTGGATTACAAATACAAAGGTGAACTGGGTTTGATATACAGTTAATGCTGTCTATCACACACTAGACTGTAAGAAAGCCAAAAGAGCAACAGGCGTAGGTAGAGCAGTGGTAAAATTGCTATATGTAGAGAACTATCTAGCGGTTTTAAGAACTGGCAAAGCTATATCGCATAAACAGTGCAGGATACAATCCAGCAATCAACTTTGTATCTTGTGGAACAGAGAAAATGCACTTTTACCTTGATGGGTAGCAAATGAGTGCAGATGAATGACCTATGCATTAGCCTACCATAGGGTTATAACCACGAGGTGGAGGTGTGACTTCTATATTTTATTGTTTCGAGACATGGCTTTTTTGTAACCAGTAGATTTAGTATTTTGTAAATATTCATTTTTGTAATTGTAAATAGTGGAAACATTTTTTGTAATAGTAAATGTTAAATGTATAACTAAAAGTTATTTGGGATAAGTGTGCATGTCAAGGATAAATAGCGTGGTTGTATTTGTTTTTCAAAGACAGGTATGGTTGTGTGAATGTATGACTATAGATAGAATGATAGAGAGAGAAAGCGTGTGTGTGTGTGTGTGTTTGTGGGTAGCATTGATTGTTCAACCAAAGCAAACACGGCAAGGTAGGATGGTGGGGGTAATTAATGTATATAGCAAATGGTAAATAGTATACTGTAGTCTTTTTTAACACTTGTGTTTTTTTAAAATGCAGCGGTAGATAGGTGTTATTTTGTAAAACAGTCTTACCTACAGTAGTAGTAGTAGTAATAGTAGGCCTATATGTTTTTGGAAACAAACAGAAAGAGAATGCACTATTGCCATGGCCAAGCACTTCCATTAAGGTGATTTCAAGAAAATTTTAATCAGCAAATGTGTGTTTTACAAAACTAAACTATCAGCATGGATTAAATCATAAACGTGTCGTCTGTGGTATGGAAGTAAATAGGAAATCCATGTTTCCATATCAACACAATTTAAAAACTTAAAACTGACATTTAAAAAATGTAAATGGGAAATTGACAAATGTGTAAATAACAAAATGGAAAATTCTTGTTTCCATATCATAAAATCCAAAAACTTTAAACTGACATTTTCAAATTGTGTACATGGAAAATTGACAAATGGCAATGTGTGAAATGTGAAAATGAAAAAAAAAATGAACAAATGGCTATCATTATTTAAAAAAATAAAAAACCGTCGTGTTCTATCGTTAAAGTGTGAATCAAACCACATCTACTTATTTGGATCACCCGAGACTGAGTAGACCTGTTTTAGTTCTAATATACTTTTAAAATTTTATGTTAAAGCTCGAATTGAACTCAAGAGCTTTAGAGTGCCAGCTAACTATTATAACCGTTACGTCACAAAGACAACTTTACACTACTCTTAATGAACAATAATAAGAAAAAGAATAATAAATGTTGATTTTTTTTTAAGGATGAACATGGTGACACTGTTTCTGTTGCACAGTCTGCTAGCTACTAGCCAGCAGCGGGGGTCTTAGAAAACGATACAGTTGACATTTTGTAATGAGATGTGACATGTTTCAAAGTACAGTATTATGGGTAGCTGTTGAGTAAAAACTAATCCTGTACAAGTAAGCAAGGGTTCGAACCCTTTACCTAACATTACTATTGCCTGAACATGGCTTGACGACACTGTATTATTATGATACTCGGTACACAAACCATAGATAGAGTGTATTGTTTAAGATCACTTTCTTTCTGAACATAGATGGAGACTGTTGATGGTTAACAATGGCATTAATATAGTAGGACGTGGGTATAGCAATTAAGAAAAAACTGACAATACCCATACAATATTTTTATTTATTTAATATAAGTACTTGTACAATAGTTACATTCAAAATACATTTCTTTTTTCTCTATTACTATTTAGTCCTTTTTGATTCTCTTGCATATGAAGGGTAGATAACCTTGTAGTTCAGCCCCTTAAAACAATAACAACACAACCTTTTGCATAGTTTGTGATGTTGATGACTCTTGAGATGTGGAAGATGGATTAAACATAACTTTTACAGCAGGGGTTAAATGTTGCTCAATAAACACTGCACTATTTTGAGTAGCAACATTTTTTTCTTGTACTAGCTTTTTAGCATTGTCATGATTATTTGTTGACACCAACAGTGTTTCATCTGGTACACCACATTGATGATCACTCACACTTAAAACCTTACCATTTCTACTTTTTAGATTGCCTCGACATCTTTTTGACCTCTCTTTTGAGCATCGCCAAAATATTATTCCTTTTACATTTTGACGATTATAGTTATAAGAGTAGCCTTTATAGAGTACACGTTGTTTACCTTTGTTAATTGTAGTAAGTTCCATAGTAGCAACTAACCTGTTAGTATCATTTGCTCACTACAAAGGTTATAACTGTTCTGATAATAAAATCATTTAGCATTGGCTTTTATATTTAATATGTACAGTTTGAAGTGATAGCAAAAGTGAGAGAAAAATGGTAGCATAGTCGTAGAAAATATAACATATATTGTTAAGAAATAGTTTAAGCGGTTATGTGGATCCATTACATAATAATTTTAGCACCACGAAGCTCGTTTTCTATATCCAATAGTTCTTCCTCATATTCAGTATAACCAGCCTGTTTATAGACATGCAGTTGCTGAAGCCGCCGGATTAGCTTACTTGGATTGTTCCAGTAGACAAATTTAACAAATGATTTTTTTAGGTGTAAACAAAGCATTACCATTATCATTATTATCTTCATCATCAACATCATCATCATGATCATAACCATTATCATTATCATCATCCTTATCATCATCATCATGATCATCATAATCCTCATCACTATTACTATATAGTCCTTTTTGATCCTTTTGCAATACCACATTTTGCACAGTCTGTGTTGCCTTTGATAATGTTGGGAGTTTTTCAGACATTGACAACTGTCCTAACACGACTTTCTGAGGAGATGATACATGCTTCTTAACAAACAATGCACTATCTTGAGCTGCAATATCTTTTTCTGGGACAAGTGTTTTAGAATTTTGAAGAGTTTTTTTTTAAACAGCAACAATGTTTTATCTGGTACACTACATTGATGATCACTCACACTTAAGACATCACTATTTTTACTTTTCAGCTCACCTCGACACTGTTTTGAACAATGTTTTGAACAACGCCAACTAACAGTTCCATTTTTATTGGTTCGTTTTACAATATATGTATATCCTTTATAGAATGCGTATGGCATACCATTGCTATTTGTTGATACTTCCATGTCAATTGTCAAGCATGAACTAATCTCTAGCAAAGTTCACTCGATAATATAAATAATAGTTTAAAGTGAGAGGAAATGTGGGTGCAAGAGTGGGTGCAAAAGTGTACCAGATGAAACACTGTTGGTGTCAACAAATAATCATGACAATGCTAAAAAGCTAGTACAAGAAAAAAATGTTGCTACTCAAAATAGTGCAGTGTTTATTGAGCAACATTTAACCCCTGCTGTAAAAGTTATGTTTAATCCATCTTCCACATCTCAAGAGTCATCAACATCACAAACTATGCAAAAGGTTGTGTTGTTATTGTTTTAAGGGGCTGAACTACAAGGTTATCTACCCTTCATATGCAAGAGAATCAAAAAAGGACTAAATAGTAATAGAGAAAAAAGAAATGTATTTTGAATGTAACTATTGTACAAGTACTTATATTAAATAAATAAAAATATTGTATGGGTATTGTCAGTTTTTTCTTAATTGCTATACCCACGTCCTACTATATTAATGCCATTGTTAACCATCAACAGTCTCCACCTATGTTCAGAAAGAAAGTGATCTTAAACAATACACTCTATCTATGGTTTGTGTACCGAGTATCATAATAATACAGTGTCGTCAAGCCATGTTCAGGCAATAGTAATGTTAGGTAAGGGGTTCGAACCCTTGCTTCCTTGTACAGGATTAGTTTTTACTCAACAGCAACCCATAATACTGTACTTTGAAACATGTCACATCTCATTACAAAATGTCAACTGTATCGTTTTCTAAGACCCCCAGCTGCTGGCTAGTAGCTAGCAGACTGTGCAACAGAAACAGTGTCACCATGTTCATCCTTAAAAAAAAAATCAACATTTATTATTCTTTTTCTTATTATTGTTCATTAAGAGTAGTGTAAAGTTGTCTTTGTGACGTAATGGTTATAATAGTTAGCTGGCACTCTAAAGCTCTTGAGTTCAATTCGAGCTTTAACATAAAATTTTAAAAGTATATTAGAACTAAAACAGGTCTACTCAGTCTCGGGTGATCCAAATAAGTAGATGTGGTTTGATTCACACTTTAACGATAGAACACGACGGTTTTTTATTTTTTTAAATAATGATAGCCATTTGTTCATTTTTTTTTTCATTTTAACATTTCACACATTGCCATTTGTCAATTTTCCATGTACACAATTTGAAAATGTCAGTTTAAAGTTTTTGGATTTCATGATATGGAAACAAGAATTTTCCATTTTGTTGTTTACACATTTGTCAATTTCCCATTTACATATTTTAAATGTCAATTTTAAGTTTTTAAATTGTGTTGATATGGAAACATGGATTTCCTATTTTTTTTCCATATCACAGACGACACGTTTATGATTTAGTCCATGCTGAAAGTTTAGTTTTGTAAAACACACATTTGCTGATTAAAATTTTCTTGAAATCACCTTAATGGAAGTGCTTGGCCATGGCAATAGTGCATTCTCTTTCTGTTTGTTTCCAAAAACATATAGACCTACTACTACTACTACTACTACTGTAGGTAAGACTGTTTTACAAAATAACACCTATCTACCGCTGCATTAAAAAAAAACACAAGTGTTAAAAAAAACTACAGTATACTATTTACCATTTGCTATATACATTAATTACCCCACCATCCTACCTTGCCGTGTTTGCTTTGGTTGAACAATCAATGCTACCCACAAACACACACACACACACACGCTTTCTCTCTCTATCATTCTATCTATAGTCATACATTCACACAACCATACCTGTCTTTGAAAAACAAATACAACCACGCTATTTATCCTTGACATGCACACTTATCCCAAATAACTTTTAGTTATACATTTAACATTTACTATTACAAAAAATGTTTCCACTATTTACAATTACAAAAATGAATATTTACAAAATACTAAATCTACTGGTTACAAAAAAGCCATGTCTCGAAACAATAAAATATAGAAGTCACACCTCCACCTCGTGGTTATAACCCTATGGTAGGCTAATGCATAGGTCATTCATCTGCACTCATTTGCTATCCATCAAGGTAAAAGTGCATTTTCTCTGTTCCACAAGATACAAATTTGATTGCTGGGTCGTATCCTGCACTGTTAATGCGATATAGCTTTGCCAGTTCATAAAACCGCTAGATAGTTCTCTACATATAGCAATTTTACCACTGCTCTACCTACGCCTTTTGCTCTTTTGGCTTTCTTACAGTCTAGTGTGTGATAGACAGCATTAACTGTATATGAAACCCAGTTCACCTTTGTATTTGTAATCCAAGTAATAATTTGAAAAGACACAAATGTAATCAGTTTTGAACGTTATCTCTGTTTTGTTTTGTTTAATATGTTTATGACATGCATATTAACCTGAAATCGAACCCTGGTGAAAAGGCTAACAGCTTAACCACTACACCACCATGCCCTTGTTTCTTACTGTCGGGGAAATAAGTATAGATACTCGAGTTTAGAGGTCAATAAAACCTTTACCCTTAGTCTTACAAAAGAACAACCTACACCAAAATTTTCCTTGTTTTATTTTTCGTTTGACGATATAGTGTATATATTTTCATTGTATCTCGTTAAAATTTTGTAGCAGATTGAACAAAAAAAGTGCCGGTTTTTCTTACCAAGTTTACGGAGCGCTCACTTAGAAAGATCATTACGTTAGAAGTATTGATCTGATCTTAACGAAACTTTAATACGTCTTAAAGGAACTTATTGTTAACGCGTATATGAAGTTTTAATCTGATCTGACGTTTCTTAAAATAGTTGTTGTGAATTTTGTAAAACAACTTTTTCTCGGGCCTGGGTGGTCATAGCAGTATGGAATATGGCTTGTTATGAGGTTCATAGCAATGCAAGGCTTAACATAAAACTACATTTTATCTACTTGTGATTATCGATTTTATATGGATTGATATTTAATCGGACCATTGTGGGCGGCGATAGTACCTTAGCAGCCTGGCAATGTTGCCAGTTGACTACCGTATTTCGAACTCGCTGCACGCTCGTTCCTACGCACACCAAACTCTGACCTTCGTTCTTCGTTGAGTCATTAGCAACAAGCAGCAACTATCACTGTCTCTATTACCTACATCGATCAAGATGCCAGCTAAACCGCAGTTAACGGAGGGAGAATTTGCCATGATTATAAGTGCAATATGTTTTTTTAGAAGCGAGAGAGAAAGTAATAATGATAAGAGGGTTTAGCAAAAAATATCCAAGTGTATTGGAAGGTCGATAGCCTCGGTGAAGAGATGTGCCCCTGCAATTAAAGATATTCCTCTTCCTCCCAGAATCCAAAAGTATGAAAGTATGACGAAAGCAGAGCTAATTGTTCATGCCAAACCTCACTTCAGGGCACCTAAAAAGAAGCTGGAACAAATAATCAAGAATGTTCGTCCTGACGTCGAACTCGTCTGGCTGCCAGTTGCTCATTGTGAGCTCAACCCCATAGAGCTGGTTTGGTCCTACGTGAAAAATAAAATAGCTATAGTGAATATGATTAACCAGGCGGAGAGAAGAAGATCAATGGAGGTGATGCGAGATCTCTGTAAAGAAGCCTTGAGGTCTGTAACACCGGAGCTATGGAAAAAAATGCATCGAACACACGCACAAAAAAATAGAGAAACATTTCTGGGAAAAGGATGGGCTAACAGAAGAAGTCCCCGTTGTTGAGCCACTTTTTATAAACTTAAATGACAGTTCATCTGATTCATCGGGCAGTGATTTTTCAGACGGTTAATAAGGGAGCAGTTTTATAATCTTATAATCTCAAAGTGTAAATTACTTCAAACAATTAATCTTATAATAATAGCTTTTCAGCTGACACACCATTTTTAAACCTGCCAATGGAGGTCCAAAGCCCTCATTAAAAAAGGTGTTGGGAAATGTTTCACTTCTTCCGGAAATGAAATGAGACACGTTTCTCTAACTTGTAGGTAAAATTAGCAGAGGATATTAGCGCTGCACATAAGGGACGCATATTTCAGGATGTAAAGAAGAATTAAATAGTGAAGTTAAATAGACGTGAATGATAGTGAATTTTATTTTTTATATTTTATTTTTCTTAGTCGTATTACCCTCCAGGGTTGGGTATTCCCTCGGACTCAGCGATGGATCCCGCATTTACCGCCTCCATTTTGAAACTTCGGGATCGGGGATACAACTGGGGTGTGTGACCAGCACCCCGCCCAGGCGGCCTCACCTGCAAAGCGAACAGGGACCTTATGAGGGGTGGGAAGATTGGGAGGGATAGGCGAGAAAGAGGAAATGAGGCGGCCGTGGCCTTATGTTAGGTATCATCCCGGCATTTGCCTGGAGACGAAGTGGGAAACCACGAAAACCACTTCGAGGATGGCTGAGGTGGGAATCGAACCCCCATCTACTCATTTGGACCACCCGAGGCTGAGGAGACCCCGTTCCAATCCTCATACCACTTTTCAAATTTCGTGGCAGAGCCGGGAATCGAACCACGGACCTTCGGGGTGGCAGCTAAGCACGCTGACCACTACACCACGGAGGCGAATATATATTATAATATTTGTATTATAATTCGTCAATTTCACTTATGGTTTTTAATTTATTTTAATTAATGTCATTTTTCAAGTCCTCGTACTGCAGCTCCTACACCAAGATTTTACTCGTATAAAATAATATCTTCCTTGTCACGTGAGCGACCCATGGTTTAACCCATAGACATTCACTTTATCTTTCCGTTTCTTATATATACCGGTATTGCCACCACAGATTTTCAACTACCATAATCTAGTTAAGTGAACAAGGAACTGTCCTTCATCCATTTTGCTGAACTAAGATAAAATATTTGATGTAGTGTAATGGTGTGATGATTGCTTTGTATAACGTTGATAAAAGTTCAGTTTTATAAAATATTTGATAACATTTATTTGACACATTTCTTTGGTAGTGTAATACCGGCCTAACACAAATTACAAAACAACAACAACAGAAATTCACAGACCTTACGGCTTGGAACGCGCGCGTATTATGTTTCACGTCGCAAGAGTTCCCTCGACCGAGCGCGTTGTTCCCGTCGCTTGCTACGATACATTCTTCTCACATAACCACCTGATTAAATATCAATCGATATAAAAGCAATTATCAAAAGTAGATAAAATGTAGTTTTTCGTTTAGCCTTGCATTGCTATGAGCCTCATAACAAGCCATATTTCATACTGCTATGACCACCCAGGCCCGAGAAAAAGTTGTTTTACAAAATTCACAACAACTATTTAAAGAAACGTCAGATCAGATTAAAACTTCATATACGCGTTAACAATAAGTTCCTTTAAGACGTATTAGAGTTTCGTTACGATCCGATCAATACTTTTAACGTAATGATCCTTCTAAGTGAGCGCTCCGTGAACTTGGTAAGAAAAACCGGTACTTTTTTTGTTCAATCTGCTATAAAATTTTAAAGAGATACGATGCAAATATTTACTCTACATCGTTAGACGACAAATAGAACAAGGAAAATTTTGGTGTAGGTTGTTCTTATGTAAGACTAAGGGTAAAGGTTTTATTGACCTCTAAACTCGAGTATCTATACTTATTTCCCCGACAGTAGTTTGACTCGTTCTAGGCCTCAGACCTGGAAGTCGAGTTAAGACCACCAGTACAAGAGCTAAAAGTGCTTAACACTGCAACACACAATGGATAGCTGGTAACATTATATAACCGGAAATGATTATATTTCTGTTAGCAATGCATTTTGTCATCAGCCTACTGTCTGAGCACTGACAGCAACACAGTTTAGTTTAGAACAAGCGAGTGTGTGTGTATAGATTATTAGCCTCAAGTATTTAAAGCTTGTTGTGCGTAGCGACCATCTTGTCCCGGTAACCACTGAGCATTTTTGTGTTTTAGCTATCCTCTTTAACCAATCAATTAAAGATAGTCTACTCTTAATTCTTGAATCGATAAATCAGAGTTTGTGTACACCGTTCGTCATTTATTAACCCATACCTGCAACCTATACTCTCTCTATGCTGCAGTTTGATCTGAAAAACAAGTTTCAATGGTAAAAGACTTGTCAGTCACCATACATGTAGCCTACACTAATTCTTTCTCTACCTAGCTATGTTTCATCACACACATGGTAAACATCTCACATGTTCGTATCCGATTATTAGTTTATAAAATCTCAGGTCGATGACCTTGATGTATTGGGTATTTTGGGTAAATTCATTGGCCATGGGAAAGGGTTGACCATTCTAAGTCCTATAACACCTCACATGTTGATATTCGATTATTAGTTTATAAAATATTAGGTCAATGACCTTGCTGTTTTGAATCTTTTGGGTAAATTCGTCGGTCATGGAAAAGGGTTGACCATCCTGAGTCCCATGACACCTCACTTGAGCCTCTCTGATTATTAGTTTATAAAATCATTGGTCAATGACCTTGCTGTTTTAGATCTTTTGGGTAAATTTGTTGATCATGGAAAAGGGTTGACCATCCTGAGTCCTATGACACCTCACTTGACCCTCTCTGATTATTAGTTAGCGAGATATTAACAAAAGTGCAGTTAGGCCCTTTTGACATAAATAAATAATATATTCAAAAACAGAATGTCAACTCAAGTCCAACGACCTCTCATACAGGTCCCTAGCCTTATTGATTCATGAGATATTAAAAAGCTAATGACCTTAGATCTTATGGGTAAATTCGTTGGTCATGGAAAAGGGTTGACCATCCTGAGTCCTATGACACCTCACTTGACCCTCTCTGATTATTAGTTAGCGAGATATCAACAAAAGTGCAGTTAGGCCCTTTTGACCTAAATAAATAATATATTCAAAAACAGAATGTCACCTCAAGTCCAACGACCTCTCATACAGGTCCCTAGCCTTATTGATTCATGAGATATTAAAAAGCTAATGACCTTAGATCTTTTGGGTAAATTCGTTGGTCATGGAAAAGGGTTGACCATCCTGAGTCCTATGACACCTCACTTGACCCTCTCTCATTATTAGTTAGCGAGATATTAACAAAAGTGCAGTTAGGCCCTTTTGACATAAATAAATAATATATTCAAACACAGAATGTCACCTCAAGTCCAACGACCTCTCATACAGGAGCCTTATTGATTCATGAGATATTAAAAAGCTAATGACCTATTAGTTTTGGATCTTTTGGTAATTTTTAAAAAAATAACTCATCTATAAATCATTATTCAAAAAGCCCGCCCGCTTACAAAAACCCCAAGTGCGCATGCGTAAAAACAAAAAACAAACATGTTAATTCATAGTAGCAATCTGCTCTTCACATGCGTTTCATGTGGAACAACGTTTAATTTCATCATAGCATTAGGGACCATGGGCCAGTCCATAGGGACCAGTCCAAAGGGACCGGTCTAAAGGGATAAGTCCAAAGGGACTCATCAACAAGGACTCGTCCACAATGACCCGTCCACAATGACCTGTCCACAAGGACCCGTTAGGTTGGGTTAGGTTACACTACAGCCACCATCTTTTAAAAAGCCCGCCCTCTTACCAAACCTATGAGTGGACATGTGTAAAAACAAAAAAATAGCATGTTAATTCATATTGGCTATCCATTGTACACATGCACTTTATGTAGAACAACGTTTCATTCCATATTGGCATTCAAACTCTCACATGTTGCAATTGGAAAGAGAGATTCTCTAAAAAAAATTACAATTTCACCCCCTAGTAGGGGTAGGTTTTATTTTGGGGTTGAAATATGTTGTCCATTGGAAAGGGGGTGTCAGCCCGTGTTCAATGACACCTCATTCGGCAAAATCCGACCACGGGTTCGGGAGTTATCGGGCTGCTGCCATCTTGTTGGTGGAGCGGTGGCGGTGGCATCTGAACTGTTACAAACACAGTACTGTTCTGGTCTGGGAAGCAATTTCCTATGACAGCAGGAGCCCTCCCGTGGTTATCTCACGCACCCTGACTGCAGGTGTGTACGTCCGTCTGGTGATTCGACCTGTTGTGCTGCCATTCATGAACAGCATTCCCAGGGGTATTTTCCAACAGGATAACCCCCGCCCCCATGCCGCTGTTGTAACCCAACGTGTTCTATAGCGTGTCGACATGCTGCCTTGGCCTTCTTGATCCCCCGATCTATCCCCAATCGAGCACGTGTGCGACATCATTGGACGACAACTCCAGCGTCATCCACAACCGGCATTTACCGTCCCTGTATTGACCGACCAGGTGGAACTGGCATGGGACTCCATCCTACAAGCTGATATCCGGCACCTGTACGACACAATGCATGCACGTTTGCATGCTTGCATTCAACAGTCTGACGATTCTACCGGTTGTTAATGGACCAGCATGGCACATTTGAGATAGCTTTTCTCGTGCGGACATTAACCTGTTGTCTTGTACCTTCAGTCAATCAAATATGTTACCTCGCCAAATACATGGGTTGGTTTTTTAGTTTTGGCACCTTAGTTATAACTGGATTAATAACTCACTTAGATGGTTCCAAGTTTCACAGGCCCTCGATGTAGTCCCCACCGTTGCGTACAACGTGTTCTCAGCGATGCGGAAGTCGTTGGATCCCGTTGGCACTACCCAATCTATTGATGGTACGAAGAGAGCGCTCGGCAAACTGCTTAACGTCTTCAATGGTACGGAAGCGCTCCCCGCGCATTGTCATCTTCATCTTCGGAATGAGATCATAGTCGCAGGGACTGATGTCGGGAGAATATGGGGGGTGATAGAGGACCTCCCAGCCCCAGCGATCCAACAATGCCGACACAACGCCTGCTGTGTGTGCCCTAGCATTGTCTTGCAGAACGATGGGCGGTGTAACCATGTGTGGGCGCCGTTTCCTTCTCAGAGCTCCTCGGAGATGGTCTTGCAGAAACGAACAATAGTACGCCGCATTAACGGTTTGCCCTCGGGGAACAGTATGGTGAATGATCACACCATCCCAATCATAGGCAAGAATCAACATTACCTTCACATTGATTGTTTCCGTGGTGGCTCATAAGATCTGGCGCACGTCTAGTCAATGGTTATGATACGCCGTAAGAGGGCCTCTCCTTCGCGCTCATAACGCTGCAAGTGCATACGACAAGCGTCATATCGCAGCCATTTGTGCATGTCGGTTAAGTCATGCGGAACCCATTTGGACGCAATCTTCCTCATTTTCAGTAAGTCCTTCAGGATGTGGAGGACAGTTGAATGCGCCAGTCCGGTATCTTGCTCTAATTGACGAATCGTTACGTTCCGATCCACCTCTACTAACGCGGGCACCATCTGTAAATTGTCATCACTTACTGGTGGGTGACCAGATCGAGGCATGTGCTCCACACGTTCGCGCCCATCTCGAAAGACTGCAACCCATCTTGCTACCGTTCTGAACGGTAATGCAGCTGCACCGCACGCTTCCTGCAATCCTCGGTGACACTGTTTAGCATTGCGACCCCTAGCACACTGAATTTTTATCCACGTTCTCTGCTCCTGCTTGGAAAACATTGCGACTGTCTTTCGCGAGCGCTGGTCTCACACTACTCATCTAACAGGCGCGACTGCACACGAGCGGTGATGAGGACGGGCGAGGTCATGTGCTCTGAGGGAGGGGATGCAGGGCAGCAACCGTCGGTAAAAGTGGCAGCGCCCAACATTGTTCCAATTTGGCACTGAAGCATTGGTGCCAAAACTAAAAAAACCAACCCATGTATATTGCCGAAATTTCCGTACTCTACATTCCTTATTTCATGGTGTTGGGATATTTTTTCCGCCAGTGTACTTGTATGTTCGGGATTCGATCCGTACTTATACTTGCGATTACGAACATCTCTTGTATGTGTGCCTCAGACCATTTAGCTTACTGTCCTTACTTCCTGGTGACATAATAACATTCCTTTCATTGGCCCAATTGATTCCACTTTCTTAGGTATTTCGATGAATTTCT
This sequence comes from Meconema thalassinum, assembly GCA_946902985.2. NCBI lineage: Eukaryota > Metazoa > Arthropoda > Insecta > Orthoptera > Tettigoniidae > Meconema > Meconema thalassinum. The sequence goes on along the minus strand of OX336389.2, from coordinate 1,059,269,020 downwards.
CTCTTGATTACTTCAGCTGTAAGGAGGCCTTGTCTTATAATTCAATATTCCATTTTATATTTCAGTAAAATAGCTGAAATACAGTATACGCAATTGAACGTTCGAGGATTGGGTAACCGGCTGGATTGAATGTGAAGTACGGAGTGATATACTTTTCATGCCCCCTATAAAGCCAAGGCTGAAGGATGCAACTTGGATTGAGTGTACATTTATTTGCTTGAAATGATCGTATGTAGTATGTACTGTACAGTATGAATGTATGTATGTATGTCTACTTATCATTCTCGTGACTGGCAGCGAGGTGCAGCTGTAACTTTCTCACCTGATGTGCCCAAGGTTGCAGGATCGAATCTTGGAGCAATCAGTTGACAGTTGAGGGTGCGCAAATGCAAGGGAGTCGTTTCAGTAGATTTTCTGGCATGTTAAATATCCCCTTCGGGACAAAATTCCGGCACCCCGGCGTCTCTAAAAGCCGCAATAGTTAAGTGAGACGTAAAACCATTATTATTATTATTATTATTATTATTATTATTATTGTTATTATTATCGGGGATGAGGTCGTAAGTATGGATCTAATCCTGAAGAGTCTATTATTTTTTAAAATATGCAAGTACGATATTTTTACTAAGCAACAGTAATGGCTTCAACCTCAACGCCAACCTCATGAGATGATAATAATGTTGTTGGTTTTACGTCCCTTTTAACTACTGCAGATTTTAGAGATGCCGGAGTGCCGGAATTTTTCACCGGAGGGGATCTTAAGAGTGCCAGTAAATCTACCGACACGGCTCCCTCGCATTTGCGCACCCTCAAATGCCATCTGATGGCGCCAGGATTCGAGTAGGCGAGAATGTTACCTCTGTGCCACACATGAGAGTTGGAATGAATGAAGATGAATGAAACTGGGCCGTGGCTTATGAGAAGTTTCTGTCCCGGCATTTACCTATAGGTAAAAATACAGTAGGTAACCACGGAAATCTATTTGAAGGACGGCTGACAGTGGGCTTTCGTACACTCGTCCACCGAGTCCAGTGATAGCCTGTTTAGCTGCCGCAGTGGATTGGTTGACAATTGTCTATACCATTCTTAGATTTCTGGTAGAATAGAGGAAGGAAGAACACACGCACTCTTTAACATCTGTATGAATTACAGTTAAGTTTATTCTAGTACTGTGTTTTTGGTGTCATAAATTAGGGATGGAGACAAGATTTTTTAAAGTTTGGTACATGAAATGCATTTATTTTATTGAAGAGGCACTGTATATTTTATGCTGTTTTCACAACTGATACTGTCAGTCAATTTCTGAAGCAGGTATCAGAATCTCCATGCTCTAAATTGACAGGTTTACACACTGATTCCACTCATACTCAAATATATGGAGATGAGGACAGATATCTGCCGGCTCCATGTTGTGGGGATAGCACGCTTGCCTTTCACTCGGAGGCCCTGGAATTGATTCCCGGCTCTGTCATGGATTTTCGAAAATTGAGTAGCTGATCCGAGAGGCAGCGGCCTGGTCAAAAAAGCCAAGAATTATAACCAAGGGGACCTGTCACTCTGACCACACGCCACCCTGAAATCTGTAGACCAAATGGCTGAGCAGCGGTGTCTTGCTAGGCCAAGGCCCGTCATGGGCTGTAGTGCCATTGGGGGATATATGTTCATAGTCCATAAATTGGTCAACAACAGCAATTACGAGCCATTGGCTGAGTGGTGTCCCCTCAAAATTTGGCATCCAGGGATGCTAATTGTCATATGACCAGTAACGGATGTCAAGTCCCCATCAACTGTATACCATGTTTGAAATGCCATAATATCTACATCAGTAACTCAGCTGTTGATGATAAGAGATATGAACAAATTGAGACATTTCCATTAAATCTGGCTACTGTATAATGAACTATAATATCCTAATTTTTAAATAAATTAATGACAGCCTACCCAAAATTAGCAATTGAAACAAGTTTTGAAAATGCTTATACTGTTTGCACATCTTGGTTAAAGAACTGTAATCAATTTTGAAAATGTGCACTCTGTAATTGATATTTCTGTTTGTAGTACCTAGATCGGAGATGTGTGGGTGAACAAGAGTGCCGAGATATGAAACTGCCCCTAGAATTAATATATGAAGATGGTCCCAAAATATGGAAGCCCTTCAGTAGTGGACCTGGCCGACCGGCCTGTGTGCTGGATTGTCCTTCTGGGTATTCAGAAGTTGGTGAAGGGAGGAATCGACGCTGTGAGCATTGCAAAGGTGAGTTTGCTGTAATTCATAGTGTACATTATCAAATGCATGAAATTATCATTTTTCATTGAGGAAGACAGAGCCTCCGTGGCTTAGGCGGCAGCACGCCGGCCTCTCACCACTGGGTCCGTGGTTCAAATCCCGGTCACTCCATGTGAGATCTGTGCTAGACAAAACGGAGGCAGACAGGTTTTTCTCCGGGTACTCCAGTTTTCCCTGTCAAAATTTCATTCCAGCAACACTCTCCACTATCATTTCATTTCATCTGTCATTCATTTAATCATTGCCCCAGAGGAGTGCGTCAGGCCTCGGCAGCCGGCACAGTTCATATCCTCGCCGCTAGATGGGGGCTTCATTCATTCCATTCCTGACCCGGTCGGAGACTGGAAGCAGGCTGTGGATTTTCATTTCATTTCATTGAGGAAGACAAGAGTCTGCAGGTAAATATGTTACATGACATTTGTCAGAAAATCTTAAATTGATCTCATACAAAATAGATATGGAGGGAAAATGTCAGGTAATGGACAACTAGAAAGGTGTTAAATACTCTGGACAAAGATGTAGTAAAGGTCACATAAAGACACAAACTTGTTTATATCCTGCAACTAGAACCGTAATACTGCTCTTTTGTGCGTCAGTAATTTTGGAAAGGTCTTGCATGAATGTTGGTTCTTTATTTTGGAGAGTTCACAGTGTTAATTCTTTTGTCTAGGTCCATGTCGGAAAGAATGTCAAGGTGCCAGTGTTGACAGCATTGCATCAGCTCAGAGACTACGAGGTTGTACTTACATCAAGGGTTCATTGGAGATCCAAATACGAGGAGGGAGTGAGTAAATTATGCTTTATCCTCAATTCACTGTTTAATCACTTTTCCAAGCACTAAAAGATTGCTGCCCTTGGTTACTTTAAAATCACTATGCCGAACACTTTAAGATTGCTGCCCTTAGTTACAAGAACATCCCAGGACTGGTGATATCCTAGGCCTACAGGGTAGTGATGTGTAATGAGACAGGACCAAAGGTCAGAGCAAGAGTGGAACAAAACATGCTGGCAAGGTGAGACACCTTGGAAGTCCAGTCACACTCATGGTAGGATCACTGTCATATGCTTGTACTTAGGAATGTCAGAAGAATATGGTCGTCAGGTCACTGACTTCTCTGAGTAATTGCTGATTTATAAAACTGGTAAAAAATTGCTAGTCAGTGGTGTAGTGGTAATGAAAGCAGTGGTGCTCTGTCACAGTTGTAATATGGTATTTGCTAGTTGTTGAAAACTAGTGGGAGACTCATTATTTTCACCCTAAGGGTTTACAATTTCTGGTATGTGGGTTGAAGACCATAGGGTTCCAGCTGAATCTCGTATTGCTTCCATTTATTTAAGCCGGGCTCCTCTCCGTATCTTCTCCAATCTACCTCAATTGGTCAACTTTCATTGTCTTCCGACTCTGATGCTGTTAAGTTAAGTCAGCTATGGAGTCTCTAATTTTCTGCATTTCATGCCCCTTCCTTCTCTTTCCTTTCCAGATACCATGAGTTTTCCAAACTGTTTGTTTCTCATTCTGTTGCGAGGGGCAGGGGATGTTGATGTTCCACCCCTTGAACATCAATCACTTCCAAGGTCGTAAATTAATTTGACGACATAGTTGTACCTCATTTACAGTATATCATTTTAATCCTGTAAAAACATGTTAAAATATTTTAAAAAATTAGGAACGAGTAAGTTTTGTGGTTATTTTCCAAAAGCTGATATGCCAACTTGTGTGATTTTTTGCCAGCTGTGATATAAGTTTATGCCAAAGGAGGAGACATGACACATCACATTTACAAAAGTAAGTTGTCGGAAACGCGCACAAATATTTTCTCGCAAATTTTAAGAAAGCCGTTTTATTTTTAATTAATAAGCGCCCTGTAAAAGTTAATAAGATTTCCTTCCACGAACTTGTCTCTTAATTGGGAACAACACTGAAGTTCAATTCATTCGATCTGTAGTTGCACAGGTGCATCACTGACATCAACTGCAAATGGATATTCCAACAAATGAATTTTATCCGTATTCACAGAAAGGTCTTTAAATCTGGTTTCAAGCTCATCATATGGCACTGCACTGTTTGAGTTCGCTTCTTGAAGCTCAGTACAACATGAAAAGTGTGGGAATTTGCCCTTCTCTAATTGCTGTCAAAATAATTTCAATTTATCTTGGAACACTTAATACGTTACTATACACTTCATTTAAAAGCACGCCTTTCCCTTGCAATCCATTATTCAAAATATTTAAATGTTGCGTTAAATCTGTGAGTATTGCTAAATCCCACATCCAGTTTTCGTCCCCAAATTCTGTTGCTTTTTTCTGTTTCATGTTCATAAATGTGCTTATTTCTTCTCGAAGATGAAATAAGCGTTTCAATATGTTGTTTCCTATGGCTAGCCCGGATTCCAGTCCATCAGCTTAGTGTTTCAATACATTACCACCACTAAGCCAGAGTCGTAATCACAATCAATTTCAGCCAGAAATGAATGGAACTGCCGATGATTGAGTCCATGCGATCGAATATAATTAATTGTAGATGTCACTGTGTTCATCACATGTTGTAAATTTAACACTTTTCCACGTAGCACTTCCTGGTGAATAATGCAGTGTAATTCAAGAGGCATATCAGTATTTCTGTTAGTAAATTTGTTTCTTATTCTTCCAATCAATCCATGTGTTGTTATAGCTGCCAATCCATCCCATCCTAAATCGAGATCCTTCAATGTTTCACTCAGTTGGAGAAACAAATCCTCGCCTGTTGTAGTTCCATGGATGCTTCTTAAAGATGCCAACTATTCAGTTACTTCACATGCTTTGTCAATCCCACTAATAAAAATTAAAGGTTGTGCTGTATCACGGACGTCGTTACTTTCATCTAAAGCCAACGAACAACACTCGAATGATTTAGATTTTTCGCATAGTTGTGAGCACAAATTAGCCCCGAGTTGACCGAATTTATCAGTTGTTTCATTTAAGGACACATTTCTTCCATTACAGAAAGTATACAGTTCTTCACAAACTCCCCATCAGAAAATAGTTTCCCTTTCGCGGCTAATAAATGTGCAACTTTATAACTAACGCGGACTGCAGCTATATTTTCCTCGATCTGTTTCGTGAACATCTGTTTTTGAGTGGCGAGACCTTTCGTTAAATTTGAAATCTTTTCCTTCCGTAATAACCCATCGTATTTATTCTGTACAGATTTGTGCTTCGAATCATAACGCCTGATGTATTCTTTAACAACTGACATATTTTCCTTGCATATCAGACACATTACTTTCCCATTTTCCTCAATACAAAAATAGTCGTCAGTCCATCTTTCTTTAAAAACATGGCACTCACTATCCACTTTTCTACGTTTGGAAAGGGACATTTTCATTCACAAATAATTTATTAAAATTACTTTGAATAATAGCAGTTCATAAGAACGCTTGTTCACAATAAAGTATACTCTGTATTTCGAAACAAAGAACGTGAAAGAAATGGCGGGAGCTGGGAACAGCTGAGCTGTGTTGCCAAGTTTTTCTTGTTGATGTAGATCAGCTGATTTGAATAATACACAGAGCTACACATCGGACATTATTTTGGTACTATTATGCGCAATATAATGTAAATGTCGATCCTGAGTCAACGCTGAGGACATTCAAATAGAGAAATATGGTACATAAATAAATTACACACCGAAGCTATGCTACCTTTATCACCGTTATTCAATAAATACGAGAATGAGGCCAAACCTCGACAGCTATACAAATATAATACAAAATACAAAGTAATCTGATCATGAATATATCAACACTCGCCATGCAATGATTATCCTTCAAGATGAAACAAGAGTTTGGGTTGTGGCCGTTCACAGTTTACTGCAGTTAACACAGAACACAGAATCATCATGATAACACCAAGCACACTCACTGTATTGTGACTCTGTATGGTTAATAATAGCTTTGGTGATTCCACAAACGTAATGTTAAGGTGAAGAAGTATTTAACACCGAGCACACAAACAAACTGCTCTGTGGCGATATTATTGCCGTGATTTTACATTGTCGAGTTGTAGGTTATTGAATGACAGCATTAATTTGAACACTACGGTATGACAGGAAACAATAATTTGTGCTGTACTCGTATTATCGACTGCCGCAAACTGTCACCAATAATCCTAGAATAATGCGCATATTTTCTTAACTAATGTTCGTTGGCTCACAACAGCCTTGACGGAATAAGAAGTTGGGAAACACAGCTGTAATTCCAAGAAATGATTGGATGAAGTTTAACCCTTACCTGCATTTAAGGTGGGAATAATTATGCATCTTAGAACTTTTCTACAGTCCAGTAAAAGAAACATCATGTCAAGAAAAAACTACGAATAATTCAGAGATTTTTCGTGTGGTTTTATCCCCTTTCTCCGTAAATTACAATAAAGTTTTTATTACATGCATTTTTTTTTGTATCTACGAAAAACATAAACCTCAAACCCCAGCACATTATAAAAACTCGGCAGGCGCCACATAAAATGCCTTCGCGGGTCGAGTTCGGCCCGCGGGCTGTACGTTGAGTACCCCTGAGTTAGGTTATTGGTCTGTTGAAATTAATGTGGAAGCATGGACAACAGATTACATAATTTACACCTGTTTCTAATACTCTGGGATGTCGATCCCAGGCCATGGTGAGGTTTAGCAATGTAATTAAAGCTGCATTGCTCTGCTCTGCCAGCACAACTGCTTACACATCACACCACCCATGCACTTAGAAACATAATCTTAATGCTCTTCATTTCGAAATTCGAACAATCCGCAAGTAGCCTACTAATTGCTCTCTTTGCTTTCTGCCATTTCTTCCTACCACCAAGTGCAATGTTCTGTAGTACATACATTTGTTTTCTTCTTCTTCTTCATTTCCCGTTTCCAGCTTCCTGGGTCGGGTTGTGAATCAAGGACCTCCAACGTTGCCTGTCTCTCCGCCACTCCTCTCCCCCTTTAAGTACGTCTTCAGGTTTTCCTCCCTTCTTCTCCACGCACTCCCACACTGTATCTGCCCATCTCTTTCGGGGCCTTCCGCGCGGTCTCTTCCCCGAAACCTTTTCCAGAAAGGCTTTCTTTGGCACTCTCTCCTCTCCCATTCTCATCATATGTCCATACCACTTTAACTTGGTTGTTTCTATCCTGTCCTGCAGCTTCAAGATTCCTGTCCTCCTTCTTATCTCCTCGTTTCTGATTCTATCTCTTCTGGTCTTCCCTTCTATACCTCTTAGGAATTTCATCTCCGCTGCTTGTATTCTACTCTCCTCTCTTTTTGTAGTGGTCCATGCTCCAGCTGCATATGTTAGTACGGGTCCATAATAGGTTGAATATAATACCTGCTTACATTTCTTTGGGACATCTTGGTTCCACAGAATACCCCTAACACTCTGGTAGAAGCTGTTCGCTTGTTGTATTCTCTTTCCAATTTCCTCAGTAATCTTTCCATCTTCTGTGATCACACTTCCCAAGTACTTGAAACTTTTCACCACTTCTAGAATTTTTCCGTTCACTTCTATCTTTTCTCTTCCCTCCTTACTTCCCCTTGACATTACCATTGTCTTGCTCTTCTCTGTGCTAACTTTCATCCCAAACTTCTCAATCTCTTGGTTCCATACATCTACTTGTTTTTGTACTTCCTTTTCATCCTCACCCCATATCACTATATCATCTGCAAACAGCATGGCCTTTATTGCCTCTTGTCCCAATCTCTGTTTAACATTCTTGTGGATTTCATCCATGACTATGATGAATAGTAAGGGGGACAATACACTTCCTTGACGGAGACCCGTTTCCACCTTGAACCATTCTGTTTCTCCTATAGTGGTCTTTACGCTACTGACACAATATTTGTACATAGCTTTCACCATTTGCACTTCTGCACTGTTAACTTGCCTTTTTCTTAATACATCCCACACCACCTGTCTAGGCACAGTCATAAGCTTTCTCAATATCAATAAAAGTCATCACCATGTCTTTTCCAAACTCCCATCTTTTCTCCATCATATGCCTTAGTGTAAAGATTAGATCAAAAGTTGATCTGTCTCTCCTAAAAGCATACTGTTCTTCTTCCATCTCTCCATCTGTCTGCCTCCTCAGTCTACCTTCCAATACTCTCTCAAAGATCTTGGCTACATGGGCAATAAGGGTGATCCCTCTGTAATTGTTACATTCCTTTTTGTCACCTTTCTTAAAAAGTGGGATAATTAAACCCTTTCCCCATTCTTCTGGGATCTCTTTCTTCTTCCAAATTATTCTAAATAATCTATACAGCCACTGCAACCCTACTGGTCCTGCTGCTTTTATCATTTCTGTGGTCACCTCATCCACTCCAGGTGCTTTGCCACTCTTCATCTTCTTTATGGCTTCCTCTATTTCTAGCATAGATATCTCCTTTTCTTGTTCTTCTTCTTCCTCCATTGTTCCTTCTTGTTCCCTTTCTTCATCCAGTTCAATGTGTTTAACATTCAGTAGCTTTGAAAAGTATTCTTCCCATCTTTTCAATATACCATCTCTTTCATACAATATCTGTCCCGCTTCAGTTTTTACAAATTTTGTGTTTTCCCTACCTTTCACACTGTTTTTTACTAGCCCATATAGAACCTTTTTACTTCCTGTGATATCCTCCTCTAGAGTTTCAGTGAAACTTTCCCAGCTTTTCCTTTTTTCTTCTTGTACAATCTTTTGACATGCCTTCTTGGCTTCTCTATATTTTTGCCATTTCTCTGCATCTTTGCTGCATATCCACTTTCTCCATGCCATTTGTTTTTCTTTAACTGCTTTCTTTACCCTGTTGTTCCACCAAGGAGTCTCCCTTTCCTTTTTCCTCCCTGATAATCTTCCACAAGTGTTTACTGCACACTTCACAAATCCATTCTTAAAACATGTCCATTCCATTTCTATGCTTTTTGCTTCATCTTTGGGAATTTCCTGTTTTAGTTCCTCTTGGAACTTTTCCATTACCTCCTTCTCTTTTAGTTTCCATACCTTTATTTTTCTTTCCCTTTTTTCTACTAGTTTTGTGATTTTACCAAGCCTTACTTTGGCTATCACCACTTTGTGGTCTCCTTCAAAATCTCCTCTGGGCATAGCTGTCACATCTACTAACTGTCTTTGTTTATCCTTTTCCACCAAAATAAGGTCAATCATTGTCTTTGTCTTCCTGTCTCCCCATCCATACCTAGTTATTTTTTGCGAGTTCTTTTTCCTAAACCACGTATTTCCAACAGTTAATCCATTCCTCCTACAGAAATCTACTAACAGGTCTCCTTCTTCATCCTGATTTCCATAGCTAAACGGGCCAATAATCTCTTCTTTTCCCTGTCTATCTGTTCCCACATGTGCATTCATGTCTCCCATTATTATCACTTCTTTGTCTTCTATACACTTTTCCAGCTCTTCTAGAAACTCTTCTAGACATTCATCTACCTTCCCTGTTTGGGGAGCATAAACCTGTATAAAATCTTTTGTACCACTCTCAAGTCCAAGCCTGACTTTGATAATCCGGTCACTAATCGGGTCAATTTTTTCAACATACTGGTCTAGGTTCTCTCTCAATATGACACCAACGCCATTCGTTGCCTTCTGTCTTCCACTCCAATATAATCTGTACCCTTTCCCTTTCTTCACTTCTTTTCGCCCTTTCCCTTTCCATTTCGTTTCACTCACTCCCAGCATCGCTATATCTTTCTTCTCCATATAATCAACCAGCTCTTCTACCTTTCTATTGAGTGTCATGACATTAATGAAACCAACCTTCGTTACGTCTGGTAGCCTACTTCTCACAGCTCCCCCAGGACACCGGGAGCTGCGCGTCGCCTCCGGGGGACGCCCTAGCTGTTTCCGAGGCCTCAATTCACAAACTTTCATAATATAGGCTATTTGTTCGATGGGCTCGCCACACCCAAAGGCATTTTATACCTACTGCCAGGTTTTTACTTTAGACCGCCCCTAACATGGGGAACAGACGCCTTTTGCAGCCGCTCCTCTGGAGTACAGACGCTGCTGGTGACAGTTCTTCCGCCTTCTCTGCCGTTGGGACACTTGTTCCTCATCCGCCTTCAAAGCCGTTCACTGCTACCTACACAAGCTGAGGAAAAATTTGTTTTCTCCAGTGCAATTTCCCAGGATAATGCTACTTTAGTACATTATTCAAAGTTCTGGAGCACCTATGCCAATCCTAGCCACAACTATATACATTTCTGCTGACACCCCAATAATACTTGTTATCAGTGAGGTTTCGTGCACACAAGTAGGCTACATATGACCAGTATGCCCTTGGTGTCAAAATGAGGTTACAACAGTGCAAAATTTACAGGTAGAAATATTTTACTTGCACATATAAAATGTGGGACTCCATTCTCTGTTACATACTTTCCCTATATATGTTTTCCAAACATATATCCTCTTGATAGCATTAATAGCACTTGTTTACCATTTGCTATCAAATACAAGACAATACATGCATTTTATTTTTGGTGGTTATGGAGAGAGCAAATGTGACACAATTCTCACAAATCTGTTATTTATTGCAGGAAATATTGTGAAAGAATTAGAAGACAACCTAAACAAGATCGAGGAAATAGAGGGCTACTTAAAGATAGTGCGATCTTTTCCACTGATATCTCTCAACTTCCTGAAGAGGCTGAGAATCATCCATGGCAAGCATCTGGAGAGTAACAAGTAAGATAACTCTTTTACTACTCACTGCAGCAATCTCTTTACCTCCTTCTTCCTTCGAACCGTACTAGTTCTGCCAGTGTTCCTTAAGGGCGCTGAGCACATATTTTGGACTTTATTGTGGTATAAACGGGTGTTGAACGAATTAACAATGGATCATATTTTCATAAGATCGTAGAAGCCACATTCAATGAAGAAACTCATTCATCACAAATTAACATCATAAAAACACAAACAAGAATATTACTGTATAATGGCAACCAAAAATTTCATTTACTAAAGAAAATACATATTATGTGTTTACTTCTCATTTTAATGGAAAACTTGGCCCATCGTGTTCTAAACCAGTCTCTTAACACTAGAACCGCGGCTGGGTCATTTGTGACCCAGCTGTTATTTCTTTCTTCTCTATCTTCTTTGTGTCTCATAAATAAGGGTCTTTAACAACCACACATAATATTTGTTTTCGGGGGGGCAACCCCCTGTTTAAAAAATCCCGATTTACCTAGAACCGCGGCCGGATCAGATTAGACCCATCATTGATAATAATGTGTTAACATCTGTTCTTCCATTTAGCGTCCTATACTTTCAGTCCATGTGTTACCGTGATTCTCCAAGCATATACTGTGCACAAGCTGGCAACATCTCATTGGCTGCAGAGGGAGGGAGAGGTACGAAACCGCTTAGTCACATCTGAACAATCACGCAGTTAGGACACTACTCACGTTTTGTTGTGCAATAGGTTGCTAGTTTTGCAGTATCGGTGTATAAATAGTGTGTGAATGGTTGACATTGGCCACACGTCGATGACTTACTATTGAACAGAACATTATTGATGCCATAAATGACAGTTCCGATGGGGAATCTGAAGGGGAACCCTTGGATTTTTCGTCTGATGATGGATCACAGCTCGTACCTTCAGATTCGTCATCAGAAGATGATCATGTCATGCCATTTGAAGCTGTAGCAAATCCTGATAGGGCAGGTATGTATTTCAAAACTTTCATTTCATTATTTATGGACTATATATAGATTCTTTGAAAATTTCAGGCCCAAAAGTATTTAGTTTACAGTTTCTTTATCACAGCGATATTTATGTTCAGGCTATTAGGTTTATATAGCCCGGTGCATTTTTACTTGCTGTAAATATTATTTTTGGATGGAAAAACTAAGACAAACATTATCTTTGTATCTAATCAGGTCTTGCAATGCCAGGGACTTCTCGCGGTTGTTAGAGGAGGCGTGGCCGGGAGCACTGTTCCGTTCTTTCATCGGAAGAGGAGGCCATCGCTAACAGTCAAGGAATTGCACAATTTGACGACAACAGAGAGGATGCGCCATCAATGAAACGATGCAGGTTTTGTGTTGCGAGCCTGGTTTGGCTTGCAACAGGTACAGAAATTGTATCTCCAGATGGCACGACCTGGAAAGTTGGGGTAATTGGTGATGTTGCAGCTGGTAGACGTGGTGCTCAAAATGTGTTCAGAGATCGCGCTGGACCTACTGCACATGCTAAACGTAATGTGAATGATACTTGCATTAGTGCTTGGCGACTTATGATCACGGACAAGATTTTGAAACATATTGTGACATGTACTGAGACAGAGATGATTGGTGTCTAAAGATTGAGGAGATGGAGGCCTTTCTTGCTATGCTGTACATTCGCAGTGCCATAGGTGCCAAAGGCTTAGAACTGGACTCATTGTGGTCAGAGAAGTGGGGCAATCCTATTGTAAAAGCAACAATGGCTCGTTGTAGATTCAGAGAAATAATGCGTTTCTTGAGATTTGACGTTAGGTCTACAAGGTCAGAAAGAATAAAAGAAGACAAATTTGCATTGGTATCAGAAATCTGGTATGCCTTCATTGCAAATGCCTAATGTAGCTATATACCTGGGGCATATATAACTGCTGATGAACAGCTCTTCCCTTCTAAATGCCGCTGTAAATTTATGCAATTTATGGCTTCAAAACCAGACAAATATGGGCAGAAGTATTGGATGGCGGTGGACAAAGACTCCAAATATGTTGTGAACGCTTTTCAGTATCTCGGAAAAGATATTGCTAGGCCAAATAACGAGCGCCTTGGTGATTTTGTGCTAAGGAAGTTGATGGAACCTTATATGAAGAAGGGAAGAAATGTCACATGTGACAGTTTCTTCACCTCCTTATCTCTCTCCGAAACATTGAAATCAAATGCAACAAGTCTTGTCGGTACCTTGAAGAAGGCTCGCAGGGAAGTACCAGTATGTGTGAAAAGGGCAAAACACAATTTGCATAGCACAGTGCTGCTGATAAAACATGATACTTCGTTGACAATTTATCAGGGAAAGAGCAACAAAAATGTTCTCGATCTCAGCACTATGCACCCTGATATGAATATTGAGCCTGGTAACAGAAAGAAGAAGCCAGACACAGTCACATTTTACAACGACAGAAAATATGGAGTAGATCTGGTCGATCAAATGGCTCACAAATACTCAAACCAAGGCACCATCCAGGCGCTGGCCAGTTCATACATTCTACAACTTGCTGGATTTGGCAGGAATACATGCCTGGGTAGTGTACAATGCACTGAATGAGAAGAAACTGAAGCGGAGGGACTTCAATCTGCAGCTGGGTGAAGAGCTCGCTGAGAAATATGCAGCAACTAGGATTGTAAATGCCCGCACCATTATTCCAGGTGAGATTCCTGAGAGACAGGAAAAGCGCATGCGTTGTCAGGTGAAGTCCAATAGCAAAGGAAACAAATCGTTTGTGAAGTGCCATTCCTGCAAAAATACTGCTTGCAGCAAGTGTACAGCCAAGGAATATTATGTGTGCTCAATGTGTGTTGTGTGAAGTGCCATTCCTACAAAGAAACTAATGGCAGCATACACTGTTGACATTCGCCAGTAAAGATACACAATTTTCTAAATGTTCCTTACTTGTATTCTTACTATTCTAAATTTCAAATACATTATCTAGCTCATGTACTGGTATATTCTTTAGTTACCACATCCCCATCAATTCATTAATAATCACAAAAATGAGAGGTGGGCCATAAGTGACCCAGCCGCGGTTCTAGGGGGTATATAGATCGCCATGGTTCTAGTGTTAATGTTCCGTGGTACACTGGATGTACCAACGTGGAGGCTGTTTTCAAATCCTTTCTTTGGATTTAATCCGCTTCATGCGCGAGAAGAGTTGCTCACATAGATACGTGCTGCCAAACAAAGTCATCCTTCTTATATTGAAGGTAAGTAGGTTAGGGTACTTGTTCCATGGAAAATATTTCACATAAAATCTTGTAAGCAGGTGTTCTTAAATGCTCCTTTCAAAGCCACATCATCCTGAAGTTCAATAAGTTCCATTTGCAAATTTTCAGGAGCACTACTCAAGTCAATGCTGAATGGTGAGGAGAAAGTAATGAAATTAACTTCCTCCTTTCTGAAGTCGCAAAATCTGACATTAAATTCTTCCAGCAAAATGCCAGTCAGCTTAGAAAACGAATTTACAGAATGATTTATCCTGCTGCGACAGGGTTTGAAAGTGGCAGGTATTTTAATTTCTCAATTGATTTTCCCATAGATTCAGTTTCCAAGGTTGAATGGGAGAGGGGTGGAGAGCTGTCAATGGCGCCAGGCCTTGTCTTAACAGTGTTGCCAAGTCCAGAGAGAACTTGCGCACTGCATTGTCGAACGTTGTAAAAATTATGACTTCAGTTTAACAGAATACATAAGTAATACATTTTCAATAACTGATCAGGCGGGCTGGATGAAAGGGTTCATTGGGCCGGGGATGGCCCAGAGGCTGGCTGTTGCACACGGTTGCCCTATATGGTAAGATTCAAGAAGACTGTATTACCCTTTCACTAATTGATTGCCGGCGGTCAAGATGGGAACTATTCTCTGTTTACTTGTGTCACACGCCACTTTGCTTCATTGACAGGTACAGTTGCGCGAGTAGGATACGACTTAGCTCCAGTAGCTTCAGTCATTGTTTAACTTTCCATGGTGACATGAGCTCCTGTGACGCTTATCTGCGCTTCTAAGACAGGTAGTGCGTGCAATGCTGCTTGACTTATGCGGCGACTGCACTCTGACATCACTGTGTTCTCCGCTTAAACCTGCGGGGCTCCTGCAATAATAATCAACAAACGCTAGCGCAGCCACGCTCAGCGGCAATCAAATCTTAAAACGGTAATAATACGACGGAAGGTATGACCTTAGGGGTCAGGCAGTAGCGTAACTACGGAGGGAGATCTGGGGGATCAATCCCCCCCCCCCCCCCAGAGCCAAATAATACTGCAATATGAAATTTGTTGAAGTTTTAAACTTTGAATGAAATCAAGTTTTGGATTATGTAAGTTTATACTTATTAATTTGAAAGCATTTCGTTTCACTTGTGTACAATATTTAGCATTACCCTAACATAACGCTTACTGAATGAGCAAACTGGTCAACTTATCCCCCTCCAGACAGTTGACAGTGGGAAACCATGGAAAACCATT
This sequence comes from Meconema thalassinum, assembly GCA_946902985.2. NCBI lineage: Eukaryota > Metazoa > Arthropoda > Insecta > Orthoptera > Tettigoniidae > Meconema > Meconema thalassinum. The sequence goes on along the minus strand of OX336389.2, from coordinate 1,059,253,559 downwards.
TCCAGGATGCCTGAGATGGAAATAGAACCCACATCTACTCAGTTTAGCCTCACTAGGCTGAGTGTACCCCTGTTTCAGCCCTCAAACCAGAATTAAATTTCTTGGCAGAGTCAGGAATTAAACCTGCACCTCTGGGACGACAGCCAAGAATGCTAGCTGCTATATCACAAGGTGGTCCCTTGCATTTTAGTTAGTTAGTTATTGAGGTTTCAAGGGGCGGAACTATGAGGTCATCTGCCCCTTCCCTTGCACTTTGCTGGACATATAAATCACAATGATCGTTATGAAGAAAAATTAACATAACACAAAGATTTCTTTCAACACTTCCACAGGGTTTGATTTTGAGAGTTAATTTGGAATTGCATGAAATATTTCCCCACAAAAACTATTTTAAAGCTTTGGAGAAAGCATTTTCCACAAGATTTAAAAAAGAAAGTGCTTATGCTGTTTTTCTTCTGAGCCCCAATTTCATTTCACCCTCAACCAGCTTCTTTTTCTAGGGTTCTTGTGGGTATCAGCTTCTCTTGTACCAAGTCAAAAAGTTTCACTTTTACACCTTTTCTTTTTTTACATCACGACACTTCTACTTTCATGTATTAGTATAGATATATGTGTGTATGTATATTACTACTTATTATTGCTGTATGTATGGGGCCATGGATCAGGTGAGAGATTCCACATAGCAAATGGTCTATGCGCCTGGATGCCCTTTTGGATGTTAACTTCATCAAAGGAGTTAATGACAGATAAATTGAATGAAACCTGGCAAGGAACTGGAAGAAGACTGCCAAGGTCCATTGGAAGGTGTTGTCTCAACATTTGCCTGGAGTTGAAAATGGGAATCGATAAAAACTATTTGGAGGGTGACTGACCGTAATGGGGTTTGAACCCACTCATCTCCCAAATCAGGATACATGGCCTACCACATTCACATGATTAGACTCTTTCAATTCGCAAAGAGCGAGATAATTCTATTTCTGGAAAATAGTCATTTAACAAATTTGTTAAGGTTAATTCAAATTACTCTTTCCTTACCTGTAAAAATGCACTTCCAGAATGCAATTTTAGCTGAATAGATACTACATGGGCAAAACTGAAAGATTGAGTGCACAAAAGGTTGATTAAAGCTGAAAGGTGGTCAGTTGCTGAAACCTCAACTTTTGGGGACGAAACATCATCTGTGCAATAGGTGAAAAGGTAGGCTTGGAATGTGTGTTAGTGTAGGCTAGTTAATGAAGTGCAAGCACCTTTGGCATTGTAAATCTCTACCTCCCCCCATATTGTATGTGAAATGTAGACAGTATAATTTGCTGATGTTAAATATTGAAAGTATTTTCAAATATGGTTTGACACAACAATTTTTAAGGAAAGTCTTTTATCATGATGATGATGATGAATGATGATGAATAGAAGACGTAGTGTAATCTCTCACCGAGTTGAGGCAGGAGCCACCGCATGGCACTAGTCTGGCAGGTTTGAACTTGTGGCTGATTGCCAGTATTGTCAGACTTATGGTAAGCCAGTTTTACAAGTAAATGCAGTACATAAATTGCTATGATACTGAGAGTATCAAATATTTGGTTTGTTACTAATTCGTTGCTATTCCCCCCTGCAGAATAATATTATAGGCCTGAGTTAAAGGCAGGAAAGGCTCCAGACTTCACAGGGGGGTAAATAGATAATTCAATTGGTACAATGAATTTCAGGCAGACCCACAGAAATATTTGCATATTTTAATTAGTCCAAGAGCTAGTATCAGTACTTTGCATTAAGTGGGCAAACCCATTTCTAGCACCGTGCTGGGTAAAAGAGAATGAAAGACAACAAGAAACGTCATGTCGCGGGAAAGTAACCGCATGTTCATCATCATCCTTTCATGTATTTGTCCTAGAAGAACTGTTACAGTCTATACAAAAGATTTGCATTTTCACGCCATCACGCCATCATTTCCTGGGGCGACCTAGCGATCTCTTTAGGGATCTTTAGGGATCCTGCTTCTGTCCATCCTGCTGAGGTGTCCTAGCCAATTTCTCTGGTATTCATGGGTGTATTGCAATACAGGCCTGCTGTTAGGACCATCCACCACTTCTGTGTTTTGTTTGTGGTCCCACTTAGTGACTTCTGCTATTCGTCGCATATATTTCATTTCGGCGGTAGTTATTCGTCTCTCATCTCTTTTCCTCAGGGTCCACGCTTCACTACCATAGCAAAGTATTGGTCTTGCTATGGATTTGTAGATTCTTGTTCGGGTGTGTTTCTGAACTAATGATGGTCTAAAAACTTTATTGATGATTCATAAACATCTGTTGAATATGAAGATTTTCCTGGGTATTTCCATTTCTTGAAGGAAAGAAAGTTTGTAACCAAGGTACAGTAGGCCTATTTAAAATCGTTTACTCTTTCCAAAATGTTATTATCCAACCAGATCTTACTCCTTACTGGATCCGTGCTACTGAAGGCCATTATCTTAAGCTTTCTCATGAAATATTTCCATCGAGTATTTTTCTGGGACTAGTTTCAGTTTCAGGTTATTAATTGAACGCTGTGAATCATCTTCTGAGGTGGCAACCAACACTAAGTGGTCTGCAAATAATATTGCATCCAGCTGTAGATTTCTGTTAATGAGGATGGAGGTCTTGTTTCTCTAAATTCTCGTATAAGGGCATTCATATAGATTATGAACAGGAAAGGGGAAAGACCGCAACCATGTCTTACTCCTGTGTTTATTGATTTCCACTCTGATAATTTATTATTAACCTTTACAGAAATTAAGTTATGTTTGTAAAGGTTACTTATGTTTTGCACCATCTGTTGTGGGGTGTGATCAGATATTAAAATATTAAGTAAGGTATTGCGGTTTACTTTGTCAAAAGCTTTTTTGAAATCTACAAAGGTAATGTGTGTTTCTATATTAAATTCACAGAGTTTTTCGAGGAGGATTTTCCTTGTGAAATAACCATCACATCTCTTCCCTTCCTGAAGCCGAATTGTTCCCCTCCTAGAATGTTTTCATAGTGTTTATATAGTTTATTTTTTATGATGTTGGCAAATATTTTATAACCAGAATTTAATAAACATATGCCTCTGTAATTTTCACAGTCGCTTTTGTCGCCCTTCTTGAAAATGGGTACAACTATTGCTTTATTCCAGGAGCTGGTTATCTCTCCAGGCGTTTTATTGCACTTAAGTGTCGTCAGGACTACATCTAGTTCTACCATTGTAATGTGTTCGATATGTAAATTATCTGAGTGAAATGTCGGAATATGGGAGACATTCTGTGACCATACATTTTGAAAGTGATTTGACCTAGTATTGCAAGGGATTGTATTGATTCGAAGTGTGTCTTTAGTTTTCCTGTTTAAATTGTTCAAAATTTTAAGTTTGGGGCTGAGGTCTGGTTATATCATTTTCTAAATGGGATACAAATTTGTTCCACTTCCTCCTATGATAGTTACGCACTTCTCTCTTCGCAATTGCTCGCTTTCTGTGGTACTCAAATTTATCTACATCTTTCTTGGTACACAGGTATTTCCTATAGGCCTCCTGTTTGTCTTTAATAATTTCTTTGATGTTTTCATCCCAAATTCTGAGTCCCCTGTTCCTGTGCTATTTCGTTTTGGTGCCAAGGCTCTCGTTGGCTCTTGTTTTTAACATACAGTTGTCAAGTCTTAACAACTGCGCGTTAAAATTCAAATAGAATACAAGTGTCTTAATTTTTTAACTCTCTAGTTAATGTCATAAATTTGCACATCCAAAATTTGGTCGGACCCTTTTTTAATGGTTAATGGGGGTTTTATAGTATAAAATAATGTTTATCACCATGTAATAGGTACAGTACCTGCCTAAATCGAAAAGAGGAAATACAATCTAATGAGATAATTTACATTACCGGTATTAGAAGTTATGAACTGTAACATATTATTTGTCAGGGATCAGACCTGCCCCCAATAAAACCTGCAAGCATTATCTAGAGCATACATATGGCTCACCAGTAGAAATTAACTGTGCATCAGATTGATAATGGAAGGTCTTTAGTGGTTCAGGATTTATCATGGTCCCCTCTGCCCTCTTTCTTCTTTCAAGTGCTGAGGTGTTTCCTTTCTTATCCACTTCATTCATCCAGTACTCTTCTTTACTGTTAAACTGAGGGATGCCATATCAATGTAAGAATTGTGAGTTGAATGAGCCATAGTCGAGCATTATGTTTAGTACCCAGATACTGTTATCATATTTAGTATTCCTTAGTATTTCTTATGTCTTTCACCATTGGAAAACTGTGAACCTTTTCAATATAAACCTGTATAAATTTGATATTGAATGTCTCGAGAAACAAATCATCTGTATTTGAAATCTGCAAAACTTTCATAAGGAGGTCTAGGTAGATCAACTTCCGTAGTTAGTGAATTTTTTACAATCATCCTCCAAAATGAGAAGAAAGGGCATAATTTTCTCCTGTATAATGTATCATATACTCAGTTGCACATTATTATTTCAGATTTGCGTTTGTGGTCTTGGACAACCAGAACTTGCAAGAGTTATGGGATTGGCCTACTCGAGAAGTTGAGCTGAAAATTAGTCGTGGTCGGCTGTTCTTCCATTTTAATCCAAAACTCTGTTACTACAAGATAGAAGCTCTCAAGAAGGTCGCAAACTTGTCTGAATTCACTGATCTGGAGGTAGCACGCAACTCCAATGGGGACAAAGTTGCATGTAAGTTCTCCTAGCTAATCATTCACCATCGAAGGGACAGTGAACCATATGATGACATACTATTCACCTTCTTATCTCTTTCCTTTTAATCATAATCATCATCATAATCATCATCATCATCTGGTAGGCAGTCGATCCTCTTGATAATTACAAACCTATTTTAATAAAGAGATTCCGGTAACTAACTACATGTAGGAGAAAACTTTCACCCTGCTTATCCATTCTTTGTTAAATTTTCTTTTAGGCTATTTTTCTTTCTTTCTTTCTTTCTTTTAGGATCTACCCAAATTTTTATATTCTTGTCCTCGTTTATTTCTCGTTGTTCCAGGTCATTTCCAACACTTCACCCTTAATTAGTCATGCATGGTCTTTATGACCCTTAGTGTCATATTTTGCCCTCTATCAAACTTGACAGGCAACACAGTACAGTTATATTACATACATTTCCCTGCTCTCAGTTAAGAGAGGTTTCCATATGCAACCTCTCACTGTAACGTTTTTACTAGCGACCCCACTACTCTGTCTAAGATATATTGATTGAATGGGCGCCAAGGCCTCAACACCAAGTTGAAACCTAAATTTATATTTATCAACACCTAGCTTGGGCAGAACACATTTATAACTCTTCACACTCAGACCGTGGTATGATGGGATAACCCAGACAACACTTGCATTGGGAGAAGGAAGTTGGTTTATATCTAATGCTACCTACTGAAATCAAAGATTGCATTTTATAAATAATGAATTTAATAGTAAAAAGCAAGTTAGTGGCAATTTTAATAATAATAATAATAGAAAATGGAGCTTATAGATTTGAGTATTACCACCAGAAAATTACGTGAAATTGGAGTCTGAAGAATTACTGAATTTACGATTATTACCAAGCTATGAAGTTACTGAAATTACGATTATAAAAGAATGAAAAGAGAGTGATTACGTAGATATGCGTCATATGCGCCCACCCTTGGAGATTGATTCTCCCACGTACATGTTTCAAGAGAGATTGCTGTAGACTCTTGTCCGGCATCATCTTCTTCGTTTCTTGTCGTAGTCGAATTAAATATTGAAGTTTTAATACTGTTAGTGGTGGATCAAAATCCGAAAGCCACTTACATGGTCTGCCTTTTCACATCAGCACGTATAATACCCATGTATACCAGTACGAAGTAGTTCACCATTGAACACAAGAAATAAGTCCGTAGACTAATGCGAAGATTATAATGTTCAAAGTAACGGTCCGTCCATAATGGAACCAAAGAATGAGTGCGTCCACTTCGGACAAATGTTACAAAGTAAGAGTTCCTTTCTTCACGGCGCGCGATCACTATATGCACTCGGCCGTTCCCCTTCCAGCATACCATCTCGCAGACTAACGCCTGGCCTGTAGACCAATCACCGCGCGTCACCATCCAACACGACACCTCACGCGGTCGCCCGGTCTCCTCTGATTGGCTGAGCCACCACTCAATACTCCTGTCATAAAGTTCATTGCACTCGGCGTGAAGATCTAGATTTTCCGTTTCGTATCAATTCGCCTTTTCTTGAAACTGCCAGTTGTAAATGTTCCTCGGTTTCATCATCGCTTATAGACAAGACTATTCCTGTAGCCGTAATTCCCGATGACTCAACTCTCTCTCCATTCCTTTAGAGCAAGTTGCATACAGAGACATTTTCACCCAAGTGGGTCATTCTTCAAAGCACAAGCACAAAAAGAACACAATATTTTGTAGCAATTCCTTAAGCTCCGTATCTTAAGAATGTCAGCTGCTTATTGACGACTCATTCAATAAGAGGTTCAACCAACTCAATAGCTTGATCTTTGACACGGACCATGTGAATGAATTCTATTCACTTCTCGGCCAGTCGGATCCTTTAGGTACTTACTAGCACAGTTGTTGATATTTTTCATATTAGACAACTTGAAAAATGTGTCAATGTGCTGAAAGTACCCAATTAAATAGAAAACAGCGGGAGACGGGCTGTACCACCAAGTACTATGTTGTGAATTCATTGGGACATCTTGCTCATCAGCCCCATGTAGTTGCGTGAGTGTTGAAGTTGTCTAATAACCTGTATTTATGTGATGGCTGTAGTAGTGTGTGTAACTGTATTAGGGACAGGGATGAGGTAGGTGTCCTGGGACTTGAAGTAAGGTACTGGAGGGAGTGTGGAAAAAATCGGGGGAAGATCTCACTCAGGATATCCACTGTTAGCACCAGGATCCAAGCCTGCGATTTCTGGACTTGCTTGCAGCTGCCCTTACAGCCACGGTGCATGATTTAATGAGTACAGGGTCCACCAAGTAAGGACAGGCGAAGGAAAAGCTTTGCTTCCTTTGAATCCCCATACTGAAACTTTAAAAAGTGAAAATACTAGTATTTACACTTTCTTATAATAACAAAATGTAGACCTCACCATTGTTACCACATAATTCAAATCCAACATCACTGTTATGCTACAATTACCAACTAAGCTGAGCTTATGTGCCCAGCTCTTCGTATGCATAAGATGATCCCCTATAATCACTTGTAATGTTTCATAACAGAGGGTCATATATGAAGCACCATCACTGACAAACACTTTCACTGCATCATACGGCACATTGTAGGTTCGTAGTGCATCCAGACAGCAGTTTGTAGCATTTCCTGCTGTGAGATAATTCATTGCACCTGCCTCTCACCAGGAGGCCCTGGGTTCAATTCCCAACTCCGTCAGGGATTTAGAGATTTGGAACGGGATGTACTCGGCCTTGTGAGGACAATTGAGTAGCTGTCTGACAGTGAGGCAGCACCCCGGTCACGAAAACCAAGATTAACGGCCGGGGGGACCCGATGTGCTGACCACGCGTTGCCCCATTATCTGCAGGTCAAACGGCTGGGCAGCGGTCGCTTGGTAGGCCTAGGCCCTTCATGGGCTGTAGTGCCAGGGGTTATATATATGTCACTGCAGCAACAAACATCTTCCTCTGAGATTCGTTAGGAACTCGGAAAAATTGCAGAAACATAATTCCCCATTCTGTCTGTTGTTTTGTCACACAGGAACAGCTCCTGTTGTCAGTCCACGGTGATGAGAGGCACCTTCTAGAAGAATAAAAGAATATTTTCTAGAATTTCATAGACTTATAATTACAACAAAAAAATATAATAGGTGGTTCAATAAGGTACATTTTACTTATATGGCAGCTCTTCATTCATAAACTTGGTAATCCGTGCTCGTAACTCTTGGTTTTCGAGCTTTATGGAAATGCACATCTCGCGCCTTGTTTTGTGCTGATATAATTTTCCAGTAATAATCGATAGAAAAGTCATATGAAAACAGATATTATGGAAAAATGGTCACCCGTCTTAAATCTTGTACATATCGTTTCTCAGTAAGAATCAATATTGATTGATTTATTCAGTTATTACCAATTGATAGTAAAGATTGAGAATTGAGTTTTGAATATTTTCTGTTGAAAAACCTGCTTTTTGCTATTAAAATAGTGCATCTATAATGAATTAGCTACAAAATCACAAGTATTTACTAATTTTGCATTTTGAGTTGAAATTTGCATTTTGTCGCATTTTAAATTTTGCTAAGACAGTGTTTCAGCACTATAAAAAGTCATTTTAACTCAAATTTTAACAAACATTCATGCTAAATTTTCCAGTCCCTAGTTATTGGAATTATATGTGAGGAGGCAGAGGTAGTGAAAAGCGAGCAGCATTCCACCAACAGACATCTCTATCAGGGAGTGAGAGAGACAGATGCCCTCTGTGCAGCCAGAAAATCTCAACTGTGTTGAGATTCAAGGAGTCACTCAAGGCTTAACTTGGTGAAAAATCTTGTCTTGAACGCTACATGGGCGCTAGCATTGTTGTGTTACAGGAGCCAGTTTCTGCTCACATCGCAGTTGCACGGCATTGATGCAGTCACTTCAAACATGTCTCACAACTCCCTTGATATCACCATGCTGTTGCTCTCTTGACTTAACTTGCCTTCTTGGGTCTTGACGTCTTCTTGACATCACTGCCTGTGGACAGAGATCTCACTGTTCCTTCCATTTTACAGACAGCAGACAAGGAACGAAATGCATGTTCTGTTTGCCTGAACCACACTAAATGATACACCAAAGAATGCCGGCAACTTGACTGGTGAATTTCTATGTGCCCAAACAAATTTTGGAATTTCTTAGACATTTAAAAAAATTGTGCTGGTGTGTGGTTGCCATCCTCCAGTGATATTTGGTCCTTTGTAAAGAAGAGTGCTACTCATCCCATGATTTTGTTACCACAAGCCTCACAACTATTTCAAGGGTCTCTGTGCAGATTTCATGTTAACTTAAAATTTCACATTGATTTACTCTTTGTTCCACTTTCAAATGGCGGAACAGCACTAAAACAACGTTATCAAACTGTGTATGACAACAGATGTGAGCATCTTGATGTCACGAAACAGACATAGCTGCACTCAAAGCTTATGTTAAACACTTAACAATTTGATATGACCTCATATTTACTGCCATTCTTCACTGGTTGTTCAGCTGTGACAAACTGAAGATTGAGTCAATAAAGTATTGCAGTAGTGTGAATATAAAGAGCAAATATGGAGTTTATTGATATATAAATGATATTGTACACTAAAATTTTCGGCACACCACGTCTTATTGTTACTTACCGAAGTTCCCACTACTAGTTTCGCTACCACGGCAGCATCTTCAGATGGATGATTACGTCTGCGGTCCACGATGTGGTGGCTTCTTCTCACAGTGGATGTAACGTCATGGTCTCTTCTAAGCGCTATCTGGTGGCCGTGGTTCAATCTCAATTACATCCTCTGTTGGTGTGTTACACCAGTATGTGGATTATGTTCCTTTGGTCTCAGCATAGGTCGCCAATTGTCACTCAAGTGATATCCATCAACCCTGTTCATATTAACTGGATGGCACTGAAACACTACAGCTTCAGTCACAAGGCGTGGCATATAATTAGGCTCGATTATTAGAACTTTGGCATGCTACGCTAATCCCGTCTGTGTTCTCTCGTCTCTTATACTTTGATGATGCCAAAGTTCAAATAATCAAGCCTAATTATATGCCACTTCCTGTGACTGAAGCTGTAGTGTTAGAGTGCCATCTATCCAATATGAACACTGATCAAGAATGATGGATATCACTTTATAATCCACACACTGGTGCAACACACCAACGGAGATGTCACTGGGATCAAATCACGGCCACCAGACGGCACTGAGGAGAGAAACCTCGACGTCACGTACGCTGTGAGATAAAGCCACCACAACGCGGAGTGCAGTCATAACCGTCCACCTGGAGAAGCTGCCATGTGGTAACGAAACTAGTAGTGGGAACTTCGGTAAGTAACAATAAGACGTGGTGTACTGAAAATTTCTGAGTAGATGAACTGTATCGCCACAAAAGAGATATACTGAACCCTTGCAAAAAGAAGCGTAACAAGACTTTCTTTAGGGTAATGTTTCGGTCCATGTTAGCCGTGCAGTTAAATTTGCTTCTTATAGATTACAAAGATACATAGGGCAAAATACATAACTAAAGAAAGGAGGTAAACCAGTATACTAAATAAAAACAAGTTTAATAACCAAAGTTGTTGTTGTTTGAGTCTTCAGTCTTTTGACTGGTTTGATGCAGCTCTCCATGCGTCCCTGTCCTGAGCTAATCGTTTCATCTCTACATAGCTACCACACCCTACATCCGAGGCAATCTGTTTAACATATTCTAACCTTGGTCTACCCCTACAGTTCTTGTCCTCGACCCTTCCTTCCATAACTAAGCTTGCTATTCCTGGGTGTCTTAGTATGTGTCCTACCAACCTATCTCTTCTCTTCATTAGCAGTCGCCAGAAACATCTCTCCTCTCCCACTCGCCTTAATACCTCTTCGTTTGTAACCCTATCTACCCATCTGATCTTCATCATTCTCCTGTAACACCACATTTCAAATGCCTTAATTCTCCTCTTTTCTGCTGCACCAATAGTCCAAGTTTCACTTCCATAGAGCGCCACGCTCCAGACAAAGGCTTTCAAAAATGACTTCCTAATACCTAAATCTATATTCGATGTCAACAGATTCCTTTTTTGTAGAAAGGCTTTCCTTGCCTGAGCCAACCTACTTTTTATATCCTCTTTGCTTCGTCCATCACTGGTTATTCTGCTTCCTAAGTAACAAAAGTCTCCTACTTCCTTCAGCTTTTCACCTGCCAATTTGATCTCCATAGAGGTTTCTGATTTATTTCGGCTGCATTCCAGTATTTTTGTTTTACATTTATTAATTTTCATCATGAAGTCCTTCCGTAAGACGGAATCCATACCATTCAAAAACTCATTCAAATCCTCAGGCTTGTCGGCCAAGATGACGATGTCATCAGCAAATCTCAGAGTTGAAATTATTTCTCCTTGAATCTTCACTCCCACTTTAAATTTTTCTCCAATTTCCTTCATTGCTTGTTCAATGTAGAGATTGAAAAGTATGGGTGATAAGTTGCAGCCTTGCCTTACACCTTTCTGAATACCAGCTTCTCTCTCATATCCTTCAGCTCGAATGACTGCTGTCTGGTTTCTGTATAGATTGTATATCACCCTCCTATCCCTGTACTTTATTCCAATTGATTTCAAAATGTCAAACAATTTAGTCCAATCAACGTTATCAAAAGCCTTTTCTAAGTCTACAAATGCCATGAACGTTCTCTTATCTTTCCTTATTCTACCTTCCAAAATCAGCCTAAGACTTAGTACAGCTTCCCTTGTTCCTACATTTCTCCTGAAACCAAACTGGTCTTCACCCAACTCCGTTTCGATCTGGCTTTCAATCCTCTTGTAAATTATTCTAGACAGGATCTTTGAAGCATGAGTAATCAAGCTGATTGTACGGTAATCTTCACATCTGTCAGCTCCCACTTTCTTTAGTATAGGGATGATAACATTCTTCTTGAAATCAGGGGGTACCTCACCTGTCTCATAAATCCTACACACCAAGTGAAATAACCTAATCAGACCTTCAACTCCTATGCAGCGTAGCAACTCAATCGGTATATCATCTATGCCTGGTGCTTTGTTCCTGCCTAAGTCCTCTAATGCTCTGTCAAATTCTGATCTCAATATTAAATCTCCTTTTGCATCCTCATCAATTTCCTCCTCCCTTTCCATTACATGATTCTCAATCTCCTTTCCCTTATACAAGCACTCTATGTAAGCTTTCCATCTCTCAAGCTTTTCTTCCCTATCTGTTAGAGGCTTTCCATTTGTGTCCCTAATATTACAGCACTTAGTCTTCTTTTCCCCAAAAGTATTCTTAATCCTTCGATAAGCTGTGTCTACTTTTCCTAATTTCAGACACATTTCTATACCTGCACATTTCTCTTTCAACCATTCTTCTTTCGCTTCCTTGCACTTCTTGTTAACCTCATTTCTCAGATGTCTGTATTCTGCTTTCCCCTCTTCATCTCTTAGATTCTTGTGTTTCCGCCTTTCATCCATCAATTCTAGTATATCCTGAGTGATCCACGGTTTTCTACCTATTCTTTCTTTCCTACCAATGTTTTCTTCTGCGGATTTTGTTATTTCATTCTTCAAAAGTGCCCATTCGTCTGCAATTGAAGTTTGTTTAGGGGTTTTGATTAGTCCTTCCTTTATACTCTTCTTGAATCTTTCGTTTACATCCTTTACTTTCAGTCTGTCTATTGCCCACCTTTTTGGCTTTTGACTTTTCTTCAGTTTCTTCAACTTTAATCTGCATTTCATTACAACCAGATTGTGGTCAGAGTTTATGTCAGCACCAGGATATGTTTTACAATCCAAAATCTGGTTTCGAAACCTCTGCTTGACCATAATGAAGTCGATTTGGTAACGCCCTGTATCTCCTGGTCTCATCCATGTGTATATTCTTCTATTGTGGTTATTGAATAAGGTGTTAGCTATGACCAACTCATGTTCGGTGCAGAATTCCATCAGCCTGCTTCCTCGATCATTCCTTTCACCTAATCCGAAATCTCCTACTATCTTCCCTTCTCTCCCTTTTCCTACCACAGCATTCCAATCTCCCATTATTATAACATTTTCATCACCTTTGATATACCTCAGAATGTCATCTATTTCTTCGTAGACCTTTTCAACATCCTCATCATCAGCTTGACTGGTAGGCATATAGACTTGTACCACTGTGGTGCACGTAGGTTTAGTATTGATTTTTGCTACAATAATCCGTTCACTGTATTGCTCGTAATATTCTACCCGCTGTCCAAGTTTCCTACTCAATATGAGACCAACTCCTGCTTGGCCATTGTTTGATTTAGTGCTAATGACCCTATAGTCTCCTGACCAAAAGTCCTGTTCTTCCTGCCAGCGCATTTCACTAATCCCAACCAAATCCAACCTCAACCTATCCATTTCCCTTTCTAAGTTTTCTAACTTTCCACTTCCTAGCAGACTTCTAACATTCCACGCTCCGATCCGTAGAATGTCAGATTTCCTCTTTGTCACTTCTGTGATGTTAACCCCCTCTCGAGTAGTTCCCACCCGGAGATCCGAACGGGGGACTAGTTTACCTCCGGATTGAAATTTTACAAGGGAGGAGGCCATCATCACATGTAATTATGCATAGAGAGGTGCATATCCTCGGGAATAGCATTACGGCTGTAGTTTCCCGTTGCTTTCAGCCGTGCAGCAGAACGCAGTGTAGCCATTAGTTGGCTTATATTATCAATATCTTAACCGTCTATAAGACTAGTAAAGAATTGATTTATTCTGAAAGGCTGCTACTCCCTTCAGAATAAGTAAAGAGCAATTCTACTACAAAATACTAACCTTCTACTAACAATTAAATACCAAAATTCTACTAACGAAAAAAATACAACAAATACAACTACTAAAACAGTCTGTCACCAGGCCCACTCACATGCACCCTCACCAGACACACTCACACACCACAGTCACACCAGAAGTGTAAGAGAGCCTTAACTTCACCACTAGACATAAAATAAATAAATAAATAAATAAATAAATAAATAAATAAATATAGAATTTTGGAGTAAGTTGAGCAAGAAGATGGATGGCACACGTAGACGGCCATGGTTGCATAACATGCACGATTGGTACCAACAGGATACATGCTCGCCAACCCGACAGCACCAGAAGAAGGCCAAGTAGAAAACTTGAACCTTTCATATTTTGGATGGGGCCTAATACCTTTTTCATAAAAGAGCAAGAATTTATTAGAAATGTAAATGCTTTTCTGTTGGACAACACGATTGTAGCCAATTGTAAAGCAGATTGTTCCCTAATCCTGAAATAAATTACAATACCAATCCTACCAATGTTTCCAAATTCCTCATGCAAAGAAAATATAACAAACAATATAATAAAACAACATCTTGAATTTAACCCCGCTACTTCTAAATAAACCACAACTGCAACCCTAAGTTGTGTCTGCATCATCAATCAGTCGCATTTAAAATAACCACAATTTACCATGTAAAATTTAAATATCTCAGGAGAGATTGTCAAATAAAAGACGTTTGAAAATATACTTCTACTTCAAATCTGTACTTGCTGTTTGACTTAATGAAGGAAATAAGTATGATTACGTGATTCGTTACCATATGGTTTCCCGTCAAGCAACGAATCCGCAATTCTGCGTTAATTAGATTAACATAGGGAACACACAACAAGGCACTTAAGAAATATCCGACACCCGCTACCCTTATATAATACAATAATAGATCTCCGAACGAGCTCTTGACCCTGTGCCAAGACACGGCTAATTGCCCAAATGGGTCTTGACAGATCAACACAAGCGTACATGACTACAACAAAATACACGAGGGAATGACCGACCGTCATTCTAATTTTTACAATAACAACTACAATCCAAAATGGATTCAGATTAAAATACAAAAGAATAAATCACTATGCCCAGTGGCATTTAATTACAACAACACAAACAAATATCAATTCAACTTAACACGTGAAATTATGTTCTGAGTATGGCGAACTCCCTTTAAATCAGAAATATAACATACAGCCTCATCTCACTTTTAGAATAGAGGTCACGGTATACCGGCCTCCAACCTAATTGGTGTTAAATTAAATCTGTCCGTCTAGTCGAAGCCACATGTCATTTACCCCAGTGCGTTCCACAACAAGATCAGAAGCTCGCTCCTAGCAGCCCAAGATCATGGAAATACCTCGTATATCCTGAAAAACATGTGTGTATAAAATACCAATTTTGTCCCAATAATTCTCTCAAGAATTACAAGACACGACGAATCGGTCAGTAGCCTCCTCGGAGTCCATACTGCCGTTAATTATATATTGCTGCAGTCAGGAATCATGGTCTGATTACCACGATGTTCCCCGCGCATGTAGACACACAAAATCACATATAACGCACACCTGGGTAATGACTTCATCTCACATCTCGCCACCTGAAATACGCACAAATTTAAGATGCCACAGAAAGACTTAAATTGCTTTCCCAAAGATCAAACAAAATCATTACTTCATTAGTTTTATACATCTTACTAAGAGAACTATGGTTCCCTGCAAATAAAATTGCACTAGGCAAATCACAAATAAAATGCCTGTTTATCAAAACACAAGGTCAATGTTACCCTCCCAAATTCTAATTTTATCGTTAAGTTTATTCTACAACAGCACCATTTATCGCTCAAACCATAAGTTCTGCTCGAGCGATTTGACATAGCAATCTGTACACACATTGTACAATTACAAGTTACATTACAATCATCTTTAAAATCAGAACAATAAAATATAGTCACTCACGACATTACAATCGAGTGTCGGTACACTGAATAAAAATCAAACTACAATTAAAAAAATACAAGAAAAATATTTACATTTCCCCTGCCAATCTAACTACGACTAAAATTGAATAATTAATATGTTGTACTTATTCCTTCACCAAAACACCTCAGCTCACATCGCCACACATGACTCAGCAGTTATTTAGCCGGACTTAGACATAGTCGCTGGTGTGTCCATGGTCATCCTTCTGACTGTTGGCCTCGTTCCAGACATCTTGATGATTTTTCTTAGGATGGAAAAAGTTCAGTTATTACACACTTCTAAATTTTGACTTATAAAATTGCTAATTGAGTTGCTATTTCCACTCAATGTCCTGAGCAATTTGTTCGAAGAAACTTTCCCTAAATATGTTTATAAGCCAGATAGCTTCTACCATTCACACGCAAATTATACACTTTTAATTTGAACAACTCGTGAGAGTTTCGAAGTTATCCTAACTCACTCGTCTCCACAGAGACCTCAAAATATGATGTGTCCCAAGACACGCAAAAATAAAGTACACAACGTGTCCTTCACGACACATTAAAATTAAGTCTACACAAGTGTCACCTCGGACACATCAGAATAAAGTCAGTTCAACCCTCAGCTCGGCGACATTTATACAGAACACAGCAAAACTCCGGTGGTGGGGACGAAATTAAAAATTAATTCCAAGTTTTTGGGCTACGGAATTGCGACTAATTTCATTGAACTTCTCACATTGCACAGGTTAAGAATTTGATCAGTGGATTCACAAACGATCATGGGTTTCATTAATAATCATTTCACGCCCAAATCAATGGTACGCCAACATTTGCGGGCTGGTAAGCGTGCCCTGCTTCATTTGTTGATTCAAATTCATCTCGTAAAGTGTGACCTGGATACTCCTCCCTATTTATGACGTACAAGTATCTTCATCCTGTCAGATTCTGTCTCCCCTTCTCCCGCTTACGTAAATCGGTTACAACCGTCTCATGACTTCCCAACTGAAGCCACGCTATTTGAACGTTGACCTCGTCAGTCCCCCGAATTTTGCCACACTTTTCCTTGTCTTAATAGCTTGGGTTAAATTTACCTGCCTCGTCTCCTTACTCCCAATAATTGCAACATATTTCCTCAACTTGTATCCATTGCTGCTATTATGAATGCCCTCTTTCAAATATAATAAATAAAAATATGAATCATTATTGAAGCCTCCGTGGCTTAGGCGGCAGCACGCCGGCCTCTCACCGCTGGGTCTGTGGTTCAAATCCCGGTCACTCCATGTGAGATCTGTGCTGGACAAAACGGAGGCAGACAGGTTTTTCTCCGGGTACTCCGGTTTTCCCTGTCAAAACTTTAATTCCAGCAACACTCTCCACTATCATTTCATTTCATCTGTCATTCATTTAATCATTGCCCCAGTGGAGTGCGTCAGGCCTCGGCAGCCGGCACAGTTCATATCCTCGCCGCTAGATGGGGGCTTCATTCATTCCGTTCCTGACCCGGTCGGAGACTGGAAGCAGGCTGTGGATTTTCATTTTTCATGAATCATTATTATAAAAGATGATATCATAAGGGTTCAATACATGATAATCTTCAGGATTTTTGCCATGTTGAAATGAGAATAATAAAAGAGGTCTCCCAAATTTAAGCACCCTTTCAAAATAAAGAGGAGGCAGATGACCTTAAAAAAAGAGAAATTCAGTTCCTGTTTTCTCTTGTTGTTATAATTTGGTTCAAGAACATAAATTTGAGCACTTATTAATATGACCTCATTTTTTTGTCCAGCCACTAGCTGTTTCACTGGATGATACCTGGATGTTCAAACACTGATCACCTTTTCTGTTGTTTTTCTTGTACTTGATTACATGACATTTGGAAGAATGATGAACTTGATATAAGCAGGAGAAATTATCTCACTTTCTTTTCCAGGTAATGTGACTGATCTCCATGTGACGATCAGTAAGATCACTTCTATGGCTGTTATTATTGCATGGAAGCAGTTTGAGCATTATGATCCTCGTTCTCTACTGGGGTACGTCGTGTATTCCACGGAGGCTCCGTATCGCAACCTCACCCTGTATGATGGACGAGATGCCTGTGGTGGCGATGGGTGTGTATATCTTTTATCATCACTTTTAAATTGGAATCTTGGAACCCTGGAATTTGATCTAAGTTTCTAATTTGAAATTGGCAGGTGGCGAGTTGATGATGTCCCAGTTGGTGAATCCGAAATAAATCACATTCTAACACATCTCAATCCTTACACACAGTATGCATTTTATGTGAAGACATACACCATTGCCACTGAACGCACTGGTGCCCAGAGTCAAATTCAGTACTTCATGACGAAACCAGACAGTAAGTGAAGAGTATAAGAGAATATTTTAATAATTAGTTCCATAGTAATAAATTGCAAATACAGTATGTGCATATAACCTAAACTTTCCAATGTGATGGAATCTCATATCTCCCTTCACTTGTCTAGTTAAAGGAAATGATAGACTATCCATTACACAACTTGTAGCTTGCAGGGGAATTGCTAATATTATTGAATTATACCAGCTTGATGTTTCCTTCATGTCATTTTGTTATCCCCAGGTTGGAAATATGATGATTCGGGGTATCACTGATGGAAGGGTTTGTGTAACACTTTCTGTGTTGTGATCCGAACCAATTTACTCTAACCATTATGCTGTAATTTTTGTTTTCAGCCCCTTCGAACCCACAGCAATTGTCTGCATATCCTACCTCTGATTCCTCTCTGATGATCGAATGGAGACCACCATTACGCCCCAATGGCAATGTAACTCATTATGTGATCATCGGCGTGTGGTCGAAGGAAGACGAGGAGTTTCTTGAACAAAGGGACTATTGCAATGAACGTAAGTACATTTAAAAAAAATTTACATTACATGATAAGTTGTTATATTTAACTCTTTATACGGTATTTCTCAGCCACCATTTGTGTTGAGACTTGGGATCCAAAGGTCCTGGATTTGATTCCCGACTCTGCCTAGAAATTTATTTCTGGTCTAAGGGCTAGATCGTGGTACACTCAGCCTTGTGAGGCAAAATCTGAGAAGATGAGTTCCAATTCCTACCTCAGCCATCTGAGTGGTTTCCCATGTTTTCTCCCTTCTATTCCAGGTAAATGCTGCAATGGTTCCTAACTTAAGGCCAAGGCCACCTAATTCCAAATCCTAGCCTGATGACAAATACACTTTTACAGCCATCACAATGACACAGGGTATCAAATTCCACACATACACACTCATGGGACTACATGACCATGATGTTGCAAAGCCCATGGATAAATCAACAACAATATTTTTCTCACTCATCATTGTATCATGTGATTTACTGGCATATGCACCTGATTCAGGGTTATTCCATCAATCCTGTTGTGGCACTCTCTAATGGCAGAATTCCTTGTTTACCTGGTCTTAATGCTAAGCTCCTGGTGCATGTATATGAAAAGGTACCAGTTCCAGACTTCTGTGTTCTGATGACTGTGAACTAAATGCAGGCTGAATACAATGTTCAAGGGAAATACACCAATATATAAAATGAAAACATTAAATTTGATTTTTCCTGTGCATTCTCCAAATTCTAGGTTGTAAGTTTTAAGTTAATTTTTCTATATGATGAACACTCTTAAATACAGAAAACAACTACAGTGGAACTTTTCTCAAGAGACAATTTAAAAGCTGATAAAGGCAAAGTATTTTGCACCTCTCTTTAAGGACCACCTCTCGTTCTGGCCAATGACCAGGCTGGGTCTGATCTCGATTAAAAGACATATTCCAGGATTCATCATCTTCATTTCCCCTTTTCCAGTTGACACTGGGGCAAATATGGTTCCTCTCCACTTTGTTCTATCGTTCCACCATTCTTCTTCAGACACAATGTTCCGATCCAAGTTCCGTTTTCTAATACTATTCTCCACCGAGTCCACCCAACGCATTCTTGGTCTTCCTCGTCCTCTCTTCCCTGTCATCCGTCGTTCCAGTGCTCGTCTTGGTAGCCTTACTTCATTCATCCGTTTGACATGTCCAAACCATCTCAATCTGTTTTGCTCCAGTTTGTCATTTAGTTTCTGTACTCCCAGTTCTTTCCGTATATCTTCATTTCTCACTATGTCCCTCCTCGTTTTCTGGACCATACCATACTTCTCAGTAATCTCATCTCAGCTGCTTGTACTCTGCTCTCATCCCTCTTAGTTATTGTCCAAGTTTCTGCTGCATATGTCATTATAGGAACATAATATGCTTTGTACATAACTTCTTTAGCCTTAATTAGTATATCCTTGTTCCATACTAGTCCCCGTACTGTACCCGAAAATCCGGAAAGTAGCCTGTTGGAATATCCATTGCCCCAGCTGGATCGCCTATTTCTAACAGCACCGGCCAATTACTACATTAGAAATCGCTCCAACATGGTCTTTAGGGATTTACATACAGCAGTTATAAGAATATTGTGGATCAACAACAAACTACACGGGGCACACTTACCATTACTTACGTTCTCGGGGACTGAGAACTCAGCTTCACCTACAATACATCCACACTACTCTAATCCTTATATTTAAAATGAATCACACATGAACAATGACAGATAACGAACTGAATAAATTTATTAACATTGGTAAACTAACCTATATAAACAAAATAACAATAAACTAATCTAATAACGAAAGAAAAATAAAACCACA
This sequence comes from Meconema thalassinum, assembly GCA_946902985.2. Classification (NCBI taxonomy): domain Eukaryota; kingdom Metazoa; phylum Arthropoda; class Insecta; order Orthoptera; family Tettigoniidae; genus Meconema; species Meconema thalassinum. The sequence continues at coordinate 1,059,233,342 of OX336389.2, read as the reverse complement.
CAATCATACACACTTCCATTTTACTACACATCTTACTACAATGCCGTGCAAAAATATCAACATAAAAGCCTTGGCAGGTTTAGGCCTACACTACGTAAAAAGAAAAACGTTTAAGGAAGGCTCTTACATTCATGACATTCCTGACAACTGGTTACATTCACTAGCACACGTCTGGAAACGCACGTGCATCGGCTCGCTTCATCAATGAAACGCTAGCACCACGCTGCATTCAGAACTTTTTACATTTTATACAAGGCTGTGAATCTTCACCTGTTCATATTATGTCACACCGCTCTCCAATCCTAACGGTGAATCATTCTGGCTATCCTATATTGAGACTGCTTTGTGTGCGTTTAAAATACACATAAAATTAACATTCAGATCTTACAAAAATGCTCATAACTTCTATGTTCCTTTAACCATCATTCTGAAAATTTTATACAATCTTTCATTCGCACCCCGAAATTGTTCTAGACCAATCCGGTTCAACAATTACTCTTAACAGTGGACAATCACTCATACAAAAAACATCCGCTCACAAAACACACGCTATTCCAAAACATTTGATTAATAAATCCTACCAAAATTATTTAACTAATTAAATCTGTACCCGAAAAAATATTTACATGTAATTTGTTCATAATAATATACACTATTTAGTGTTGCTAACACATTACTTTCGAGATTCTGGCTTCTCGGTTACAATACAACTCTCAATTAATTATTTACACTGTTTTTCCACATAATCATTCTCTAACACTCCGTAGTTTTGATATACTGCTTACACATCGTCTTATATAGGTTTCCTTACATTGTCGGTCTAATACAGTCGACTGATTAAGGTTAACTGTACGTAATTACATAACTTTGGGTTTAATAAAATATAAAAATTGTATCATTGACATAAGTAGACAATCGTTCTCTAGTTGTATTTCCGCTAAAACCCTTCTGTCAACACAGCTAAAACGTTACTTCACATGAACTGGACTACTTGTATACAACGACTCTTATCATGATCCATGCCTTCCTTATCAAAGAACAATAATTTCATTGACTTCCCTTAAAATGCAGAACTTCCTTCGCATAAGCGCTCCATAGCTCTACAAATCCTCATATAACAGTATATATGGCATAAACAATTATCATCCACTATGTTAAACAATAACCAAAAAGGATTAATTGTTATTAACATTTCTTCTGTAGGAACTTCTCTCAAATAATGGCATGACCCTCAGTATCATTTCACATGACTACTGATCTACAATTATACATACTTAAGTTCTTCAAACGAAACTTCCAATCGTAATGAACGATATTAGACTGTCGTGATTGACCTCCTAAAGTTTACTCCACAAAAAGATAATTAACTGTTAACTCGTCTGTCGCAAATACGTGTAATAAAAATAATACTCCTGTCTCATCTCACTTATCAAGCTTTAAATTGTTTATCGTTGTAATATCAGGTCTACATAATGATGTGATGTTACACAAATGGTGTAAAATAACACACATGTTATTTATAGTGTCAAATATAATTCAATCTTGACCGGGATAAACTAGCTTTGAATTCCTAGCCAAAGATTTGAATAATCTTCTATCAAAAGGTATTTCCTCTAACATATTAAATGAACAAAGCTCTCAGCTTTACAAATAATAGAAAGGTTTGTCAACGTCGTAATGTTTTTCGACTCTACACAAAGAATGTTTATAGGGATTAAGACTTCGGTCTTATCAAACGACTAGTATTTCCTAGATCGTCGACAGTTTATGTACAATAATGATATAACAATATCATTCGATGTTTCTTCTGTTCTTGAAGTTTGATGTCGTTACATTAAAGTGCTCAAATTAAATTTAAAATGAATTTAATTTGAAGCTATGACACAATGTCAGAATACTTGGTTTAAATCAAATTATTAAAATTCGAGAGTCGAAACGACTAGACTTCTATGAGGCAATATGATTCCTCAAACAAAATTTTTAATGTCAGTTCCACAAGTGATCCGTAGAATAAAATTGAAAAATAGATGAAAGGCAATCATCTCCTAAATAATCTTGAAGCATAACAATCTTAGCACACATCTGAAGTGTAAAATACATGAGAACTGAAATACATGAAATGTGAAAATATGGAGTTAGATCGTTGGCTCAGGATGTCACTAATCAAGCTCTATACTAAAAATAAGAGACACAGCTACCTTATTTGGATGAAAACTTGAAAATCTATGTAAGTATTCCCACAATACTTTAGATGTTTCCTCAGTTCAAGATACTGAGATGGATCTGCATTCGAACCTCGGATCTGCGACCTCAGAGATAGGAGAAACGTTCCCTCTCCGGAACTCACCAACATTCGCCTGGGCTCGAACGAAATCCTTCTGGCAAAATCTTCTTTGGTTGCTGGGCTACCCCTAGCATCTTGACAAATCTCTACTGTAGAATCTTCATTCTCCGTCGCAAATATGTATCAGCCTCATCATTGGAAAGTAATTTATAGAAATATTCATATAGATGGTGAATGAAATATTTCTATTGCTAATTGATGTTACATTAGTGTTCGTAGACTGACGAAAATGTACAAGATGGACCGTACACTACGTCTGTATTCAAGAATACGTCGTCTAACGAAGTTCCATCGTTGTATCTTAACTTCTGTTATCGAATATGTCTCTGGCGCATGACTATTTAGTTCAACATATCAACAATGTTAATTATGTTGAATGAAACCACTTGAAGAATAATGATAGTCAATATGATAATGTTTATTTGCTGCGCCAATGTTAAAAGTTCTTTGCTACTGTTCACTTGAACTGCGTTCGCCAATTTCACGTTGCAATCTGAAATGATATTCAGCTTTATTTCCAACACATTTGAAAATCTGTCTTAACAGGCTTATATTGTCGAAACAGTAAATTTTAGAACGCTCTACTTTCAGCAGAATGTAGTATTCGACCTGTTCTTATTTATATTCACTTAGTTGAACTCATATCTCAATTATATAAGAGATATACTAATTTCAATGTTCCTCACAACTTCACTTAAAATGGAAGTGCGGTAATCTCCAAAGTTCTACCTAGCTATCCTCACAACTTCACTTAAAATGGAAGTGCGGTAATCTTCAAAGTTCTACCTAGCTATCCTAGCGTCTCCACAAGTCGACAGTCGTCGCACTCGGACAAAACTTTGGGATCTCCGTTAACCCAGTAAAAACACTTCCTCACTCTTTAAAGACTGCTGGAATAAGAACTTCGATCCTTGGATCTCCCCCTCCAAGTCGAAATTTTGGCGGCCATATCAATCTCCCACCATAATTTTAGCGCCTAGATTACCAATGCTTATTGCTGCGTAGATTAACCGATCTACGGTTTTTAAAGTATCAGACATAATTTCTTTTAATATTTTCTTCATTACCAAATAAGAAAATCTTCTTCTAAGGGCCTAAATGCATAATTTCACCAAATTATGTAGTTGAAGTTGATCCCGTCTTCAATAAGACCTCTTCTCATTGGCTCTGGGCTGGGATCCAATAGCATAATTTATAACAATATTTATAATATTAATTTCCAAACTCACTGTTGCTATGCCAATTTTAGCCTTCTAGAAGCGTCTATTGTGCAATATGTCACGTGATCGGGCTCTCCCGCGGCCTCGAGCTTGTAACACTACCCTCCTGTGTCACACTTCCAGAATTTATATTTGCTGGTTAAATTTTATCATGGGGATGGAAAATACTCTCATTTTGTCCCAGAATAATTCAATTTTCGGGGGCAGTACCTGTTGGTGGAAGGCACTCCCGAGTTGTATTCTTCTACTAATTTCCAAATCTAGTCTTCCATCTTCAGACAGTTCACTTCCCAAGTATTTGAAGTGTTTCACTACTTCCAATTCTTTATCTCCTACTTTGATTACTCCTTTTCCTTCTTTCTTATCTCTACTCATCACCACTGTTTTACTCTTCTCCACATTTATCTTCAATCCTCATTGCTCAATCTTTTCATTTATTACGTCTAACCGTTCTTGTACCTCCATCTCATCCTCGCCCCAGATCACAACGTCGTCTGCAAACAACATCACCTTCATCTTTGCCCTACTATATTCTTTCATTGCTCCCTTCATGATGTCATCCATCACCATTACGAACAATAATGGTGACAACACACTTCCATGCTTTAGTCCAGTGTCAATTTTAAACCATTCTGATGTGCCGACTCTAGTCACACTACTTTAGCACTCCATGCACATTCCTTTTATCATGCCTCTCAGTTCCTTGCCTATCCCCCTATTTGTTAAGCTTTCCCAAACTTTTGTTCTAGGGATGCTATCATAGGCCTTTTCTAGATCAATAAAAGTCATTACCATACCCTTCCCATATTCCCAACTCTTTTCAATGTTCTGTCTCAGAATGAAAATGGGTTCCACTGTTGACCTGCCCCTTCTAAATCCAAATTGCTCCTCCTCTATTTGGCTTTCTACCTTTACTCTAATTCATTTTTCTAGGATTCTTCCCATTACTTTGGCAACATGCGAGATGATGGCGATTCCTCGGTAGTTAGCACACACCTTCCTGTCTCCTTTCTTGAATATTGGCAATATTATTCCCTTTTTCCAGGCTTCAGGTACTTTCTTCTCTCTCCACACACTCCTGAGAAGTCTGTATGTCCACTGCAGTCCCACTGGTCCTGCCGCCTTGATCATTTCTATTGCCACTTCGTCCATTCCCACAGCTTTCCCCATCTTCATCTTCCTAACTGCCCATTCCACTTCTGCCATAGTAATGTCTGGTTCTTCTTCCATTTCTTCCTCCCCCGTTTTGGCTGTTTGCGTAACTTCTCAGCATGCCTGGTGTCTCACCTTCAACAGCTCGCTGAAATATTCTTTCCATCTGTCCGTTATCTCTTCTGGTTTTGTCAATATTTCACCGTCTTTGTTTTTCACGAACCCAGTGTTCACCTTTTCATTCCTTCTGCTTTTTATAATTCCAAACAGCAATTTTTTTCCACAATGTAAATCCTCCCTTATTTCCTGAGTGAAATCTTCCCAGCTTTTCTTCTTTTCCTCTGCAATTACTTTCTTGCAATCTTTGTTTGCTTCCATAATTTTGCTCTACTTTTTTCAGTCTTTTTTGTTTTCCATTCCTTCCAAGCTTTCTTCTTCTCTCTTACCTTTTCTTTCACTCTATCATTCCACCATTTTGTCGCCTTTTCCCATACCTTTCCTGATGTTCTACCACATGTTTTCTCTGCACTGTTTACAAATGCACTCTTAAACTTTTCCCATTCTTGTTCCACACGGGTAATATCCGTCATTGGTATCTGTTCTTGTAATTCTCTCTTAAACTCCTCTGCAACCTCCTTTTCCTTAAGTCTCCAGACCTTAATCTTTCTTTCCCTTTTTTTCTGGTAATCCCATGACCTTTCCTACTTTTAATTTTGCTACCACTGCCCTATGGTCTCCTCCAAAGGCTTCCTCTGGCATGGCTGTGACATCCATTAGCTCTTTCCGATGTCCTTTTTCGGCTAATACATAGTCTATCAGAGTTTTCGTTCTTCTATCTCCCCATCCATACCTCGTTATCTTCTGACTATTTTTCTTTCTGAACCACGTATTCCCTATAATTAATTGATTCCGCTGACAGAAGTCCATTAAGAAATCCCCTTCTGGATTTTTACTGCCATAACCATATGGTCCCAAAATCTCCTCTCTTCCTAGTCTGTCTCTTCCCACTCGTGCATTCAAATCTCCCATTACTATTATTTCCTTATCCTCTATATATTTTTCCACATCTTCTAGGACTTCTTCTAAGTTCTCGTCTTTATTCTCCGTTTGTGGAGCATATACTTGAAACCGATCTTTTGTCCCTGTCTGGAACTGTATCCTTCCTATAATTATCCTGTCACTTATCTTCTTCACCTCTTCCACATACTCTAGGACATCCTTTCTTATAATCATTCCTACTCCATTTTTTGCCTCTTGTCCTCCACTGTAAAACAGCCTGTATCCTTCCTTTAGTTTTCTTTCCCCCTTTTCTTTTCCATTTCATTTCACTGAGACCGAGGATGGCTATATCCTTCTCCATCATGAAGTTCACTAGCTCCTCAGTCTTATCCGTTGGGGTTAAGATGTTGACTGTCCCTATTCGGATATATTGTGATGCTGGTCGCCCATTTCTCACAGCTCCCCCAGCATCTGAAGAACTGGCCTGCAGGGGACGCTCTAGCATTTTCCGAGGCTGAACCATATTCCAGGATTATATACCTAAAACTGCATGCAGTATTAAGTGAACTCGTGTTTCTTAAGATGCTAGTACAATTTATGTATTTAGTCATATAAGATCTAAGTATTCTGCCTTCCCTTGAATACAGCAACAAGATGGACCTGAAAGTCACTGTGAACTAAATACAGCACTGTATGTGTTGTAGCCATTATTACAGTACTTAAAATTAACATTTTAAAATGCCTAACCTTTTAAAAGATCAGCTGTGTCTCTACTGGCGCATTCTGTGTGTGCTTCTATTGTATCCTTGTTGATGTGAGCTATGATCATCATCATTTTCCATCTCTTGTTTCCCGGGTGTGGTAAACAAGCGCTCTCCAATTTTTCTTGGACATCGTTCCAGTTAAAACTGCTCTTCTCCACCTCTGATCGTACTGTCTCTATCCACCGTCTCCTTGGCCTTCCTCTTGGTCTTTTCCTCTATGTCCAGTTTGAAGCATTTCTTGGCTGTTCTTGCGATATCCATTCTCATTACATGACCCTACCACTGAAGTCTGCGTTTCCCAAGAAGGTTGGTGAACGTTTCTCTCTGTTCCTGATTTCTGATCTTGTCTCTCCTGGTAGTTTGATTCATAGTCCTGATAAATCTCATTTCTGTTGCTTGAACTTGGCTATAGTCCTTAGTTAACAATGTACATCTCTCCATACCATAAGTAAGGATCGGTACAAAGAAGGTGCGATACAAAGTTGACTTTACTACCTGGGTTTTTTCTTGTCCTTGAGTAGGTTCCAAACTTGATTATAGAAATTAGATGCTTTCTGTGTCCTATTTAGGATTTCTTGTTTGGCAGTATTCTCCTTTGAGACGATACTTCCTAGGTACTGAAAAAGAAAGTGAGAAAACAGATTCTACTTTGTTCCCTCCAAATAGATGTTTGAACTTGTTCTCTCTCTGTTAGTGGTCATTTCAATGGCCTTGGCCTTGCTGATCTTCAGGTTAAATTCTTTAAATTTATTGTTCCAAGCAGTCAGTCTCCACTGTACTTCCACCTCTGTTTCCCCCATAGTACCACATCATCTGCAAATACCAGAGCTCCTGTGTCATTTTCAGATACTGTAATGGATTTTAAGCTGTAACTGGCTAAATCAACAGTAGTGGTAACAAACAAGAACAGTACTTGAATTATTTCAATCAATCATGATCTTGCTAGATTTCCATGTGTTTTGGACCATTAGTCATATGTGCATCAGAAAGTGGTACTTTGTGAGTGGCAATGTTATGAATATTTCTGTTGTCAATTGAAGTGCCTAGTGTGAAATGATCCAATGCGAAACGTACAATGTAGAGACATGATATTCCGTGTACAGTCCAGGGGCGGCTCCAGTCCAACACAAGGGGTAGTGCCCAGTAAAAAAAATACGAAAATATTGGTATTTACATAACATGATAGCAGAGCTGTCCACTTGCTAATTTCTCACCAAGGGTTCGATTTCCGATGTATAAAATTGCATAGGTAAAACTTATAAATCCATTCAACATTGGGAATGGGCAGTATTTGGTGTGGTAAACCCTGTACTGTTGACTGGTATAGATACGAAAACGAACTAGCTCTGTATCACGATCAGCGTACGAAAACTCTCACAATAATGGTAGAACAATGCCTCTCTCAGTGAAAGTCTTAATCACACTTCAATATCAACATCAACATAAAATAACAGTTGGATAAAATCTTACTCACCCATTGCTGCAATGAATGATCTTAAGACGCACTGTCCACTTAAAATGAGAGGTAAACCAGGTCCATTCTGCGATCCTTTTTACTTGCAAATCCTTCCATGACTTTCTTGTTAAAATTGTCAATGTTATTGACAAAACGCTTCTCACAGGACAGCTTGCCTAATGCTGTCAGTCTTTCTTCTTTCATGGTGTTCCTCAGGAACGTCTTGACTCTTTTCATCAGCGAAAAACAGCGTTCAGCTTCTTCAGTTGTCATCGGCATGGTAATTAACAGTTTCAACAGTTTTAACAGTTTCTTGAAAAGAAAGACTTGAAAGACTCGTCGTCCAGAATTAACATGAGAAATGGTATAGCACCAGAAACAGATCTCAGTTCTGGCCTGGAGAAGCAGACCTGTAGCTCACTTTTAAGTTTTTTCTCTAGAAACGGGTATGCTTTGACCATTTCAGAGAGGTGTAGATCAGGAAAATTAACTTCAATTGAATCAAATTCGGCAACATCAAACAAGTTCGTTGCAACCAGATGTCCCGTAAACTGAAATCGAGATCGTATTTCCAATAAAATTGTATCGCATACTTCTACAGCTTCCCTTTTTTTGCTGTCAGAAAGCACAGAGTCTTCTCTTTAGTGGAATGGTTTCGCTATCATTTCGAATTTCAATCTCGACCTCTTCGATTAGTGTGTCAATTTGTTGGCGTATTGATTGCATACAGGCTTCAGAGTGTTGTAGACTTTGACGCACTTTCACTGGGTCAATCTTCTTCCTTTGTAGCTGGTTGAAAAGTATCTCCACGTGTGGCATTACCTTGTGTAAAAACGTTAGCCAAAATACAAAGTTTACTTCATTCAGCAGTAGTTCGTAAGAACTGGCTTGAGCGAGGATAGATTGCATTCTTAAGTCATCACGGTTTCCTATCGACTGCATAACATCAATGAAATCTTTCCTGTGTTCAAACACCGTTCTCACTCCACGAGAATGAAAGTTCCATCGCGTTTGAGAAGCTCGAGGTAACCTTCTCTGGACAATTTCATCTAAAATTTGTGTGCGTTGCGAAGAGTTTGAAAAAAAGGAGCATATACCTGCTAGATTGGCAAAAAAATGCGTACTTGACGATTGATTGATGCTGCCTTAGACATAATTAAATTCATTTGATGGGCGTAACAATGAATATAATTAGCATATGGGTACTTGTCTCTTACTTGCTTCTGTACGCCAATTAAACCACCACTCATAAAGGACGCGCCATCAAAGCTTTGAGCAATTAGCTTATTACAGTCATTTCCAATAATTAATTGTAGTTCGTGTAGTATGAAGTTTGAGATTGCATTTGAGTCATGTCCATTGGGGTTAATAAATTTCCAGAATCTCTCAACTGGCTTTCCCTTAACTAAGTATTGTAGCACGATTACTAATTGAAAGTGATTGGACATGTCAGTAGTTTCATCCGCAATGACCGCCATGTATTCAACAGTTTTGATTTCTTTAAGAACTTCTTCGTGATATACTTCTAACATGCATCCAAGTAACTCGTTCTGTATTGTTTTTGATGTGTATTTCGTAGCAGATGAGGTATATTGAGAACGAACGAGGTGTTCCTTGAGGTCATGATCTAGCTCGGCACTGAACTGAATTAACTCCTTAAAAATACCTTTGTTTTCAGACTCATCGTTTTCATTATGCCCCCTTAAGGCCAATTCCAAGGCGCCGCAAAATCGTATACAATTAATTATAAGATTTAAAACATAGTGGTTCTTATCAACCTGATCATTATGTTTTTCAATGGCTTCCCTATACTGCGAACTCAATTGGGTTTGAAAGTTTACCTTGCCTAGCATGGACAAACTCATTACATTGTTCATGTGGTCTTTCGATTTCTCGTGAGCTTTCATCTTTTCCCATATGTGAACTATATCTGTAACACCACCCTTTGACCAGTTGAATTCGCCTTCGAAAAGCACGCATGGGAAGCAGAATAACGCACTCTATTCTTCGCAGCCACACAGCCATTTATTTTTGTTATATAAATCTTTGTTGAACTTCCTGGACCTATGAACTTTGGCACTTTTTTGTACGTAATTGACAGTCAAGTCTGGGGTTGGTCTACCTAATTGTTTAACTTGAATTTTGTCATCATACGGCAACGAAAAAAATGGTCTATTCAACAAAGCACTAATCTTATTCATGTTTGACTATTAACACATATATACACTAATCTTGATAGTCAACATTTCACATCAGGACTTACCGATAATATATACAATAAGAAAATAAAAAGAAACATTTCCACCACTTAACCATTCACTCACGATTTCACGAATAGCGCGCAATAGCCTACAACACAAACTCTCTAACACCTTGTAACTCACTAAAAATAACCACGAACAGTCAAGAACTGAAGACAGCCAACATATTTCGCGCGATATCTTCCAGACCTGACAGGTGCAGGTGGTTTATCAACCATTCATTTTTGGCTACCGTGATTAATCCGTGAAGCCTGAACATGTAGTCATAATCGTACTTTTTTTCTCTTTTATTCCCTTAGTTATTCACTTTACCAGAGAAGGAATTATTAAATACAGTTACGGCTGTGAGTTCGTTTCATCGCTCGCCGCATGAGTCAAAACTGCCCCAGGGCTGGACTGCTCTCCCTCAGTGTATTGCATGCGCGTTACGCAACGGACTGCGAGGTGAAAGGGATGGTCCAGAATCTTCGTGACACCACCAGCGAAGGAAATGTCGAGAAGCCGTGTGTCCTGGACGATTCTAGAATTTATTGAGTCACCAGCCTGCTATATAAGCGGCTTCAACAGTGAGGGGACCGAGTTTTCTGTTGTTGTGTTTTACGAGCTAGTGCGAGCGATTATCTTGTGCGACAGAAGTGTGGTGACGAAGTGCTGTGCGAGTTACGAAATCCTGTGACATTGTTTCTCCCAGTTTGTGAACAGCGTACATCAAGTGCTCGTAAGTAACTGTATTTGTTGTACCTGAGGAAGAGGGGCAGGTAGCTTCTGCCAAGGCCACCGGACTCATTAGGACGGATTAACTTCTGTGGTCTGTTGCAAGTGAAAGGGGCCAAGAGCGCATAAGGAAGAGACTTGAGGAAACTGGAGAAGGCTCCTAATTGCTTGTATTTGCTGATTAGTGTAATTTTCTGGCCACAATAAAGTTAATTATTTCTTTAAAGCAGTAATTGGTGTTGTGCTTCCTACCCACCGTAATCCAGTTAACAAAAGTGCCACTAGGGGAGTGGCACTTAACAACTGGTGTCAGAAGCCGGATTACGAACTCAAGCACAACACCTGACGGTCCTGGTTTCAAAACCCGAGCAGGTCATTTTCTCTAATTTTCCTGTGAGTGCATGCCCTTTACAAGACAAACAACTAAAATGGAGGAGAAATTGGCAGCACTGCTAGAAAAGTTAAATGGCATGGAAACCAAGATGGAAGACGGCCAGAAGAAGATGGAGGATATCCAGAAGAAGTTAGCAGAGGACCTGACGGACAGCCAAAATAAGTTAGCAGAGGACCTAACTTCCAAGTTAGAAGAAGGCCAAAATAAGTTAGCGGAGGACCTGAAGCAGATGGAAGACAGCCAGAATAAGTTAGCAGAGGACCTAACCGCCAAATTTCTGGATGGCCAGAAATATCTGGAAGAGTGTCTGCTGACGAAATTAGAGGAGAGCCAAAGGAAATTAGAACAGGGCCTACGTGAGGAAGTCGCGGCAGTGGAGGAGAAGTTCAACACCTTGCAAGTGGAAGTTGCCGAGCTGCGCCAACGCCCGCTGATGGGGGTGGAGGAGAAATTCAACGCCTTGCAAGTGGAAGTTGCCGAGCTGTGCCAACGACCGCTGATGGGGGTGGAAGAGAGATTCAACGCTCTACAAAAGGAATTTGCTGAGCTGCGCCGACTCCCGCCGACAGGGATGAAAGATAGATTCAAAGCCCTACAAGAGGAAGTCGCCGAGCTGCGCCGACGCCCGCCGACCGGGGTGGATGAGAGAGTCAAAGCCCTACAAGAGGAAGTTGCCGAGCTGCGCCAACGCCCGCCCACCGTTACACCGGGAATATCAGGAACGGGACATAGCAGAGTGACGCCCCCAACCTTCGACGGAAAGGTCCCGTGGAGCACCTACTTACGTCAGTTCGAGGCGGCCTGTTCCATAAATAACTGGAACAACACAGAAAAGGCTACAGCTCTCATTGTAGCGCTGAGAGGTGACGCCCTTAACGTCCTTCAGGCCATCCCGACTGGATCCCAGGACTACGCTTCACTGATCGCCCATATGGAGTCCCGATATGGAGATAGCCATCTTCAGCAGGCCTACCAGATGCAGCTCCGGACCCGGGTACAGAAGAACGCGGAAACCCTGCAGGAGTTCGAGATGGACATCGCACGCCTCGTAAGGCTCGCCTACCCAACAGCGCCGGCCGACTTTCAGGAGCAGATAGCGACGCAGACTTTCACCGACGGGCTATGGGACTCGGACACTCAACAGGCGCTGCGACTCGCGCGCAATAAGACCCTGGCAGATGCGCTGAGCCACGCACTTGAGTTCGAGACGGCAAAACAGGCATCCAGAATGCACGCGCGGGTGCGTCAAGTGGACGTCGACGAACCAGTAAAAACCAACGAGACCAAGCCCCTGGCCGACGAATTGATGGAGGCGCTAAGCCGTTTCTTCAAGAATCGCAGTACCACCAACAAAAACGTAGCCGAAGGACATCCGGAGAGGCGGCCCGGAAGAGGACTACCGACCTGCTGGACCTGCCGCAAGAGAGGCCACCTGAGCAAGGACTGAGGTGATCGCCGCCGCCAAGGGTTCACGTCGGGACAGTCAGTCGTAGGGAAACCGCGCGGCCCAGGAAAGCAAGTATCAGCCAGCCTAGGGGGGCAAAGGTTGGCTTGTGACAGTCGTCAAGCCCCGGCAGTCCAAGTTCGTGTGACGCAGTTACGGAGGGATAATAGCAGCCTGATGGTCGACGGAGTCGTCAACGGAGAGAGCTGGCCCATGCTAATCGACACGGGAGCATCGAGGACCATCGTCAGTCCCACCGTGATCCCGAAGTGGAGAGTTCAACCCACACAAAGGAACCTCCAGCTAATAACCGCGACCGGAGAGACCGCACCGGTACATGGCGAAGCATCACTGGAGTTCGTCATTGGTCGACGGGCGATAAAGCATCCAGTGCTTATGGCTGACGTATCAAATGAAGTGATCATCGGACTGGACTTCCTGGACCAGAACAACATCATCTTGGATCTGAGTACCAACACTCTGCACTTTGGAGGTGAGGAACTTGCTTTGCAACCTGCGAACGAGTCCATCACCGCACGACGAGTAAGGCTGAGAGAAGACGTCATCGTTCCCTCCAGGACGGAGGTCAGCGCTGCCGTAATTGTCGACGGAACTGCTGAGGGAGTGGCGGCTGTCATCGAGCCAAAATATGAGGACATCCTGACAAAAGGATTGCTAGTTGCCAAGACCCTCATCAACACGACGTCTCGGCCGTACGTCCGCTTGTCCAACCTGAACGACTACGACATTACGGTTCACCGGGACACCAACCTAGGAGTCTGCGAGCCCGTTACCTGGATTGCCCGCATCACCGACACGACGGACGGACACCTGCAGACGGACAACCGAAGAAGACGCACACTGCCAGAAGAACTACAGAAGCTGTACCAAGGATCCCAGGACCATTTAGACGAGGAACAATCACGCCAACTTCAGGACCTGCTACGCGAATTCCAGGATGTCTTCTCCGTGGGGAGCAAAGACTTCGGCAGGACAAGCTTGGTCCAGCACAGAATCGACGTTGGGGACAGCGCACCGACTAGGGCCCCATTCCGACGTGTCCCGCTCGCCAAGCAAGCCGAAGTCGACCGGATGGTAGAAGAGATGAAGGAGCAAGGGGTGATCGAGCCATCACATAGTCCTTGGAGTTCTCCGGTCGTGCTTGTGAAGAAGAAGGACGGTTCCACCAGGTTCTGCGTGGACTACAGGCGGGTGAACGACGTCACGAAGAGGGACAGCTACCCTCTACCCCGGATCGACGACACGCTGGACACCATATCAGGGTCAAGATGGTTCTCCACCTTGGATTTGAAGAGTGGCTACTGGCAGGTGGAGGTCCACCCTAAGGACCGCGAGAAAACGGCGTTCTCTGTGGGCAGCGGGCTCTGGCAGTTCACCGTCATGCCATTCGGTCTGTGCAACGCCCCTGCGACCTTCGAAAGGCTAATGGAGTCCATTCTGAGGGGACTACACTGGAAGACCTGCCTGGTCTACCTAGACGACGTCATCGTTCTGGGGAGAAGCTTCGAGGAGCACTACATTAACCTGAAGGAGATCTTGTTGAAGCTACGGGCTGCCCAGCTGAAGTTGAGCCCCAAGAAGTGTCAGCTCTTCCAGAAGCGAGTCCAGTACCTTGGGCATATCGTCTCCGAGGAAGGGGTGCGCACCGACCCAGAGAAGACCGCAGCTGTGAGGGGGTGGCCAGTTCCGAAGGACAAGTCCCAACTACGAAGCTTCCTGGGACTCTGCACTTATTACCGTCGCTTCGTGAGGGGATTCGCCAACATCGCCAAACCTTTACATCGCCTGACTGAGAAGGACCAACTCTTCACGTGGACAGCAGAATGCCACAGTGCCTTCGAACAACTCAAGAAGGCTCTGTGCACCGCGCCTATTCTGGCCTACCCCAGACCTGGAACAAGGTTCATCGTCGATACCGATGCCAGCGACTTTGGCATAGGGGGAATCCTGTCGCAGGTAGTGGACGGCGAGGAGAGAGTAGTGGCCTACTTCAGCAAGGCCTTGTCAAAGCCAGAAAGGAACTACTGCGTCACCAGGAAGGAGCTGCTCGCCATCGTGAAGACCATTGAACACTTCCACAAGTACCTGTACGGGCAAGAATTTCTCATCAGGACCGACCATGCATCCCTGCGGTGGCTCCTGAACTTCAAGCAGCCCGAGGGTCAACTCGCGCGGTGGTTAGAGAGGCTTCAACAGTATAACTTTGAGATTCAGCACAGGAAAGGCCAACTGCATTCTAACGCCGACGCCCTGTCACGAAGACCATGCCCCGAAGACTGCACCTTCTGTGCCCGAAGGGAGGAGAACACCGGGATACAGTGCCGAAGGACTACCGTGGAACTTCAAGGGAGCTGGAGCCGCGAATCTTTCACGCGGGCGCAAGCGGAAGATGATGACCTGGGACTGATAGCCGAATGGAAGAGGGCCTGTGTCCCCAGACCCGGGTGGAACATTGTGAGTGACTGCAGCCCAAAGTTTAAGTCCTACTGGGCACAGTGGGACTCGCTGATTGTAAGGGATGGCCTCATCTGCCGTACCTGGGAGAGCACCGACGGGAAGACATCTCGGGAACAAGTCGTCGTTCCAAAGACTATGACGGAGGAAGTCCTGAAGGAAGTTCATGGAGGATCATCTGGTGGACACCTAGGGATAAAGAAGACCCTGGAGAAGCTGAGAGAGCGGTTCTACTGGATCGGATGCCGAACAGACGTGGAGAACCACTGCGCGAGGTGCCACGATTGCGCAGCCAGCAAGGGCCCAGGACGAAGACGACGGGGTCCACTGAAGACCTACAACGTGGGCGGCCCCATGGAGAGAGTGGCCATCGATGTTGCTGGGCCATTCCCGTTAAGCGAGGCAGGGAACCGCTACATATTAGTCGTCAGCGACTACTTTACCAAATGGCCGGAGGCGTATGCGCTCCCTAACCAAGAAGCCGCGACGATCGCAGAGACCCTGGTGAAGGAATTCGTCAGCCGGTACGGAGTACCCCTGGAGCTGCACTCCGACCAAGGGAGGAACTTCGAGTCGCAGGTGTTCCAGAACCTATGCCAGCTGCTGGGGATCCGGAAGACAAGGACAACGCCGCTACACCCTCAGTCCGACGGGATGGTAGAGCGATTCAATCGCACCGTCGAGAACCATCTCCGAATAGTCGTCAGCGAGCACCAGAGGGATTGGGACAAGCATCTTCCACTATTTCTCCTGGCCTACCGCGCCGCCGTGCATGAAGCCACCAGGTGCACACCAGCCCGGGCCATGTTTGGGAGGGAGCTCCGTCTACCTGTCGATCTTGCCTTCGGCCGACCTGGGAATGATCCGATTCCGGTAAGCCAGTATTGTCAAGAACTGGTCGACCAACTGGAGGAAGTACACGCGTTCGCGAGGAGGAAACTGCGGATCGAGACCGACCGAATGAAGGCCCGATACGACCAGCAGACGGATGCCGGCGGATTCCACGAGGACGACCTGGTCTGGTTCTTCAACCCATTACGGAAGAAAGGCCTGTCATCCAAACTGCAGAAGTCCTGGGAGGGCCCGTACCGAGTCGTGAAACGGATCAACGATGTCGTCTACAGGATCCAGCGGAGCCCGAGGGCGAAGATGAAGATCGTGCATCGAGATCGCCTGGCAGCCTACGGAGGGACACAAACGGACCAATGATTGATCGAGACGATCAGCCTTTTTAGGAAGGGGGTGGTGTTACGGCTGTGAGTTCGTTTCATCGCTCGCCGCATGAGTCAAAACTGCCCCAGGGCTGGACTGCTCTCCCTCAGTGTATTGCATGCGCGTTACGCAACGGACTGCGAAGTGAAAGGGATGGTCCAGAATCTTCGTGACACCACCAGCGAAGGAAATGTCGAGAAGCCGTGTGTCCTGGACGATTCTAGAATTTATTGAGTCACCAGCCTGCTATATAAGCGGCTTCAACAGTGAGGGGACCGAGTTTTCTGTTGTTGTGTTTTACGAGCTAGTGCGAGCGATTATCTTGTGCGACAGAAGTGTGGTGATGAAGTGCTGTGCGAGTTACGAAATCCTGTGACATTGTTTCTCCCAGCTTGTGAACAGCGTACATCAAGTGCTCGTAAGTAACTGTATTTGTTGTACCTGAGGAAGAGGGGCAGGTAGCTTCTGCCAAGGCCACCGGACTCATTAGGACGGATTAACTTCTGTGGTCTGTTGCAAGTGAAAGGGGCCAAGAGCGCATATGGAAGAGACTTGAGGAAACTGGAGAAGGCTCCTAATTGCTTGTATTTGCTGATTAGTGTAATTTTCTGGCCACAATAAAGTTAATTATTTCTTTAAAGCAGTAATTGGTGTTGTGTTTCCTACCCACCGTAATCCAGTTAACAAAAGTGCCACTAGGGGAGTGGCACTTAACAATACATGTTATATTCACTACTTATTAGGTCAAGTATAGATTTCGAATGCTGTATGCAGAGCCCTCTTTTAGAGAATCTAGAATTAATATTCTTTGTGTGAGAGCGATTAGTTGTCATTTTGTGTCAATGAACCCACCCCCCACGCCAATAACCAATGAGTGTTAAATTACTTCCAGGCCATTGGTCTACACACTCTTCTGCTCCTCCCCTCGTGACAGACAGGTATAGCAATGGCCCAGTACCTCATAATGACCGATATATGGCATTGCACTTTACTTTCTGTACTGCCACGAGCCAAGCTGCTTTCGACACGGAGCCCAGTTTATTTCCCCATAGCCAGTGACGGGAGAGGTTATGAAAAGGATCGTAAATTGAACTGCGCATGCGTCAACCATGCCGCTTAGACCGTACCACAAGATATCACTGGCGGGAAGATGGAATCAATGATCATACTCTATGGACGGAATATTTAAACTACTAAGTCATCTGAAACTAATGAAATACCAGTAGTAAACTGTAGGCGTTTGAAATTATTCTTTCAGGACTATGAATAATTCGTTTTCACTTAGAGGGCAGTGCCATGGCACGGTGGCACTATGCCTAGAGCCGCCCCTGGTACAGTCCACTTAGCTCAGTGTGTTAACACACAAAGCTATCTCCTGACTCAGGGTGGGTTCAAACATACTTCAAATGGTTTTCTGTGGGTTCCCCATTTTCATCTCCAGGCAAATGCTGGGATGGTACTATTTAATAGGCCATGATTACATTCTTCCAACTCCTTGCTCAACTTCATCTCTCATTAACTCATCAGATGAGGTTAGTGCCTGGAAGGGCATCCGACTGTAAAAATCATTTGCCACATGGTGACTTATCTCACCTCATCCCCATAGAAATAGGAAAAAAGAATAGAAATGCATGTATAACAAATTCAGCAAGTATTAAAGACTGGTACTCCCATGCTTTCAGCTCTGGAAACTCTGGCAAAGAAACCCACCCAGACAACAATCGTGGAGAAGCAGGAGAAGACGAGTCAGAGTTGTTGCTCTTGTGGTGGAGACGAACAGGACAAGATTACACACAAAGAGACAGAGGTCCAGCTGCAAATCCACTTTGAGGACTCACTTCACAATCAGCTTTACATTAAAAGGTGAGGTATTCAGTTGTATGGTCCCCACATCAAACCCTTTGTTTATAACCCAGAATTGTGGACCTCATTTCCTCCCGCCCCTCTTGAAATTCAACTTAAAGCAGTTCCTAGCATTATTCCTGTTCAAAATCTCAATAACTCCAGAGCCCAATTATTGTGAGTGAGTAGAGCAAATAATGTCACTGCATTAATACTCATGGCATCAGCACAGTTTTACACTGTGGAGGAGAACTGGGATGGTGTACCACTTAAAAGATTGGACTAGTGTGCACTTCTTATTTGGATTCACTCAAGAACTCCTACATTACATTGGAGTGAATATTCTGTTAAAATATCTAGGTAAAGTGGTGGTAATTTATGTCCAGACGGCAGAACATGTAGATTTAAATACCTAAGTTCTGCAGATATACATCAGTATAACTACATGCCTTGTCTGATTTTAGAAATGTAACACTGAATGAAATTTGTCACACATCAGTTTGTCAACGCATAAGCAGCATACTATGGTTTGTAGACAATAGTTTACTTTTATGAAACACTAGCTTTCATTACCCTTCGCTGACAGGTTCATAAAGGAAGGCAGTTTATGATGACAACTTCTAGGTTATATGGAAAAGAAAGAAAACTCCCATGACAGTAAAAGGACAGGCTTGCCATCTAAGTTGTTAATAGTGGAGTAAATGTTCCAAGAAGAATTAAGTACTTATTAGCATTGGAATCTATAGCAAGAAATCATTCTTAGCTCATCCCCTGTCGAGAAGAAACCAGTGGAGTTTGGGTGGTAGCAAAAACATAAAATAGCTGCAAAGAGAATCGAGCATCCCTATTCCTGGCAGGAGACAGAGTAGCGTATGGGCACCTCCACGGTCCATGCAGAGTGAATGATAAGATACCCTAGGAATAATTATTTTCTTGATTGGAGCACATGTAAATCTCACCTTATCGCGGGAATGCTGCGTTACTTGCAAAAGCCTCCGAGCATGTTCCATGACATCATATCTGAGCTTACAGCTTCATGTCAAGAAATGGATATGAAATGCACAATTTCCTTAACCCCAGTAATAGAGACAACCTCTTAACACCCTCACCCATTTGTATTACTTAAATAATTGTAGCCTAATTTTATTGCAGGGATACCTTCTGCTACATAAATTATGAATTTTCATGCCATTTGCTCCAGTAGTTTTGCTGCAAACCCATAATAAAGGGACTGTCAGAACAGACAAAAATTAAAGAAAGGGTATATTTGGTCATTATACAGCTGATCCGTGGTAAATACGAATTTTAGCTGAAAATTCAAAATGTTCAGACAGAAAGCTTAAGTTACTTTATTTATAGAGATAGCTACAAAGAAATACTTTCAATGATGTTTTGTTTTTGTGTGCTATTGTTCAAACAAAATGTTTTCTATATTAGACCAACAAGTAACACAAATGTAGGGTGTGTTCCAACAATACAGGCTGGCAGTAGTATTAACCCATGATCCATGCTTTGAATGGGAATAATAGTTATGGGTCCACAATCACTATTATGTCCATCCCGTCTCCTTTCCCTTGTAATCTGAGTCACTTTGAGGTTGTAGTTCAAGATCATCTGGAAGAAGAATTTTGGTCTTCCAAAGCACTGATGCTAAAACACAAAATGTATTTGTGTGTATTATGTGTATGCAATAAACATATTATTATATTGACCCTAGCCTGCTTCCATGATTCCACTTCACCAGAAGCTGTAAGAGGATGTGAGGAAACCAGAGATATATAAGCAAAGCGAACTGATGTGAGTTGAATAATAATAACGAACTGATGTACATGGATGGCAATAGCGGAACCGCGCAAACTAAACATGTGCGAACATGGCGCGGGTTTTAGACAAACTGAAGCATAAAGGGCAGGTGGCAGCACCTTACATGTATAGAACCACATACTTGTTAAAAGTAAAATATAAAACTACCAAAGTTACAACACTTCCCCTCAAGTAGAGGTTCATTCGACTTCAACTCTTCGTGAGAAAGTCAGCAACTTGATCGTTCGTAGAGATATACTTCAAAACAAAAAATTTACACTCAAAGACTTCGCGAACAAAGTGATGTTTGATATCAATATGTTTGCTTCTACTGTGATACATCGCGTTCTTTGCCAAATTAATTGCACTTTGATTATCACAAAAGATGAACATAGTGGCTAAGTCTTTGAAGCCTAACTCGAGCAGAAATCGACGTAAGTACACAGCTTCCTTGGCGCACTCTGACAACACCATGTACTCGGCCTCCGTGGTGCTAAGGGCCACGGTTCTTTGTTTTCTTGAGTCCCACGATATAGGGCATCCACCGAGCAGGAACACGTACCCCGTGTAGGACCTCCTATCTTCTTGGCAGCTTACCCAGTCGGCGTCGACGAATCCTTGGATCAGTTTGGTGTCTGCTTCGTAGATCAGCCCGATGTTCGAAATCTCCTTCAAGTACCGCAGCACTCTCTTGGCAGCTTTCCAATGTTTGACTCCAAAGCAATTGTTGAACTGTCCCAGGTAGCTGACAGCGAACGAAATGTCCGGGCGTGTAGTTGTCGACAGATATGTCAGCGCGCCTACCAATTCGTGGTAAGGCAACTTCAACTCGTCAGTACTGGGATTCTCATTTTTGCTCAATTTCATTCCAGGGTCGAGTGGTGTGACTACAGGGTTGCAGTCGGCCATCTCGTAGCGTTGGAGAAGCTCTTCAATGTAACCTTGCTGTAGCATGGCTGTACATCCGGTCTCCTGGATTAGTTCGATGCCTAGGAAGTGTTTGGCCAATCCTAAGTCCTTGACCTTGAAATTTTCACTCAGGACTCTGGAAATCTCGGCGATCGTCTTTTTGCATTTTGACAGCACCATCATGTCGTCAATGTAAACGGCAATCAAAGTTATGTTATTTCCGGAACCAATTTGGAATAGACACGGATCCGATGCGGTTGGTTTGGTACCGCACTTCCTCAAGACCTCACGCAGCTTGGCATACCAGTTTCTACCGGCCTGTTTCAATCCGTACAGTGATTTTTGTAGTATGCAGACCTTGTCGCCTCCCTGCAACTGGCGAAGCATGTTCTTGGCCTTCTCCTTGGTTTCGTTGTCAGTTCCAGACATCGCAATGCTCTCTAACATCTCCCTGAAGTTCTTCGGTTGTTTCATGAATATTTCCTCGTCTAGGTCACCATACAGATAAGCCGTTGTGATATCGTACTGTCTGATTTTTACACCGAGCTTGGCAGCGAGACAAACCATCAATCGAATTGATTCCATTCGCGCCACCGTTGCGAACGTGTCAAAGTAGTTGATTCCATACTCCTGGTTGAAACCTTGAGCCACCAGCCTGGCCTTTCTCTTCTCAAGTGTTCCATCAGGTTTTAGTTTGTCGCGCAGCACCATCCGGCATCCGATGACTTTGGCATCACGGGGAGGATCCACCAGCACCCATGTATTGTTTCTCAGGATAGATTCCATTTCCATGACCATGGCACCATGCCACTCGTTAGAGTTTGGTCCTGTTATTGCCTCCTTGAATGGAATCTCTGCTAGAAAAATCTCCTCGTCTTCTTCTTGCTCCTCCACATCTTGGAGATTTGTTTGAAAAAGTTTATTCGGTCTTCCCCTTTTTCCAGGTCCTTGTATCAATTGAGTAGTATCGGATGTTTCAACAGTCGTTCTATCATGATCATCCACTGGCGTCACATCGAAACCGAGGAAAGGTTCATCATCTTCTCCGATTTCGGGTTGAGAGACTAGTTCCTCCGTGACAGCTGGTTGATCTTTTTCTCTTGGTGATTGCGGCGGTGGTTCTGCAAAGAACAGCTCCCAACAAATATCTTGCTTCGAGGATTCCGGGCGCTCCATCCTAGTCTCTTCCAGTGGCTTTTCATTCTCGAAGAATTTTACATCTCGGCTGATCAAAACTTTGTCTTTGTCAGGGGAGTATATGTGAAAGCCCTTGGTTTCTTCGGAGTAACCCATGAACTCCAGGATCCCTGTCCAGGAAGTAAACCTTGCTTCCAAACGTTCTGAATTGCGAGATGTCAGGAATCTCTCCTGTCCACAATTCGTACGGTGTTTTGCCTCGGATACTTTTTGATGGCAGGCGATTACGGATGTAATTTGCAGTATTCACTGCTTCCGCCCAGAAGCGGTGAGGTAATCCGGCGTCGAACAACATGCACCTGGCAGTCTCCATCAAAGTTCTATTCATCCTCTCCGACTTCCCGTTTTGTTCGGGGTTGTGAGGGACTGTGAGGCGTCTTGTGATTCCACGCTTCTTCAGGTAGTTGTCGAACTCTCAATTCAGGTATTCCCTGCCGTTGTCAGACTGGATCACCTTTACTAGTTTTCCTTTCTGATTCTCCATCCTGGTAACGTACTCGACGGTAGCTTCGTAGACCTCTGATTTTGCCTTCAGAAAACTCACTTCACACCAATGAGAGTGATCGTCGATGAATTCCAAGAGGTACCTTGAACTTCCCATAGATGGAGTCGGCATCGGTCCACACACGTCCGTGTGGATCAAATTGAGTAGCTCCGTCCGTCGATCGGATTTCTTTGGAAACTGCGACCTGGACATCTTTTCGACAGGAATAGACGTTTGTGTTTTGTAGATCTAGAGAAGGCGTATGTTAGATCACCAAGGGAAGAAATGTTGAGGATCCTGAAGGCTTCTACAAGCAATCAAAAGTATTTATGTCGATAATCAGGCTGCAGTGCGAGTTGATGGTAGGATGAGTTCTTGGTTTAAAGTTGTTACAGGGGTGAGGCAAGGCTGTAATCTTTCACTGTTACTGCTTGTTTTTTAATGAACCCTTTGCTGGAAGGTCTGAACTGGCTGGGTGTGATTCAGTTTAGTGAAACCCAGGTGAGCAGTCTGGCTTATGCTGATAACATGGTTGTAATGACAAATTGTCGAAAGCTTACAAGCTAACATGTTAGAACTTGAACAGAAATGTAGGGAACATGGTATGAAAATCAGCTTTTCTGAAATGAAGGTGATGTCGGTAGAGAAGAAATAGAAAATAGAATGTCAGATAGGCGATTCAGTTTAGTTCCTGCAAATTGCAAGGTTGGTCTGGACATTCATAAACAGCTTGTTTTTATCAATCCCAGACATGTTCAATAGGGTTCATGTCAGGAGAAATGTAAGACTTACTCCAGTATACTGCAGGTGTGTTGACGAGAACTACACAATGGACACAAGAATTATTGTCCATTAAAATGGAGTTCTCAACAAACTCCTTGTCATCCTTGTACTGTTAAGCATTTAGAATGCCTTGAAAAATCATGACAGGGGTATGGTGATCCTGTGTGATGTCATCCCTGAACATTAATGCCTCGCAACCTTGCAGCTCACGGTTAGGGTTCCCTCTCAACACATAAGGCATAAGCAACATTCATTGGTAGAGTACCCGCAAGAAGAGCTTGCCGAAACTCAACGATGCGCAGAGACCAATATCAATTGGCGTAGTTTAATGCTCATTGCGGGGCTCCTGTGTGTCCCCGATTGCTGATTACCGGGCTCCCTGCTCACTGCATTCTTCAACCCTGCGGGCTCGCGGCGAGACACGGTCTACAGCTGTAATTCAAGCGTAAGTGCAAGGAAGCAGCAAACAATATAGACTAATAATTATCAGGGTATAGGTTACTGTGTCCTGGCCTTACTGTGTAGGGCATTACATACACGCGCTGAGATTTCACTTGAACCCGCCACAGTATAGCATGCCAAGCCTCCTGTTTGCCAGAGGGTCCATCCAGAACTCCTGCCAGCGAGCTACTGAAGCGAAGTGGGAGGGGCGCGTTCTGCCACTACCGAGCCCACCCAAACATTGCTGAAGATCTGCGCAGGATTCTGTGGCAAGCTCTTCTTGTGTGTATTCTAAGCGACACCTTACGCCACCGTGCACCTTCACCATGCAACCTGTTCCTAACAGTCTCCGTGGACACACGGCATCCTGAGTTCCATAGCATTCAGTCTGTGGTTCCTTTGAGTTAAAAGTTGGAGATAGCAGTCATCATCTACAGTTGTCAAACGTTGATGTCCTGTACAGTCTATGTCCTCCACACTACCCAGCATCCCTAGCTGGTTCCAAGTTCAAACCTCATCACTCTGATTATGGCGGACTTTCCTTGTTGACAGTCCTTCTTGGCATGGGATGTGTTCCTGATCAAATGTCGACAGTGTCTTTCATGCCAGTTTGGACATTCACTACACTGTTCTCAACACAACTGGCGCTACAACTTTCACTGAAATGGTGTAGTGTTCTACCAGCAGGTTGAGCTACAAACAACTTAAGTATCCTATTAGCTCTGGCCATGAAGTCTACAAAATGAAAACATAAGGATCGACTTTCTGGTCAGCATAGGTCTGGCCAGGATAGCAACACAGTGAAACAGTGTACAGGGGTGATGCTAAACTTTTTTTATGGGTGTATATTACAATTAGTTGAGAAACGTTGTTCAAAACCTCATAATCCATTTATTAATTTTTCTGGTTCTTTGTCTCGCAATGACTGGATACGCACCTTACATAATGGCATTGGGGTAAGTAAGAAAATATGGTATGCTTATTATGTTAGCTTCATTGTACTGCAAAATGAAAGGATGAAAACCATAATGGTATAAGTGATACATTGTATCTTTCAAACAACAGAGAGAATCAAGTGATAGCAGGTCTAAGTATATACAGTATACCATACAGTTCGTGCCAAAGTGGTTCAAGTAACTTGATGGAAGAATGGGCAATTTCAGTCATGTATCTGACTTGCTTAGCAAAGAGGATAAGATCCTCTATTATTTTGGACATGATTTATTGTTATTCTGAAATTAGAGAAGAAGGCATTTCAAAAGATTCATCATCATCATCATCATTATCATCATCATTTCTCCTTATCCAGCTCCTGCCGGGTCGGGGTATTTATGGCACTTCTCCACTTTCCTCTTTCCTTCCACCATTCTTCTTCCACGATCTTGTCCCAGTCCAGATTTCTTTTTCTTACGCTGTTCTTCACAGAATCAATCCACTTTGTTCTAGGTCTTCCTCTTGCTCTCTTACCCTTGCACTTTGCCTCCAGCATCTGTCTTGGTATTCTATTTTCCTCCATCCTCTTTACATGTCCAAACCACCTTAGTTTATTCTTCTCGATTCTCTCATTTAGTTTTCCCATCCCAACTTCCTTCCTAACATCTTCATTCCTCACTCTGTCTTTCCTTGTCTTTCCTATCATACTTCTTAGGAATTTCATTTCACTGGCTTGGATTCTACTCTCTTGTCTGCTTGTCAGGGTCTAAGTCTCAGCTGCATAAGTTAATATGGGAACATAGTACACTTTATACATTACCTCCTTGCTTTTCCTTGGTAGTTCCTTATCCCAAACAAGTTTTCTTACACTTTGATAGAATGCATTGCTCTGCTGCACTCTCCTGCCAATCTCCATGTCCAACCTACCAGTTTGCATCAATTCACTTCCTAGGTATTTGAACGTGTCCACAATTTCCAAACTCTGACTTCCAATTTTCACAGTGGCCTTTCCTTGTCTTTCCCCTCTTGTCATCACCATGGTCTTGCTTTTCTCTATACTGATTTTCAGGCCATACTTCTGAATATTTTCGTTCAGTGCATCTAGTTGTTTTTGCACTTCTTCGGTGTTCCTTCCCCAGACCACAATATCATCTGCAAATAACAGTAACTTCATTTCTTTATGTCCATATGCTTCCTTTGTTTCCTTTACAATTTCATCCATCACCATTATGAACAAGAGAGGTGACAGCACACTCCCCTGTCTTAGTCCAGTCTTGTTCGTAAACCAATCTGTCTTTCCAACTGGGGTCAGTACCTTGCTAACACAGTTGTTGTACATTGCTTGCACCATTTCCAACATTTCTCTTCCCAGTCTCTTCTTAACCATGGTTTCCCATACCTTCTCTCTGGGGACACTATCACATGCCTTTTCTAGATCTAGATCTAGATTATTCAACCGAAGATGATGATTATTCAGATGAAGGTAATTTTTACAGGTTTCATTTACATGGCTACATGAAATTCAAATATTTAAAATGGAAATGGTAACTATTGTTGAAACTTAATAAAGCAAATATCACATGCATAATCACAGTGCAAGCCTATTTTCATCTTATGAAATATAAGCGTATGAGATCACCTTTTGTATGTGTGTGTCCCTAATACAATTGGCAGGAGCGTTTTTCAATGAGACTTGGTAACGATTTACTACTACCCTGTCTAACCCTAAACATGCCTTTTAAATTTCACTAAATGTCACCAATCCAACATGGTGGCCACATAAAATAGTTCACCATTTATCAATCTCTCCAAAACTATTGCAGTAATCAATCTGAAATATTGTTATGATGATAGGAGACTATAAAGAAAGGTTCTCATTTTACGTGACCTTCAAAAGCATGATGAAACAGAAAAACATGTTGGCCATGCAAATTTTAAATACTTAAATGGGCTCCTCTGGTGGCCTAACTATCCAAGCAATCAGAAACTTGGCACAGTAGATCATATATAGAGCTTAACCCTCAAGCACCCGCGTCAAAATTTAGGACGCAGCCACACGCGTGGGATGTTTTCCAATCCACAAGTTATTTTATTGTAATTTATAAACTACCGTATTAATTCACGATTTTAAGTTATATTATGCAAGATTGACTCTTTCTCTATTACTTAGGGGCACATTTTCTTTGAAAACCTTCCTCCCGTTGTATTTATAAACTGAATCATTCTTATAATGTTTTAAATTGTCTAGTGTGTATGTTTTTAATAAATATCTTTGAAATCCTATTAAATTGTTAATAAGCATACCTTGGAGCTTATATACGATGAAAGGAATCATACCTAAATAAAAGAGAATTATGCATTTTAGGTATACATTTATTCAAAAACAGTGTTATATGGGAGGTTGAACTTTCGCTAGAAAATGAAAATGAAAAGCCACAGCCTGCTTCAAGTCTCCGACCGGGTCAGGAATGGAATGAATGAAGCCCCCATCTAGCGGCGAGGATATGAACTGTGCCGGCTGACGAGGCCTGACGCACTCCTCTGGGGCAATGATTAAATGAATGACAGATGAAATGAAATGATAGTGGAGAGTGTTGCTGGAATGAAATGTTGACAGGGAAAACCGGAGTACCCGGAGAAAAACCTGTCTGCCTCCGTTTTGTCCAGCACAGATCTCACATGGAGTGACCGGGATTTGAACCACTGACCCAGCGGTGAGAGGCCGGCGTGCTGCCGCCTAAGCCACGGAGGCTTTTCGCTAGAAAATACCTATCTTAAAATATGACAGAAATGTTCCTCGCTAAATAAACACACCAAAATTAATATAAATCAGTTATTTGATCTAATATGGTACTTGGCAACAATAGCAATGAATTGTATAGTTTTAAAATACCGGTATGTCCTTTATATCCCTAATATGTGTTGGGGGTGGGGGAGAGTTGTGGTGATAGAGCTTTCACTCAGGAGTGCACTCTTCTGTGTTCCAGGCATATGAGTTTGTCGGAACTGCTTCACGATGTCTGAGTTTTCCTGTTCTTTCTTTGTGGGCAAACATCACAGAGACCGGAAGTTATCATTTTCTTTTGGTGGGGGGAGAAGGAGGAGGTTTAATCTCAGTATCACTGATGTGCTTCACTGCTGCCCTAAAATGAATGGTTGAGGTTTGGATAGTAGCCAAATATGCCATGTATGCTTTCGTGAACTTTGAGCTGTAAAACTTCCTGGACACTATCACAAACACACACATTGGGGTGGAATCCACCCCTGTCAGTAATTACGATGTGTACTGTCTGATAGTTGACCTTGAGTGAAGGCACGAAGAAGACCTGGCCCGAAAGGTACATGGACAGAGAAAGAACTGCAAAATTATTTGTATATTTCATAAGGAGACGAAACGACCTGGGATGGATTCCACCCCAACACATGTGTTAAAGGGTTAATTTACTGGTGTCTAATGTACGGTAATTCAAATCTTTTCAAAAATTTAAGACTTCGGTTGTGAGAATTTGCAAACACCGGTACGTTTTTATTTCTTGTATCCTAATCAAATTATTATACTGAAACAGGTGCCTACTGGTAACGAAAAAGTAGCTAATTTTACAAGCTGGTAATGAAAGTAATGGAAAGTAGCTATGTCTGGATAGTTGGAGGTAACAACATTTTGCTGAGAGTAGGTTAAATCATTTAAACTCTTGCATGCTAGGCTCACAGATTCTGATGGACCAAGTCTCACGCACCGGCAAACATATGACGTTACCAACCTAGCTTTGACTCAATAGATTCTACAACACGAGCAGGAAAGGAGTGTGAATAAATTTAATTGTACAAATTTGGTTGCTGCGCAGTCACGAGAGTTAAAACGGATTTCACGTTTGAATTTTCCCCCTGTTATCTCCATGACTATTGTAAGAAGAAAGAAAGTGATAAACTACGGGATTCATTATCATAACCTAATTGTCTGTCTGTTAGGTAGTCAGTCCGATGGCTGGTTGGATCCTCAAAAAGTACCACTGTTAGGTTATGTGGGTAGATATGCACAAAAACCCAAAGCAGCGCTATAGTGAGGCGTACTAGCCAAGATGAAGAGTGAGGTCGTTTGTCATTGCTTTCCTCACTGAGTCAGAACAGCAGTACTAACCCTATGAGTAGAACCCTTCACAGCATCCACAGGCACTGACTGTGCCCTGAATGTCATTACTGAGCACAACCCATACCTCAGTAGCTTCCATATAATCACAGCCATGAGTGAGACTGAGACAACGGTAAAAAGCCACATTTTACTATATCCTGTGCCAACAGACAAATACAAATGTACTGCATTCATCAAGAGATGGCAATCAGGCCTCCTAACCTATTTACAAAGGCAGATTTGGATCGATTTGCCCCACAGTATATTGAAGGACGTCATGTTCTTGTTCTTTCCCATTCCTGTCCCTGTCCCAGTCCCAGTTGTTCCAGTTTCCATTCCCATTATTGATTATTGGCGATATTGAATCTATGTCAGTTCTATTTCCAGCGATTCGTTGGCATTGGTTTGTATTCCTTCCTTGCTATTTGTGGTGGTCTTTTGTAGTATGCATTGCATGGTATATTTTCAACATCAAAAAGAGTTTTTAGATTTATGTGAATAATTTTGCTGTATTCCGAAACTCAACAGAAACCTCTCATTTCTGTCATTGACCTCTACATTTGGAAAATATCTCAAATTGAAGTCCTGAAATAATGCAAAATTATCTTATTTCGCAAAATTGTGAAATAATACTGTTTTGAAAAGTTATTCGCAAAATAACATCGAAATATCTATATTTTTTAAAATCTCCCCGTCTCGTGATTTAGCAACATCCTTCGTCTCACGTATAGTCTAGTATGGTTATTTCGAAATTGCGTTAACTTATATGTTGAATTTTCCATGAAACTTTGGTTCCATCGGATATAGGATTAATCTATATAAAATTAACTGATTATCTCGAAAATCTGTATAATTCGTAATTTGAAAGAAATGTGCCCTCTCGTAGTATTATTCATACAATTCTCTCCGAATAATTCGTAATACTGTATTTGTTACGTACTTCGGCGAGTGTATTTATTAATCTCATGTAAATCTTTTTCAGGATTAGGGAAATGCCCATTCCAATTGGGTGCAATCGTGTTGACCGACTGAATAACATTAACTTTCGATTATCTTGAGCAATGATGAAAGCTTTTTAAGACAGGGCAAGCACTAGTACTGAAGTATGTAGTAAGATCATTATGAAGGCAACACTGGAAAATGGTTCCTAAAATTTCTATATTTATAGGATGAGAATACACCACTGCATGTGGTGATACTCTTAAAATAAATCCTCCACCCTAGAAGGGAACTACAGCATCACTGATACCATTCTGACAGTGAAACATATCTCATGTGCACAATTGCTTACATTGTGGAAAGGGGTGATTGGATAGCTCCCCAACTGGGAAATAGAGGATTAGGTTTCGGGCACACAGTGGAATTTAAATAGAGCGACGAGGAAGAGACCAAACATTGATAACTAAAGTTTAATACATTTATTTGATTTTTGAATCAATAACATATATTTTCATTTAGAATAATAATTAAAAGGAGGTAATTAAAAATATATTGTTTCTCCAGGAAACTCAGAATAATGACTATAAAATATGAATTACAATAAAAATGCATAAAAAGGCCTAATAAAAGGCGATTAAAAAGTATTTTCACGAAAAAGATCCAAAAAACAAGCAAGGAGCAAGAAAAATGCTTGGCCTTGAAGAATGTGTTAAACAAGTGAATGAAGTTGGCGTTACCAATGATTTGATACTTTATACCGAGTATTTGGCCCGCAGGGAGCGGGTCGTAAAATCCAAACAAAGGCTTCCTCTAAGAAGTCTCGGTATGCCTTCCGAGGAAGATAGATTGTGGCTCCTTTGGCGAAGTGTACCCCGCAGTAACAGATCTCTTGGTAGTGATCTGTCTGGCGGGTTACAAGCAGTTACAATTTCTCATCGCCGAATTGTAAGGAGCTGGCGGGCTGACGGAGTTGCTGAGATGAAGGTCGCTGACTCATGCCTCACCTAGCACGACAGAGTCCAAGCGATGAAGCATGCCACTTGGCGAGGTTCCAGCCACACGATGTTTACTAACAGGGCCGACCCAAGAAGGGCCTTGTTGTGGACAGGCAGGCAGCCGTGGTCAGGCGTAGACCCATGCAGGCAGATGTAGACAGGCCCCGCAGGACGGCGATGCGGAGAATATATAGTAGTAATGACGACAGCGCGCCGAACATTCCAGAATGAAGGAGGGGTGTCAAACAGCCAATCAACGCACAGCCCCATGCACATTGCGAGGGTTGCCGCTGAGGTGAGCACAGTACCTCATGAGAAAGTGTGACAGTATGGTGCGTCTAGAAAGACACTTTAGAAAAAAGGTGAGTTGACAAGAATAATAAAGAACAACAATTCAAATGAAACATAAGTTAAATAAATAAATAATCAGAACACCGCGTTCATACTGCAATTATAACGGAAAAAAATAATGGGGCAGAATAATTGAACGTGTGTTTCAAACCGTACGGGAAACATAGCCTACAAAAAATATTCGCAAAAGCGAAAATGCTGGGAGGGGCGAGAAAAAATTGCAGTAAGAAAGCGCAGAAGTTAGGCCTCGCGTGGCAAAGGAGCAATCATAGTGATTGGCCTAAGAAAATGACCAGCAGAAGTCTGCAGTTTTACCACGCGAACCCTACCATCTCTGCCAGGAAAGCACTCAACAACCCTACCCAAATTCCAGACAAGAGGGGGACTAGGGTCTTTCAAAAGGACCAAGTCCCCTACCTGAAGGTTAGAGCAGGAAACACGCCATTTACCACGCTGCTGAAGCAAACCGAGGTATTCCAACCTCCAGCGGCGCCAAAAATTGTTGCGCAAACTTTCAATTTTGCGCCAAGAAATGGCTAAAGAAGATTCAGAATTAGAATATAACAAAGGGGGAGAGGCAGTCAACGGACCACCGATAAGAAAATAGCCTGGCGTTAATGGCAGAAGATCTGAAGGATCATTAGATAAGGGTGATCAAGGACGAGAATTAATTATGCCCTCAATAAAAATAATTAAGGAATTAAATTCTTCATGAGAAAGGGGGGTGTGGCCACAAACACATCTAAGGTGCTTCTTGGTGAGTTTCACACAAGACTCCCAACGCCCACCTTGATGAGGTGCATAAGGGGGGATAAAGTGCCACTTGAAATTTCTCTGGTGAGCATAATCAGTAATCCTTTCCAGCGCTGAATTGTGAGTAAGAGCTCTCTTAATTTGTTCAGAAGCTCCGATAAAATTTTTAGCATTATCTGAGAATACTTCTGAAGGAAGACCTCGGCGAGCAGAAAATCTGGCAAAAGCTGCCAAAAAGTAAGCAGTAGAGGCGTTGGTAACTAGTTCTAAGTGAACTGCTCCGGTGACCATACATACAAACAGCGAAATATAGAGTTTTCCAGAAATACATTTTTTGGCCTCAGGAGAATTTCTTCTGTAAACAAAAGGCCAGGAATAATCCACCCCCGTGAAGGTAAAGGGTCTAGCAGGCGCAGATCTAAAGTTGGGAAGATCACCCATGAGCTGAGCGGTAATTTTAGGGTTGGATTTAAAACATGGAATGCACTTCTGGATAACAGAGGTAACTTCATGCACTCCGTTTATGGGCCAATACCTTTCACGAATGACAGAAAGTAATGTACGAGTTCCAGCATGAAGATGCTGGTAATGATACTGACGAATGATTAAGGAAGTGACATGATGCTTTGAGGGAAGAATAATTGGATGTTTTTTATCCTCAGAAAGATCAGCCAGAGATAAACGTCCTCCTACTCTTAGTAAACCATCAGTATCCAAAAACGGGGCGAGTGAGGAAAGCCTACTCGATTTCTTAAGGGATTGACCTTGGGACAACACCTGGCATTCTTCAGAGAATATTTCTTGTTGAGTAAGCCATAAGATTTTTGTAGTGGCTAAACCTAATTCAGAAAGGGTTAAATATGGCTTAGGAAAAGGGGTTGTTCTACCACAAAATATTTCCATCGAAGGAGATAAGCCATAACCCTCACCAATTTATGGAAAGAGGAATATCGCTGCAAGAGAAGGGGAGAGTCGGAAACGAGAAGAGAAGATCCAGTATTCTTACCAGCATCCGGCAAGTCTGATAACTCCGGAAGAGGAAAATTTGGCCAAGCGGAAGGTTCTTGCAGAAGCCAACGGGGACCGTGCCAGTATAATGTCAGGTTAGCCAACATAAGAGGGGAACATCCCCGAGAAATGACATCTGCAGGGCTCTCCTTGCCAGATACATGATGCCATTGTTCAAGGTTAGACAATTGTTGAATTTTGGACACTCTATTAGCTACAAACACCTGCCAATGTGAGGGAGGTTTGGCAATCCATGCCAACGTGATGGCTGAGTCACTCCAAAAGTAAGTTTTAATAAATCGGATTTTTAAAGATTGACGGATTTTGACCGATAATTCAACCGCCAGAAGAGCAGCACAAAGTTCCAGTCGTGGCAAGGATAAAGATTTAAGAGGGGCCACCTTTGACTTAGCGCAAATTAAATTGGAAAAGAAATATGATTGGACAAGATTACGGCAAACAATATACGCACAACATCCATAAGCTTTCAATGAGCTATCGGCAAAAATGTGAAGTTCATATCCTCCACAGAAGGGAAAGGGAATAATCACTCGCGGGATAATAACATTAGAAAGATCTTCCAAACTATTTCTATAAAAAATCCAATTTTTTTTCAACTCTGAAGGAACTGGTTCATCCCAACCAGTTTTCAAGGACCAAAGGTCTTGCATGAAAAGCTTCGCCGTGACGATGATTGGCGCCAAAAATTGGGAGAGGATGAAATATCTTTGCAATCTCAGACAAAATTTGCCTCTTAGTTTGCGGTTGGATGTCACTGAGATTAATTTTGAAAAAGAAAAAATCCTTTTGAGGACTCCAATAGATGCCTAGAGTTTTGATATAATTACTTTCCTGAAGAAGTTCTACTGAGTCGTTATAGACTGAAGTTAATGGAAATTTAGAAAGGAATTCCTCCGAATTAGAGTTCCATTTGCACAAGGAAAATCGGCCTCCCAAAAGCAAAGCTGTCAAATCTTTAGAGACGTGCAGTGCTTCAGATACTGACTCAAATGAATGAAGAAAATCGTCAACGTAAAATGATGATTTTAACACTTCAGAAGCCTTAGGAGAATACAACGGGCCATCCTGTTCAGCAAGTAATTTCAACGTACGTATGGCTAAAAAAGCAGAAGGCTTTAGTCCATATGTTAATGTTTTTAGTTGAAAAATCTTGACAGGTTTAGTAGGCTCGTCGCGCCAAAGAATTCTCTGAAGGTCGCGCTGTTGTTGATCGACCAAAATCTGTCTATACATCTGTTTGATATCGGATATCACTGCGATAGGAAACAAGCGAAAGTTCATCAAAACAGAAGAAATGTCAGATTGAATTGGAGGGCCTGATAATAATGTGTCATTCAGAGAAGTTCCGTTGGCATCCAATGCAGAGCCATAAAAGACCACTCTTATGTTTTCCTTTAAAATTTCATTCTTCCAAACAGGATGGTGATTGAGGTAAATGACTTCAGATGGGGTATAGGAAGCATCATCTTTCTTGGTAACAACCTCCATGTGATCGAGTGCCTCATATTCCTCCATAAATGTGGAATATTGAGTTTTAACAACAGGGTCACGTTTAAATTTTCTTTCCACAGCATAGAGTGCTCTAAGAGCCCTAGGGTGTGTTTCAAATAAAAGAGGTGGATTATCCACACAGGGCATTGTTACGACAAATCTACCCTCTGAATTGTGTTTGGTTGTTTCGCGAAACAGTTTTTCACACATTTCATTTTCAACTGAGGAAGGTGAAAATGAATCTATAGTTTCGATTTTCCAAAATCTTTCTAAGTTGTAATCGAGACTTGCATTGACAAAATGACATTGTGAGAAATTTTGAAATGACTTACGAGGGACTTGACTCGTTACTAACCAACCTAGCTTGGTATGATGAACAAACACTCCTGGTGATATTTTGACCTTAGAGCTAAGGAGAGATTGGCAAAATACTTGGGCACTGAGAAGTATGTCTACTGAAGCACTCGTATTAAATGTTGGATCTGCCAACTGAATGTTATGAGGAAATTGCCAATTTCTAATTTCAAAAGAAATACTAGGGGTATTACTGCCAATAGTATCAATGGCAAGACAATTCAACTGAAATGTTGTGTTATAATTAACAGCATCTTTGATATGAATACGAACAAAATGCAAAGATCTAACATTGCTATTGTTAATACCGGTAACCTGAATTAATGTAGGTTGCTTGGGAAGACCAAGTTTCTTAATGAGACGCTCACTCATGAAGTCATGGGTGGCGGCATTATCCAATAAGGCACGTGCTTCAAGCCATCTACCAGAGGAATCTTGATCTTTTAATAACACGGTTGATAGTAGCACCTGGGAACTACGAATAGAGCTAGAGCTCTTGAGTATAAGATTGCGCATTGGCTCCTGGGGATGTATCTTTAGAACTTCCAGGGGAAGGAGCCTGACGTGGCTTTTCAAACCTATGAAGCAAGGTGTGATGTTGAGCCTTGCAATGGGAACAAGTATTTTTAGATAAGCAATCAGGCACCATATGCCTAGCTGACAGGCAGTTTTAGCAATATCTTTTTTGAGCATTAATTTGCGTCTTTCGTCGGTAGAAAGAGCTTTAAAGGCAACGCAGGAATATAACCTGTGAGGCGCTTTACAGAGAATACAATCTGTTGAATTATGTTGAACAGTAAAGACAGCAGATTTGTTTATTTTAGTACCGACTGGCTTGACAACATTAGATTTGTTATCTGCACTTCCTGACGTATGACAGGCTACGGCTGACAAAACCTGACATCTATTATTTATAAACGTAAGCAGTGAATCATAGGTATATGAAGTGTCATTTGTTATTTCCTCTTCCATGCCTTTAAGGTTGATGGATCAAATTTAGAAGTAACCAAGTGAACTAAGAATAGATCCCAATGCTCGACCGGTTGATTCAACCGTGCCAATGCTCTGACGTGTAGTTGGACCGTGTCACTTAAGGCTCGCAGTGTTGACAAATTGTCAGCACGCAAGGCGGGCAGGTTGAATAAGGCTTGAATATGCCTTTGTATACATAATCTTTCGTTGCCATAACGGCCTTTAAGAAGCTCTATAGCAATGTTATAGTTTTCTCCTGTTAAGGGGAGTTCTCTTATAAGTTGAAGGGGTGGGCCCTGCAAAGTGGATTTTAAGTAATGGAATTTCTGAATTTCTGGAAGTGTGGCATTATCATGTACTAATGAACTGAACAATTCAAAGAATGATTGCCACATCTCCTCCTTTCCTGAAAAATGCGGAATTTCGATTTTAGGTAGCAATGGTTTGACACTATTCCCATTGTCGCTAATTCTTCCTTGAGTTTCCTCTACCTTCAACGCCAGGGTCAAAGTTCTAACTAATGCCACAGCCTGAGCGTGTGTATCAAAGTATTACTCTCTACTTCTTCCCTATCCGACTGATGTTCCGGACTTTTGATTTCAATTTCAAGTTGCACGAGATCATATTTCTCGTACGTCTGTTCAAAAGCTTTTAAACGCTGAGATATAATATCAAGGTTTTGTTCCTCTTTGTAGAGAAGCTAAATATTTTTGAAAATGGGTGAGTTGGCCCTTGTAGGCCGCCCGAGAGTTTAACAGTTTTTCATCTATTATTACTGGCATGGCTGGAAAGTTGGAATAACTCACTCACCAAAGCTGCTTGCAGCACCAGACTGAGATCCGCTTTCCGGAAAGAGAACAGTTGTACAATATGCTGGGATTGTTTCCGCCTTCCCTCAGATCTCCTGCGCTAGCCACGGTATACTGAAATGTGTAAGACAAATGTTAGATTGCACAAGTTTTTTTTTTTTTTTAGAATAGAATTTGTGGTCTCAGAATGAAAGTTCTGGGTTCGATCCGGGGTTGAGGTACCATGGAAAGGGGTGATTGGATAGCACCCCAACTGGGAAATAGAGGATTAGGTTTCGGGCACACAGTGGAATTTAAATAGAGCGACGAGGAAGAGACCAAACATTGATAACTAAAGTTTAATACATTTATTTGATTTTTGAATCAATAACAAATATTTTCATTTAGAATAATAATTAAAAGGAGGTAATTAAAAATATATTGTTTCTCCAGGAAACTCAGAATAAACTTTGACTATAAAATATGAATTACAATATAAATGCATAAAAAGGCCTAATAAAAGGCGATTAAAAAGTATTTTCACGAAAAAGATCCAAAAAACAAGCAAGAAAAAGGCTTGGCCTTGAAGAATGTGTTAAACAGGTGAATGAAGTTGGCATTACCAATGATTTGATACTTTATACCGAGTATTTGGCCCGCAGGGAGCGGGTCGTAAAATCCAAACAAAGGCTTCCTCTAAGAAGTCTCGGTATGCCTTCCGAGAAAGATAGATTGTGGCTCCTTTGGCGAAGTGTACCCCGCAGTAACAGATCTCTTGGTAGTGATCTGTCTGGCGGGTTACAAGCAGTTACAATTTCTCATCGCCGAATTGTAGCGAGCTGGCGGGCTGACGGAGTTGCTGAGATGAAGGTCGCTGACTCATGCCTTGCCTAGCACGACAGAGTCCAAGCGATGAAGCATGCCACTTGGCGAGGTTCCAGCCACACGATGTTTACTAACAGGGCCGACCCAAGAAGGGCCTTGTTGTGGACAGGCGGGCAGCCGTGGTCAGGCATAGACCCATGCAGGCAGATGTAGACAGGCCCCGCAGGACGGCGATGCGGAGAATATATAGTAGTAATGACGACAGCGCGCCGAACATTCCAGAATGAAGGAGGGGTGTCAAACAGCCAATCAACGCACAGCCCCATGCACATTGCGAGGGTTGCCGCTGAGGTGAGCACAGTACCTCATGAGAAAGTGTGACAGTATGGTGCGTCTAGAAAGACACTTCAGAAAAAAGGTGAGTTGACAAGAATAATAAAGAACAACAATTCAAATGAAACATAAGTTAAATAAATAAATAATCAGAATACCGCGTTCATACTGCAATTATAACGGAAAAAAATAATGGGGCAGAATAATTGAACGTGTGTTTCAAACCGTACGGGAAACATAGCCTACAAAAAATATTCGCAAAAGCGAACACATTGTTCTCATGGCCAAACAAAGATGAGTTCTATAGTCACATGGGAGCAGTAGAGAGCCGAATAGAGCATGCCTCAAGTTTCTCTGCCCTTTACTGATGACACCCTTGAAGTCTGTCGTTATTCGAAAACGAGCAACAACAAAACAAACCTATGGGGCTGTTAGTAGTAGAAGCAGTGGTAGTGGTAGTATCCCAAAGCCATGAACCATTAAAAGCAGAGTAGTAGAGAGAATTTTCCTGTGATTCTTAGTGTGACATCAGTGTACAAGTGAACTATATTATTTTTTGAAAGATAGCCATGTGATTAGATTGCTGATTCTAACCCGGTTTAATATTGATTACATGCCTATTGCCTACATAATTTTTAATTTGTGGTTTGTTCCATACCTGCCTTTATAAAAATGCTGAAATGTTTCAAGTGTTTTTTTCTCTGGAAGAGAACAATGTTTGTTACTTATGCCATTATGGTTTTCACCCATTTGAATAATATAGCAGTACAATCCTATTAACATATATAATTTGATATTAAGGCAAATTTCTATATAGCTGCTATGAAGCATTCTCTTATTTATGACAGGAAACCAGCTATTTGTAATTTATTGAGAATCCAATCCCACAGGATTTTACATTCCTACATAAAATTGTTTACAAGTTTATTTTCTTTTAACTGTAAAGGAATATAATCCTTGTAGAACACAGTACAAATTTCAAGAAATTGATTGTTCTATCTGGTGGTCTAACCATCAGAGCATTATGAAACTTGTATGATGAACATGTAAAGTACTAAGGAATAAATACAGTACGGTAGTTAATTTTACAAATTAAAATGTAGATCAATGCTCTCATAGACATGTTTATTAATTCTGTAGCTAATATATTTTCCTTGTGCCACTTTCAGACCCTCTCATAGATCGAGACGCGAGATCTCTGGCCTTCAGTCTAATGCTGTAGCTGGCAGAACAATGAAGAAAGAGAGGGATGATAAAATGAACTACAATCAGAGATTTCCTGGTGAAGACAAGGGGGGTAATGTGGCTCCGCAAGCTCCTTCTGACTCTGAATCGCAAGGCCAATCAAGAGGTGAGGTCTAGCCACAGAAACCCATGTTTAATAATTATTTCTTCAGATGGGAGCTACGTGACTAGATGTGTTTGTGTTACAGTATATGTTTTTTTAAATCTATCTATTCCAGCCTAACCCATCTCCATTTGCAATTCTGATGCAAATTTGATGAATGTTACAGGAATGGATCAGAAATTCAAATTGGTTGTCCGAAATGGAACAAGAGTGGAGGTGAAGAACCTGCGCCACTTTGCCCAGTACACTATCGAGGTGGAGGCTTGTCGAGAACTCCTACCCAACGAACTCAACAATAGCACCACTAACTGTAGTGCAAAGAGTTTCGTCATTGCAAGGACACTTTCCTCAAGTGAGTATTCACACCAGCAGTCTCACTTTCCAGCTACTCATCTATACATCTCTTAAAATCAAATTCCAGTAAGAAAACAATTTTTGAGTGGAAGTTCTAGTACAGTAGAAAAAATGGTGGTGAAATGAGGCGCCTAGAATCAAAACCCGCCAAATCCATATTTTATGAAAATTGAGATAAGCATTGTTTCATATAGCGTTTGCTGCGCTGAATTCATTAAAACTATTATTTTGTTACAAAACCCGCTACATCCTACTGTAAAACGAAGTCAAAGTTGAGGATTAGTTGCAATATCCGCCAAGTCCAAAGACAGTTTCGCCATTTTTGGTCACAAAACCCGCCACATCCACATCAGCCAATAGGAGCACCCAGATCCGCCATCTTACCTTCCATGATGCTTTGCAAAGTGTGTACTCTTTACCTACGTGCATTAGTCGGAGAATGTACCCCTGCCTGACGTGATTAGAATGGTTTATGTTGTTGTACTTTCTGATAATAATTTGTTTTGGATAATTTTGACAAAGAACGAGAAGAAAAATAACATTCTGGTCTGGGTGATGTTTTCCACAGAACTGACATTTGCGAACACAAACTTGTCACGAAACCTGATTTTGATATGACTCACGTAAAGTCAGAAGCCATAAACAGAGGGATTGTCCTTCAGGCACAAGAAGTGAAAGATGTCGAGACTGCTTTCGAAGCATTCTGGAGAAAGATGGAGGGAAAATGCAGAGCTGCAGTTTTATTGCAATCTGCAAAGTCGTGGCGAACACGAAGAGAATGATGATGATTGAGAAACTACTATTGAGGATGAGGTAGGAACAGAAATAGTGTAGCTATAACTTCCAGTAAAGAATGTGATTTAATAGTTGAATGACGATAGTTTTGTCTCTAAAGGCCTGGACCATAGTAATTGAATATTAATTTAATTTGACGCTTTTCCTTATTATTGTTCAGTACTGTAGGCTACAGTATTGCGGGCCCCGAGGTGTTGGGGTAGGGCGCCTGCCTCTCACCCGGAGGGCCCGGGTTCGATTCCCGGTTCCGTCAGGGATTTTGGAAACTGACGTGAGGGCTGGAACGGAGTGCACTCAGCCTCGTGAGGACAATTGAGTAACTGACAGTGAGGCAGCGCCCCGATCACGAAAACCAAGATTAACGGCCGAGGGGATCCGATGCGCTGGTCATGCGGCACCCCAATATCTGCAGGCCAAATGGCTGGGGATTAGGCCCTTCACGGGCTGTAGTGCCAGGGGTTATTTACTGTACAGTATTATTACCCTTTCAGGAATTGATTGCCGGCGGTGGAGATGGGAACTACTCTTTATGTAATTGTGTCACACGTCAGCTTGCTTCGTTGACAGGTACAGTTGTGCGTGTAGGATATGACTCAGCTCCAGTTTTGGATTTAACTGTCCATGAAGACATGAGCTCCTGTGACGCTTATCTGACGCAATGCAGCGTGACCTATGTGCAGATTGCACTCTGTCATCGCTGTGTCCTCCGCTTCGCCCCGCAGAGCTCATGCTACAATAAACATAAACGCTGGCACAGCCACACTCAGCGGCAATCAAATCTTGAATGGGTAATATGAGTTTTATTCTTTTTCTGTTTATTCTAATAAAACACAACCACCCCTTAAAACAACAATAACAACAACAAAACACAAAAATTATACGATTTTTTAAATTTTATAACCTATATTTAGTTAACTTTCATTCAAATATTAATTTCTGAATAAAGCTTACGCAGTTTCTACAATCTCTTCGCAACTTCAAATGTATTAGGGCTCTTTGGTATCCAAACCTGCCAAATCCAAATCTTAGTAACAAACCCCGACAAATCCGAATTATTGCTTTATATTTTTCTACATACATTTTTAACTATATCGGGGATCAGCTTCGTACTTCGTCACTGTTTTTAAAAATAATTCATTCATTTTTTAGTGAAAAAAGTATTTCGTTTTGGGTAATGGTTCGTTTGTGACAGTTTTTGCCACTTTGCCGAAAAAGTGAAGGAATGGATTTGGCGGGTTTTGATTCTAGGCACCTCAAATATAGTGTAGTTCAGATGAAGCTTACTTTCACTGCTGTCCCCAAGCCCATCAATATTATACTAAAAATTAATTTGCCATCAGAATTTCACTCTCATTATACAATGTTTCAGGTAATGCTGACACCGTCAACTCTTCACGGCTCATCATAGAGACTATGAATCAAAGTGCTGGGTCTATAAAGCTGAAATGGGATGAACCACCTGAGCCCAATGGCCTCATCGTCAATTACCAGATTGAATACCGCTGTGTAGATCGTGAAAATGTGAGTTCCAAAACAGTGTTGCAAGGCACAAACATTGTTGATCATAGTGCTCTGGATTCACAACTCGGAACACGCATGTAAAACGTGAACCCTTCTGGAGGTAGGGCTTATGCTGTCCCATTTGCTTCGTGAAGATAATTTCTAAATGTTCTGGAGACATGCAGCATATTGCCATTCATGCATGGTGAACTGCTTGTAGATTGGAAAGAGAGGCAGGTTGGCGACAGATCAACACAGCCGAGGAGGGCAAGAGAATGAGACAATGGTTATATACTGTGTTTAATTTATTTTTTTGGTGGGAGTAACCAAGCTTAAACTATAGCCTCAGTATGTATGACGCCAGTCATAACCTGTTTGTAACTACAACATGTCCAAAACTCGTGAAAACACCATTAACACTGTGATAACCATTGGTTACGGCCATACTGTCATGCATGTGGAGGACATCGCCAGTCAACTAGCATGTTACCACTATTCTAGCTATAGCACAAGGAAGGTCACACAGATTTCATGGAAGGAGATGGTTCATTGTTGCGAGGGTAAAAGTGGTTTGTTTGTGGAGGTAAAGGTGTGTATTCATTGCTCCTTTCAGGTTTTCGTAACCGCTTAATTTTTGATCCATTCTGTTCAAATCCAGCAACAATTTTAACCGTGCTCTTCCAAATCCTTTAAACTGTGGAATTAACTTGGCCAAATTGATGGCACACGTCAGCTTTCTTCATTCCATGAATCACTTCAATTTTTTCTTCCAACGTTAAAACTTTTCTTTTACTAGCGATGCTGTGCATTTAATTGATAAACAGATAAAAGCGTAACTACATTATGTGGTAGTTCTTGGATGGTAAATATTGAAGAATAGTTTTAAGTACCGGTACCTACAGATAAAGTCACTTTTCCTCTCTGTTTTTCCCGTTTTACATGATAATGTT
Organism: Meconema thalassinum; assembly: GCA_946902985.2. NCBI lineage: Eukaryota > Metazoa > Arthropoda > Insecta > Orthoptera > Tettigoniidae > Meconema > Meconema thalassinum. Next base: position 1,059,190,609 of record OX336389.2, on the reverse strand, counting down.
GCCTGATTTTTACCTTCTTATTATGATTTACTGATCAAAAATAGTTGATTAAAGTTTGGTGCTTTTCAGTCGGTCAACATGAATGTACCCAAAAGGGTTGGGTTATAGTCTAATCCTGAAAAAAATTATAGGAGATTAATAAATACACTAGGATGACCAGTTTTGATCGTCAAGCGATCATCATCAGATCCGTTAGATCATGTCACTGGTGTAAGAGTGAAGTTGACACTGCTAGCAGCTCCAGCGCGGAAGACATCCAACCACATAAGTAATTGCCTACACTATACACTACAACCATAGTTGACTTTTACAACCATATAGTCACTCCAAACAGACAAATTCCGGATTTCTATCACCATTTTAGCATTTCACCTAACATCATATATACTACAACTAGCATACACTGACAAGTTGCATTACCAATAATGCAACTAAATAATTGTACATATTGTAAATATTTTCACCTGTATTTTCAAACATAGATTTTTCAGCCTAAGTGTAACGGATCTGATGATGATCACTTGACGATCGAAACTGGTCATCCTAGTGTACAGTATTTATTAATCTCATGTAATTTTTTTCAGGATTAGGGTATAACCCAACTCTTTTGGGTACATTCGTGTTGACCGACTGAAAAGCACCAAACTTTAGTTTACTAAGGCAACACTGAAAAATGGCTTCAAACCTCACAACAACAAAAATAGTTGTTAAAATTCAAATGATTCCTCACTTAGAGCTTAAAATAACTAACACTAAACTAACCCTGTAAGTTAATTTACACCTCCTTTGGTATGTTTCTTAGCTCTTCCTGGCCTAGGTTTTACCACTGATAGTACACACAAGCTGATTGACAATTTTCACCTTTTTCTTTTATACAGGATAAAAGACATTTAGGGTAACCACGAATACATACAATCATTTTACAATGTACTACATCAAAACCTACATTATGTGCATACTGATGCTTATGAATTTTGTAATGCATTGGAAAGCAGATGCTGTTTAAGGATCTTTGATTAACATGAGACAAATCTATACTGATGCCATTTGAGATTCACACCATTCTGTCAAAGAGACCATTAAGACATGATGCTTTGCACATCGAACTAATTACTAACTTCATTCTACGTTAGAGTTCACAATCTTGTACAAGTTAAGAATATCACAATTGTCACAACAGTATTTTAACGTTGGAAGCTTCAACCGAGTCGTTACTTGAGAGTAGTTATGATTCATTATTGGGTGGAGAAAATGATAAGCATTAATTCACAGGAATTTGTGTTATACCGGTACTTTCTCTACTTTTAAATTTTTTGATGGTTCTCCAAATTGGTGTACAATATTCAAGTGAGGCCCTGACGAGGAACAGATACCAGAGGAAACAATGTTAAGTTGCAAAATTCTTTAGAGTAACAAGTTATACAGTAAAACCTAATCTCTGCAATGCCTTGTTTTTAATGTCTACTATATGATCATTAAGATACCGTAAGAGTGTCTGAGAATGTCACGAATACAACTAGCAGCTTGAAGTGGAGTAGACGGCAGAAAGTGATAAGAAAATTCAATATTTTGTTTCCACTTTGATGGCCTATCTAGTTTACATTTTGTTTTATTGATTAGTAACCCATACTCTTCTATGTAGATGCCAGAACTTTCATAAATAATTTTATTTCATCAGCTAACGAGAGGATTTTGGCATGTTTGAAAGTTGTTATTGTTAATTTGTATTAGCAGCTTGGGTGTACTAGGGTGTGAGTTGAATCTGTCTGATAACCTGCATTTCTGTAGTTACTTTAGGATCGGGGATGGGGTAGGTGCCCTGGGACTTGTAATAAGGTATTATCCCAGCATTTGTCTGGAGGGAGTGTGGAAAAACCTGGGGAAAACCACACTCAGGAGAGTTGCTGTCAGCGTTGGGATTTTAACCCCTGATTGACGGACTTGCTGCAGCCCCCCGGTTGCGGTCGTGGGGAGTGATTTAACGCGCACAGATACATCACGGGGTAGGCATGTTTGAAAACCGTAATAATATCAGTGATAAAGATAGAAACAATAATGGAGAAAGATGGGCACCTTGTGGAATACCAGAAGAGACAGTGATTGGTGGAGATAACAAATGATTTTGACAATCTGTGTCCTGCACATTAGTCATTAGCCATGATAATAAATGATAGTAGTAGAAATATGGTAGTAATCTTTATCATCTTATAATGTTTTGGGTTAATGTCATGTGAATAGCGTCAAGAAGCGGGAATCTTGAATTTGTCAGAGGTGATTGCAACTTTTGTTTACCGTTAGGCCTATTATTTTTGTTTCAGTTTCCAAGGACTATATCTCCAGCAATGATATAACTTGTTTCTCTGTTTATAGTACAAGGCAACTGAAGAGTGTATTACCAGAAGCAAATATTTAGAATATCAACGCTCCTACACTTTAGTGAAGTTGAATCCTGGTAACTACAGTCTTCGTGTGCGTGCAACGTCTTTGGCTGGAGTTGGAAACTACACCCAGCTCAAGTACTTCTACATACCGGTGAGTACCATTTCTTTAAACCTTGGGTGTACGTTATTGCAAGTCACAGCAAAGAATATTTCAGGTTTCTGGGAAAGTATACTGACAAGGGAAATAATTGTATTGAATTTGAGGAGAGGGGCTGCTGAGGTAATATCTTTTACTAGGGAGAAAAGAGCATTGGTCCAAATTGATATTAAACACCCTATTTGGAATGTTAAATTTGTGAATTAATATGCATGCTAACAGGGACAGTCAGGATCTGACTGCAAGCAATGGTGGTTGGAGTTCAGAGAATCACTGGTGTGCAAGTTACAGTTGTATGTTACATGTCCTGCATTACTAGTGTCTGTAGGGGGTGAATCGGAGAAATCTCGCCTTGGCTGTCGTTTGAAATGCTATCTTAGTAACGTGTCTATTCGTGGACCTGATGTTAGGCCGATGGGCACCAGGCATCACACTTAACCACCTGTCCTTGAATTGAGCTTGCATTCCCCCTCTACATCTTACCAGCTGTACCTTACCTCCTACTCCATGCTCTCTCCGTTAGTACAGAATCAATCCTCGCCACACATGTCTTACAGCCACTGAAACTGAGATGTGTTTAAGGGTGTTTCTATGCAGGTTGTTTCATTTGACCCCTATAATATCAACTTACACCATAACTTAGTTATTGTTGTTTTAAGGGGCAGAAATACCATAACTTAAACCAGGGGTCTCCAAACTACGGCCCGGGGGCCACATCCGGCCCGCGGACAGATTTTGTCCGGCCCGCGGAGAGCTAGCATACTTGAAAACTCCTTTTAGAGAACATATTTTTTTTATAGCAAATTAAATTTAGTTTACTGAAGTATTCTAATTTTATGTTGAATAATTATTAATATGACATCTACATTGATATGGTCATGGGCTAACTACTCATAACATTGTTGTAGGCTTATTGTTATTGTTTTTGTGATAAGTTTGATAAAGAAACACAGAATTGTAATGAGTAAAGACATGTATAACATGCAGACATATGAAATACTAATGAGATTTATGTAATTGAGATTTTCCACTGACAATAGTTTGTAGTTGTGGACTAATTTTACTAGTACCAATTATTAAAAGAGATTTAAGATGCTCATCAGTTAATTTAGATCTGTAAACATTTTTTGTGTACTTCATTTTGGAGAAGGTCTTCTCACACAAATAAGTAGTACCAAAAACAGAAAACAGCCCACGAGCAAATTTATGCAAATTATCAAATTGTGTCAGTGGAAGACTCTTATAAAATTCCAACAAAGATGAGTTTTGATATTTGTTCTTAATTATATCACTGCACTGTAGTTCAATCATTTCCATTTGAAGTTCCGGGGCTAGGGTTTCAATGTCAGTATCAAAAGGATCCTGAAAAATCTTAATTTGATTCGCAAAGGCATCGAAGTCCTAGAAACGAGTATCAAAATTTATTTTCAAAGCACTCAAAGTTTCGATTGCAAAATCGATAGGAAACTCAGTCTCAGTGGTGTGGCTGAATATTTCACATGTTTTAAAATGTGAAAAACATTTACTTCGTAGTTGTGATTGAAACAGTATCAATTTCTTCCGGAATGATTTGATATTAGTGTATAAATCAGGAAGATGCTGGTTTTCTCCTTGCAATCTCAAATTCAGTTCGTTCACATGTTTTGTCAAATCAACATAGAATGCTAACTTCCACAGCCATGCGCTGTTTTGTAATTCAGTAAGAGGGCGATGCTTTTCATTCAAAAAAATTTCGATCACTGCTCGAAGTTCAAAAAAGCGCTGAAGGACTTTCCCACAACTAAGCCAACGTACGGCAGTATGATAAGGTAAGTCATTTTCTCCAATCTCTTCAATAAATTGTCGGAATTGTCGGTGATTCAGCCCAAAAGATCTCATAAAATTAACAGTTGATATGACTGGTTTCAGAACTTCAGACATATCCAAACATTTTCCGCACAAAGACTGTTGATGAATGATACAATGTAAGACTAATGGTTTTGAACCACCGTCATTTTCTACAGCCTTTGACACAAGAGCGACCACTCCTTTATCTTTCCCACTCATGTTTTTGCCTCCATCAGTTGTAATACATTTCAAGTTTTTCCATCGAAGGTTCTTTTGATTAATGGCCATTTCAACTCCTTTAAAAATATCTGTACCAGTAGTTGTGCCATGAATACTATACATATCAAGAAGTTCTTCATGCACTTCATAGCTTTTATCGACTCCTCGAATATAAATCAACACCTGAGCAGTATCTGACACATCCGTTGACTCATCCAAGGCCAAAGAAAATCACTCAACATCTCCATTTTTGTCGAACAGTTGAGAGGATATATTTTCAGCGATGTTTTCTACCCTTCGAGCCACAGTGTTTGCTGACATACTGACAGTTTTTAATAAATTTACCTTTTCAGGGCACATTTCTTCGGCTGCTGCAATTATGCATTCTTTGATCATTTCTCCATCGGTGAATGGTTTTCCACGTTTTGCAATTTCAAGAGCCACACGAAAGCTGGCACGAGTTGCAGCCTCTTGTTCGGTTTTGAGTTTTGTAAATGAAGATTGCTGCGATTTCAATCCGCGCTTCATAGCTTCGAATTTTTCTGTCCGCAAACTTCCTGTATATTTTGAGTAATTTTGAAAATGTTTTGTTTCATAATGACGTTTAATGTTATATTCCTTGAGAACGGCTATGCTTTCATTGCAAATCAAACATAGCGCCTTGTTACTGGACTCAATTACGAAATACTGAATGTTCCACTCATCTTTGAATTTTCTGCATTCACTATCAATTTTTCGCTTCTTTTCCATACTACTAAATCACACACAAAAGCAACAATTCAAATCAAAATACTGTTACAAAGATGTCTTAAACTTAAACACGCACAAACACGTTTTAAGGAGGTACGCACTATTTTATTTCACAACAGTGTCATAGGAACTGACTTGTGGTTGCGCAACTAGCCTTCTTATATATTCCAATTACTGCCATCTAGAAGTGAGTGGAAGACACCAGAACTCTCTCGAACCAACGAGATTACTCTGTACGTGCTATTAGCGCCATCTGTTAGCGATAGAAGGTACTACCTATTTCCGCTTGTGTCCACCAGATGTCGTGTCACGTTACTCCTCATGGCTCGTACTCTACGACTAATCTAGAAATTACAGATAATGACAGGAAAATTAATAATATGCAGTGTTGCCGTTTTGCGGACTTTAGTCCGATTTGCAGCCTTTTTTCAACGTTGCGTACTTTTTCGGACTTTTTTTCCATCAGTGGACTATTTCACTTTTTACCACCGGCAACAATGATAATATGGTTTTGGCCCTCGGAACTTACTGGAGTAATCAGTATGGCCCTAAGGCTGGAAAGTTTGGAGACCCCTGACTTAAACCACTGGTCCACCTGTCGCAACTGACTTTCCGCATTTGATGTGAACTGTGAAACTGTCAACTGTCCATGGCTGGGTTTGTAGTTATTATTAATATTATTAAAGTTATTCTTAATGTTGAATTTTGGGCTTATGCCGTGTATTAATATATTAATATTGGCTTGTATAGCAAGATGGCTGCCGCGTATGTAGACAAAGTATACCGCTCTCTTAAAGATATCGAAAATGTAGACGAGGACAGTTCCGTAATTAACGCCAGTGATAAAATATCGTGTAGGAAGACACCTAGTATGTGTGACATTGATAGTAAACCATCAGAGGTACAATTAGGTGTAAATACGAGTGATATACTGTGCACGCTGTGTGGCAAGGCATCGAGTGAGAGTGTGAAATCTCTACAACTAATCATCGACATTTTGAATAGGGACCTTAAGCACACCCAAGAAGAACTATCTAAATTAAAAGCCGAAAACAGTGTACTCAGACATAACGTAAACGACCGCAACAATCCCCCGTCATCGCCGGACTCGTGGAATGTGGTGGTGGCAAATCGCGGACGCCAATGTAGGCCTAAACCACGTGTGCGGGAAAGAGTTAGCCAAGCTGTTCCCACAAAAAATATGTACGATGTTCTTGCTGAAACTGAATCCGTCTCAGAAGAAACACCACATACAAGGGCATCAACAAACTGTAAGCAGGAAAAAGTGCGGAAGTTAGCCACGTACATAACCTCAAAAAGGAAAGTACTCCTCCTCAGTGACAGTCATGGGAAAGGTTGTTCAGAAGAGCTCAATTTAAAAGTATCAAGGGACTTTGAGGTAAGTAGCGTCACCAAACCAGGCGCTAGAGTTAAAAATGTTCTGGAAAATTGTGTTGAAATGTGCAGAAACCTTACTCATGAAGATTATGTTGTTTTGTGGGGGGGTACGAACGATGTAGCGAAAAACGAAGCGAATGGTGCAATAGAAACCTACAAAGATAAGCTCCCTCTACTTTCAGGTACAAACGTTATACTCTTAGGTATCCCACTCAGACATGATCTAATGGAAGAATCGTGTGTCAACAAGGAGGTAAAGAGGACGAACAAAAAGCTTAGAGCACTATCCAGACTATATCAGCATGTTCACTTTCTTGATATTGATGTACCAAGAGAACTGTTTACCCGACATGGTCTTCACTTAAACACCAAAGGAAAGCAACAGATCTGTTCACAAGTAGCGGAGGAAATCAACAAAAAGTTCCACTCCCACGGACCAGTCATCCCACTACCGCATACTGCAAGTCCGACTACTGTAGAATCAGTGAATTCACTTGGTGGCGAGAGTTTTTTAGAACAGAGGTAAGTGCTCCTGCAAGAACTATAATCCCCAAGCTTAACAACAGTACAAATGCACAGAGTTCCTCAATCAGAATATTTCACCAAAATGTACAGTCACTTAATAATAAACTAGTTCATATCGATATGCTTCTACAAACATCACTCAAAGATATCCACATCCTGTGCTTGTCTGAACACTGGATGAAACCTGAACAAATCAATCATGCTGTCATACCAGGGCTTACTTTAGCTAGCTACTACTGTAGATCAACATCAGAGCATGGAGGTGTATGTATCTATATCAAAGGAAACATAGAATTTAAGCCTATACCAATTCCCGATGACTTATGCATAGATAAAAATTTTGAGGCAACAGCTATTTCTATCCCAAAGGAAAATTTAATTCTCATCTGTATATATCGTTCACCAGGAAATAGTGCAAAGTTATTTCTGAATAAACTAGAAGTGATAATAAATAAAATAAATAAATTTAATAAAAAAAATAGTTCTTTGTGGAGATTTCAACATTAACTTTTTAGAGGAAAGTACGGAGAGAAGGGAATTGCTAAATTTGTTAAGCTCCCATCATCTAATTCACACAGTAACAGTACCCACAAGAATAACAAAAACTAGTGCAACCACACTTGACCAGATAATAATTAATGACAATGTGAACTGCAACTCTCTCGAAGTAATCAACACAGGTTTCAGTGACCACCGAGCTCAAATAATAACTCTAAATATTTCAAACCCAGTTTACAATGCTCAGTTTGATAAATGTCGAAGCTTTATTCAGCACAATATAAACTATTTCAACAACTTGTTAAAAGGAGAAACTTGGGAAGGTGTGTACAAGTCAATAGATACAAACAAAAAATTCCAGGAATTCATTAATATTTTCCTGTATTATTTTGATATTGCATTTCCTTTGAAGAGTATCAGACTGAAAGTTTCTTCTCCATCAAAACAATGGCTTACTCTTGGAATAATTACTTCATGCAAAAGAAAGCGCTTCCTCCACGATTTTCAAAGTACGCACGAAACCTCCATGTATTTCAAGACCTATAAGACCATACTTAACAAAGTTATAAAATTAGCAAAGAGAATGTCAAATGATAATTATATCCTGGAATCTAAAAATAAAACTAAGGCTATGTGGAATATCATAAAAAATGAAACCAGGCAAACAAAACCGGCAGTAAATAACATAACGTTATCAGAAGACTCCAAGAAGATCAATGACCCACAAAATGTCTCAAGAATTTTTAATGAGCATTTTGCTACCATAGCTGAAAAACTACTAAATGTAAACAATATACAAGCAATAAAATCAACACTCGCGAATATAACATTTAATGGAAAATCAATGTTTGTTGAAAATGTTACAGAAGCAGAAATCCTCAATATTGTAAAGAACCTACAGAATAAACATTGCTCAGGAGTTGATAACATTCCTGATATACTAATTAAAAAATGTATCCAAAATATAATTACCCCCTTAACACACCTCTGTAACCAATCTCTCATGTCAGGGATATTTCCAGATATCTTTAAAATTGCAAAAGTAATTCCATTATTTAAAGGGGGAGATAGAGAAAACGTAACCAATTATAGACCTATTTCTTTATTGTCGATATTTTCAAAAATTTTAGAGAAGATAATGTAAAACCGTCTAATTAGCTTCATAAACAAATATAAATTGTTAACTGACTCTCAACATGGCTTTAGAGAAGGAAAATCAACAATGTCAGCAATTTATGAATTTTTAAATCCTGCTTTTGAGTCACTTGATGAAAGGAAGAGAGTATGTGGCCTGTTTTTGGATCTGTCTAAAGCTTTTGATGTGATAAATCATCAGATACTAATTGATAAACTCCATCAATATGGTATCAGGGGTATTGCTAGTAAGTGGTTTCAGTCATATTTAAATAATCGCCAACAGATCGTCGAACAAAAAAGTTTAGAAAATACCACAAACATATTTAAATATTACCACTCAGATCCTATGTTTTTGAAGCATGAAGCATGGCATTCCGCAGGGGCCGTTCTAGGGCCACTACTTTTACTCCTTTACGTAAATGACTTGCCATCTCAGATACGTGCATTTAAAACTGTACTATTCGCAGATGATACAAGTGTTTTGATGAGGGGTGAAAATGACACTGAACTTCAAAAATCAGTAGAGGAAGTAACAGGTCAGCTGTCCTTATGGTTCAACAATAATGGATTCCTTATCAACACTAGTAAAACAGTGGCTCTTAACTTTCACACAGCTCAGAATAAAAGTATTAATTCTCCCTCCATAATCTTAAATGACCTTAAAATTGGTAACGCCTCTTCTACTAAATTCTTAGGCCTTTGGTTGCAGGATGACCTAAAATGGAACTCTCATACCACTAAACTTGCCAAGAAACTAAACTCAAGTTGTTATGCATTAAGAGTATTAAGACAATCGACTAGCTGGAGAACTGTTCTTAGTACTTATTGCTATTCGCCTATGCTTATTGCTATTCCCCACATGGGGAAGGCCCTAGAAAAGGTGGGCTAAACATCGGAAGTCACAATCTTGGTCCGGCTGGGCAACCGCACTCAGCAGGTCACCCTTAATGCGGTCGAAACTCAAAAACAGTAAAGAATCACAATTTGATTATTGGATCATGGAACATCAGAACCTTGCTTGATTTTGACAATAACATTAGACCTGAGAGAAGGTCAGCTCTCGTAACCCATGAGTTATCAAGACTCAACGTTGACATTGCTGCTCTCAGTGAAACTAGGCTGTCTGCTGAAGGCAAGATTACTGAATCTGGAACAGGATATACCATCTTCTGGAAAGGAAAGGTTGAGGGTGAATGTCGTATTCATGGTGTGGGCTTCGCTGTGAAGACCAAACTGGTAAATTATCACCAACTTACGCCCATTGCAATCAGCGAAAGGCTCATGACTCTCCGCATACCACTCTCAGGAGGTTCCTTTATGACACTCATCTCTGCCTATGCTCCTACCTTAGATTCTGATGATGAAGTAAAGGCTCAGTTCTATAATCAGCTAAGTGAAATCATCTCCAAGGTACCATCTGCAGATAAACTCTTGCTCCTCGGTGACTTCAATGCCAGAGTTGGGAAAGATCACAGGCTATGGAATAATGTGATGGGCAAACAGGGACTTGGAAAATGTAATCCCAATGGACTGTTGCTTCTTGGTCTTTGTGCAGAACACGAACTTTTCATTACCAACACGCAGTTCCGGCTACCTGACCGCTTCAAAACCACGTGGATGCATCCTCGTTCCAAACATTGGCACATTCTTGATTATATCATTACCCGGCAATGTGATAAGAAGGACACTCTTATTACCAGAACAGCAAGGAATATAGACGATTGTTGGACAGATCATAAACTTCTTATATGTAAGCTCAGGATATCCATCAGACCTAAACCACCTAGGAACATCAAAAATTTGCCAAGAAAGAAGTTTAATACATCCAAACTTCAGGATGAATCCATGTACAAATATTTTGGAAACAGGATCGTCACCCAGTTATCAGAAAACCCAGTAACAAATGATATTCAGCAAGAATGGGCCACATTACAGAAGATTATCACACAGTCAGCTGAGGAAACCATTGGTTTTATAGTGCGGAAAAGACAAGACTGGTTTGATGACAACAATGAGGAAATTCTGTCTCTCATCAATGCCAAAAGGAATGCCTATCTTGCCCATCTTCAAGACCCAACTTCCAACACAAAGAGAGATAAACTACTGGAACTCAAGGGTAAATGCCAGTCGCAGATAAGGCAGATTAAAAATACTTGGTGGCAACAGAAGGCTCAGGAACTGCAGAGATTATCGGATGCTCGAGACTTGAGGAACTTCTATGCCGTACTCAAGGAAATATATGGACCATCTCGCTCATCATCAGGTACACTGAAAAGCGCTGATAATTCTACTACCTTTACTGATAGTCAAGAAATCTTGGAACGCTGGAAGGAGCACTTCTCCAATCTCCTAAATCGTCCATCAGAAGCTGCTGAAGACTTCCTCTGTGATGTGCCGCAACAACCTGAACAACTGTGGTTGGCAGTACCTCCTACTTATCATGAATTCAGTGCAGCTCTCACCCAATTGAAACCCAGAAAAGCACCTGGCCCAGATAACATCCCTCTGGAACTAATTCAAGCCGGAGGTCATTCCCTCAAAACAAGAATTTTCATCCTTATCCTCAGAATTTGGGAATCAAGAAAGGTACCTGGAGACCTAAAGAATGCCACTATCGTCACTATCTTTAAAAAGGGTGATCGCAGTGTTTGTGGCAACTACCGTGGTATATCACTGCTATCAATTGTGGGGAAGATTCTTGCAAGAATTCTACTTAACCGCCTCAAGGTTATCTCTGAGAGGATCCTCCCAGAGTCACAATGCGGATTTAGAACTTCCAGAAGCACAATTGACTTGATTTTCTGTGTGAGACAGCTACAAGAAAAATGTAGAGAACAACAGAATCCACTCTTCTTAGTCTTTTATGACTTGGAAAAGGCATTTGATTCGGTTCCAAGACCAGCCATGTGGGCAGTGCTGAAGCGGTTTGGTTGCCCTCAGAGTTTTGTAGATCTAATCAAAGCTCTCCATGATGGCATGACAGGTCAGGTTTGCCATCAGAATAAGATGTCCGATGAATTTCCCATTACCCATGGACTGAAACAAGGATGTGTACTGGCTCCAACGCTTTTTGCGCTGTACTTGGCTGCAATGCTTTATGATTCACCCACAAACATCCCAGGTGTGGAGATCAAGTATCGTTTTGATGGAGGGCTTTTCAACCTAACTCGTCTCCGCTCCTTGAGGAAAACTCAGGTTACTAATGTTACTAACATGTTGTATGCAGATGATGCTGCGTCACCAACTCTCACACCAGAAGAGCTGCAAGAGTCAGTTAACTGGTACAAAAGTGCATGTGATCGCTTTGGTCTTACCATAAATGTCAATAAGACTAAAGTCTTGGCACAACCTTCACCAGGCACACCTCTTCCTCAGTTCAATATCTCCATTTCAAATTTGCCATTAGAACAGGTTGACCACTTCTCGTACCTGGGCAGTACCATTTCTGTGAGCTGTACCTGTGAGCAGGATGTGGATAAGAGAATTGGCGCAGCCCATGCAGCATATGGACGATTAGCGCACCGGGTCTTCATGAATAAAGATCTATCCATGAGTACAAAGCTTATGGTGTACAAAGCAGTAGTCATTTCTACATTGTTGTATGGCTGTGAAACGTGGACCCTTTACCGACGTGATCTTAGGAAGCTTGAGCGTTTCCACCTACAAAAACTTCGATCAATCCTGAGGATTAAATGGGAAGACCGCATTACCAATATTGCTGTTCTGGAAAAGGCTCAAATCAACAGCATAGAATCATCCATAATAGGTCACCAATTTAGATGGATTGGTCATGTCCATCGGATGGATGATGTGAGATTACCTCGTCAAATGCTATATGGTGAGTTATGCTATGGCACCAGACCTCATGGTGGTCCTAAGAGGCGCTACAAGGACCAATTTAAGCAGACTCTGAAATTGACAGGTCTTGATTCACAAACCTGGGACATGCTGGCTGAAGACCGCTCAACTTGGCGCCGTACCATCTCGGATACTGTAAAGACGTTTGAAAGGGATCGACGCATACATGAAGAGGCCAAGCGTCAAGCTAGGAAACTTCGAGCAGCCCAACCACGTCCTCCTCCAGCAATACTATGTGACTTGTGTGGTCGCTTGTTCCATGCCAGGATTGGACTCTTTAGTCACCGTAAACACATCCACAAACTGGACTGAAGGAAGAAGATTTATACTCGGATTCGAGTTAAAGCCGATGATGATGGAATCATATTTTGGGGAAATTCACCTGCTGCTCACCAAATCTTTATTATCCAGAAAAGAATAATTAGAACAATGAAAGGAACTACTAGATTGCATACATGTAAGCCTCTGTTTAAACAACTGAAAATTTTACCTTTGCCATGTATTTACATCTTTGAACTTCTATTATTTGTCAAACAAAGCTTAGGAAATGAGGATATCTTTGAGATGAACTCAAATATACATAACTACCAGACCAGACAAAAGAACAATCTTCATGTACATGCTGCAAATACAACACTATGTAAAAATGGTGTATTCCATGCAGCTATAACGCTATATAATCATTTGCCAAATAATATTAAAAGTACAGCAAATTACATAAAGTTCAAAATAAAAACTAAAGAGTTCTTGCTGGAGCACTGCTTCTACTCAGTTAAAGAGTTTTTAGAATATCAATAGTCATAGGACTAAATGATGTAAGGTTATTCTTGTGTAGGCCTATATTATTATTGTGATTATAAATTAGTATTAGTATAATTTGTAAATTGACGTGTCCTATATCATTGTACAATGTACATTATATGATTGAATGGATGAATAAAAAATATAAATACAAATTAAAATTCGACGCGTTTCGAAAGAATACACGGCATAATCCCAAAATTCAACATTATGAATAGTATAACGGGCCGTGAAAGTCTAAATGATAATTATTAAAGTTGTTATTTGAGTGCTTTTAAGGTATTTTTAATGTATTTATGTTTTTCTTTTATACTCTGTCCATCAGAACTTCTTCAGTAATTGGGAAATCTTGTAAAGATGATTATGATGACGATATTATTACATAAGTAAGATAAAACATCAGTGTAAGGCTCTTTCCTGAGCCAAAGACAATCCCTGGATCATTTTTGCAACATTGTTGTGATGTTGCAAGTATTCTTTAAGAGCGAACGTTTGGCAACCACCCTTGATGTGCTGGATGGATTCAGTGGTTCTCCTACAGAGATGGCACTCATCACATACATCTAGTCCAAGGATATATCTCTCAGTGCTCAAGGTCTTGTGGGCTGATTACTGAAGAGACTGTCTTACATACAATGTTTGCAGTTCCAAGGAGGGCAGCCTTCTGCATCATCCAGATGTGGTGTTTCTTGAGATCAAGTGTCTTCATGGCACTCCCCCAGTCTCTAGTGGCAAGACCATTCACATCCATATACACTCACTGGCAATAAAAACGCAACACTTGATTATTAAAATTAAAATGTATGTATTAACTGCTTCTTCTTCATGTGTCATCTCCTCTAAGAAGGTTGGCGATCATCACAGCAATCCGGTTTTTGGATCTAGCAGCACTGAAAAGTTCACTGGAACTACACTTGAACCATTTTTTTTAGGTTGTCCAACCAAGAGATCCTTCTTCTTCCTCGACTCCTTCTGCCCTCAACCTTCCCTTGAATAATTTCTTGTAGAAGACGATACCTGTCTCCTCTCATTATATGGCCCAAGGATTGTAACTTCCTAATTTTGACAGGTAATTATCTCCTTATCTTTACCTATCTTACGCAATATCTCAAGATTTGTGATTCTATTAATCCAGCTTACTCGTAAGATCCTTCTATATGTCCACATCTCAAACGCCTCTAGTCTGTTAATCATATCTTGTTTGAGTGTCCAAGCTTCCATACCGCAGATGAGTACCGAGAACACATTACATTTTAGCAACCTTAGTTTTAAATTTATACTAAGGTCTCTATTGCACAATAAATTTCTCATTTGATTGAATGCACTTCCGGCTTGTCCTATCCTTGCCTTAATTTCTTGAGAGCAATCATTGGTATCATTAACTATGGTTCCTAAATATCTGTATTTCTAAACTCTTTGAACTGCTTCACCTTTGATTATCAAATTTCCTGGATTATTCTCTTTCGAAATTACTGTGAAACTGGTTTTCTTAACTTTTAGAGTTAAACCACTTTTCTCGCTGGCTTCTATCACTCTATCCGTCAACAGTTGTAGATCTTCAAGGCATCCAGCGATTAGTAGAGTATCGTCCGCAAATCTTGAATTATTACAAGTTTAGTTAGTTATGTTAGTTATTGTTGTTTTAAGGGGCAGAACTATGAGGTCATCTGCCCCTATATTACAAGTTTGCCATTCACCTTAATCCCTGATGTAACACCCAAAAGGGCAGTTTGAATTACGTCTTCAGAGTAGGTGTTGAATAATAATGGAGACTGTACACATCCTTGTCTCACCCCTCTTTCTTGAATCAGTTGATCACGTCGAACTTTGTCAAAGGCTTTATTATAATCCAGAAAACAAACATATGTTGGCTGATTCATTTCCAGGCATCTTTGTGTGAGTGCATTAAAGGCAAATAATGCTTCTCGTGTTCCCAGGGCATTCCTGAAACCAAACTGAGTTTCATCTATATCTTGTTCTAGTTTACTATGTATTCTTTGATGGATGATCTTCAAAAATATTTTCTTCATGTGACTCATTAAACTAATTGTCCTATGGTCATTACATTCTTTTACATTATTTATTTTTGGTATAGCTATGAATGTAGATTGAAGCCAGTCAATTCTGTCATTTTGATCTGCTGGAGACACCCAGGTATATAACCTTCTTGCAGGTAACTTGAAGTATGTATTGGTAATAACCAATTCATTATCTTGGCAGAACTGCACCAGTCTTTCCCCTCCATCATTTCTAGTTCCTAATCCAAATTCTCCAAGAAAGTCTGATTCTTTACCCTTACCAATTTTTGTGTTTAAATCCCCCATGACGATGACAATGTCTTGATATTTTGCCATCTTCAGTGCCTGTCCCAATTCACTATAAAACTGTTCTAATTCATCTTCATCCTTATCAGTAAACTTGTATTATATTGACTCTCGCTTTCGTTGTTTGAATTTGTAAGGCAAGAACTCTATCCGATATTGGAATGACGCCCGTTACAGCTCGACTAGTGACCTTATCTACAACAATTGCTACACCATTCCAATGATTTGTGTCACTATTTCCTGAAAAGTACATCTTCCATGTCAATAATCATAATTTCCCCTGAACCTGGCCATCGGGTCTCGCTCAACCCTAATATATTAATTCCGAGTCTCTGCATCTCTTGGATCACATTGTGAATTTTTCCTGCCTGATAAATTGATTTTACATTCCATGTTCCTAGATTCAGTTCTGGAACTAATATTTTCCTCTGTCCCCCCCTGCCCCCCAGAGATCCGAATGGGGGAATTGAATCTGCGGAATATTTTACAGTGAACGCAGCCATGATGATTATACTAGGGATATCCGAAGATCTTTAATGTGGTGGTTTCCCGTTGCCTTCTACATACTGATGCCGTTGATCAATCATGATTCATCCGCCTTCAGGAATGATTTCTCATCCCAGGGACAACAGTGTGCCCTAAACCTCTACCTGCTCATCCGTCCTCTGAAGAAGCCGTTGGCATTTGATAGAGGGGATATATTTGATATATGGCAACCATATACCTTTTGCTCTTAGTAACCTGAGCACTAGGTTGCCTCTTCCGCCATTTACACTGTTCCAGAGTCTATCTCTTCCACTGTAGATACCATTGAGGACTTCACCGTAACCCTGGCAAGGGACCCTTACAAGGTACTACCAGCCGGGTCAGCTGGACCAAGGTTTTTTAAAGAGGTGTTACTCCTCTATCACTCCCTATTTTGTTCTGGCTTGTGACAGACAGAGCCTGGCTTCCCAGCAATGGGTCCAGCTGCATACTGTCTCAATTACAGACGAGAAGAGATTCGGTTTCAGATCGCCTGTCGGAAGAGAAAGAGTGTGGAGGAGGGTTGGGGAAAGGTTTTCTCCTGTACTTTTTCCTCCAGGACTGCATTCGACGGGGGTTCTGTCATGACCTGGACTGGGGTCAGTATGGATGCCAGGACTGAACTTTACCTAATTGAGAATGGGACTATCACAGCTGAATTGTACATCATGAAAGTCCTTGAAAACCATATTGTACCATTTGCTCCATTTGTTGGGGATGAATTTGGCCTGATGCATGACAACGCACGAGCAAACACTGCCCGATGTGTCCAGCAGTACCTGCATGTGGTTGGAATCTACTCACTGGACCGGCCAGCTAGCAGCCCTGACCTCAATCCAATCGAACATGTTTGGGATATGTTGGCTAAAAATGTTCGGCAACATGCTCGTGAGACTCTCCAGCAACTTCGGGTGATGCTGCATGAGGAGTGGGAACGCATCTCACAGGAAAGCATTTCACGAATCATCGCAAGTATGGCAGAGAGGTTACGCAAGGTGATTCGTGCTTGGGGTGGAAATACCCGTTTTTAAGTGTTCAGTTCTTGTGTCAGTACCCAAAGAAATGGATTAATTCTGTAATGATAAATTTTTGAACTCAGATTAACATTTTTAAACGACTATGTAATTTTCTCAAAATTAAAGACATTTTCACTATTTTTTCTTATTCTAGAAAATTAAACAATTTCTTTTATTTGAAGCATTTTTTGTATGTGAAGTGGTTTTAAAATGTTTAAAAAACAATTAATTATGCATAATTTTTACATAAGAATAATTTCAGTGCAATAAATTATGAGAATAATTAAAATATACAAGTGTTGCATTGTTTTTTGCCGGTGAGTGTATATGGATGAACTCCGCAGCAAGTGGCTGGTACTTGTATTTTTCACAGCAACTGTATCATGCAGGTCTTCGTACAGCGGAACAGCTACATCAATTACTGCCTTCTGAACTTCTTTGTCAAAATCCACAAGATCGGAGTGATCTGTTACCATAATGGATTCCCATAAAATGTTTGCTCTATTATTGTTCACCACTTGCTCTGGTTTGCATTTGTAGTAGGGTGTTTCTTCCTCTACATGACCATATCTCTTGGCAATTGCTTGGTGGATCACTGTGCAACATTGTTGTGATGTTCTAACTATTCTTTAGGAGTGAACATTTGGCAACCACCCACAATGTGCTGGATGGATTCAGTGGTTCACATACATCCAGTCCAATGATGTACTTCTCATGGTTCCTTGTAAGGATTCCTTGATCTCGATTGGCAAAAATAAACCCTTCTGTTTCACCAAACAATCCGGCCGTACGCAGCCACTCTGTCGAATGTGTAGTGTTATAATTTTCAGAATGTGATTGAGGATCATATCTGCCATGAAGTGCTTTATATTTCCAGTCATCCAACCTTTGGCTTGCTGATTTAATATCTAATTCAACATTTGTTCCATTTATAGGGCAGTATAATATTCTCATCCTCCGAACAAATAGCTAGATGGATTGCGCTTTCACATAAATTAAAATATTGTCACATATTCATTTCTGGTGTTCAGTAGGCCAACTGTACATTCAACAGACCTCTACCCCCACTGTTAACGAGGTGGTATAACCTTCTATATAACTTTGAGGATTATAAAGGCAGTGCTTTGTAAGACTGGTTCTTATCTTATGATCAATACTCTCCAGTGTTGTTTGGGACCAAATTATAACTCCAAAGGTGCAACTAGCTGCTGGAATAGTCCAGGTGTTGATGGCTGGATCTTATTTCATGAATTAAGTTGTGACCTGCATGTCTTATCAGCTCGACCGACCACTTTCTTCTCCACTTGTCTCCATATGCTAGCATTGTTAATTCCTAGTATTTGTTGAAGATCAAGGTACTGTACCCGAGGGTAATATTTAGGCCTGAAATAAATACAAGGGCAAGTCAATAAGTATCTGCAATCAATTTTTATAATTATTACAAAAAGAGTACACACTTTATATTGATATAATTTTTCAACATAGTTGCCCTGCTTTTCAATGCACATGCTCCACAGTTTCACAAGCTTGCTGATACCCTCAGCGAAAAAGGTTTTTGGTTGTGCAGCAAGCCACGTATGAACCACGTCCTTCGCCTGTTGATTGGAGCTGAAGCGACGGCCTCTTAGAGAATTTTTCAGTGGACCAAACAGATGGTAATCCGACGGGGCGAGATCGGGACTGTACGCAGGATGCTCCAACACCTGGAAACACAGCATCCGTGCAGTTTGAGCGGTGTGGGCGGCGGTATGTGGACGTGCATTATCATGCAACAAATGAACTCCTTCCAGCAATCAACCTCTGTGTTTGTTGCGAATTGCAGGTTTCAGCTTGTTTTCCAGCATATCACTGTAACGTTCACTGTTTACTGTTTCCCCCTTTTCCTGATAATATTCCAGGATCGGCCCTTGAGAGTCCTGAAACACTGTGAGCATCACTTTTCCTGCAGAAGGTTGACTCTTGAATTTCTTTCTGATGGGGATCCGGGATGCTTCCATTCCATGCTCTGACATTTGCTCTCTGGTTCTAAGTGGCGAACTCTTGTTTCATCTCCTGTGATGATCTGTTTCAGAAACGTTTCACCTTCGTTAGCATGACGGAGTTGTTTTGGAACCCATCTCGAACAGACTTTGTGAAAGTTAAGCCTGTTATGCATGATTTCATATGCAGAACCATGGCTAATGTGGAAATGGTTTGCCACGTCCCCACGTCATCAACAGTCACTCGTCTGTTATGTAGGATCACATCACGCACTTGTTCAACATTGGCATCCGTTACGGATGCAGATGGATGGATCTTCCCCATTCTTGGCGCTCATGCTACCCCTTTTGAACTGTTCAATCCACAGTTAAATACTTCGTTGTGGCAAAACATTGTCCCCTTATTGTGCTGAAAGTTGCCTATGAATTTCCGCTCCTGGTGCGCCCTCAGACCACAAGAGCAGATTACGAAACGCTGCTCTTTCTGGGTGCAAACAGAGATTGGCGCCGCCATTTTCACGTCGCAACAGCGCAAGCTGTACTGATCTGATAATGATGTAACCTACCACAGACGTGGACTATGGTGCCATCTAGCGGCTGGGGAGCACACAATGCCATACAACCAATCTAAGGACACTTGAGCACAATTGCAAAGACTTATTGACTTGCCTCCATATAAATAAATGGATCTCGGGGCTGGTACGTTCGTTAAAGTAATAGCTTAAAGGCCTAGAATGAAGGAAACAGGTGGGGCTAACAACTACTGAAATGGCATCCTCTCATATCTTAACGAATCAGTAATTTATTGTTATCAAACTACCTTATAAACAGAAATTACAGACAACTACGAAAATTTAAGCCAACAAATGACAAATAAACGAAACACCAAACTAAAATTACCAGAAACAAAACATAATAAAATTGGTGTCCCAGCGTGCCGCTCTCACCAAGTAACAAAACTCAAATGCCATGCTATCTTACACCACAGCTGATTTCAAATCTTGCATTTAAGTTAATTACTTTATTCAGCCGTACTTGGTGGTTAAAGACTCTACTTTAAAATTGAATGTCAACTACCTCTAATGCAAAATAAGGTCCTGGTAACTTGCAGTTGCTCTTAACGACTCTAATCAAAATTCAGATCAATATTCTGGATTTACGTTACACAAATACACAGATATGGGAACAGGACAAACATACAGATGATGATGGTTGACGTGGTTTCAGACCGGGGTCCATCCACCATGTCGGATTGATATAACTACGATCTTAGGGTGAACGAGACACACTCAAGTATATGAGGACAAGGCAATGAACATTACATAAAACAAACCAAACAAGGGTCGAACCCGGATGAACATGAAATAAACCACAACAGTGTTACAACAAAGTCTCGCATCAGCATACAAACAAAAACAAACCCTTTACAATAATTATCTAACATCGCCCAGTGACATTCCTAAGTCTTTGACAGTAGATGTGAGAGAAGAAGCTTTTAGTTTTACGTGGCCGTTAATCATGTGATCATGAGCCACGAGACCTCCTTTTTACGTGGAACCAAACCACAGGACATGGCAATTCACTTCGAAAATCTCACATGTGTTGACCGGGAATAGAACCTGGTCCACCTTGGTGAGAAACCAACAGCTTGACCGCTGCGCCACCATGCCCCAGATGGGAGAGAGGCTGTCCCCTCCCTACAATTACACAATAGCTCGTCCGCTGGCTGCTGTTACCAAAATAGCCTTCTCCCACGGAGAACAGTGACTAACAAGCAACTCCAGCTGCGGCTCAATACTCGTGATATTCAAAGTGGTAAATATTAACTTATGACGGCCACCATCAGCTGGGGATCAAACCAGTGTTTCTTCTTTGGTGTCTCTGAAAAACACATGTACCAATTCACATGCGTGTGTAATGAACACTCCCTTCTCGAGTATGAGGGAAACCCTCTCATCCAGAGTATATCTAAATAACTCGTACCATCATGTGCATAAACAACAGACTCCTCGGATATCGATCATCTCTACTTGGTATAAAACAAAGTCCCCGATTCTTGGATGTCACGGGTAATCTCGAGAACCAGGGGATGGATGTTGATGCGGGTTTCACCATTCTGTAAAGTATGTCTCAAGAAAGGTTTCTGTAGAAAATAATTTATTTATGATCAAAGGAAGCCAGGCAGTAACGATTTCAGTGAAGAAAGTCTAAAAAAAACCTGGCGTCCGTGCGCTTCTTAAGCTTACGCTGGGCCAACCGTTAAAAATATCTGTATACTGTGAGTGTAAGAATTGTTCAGCATGATAAGTTCTACAAAAAATCCGGGAGACCATATCTCTATCTTCAATGCATCACCCACTATAAGTGTTCTTAAGTTTTCATTAATTCTTCCAACAATCTAGACAGTTTACAAGCTAGCACGTAATGCATTCATATCTGTTCCCGGGCGAAGCCGAAGCGGGTTGCTAGTCCGGTATAAACTACGGCTCCCAGGCCTAAATCGCCCATGGTACTTGTAACATCAGCATACATCTCTGGCAACAACACTCGCAAATCACACATATACATCACACACACTCTTGCAAAAAAAAAGCCTCGCAGAAATCTCACCATTATATCCTCGTAGTCGCAAGACACTGGTTCGCCTATCCCACTGGTATAACTTTAAAAAAAAATCGACATGGATCACTCATTTATTCATCTTAACTTCTTAGTGACGAAAAACTTTCCTCACTGGAATTCATGAATATCACGTATTTAATCAATTTAGACAACCTAGGGTCAAGTCACTACTTCACAACAATCGCACTTAAATGCCAAAATCAACTCGACTAATCCCCGTGATTCTACTTTACATGTCGGGCTATAACACAAATTTTAACTACATGGACATTCTCGCCTTCGAGCCCAACAACGTGCATTACAATTTGAAATGGCGAGTACAAAAACTCCTGACAAAAACATGTTGACCGTAATAAAACAATTTGCCTACCGTATCTAATCTTACTGTGACAGGCATTGTCACCCAAAGCATTTAGCATTCCCATTTAGACTGTACTTTACAACTCGCTCCCCAATCGTACGATATACCCCCATAATTAAGAGTTCAATACTCATCATTACTGTTGTCCTGGCGATGTTGACTGCATGGCTGAGCTGCAAGGTCGCACTGATCCTCCAAATGGCTACCTAGCCCATCACCAACTGGATTCCAGATCTCCCATCATTGATTTTGTGCACTGGAATTCACTTCAACGATATGCCTATGCCCTACTGGACATCCTACACGGAAAACAAAAAGAAAATTCACAGCCTGCTTCCAGTCTCCGACCGGGTCAGGAATGGAATGAATGAAGCCCCCATCTAGCGGCGAGGATATGAACTGTGCTGGCTGCCGAGGCCTGACGCACTCCTCTGGGGCAATGATTAAATGAATGACAGATGAAATGAAATGATAGTGGAGAGTGTTGCTGGAATGAAATGTTGACAGGGAAAACCGGAGTACCCGGAGAAAAACCTGTCTGCCTCCGTTTTGTCCAGCACAGATCTCACATGGAGTGACCGGGATTTGAACCACTGACCCAGCGGTGAGAGGCCGGCGTGCTGCCGCCTAAGCCACGGAGGCTACATCCTACACAGGCAATATTTAAATTTACACACATACACTGGTCACAAAATAAATACACTGTTTATACACACAAAATTCATTCGTGGAATATTCTTTTCTATATATTACTTAATGTTGACTTCTTCTACCGGGCTAGGACCTCGTAAACTCTATGACAATTAAGTGAACCCGTACTGTTCTTTCTTTCTACTAGTCTGGGAATCAACTGGACGGTGTGACAGTATCATTAGGCGCTATTAAGAGTTTGCATCTACCAACACCTAGTGACATAACAGGTGATCACGCCTCGAGCTTATTCTCATGGACTTCCGCGTGCTGTGGGATTAGTTCCGTACCACGTCCACTTGTATCGATTGCACCGATAAATATAATACTGGGTGGAATGGCCCTTCACCCTTACCTCACACACGCTCGTACTGTACTCGGTAATATACTCGATTAATACGCACTCGGCTTGCGTCCGGCGTGAAGTCAGTCCAACCTGTGGAATATAACAGAAGTAACTGAGCTGTTGAGATATCTTACCCCGAGCTTATATCTTGAAGCCATTTGTGCACAATGGGCGATTCACAGTCGTTGATTCTGCTTCTGTAATAATTATCCCTCATTAATCAAATTGGGTTCATCTCGTAGCCTTAATTCAGAAGGGCTCGAATATATTATTGTATTCCAAAATCGATCATTCAGATTGTCCTTAATTTAGATAGCATTGTGATGCTTAGAAACATAGTCCCTGGATGTTGGGCTGGCTTCACTTGGGCTAAAGTTCAACCACCTTCCAAAATCAATGCGCCCACAAAATATAAAATCGCCGTAAAATTGCCTATAACTCGGCCAACCTCCATAAGTTATCAAGTTTTCTAATTTCTTCATTACCAGCATTTTTGTGGGCTCCAATGCATTTCATAATCATTAAATTTCATAATGTGGTCTTCCCAATATACACTGCTCAAAAAAATGAGAGGGACAACATTTGAAACACCTGCATTATTTTGCCAGGAATGGGTGGAGTGAAACAGACATATTATCTGGGAAATGAAACCTTTATTTAACGGAAATGTACCTATCCCGTACATTTAGTAGCACACATGTTGGTGCTATGACCAGAAATGCAACACAATGTCTTCAACCAAAGTGGATAGTCCTTCCATGAATGCACAGAGTGCACAAAAAGAAACAGTTCAATATCTGCTAAACCTTCCATGTGCCCGTATAACTTTCTCACATCTTCGTGGCATGCTCCTGACAAGTCTGCGAACTGTTTCTTGTGGAATTTTGTCCCACTCCTCCATAAGGGCCTCTGCAAGTTGTTCCAGAGTCTGAGGCTACAGGACGGCCCCAAAGTTGTCTGTCCAGCATATCTCATAAATGCTGTATGGTATTGAGGTCAGGACTCAACGCTGGCCAGTCGAATGTTTGAATCGCGATGTCCTGTAGAGTTTCCATGGTGGCTGCTGCTGAATGAGTTCTCGCATTGTCAAGTTTCAGGATAAACTGGGGACCCATTACAACTGCAATGGGCATAACTTGACCTAGGACAGTCTCGCTGATGTACCTCTGAACATTAAGTCAGCCTCTGGTTATCTGAAGGTCCGATTGGCCGTCAGTTGTAATGCCACCCCAGACCATGACAGAGCCGCGGCCAAAGCTGTCTCTTTCCTGGACTGCTGCTTCATAATAATGTTCACCACGACGACAGGCATGTATACGCCCGTCGCATCGTGTTAGACGAAAGCGGTACTCATCTGTAAACAATACATTGCTCCAGTGACGCAGCTGCCAGTTCCTATGGTCCTCAGCAAATCGAAGTTGCTCTCTCCTGTGCCGAGCAGTTAATTGTGGGACCTGATGAGGTCGTCTTGGTCTTAAACCTGCCTCTCGGAGTCTGTTGCGCATTGTTTGGTCACTGACACTGCTACCAGTTGCTGCTCTTAGATCATTTTGCAGGTCCCGGGTGGTCGATGAACGCCGGTGGAGAGAATAATTCACCATATATCGGTCATCTCTGGCCGTTGTTTTTCGTTTACTCCTTTGCCCTGGCTTCCGTGTGTATGAAGCAGTTCCACAAAATCGTTTCCAAACCCTCCCAACAACAGATGAAGCCACATTAACCTCCATAGACAATGCACAAATAGTCCAAACTTACTGCAGTATTGTCACTGCCCGAACACGTTCTGTCTCATTCAGATGCCTCATTTCGACTAATGCAACGTACACCAAGTGGATAGTAACGTACTCTTCACTTACACACCCTCGAGGACAGAGTGCGACATTGCTCGTCCATTTCACTCTGCGGCATAGCACGATACATGTGTCTACTGCCACTAAGCCGTGGCTTTCCAATGAAATGTGGATGTGTCCTCGCATTCTTAAAACATGTCGGAAGAATATGGGCAACAGTATATATCGTAATCAGGGACTACGTACATGGTACACGCGATCAAATTCCTGTCCCTCTAATTGTTCTGAGCAGTGTATTAATTTGCGTCGTTACCCATTGTCTTGGGTTAATCACCCCGATTTACCGCTACCTCGCGTCAGACCCAGCATCTCTCCAGCCATAAATCTAGCATGTCTCTCGCACAGTCTTGGGTTTGGACAATGCATTTTCCAAGTCCAACTCTTTTGAGAAATGGCCTAGCTGTGCACCGGTGTGCTATTGTGTGCCCATGTCTCAGCTCTTCTCCAGCGTTGGTTTACTCATATTTTACATGCAAAAATAAATGTACGGTATTTTATAAAATCATATTTGGCGATCAGTCATGTAAACAATTTCAAATGGCCATAGGTTACAGTACTTAAGTGATCATTAGGATTTAAACACTGTATGGCCATATCACCAAGGGGTCGTATGAATATATTCTTCTTGACATGCATTACAGCGCACTTATCTAGACCGAATTCTATGTGGATGTCCTTGCTGAAGCATCTCACAATCTCAAAGATACTTTGGAGTTGCTCAGGGGTGGAATAATAATAATAATTATAATACCCCCCCATATCTGCAGGGTCAGGGATGAGGTGAGTTGAGTCTCTATGTGGTGGATAGATTTTAAGTTGGATGACCTTCTTGGTGTTTGAGCCCACTTGTTGACCAATTCTGGAGATGGTATGGGTGACCCTATGATGTTTTACATCAATGCACTAAATTACTTTAGTCAGTATTATTATTATTATTATTATTATTATCATCATCATTGTTGTTGTTGTTGTTATTGTGCACTTTGGGACGCTCAGGATGATCAGATTGTGTGTTGAATTATTGAAGAAAGTATGAAGTAATGAAAAAAATGTTATACTTGTAATTTCAGGAACCAGCCTCTAGCTCTGGCATGGAGTTGATGGTGGGTGCTTTCGTGGGTTCATTCGTCGTAGTGATAGTGATTGGAGTGGTGGCTCTATACCTACGTCGAAAATATGTACCTGGAGTGCCCAACATGAAGCTGATAGCCTCCGTAAATCCAGAATATGTTCCTACAGGTATGTGAGATCACTGGCTCATATGAAGTTCATTTTTCATATGCTTCATAAATACAGTATATAGTTTTGATTTCTGTTCATAATTTTAGCAATGTATTGCTAGTTCTATATCATCATCATCATCAATTTTCGTTTTCCAGCCTAAGCCGGGTTGGAGCAAATATGACACCCCTTCACTTTACTCTGTCTGTCCACCATCCTTCCTCTACCACTGAACTCCACTCTTATGTTTCGTTCTCTCACACTGTCCTTCACCAAATCCATCCACTGTATTCTGGGTCTTCCTCGTCCTCTCTTTCCAGTCATCCGTCTCTCCATCACTTGTTTTGGCATTCTTTCATCATTCATCCTTTTCACATGTCCATACCAGTTCTGCTCCAGCTTATCATTCAGCTTCAACTTCCTTTCGAATGTCTTCATTTCTCACTCTCTCTCTTCTCCTAGTCTTCTGTACCATACTCCTCAGGAATTTTATTTCGGCTGCCTGTATTCTACTTTCATCTCTCCTCATCATTGGCCAAGTTTCCTCCCCATACACCATTATTGGTAAGTAATAGGTCTTGTACATCACTTCTCAACCCTTCAGTGGTATGTCTTTATCCCAAATTAAACCCCGAATCTGTTGACAGAAAACACTCCCACAATGTATTCTCTTGTTGGACTCCATATCCAATCTTGCATTTTCCATCAATTCACTTCCTAAATATTAGAAGTGCTCTACTACTTCCAGATCGACGTCTCCAATTTTAACAATCCCTTTTCTTTCTTTCTTTCTTTCCTCTTGTAATTACCATTGATCCCTTTGAAACGTTTGAAAGGATCGACGCACACATGTAGAGGCCAAGCGTCAAGCTAGGAAACTTCGAGCAGCCCAACCACATCCTCCTCCAGCAATACTATGTGACTTGTGTGGTCACTTGTTGCATGCCAGGATTGGACTCTTTAGTCACCGTAAACACATCCACAAACTAGACTGAAGGAAGAAGATTTATACTCGGATTCGAGTTAAAGCCGATGATGAATTACCATTGTCTTACTTTTCTCTACATTGATTTTCGTTTCCCATTTCACAAAACATCAGTACATCCAGGTGTTCTTGGACCACATTCTCATTCAAATCAGAACATCATCAGCAAATAGGATTATGTTCCTTCTTGTACCTGTGTATGCTTCCTTTGTTGCCTTTAGTATATCATCCATCGCCAGTATAAATAGCATGGATGATATACTAAATGCAACAAAAAGTTCTACATATTTCTTCTAAATGTATTCTTTAAAGCCTGATATTCCTGTCATCTTCTTCACAATAAATTACATAGGCCTGCATGATTTTGTGGTAAATTAGAAAATAAGCAATTTTGATAGAGATTAATGTTTTGAATACGAATACTTAACGTTACTGGCTAATAATATTCAAGAAGCCAGAAATCAAATTATAAGCCTACAAAATATAGCACAAAAAATTGGACTTCAGATATTATTTGAAAAGACAGAGATAATGGGAGCAAATCCACTTGTAATAAATCACATAATAGTAAATAACAAGAAAGTTAAAATAATGAAGCAATTTAAATACTTAGGAGAAATGATAACTTACAACTTGGATGAGAAACCTGCATGGCAAGAATGAACTAATAAAATGATAAAAGCCCAAAAATTAACATGGTCTATATATAAAAGAAAATGTCTATCAATCACAACAAAATTAATACATTACAAGACAGTGGTTCAACCAGAGGTGACATATGGAAGCGAAGCTCTTTTTAAAGTTACTGAGAGAAACAGAATCGACAAAATTTTAAAAGTAGAAAGAAGAATAGCTAGAACATGCATAAATGAAAAATATCAGAAAGATGGACAATGGCAGATAGTACCAAATGAAGTGGTATACAGAGAACTGGAGCCCATCACTGATACTATTCGGAAGAAACAGATTTCTTTTTTTGGTCACATTATGAGGACACCAGAAACCAGATTATCTAGAAAAATTGTAGAGAAACTTTGGAATATGAAACAACAAGCAGGATGGATTAAGGAAATTTGAGAAGATATGAAAGAATTAGAAATATCCTTGGATGACTTGCAAAAAAAAAAAAAAAAAACTGAAAGATATAAAAATAAGATTTCAAGCAAAAATAGACAAACGTCATACAGTAAAAAGGGTATTTACAGATGAGGAACGCTTGAGAAGATCAGAGCGAATGAAAGGCTACTGGGCAACTCGGATAGAAAACTTACTGAAGAAGAGGACCAAGAAATGATTGATTGAAGTGGTCCAATAAGCTTAAAAGCAGAAGGAGAAGAAGAAGAATACAAAATGGTATTAGTTTTTTAATATCTCATCTTGTTTTGGCTCAAGTCCCTTTCTATTGTTAAAATCAAAATAACATTTTCCACTATTGCCAATTAACCAGATGTGACAGGGAAAACCAAACTGCATTTTCGAATCACACACACACCTATTTTCCTTTTGTACCGCAGAAATTGTTTTCTTTTTTGCAGGCCCGTGTTATTGATTTACCCTATTGAACTCAAATTTATCTTTATTGTGCTCCATTGCGCTACTGTATGAAAACTAAAGGTTATATCATGTGGTAACTTTGTGTGATCTCTGTTGCTTCTATGGCTGTTTTAGTTGAGTGTTGATATTTAAAAGGCCACCTGAATATAGTTTGACTATCTCCTTTGATTTAATGGACAATGTTTCAGTCAACACATATATATGTACAATATATTAGGTGGGAAATATAAGACTTCTACCTGAAAAAGAAATTATATGTCATCTCTATATATATAAAAATGAAAGTTTGTCTGTTTCTTCTGAATTTCCATGGAAATTTGAGTTATTAACACGTTTCAGACTGGTCTATGATGGTTGTGCGCAAAAACAAATTTTTTGTCTGTTTGTTTGTCTGTGTACAACTTTGCACGCGCATCACTCGAGAACGGCTCGGTGGATAAACGTAAAATTTGGTACAGATGTACATCAGAGGCACGAAAGTAATCATTGATGTAACTCTTCTCCATACCTCTCATAAAAGAGGGCCTACCCCCTTAAAATGCATGCTGAAATGGGCGTAGAAAGACGAGACAAATCTCATTTTCAGCGTCTCAATGTGAGAAACAAAACTCGGGAGCCCTACAGGCCCCGAGAACCTCATTTTAAGGTCCTAAAACCAACAGTTTTTGAGATATACCCAGAAAACTAATTTCATGTATTAATCTATTGCAAGGATGCGAGCCGGTAACCATGACAACACAATCTCAGAAGTCCATCTATTTCTGTAAGACGCAATTATATTGCTGTGAACGTTCGCAAACGGCTATAAGGTTATCGCGGAACCAACTTAAGCTGAAAATTCATCAATACGTATATAATGCGCTTAAGGGGGTCAAGGGGTACTCTTGATTTTTTTCACATGATTTACACGGGCGGGTGTGGTACTAAAGGTCTATTATATCCCTATCCCTATATTATTAAATTATTATTAAGATTATATTATGGCGTACAAGGACGAGACAAAACTCATTTTCAGCCCCTCGGTGGCTACTATATTTTAAGGCTCTAAAACCACGTTTCTGAGATATTCCCAGAAAACTAATTTCATTTAATAAACTAATAAATAGATAGCGAGTACAGAAGAAGACCAAATCAGGAGCTATATAGATATACTGAGAAAATCACATATGTGACCAGGAAGAGACGTCTGGCTTTCTACGGACATGTCTCATGGATGAACCCAACAAGACTATCCAACCGGCTTCTCAACTACTGGGGGAATAGAAAGAGCGTGACACCGTCGCTAACAGTAGTTAACAAGGATATCCAAGAACTGAAGATAATGAAAAGTGATATTAGAAGCCAATCACATCTCAGAAAGATACTTAAACAGAAGAGTATTCAGGACAGACCACCCTGTAAGAAAACCGGCATCATCTGGACAAAAGACAGAAAGGAGTAACATAGCCAGAGAATGCGCGAATACTGGGCAAACATCAAGTCCCTTGCCAAGCTGAAAAGTTGAACGTCTTGGTCCTTAGCTGGCCCATCCGAAAGAAGAAGAACAAGAAGAAACTAATGAAGTAATGCAAGCCGGTAACCATGACAACAGTAGGTCTATCACAAGAGGTGACCTCCAACTTTCCATCTATATCTGTCAGAAGCAATGCCACTCAATTTATTAAATTTCTGTGATAGTTTGCAAATGGCTATAAGGTTATTGTGGGATCAAACATGAACTGTAAAATTCAACAATACGATTAAGGGGGTCAAGGGGTACCCTACAATTTTTACACGTGACTTACACGTGCAATATGCGATATGTTGTACAGAAGGTCTATCATATCTCCAAACAGCAACATTATTTTCAAAAATTCCTGGATTGGAATAGTGTTTTTTGCAGCTTTTGGGAATTTGGGCCATTTGAGGCTAAAAATCCCGAATTTCCATGCACCACATGCCTTTATAATTTATTAAAGGTGTCTTCCTGGGGATGGGGACTTTCCACAACGGTGAGGGTCAGTTTTAATTTGATATATATTGCGTTTCGTCTACGAGGTATACAATATTATTTTCACGTCATGAAGTACACGTTAGGTGAATTTAGTTTGAGAGCACATTTTAACTAGACATATTTTTGTCGACAAACGGGAGCATCGTAAAGATGATTTTGTTTACTACTGTGTGGTTGATATATCTTTATGTTTATGTACGCCTATAATTCATGTTCGGGTGCTTGGAGCATCGTCAAATTAGGTATTTTAACAATGAGTCAATACACCAATCATTTATAAAACTATTCAACGTACTTCTCGTAGAAGGGTGGGCATAAGGAACAACTTTTCAAAATACATGCTAAAATAGTAGAAAAATAAAAATTATCCTAGAAGGACGACCAAAGCATACGTTGCGCTTCTCAATGTGTGACACAAAACTAGGGAGTCTATAAAGGGTCGCCGAAAACCACATTTTATGGCCCTTAACTTAACAGTGTCTGCGATATACCCAGAAAACTAACTTCATTCTGATAAACTTATGAAGGAATGACAAGCCCCTAATCGTTGCAACAGTAGCTCAATTGATAGCGTCTGGTTATTAATACCTAAGACCGTTCGAAGAGCGGGTACTTCTGCTAGTTAATTACTATGCATAAGATTACTGTTGAGTGGATGACATCTTGCATTCATCAAGCGAACATCTTCAGATCAGATTTTAATGCTTAGTGTATGATAATGGCTAGGATGATTTATGTGTGGTTGAAATTTTAGTTATAGCTTACTGTAACTAGTCAATGAAATGAAATTCAAATTTTGTTTGTTTAGGACTACATTTAACTTATTATATAGAGTGCATTAAAATGAGTAGAAAGATGCGTCTTGCAACTGTCATCCTATCAAGCACTTGTCCGATTAGATGACAGTTGCGAGACAAAAAGTCTTTCTACTCATTTTAACGCATTCTGTATCTATATACATAAAGCACAATGTTTGTCTGTCTGTCTGTCTGTTTGTCTGTCTGTTAGTATAAAAATCTACACCGTTTCACCGATCTGAACCAAAATTTGTATACTTACCCGTTGCAACCCTGCGGGTAACCCTGTCAACTTTAAATTTCGGACAGACCTCCCCATTCCCTGCATTTAGGCCCTTTTGCACAAATCTACACCGTTCCACCTACACCGTTCCACCGATCTGAACCAAAATGGAACCCTGCGAGTAATACTGTCTGCTTGAAATTGTGGAGAGGCTACTCCATACCCTGCATTTATGCCCTTTGGCACAAATCTACACCGTTTCACCGATCTGAACCAAAATTTGTATACTTACCCTTTGGAACCCTGTGAGTAATACTGTCTGCTTGAAATTGTGGACAGACCACTCCATTCTCTGCATTTAGGCCCTTTGGCCCAAATCTACACCGTTTCACCGATCTCAAACAAAATTTGTATATTTACCCTTTGGAACACTGCGACTAACACTGTCTGCTTGAAATTGCGGAGAGGCTACTCCATCCCCGGCATTTAGGCCCTTTGGCACAAATCTACACCGTTTCACCGATCTGAACCAACATTTGTATACCTACCCTTGGGGACCCTGCGAGTAACACTGTCCACTTAAAATTTCGGACAGACCACCCCATTCCCTGCATTTATGCCCTTTGGCACAAATCTACACCGTTTCACCGATCTGAACCAAAATTTGTATACTTACCCTTTGGAACCCTGCGAGTAATACTGCTTGAAATTGCGGACAGACCACTCCATTCTCTGCATTTAGGCCCTTTGGCCCAAATCTACACCGTTTCACCGATCTCAAACAAAATTTGTATATTTACCCTTTGGAACACTGCGACTAACACTGTCTGCTTGAAATTGCGGAGAGGCTACTCCATCCCCTGCATTTAGGCCCTTTGGCACAAATCTACACTGTTTCACCGATCTGAACCAACATTTGTATACCTACCCTTGGGGACCCTGCGAGTAACACTGTCCACTTAAAATTTCGGACAGACCACCCCATTCCCTGCATTTAGGCCCTTTGGTACAAATCTACACCGTTTCACCGATCTGAACCAAATTTTACATATGTACCCTTTGGAACCCGATGAGTAACACTGTTGTAATTTCTGACATACCACTCCATTCCCTGCATTTAGCTCAGGAATCCCTCGGGGTTGCCAGCTTCCTAACTCGCCAGCCATGAGCCCTTGAGGGTGTACCAGAAGTGGTGGGGCTACACACACCCTGCCTCTTTGAGGGCCTTGAGCAGAAGACAGGAGATGTTATGAAAAGGAAAGGAAGGCAGACCCCTCGAAGAATGAGGGTATCAGGAAAGATGAGACAACGGCCAATTAATGTGGGAAATTGAAAGACTCCCTAGCCCTCGGATACCCTAATAGAGTCGGGGTCGGAAGAGAACAAGAGTTGACCAGGGGAGGCCAACAGGAAAGAGAACTGAAAGGAGCCCGGCACCAGGAAGTAGAAGTGATGCCAGACTCAGCTGGGGTCCCGTGGTCGCCAACCCATGTCCCATAAGTTGTGAGACCCAGGGGGGGGGGGGGGGGAGTTGTGAGAATAGCTTGCTGATTCATTGCGAGGTGACATGAGAGGACTTTCCAGAGCCCGCCGTGTTATCTGCTGTCAATGCTGATGCTAGCACAGGGCCGTTGCTCAAGTCACTGTGGTGTTGTGAAAGAGTGAGTGATTCCCTGGCCAATCTAATTAGGAAGGGGAACCCCGAATGTGTGTCATCATATTTCGTCATCATCTGCGATCATCTCAGGTTCGTGCAGCTTGGACCAATATTCTTTGCCGAGCAGGACGCCATAAGCTCTTTCACTAGGTGCATCGAGTACAGGCCTAAGCCAGAAAATGAGGTTGAGACTTTGGAAGACATCGAAGCTAGACATCTGAATTACCTCTATCAGTTTTAAAATTACACCATGTTCGTTTAGCAGTCATTATTATCATCATAAGTGCAAATGACCTAGATGTTACGCACATCATACCACTAATCACCGACGCATAGAGTCTTTCTCGACTGTGATTTTTAAAATATTAATTTTTATTACAGTACATTGTGTACATTATATGTTTAAGTGTCAATTCAATACCGGTAGTAGTTTCCCTTATCATCCTCATCATAAGGGCAAATGACCTAGATGTTATTCCCATTACACCATTAATCACCACACACAATAAGTCTTCCTCGCCGGTGAATTTTGAAATATGTATTTCTATTACGGTAGTTTGTAAGTTTGACGTATCAATTCAACAGTAGTTTTCATATCATCCTTATCAAAAGGGCAAATGACCTAGATATTATGCCCTCATTGTCTTTCGGGGCAAATGACCTAGATTTTAAGTCCATTATATTTCTAAGGAGACTTGGGGACATTATCATCATTCCACCGGGCGAAGCCAGGTACTACTGCTAGTTAGGGTATAAGATTGGGGTCGATAGCCCTAAACTTGAAGTAAAGCAGATCCTGGGATTTTCCAGGCTTTATTGTGCAAAATATGGGGAAATTCAGGATCAAGGTTGCTGCTGCCACAAGTATCCTTGAGGTCACTCACCACCAACTACAATGTGCAATTGAAGAGCGCGCCTAATACTGTACTCCCCCATTACGGTGGTGAGTCAGCTATTTTGGGGATATAAATCTTCACCGTCTTAGAAATAGTTCTTCTTTCTACCTAGCAAGGTGTGTGTTGAATAAAACATAGCTTTACGCAAGCGTTTGGATTTGCCTCTTCATCCGGCCAATTAAAGCAGCAAGCTGTAATGACTGATGTAGGCCTACGCTTCCGCATGCTTATTAATGATCACTGACGTCAGCTAATACCCTAGCGCCGCCAAATTCAATGAAACGCAAGAATCATTCAATGTGAAAAGAGTTGGTGACAGGTGATTTCTAAAAATAAGCTGTATGGGGAGATGAGACACCCACTTAGCTACAAGATACAAACAATCAATTCGAATCACACGAAAGAGATATACTTCCTTCCTTCCCTCCTTCTTTCCTTCCTGCCTTCTTCCCTTACTTCTTACCTTCCTCCTCAACCTCTATCCCTCCCTTACTTTGATAATTTGAGGAATAATAAGGGATGTGTTTATTCCATCGCTAACCAGTACTCATCTTTGTATAATAATAATATTATTAATCCTTAATAATCATAACAATAATAATAACTGTTGTTTGAGTCTTCAGTCTTTTGACTGATTTAATGCAACTCGCCATGCTTCCCTGTCCTGGGCTAATCGTTTCATCTCTACATAGCTACCACATCTTACATCCGAGACAATCAGTTTAACATAGGCTATTCTAATCTTGGTCTACCTCTACAGTTCTTGTCCAATGGGCAATTTGCCTCCTCCATTTCAATGAGTTGCCATTTCGCCACATGTTTGAGCACCTGGATGGCAAGACAACAGGGCCTGATACTTCTAAAGGACCTTTCAGTGAAAAGTTAGTTGGCTGCCAAAAACTGCCAGTGGTTAATTTCCACAGTATTGATTGTCAGATCCCAGAGTTAGACAGAAACGTGCTTAGCAAAGATCAGCAATAACTACTTGATATTTCAATGGCAATAAAATCAGGAACCTGTAAAAAAGATTTGGCTGTACGAGATCCTGGGCACTTATCACATTCGTGGTGGTTGATGAAAGCAAATAGAACTCTCAGATTGTACATAAGTGAAGAAAGCCCCTCGCCTCAACTTCAAGAACTAGTTTTGTTTATATTGAAATCATACATGCCAATGTGGTTTACTATCAAAACAAGTAAACACTTAACAGACGGCCCGAAACTTGTTTACCAAGCAATACAATCTACCAGGTATTTGCCAAAACCTTTGCTTGATGTTGTCGACCCTGTGATCGAACGGAATGGTTTCTTCGCCCACCCAGAACACTTACTGTTAGCCATGGCTCAAGATGACAAGAAACACATAAGAGAGCTTGGACTTCAAAAAATTCTGAAGGCGAGGCAGATCGATGCAAGAAGGAAAACAGTAAGAACATTCAGGTCACCGAAAATCAACTTCAGTGCGCAAGATTACTCAGGAATGATCAACTGGATGGCTGTGAATTACCTTCTCCCCCATTGTTGGCAGAAATCAGTGACGACGAGATCAAATCGCACATCAACACTATCAACAGTGACTCAATCCCTGACTAAAACATTACTTTCAAACAATTCCCAGTTCACACGCGGGCTGTTGAACGCTGTGTCAAACTCGTCACGGAAGCCTCAGGAAAAGTTTGTGGAGCTGAATCTCGAGATGGATTTATAAAAACTACTCTGCTGTCCAGATCGTCTATGCCTAACTTCACCAGCAAATCAGTCTTCAAAGTACCTTCGGCTACAAAATAGAGATCAGAACAAATGAACTGTTTCAACTAATACGGACTATTTATTCAAAACTCTGTTTTTTCTTTTTTATAAAAGTAAGTTTGTTGTTAAAATCTATACTGTCACTTAAATATTAAAGCTTTTTAAATATAGAGCAAGTTGAAAAGTATCATGCCCGTTGTTACTGTTATCACCCATCATGTCATAGGAATAACCATCTTTTTTTAGGTACTGTTTTCTATAGCATTGTTCATTTGTTAAAAAATAAAAATACTGTAACTATTACGTTAAAACAAGTATATTAAAGATACAAAAAGAATCTCGTGAAAATGTGAAATTTTCAATATTTTGTCACATTTTGGGGCTTATGCGCGACCGGATGATATCAACTGTTTTAAACCAAATTAAAATGCAATGTTTTTAGGCTCTATTTGAAGACGCTACATGCTATTACATTACGAAAACATCTAGTTCAAATAGTAAAAAAATAATCACAAAAATGAAGCTTTTTTCGTATTTTTTCAAACTTTAGGGCCTATGCTGACCGGAAGATGTCAACCGATTTCGATAATTTCTTTTTCTTTTCTTTTATCTATATAATTCGCAACTTTTCCATGCTATTACAACTTCAAAATTAAAAAACAAGAGTTTTTTCGGCCCACCCTATTGATCACATGTAATTTTTATTTTTTATTTTTAGGTAGAATCTTACCTTTCCCACCTAATAGGATGAAGAGTGGAAATATATAATTGGCCAAGCAACATTTTTGTTGTAAAGTATAAATTAATGTTAATGAAACATCACTGATAACAAGATAAAACGAGTCATGTGGAAAAGTAGTTTAAATTTTCCCAGAAAGATGGAGCACGATCTTCACTTTCAGTTCTAGTTATATGATGGCTCCTGGAACTGGTTTTGGTTTTAGCATTTAGATCATTATAACAATTGGTGGGGAACAGCTGAAGAAAGTGGAGAGTTTCAAGTATCTGGGAAGCCTGATACAAGATAATGGAAGAAACGATAGAGAAATAAATGAGCGGGGG
The DNA here is from genome assembly GCA_946902985.2 of Meconema thalassinum. Classification (NCBI taxonomy): domain Eukaryota; kingdom Metazoa; phylum Arthropoda; class Insecta; order Orthoptera; family Tettigoniidae; genus Meconema; species Meconema thalassinum. Next base: position 1,059,153,209 of record OX336389.2, on the reverse strand, counting down.
AGACAGGCAGAAGCATTCCGAAGGAGCGTGAGAAGCATGTTATGGAGCAAGGATGTCCCTCAGAACAGCAAAAAGATCATATATCGGACGTACTATGTCCCTGTCCTGATGTATGCCTCGGAGACCTGGGTCATGAAAGGAAGGGAGAAGAGCAAAATACAGGCCAGTGAGATGAGGTTCTTGAGAAGCAGTATTGGAGCTACAAAGATGGACAGAATTAGAAATGAGAGGACCAGAAAATTAATGAAGGAGGAACCATTATGGGATGGTATAGAGAAATCTAGACAGATGGGAGAGGAGTGAGTTTCTCAATGAAGCATCTGTCATGAAGTAAGTAAGGGAACCACACAATGAAAACGAATGGAGGAGAAGAGGATACCCAGGAGGATACACGAGACGAAGTGGGAAGGAAAGAGACCAAGAGGAAGACCGAGAGACAGGTGGCTGGAGGGGGTGGAAGAAAGCATGAAGAAGAGAGGAGAAGACTGGACAAGGGTGGAGGCTGAGAGATGGTGGGAAGACAGAAGACGTTGGAGAGGCTTGTGTTCCAAACAGACCCGGCCAGTGGCTGGAAACTGTGCAAGATGATGATGATGATGATGATGATTTAGATCATTATATGTTTACACTCTTCATATATAGTATGTGTTGATGTAAAAGGTGTGAATTAATTGTTAATAACTTTCAGCATTGAAGCCATTTTTAGTGTTTCATGGTTAATTAGGCAACATTATCCATTTATTCTCATTACAGCATTATAACATCATTTAGATCAGGACTTCATTTGATGCAACCTATACTTCATTACAGGTCCTCACTCACAAACCTTTTAAAACACTATTTCTCTCCCTGTTGTTGTTGTTGTTGTTGTTGTTGTTGTTGTTGTTGTTGTTGTTGTTGTTGTTGTTGTTGTTGTTGTTGTTGTTGTTGTTGCTGTTGCTGTTGCTGTTGCTGTTGCTGTTGCTGTTGTTGTTGTTGTTGTTGTTGTTGAGAACTAGCAGATGAGACATTGTGCCCTTTCATTGCCAATACAATTATTTATATAATTTCATTTGGTATTTCAGTTTATGTTCCTGACGAATGGGAGGTACCCCGAAAGAAGGTGGAACTTCTGAGAGAACTAGGACAAGGCTCTTTCGGAATGGTATACGAGGGAATCGGTCGTGATATCGTGGAAGGCCATCGTGAGATTCGTTGTGCCATAAAGACCGTAAATGAACATGCGACTGATCGGGAGAGGAGTGAGTTTCTCAATGAAGCATCTGTCATGAAGTAAGTAAGGGAACCATACCATGAAATCTCTGTACTAATATTGCTTTATTGTTGCATTGAAAGTTTCCATAAAAGACAGACATCCATTGCTAGTCTCAACTGTCAACATGTATAGTAGCAAATTCTTAACTATTTATTTATTAATCAAAGCACAAACTACAGCTATGCTAGCCCTTCACGCTTGTACAAACAACAATCAAATAACAATTTAAAATAAAATATAAGATAAGAATTAACAAATCACCAAACAAAACAAGTCCAGATCAAGAGCCGGTAGAATGTCCTTGCTCGTAGCCGTGTCGTCAGTGGCCAAGATGACAGTTCTAAATACAATTTAACTTCTCCTTCGCCCGCTTCAGGAACATCCTCTTATTTGTGGATATGTCCAACTCACGTTTCCTTGCAATGCTATTGTACAGGGATGATATGCGGATTTGGAAGGATCTTTGGATTATGGAATGTTTTGTGTGTGGAATGTGCAAAATATCTTTGAGCCTGGTAGAACGGGAAGGGGCTCTTAGTTTGAAAAGTGACAGCAGGTGGTCCGAATGGTAATGGCCGTTTAAAATAATAATGTAGGAAGGATAGGTCAGTTACTTGTCTTGTCGTGTTGAGGAGAGGGATGTTTGTGGCTGGAAGTACCTGCTGAGCGGTGAAGTGTCTAAACCTTGGCATTCTGTTCCTTACAATGGCAGCAAAGAAGGATTGAATTCTGTTTAATTTAGCTGTGTTTGACGAGCAAGAAGTTGTCCAAATGGGAGAGCAGTAGTTTGCAATGGGCTGGATTATCGAGAGGTAGTAGAGGCGAACCACTTAAAGGATACATTCCAAATTACTGCATGTTGCAGTTATCCATTTTCCAGTGGAATTTCATTTGCAAGTTTCTTCAATCTCTTACCTTTTTTAAAGAGTTGCAATCTTAGATTGCGAATATCCATGTTGGTTAAAAAAAAAAGAAAAATTATCATTGCAGCCAATGGCCAGATAATATATTTTCAGGATGGGTCAGGGAAGGGATTTTGGAAGGAAATCAGCTGTGGACCTATTGAAAGGAACCGTCCCGGCATTTGCCTGGTGGGGAAACCAAGAAAACTACTTTTATGACGGCCGAGGTGGGATTCGAACCCATGCTCTCCCGATGCCAGCGAGGCAAGATTTAACACATTAGTGCTCTTAGCCACTGTGGCTGGTATCCATGCTGTTTTATGTTACAGTTTGCTATATTCTTGCATTGATTTGTTTAATTTTAGCCAATTTTTGCTGAAGACTACAATTTTCTTGCAAGACATAAAACAACTATCTACAGGTCGTTGATTCATTTAGAGACTTTGCAACATCATGTCATGTAGCCCCATGTACTTGGGTGTAGGTGGAATTTGTCTGATAACCTGTATTATTATGATGGCTGTATTAGTGTGTGTATTTGTAATTCGGGTGAGGATTGGCAAGGAGGCAGTCGTGGCCTTAATTTTGGTCCCATCCTGGCATTTGCCTAGAGTAGAAGTGGAGAATCCACAGGAAACCACTGTAGGTTGGCTGAGGGTAGATTCGAACTCGCTTCTCATTTCCCCCTCATGAGTCTGGGTGTACCCCTTTCCAACCCTTCAAATCAGAATTAATTTTTTTGGCAGAGCCAGGAATTGAATCTGGATCAAAGGGTGATATAGCCTAGAATGCTAACCACAGCACAACAAGGAGGTCATATACAATTTTTGGACCCTGAACTACTACATAAAAATAAAGTCATAATAGAAATTGGGTGTTTGCAAGTTGCAACTCACCAAAAAAGCTTGTGCCTCTACACATTAGAGAGGACTTATACAATGCTCAATAATGAAACACGATAGATCATCCGCCTCTTCCAACACCATTCTCTGTCATGGAGCGTGGGTCCAAAATTTGGTCAATTTTGCTGTTTCATAAGTTCGTAAATAACACCACATAACAATTTTTATCAGTCACAGATGTGTGCCTGTTACGAAAGTTTGTAATGTAGCACTTTTGTGTGGCAAAAGTGATTGTGCATTGAAAAGATGTAATTACAACAGTGAAAGTAAGTATCTTCTTAAAATACTAGGTATTGTCACAGACTGCAATGTACACAGGGAGATAAAAAAAGCAGAATAAAAACTAATTAAGATAAGAAAATGACATTATACCCCTAATTTTCTTTTAAATAGCCCTTTTTATAAATTTGATGTAATGTAAACAACTTTCTTTATTATTATTATTATTATTATTATTATTATTATTATTATTATTATTATTTAGAGATTTTATTCAATTTAATTTATAATGAAAACTCAAGTTAGGTAACTTAAGAGCCCCTACATTACAGTAAATAGCCATGTTCAGTTTACAAGCAATATATTTTGTGAAATATATTGAATTGTTTAGTTGTTTTCTCCTACAGGGTCATTATCTTTGTGCGCCCCGATATACACTGCAAGCTAAGCCCGCTTTGACTGGTGCAGATCGCGCGCACGTTTACACTTTTACCAATCATGTTCAATAATGTGTACTGATAGTGCTTATAGCCGATGCTGAAAATGTCCTCCCTCTCTTGTAACACACACCTGACATCTTCTGATGAAAGAATGGAAAACAATCTAATGTAATTTTTGTTCTGTAAGAACACAACATTGTCTGTCAACTTTTTATTATTCGAATTATGGATATACACACGTTCACACAATGTGAATTGGTGTCTAGGCATGACCAACAATCACAGTAATCACTAAACGTGCAACACGTCTAAGCTATGCAGATACACGTCCATATGAATGACAAAGCACGTGTGAACTAACGATAAGAGTCAGCGGAGCAGGGTATTGCGAGGTCCACTCGCTCCGCACCTGGCTAGCCGGCTGAGTGCACCGCGGCAAACTATTGCGTCATTTGGCTGGCCAGGTGCGGATCTCGCAATACCCCACTCCACTGACTCATATCGTTTAGTTAGTTGTCTGAAACAAGACGAAAATTACGAATCATGTTTCCAGGAAGACCTATGCCTAATACCAGTAGAATTAGGAGGCTCGCTAAGCGATTCAAGAAAACTGGCTCCGTAAATAATAAGGAAGTTAACATACAACAAAAATTAGGTGAGATTGTTGTCCATTCTTTCATCAGAAGATGTAAGGTGTGTTTTACAAGAGAGGGAGGACATTTTCAGCATTGACTATGAGCACTGTAAGAACACATTATTGAACATGTTTGGTAAACGTGTAAAAGTACGCGCCCACCACCGGCTGAACCGTGTAAGCGCGCCCGCGATCTGCGCCAGTCAGAGCCGGCTTAGCTTGCCATGTTTATCAGGGCACACAAAGATAATGACCCTGTAGATATGTCGCCTTCTCTGAGGAAAAATAAACTCTACTATCCCATCATCTTAGAATCTCATCTTCCTTGATATCCTTGTCCCCTTCTGTGGATATCTTAGAGAAATCTTTCGCCCTTGTTTATCAATTACAGCTCCTAATTTTTCTGGGGAAAAGTCTAGAAGGGAATGCAGGAAATGTATTTTTAGTGACAGTCGACATCCGAGCTTCTACACTCTATTAAAAAAAAAAAAAAAACGACGCACCGGGAAGGAGTTGTCTGATTGTAAGGAAATTACGTATGCAAAGACATTTGGACCGAACATGCAACTGATTAAAGCTTCGTGTCCAATGAATGAATAGCGGGAGCTCCCGCGCATCCGAACTGTGCATGCATCAGGTGTATATAAGGCGCGATTCTGAAGCGTATGTTCAAAGTAGCTGTTGCATTTGACTGCGATATCTGAACGTTGGCTGTAAGAATGCCACGCCGAAGGATTCGTGCTTATTTACAAACAGATGTCAAAGTTTGAAAGAAAAAGGAAGATTGTAGTTTTACGTGCGATCGGATTGAAAGAAGCTGGTTGGTCGAATCGAGCTATCGCTGGACATTTGGATCGAAGTGATGCGGCGATCAGATGATGCTGGCAAGCATGGGGCAGCAACGGCAGGAATCAGCATCAGGACAGCAGTGGTCAACCGAGGGCCACAACAGCAGGGGAAGACAGAGCGATTGTCAGAACAGCTGTCACAGCACCTGATTCATCATAATCAACGATCCAGCGTGTGACCCGCACACATGTGCCCACCATGACCATCAACAGATGTCTGAGCGACAGGAATATGCGCTCGCGCCGCCCGTTCGCCGCTTACCAATCACGCCTGTTCACCGTGAAGTCATTTTACAGTGGTGCCACGCTCGAGCAACGTGGAACAGAGCTGACTGGGGACGTATAGTCTTTAGTGACGAGTCCTGTTTCCAACGGTGTCCTGACGACAACCACAGACGTGTTTGGAGACGTCCAGGCCAGCTTGGGGATCTTGCCTTGACTATCGCACGCCACACAGCCCCACAACAGGGGGTGATGGTCTGTGGTGCCATCTTCTTTGATAGCTGGACCCATCTGGTAGTCATTCCTGGCACACTAACAGCATAGCGGTATGTTGATGACATTCTATGGCCGGTTGTGTTACTGTTCCTTCAGCGACGTCCAGGCCTTACTTTCCAACAAGAAAATGCCTGGCCGCACATGGCACGTGTTGCTATGGACTGTCTTCAAGCTTGCCCTATCCTTCCTAGGCCAGCTCGGTCGTCTGATCTCTCTCCCATAGAGCACATTTGGGACGTCATGGGAAGGCGATTGCGAACATCCCGGAATGTCACCGATTTAGCCCAATGAGACCATTTGGCACGAAATTCCTCAGGACACCATCCGGGAACTTTATCAGTCCATGCCACGTCGAGTGACAGCTTGTGTCCAGGCCAGAGGTGGACCAACACCTTATTGACGTCCGCACTTTGTAGCGCTCTAACTCTGCATTAAATCATTGGATTGTTCTGCACTTTTGATCGTTTGTTTGTTGTTCTATGTCTGTTCCTCACGTCCACCAATTTTTATTGCCATCGGACAATTCCTTCCTGGTGCGTCGTTTTTTTGTTATACAGTGTATTAACTATCCAAGAGCTCCTGTACAAGCTATTGGTAATTATCAGCTTTACTGTTACCAAGAAAGCCACGAACAACTCTTCCAAAAGATTTCCAAGCTTCGAAGCTTTGTCACAATCGGTCGCTTGTGAGTGCCGCGGGAGGGATCTATATTACTGAAACACTTGAAAATGAGTGGTACAACTTGTATCAGCTCGCATAAGTTTCGACTGGTCCTACAATGCAATATATATTATTTCACACTGCAAACCCACGCTCTCAGTATTTCCTGTCAGCCTGGTGGGATTAAGATGATAAGATAAAAATACACCTCATAGAATGCATCCCCTATGCCACAGCAGTGGAATATTGGAAAGAACACAAACCTAATCCTTGTGAATATACTGGAGAATTGTTTAGAAGTTAGAAGTTCATGTGTAAATTGTTATTCTTCCTTATTAAACATTCCATATTTTTATTTCAATAATTACTATTTTTAATAATTTCAAGTCTCTTACTTATATGGTACATTATGGAACATTTTCAAGTTCAGATTCATTATTAGCACACAAAATCTGTCCTAGAATGACCATTTTACCCTTGCTACTAAAACCTTGTTAACTTGTGTAATTTGCTGGTACAGTAAACTCAATTATCCAGTTTGATATTGTAACTTGTATTGTATCTGTCAACACAAAATAATTCCAATAAATTACAAATAATTTTTTTCAGGTTCTTTTCTCACATATTCCGTTAACTGGAATTATTTTGAATGAAAATTTATTGCAGCCAAATGGCCAGTTAGTACATTCATAAATAATACATTAATACGGAAAAGTTTGCAGTAGCTCGTGATATTACGATATTATTGTGACACCGGATGAGGCCAGGGTGGATGGGGCCTACTTACCTCTTTTCAGAGGTCGGCATCGCTAACTGCAAAATCACCGCCAGAAGACATGCCCCAACAGAAGAACACCTATAGGCGAAGGAAGGTGGAGAAGAGGAAAACGCACAGGCTCGTCTACAGACACACTCCGATAACCCACAGAACTGCCACCGACGAAATAATGCCACAACAGTTGCTTAATATATTAAGTAAACATTTAATCACCAAAAAGAGGCAAGAAAATATAAATTAATAAAATCCTCCAGCCAACGCAACATTTAAAAAATTATTATTGCCACAAAAAAAACTCTCTGGTGAAGGACATTGGCTTAAGGCCAAAACAAGTCAATTACTTATGAAAACTACAGAAGGCTTTACATGCCAGTTTGCTGAGCGAAAACGAAAACATTTAATTTAAAAAAAAATAAAGCCCAAAAGAAAGAAATTCAGCAGACAGGGATCACCAAATGAGAATGGGCTTGATAAACCACTAAGGTACGCAAAACTGACTCGACATGCAAGGATCAAAGCCACGAGGAAAAGAAAGGATTTTTAAAAAAATTAATAAAATAGGACCAATTTACAAATCCAAAACTTTCATGACGGCGGTATACTCAGGAACACTCACAAAACAAAACACAAGGTAAAATTAAAGATGAACAAAAAACATTCTAATCTACCACCACAACACGTTTGAGTGTCCCGTTTGGCGCGCAGAGAATTACACTCACAGGACCACAATGCACTCTGCCCAAACAAAAAACAAACACGGCCTCGAAACAGATGCTTGCATGTCCAGCTGAATCACGGCAAACAATAACCTTTTAAAATAAAACGTCACCAGAGAGAAAGAAAAGGAGGAAATAATTACACCTTAACACGATTAAAACGAGATAATTTAGAATGCTACGGATCGTAAAGCAAATTAACAAAAGCGAATCCCTAAGATTACCAAAAGAAAAGAACCAACTAACCACAACGAGAATTCCCATAAGGAAAATAAACTAAATAAATAATAAATTACAACGTAAGATAAAAATGAAACGTGTCTCCGGAAGGTGCGAAAGAAAACAACAAAATTTTACATAACAGGTAACATTAACAAAACAGAAAATTTTGGCCTACAATGCGAAACAAAATACATTATTAAAACATCCATATAAGGCCAATAACGGAGCTCCCATAACAATACATATATATTATATAATAAAACGTACCTTAAAAATCCTTCCTCTGTGGAGACACAAAGTAACAAAGAAAACTAACACATTTTAAATAATTTTAAAATACACAAACTGCCTCAACATGGCTAACCCAGCACATGCGCCGGTTTGGCTACAAGCACTTTTGCTTGCAGCCAATTGCGATAAATATTCCACACTTCCTCTTCAAGATGAAAAGACGAAATTATAGCCTTAGGAGCACAGGCATTTCCTTTTTTTAGAATACATCCATATTTCGTAGAGGCCAGGGGGCAAGCCCCCGGGCAAACGGCGACACCCTTTCACGACCAGCTACCTTCTTGCTTTCTAGACGACAGACGGAGAAGATGCCAACATGGCGGAGATCCAAAAGTTAAAAGCCGTAGTGCATTAATGTTAATTGTAATTGTTCAATCACAGATTGACACATCAAGTAACAATGTGCGTATTATATAATTATTTTGGCGGCATGATGCATATAGAGTCTTTTGTTTAATGACGTAGAACACTATATATTTTTTAATATGTCTTGATTAGACGAGACCAGAAGACACCACTCACACACTCTAGCGGTAGAAGATACAACCCCCGGCAAGAGGTGCCGACAGATGCTGCCATCTCGAGTTCACTAGCCACACCAAGCCATCTAGGCGGGCGCTTTAAACGTAGGGAATACAAATATGTAGAGGAGATGCATAAATAAAAACGTTGGGACGTGCTTTGCACGTAACAATTATCATGAGGTCTCTCTGCTGTATTCAGTCACTGGATTAGTTCTTTTCTTGCACATATCTACAGGGTGGGTGGGAAGTAACTAGGTATTGAAATTGACGTATAACTTTTATGTTTGCAGAGTTATTTATTTGAAATTAATACAGTATGTACACTGTCATATGGGAATATGATTGCATACCTTACAATGCCATTACATTTTGATGTAGGCACCTGTGGTGTCGACCAATCTCCTCAAACAACCTGGAATGGAACCAACAGCTTTCTGTAGGAAGTTGTGTGGGTCGTTGGTAATAACATCCTGAATCCGTGCTTCCAATTCGTCCGATGTGCGAGGTTTCGCCCGGTACACTTCCTCTTTTGCCCAGCCCCATAAAGAAAAGTCACAGGGTGTCGGGTCTGGACTCCTTGCAGGCCATTCATGAGATGCACGTCTCCCCAGCCATCGTCCTGGAAACTTCTCATCCTACCAGTTCCGCACGACATTTGCAAAGTGAGGCATGAAGAAAATGTCGGTGGTATTTTCCCATCCAGATATTCTGGGCCAAACGTTATCCTGAAACATTTGAAGGTAGCGTTCCCCGTTAATTGTTAATTGTGTCACGCGGGAGATATGGGCCAATGACATTTGTAGCCATTATTCCACACCACACGGTCACTTTTGGACGAGATTGCATCTTCTCCACCGTAACCCCAGGATCCTGTGCCACCCAGTGATGATAATTGTGCCACTTGACAAAGAACAATCGAATTCCACACCTCATAGCGCGAAGCAATTTGTGCTCATTCTCTTACTGTCAGGCGATCGGCCATCTCTGTTATTGTTGAGTGTACCGCCTCTCGCGGCCACCGTCGGTACTATGCGGCATGAAAAAACACTGTCCTATTTAATGTTCTGTGTGTTTCCACTATTTCCAATATTATTCCATCAATATTAAACACTTAACAGCCATTTAAAAATACCTAGTTACTTCCCGCCCACCCTGTATATGATAACACTCACATCTCCCCGTCGTACAGAGTTTGTGGTGGAACCCATGTATAGCCATGCATGTTAATACATGTCGTAGCTCCTGGTTTGGGCCAGTCCATTTCCTCTCCATCATGGCGTCAGTTGTGTAGAATTCCAGCCATATTTCTTCACATTTCATTTTTCGTTCTCTCAGAATCTGTATGTATTGACATGTGGCTGGTAATGAGTGCTTATATCTTAGGCAGTGAAGGAAGTGGGAAAAAACAGAGGCGGTATGCTATCCGAAGATATTTCCCTGTCATACCTCAACTTCAAAAAAGCAGGAAATTGTTCTATTCACTCAGAATTGCATCATGCTTAAGTAATAAATTTTATTTTTCACTTAAAGAATATATGTGTGAATTATTATTTAGACTATATAGAAATATAAAATTAAGTGAGTGAAGTGGGGAACTAAATTAATTTTTGTTTGTTTGTTACTGACATAATTAGCATCCGTATAAGATGAAACATTAACAGTAAATGTGTCATAAGTCAAAATAGATTGGTCTGAAAATCACACAAAGATAGCATCTGAAAATACAGTACAGCAATAAAAACAGTAAAATCTATATTAAAAAAGAATACATAAAATTAAGACTGATAGGCCTAACTTAAATAGGAAAAAATTATTAAATTCACTTATCATTAACTTAACCAAAAATGGTGTTTCAAAATTTGTGATTTTGCAGAAAGGTTCATTTTACTTGTAGCCTACCATTTTATTTGTGTAGAAACTCCCAGACTACTTTTAACCCTGGAGGACAGACATCTGACATGTTTCGCTTCAAGAAGTTGTTGTCATCAGCACTGCGACGTCCCTTACCTAGACATGCCTTAACATATTTATCAGGCTTGAATTTGTGAATTGGGGTCCCAACCAACTTCAAAAAGACTAAGTTTCCAGCAGTTTTCACTTGAAGCTGATTCCTTTCAGGTGAATATATTACGTTCATGGCACTAAAAGATCGTTCACATTCTGCTGTGGATATGATTATGGTTTTCACAGCCCTAAGAAGTGGTTTCAGATCATCAGATACTGTTTTGTCTGATGCATACAGCCTGAAACCAGTTACACTTTCCCTGATGGAACCTATACAAAATTTCTCTCACAGATATTTTATTTTACTGTCACCTAAACAAATATCACTGCCCACATCTTCTGGCCACTTTGTTTCATCAAATACATCTAAATTACTTAAAAGCTCTTGTTACTTTGCTGCAAGAGATTGTGCACTAGAAGCAGAAGATCTCGAAGACTGGCTGTTTACCATTCATTTTTCCATTTCTTCCACAAGTAGACTGTAGAAGGCTTGTTCATCAATTCTGTGCACTCTTCCAGGTCCATGCAAGTTCACGCCATTTAGTTCCTTACACTCGGCTGCACTTCTTGCTAATTCTGTACACTCCCCAGGTCGGGTTTGTAAAGAGTGGAAAACTTGAATTTTTTGGAGTACTAGCTTATGAGCCTGAATTACAGACATCTTCCTCTTCTGCAATTGAAGCGACATATCCTCTAATTCATTCAGAGCATTTATCATCACACCCCTATTCAGGATAAAGTTTATATCAGTTAGATGATCCAGCAGTCCTTTGTACTGGGCCTTTTCTTTAGTCTCTTGTTTAATTCTCCATGGCGCTTTTAAAATGGAGGGAAAGTGTTGCAAAATCTTTCCAAATGGCCCTAACTGATCTAGCACTTGACGAAACCCATCTAACTCCTAAAATTCTTCCTATAACCTGGATTTTAGTACTCAGATTTGATGCACAATGCTGCAATTGGTTTTTGTTCTTTGGTGATGCATGGTATAGGGAAAACAATTTATCAAAAACGTTCCTCATGTGGTTGATAGCTGTCAGCTTGGAAACAACATCACCAACTGTTAACTCGAGACGGTGGTTAGCACAGTGCCATATAAAAAGCTGAAGGAATTCTTGCTGGAGTCTTACTGCCAATCCTGATACACTCCCTAGCATATTAGATGCTCCATCACAAGCAAATGATATAAAATTACTGGCTAGAAACTCTTGTGAAAAATGCTGAAGAAGATTAGACTTTAAGGAAACATATATACATTATGCTGAGGTGTTTGGAAGTTCAACTAGATCGAAAAATATGCTGCTGGTTTCTTCAGAATAATTAAAATCCACCTGAAGACAAATACAAAGAACAGATTTTTGACCCACTGAAGTTGACTTGTCCACCATCACACCAATCTTGAGGTCGTTTTCAACAATTTGTTTAACAACTGTTTTCCTCATTTCTTCACCAATCAGATTGGTAATGTCAGCACAGGAATGTTTGGAATGCAAAATCTGTCCCATTTCTAAACCATTTGCTCTTGGTACATCAATCCAGGATGGCAGAGCAGAAAATGGCCTTCCTAGCTTTGCAAGATTGTACACTGTGCGAAAAACTCTGCATGTATTCGCGTGGTAAACCCCTTCTTGTTTTGCAGTTGTGTTTTGAAAAACTTGTTTCTTGGCCTCCTGAAGAATTTTAACACACTGACCATGGGCATGGGAATTCTTGTGATCAATTTTTGTTTCTTATTGCCTGACACATTTTTACATCAGTATCACCAAAAGCCTTTACAGAATAAGAACACCACTCATTTGATAAGCGAGTTTGTTCTGATTTAAAAGCACCCAAAGTTCCACGTGCTCTGGCGCATACTTTGCAACTTATCCTTTTGTTTCGGTTTTATAGGATAACCATTCGTGTTCTTTGAATTTAGTTTTCCACTGAGCAGGACTCAGAAATGTTGGAAAACATTCAAAATCTGCATTATCTAGGCCTACGTTGTTGGTTTGTATTTCACTTGTGCCTTGTTGTCTGTGAGAGGTGAGAGACAAAGCCGATTATCTTCAACACAATCACCAGTTTCGCTGAAATTTCTCTTTTGTCCTACGACAAATTTATCCATGATATCAGCTCTGCAGCAGATGCTGATGAAAATACTTTAGTTGCAATGTTGCTGCTTGATACACAATCGTACTTACCATACAACACAACACTAGTTTTTAACCCGACGAGACGGTATACTGTGGTCTTTTTAATTAAGCTCCTCCACGAGTAACCAACTCTACTTTATAGATTTTCGCCAAGCAGGAGCCCAAAAGTCAAGAATATTATGTCTTGTCGATTGACAGTAGATATTTTAAAAGTAAAGATCTATTTAATCAATGTAAAAGTTATGATATTTTCTTACTGAGAAATATGTTTAAAAACATCAGATGTAGCGGTATATTCTTAAGGTGGTGATTATGGTCATCACAAGTTACCGGTCACAGCCATGTTTTTATTAAGCGCTCTGCTGCAGCGGTGGCGAAGAGATCTCGCTTTATGAGTTTTGCTCCATGGACGTCCATGGCAGTTCTTTTTTCCACTGTAGTTTGTTGCAGCGATGCTGAAGCGCTTTACGGGTTCGCTTTAAAAAGGAACGAATGGTTCTATATCGGCGATGTCCGCAGGCGAATGTTTATCGGAGAAGGTAGCTTGGTACCAGTGGATGAATGATCATGAAAAGTAATTATATTAACTCCTGCGGTGCAAACAATTTTAAGATCCACTGGTTTTCAGTGGCGGTATGCTATTTGACATTGATAGCAGTGACGGCAGTGGCGGTTTCTGGGTATTCGCCCTGGAGCCAGTGCACACCCATTCTTGAAAAATTGCCGTTCACATTTGAATTTTACGAATATAAAAATTAATATAAGATTTTATGGTAGTATAAAGCGTCAACAAATGTCCAGAATACCGCTTTTTTACATTTAAATGTACCGCGTTCGTTGCGCCTCACTGTACGTTGCTTGTGTGCTGACTCGGGTATCATCAAATATCGCCGTTCGCCACCTGCAGAATTGTAGCCAGCGTTAGGCTTGACGGCAGGAGAGGGGACGGCAAGAGGGGAGCGGAGGTGTGTGTGTACTATAACAGAATCGGAGCCAAATCCTTGCCTGGCGAATTGTACTGCGCAGGCTCCGTTTTTTTTTCCATCTCCTGTCGCATCTGATTGACAGACGAAGAGGCGATGACCGCTAGTGCACCGCACTATCTGTTGGTGAATTGTTGTACCAAGTAGAGTTTCATGCGCAGATTGAAGTGGTTTGAAAGGTTGTGTCTTTACGCAGCTTGTATAATAGCGCCACTGCCATTTGATTTTCAATGTGCATTTAAAAACCACAATCATGCAGCCAACTGTATGATATTATATAGTTTATAGTTGTAACAGTGAATTCAGTTTCATTACATTTCTTTATAATTTACAGATTTTTAAGGTCCAGTAATTTGGAGGATTAACGCAGCCTATTATCTTGTTGATCTTGGACGTGGCAAGTATTTGTCACAAGTGTGTTTCTAAAGTGTGGAATATTTGAGTGCGTGTGCATTATTACGTATTTGATAGCTTATCCTCCCAGCTTGGCTTCACCCACTGACATAGCTAGGATCATTCCTCAACCGTCGGAAGGATGGTGTCTGGGAGGCAAACAGACTTTTTCAGCAAATGCAACTGGGGATGGTGACAGGTGACCCCAAACATGGGTCTAATTCAGGGTCAAAGAAGAGATTTTGACCATTGGCCTGAAAGGAACCGTCCCGGTATTTGCCTAGTGATAAAAATGGAAAACCACGAAAATCATTTTCAGGACGGCCGAGGTGGGATTCGGGATTATTATCGCTATTATCGCTACTGTTCAGGTTTAAAAACTATTACATCGTCTCAACTTACTTACTCTGCAAGAAAAGGTGGCCATATAATAAGAAATGGGAAGACCTATTCCAAACCTGAATTTAATTCAAACATCCCTGTGCAAAGCGAAGGTTAGGAATCGCTTATTCCATGATGAAGTTACAGCAAGTTAGTATGAGTGGGCTTGTGGCTGTGAACTAACCAACTGGATGTAATGTTTTCCGTGCTTAAAGTCGTGCTACGTGCACAAAAAAAGAAAATCCCTCTCTGCACGCTGGAAGCGGAGGTAGATTTCACCGGGCAAAGAAAAATGCTTTTTATTCACTAAATTTGCCAATTGTTGTACAGTATACCTACGAACGTTACACATGTTTAGCATACAGCATCTTCTTATAATATCTGAAACATTTTGCTCATCCCTTGGTGCAAGGGTGGGTCATATCAAATATTCTTTCAGGCAAAAAATGTTGTTACATTTTAGAGGGATATTGGCCATTTTAAACTGTTTTGATATTGTGCCTATTAAGGGAGGTATGATTTCTTTTCTCTAAAAACTCCATTTTCCCCACCCCTTTGGTCAAACTTACGAAGATAAGCACTTGGCCCTTATTCCAAAAATAGTACGAACTTTGAATGGATTCAGTTTTTAAAATACTATGAAAGTTATAGCAATATTTCACTTCCCCCCCCCATTTCCAACCCCTTGGTCCGATTTTGCCCGTTAGCGAACTCGACCGAGATTTTGAATGGTTATATTTTATGTAGGCCTGTACATATACATTATAATATTAACTTTTGAACTGACGGTGGTTTTGGGATCTGTGGGATGTGAAACGCGAAGATATGTCAATTTTTTTCCGGATGTCGAAATGGTACCCTTTGCAATAGGTAGCTTTCTAATGAAATCTAACTAAAATCGACAAATGTGAACAATCAAAAGCCTACATGAATGCAGAATTGGAATTACAAGTACTAGGAAAGTAACAAATCAGACAACAGCTTCATTGTGCATTCAGGAGGGAACATAGAACAGCAAAATATCGAGGTGTCGAAAAACCAACTCCAAGTGCCACTAGATGCATATCTAAGCATACAAAATAGAGTAACATAGTGAGGAGACAGTTATTTTGTATGCTTAGATATGCATCAAATTTAGATTTTTTTTTAAAGAGTGCACACCCACAATTTTTCTTCACCAGCCGCTACTGAGTGACGGTATGCCATTGGGCCTTTGAAAGCAGTGCCGGTATTCCATACCGGCGCATACCGCCTCACTTCCCTCCCTGATCTTAGGTCCTCGATGTAATATATTTCCTTTGCTAGTACGTGTGTCGATCTTGATTGTGTGTTCTCTTCGGGTATCTTGCTGGAATTATTTTGAGTTGACCAACTGAAAACTACAATATTATTTGTTAATAAGGCAAAAATCAGCTTACGGATTTCTTTTGACAAAACAAAATTTATGACAGTTATTAAAACTGCTCCGAATACACTCCACATCGGTAACTGTCAGGTCTCCCGAAAGACTTCAAGTATTTGGGTAAATGGATCAATGAAACTGACATCTAAAGAAAAGCTATAGAAGCAAGACTACAGATAATGGAAACTTCTTTCCATTTGACAAAACAAGTTTATAACAAAAAAATGCCTCTCTTGGAATTGTAAAATTCAACATTATAACACAGTAGTCTTGCCTGCAGCCCTTTATGCAGCTGAGACACTTAATCTACAACATAAAACACTGAGAAATCAATTGGAGATTAAGGAACGCAAAATCATGCGAAAAATTTTGGGACCAAGAATTAAAGATGGAATTCACCTTCCGAAACCTTATGCTGACATCTATTTAAAAATTACTAAAATCACACACACAATCCGTATGAGAAGGATACAATTCATGGAACATTTGGACAGAATGGACCCAACTAGGTTAACAAATAAAATCGATACGTTTTTGCAGAAAAAGGCAACAAGGTCCAATTGGTACAAACAGGCGGAAAAGGACTTGGCTGAATCAGGTTTTCCCAATCTCAAGGATCGAGAGGAAATTAGGAAAATTACTCATACACAGGGTTTTGAGGCAGAAGAGAGAAGACCTACCAGACACGTCTGGTCGCAGCAACGGAGATTAGCTCAATCACTGGGCATATTGGGCAAACATCAAGGCCAAGAAGTGTTGATTCCGCGTGGTCCTAGGAGACCCATTCGCGCAGAAGAAGAAGAATTCGTACAATCAAAAGTCAAATAATAAAGGGACAGGAATTCCGCCTGATCAATACAAAACTTTTCAGTCAAGGGGCTATATTATACCCATTTGGTTGGTACATGTTCCGAAGCCTTCCATGGCCCCTTCATCAGCCATACACATAAACATATTGTCAGTACAATCTTGGAATAACATTAA
This sequence comes from Meconema thalassinum, assembly GCA_946902985.2. Taxonomy (NCBI): domain Eukaryota; kingdom Metazoa; phylum Arthropoda; class Insecta; order Orthoptera; family Tettigoniidae; genus Meconema; species Meconema thalassinum. Next base: position 1,059,136,041 of record OX336389.2, on the reverse strand, counting down.
AAAGGTTAAAACTAACATGAGAAAACTTGATGAAAATGAGACATAAAAAACCATGCAGATGATCCAGAAGTGTACTCCAGCAATCATGCATGCATTACTCACATCAAGGAATCAAAAATGTATCGATTTATTATTAAAGTAGGTACCAAATCCAACTGGTCTACACTGACCTCTTTACAATGAGGATTGTTATAAGAAAGAAAGTAAATGACATATCTAGACCAGGGCCATCCAGACATCGCTCCCCGAGCGTTATCGCTCCGGCCTTGCTCTAAGCCAGTGCTCCGAGCGCTTTGTTGGAAGGTAGTTTCAGAAGTGGTGGGAGGAGCTTGGCTGTCTGAGCATGCTGAAGTGTGCAGCCGATCCTTCAGTCGCTAGTCTAGTCCAATGGGCTTTGTTGACAGCGTGTAAGTAAATCAGTTTCGCAGTGGTCATGACTGAACAGCATACAAAAAGGGGAGTGGTGAAGCAGCAGTCTTTAAAGAAGAATGGGAAATTTAATATTTCTGTACAGCTTATAAAGGGCATGCCAAATATTTAGTGTGCAACAGAGATGTAATGTGTTAAAAAGAACACAATTTATTGTTGAATTTTCCTCTCTAAAATGTTCACATTTCAGTTTGGAATAAATCACAATATCCTTTACTTAACACTTGTATTCGTTTCCTGCACATTCCATACATCAGAGTACCATTCGATTTGTTTATGCGGTATATTTATTATGGCAAAACAGCCCTATTAATATGTCAACAATTCCACAAGAGCCGTTGGCCGCACGACTGTACGTTCGTATCTAGTCAGCGTGGTCCGAACATCGTCCGTCTCCTCGCTGCTACAGTGTAGTGGTGGTAGGGGAAGGAGTGCTAGTCTGACTGCCCAGTGCTCCCCGAGCACATGACTGGATGGCCCTGATCTAGACAGAAAAAATTGATGATTATTTCTCGAAAGTGGACTGAGAAAAACATGTAATGCAATAGTTTGTAATTTTCAGATAAGGTTATGTTTGTTGTATTATCCAAGTCTGCATTAACACAGATAGTCGAGAGTTTACTGTCTTTTGAAACATCCCATCCGATGTATTGTATCTTCACTAAATGATTTATGACATTCATTTGTGACTGTGGATGAACAAGATTTCTGGGCTTTTTAGCCGTGGACTAGTGGGGTTTGACTTTCCAATCATTTCACCAGTATCTTCGGTGGGTCCTCTGTCTCTGGCAGTTTCTCCCTTCTACTCCTGTATATTGTATGGATGTCTATACTCTGCATGGTTCACAACTCATCTCCAAAGGAGCTTGCTTGTTGGCAATCGGCAGTCCATGGGGAAGGCAGCCGCAGATTGGCTGAGGATATACCTGCCTTGTCCTGACTACATCTTGCTCCGAATCTTGATTCTGGTGCTCTTGAGAATGCATTGACACGTTCTGGTTGAAACTAATCGGCATGTTTCTGGATCTTGATGGCTTCCCATTGTAGTTGAGAGCAAATCTGTATCCTCATACTGGATATTGTATATACAGGAGCTCCAGTTTACTTCTGACAGCCAGAGGTGAAGATGTCAGCATTATTTGACCATGACCAACAAGTCTGGAAAACCTCTCCATTCCTTCTGTTAAACCATTACAAGATTTGCATGTTCTCCTGTGTTCCAGAGCATTCAACACTCACCATGTGGTACGCCTATTGGGAGTGGTATCTCAAGGGCAACCTGTCCTGGTGGTCATGGAGCTCATGGCCTATGGGGACCTCAAGACTTATCTACGATCGCATCGTCCTGATGTGACGGATGATCCTATCAAGCAGCCACCCACGCTCAAGGTATGTTGGCAGTGATGCTACTCGGTCTAATATGGTCAGGGCTCTTACAACTTCAACATATTTATCACAAGGTGCAACATACGGTATTTGTGTATGTTTAGCCTGCACTCAAAAATGTCACTGCTTAGGGGTGGTCGAGAAATGGCACCCAACGGAGCTTGAAACAGAGTACCTTTCTGCCTCTATGAGAACCATTTTGTAGTTCACACATATTTGCAAGTCCAAACTTCCTTGACAAATGTAACATATTTATAAACAAAATAATTTCCTGCATATTTCCCCAAGTTTGGATTGAAGAATATCTGAAGAGAATCAGTTACATCCATTGACATTCAGTGATGATTAATGAAAGTTTATGGAGACCAAATAGTGCATGAAGGTGGGTGGCAACCCTCCATATGGTGTTCATTCAGGAACAGAAAGACGTTGTGAGACTCCACAAACAGTCCATGGAGCTCCGGGAACCCATGTTTTTAACTCTGACCACTGAGTAAGTTGTAGGCCTGAATTTTCTGATTCAAGCAAGGGAAGAGGACAACATATTTGAAGACCAGGGAATACATACATCCACCATATAGTCTGTTCAGTGTTTGTCACAGTTGTGAATACCGGTAGGTGGATATCTTCCACTGATGCAGATTTTTACCAACTCTTGTTCATCGTTGGGAAAAATGCATTGCCAGTGGTGGTGGCGGCAGCTGTTTTTGCTGTTATTTAAGCTGGAACAGTTGAAGAGCGGATCTTAGCTCCCTGTAAGTAGAAATCTCTCCTACCAATGTATTTTTTTTAATGATTTGAAAATCCAAGAACATTCTTCAAAACAAACAATAGGTCTTCTGTCATCAATGTCAAAAAAGTCAGACCAAAATTGTTTAAAATAAATAGATTAACCTTGATAGGTGCAAGGCTGTAGGCTAAATCCATGCTAGAGTCTCTCAAAAGAAGAGTTGAATTATGATGAATCAGTGCATTAAAGAAATATTTCAATTCAACATTTAACTTGAAGTGGTTATATGCAACAACTTTTATGAACAGTATAGATATTGATAGCATGCTATAACAGTATGCTTACTGAACAATAATGAAATAGTTTACAATCGTAATTCAAAGTTCGATAATACACATATTTACAAATAATAAACAAATGCATACAATATGGTTCGAGACATTATTGGGCTATCAGCATCCAAGCACTTGCTAATGGAATATTATGGATTGACCAGCAATCATTTGGACAGGCCTTTTCTAAAAGCTTTTAATAGTACAGTAAAACCCCTGAAATCCAAACTAATTGGGGCTGTAGCCTGTTCGGATTTCAATTTGTTCGGATTAGCCGAAAATATCCATTACATAATAACCAGCCCTCGTTACGGTATAGGACTGTACGTTGAGGTAGGGACAGTGAGGAAGAAGAAACTTCGACAGACAATGTGACTTATACTGAAGCTGCATCTGCTCTTGACATCGCATTGCGCTTCGTAGAACAACACGCAGTAGTCACGCCAAACGATGTCATGTTCATGCGACGCTGGCGCACGATTGCCACCGCGGAAATGTTTTCGTCGCTTCGACAATTGAAGATAACTGATTTCAAGTGCAAGATTAAGTGATATTTTGTGTTTTTTTTTCTATTGTTATTTCATTTGTTTTTGCAAAGTGATTAACCAAAGCAATTACAATAACCAACTTTTCCATTTTTCAATCCTGGATGAGATAAGTATGTAGCTTAGGCACATTTACACTTTGTGAGGTATGCTAACTGTACTTCTTTGTTAATTTTTCAACTAATTATTTAAAATAACGTTATATTGTAGAATATATAAATGTTTTATCACTAAAATAAGTTTCTCTCTCTCTTTTTTTTTTTACAAACTTGAAATTGTCGAAAATAACTCTTTCGGATTACCCGGGATTTCGGATTTCTGGGGTTCGGATTTGAGGGGTTTCACTGTAGTTTGTGAAAAATAACTCTCCCAATTTTATTCTAAAGCATTATTCCTTGAAGAGTATGAGATTCCTGGCTTTTAGTTGGCCGATATTTAGGTATATCAATGAGCTATGAACAATTAGTATCATGTGAATGAATGGTACTCCGAGAGGAGGGTAATTGATGTATTACTCTTTGTGTACAATATAAGATTAAAAGCAAACAAATGCGTTGGCAGAAAAATGTTGAAATAAAAAATATCATGCAATCTGATAGAAGGTTACTAAATGTATGCAAATGTATACTAAAATAACTAAATCATCATCATCATCTGGTACAGTTTCCAGCCCCAGGCTGGGTCTGTTTGGAACATAAGCCTCGCCACTTAGTCCTTTCTTCCCACCACCTCTCCGCTGTCACTCTAGTCCAGTCCTCGCCTTTCTTCTTGACATATTCCTCCACTCCTTTCAGCCATCTATCTCTTGGTCTTCCCCTTGGTCGTTTCTTCTGCATCTGCATCTCATGTACCCTCTTGGGAATCTTCTTCTCTTCCATTCTCTTTAAGTGTCCATACCACCTCAGTCTTGATGTCTCAAACCTACCCTGCAAGGGCTCCTCTTTCACTATTTCCCTGACCTTTTCATTCCTCACCCTGTCTCTTCTTGTTACTCCGATCCTACTTCGTAGGAACTTCATTTCACTTGCCTGTATTCTACTTATGTCTCTTTTCTTCATTATCCACGTTTCTGATGCATAGGTCAGTATCGCAGGGCTTCCAGCGATTTACTTTTATTTACTCTATTTACTTTTGTTTAAAAAACTTACATTTATTTACTTTTTTTGAAATTCATTTACTTTTTTCTTTTTTGCCTATCGCTGCTGTGCAATTATTATTTATACCTTGTGCCGCGCTAGCCATAGCGTCTTCTCTGCCGCATGCGCAGCGCGCTCTAGTTATAAATCAAGAAAGAGATTCTCCAGCCGGACTAAGGTTTTCGAACCTCTTCGGACCATGCCGCGCCATCTACCGGCCGGCTGTAGAATAGAGCTCGCAATACTCGTTCAGTCAGCGTTGCGTTTACCGTGCCGTGACGAGTCATGTTGTGTTTACACCGAGCTCGGTGTTTGTTGTTGCACACGGAAAAGCGTGGTTTTGTAAGGTGGAAAGTGTGGGCGGCAAGTGCATTATCAACTCGGTAAGTACTTAAGTGTAATTTATGTGATACCTATTAGTGACTGATGTTTAGGACCAAAGACTTATGTTTAGGAAGATATGCTTCCTGTCGGTGAACAATCTAAGCCTGGGTCAAGATTAGGTCTACATTGCATGGGAATTCGCTTCAGTTGTTTAAATGTAGCGTTAGATACCATTTATTTTATAACACATCTTTGTGGTTTACAGTGATTCAAAGGGCTTTTCGAGTATATGTTCGTTCTGTTTTCTAAGTATTGTAGCTGCAGAGGTGGGGAAGAAGAGGGGTCGTTATTTCACTTTCTGTAAGAGCAACATTGTTGTGGCAATACGTAGTGATGCTTTGTGCACTTAGAATTTCTTAGTACAACACTACTCGGTACCTGAAATTACAGTATTCTCGAAGGGACACTTGGTTGGGTTTTATCCTATTTTCTAAGCATTGTAGCGTTGGAGTTGGGGAAGGGGGCGGGGACAGGAGGAGTCACCGGTTCGTTTTCTGAGAGAGAAATCCTGTCGGTGTAATATGTACTAAATATGGTTTGATTAAATTAATGTGGGGAAATTCTATCTAAAATTATATTCTATTCTTGTAAGGGACACTTGGTCGGGTTTTAACCTGTTTCCTTAGCGTTGTCGCGTTTAGGAGAAGGGGGGTCATTGGTTCGTTTTCTGTTGGAAAAATAATGGTGTGGCAATACATACTAGCGATGCCTTGTGAATTTGAAATTTCTTAGGAGAAGTATTATACTATCTAAAGTTACAGTATATTCCATTCTCGTAACGAACACTAAAGATTGAATTCTTACCTGTTTTCTAAGTATTGTTGGAGGTGGGGAGGGGAGGGGTCGTTGTTTCGCTATCTGTGAGAGAAAAAATAGTGTGGGAATAATGCGGTAGAAACTATCCATGCTTTGTGTAATTTCTTAAAGAAAGTGTTCCCTAAAATGTTAGTATTCTGTTAAGGAGCATCAGGCCGGATTTTAACCTGTTGGGGAGGGGAGGTGGGGGAGGGGACGGATCGTTGGTTCGTTTTGGTGCGGATGCATTGTGTAGTTTGAATATGTCTAGAGTAGTACTATTTAAATTTTATTATATTCTCGTTAAGAACATTAGGTCGAATTTTACATGCTGTCTTTTAAGCATTGTAACGTTGGAGGTGGGGAAAAAGGTGGGGTCATTGGTTCGTTTCCGGTGAGAGAAATTATGGTGTGGCATACCTAGCGATGATTTTGTGTAGTTTAATTTTATTACGAGGTAAGTACGCTTCTATCCTAAATTATATTCTAGTAACGATCACTTCCCTTCGTCGTGCTTTAACTTTATTTCCCCAACCACGCTGGACTTGTGGTGTAGGTGAGGGGGAAGGGGAGGAATTGATTTGGTTTAAAGATAAACGTGATAGTGTAGCATAGTCTCATTATGTTTCGTCAAAGCTTTTTTGTATTAGGGAAATGTAAAATAGTTTTAGAACTTCTTCCTTGAAAAACTTCCTTATGTTAAATTGTTCGTCCAAGGGGGGCGTTAATTATTGTCAGCGAATCCCGCAATAAGCTACTTGCTTCAATGGCTACCGATTTATTTACTAGTTGTCTAGGGTGGAAAGGGATGGGGAGTCAAAAAGTGACATTGTAGGCGTACATTACAAAAAAAATGGGGGGGTGGGGCTTAGTGTTGAACTGCGACTTTTTAAACTGATTTTTCTAGCGTTGCGAGTGACATGTTACAAATTTGAATGTGGTTCTCCAGAGCCATTGTTATTTTTGTTTGACCCCTTTATGAACTTTGGTATTCTCATAGCTATTTCTTGTTATTTTTAGGGTCATGACGTGCCACACGAAGAGCTCTTGGTTGGAGTTGGTTGATTCGCTGGGATACAAGATGTCTCTGTGGTTATCGATCAACGGGAAAACTACAGCTTTTTGCGAAATTTGCGAGTGCTCATTTGACGGTGCCAAGAAAGGAGTAAACGCTGTCAACCTACATGTGCTGACCGGAAAACACAAAAAAAAAATGCAGAGGCAAGATGGGATACAACCCAGCAACGATTTATGAAGCGCTCAGCCACATCTTCAAGCTCTGGAATTCCGGCTTCAATAGGTATCTCGACTGAAACATATTATCAAGTGGGTGTGGTTTCCCTTAAGGACAAGACGTACAGGCAAGAGCTCCAGCGGGTTATGAAATGTGTGGTGTCCAGTTATTCCGCATCTTCTTGTGATCATATTTCGGACTTATTTAAACATATGTTTGGTTCGGGAGTAGGCGAGGATTTCAGTTTAGGTCGAACTAAAGTAGGGTATTTGATGACGGAAGCACTGGGTCCACACTTTAGAAAAATGTTAGAGGATGCCATGCAATCTGACTACTCCCTGTGTTTTGACGAAACAACGAATAATGAAGGACTGAAAGAACTGCAGACTTTGATTCGTTTCTGGTCGAAAATGGAAGATAGGATCGTAGGACGTCATTTAGAGACTTCTTTTTATTGGCCATGCAACTGCAGAAATTATTGTTGAACACTTGGTAAAGGCTTTAGAAAATGCAGATCTAGCCATTTCTAGACTTTTAATGTTGAGCTGTGATGGACCTTTTGTTAATAAGGCTGTTATAAGACTAATGAACGAGTTTGTAAAAAAAATGGGGGAAAAAAACTTGTCGATATTGGAACTTGCAATCTGCACATCATACACAATTCATTTTTGTAAGGACTTGAAAAATTCGGCATGGACATAAGTGATTTTGCAGTGAAAGTGTATTTGTTTTTTAATGACTTTCCTAGTCGCTGGGAAGACTTTGTGATGATCCAAACCAAGCTTCAGTTGCCAAATCACAGATTCATCAAGCACGTGGTATAGCGATGGCTCACTTTGGCACCGGCAGCAAAAAGGTTGATAGAACAGTGGGCTGCCCTCAAGGTTTATTTCATCGAGTTTTTGCCCAAAAACGGCAGCAAGCAGCTTCTAATGAGCACCCGCTATAGAAGTATTTTAAATGTCTTGAAAAGACCTCGTTCGAAGGTAGATGGAAACACAAGAAGCTCTGAAAAACGTCCCAGGCGTCGATGCCCTGAAATTCAAGAAGGATGTTCAGGAGCACTTCATTGCTGTCGGTGAATATTTACGACAGAAATCTGTACTAGCTTACGATGCTGCGAAACATTTCCCATTTCTGAAACCTTCCGAAAAACCAAATCCACTTCTCATAGCGTGGCTAAAGTTGCCCGCTGTATGCCATTTGAGGTGGCCGAAAGTCGCCTTGACGATGAATGGACGTTGCTGCAGGTAGAACAGCAAATTGATAATTCCGATAAACAATTACCTGTGGAGGAATATTGGAAAAAGGTATTTCCCCTTAAAAACGCATCCAACGAAGCGAAGTATCCAACGATTCAGCGCCTTGTCAAAGCCTCATTGTCTTTAGCTCATGGCAGTAGTGAAGTGGAAAGAGGTTTTTCTCTGTTCGGCAGAGTTTCGTCTCCTGACCGTTCAGCAATGTCGTGCGCAACACTCAAGGCCAAACTTAACATTTGCCACGGATTGAAACAGTTTGAGAACAAGCCACAGAACGTTCCCATAACTACCGATTTGATCACCGCAGCCAAATTTGCTCATTCGAAGTACCAGGGAAAACTTGAGAAAGAGAGGAAAGCTAAAGAGGAATCAGAGAATCTGAAGAAACTTAAAGAAGAAGAAAAGAGACTTGTAATCGAAGCAACCAAAAAGATGGAGGAAGGAAGATTGGAAATAAAAAAGCTGGAAGAAAAGGTGAAACAAGCGAAGACTGAGGACGCAAAACAGGTAAAAGCGGCCGACACTCTTCTCGATGAAGCAACGAACAGATTAAAAGAAGCTATCGAGAAGCATGACTTGGAAGGAGCGAGAGTTGCACAAGGGCTTTTGGAAGGAGCGCAAGCTCTGAAGAAGGAAGGGAAAGACAAGGAGGCGAAGGCAGAAGCTCTTCAGAAAAAATTGAACAAGAGAAAGACGTCACTCATATCATCATTTTTTTCGAAGAAACCGAAGACAGACTAATGTCTAACTGATTACTAATTCTAGTCCAAAACCAATGTTACGTTTTACTTTAATTATGTCAGTATGAGACTAATCTCATGGTGTAAGATTGTAGTTTGAGTTATTTTATTTAATTCCATTTTATTTTATATAATAAAATATGTATAATGTTTGAATGTGTGTTTTTTTCCACTCCGTTTTTCCATACCTTTTAACAAGGCGCCTTATTGTTTATCCAAGAATTGTGCATAAATATAGGTATATATTTTTTTGTGTTTTAAATAGAAAGAGTGTATTTTGCATACCACACCGTTCAAAACTATTAATATAACCGCAGTAAGCTGTAATGGGTCAATTTTGTAATTTATAATATGTTCAGTATGGTATTATCTCGATCGTTATGTAATGCGACACCCTCGCTACTTCAAACGCGTGTAACTCTCAAACGGTAAGACGTACACAATAATGTTAAGAACTAAAGTTGGAGATCTTGCTAAGATGTGTTACTTGGATTCAGGGAACTTTTTTGTGCCTCTTAACATATACAAGCGTTTGAAGCAGCGAGGGTATCCCATTACTTATGATCGCGACAGTACTTCTGACGGGTAACGGGAACATGCGTTTCTCTACTAAAGGTCTTTGCACTGCGTCGTTACCTTGAGGGAAACTCGTATTTAAAGTTTTGCTTGTTTACTTTTCTTTACTTTTTCTTTGAAAAAATATTTACTTTTATTCACTATAAAAAACAGAATATTTACTTTTTGTACTTTTTTTGCTGCCGTACCTCGCTGGAAGCCCTGGTATCGGGATATAGTAGCTTCTGTATAACACTTCCTTGCTTTTTTGTGGGACATCTTTATTCCACACTAAGCTCCTAATGCTTCTCAGAAATGCTTCTGGCTGTCTGCCATGTTCCGTAATCTCTTTGTCATTTCTCCCATTTTCCTCCACTATACTTCCCAAGTACTTGAGACTTTCCACCTTCTTCAGCTGTCCACCTCCAAGTGTTATCCCACTCATTGGTTTGTCCCTTTTCCTGGTCGTTAACAGGATCTCACATTTACTGATTTTGAACTTCCAAAATAACTAAATGCCTTGCTTAATGATGGAAATCCAACATTGAAGTGGTTTAATGGCAAAATAAATTTCATCATGTAGTAGCTTGTCATTTAAAGCTGGTACAAGGAATATTCCCTGATACAATCTTACTGTGTTTAATTTTAAGTGCACGTTAAGTCCATTTTATGAAATACCAGTAAATGTGTGGTAAAATAACAATCACCGTCACCACTTTTGTACTGTACAATTTTTTTTTCTCAGAGACTCCAAGACTGCATGCCCATTTAATCTCAATTATAGAACTGATCTTGAAATAACATTCGATATCTTCCACATTCCATTCCTTTCATGTTTGGTTGGGAAGGGGCATCATCCAACCGAGCCACCATCTGACCACTTATGCCTTTATTTATCCTATTCTACACTAACCTGGGTCTCGGAGATTCCAAGAGTGTACGTCAGTTTAATCTTAATTATTGAACTAACGTTTGGCTCAACATTTGGATAGCTTCCACTCCATTCACTTTTGGTTGGGAGAGGGAATCATCATCCAACACCTTTGCCTTTTTTCATCTTATTCTATACTACCTTGGATAAAGTTCACTCTTCTGTCTTGTCTCCATTACCGTTGCTGACTTAAGTCAAAATATTTGTCCTATATGTGATGTCCGGCTCGACTATCTGTATGTCTATCATTTACTTACACCTGCAAGCCACCCAACCTCCCTATTTTTCTCTTTCTAACTTGATAAGATAGATTAAATATGTCTATGTCTTGAATGATTTAAATCTGTAGACTACCGTAGTTTCTCAGCAAATATAACTAAGTGGCAACGCTCCCACATCGAAGCTATATTCTATTTATTTTGAATTCAATGCTAACTATTGTGTCTTTTACAGCGAATACTTCAAATGGCCATTGAAATAGCTGATGGTATGGCATATCTTGCTGCTAAGAAGTTTGTACATCGAGATTTGGCAGCTCGCAATTGCATGGTGGCTGAGGATCTGACTGTCAAGATTGGAGATTTTGGCATGACCAGAGATATCTATGAGACTGACTACTACAGGAAAGGTACAGTATATGCATTATTGCAAGCACATTCTCAAAATTTAACAAAGTTTTCGCCATAAGCAAAATTAGGCCTATCATTTCCAAAAACTAAGTTGCCATTTAGCATTGTGTTTGTTGAGATATACATACCGTACTCCATATAAAAAAGAACATTCAGAACTCCCCTTAGTCACATTGAAATTAACTCCTTTTCAAAGTGGTCTTAATTCAAAAATTCTTCAAGCATGTCCCTTCAGTATTATCAAAGAACGCTCATGTCAGATTTAATATTTGTAGCTTAAGCAGTTTTGGAAGAACCTAATTTTTTTCATCTGCTGTTTTTCACTCCTTAGGTATAAAACTTTGTAAACTCCCTTACTTTTATCACTTGCGTATGAAATGAAAGGTACCAGTTGTGTACAGTGCTCAAAGGGACTTTAGAAAATTAAATTTAAAGTACAATTTGGTAAGCTTCATTTTGTGATAGGAGTAATCATATATCTGTTAATTTGGCTTTTAGCAGATTAGGCATGAGTAAAGATACGAGAAAATAGCATTTTAAAAAGGATTTTTTAGCACATTAATTTTGTAGCATTTTGAATTTATAAAATTAGCATTTTGTAGCATTTAAAAGTTAGTCACCAGGTAAGATAAGAATTCAAAATTAATAAGCACGGAAACAAATTTAAACATGCGCAGGATTGGATATATGGGTGTTACCGATCAACGGCATTAGCATTTAAAATATTAATGTGAATCATACATATACTTAGCGTCAGGTAAATACCATACAACAGATATTTAAGTAAATAATGAAATGTATGTTTACCCCCTCATTATTTTTGTTTCGACTAGGGCCAGGGGATTGTGTTTCTATTTTCCGGGTGGTTTAATGGTCAAATGACACTTCCTGATTCCAACCTCATAAGACGAGTTATAAAAAGAGTTAGAAGGAAGCAGTAGTGACCTTGAAAATGGGAAATCAGAATTAAGGTTTCTACATTAATACTGATGTTGGAATTTTTGTACTTCCAACACTCCCTTAGTAAAAGAAAAAAAAAAAAGAAAAAAAAAAAAACAACAACAACAACAACAGAAGACTTAATACTGCTGCCAATGCAACTTTTATAAGTGACTGAATTTTGTCTACTCCCAAGATTTAAATGATCACATTTTATCAGTCTCAAAGGTTTTCTTTAGTTAAATAAAACAGAATATTTTTAATAAACCTAAAAGTTCTGCTTAAGAAAGGCATACAGTATACCTTTTTGGGACTCTTGACTGACAACCTGAAAAACAGTATGGTATCCGAATTCAAGGAGAAATCCCTGGGCGGCATGAAACATAACCTATAACTCTCACATTGGAGAGAAAACTTTTGTCATATTAAACAACATTCCCAAAAACGAGGAGAGCGCAAAATAAACATTGTCTATAGATATCACGAAACATATTTTTCAATTTTACTTATCATGCTCAAATAGGGTGGCCTATTAGAAATGAGTGACCGACGCAATGTAAACCAATTTAAACTGAAACATAACCTTATTACTCTAATTGTAAAAAACGAAACGATACAAACGACTAGAACATTCCTTTAATTAGCACAACCAAATGAAACTACAAAATAATTTCTCCAAAAAACATTGTTTTATAGGCTGAAAGCAGTAGATACCATGCAGCGAGAACAACAGCCAGTTTCAAATAGATATCAACTACAGTAATCGATTGTTTTCCGACAATCGATCTTCGTAAATATGGATTATATCGATCTTTCTTCTCTAGGAACTTGTAAATTGCAAAGTGCGGCGCAAAAATTTTGTAATAAGGGAACAAATTCAATATATTTCGGTAAATTCGGCACTTAAGCATTCATCGCATTTATGGGGTAAATTCGCAATAATCCATAGTTATTGCACGTTGTCGCATATTCAGTTTCACAAATTCAGGGTGTACGTAGTCATAATACAGGGTCTTTATATTTGCTTGGCAAGGACATTCTCGATCACGTGCTCCGCCAGTGACGCCTCAGTTGCCGGCTGCCGTGTGCGCATATGTACGGCATAAAATCAGTATCATGCATTTTTACTCACCATGATTACAGTAGATGCTGAAAAATCTTCCCCGTCCGCTGCCGAACATAATCGGCATCTACTTCTGAAGTTTACAGTTACTCTGGTTAATTTAACTTCAGTAAGGAAATAATGACCTTTACGCCTATTTTGAACGTTTACTGAACCTGCACGTTTGAATCTCCTAGCAAAAGAGCATCTCTTTTGAAATTCCGACTATAACTTCTAGCTAATTTTCGGCTGTGCAAGTTTATTAGATAGGCCGACCTAACGGATAATTGATTTTAATATTTCATGCCTTCGAAATAACGGTTGTGCGTAATGTTCAGTCTCATATTTTTTTAAACATGGCACAGTAGGTTTCTTATATGGTACTGTACATTAGCAATTTTTCTTTCTAAGTTTTGTCACTATCCTTTTTAATATTCGGTAGTGTACCATAGATTTTAATATTTTATATATTCAAGATGGTGGGTCAGCATATTATTCACTACATTGTTGTGATTTGTGCAATTGGGATTTCTTATACAAGACTCCTCATTGTAATTCCTCAATTACATACTGATGTTTCGATCTTAATATTTCAATAGTACACTTGGCCATCATCTTGAATGTATGAAATCAATGAACATCAGCAGTGTAAATTTCCTGTAGAATGCTAACCTTTTGCCAAGTTTCAAAAGTATATTAGATAGTGAGTAATTTATTTCTATTTATACACATTCAAGACGGTGGCTGTGAATCATATTCATTCTGATAGCCTTGTGGCCTCATTTTCACCCTAAAATACTTAGATTGAAAATTCCTCAAACATATGTCTCATCAATTCTATCAAAGAGCATGCATGTGAAGTTTCATGTTTATAGCTCAAGTGGTTTCAGAAGAAGCTTATATTTAAACTCGTATTTTTTTACCCCTTACAAGGGAACTGTCCATAAGGGCATATCGAAACCCACAATGAAATTTCGTAGAGATGATGTGGAAACCATAAATTGGCGATGTACAAAAAATTAGCTGCCATTGCGAACTGGAAGGTCCTGAAATCGGCACGGAGATTCCTAATAGGATTACACGCGCTAGCATATAGCTCGACGTGGACAGCCCTGGTGACCAGCTAAAGCGTGCGCGTAACCTTGAGCGCTCTGTGCTAGGCAGTTAACACATGTTCCTTTGAGAGAGCAGTCATGAATCCGGCTAATGTTCTAGACATCTACGTTATTTCCGTGAGAAAGATGCTTGATGAAATTTAATTCCTTTTACAGAAACAATTAAAATTAAAACATAAAAAATGAAATTTGATGAAAAAAATAAAAATTGAAAATAAATATGCTTCCAAAAATTAAATTAATAATCTTATAAAATTACAATCAAAATTAAGTAAGCTTTTACAGTTAAAATAAATATGCTTACAAAATTAGAATTATACATAAGAATTATACAAAAATAAAATAATAACATATAAATATAAAAATTAAAAAGATAACACAAATAAAATGTATAAATTAAAATTAGGATAAAATAATTAAATAAACACAAATAAAATATATTAATAATAGTTCTGCCCTATAAAGGGTTAATACAGTACATGTTATTCAGATAGCTCAATGGTAGTGATGTGATAGTGTATGGTGACAATGAGGGAGAAACTATGTTGTTGTTGTTGTTGCTGCTTATTTTAGGTGCTGTGACATCGTGGTCATATATATATATCCCGTTCGTATCTGCAAGAAGAAGACGAAAAAGATCAAGTCGCAAAGAAATTTGTAGAAGTAGCTACAGAGCGAGTTTTAGACTACACCCCTTCTTCAATATACAACACAGTTCAGAGTGGTTTCGTGTACGAAATGAAAGCGAAAAGGACTCTATCGTTTGTTGGAGAGAAACATACAGAAACAGTTGCTCAATCAGTTCCTCCACTCACCCATTCGTTCACAATTATGCCTACAATTAGTATGCCCGGTACACTTTTCCCAAAATTATTCACTGTACTACAGGAGGCAACTGGAACTTTCGGTCCGAGAGTTTCCAAAGAAATGTTTCATGCCAGAAATATAATTGTAACAGCCACAAAATCAGGAAAAATGGGGAAAAAAGAATTAAAATATTGGTTTAAAGAATCTTTTTTTCCCATTTGCGGAAGAAAAGTGTTTACTACTGTTAGATTCCTGGACTACATATAGTGATAAAAAAATGTCTTGAGGACATTCCTCCAGGCAACCGTATAGAAATTCTCCAGATTCCTCCCGGCACTACAGGGAAAATACAGCCCTTGGATAAGTTTTTCTCCCTGCAATGGATAGCTTTGTATCGCCGTTTAACAGACATTGTGTCGGCTTGTGAAGACATTCAGTTTGTTGTATACCAGAGAAACAGCATACTGAAAATGCAATCCTTCATTCATTTTCAATTTTCTTCCCCAAGGTTCAAGGGCATGGTTAAATATTCGTGGTTCGCAAACAATTACTTAACGGGACAGACCTTCCGAGTTCGAAGTGCCTGCGAAATTTTGTCTTCAAATAAGTAAGGAAAACTGTGAAGAACAATGTGGCCTCAAAGTAAATATTCGTTGTGCATGGTGCCAATAATATTTCTGTTTTTATCATGCGATTAACGAACCTCATTTATGTTTCACATTCGTTCCCTAACAATGAAGTGTCCTTGGCGCGTGGTAGCCTGCCAGTTCGTTCTCTCTCTCTCTCTCCAGCATAACTGCAACTCCCCTCCACTGTGCACGTTACGAGCCAGCAAGATGCAAGGGTTGTCCAGTATTTGCGTTGTCACACGGATTTTGTATCAAGATTTCGATACCTTCCAGTTCGCAATGGCAGCTAATTTTTTGTACATCACCAATTTATGGTTTCCTCATCATCTCTACGAAATTTCATTGTGGGTTTCGATATGCCCTTATGGACAGTTCCCTTGTTAGCATTGGAACTTTTGAAAATCCCATCTTATCCCCTGCCTATTATCTTTAAGGAAACCACCATGCATAATTTTAAGGTTCCAGTTTGAGGTTTGAGAGATATGGTGAAGTGAGTGAGTGAGTGACTATAATTCGCCTTTTGTGACATATATAAGAAGTTTTTTCATGGGACATGCTTTGACATGGTGATACCTCAATTTTGAAACATATAATTAGTTGCAGAAATTACAGGGGAGTCACACTCATACCTCACTGTGCCAAGATATATGAAAAGATACTAGAAAGTAGAATACGAGCCAAAGTGGAGAGAAAATTGAGAGAGGAGCAGTATGGATTCAGACCTGGGAGATCAACAGTGGATCTCCTATTTTCAGTGAGACAGCTCCAGGAACACCACTACGAATTTGGAGAGGATCTGTTGATGGCCTTCCTGGACATCGAAAAGGCCTATGATAGTGTGTGTAGGGAGAAGGTTTGGAAAGCAATGGAAAACATGGGAGTGGAAAAAGGGACTGTAGGCAGAGTGAAGGAGATGTATTGTGGAAGTGTAAGTTGTGTGAAAGTTGGAGGGGAAAGAACAGATTGGTTCAGACAAATGAGTGGCCTGAAACAGGGTAGTGCGCTGTCACCCTTTCTCTTTATTGTGGTTATGGACGAGGTAATTACACGGATAGCAGGAAAGATAGGAGAAGATAAGATGAAAGCAATGGTGTTTGCAGATGATCTCATGGTCTGGGGAAACAAGGAGGAGGAAATTCAGGAGCAACTGAAGGCTTGGGAAGAAACAGTGGGAGAGTATGGATGGAAGTTCAACATCAGTAAATGTGAGATCCTGTTAACGACCAGGAAAAAGGACAGACCAATGAGTGGGATAACACTTGGAGGTGGACAGTTGAAGAAGGTGGAAAGTCTCAAGTACTTGGGAAGTATAGTGGAGGAAAATGGAAGAAATGGCAAAGAGATTACGGAACGTGGCAGACAGGCAGAAGCATTTCTAAGAAGCATTAGGAGCTTAGTGTGGAATAAAGATGTCCCACAAAAAAGCAAGGAAGTGTTATACAGAAACTACTATATCCCGATACTGACCTATGCTTCAGAAACGTGGACAATGAAGAAAAGAGACATAAGCAGAATACAGGCAGGTGAAATGAAGTTCCTACGAAGTAGGATCGGAGTAACAAGAAGAGACAGGGTGAGGAATGAAAAGGTCAGGGAAATGGTTAAAGAGGAGCCCTTGCAAGATAGAATTGAGACATCAAGACTGAGGTGGTATGGACACTTAAAGAGAATGGATGAGAAGAAGATTCCCAAGAGGATACATGAGATGCAGATGCAAAAGAAACGACCAAGGGGAAGACCAAGAGATAGATGGCTGAAAGGAGTGGAGGAATGTGTCAAGAAGAGAGGCGAGGACTGGACCAGAGTGACAGTGGAGAGGTGGTGGGAAGAAAGAACTAAGTGGCGAGGCTTATGTTCCAAACAGACCCAGCCTGGGGCTGGAAACTGTAAAAGATGATGATGATGATGATGATAATTAGTTGATAAATTGTTTTGCTTGTTGCAGGTACCAAGGGTCTGTTGCCGGTACGCTGGATGGCTCCAGAGAGTCTTAAGGATGGAGTGTTCACCAGTCATTCGGATGTGTGGAGTTATGGGGTTGTTTTGTGGGAGATGGCTACATTAGCTTCACAGCCATATCAGGTAATATTCTGATGTCAACCACATCAAACAGAGCAGCAACCTGTACTTTGGATCTTAACAACACTGAAAAATATCACTGGTGATAGAACTCTTATTCGTAGCTATTATGCTGGTAACATTTTAGTGTTTTTTTTTTAATTTTATAAAAATACTTTTCCTGCACACATTTTCCAGGTTATTTATCCCCAGATTTCACTGTATTATTCAGCATAAAAGGAAGAAAACGCTCTATCTTAGAAAAAATGAAATATCACCCTATTTCACTGAATATTACATCTCCTCCTAGCATATGAAACTGTGGCTAACAAGGGAAGTATCAGGTGAGACGGGCCGAAACTTATCTTGAAACTTTGTGAACGCAATCGTTGTACTACAAGAGGACAACGTGTGGAAAATCAGCTGCAGAAATCATGTGGCGAATCTCTCATATACCGTAAATCAATGGGAGGTAGGGAGTACAGTACATGTTGGAATGGACAGCCCTGACCGCCCAAGCACTCAAGGCCGGTGGGAAGGAGCCGCACACTCCAACCAGCATATACTACTACTCCGAGTGCCACAGAGATGTCTAGCTCCTCCAGCCATCATACATGTGTACCAGGATGTCGGGTACGATTTCGGAGCCTTGCAGTTCAATCCGGCAGCTGATTTACCACACGTTGTCCCTTTATAGTACAACGATTGTGTTCACAAAGTTTCAAGATAGGTTTCGACCTCTCTTAACTGATACTTCCCTTGTAAGTATTTAAATATTACCTTCTACGCTGATGTATGCCGTAATGATCTTGGAAGGAAATGTCTCAGCTTCAAAAGTGCTAACTCTATCTTCTTCTTCCTCGCCATTTCCCGTTATGCGGGGTCGGTTTTCTTAATCTTGAGGCGCCAGTCGTTTCGTTGTAAAGCATCATCATCAGATAGACCCAATACTCTCATGTCCCTTTGTACATTCATCATCCATGTTGTTTGAGGTCTGCCGCTCCCTCTCTTTTGTGTAGCCATGGAAAGGCACTTCTTCTCTACATGATTTTCCGGTATTCGCATATCATGTCCATACCACCTTAGCCTGGACTCTAAACATTTCTCAGTTATAGGCACTATTTGGAACTGCCTCTCACACGTTCATTACGGATTTTATCTTTGAGGGTAACTCCACCTGCCCAACGTAACATATGTATTTCAGCGGTATGTAGCTTTTGCTCATTTGCCTTTGTAGTAGCCCATGTTTCACTACCATAGAGTAGGATTTGACTTACGGCAGTTGTATAAACCCCTTGGTTCTTATGGACATTTTCGGATCACATAAAACTCCAGTTAGTTTGTGCCATTTGTTCCACCCAGACGTGGCCCTATGGATTATATCGGCGGTTATCGTGCCATCTTCAGCATAACAGAACCTAGATATTTAAATTTTATTACTCTTGGTAAGGTTTCACCATCTAGTTTAAGTATCAAATTTGCCTTACTGGGTTTGTTGTGGTGGAAGTCGCATACCATATATTCAGTCTTGGTTCTACTAATGCACAGTCCATTAGGCTTTAGAGCCCATCTCCATTGGTCTAAACACTCCAAGAGGTCATAAATACTGTCAGATATTAGTGCCACATCGTCCGCGTACAAAAGATTCCATGGTAAGGGTTTCTGAATTAGTTTTGTTATGTAGTTTATGGTAATATTGAATAACAGTGGACTTAGAGCACTTCCCTGATGAACCCCTACTTTAATATCAAGGCTTTCGGACAAACCAATTGGCTTCTGACACGTCTGTATATTGTTATACATATCCATTATGAGTTTTATGTATATTTCAGGAACGTTTTGCGACCTTAATGCTTGCCATATTAATGGTCTTGGCACACAATCAAAGGCTTTCTCAAGATCTATATAAAGCATATATAAACTCTGCTTGTTTTCACGAGCTTTTTCAATTACCAGCCTCATTGCATGGATTGCGTCAATGGTTCCTTTTCCAGCAGCGAAGCCAAACTGATTATCTGTTAACTTGATCAAATTTTGAAGACGCTCACAAAGGACTCGTTCCCAGATCTTGAGTGTGTGTGATGTAAGTTTTATACCGTGGAAGTTTCCACAAGATCGAACATCTCCTTTGCTTTTGTAGAACGGGACCAACGAACTCTTTCTCCAGGCATCTGGCATCATTTCGTGAACTAAGATGTCATTGAATAGCCTTGAAAGCCCTACAGCTCCATCCGCTTCAAGAGATTTCCAGAGTTCAGCAGGTATCTCATCTGGGTCTGTTGCTTTATGATTCTTCATTTTAGAGATGGCTTTCCTAACTTCCGCTTTTGTGATTTCATTAATAGGTTCTTGCGTCATAGGTTGTTCCACTTCTTGTTGCCTGGGAAATTCTTCATTCATAATACTAATGCCATCGTTCATAAATGTCCTTGTCGTTTGTTAATAAATTGCCTTCTTTATTTTTAATGTATTTTGGTGTTTTGCAGTCATTATGTTTGCACTTGGCTATCTTATATATCATTACTATTGGCTAATTCTAAACGCTGATAGAAATCAAAATCATCTCTTTCTCTTTCAATTGCAACTGTTTCCCTTGCAGCTTTCTTTGCCTGTTTGTAATTCTCTTTATCTTCCTCAGCACCAGTATTCTGCCAAATTCTATACAAGCGTTTCTTTTCAGCTACGCTGTTCTTGGCATGCTTGTTCCACCATATGGAATCCTTTGCATTATGTAGGGCACCTTTGCTAATACCTAACTCACATTTCGCTGTAGTGACACAAAATGTTTCAAAGCCTGACCCTAGTGCTATTGGGTTGTTTTCCTGAGATGGGGTTTTGCATAAATTAATAATCCACTATATAATTTTTCAAAACACTACCTTTTTCACTATTCAATTCATATCATTCAGTCGTTTCAATTTTTGGTCTTTTTATCTTAATAAGTTTTCTCAGTCTTAGGGCTGTTAGTAGAAGGCTATGTTGAGATTTAAGTGGTTCTCCCAGAATAACCTTACAGTCCTTAATTTGTCCCAAATTTCTTTTGTCTATCAGGATATAGTCAATCTGTGTCTTGAAATCACCACTCTTATAGGTTATAAGGTGTTCATCCTTCTTTTGAAAGAACATGTTCACTACTGCAAGGTTATGGGAGGCTGCAAATTCAAGAATCGTCTCCCCTTCTTTATTTTGTTCTCCAAATCCAAAGCCACCATGGTAACCTTCAAAGCCACCCCTGTCCACTCCTACATGACCATTAGGTCACCACATATAATATTTTGTTCCGTTTGGGGTATAATTGCAAGATGAGTCCGCAATTCCTCCCAAAATTCTTGTTTTTCTATTTCTGGGCAATTCACTTGTAGTGGGTAGACCAATACAAAATTAAGACATGGTTGTTTATTTAAGGCGAGTTTTATCGACATGATGCGATCATTGATTCTGCTTATCTCGACAACATTGTTACTAATATTATTCCAATGCCATTTCTGGTGTTCTCCTATCCATTGCAAATGAGCTTAAAACCTTTCCCAATTTGACATGATTTGGCACCTTTCCACTTTGTTTCCTGCACACAACAAATGCTTATACGGCGACTGTCTAGAACTGCGCTGAGTTCGGCACTTCGTCCAATCATTGTACCAATGATCCAAGTACCTATGCGCAGTTCAAACACTGGCTCAGTGTCCTTCCGCTTTAATGTTTCGTCGCTTACGGGGAACGTCCTAGCATTTCCATCGCTTGAGGCGGACGTCCTAGCTGTAAATCTCTTTCCATTTCCGTTTGCCTCATGATTAATATAAAGATTGGCTTACAATTTTACGGTCGGTGGCCACCTGACACCAAGGAAGACCTGAGAGCCGCCGTTGACCATATTGGTTCTTCCGCCGCCATCTCTAATAAGCCCTCAGACCCAAAAGCTCATCGCAACCAAGGACTTCTACTTTGATTAAGTCAAAGAATCTCCTTGACTGGGTTTTATAACGGCGTTTTCTCTCCGGAGCATTGGCTCCAATGATATATGGCAACTATATACTCTACCTTTTGCTCTTGGAACCCAAGTGATGGGTGCCCCTTCTGCCAACTACACTGTTCCAAAGTCCATCTCTCCATTGCAGATGCCATTGAGGTCTTCACCATAACCCTGGCAAGGGACCCTCACATGGTACTACCAGCCAGGCCAGCTGGTCCAAGGTTTCTTATAGAGGTGTTACTCCTCTATCACTCGCCCTTTGTCCTGACTTGTGACAGGCGGAGCCTGGCTTCCCAAACATTGGGCTCAGGTTGGTGGGTTTAGAAGTGCTAATTCCATCACACAGAAAATTATTAATCACGCTGAAACAAAAGTTTAATTCCTATTAACAATGCATAAATTTATTTCCGTCACTTAGGGAGTTTATAACGTCCTGAAAAAACAATTATACAATAAATTAGTTGTATTTTATTGTCAGCGCAAAAGCACATTTCAAACTCGTAGCATTTGGCGACAAAATAGTTAAGTTAGCAACATTGCTTGACATTATTCATAAATATTGGTTATTAGTAAGCGAGAAAAGAATAACGGGAACGGAAGTTCTGTTTCGCCAGTCATATATGTCATTGAAACAGTTCTTATAATAGTAAGAAATGCTTCAATGTTCCGTACCTGTTTTTATTACAGCAACTTGTCTAATAAGTTGATATATTTACTATCGGCGTTCGATATGTTCTTGTCCAAAAGACGCGCGACGTGCAAGAAAGTTAGGTTAAGTTATCTGACGTTTGAATTTTCTGCAGGCTCCTAATGAAGGAGGATGTAACTACAAAGGAAATGTTTAATACCTAATACAAAGTATTTTTCTATTTGATACGATGGTATTAATTGATAAAATAAAGGGACAGATAAGTTCATAGGTTGCCTGACGACGTCCAATCCAAGTTGCCTACTCACGGTTCGAAATTGGCAATTGTGCGAGACACATTCGTTGTTAACAAAACGTATTGTGCTTGTGCATGAAACTGTGTATCCTACGAATTGACACGTGACTGCACAAATTTTGAGAATTTACTAGCTGATAACATTATGAACAAATTAGCAAAAATACCAAGGCTATAATTTACTTACACATCGGCTCACATCTGCTCCTTATAACTTGTCACGAGCAGTTTGTTTTCCTATGCTCACGTATTACGTGACATATAGAAATTGGAGCGGCCTTATCTGTTACAGCAAGACTTAAAGCCTTGACCACAGTTTCTTCCATTCCCAGCCAATTGTGTTGCGTATAGTCCTTCACTGAATGGAGGGGCAGCGACTTCATTTTGTTACGTAGCAGGGACGAAATGTCTAAATAGTAATTTGTTTGGAAACTTACGAACGTTAAATTGAAATCGATGTTGTTACAGCAGCCGTAAAATTCGAACATTAAATGGAGGCTGAACATTAAATCGACAAATGTTTAACTGAAGTCTAATTTACATTGTCTTTATAGCATAATGGCCAAGACTAATGAAAATGAACGATAATTGCAGGCAAACATTATTTCAAGAAACATTAAATCGGGATTTCATTGTGATAATCTATTTCTTTTAATCCACTTTCCAAATTATGAACATTGAAATATTAGAAGTGTTTTATTAACCGTATAAATTATTCATGTATTTAATTCAGGTACTAGGAAATTAATTGTAACAACCCGCCCAATCTAATTGAGCACATTTGTGCTAATAAATTATGAACAGGCCGAACATCACCTATTTAATTATTAGGAGTTATAAAATGAAAAAATGCCTTAATATTTATCAGTAATAAATACCACACAATAGCTTTGGATTTGATGATGCTCACCTGCTGAGCAGAACATGTCATCCCCTAGTTTTCTCCTTCTTCAATAGTCAATAACAATATACAGTATATCTTAATTACATACAATTTATATCAGGTTATATTTTCACATATTCCAGTAATTGGAATTATTTTTTGTTGACCGACTGCAAGTTACAATATCAATTGTCGATAAGGCAACACTGAAATGTGGCTTCAAAGCTATATTTTTTCATTGATTAATTGCCCACATTGGTTTTTTTTTTGTTGTTTTTTTTTTCTCTATAGAGTTGATGAATTAGGCAGCTTCGGTGGTGTAGTTGGTAGCATGCTGAGCTTCTAAGCCCAAGATCGCGGGTTCAAACCCGGCCGAAGTCGTCGGATTTTTTAAGAGCGTCAAAAATCCATCAGTATGCCTTCCTTCGGAGGGGATGTAAAGCGGGTGGTCCCATGTCATAGATTTATGGCATGTTAAAGAACCTTCCACTAATTACACTTGTGTGAAGCTAAATTGTAGGTTAAATTTGACTTACGCTCTTAGGTTCCAACGTTCGTTGCCAGGAGCCGACTGCGGTGGTATCTAGTAACCAAATTCTAAACTAATAGTCGTTGACTGTGGCGTTTGGTGACAAAAGTAGAAACTACTTGAGAATTCAATGTCTTCAGTCCTTACTTGAATTAAAAACAGATAACACACACTAATACAGCTATCACAATTAACACCGGTTATCACATAGATTCTACACACACCCAATGTACACGGGGCTACATGACCGCGTTGTTGCAGCCCCTAAACTGAGGAACCAACCAACCAGTTGATGAATTAATATTTGCTGATTATTCTATCCTTAAAAGAAATGTTCAATACATGGAGTAATATTCAGTGCACATTTTAAACCCAAGACAGCTTTCCAATTTGTGACCTTAATGTGACTTCAGCTTGGCCAGCCAATCACTGCACATTTTTTTCTTTCGTATGGCAAAATGAGGATACATTGCGACAAAGAATTAAAAACAAACAGCTAACAAAAAAGTTTAAATATATACAATATTCACAGAGTAGATTGTAGGTACCGTAACACAATGTCCAGGGTATTCAGCCAGGTGACATCATCATCGGTGGCACTGTATAGGGCGTGGATAGTTCCTTCAAATCTCCTCTGTGGGCACTCAAGGGCAACATGTTAAATGTCTGAGGTACATTGGCACAGTCGCAGAATGGGCTTTGTGTCTTTCCCCACTTGTGCAGCCAGAAATTGCATCGTCCTTGATTTGTGCGGACTCTGTTCAATGATGACCATACCTTTCTCGATAAATTGAAACCAGGCGGTTCTCTGCCGTGCTATGAAAACTACACTACAGAAGAAAAACCGGATGGATATAAATGGAATACGACATTTGCCTGGACATGGAAGTGATTTTAGCATTGGAACCTGGAACGTCCTAAGCCTGCGCCGGATCGGAGCCTTTGCAAATCTAACTGACGAGCTTGGAGATATAACATCTCTCTCATGGCACTTCAAGAAGTACGATGGAAGGAGGCTAGACGTATAACCAGAGGGAAGTACAGTATAACCCCAATTTAGCGTGACCTCGATTTAGCTTAAACCCGCATTTAACGGAAGAAATTTCAAGTCCCGAAAATTATTCCATAAGTGCAATGCAATTTTATATTCGATTTAACGTAATTCGCGTTACGCCAAAACCCGCATTTAGCGTTAGGAAATGTTAAGATTCGCGAGTATTTATTTCGATTCGTTATGGTTATGCGACATTAAGAACCTATGAAAAAGACGTTGTAAGCTCGTTAAGGATGATTTAAGGTATAAAGGAACTCCAGCATTTATATTGGATACGATCGATCATCTTCCATATCTATTCCTTGCTACATGTACGAGCGAGCTCGATCTTACCCGACCGCGACTGAAGACACAATGTAGGCCTAAAGCGTGCTAAGAGTCACGCCGGCGCCACATCACATGCTTGCGCGAGCTCTGTACGAGTTTGTACGTTAGTCGCGGCACTACAGTATAGCGTCAGTTTACGCAAGTTTGCATCAGTTCGTGTGTTATGGTTATGCGACATTAAGAACCTATGAAAAAGACGTCATAAGCTCGTTAAGGATAAGTGAGACAGGGGTGTGTCCTTTCCCCCACTCTGTTCCTGTTGGTCCTGGATAGTGTGATGAAGAAGGTAATGGGAGGACGGAAGAGGGGTATTCAATGGGGTATAAATGACAGGCTTGAAGATCTGGATTTCGCAGACGACATTTGTCTTATGGCACAACGGTATCGAGACATAGAAGATAAGCTGGGGAGGTTGCAGAGAGAAGCAGAACGTGCAGGACTGATGATCAACACCAACAAGACCAAAGAGATGAGGATAAATTCTGACATCACGACTAGTTTGATAGTCAACGGAAAGGACATTGAGCGAATTGAGTCCTTCCTCTACCTTGGAAGTATAGTCACAAATGATGGGGGAGCAGAGGAAGATGTTCGAAGCCGTATCAAGAAGGCAAATGGTGCCTTTGTCCAGCTCTACCCCATCTGGAGAAATAGAAACATTTCCAGAAAGACCAAGCTCCGCCTTTTCAATAGCAACGTAAAGTCGATTCTTCTCTACGGCTGTGAAACATGGAAGGTCACAAAACCGATCAACAACCAGCTACAGGTGTTCATTAACAGATGTCTGCGTCGCATCATGAATGTGAGGTGGCCGGACATAATCTCAAATGAAGATCTTTGGACCATCACCAATCATCAACCGATTAGCATCCAGATCAAGGAGAGGACATGGCGCTGGATTGGTCACTCACTAAGGAAGCCGGACGGAGCTATTGAGAGGGCGGCGCTAGACTGGAATCCTCAAGGCGCCAGGAAGAGAGGTCGACCTAAGAAGACCTGGAAGAGGACGATCGAAAATGAAATTGCAGAGGTGGACAAGAACTGGAGTCAAGTGAAGAGAATGGCCAGGAACCGTACTGCGTGGAGAAATTTCGCCAAGGCCCTATGTTCCGGAAGGAGCGGCAGAAATTAAGTAAGTAAGTATTAATAGAATCGCTTATCAGTCAGTCTACATGAGTGTACCCAATTAGATTGGGCATGGAGTAACAATTGGTCTTATCAGGCAACCTTCCTTATGAATTTAAGGTAATGCTCTTAATGAGGTAATTTTGGGTTCATGTTCAATATTTTAGTTTTTTCAGGCTTTGATTATAAAGCAAATAGCAATCAATTCTGCCCTGTCAATACTATTTAGTAAAATGAGTCAGCTAATCACTCGTCATTATATAGAGGTACATGTTTCGATGCCTTGTGGATTATTGGCGTCTTCATCAGCCTCGAGCAAATGGGCAGCACTTAATACATTACACATGAAAAGATCAATAGTAGTAACGGAAACATAAATGAGCCCATTCAGAGATCAAAAACATGCACTTGAAAACAGTAAAAATTTTAAAACATTTTGTTAAAAAACACGTTTAAAAAGCCACCATCGGGCTTAACCAGTCTTTCTTAAAATAGTTCACTGCACACTCTTGATGTTGATATCACACTTGTTCCATTGCAGAAATACATTTGTGGTGATATTATGATATGATGGACACATATCATGTAGCTAATGTCCCAAAGCAGAGGCCCAACCCCTGTTCAATGCTCGTAATAATCCCAGTTTAGAAACGGGTATTCTGTTGAGCTCCAAGTGTCCAGGAAAGGGTACCCGTTCCCAACTGGAAAGAAAACGAAACTACATATGAACAGGCTGGACGATTACTGTGATAAAATTAAAAAGGTACCAGTAAACACTTAGGTAAAACTTACGTTAAAATGCGGCAAGGTGTCAACAGAGCCGTGCTATGTTGGTTGGGAACTGGGCAGTACTGGTTCAGTGTGCTCATGTGGAAGCGATAAGCAAGACAGTTAAAGGGAGGGGTGGGGGTGAGGGGGAAGGGGGTGGGCGGAGTGAGTAATGTTAGCATACGGGTGGGAAGAGGAATGAGGATGGTGGGGGGGGGGAAGCGGATCAAAGATTTGTGGGCGAATTTCTCAAGGTGGTTTATAGTTTGATCTGTAATTGATTAAAGTTTCATAATAGTACATTATGCAACGAGCCTATAATGGCTATAATTAAGACACGAGTATGTTTATCAAACGAGCGTATGCGAGTTTTATAATTTCCATACGAGTGTCATTAATTCTGTGTTTTTTTTTCTGTCTCATTCATTCTGTTGGCATTGAAGAAATCTATTGTTTTGTTTAGGTACTCCACTTTTTCCACTACTACTGTGGTGTTGCCTTTATCTGCTTTTGTCCAAATTAGGTGCTGTGTGCTTATTTTTTGTTTTAATGATTTTACCAAATTTCCTTGTATTTTACTGAATTTATTATTACAATTCCTTTCTTGCTTGAGGAGTTTC
Organism: Meconema thalassinum; assembly: GCA_946902985.2. Lineage (NCBI taxonomy): Eukaryota > Metazoa > Arthropoda > Insecta > Orthoptera > Tettigoniidae > Meconema > Meconema thalassinum. Next base: position 1,059,108,086 of record OX336389.2, on the reverse strand, counting down.
CTAACTTCATTGGTAGCTAAATGTTTTGCTGTTTCACTTTCTTGTTCTGATAACTTCTCAAGCTATCTTGATGCCCGTGATTAGCTGTTTGAGTTTATGTATTGTGTGCCTGTCCATAAAATTATATGTCAAACCTTTGATTGGGCGGAAAATTAACAGTACCCTTTCAAATGAAACCTTTGTCTAACAAATGAATTTCCTCAGTCGAGGCAACGATGTTCGTTCTGGTATTCACCCGTGTGTGGATATTGAAGTCATAATTATTAGTGTTTTGGTCATTTGGTTTATTTTGCGTGATTCCCAATCCTTTTAATTTACTTTCTAGGGATTTGTGCTTTCCAACGGCTTTAGTTTTGATTATGTCGTGTATAGTTTCCATGAAATGTGAGAAATGTTTTTATTAAGTGTATAAATAATTCATATATTTATTTCAGGCACTAGGAAATTAATTGTTACTCGCCGCCCAATCTAATTGGGCACACTTGTGTTGACTGTAAAGCTTCTACTAATAGATTTCGGTACTTAGGCAACACTGCAAAATGGCTTCTAATTTTTCAACATTACGGGAAGGCCAGGGAGTTCTGGATTGTAGCCAGTATAGGACATAGTTGCTTTCAAGGTTTCAGTTAACTGCTGCTACAATTTTTGGCCAGTGTGTGCGAAGAATGCAGATGCATTTGTGTTAACGATCAATGAAATGCTTACGTGGAGGGGGGGGGGGGGGGGTTATGCAGTTTTATACTGTTATTCAATGTACAAAATCAATTTGCAACCCAGTTCGAGCAAAATAGCATTTTGAAAATAGTTCATTATTTACCATAAGTTGGCTAATGGTGGAATTTCAATATGCTTTGTATCGTGAATGTGAAAAATATCTTGGTGTGTAAAATCGTAAAATATTATAATTCTTATGTAAAACCATAAAACACACTGTAATTCCATATATTTTATGGAAAAATCATCAGGTATGATTGTCCATAAGATATTGTGTTTGTTTCTAGACATCAGTCTATGTCTCATTTGAACAACTCTGATAATTACTGGAAATACCACAAAAGCAATCATTACAGGCAGTTCCATTATTTACCATTCATGATTCCCTCGTAATTTCCCATTCCTGGTTCTTTTGCTAATTTTGAAAGACTACATCCTGATAGTTCTGCTCTTTATATTTACAATTCTTATGTTGGATTTTTGATGTGCAATTTTTTACACCTGTACCAGTTTTTATAGCTACCTTGAACCTATTTTGATCTTATGTCAATATGTTGTCTCCCGTTTTCCAGGGGCTGTCCAATGACCAGGTTTTACGTTATGTCATCGATGGAGGTGTAATGGAGCGGCCTGAAAATTGCCCCGATCAACTGTATGAATTGATGCGACTGTGTTGGCAGTATAAACCTATAGCTCGTCCTTCTTTTCTGGCTTTGGTGACATTGCTTCTATCAGATGTGCCCGTTAGTTTCAGTAATGTTTCGTTCTACCACAGCCGTGAAGGCAGCGAATTAAGATCTCACCTTCATGTGGAACCACCTGGTGCTGGTGATGACCCTGCGACACCACTCCGTATCTCGAGGGATATTGAAGACTTCTCTCTAGGGGGTTCAGATCTAGACGATGTAGATCTGGATGAGGAAGACGAAGAAGAAGAGGCCCTGGAAGTATCTCATCCCATGCGGAGTACGATGGGTCCCTTCCCACATTATCAGACCATGTCGTCACTTCGAGATCGCTCTCAGCAGCCTAAACTGGCAAGTGGGGAAGATCTGAGAAGCGTCGTCGTTCCGAGTGTTGATAGCCAAACGAGCAAAGTAGGCAATGGAAGTACGGCTACCACACCAACAGCTGCGAATGGCTGGGTAGTTGGTCGTCCTAGCAATGGTGCAAGCATTACCAACTCCATTCCTGCTGGCCCAGAAATCAAGACAACAGAATGTTGACAGTGGGATGAAATCCAGACTGATCTATAGCAGGAAGTAACCCAAGAGACTGAATTGATGGAGAAATTTTAAACCGAAGATTTATTGATATAGTTATTGATAAGATATATTACTGATAAGATGGATTCTAAGTCGCATTTGCTAGTAGAAATGACTATTTAACCCAACTATACTAAGTTTTCACTTCTAAGGGACAGAAGAATGACCAGTGAAGTGATTAAAGAGAATGATCAAAAGACTTGAACTCCAGCATAGTCAGTTTTACAGTGCCCTTATCTTTTTCTGGAAACAGAAGTGTCTAAATAACATTTCCTTCCGTGAACTGTGAAAGGTCCTGACTAGCTTGGAGTCACTAGATGCCGTTACCGTCCGTACCTGTTTGCAAGTTGAATTTAATCTAAGTTATATTATCAATACTGTAGTATTTATTCTGTATTGATGTTAATTAAAGAGTTCCTATCGTACCTTATTTAAATATGTATATACATTAAGTATGCAATTGAAAACTGTAGTACACCATACCTAAGTTTAAAGAGTTCCATTTCAACTTCATAGTCAATACTTAGTTCAGATGACAGAAAAGAAGCTAGGTAGAACCTTTCACGCTTACCATTTTCTCTCCGACTCAAGAGAAAAAAATTGAGCAAGTGTGGGCAGCCAACAGCACGTATGTCTTTATGTCTTCAAGAAGCAACCGAATGTGAGAAAAGAGTATTGAGGATGAAACAATTAATATCTCCCATCAAAAGATGAAAGGGGTAGTGTTTGAACTCTGCTATGCCTCTCGATTGCATAGACAATGTCACTGATTAACTAATTCTCCCTGTTAAGTATTTCACATGTAGTATTAGCAGTGTAATGATTGTTCATTAGATACTGTATATTTTTAAAATGTCTGGATAACAGACATGAGGAGAAGATATGTATGATAACGTTCATTCCAAAGTGAGAGAAAGTAAGCATATCAACAAGGATTAAGTTATTTTTCTTGTATGTGAATTGAAGTGATAGTGTCAATATGTATAACTTTTGTTCCAGAATGTATTATGGTAAAACAGTATTGTTAAAAGACTCAACCAATGCTCACAAGAAAGTTCCAAATGTAAATAAAATATGATTTCAGAATTGCCTTGCAATTCCTTTAATCCTTTGAACTTCCATATCCTTCTCTTCTGAGGTCTATTTTATCCACCAATAAGTGGCAGTAGCACTAGAGGTTTAGTGTTCAGTGCAAGACACTATTGATTTTCTTGCCACCTTCTGTGGTCTAGGAGTACATATTAAAATTCCTGTCTCGTAGGCTCTAGGTTCCTGGTTCTGCTAAGAAATGTAATTTTAGTCTGGAGTCTGGAACAGGGTTAACTCAGGCTTGAGAGTACAAGAGATAGGTCTGATTCCCACCTAAGCCATCCTGGCAGTAGTTTTCTGTTGTTTCCCACTTTGTGGGTGAGTGATCAGCTGATAAATACTTTCATTATTAAAATTATTTGCATAATGTTTCATACTAATTGGGTGCATCATTACATTGAAATATAATGTGGCAAGTTGGCAACAATGGTTTCCCACTTATGCTACTGGTATCTAACTTAGCGCTATCGTTGCCTTCTTCCAAGTCCTAGCACTAATTTCAAGTTGTTGTTATTGATTTAGGGCCTTTGCAACATCGTGGTCATGTAGCACCGTGTATTTTGGATGCATGTTGATTCCGTCTCATGACCTGCATCATTGTGATGGCTGTAAAAGTTTATTTATAATTAAGACTAGGATTTGGGTAGGAGGCAGCCATGGCCTCCAGTTAGAAATGGGAGACTATGGAAATAGGAACTGAACACACCTCTTCTCAGGTTCGCCTCACGAGGCTGAGTGAACCGCATTTCAGCCCTTACACCAGAAGTAAATTTCTTGGCAGAGCCGGGAATGAAACTTAGATCCGAGGGGCAGTAGTCTCACAACACTGTGAGGTGTAATTTCAAGTACATACATCATAATAACACAGTTTATCCTTAACACACACACACAAAAGAGCATGAGGCCAGCGCCAGAAATCCAAGGACAATTTAATACCAACCATGAGAATAAAGTGTCATTGACCACAGTTAAGCGACGCCTCAGAGCTGCTAATGTTTGGGGCTATTAAAAAGCCGTTCTACGACGTGGAAATAAACAAAAGAGACTGAAGTGGGCTCAAGTCCACAAAAGTTGGACAGTTGAGGATTGGAAAAGGGACAGATGAATCCAAATTCGATGTTTTTGAGCAGCGGCGACGAGTGTATGTTCAACGTTCAGCATCGGAAAAAATGCATCCTGACTGTGTAACACCCACAGTGAAACATGGAGGGGTTTCTGTGATGGTTTGTGTTTGTTTCTCATTCAGTGGAGTTGGTATGCTGTACCGCATTCCCTTCATTCCATCTTATCTTGGTATGCTCTCCCATCTGGACAACAAGTTGTTGGACGTGGATTTGTCTTCCAACAAGACAATGATCCTAAACATACAGTACATCTCACTATTGTATGAAATATTTGCAAAGCAAGCAAAACTCTGGGGAATTGTCTTTAATGGAATGGCCCCCTCAATCCCCCGAGTTGAATCCTGTTGTGGGAGGAATTGGATCTGGAACTGTTATCAGGCCACAGTTTTTGTATGCCGCAGAGACCCTTCTGATGAACAGGAAAGGTACCATGGATGATCTGGAGAAGGTGGAAAGGCATATCCTCAGGAAAATTCGTAGGCCGAGATTGCCAAAGTCCGAAATGTATTGACGGTTGGTAATGCCTAATACCAGCATGCGACATAGACAGTTGAAGTTCTATGGGCACCTTCTACGAATAGACAACAACAGACTTACCAAGAGGATCTTCTCCTTGGTTAAAAGCTACAAGACTGGAAGCCTGTGGCTCATTGCAGTCCAAAAAACTTGAATTTCTGGGTATTCTGACCTTGATATCCAACATTGCACCAAATTTGGCGATATGGTTAACTCTTGGTCCCCACACCCCAAAGTGCCTAAAGTGTCGGATATCCTTCTCACAGGAGAGAAAGTAAAAACTATCAGTCAGGCCCAAGAGATATTGGGAACGAAAGAGAGCATTGAAGAAATAGTCATAAGCGCTCCTTAGTGGGTTTAGATCGATACCGTAATAAAATAAAAAGCAATAGTAAATGATGATAACACAGTTCATTAAGAGAGCTCTTGACAAGTCATATAAAATAAAAATCAATCCGTGGGAGCAATGAAACATGCACTTATAATGAATAACAGTTATTTGTTGAGAAGGTAAACTCGAAGTCTCAAGCTTAAGTAATACTTAATACTTACCTTCCTTGGCAAGCAACACATACAAATACACCAGAAGAGACAAATATCATATGCAAGTATACCATGGAAATGTGCTGGAAAAGATTACAACAATGAAACAATTATTCTTTTTACCTGCACCTGATTCCTGTCTTTCTCATGCTTCTTGTCTACCTTCCAATGTAAGTTTCTATGATCATCCAAATACTTTCAGTATCAACTTCCATGCTTTAGCAAACTAGCTAATCGACTAGAGGCAAGTTGTGCTGTGAAGTAAAGAGGATGTTCATTCCGCAGCAAATTAGGAGACAATTCTACATATCATGACATAGCAGGACTCAAATATGCAAAACAGATTCATTTTACATGAAGCGTTTCTTCAATAACTGCTGTTCCAACTAGAAAAGCTAACATTGTGGCAACCTTAATCACACTTATTTTATTTCACAGCAAAATCTCCTTTGCACATGAGAATACTGCTTGGGAAAACTCGCCTAACATTCTAGGTTTTTCATCTGCCCCATTGAGAATGATCTTATGATCATCTGTTGTTTGGAAACCTGCAGATAACATAGATTCCACAATCTGATTTAACTGACTTTTATTAATTAATGAATTTCTACCGTTTTCTTCCATGAGATTTTTCTCATTGCTGATGTCTTCAATTGTCTGGCTGCTGCATAATATCTGCTGCATCTTCTTGACTCAAGACTTTGTAGGTCCCATCCGGAGATTTGCACATGAACTGGATATCATCAACTTCAATTATCTGCCCTGGCTGCTGCATCATATCCACTGCTTCTTCTTGACTCAAGACTTGGTAGGCCTCATCCGGAGATGTGCATATGAATTGGATATCATCATCGTTGGACACAAACTCCATCAATCCACCTGCAGCCAACTCCTGCTGGAAGGAAGACAATTCGACAGGATCATCTTTCTGAATCATGCTGACTGCTTCAGTCTTGTTATTCTTTTTCTCCATCCTACATACCTCCACTTCTGTCCAGGAAATGTTCCCATCATGATGATGCTTCCATACTTGGTCCTTTCTGGAGGCTTTCAAGAGTTGAAGCATTAAAATTATAATTACTCTCATGTTATTCAACTGATATTGTATAATTGCCATCTGGAGTTAATTTCTGGATTACTGTGACCACAATTGGAACTTCGATCTGTAAAACATTTTTAGAGCTCTTGCATTCCTCGAATTATCAGAATTTGGTAATACCATTATGATATTTGCAGACCATAAATCATCTGCTGTTGCAGGTAATAAATAATATGTGTTTACCATTGGAGGTGATCATTATTTTCACAAAACTAGATTGCCTTCAACAGCTTGAGTAAGATAAAGGGAATTTTGTCCTGTCTGTTGAGTTACAGTCATTGCCTTTGTTCATACATTCATTCATTCATTTATTTGCAATGGGGGGAGTTTCCCCCGGTGGCAAATTGGATATACATAACAAATAAATAATTATACATAACAATTCAATAACAATTATACAACAATTAAACTGGAGTATTTACACAAATAGTCAGTCTTTTCTTAAACACACCTATATGTTTGGGAAAAGGCTCTAAGACTGGGGCAGGTAGAGAGTTCCAGTTATCAATGGCACGGTTTACAAAAGAATATTTACCATAATTTGTTCGCTGTGTCGGCCCTTAACTTTGAAAGGATGATCGCTCCTACCCATGTAAGTGGGCTTTCCCAATCGTTTGCTAAGCTCACCCCATGCTGGTTGATTTGTATACGTGTTGTTGTGATAGGAAGTACTGTATTATTCTGATCCCTATCATGATGACTAAAATCATTTTAAATAATTTTGTGATTTGGAATGAGGTTATCAGGCAAACCATTTTTAGATCATGTTTGTGTGGAATATTAGGATATAATGCAGCAGATAGGTCTTGCTCCCTCCATCCTCCAATCTTGAAGCCGTGTTAGTATTCTTCATGGGACTTAAAAGCATGTTTATAAAATAATAATATTAATAATAATATAAGAGTATTTAATGCGGCCAATGACCATACAAAATAACAAGGAAACTCACATCTTCAAATTACTGTTTTCATTCGAAGAGCGCCTTTAAGGAGAACTTCCTTTCACTGCAAGTCATTGTGTAGTATCGCTCACAGCTTCCATTGCAAAATACACTAACACAGTGGACATTTGGCTCATGGTATTTGTCATTCATGCCCATCTTGAAATGAAAGCCATGAACTGCAAAGTGTGTCACAAAATGTCTCAGCTCATAGTTCCCTTGATGTCAGACACTGCTCAGCATTGCATCTGTAGCGTAGAATTCTGACCATATATCGTTGCTCTTTGCTTGGAGAACTTCCATAAGGCCCTTATAGGTAAAGCCCTGCACGGATGCAGATATCCGCGGATATCCGCAAATATTTTTGCCACCCGGATATAGTTTGCATGGCTGTGCGGATAGCGGATAAGCTGCGGATAATGTTTCTAGTAAATTTGTGGATAGTTTTAGAATACAAACTTACGATAATATTACATATTTGATATGCCAATCTACAGCTTCATGCTTATAAGAGGAATACTCCTATAGAATATTGCTTACGAAATATTCAGGCACGTATTGCACTTATACACAAGAAGATTATTTTACTCATTATGCTTTCAACTACATTTTATTAAGTACCGTATGTTTGTAGTAAATGGTCTTGACATCTCATCATCATCAATTCTCACTGACGTTATTTTATACGTACGAGATATATTGCTGTCAATAAGCTTGTTAGTTCATCGTGGTGACATCATTAACATTCCTCAAGTCAGCTACTTCGCCGTCTAAGCTATCCTGGAAGATCTGGTTCCAGGTTTATCTGTAGATTTATTACCAACTTGGCACTGAAGCACGTCGGCTGTGATATTGCAACGGAGAGAGTTATGACATCAACTACGAACATGGATGGGTCAAGAAGCAGAAGGACGATGACTGACTTGGAATTTCCGGCCAAATGTTAATCCCTTTCACCAAGCGTAAAGAGAAGTTCACTTAGTGAATGTTATCGCGACCGTGAGTATGAACATCATTTCACCAACATGGATAAACTATCTATTAAAATAAAACAAGGCGAATATTCAATAGCGCGTGACACAAAGCTCAAGTCAACGGGGTCACGGAACCAGAAGTTTCGTCCAACTTGAAGTCCCTTGCAATGAAGCAAATTATCAGGAACGACTTTCTCCTCAAATGTCTAAATGTGTTGGTTTAACACTTTATGCTTTATCTAATAAATTAAACATAATATTGAAATATCAGCGGATTTGGATAAAAGTCATGCGGATAGCAGTCGTGCGGATACGGGGCGGATAACAGTCGTGCGGATGCGGGGCGGATAACGTTTTGTTTATCCGCGCAGGGCTTTACTTAAAGGCATATGTAACTGGTAAAAGCAGTAGCGTTCTTAATCCTTCAATGAAGAATGACTTCCTAGTTAACTTGTATGTGAGGTGGGATGGTGTGAATTTAGATAGGTATAAGAAATTTATCTTAAAGTAGTTTTCACATTCTCTATCTGTTCCAAATCCTTCTGTGTACAATATTCCCAAATCAGTATTAGTCCATTGCAAATGATAGGAGTGATTTTGATGTGGAATAATTTCATTGCTGTTCCAAGTGAAAGCCTGTTTCGAAATTTGATGTCATTGATGGCCTTAATTGCCAGCCTGTCTTGTCATCTATGTGCTCGGTTCGCTACTGGTTGCTATACTGTTGAGCTACTGACTACACCACAATTAATATAATGTAATGAAAGCAGCTAATGGTAAAAATATACATATCAGTTAGTACAAAGTCTTAAATTAAATCGTCACCACTACTGTTTTAAGTACAATGTTCTCAGTCTGCTGTGCAGAACATCGTTAGGGATTCTGCTGTGCAGAAAATCGTTAGGGATTCTGCTTGTTTGTGACACTGCATGACGTGATATCTTTCACATATTTCATGGCACCTTTCACACACGCAGTCCTTGGCAGGGTTGTGGTAAGTCTTCTTTCAACATAGCTTGTGATGTAAACCATTAACCCCTAGCCTGGTGAACATGTGTCGCAATTCATACTTTGCCCTACTCCAGTCTCTTGACGTCATGACATCAGTCGTATAAAATTCATTCCATATATTCTGCTTCTTCTCATGCAACTCCCAAAGTAGCTGTTTGTACATTGGAGTAGTTGGGAGGAGCATTTGTAGATGCAGTTCCTCTATCATGAATAGCTCGCCACTCATTTCGTATACGAGTCTGGACGGTGTGTACTTGACAGGCTCAACGCTTTCTTCAGGTATTGAAACGTTATTTACTTTGCTCCACGTTGAGCGTACAAATGAGACGTTTTGCTAGCTCCTAACTGTTGGGTGAGAAATGTAACTGTTTACCTTTGCCTAAGCTATGTTGTTTTAATGGGCGCCAAGACCTCAACGCAATGTTGAAATCTAAATTTGTATTTAACAACGTCTAGCTCTGGCAGAACACCTTCAAGACTCTATTCACTCAGATCGTGGTATGATTTGATCATTAACCCAACAAACAATTGTATCAGGAGAAGGAATTGGTCTATATCTAATGCTACCTACTGAAAGCAAAGATTGCATTGTAAAAGAAATGAATTTATTATATAAAACAAGAATAGCAAAATTAATAATAATAAGTATAAAATTTAAATTGGAGCGTTGTGATTTGAATATTACCGATAGAAAATTACGTGAAAACGGAGTCTGATAAATTGATTTTACTCTTATTTCCAAGCTATGAAGTTACTGAAATATGAAATGTAGAACAAAGAAAATGAGAGATTGCGTATTTCTGCGTCATTGGCGCTTACCACTGGAAATTGCCAAAGCATTTCCCTCGTTCTTGAAGATGTTGTGAGCTTCCCACAGTCTCCTGGACGTCGTCATCTCCGTCGGAATTTGATGATATTCTGGTAGATTAGATAATTCTATGGTCCGTACCTCGGACCCAAACACTCGTACAACCAAGTTTTACAAAAGTTCGTCGCTAACTCCACTGAACATCGGAGCGACACGCACTTGCGACCGTACACCTCAAGTATTTCACAGATAGTCCTCTTCCACGGAACATCGGAGCGATTCCCGCGTATATCCACACTCGGCAAGAACTACACAGATTGTTCTTGTTTCACGGCGCGTCGAACGATATATGCACCTGTTGGCTCCCCCACCAAGGTACCGACATCTAGCTTACGTCGTCGCCACTGATTGGCTGCACCCTACGCGCTAGATCCCCACTCCTTCCTCATTACACTCCGCGGGAGGGAGAAGTCGATTTCCGTTTCAACAATTCGCCTTTTCTAGACCTTGCGACCCAAGATTGCGTCATGCTCCTCGACAAGATTCAGCGTGTACTTGAAATCCCAGTGAGTCATCTCTCTCAAATACCCTAACTGACAAAAACTCCGTAAAATTCCGTAATCAGATAATTTTCTATGATATCGTCGTTCGTAATAATTTGCTTGATAGCGTTTTATAAGACATAGAAAACCTATCTGAATGCTAATAATTTTTATAAAATGCTCCGAAAATACCTTAATAATAATTATAATAAATTAATAATAATAATAAATTAACATGAAAAATTCTCTTGGCTGAACAATTTGCCGCGTAAATAAATATAGAATGGCTTCCTACTGACTTATGCCAGTTGCATAAAACCCCTCGAAAAACACGTTACATATTCGCCTCGGATCATCGGATGATTTACCGTGACGACGGTCCATTATCCGATTATCCCAGACACGTTAATAAACCCCATCCAAAATACATATTACATAAACGAAATCACCCTAAATTACAGATATATACACTCATATTTTTTCTTCACGCACTTTGCGTCAAAGTTTGTTGTCACTATGGATTGCACTTTGCAACCAGTCCAATGTTTTACATATAGAAGTGTTCCACGGATATTTCCGCCTCTCAAATTTCTCTATGTTGGAGAAATAGACATAATTAATGTGTGAGCACTATGTATTTATGATGTCATATCACACGCATTGAAGGTGTTCTGATATATTTATATCACCATAGAACTCCCTAATTTCACTGGAGGTCCCCTCCTTATGGTGACATTTAATTCCACTTATCACTGAGCACACGATCACACTACTGTGGCAGCGCCTCGTGACCATAATACTTAATCTCTCTTTAAAGTAGATTAAATGAATATTGACTTCTGAAAAAAAAACAGTAAATGCGCATTACATATAACACCAAATATTTCTGTGCCGTAATCGCCCTGTCTTGTTAAGTTCCCGTTAACCATATTCTACTTAATACTAGTTCTCAACACAGACCATTTCTCCTCACACACATAATACCATTGTACAAATTATCTTAAATTACACACTTACAAATCTTACATGGCGAGGCCGTAAACAGAAATCACGTGTGCTGATATGTATGAGTTTCATGAAGGACTGTCTCGCATTCTGATGGCCCATCTTTTATCTCGTGGACGCCTTAAGCTAAGAAGCCCTATTCAAGCGCTCCCCCATCTCTTGGAGATAAATGGGAACCCATCAGCGCTGCCAAAATGGCCTTGGTGCATCGAGACAATTTAGTGCTCAACAGCATCCGACAATCCCGTCATATTTCCCTGTACCTTAAAAACTCTCATTTACTTACATACTACCCCCCTGTGTGACTTCCGATACGCCTGCCTTAAGACCAGATCTTCCACGCACCAGATACCACACTTACTCATTTGATAGGCTGGCTCGCCAGCTAAACACACTCACTTTATGACACATATTTTCGTAGACAATGTATATTATACGTTCCGTATAATCTGTTTCCCTCACTATTCTCCAGCACATATGCTGTTTTGCCAATACGTTTGGAAACTATAAATGTTTCTGCGTCACCTGCTTCCAACCTTGCAAGTGGCTCCCTTAAAATGAACGTCATCACGTTGCTCTACCTAGCATATTTCTCAGTGTCTGTAACGATGCCCTGTTGCTACTGTCCACACATGCTAACCCTACTTTCCTCTGGTGTAACACCTCTACTTGACACTCTATGACCTAAAAATGTCACTTCTGACTGACAGAATGACGACTTAGACAGCTTCAAAGTGAACCCTGCCTGATCTAACTTCTGAAAAACTATATTTAAATGATGTAGATGCTCCTCAAAACTGCGTGAACTAATTACCATATCATCTATGTAAATGGTTACAAACTCTCCTGTGTCATCCCCTAATGCGATGTTTAAAGCCCTAATTAAAGCTGCTGAACTACTCTTTAACCCATAAGGTGTTCTACAAAATTGATAAAGGTTATATTTATGACTAAAAGCTGTAAATGGTCTATCTTCGTACATAAGTGGCACTTGCCAAAAACTGGAACTCAAATCTACACAAGTGAAATACTTCTTCCCCTCAAATGTTTGCATTAATTCCTCTATTGACATAGATTTCAGCTGATCTGAACTAATTCTACTGTTAACCAAACGAGCGTCTAAACAAATACGAACAGTGCCGTCGGTCTTGGGTACCGTGATCAAAGAATTAACATATGGACTGTTCGAGTGCTCAATAATCCCATCTTCAAGCATCTGATTAATTTGTGCCTCAACTGCACTCTGATAAGCGAAAGGTACAGGATATCTATGTCCTGTGAATACTGACCTATCAATAACGTTCAATGAATGTGTATAGCAATTGGCCATACCAATGCGATCCTCAAAAACTCTCCTATTACACAATAACACATCATAGAGCCGAACACACTGTTCATCCTCTATATTTCCCTGAAATGCAGCCTCACGTAACGAGTCCTCTAGACTTCCGTTCGTAATCACACTGCCCACAAAACATGGAGAACCCCGCTCTACGGCTGGCGATATCTCATTTAAAGTACAAATCACACCTACAATACTACTCCTCTGAATATGGTCATTGAACGCTACTTCTACTTCAGAATCTCCCCATTTAAATTTCAAACTCCCTACATCATAACATAAGTTACCAGACACTCTACTTAGCCACTCTGAACCCAAGATAACACTGAATACTAAATTTGGAATTACAAGGCAAATCTGCTTCTCTACATGATTATTAATTTTAATGTCTACTAAAACTTGCTTAGAAATTACTTTAGACCTCTTCCCAACAGCTGTGATAACAAAAGTGCTTTTAATTGGCATCTCCTCAAAATTTACTCCAGTTCCTTTCATTTTATCATAAAATGCACTACTTATGCAACTCTTCATACAACCACTATCAATTAAAACATCTGTGTACGCCTCGGACACGTTAAATTTAACTATGGGGCTCTTACTAACCACTTCCTGAATAATACCTTCATCATTTAGTTCATGTAATAATTCATTTCTTACATTTAGGTCATAGGGTTCCTGTATAATTGTATGGACAGGGCATGCTACAGACTGAGATTCTGACCTTACTTCGCAGCCTGGTTCGCGTTTAAAGAACCGCTACAGCTGGCCGTAGTACTAGTTACTACTGCACTGGTCTGGTTGTTCTGAGTTGTGTTGTCATTGTTTGGCTGTATATTACTACCACTAGGCTGTCCTCTTCCTTGACCCCTATTCTGGTTGTAATTATTGTCATTATAATTTCTCCCTTGATTTCCCCTGAAATCATTGTTTCTCCCTTGATTTCCCCTGTAATCATTGTTCCTCCCTTGATACTGATTACCATAGCCATCTCCTCTGTTCTGATTTAGCTGATTATTATTATTTCTATTTTGAGCATTGGCCCCTTCGCCACCGTTCCCTTGAACTTCCTGATGCCTGGCTTCATTAGGTCTATTATTACTATTACCTTGGTTCCTATTGAAATTGTCCTCATAACCCCCTCTCCCTAGTGCATCAAATGTGCTTAACAAACTTTCTACTTGTGATATAGTCTTTACATTCTGGATACAAGCAGCCTCCTTGATCCTATAGGGAAAGTGCCTAAGTAGCAACCTTACCACATCACTTTCCTCCTTCAAGCCATCCAGATATTTACACACTAATACCTGCCCTAAAAAGTATTCGGTCATGGTGGAGCTTCCTTTAGGGTTATATTTACCACACACTACTCCCTCACGATGCTGCGACTGAATAACCTCATTCCAGAACTTTTCACAGAATTTCATTTTAAAATCATTGATATCAGTAAACTTGTCTCTGTAGACAGCAAACCAATTCCTCGTTTCCCCCACAAACACTTGTTCTAAAATTTCAACTACCTGGCACCACTCAATACTACCATTTTCCAACCTTTCCCCGAATTTATTTTCTATAGTGTTCATGAACTCCATTGGGCACCCCTGTCGATTGCTGAACTTACCCAGTTCTACCTCCCTGTGTGTGCTATTCACAAAAACTGGCCTATTCTGACTATTTTCTTGCCTGATCCTAGCTTTTAATTTTAACTCTAATTCTGCGATTTTCTCCTCAGCCTTCCTCTCAATACTGTTTACTGTTAATTTAATGTTTCCTTCTGATTCTTCTACTTTATCATATAGCTTTGCTTGTTTCTCCTCAATCTTGCTAATGCTCTCTTTATTACTCTCTCTTAAATCATTTACTTCTGCAACTATTTGTGAGTGGACTTTCTCAATTCTACCCCCCAGCTGTTCCTTAACCTCTTTAGTAGCTACCTGAATTTTGTCAATTTCTCCCCCCAATTGCTTTTTGACCTGCTGTGTTTCCAGTTGCACTAGTTCTTTTAAATTTTCAGCCTGTGTACTGATTCTAATTTCCAACTCCTCCTGTACTTTTCCTAATTTTCTGTCTACATCTGCAATAATCTCTTTAGCCTTTTCTTCCATCACCCCCCGGATCTCACCTCTAATCAGTTCGAATTTGTCACTCATTTCCCTACTGTTTTGTTCTAATCTGGCGTTTAAACTATCGCTCAATTCCCTATTACTCTCTTTATTTTCCCTACTGTTTTGTTCTAGTTTAGCGTTATTCTGTTCTAATTTTGCATTTAAAGCTTCTGTACTTTCTTTATTTTCCCTACTGTTTTGTTCTAGTTTAGCGTTATTCTGTTCTAACTTTGCATTTAAAGCTTCTGTACTTTCTTTATTTTCCCTACTGTTTTGTTCTAGTTTAGCGTTATTCTGTTCTAACTTTGCATTTAAAGCTTCTGTACTTTCTTTATTTTCCCTACTGTTTTGTTCTAGTTTAGCGTTATTCTGTTCTAACTTTGCATTTAAAGCTTCTGTACTTTCTTTATTTTCCCTACTGTTTTGTTCTAATTTAGCGTTATTCTGTTCTAACTTTGCATTTAAGGCATCACTACTAACTTTGTTCTGATACATAAACTCGAGAAGTAAAGTTTTTAATTCTGGTTGGCCTCCTACACTCCCTGTTTCAGTATCGGGATTTACCTCCGCTACCCCGGTACTACCATCTCTCGACATACTGCTCGTATCATCACTCTCCCGTTGATGACCACTACGTAACCTCATCTGTCTTTCTTTCTCATCCCCCATAATGATATACACTGATAAAGACAAATAACCCCCAAAATACAGGCACAGAAATATATACCCTTCTTCTTCCACAAATGTTATTAGGTTTTCAGCCCCAAGTTGTCGGCGACAAGTGAAACGTTATTTACTTTGCTCCACGTTGAGCGTACAAATGAGACGTTTTGCTAGCTCCTAACTGTTGGGTGAGAAATGTAACTGTTTACCTTTGCCTAAGCTATGTTGTTTTAATGGGCGCCAAGACCTCAACGCAATGTTGAAATCTAAATTTGTATTTAACAACGTCTAGCTCTGGCAGAACACCTTCAAGACTCTATTCACTCAGATCGTGGTATGATTTGATCATTAACCCAACAAACAATTGTATCAGGAGAAGGAATTGGTCTATATCTAATGCTACCTACTGAAAGCAAAGATTGCATTGTAAAAGAAATGAATTTATTATATAAAACAAGAATAGCAAAATTAATAATAATAAGTATAAAATTTAAATTGGAGCGTTGTGATTTGAATATTACCGATAGAAAATTACGTGAAAACGGAGTCTGATAAATTGATTTTACTCTTATTTCCAAGCTATGAAGTTACTGAAATATGAAATGTAGAACAAAGAAAATGAGAGATTGCGTATTTCTGCGTCATTGGCGCTTACCACTGGAAATTGCCAAAGCATTTCCCTCGTTCTTGAAGATGTTGTGAGCTTCCCACAGTCTCCTGGACGTCGTCATCTCCGTCGGAATTTGATGATATTCTGGTAGATTAGATAATTCTATGGTCCGTACCTCGGACCCAAACACTCGTACAACCAAGTTTTACAAAAGTTCGTCTCTAACTCCACTGAACATCGGAGCGACACGCACTTGCGACCGTACACCTCAAGTATTTCACAGATAGTCCTCTTCCACGGAACATCGGAGCGATTCCCGCGTATATCCACACTCGGCAAGAACTACACAGATTGTTCTTGTTTCACGGCGCGTCGAACGGTATATGCACCTGTTGGCTCCCCCACCAAGGTACCGACATCTAGCTTACGTCGTCGCCACTGATTGGCTGCACCCTACGCGCTAGATCCCCACTCCTTCCTCATTACACTCCGCGGGAGGGAGAAGTCGATTTCCGTTTCAACAATTCGCCTTTTCTAGACCTTGCGACCCAAGATTGCGTCATGCTCCTCGACAAGATTCAGCGTGTACTTGAAATCCCAGTGAGTCATCTCTCTCAAATACCCTAACTGACAAAAACTCCGTAAAATTCCGTAATCAGATAATTTTCTATGATATCGTCGTTCGTAATAATTTGCTTGATAGCGTTTTCTAAGACATAGAAAACCTATCTGAATGCTAATAATTTTTATAAAATGCTCCGAAAATACCTTAATAATAATTATAATAAATTAATAATAATAATAAATTAACATGAAAAATTCTCTTGGCTGAACAATTTGCCGCGTAAATAAATATAGAATGGCTTCCTACTGACTTATGCCAGTTGCATAAAACCCCTCGAAAAACACGTTACAGTATGTGGCTTTCACCTTGTCAATCTGTTGGAGGTCTCTGATCTCGAGATGTTCCCACGTGTTTGGTAAACAATATGTTATTTTTGGTAATATTTTCAAGTTGGTGGTTGAATGCCGGTGATTCTGAGTCGAGTACAAGCAATCCTTAGTTTCGAATTGATATTCTCGGCAATGGGCCAATGGCAATAACCATATTGTAATCATATCGTGTGCGAGAGTGTCCATTAAACACTATGGCGCAAGAAGCTCATATGCCTAGATTCAAGTGTGTTCTAGTTTGTGATGGAGGAACTGGAAAGACCACCTTTGTTATTACCTTTTCACGAATTGATTGCCGGCGGTCAAGATGGGAACTATTCCTTGTTACTTGTGTCACACGTCAGTCTGCTTCGTTGGCAGGTACAGTTGCGCGAGTAGGATATGACTCACCTCCAATAACCTCAGTTATCGCTTGACTGTCTGTCAAGCACAATGCTGCTTGTCTTATGTGCAGAATGAACTTTTGTCATCGCTGTGTTCCCCGCTTCGTCCCGCGGGGCAGCTGCTACAATCAACAACAAGCACTGGCGCAGCCACGCTCAGCGGCAATCAAATCTTAAATGGGTAATAAGCGACATCTTAATGGAGTTTAGAACTTAAAAGGTTCATTCTGGTTCCGTATTGATAAACTAATTGAGTAATAAATAGGTTAAAAGTTCCGCCTAATCAATAATTTTTATTAAATAAAGATCACTGTGTGGTCATTGGTGGGACATGTTTCAAGGCCTAATTATTTTTGGCCCCTTCATCAGTCGATTTGAATGAATTAATAAAACAGTTGGTTAACTCTCCTGTAACTGAGTCAGCAAACTGCTGTATGGCCTGTTTAGTTTCACACCTGGTTTATGTCGCGCACAGTGGGGGTAGTCACGTATCAATAGTCTTTATCCAGGCCAATGGTTTTGCCTAGTAATACAATCAGTAATTTTCACCAATAATTTCGTCCAGACAGTCGCCAAACCCCGCAACAGGGGATTGCAATCCAACATGGCGACGTGTTTTTTTTTTAGGTTAGTTTATTACTTGAAAGTTAATGTTGACAATTTCCTTATTTTGAAAGTGTTTTCGTGGTGTTTGTTAATAGCAGTTGGCTTCAATAACGTGGCACAGTAAGTAGAAACCATTTTCAGAGCGCTACTAACAAAAATAACGCACTCTGAAAACGGACACCGGAGAATGAACGAGAGCCAACGTAAGTTTGGTGTGTAATAGAGGTCTGATAAGGTTGTTGGTGCATTGGGATAAATTTGCGTTTTGGATCGCCAATCAATGTCTTTGCTAGCCACAAGAAGGGCTTCTCAAGGCTTAGAGTATCGTATTTCATCGAAAGAAAAATCTGCAATATTATGCATTCCGTGCCAAAAATTATCACAACTTTCAGAAGCCCTTTTTGTGGCTCGCTAAAAGACATTGACCGGCGAACCAAAAGTGGAGTTTGTCCTAGACACTGCCGGCTGGATCGCAACACTCCGGCAGTGGTCCTAGATATGGGCAGCAGCATGGCCGGCTCTACGGAAGGCCGCGGCGTTCGACCTTGCAACGCTGCACTGCTCTGAACTGGGATGGCCATAGCAGCCGGCCAGCTGTTGATGCATGTGCTTCGCCACGAAAACAAATTGAAATGACGAAATAATATTTGTTCTTTTCAACATTAAAGTAAAAGGATTGTCAAGAGTCAGTAGGGCTTACTTGGAGTTACAAAACCAATTTGCTTTCAATATTTATTTGACATTTACAAAATATACAACAGGTTGGCCTCTAACAAAGAATAGCAAGTTTTCTGTGATTACTATGGCAAGTTTCCCGTTCATTCCTCAACTTCCTGTAATTATTTAACAAAATGTTACTCATTGTTAAGACAATACTTGTGACTATTGTCATAACATTACATCCACAGGTACAAGTTTTCTCGGCAGTTTCTGACAATTCAATATCTGATAAAATACCGAGTAGACTAAGATTTTGAATTACTTGGCGTTGATTGTTACATTTACCTTTTTAAAATTGTTCCTCAAACGTATCAGAAATTAGTGCCTGCGTAATTCCAACAACATGTTTACACATTGATAAAATAAAATCTGCAGGAACTGAAAGTCCGCCCCTATTGATTTGATTGAAGTAGCTGTCATTTATCTTTTCTTTATTTCTAAGCAAAGCCAAACATTATTCACATTTTATTCTTGAACATTGCTTGAACGATATGTAACCACAGGCATATATAAAACCCGACTCATCGAATTGTATGTTTTCAGTGTACTTGTCTTCTAAAATACTGTAAAAGGTATCGTCAACAGTAGCTGACGAAAGGCTGCTTGTTGTACTTTCTCCTGAATTCGTATCGGAAGAGGACATTATCATTTCTTTCGAAAAAGTAACTGCTCCATACCTGGATGAATGAAGGCCAAGTACGCTTTTCAACCTTATTTTCAATTCGGCCTCCATTACCTGAGTAACTGATATATTATAGTTGCCGTCTGTTAGTTGGCGGTACTGCCCAAACCTGGATTCTAATTGGTCACTCTGAAATTTGCCAGTTAACACATAAGAGGGGTTCACATTCTGTAGAGCATAAATAATAATCTCACGTAATACATAGGTTGTTACATACAAAGCGTTGTAAGTTTCATTGGTTAAACAACTCCTTTTTGAGGAATCATTTTCATCCTTCTTTTTCCACGTGGACAACCATTGGAGGAATGTCTTTAGGAAAGCCAACCTTTTGTCTTCGGGATTTTTGAAAGGCATTTGAAGACTATTATGTTTAACAACATGGGTGAGAGGCCGCTTAATATTAACAATGGACCACCACATTAGGATTACTCTGACCAAAAAAAAAAAAGCAGTACCTTTATAACAATACTTGTTTAGAGCAGAAGCTGTAGATTCGTGAAACACGTTTGTAACCAAAGAAACCCTTTGACGTTCAAGTGAATTTGGATAAACACTTTTAAATGTTAACTTTGGTGCAGACTTAATCAGTAAATCGGATTCCTTTTTGTAGATCGCTCTTATGTCACTAAATGATGCTTGAGTTACCGCTTTAAAATCAGGGTTACAGTCAACTGAACTTAAAACATTTGAAAATGAGTCTAAATCTTCCCATACAGGAATAATAAATGACTTATCAATGCCACTTAAATTCCGCCAATTATTTCGTATATCTTTTAATATATGGACACTGTCATATAAAACAAAGGTTTTTAGGGGGTTTCCATCAATATGGAACCAGTAATTACTATCAGAATGTTTGGTTAGTTCTTTGAACATAGCACGATTCACACCATTATTATCAGCTATGATAGACAGAATATTTAGGCCACAATCCTGTATTTGCCTGATAACATCTTTTGCAATATCAGCTAGTTGCAAACCCGTTAATTGTTTCACTGGAACTAATTTAACAACCTCTTTCAAATTTCCAAAAGCAGAACTAACAAGAAAGGCCAGAACTGTCTTAGCTAAATCGACAGATTCATTTGTAGCAACACCAAATAATTGCCCATTTTTAAAATCTAAAGTTTGTTTGACATGCATTTCATCAATCTGTAAATTTACAACCCTTTCTAAATTTGATAAATCTTTCACAATCTGACTTAGAAAGTTACTGTTCTCTTCATCAGCTTTCGGGGATATGGCGAAGGAAGTTGTTAATTTTTGTAAAACTCGGGGATGAGGTAGGGATAAAATATGGTTAAATCTAATTGCGTTATAATACTTTGTAGACTGCATATAAATTAGGAATGCATTTAGAGTTGTAGTGACGTTATATCTAGGTTTCTTTAAAAAAGTAAGTGTAAACTGATCTTGCTGAAACATTAACTTTTTTTAACAGAATCTCTGAAGTTTCGTCTCCCTGGTTTTCAAGGTCAGTTTTTAGGTTATCTATTAAATTATTAATCTGGACGACTAGTGAACTTACAGAACTTCAAGGTAAGAAAAAGTCGTGGCAAAATTCTATTGCTTGGAACAACTGACTCCACTTACTTAATAATGAATTTCGAAATATTACAGAGCCAGAATGAAGAACAACAGCGTTAGGAATTACGCCTCCATTGATATGAATTTCGACCGTAAAATCATTGTTTATCCTTATACTTGACCTTATTTTAGGTATGCTTGACACATCTAATTTATACAAAATACAATAGTTTTCACTAGTACTTACAGACCAGTCTGTTTTATGCTCCACCAACTTATTTTGTATATCACAAACTAAGGACTCGAAAGTCGTAATTTTGTTGGCTTTCTCAGCAAGGGTCTTCTCACATTCCTCTGCAGACTTTTTCCGTTCTTTTTCTTCTTCTCTTCTTTCTTCTGGAGATTTCCTTATCTTGGAGGAGCAATTACTCAAATACGATGGTAAGTTTGGGAATACCTTTGGAACCGCACGAGGTATCAATACAGGCTTCTTCCGTGTGAATTCCTTATTATTCCCATCACCATCCTTGTATTTTTCAACATAACTTACGTCTTCAGGAAGAAAGTGTTTAATACATACGAAGGAATATTTCGTAGGTACCCAATTGGCTCGAGGAATAGCACGTTCCCATATGGCTTTCAATTGTGGATTTTTAGGAAACCCAGACACTGTCACAAATCCTTCAGTTTTTATCGATGAACGATAATTAGACTTACAATTCGGCATAACACAAGTCTTTGGCATTGTAGCTAGCCACTATAAAGTAATAATCAATTGTATAATTTCATTTACATAGAGTATTTTGAAGAAAACACGAGCGCGTGACACATTTTCCATGTAACTCAGTGGGCGAGGCAGAGCAGACTGGCCATTCACGGCGAGGTTGCCAATTTTCGCTCGCCGCGGCCTTCCGTAGAGCCGGCCATGGCAGCAGTCGACTGAATACAGTCGAATTAATCGATAGTTAAAACCATCGACTTATTCAACTGTTTTTAATAAACAGTCGATTAGATTAGATTTGTATTTATCCATTTGATCAATTACATGTATACAATACAATTTTGATATAGGATACGTCAGAAATTACATCTATAAAATAAAAGAACTTACTTTATATACAGGGTGTTTCAGGAGGAGCAGTAAATATTTTAGGAGGTGGTAGTATATATGAATTGCAATCCAAAAAAATGCCATATAACATGTGTCCCATTTGTATTGTGTACACAGATACAGCTGGCAGTATTTAACCCCAGCAAATGTAAAGCCAAGGCAAATGAGGACGTTCAAATTTTCAAAACTTCCAAAATTTCCACCACCAATGCATTTTGCACTTCTCACCCCGTGTAGCTCTTCGGAGGGCGTCTTGGCGTTCTTTGGTGAGGGATGCACTATGCATAATCTGAACGATCAACTCTGCTCTTGTGTTAACTTTTTCCTTTTAGACTTAACTTTTCAACCATCCCCACAAGCAAAAATCCAAAAGGGTAAGGTCCGGGGACCTTGGTGGCCAGGAAACTTGCCCATATCTCCCTCCATCTTCCGGGGAATATTAGGTTTAGATGTTGTATCACCAGACGCCTAGAATTTGCAGGAGCTCCGTCATGCTGGAAGAACATACGCATTCTTTTAGCCAAAGGAATTTATTCCAATAATGCTGGAAGTTCATTTCCAAGAAAGTGTAGATAATGAGGTCCTGTTAGACGATGCGGTAACACAACAGGCCCAATCAACTGATTGTCAATCAACCCACACCACACATTTACAGACAAGCGTTCCTGAAAATGTTTGTCCACAATGGCATATTGGTTTTCTTCTGACCACTGATGTTCATTACGAATGTTATTGATGCCGTCACGAGTGAACGTGGCTTCATCAGTGAAGATTCCAAATGGGATTACTTGGCGATTTGCACGTATCCAACGACAACATTCCAATCATATATCTGCATCTTCTGCTCGAAGGTGTTGAACGGGCTGGTAATGACACGGATGCAACCCGTGCATACGTAATGTCCGCCTTACTTTTGTACATGGAAAACCGATACGTGCAGAAAGTCTATGTGTCCCAACACACGAAACGACAACTTATCTGGTTACATACCAACGTCTGTATCACGGTATGCAATAAAAATGGGACACATGTTATATGGATTTTTTAATTTCAATTCATTTATACTACCACGGCATCCTAAAATAGTTACTATTCCTCCTGAAACACACTGTATATTACTAATACAATAACTATTTATAACTTATTATAAGAACGGATCTTAAGAGATCCAATCTTATTGGACATCTATTTACACCTTACTCTATTATCACAATATGAAAACTTAATTCTATAAATACAACAACTTACAGCTAGGTATTGCAATGAAAATAGAAAAGTAAAATATAATTATAGATTTCATCGCTCCTATACGCTAATATATTCAACTACAGAGTAAACACAATGGCACAGCAGATAAGCTTTCAACATTCTTTCAAAGGTTTTTATTTTAGGGGCAAATTTTATATACTGGTGTAGTTTATTGTATAATTTAACTCCTGTGTGAAAAGTTCCTTTTTGATATATGCTTTGTGTGTGTGAAATATGAATGTTTTGATTTTGTCGTGTGTTATGCCTGTGAACATCATTCATTCTTTGAAGAAAAACGTCTTTATTCATTAAATTCATTTAAAAAAAACATAATACTTGCAAAGATATGAATGCAGGTAAGTGAGAGAATGTTTAAATCTTTAAACAGAGGTCTACATGATTCTCTAGTGTTTACATTTGCTATAATTCTAATCGCCCTCTTTTGTATCCTAAACGTGCTTAGTACATCTGGTGACATACCCCAAAATATGGCCCCATATTTTAAGTATGAATGGAAATAAGCAAAATAAGTATTTCTTAATGTGTGCATGCTTGTGCAAATTTTCAAAATACGTAATGCAAAGCACATCGAGTTCAGTTTAGTATTCAGATATTGTATACCGTATGTTTATTCCATTTCGTGTCTTGTTGTATCCATAGTCCTAAAAACTTTGTTTGTGATTTATTTTCTATTTGGTGTCCATTTAATGTTATATTGAGCGTTGCAGGAATCCTATTCTGCGTAGTGTGGAAATTTAGAGATACTGTTTTTTTATAGTTTATTATGAGGCGATTATCTTGTGTCCATGTGGTTAACTCTTCTGTAACAGAGTCTGCAGACTGCTGTAAGACCTGTTTAGTTTCACCTTTTATTACGAGTTTTGTATCGTCCGCAAACAAAATTTCCTTATGACAATCATCATTCTGTGTTATATCATTGATATATAGAAGAAAGAGTAGTGGGCCCAAAACCGATCCCTGGGGTACTCCAAACTTAATAACACCCTCATTGGACAATGTTTCATTAAGTAATCTGGTTCCATCATCCTTGTGTCTCAAGCTTACTATTTGTTTATGCCTTGTTAAGTAAGACTCTATCCATTTATTAGCTAGACCTCTAATACCTTATTGATTTAGTTTAGTAAGGAGGATTTTATGATCAACAACATCAAATGCTTTCGATAAATCCAAGAATAGGCCAGTTGCATGTTCCTTATTGTCAATTAATTTCAGTGTACTATTACTACATTCATAAATTGCCGCCTGTGTAGATTTTTCCATTCTGAATCCATGTTGTGAATTTGATAGTATTTAATTTTTTACTATAAAACTTATCAGTCTCTTATACATGCTTTTTTCCACAATTTTCGCAATACCAGTTGGTAAGGTAATAGGACGATAGTTATCTAATTCATCTTTTGAACCGTTGTTGTACACTGGAATTACTTTTGATAACTTCAAAATATCCGGGTAAGTTCTTGAGAGAAGTGAACTGTTTATTAAGTGCGTAAGTGGATTTATTATATTTTCTGCACACTTCTTTAAAATTGCATCAGGGATGCCATCAATGCCAGCACAGAATTTATTTTTAGCTCTTTTATAACTATTCATACCTCTTCACTTGTGACATGATTTATATATAAAGAATCACTGCATATATTTATTTTATTATTAGGATTTAGTGTATTTACCTGTGATTTATTTAATATTTTTTCTGGAATTTTCAGAAAATAGTCATTAAATGTGTTTGCTATTTCTTCTGGATTATTAATCACCTTATTATTTATTTATTTATTTATTTATTTATTTATTTTATGTCTTCGGTGGTGGCGAAGTTAGGGCACCTGGCCCTCTCTTGCCACGAAATATGGTACTAGTACATAACTTATGAGGCAATTTCGAAATTACAAAAAATTATTATGATGATAAATAAGGAGTAAATTAATAATGGCAATACTAATATTAGTGAAAATGGCACGTGAATAATGTTATTAATAATTATAACAATACAAATAATAATTATCACAGGTCAGTGTAATGTTCCTTTGTATTTTAGCAGATTTTCCAATTTCCTTCTTTATCAGGGTCCACATATTCCTGTTTTTATTGGATGATTGGGAAATAAAATTATCATTATGCATTTTCTTAGCCAGTCTTATTACCTTACTTAATATGCTAGTGTATTTTTTGTAGTATAAATTGAATTCATGTGTTGTGTGGTATTATTTATGTATTTTGTGTAGAAATTTCTTTCTTTAACATGAATTTATAATCCCTTTATAATCCAATTGCTAGTTTTGTTATTTTGAATAGTTCTTTGTTTAAAGGGGAATGCTGTTTCAAAATAGTGTTTTAGGGTACTGCTAAATGCATTAAATTTATCATTTACATTTTCTAGCTTATACATTTCTGACCATATTTCCTTTAATAAGTCATTGAAATACCGTATGTAACATTTGTTTCAGTGAATGACCTGCACTTTGATTTTATTCCATTATCATTATTGAATGGTGATATTTTATTTATAAAAATTTGATCAGGAGTGGTTTTACTAAATTTTGTTATTCTAGTTGGGCATTGATTGTAGGTTTCAGTCCATAGGAAATTAGTAACTGTTTTAATAATTCACAATTTCTATCGCCTTTTAAGAAGTCCACATTGACATCCCCACAAATTATTATATCGAAATTTACTTTGCTCATGTTATTGAGTAACAATTCTAATTTATCTATAAATAAACGAAAATTTCCTGGCATAGAACGTTATACGCATACAATTACTAAATTAAACTGCTGTATTTTTACAGCGGAGAATTCAAAATCCTGTTTCATAATTAGATAA
Organism: Meconema thalassinum; assembly: GCA_946902985.2. NCBI lineage: Eukaryota > Metazoa > Arthropoda > Insecta > Orthoptera > Tettigoniidae > Meconema > Meconema thalassinum. The sequence goes on along the minus strand of OX336389.2, from coordinate 1,059,081,667 downwards.
TCATAAGCTGTTAACTGTTCATGATCTACATTATTTCTTAAGAAGATACAAGTACCACCATGGCTAACATTAGATCTAGAGTATTTACTAGCTAGTATAAACCCTTGGAATTGAATCAATTCGAGTTGTTCCTCTTTTAGCCAATGTTCTGGAATACATAGTGCTGAGATGTCTTTAAGTTCATTTTTAAGCATTAGATTTACCGTATGTAATCAATTTTATTATAGAGAGACTGACCATTCTGGTGGTAATTTTTAAATTTGTTACTTTTGCAAGGTTGTGTTGGTCATTTATTTACATTATAATTAACATAATTGTTATCATTATTATTGTTGCTAGACAAATCCGAAATACCGTTGTTACACTCAGTTAAATTTGACATCAAAAGATACCGGTACTCGTCTGAATGCCAAACTTCAGGTTTGGCTTCTTTTACCAGTTTTCCTGCTTCCACTCTAAGGATATTACTGTTGCACAATTCTTACCATTTGAATTTACAATTTTGCAGATTTCATCACTAAGATACTCTTTTCCTAACCTATTTAAGTGCAGGCCATGCCGAATGTGGAATTTCCTGTATAATTTACTTACATCGATAACAAGAGTTTAGTGCTTTTCAGTTGGTCAACAATAATGTACCCAAAAGAGCTGAGTTATGCCCTAATCTTGGAATACATTACATGAGATTAATAAATACACTAGTATGACCGGTTTCGATCGTCAAGCGATCATCATCAGATCCATTACACTTAGGCTAAAAAATCTGTTTGAATATATAGGTGAAAATATTTACAATATGCACAATTATTTAGTTGCAGTATTGGTACTGCAACTGTCGGTGTACGCTAAATGCAGTATATATGATGTTAGGTGAAATGCTAAATGGTGATAGATAACCAGAGTTTGTATATTTGGAGTGATTATTTGGTTGTAAAAAATCAACTATGGTTAAACTGTAATATTACAGGCTACTACTTATTTGGTTGTCTTCCTTGCTGGAGCTACGCGCAGTTACGTGTTCACTGTTACTCCAGGTGTGGTCGACTGAGATGGGCTGTTATCTCAACGACACTGGTTTTTCCCTTTCTCCCTCCTGTTCATAAGTGCTGTGCGGAGTCAATGCGATGTGTTTATGTGGGGTGTTGCCAAAACTAGATAGATGTATGTTATTGAATGAGGTGGGTCTACAACTATTAAAGACCGTGGAACATTCCCCGCCACGCGTAGACCATAAGCCATTCAAACTAAGCGCTGCCCAGTCTTTTGAGGACGTCCCCGCACCTTTAATAATGCCGCAAATACGGGCCTTGGTTTATTGCTGTTTGCTCTCAGGGAGAATTATATAAGTGTTTTATTTCCACAGTTGGTAACAGATACATTTATTATGTTTAGGTTGGCAGCAGTGACCTGGACAGGGAGTGAAGTTGCCATCATGGCTGAATGTGTTTGTGTTTCGGAGCAACAGCTCCTTCGCATATCAAGTGTTGTGTCTTTTGTAACATGTACATTTTTGTAAATACAGTCCACTAGAGTTTATTCGACACTTTCATTTATCCCCTGATGTTTCATTTGGGGCACGTATGTCGCAGACAGACATATGTTTTGGTCCAACACGGGCAGGATTCCCGCTATATCAACTGAGGCCATGTGGTCCCGACAAACGGTAAAACTGCTGTATTTAAGTGAACCAGTGTGAAATACGTATGTAGAGACAATACTAGTACATTATTGTGAACAATGCAGGCGTAATTGCAATTTATTTATCAATGTTTGTGAGTTCGATCTAACTTATTTTGAAAAGTGACCATTGTGGCTGCGAAACAAAGCCACCAGTGTGCTTTGGCTTCGAGTCGCTTCGGCTAGCATCGGTAAGCTTCGATACACGTGCTGATGGCAGCGCCAGCAGGCAGCGCTCGCCAGTCTGTTTGATTCATGTTTACAACGCAGCTGTTGAATTACAAATTTACTTAATATTTGAATAAGTTAATTCATGCAGCGGGACTTGCAAAATTAATCATGATGAATTGTATATTCGTAAAAGCATATCCAGTATTGTGAAAGTTTCGGTGTGCAGTTGAAAGCATCAATGGACGCATGTTTGAGGCCATCCGTGAGTTCTCGCGAGTTCCATTCAGTAGTGCAGCCTTCGATTCCTGACGGACGTAGCTCCATTCAGCAGTGCAGCCTTCGATTCCTGACGGACACAGTTCCATTCAGTAGTGCAGCCTTCGATTCCTGACGGACACAGTTCCATTCAGTAGTGCAGCCTTCGATTCCTGACGGACACAGTTCCATTCAGCAGTGCAGCCTTAGATTACTGACGGACGCAGTTCCATTCAGCGGTGCAGCCTTCGATTCCTGACGGACACAGTTCCATTCAGCAGTGCAGCCTTCGATTCCTGACGTACACAGTTCCATTTAGCAGTGCAGCCTTCGATTCCTGACGGACGCAGTTCCATTCAGCGGTGCAGCCTTCGATTCCTGACGGACGCAGTTCCATTCAGCGGTGCAGCCTTCGATTCCTGACAGACGCAGTTCCATTCAGACGTCCTGACTTCGATATCCAACCGTTGGGTGACGACGCAGATTGAAAGAACCTCTACACCAGATAAGTTAACAAAGGCATTTCATAGCAATTCCTTCCCATACTCAGAAATCCTTCCTGTGCATGAACCATTTTAAGCATGTCTACTGAACGTGAGATAAAGTCACTGACCAAGCGCAGAGGTGTTCTCCGAGCATCCCTCACGAGACTCCATACCCAAATTAATGAATTTAATAATGAGACTTCTGCTGAAGTATTAAATGTGAAGAATGAACGTTTATTAGCTCTATTACCAGAATTTAATGAAATTCAAAGCAAATTGGAGGATTTGGATGACAAAAATCCTCATGAGCAGGTCCGGTGTGAATTCGAAGATGATTATGATGAACTTAGGGCTAAGCTACAACAGTTACTAAATACCCATTGCACACATGCCTCATCTGTCTCTAGCAACGGTAGAGAATCTACAAGTAGTAATACAGGTTCGTACAGTTTGCCCAAGATACGGTTACCAGAATTTTCAGGTGATGTTACACAATTCATGCATTTCCATGACCTGTTTGATTCATTAATACTGAAGAATCAGTCTTTGGGTGATGTTGAAAGGTTCCATTACTTAATGTCAGCACTGCGTGGCAATGCTCATCAACTCATTCAAAACATTCCTCTTACTGCAGATAACTTTGAGCTAGCTTGGGAAACGGTCTGCAAGCGATACCGCAATTCAAAGGTAATAGTAAATGCACATATCAAATTACTGTTATCTCCAGATATCGTCCAAAGGGAATCATCTTCTAGTCTACGCACACTTTTGAATCAAGTACAGTCCAATTTAAAGGCTGTTGAGTCATTGAATTATTCCCCTACATGAAATCATAATAGGTCAAATCATACTTGACAAGTTACCTGAAGCCACACGTAAGCAATGGGAAATGAGCAACAAATCCAAGGAACTATCTACACTTACGGAGTTGTTAGAATATCTTGAAAGGCGGGCTCAAACCCTTGAATTAATTGATTTTTCACCTACTAAGGGTCACAGTGATAAGATCAGCAGATTGTCTCAAGATAAAACTTCTAAGCATGGTTTCAAGCATGAGAAACAACCATTTACAAGTAGTTCATACATTGCAATTAACAATAATTGTGAAGCCTGTAAGGGGCAACATCCAATCTTCAGATGTGATAAATTTTTAGGTTATGATGTTAATCGTAGATATAACCTAGTTAAGCAGCATAAGCTTTGCTACAACTGTTTGCATGAATCACACGCTATAAGTTCTTGTCCTTCGAAGTCAACATGCAAAACTTGCAACGGTCGTCACAACTCACTGTTGCATTTTGATTCTGGGAATCAGCAATTCAATGCCAACTCGTCTAAACAGTCTCAGCAAGGAGCTATCAGCAGATGCTCAAACCCCGAGTCCAACCAGGCTCACAATGCTCAAGTTCGTGGTAACTCCTCCAGTTATTGCACTATGAAACTCAAACCACAAACTCAAGTTCTACTTTCTACAGCAGTAGTAAAGGTAAAGGATAGTGCTGGTAGGCTACACTTAGCTCGTTGCTTATTGGACAGTGGCAGTCAAAGCAATTTTGTAACCGAGAGTTTGGTTCAAAATTTGGGCTTAAGAAAGGTCAAGAATCTCACACCCATCGAAGGTATTTCTCAGTCCATGTCTGAAGCCAAGTATAGTGTGAGCATTGAAGTGCAATCTTCCATAAGCAACACACGTCACAATGTTGAATGTCTGATGCTATCCAAAATTACAAGTGACATGCCTAGTCAGCAGGTACCCTATGAAGAGTGGGAGCTCCCTAATGATATTCAGTTAGCAGATCCGAGGTTTTATGCCCCAGCCAAGATAGACATGCTTCTCGGTGCTGATGTATTCTTTAGAATTCTACAGAGGGGACACAGGACGAGACCAGGGAAGTTTCCAGTCCTACAAAACACAGATTTTGGATGGATTGTGACAGGTTCATATGAATCCACCTCGAGAAAGAGAGACAATGCAGCAGGAACGTTTTTCCTTCGTAATGATGTTCACCTTCATAACCAAGTACAACGATTTTGGGAGATCGAAGAACTTCACGAGCCAGTCAAGTCGCAAGAAGAGATTGAATGTGAACAGCATTTTTCTGATCATGTGACACGAGATGCATCTGGGAAATACATAGTCAGACTACAATTTAAGCAGGATCCAAGTATATTAGGCAATTCTTTACAAACAGCTACTAGCAGATTTCAATACCTTGAGCGTAGGCTTAACAATGATACGCAACTGAAGGTAGATTATGACCAGTTTCTCACTGAATACCAGGAACTAGGTCACATGGAGATTGTTAATTCTAGTATGGCAACATCGGTAGCATACTACATGCCGCACCATCCGGTATTCAAGAAATCCAGCACTACTACAAAAACTAGAGTTGTCTTCGACGCTTCTTGTAAATCGAGGTCAGGAAAGTCACTTAATGATATTTTAATGACGGGTCCTACTATTCAACAAGACTTATGTTCGATTGTCGCTAGATTTAGAACTCACGCCATAGGCTTTACAGCTGACATCGAGAAGATGTACAGACAAGTTAAGGTTGATTCCAGAGACAGCAGCCTTCAACGCATCCTTTGGAGAGCTTCTCCTAATGAGCCTATCAAGCAGTACCAACTTCAGACGGTCACATATGGCACATCATCAGCTCCATTTCTAGCAATAAGATGTTTATGGCAATTGGCATATGATGAGGGACAACAGTATCCGCAGGCAGCATCTGTCCTTCTTCGTGATTTTTATGTAGACGACTGCATTTCAGGAACAAGTAAGGTTGACAATGCATTACTCCTACAACGTGAACTGATCCAATTGTTATCCAAGGGAGGCTCAAGCTCCGCAAGTGGTGCTCTAACCATCCAGCATTGTTAGAGGCGGTTCCAAAGGACTGCAGAGAAACGCAGCTTCCCCTTCAGATTGATTCTGGAGAAAATATAAAGACTTTAGGTCTACTTTGGCATCCAGCGACAGACAAACTACAGATATCCAGTGGTGTGCAGAAAGAACAAGGAAGTGGATCTCCAGTGACCAAACGCAAGGTGTTATCGATTGTGTCGTCAATTTATGACCCTATTGGGCTAATCAGTCCTATTGTCATCGCATTCAAGATGTTTCTGCAGCAACTATGGCAAGAGAAGATAGGATGGGATGATGAACTTCCAACGGAACTTCTTACAAGATGGCGTACTCTGCATTCTCAAATACCCTTGATTGACAATATATATATTAACAGATTTGTGCTTCAAGAAAATTGTACTCAGGTGCAGTTGCATGGCTTCGCTGATGCATCCTTGAAGGGCTACGGTGCATGTTTATTCCTACGCTCGTCAACTGATCCAAGTCACTTCCTTATAGGCGAACCCCTCACTACTCTTCCCGAACCTGATTTAACATTATGTAAACGGCCTTTGTTAACTAGATATAAGGTTCTGCAACAAAGACTCCAATCCTTTTGGAAGAGATGGTCATTAGATTACCTCACCCATCTGCAACAGCGCAGCAAATGGACGACCTCCTCCAGCAACGTATCACCAGGTACTGTGGTGCTGATACGGGAAGACAATGTTCCCCCACTCCAGTGGCCCCTTGGTGTTATCACTGAAGTGCATGGTGGTAAAGACAATGTGGTAAGAGTGGTTTCAGTGAAGTGCAACAGTGGTATTTTTAAACGACCAGTTTCCAAGGTAGCTCCGCTACCAATTGAGCAGACACATAATTTTGACTGTTAATATGTCAGTGTTTTAAGTTAGTAAATATTTTAGTGTTTCATGTCCTTGTCATTGGAACATTTCAGATTATTGAAATCCATGTATTTCAAGGTGGGGAGTATGTTTGCTCTCAGGGAGAATTATATAAGTGTTTTATTTCCACAGTTGGTAACAGATACATTTATTATGTTTAGGTTGGCAGCAGTGACCTGGACAGGGAGTGAAGTTGCCATCATGGCTGAATGTGTTTGTGTTTCGGAGCAACAGCTCCTTCGCATATCAAGTGTTGTGTCTTTTGTAACATGTACATTTTTGTAAATACAGTCCACTAGAGTTTATTCGACATTTTCATTTATCCCCTGATGTTTCATCTGGGGCACGTATGTCGCAGACAGACAATTGCAGAAGAAAAGTACATCGTACACCTGATCCAGATAACATTTACCTATTAAAACCCCCTAATTTCCCCCCTTTATTTATCTAGCATGGCTGTATCGCTACGTTGTGTCTTGTTTCCGACAGGGTGTGTTTTTTAGTAGAGTGAAGAGGGGTGAGCTCTCCATAAACGTGTGTTCATTTAGATTGTTGGGACTGTTTCGTTTGGCTAGGTGTATCTCGATTGCTTCCTTTATGTCAAGAGCTCTGCCTTTCGATTCGTGATGCATTATTTTTAGGTCCGTCTCGATATTAGTAAAGCTGTGCCCCGCGTCTCACATATGTTCGCATACGACTGAATGTGTTCCGTATCTTATCGCATTCCTATGTTCACTATAACGCGTGTCAACTCGTCTTCCACTCTGTCTGATGAAATTGGCTTGACAACCAGTGTCTTGGCACATTATAGAATATACCCCTGACTTTGAATACGGGTCATGTTTATTTAGAATACTATTTTGTAGTTGCCTACAGGTTGTGTTTTTCATTGTGAATGCTATTTTTATGCCTTGCTTTTTGAATAGATTAGTGATTTTATATGTACTCGCATTCACATAGTTGAAACGCGCAATTTTTTTCTCATTACTGTCCGGTTCGGGAATCGTTTTATCTTTATTTTTATGTTTGGCTATAATTTGGTTTATTTTGCTTGGCGGGAAATTGTTTTCCTTTGCTATTTGCTTAATGGTTCTTATTTCATTATTATAGTTGTCTTTTGACATGGGTAAGTTTAAAGCCCTGTGCACCATTGAATGGAACCCCGCTAATTTGTGCGTACTGGGGTGATTATACTGATTGTATTGCATGCGAGGTTTGTGTGGCTTTCCGGAATATGGAATATGAAAGCTCGTTGTCTTTATGTTCAATAGTTATGTCGAGATAATTCATTTTTCGGTCTGTTTCGGATTCCTTAGTGAATTTGATTGAGTGGTGTAGGCTATTAATGGTTTGGAGAATTGTTTCTTCGCTTGTTAGTAGAGTATCGTAGATGCAAATTACATCATCTACGTATCTTTTCCATATTACTATTCCCTTTGTTGAAGTCTTTTCTAAGAACGCATTTTCTAGTGCAATAATGAAGATGAAGATTAACCCGCTTAGTGGCCATCCCATCGCTAGGCCTTCTCTCTGTGTGTACATTTTATTGTGGAATTGAAACACGTTTTGGCTGAGAACGACCCTCAGTAATCTCACATTCTCTTCAGTTTCTTTTGCCGAATTGTTGGATTTTAAGTTGTTTTCGATAGTGTTGATTGCTTCAATAATCGGAATATTGGTGTACATGTTAGTTACATCGAAGGATACTAGCCTCAAGCTAGGTTTCATTAGTAGGGTGTTCAATGCTGTTACTAGTTCCGTTTTGTTCTTTACAGAGTTGTTTTCGTCGCTGGAAAGACGGTATTTTAAGATTTTTATTAACTCTTTGCTCATTTTATAATTAGGGGCATTCCTACAATTGACTATTGGTCTCATTGGGCACTCCTTTTTGTGTATTTTTGGTTGTCACCTCAATGACGGTATTTTCGGGTTCATGTTTATTAGTTTTGATTTTTCGGCTTTGGTCAGTATGTATTCTGTTTCTTTTAACGCACTTTTTATTTGTTTTTCGAATTTGTTGGTGGGGTCTTTTGTTAATTCCTTAATTTCGTTGTTGTTTAGGAATTCGACTGTTTTTTTTTTTTCGATGTATTCTGTTTTGTTCAAAATTACTGTATGTTTCCCTTATCTGCTTTTGTGATGATTAAGTCGTGTTCTTTATTTTTTTGTTTCAAAGACTTTATATCTTTGGGTTGTTTGTTGTTTTGAATGTTATTGCTTTCGCCCTCTCGTTTGAAGATTTTTTGGCTTCGTTGGTGGCAAGATTTTTGGTTAATTCCCTGTCTTCTGCTGGGAGCTTGTGACTGGCTATCTGAATATCTGTGATAAACTGTTTTATATTGTGGTTCGTGTGTGCTTCTGTGCAGTTGTATTTCAAACCTTTGTCTAACATACTCATTTCATCTTGGGAAAAGGTTACGTTCGTTCTGTTGTTTACCCTGCTGTGGAAATTGAATTCATTGTTATTCGTGTTTTGTTCATTAGATTGATTGTTCTGTGTTTCTCCTAGTTTTCTTAATTTATTTTCTAGCGTTTCGTGCTTCCTCGTTGCTCTGATTTTGATGGTGTCATGTAGGTGCTCGGTGAAGCTGTCCCATTGGGATTCGCGCCAGAAGTTACTTAGTTGCAATTGAATGTCGTATAATTGTTGGTTGATTTTTTGCTTTTTTATGTGTGCAAATCTTATTTTTTTTATCCAAAGCGCTTTGGCTTGTTTAGTTGAAATGATCGAGGCTGGTGTGTTCGGTACGGTTTTAATTGGTACGTATTTAGGGGTGAGATTGAGTTCTATACATTTTTTGTTGAACCAAATTGACTTGTCTAAGTTCATGAGTTTAAGCCTGAGTGATTTGAATCTCTTGGCTTCACAATTTGCCTGACTGGCCGTGAACATTGTGGAGTTTGAAGCCATTTTTTCAGTGTTGCCTTAGAAAACAAGAGTTTAGTGCTTTTCAGTCGGTCAACACGAATGTACCCAAAAGAGCTGGGTTATGCCCTAATACCGGAATAAATTACATGAGATTAATAAATACACTAGGATGAATGAGGTGGGTCGACAACTATTAAAGACCGTGGAACATTCCCCGCCACGCGTTGACCATAAGCCATTCAAACTAAGCGCTGCCCGGTCTTTTGAGGACGTCCCGGCACCTTTAATACTGCCGCGAATACGGGCCTTAGTTTATTGCATAAGAAAAGTACTTCGCACACCTGATCCAGATAACATTTACCTATTAAAACCCCCCAATATCCCCCCTTTTGGCTCATGGTCCACGCGTGGCGGGGAATGTTCCACGGTCTTTAATAGTTGTAGACCCACCTCATTCAATAACATCTATCTATCTATCTATCTAGTTTTGGCAACACCCCGCATAAACACATCGCACTGACTCCGCACAGCACCTATGAACAGGGAAAAACCAGTGTCGTTGAGATAACAGCCTATCTCAGTCGACCTCACCTGGAGTAACAGTGAACACGTAACTGCGCGTAGCTCCAGCAAGGAATACAACCAGATACTTAGTAGCCTGTAATATTACAGTTTAACCATAGTTGATTTTTACAACCATATAATCACTCCAAATATACAAACTCCGGATATCTATCACCATTTAGCATTTCACCTAACATCATATATACTGCATTTAGCATACACCGACAGTTGCAGTACCAATACTACAACTAAATAATTGTACATATTGTAAATATTTTCATCTGTATTTTCAAACATAGATTTTATAGCCTAAGTGTAATGGATCTGATGATGGTCGCTTGACGATCGAAACTCGTCATCCTAGTGTATTTATAAATCTCATGTAATTTATTCCAGGATTAGGGCATAACTCAGCTGTTTTGGGTACATTCGTGTTGACCGACTGAAAAGGACTAAACTCTTGTTTACTAAGGCAACATTGAAAAATGGCTTCAAACCCCACTATGTTACATCGATAATTTGGACATTTGGAAAACTCTTACAAATTTTAGTAATTTACCCATTTGTAGCCCCTATTTCTACATTTACACATGATTTGGGAATTAAGCCATATCTCTGCGGAATGTATACAATAATTACATTAGTGTTATGCATGGACGGCAATGTACCTTTTAAATCTTTGATTACCTTTTTACTGTATACGTCGTTTGCTCCAGCGATGATAACTGCAAAATCCTTTGAAGTTAGGGACCCACAATCTCCTACCATCCCGTCCGTGACCGCTGCAATGGGAGCTCCTGGTTTTACTGTCGAAGTGATCTCCATTTTTACGATTCTCTTCAGAACGTTTGCTGCTATGTCTCGCCCGTGACTATCCGCAAATATCCGCATATTCCTGGATTTTCTCTTTATCACTTTCTTCTTTTCTTCTTGAAGAAAATCATCATTTTCTTCGACGAGCGCTCCAAATGAATTTGAGACGGGAATTTCAGTTACTCCATTTTTAGGCCTAGGCTTAGTCAATCTTACACTACCAGCAACCACTGTCGACCAAGTTTCCTTGCGTTATTCTCTGTTTCCTTTTAATTTAATCAACTCTCCCATTAACTTAGCAATATCTTCCTTTAGCAGCTTTATAATTTCATCTTTTGAGGACAGTTCGTTTCTCAGGTTATGACATTCGCATGAAGGTACCGGTACATTACGACAATCTGTTTAAATTTTCTCCTCATTCAATTTTACCTGAGTTCCTGTGATGATTTTATTTGCATTTTTTACTTTTATTTTGCACGATGAGCATAAATCCGTAACGGTTACACTACCTGACGAGACACTAACACTGTTTACTGACGCCATATTAGAGATCTAAGTTAGCCTAGATGTTAACACCAAATTACAGCACACTAAATTTATTTTAATTATTACAACCTAAATGAATTAATCTAATTACCTACTGATAAAGAAGATTTGAAATACGTATATCTTCCAATCGGGTGAAATCTCGTAAAAGCACCACGGCTCTACTTGGTTCAAACAGTGATTGAAGAAGTCACCGAATCTTTAGATACAAGTTCCCACAACTTAGCTTACGTTCATTACATTATCGATAAGAATTTCTAAATACTATCAATATTCCGTATTTCACTTCACCTAAGGAAAGTGACTTTATAGATTTTAAACCTCTGTTATAATATTTTACCACCTTTATCAAATATTTACACTAGCTGCTATTTCACTACACTTTCACTGTGACGCTATCTTGCCGCCCGTTTGAATGAATTCAACGACTACTCACCGGGTGCGTTTTTTTTAAAGCGGAACGCGCAGTGATTTAGCAGTGACGCACGCAGCGTGTTCTTTTATTCCTGCTGCAGTCTCTGCTGCGGCAGCGATTTTCCCCCACTCTGAGCCCTCGTGCAGCGTGGTTTGACTTCGCTACTTTCCTTTGCTGCTTTGCTTCAATAATCAAAATGGCTCCAGTCACCGTTGAAGACGTTCTTATCCACATTATTTTCTGGTAGGTGTGATTTTCTTTAAAATGTTGTTGTACATGTGTGTACGACTGAATATCAAGTTTGATAAAGTAGGATCAAGCCTAGAAAGACGTATTATTGCTTTGAAAGTTATAAATCACAGCTTTCTCTTGAGATCGCAGATGAAAATCTTGTTTAATTACCGTCAATGCCACTGAAATGTGAGGAAAAATGAGGGTACTGTTAGTGCTAAGAACAATTGCGCCCATTATTGGCGAGTGTTCAGGTAAATTCAGTGAGTGTTCATATCCACCGCTAGGTAGCGGATAACTGACATTACGTGTTCCAACGGACTATCTCGCGAAGCTTGACTGCGTGCAGGACGTGCTTGTGTGAGCCAAGTGTGAGATCCGTATATAGACTCAATGCAATTGACCACCGAGTGTTAAGAACTAACAGGTTATGTGCCCAGTTGACGTACAAACACTGCAAGCGAAAGAAGACGACTTCGAATTGCATCCTTGGTTAAATGAGAGGAATAATGGCAAGCCTCACAAGCTACGCCGTACGGTACGCCAGAAACGAGGTTAGGACAAATCAAGTGTGAGAAGACTGTTATGTGAAATTGTTGGTTGTCGATAGACGATGTACATCAACCCGCAAGAGATTGGTGAAGTGCGAGACGCCGCGCAGATCTAAATTAAATCTATGCAAATTTCATATTCAAATCCACGCTATCGACGCAACCGTTATATCTAATCGATTATAGCAGACGACTTCCGCGCCATACAAGTGACCGTAAGTTCGATAATCGAAAGTGGCGCTTGATATATCGATCAGAAATCGATTCTGCTTGACTACACTCACGACCACGATATATCGAGTGACACGGACTTTAGAACACCCGGAACTTCCAAGTGACTATTGTGATTTTCTGACCAAAAGGCACCATGGCAATGTCCGACGAATATAAAATCCCTAAATTATCATCAGACAATTACCACGTGTGGTCAATTCGTGCGAGGGCAGCATTGGTGCAGGAGGGATACTGGGAAGCCGTTGACCCTGGATTTGGCACAGCTGGTTTGACAAATGAGCAGAACAAGGCCAACAACAAGGCACTAAGGTTTCTGTTTCTTGTGGTTGATGACAACTACCTAGCTGACATTGGCATGTGTACCAGAGCACAGGAGGCATGGGAAACGTTAGGGGACATGAACTCCAAGTACTGTCTACTGCACACAATTCAGCTGATGAGGGACTTCTTCAACATCACTATGAAGAAAGGTGAGGAGATGAAGAGCTACCTTGGGAGGCTAATGGAGATCCACATGAGACTAACAAGTGCAGGCCATGGATTCAGTGACCGAGATGTTGCGTTGGTGATGCTGATGGGTCTTCCTGAAACGTATGAACCGCTAATCCTCAACCTTGAGGACCTCACGACGAAAAGAGTCAAGTCAAGGTTGCTTGTTGAAGAAACGCGGAAGAGTCGTCGTGATGAAGAAAGAGGAAGTGGTGATGATGAACCAAAGGCACTGATCACGAAGCAGCGTGTTAAACCTAGCTGGAAGCACAACAATGCGAGACGCCCTGAGCAGGATGGAGTTCCCAAACAAGACAGGAAAAGAGCAGACCCAAATAAAGTTAATGACAGCCGACGACGACCTGTGAAGTGCTTCTGTTGTGGAAAGTTTGGTCACATTGCAAGGAACTGCCCTGAAGATAATAAAGAATCGAAGAGCCAGCAGCCAAAACTACAAGCAAAGACAGCATTCCATAGGGCAATGTGTGCGAAGATGGGTGACCATCATATTTCATCTGTTTGGTATCTTGACAGTGGAGCTACTGACCACATGATATCATCGGGAGAAAGATGAGCAACTTCAAACCGTGTGAAACAACGGTTGAGGTGGCCAATAAGGAAACCATCGAGGTCAGTGGAACTGGACGAGTAGAAATCAAACTCGATCAGACGGACAAAGATTTGTTTCTCACCTTAGATGATGTTCTCCATGTACCGGACCTGATCGGTAACTTGCTTTACGTGGGAAGAATTGAAGAGATGGGCTATACTGTCAACTTTGGTGATGGAATGGCCACTGTAGCAGATAAGGATGGAGAAGTCGTCCTTACAACAAAGCGAAATGGAAGACTGTATGCTGTGGACGAGTCTACCCCATCGACGAGACTGGCTATAGCCAACCCTGACAACTTATGGCATAGACGACTAGGACACCTCCATCACAAGGCCGTGAAGAAGTTGGGCATAGATGAGAGACTGCAGCAGAATTGTGAAACTTGTACTTTTGGAAAGTTGAGACGCAAAGTATTTCCAACCGACGATGCGACCAGAGCCACTGCTCCACTCCAGCTGATCCATTCTGTTGTTGTAGGCAAGATCACACTGACTTCTAAAGGGGGATCCAAGTATTTCGTGACATTTGTAGACGACTACTCAAGACATACTGCTGTGTATCCCATGAGGAAGAAGAATGAGGTACTTAGTAAATTTGACTAGTATAGGCGTGAAGCTGAGAATCTTCATGGAACAATGGTCAAAACCCTGCCCAGTGATAATGGAGGAGAATACCTGAGCAGGGAATTTGACAGTTACCTAAAGAATCACGGTATCCAACGACAGCTGACTGTCCCAGACACGCCTCAGCAAAATGGTGTTGCTGAGAGAATGACTCAGACGCTACTTGACATGACACGATGTCTATTGATCGAGTCAGGGATCACGAAGTCTCTTTGGGATGATGTGCTACATACTGCTTGTCACATCAGGAACAAGTGCCCATCCAGTGCAATAGATGGCCAAACACCTGAGGAACTCTGGCTCGGAAAGAAGGTCAAGCTGGACCACCTTCGGGTGTATGGTTGCAAAACTTGGAGCGCAGAACCCGAAAATCTACGAAGAAGCAAGCTGGACCCAAAGGCGATTGAGTGCATCCTGATAGGATACCCCGATGGTGATAAAGGATACAAACTGTGGGACATGAAGACAGACCGCATCTTTACATGCCGCAATGTCACATTTGATGAAAACTGTTTCCCCTACAAAACTACGGCAAGTGAACTCGGTGACAACTTTGTGGCAAAGACGTTTAATGATAACCTCACCATTGAACTTGAACTCGACGATGAACTTGGTGAGATGCACGAAGAAGGGATACAAGCTAATGACGACAGGAGAAACACCGATGAAAATGCTCAACCTTGCGAGAGAGAAGTGCCAAGACCGGCCAGAGAAGACATTGTTTGCGTACGTGGATGTTCTGAAATCAGACAGGTGCCAAGGAGATCAGAACGACTGGCAGTAATGAAAAGTGGCCAACAACAGTTCAAGTGCCTCACTTGTAACCTTGCCAAGAGGCATGATGCATCAGATGACCCAATCACAGTGGAAGAAGCGCTAAACTCACCTGATGCGGACATGTGGAGTGCCGCCATGCTTGATGAACTGGACAACATGGAGAGAAATCAGACATGGACGGTAGTTTCGAGACCAGCTGACAGACGAGTAGTGAAGTGCAAGTGGGTGTTCCGGAAGAAGTTTGACAAGGATGATACACTCGAACGCTACAAGGCAAGACTGGTGGCTTGTGGGTATTCACAAGTTGAAGGTATCGACTTCAAAGAAACATTCTCGCCCGTGGTGAAAATAAAATCCATTCGGACTCTGTTGGCAGTTGCAGTTGTGAAGGAATGGAAGATTTATCAGCTGGATATCACTGCAGCATACCTAAATGGAACTTTGAAGGAGGCCATCTACATGGACAAGCCGGTGGGATTCCACGAAGGAGGGCCAAATGATGTCTGCCTGTTAAAGAAAAGTTTGTATGGACTTAAACAATCTGGTCGAGAGTGAAATCTGCGACTTGACGAATTCCTGATCCGTCCGTCTACTATGAGAAGAATGGGGACTTCATAGTTGGAGTGTATGTAGATGACCTGCTAATGCTAGGAAAGGACGAAGAACGTATCGAGAAGTTCAAGAAGGACATCTCTGGAGTGGTCGGAGTGAAGGACTTGGGACCGGTGAACCACATCTTATAGATGAAGGTAGATCAGGCAGATGATGGATCGCTATCCCTAAGCCAAGCAGCTTATGCCGATGAGCTCTTGGCAACTTTTGCCGTAAAAGATGCTGATGGAGCATCGACGCCTCTTGATCGTGGGATGAAGTTTGAAAAGGCGACTGGGGAGGCAGACCAAAGTCAGAGCACCAAACATCGACAAGCAGTCAGGAGTCTGCTGTATCTCGCTGGAGCCACCAGACCGGACTTAGCCTTTGCGACGACATACCTCAGTCAGTTCAACGAGCGGCCAGCAGCTGAACACTGGACAGGAGTTCGTCACCTACTGCGTTATGGAAAGCACACTAAAGACATTGGGCTTACGTTTGAGAAAACAGGAGAACGAGCGACAGCCTTCTGTGATGCTGACTGGGCAAGTGACAGGACAGACAGACGATCATTCAGTGGGTACGTCATGATGCTTGCTGGAGGTGCAGTCTCATGGTGTGCAAGAAAGCAGAGAACACCCGCCCTCTCCACAGTGGAAGCCGAATACATGGCAATGTGTGAGGCAACCAAAGAGGTCTTGTGGTTGCAACAGTTCCTGACGGAAATCGGAGTGGGTGAACTTGCGCCAAGGACATTGCTGGCCGACAACCATGGGGCAATCGCACTAGCGAACAACCATGTGACATCGCAGAGGAGCAAGCATATAGAACTTCTACATTTCTTCATCAGGAAGAACATTGAAGGAGGACTGCTATCCCTGAATAATGTTCCATCCACCGACAAGTTGGCCGACATCTTGACGAAGGCATTGACAGGGAAGGAGACAGCTCGTCACCGGGAACGACTGGGTTTATCTAAACCAAAGTGAAAGTGGGGCTTATTGCAGGGGAGGTGTTAGTGCTAAGAACAATTGCGCCCATTATTGGCGAGTGTTCACGTAAATTCAGCGAGTGCTCATATCCACCGCTAGGTAGCGGATAACTTACCTTGTTTGTTCCAACGGACTATCTCGCGAAGCTTGACCGCGTGCAGGACGTGCTTGTGTGGGCCAAGTGTGAGCTCCGTATATAGACTCAATGCAATTGACCACCGAGTGTTAAGAACTAACAGGTACTACATGGATGTTGTTAACAGAACTCGTACGCATATTTCATTGTGAACTTTACAATGGTATTGATCCTATTTTACCAAATTAACACACACCCAACTAGTTGGTGAGGAGAGCCATCAGTGGCAGGGGATGACAGATCATAGGGACGCGTGGGTTGCGATAAAGCTCCGCTATTGATGTTCTGCCAACCAATGAAGAATTAATTTTAGTACTAAGGTTCCGTAGTTGGCACTCATCAACGCTCACTTCAAATCGACCGGCGGGAGCGGGAATAGTCTGTTTTGATTCATTTTCCTCGTGGTGTTGGTTGTTTTGTTCGCCGGTATTTTGAGTATTTATTATTTATTTGAATTGATATACCACAGCAGATGGAAATGCTAAGAATTATTGTTGATGTTCACATCAGTTATCCAATAACTTTCTTCTTTTGTAGCATTTCATGTTACAATGTTGGTGTTCTGTATTCACTCTTGTACCTTTTGGTGTACAGCAGTTCAAATAGTGTCCGTTAGTAATGGCTATCTAATCTAATGTATACTGTAGTTTGTTCATAAAGAGCATTTTCAATACAGAGTATTCCTATGTGTTATCTGGTGATTAAGTAAAGACTTCAATAGGTTATGGGCCCAGGTGGGTGTTGAGAAATTAAGTGTGTGATAAAACGGGTCGGCGTTGTATATTTCTGTTCGAAATATCGACGAAGCTGACTTTGAGGTTACGTGCACGGGTTGAGATCGTTGCAGTGCAAAATGGATTCAACAAGGTTTATCAAACTGGAGCACTTGGAAATACAAAATAAGTATTTGTTTGCGAGGAATTCCCGGAGCACTTGATGCTATCGAAGGCAGGTTAGTCAAACGAAATGTACCTTCTGCGAGTGCGACTGCTGATGAAAAGGCAGTGTCAAAAGTGCATTAGAAGCATTTAATAAAGCGGACAGTAATGCTTTAAATATTTTAACTACAAACATGACCGAAGAAACATTGCAGAAAGTAATCCGTCTTAATACGTCTCGTGAAGTATGGTCGGAAATACACAAATTGTTTGACGGTGTTTCTGAAGACAAGGTTTACAACCTCTGCTTACAGTTCTTTAGTTTTAAAAAGCATCCTGAAGATGATATCGTGACACATATTTCAAGATTGAAAAATTTGTGGAGTGAATTAAAACATGAAATGAGTAAAGATGTTAAAGGTAATCCAGAATTGCCAGATTTATTTGTGATATGTAAAATCTTAGGTACATTGCCTGAAGATTATTTTTCGTTTAAATCTAGCTGGATGTTGATGTCTAAAAGTGACAGGACAATTGATAATCTGGCCAATCAATTGTGTGCATATGAAAAGGCTTTGAGGACCAAGGTGGATGCATTTACTGCACAGGAAACCCTATTCACGGACTCGTCAAAGCAGCTATCCCAGCCAGTATGTTCAACCAAGCCGAAGATGAAAAAGAAGATAATATGCCACTACTGCAAGAAACCCTATGCTGTTGGAGTGGTGTCAAGAAGTCTTGAAAATCCAACGGAACGTGATGAGGTCAAGGTGAAAAGGATCTTCCGTTACCTGAGAGGCACTTCAGAACATGGAATCATCTACAAGAATAATTTAAATAAAGGTGTCCTAGAATGTTACAGCGTCGCAGATCATGGGGGTGACCTAGGTTCAGGACGATCGACGTGTACTTTAGTAGGGGAGCAGTGACAGTTCTAACCAGTCACACGAACCGCTCGGCTACGCTGACCTTTTATGTATATTTTGTGAAACCATGGGCATGCGACATGTCGTTACTCTCGGGCTGACGTCCTCTTTTCTATGGTCGACTCGTTATATTTTTCAAAAAATTTTGTTTTTGAAAATAGGCGATAGTTTGAAAACCAAACATGATAGAACGTTGAGCAATAGCTTAAACGAACGGTCTCTATGTGTTTGATTGTTATAATAAAAAAAATATTTTTATCTTTTTTGAAAACAGTCCAATTTTGAAATTCCTATATTTTGGAAACTAGGAATTTTACAAGTAAGTTTGTTTGACATAAATGAATGGTCCCTACCCCCTCTACCCCCAAAATAAATTTCAATTCTCTAGGATAAAAACTTGACAGTAGTGTGGTAGGGACAGTTCTCCTTCACAGCCTACTTTCCTACGAACGTTGGCGATATCTCCCGAACGCATGATCGGATTTTAACGAACGAGGTGTTGTTGGTGTTCGGGTGACGTCCTCTTTGCTAAGAATGTGTGTTGGTATTTAAAAAAATTGAAAATTTTTGTTTTTGACATTGGCGCTATTTTGGAAACGGTAAATTTTGGAAAAAAGTTTGTTTGACGTGAATGAAAGGTCCCTAGGCCCTGTAGGTGGACAGCAAGTTTCAAGTGTGTAGGAGGAAAAAAATGATAGCCTACTTTCTCGCGAACATTGGCGATAATTGGCGAACGCCTGATTGGATTTTAACAAATGAGGTGTCGTTGGACTCGAGCTGACGAGCGCTTTGCTCTGGACCACGTATTATATTTTTTAAATTTTCTTGAAAATTTTTGTTTTTTGAAAGTAGGCGATAGTTTTTGAACTAATTATGATAGAACGTTGTTCAATGGCTTAAACGAACGGTCTCTATGCCTTTTATTTTTTATATTTTTTTCGAAAAAAGTCCAATTTTGAAATTCCAATATTTTGGAAACTTACAAGTTTACAAAAAAAATTGTTTGACATAAATGGAAGGTCTATACCCCCTCTGCGCTCAAAATACATGTCAAGTCTCTAGGACAAAAACTATGCATATTTTAATTTTTTTACTTGTTTTTTTATTTTTTTTAAATGAAACGTGCTCGTAGATAGTTAAGTTGGTAGCGCTGAGTGTGTGTGTGTTACAACGAGGCTATCACCGGCGATGATGAATACAGGAAATGGCTATTTCGACGGGGAGATTTGTATGGCAGAACGACAGAACGACGGGTCGCTTTTCGATATTTTGCTATGACAAACAAATAAAGGTGAATATTTCGAAAAATCCCTCATGGCGATCTTTAAACAGGTTAGTGAACGGGTAATGGGTAACATGATAATAATAATGGTATGAGGCAAAGTTGTCAACAACTTGAACATGCTTTATATGTTAGAATGACCAGCCAAGAAAGAAAAATCCGCTAGGGGTCTGGCCGGCTCTCAAGCTGGCCAGCTAAGAGAATGGAATGTCAGTCAAGCTGACAGCACTGTTGGGTAGCGATAACAGGTTGGAACCATCTGACAACTCTGTAACAGAGATAATATATCACATCTGTCACCCAGGCCCCGAGCAGAGCGGCTTGCATGAGCGAGCGAAAGCAGTGAGAGGGCAGAGGAGGGAACACCTAGATACAACAGGAAATCACGTGACCACTACAGAGCCGTGAGGGGCGGGGTCAGAGGGCCGGCGAAAGGTGAGGGGAGGAGTGGAGAAACCATGACAGCCAATAGCTGAACGAGTTGTATGTCAACATGGAGTCAGACGCAGGTGTGGAGAGAGAAAGAGAAACATGTACGGACATGCACGAAGCGCGGAGCGCCGTACACAGGGCTTTTGTACAACATGATTAAATAAATAAATAAATAAATAAAAAAGTGCACAGGTTCACACAACATGTAATTTATTGATCCAAGAATTAAACGTAGAGTTAAATCCTAACCATTTTACATATAGTTTATTTCCTTTATGTTTCAACACTTTTTTTCACAAGACAATGTTTAGGAAACGCTGTTTTCTGAAGTTCATGGAGATAAAATCTACCTTTTATGGGTTGATGGTTGAGATCCTCGAGTAAATAGGTGACTGGACTGTCCAAGTTGACTTGACGAATTCGAAATAGTTCTGTCCCCCACTGAGGTGTGTAGCCCTTATTGAAGGCAGACTTTAATTTGCTCACACGAACAAAATCCCCAATTTTCAATCGGTGACGTTTAGGATCTGCTGTTTTTATGGGGTTAAACAGTTTATCCAGTCGCTGAATATTTTTGGTCACGAGGCGTGGCTTGGTTCCAATCGTTCTATGTTTGGTGTCATTGGAACGTGACACTAGCTCAGGTAACAAGTCCAACCAGCGATAAGTGCCCTAACTGTAAACGCTTTCCACATATGTGTTTTCAATGTTCGGTTAAACCGCTCAACCACGCTGGCTTTGTGATTGCTGTACGTGGTGTAATGGTGAATATCCTTAGATTTGAGAAAACTGGAGAAATCCTTGTTGAAAAATTCATTCCCCTGGACGGTTTGTAGCAACTGAGGTTGGCGATTGGATTTTTGAATAATATGTTGAAAGGCCTTGGTGATTAGTGGACCAGACTTGCAACGCACAGGTTCAACAAACGCCATTTTCGAATAGACATAAATGACTGTCAACATATAGCGTACACCGTTGTTAACGCTAGCATAGGGTATCTTTTCAACCAAGTCAGCCTGCCAAAGTTCATCCACACCTAGTGAAATCACCTTAAGTCGCGGATAGTGACGCCTAGCTGGTCGATGCATTTCGTGAGCAATGCCCATTTTAATGGGTGAGGGCTTAAACAATAATTTTGGCATTTCGAAGTTCTTGTTCAATTTCTTAAATTTCCCAATCGTCACCGGTATGACCGCCTTGACGTGAAGCATGCAACAGCTGTAGTCGCTGGACGAGCTTATTGGGATTGTGCCAGTAGGCAACATCCACAAAGGGTTTTAATGGTTTAAATGTTACTCCCGAAGCGGACGCTTTACGACGAGTACTTTGACTGGTGGGAAACATTTTTGCAATGATGGTTTTATATTTTTGAGATATATTGGCATTCACTTGTTGAGCTGGATCATACTGTCTTTTGTGGGCATGGGTGTCCAATAAAATGGATTTATATATGCCAAGGTCCTCTGACGTATAATCATGGAATGAGGGTGTTCGAGAGAAGAGCAGCTTTAACAGTCCTGGCGTTAATTTATAATTGATGTTCTTAATGACAGCTTTAGTACGAGCTAATTTAATGGATGAATCTCCAATTTTAAAACTATCATCCTCATAGCGAACACCATACGTGGTATCTGTGTTTCCAATAAATAGATCAATCAGAAATGGTTGCAGTGTTGCTCCATAATGATTGATTAAAATGTTTTTCAGATGAGCTTTATTTTGAGGGGTGGCCAAGACTTGTGAAAATGGAGACAATCTGGAAGGGCAAGGTGTTTCGACCATGGCCAAGGATTTCTTTTTTCTCAAAAGCTCTGCAAGGGGTGAGGACTTTGTTTGAGGCGTAAACATTTGTTCCTCCTCATCCTCAACTTCGCTAACACTAGTCAAATCTTCTTGTTCCTGTTCCTCTTTCTCTTCCTCAGGGTCCTCGTGTAGCGTCTGAATGGCTTGTGAAACGGTGGGTAGCGTTTCAGATGGCTTGAAAGAGGGTTTCAACATGGCTTTTAGCGGAGGTGCTAAATGTTGTTGAATAAACAAAGCATGATCCGCACGTGATCGTTTCAATTGACAAAACTTTTGGTGAATAGTATTTTTGCTCTAATAATATGCTTTTTCAATTGACTTTCTGCTAACGCCATGGTGTCTTGACAAATGACTTGAGAGGGAATGAGACAATGCCTTAAATAGCAATAAAATGATCAAACCCTAATCGATACCGTCCTTGGTTGAGTTCACTTTGTTTGTCAATGACCAAACAGGCATGACGTTGAGTGTTCCAACACTTGGCACACAATTGAGTAAACATTTGAAAGGTCATATCCAGATTCACATGTTCATTAAAAATGTGACGACTGTTCCTCTCGTCCTGGCGAAATAAAACAATGACATTGGCATTGTCACGAATCAACTGTTTGGACATTTTAGAATACGTTTGTCCAAGATAGAAGCAATCGATATGTTTTTGTCGACCCGTGCTGAAATAGCTTTGAATGATGCCTTGACGTTCAGTGGATACATCATCGAAAATCATGAGTAAATCAGGCTTTACCTCATCCGGTGAAATAAAATTTTCTTGCATGGAAAATGTAAAATACCCCATATTCTCATTTTGTAATCCAGACATAACTTGATCCAGAAACACGTAGAGGGGTTGGTAGAGAGATTTTGCAAAAATATAAATATTTTGAAAACGCAGACCATTGGGCGCTGTGATGAGCGTCAGCAAAAGATTGGTCTTTCCACAGCCGGAAGGTCCCACAATGATGCAGCGAATGGAAGATGGAAACAGTGAACCATGGCGTTGTTCACGTGATGTGGGACAGAGATGGGAAACCATGTCCCCCACGGGGAATGACTCTTGCTGCTTAATAAACTTCAATTCAACTAAGGCTTAGAGAGGCTAGCAGGCTGTCTATATACATCGCACCGAGCCTTGTCATAGAAACAGTAGACTCGTACTACAGGTTGACGATGGATGTCTTTGGACGTGCGTTGATGGCCGAAGCTAGGTCTGTTCCCATACATGATCCTAAACAAGAAACAGATCCTGCTATAAACACTATGTGGATAGGTCAGTAGTGCCACGCACAAAACAGGGAGATTATGACTTTAAGGGAAAGCGGTTAACCCATATAAATATCCTCAAGTGTCAACAGACGTTACTACAAAAAAGTATGTGGATAACAAAGTGTATGAGTCTTATGACAAAGTGCCTCAGCTTACGGTGAATGGCTATACCGCTAATCACCATCGTATTATTCACGTGGAAGACCCGCAAGACGAAGACGATGTCTGTACCAAGCGTTACGTGACCTATGAAATGAAAAGGCTTTATAAATTTATCCCATCCGTATTTTTAGTGTATCTGACAAATCAAAAACCTGTGAATGACAGAAACCATTTACCGCTAGTCCATGACCAGCACCTGACCTATGTGCTTGCTTCGGGTTTAAACCCCTATCGATTACACTAGGATGGAACCATTCACATGAAATACGCGACGCCTGATAAGAACCATTTACATGTAGAGATAAACGGTCATAGGATGTTGGTCCATAACCATGAAATGGTCAATGCAGGTGACGAATTATCCTTTCATCTCATGTTGACATGGGATGAAAAGCAAGCGGGAAAAGCCATAAACGATTTTCCACTTTATGTGGAAATGGAATATACAGCCATGAAATAACAACCTGACGTTAGTTGTGACTTAAACTTTCTTGTGAAAGGTCGTTGGTCATCATCATGGTGAAACAAAGATATGTGGTGAGAAAGACTAAAAAGACTAAAAATAAGACCCTGTCCTTGTCGAAGCCTGGGCTTAAGGCATTCGTGGACAAGCCCTTGAGAAAGAAAAAAAAATAATGTATTGACTATAAGGAAAGCCCTTCGAGCAGCACAGATACGTGTTATTCCAAAACGTCGGCGACAGGGTTTAAAACAAGGGCGAGTGATTCCCGTCCCCAAACGAGCGGGATTTTTACCTGCATTATTTGCCGGCTTGGCTGCTCTGGGTTCACTTTCGGGCGGTGCCAGTGCGGTGGCGAAAACCATTAAAGCCACACAGCAGGGCAAGCAACAACTAAAAGAAAGTCAGCGACGCAATGAAACGATGGAAGCCATTGCTATGGGGCAATAAATGCCAATTTAAAGCCAGCCTTTTATCAACAAGGATTTGGGATTTCACCATTTCGAAATATTAAAAAAAATAACCTCAGCCATAGCAAAACATGCCCTGACGCTTGACCAAGTGGAAAGCTATGCTAAACAACTAAAGCTTTCATATTTTCGAGGCGTGTTTATGCGAAACCAATTACCCCCACGACCGGGAAACAGGAATGTGTTGTTGTCAACTTGGATGAACACCGAGGACCAGGAACGCATTATGTAGCTTATGTCAAAGAGGGATCCACCGTATGGTACTTTGACAGTTTTGGGAATTTGCCTCCGCCCATGGAACTAGTGACCTATTTTGGAAACAGGATAAATATATATATTATAACGTGAAACGTGAGCAAACGTTTAACAGCCAACAGTGTGGACGTTTGTGTTTTTTTTATATAAGACACAGCATAAGCAAAAACGTCCACAGTATGTCGGCAGAAAGTAAAACGTTTACACTGCATGGACGTGAACCCGAAGTCAGCCTAGACTTTTACCCACCCATCGAATTGAGTGAAAGACCTTATGGTTTGGGACTTGTTTCTCTTGAAACGTACAATCGAATATACAACATACGTGAAAATGTGAACAACAAGTTTTACTATGATGATTCTGTGCTCACCCTGGACTCTGGTGGATATACGATAGATGATATTTATGAACACATTTATGTGGTGTTGATCAATGAATATGATTTAAAGTCATTTCTCGATGGAACGCGCAAGTTTGAACTTGTAGGAAATACCAACACTCATCGCTGCAGTATTTTCTCTACATTCAAAATTGACTTTAAAACACGCCCCGATTCCATTGGTCCATTACTAGGATTTAAATCACGCGTGTTGGAGCCCAACAAAAAACATGAATCAGACCATGAAGTGAAATTCATTGAGGACCATCATGTGTCGGTGACGTGTAATATTATTAGCCAAGTGTACACATATCAAGAACCATCGCATTCGTTTTTTATGACTGTATTGTGACATCACCCAATGGCTATATTATTCGTGAAAACCCTCCAGTGGTCCTTTTTCATTCTGTGGCTGTCGATGGTATTAGTAATATAACTTTAAGACTGATCAATAGAGATCATCAACTTATTCAACTAGATTCTACCACACCAGTGACTTACAAGTTGGTGCTAAAGCCACAATGAAGTTGGTGTATAAAGCAACAACACCGTCTAGGAATGGTGTTAGTTGTTTGCCACGTGAATACACGTTAACATCTCAAGCCAAGCAGATTTTACAGCATATGGGTTACCACGTCAAGCCCCATGATGAATTCTATCCTAGAGGTAGCGAACCGCATCGAGGAACAACCAGGAGTGGTAAGAATTGATCTCCATTCCTATCAAGCTCAAACACCTGGACTCAATAACAATGATGAAATTCAATTTGTTATCAACAACCAAGATATTTCCACCCTACCACATGAAAGTGTCATTCAGATTGAAGGTCGGCTCACCAAAGCCGATGGCTCTACACCCACCACATCCAAGTTGGCCAACCATGCTTTTGCCTTTCTGTTTTCTGAAGTGCGTTACGTGATTAACGATATTGTTGTGGATAGCACTCGAAATGTGGGTATTTCCAGTGTCATGAAACTATATCCCTCTTATAGTGAGGAAGAAGCTAAAACACTTTGCATGGCGGGTTGGTGCCCTGACTCGACCAATGACTGGATGGTACACACCGATGGCACCTTTACTGGATATTTACCTCTTAAACTGATTTTAGGCTTTGCCGAAGATCACCAGCGCATTGTGGTCAACGCAAGGCAAGTGCTTTATTTAGTGAGAGACAGGAGTGATAATAACGCACTCAAGGGAGCCGACAATGCCCCCATAGATTCAAAAATTCAACTACAACGCTTGCTATGGAAAGTGCCCCATGTGACCCTTGACGATAGCATAAAACTGGACATACTCAAATGGTAAAGAGAGATATGCCTCTACCCATGGAATTTAAAAGCTGGGCACTCTATGTTTACCCGCTACTGCCCACCACCAACACACACAGTTGGTCTGTAAAAACAGCCCGCTATACAGAGAGACCTCTCTACATGATTGTGGGTTTTCAAACGATTCGCAAGTATCAACAAACCAAAGATGCCACGCAATTTGATCACCTGCAATTGAGAAATGCACGTCTTTTCCTCAACGGAGCTGTGTTTCCCTATGAAGGACTGGATATGGATTTTTCAAAAAATAAGTTTGGTCCCCTGTACGACTTGTTTTCTAAATTTCGATGGTCGTATTACCAAAAAGAGAACAGTCCCATGCTGCTACCCCAAGCGTTTAAGGCAAGAGCGCCACTCCTTGACTGTTCTTACCTGGAAGAGTCTGTCAAGCCATCCAATATTGACATCCAACTATATTTTGAAACGCATGACAATGTACCAGCCAATATGACGGCCTACTGTTTGATTATTCATCTCAAACAAGTCAACTATTATCCACTGTCCAACCAAGTGACGAGTGTATAAATAACAAGTCAACCCACGTCAAGCCGCTCAGTCATGCCTTGCTGTAAAGCCTCAAGAGACGTCACATCCATGAATTTAAACTCTGAGGAACAACGTTTCAAGACTTTTGCAACGAGGCCGGTGCCTTTCATAAATCCTCAACCCTTGGCGGCCGTTGGCATCTATTATTTAAAACAAGAGATGAAGTGAAATGTGCCTTTTGTCCCATCACTATAGACCAATGGCAAGAGAGTGATGAACCCATGCAGGAACATCAGCGCTGGTCACCCGCCTGCCCCTACCTGTGCAGAATGGAGGTGGGAAATATACCCTGTCATTCAAGCTATCCCTCACTCGTGCCTCTGAGTGATGAAAAAACAAGTTACGATACGTGTGGACTGTATGGTGTCCATGGTGCTTCGGCGAGCAGCTCACCATCAAAAACGCCTGTTTAGAGACATTGGGACATCATCGGTGTTATGGACGTTATAAACACAAAAGACTGTATTGTTGTATGAGTTGGTTTCGTCCCTATCCCAAAATGACTAAAGCCTGTAAGACGTGTTATGATAATAAAATAATGTAAAAATATATTTTGTGGTTGTTAATATTATTTCTCATACCCCCCTGCCCTACCTTAACCTCATTAAAAAAACTAGCATGGCAGGTAAGTCCATGTCATGGTCACACCTTAGTGGCCGATCGTCAGTCAGTCGTCAGTTGAACTTGGTCCAGACAAGTGTCAACATGTTGCGCACACTCATGGTGGATTGCCAAGGGTTTAAAATTGGTGACAACTAATTTATATTTAAACAAGTGGCCAAAATCGATTGTACCAATTTTGGATATCTCAAGCTACGCATTTGCTATTTAAACCGCCCCATGCTTTTGATTTGTTGTGTGAAGATCATAAACAAACCCATTGGATTGAAGATCATAGGCAACTAGACTGGAATCAAGGAACCATTTCCTATAAATATTTGGACGTGGTCATGAAAGCACAATGTGGTATTTGTGAAAGGTAATGAAAAACGTGAATGGTTGCAACCATTTTTGGCTTCTTACTGTCAATGTATCGACCTCACGAACTTGGGCTGTCCATCCCTGCAAACGCTCATGGATACTTGTCCATGTGGCAAAGTTACCCATACAGCCCTAGCACATGTGTGGCATTTCTTCCATTGCTGGGAGTTGTTGAACAAAATTATAACTCAAGATTTACCTGTGAATGACGCCAGTGAGATTTCTACAAGCAACGTGTAAAAATCTACAGCACGTGATACCATGGAGAAAGGCAATGCTACGGACAAAGCCATCGGCAAGTTCTTTGTGTGCAAAAAGAAACTAGACAGTATTACCAAAGAGGAACTATTGGCGCTGCCCAGGTAGTTCATATACAGTATTTTGTGGCCGCCAACGCGGTGAAAGAAATCTGGCAACATTTACCAAAATCATGGACTCAAGACCCTGTGTTGAGTGAATTGCAACCCTGCACGGATTACTATCACCATAAGCATGTGGCCATGGCAAAAATACTCTCTATGCGTCAGTGCGCAACTTGTCAGCTAGTGAAACTGTATCACGGACATAAAAGTCCGCGTAAAAACTTTGTTGAATCATTCCACGGGTGTCATGGCGAGAAAAAGCAACAACAACGATAAACACAAACATCGTCCACAGAGGAGGAGGAAGACCAAACCTTTTCACCATCGATGGAGAAGGATATGCCAGGCCTGTACTGGCAATTGCGTCATTGACAAAGTGATTCAATATTTACCTTTCGAAATCCATCTTCCAGGTTATCGTTTTTGTGGCCCTGGAACTCGTCTCGAAAAACGTTTGCAGCGTGGTGATGTACCCATTAATCTTTTGGATCAAGCATGCAAAGAACATGACCTTTCTTATCGCCATAGTCATTCTGGTTTAAGCCATGTGGCAGATAAATTATTATTGAAAAAAGCTAAACAACGTTTCACATCCTGTGATGCCTCAGTGGGTGAGAGGATGGCAGCCTTGATTGTCATAAGTGCTATGAAAGGAAAGTTAATGATGCATGGACGTAAACATTGAGGAATTGGGATTTGTTTGTATTCTATTTTCATTTGTCAATCCCTATGGTTATGAAATAAAAACAAAGGTTTACCAGAGCACAATGTTTTTTTTTTTTACTTTTAAAAATCATGATGTTGATGGACTGATTTTTCATTTTCACATTTTCACTCATTGCCATTTGCCAATTTTCAATTTACAGTTTTTAAAAATGTTCGTTTCAAGTTTTGTGTTTTTAATGTTATGGATTTTTCATTTTGTTGATTGCACTTTTTTAACAATGTCCGTTTGAAGTTTTTGAATTTTCATATTTCACACATGGCCATTTCCAGTGTTTTTAAATGTCCGTTTTAAGTTTTGCGTTTTTTGGTGATATCGATACAAGGATTTTCCATTTTGCTGTTTTGACATTTTTCCATTTGGTGTATGTTGAAAGTTGAGATTTGTCAATGATGTTGATGCAAGTGCTTGACCATGATGATGCTGCAATGTGTTTATGGGTGTTTGGAGAAACGTCGAGGTCTACGACTACTGCAGGTAAGACTGTTTTTACAAAAATAATGTCTATTGACCGCTACATTTCAAAGAAAACAAAACTATTGAAAACAAAATGGCTATTGACCATTTGATATATAAGTAACAATTTCCCCCCACCCACCCACTCTACCTCACCGTGTTTGCTCTGGTCATACATACACACCAGCTTTCTCTCTACTCATACATTCACACCTGTCTTTGGGAACAAACACAACCACTTTATTTATTCCCAAAAGCACATTCTTGACATTCACACTCATCCCAAAATAACTTTTTTTTAAAGTTTACCATTTACATTACAAAAAAATAAAAATAATAATAAAGGTACTAAAAAAATATTACTTATTTCATATTTACAAAAACTACAACTTTGCACAGCTTTAAAAGAATCAAACTATATACCATTTCCAATACCCAACTCTGTTAAATTTAAAATAAAAATAAGGTTGCATAGAACTTTTTTAAAAAGCATAAGGCTTAAGTGGGTTGCCACTATTTACAAAATTAGCTATTTACAATGGCAAAAACCAATATTTACAAAATACTAAATCTACGAGTTGCAAAAAAAAGGCATGTCCCAAAACGAACAAACCGAAAAATCCCACCTCCTCCTCCTTGCGGTCATAACCCCAGGGCAGGCTCGTGAGCAGGTCATCAGCCCACGCACGTTTGTTATCCATGGAGGCGAGGGTGCGTTTTCCCTGTTCCACAAGATACAAATGATGATTGCTGGATTGTATCCTGTACTGTGTATGGGACATAGCTTTGCCAGTGAGTAAAACCGCCAGGTAGTCATCTACACGTAGCGATTTTACCACTGCCCTACCTACACCTTTTGCTCTTTTGGCTTCTTTACAGTCTGAGGTGCGATAAGCATACATTTTCGAGGCCAAACCTACGAATTCCGTAATGACAGAATCACCGCATTCATCTTTTAAAACGTCCATTTCCTTCTTGTTTTTATAGGCAGCTGGAACACGTTGTCAGCGCTATAGGAAGAGGTGTTGAACCAGTCACTGTGCTGCCTCATGACGTCATAGGAGTTGCAGTGGCAAATTTGGTAAATGAATGAGTCCGTATCCATATACAAAAGAGAGACGTCCTCAAAATGGCGTTTGGCACACTCGTAGTGGAATCGATACATGGCCGATTTGGAAAAGACTAAAATGACTTGCCCCAAGTAAATGGGCTTATCCATGGTCACGCTGGTCCTACTCATTTCAATAGTGGCCAAATCCTCATCGATAATGTTGATCGATTTGAAATTTGGCTTGGCAATGTACCTCCGGGCACCGTAACGTCCTTCCGAGACATTCACCAATTTAATTTCACGGTATTTGCGGACATTCTCCATGGACTTGCCATAGATGCAGTTGTTCATTAATTTAAAAAAATAATTTTAACTGCTGTGTTGCCATTTGTCGGTGCTCTGTGTTGAGTCGCATGCTTGGCTCAAGCCATGCTTTTTGAGCAAAATAAATACCTCTATGGATTTTCTTCAACACCAATCCTTGGGCGAGGCATTGCACCAACATTTGGATATGTAGCACATACCGATTTTTGTTGTAAAGTGTGCCCATGAGTTTTTCAATTTTCACTTTACTGTCAGGGGGAACCATTTGCTCAAGGCAGAATGGGAAATCGGCATGTTGATCATACAAGGATGAGGGATATTCAATATCCACTTCTAAGACATATCCACGACCTGTTTCTTGACTAGCCATATTCACATCAAATTCTGACACTTGTCAGCCAAGCGAACTCCCCATAGGGCAAAGGCTGACTCATGGCGTAGCCATACAAATTATTCACGTCATAGTACATTAAATACGATTCTGGTTTGTCTGGTGAATAATCAGGCATGTAGACATTGTTCGCTTCGGCATGGCGTTGGTTAAGCGACACAAAGCCACCGCGAATGCCCTTTTCAAAAAATAGAACCATGTCTACATCAGTGAGTAAATCCAATTCCACTTGAGTGTATTTCAAAGCGGCATCAAACGAGAGCCCAGGACTCGAATAATAGTGATCCGGGTCAAGACCGTAAATGTGCTGACACAACTCATGGAATTTCTCAAACACATCGGTGAGCAGCAATACATCCAGTTTTAGGTAATGGATAGCATATTCACCTAGCGTCTTAATGCCAAACACTCGCCAAACTTGACATGCATGTGCATAGTCTTCATCGTAAGCGGTACTACGTGTTAGTTTCGAGTAAAATTTCTCTTGTGGTGGGAGTTTTCTCTGCTTTAACACGTCCCAGCTGTTGCAGAAATCGTAGAGAAATATACCTTTCCGAATGCATAATTGAAATTGCTCAGGATCATTAAAATGCATTCTGGTATTTTAATTCCTCCTCATCCAAGCCATTCACGAGACTGTCTAGCGAGGATGCCATAAACTTGAATGAATCCAAACATCGAATGCTCAATTCGCCCAGCCTCCATGTCAGGGCTGTAAAACGTTCATGGTTTTGGGGAATAATGGTAAACGAGCCCTTGTTGACATGACCCAATTCACGAATCAAAAACTGAATGTCATAATCCGCCAGATTGTGGAAAAAGACACTGATGAAACGAGGAGCTGGAAAATTCAAATTGCATTTACTATGCGCAGCTCCACGAAACTCTCCCGTAAAGTGCGAGTGGTGTCTGACTTTCCTCTCCAACTAAAATAGGCTTTTCGCTAATATTACATGTCGTGGCATGCTCATACTGCTGCTGCTGTTCTGCAGATAGGCTCATGGGTACTGGGTGGTCGAGTAATTCCTGTACATCATTAGCCAACTTTACAAGTTCATCCAAAAACCACCTGGCACAATCTGGCCCCTCACGGTATTTGTAAACGTATTGTGTGGGGCCATAGGCACACACCACATTAAATCATTATGGCAAAGGGTTCATGTTTTTGAATGGGTGTGGTTGAGCTGATGGTGGGATCTGGTTCACATCCCGCCATGTGTGTGGTAAGAGCTTCGAAATCTGCATATACCACATAGGGAACAGTGTCACGCTTATGAATGTCCTTAAACGTTAACACAGCCTTGTCCCCTTGTGGCAATATCAGTCTCACCGCTTCCTGAGAAACGCAATCTACCCTATGCCGTTCTAAAAGCGTAGGGGTTGTAAAATATTGCAGACAACGGTCGCAAATGTTCTTCTTACCATTATGCTTGGACGCTTGACTGCTTAGCAATCTACTCAGGTTTTTTTTTTAGCGTATGGCTTTTAGTGCCGGGAGTGTCCGAGGACATGTTCGGCTCGCCAGTTTTGTAGCTGCTTCGAGACGGACACCCAATGGGTGAGCTACAAGTACCGTTGGGGAGGAAAGTTGGAAGGGAAGGGCGAGGAGTTGGAAGGTAGCGGCTGTGGCCTATAGTGAGGGACCAACCCCGGCATTTGCCTGGAAGGAAGATGGGAAACCACAGAAGACCATCTTCAAGGTTGCCGGCGGGGGGATTCGAACCTCCTCGCCTCCCGGATGTGAGCGACTGCCATTAGTCATGCCGTAACCACCACGGCTAACTCACCTGGTTACTCAGGCTTTCAATGAGGCAATAGTGATTCACCTCTCCCTCAGACAGATATAAAAGATGAATGTGATGTCGTTTCGGTTCTTTTGTGGCAAAAAGGGGACCCACAATCTCATTACGATCAAGGCCATAGACCATGAACGAAAAGTCCTGGTTATCTTGTTCAAACTTATGGATCTCGGTTAAGTCCATAGGGAACGATACTCGAGTTAAATTTAAAATTTGTTTTAATTCATCAAACATGGCCCTGTACATTCCTGGCCAACAACCATGATGTTGTACTGGCTGCAAATATCCAGCCACACACCACAGGAAGCAATAATTGTCATAATTCTTTATATTTACCACAGCCTTTTTCGAAGCTATTGCTGGTGGTGTTTTAATAAAGCTAGACCCAGCATTCAACGGGTTGAAATGTCAAATGTTGATTTGCAGGTAATGGATTTTGTTTAATGCTAAACCACTCGGTCCTTGTAGCAGTTTATCAAATTTTGATAGCAAGGCATTGACCACATGGCTTCATACCAATCTTTCAGGTTATCGGCTATCATAAGCTGTTGCATTTTACTGCCAATATACATTTTGTATGATCACCGTCCTTGTTTTTATATATGAAATCGCACAATAGTTGTGTATTGACCTTTAAAGCCGTATGCAACCTTTGCGCTGTACAAATTTCTTCTTTAAAAATTTCGAAACAAGATTCCACAAAGACTTTTGGGATTAAACTCTCCCTAACATTCCCTACTCGGCCAGAGCAGACACGTTTCTTAAAACAGGACTCAAGGGGCTCCCAAGTTAATGTATCGATAGGAGTGGCAAAAGACATGATTTGTATAAAAAAAACAATCTCTCCCAAGTTTTCAGCCGTAGACTGCCTGGTAAACAATGGTCCCAAACACACACGTTCTCGGTTTTTCAGCAGTGGTCAAGCATTTTCCAACACTCTAAAAAAGGAAATAAAATAAACCGCCATAAGTATATCCATTCCAAATAGCATCTTTCATAAACAAAAATAAAACTAAAAAAACAGTTTTTTATATATAATTTTCAAAAAATCTTACCTGGGTTTTGTAAAAAGCCTTGCGTTTGCCTTCTCTCGTAGGCTTGAGTGGAATGGGGTCTCTGTCTCCCACAACAAGTATGCAAATTATCTAAAACAAAAATAACAATCCATCAATAGAATGGTAAACCAATAATAATTTAAACATTCATTAGCATTAAAATAAACTAAACAGTGTTAATCAAACACTTACCTCAATCCCTGACTGAAACATTACTTTCAAACAATTCCCAGTTCACACGCAGGCTGTTGAACGCTGTGTCAAACTCGTCACGGAAGCCTCAGGAAAAGTTTGTGGAGCTGAATCTCGAGATGGATTTATAAAAACTACTCTGCTGTCCAGATCGTCCATGCCTAACTTCACCAGCAAATCAGTCTTCAAAGTACCTTCGGCTACAAAATAGAGATCAGAACAAATGAACTGTTTCAACTAACATGGACTATTTATTCAAAACTCTGTTTTTCTTTTTTATAAAAGTAAGTTTGTTGTTAAAATCTATACTGTCACTTAAATATTAAAGCTTTTTAAATATAGAGCAAGTTGAAAAGTATCATGCCCGTTGTTACTGTTATCACCCATCATGTCATAGGAATAACCATCTTTTTTTAGGTACTGTTTTCTATAGCATTGTTCATTTGTTAAAAAATAAAAATACTGTAACTATTACGTTAAAACAAGTATATTAAAGATACAAAAAGAATCTCGTGAAAATGTGAAATTTTCAATATTTTGTCACATTTTGGGGCTTAGGCTATGCGCGACCGGATGATATCAACTGTTTTAAACCAAATTAAAATGCAATGTTTTTAGGCTCTATTTGAAGACGCTACATGCTATTACATTACGAAAACATCTAGTTCAAATAGTAAAAAAATAATCACAAAAATGAAGCTTTTTTCGTATTTTTTTAAAACTTTAGGGCCTATGCTGACCGGAAGATGTCAACCGATTTCGATAATTTCTTTTTCTTTTCTTTTATCTATATAATTCGCAACTTTTCCATGCTATTACAACTTCAAAATTAAAAAACAAGAGTTTTTTCGGCCCACCCTATTGATCACATGTAATTTTTATTTTTTATTTTTAGGTAGAATCTTACCTTTCCCACCTAATAGGATGAAGAGTGGAAATATATAATTGGCCAAGCAACATTTTTGTTGTAAAGTATAAATTAATGTTAATGAAACATCACCGATAACAAGATAAAACGAGTCATGTGGAAAAGTAGTTTAAATTTTCCCAGAAAGATGGAGCACGATCTTCACTTTCAGTTCTAGTTATATGATGGCTCCTGGAACTGGTTTTGGTTTTGGCATTTAGATCATTATAACAATTGGTGGGGAACAGCTGAAGAAAGTGGAGAGTTTCAAGTATCTGGGAAGCCTGATACAAGATAATGGAAGAAACGATAGAGAAATAAATGAGCGGGGGAGACAGGCAGAAGCATTCCGAAGGAGCGTGAGAAGCATGTTATGGAGCAAGGATGTCCCTCAGAACAGCAAAAAGATCATACATCGGACGTACTATGTCCCTATCCTGATATATGCCTCGGAGACCTGGGTCATGAAAGGGAGAAGAGCAAAGTACAGGCCAGTGAGATGAGGTTCTTGAGAAGCAGTATTGGAGCTACAAAGATGGACAGAATAAGAAATGAGAGGACCAGAGAATTAATGAAGGAGGAACCATTACGGGATGGTATAGAGAAATCTAGACAGATGGGAGAGGAGTGAGTTTCTCAATGAAGCATCTGTCATGAAGTAAGTAAGGGAACCATACCATGAAAACGAATGGAGGAGAAGAGGATACCCAGGAGGATACACGAGACGAAGTGGGAAGGAAAGAGACCCAGAGGAAGACGGAGAGACAGGTGGCTGGAAGGGGTGGAAGAAAGCGTGAAGAAGAGAGGAGAAGACTGGACAAGGATGGAGGCTGAGAGATGGTGGGAAGACAGAAGACGTTGGAGAGGCTTGTGTTCCAAACAGACCCGGCCAGTGGCTGGAAACTGTGCAAGATGATGATGATGATTTAGATCATTATATGTTTCCACTCTTCATATACAGTATGTGTTGATGTAAAAGGTGTGAATTAATTGTTAATAACTTTCAGCATTGAAGCCATTTTTAGTGTTTCATGGTTAATTAGGCAACATTATCCATTTATTCTCATTACAGCATTATAACATCATTTAGATCAGGACTTCATTTGCTGCACCCTATACTTCAGTACAGGTCCTCACTCACAAACCTTTTAAAACACTATTTCTCTCCCTGTTTTTTTTTTTTTTTTTTTTTTTTTAGAACTAGCAGATGAGACATTGTGCCCTTTCATTGCCAATACAATTATTTATATAATTTCATTTGGTATTTCAGTTTATGTTCCTGACGAATGGGAGGTACCCCGAAAGAAGGTGGAACTTCTGAGAGAACTAGGACAAGGCTCTTTCGGAATGGTATACGAGGGAATCGGTCGTGATATCGTGGATGGCCATCGTGAGATTCGTTGTGCCATAAAGACCGTAAATGAACATGCGACTGATCGGGAGAGGAGTGAGTTTCTCAATGAAGCATCTGTCATGAAGTAAGTAAGGGAACCATACCATGAAATCTCTGTACTAATATTGCTTTATTGTTGCATTGAAAGTTTCCATAAAAGACAGACATCTATTGCTAGTCTCAACTGTCAACATGTATAGTAGCAAATTCTTAACTATTTATTTATTTATTAATCAAAGCACAAACTACAGCTATGCTAGCCCTTCACGCTTGTACAAACAACAATCAAATATCAATTTAAAATAAAATGTAAGATAAGAATTAACAAATCACCAAACAAAACAAGTCCAGATCAAGAGCCGGTAGAATGTCCTTGCTCGTAGCCGTGTCGTCAGTGGCCAAGATGACAGTTCTAAATACAATTTAACTTCTCCTTCAGGAACATCCTCTTGTTTGTGGATATGTCCAACTCACTTTTCCCTGCAATGCTATTGTACAGGGATGATATGCGGATTTGGAAGGATCTTTGGATTATGGAATATTTTGTGTGCGGAATGTGCAAAATATCTTTGAGCCTGGTAGAACGGGAAGGGGCTCTTAGTTTGAAAAGTGACAGCAGGTGGTCCGAATGGTAATGGCCGTTTAAAATAATAATGTAGGAAGGGCAGGTCAGTTACTTGTCTTGTCGTGTTGAGGAGAGGGATGTTTGTGGCTGGAAGTACCTGCTGAGTGGTGAAGTGTCTAAACCTTGGCATTCTGTTCCTTACAATGGCAGCAAAGAAGGATTGAATTCTGTTTAATTTAGCTATGTTTGACGGGCAAGAAGTTGTCCAAATGGGAGAGCAGTAGTTTGCAATGGGCTGGATTATCGAGAGGTAGTAGAGGCGAGCCACTTAAAGGATACATTCCAAATTACTGCATGTTGCAGTTATCCATTTTCCAGTGGAATTTCATTTGCAAGTTTCTTCAATCTCTTACCTTTTTTAAAGAGTTGCAATCTTAGATTGCGAATATCCATGTTGGTTAAAAAAAAAAGAAAAATTATCAATGCAACCAATGGCCAGATAATTTATTTTCAGGATGGGTCAGGGAAGGGATTTTGGAAGGAAATCAGCTGTGGACCTATTGAAAGGAACCGTCCCGGCATTTGCCTGGTGGGGAAACCAAGAAAACTACTTTTAGGACGGCCGAGGTGGGAT
Organism: Meconema thalassinum; assembly: GCA_946902985.2. Taxonomy (NCBI): domain Eukaryota; kingdom Metazoa; phylum Arthropoda; class Insecta; order Orthoptera; family Tettigoniidae; genus Meconema; species Meconema thalassinum. The sequence continues at coordinate 1,059,043,861 of OX336389.2, read as the reverse complement.
TCGAACCCATGCTCTCCCGATGCCAGCGAGGCAAGATTTAACACATTAGTGCTCTTAGCCACTGTGGCTGGTATCCATGCTGTTTTATGTTACAGTTTGCTATATTCTTGCATTGATTTGTTTAATTTTAGCCAATTTTTGCTGAAGACTACAATTTTCTTGCAAGACATAAAACAATTATCTACAGGTCGTTGATTCATCTAGAGACTTTGCAACATCATGTCATGTAGCCCCATGTACTTGGGTGTAGGTGGAATTTGTCTGACAACCTGTATTATTATGATGGCTGTATTAGTGTGTGTATTTGTAATTCGGGTGAGGATTGGCAAGGAGGCAGTCGTGGCCTTAATGTTGGTCCCATCCTGGCATTTGTCTAGAGTAGAAGTGGAGAAACCACAGGAAACCACTGTAGGTTGGCTGAGGGGAGATTCGAACTCGCTTCTCATTTCCCCCTCATGAGTCTGCGTGTACCCCTTTCCAACCCTTCAAATCAGAATTAATTTTTTTGGCAGAGCCAGGAATTGAATCTGGATCAAAGGGTGATATAGCCAAGAATGCTAACCACAGCACAACAAGCAGGTCATATACAATTTTTGGACCCTGAACTACTACATAAAAATAAAGTCATAATAAAAATTGGGTGTTTTGCAAGTTGCAACTCACCAAAAAAGCTTGTGCCTCTACACATTAGAGAGGACTTATACAGTGCTCAATAATGAAACATGATAGATCATCCGCCTCTTGCAACACCATTCTCTGTCATTGAGCGTGGGTCCAAAATATGGTCAATTTTGCTGTTTCATAAGTTCGTAAATAACACCACATAAGAATTTTTATCAGTCACAGATGTGTGCCTGTTACGAAAGTTTGTAATGTAGCACTTTTGTGTGGCAAAAGTGATTGTGCATTGAAAAGATGTAATTACAACAGTGAAAGTAAGTATCTTCTTAAAATACTAGGTATTGTCACAGACTGCAATGTACACAGGGAGATAAAAAAGCAGAATAAAAACTAATTAAGATAAGAAAATGACATTATACCCCTAATTTTCTTTTAAATAGCCCTTTTTATAAATTTGATGTAATGTAAACAACTTTCTTTATTATTATTATTATTATTTAGAGATTTTATTCAATTTAATTTATAATGAAAACTCAAGTTAGGTAACTTAAGAGCCCCTACATTATAGTAAATAGCCATGTTCAGTTTACAAGCAATATATTTTGTGAAATATATTGAATTGTTTAGTTGTTTTCTCCTACAGGGTCATTATCTTTGTGCGCCCCGATATACACTGCAAGCTAAGCCCGCTTTGACTGGTGCAGATCGCGCGCACGTTTACACTTTTACCAATCATGTTCAATAATGTGTACTGACAGTGCTTTTAGCCGATGCTGAAAATGTCCTCCCTCTCTTGTAACACACACCTGACATCTTCTGATGAAAGAATGGAAAACAATCTAATGTAATTTTTGTTCTGTAAGAACACAACATTGTCTGTCAACTTTTTATTATTCGAATTATGGATATACACACGTTCACACAATGTGAATTGGTGTCTAGGCATGACCAACAATCACAGTAATCACTAAACGTGCAACACGTCAAAGCTATGCAGATACACGTCCATATGAATGACAAAACACGTGTGAACTAACGATAAGAGTCAGCGGAGCAGGGTATTGCGAGGTCCACTCGCTCCGCACCTGGCTAGCCGGCTGAGTGCACCGCGGCAAACTATTGCGTCATTTGGCTGGCCAGGTGCGGATCTCGCAATACCCACTCCACTGACTCATATCGTTTAGTGAGTTGACTGAAACAAGACGAAAATTACGAATCATGTTTCCAGGAAGACCTATGCCTAATACCAGTAGAATTAGGAGGCTCGCTAAGCGATTCAAGAAAACTGGCTCCGTAAATAATAAGGAAGTTAACATACAACAAAAATTAGGTGAGATTGTTGTCCATTCTTTCATCAGAAGATGTAAGGTGTGTTTTACAAGAGAGGGAGGACATTTTCAGCATTGACTATGAGCACTGTAAGAACACATTATTGAACATGTTTGGTAAACGTGTAAAAGTACGCGCCCACCACCGGCTGAACCGTGTAAGCGCGCCCGCGATCTGCGCCAGTCAGAGCCGGCTTAGCTTGCCATGTTTATCAGGGCACACAAAGATAATGACCCTGTAGATATGTCGCCTTCTCTGAGGAAAAATAAACTCTACTATCCCATCATCTTAGAATCTCATCTTCCTTGATATCCTTGTCCCCTTCTGTGGATATCTTAGAGAAATCTTTCCCCTTGTTTATCAATAACAGCTCCTAATTTTTCTGGGAAAAAGTCTAGATGGGAATGCAGGAAATGTATTTTTAGTGACAGTCGACATCCGAGCTTCTACACTGTATTAAAAAAAAAAACGACGCACCGGGAAGGCATTGTCCGATTGTAAGGAAATTACGTATGCAAAGACATTCGGACCGAACATGCAACTGATTAAAGCTTCGTGTCCAATGAATGAATAGCGGGAGCTCCCGCGCATCCGAACTGCGCATGCATCAGGTGTATATAAAGTGCGATTCTGAAGTGTATGTTCAAAGTAGCTGTTGCATTTGACTGCGATATCTGAACGTCGGCTGTAAGAATGCCACGCCGAAGGATTCGTGCTTATTTACAAACAGATGTCAAAGTTTGAAAGAGAACGTGCGATCGTATTGAAAGAAGCTGGTTGGTCGAATCGAGCTATCGCTGGACATTTGGATCGAAGTGATGCGGCGATCAGATGATGCTGGCAAGCATGGGGCAGCAACGGCAGGCATCAGCATCAGGACAGCAGTGGTCAACCGAGGGCCACAACAGCACGGGAAGACAGAGCGATTGTCAGAACAGCTGTCACAGCATCTGATTCATCATAATCAACGATCCAGCGTGTGACCCGCACACATGTGTCCACCATGACCATCAACAGATGCCTGAGCGACAGGAATATGCGCTCGCGCCGCCCGTTCGCCGCTTACCACTCACGCCTGTTCACCGTGAAGTCAGATTACAGTGGTGCCACGCTCGAGCAACGTGGAACAGAGCTGACTGGGGACGTATAGTCTTTAGTGACGAGTCCTGTTTCCAACGGTGTCCTGACGACAACCACAGACGTGTTTGGAGACGTCCAGGCCAGCTTGGGGATCTTGCCTTGACTATCGCACGCCACACAGCCCCACAACAGGGCGTGATGGTCTGTGGTGCCATCTTCTTTGATAGCTGGACCCATCTGGTAGTCATTCCTGGCACACTAACAGCACAGTGGTATGTTGATGACATTCTATGGCCGGTTGTGTTACTGTTCCTTCAGCGACATCCAGGTCTTACTTTCCAACAGGAAAATGCCTGGCCGCACATGGCACGTGTTGCTATGGACTGTCTTCAAGCTTGCCCTATCCTTCCTAGGCCAGCTCGGTCGTCTGATCTCTCTCCCATAGAGCACATTTGGGACGTCATGGGAAGGCGATTGCGAACATCCCGGAATGTCGCCGATTTAGCCCAATAGTTGGAGACCATTTGGCACGAAATTCCTCAGGACACCATCCGGGAACTTTATCAGTCCATGCAACGTCGAGTGACAGCTTGCGTCCAGGCCAGAGGTGGACCAACACCTTTGTTTGCTGTTCTATGTCTGTTCCTCATGTCCACCAATTTTTATTGCCATCGGACAATTCCTTCCTGGTGCGTCGTTTTTTTTGTTATACAGTGTATTAACTATCCAAGAGCTCCTGTACAAGCTATTGGTAATTATCAGCTTTACTGTTTTCAAGAAAGCTACGAACAACTCTTCCAAAAGATTTCCAAGCTCGAAGCTTTGTCACAATCGGTCGCTTGTGAGTGCCGCGGGAGGGATCTATACTACTGAAACACTTGAAAATGAGTGGTACAACTTGTATCAGCTCGCATAAGTTTCGACTGGTCCTACAATGCAATATATATTATTTCACACTGCAAACCCACGCTCTCAGTATTTCCTGTCAGCCTGGTGGGATTAAGATGATAAGATAAAAATACACCTCATAGAATGCATCCCCTATGCCACAGCAGTGGAATATTGGAAAGAACACAAACCTAATCCTTGTGAATATACTGGAGAATTGTTTAGAAGTTAGAAGTTCATGTGTAAATTGTTATTCTTCCTTATTAAACATTCCATATTTTTATTTTAAAAATTACTATTTTTAATAATTTGAAGTCTCTTACTTATATGGTACATTATGGAACATTTTCAAGTTCAGATTCATTATTAGCACACAAAAACTGTCCTAGAATGACCATTTTACCCTTGCTACTAAAACCTTGTTAACTTGTGTAATTTGCTGGTACAGTAAACTCAATTATCCAGTTTGATATTGTAACTTGTATTGTATCGGTCAACACAAAATAATTCCAATAAATTACAAATAATTTTTTTCAGGTTCTTTTCTCACATATTCCGTTAACTGGAATTATTTTGAATGAAAATTTATTGCAGCCAAATGGCCAGTTACTACATTCATAATAATACATTAATACGGAAAAGGTTTGCAGTAGCTCGTGATATTATGATATTATCATTAGGTCTCTTTGCTGTATTCAGTCACTGGATTAGTTCTTTTCTTGCTCATATCTGCAGGGTGGGGGGGAAGTAAATAGGTATTGAAATTAACGTATAACTTTTATGTTAGCAGAGTTATTTATTTGAAATTGATACAGTATGTACACTGTCATATGGGAATATGATTGCATACCTTACAATGCCATTACATTTTGATGTAGGCACCTGTGGCGTCGACCAATCTCCTCAAACAACCTGGAATGGAACCAACATCTTTCTGTAGGAAGTTGTGTGGGTCGTTGGTAATAACATCCCGAATCCGTGCTTCCAATTCGTCCGATGTGCGAGGTTTCGCCTGGTACACTTCCTCTTTTGCCCAGCCCCATAAAGAATAGTCACAGGGTATCAGGTCTGGACTCCTTGCAGGCCATTCATGAGATGCATGTCTCCCCAGCCATCGTCCTGGAAACTTCTCATCCTACCAGTTCCGCACGACATTTGCAAAGTGAGGCATGAAGAAAATGTCGGTGGTATTTTCCCATCCAGATATCCTGGGCCAAACGTTATCCTGAAACATTTGAAGGTAGCGTTCCCCGTTAATTGTTAATTGTGTCACGCGGGAGATATGGGCCGATGACATTTGTAGCCATTATTCCACACCACACGGTCACTTTTGGACGAGATTGCATCTTCTCCACCGTAACCCCAGGATCCTGTGCCACCCAGTGATGATAATTGTGCCACTTGACAAAGAACAATCGAATTCCACACCTCATAGCGCGAAGCAATTTGTGCTCATTCTCTTACTGGCAGGCGATCAGCCATCTCTGTTATTGTTGAGTGTACCGCCTCTCGCGGCCTCCGTCGGTACTATGCGGCATGAAAAAACACTATCCTATTTAATGTTCTGTATGTTTCCACTATTTCCAATATTATTCCATCAATATTAAACACTTAACAGCCATTTAAAAATACCTAGTTACTTCCCGCCCACCCTGTATATGATAACACTCACATCTCCCCGTCGTACAGAGTTTGTGGTGGAACCCATGTATAGCCATGCTTGTTAATACATGTCGTAGCCCCTGGTTTGGGCCAGTCTATTTCCTCTCCATCATGGCGTCAGTTGTGTAGAATTCCAGCCATATTTCTTCACATTTCATTTTTCGTTCTCTCAGAATCTGTATGTATTGACATGTGGCTGGTAATGAGTGCTTATATCTTAGGCAGTGAAGGAAGTGGGAAAAAACAGAGGCGGTATGCTATCCGAAGATATTTCCCTGTCATACCTCAACTTCAGAAAAGCAGGAAATTGTTCTATTCACTCAGAATTGCATCATGCTTAAGTATTAAATTCTATTTTTCACTTAAAGAATATATGTGTGAATTATTATTTAGACTATATAGAAAAATAAAATTAAGTGAGTGAAGTGGGGAACTAAATTAATTTTTGTTTGTTTGTTACTGACATAATTAGCATCCGTATAAGATGAAACATTAACAGTAAATGTGTCATAAGTCAAAATAGATTGGTCTGAAAATCACACAAAGATAGCATCTGAAAATACAGTACAGCAATAAAAACAGTAAAATCTATATTAAAAAAAAAATACATAAAATTAAGACTGATAGGCCTAACTTAAATAGGAAAAAATTATTAAATTCACTTATCATTAAGTTAATGAAAAATGGTGTTTCAAAATTTGTGATTTTGCAGAAAGGTTCATTTTACTTGTAGCCTACCATTTTATTTGTGTAGAAACTCCCAGACTACTTTTAACCCTGGAGGACAGACATCTGACATGTTTCGCTTCAAGAAGTTGTTGTCATCAGCACTGCGACGTCCCTTACCTAGACATGCCTTAACATATTTATCAGGCTTGAATTTGTGAATTGGGATCCCAACCAACTTCAAAAAGACTAAGTTTCCAGCAGTTTTCACTTGAAGCTGATTCCTTTCAGGTGAATATATTACGTTCATGGCACTAAAAGATCGTTCACATTCTGCTGTGGATATGATTATGGTTTTCACAGCCCTAAGAAGTGGTTACAGATCATCAGATACTGTTTTGTCTGATGCATAAAGCCTGAAACCAGTTACACTTTCCCTGATGGAACCTATACAAAATTTCTCTCACAGATATTTTATTTTACTGTCACCTCAACAAATATCACTGCCCACATCTTCTGGCCACTTTGTTTCATCAAATACGTCTAAATTACTTAAAACTCTTGATACTTTGCTGCAAGAGATTGTGCACTAGAAGCAGAAGATCTCGAAGACTGGCTGTGTAGCATTCGTTTTTCCATTTCTTCCACAAGTAGACTGTAGAAGGCTTGTTCATCAATTCTGTGCACTCTTCCAGGTCCATGCAAGTTCACGCCATTTAGTTCCTTACACTCAGCTGCACTTCTTGCTAATTCTGTACACTCCCCAGGTCGGGTTTGTAAAGAGTGGAAAACTTGAATTGTTTGGAGTACTAGCTTATGAGCCTGAATTGCAGACATCTTCCTCTTCTGCAATTGAAGCGACATATCCTCTAATTCATTCAGAGCATTTATCATCACACCCCTATTCAGGATAAAGTTTATATCAGTTAGATGATCCAGCAGTCCTTTGTTCTGGGCCCTTTCTTTAGAGTCTCTTGATTAATCCTCCATGGCGCTTTTAAAATGGAGGGAAAGTGTTGCAAAATCTCTCCAAATGGCCCTAACTGTACTAGCACTTGACGAAACCCATCTAACTCCTAAAATTCTTCCTATAACCTGGATTTTAGTACTCAGATTTGATGCACAATGCTGCAATTGGTTTTTGTTCTTTGGTGATGCATGGTATAGGGAAAACAATTTATCAAAAACGTTCCTCATGTGGTTGATAGCTGTCAGCTTGGAAACAACATCACCAACTGTTAACTCGAGACGGTGGTTAGCACAGTGCCATATAAAAAGCTGAAGGAATTCTTGCTGGAGTCTTACTGCCAATCCTGATACACTCCCTAGCATATTAGATGCTCCATCACAAGCAAATGATATAAAATTACTGGCTAGAAACTCTTGTGAAAAATGCTGAAGAAGATTAGACTTTAAGGAATCATATATACATTATGCTGAGGTGTTTGGAAGTTCAACTAGATCGAAAAATATGCTGCTGGTTTCTTCAGAATGATTAAAATCCACCTGAAGACAAATACAAAGAACAGATTTTTGACCCACTGAAGTTGACTTGTCCACCATCACACCAATCTTGAGGTCGTTTTCAACAATTTGTTTAACAACAGTTTTCCTCATTTCTTCACCAATCAGATTGGTAATGTCAGCACAGGAATGTTTGGAATGCAAAATCTGTCCCATTTCTAAACCATTTGTAGAGCAGAAAATGGCCTTCCTAGCTTTGCAAGTTTGTATACTGTGCGAAAAACTCTGCATGTATTCTCGTGGTAAACCCCTTCTTGTTTTGCAGTTGTGTTTTGAAGACCTTGTTTCTTGGCCTCCTGAAGAATTTTAACACACTGACCATGGGCATGGGAATTCTTGTGATCAATTTTTGTTTCTTATTGCCTGACACATTTTTACATCAGTATCACCTAAAGCCTTTACAGAATAAGAACACCACTCATTTGATAAGCGAGTTTGTTCTGATTTAAAAGCACCCAAAGTTCCACGTGCTCTGGCGCATACTTTGCAACTAATCCTTTTGTTTCGGTTTTGTAGGATAATCATTAGTGTTCTTTGAATTTAGTTTTCCACTGAGCAGGACTCAGAAATGTTGGAAAACATTCAAAATCTGCATTATCTAGGCCTACGTTGTTGGTTTGTATTTCACTTGTGCCTTGTTGTCTGTGAGAGGTGAGAGACAAAGCCGATTATCTTCAACACAATCACCAGTTTCGCTGACATTTCTCTTTTGTCCTGCGACAAATTTATCCATGATATCAGCTCTGCAGCAGATGCTGATGAAAATACTTTAGTTGCAATGTTGCTGCTTGATACACAATCGTACTTACCATACAACACAACACTAGTTTTTAACCCAACGAGACGGGATACTGTGGTCTTTTTAATTAAGCTCCTCCACGAGTAACCAACCCTGCTTTATAGATTTTCGCCAAGCAGGAGCCCAAAAGTCAAGAATATTATGTCTTGTCGATTGACAGTAGATATTTTAAAGATATTTTAAAAGTAAAGATCTATTTAATCAATGTAAAAGTTATGATATTTTCTTACTGAGAAATATGTTTAAAAACATCAGATGTAGAGGTATATTCTTAAGATGGTGATTATGATCATCAAAAGTTACCGGTCACAGCCATGTTTTTATTAAGCGCTCTGCTGCAGCGGTGGCGAAGAGATCTCGCTTTATGAGTTTTGCTCCATGGACGTCCATGGCAGTTCTTTTTTTCCTCTCTAGTTTGCTGCAGCGATGCTGAAGAGCTTTACGGGTTCGCTTTAAAAAGGAACAAACGGTTCTATATCGGCGATGTCTGCAGGCGACTATTTATCGGAGAAGGTAGCTTGGTACCAGTGGATGAATGATCATGAAAAGTAATTATATTAACTCCTATGGTGCAAACAAATTTAAGATCCACTGGTTTTCAGTGGCGGTATGCTATTTGACATTGATAGCAGTGACGGTATGCCATTGGGCCTTTGAAAGCAGTGCCGGTATTCCATACCGGTGCATACCGCCTCACTTCCCTCCCTGATCTTAGGTCCTCGATGTAATATGTTTCCTTTGCTAGTACGTGTGTCGATCTTGATAGTGTGTTCTCTTCGGGTATCTTGCTTTGACTTTCTCAATGGTTCTTAGATCTGGAATTATTTTGTGTTGACCAACTGAAAACTACAATATTATTTGTTAATAAGGCAAAAATCGGCTTACGGATTTCTTTTGACAAAACAAAATTTATGACAGTGTAATGGTAATTTAGTGCCCCATGTTGGTAGCGACAAATGTAACGGTTTCGCTGCCCCTACTGTTGGGAGAGAAATGTAACTGTTTACCTTTGCCTAAGCTATGTTGTTTTAATGGGCGCCAAGACCTCAATGCAATGTTGAAATCTAAATTTGTATTTAACAACGTCTAGCTCTGGCAGAACACCTTCAAGACTCTATTCACTCAGATCGTGGTATGATTTGATCATTAACCCAACAAACAATTGTATCAGGAGAAGGAATTGGTCTATATCTAATGCTACCTACTGAAAGCAAAGATTGCATTGTAAAAGAAATGAATTTATTATATAAAACAAGTATAGCAAAATTAATAATAATAAGTTTAACATTTAAATTGGAGCGTTGTGATTTGAATATTACCGATAGAAAATTACGTGAAAACGGAGTCTGATAAATTGATTTTACTCTTATTTCCAAGCTATGAAGTTACTGAATTATGAAATATAAAACAAAGAAAAATGAGAGATTGCGTATTTCTGCGTCATTAGCGCTTACCCCTGGAAATTGCCAAAGCATTTCCCTCGTTCTTGATGATGCTGTGTGCTTCCCACAGTCTCCTGGACGTCGTCATCTCCGTCGAAATTTGATGATATTCTGGTAGATTAGATAATTCTATGGTCCGTACATCGGACCCAAACTCTCGTAAAACCGCACTGGTTACGTTTTACAAAAGTTCGTCGCTAACTCCACTGAACATCGGAGCGTCACGCACTTGCGACCGTACACTGCAAGTTCTACACAGATTGTCCGTTCCACGGAACATCGGAGCGTCCCCCGCGTATAACCATACTCCGCAAGTATTTCACAGATAGTCCTCGTCTCACGGCGCGTCGAACGATATATTCACCTGTCGGCTCCCCCACTCCGGAGCAGTCTCCTAGCTTACGCTGTCTCCGCTGATTGGCTGAGCACGCCGCCACTTCCCCTCCTCCGGTTCATTACACTCCGCGGGCGAGAGGGAGAAGTCGTTTTCCGTTTCAACAATTCGCCTCTTCTAGACCTTGCGACCCAGGATTGCGTCATGCTTCTCGACAGGAATCAGCTTGTATTAGAATTCCCAGTGAGTCATGTCTCTCAAATACCCTAACTGACAAAACTCCGTAAAATTCCGTAATCAGATAATTTTCTATGATATCGTCGTTCGTAATAATTTGCTTGTTAGCGTTTTCTAAGACATAGAAAACCTATCTGAATGCTAATAATTTTTATAAAATGCTCCGAAAATACCTTAATAATAATTATAATAAATTAATAATAATAATAAATTAACATGAAAAATTCTCTTGGCTGAACAATTTGCCGCGTAAATAAATATAGAATGGCTTCCTACTGACTTATGCCAGTTGCATAAAACCCCTCGAAAAACACGTTACATATTCGCCTCGGATCATCGGATGATTTACCGTGACGACGGTCCATTATCCGATTATCCCAGACACGTTAATAAACCCCATCCAAAATACATATTACATAAATGAAATCACCCTAAATTACAGATATATACACTCATATTTTTTCTTCACGCACTTTGTGTCAAAGTTTGTTGTCACTATGGATTGCACTTTGCAACCAGTCCCATGTTTTACATATGGAATAGTGTTCCACGGATATTTCCGCCTCTCAAATTTCTCTATGTTGGAGAAATAGACATAATTAATGTGTGAGCACTATGTATTTATGATGTCATATCACACGCATTGAAGGTGTTCTGATATATTTATATCACCATAGAACTTCCTAATTTCACTGGAGGTCCCCTCCTTATGGTGACATTTAATTCCACTTATCACTGGGCACACGATCACACTATTGTGGCAGCGCCTCGTGACCATAATACTTAATCTCTCTTTGAAGTAGATTAAATTAATATTGACTTCTGAAAAAAAAACATTAAATGCGCATTACATATAACACCAAATATTTCTGTGCCGTAATCGCCCTGTCTTGTTAAGTTCCCGTTAACCATATTCTACTTAATACTAGTTCTCAACACAGACCATTTCTCCTCACACAAATAATACCATTGTACAAATTATCTTAAATTACACACTTACAAATCTTACATGGCGAGGCCGTAAACAGAAATCACGTGTGCTGATATGTATGAGTTTCATGAAGGACTGTCTCGCATTCTGATGGCCCATCTTTTATCTCGTGGACGCCTTAAGCTAACAAGCCCTATACAAGCGCTCCCCCATCTCTTGGAGATAAATGGGAACCCATCAGCGCTGCCAAAATGGCCTTGGTGCATCGAGACAATTTAGTGCTCAACAGCATCCGACAATCCCGTCATATTTCCCTGTACCTTAAAAACTCTCATTTACTTACATACTACCCCCCTGTGTGACTTCTGATACGCCTGCCTGGAAGACCATCTCCTCCCACGCACCAAATACCACACTTACTCATTTGATAGGCTGGCTCGCCAGCTAAACATCCTCACTTTATGACACATACTTTCGGAGACTATGTATATTATACGTCCCGTATAATCTGTTTCCCTCACTATTCTCCAGCACATATGCTGTTTTTCCAATACGTTTGGAAACTATAAATGTTTCTGCGTCACCTGCTTCCAACCTTGCAAGTGGCTCCCTTTAAATGAACGTCATCACGTTGCTCTACTAGCATATTTCTCAGTGTCTGTAACGATGCCCTGTTGCTACTGTCCACACATGCACATATTAAAATACCGTCCTCTGCTTTAACCACAGGATAATCCCTACATAAATTAGTGTCCCTCGATAGCATGTCTGCAAGAATGTTATCTTTACCTTTAATATATTTTACTGTGAATTCGTATTCCTGCAGAGCAAGAATCCACCTACTAACTCTGTTAGAACTGAGTTTACAAGTCCTCATATACAGTAATGCATGGTGATCTGTGTGGATCTCAAATTTCCCCCCTACTAAATACATTCTAAATTTCCCTAAACTGAAAACAATACCTAAAAGCTCTAACTCAGTAATCGTGTATCTTTTCTCCGCTGCAGTCAGTCCTCGCGAGGCTAAAGATACAATGCACAGATTACCCTCATCATCTTTCTGACATAATACTCCAGCAATGCCTATATGTGAAGCATCTGTCATAACCACATATTCCTTATCTTTTAACGGATATTTCAGCACTACAGCTTTCTCAAAACCTTCCTTCAGCGCTCTAAAAGCCTGATCATGCTTGGACTCCCATCTCCACCGAGTCCCACTTTTAAGCAATTCCCTGAATGGTTCTACCAACCCTGAGTATTTAAGAACGAACCTCCTGAAAAAGTTGCAAATTCCCAGGTAAGTTTTTAACTGTTTAACATTCTGTGGCACCTCTGCGTTAAGTATCTTATTAACCCTACTTTCTTCTGGTGTTACACCTCTACTCGACACTCTATGACCTAAAAATGTCACTTCTGACTGACAGAATGACGACTTAGACAGCTTCAAAGTGAACCCTGCCTGATCTAACTTCTGAAAAACTATATTTAAATGATGTAGATGCTCCTCAAAACTGCGTGAACTAATTACCATATCATCTATGTAAATGGTTACAAACTCTCCTGTGTCATCCCCTAATGCGATGTTTAAAGCCCTAATTAAAGCAGCTGAACTACTCTTTAACCCATAAGGTGTTCTACAAAATTGATAAAGATTATATTTATGACTAAAAGCTGTAAATGGTCTATCTTCGTACATAAGTGGCACTTGCCAAAAACTGGAACTCAAATCTACACAAGTGAAATACTTCTTCCCCTCAAATGTTTGCATTAATTCCTCTATTGACATAGATTTCAGCTGATCTGAACTAATTCTACTGTTAACCAAACGAGCGTCTAAACAAATACGAACAGTGCCGTCGGTCTTGGGTACCGTGATCAAAGAATTAACATATGGACTGTTCGAGTGCTCAATAATCCCATCTTCAAGCATCTGATTAATTTGTGCCTCAACTGCACTCTGATAAGCGAAAGGTACAGGATATCTATGTCCTGTGAATACTGACCTATCAATAACGTTCAATGAATGTGTATAGCAATTGGTCATACCAATGCGATCCTCAAAAACTCTCCTATTACACCATAACACATCATAGAGCCGAACACACTGTTCATCCTCTATATTTCCCTGAAATGCAGCCTCACGTAACGAGTCCTCTAGACTTCCGTTCGTAATCACACTGCCCACAAAACATGGAGAACCCCGCTCTACGGCTGGCGATATCTCATTTAAAGTACACATCACACCTACAATACTACTCCTCTGAATATGGTCATTGAACGCTACTTCTACTTCAGAATCTCCCCATATAAATTTCAAACTCCCTACATCATAACATAAGTTACCAGACACTCTACTTAGCCACTCTGAACCCAAGATAACACTGAATACTAAATTTGGAATTACAAGGCAAATCTGCTTCTCTACATGATTATTAATTTTAATGTCTACTAAAACTTGCTTAGAAATTACTTTAGACCTCTTCCCAACAGCTGTGATAACAAAAGTGCTTTTAATTGGCATCTCCTCAAAATTTACTCCAGTTCCTTTCATTTTATCATAAAATGCACTACTTATGCAACTCTTCATACAACCACTATCAATTAAAACATCTGTGTACGCCTCGGACACGTTAAATTTAACTATGGGGCTCTTACTAACCACTTCCTGAATAATACCTTCATCATTTAGTTCATGTAATAATTCATTTCTTACATTTAGGTCATAGGGTTCCTGTATAATTGTATGGACAGGGCATGCTACAGACTGAGATTCTGACCTTACTTCGCAGCCTGGTTCGCGTTTAAAGAACCGCTACAGCTGGCCGTAGTACTACTAACTACTGAACTAGTCTGGTTGTTCTGGGCTGTGTTGTCATTGTTTGGCTGTATATTACTACCACTAGGCTGTCCTCTTCCTTGACCCCTATTCTGGTTGTAATTATTGTCATTATAATTTCTCCCTTGATTTCCCCTGAAATCATTGTTTCTCCCTTGATTTCCCCTGTAATCATTGTTCCTCCCTTGATTTCCCCTGAAATCATTGTTCCTCCCTTGATACTGATTACCATAGCCATTTCCTCTGTTCTGATTTAGCTGATTATTATTATTTCTATTTTGAGCGTTGGCTCCTTCGCCACCGTTCCCTTGAACTTCCTGATGCCTGGCTTCATTAGGTCTATTATTATTATTACCATGGTTCCTATTGAAATTGTCCTCATAACCCCCTCTCCCTAGTGCATCAAATGTGCTTAACAAATTTTCTACTTGTGATATAGTCTTTACATTCTGGATACAAGCAGCCTCCTTGATCCTATAGGGAAAGTGCCTAAGTAGCAACCTTACCACATCACTTTCCTCCTTCAAGCCATCCAGATATTTACACACTAATACCTGCCCTAAAAAGTATTCGGTCATGGTGGAGCTTCCTTTAGGGTTATATTTACCACACACTACTCCCTCACGATGCTGCGACTGAATAACCTCATTCCAGAACTTTTCACAGAATTTTATTTTAAAATCATTGATATCAGTAAACTTGTCTCTGTAGACAGCAAACCAATTCCTCGTTTCCCCCACAAACACTTGTTCTAAAATTTCAACTACCTGGCACCACTCAATACTACCATTTTCCAACCTCTCCCCGAATTTATTTTCTATAGTGTTCATGAACTCCATTGGGCACCCCTGTCGATTGCTGAACTTACCCAGTTCTACCTCCCTGTGTGTGCTATTCACAAAAACTGGCCTATTCTGACTATTTTCTTGCCTGATCCTAGCTTTTAATTTTAATTCTAATTCTGCGATTTTCTCCTCAGCCTTCCTCTCAATACTGTTTACTGTTAATTTAATGTTTCCTTCTGATTCTTCTACTTTATCATATAGCTTTGCTTGTTTCTCCTCAATCTTGCTAATGCTTTCCCTATTACTCTCTCTTAAATCATTTACTTCTGCAACTATTTGTGAGTGGACTTTCTCAATTCTACCCCCCAGCTGTTCCTTAACCTCTTTAGTAGCTACCTGAATTTTGTCAATTTCTCCCCCCAATTGCTTTTTGACCTGCTGTGTTTCCAGTTGCACTAGTTCTTTTAAATTTTCAGCCTGTGTACTGATTCTAATTTCCAACTCCTCCTGTACTTTTCCTAATTTTCTGTCTACATCTGCAATAATCTCTTTAGCCTTTTCTTCCATCACCCCCCTGATCTCACCTCTAATCAGTTCGAATTTGTCACTCATTTCCCTACTGTTTTGTTCTAATTTAGCATTTAAAGTTTCAGTACTCTCTCTATTTTCCTTACTGTTTTGTTCTAATCTGGCGTTTAAAGTTTCATTACTCTCTCTATTTTCCCTACTGTTTTGTTCTAATTTTGCATTATTCTGTTCTAATTTTGCATTATTCTGTTCTAATTTTGCATTTAAAGCATCACTACTAACTTTGTTCTGATACATGAACTCGAGAAGTAAAGTTTTTAATTCTGGTTGGCCGCCTACACTCCCTGTTTCAGTATCGGGATTTACCTCCGCTACCCCGGTACTACCATCACTCGACATACTGCTCGTATCATCATTCTCCAGTTGATGACCACTACGTAACCTCATCTGTCTTTCTTTCTCATCCCCCATAATGATATACACTGATAAAGACAAATAACCCCCAAAATACAGGCACAGAAATATATACCCTTCTCCTTCCACAAATGTTATTAGGTTTTCAGCCCCAAGTTGTCGGCGACAAATGTAATGGTAATTTAGTGCCCCATGTTGGTAGCGACAAATGTAACGGTTTCGCTGCCCCTACTGTTGGGAGAGAAATGTAACTGTTTACCTTTGCCTAAGCTATGTTGTTTTAATGGGCACCAAGACCTCAATGCAATGTTGAAATCTAAATTTGTATTTAACAACGTCTAGCTCTGGCAGAACACCTTCAAGACTCTATTCACTCAGATCGTGGTATGATTTGATCATTAACCCAACAAACAATTGTATCAGGAGAAGGAATTGGTCTATATCTAATGCTACCTACTGAAAGCAAAGATTGCATTGTAAAAGAAATGAATTTATTATATAAAACAAGTATAGCAAAATTAATAATAATAAGTTTAACATTTAAATTGGAGCGTTGTGATTTGAATATTACCGATAGAAAATTACGTGAAAACGGAGTCTGATAAATTGATTTTACTCTTATTTCCAAGCTATGAAGTTACTGAATTATGAAATATAAAACAAAGAAAAATGAGAGATTGCGTATTTCTGCGTCATTAGCGCTTACCCCTGGAAATTGCCAAAGCATTTCCCTCGTTCTTGATGATGCTGTGTGCTTCCCACAGTCTCCTGGACGTCGTCATTTCCGTCGAAATTTGATGATATTCTGGTAGATTAGATAATTCTATGGTCCGTACATCGGACCCAAACTCTCGTAAAACCGCACTGGTTACGTTTTACAAAAGTTCGTCGCTAACTCCACTGAACATCGGAGCGTCACGCACTTGCGACCGTACACTGCAAGTTCTACACAGATTGTCCGTTCCACGGAACATCGGAGCGTCCCCCGCGTATAACCATACTCCGCAAGTATTTCACAGATAGTCCTCGTCTCACGGCGCGTCGAACGATATATTCACCTGTCGGCTCCCCCACTCCGGAGCAGTCTCCTAGCTTACGCTGTCTCCGCTGATTGGCTGAGCACGCCGCCACTTCCCCTCCTCCGGTTCATTACACTCCGCGGGCGAGAGGGAGAAGTCGTTTTCCGTTTCAACAATTCGCCTCTTCTAGACCTTGCGACCCAGGATTGCGTCATGCTTCTCGACAGGAATCAGCTTGTATTAGAATTCCCAGTGAGTCATGTCTCTCAAATACCCTAACTGACAAAACTCCGTAAAATTCCGTAATCAGATAATTTTCTATGATATCGTCGTTCGTAATAATTTGCTTGTTAGCGTTTTCTAAGACATAGAAAACCTATCTGAATGCTAATAATTTTTATAAAATGCTCCGAAAATACCTTAATAATAATTATAATAAATTAATAATATTAATAAATTAACATGAAAAATTCTCTTGGCTGAACAATTTGCCGCGTAAATAAATATAGAATGGCTTCCTACTGACTTATGCCAGTTGCATAAAACCCCTCGAAAAACACGTTACAACAGATATTAAAACTGCTCCGAATACACTCCACATCGGTAACTGTCAGGTCTCCCGAAAGACTGCAAGTATTTGGGTAAAAGGATCAATGAAACTGACATCGAAAGAAAAGCTATAGAAGCAAGACTACAGATAATGGAAACTTCTTTCCATTTGACAAAACAAGTTTATAAGACAGGGACCTTGCTTATGATGGTCTCCACCTCAATAGAAGAGGAACAATGAAATTTGGAAAACTTTTAAACAGAGTTGCCAAGTTTTTACTCTCGGAAAACTAATTGCTGGAACGAGTGATGACATTTTATTGTTTAGAGAGAAGAAAGCGCTGACTACAAGTGGACACCTAGGTGAAGTACAGTGCAGTGAACATAAGTACAACTGTTTGGATGATTTCATGCAACAGGACTCTAATATAAGTGCATGCATAAACTCATTAGAATTAGGTGGAGAGGTTAGGTGTTTGTACATTAATAGCAGAAGTATTCGGAATAAGCTTGATGACATTGAAATTCTCGTGCAGATGATAGGTCAGATAGATGTATTGGTAGTTACAGAAACCTGGGTGAAAAGTAATGAGGCAGATTTTTATAACTTCAACAATTTCACAAGCGTGTTTGCTCATAGAGATGACAAAGTTGGTGGGGGTCTGGGTATTTATGTATCACACAAATGGAAAGTGAACGTTAAAAGAAAGTGTGAAATGAATCATAGTTTGATGTGGATTGAGGTATTCAGAGATGATGTTAAAAGTAATAGGCCAACATACAAAAGCATTGACATTATTGCAGCATATAACCCCAATAGAAGCAATGCCATACCCTTCTTAAATTCATTTGAAAGTTTTCTTAGCCAGATAAACAATAAATTATGCATCTTCCTCGGAGATACCAACATTGATATCCTAGCTGATGATCAATTAAGAAGGAAATATCTGAATTTAATAGCATGCTATGGTTTTAAACAATGCAACACTAAATATGCTACACGACTTTGTGACACTGCAGCTACCTTAATAGACCACGTGTCACTAAACAATTCAGAATTAAGTTATAAAATATCAAATGTCAGCAATGATATTAGTGATCACAGTATATTAATTCTTGATATTTCCAAGACCAATTATAGCACGTACACTCTGTCACATAAGCCGACAAAATCAACAACACACGAGGACTCTTGGGATAGGCAACACACTCCTGAAACTAATATATCTATAAATGCAGATTCCCATAATGATGCAGATAGTACTGTTAACTCTCTATATAACTCTTTCATCAAACAATTGAATCTAAGGAACAGGCATAGCCAAAGAAAAATAACAAACAATTCTAACAATAACAGACAGACTACTAACTTACCATGGGTCACAGCTGAACTCCTTACACTTATAAAACAACGAGACACTCTGCATGCAAAGCTCAAAAATCCCCTTCACAGAAATAATAATGATATGAACCAAGAATACTGTAGATGCCGGAATAATGTAACAAACTTAAAAAGAAGACTAAAGTCAAATTACTACTCAGATAAATTCAGAACATATGGAAACAATTCTAATAAAACTTGGGAGACTATCAAAGAAATCATACACAACAAAAAACCAACAGTTGAGACATGCACTTCACTTGAAATAGACAACAAAATTATCACAGACAATCAAGAACTATGTGAATCATTTAACTTGTTCTTCACAAACATTGCTGGAAGTCTAGCAAAAGCTATTCCTGAACAGAAGGAAATCCTCAGTAAGGACCACAATCAGTCAAATTCTCTCTACTTATATCCGACAGATGAAGCAGAGGTCAAGTCCATCATCACAAATTTAAAGAATAAAAAGAGCTGTGGATTAGATAGGATCAAGACAAATTTCATTAAAAACAATATACAATCATTTATTAAAATCTTGGTTGAAATGATTAATGAGTCCTTAGTTACTGGCATGATACCAGATGACTTAAAAGTGGCCAAAGTAGTTCCTATATTTAAGGGTTGTGACAAAAGAAATCCAAATAATTATAGACCTGTTTCTATTTTATCGGTAGTTTCAAAAATTCTGGAAGAAGTGGTAAAAACAAGATTGCTTTCATTTCTGAACAAGAATACATTCTTTCATAATATGCAATATGGATTCAGGGAAAATTCTAGTACTGAGGCAGCAACTATTGACCTAATAACAATGCTACAAGAAACTATTGACAAAAATAATATGGCAGTTGGGTTATTTATTGATCTCACAAAAGCCTTTGATACAGTAGATCATAAAATACTGTTATCAAAATTAGAAAATGCTGGTGTCCGAGGTATAGCACTAAAATGGTTCCAAAGCTACCTTATTGGAAGAAAGCAGCATGTAGCTTTGAATAAATGCATAAGTTCAGGAAAATATATAACTCATGGAGTTCCACAAGGATCTATACTTGGACCTACATTATTCTTAATTTATATAAATGATATTGTGGAATGTAATTTGAGAGGGCATATCAAATTGTATGCAGATGATACAAATATCTTCTACACTGGGAAAGACATAATTGAAATCATACAAAATGTGCAACAAGATATAAATACTCTCTCACAATGGTTCCAGGCCAATAAATTAACAATGAACCTACAGAAGACCAATTACATGGTAATTTCAAAGCAAAGCATGAAAGAAATCACACATGACAAAATATATATAAATAATATTGAAATAAAAGAGGTTAATCAGGCAAAGTATTTAGGTCTAATCATCGACAAACACCTGACCTGGATTGAACACGTTGAACGAATTGCTAAGAAACTCTCACCTATAGTAGGGATCCTAAGGAAACTTCGGTATCTTATTCCCCTAAACCTTGTAAAACAAATCTACTATTCACTTGTACATAGCAAGCTCCAATATTTAAATGTTATTTGGGCTCACTGCAGGAAATCCACACTGAATGATTTAATGACTATTCAGAATAGGGCTATTAGAAACATATTTAACCTTCCTTACTGCACTCCAGTAAAAGATCTGTACATCAGAAGTAAAATTCTACCCCTCAGCATAAGTGCAGATCTCCGAGCAGCTATGCTAATATACAAAATTAAACACAACACAATACTCTATAGCTCTCCCTACATCTTGAACTCGGACAATCATTCTTATGGAACTAGGCATGCGAAGGACGTAGCCTTATATATCATTCACTCTTCTAAATACGGTAGAAATAGTTTCAAGTTCTCTGCATCACAGTTATATAATAAACTTCCCGATGAAGTAAAAAGTGCACCAACTTTGTCAGTATTTAAGAGGAAAACTACGAAAGTATTGTGGGAAAAATTCGATGCATCGTAATACATCAAATAAGCTCAAAAATCCTGTGCTTATCATTTTAAGAGACCTTGGTCTAAACAATCTTAGATATAGTATCAACTTTACTAATAGGCCTATGCCCTTATTCATCAATTTGTGTTACCTTCAGAATTTTCTTCCTGGTGTGTAAACACACATATTACTGTACAATTCCTCTGTACGAGCCTATGGCTCTTTGGAATTAATTGAATAAATATCATTCATTCATCATTCATTCAACAAAAAAATGCCTCTCTTGGAATTGTAAAATTCAACATTATAACACAGTAGTCTTGCCTGCAGCCCTTTATACAGCCGAGACACTTAATCTACAACATAAAACACTGAGAAATCAATTGGAGATTAAGGATAACAAAATCATGTGAAAAATTTTGGGACCAAGAATTAAAGATGGAATTCACCTTCCGAAACCTAATGCTGACATCTATTTAAAAATTACTAAAATCACAGACACAATCTGTATGAGAAGGATCCAATTCATGGGACATTTGGACAGAATGGACCCAACTAGGTTAACAAATAAAATCGATACGTTTTTGCAGAAAAAGGCAACAAGGTCCAATTAGTACAAACAGGCGGAAAAGGACTTGGCTGAATTAGGTTTTCCCAATCTCAAGGATCGAGAGGAAATTAGGAAAATTACTCATACACAGGGTTTTGAGGCAGAAGAGAGAAGACCTACCAGACACGTCTGGTCGCAGCAACGGAGACTAGCTCAATCGTTGGGCATATTGGGCAAACATCAAGGCCAAGATGTGTTGATTCCGTGTGGTCCTAGGAGACCCATTCGCGCAGAAGAAGAAGAATTCGTACAATCAATCATGGTTCCGTATTGATTAAAAGTCAAATAATAAAGGGACAGGAATTCCGCCTGATCAATACAAAACTTTTCAGTCAAGGGGCTATATTTGGTTGGTACATGTTCCGAAGCCTTCCATGGCCCCTTCATCAGCCATACACATAAACATATTATCAGTACAATCTTGGAATAACATTAAAAAGGTTAAAACTAACATGAGAAAACTTGTTGAAAATGAGACATAAAAAACCATGAGGACAGTTGTGGTACAAATACATTGAGTAAAACTTGTCCTAAGAAAACCTTACGAATATTACAAACAAATGGAAAAACACATTAAAAATAGTATATGTTAAAATGCAAACTTAAAGTGCAATTTATATGACTCTTGTAATAATCTTAGAGTTTTGATAAAATATAATAGCAGGATTCCGTGTCCGAAAATCTAGGGAATACGACCCATAGAAAGAGTTAAAAGTATGTTAAAAACTGATAGTCATATTAAGACTTTGTTGACTTCATACGAAGGATCGTTGGTAGGAAGAACAATACATCGCCATGCATGAAAGTCAAATAGGCCAAGCTTGATGAAAGCCTCTTGAAATGGAGACGAAAGGAAAGTTGAGCATCTTGTGTTTAGGAAATCCAAAATTTTCTTCTAGTAGACATATGGGCTTTAGGAGAAACCTAAAGGGGAGATAAATCTAGTATTAAGAAAATAAAAGCAATTAAATAAACGGCAAATGAAATTGGGACAAACGAAAAGCATAGAACGGAAAAGAGCTGTTTAATAGAAAAAATAACGGACTTACGTCATAGCAGAGGGAACGTGACTTCCGACAAAACTACGCAGTTTATTCAAAAATTCTTTAAAAATCATTACACTTTCAAAGCCAATTTATTTTACCAACACCTTAGATTTTTGCACCAAGACTTCAAGTTTGTACCTAAATAATGAGCACTCCCTCCACAGTGTGGATATAATAGATATGTATACCAGCATCCCAGTACAGTCTGTTTCAAACATCATTAGGAATAATTTAATTGAAAATGACAAATTGTCAAAGGTTGAAATTGAAGAGTTTATGACAATCCTTGATCTCACCTTAAGCAATAACTTATTCACTTTTAATAATGTCATCTACAAGCAGAAAGAAGGATTAGCCATGGGCTCCCCGCTTTCGGGCATCATTGCCAATATTTACCTAGATCATCTGGAGCACACTAAAATAATTAACAATATTAAGGGAATAGAATTTTGGGGCAGGTATGTTGATGATGTTTTCTTTATTGTCAATGACAACATCCAGGGTATTGACCGAATTTTCAATGATTTGAATAGTATAGACCCAACATTAAATTCACTTTGGAGTCAGCTATCAACAATAAGATTAATTTTCTAGACACCTCTGTTGCCAAAGTAAACAACAGGCTTCATTATAAAATTTTCAGAAAGCCTACGCAAACGCACACCACCATCAGGCACGATTCTACCCACCCAGGTTCCCATAAAAAAGCAACCTTTTTCAGTTTTGTTAACAGGGCCCTCAGGTTACCCCTTTCTAAACAGGACCGTAATACAGAAATTAAAATTATTTATCAAATAGCCGAAATTAATGGTTTCAATCGGAATTATGTAAACGACATCATCAAGAAAATTAAAAATAAACCAGCCACCCACCGAATTCCAGACAAACCCGAAAAACCTTTGTTTACAGTTTTCACCTATCCTAACAATCCCGTTTACAGTATCACTAACATCTTCAAAAAATGCAATATGAAAATAGCCTATAAAACCTGTCATACTAATAGTAACTTGTGTTTCAATTCACACACTTTGAACCGCAAAGATAAATACAGTGCTTCTGGTATTTATAAATTAAGTTGTAATGACTGCAAAAGCAACTACATAGGTCAAACGGAGAGAAGTTTCACCACCAGATTTTCTGAGCATGTCAATGCTACAAAATACAGGAGATTTTCAGCCACGGCTTCTCACATGAGTGAGATGAACCATAAATTTACCAACATTGACAATGACCTCGAAATTCTGCATCATGTTAATAAGGGTTCTCTAATGAATATCCTAGAGTCCATTGAAATTAACTCCGCACAGAGAATTTTCAATCCCCCCCAACTTAAATGAAATATGTTTTGACCCCAATGTTTTATTTGACACCTTGTCAGACTTTATCATAAAAGCAAACAAAGGTTATAATAAACCGCCCTAAGCTCTCTTTACGCAGCTGGCTTCCCTCCCTCATCTCTCTTTCTTCCCTCCCTTATTTCCCCACCTCCGCCACTCCACGGCAGCGCTCCTTCACCTCCCCTGTCCAACACTCTGCTTTGTTTTGCGTGCTCAGCTGTTCACTTTCACTCGTTTAAGCTGGCCAGATTCTCTACGTTTTCCTGCGTCGGAAGTCACGTTCCCTCTGCTATGACGTAAGTCCGTTATTTTTTCTGTTAAACAGCTCTTTTCCGTTCTATGCTTTTCGTTTGTCCCAATTTCATTTGCCATTTATTTAATTGCTTTTATTTTCTTAATACTAGATGTATCTCCCCTTTAGGTTTCTCCTAAAGCCCATATGTCTACTAGAAGAAAATTTTGGATTTCCTAAACACAAGATGCTCAACTTTCCTTTCGTCTCCATTTCAAGAGGCTTTCATCAAGCTTGGCCGATTTGACTTTCATGCATGGCGATGTATTGTTCTTTCTACCAACGATCCTTCGTATGAAGTCAACAAAGTCTTAATATGACTATCAGTTTTTAACATACTTTTAACTCTTTCTATGGGTCGTATTCCCTAGATTTTCGGACACGGAATCCTGCTATTATATTTTATCAAAACTCTAAGATTATTACAAGAGTCATATAAATTGCACTTTAAGTTTGCATTTTAACATATACTATTTTTAATGTGTTTTTCCATTTGTTTGTAATATTCGTAAGGTTTTCTTAGGACAAGTTTTACTCAATGTATTTGTACCACAACTGTCCTCATGGTTTTTTATGTCTCATTTTCAACAAGTTTTCTCATGTTAGTTTTAACCTTTTTAATGTTATTCCAAGATTGTACTGACAATATGTTTATGTGTATGGCTGATGAAGGGGCCATGGAAGGCTTCGAAACATGTACCAACCAAATGGGTATAATATAGCCCCTTGACTGAAAAGTTTTGTATTGATCAGGCGGAATTCCTGTCCCTTTATTATTTGAAGAAGAAGAAGGCAACACTGAAAAATGGCTTCCAAGCTATCTTTATAATCCGGTTTGATGATCATCCATGCATAGTTCAGCAAAAAAGAAAAATCTTGTTCTGTCGTTCTGTGCTAATTCAAGAAATTCCCGCCCAGTGAAAGCTATAAGGTGCGGATAGGAATCATGCATACCTGCCAAGATTTCCGGATTTTGGGGTGTTTTCCGGTTGTCCGAATTAACATCGTTTTTTTTTTTCCGGATTTTCAACTTCCTGGTTTGTTCCCGTTCTCTGCATCCGAATCGCATTTCAGTTTAGATTTTAGATAATAGCTGCTATTCTGAGATTCGAGTGTTTGAAATTCGACTGAAAGTCGACCGATAAGTTCATCGATAATCCCGTCTTGCAGATTATCGCTCCGCTTTTGTCATTAATTCCATGTGTTTGACATTACGCTGAAAGTCGATCGAACTGTCTATCTCATAGATTATCGCTGCATTTAGATCACTGTTTGTGCTTCGACTGTTTGTTAGTGGGAAAGCTTTGTTTATGCTTGGTTTTAAGCGGTGTTTGCTGTAGTTCTGGTATTCGTGCAATCATGTGACGAATTTTTGTGCGATTTAGTGTTTTCGTGATGAATTCTAGTAAACAATGTCATCAGTCTTTCAGGGAGGTATATTCTGCAGAATTTCCTTGTATTAAGCCATCACGGAAAGGTGAAACATTCGCATTCTGTTCCATGTGTTCGTGTGATATAAACATGGCTTATGGAGGAAGAAATGAATTAATAAATCACATTAAATGCGTTAAACACTTGTGTAGTGTGTGAATTGTTCCCAGTTATATGTGTTCTTGATGTAATTGCATTATTTTTGGAAACTGGCACAACAAATTAGATAGTCTCACATCACCAAGAGTTTGTAATCTCTGAATTCTTTTCTTTATGACCTTGCGACGCATGTACGCGTACAATTTTTGCGGTTTGGGATCTTCTGGATTTCTATTTTTGAAAATTGGCAGGTATTGGAATGCATTTTTTATAGTATTTACCACGTCTCAGACAGTCTGCCAATTGTTAGTCATTGTTGCTAGCATTATTTAATATTGCACTGCTTATTGCGTTTAAGTTACTAGTAGCAATGCGTGGCCGAAAAGCATATATGTGTTGTTCTATCCATAGCGAATAAGATAGAAATGACAGATAAGTTAAAATACTGACAAAACATTCGTTTGGCTGTACAGTGATGCGTGGGATTCGAAAACAGCTGAGTGACGCATACACGGACATTTTGTACAGAGTGAGTGCAGATGATCCAGAAGTGTACTCCAGCAATCATGCATGCATTACTCACATCAAGGAATCAAAAATGTATCGATTTATTATTAAAGTAGGTACCAAATCCAACTGGTCTACACTAACCTCTTTACAATGAGGATGGGGTGCACGAAAGGAGCCTCCCCGAAGATTGTGACAGAAGAGCAATCGGGCGTACCCTGGGCAACGTCAGAAAATGATTAAAAATAAACTGACGGCTGATCCTTTCACTACCAAATCAATTAAAACCAGTGGGCCTTTATCAAGGCCAGCACTCGCAGTTATGTCCATAAACATCGAGGGATTATCCAGCCAGAAAGAATATCTATTAGCAGATCTGTGCAGCCAATGTAACTGCGATGTCATTGCTGTACAAGAAACTCATAGAGGACCATCGGGACGAAGACCGAAAATCAAAGGCATGAGACTTATTCTGGAACGTCCACACGATAATTATGGTAGTGCAATATTCTGTAAGAGCGGATTAAATATCACGTCTGTTGCTTTGTCTGAGGAAAATAACATCGAAATCCTCACTATCGAAACAGCGCAGTTCTCTGTAACATCTGTTTACAAGCCACCCGAAGAGAGCTTTGTGTTTAAGGAACCTATCAATTTCAAATATAGTAACGTCAACTTAATACTTGGTGATTTCAACTGTCATGGAACTACATGGGGGTATACATCTACAGATGAAAATGGCGCAGAGCTAGAAAAGTGGTCTGAAAATAATGCACTCAGTCTAGTTCACGACCCAAAACAACCACCATCGTTTAACAGCGGCCGATGGAGAAGAGGATATAATCCTGATCTAATTTTTATTACCAACAAATTAGCTGAGCAGTGCACCAAAATCGTTGGTAAGGCTATTCCCCGCTCACAGCATCGACCCTTACTATGCAGAATCGAACCAATTGTTAAACCAGAAAATGCACCTTTCCAACGTAGGTTCAACTTCAAGAAGGCGAACTGGCCTAAGTTCAGTTGTGAACTTGATGTAGCCATAGGGGAAGTGGAACCACAACCAGAAAACTATGACACCTTTATTTCTGTAGTGAAAAACGTCTCGCGGAAGAACATACCAAGAGGATGCAGAACAGAATATATCCCAGGTCTTTCTGATCAGAATATATCTCTTTTGGATAACTACCGCAACTTGTATGATATGGACCCCTTCTCCGAGGAAACAATGGAAGCTGGGCATGCACTGATGATTTCTCTCGGTCAGACACGCACAGACAGATGGAATAGCTTGGTTTCTAAAATCGATATGAAACAGAATAGTAGACAAGCATGGCGTCTTCTTAAGAACCTCAGTGGAGATCCGACTAGCCCGCCTTTTAACTTTACTCAAGTAACTGCTAATCAGATAGCACACCAACTGATCTTAAATGGAAAGACTTCAAAATCTAAGTCAAATACAGAGAAACTTGAACGGTGTATTGAAGAAGAGACTGATTTCCTTAAGGACTTGTTTACGATGGAAGAACTTATGAAAGCAATCGACGGTCTGAAATCGAACAAGGCAGCTGGGTTGGATGATCTCAGAGCGGAGCAAATAAAACAATTTGGACCAGCAACACTGCAATGGTTGCTTTCATTGATGAACAACTGTGCATCCAGACTGAAGATTCCTAAGGTATGGAGAAAAGCTCGCATAGTTGCGATCCTAAAACCTGGGAAGACTCCTGATAGCCCAAAGAACTTTCGGCCAGTTTCACTTCTGTGTCACACCTATAAGTTGCTGGAGAGAATGATTCTTAATAGAATATCTGATTCTATAGATAGCAAACTGATTTCTGAACAGGCAGGCTTTAGACCAGGCAGGTCATGCTGTGGACAAATTCTGAACCTTACTCAGCACATAGAGAATGGATTTGAGGAAAAGTGCATTACTGGTGTAGCCTTCATAGATTTAACTGCTGCTTACGACACTGTTAATCATAACACACTACTTCATAAGATTTATGAACTGACAAAGGACTACAGGCTGACCTCACTGCTAAGAACTTTCCTTGAGAACAGAAGATTTTACGTGTCTCTCCTTGGGAAAAATAGTCGTTGGCGCCTCCAGAAGAATGGACTACCTCAAGGTAGCGTCTTAGCGCCACTGCTTTACAATGTATACACCAATGACCAGCCCAGAACAGAAGGCACCAGGCGATTTATCTACGCAGATGACACTGCAGTAGCCGTGCAAGGCCGTAGCTTTGAAGAAGTAGAACATTCTTTGTCCTGTGCCTTGGAAGAACTTGGTCGATACTATCACAGAAATAATTTGAAGCCAAATCCAGCCAAAACGCAAGTTTGTGCTTTCCACTTGCGAAATAAAGAAGCAAAGAGGACATTGAATATTAAGTGGCAAGGTGAAACAATCCTTCATTGTTTTACACCAAAATATCTTGGTGTCACCCTCGATCGAACTCTGTCTTTCAAGCAACATTGCTTGAACACCAAAAGTAAAGTATCTGCACGAAATAACATACTAAGATGCCTAACAGGAAGGACATGGGGTGCTCACCCCACCACTCTCAGAACTTCAGCCCTTGGACTGAGCTTCTCAGCTGCTGAATATGCAGCACCAGTTTGGCTTTCTTCTCCACATTCCAAAGAGGTGGATATAGCTCTGAATGAGACTTCCAGGATTGTATCTGGGTGTCTTAGACCAACACCACTTCAGAAGATCTACCCTCTTATAGGAATTTCTCCACCTCATGTCCGAAGAATGGTAGCAGCAGCATCTGAGAAGAAACGGCAAGAAACCGATTCAAGGCATCCACTTTTCGGCCAACAACCAGCCCGACAGAGACTTAAGTCTAGAAACAGCTTTTTGAGGGAAGTAACAGCCCTCGAAGGCTCACAAGAAGCTGCCCGTGTGAAGATATGGAAGACAGAGATCACAGACCCAATTATTCCTCTATCAGAAAAAATGGCACCTGGTCACAACTTGCCATATGGAATTTGGAAATCATTGAACAGGCTGAGGACGGGGGTTTCACGCTGCAAGAACAATCTCAAGAAATGGAACATGCTCGTCAACAATGATGAGTTCTGTGACTGCAGCATTTTACAAGACCCAGAACACCTGCTGATCTGCCCCTTGATGGAGGACATATGTTCAAAAGACGATCTTTTGGCTGCAAATGTTAATGCTATAACTGTTGCTACTTACTGGCAAAATCTAATTTGATTTGGACACGGAAAATAAATACAATGAGGATTGTTATAAGAAAGAAAGTAAATGACATATCTAGACCAGGGCCATCCAGACATCGCTCCCCGAGCGTTAGCGCTCCGGCCTTGCTCTAAGCCAGTGCTCCGAGCGCTTTGTTGGAAGGTAGTTTCAGAAGTGGTGGGAGGAGCTTGGCTGTCTGAGCGTGCTGAAGTGTGCAGCCGATCCATCAGTCGCTAGTCTAGTCCAATGCGCTTTGTTGACAGCGTGTAAGTAAATCAGTTTCGCAGAGGTCATGACTGAACAGCATACAAAAAAAAAAGGAGTGGTGAAGCAGCAGTCTTTAAAGAAGAATGGGAAATTTAATTTTTCTGTACAGCTTATAAAGGGCATGCCAAATATTTAGTGTGCAACAGAGATGTAATGTGTTAAAAAGAACAATTTATTGTTGAATTTTCCTCTCTAAAATGTTCACATTTCAGTTTGGAATAAATCACAATATCCTTTACTTAACACTTGTATTCGTTTCCTGCACATTCCATACATCGGAGTACCATTCGATTTGTTTATGCAGTATATTTGTTATGGCAAAACAGCCCTATTAATATGTCAACAATTCCACAAGAGCCGTTGGCCGCACGACTGTACGTACCTATCTAGTCAGCGTGGTCCGAACATCGTCCGTCTCCTCGCTGCTACAGTGTGGTGGTGGTAGGGGAAGGAGTGCTAGTCTGACTGCCCAGTGCTCCCCGAGCGCATGACTGGATGGCCCTGATCTAGACAGAAAAAATTGATGATTATTTCTCGAAAGTGGACTGAGAAAAACATGTAATGCAATAGTTTGTCATTTTCAGATAAGGTTATGTTTGTTGTATTATCCAAGTCTGCATTAACACAGATAGTCGAGAGTTTACTGTCTTTTGAAACATCCCATCCGATGTATTGTATCTTGACTAAATGATTTATGACATTCAATTGTGACTGTGGATGAACAAGATTTCTGGGCTTTTTAGCCGTGGACTAGTGGGGTTGGACTTTCCAATCATTTCACCAGTATCTTCGGTGGGTCCTCTGTCTCTGGCAGTTTCTCCTTTCTACTCCTATATATTGTATGGATGTCTATACTCTGCATCGTTCACAACTCATCTCCAAAGGAGCTTGCTTGTTGGCAATCGGCAGTCCATGGGGAAGGCAGCCGCAGATTGGCTGAGGATATACCTGCCTTGTCCTGACTACATCTTGCTCCGAATCTTGATTCTGGTGCTCTTGAGAATGCATTGACACGTTCTGGTTGAAACTATCGGCATGTTTCTGGATCTCGATGGCTTCCCATTGTAGTTGAGAGCAAATCTGTATCCTCATACTGGATATTGTATATACAGGAGCTCCAGTTTACTGCTGACAGCCAGAGATGAAGATGTCTGCAGTATTTGACCATGACCAACAAGTCTGGAAAACCTCTCCATTCCTTCTGTTAAACCATTACAAGATTTGCATGTTCTCCTGTGTTCCAGAGCATTCAACACTCACCATGTGGTACGCCTATTGGGAGTGGTATCTCAAGGGCAACCTGTCCTGGTGGTCATGGAGCTCATGGCCTATGGGGACCTCAAGACTTATCTACGATCGCATCGTCCTGATGTGACGGATGATCCTATCAAGCAGCCACCCACGCGCAAGGTATGTTGGCAGTGATTCTACTCGGTCTAATATGGTCAGGGCTCTTACAACTTCAACATATTTATCACAAGGTGCAACATACGGTATTTGTGTATGTTTAGCCTGCACTCAAAAATGTCACTGCTTAGGGGTGGTCGAGAAATGGCACCCAACGGAGCTTGAAACAGAGTACCTTTCTGCCTCTATGAGAACCATTTTGTAGTTCACACATATTTGCAAGTCCAAACTTCCTTGACAAATGTAACATATTTATAAACAAAATAATTTCCTGCATATTTCCCCAAGTTTGGATTGAAGAATATCTGAAGAGAATCAGTTACATCCATTGACATTCAGTGATGATTAATGAAAGTTTATGGAGACCAAATAGTGCATGAAGGTGGGTGGCAACCCTCCATATGGTGTTCATTCAGGAACAGAAAGACGTTGTGAGACTCCACAAACAGTCCATGGAGCTCCGGGAACCCATGTTATTAACTCTGACCACTGAGTAAGTTGTAGGCCTGAATTTTCTGATTCAAGCAAGGGAAGAGGACAACATATTTGAAGACCAGGGAATACATACATCCACCATATAGTCTGTTCAGTGTTTGTCACAGTTGTGAATACCGGTAGGTGGATATCTTCCACTGATGCAGATTTTTACCAACTCTTGTTCATCGTTGGGAAAAATGCATTGCCAGTGGTGGTGGCGGCAGCATGTCGTTTAGGTCTATCCAACAGTGTATTTGTCTTAATAGCTGAAACTGCCATTCTCCTCAATAAGCAATTGGAGAGAGGGCAGTTGGATTCAGATCTGTCTGGCAGTGATATACCGTTCTTTTGTTACGATGATAATAGTAGGCTACTAGGGAAGAGAAATTTGGATAAATTATAATTACCTCGATTATAATTATGCGTTAGGGTCGGCCACTCACTATATGAAGTTTATAGTAAGATCATTCAAAAAATTTGATTATTTGTAACAAGGGTTGAGCAAGTTTTTGCTGTTATTTAAGCTGGAACAGTTGAAGAGCAGATCTTAGTTCCCTGTAAGTGGAAATCTCTCCTACCAATGTAATTTTTTTAGTGATTTGAAAATCCAAGAACATTTTTCAAAACAAACAATAAGTCTTCTGTCATCAATGTCAAAAAAGTCAGACCAAAATTGGTTAAAATAAATAGATTAACCTTGATACGTGCAAGGCTGTAGGCTAAATCCATGCTAGAGTCTCTCAAAAGAAGAATTGAATTATGATGAATATTTCAATTCAACATTTACTTGAAGTGGTTATATGCAACAACTTTTATGAACAGTATAGATATTGATAGCATGCTATAACAGTATGCTTACTGAACAATGATGAAATAGTTTACAATCATAATTCAAAGTTCGATAATACACATATTTACAAATAATAAACAAATGCATACAATATGGTTCGAGACATTATTGGGCTATCAGCATCCAAGCACTTGCTAATGGAATATTATGGATTGACCAGCAATCATTTGGACAGGCCTTTTCTAAAAGCTTTTAATAGTAGTTTGTGAAAAATAACTCTCCCAATTTTATTCTAAAGCATTATTCCTTGAAGAGTATGAGATTCCTGGCTTTTAGTTGGCCGATATTTAGGTATATCAATAAGCTATGAACAATTAGTATCATGCGAATGAATGGTACTCCGAGAGGAGGGTAATTGATGTATTACTCTTTGTGTACAATATAAGATTAAAAGCAAACAAATGCGTTGGCAGAAAAATGTTGAAATAAAAAATATCATGCAATCTGATAGAAGGTTACTAAATGTATGCAAATGTATACTAAAATAACTAAATCATCATCATCATCTGGTACAGTTTCCAGCCCCAGGCTGGGTCTGTTTGGAACATAAGCCTCGCCACTTAGTCCTTTCTTCCCACCACCTCTCCGCTGTCACTCTAGTCCAGTCCTCGCCTTTCTTCTTGACATATTCCTCCACTCCTTACAGCCATCTATCTCTTGGTCTTCCCCTTGGTAGTTTCTTCTGCATCTGCATCTCATGTACCCTCTTGGGAATCTTCTTCTCTTCCATTCTCTTTAAGTGTCCATACCACCTCAGTCTTGATGTCTCAATCCTACCCTGCAAGGGCTCCTCTTTCACTATTTCCCTGACCTTTTCATTCCTCACCCTGTCTCTTCTTGTTACTCCGATCCTACTTCGTAGGAACTTCATTTCACTTGCCTGTATTCTACTTATGTCTCTTTTCTTCATTATCCACGTTTCTGATGCATAGGTCAGTATCGCAGGGCTTCCAGCGATTTACTTTTATTTACTCTATTTACTTTTGTTTAAAAAACTTACATTTATTTACTTTTTTTGAAATTCATTTACTTTTTTCTTTTTTGCCTATCGCTGCTGTGCAATTATTATTTATACCTTGTGCCGCGCTAGCCATAGCGTCTTCTCTGCCGCATGCGCAGCGCGCTCTAGTTATAAATCAAGAAAGAGATTCTCCAGCCGGACTAAGGTTTTCGAACCTCTTCGGACCATGCCACGCCATCTACCGGCCGGCTGTAGATTAGAGCTCGCGATCCTCGTTCAGACGGCGTTGCGTTTACCGTGCCGTGACAAGTCATGTTGTGTTTACACCGAGCGCTGTGTTTGTTGTTGCACACGGAAAAGCGTGGTTTTGTAAGGTGGAAAGTGTGGGCGGCAAGTGCATTATCAACTCGGTAAGTACTTAAGTGTAATTTATGTGATACCTATTAGTGACTGATGTTTAGGACCAAAGACTTATGTTTAGGAAGATATGCTTCCTGACAGTGAACAATCTAAGCCTGGGTCAAGATTAGGTCTACATTGCATGGGAATTCGCTTTAGTTGTTTAAATGTAGCGTTAGATACCATTTATTTTATAACACATCTTTGTGGTTTACAGTGATTCAAAGGGCTTTTCGAGTATATGTTCGTTCTGTTTTCTAAGTATTGTAGCTGTAGAGGTGGGGAAGAAGAGGGGTCGTTATTTCACTTTCTGTAAGAGCAACATTGTTGTGGCAATACGTAGTGATGCTTTGTGCACTTAGAATTTCTTAGTACACCACTACTCGGTACCTGAAATTACAGTATTCTCGAAGGGACACTTGGTCGGGTTTTAACCTATTTTCTAAGCATTGTAGCGTTGGAGTTGGGGAAGGGGGTGGGGGCGGGAGGAGTCACCGGTTCGTTTTCTGAGAGAGAAATCCTGTCGGTGTAATATGTACTAAATATGGTTTGATTAAATTAATGTGGGGAAATTCTATCTAAAATTATATTCTATTCTTGTAAGGGACACTTGGTCGGGTTTTAACCAGTTTCCTTAGCGTTGTCGCGTTTAGGAGAAGAGGGGTCATTGGTTCGTTTTCTGTTGGAAAAATAATGGTGTGGCAATACATACTAGTGATGCTTTGTGAAGTTGAAATTTCATAGGAGAAGTATTATACTATCTAAAGTTACAGTATATTCCATTCTCGTAACGAACACTAAAGATTGAATTCTTACCTGTTTTCTAAGTATTGTTGTAGGAGGGGAGGGGAGGGGTCGTTGTTTCGCTATCTGTGAGAGAAAAAATATTGTGACAATAATGCGGTAGAAACTATCCATGCTTTGTGTAATTTCTTAAAGAAAGTGTTCCCTAAAATGTTAGTATTCTGTTGAGGAGCATCAGGCTGGATTTTAACCTGTTGGGGAGGGGAGGTGGGGGAGGGGACAGATCGTTGGTTCGTTTTGGTCTGGATGCATTGTGTAGTTTGAATATATCTAGGGTAGTACTATTTAAATTTTATTATATTCTCGTTAAGAACTTTAGGTCGAATTTTACATGCTGTCTTTTAAGCAATGTAACATTGGAGGTGGGGGAAAAAGGTGGGGTCGTTGGTTCGTTTCCGGCGAGAGAAATTATGGTGTGGCATACCTAGCGATGATTTGTGTAGTTTAATTTTATTACGAGATAAGTACGCTTCTATCCTAAATTATATTCTAGTAACGATCACTTCCCTTCGTCATGCTTTAACTTTATTTCCCCAACCACGCTGGACTTGTGGTGTAGGTGAGGGGGAAGGGGAGGAATTGATTTGGTTTAAAGACAAACGTGATAGTGTAGCATAGTCTCATTATGTTTCGTCAAAGCTTTTTTGTATTAGGGAAATGTAAAATAGTTTTAGAACTTCTTCCTTGAAAAACTTCCTTATGTTAAATTGTTCGTCCAAGGGGGGCGGTAATTATTGTCAGCGAATCCCGCAATAAGCTACTTGCTTCAATGGCTACCGATTTATTTACTAGTTGTCTAGGGTGGAAAGGGATGGGGAGTCAAAAAGTGACATTGTAGGCGTACATTACAAAAAAAATGGGGGGGTGGGGCTTAGTGTTGAACTGCGACTTTTTAAACTGATTTTTCTAGCGTTGCGAGTGACATGTTACAAATTTGAATGTGGTTCTCCAGAGCCATTGTTATTTTTGTTTGACCCCTTTATGAGCTTTGGTATTCTCATAGCTATTTCTTGTTATTTTTAGGGTCATGATGTGCCACACAAAGAGCTCCTCGTTGGAGTTGGTTGATTCGCTGGGATACAAGATGTCTCTGTGGTTATCGATCAAGGGGAAAACTACAGCTTTTTGCGAAATTTGCGAGTGCTCGTTTGACGGTGCCAAGAAAGGAGTAAACGCTGTCAACCTACATGTGCTGACCGGAAAACACACAAAAAAAAAATGCAGAGGCAAGATGGGATACAACCCAGCAACGATTTATGAAGCGCTCAGCCACATCTTCAAGCTCTGGAATTCCGGCTTCAATAGGTATCTCGACTGAAACATATTATCAAGTGGGTGTGGTTTCCCTTAAGGACAAGACGTACAGGCAAGAGCTCCAGCGGGTTATGAAATGTGTGGTGTCCAGTTATTCCGCATCTTCTTGTGATCATATTTCGGACTTATTTAAACATATGTTTGGTTCGGGAGTAGGCGAGGATTTCAGTTTAGGTCGAACTAAAGTAGGGTATTTGATGACGGAAGCACTGGGTCCACACTTTAGAAAAATGTTAGAGGATGCCATGCAATCTGACTACTCCCTGTGTTTTGACGAAACAACGAATAATGAAGGACTGAAAGAACTGCAGACTTTGATTCGTTTCTGGTCGAAAATGGAAGATAGGATCGTAGGACGTCATTTAGAGACTTCTTTTTATTGGCCATGCAACTGCAGAAATTATTGTTGAACACTTGGTAAAGGCTTTAGAAAATGCAGATCTAGCCATTTCTAGACTGTTAATGTTGAGCTGTGATGGACCTTTTGTTAATAAGGCAGTTATAAGACTAATGAACGAGTTTGTAAAAAAAAAATGGGGGAAAAAAACATGTCGATAATAGAACTTGCAATCTGCACGTCATACACAATTCATTTTTGTAAGGACTTGAAAAATTCGGCATGGACATAAGTGATTTTGCAGTGAAAGTGTATTTGTTTTTTAATGACTTTCCTAGTCGCTGGGAAGACTTTGTGATGATCCAAACCAAGCTTCAGTTGCCAAATCACAGATTCATCAAGCACGTGGTATAGCGATGGCTCACTTTGGCACCGGCAGCAAAAAGGTTGATAGAACAGTGGGCTGCCCTCAAGGTTTATTTCATCGAGTTTTTGCCCAAAAACGGCAGCAAGCAGCTTCTAATGAGCACCCGCTATAGAAGTATTTTAAATGTCTTGAAAAGACCTCGTTCGAAGGTAGATGGAAACACAAGAAGCTCTGAAAAACATCCCAGGGGTCAATGCCCTGCAATTCATGAAGGAAGTTCAGGAGCACTTCATTGCTGCCGGTGAATATTTACGACAGAAATCTGTACTAGCTTACGATGCCGCGAAACATTTCCCATTTCTGAAACCTTCCGAGAAAACCAAATCCACTTCTCGTAGCGTGGCTAAAGTTGCCCGCTGTATGCCATTTGAGGTGGCCGAAAGTCGCCTTGACGATGAATGGACGTTGCTGCAGGTTGAACAGCAAATTGATAATTCCGATAAATAATTACCCGTGGAGGAATATTGGAAAAAGGTATTTCCCCTTAAAAACGAGATTTTGGCATGACCAGAGATATCTATGAGAGTGACTACTACAGGAAAGGTACAGTATATGTATTATTGCAAGCACATTCTCAAAATTTAACAAAGTTTTCGTCATAAGCAAAATTAGGCCTATCATTTCCAAAAACTAAGTT
Source organism: Meconema thalassinum (assembly GCA_946902985.2). Taxonomy (NCBI): domain Eukaryota; kingdom Metazoa; phylum Arthropoda; class Insecta; order Orthoptera; family Tettigoniidae; genus Meconema; species Meconema thalassinum. Next base: position 1,059,006,490 of record OX336389.2, on the reverse strand, counting down.
GCCATTTAGCATTGTGTTTGTTGAGATATACATACCGTCCTCCATATAAAAAATAACATTCAGAACTCACCTTAGTCACATTGAAATTAACTCCTTTTCAAAGTGGTCTTAATTCAAAAATTCTTCAAGCATGTCCCTTCAGGTTTATCAAAGAACGCTCATGTCAAATTTAATATTTGTAGCTTAAGCAGTTTTTGAAGAACCTAATTTTTTCATCTGCTGTTTTTCACTCCTTAGGTATAAAACTTTGTAAACTCCCTTACTTTTATCACTTTGTAACGTGTTTTTCGTGGGGTTTTTATGCAACTGGCATAAGTCAGTAGGAAGCCATTCTATATTTATTTACGTGGCAAATTGTTCAGCCAAGAGAATTTTTCATGTTAATTTATTATTATTATTAATTTATTATAATTATTATTAAGATATTTTCGGAGCATTTTATAAAAATTATAAGCATACAGATAGGTTTTCTATGTCTTAGAAAACACTATCAAGCAAATTATTACGAACGACGATATCATAGAAAATTATCTGATTACGGAATTTTACGGAGTTTTGTCAGTTAGGGTATTTGAGAGACGTGACTCACTGGGAATTCAAATACAAGCTTAATCCTGTCGGGAAGTATTACGCAAGCGGGCTCGCATCGTCCAGGAAAGGCGAATTGTTGAAACGGAACCCTCCCGCCGAGTGTAATGACCCAGAGGAGGGGAAGATCGCGTGGTGGGTCAGCCAATCAGTAGAGGACCACGCAAGCTGAAGTCGGCTGAAGAGTGGGGGAGCCAACGTGTGCATATATCGTTCGGCGCGGCGTGGAAGGAGGACTATCTGTGAAATACTTGAGGAGTATGGGTGCGCGTGCGTGTCGCTCCGATGTTCAGTGGAGTTAGTAACTATCTGTGTAGAACTTGCCGAGTACGGTTGCAAGTGCGTGTCGCTCCGATGTTCCGTGGAGTGGAAGACTAACTTTGGTAAAACTTAACCAGTGTGGTTATACGAGTGTTTGGGTCCGATGTACAAACCATAGAATTATCTAATCTACCAGAATATCATCAAATTTCGACGGAGATGACGACGTCCAGGAGACTGTGGGAAGCACACAGCATCATCAAGTACGAGGGAAATGCTTTGGCAATTTCCAGTGGTAAGCGCAAATGACGCAGAAATACGCAATCTCTCATTTCTCGTTGGTTTACATTTCATATTTCAGTAACTTCATAGCTTGGAAATAAGAGTAAAATCAATTTATCAAACTCCGTTTTCACGTAATTTTCTATCGGTAATATTAAAATCGCAACGCTCCAATTTAAATTTTATACTTATTATTATTAATTTTGCTATACTTGTTTTATATAATAAATTCATTTCTTTTACAATGCAATCTTTGCTTTCAGTAGGTAGCATTAGATATAGACCAATTCCTTCTCCTGATACAATTGTTTGTTGGGTTAATGATCAAATCATACCACGATCTGAGTGAATAGAGTCTTGAAGGTGTTCTGCCAGAGCTAGACGTTGTTAAATACAAATTTAGATTTCAGCATTGCATTGAGGTCTTGGCGCCCATTAAAACAACATAGCTTAGGCAAAGGTCAACAGTTACAATTATCACCCAACAGTTAGGAGCAGCGAAACTGCTACATTTGTCGCTACCAACAGATGGGGCAATAAATAACGTTACGCTTGTCGCTCAACGTGAGGGCAAAGGAAACCATTACATTTGTCGCTACCAACATGGGGCATTAATTACCATTACAATTGGCGCCGACATCTTGGGGCTGAAAACCTAATAACATTTGTGGAAGGAGAAGGGTATATATTTCTGTGCCTGTATTTTGGGGGTTATTTGTCTGTATCAGTGTATATCATTATGGGGGATGAGAAAGAAAGACAGATGAGGTTACGTAGTTGTCATCAACGGGAGAGTGATGATACGAGCTGTATGTCGAGTGATGGTAGTACCGGGGTAGCGGAGGTAAATCCCGATACTGAAACAGGGAGTGTAGGCGGCCAACCAGAATTAAAAACTTTACTTCTCGAGTTTATGTATCAGAACAAAGTTAGTAGTGATGCCTTAAATGCAAAGTTAGAACAGAATAATGCAAGATTAGAACAAAACAGTAGGGAAAATAAAGAGAGCAATAGGGAATTGAGCGATAGTTTAAACGCCAAATTAGAACAAAACAGTAGGGAAAATAAAGAAAGTACAGACGCTTTAAATGCAAAACTGGAACAAAACAACGCCAGATTAGAACAAAACAGTAAGGAAAATAGAGAGAGTACTGAAACTTTAAATGCTAAATTAGAACAAAACAGTAGGGAAATGAGTGACAAATTCGAACTGATTAGAGGTGAGATCAGGGGGGTGATGGAAGAAAAGGCTAAAGAGATTATTGCAGATGTAGACAGAAAATTAGGAAAAGTACAGGAGGAGTTGGAAATTAGAATCAGTACACAGGCTGAAAATTTAAAAGAACTAGTGCAACTGGAAACACAGCAGGTCAAAAAGCAATTGGGGGGAGAAATTGACAAAATTCAGGTAGCTACTAAAGAGGTTAAGGAACAGCTGGGGGGTAGAATTGAGAAAGTCCACTCACAAATAGTTGCAGAAGTAAATGATTTAAGAGAGAGTAATAGAGAGAGCATTAGCAAGATTGAGGAGAAACAAGCAAAGCTCTATGATAAAGTAGAAGAATCAGAAGGAAACATTAAATTAACAGTAAACAGTATTGAGAGGAAGGCTGAGGAGAAAATCGCAGAGTTAGAATTGAAATTAAAAGCTAGGATCAGGCAAGAAAATAGTCAGAATCGGCCAGTTTTTGTGAATAGCACACACAGGGAGGTAGAACTGGGTAAGTTCAGCAATCGACAGGGGTGCCCAATGGAGTTCATGAACACTATAGAAAATAAATTCGGGGAGAGGTTGGAAAATGGTAGTATTGAGTGGTGCCAGGTAGTTGAAATTTTAGAACAAGTGTTTGTGGGGGAAACGAGGAATTGGTTTGCTGTCTACAAAGACAAGTTTACTGATATCAATGATTTTAAAATGAAATTCTGTGAAAAGTTCAGGAATGAGTTTATTCAGTCGCAGCATCGTGAGGGAGTAGTGTGTGGTAAATATAACCCTAAAGGAAGCTCCACCATGACCGAATACTTTTTAGGGCAGGTATTAGTGTGTAAATATCTGGATGGCTTGAAGGAGGAAAGTGATGTGGTGAGGTTGCTACTTAGGCACTTTCCCTATAGGATCAAGGAGGCTGCTTGTATCCAGAATGTAAAGACAATATCACAAGTAGAAAATTTGTTAAGCACATTTGATGCACTAGGGAGAGGGGGTTATGAGGACAATTTCAATCGGAACCAGGGTAATAATAATAATAGACCTAATGAAGCCAGGCATCAAGAAGTTCAAAGGAACGGTGGCGAAGGGGCCAATGCTCAAAATAGAAATAATAATAATCAGCTAAATCAGAACAGAGGAAATGGCTATGGTAATCAGTATCAAGGGAGGAACAATGATTACAGGGGAAATCAAGGGAGAAACAATGATTTCAGGGGAAATCAAGGGAGAAATTATAATGACAATAATTACAACCAGAATAGGGGTCAAGGAAGAGGACAGCCTAGTGGTAGTAATATACAGCCAAACAATGACAACACAGCCCAGAACAACCAGACCAGTTTAGTAGTTAGTAGTACTACGGCCAGCTGTAGGGGTTCTTTAAACGCGAACCAGGCTGCGAAGTAAGGTCAGAATCTCAGTCTGTAGCATGCCCTGTCCATACAATTATACAGGAACCCTATGACCTAAATGTGAGAAATGAATTATTACATGAACTAAATGATGAAGGTATTATTCAGGAAGTGGTTAGTAAGAGCCCCATAGTTAAATTTAACGTGTCCGAGGCGTACACAGATGTTTTAATTGATAGTGGTTGTATGAAGAGTTGCATAAGTAGTGCATTTTATGATAAAATGAAAGGAACTGGAGTAAATTTTGAGGAGATGCCAATTAAAAGCACTTTTGTTATCACAGCTGTTGGGAAGAGGTCTAAAGTAATTTCTAAGCAAGTTTTAGTAGACATTAAAATTAATAATCATGTAGAGAAGCAGATTTGCCTTGTAATTCCAAATTTAGTATTCAGTGTTATCTTGGGTTCAGAGTGGCTAAGTAGAGTGTCTGGTAACTTATGTTATGATGTAGGGAGTTTGAAATTTAAATGGGGAGATTCTGAAGTAGAAGTAGCGTTCAATGACCATAGTCAGAGGAGTAGTATTGTAGGTGTGATTTGTACTTTAAATGAGATATCGCCAGCCGTAGAGCGGGGTTCTCCATGTTTTGTGGGCAGTGTGATTACGAATGGAAGTCTAGAGGACTCGTTACGTGAAGCTGCATTTCAGGGTAATATAGAGGTGGAACAATGTGTTCAGCTCTATGATGTGTTATTGTGTAATAGGAGAGTTTTTGAGGATCGCATTGGTATGGCCAATTGCTATACACATTCATTGAACGTTATTGATAGGTCAGTATTCACAGGACATAGATATCCTGTACCTTTCGCTTATCAGAGTGCAGTTGAGGCACAAATTAATCAGATGCTTGAAGATGGGATTATTGAGCACTCTAACAGTCCATATGTTAATTCTTTGATCACGGTACCCAAGACCGACGGCACTGTTCGTATTTGTTTAGACGCTCGTTTGGTTAACAGTAGAATTAGTTCAGATCAGCTGAAATCTATGTCAATAGAGGAATTAATGCAAACATTTGAGGGGAAGAAGTATTTCACTTGTGTAGATTTGAGTTCCAGTTTTTGGCAAGTGCCACTTATGTACGAAGATAGACCATTTACAGCTTTTAGTCATAAATATAACCTTTATCAATTTTGTAGAACACCTTATGGGTTAAAGAGTAGTTCAGCAGCTTTAATTAGGGCTTTAAACATCGCATTAGGGGATGACACAGGAGAGTTTGTAACCATTTACATTGATGATATGGTAATTAGTTCACGCAGTTTTGAGGAGCATCTATGTCATTTAAATATAGTTTTTCAGAAGTTAGATCAGGCAGGGTTCACTTTGAAGCTGTCTAAGTCGTCATTCTGTCAGTCAGAAGTGACATTCTTAGGTCATAGAGTGTCGAGTAGAGGTGTAACACCAGAAGAAAGTAGGGTTAATAAGATACTTAACGTAGAGGTGCCACAGAATGTTAAACAGTTAAAAACATACCTGGGAATTTGCAACTTTTTCAGGAGGTTCGTTCTTAAATACTCAGGGTTGGTAGAACCATTCAGGGAATTGCTTAAAAGTGGGACTCGGTGGAGATGGGAGTCCAAGCATGATCAGACTTTTAGGGCGCTGAAGGAAGGTTTTGAGAAAGCTGTAGTGCTGAAATATCCGTTAAAAGATAAGGAATATGTGGTTATGACAGATGCTTCACATATAGGCATTGCTGGAGTATTATGTCAGAAAGATGATGAGGGTAATCTGTGCATTCTATCTTTAGCCTCGCGAGGACTGACAGCAGCAGAGAAAAGGTACACGATTACTGAGTTAGAGCTTTTAGGTATTGTTTTCAGTTTAGGGAAATTTAGAATGTATTTAGTAGGGGGGAAATTTGAGATCCACACAGATCACCATGCATTACTGTATATGAGGACTTGTAAACTCAGTTCTAACAGAGTTAGTAGGTGGATTCTTGCTCTGCAGGAATACGAATTCACAGTAAAACATATTAAAGGTAAAGATAACATTCTTGCAGACATGCTATCGAGGGACACTAATTTATGTAGGGATTATCCTGTGGTTAAAGCGGAGGATGGTATTTTAATATGTGCATGTGTGGACAGTAGCAACAGGGCATCGTTACAGACACTGAGAAATATGCTAGTGGAGCAACGTGATGACGTTAAGTTAAAGGAGCCACTGGCTAGGTTGGAAATAGGTGAAGAAGAGTATGTGAAAGTAGGACGGTTCACGTACAAGATGCAGGATGGGCTTCTTGCAAGGAAATGTAGGAATAATCGGTGGGCAATATGTGTTCCAGCCACTTTGCGGGAGGAGCTAATTTGGTTCATTCATAGGGAATTAGGACACTTTGGTGCTGCCAAGGTCTTCTATGAAATTGGTCGTGACTTCATTTGGAGTAAAATGGGAAGTGGCTCGTCTTTTTCGGACTCTAGTGCATGACAAGCATGCGGCCTGGGTTGGACATCTTCCCAAGGTCGAGACTTGGCTGAATTCTGTCCAGCATGAGAGCACGAAATTGACGCCATACGAAGTTCACTTCGGAAAAAGACCACAAAATGAACTAGCGAGGGTGTTGGGATTAAATGAGGGTAAGCAACCGGGGATGGATTACATTGTCCAGTTGGCGAAACAGAATTTATCTAAGTCTGCACAAAAGAGAATTCGCCAACAAAAAGAAACTAAATTTGACCTATTCGAGCCGGGAGACAGAGTCTTACTTAGAGTGCCGAAACAGTCAAATAAGCTAGAGCAAGTCATGTCCAAGTTCTTTTATCTCTACGAGGGCCCATTTATAGTTTCCAAACGTATTGGAAAAACAGCATATGTGCTGGAGAATAGTGAGGGAAACAGATTATACGGAACGTATAATATACATAGTCTACGAAAATATGTGTCATAAAGTGAGTGTGTTTAGCTGGCGAGCCAGCCTATCAAATGAGTAAGTGTGGTGTCTGGTGCGTGGAAGATCTGGTCTTCAAGGCAGGCGTATCAGAAGTCGCACAGGGGGGTAGTATGTAAGTAAATGAGAGTTTTTAAGGTACAGGGAAATATGACGGGATTGTCGGATGCTCTTGAGCACTAAAATGTCTCGATACACCAAGGCCAGAATTTGGTAGCGCTGGTGAATTCCCATTTGCCTCCAAGAGATGGGTGAGCGCTTGTACATGGTAATTTTGCTTAAGGCGTCCACGAGGCAAAAGATGGGCCATCAGAATGCGAGACAGTCCTTCATGAAACTCATACATATCAGCACACGTGATTTCTGTTTACGGCCTCGCCATGTAAGATTTGTAAGTGTGTAATTTAAGATAATTTGTACAAAGGTATTATTTGTGTGAGGAGAACTGGTCTGTGTTGAGAACTAGTACTAAGTAGAATATGGTCTACGGGAACTTAACAAGACAGGGCGATTACGGCACAGAAATATTTGGTGTTATATGTAATGCGCATTTACTGTTTTTTTTTTCAGAAGTCAATATTAATTTAATCATCTTTTATAAAGAGAGATCATGTATTATGGTCACGAGGCGCTGCCACAATAGTGTGATCGTGTGCTCAGTGATAAGTGAGATTAAATTTCACCATAAGGAAGGGACCTCCAGTGAAATTAGGAAGTTCTATGGTGATATAAATATATCAGAACACCTTCAATGCGTGTGATATGACATCATAAATGCATAGTGCTCACACATTAATTATGTCAATTTCTCCAACATAGAGGAATTTGAGAGGCGGAAATATCCGTGGAACACTATTTTATATGAGAAACATTGGACTGGTTGCAAAGTGCAATCCATAGTGACAACAAACTTTGACGCAAAGTGCGTGAAGAAAAATTATGAGTGTATATATCTGTAATTTAGGGTGATCTCGTTTATGTAATATGTATTTTGGATGGGGTTTATTAACGTGTCTGGGATAATCGGATAATGGACCGTCGTCACGGTAAATCATCCGATGATCCGAGGCGAATATGTAACGTGTTTTTCGAGGGGTTTTTATGCAACTGGCATAAGTCAGTAGGAAGCCATTCTATATTTATTTACGCGGCAAATTGTTCAGCCAAGAGAATTTTTCATGTTAATTTATTATTATTATTAATTTATTATAATTATTATTAAGATATTTTCGGAGCATTTTATAAAAATTATAAGCATACAGATAGGTTTTCTATGTCTTAGAAAACACTATCAAGCAAATTATTACGAACGACGATATCATAGAAAATTATCTGATTACGGAATTTTACGGAGTTTTGTCAGTTAGGGTATTTGAGAGACGTGACTCACTGGGAATTCAAATACAAGCTTAATCCTGTCGGGAAGTATTACGCAAGCGGGCTCGCATCGTCCAGGAAAGGCGAATTGTTGAAACGAAACCCTCCCGCCGAGTGTAATGACCCAGAGGAGGGGAAGATCGCGTGGTGGGTCAGCCAATCAGTAGAGGACCACGCAAGCTGAAGTCGGCTGAAGAGTGGGGGAGCTAACGTGTGCATATATCGTTCGGTGCGGCGTGGAAGGAGGACTATCTGTGAAATACTTGAGGAGTATGGGTGCGCGTGCGTGTCGCTCCGATGTTCAGTGGAGTTAGTAACTATCTGTGTAGAACTTGCCGAGTACGGTTGCAAGTGCGTGTCGCTCCGATGTTCCGTGGAGTGGAAGACTAACTTTGGTAAAACTTAACCAGTGTGGTTATACGAGTGTTTGGGTCCGATGTACGGACCATAGAATTATCTAATCTACCAGAATATCATCAAATTTCGACGGAGATGACGACGTCCAGGAGACTGTGGGAAGCACACAGCATCATCAAGTACGAGGGAAATGCTTTGGCAATTTCCAGTGGTAAGCGCAAATGACGCAGAAATACGCAATCTCTCATTTCTCGTTGTTTTACATTTCATATTTCAGTAACTTCATAGCTTGGAAATAAGAGTAAAATCAATTTATCAAACTCCGTTTTCACGTAATTTTCTATCGGTAATATTAAAATCGCAACGCTCCAATTTAAATTTTATACTTATTATTATTAATTTTGCTATACTTGTTTTATATAATAAATTCATTTCTTTTACAATGCAATCTTTGCTTTCAGTAGGTAGCATTAGATATAGACCAATTCCTTCTCCTGATACAATTGTTTGTTGGGTTAATGATCAAATCATACCACGATCTGAGTGAATAGAGTCTTGAAGGTGTTCTGCCAGAGCTAGACGTTGTTAAATACAAATTTAGATTTCAGCATTGCATTGAGGTCTTGGCGCCCATTAAAACAACATAGCTTAGGCAAAGGTCAACAGTTACAATTATCACCCAACAGTTAGGGGCAGCGAAACTGCTACATATGTCGCTACCAACAGATGGGGCAATAATTAACGTTACGCTTGTCGCTCAACGTGAGGGCAAAGGAAACCATTACATTTGTCGCTACGAACATGGGGCATTAATAACCATTACAACTTGCGTATGAAATGAAAGGTACCAGTCGTGTACAGTGCTCAAAGGGCCTTTAGAAAATTAAAGTACAATTTGGTAAGCTTCATTTTGTGATAGGAGTAATCATATATCTGTTAATTTGGCTTTTAGCAGATTAGGCGCACACGGTCCGAGAGTTTCCAAAGAAATGTTTCATGCCAGAAATATAATTGTAACAGCCACAAAATCAGGAAAAATGGGGAAAAAAGAATTAAAATATTGGTTTAAAGAATCTTTTTTCCCATTTGCGGAAGAAAAGTGTTTACTACTGTTAGATTCCTGGACTACTTATAGTGATAAAAAAATGTCTTGAGGACATTCCTCCAGGCAACCGTATAGAAATTCTCCAGATTCCTCCCGGCACTACAGGGAAAATACAGCCCTTGGATAAGTTTTTCTCCCTGCAATGGATAGCTTTGTATCGCCGTTTAACAGACATTGTGTCGGCTTGTGAAGACGTTCAGTTTGTTGTATACCAGAGAAACAGCGTACTGAAAATGCAATCCTTCATTCATTCAATTCATTTTCAATTTTCTTCCCCACGGTTCAAGGACATGGTTAAATATTCGTGGTTCGCAAACAATTACTTAACGGGACAGACCTTCCGAGTTCGAAGTGCCTGCGAAATTTTGTCTTCAAATAAGTAAGGAAAACTGCGAAGAACAATGTGGCCTCAAAGTGCATATTCGTTGTGCATGTTGCCAATAATATTTCTGTTTTTATCATGCGATTAACGAACCTCATTTATGTTTCACATTCGTTCCCTAACAATGAAGTGTCCTTGGCGCGTGGTAGCCTGCCAGTTCGTTCTCTCTCTCTCCAGCATAACTGCAACTCCCCTCCACTGTGCGCGTTACGAGCCAGCAAGATGCAAGGGTTGTCCAGTATTTGCGTTGTCACACGGATTTTGTATCAAGATTTCGATACCTTCCAGTTCGCAATGGCAGCTAATTTTTTGTACATCGCCAATTTATGGTTTCCTCATCATCTCTACGAAATTTAATTGTGGGTTTCGATATGCCCCTATGGACAGTTCCCTTGTTAGCATTGGAACTTTTGAAAATCCCATCTTATCCCCTGCCTATTATCTTTAAGGAAACCACCATGCAAAATTTTAAGGTTCCAGTTTGAGGTTTGAGAGATATGGTGAAGTGAGTGAGTGAGTGACTATAATTCACCTTTTGTGACTTATATAAGAAGTTTTTTCAGGGGACATGCTTTGACATGGTGATACCTCAATTTTGAAACATATAATTAGTTGCTAAATTGTTTTGCTTGTTGCAGGTACCAAGGGTCTGTTGCCGGTACGCTGGATGGCTCCAGAGAGTCTTAAGGATGGAGTGTTCACCAGTCATTCGGATGTGTGGAGTTATGGGGTTGTTCTGTGGGAGATGGCTACATTAGCTTCACAGCCATATCGGGTAATATTCTGATGTCAACCACATTAAACAGAGCAGCAACCTGTACTTTGGATCTTAACAACACTGAAAAATATCACTGGTGATAGAACTCTTATTCGTAGCTATTATGCTGGTAACATTTTAGTGTTTTTTTTTTAATTTTATAAAAATACTTTTCCTGCACACATTTTCCAGGTTATTTATCCCCAGATTTCACTGTATTATTCAGCATAAAAGGAAGAAAACACTCTATCTTAGAAAAAATGAAATATCACCCTATTTCACTGAATATTACATCACCTCCTAGCATATGAAACTGTGGCTAACATGGGAAGTATCAGGTGAGACATGCCGAAACCTATCTTGAAACTTTGTGGACGCAATCGTTGTACTACAATAGGACAACGTGTGGAAAATCAGCTGCAGATATCATGTGGCGAATCTCTCATATACCGTAAATCAATGGGAGGTAGCGAGTACAGTACATGTTGGAATGGACAGCCCTGACCGCCCAAGCACTCAAGGCCGGTGGGAAGGAGCTGCACACTCCAACCAGCATATACTACTCCTCCGAGTGCCACAGAGATGTCTAGCTCCACCAGCCGTCATATATGTGTACCAGGATGTCGGGTACGATTTCGAGCCTTGCAGTTCAATCCGGCAGCTGATTTACCGCACGTTGACCCTTTATAGTACAACGATTGTGTTCACAAAGTTTCAAGATAGGTATCGACCTGTCTTACCTGATACTTCCCTTGTAAGTATTTAAATATTACCTTCTACGCTGATGTATGCCGTAATGATCTTGGAAGGAAATGTCTCAGCTTCAAAAGTGCTAACTCTATCTTCTTCTTTCTCGCCATTTCCCATTATGCGGGGTCGGTTTTCTTAATCTTGAGGTGCCAGTCGTTTCGTTGTAAAGCATCATCATCAGATAGACCCAATACTCTCATGTCCCTTTGTACATTCGTCATCCATGTTGTTTGAGGTCTGCCGCTCCCTCTCTTTTGTGTAGCCATGGAGAGGCACTTCTTCTCTACATGATTTTCTGGTATTCGCATATCATGTCCATACCACCTTAGCCTGGACTCTAAACATTTCTCAGATATAGGCACTATTTGGAACTGACTCTCACACGTTCATTACCGATTTTATCTTTGAGGGTAACTCCACCTGCCCAACGTAACATACGTATTCCAGTGGTATGTAGCTTTTGCTCATTTGCCTTTGTAGTAGCCCATGTTTCACTACCATAGAGTAGGATTTGACTTACGGCAGTTGTATAAACCCCTTGGTTCTTATGGGTATTTTCGGATCACATAAAACTCCTGTTAGTTTGTGCCATTTGTTCCACCCAGACGTGGCCCTATGGATTATATCGGCGGTTATCGTGCCATCTTCAGCATAACAGAACCTAGATATTTAAATATTATTACTCTTGGTAAGGTTCACCATCTAGTTTAAGTATCAAATTTGCCATACTGGGTTTATTGTGGTGGAAGTCGCATACCATATATTCAGTCTTGGTTCTACTAATGCACAGTCCATTAGGCTTTAGAGCCCATCTCCATTGGTCTAAACACTCCAAGAGGTCATAAATACTGTCAGATATTAGTGCCACATCGTCTGCGTACAAAAGATTCCATGGTAAGGGTTTCTGAATTAGTTTTGTTATGTAGTTTATGGTAATATTGAATAACAGTGGACTTAGAGCACTTCCCTGATGAACCCCCACTTTGATATCAAGGCTTTCGGACAAACCAGTTGGCTTCTGACACGTCTGTATATTGTTATACATATCCATTATGAGTTTTATGTATATTTCAGGAACGTTTTGCGACCTTAATGCTTGCCATATTAACGGTCTTGGCACACAATCGAAGGCTTTCTCGAGATCTATATAAAGCATACATAAACTCTGCTTGTTTTCACGAGCTTTTTCAATTATCAGCCTCATTGCATGGATTGCGTCAATGGTTCCTTTTCCAGCAGCGAAGCCAAACTGATTATCCGTTAACTAGATCAAATTTTGAAGACGCTCACAAAGGACTCGTTCCCAGATCTTGAGTGTGTGTGATGTAAGTTTTATACCGTGGAAGTTTCCACAAGATCGAACATCTCCTTTGCTTTTGTAGAACGGGACCAACGTACTCTTTCACCAGGCATCTGGCATCTTTACATTAACTAAGATGTCATTGAATAGCCTTGAAAGCCCTACAGCTCCATCCGCTTCAAGAGATTTCCAGAGTTCAGCAGGTATCTCATCTGGGTCTGTTGCTTTATGATTCTTCATTTTAGAGATGGCTTTCCTAACTTCCGCTTTTGTGATTTCATTAATAGGTTCTTGCGTCATAGGTTGTTCCACTTCTTGTTGTCTGGGAAATTCTTCATTCATAATACTAATGCCATCGTTCATAAATGTCCTTGTCGTTTGTTAATAAATTGCCTTCTTTATTTTTAATGTATTTTGGTGTTTTGCAGTCATTATGTTTGCACTTGGCTATCTTATATATCATTACTATTGGCTAATTCTAAACGCTAATAGAAATCAAAATCATCTCTTTCTCTTTCAATTGCAACTGTTTCCCTTGCAGCTTTCTTTGCCTGTTTGTAATTCTCTTTATCTTCCTCAGCACCAGTATTCTGCCAAATTCTATACAAGCGTTTCTTTTCAGCTACGCTGTTCTTGGCATGCTTGTTCCACCATATGGAATCCTTTGCATTATGTAGGGCACCTTTGCTAATACCTAACTCACATTTCGCTGTAGTGACACAAAATGTTTCAAAGCCTGACCCTAGTGCTATTGGGTTGTTTTCCTGAGATGGGGTTTTGCATAAATTAATAATCCACTATATAATTTTTCAAAACACTACCTTTTTCACTATTCAATTCATATCATTCAGTCGTTTCAATTTTTGGTCTTTTTATCTTAATAAGTTTTCTCAGTCTTAGGGCTGTTAGTAGAAGGCTATGTTGAGATTTAAGTGGTTCTCCCAGAATAACCTTACAGTCCTTAATTTGTCCCAAATTTCTTTTGTCTATCAGGATATAGTCAATCTGTGTCTTGAAATCACCACTCTTATAGGTTATAAGGTGTTCATCCTTCTTTTGAAAGAACATGTTCACTACTGCAAGGTTATGGGAGGCTGCAAATTCAAGAATCGTCTCCCCTTCTTTATTTTGTTCTCCAAATCCAAAGCCACCATGGTAACCTTCAAAGCCACCCCTGTCCACTCCTACATGACCATTAGGTCACCACATATAATATTTTGTTCCGTTTGGGGTATAATTGCAAGATGAGTCCGCAATTCCTCCCAAAATTCTTGTTTTTCTATTTCTGGGCAATTCACTTGTAGTGGGTAGACCAATACAAAATTAAGACATGGTTGTTTATTTAAGGCGAGTTTTATCGACATGATGCGATCATTGATTCTGCTTATCTCGACAACATTGTTACTAATATTATTCCAATGCCATTTCTGGTGTTCTCCTATCCATTGCAAATGAGCTTAAAACCTTTCCCAATTTGACGTGATTTGGCACCTTTCCACTTTGTTTCCTGCACACAACAAATGCTTATACGGCGACTGTCTAGAACTGCGCTGAGTTCGGCACTTCGTCCAATCATTGTACCAATGATCCAAGTACCTATGCGCAGTTCAAACACTGGCTCAGTGTCCTTCCGCTTTAATGTTTCGTCGCTTACGGGGAACGTCCTAGCATTTCCATCGCTTGAGGCGGACGTCCTAGCTGTAAATCTCTTTCCATTTCCGTTTGCCTCATGATTAATATGAAGATTGGCTTACAATTTTACGGTCGGTGGCCACCTGACACCAAGGAAGACCTGAGAGCCGCCGTTGACCATATTGGTTCTTCCGCCGCCATCTCTAATAAGCCCTCAGACCCAAAAGCTCATCGCAGCCAAGGACTTCTACTTTGATTAAGTCAAAGAATCTCCTTGACTGGGTTTTATAACGGCACTTTCTCTCCGGAGCATTGGCTCCAATGATATATGGCAACTATATACTCTACCTTTTGCTCTTGGAACCCAAGTGATGGGTGCCCCTTCTGCCAACTACACTGTTCCAAAGTCCATCTCTCCATTGCAGATGCCATTGAGGTCTTCACCGTAACCCTGGCAAGGGACCCTCACATGGTACTACCAGCCAGGCCAGCTGGTCCAAGGTTTCTTATAGAGGTGTTACTCCTCTATCACTCGCCCTTTGTCCTGACTTGTGACAGGCGGAGCCTGGCTTCCCAAACATTGGGCTCAGGTTGGTGGGTTTAGAAGTGCTAATTCCATCACACAGAAAATTATTAATCACGCTGAAACAAAAGTTTAATTCCTATTAACAATGCATAAATTTATTTCCGTCACTTAGGGAGTTTATAACGTCCCGAAAAAACAATTATACAATAAATTAATTGTATTTTATTGTCAGCGCAAAAGCACATTTCAAACTCGTAGCATTTGGCGACAAAATAGTTAAGTTAGCAACATTGCTTGACATTATTCATAAATATTGGTTATTAGTAAGCGAGAAAAGAATAACGGGAACGGAAGTTCTGTTTCGCCAGTCATATATGTCATTGAAACAGTTCTTATAATAGTAAGAAGTGCTTCAATGTTCCGCACCTGTTTTTATTACAGCAACTTGTCTAATAAGTTGATATATTTACTATCGGCGTTCGATATGTTCTTGTCCAAAAGACGCGTGACGTGCAAGAAAGTTAGGTTAAGTTATCTGACGTTTGAATTTTCTGCAGGCTCCTAATGAAGGAGGATGTAACTACAAAGGAAATGTTTAATACCTAATACAAAGTATTTTTCTATTTGATACGATGGTATTAATTGATAAAATAAAGGGACAGATAAGTTCATAGGTTGCCTGACGACGTCCAATCCAAGTTGCCTACTCACGGTTCGAAATTGGCAATTGTGCGAGACACATTCGTTGTTAACAAAACGTATTGTGCTTGTGCATGAAACTGTGTATCCCACGAATTGACACGTGACTGCACAAATTTTGAGAATTTACTAGCTGATAACATTATGAACAAATTAGCAAAAATACAAGGCTATAATTTACTTACACATCGGCTCACATCTGCTCCTTATAACTTGTCACGAGCAGTTTGTTTTCCTATGCTCACGTATTACGTGACATATAGAAATTGGAGCGGCCTTATCTGTTACAGCAAGACTTAAAGCCTTGACCACAGTTTCTTCCATTCCCAGCCAATTGTGTTGCGTATAGTCCTTCACTGAATGGAGGGGCAGCGACTTCATTTTGTTACGTAGCAGGGACGAAATGTCTAAATAGTAATTTGTTTGGAAACTTACGAACGTTAAATTGAAATCGATGTTGTTACAGCAGCCGTAAAATTCGAACATTAAATGGAGGCTGAACATTAAGGGACACTGGGACTGAAATTTTAGTGAAATTTGTGGAAAATGTCGATTTTCGGTTTTTTCCATATTAATACACCCCTATCCCCTGCGGATCATATAGCAGTGTTTTATCCGAATTCCGCCATTTTTAAAGCCCTGGCGTAGCTTTAAAATGCACGGTGTGTCCTTTAAACGCCCCAGCACAGTAAGTGTCCTGAAGGTTCTGAGTCTTGGTGTTTCTACAATCGAAGTATCGCAGCTGGTAAAACACCACAGAGTCATGACAAAATGGCTGTAGAACTTTAAGAACCCTTAGTTGTCAAGATTATGCCTGTTTATCAAAGACTGGCATCAGATGAGCTACTATTCAGATGCATCCGTGGTGCTACTGAAAATCAGAATGAGTCTCTGCATTCTGTTATCTGGAGGAAGTGCCGAAAATAGATTTTTATTTCACGGAAGATACTTGAAATTGCTGTTTGGAATTCTGTATCAGAATTCAACATGGGATGTAGTGCAACAACAGAGTTGAAATCAGGAATAAGACTAACTTCAGTATCTCATGTCACGGCACAAACACTTGAAAGATGTGACAGTCGCAGGAAGTATGTAAGTCCGCGGTCATAATTGGAGAAGCGAAAGCATGTCGACGGAAGGTGAAACTGACAGAAATGAAGGAGGAGGCTGCAAAACAGAAGGAGGAGGGTGTCACCTATGCTGTAGGACAGTCCTAATGTCATCGGTAAGCTGAAACCTTGTAAATTGTGCATCATTTTAGAAAATTGCTGATTTCTCGGATTCACTTTTTCAGGCATTCAAAATGTTACTCGCGTCATAAATCTTATGATATTGCTTTCAAAATGGGAATTTATTATCTTCATTGCAATGACTATAAACCTGCGGATCGTTTTTTAGATTGCACTTTCGGTTTGGCTGCAAAAAAAATTCAAACTGGATAAAATACGATTTTTTTGTAGAAAAAAACTTGGAGATGAAAAAAAAATTAATTTCTTGACACTCATTAATGCAATTCAAAATCGGATCCGTAGGTTTCTTCCAATTGTTATAGTGCAATAGAATATTACCTAAAAGTTACACTATCTTGTTTTTTTTTAACGCGGCTGACCTTTATAAAACTTGAATAATAAATGTACAAAATAATTAATATCTGGACAACTAATCAACTTACAATGCTCACATTTCCCACAGTGGTTTATAATATGACTATTCATAACCATATAAAATTTCAAAGCTGTACCTCAGCTTATATAGAATTTGAAAATTTCAGTCCCAGTGTCCCTTAAATCGACAAATGTTTAACTGAAGTCTAATTTACATTGTCTTTATAGCATAATGGCCAAGACTAATGAAAATGAACGATAATTGCAGGCAAACATTATTTCAAGAAACATTAAATCGGGATTTCATTGTGATAATCTATTTCTTTTAATCCACTTTCCAAATTATGAACATTGAAATATTAGAAGTGTTTTATTAACCGTATAAAATATTCATGTATTTAATTCAGGTACTAGGAAATTAATTGTAACAACCCGCCCAATCTAATTGAGCACATTTGTGCTAATAAATTATGAACAGGCCGAACATCACCTATTTAATTATTAGGAGTTATAAAATGAAAAAATGCCTTAATATTTATCAGTAATAAATACCACACAATAGCTTTGGATTTGATGATGCTCACTTGCTGAGCAGAACATGTCATCCCCTAGTTTTCTCCTTCTTCAATAGTCAATAACAATATACAGTATATCTTAATTACATACAATTTATATCAGGTTATATTTTCACATATTCCAGTAATTGGAATTATTTTTTGTTGACCGACTGCAAGTTACAATATCAATTGTCGATAAGGCAACACTGATATGTGGCTTCAAAGCTATATTTTTTCATTGATTAATTGCCCACATTGGTTTTTTTTTGTTGTTTTTTTTTTCTCTATAGAGTTGATGAATTAGGCAGCTTC
Source organism: Meconema thalassinum (assembly GCA_946902985.2). Taxonomy (NCBI): domain Eukaryota; kingdom Metazoa; phylum Arthropoda; class Insecta; order Orthoptera; family Tettigoniidae; genus Meconema; species Meconema thalassinum. Next base: position 1,058,988,483 of record OX336389.2, on the reverse strand, counting down.
GGTGGTGTAGTTGGTAGCATGCTGAGCTTCTAAGCCCAAGATCGCGGGTTCAAACCCGGCCGAAGTCGTCGGATTTTTTAAGAGCGTCAAAAATCCATCAGTATGCCTTCCTTCGGAGGGGATGTAAAGCGGGTGGTCCCATGTCATAGATTTATGGCATGTTAAAGAACCTTCCACTAATTACACTTGTGTGAAGCTAAATTGTAGGTTAAATTTGACTTACGCTCTTAGGTTCCAACGTTCGTTGCCAGGAGCCGACTGCGGTGGTATCTAGTAACCAAATTCTAAACTAATAGTCGTTGACTGTGGCGTTTGGTGACAAAAGTAGAAACTACTTGAGAATTCAATGTCTTCAGTCCTTACTTGAATTAAAAACAGATAACACACACTAATACAGCTATCACAATTAACACCGGTTATCACATAGATTCTACACACACCCAATGTACACGGGGCTACATGACCGCGTTGTTGCAGCCCCTAAACTGAGGAACCAACCAACCAGTTGATGAATTAATATTTGCTGATTATTCTATCCTTAAAAGAAATGTTCAATACATGGAGTAATATTCAGTGCACATTTTAAACCCAAGACAGCTTTCCAATTTGTGACCTTAATGTGACTTCAGCTTGGCCAGCCAATCACTGCACATTTTTTTCTTTCGTATGGCAAAATGAGGATACATTGCGACAAAGAATTAAAAACAAACAGCTAACAAAAAAGTTTAAATATATACAATATTCACAGAGTAGATTGTAGGTACCGTAACACAATGTCCAGGGTATTCAGCCAGGTGACATCATCATCGGTGGCACTGTATAGGGCGTGGATAGTTCCTTCAAATCTCCTCTGTGGGCACTCAAGGGCAACATGTTAAATGTCTGAGGTACATTGGCACAGTCGCAGAATGGGCTTTGTGTCTTTCCCCACTTGTGCAGCCAGAAATTGCATCGTCCTTGATTTGTGCGGACTCTGTTCAATGATGACCATACCTTTCTCGATAAATTGAAACCAGGCGGTTCTCTGCCGTGCTATGAAAACTACACTACAGAAGAAAAACCGGATGGATATAAATGGAATACGACATTTGCCTGGACATGGAAGTGATTTTAGCATTGGAACCTGGAACGTCCTAAGCCTGCGCCGGATCGGAGCCTTTGCAAATCTAACTGACGAGCTTGGAGATATAACATCTCTCTCATGGCACTTCAAGAAGTACGATGGAAGGAGGCTAGACGTATAACCAGAGGGAAGTACAGTATAACCCCAATTTAGCGTGACCTCGATTTAGCTTAAACCCGCATTTAACGGAAGAAATTTCAAGTCCCGAAAATTATTCCATAAGTGCAATGCAATTTTATATTCGATTTAACGTAATTCGCGTTACGCCAAAACCCGCATTTAGCGTTAGGAAATGTTAAGATTCGCGAGTATTTATTTCGATTCGTTATGGTTATGCGACATTAAGAACCTATGAAAAAGACGTTGTAAGCTCGTTAAGGATGATTTAAGGTATAAAGGAACTCCAGCATTTATATTGGATACGATCGATCATCTTCCATATCTATTCCTTGCTACATGTACGAGCGAGCTCGATCTTACCCGACCGCGACTGAAGACACAATGTAGGCCTAAAGCGTGCTAAGAGTCACGCCGGCGCCACATCACATGCTTGCGCGAGCTCTGTACGAGTTTGTACGTTAGTCGCGGCACTACAGTATAGCGTCAGTTTACGCAAGTTTGCATCAGTTCGTGTGTTATGGTTATGCGACATTAAGAACCTATGAAAAAGATGTCATAAGCTCGTTAAGGATAAGTGAGACAGGGGTGTGTCCTTTCCCCCACTCTGTTCCTGTTGGTCCTGGATAGTGTGATGAAGAAGGTAATGGGAGGACGGAAGAGGGGTATTCAATGGGGTATAAATGACAGGCTTGAAGATCTGGATTTCGCAGACGACATTTGTCTTATGGCACAACGGTATCGAGACATAGAAGATAAGCTGGGGAGGTTGCAGAGAGAAGCAGAAAGTGCAGGACTGATGATCAACACCAACAAGACCAAAGAGATGAGGATAAATTCTGACATCACGACTAGTTTGATAGTCAACGGAAAGGACATTGAGCGAATTGAGTCCTTCCTCTACCTTGGAAGTATAGTCACAAATGATGGGGGAGCAGAGGAAGATGTTCGAAGCCGTATCAAGAAGGCAAATGGTGCCTTTGTCCAGCTCTACCCCATCTGGAGAAATAGAAACATTTCCAGAAAGACCAAGCTCCGCCTTTTCAATAGCAACGTAAAGTCGATTCTTCTCTACGGCTGTGAAACATGGAAGGTCACAAAACCGATCAACAACCAGCTACAGGTGTTCATTAACAGATGTCTGCGTCGCATCATGAATGTGAGGTGGCCGGACATAATCTCAAATGAAGATCTTTGGACCATCACCAATCATCAACCGATTAGCATCCAGATCAAGGAGAGGAAATGGCGCTGGATTGGTCACTCACTAAGGAAGCCGGACGGAGCTATTGAGAGGGCGGCGCTAGACTGGAATCCTCAAGGCGCCAGGAAGAGAGGTCGACCTAAGAAGACCTGGAAGAGGACGATCGAAAATGAAATTGCAGAGATGGACAAGAACGGGAGTCAAGTGAAGAGAATGGCCAGGAACCGTACTGCGTGGAGAAATTTCGCCAAGGCCTTATGCTCCGGAAGGAGCGGCAGGAATTAAGTAAGTAAGTAAGTATTAATAGAATCGCTTATCAGTCAGTCTACATGAGTGTACCCAATTAGATTGGGCATGGAGTACCAATTGGTCTTATCAGGCAACCTTCCTTATGAATTTAAGGTAATGCTCTTAATGAGGTAATTTTGGGTTCATGTTCATTATTTTAGTTTTTTCAGGCTTTGATTATAAAGCAAATAGCAATCAATCCTGCCCTGTCAATACTATTTAGTAAAATGAGTCAGCTAATCACTCGTCATTATATAGAGGTACATGTTTCGATGCCTTGTGGATTATTGGCGTCTTCATCAGCCTCGAGCAAATGGGCAGCACTTAATACATTACACATGAAAAGATCAATAGTAGTAACAGAAACATAAATGAGCCCATTCAGAGATCAAAAACATGCACTTGAAAACAGTAAAAATTTTAAAACATTTTGTTAAAAAACACGTTTAAAAAGCCACCATCGGGCTTATCCAGTCTTTCTTAAAATAGTTCACTGCACACTCTTGATGTTGATATCACACTTGTTCCATTGGAGAAATACATTTGTGGTGATATTATGATATGATGGACACATATCATGTAGCTAATGTCCCAAAGCAGAGGCCCAACCCCTGTTCAATGCTCGTAATAATCCCAGTTTAGAAACGGGTATTCTGTTGAGCTCAAAGTGTCCAGGAAAGGGTACCCGTTCCCAACTGGAAAGAAAACGAAACTACATATGAACAGGCTGGACGATTACTGTGAAAAAATTAAAAAGGACCAGTAAACACTTAGGTAAAACTTACGTTAAAATGCGGCAAGGTGTCAACAGAGCCGTGCTATGTTGGTTGGGAACTGGGCAGTACTGGTTCAGTGTGCTCACGTGGAAGCGATAAGCAAGACAGTTAAAAGGAGGGGTGGGGGTGAGGGGGAAGGGGGTGGGCGGAGTGAGTAATGTTAGCATACGGGTGGGAAGAGGAATGAGGATGGTGGGGGGGAAGCGGATCAAAGATTTGTGGGCGAATTTCTCAAGGTGGTTTATAGTTTGATCTGTAATTGATTAAAGTTTCATAATAGTACATTATGCAACGAGCCTATAATGGCTATAATTAAGACACGAGTATGTTTATCAAACGAGCGTATGCGAGTTTTATAATTTCCATACGAGTGTCATTAATTCTGTGTTTTTTTTCTGTCTCATTCATTCTGTTGGCATTGAAGAAATCTATTGTTTTGTTTAGGTACTCCACTTTTTCCACTACTACTGTGGTGTTGCCTTTATCTGCTTTTGTCCAAATTAGGTGCTGTGTGCTTATTTTTTGTTTTAATGATTTTACCAAATTTCCTTGTATTTTACTGAATTTATTATTACAATTCCTTTCTTGCTTGAGGAGTTTCCTAACTTCATTGGTAGCTAAATGTTTTGCTGTTTCACTTTCTTGTTCTGATAACTTCTCAAGCTATCTTGATGCCCGTGATTAGCTGTTTGAGTTTATGTATTGTGTGCCTGTCCATAAAATTATATGTCAAACCTTTGATTGGGCGGAAAATTAACAGTACCCTTTCAAATGAAACCTTTGTCTAACAAATGAATTTCCTCAGTCGAGGCAACGATGTTCGTTCTGGTATTCACCCGTGTGTGGATATTGAAGTCATAATTATTAGTGTTTTGGTCATTTGGTTTATTTTGCGTGATTCCCAATCCTTTTAATTTACTTTCTAGGGATTTGTGCTTTCCAATGGCTTTAGTTTTGATTATGTCGTGTATAGTTTCCATGAAATGTGAGAAATGTTTTTATTAAGTGTATAAATAATTCATATATTTATTTCAGGCACTAGGAAATTAATTGTTACTCGCCGCCCAATCTAATTGGGCACACTTGTGTTGACTGACTGTAAAGCTTCTACTAATAGATTTCGGTACTTAGGCAACACTGCAAAATGGCTTCTAATTTTTCAACATTACGGGAAGGCCAGGGAGTTCTGGATTGTAGCCAGTATAGGACATAGTTGCTTTCAAGGTTTCAGTTAACTGCTGCTACAATTTTTGGCCAGTGTGTGCGAAGAATGCAGATGCATTTGTGTTAACGATCAATGAAATGCTTACGTGGAGGGGGGGGGGGGGGTTATGCAGTTTTATACTGTTATTCAATGTACAAAGTCAATTTGCAACCCAGTTCGAGCAAAATAGCATTTTGAAAATAGTTCATTATTTACCATAAGTTGGCTAATGGTGGAATTTCAATATGCTTTGTATCGTGAATGTGTAAAATATCTTGGTGTGTAAAATCGTAAAATATTATAATTCTTATGTAAAACCATAAAACACACTGTAGTTCCATATATTTTATGGAAAAATCATCAGGTATGATTGTCCATAAGATATTGTGTTTGTTTCTAGACATCAGTCTATGTCTCATTTGAACAACTCTGATAATTACTGAAAATACCACAAAAGCAATCATTACAGGCAGTTCCATTATTTACCATTCATGATTCCCTCGTAATTTCCCATTCCTGGTTCTTTTGCTAATTTTGAAAGACTACATCCTGATAGTTCTGCTCTTTATATTTACAATTCTTATGTTGGATTTTTGATGTGCAATTTTTTACACCTGTACCAGTTTTTATAGCTACCTTGAACCTATTTTGATCTTATGTCAATATGTTGTCTCCCGTTTTCCAGGGGCTGTCCAATGACCAGGTTTTACGTTATGTCATCGATGGAGGTGTAATGGAGCGGCCTGAAAATTGCCCCGATCAACTGTATGAATTGATGCGACTGTGTTGGCAGTATAAACCTATAGCTCGTCCTTCTTTTCTGGCTTTGGTGACATTGCTTCTTTCAGATGTGCCCGTTAGTTTCAGTAATGTTTCGTTCTACCACAGCCGTGAAGGCAGCGAATTAAGATCTCACCTTCATGTGGAACCACCTGGTGCTGGTGATGACCCTGCGACACCACTCCGTATCTCGAGGGATATTGAAGACTTCTCTCTAGGGGGTTCAGATCTAGACGCAGTGGCGGCTCGTAGATGAAAAATCAGGTGAAGAGCGAAACTCTAATTTCAGCAGTGCTTGATTGCTTTTGTGAATATTTAATTTTTTTTTTCGTATTTTAAAGCTAAAATATCTACTCGGTCGTCCTGAAAATGATTTTTGTGACTTCTCATTTTCACCACCAGGCATATGGTTCCTTTCAATAGGTCCACGGCCGATTTCCTTCCAAAATCCCTTCCCTGACCCGCCCTGCAAAGAAAATGCATGGCCATTGCCTGCATTAATAGAATTAATATAATTCCTTAAAGTTCCCACGAGTTACAGTAAAGTTTAAAGTTCATAGGAACACTCTTCCAGAGGTTATGACGAGAGTGAGACCTCAAGTATAGAACAACTCCAATTACAAGCCTATTTAAAGTCACATTCTCATTATATCGAACTCCACATACAGTGCTTGCGGAAAGTTTAGGGACAGGCCTAAATTTCGTTTGATGCACATTTGTCCCAAAAGTAACAGCATTTCAGTTATTGTTTTACATTATGTTATTAGACATCTATATGAGGGGTTTTCATTAAAAAGTTCGCTGCTCTAGCTCTAATACTTTTGGAGATGGAATGTTTTACCTATTGTAAACAGGGCAAAAAAAACCTGTTTTTCCTACTAATGAAATGTTTTCGTTCTCAAAAACTGCTAATCCTACAACTATGAAATCTTGACTGCTGTTTTACTACAATATATCAATCATAAACATAAAAATACAACCTAGGTAAAGTATTTACTACTCATTTGATGGCCTCTCAAATAAACTTTTTTCCCCGGTAATTTTGGCGGCAAAATTGGTCAATTTCGTTCCATGATAACTTCTGATTGGCAACATTTCGAGAAAGTACCCACAGCCGATCCATCACAAACAAGACACGGAGAAAACAACTGCGTAGTCAGAATAGCTCGAAGTGTTTCCAATCGGAAGTTATCGCGAAACGAAATTGACCAATTTTGCCGCCAAAATTACCGTACTGGGGAAGAAAGTTTGTTTGAGAGTAGTATATTTTCCAAGGTTGTTATTTTTATGATTGCTATATAGTAGAAAAACAGCAGTAAAATTTTCATAGCAGTAGGACTAGCAGTTTTTGAGAAAGAAAACTTTTAGTAAGAAAAACAGTTTTTTTAGCCTTGTTTACAAAAAAACATTCCGGCTCCAAAAGTATTAGATCTAGAGCAGCGAAATTGTAAACGAAAACCCCTCATATAGATGACTAATAATATCAAATAAAACAATGACTGAAATGGTGTTACTTTAGGGACAAATGTGCATCAAACGAAATTTAGACATGTCCCTAAACTTTCTGCAAGCACTGTAGTCTTGCATTTTCCCTCAAGGCGTCAGATAAAGTGGTAGTGTTTCTTTTGAGTGTTCTAATCTGTAACTGGCACTTCAAATGTTCCTCTCTGTCTTTGTGTTTGTTCAACCCGCGCGTAGGCCTAATGTTTTGGAAATCACCGAAACTTGTTGATTCCACACACCGCATTTGTTACTAAAAAGTAAGCAAGGCTAACAGAACAGGTTGTTTTTAAGAATACAACTACTGCACAAACATGTGAACTGCTCGAACCAAGATCCCTTGCAATGAAGGCTATAATATTTGCCGGGTTTCTTAATATCTTGTTAGTACACAGTTCTATTAATTAATTTGGCCGTCCACAATTTAATAACTCACCTTTGTCTTCGTCTTTCCACCTACTGAAGGGAATTTCTAATAAAAGTAATACCGTGTCTTTCACTGGAAATATTATTACACTAAAAGCCATCAACTTTCATCAACAACAGGGTAAGTAACGTAATAAATAAATATTATTTATTGGGAAAATAAATACAAGCTTCAGCATAAAAGAAAAGAAGCCTGACGCAACGCCAACTTTCAACAACTGGACTTGACGTATTGGCTTGGAGACACAGCAAAGTCTTCACTCGACTGTCTAACGGCAGGTAATGACGTCACACCCGATGTCAGGTTGCCATGGCAACGAGACGAAGTGGCTGACGTAAACACGTTACTTCGTCTCCTGCAGATTCTCCTCCAAGTTACGACAGCACAATCTAGCGACAGGGAGTTCAACTGACACAAGGCCGTCATAGAGCCTCGCCAGTAGGTAATCTGTGAGCCTCGCTTGCGTACCTTCTAGCAACGGACTGTAGAAATAACAGTACGCTATAAAAAATACTCGATAAAATAGCGCAAGGCAACTGTAACATTTTCATTTAAATAAGAAAATATAATGTTTATCTTACGAGATGCTAGTGAAGAGGCTCTTCACTCCCTTCACCTGAATAGCCGCTACTGTCTAGACGATGTAGACCTGGATGAGGAAGACGAAGAAGAAGAGGCCCTGGAAGTATCTCATCCCATGTGGAGTACGATGGGTCCCTTCCCACATTGTCAGACCATGTCGTCACTTCGAGATCGCTCTCAACAGCCTAAACTGGCAAGTGGGGAAGATCTGAGAAGCGTCGTCGTTCCGAGTGTTGATAGCCAAACGAGCAACGTAGGCAATGGAAGTACGGCTACCACACCAACAGCTGCGAATGGCTGGGTAGTTGGTCGTCCTAGCAATGGTGCAAGCATTACCAACTCCATTCCTGCTGGCCCAGAAATCAAGACAACAGAATGTTGACAGTGTGATGAAATCCAGACTGATCTATAGCAGGAAGTAACCCAAGAGGCTGAATTTGAAACGTTATTTACTTTGCTCCACGTTGAGCGTACAAATGAAACGTTTATTAATGCCCCATGTTGGTAGCGACAAATGAAACGTTTTGCTAGCTCCTAACTGTTGGGTGAGAAATGTAACTGTTTACCTTTGCCTAAGCTATGTTGTTTTAATGGGCGCCAAGACCTCAACGCAATGTTAAAATCTAAATTTGTATTTAACAACGTCTAGCTCTGGCAGAACACATTCAAGACTCTATTCACTCAGATCGTGGTATGATTTGATCATTAACCCAACAAACAATTGTATCAGGAGAAGGAATTGGTCTATATCTAATGCTACCTACTGAAAGCAAAGATTGCATTGTAAAAGAAATGAATTTATTATATAAAACAAGTATAGCAAAATTAATAATAATAATAAGTATAAAATTTAAATTGGAGCGTTGCGATTTTAATATTACCGATAGAAAATTACGTGAAAACGGAGTTTGATAAATTGATTTTACTCTTATTTCCAAGCTATGAAGTTACTGAAATATGAAATGTAAAACAACGAGAAATGAGAGATTGCGTATTTCTGCGTCATTTGCGCTTACCACTGGAAATTGCCAAAGCATTTCCCTCGTACTTGATGATGCTGTGTGCTTCCCACAGTCTCCTGGACGTCGTCATCTCCGTCGAAATTTGATGATATTCTGGTAGATTAGATAATTCTATGGTCCGTACATCGGACCCAAACACTCGTATAACCACACTGGTTAAGTTTTACAAAAGTTAGTCCTCCACTCCATGGAACATCGGAGCGACTCCCGCGTGAACCATACTTGGCAAGTTCAACACTGATGGTCACTAACTCCCCTGAACATCGGAGCGACACCCACTTGCAACCACACTCCGCAAGTTCTACACAGATAGTCACTAACTCCCCTGAACATCGGAGCGACACGCACTTGCAACCACACTCCGCAAATTCTACACAGATAGTCACTAACTCCCCTGAACATCGGAGCGACACGCACTTGCAACCCACACTCCGCAAGTTCTACACAGATAGTCACTAACTCCCCTGAACATCGGAGCGACACGCACTTGCAACCACACTCCGCAAGTTCTACACAGATAGTCCTCCTTCGACGGCGCGTCGAACGATATATGCACCCGTTGGCTCCCCCACCACGGTACCGTCTTCCAGCTTACGTCGTCTCCACTGATTGGCTGAGCACGCCGCGCGATCATCCCCTCCTCCGGGTCATTACACTCGGCGGGAGGGTTCCGTTCCAACAATTCGCCTTTCCTTGACGATGCGACCCAGGATTGCGTCATGCTTTCCGACAAGATTAAGCGTGTACTTGAATTCCCAGTGAGTCACGTCTCTCAAATACCCTAACTGACGAAAACTCCGTAAAATTCCGTAATCATGTAATTTTCTTTGATATTGTCGTTCGTAATAATTTGCTTGATAGCGTTTTCTAAGACATAGAAAACCTATCTGAATGCTAATAATTTTTATAAAATGCTCCGAAAATACCTTAATAAAATTATAATAAATTAATAATAATAATAAATTAACATGAACAATTCTCTTGGCTGAACAATTTGCCGCGTAAATAATTACAGAATGGCTTCCAACTGACTTATGCCAGTTGCTTAAAAACCCTTCGAAAAACACGTTACATATTCGCCTCGGATCATCGGATGATTTACCGTGACGACGGTCCATTATCCGATTATCCCAGACACGTTAATAAACCCCATCCAAAATACATATTACATAAATGAAATCTCCCTAAATTACAGATATATACACTCATAATTTTTCTTCACGCACTTTGCGTCAAAGTTTGTTGTCACTATGGATTGCACTTTGCAACCAGTCCAATGTTTCTCATATAAAATAGTGTTCCACGGATATTTCCGCCTCTCAAATTCCTCTATGTTGGAGAAATAGACATAATTAATGTGTGAGCACTATGTATTTATGATGTCATATCACACGCATTGAAGGTGTTCTGATATATTTATATCACCATAGAACTTCCTAATTTCACTGGAGGTCCCTTCCTTATGGTGACATTTAATTCCACTTATCACTGAGCACACGATCACACTATTGTGGCAGCGCCTCGTGACCATAATACTTAATCTCTCTTTAAAGATGATTAAATTAATATTGACTTCTGAAAAAAAAAACAGTAAATGTGCATTACATATAACACCAAATATTTCTGTGCCGTAATCGCCCTGTCTTGTTAAGTTCCCGTAGACCATATTCTACTTAATACTAGTTCTCAACACAGATCAGTTCTTCTCACACAAATAATACCTATGTACAAATTATCTTAAATTACACACTTACAAATCTTACATGGCGAGGCCGTAAACAGAAATCACGTGTGCTGATATGTATGAGTTTCATGAAGGACTGTCTCGCATTCTGATGGCCCATCTTTTGCCTCGTGGACGCCTTAAGCAAAAATACCATGTACAAGCGCTCACCCATCTCTTGGAGGCAAATGGGAATTCACCAGCGCTACCAAATTCTGGCCTTGGTGTATCGAGACATTTTAGTGCTCAAGAGCATCCGACAATCCCGTCATATTTCCCTGTACCTTAAAAACTCTCATTTACTTACATACTACCCCCCTGTGTGACTTCTGATACGCCTGCCTTGAAGACTATATCTTCCCACACACCAAATACCACACTTACTCATTTGATAGGCTGGCTCGCCAGCTAAACACACTCACTTTATGACACATATTTTCGTAGACTATGTATATTATACGTCCCGTATAATCTGTTTCCCTCACTATTCTCCAGCACATATGCTGTTTTTCCAATACGTTTGGAAACTATAAATGTTTCTGTGTCACCTGCTTCCAACCTTGCAAGTGGCTCCCTTAAATGAACGTCATCACGTTGCTGTACCTAGCATATTTCTCAGTATCTGTAACGATGCCCTGTTGCTACTGTCCACACATGCTAACCCTACTTTCTTCTCGTGTAACACCTCTACTCGACACTCTATGACCTAAAAATGTCACTTCTGACTGACAGAATGACGACTTAGACAGCTTCAAAGTGAACCCTGCCTGATCTAACTTCTGAAAAACTATATCTAAATGACGTAGATGCTCCTCAAAACTGCGTGAACTAATTACCATATCATCTATGTAAATAGTTACAAACTCTCCTGTGTCATCCCCTAATGCAATGTTTAAAGCCCTAATTAAAGCTGCTGAACTACTCTTTAACCCATAAGGTGTTCTACAAAATTGATAAAGGTTATATTTATGACTAAAAGCAGTAAATGGTCTATCTTCGTACATAAGTGGCACTTGCCAAAAACTGGAACTCAAATCTACACAAGTGAAATACTTCTTCCCCTCAAATGTTTGCATTAATTCCTCTATTGACATAGATTTCAGCTGATCTGAACTAATTCTACTGTTAACCAAACGAGCGTCTAAGCAAATACGAACCGTGCCGTCGTTTTTGGGTACTGTGATCAAAGAATTAACATATGGACTGTTAGAGTGCTCAATAATCCCATCTTCAAGCATCTGGTTAATTTGTGCCTCAACTGCACTCTGATAAGCGAAAGGTACAGGATATCTATGTCCTGTGAATACTGACCTATCAATAACGTTCAATGAATGGGTATAGCAATTGGCCATACCAATGCGATCCTCAAAAACTCTCCTATTACACAATAACACATCATAGAGCCGAACACATTGTTCCACCTCTATATTACCCTGAAATGCAGCATCACGTAACGAGTCCTCTAGACTTCCGTTCGTAATCACACTGCCCACAAAACATGGAGAACCCCGCTCTACGGCTGGCGATATCTCATTTAAAGTACAAATCACACCTACAATACTACTCCTCTGAATATGGTCATTGAACGCTACTTCTACTTCAGAATCTCCCCATTTAAATTTCAAACTCCCTACATCATAACATAAGTTACCAGACACTCTACTTAGCCACTCTGATCCCACGATAACACTGAATACTAAATTTGGAATTACAAGGCAAATCTGCTTCTCTACATGATTATTAATTTTAATGTCTACTAAAACTTGCTTAGAAATTACTTTAGACCTCTTCCCAACAGCTGTGATAACAAAAGTGCTTTTAATTGGCATCTCCTCAAAATTTACTCCAGTTCCTTTCATTTTATCATAAAATGCACTACTTATGCAACTCTTCATACAACCACTATCAATTAAAACATCTGTGTACGCCTCGGACACGTTAAATTTAACTATGGGGCTCTTACTAACCACTTCCTGAATAATACCTTCATCATTTAGTTCATGTAATAATTCATTTCTTACATTTAGGTCATAGGGTTCCTGTATAATTGTATGGACAGGGCATGCTACAGACTGAGATTCTGACCTTACTTCGCAGCCTGGTTCGCGTTTAAAGAACCCCTACAGCTGGCCGTAGTACTAGTTACTACTGCACTGATCTGGTTGTTCTGAGTTGTGTTGGCATTGTTTGGCTGTATATTACTACCACTAGGCTGTCCTCTTCCTTGACCCCTATTCTGGTTGTAATTATTGTCATTATAATTTCTTCCTTGATTTCCCCTGAAATCATTGTTTCTCCCTTGATTTCCCCTGTAATCATTGTTCCTCCCTTGATTTCCCCTGAAATCTTTGTTCCTCCCTTGATACTGATTACCATAGCCATTTCCTCTGTTCTGATTTAGCTGATTATTATTATTTCTATTTTGAGCGTTGGCTCCTTCGCCACCGTTCCCTTGAACTTCCTGATGCCTGGCTTCATTAGGTCTATTATTATTATTACCCTGGTTCCTATTGAAATTGTCCTCATAACCCCCTCTCCCTAGTGCATCAAATGTGCTTAACAAATTTTCTACTTGTGATATTGTCTTTACATTCTGGATACAAGCAGCCTCCTTGATCCTATAGGGAAAGTGCCTAAGTAGCAACCTTACCACATCACTTTCCTCCTTCAACCCATCCAGATATTTACACACTAATACCTGCCCTAAAAAGTATTCGGTCATGGTGGAGCTTCCTTTAGGGTTATATTTACCACACACTACTCCCTCACGATGCTGCGACTGAATAACCTCATTCCAGACCTTTTCACAGAATTTCATTTTAAAATCATTCATATCAGTAAACTTGTCTCTGTAGACAGCAAACCAATTCCTCGTTTCCCCCACGAACACTTGTTCTAAAATTTCAACTACCTGGCACCACTCAATACTACCATTTTCCAACCTCTCCCCGAATTTATTTTCTATAGTGTCCATGAACTCCATTGGGCACCCCTGTCGATTGCTGAACTTACCCAGTTCTACCTCCCTGTGTGTGCTATTCACAAAAACTGGCCTATTCTGACTATTTTCTTGCCTGATCCTAGCTTTTAATTTTAACTCTAATTCTGCGATTTTCTCCTCAGCCTTCCTCTCAATACTGTTTACTGTTAATTTAATGTTTCCTTCTGATTTTTCTACTTTATCATATAGCTTTGCTTGTTTCTCCTCAATCTTGCTAATGCTCTCTCTATTACTCTCTCTTAAATCATTTACTTCTGCAACTATTTGCGAGTGGACTTTCTCAATTCTACCCCCCAGCTGTTCCTTAACCTCTTTAGTTGCTACCTGAATTTTGTCAATTTCTCCCCCCAATTGCTTTTTGACCTGCTGTGTTTCCAGTTGCACTAGTTCTTTTAAATTTTCAGCCTGTGTACTGATTCTAATTTCTAACTCCTCCTGTACTTTTCCTAATTTCTTGTCTACATCTGCAATGATCTCTTTAACCTTCTCTTCCATTACTCCTCTGATTTCTCCTCTAATCTGCTCCATTTTCACACTAATTTCCTTGTTGTTCTTATCTAATTTTGCATTATTCTGTTCTAATTTTTTATTTAAAGCTTCTGTACTTTCTTTATTTTCCCTACTGTTTTGTTCTAATTTTGCATTATTCTGTTCTAATTTTGCATTTAAAGCTTCTGTACTTTCTTTATTTTCCCTACTGTTTTGTTCTAATTTTGCATTATTCTGTTCTAATTTTGCATTTAAAGCTTCTGTACTTTCTTTATTTTCCCTACTGTTTTGTTCTAATTTTGCATTATTCTGTTCTAATTTTGCATTATTCTGTTCTAATTTTGCATTTAAAGCTTCTGTACTTTCTTTATTTTCCCTACTGTTTTGTTCTAATTTTGCATTATTCTGTTCTAATTTTGCATTTAAAGCATCACTACTAACTTTGTTCTGATACATGAACTCGAGAAGTAAAGTTTTTAATTCTGGTTGGCCGCCTACACTCCCTGTTTCAGTATCGGGATTTACCTCCGCTACCCCGGTACTACCATCACTCGACATACTGCTCGTATCATCATTCTCCAGTTGATGACCACTACGTAACCTCATCTGTCTTTCTTTCTCATCCCCCATAATGATATACACTGATAAAGACAAATAACCCCCAAAATACAGGCACAGAAATATATACCCTTCTCCTTCCACAAATGTTATTAGGTTTTCAGCCCCAAGTTGTCGGCGACAAATGAAACGTTATTTACTTTGCTCCACGTTGAGCGTACAAATGAAACGTTTATTAATGCCCCATGTTGGTAGCGACAAATGAAACGTTTTGCTAGCTCCTAACTGTTGGGTGAGAAATGTAACTGTTTACCTTTGCCTAAGCTATGTTGTTTTAATGGGCGCCAAGACCTCAACGCAATGTTGAAATCTAAATTTGTATTTAACAACGTCTAGCTCTGGCAGAACACATTCAAGACTCTATTCACTCAGATCGTGGTATGATTTGATCATTAACCCAACAAACAATTGTATCAGGAGAAGGAATTGGTCTATATCTAATGCTACCTACTGAAAGCAAAGATTGCATTGTAAAAGAAATGAATTTATTATATAAAACAAGTATAGCAAAATTAATAATAATAATAAGTATAAAATTTAAATTGGAGCGTTTCGATTTTAATATTACCGATAGAAAATTACGTGAAAACGGAGTTTGATAAATTGATTTTACTCTTATTTCCAAGCTATGAAGTTACTAAAATATGAAATGTAAAACAACGAGAAATGAGAGATTGCGTATTTCTGCGTCATTTGCGCTTACCACTGGAAATTGCCAAAGCATTTCCCTCGTACTTGATGATGCTGTGTGCTTCCCACAGTCTCCTGGACGTCGTCATCTCCGTCGAAATTTGATGATATTCTGGTAGATTAGATAATTCTATGGTCCGTACATCGGACCCAAACACTCGTATAACCACACTGGTTAAGTTTTACAAAAGTTAGTCCTCCACTCCATGGAACATCGGAGCGACTCCCGCGTGAACCATACTTGGCAAGTTCAACACTGATAGTCACTAACTCCCCTGAACATCGGAGCGACACGCACTTGCAACCACACTCCGCAAGTTCTACACAGATAGTCACTAACTCCCCTGAACATCGGAGCGACACGCACTTGCAACCACACTCCGCAAGTTCTACACAGATAGTCACTAACTCCCCTGAACATCGGAGCGACACGCACTTGCAACCCACACTCCGCAAGTTCTACACAGATAGTCACTAACTCCCCTGAACATCGGAGCGACACGCACTTGCAACCACACTCCGCAAGTTCTACACAGATAGTCCTCCTTCGACGGCGCGTCGAACGATATATGCACCCGTTGGCTCCCCCACCACGGTACCGTCTTCCAGCTTACGTCGTCTCCACTGATTGGCTGAGCACGCCGCGCGATCTTCCCCTCCTCCGGGTCATTACACTCGGCGGGAGGGTTCCGTTCCAACAATTCGCCTTTCCTTGACGATGCGACCCAGGATTGCGTCATGCTTTCCGACAAGATTAAGCGTGTACTTGAATTCCCAGTGAGTCACGTCTCTCAAATACCCTAACTGACGAAAACTCCGTAAAATTCCGTAATCATGTAATTTTCTTTGATATTGTCGTTCGTAATAATTTGCTTGATAGCGTTTTCTAAGACATAGAAAACCTATCTGAATGCTAATAATTTTTATAAAATGCTCCGAAAATACCTTAATAAAATTATAATGTATGTCTACCCCCCTTATTATTCCCGTTTTTCCAACGGGGTCGGGGATGAGATGCGATGGAAGTCATTGTGGTGGTGGTTTTTACGGCCGGATGCCCTTCCTGACGCCAACCTCATGAGAGGAGTTAATGAGAGATGAAATGAATGATGGTGAATGAAACTGGGCAAGGATGTGGAAGGAAGCGGCCGTGGCCTTTCAGAAGGTACTGTCCCAGCATTTGCCTGGTGTTGAAAATGGGAAACCACGGAAAACCATTTCAAGGACAGCCGACGGTGGGGCTCGAACCCACGCGTCTACCGAGTCAGCAGAGAGCTTGGTCCCATGACCTAATGCTGCACTTTAGCCAGCTGAGCCACTACTGTCGGTTCTTAATAAAATTATAATAAATTAATAATAATAATAAATTAACATGAACAATTCTCTTGGCTGAACAATTTGCCGCGTAAATAATTACAGAATGGCTTCCAACTGACTTATGCCAGTTGCATAAAAACCCTTCGAAAAACACGTTACAAATTGATGGAGAAATTTTAAACCGAAGATTTATTGATATAGTTATTGATAAGATATATTACGGATAAGATGGATTCTAAGTCGCATTTGCTAGTAGAAATGACTATTTAACCCATCTATACTAAGTTTTCACTTCTAAGGGACAGAAGAATGACCAGTGAAGTGATTAAAGAGAATGATCAAAAGACTTGAACTCCAGCATAGTCAGTTTTACAGTGCCCTTATCTTTTTCTGGAAACAGAAGTGTCTAAATAACATTTCCTTCCGTGAACTGTGAAAGGTCCTGACTAGCTTGGAGTCACTAGATGCCGTTACCGTCCGTACCTGTTTGCAAGTTGAATTTAATCTAAGTTATATTATCAATACTGTAGTATTTATTCTGTATTGATGTTAATTAAAGAGTTCCTATCGTACCTTATTTAAATATGTATATACATTAAGTATGCAATTGAAAACTGTAGTACACCATACCTAAGTTTTTTAAGAGTTCCATTTCAACTTCATAGTCAATACTTAGTTCAGATGACAGAAAAGAAGCTAGGTAGAACCTTTCACGCTTACCATTTTCTCTCCGACTCAAGAGAAAAAAATTGAGCAATTGTGGGCAGCCAACAGCACGTATGTCTTTATGTCTTCAAGAAGCAACCGAATGTGATAAAAGAGTATTGAGGATGAAACAATTAATATCTCCCATCAAAAGATGAAAGGGGTAGTGTTTGAACTCTGCTATGCCTCTCGATTGCATAGACAATGTCACTGATTAACTAATTCTCCCTGTTAAGTATTTCACATGTAGTATTAGCAGTGTAACGATTGTTCATTAGATACTGTATATTTTTAAAATGTCTGGGTAACAGACATGAGGAGAAGATATGTATGATAACGTTCATTCCAAAGTGAGAGAAAGTAAGCATATCAACAAGGATTAAGTAATTTTTCTTGTATGTGAATTGAAGTGATAGTGTCAATATGTATAACTTTTGTTCCAGAATGTATTATGGTAAAACAGTATTGTTAAAAGACTTAACCAATGCTCACAAGAAAGTTCCAAATGTAAATAAAATATGATTTCAGAATTGCCTTGCAATTCCTTTAATCCTTTGAACTTCCATATCCTTCTCTTCTGAGGTCTATTTTATCCACCAATAAGTGGCAGTAGCACTAGAGGTTTAGTGTTCAGTGCAAGACACTATTGATTTTCTTGCCACCTTCTGTGGTCTAGGAGTACATATTAAAATTCCTGTCTCGTAGGCTCTAGGTTCCTGGTTCTGCTAAGAAATGTAATTTTAGTCTGGAATCTGGAACAGGGTTAACTCAGGCTTGAGAGTACAAGAGATAGGTCTGATTCCCACCTAAGCCATCCTGGCAGTAGTTTTCTGTTGTTTCCCACTTTGTGGGAGAGTGATCAGCTGATAAATACTTTCATTATTAAAATTATTTGCATAATGTTTCATACTAATTGGGTGCATCATTACATTGAAATATAATGAGGCAAGTTGGCAACAATGGTTTCCCACTTATGCTACTGGTATCTAACTTAGCGCTATCGTTGCCTTCTTCCAAGTCCTAGCACTAATTTCAAGTTGTTGTTATTGATTTAGGGCCTTTGCAACATCGTGGTCATGTAGCACCGTGTATTTTGGATGCATGTTGATTCCGTCTCATGACCTGCATCATTGTGATGGCTGTAAAAGTGTATTTATAATTAAGACTAGGATTTGGGTAGGAGGCAGCCATGGCCTCACGTTAGAAATGGGAGACTATGGAAATAGGAACTGAACACACCTCTTCTCAGGTTTGCCTCACGAGGCTGAGTGAACCGCAATTTCAGCCCTTACACCAGAAGTAAATTTCTTGGCAGAGCCGGGAATGAAACCTAGATCCGAGGGGCAGTAGCCTCACAACACTGTGAGGTGTAATTTCAAGTACATACATCATAATAACACAGTTTATGCTTAACACACACACACACACACACACACACACACAAAAGAGCATGAGGCTGTTGATTATAGAGTACAGAGCCCCTAAATGAAATTTCAAAAACTAAATAGATTTCAGATTGAGATTTTGTGCCATATTAATGTTTTAGAGGGTAGACATCACATGTTTAAGACATGCTACAATACGGTACTATTAGTGCGGTGGATACATGTTGTTGGCATTGGTAAAGACTGCCTAGCTTCCCATGTGCATGCTAGTAAGTGCCTCAGCAACATTATTAATACAAGCACCTAATCAATATGTATGATTTTGGAAAATGTTCATATTCAGTCTACTTTTGATTTTTGCAAAGAATGAAAGTAGAATTATGAAAACTACACGGGCCAAAAGTTTGTTTGTCTGCCTGTGTGTATATCTGTCTGTTTCCCCCCTCTCCCCGAACAATTCAAACATGACTAAACCAAATTGAACCAAATTTCGTTTAAAGGCACACTGCGGGCCAAACGTTTCCGGACAAAACATGTACTGGCATAACTATGCTTAATTATGGTTTTGGGATAGTTAATATTATTGTAACTGAGTTTCGAAGGTTGGCAGAATTGTTGCATCCCTCTGTATGTGTTGGCACCAAATGTTGGCCAACAATCGAAAGGGAGGTTCAAGGTTACACGTGTGCGCTACCTGTCGCGATTGTCACAGCTTGTTCCTTTCGCATCAACATGCAGTTGATCTGTCAGTCAGTGTGCTCTGTGAGCTGAAATTAATTGTTCTGGTTCATCAGCTTAGTTTCTTTCATAGAAGGGAAGTTGTTTAACTTCTCTTCAATTAAACTGTAAGTATTATGTTATATTATAATGTAGTTATTATATTATTACAAACCAAAGTCGTATTAATATTGTGATGTCACTGGTACCAAATACCGTATATACTCGAATACCACCCGCACATTTTTAAACAAATTCGGACGTGAAAAATTGGGGTGCGGGTCTTATTTGAGTCATCCAAATTTGAAAGATCTAAATTGCCCGCCGCGCGCGATATCGGGTGTTGCGAGTATCCGCTAGATGGTGCTAGCCTTCTTCCGGCTATAACTTTGTTTTACCGTAAGCACGCGGCGTCATAGTCACACGCACGTTCTCCGAGTGTAAATATGAATGCTACGAAACGTTTGCGGTCATTTACTGTGAGTGAGAAATTGAAAGTTGTACGAAGTTGGTACTTCTGATGACGATGAATGAAGTGTTTGTGTACTTTTATTTGTATTTTTAATCGTTTGATGTGTGTTATTTTAGGACGACTTCAAAACTGTTGGAAACTATTTTGGATAAATGCTATTCTGTTTATTTAGTTAAGATAGTAAATAATTTTGATTAAAAATTCTTTTTTTAAAATTTTGTTCTTCAAAATCAGGGTGCGGGTCTTATTCGGGGGCGGGTCGTATTCGAGTAAATACGGAGCATGATTTTTTATTATCCTTTGTAGATAATGGACCGAGGAAAGACCACCAGCTAAGAATTGCGCTCAGCAATTAATACTCTTCAAGGAGAAAAATATATGATATGGGAAATCGCTAGTAAACAAAACATTCCCCGTTCAACAGTCAGTGATACGATATTGCGTTTGGATAAAACGGGGTCTAACAAAGACAAAAATTGTTCTGGAAGACCCCGAATTACATCTAAAGCTCAAGAAAAGTATATCGTCATAGTCAGTAAAAGAAACTGAAAAATTACAGCGCCAGAAATCCAAGGACAATTTAATACCAACCATGAGAATAAAGTGTCATTGACCACAGTTAAGCGACGCCTCAGAGCTGCTAATGTTTGGGGCTATTAAAAAGCCATTCTACGACGTGGAAATAAACAAAAGAGACTGAAGTGGGCTCAAGTCCACAAAAGTTGGCCAGTTGAGGATTGGAAAAGGGACAGATGAATCCAAATGCGAAGTTTTTGAGCAGCGGCGACGAGTGTATGTTCGACGTTCAGCATCGGAAAAAATGCATCCTGACTGTGTAACACCCACAGTGAAACATGGAGGGGCTTCTGTGATGGTTTGTGTTTGTTTCTCATTCAGTGGAGTTGGTATGCTGTACCGCATTCCCTTCATCCCATCTTATCTTGGTATGCTCTCCCATCTGGACAACAAGTTGTTGGACGTGGATTTGTCTTCCAACAAGACAATGATCCTAAACATACAGTACATCTCACTATTGTATGAAATATTTGCAAAGCAAGCAAAACTCTGGGGAATTGTCTTTAATGGAATGGCCCCCTCAATCACCCGACTTGAATCCTATTGAGCTGTTGTGGGAGGAATTGGATCTGGAACTGTTATCAGGCCACAGTTTTTGTATGCCACAGAGACCCTTCTGATGAACAGGAAAGGTACCATGGATGATCTGGAGAAGGTGGAAAGACGTATCCTCAGGAAAATTCGTAGGCCGAGATTGCCAAAGTCCGAAATGTATTGACGGTTGGTAATGCCCAATACCAGCATGCGACATAGACAGTTGAAGTTCTATGGGCACCTTCTACGAATAGACAACAACAGACTTACAAGAGGATCTTCTCCTTGGTTAAAAGCTACAAGACTGGAAGCCTGTGGCTCATTGCAGTCCAAAAAACTTGGATTTCTGGGTATTCTGACCTTGATATCCAACATTGCACCAAATTTGGCGATATGGTTAACTCTTGGTCCCCACACCCCAAAGTGCCTAAAGTGTCGGATATCCTTCTCACAGGAGAGAAAGTAAAAACTATCAGTCAGGCCCAAGAGATATTGGGAACGAAAGAGAGCATTGAAGAAATAGTCATAAGCGCTCCTTAGTGGGTTTAGATCGATACCGTAATAAAATAAAAAGCAATAGTAAATGATGATAACAAAGTTCATTAAGAGAGCTCTTGACAAGTCATATAAAATAAAAATCAATCCGTGGGAGCGATGAAACATGCACTTATAATGAATAACAGTTATTTGTTGAGAAGGTAAACTCGAAGTCTCAAACTTAAGTAATACTTAATACTTACCTTCCTTGGCAAGCAACACATACAAATACACCAGAAGAGACAAATATCATATGCAAGTATACCATGGAAATGTGCTGGAACAGATTACAACAATGAAACAATTATTCTTTTTACCTGCACCTGATACCTGTCTTTCTCATGCTTCTTGTCTACCTTCCAATGTAAGTTTCTATGATCATCCAAATACTTTCAGTATCAACTTCCATGCTTTAGCAAACCAGCTAATCGACTAGTGGCAAGTTGTGCTGTGAAGTAAAGAGGATGTTCATTCCCCAGCAAATTAGGAGACAATTCTACATATCATGACATAGCAGGACTCAAATATGCAAAACAGATTCATTTTACATGAAGCGTTTCTTCAATAACTGCTGTTCCAACTAGAAAAGCTAACATTGTGGCAACCTTAATCACACTTATTTTATTTCACAGCAAAATCTCCTTTGCACATGAGAATACTGTTTGGGAAAACTCGCCTAACATTCTAGGTTTTTCATCTGCTCCATTGAGAATGATCTTATGATCATCTGTTGTTTGGAAACCTGCAGATAACATAGATTCCACAATCTAATTTAACTGACTTTTATTAATTAATGAATTCCTACCGTTTTCTTCCATGAGATTTTTCTCATTGCTGATGTCTTCAATTGTCTGGCTGCTGCATAATATCTGCTGCATCTTCTTGACTCAAGACTTTGTAGGTCCCATCCGGAGATTTGCACATGAACTGGATATCATCAACTTCAATTATCTGCCCTGGCTGCTGCATCATATCCACTGCTTCTTCTTGACTCAAGACTTTGTAGGCCTCATCCGGAGATGTGCATATGAATTGGATATCATCATCGTTGGACACAAACTCCATCAATCCACCTGCAGCCAACTCCTGCTGGAAGGAAGACAATTCGACAGGATCATCTTTCTGAATCATGCTGACTGCTTCAGTCTTGTTATTCTTTTTCTCCATCCTACATACCTCCACTTCTGTCCAGGAAATGTTCCCATCATGATGATGCTTCCATACTTGGTCCATTCTGGAGGCTTTCAAGAGTTGAAGCATTAAAATTATAATTACTCTCACGTTATTCAACTGATATGGTGTAATTGCCATCTGGAGTTAATTTCTGGATTACTGTGACCACAATTGGAACTTCGATCTGTAAAACATTTTTAGAGCTCTTGCATTCCTCGAATTATCAGAATTTTGGTAATACCATTATGATATTTGCAGACCATAAATCATCTGCTGTTGCGGGTAATAATATGTGTTTACCATTGGAGGTCATCATTATTTTCACAAAACTAGAATGCCTTCAACAGCTTGAGTAAGATAAAGGGAATTTGTCCTGTCTGTTGAGTTACAGTCATTGCCTTTGTTGTGATAGGAAGTATTATTCTGATCCCTATCATGATGACTAAAATCATTTTAAATAATTTTGTGATTTGGAATGAGGTTATCAGGCAAACCATTTTTAGATCATGTTTGTGTGGAATATTAGGATATAATGCAGCAGATAGGTCTTGCTCCCTCTATCCTCCAATCTTGAAGCCGTGTTAGTATTCTTAATGGACTTCAAAGCATGTTTATAAAATAATAATATTAATAATAATAATATAAGAGTATTTATTGCGGCCAATGACCATACAAAATAACAAGGAAACTCACATCTTCAAATTACTGTTTTCATTCGAAGAGCGCCTTTAAGGAGAACTTCCTTTCACTGCAAGTCATTGTGTGGAATCGCTCACAGCTTCCATTGCAAAATACACTAACACAGTGGACATTTGGCTCATGGTATTTGTCATTCATGGCCATCTTGAAATGAAAGCCATGAACTGCAAAGCGTGTCACGAAATGTCTCAGCTCATAGTTCCCTTGATGTCAGACACTGCTCAGCATTGCATCTGTAGCGTAGAATTCTGACCATATATCGTTGCTCTTTGCTTGGAGAACTTCCATAAGGCCCTTATAGGTAAAGCCCTGCACGGATGCAGATATCCGAGGATATCCGCAAATATTTTTGCCACCCGGATATAGTTTGCATGGCTGTGCGGATAGCGGATAAGCTGCGGATAATGTTTCTAGTAAATTTGTGGATAGTTTTTGAATACAAACTTACGATAATATTACATATTTGATATGCCAATCTACAGCTTCATGCTTAAAAGAGGAATACTCCTATAGCCTATTGCTTACGAAATATTCGGGCACGTATTGCACTTAAACACAAGAAGATTATTTTACTCATTATGCTTTCAACTACATTTTATTAAGTACCGTATGTTTGTAGTAAATGGTCTTGACATCTCATCATCATCAATTCTCACTGCCGTTATTTTATACGTACGAGATATAATGCTGTCAATAAGCTTGTTAGTTCATCGTGGTGACATCATTAACATTCCTCAAGTCAGCTACTTCGCCGTCTAAGCTATCCTGGAAGATCTGGTTCCAGGTTTATCTGTAGATTTATTAACAAAATGGCACTGAAGCACGTCGGCTGCGATATTGCAACGGAGAGAGTTATGACATCAACTACGAACATGGATGGGTCAAGAAGCAGAAGGATGATGACTGACTTGGAATTTCCGGCCAAATGTCAATCCCTTTCTCCAAGCGTAAAGAGAAGTTCACTTAGTGAATGTTATCGCGACCATGAGTATGAACATCATTTCACCAACATGGATAAACTATCTATTAAAATAAAACAAGGCGAATATTCAATAGCGCGTGACACAAAGCTCAAGTCAACGTGGTCACGGAACCAGAAGTGTCATCCAACTTGAAGTCCCTTGCAATGAAGCAAATTAACAGGAACCACTTTCTCCTCAAATGTCTAAATGTGTTGGTTTAACACTTTATGCTTTATCTAATAAATTAAACATAATATTGAAATATCAGCGGATTTGGATAAAAGTCATGCGGATGCGGATAGCAGTCGTGCGGATGCGGGGCGGATAACAGTCGTGCGGATGCGGGGCGGATAAAGTTTTGTTTATCCACGCAGGGCTCTACTTAAAGGCATATGTAACTGGTAAAAGCAGTAGCGTTCTTAATCCTTCAATGAAGAATGACTCCCTAGTTAACTTGTATGTGAGGCGGGATGGTGCGAATTTAGATAGGTATAAGAAATTAATCATAAAAGTAGTTTTCACTTTCTCTATCTGTTCCATATCCTTCTGTGTACAATATTCCCAAATCAGTATTAGTCCTTTGCAAATGATAGGAGTGATTTTGATGTGGAATAATTTCATTGCTGTTCCAAGTGAAAGCCTGTTTCGAAATTTGATGTCATTGATGGCCTTAATTGCCGGCCTGTCTTGTCATCTATGTGCTCGGTTCGCTACTGGTTGCTATACTGTTGAGCTACTGACTACACCACAATTAATATAATGTAATGAAAGCAGCTAATGGTAAAAATATACATATCAGTTAGTACAAAGTCTTAAATCAAATCGTCACCACTACTGTTTTTAAGTACAATGTTCTCAGTCTGCTGTGCAGAACATCGTTAGGGATTCTGCTGTGCAGAAAATCGTTAGGGATTCTGCTTGTTTGTGACACTGCATGACGTGATATCTTTCACATATTTCATCGCACCTTTCACACACGCAGTCTTCGGCAGGGTTGTGGTAAGTCTTCCTTCAACATAGCTTGTGATGTAAACCATTAACCCCTAGCCTGGTGAACATGTGTCGCAATTCATACTTTGCCCTACTCCAGTCTCTTGACGTCATGACATCAGTCGTATAAAATTCATTCCATATATTCTGCTTCTTCTCATGCAACTCCCAAAATAACTGTTTGTACGTTGGAGTAGTTGGGAGGAGCATTTGTAGATGCAGTTCCTCTATCAGGAATAGCTCGCCACTCATTTCGTATACGAGTCTGGACAGTGTGTACTTGACAGGCTCAACGCTTTCTTCAGGTATGTGGCTTTCACCTTGTCAATCTGTTGGAGGTCTCTGATCTCGAGATGTTCCCACGTGTTTGGTAAACAATATGTTATTTTTGGTAATATTTTCAATTTGTTGGTTGAATGCCAGTGATTCTGAGTCGAGTACAAGCAATCCTTAGTTTCGAATTGATATTCTCGGCAATGGCAATAACCATATTGTAATCATATCGTGTGCGAGAGTGTCCATTAAACACCATGGCGCAAGAAGCTCATATGCCTAGATTCAAGTGTGTTCTAGTTTGTGATGGAGGAACTGGAAAGACCACCTTTGTTATTACCCTTTCACGGATTGATTGCCTGCGGTCAAGATGGAAACTATTCCTTGTTTACTTGTGTCACACGTCAGTCTGCTTCGTTGGCAGGTACAGTTGCGCGAGTAGGATATGACTCACCACCAATAACCTCAGTTATCGCTAGACTGTCTGTGGTGACATGAGCTCCTGTGATGCACAATGCTGCTTGTCTGATGTGCAGAATGAACTTTTGTCATCGCTGTGTTCCCCGCTTCGTCCCGTGGGGCAGCTGCTACAATCAACAACAAGCACTGGCGCAGCCACGCTCAGCGGCAATCAAATCTTAAATGGGTAATAAGCGACATCTTAATGGAGTTTAGAACTTAAAAGGTTCATTCCGGTTCCGTATTGATAAACTAATTGAGTAATAAATAGGTTAAAAGTTCCGCCTAATCAATACTTTTTATTAAATAAAGATCACTGTGTGGTCATTGGTGGGACATGTTTCAAGGCCTAATTATTTTTGGCCCCTTATCAGCCGATTTGAATGAATTAATAAACCAGTTGGTAAACTCTCCTGTAACGGAGTCAGCAAACCGCTGTATGACCTGTTTAGTTTCACACCTGGTTTTTGTCGCGCACAGTGGGGGTAGTCACGTATCAATAATCTTTATCCAGGCCCATGGTTTTGCCTAGTAGTACAATCAGTAATTTTCACCAATAATTTCGTCCAGACAGTCGCCAAAACTCGCAACAGGGGATTGCAATCCAACATGGCGACGTGTTTTTTTTTAGGTTAGTTTATTACTTGAAAGTTAATGTTGACAATTTCCTTATTTTGAAAGTGTTTTCGTGGTGTTTGTTAATAGCAGTTGGCTTCAATGACGTGGCACAGTAAGTAGAAACCATTTTCAGAGCGCTACTATCAAAAATAACGCACTCTGAAAACGGACACCGGGGAATGAACGAGAGCCAACGTAAGTTTGGTGTGTAATAGAGGTCTGATAAGGTTGTTGGTGCATTGGGATAAATTTGCGTTTTGGATCGCCAATCAATGTCTTTGCTAGCCACAAGAAGGGCTTCTCAGGGCTAAGAGTATCGTATTTCATCGAAAGAAAAATCTGCAATATTATGCATTCCGTGCCAAAAATTATCACAACCTTCAGAAGCCCTTTTTGTGGCTCGCTAAGACATTGACCGGCGAACCAAAAGTGGAGTTTGTCCAGGAGATGGACAGCAGTCGACTGAATACAGTCGAATTAATCGATAGTTAAAACCATCGACTTATTCAACTGTTTTAAAAAAACAGTCGATTAGATTAGATTTGTATTTATCCATTTGATCAATTACATGTACAATTTTAATATAGGACACGTCAGAAATTACATCTATAAAATAAAAGAACTTACTTTATATACAGGATGTTTCAGGAGGAACAGTAAATATTTTAGGAGGTGGTAGTATATATGAATTGCAATAAAAAAAATGCCATATAACATGTGTCCCATTTGTATTGTGTACACAGATACAGCTGGCAGTATTTAACCACAGCAAATTTAAAGCCAATGCAAATGAGGACGTTCAAATTTTCAAAACGTCCAAAATTTCCACCACCAATGCATTTTGCACTTCTCACCCCGTGTAGCTCTTCGGAGGGCATCTTGGCGTTCTTTGGTGAGGGATGCACTATGCATAATCTGAACGATCAACTCTGCTCTTGTGTTAACTTTTTCCTTTTAGACTTAACTTTTCAACCATCCCCACAGGCAAAAATGCAAAAGGGTAAGGTCCGGGGACCTTGGTGGCCAAGAAACGTGCCCATATCTCCCTCCATCTTCCGGGGAATATTAGGTTTAGATGTTGTATCACCAAACGCCTAGAATTTGCAGGAGCTCCGTCATGCTGGAAGAACATACGCATTCTTTTAGCCAAAGGAATTTATTCCAATAATGCTGGAAGTTCATTTCCAAGAAAGTGTAGATAATGAGGTCCTTTTAGACGATGCGGTAACACAACAGGCCCAATCAACTGATTGTCAATCAACCCACACCACACATTTACAGACAAGCGTTCCTGAAAATGTTTGTTCACAATGGCATATTGGTTTTCTTCTGACCACTGATGTTCATTACGAATGTTATTGATGCCGTCACGAGTGAACGTGGCTTCATCAGTGAAGATTCCAAATGGGATTACTTGGCGATTTGCACGTATCCAACGACAACATTCCAATCATCTATCTGCATCTTCTGCTCGAAGGTGTTGAACGGGCTGGTAATGACACGGATGCAACCCGTGCATACGTAATGTCCGCCTTACTTTTGTACATGGAACACCGATACGTGCAGAAAGTCTATGTGTACCAACACACGAAGCGACAACTTATCTGGTTACATACCAACGTCTGTATCACGGTATGCAATAAAAATGGGACACATGTTATATGGATTTTTTAATTTCAATTCATTTATACTACCACGGCATCCTAAAATATTTATTATTCCTCCTGAAACACCCTGTATATTACTAATACAATAACTATTTATAACTTATTATAATAACAGATCTTAAGAGATACAATCTTATTGGACATCTATTTACACCTTACTCTATTATCACAATATGAAAACTTAATTCTATAAATACAACAACTTACAGCTAGGTATTGCAATGAAAATAGAAAAGTAAAATATAATTATAGATTTCATCGCTCCTATACGCTAAGATATTCAACTACAGAGTAAACACAATGGCACAGCAGATAGGCTTTCAACATTCTTTCAAAGGTTTTTATTTTAGGGGCAAATTTTATATACTGGTGTAGTTTATTGTATAATTTAACTCCTGTGTGAAAAGTTCCTTTTTGATATATGCTTGTGTGTGTGTGAAATAAGAATGTTTTGATTTTGTCGTGTGTTATGCCTGTGAACATCATTCATTGTTTTAAGAAAAACGTCTTTATTCACTAAATTCATTTAAAAAAACATTATACTTTCAAAGATATGAATGCAGGTAAGTGAGAGAATGTTTAAATATTTAAACAGAGGTCTACATGATCCTCTAGTGTTTACATTTGCTATAATTCTAATCGCCCTCTTTTGTATCCTAAACGTGCTTAGTACATCTGGTGACATACCCCAAAAAATGGCCCCATATTTTAAGTATGCATGGAAATAAGCAAAATAAGTATTTCTTAATGTGTGCATGCTTGTGTAAATTTTCAAAATACGTAATGCAAAGCACATCGAGTTCAGTTTAGTATTCAGATATTGTATACCGTATGTTTATTCCATTTCGTGTCTTGTTGTATCCATAGTCCTAAAAACTTTGTTTGTGACTTATTTTCTATTTGGTGTCCATTTAATGTTATATTGGGCGTTGCAGGAAACCTATTCTGCGTAGTGTGGAAATTTAGAAATACTGTTTTTTTATAGTTTATTATGAGGCGATTACCTTGTGTCCATGTGGTTAACTCTTCTGTAACAGAGTCTGCAGACTGCTGTAAGACCTGTTTAGTTTCACCTTTTATTACGAGTATTGTATCGTCCGCAAACAAAATTTCCTTATGACAAACAACATTCTGTGTTATATCATTGATATATAGAAGAAAGAGTAGTGGGCCCAAAACCGATCCCTGGGGTACTCCAAACTTAATAACACCCTCATTGGACAATGTTTCATTAAGTAATCTGGTTCCATCATCCTTGTGTCTCAAGCTTACTATTTGTTTATGCCTTGTTAAGTAAGACTCTACCCATTTATTAGCTAGACCTCTAATACCTTATTGATTTAGTTTAGTAAGGAGGATTTTATGATCAACAACATCAAATGCTTTCGATAAATCCAAGAATAGGCCAGTTGCATGTTCCTTATTGTCAATTAATTTCAGTGTACTATTACTATATTCATAAATTGCCGCCTGTGTAGATTTTTCCATTCTGAATCCATGTTGTGAATTTGATAGTATTTAATTTTTTACTATAAAACTTATCAGTCTGTTATACATTCTTTTTTTTCACAATTTTCGCAATACCAGTTGGTAAGGTAATAGGACGATAGTTATCTAATTCATCTTTTGAACCGTTGTTGTACACTGGAATTACTTTTGATAACTTCAAAATATCCGGGTAAGTTCTTGAGAGAAGTGAACTGTTTATTAAGTGCGTAAGTGGATTTATTATATTTTCTGCACACTTCTTTAAAATTGCACCAGGGATGCCATCAATGCCAGCACAGAATTTATTTTTTAGCTCTTTTATAACTATTCTCACCTCTTCACTTGTGACATGATTTATAAATAAAGAATCACTGCATATATTTATTTTATTATTAGGATTTAGTGTATTTACCTGTGATTTATTTAACATTTTTTCTGGAATTTCCAGAAAATAGTCATTAAAAGTGTTTGCTATTTCTTCTGGATTATTAATCACCTTATTATTTATTTATTTATTTTATGTCTTCGGTGGTGGCGATGTTAGGGCACCTGGCCCTCTCTTGCCACGAAATATGGTACTAGTACATAACTTATGAGGCAATTTCGAAAATACAAGAAATTATTATGATGATAAAGGAGGAGTAAATTAATTATGCTAATACTAATATTAGTGAAAATGGCACGTGAATAATGTTATTAATAATTATAACAATACAAATAATAATTACCACAGGTCAGTGTAATGTTCCTTTGTATTTTAGCAGATTTTCCAATTTCCTTCTTTATCAGGGTCCACATATTCCTGTTTTTATTGGATGATTGGGAAATAAAATTATCATTATGCATTTTCCTAGCCAGTCTTATTACCTTACTTAATATGCTAGTGTTTTTTTGCAGTATAAATTGAATTCATGTGTTGTGTGGTATTATTTATGTATTTTGTGTAGAAATTTCTTTCTTTGACATGAATTTATATTCCCTTTATAATCCAATTGCTAGTTTTGTTATTTTGAATAGTTCTTTGTTTAAAGGGGAATACTGTTTCAAAATAGTGTTTTAGGGTACTGTTAAATGCATTAAATTTATCATTTACATTTTCTAGTCTATACATTTCTGACCATATTTCCTTTAATAAGTCATTGAAATACCGTATGCAACATTTGTTTCAATGAATGACCTGCACTTTGATTTTATTCCATTATCATTATTGAATGGTGATATTTAACTTTATTTATAAAAATTTGATCAGGAGTGGTTTTACTAAATTTTGTTATTCTAGTTGGGTATTTATTGTAGGTTTCAGTCCATAGGAAATTAGTAACTGTGTTAATAATTCACAATTTCTATCGCATCTTAAGAAGTCCACATTGACATCCCCACAAATTATTATATCGAAATTTACTTTGCTCATGTTATTGAGTAACAATTCTAATTTATCTATAAATAAACGAAATTTCCTGGCGTAGAACGGTATACGCATACAATTACTAAATTAAACTGCTGTATTTTTACAGCGGAGAATTCAAAACCCTGTTTCATAATTAGATAATCATAAGCTGTTAACTGTTCATGATCTACATTATTTCTTAAGAAGATACAAGTACCACCATGGCTAATATTAGATCTAGAGTATTTACTAGCTAGTATAAACCCTTGGAATTGAATCAATTCGAGTTGTTCCTCTTTTAGCCAATGTTCTGAAATACATAGTGCTGAAATGTCTTTAATTTCATTTTTAAGCATTAGATTTACCGTATGTAATATAGTTATAGAGAGACTGAACATTCTGGTGGTAAATTTTAAATTTGTTACTTTTGCAGGGTTGTGTTGGTCATTTATTTACATTATAATTAACATAATTGTTATAATTATTATTGTTGCTAGACAAATCCGAAATACCGTTGTTACACTCAGTTAAATTTGACATCAAAAGATACCGGTACTCGTCTGAATGCCAAACTTCAGGTTTGGCTTCTTTTACCAGTTTTCCTGCTTCCACTCTAAGGATATTACTGTTGCACAATTCTTACCATTTGAATTTACAATTTTGCAGATTTCATCACTAAGATACTCTTTTCCTAACCTATTTAAGTGTAGGCCATGCCGAATGTGGAATTTCCTGTATAATTTACTTACATCGATAACAAGAGTTTAGTGCTTTTCAGTTGGTCAACAATAATGTACCCAAAAGAGCTGGGTTATGCCCTAATCTTGGAATAAATTACATGAGATTAATAAATACACTAGGATGACCAGTTTCGATCGTCAAGCGATCATCATCAGATCCATTACACTTAGGCTAAAAAATCTATGTTTGAAAATATAGGTGATTTTTTTTTACAATATGCACAATTATTTAGTTGCAGTATTGGTACTGCAACTGCCGGTGTATGTTAAATGCAGTATATATGATGTTAAGTGAAAAGCTAAATGGTGATAGATAACCGGAGTTTGTATATTTGGAGTGATTATATGGTTGTAAAAAATCAACTATGGTTAAACTGTAATATTACAGGCTACTACTTACTTGGTTGTCTTCCTTGCTGGAGCTACGCGCAGTTACGTGTTCACTGTTACTCCAGGTGTGGTCGACTGAGATGGGCTGTTATCTCAACGACATTGGTTTTTCCCTTTCTCCCTCCTGTTCATATGTGCTGTGCGGAGTCAATGCGATGTGTTTATGTGGGGTGTTGCCAAAACTAGATAGATGTATGTTATTGAATGAGGCGGGTCTACAACTATTAAAGACCGTGGAACATTCCCCGCCACGCGTAGACCATAAGCCATTCAAACTAAGCGCTGCCCGGTCTTTTGAGGACGTCCCCGCACCTTTAATACTGCCGCAAATACGGGCCTTGGTTTATTGCAGAAGAAAAGTACATCGTACACCTGATCCAGATAACATTTACCTATTAAAACCCCCTAATTTCCCCCCTTTTATTTATCTAGCATGGCTGTATCGCTACGTTGTGTCTTGTTTCCGACAGGATGTGTTTTTTAGTA
The DNA here is from genome assembly GCA_946902985.2 of Meconema thalassinum. Lineage (NCBI taxonomy): Eukaryota > Metazoa > Arthropoda > Insecta > Orthoptera > Tettigoniidae > Meconema > Meconema thalassinum. Next base: position 1,058,955,364 of record OX336389.2, on the reverse strand, counting down.
GAGTGGAGAAGGGTGAGCTCTCCATAAACGTGTGTTCATTTAGATTGTTGGGATTGTTTCGTTTGGCTAGGTGTATCTCGATTGCTTCTTTATGTCAAGAGCTCTGCCTATCGATTCGTGATGCATTATTTTTAGGTCCGTCTCGATATTGGTAAAGCTGTGCCCCGCGTCTCACATATGTTCGCATACGACTGAATGTGTTCCGTATCTTATCGCATTCCTATGTTCATTATAACGCGTGTCGACTCGTCTTCCACTCTGTCTGATGAAATTGGCTTGACAACCAGTGTCTTGGCACATTATAGAATATACCCCTGACTTTGAATACGGGTCATGTTTATTTAGATGACTATTTTGTAGTTGCCTACAGGTTGTGTTATTCGTTGTGAATACTATTTTTATGCCTTGCTTTTTGAATAGATTAGTGATTTTATATGTACTCGCATTCACATAGTTGAAACGCGCATTTTTTTTCTCATTACTGTCCGGTTTGGGAATCGTTTTATCTTTATTTTTGTTTGGCTATAATTTGGTTTATTTTGCTTGGCGGGCAATTGTTTTCCTTTGCTATTTGCTTAATGGTTCTTATTTGCTTATTATAGTTGTCTTTTGACATGGGTAAGTTTAAAGCCCTGTGCACCATTGAATGGAACCCCGCAAATTTGTGCGTACTGGGGTGATTATACTGATTGTCGATTGCATGCGAGGTTTGTGTGGCTTTCCGGAATATGGAATATGAAAGCTCGTTGTCTTTATGTTCAATAGTTATGTCGAGATAATTTATTTTTCGGTCTGTTTCGGATTCCTTAGTGAATTTGATTGAGTGGTGTAGGCTATTAATGGATTGGAGAATTGTTTCTTCGCTTGTTAGTAGAGTATCGTAGATGCAAATTACATCATCTACGTATCTTTTCCATATTACTATTCCCTTTGTTGAAGTCTTTTCTAAGAACGCATTTTCTAGTGCAATAATGAAGATGTCAGCGATTGACCCGCTTAGTGGCGATCCCATCGCTAGGCCTTCTCTCTCTGTGTACATTTTATTGTGGAATTGAAACACGTTTTGGCTGAGAACGACCCTCAGTAATCTCACAATCTCTTCAGTTTCTTTTGCCGAATTGTTGGATTTTAAGTTGTTTTCGATAGTGTTGATTGCTTCAATAATCGGAATATTGGTGTACATGTTAGTTACATCGAAGGATATTAGCCTCAAGCTAGGTTTCATTAGTAGGGTGGTCAATGCTGTTACTAGTTCCGTTTTGTTCTTTACAGAGTTGTTTTCGTCGTTGGAAAGACGATATTTTAAGATTTTTAGTAACTCTTTGCTCATTTTATAATTAGGGGCATTCCTACAATTGACTATTGGTCTCATTGGGCACTCCTTTTTGTGTATTTTTGGTTGTCGCCTCAATGACGGTATTTTCGGGTTCATGTTTATTTGTTTTGATTTTTCGGCTTTGGTCAGTATGTATTCTGTTTCTTTTAACGCTTTTTTTTATTTGTTTTTCTAATTTGTTGGTGGGATCTTTTGTTAATTCCTTGATTTCGTTGTTGTTTAGAAATTTGACCGTTTTTTTCGATGTGTTCTGTTTTGTTCAAAATTACTGTATGTTTCCCTTATCTGCTTTTGTGATGATTAAGTCATGTTTTTTAATTTTTTGTTTCAATGACTTTATCTCTTTGGGTTGTTTGTTGTTTTGAATGTTATTGCTTTCGCCCTCTCGCTTGAAGATTTTTTGGCTTCGTTGGTGGCAAGATTTTTGGTTAATTCCCTGTCTTCTGCTGGGAGCTTGTGCTTGGCTATCTGAATAGCTGTGATAAACTGTTTTATATTGTGGTTCGTGTGTGCTTCTGTGCAGTTGTATTTCAATCCTTTGTTTAACATACTCATTTCATCTTGGGAAAAGGTTACGTTCGTTCTGTTGTTTACCCTGCTGTGGAAATTGAATTCATTGTTATTCGTGTTTTGTTCATTAGATTGATTGTTCTGTGTTTCTCCTAGGTTTCTTAATTTATTTTCTAGCGTTTCGTGCTTCCTCGTTGCTCTGATTTTGATGGTGTCATGTTGGTGCTCGGTGAAGCTGTGCCATTGGGATTCACGCCAGAAGTTACTTAGTTGCAATTGAATGTCGTATAATTGTTGGTTGATTTTTTGCTTTCTTATGTGTGCAAATCTTAATTCGTTTTTTTATCCAAAGCGCTTTGGCTTGTTTAGTTGAAATGATCGAGGCTGGTGTGTTCGGTACGGTTTTAATTGGTACGTATTTAGGGGTGAGTTTGAGTTCTATACATTTTTTGTTGAACCAAATTGACTTGTCTAAGTTCATGAGTTTAAGCCTGAGTGATTTGAATCTCTTGGCTTCACAATTTGCCTGACTGACCGTGAACATTGTGGAGTTTGAAGCCATTTTTTCAGTGTTGCCTTAGAGAACAAGAGTTTAGTGCTTTTCAGTCGGTCAAAACGAATGTACCCAAAAGAGCTGGGTTATGCCCTAATACTGGAATAAATTACATGAGATTAATAAATACACTAGGATGAATGAGGTGGGTCTACAACTATTAAAGACCGTGGAACATTCCCCGCCACGCGTGGACCATAAGCAATTCAAACTAAGCGCTGCCCGGTCTTTTGAGGACGTCCCGGCACCTTTAATACTGCCGCGAATACGAGCCTTAGTTTATTGCAGAAGAAAAGTACTTCGCACACCTGATCCAGGTAACATTTACCTATTAAAACCCCCTAATTTCCCCCCTTTTGGCTTATGGTCCACGCGTGGCGGGGAATGTTCCACGGTCTTTAATAGTTGTAGACCCACCTCATTCAATAACATCTATCTATCTATCTAGTTTTGGCAACACCCAGCATAAACACATCGCACTGACTTCACACAGCACCTATGAACAGGGGAAAACCAGTGTCGTTGAGTTAACAGCCCATCTCAGTCGACCTCACCTGGAGTAACAGTGAACACGTAAGTGCGCGTAGCTCCAGCAAGGGAGACAACCAGATACTTAGTAGCCTGTAATATTACAGTTTAACCATAGTTGATTTTTACAACCATATAATCACTCCAAATATACAAACTCCGGATATCTATCACCATTTAGCATTTCACCTAACATCATATATACTGCATTTAGCATACACCGACAGTTGCAGTACCAATACTGCAACTAAATAATTGTACATATTGTAAATATTTTCATCTGTATTTTCAAACGTAGATTTTATAGCCTATGTGTAATGGATCTGATGATGGTCGCTTGACGATCGAAACTCGTCATCCTAGTGTATTTATAAATCTCATGTAATTTATTCCAGGATTAGGGCATAACTCAGCTCTTTTGGGTACATTCGTGTTGACCGACTGAAAAGGACTAAACTCTTGTTTACTAAGGCAACACTGAAAAATGGCATCAAACCCCACAATGTTACATCGATAATTTGGACATTTGGAAAACTCTTACAAATTTTAGTAATTTACCCATTTGTAGCCCCTATTTCTACATTTACACATGATTTGGGAATTAAGCCATATCTCTGCGGAATGTATACAATAATTACATTAGTGTTATGCATGGACGGCAATGTACCTTTTAAATCTTTGATTACCTTTTTACTGTATACGTCGTTTGCTCCAGCGATGATAACTGCAAAATCCTTTGAAGTTAGGGACCCACAATCTCCTACCATCCCGTCCGTGACCGCTGCAATGGGAGCTCCTGGTTTTACTGTCGAAGTGATCTCCATTTTTACGATTCTCTTCAGAACGTTTGCTGCTATGTCTCGCCCGTGACTATCCGCAAATATCCGCATATTCCTGGATTTTCTCTTTATGACTTTTCTTCTTTTCTTCTTGAAGAAAATCATCATTTTCTTCGACGAGCGCTCCAAATGAATTTGAGACGGGAATTTCAGTTACTCCATTTTTAGGCCTAGGCTTAGTCAATCTTACACTACCAGCAACCACTGTCGACCAAGTTTCCTTGCTTTATTCTCTCTTTCCTTTTAATTTAATCAACTCTTCCATTAACTTAGCAATATCTTCCTTTAGAAGCTTTATAATTTCAATTTTTGAGGACAGTTCGTTTCTCAGGTTATGACATTCGCATGACGGTACCGGTACATTACGACAATCTGTTTCAATTTTCTCCTCATTCAATTTTACCTGAGTTCTTGTGATGATTTTATTTGCATTTTTTACTTTTATTTTGCACGATGAGCATAAATCCGTAACGCTTACACTACCTGACGACACACTAACACTGTTTACTGACGCCATATTAGAGATCTAAGTTAGCCTAGATGTTATCACCAAATTACATTACACTAAATTTATTTTAATTATTACAACCTAAATGAATTAATCTAATTACCTACTGATAAAGAAGATTTGAAATACGTATATCTTTCAATCGGGTGAAATCTCGTAAAAGCACCACGGCTCTACTTGGTTCAAACAGTGATCGAAGAAGTCACCGAATCTTTAGATACAAGTTCCCACAACTTAGCTTTCGTATATTACATTATCGATAAGAATTTCTAAATACTATCAATATTCCGTATTTCACTTCACGTAAGGAAAGTGACTTTATAGATTTTAAACCTCTGTTATAATATTTTACCACCTTTATCAAATATTTACACTAGCTGCTATTTCACTACACTTTCACTGTGACGCTATCTTGCCGCCCGTTTGAATGAATTCAACGACTACTCACCGGGTGCGTTTTTTTTAAAGCGGAACGCGCAGTGATTTAGCAGTGACGCACGCAGCGTGTACTTTTATTCCTGCTGCACTCTCTGCTGCGGCATCGATTTTCCCCCACTCTGAGCCCTCGTGCAGTGTGGTTTGACTTCGCTACTTTCCTTTGCTGCTTTGCTTCAAAAATCAAAATGGCTCCAGTCACAGTTGAAGACGTTCTTATCCTACATTATTTTCTGGTAGGTGTGATTTTCTTTAAAATGTTGTTGTACATGTGTGTACGACTGAATATAAAGTTTGATAAAGTAGGATCAAGCCTAGAAAGACGTATTATTGCTTTGAAAGTTATAAATCACAGCTTTCTCTTGAGATCGCAGATGAAAATCTTGTTTAATTACCGTCAATGCCACTGAAATGTGAGGAAAAATGAGGGTACTGTTAGTGCTAAGAACAATTGCGCCCATTATTGGCGAGTGTTCAGGTAAATTCAGTGAGTGTTCATATCCACCGCTAGGTAGTGGATAATTTACATTATGTGTTCCAACGGACTATCTCGCGAAGCTTGACCGCGTGCAGGACGTGCTTGTGTGAGCCAAGTGTGAGATTCGTATATAGACTCAATGCAATTGACCACCGAGTGTTAAGAACTAACAGGTTATGTGCCCAGTTGACGTATAAACACTGCAAGCGAAAGAAGACGACTTCGAATTGCATCCTTGGTTAAATGAGAGGAAAAATGGCAAGCTTCACAAGCTACGCCGTACGGTACGCCAGACACGAGGTTAGGACAAATCGAGTGTGAGAATACTGTTATGTGAAATCACCTGCAGTTGAGAAATGCACGTCTTTTCCTCAACGGAGCTGTGTTTCCCTATGAAGGACTGGATATGGATTTTTCAAAAAATAAGTTTTGTTCCCTGTACGACTTGTTTTCTAAATTTCGATGGTCGTATTATCAAAAAGAGAACAGTCCCATGCTGCTACCCCAAGCGTTTAAGGCAAGAGCGCCACTCTTTGACTGTTCTTACCTGGAAGAGTCCGTCAAGCCATCCAATATTGACATCCGACTATATTTTGAAACGCATGACAATGTACCAGCCAATACGACGGCCTACTGTTTGATTATTCATCTCAAACAAGTCAACTATTATCCACTGTCCAACCAATTGACGAGTGTATAAATAACAAGTCAACCCACGTCAAGCCGCTCAGTCATGCCTTGCTGTAAAGCCTCAAGAGACGTCACATCCAAGAATTTAAACTCTGAGGATCAACGTTTCAAGACTTTTGCAACGAGGCCGGAGCCTTTCATAAATCCTCAAGCCTTGGCGGCCGTTGGCATCTATTATTTAAAACAAGAGATGAAGTGAAATGTGCCTTTTGTCCCATCACCATAGACCAATGGCAAGAGAGTGATGAACCCATGCAGGAACATCAGCACTGGTCACCCGCCTGCCCCTACCTGTGCAGAATGGAGGTGGGAAATATACCCTGTCATTCAAGCTATCCTTCACTCGTGCCTCTGAGTGATGAAAAAACAAGTTACGATACGTGTGGACTGTGTGGTTTCCATGGTGCTTCGGCGAGCAGCTCACCATCAAAAACGCCTGTTTAGAGACATTGGGACATCATCGGTGTTATGGACGTTATAAACACAAAAGACTGTATTGTTGTATGAGTTGGTTTCGTCCCTATCCCAAAATGACTAAAGCCTGTAAGACGTGTTATGATAATAAAATAATGTAAAAATATATTTTGTGGTTGTTAATATTACTGCTCATGCCCCCTGCCCTACCCTAACCTCATTAAAAAAACTAGCATGGCAGGTAAGTCCATGTCATGGTCACACCTTAGTGGTCGATCGTCAGTCAGTCGTCAGTTGAACTTGGTCCAGACAAGTGTCAACATGTTGCGCACACTCATTGTGGATTGCCAAGGGTTTAAAATTGGTGACAACTAATTTATATTTAAACAAGTGGCCAAAATCAATTGTACCAATTTTGGATATCTCAAGCTACGCATTTGCTATTTAAACCGCCCCATGCTTTTGATTTGTTGTGTGAAGAAGATCGTAAACAAACCCATTGGATTGAAGATCATAGGCAACTAGACTGGAATCAAGGAACCATTTCCTATAAATATTTGGACGTGGTCATGAAAGCACACTTGTCCTCGGCCAATGTGGTATTTGTGAAAGGTAATGAAAAACGTGAATGGTTGCAACCATTTTTGGCTTCTTACTGTCAATGTATCGACCTCATGGACTTGGGCTGTCCATCCCTGCAAACGCTCATGGATACTTGTCCCTGTGGCAAAGTTACCCATACAGCCCTAGCACATGTGTGGCATCTCTTCCATTGGTTAACCACCCATGCCTGCTGGTAGTTGTTGAACAAAATTATAACTCAAGATTTACCTGTGAATGACGCCAGTGAGATTTCTACAAGCAACGTGTAAACATCTACAGCACGTGATACCATGGAGAAAGGCAATGCTACGGACAAAGCCATCGGCAAGTTCTTTGTGTGCAAAAAGAAACTAGACAGTATTACCAAAGAGGAACTATTGGCGCTGCCCAAGTAGTTCATATATTATGTGGTCGCCAACGCGGTGAAAGAAATCTGGCAACATTTACCAAAATCATGGACTCAAGACCCTGTGTTGAGTGAATTGCAACCTTGTACGGATTACGATCACCATGAGCATGTGGCCATGGCAAAAATACTCTCTATGCATCAGTGCGCAACTTGTCAGCTAGTGAAACTGTATCACGGACATAAAAGTCCGCGTAAAGGCTTTGTTGAATCATTCGACGGGTGTCATGGCAAGAAAAAGCAACAACAACGACAAACACAAATATCGTCCACTGAGGAGGAGGAAGACCAAACCTTTCCACCATCGATGGAGAAAGATATGCCAGACCTGTACTGGCAATGGCGTCATTGACAAAGTGATTCAATATTTACCTTTCGAAATCCATCTTTCAGGTTATCGTTTTTGTGGCCCTGGAACTCGTCTAAAGAAACGTTTGCAGCGTGGTGATGTACCCATTAATCTTTTGGATCAAGCATGCAAGAACATGACCTTTCTTATCGCCATAGTCATTCTGGTTTAAGCCATGTGGCAGATAAATTTTTATAGAAAAAAGGTAAACAACGTTTCACATCCTGTGATGCCTCAGTGGGTGAGAGGATGGCAGCCTTGATTGTCATAAGTGCTATGAAAGGAAAGTTAATGATGCATGGACGTAAACATTGAGGAATTGGGATTTGTTTGTATTCTATTTTCATTTGTCAATCCCTATGGTTATGAAATAAAAACAAAGGTTTACCAGAGCACAATGTTTTTTTTTTACTTTTAAAAATCATGATGTTGATGGACTGATTTTTCATTTTTACATTTTCACTCATTGCCATTTGCCAATTTGCAATTTACAGTTTTTAAAAATGTTCGTTTCAAGTTTTGTGTTTTTAATGTTATGGATTTTTCATTTTGTTGATTGCACTTTTTTAACAATGTCCGTTTGAAGTTTTTGAATTTTCATATTTCACACATGGCCATTTCCAGTTTTTTAAAAGGTCCGTTTTAAGTTTTGCGTTTTTGGTGAAATCGATACATGGATTTTCCATTTTGCTGTTTTGACATTTTTCCATTTGGTGTATGTTGAAAGTTGAGATTTGTCAATGATATTGATGCAAGTGCTTGACCATGATGATGCTGCAATGTGTTTATGGGTGTTTGGAGAAACGTCGAGGTCTACGACTACTGCAGGTAAGACTGTTTTTTTTTTCAAAAATAATGTCTATTGACCGCTACATTTCAAAGAAAACAAACTATTGGAAACAAAATGGCTATTGACCATTTGATATATAAGTAACAATTTCCCCCCACCCACCCACTCTACCTCACCGTGTTTGCTCTGGTCATACATACACACCAGCTTTCTCTCTACTCATACATTCACACCTGTCTTTGGGAACAAACACAACCACTTTATTTATTCCCAAAAGCACATTCTCGACATGCACAATCATCCCAAAATAACTTTTTTAAAGTTTACCATTTACATTACAAAAAATAAAAAATAAATTTACTAAAAAAATATTACTTATTTAATATTTACAAAAACTACAACTTTGTACAGCTTTAAAAGAATCAAACTATATACCATTTCCAATACCCAACTCGGTTAAATTTAAAATTAAATAAAAATAAGGTTGCATAGAACTTTTTTTTAAAGCATAAGGCCTAAGTGAGTTGCCACTATTTACAAAATTAGCTATTTACAATGGAAAAACCAATATTTACAAAATACTAAATCTACGAGTTATAAAAAAGCCATGTCCCTAAACGAACAAACAGAAAAATCACACCTCCTCCTCCTTGCGGTCATAACCCCAGGGCAGGCTCGTGAGCAGGTCATCAGCCCACGCACGTTTGTTATCCATGGAGGCGAGGGTGCGTTTTCCCTGTTCCACAACATACAAATGATGTTTTCTGGATTGTATCCTGTACTGTGTATGGGACATAGCTTTGCCAGTGCGTAAAACCGCCAGGTAGTCATCTACACGTAGCGATTTTACCACTGCCCTACCTACACCTTTTGCTCTTTTGGCTTCTTTACAGTCTAAGGTGCGATAAGCATACATTTTCGAGGCCAAACCTACGAATTCCGTCATGACAGAATCACCGCATTCATCTTTTAAAACGCCCATTTCCTTCTTGTTTTTATAGGCAGCTGGAACACGTTGTCAGCGCTATAGGAAGAGGTGTCGAACCAGTCACTGTGCTGCCTCATGACGTCATAGGAGTTGCAGTGGCGAATTTGGTAAATGAATGAGTCCGTATCCATATACAAAAGAGAGACGTCCTCAAAATGGTCTTTGGCACTCTCGTAGTGGAATCGATACATGGCCGATTTGGAAAAGACTAAAATGACTTGCCCCAAGTAAATGGGCTTATCCATGGTCACGCTGGTCCTACTCATTTCAATAGTGGCCAAATCCTCATCGATAATGTTGATCGATTTGAAATTTGGCTTGGCAATGTACCTCCGGGCACCGTAACGTCCTTCCAAGACATTCACCAATTTAATGTCACGGTATTTGCGGACATTCTCCATGGACTTGCCGTAGATGCAGTTGTTCATTAATTTAAAAAAAAATAATTTCAAACTGCTGTGTTGCTATTTGTCGGTGGTCTGTGTTGAGTCGCATGCATGGCTCAAGCCATGCTTTTTGAGCAAAATAAATACCTCTGTGGATTTTCTTCAACACCAAGCCTTGGGCGAGGCATTGCACCAACATTTGGATATGTAGCACATACCGATTTTTGTTGTAAAGTGTGCCCATGAGTTTTTCAATTTTCACTTTACTGTCAGGGGAACCATTTGCTCAAGGCAGAATGGGAAATCGGCATGTTGATCATACAAGTATGAGGAATATTCAATATCCATTTCTAAGACATATCCACGGCCTGTTTCTTGACTAGCCATATTCACATCAAATTCTGACACTTGTTTCTCTGTCAGCCAAGCAAACTCCCCATAGGGCAAAGGCTGACTCATGGCGTAGCCATACAAATTATTCACGTCATAGTACATTAAATACGATTCTGGTTTGTCTGGTGAATAATCAGGCATGTAGACATTGTTCGCTTCGGCATGGCGTTGGTTAAGCGACACAATGCCACCGCGAATGCCCTTTTCAAAAAATAGAACCATGTCTACATCAGTGAGTAAATCCAATTCCACTTGAGTGTATTTCAAAGCGGCATCAAACGAGAGCCCAGGACTCGAATAATAGTGATCCGGGTCAAGACCGTAAATGTGCTGACACAACTCATGGAATTTTTCAAACACATCGGTGAGCAGCAATACATCCAGTTTTAGGTAATGGATAGCATATTCACCTAGCGTCTTAATGCCAAACACTCGCCAAACTTGACATGCATGTGCATAGTCTTCATCGTAAGCGGTACTACGTGTTAGTTTCGAGTAAAATTTCTCTTGTGGTGGGAGTTTTCTTTGCTATAACACGTCCCAGCTGTTGCAGAAATCGTAGGGAAATATACCATTCCGAATGCATAATTGAAATTGCTCAGGATCATTAAAATGCATTCTGGTATTTTTAATTCCTCCTCATCCAAGCCATTCACGAGACTGTCTAGCGAGGATGCCATAAACTTAAATGAATCCAAAAATCGAATGCTCAATTCGCCCAGCTTCCATGTCAGGGCTGTAAAACGCTCATGGTTTTGGGAAATAATGGTAAACGAGCCCTTGTTGACATGATCCAATTCACGAATCAAAAACTGAATGTCATAATTCGCCAGATTGTGGAAAAAAACACTGATGAAACGAGGAGCTGGAAAATTCAAATTGCATTTACTATGCGCAGCTCCACGAAACTCTCCCGTAAAGTGCGAGTGGTCTCTGACTGTTTCCTCTCCAACTAAAATAGGCTGTTCGCAAATATTACATGTCGTGGCATGCTCATACTGCTGCTGCTGTTCTGCAGATAGGCTCATGGGTACTGGGTGGTCGAGTAATTCCTGTATATCATTAGCCAACTTTACAAGTTCATCCAAAAACCATCTGGCACAATCTGGCCCCTCACGGTATTTGTAAACGCGTTGTGTGGGGTCATAAGCACACACCACATTAAATCATTATGGCAAAGGGTACATGTTTTTGAATGGGTGTGGTTGAGCTGATGGTGGGATCTGGTTCACATCCCGTCATGGATGTGGTAAGAGCTTCGAAATCTGCATATACCACATAGAGAACAGTGTCACGCTTATGAATGTCCTTAAACGTTAACACAGCCTTGTCCCCTTGTGGCAATATCAGTCTCACCACTTCCTGAGAAACGCAATCTACCCTATGACGTTCTAAAAGCGTAGGGGTTGTAAAATATTGCAGACAACGGTCGCAAATGTTCTTCTTACCATTATGCTTGGACGCTTGACTGCTTAGCAATCTACTCAGGCTTTTAATGAGGCAATAGTGATTCACCTCTCCCTCCGACAGATATAAAAGATGAATGTGATGTCGTTTCGGTTCTTTTGTGGCAAAAAAGGGACCCACAATCTCATTACCATCAAGGCCATATACCATGAACGAAAAGTCCTGGTTATCTTGTTCAAACCTATGGATCTCTGTTAAGTCCATAGGGTACGATACTCAAGTTAAATTTAAAGTTTGTTTTAATTCATCAAACTTGGCCCTGTACATTCCTGGCCAACTACCATGATGTTGTACTGGCTGCAAATATCCAGCCACACACCACAGGAAGCAATCATTGTCATGATTCTTTATATTTACCACAGCCTTTTTCGAAGCTATTGCTGGTGGAGTTTTAATAAAGCTAGACCCAGCATTCAACGGGTTGAAATGGCAAATGTTGATTTGCAGGTAATGGATTTTGTTTAATGCTAAACCCCTCGGTCCTTGTTGCAGTTTATCAAATTTTGATAGCAAGGCATTGACCACATGGCTTTCATACCAATCTTTCAGGTTATCGGCTATCAAAGCTGTTGCATTTTACTGCCAATATACATTTTTTATGATCACCGTCCTTGTTTTTATATATGAAATCACACAATAGTTGTGTATTGACCTTTAAAGCCGTATGCAACCTTTGCGCTGTACAAATTTGTTCTTTAAAAATTTCGAAACAAGATTCCACAAAGTCTTTTGGGATTAAACTCTCCCTAACATTCCCTACTCGGCCAGAGCAGACACATTTCTTAAAACAGGACTCAAGGGGCTCCCAAGTTAATGTATCGATAGGAGTGGCAAAAGACATGATTTGTATAAAAAGAAACAATCTCACCCAAGTTTTTAGCCGTGGACTGCCTGGTAAACAATGGCCCCAAACACACACGTTCTCGGTTTTTCAGCAGTGGTCAAGCATTTTCCAACACTCTAAATAAATAAATAAAATAAACCGCCATAAGTATATCCATTCCAAATAGCATCTTTCATAAACAAATATAAATAAAATTAAATTAAAAACCCAGTTTTTATATATAATTTTCAAAAAATCTTACCTGGGTTTTGTAAAAAGCCTTGAGTTTGCCTTCTCTCGTAGGCTCGAGTGGAATGGGGTTTCTGTCTCCCACAACAAGTATGCAAATTATCTAAAACCAAAATAACAATCCATCAATAAAATGGTAAACCAATAATAATTTAAACATTCATTAGCATTAAAATAAACTAAACAGTGTTAATCCAACACTTACCTCAAATATATAATGTATCCAATATAGTTACCAACTGGGTTTAAGAACACGAATGCAATTATTTTATACAGATAGACACAGCCTATGTTAACACAGTAACGTTTACCATAGGAATGACGTGCAATGTGCAATGACATGCTCAATACTCTCTTACCCAACCCCTCACCTCCCCGCGGTCTTCTGGCCTCGTCCCCCACCGCTCTTGGCAGGCTCTGCAGTGGTCATGTGATTTCCTCTTGCATGTATCGATTTTCCCTCCTTTTCCCTCACCCTCTCTGCGGGGCCCTGCCCGCCTCTCTGTTCGGGGCCTGGCTGACAGAATGTGAAATATTATCTCTGTTACAGAGTTGTCAGATGGTTCCAACCTGTTATCGCTCCCCAGCAGTGTTGTCAGCTTGACTGACATTCCATTCTCTTAGCTGGCCAGCTTGAGAGCCGGCCAGACCCCAAGTGGATTTTTCTTTCTTGGCTGGTCATTCTAACATATAAAGCATGTTCTTCAAGTTGTTGACAACTTTGCTTCATACCATTATTATTATTATTATTATTATTATTATTATTATCATGTTACCCATTACCCGTTTGCTAACATGATTAAAGATCGCCATGAGGGATTTTTCGAAATATTCACCTTTATTTGTTTGTCATAGCAAAATATCGAAAAGCGACCCGTCGTTCTGTCGTCCTGCCTTACATCGCCCCGTCGAAATAGCCATTTCCTGTATTCATCATCGCCGGTGATAGCCTCGTTGTAACACACACACCCAGCGCTACCGTCTAACTGTCTACGAACACGTCTCATTAAAAAAAACACAAGTAAAAAATTAAAATATGCATAGTTTTTGTCCTAGAGACTTGAAATGTATTTTGAGTGTAGAGGGGTATAGAACTTCCATTTATGTCAAACAAACATTTTTAAACTTGTTAGTTTCCAAAATATAGGAATTTCAAATTTGAACTTTTTTCAAAACAAAAGTCATATAGGCCGTTCGTTTAAGCCATTGAACAACGTTCTATCATAATTAGTTTAAAAACTATCGCCTACTTTCAAAAAACAAAAATTTTCAATAAAAATATAATACTTGGTCCAAAGCAAAGTGCCCGTCAGCTCGAGTCCAATGACACCTCATTTGTTAAAATCCGATTAGGCGTTCGCCAATTATCGCCAATGTTCGCGAGAAAGTAGGCTATCATTTGTTTCCTCCTACACACTTGACACTTGCTGTTCACATACAGGGCCTAGGGACCTTTCATTCACGTCAAACAAACTTTTTTCCAAAATTCACCGCTTCCAAAATAGCGCCAATGTCAAAAACAACAATTTTCAATTTTTTAATACCAACACACATTTGTAGCAAAGAGGACGTCACCTCAACGCCAACAACACCTCGTTCGTTAAAATCCGATCATGCGTTCGGGAGATATCGCCAAAGTTCGTAGGAAAGTAGGCTGTGAAGGAGAACTGTCCCTACCACACTACTGTCAAGTTTTTATCCTAGACACTTGAAATTTATTTTGGGGGAAGGGGGGGGGGGGTAGGGGCCTTTCATTCATGTCAAACAAACTTATTTGTAAAATTCCTAGTTTTCAAAATATAGGAATTTCAAAATTAGACTGTTTTCAAAAAACATAAAAAATAATTTTTTTATTATAACAATCAAACTCATACAGACCGTTCGTTTAAGCTGTTGCTAAACGTTCTACTATGTTTGGTTTTCAAACTAATGCCTATTTTCAAAAACAAACCTTTTCAATCTTTTCTTGAAAAATATAGCGAGTCGACCATAGGAAAGAGGACGTCAGCCCGAGTCCAACGACATGTCGCATGCCCATGGTTTCACAAAATATACATAAAAGGTCAGCGTAGCTGAGCGGTTCGTGTCACTGGTTAGAACTCTCACTGCTCCCCTACTTACTTTGCCTCTATTCTGGTGCACCTATTTCATGGATTAGTCAACGACAACCTTCAGTTGCAATATCGACTGCAGAGGCTGAAGTTGTAGCAGCCAGTGAAGCAGCACGAGAAAGCATCTGGGTCAAGACTCTTCTGACTGAATTTGGCCAGTTGAATGATACGCCAGATTTGCAGGTTGATAATGAAGCTGCAATTCGACTTGCTCAGAACCCAGAGTTTCACCGAAGAACCAAACACATCTGTGTGAGACTTTTCTCCGTTCGTGAACTGGTAACTGCTGGTGAAATTACTGTTTCAAAAGTGGATACAGAGAAGCAGCTCGCAGGCATGCTTACACAGCCATTGTTTTCAACTCAACTCCAACAATTGTGTGACAGCATGGGGGTCTGCAATTTATTGAATAAGGGAATGTGTTGATGTTCACATCAGCTATTCAATAACTTTCTTCTTTTGTAACATTTCATGTTACAATTTTGGTGTTCTGTGTTCACTCTTGTACCTTTTGGTGTACATCAGTTCAAATAGTGTCCGTTAGTAATGGCTGCCTAATTTAATGTATAATGTAGTTTGTTCATAAAGAGCATTTTCATTACAGAGTATTCGTATGTGTTATCTGGTGATTAAGTAAAGACTTCAATAATTATAATGATACTGTAGTAAGAACAATACGGCAGTTTTCATATTCCCTAAGGATCCTTTGCGGTAAGTACAAAGTGGCAAAGTAAATTACTGTTTAAAAACTTCCCATATTTCACTAGAATTATTTCCGTACTCTTCTTCCAGTTGCTCTGTATATTTAGTACCGGTAAAATTTTTGAAAATTTGGTTTATACCGTATATACGTATATAAGTGGTTCCGATCAAAAGCAATAACAATAGCCTACCAGCTTGGTGGATGGCAAAATCTCAGTACAGTGATTAAGGTATATGGAAATATGTCTCATATCTATTTACTATTATTCTCCGAGGCGCCGTGTTTGGGTCCAGAACTGTGGCAATCCCAATCTGCTGTATGGAAGTTGTCTCAGAGCTGTTTTCTGTGCCTTGACCACTTTGAGCCACAGCATTTCTGGAACAAATTTTGAAGGAGATTGCACAGAAATGCAATGCCCACTATATTTAGTGGTAGGGACCTCACAGATGAGGAGATGTCCAGGCTTGATGGGTTGGCATATGTTGATAAGGACATGGCAGAACAAGACCCAACTCTCAAATTAGGTAAGTAGTGTAGTTGGTCACATATCAATAATCAGTGTTATTTCCATAAGCATAAGAATGGACATACTGCAAGTAAGTTTGTGCTAATGCTCTTTAGTACTCTATTGATATAATACAAAAATCATAACGGTTTCCTTCAATAGACAATTTCAGACACCCTGGGCTATATCAATCCATACATTATTCTGAAGGGTAATAGTCAATAGCCTATGTACCAAAACAATTCCTATTTATATTTCAGAACAGCGGGCAATTTCTCCTGAAGTGAAAACTGAATATGTGGTGATTTGCTCCACTCCTGGTCCTACTACTGTGTTCAAAAAGATGCAAGTTGTTAATATTTGAAAGAAAAATAGCACAGTAGCGCCACCTGGCGAATTAGACATGTACAATAAAGAAGAAAACAAAAGACGAGTCAGTGCAAAGTCTGTGCGTGTTCGCGTGACATGTGACAAGCATCTCAAAAGATGATTTGTATTTTGTGTTTTATTTCTCACTTGATTAATAAAGATTTACATTAAAACTAACAGGTTATGGGCCCAGGCCACGTGTAAATGGTATTATCTCGTGAGTGGATCCAAAGCTGAGCACCTGTGGAACACGTGCTGTATTTTTGTGAGTTACGGATAACCTCAAAATGGCAACCGGCAGTGTCTACAAAGTTCAAGTGGATAAACTTGAAGGACCTGAAGGTTGGGCAAAGTGGAAATGGCATGTGTTGATGGTTTTGTGGTCGTATGAACTGGAAAATATTGTTGTTGGTTCGATGAAGTGTCCTGTTTTGCCGGAAGATGCAGCTGCGCAACAAAAGGCGGCATATAAGCAGTGGTTGAAAGAAGACGCGAAAGCGGCCAGTTTGCTAGCAGGTGCGCTAGGAAAATCTGTTGCCGAGCTCGTGTTGACGTGCACCGATGCCAGTGAAATTTGGACAAAATTGAGCGCACGGTTCGAACGAAGCAGTACGCAGCGACTGAATATGTTGATCGAGTCATTCTTCCGAGTGACACGTGACGACAAGGAGGATATCAGCACCCATGTAGCGAAGTTACAGAAGCTTTATCAGGATCTGAACGACAGACTCCAAAAGCACAACGAAAACACGTTATCTGAAAGGATTTTGAACGGTCAAATTTTATCCACGCTGGGAAAAGAATATGATAATTTCAAGGATGTGTGGGACACGATTCCGACGGAAAACCAAACTGTGAACTTGTTGATTGAAAAATTGTGCACGATTGAACTGCGTGACGAAGGAAACGTGGAATCGACTGCGTTTGTGGTACGTAGTGCTCCAAAGAAGCATTCCCAGTATGGCAGTGGCAAAGGCAGCGCTGATGACAAGTCGAAGAAAAATGTTCAACGAGTAAAGCAGAAGTTTCCATGTTTCAAATGTTAGGAATTGGGCCATTGGGCAAGTGAATGTCCAGTGAAGAAGAAAGAGGGTGACACTAGAAACAAAAATAAGGAGAACAATGCTTCGTTTCTGACACATGCTATGAGTGCGTTAGACGGCGACTTTGTTCAAGACGACGAGTGGTACTGCGACAGTGGTGCCACATATCACATCACCGCGAACAAACAGTATTTTACAACATACGTCAAGTTTGCTGCTCCAGAGAAGATTTTTCTAGGAAAACGAGGTGTGAGCATGCAAGCTCACGGCAAAGGAACTCAAAACATTCAAGTGCGGCTGAACAACGCTTGGTTGAGTGCTGAGATGACTGAAGTTTTCTATGTTCCCGATGCAATGGCTCATCTGTTTTCTGTGAAAGCTGCTTCAAGGAAAGGTTTCTGTGCAAGACTTGACGACCAAACTGTTAGAATTGAAGACAAGGTTACTGGAAAGGCGATGATGGCTGGACGTGTGAGTCAGGGTCTGTATGTACTTGACATGTGCGTCGTGAAACCGGCGCAACCCATTCAAATGAATTTAGCTACATCGTCGGACAAACTGCAGATCTACCATGAACGATTTGGTCATCAACACAAAGCGCACGTCAAGAATGTACTGAAGCAGATGAACATCAATGTACCCATGTGTAAAGAGGATTTCTGCGATGGATGTGCACTGGGAAATATGCATCGGCTGTCATTCAAGACACGAATGAATTGACCAACAGCCACCGGTGAACAAATCCACGCCGATGTAAATGGACCAATGTCTACTGAATCTCTTGGAAAGGCACGCTACTACGTATGTTTCAAAGATGATTTAAGCAAGTTTCGACGAGTTTTCTTATTAAAGCACAAAAGTGAAGTGTACACCGTTCTGGAACAGTTCCTGAATGAAGCCAAAACAATTGGACACGTCGCGAAGCTGTTCAGGTGTGATGGAGGAAAGGAATTTGATAACAAGAAGGTTTCTGAACTACTCGCAAGCAGTGACATAGAACACAGCATTATTACGCCGTACACACCACAACAAAACGGAGTTGCGGAACTTGAAAATCGGACGATTGTGGAGTGCGCAATATCTATGCTGAATCCCAGCAAGTTAACGAAACAACTTTGGGCTGAAGCCTGCAACACTGCGGTGTACCTCCTGAATCGCACTGGGAAGTCATCCATTGAAAACAAATCTCCCTATGAATTGTGGTATGGACGACCAGTGGGAAGTCTCAGTCATCTGAAGATCTTCGGAACAGAATGCTACGTGCATATCGACAAGAATTTTCGCTCAAAGTTCGACGACAAAGCTGTTTTTGGACATCTGGTTGGGTACGTGAACGACAGGGATGGATTTAGAGTCTGGATTCAAACTCAGGGAAAGGTTGTTCTAAGCCATGATGTGAAATTCAAACATGAAGTTGTCTGCAATCTGCGCGCCAACGCCGGAAAGGTTGAAGTCACGCTTGAAAAACGTGTGGAGAGGAATCAGTCTATTTATATTATTGTTGTTTTAAGGGGCGGAACTACGAGGTCATCTTCCCATGGAATCAGTCTAATTCATCGTCTGATGTAGGCCTACAGAGGAGGTCAGAGCCAGATGAGAACTTAAGGGAAATTGAAGATTTTGCTTCGGCGTCCAGTTTCGGAGGAAGCGAAGTTGAGGAAGAAGGAGAGACTGAAGAAAGAAGGAAAAGCAAACGTGAAAGTAAGAAGCCATCGTGGATGATCAGTGGAAATTACATGTACATGGTTGGACCATCTATCGTTGAAAAGAATCCTGATTCATACTCTGAAGCGCTGCAGTCTCGTGATAAAAATCAGCGGCTGAAAGCAATTAATGAAGAAATGGAGTCCTTAAAGGAAAATGATACCTGGAAATTGGTTGAGCGTCCAAAAGGTGCACGGGTCCTGAAAAATCGGTGGGTTCTTCGACAGACACAACGGACAGTGGAGAAGTTCGCTTCAAGGCACGATTGGTAGCCAAAGGCTAAGTGCAACAGCAAGGAATCGATTATGAAGAAACATTCAGCCCTGTTGCACGGTATGATACCATTCGAGCTCTGTTGGCAGTGGCTGTTGAAAAGGAGATGAAACTTGGTCAATATGATGTCAAGACGGCCTTCTTGAACGGCGAGCTTGAAGAAGATGTGTTCATGGAACAGCCAGAAGGTCATCAGGACGGTACTGGCCGAGTGTGCCATCTAAAAATAAGCTTATATGGTTTAAAACAGGCTCCACGATGCTGGAACAAGCGTTTCAAGAAATTCATGGAGAAAGCTGGATTCAAAAACAGCAAAGCTGATCCTTGTCTCTCTTACAGCAACAAAGTTGGAAAGTGGTTGGCTGTTGTAATCTTTGTGGATGATGGTCTGGTAATAGGCAACGAAGAAGATATCAAGCAGTTCAAGGAAAAACTTCAGCAGGAATTTCACACGACCAGAGGATCTCTCAACAATTTCCTGGGCATGAAGATACAACAAAACCATGATGGATCAATTGCAATCAGTCAAGAGGATTATACGAGGAAAATCCTAGAAAAATTTTAGATGGCCGAGTCAAATGGAGTGTCTACCTTAGTTGGACGCGAAGAAAGTGAAGATGGAGAAAAGGTTTCGGCCAGGGTTCCTTATCTTGAGGCGGTGGGATCCTTGATATACCTGACTACAGCTACACGTCCAAATATCGCATTCGCGGTCAACAAAGCTGCTCGAGACATGGAGAATCCTACAGTTCAAGAACGGAGTCAAATGAAACGGATATTTAGATATTTAAAGAGCACAGTGAACCATGGAATCCTCTACAGGAAAGAGGATGTTTTGAAGGTCTACAGTGATGCTGACTACGCCGGTGACAAGAGGTCGAGACGTTCAACGACGGGTGTCATTTCGACCTAAAATCATGGAGCTGTATCGTGGAGAAGTCAGTTAAAGAAGTCTGTATCAACATCGACAACTGAAGCTGAAATTGTGTCTGCAAGTGAAGGAGCAAAAGAGTTGATTTGACTGAAGAGACTGTTTTCTGAATTACTGGGAACTGCTGACAAACCTCATACGCTTTACATCGACAATGCTGGTGCATTTAAATTGTCTAAAAATCCGGAGTACCATCGAAAATCCAAGCATATTGAGGTACGTCATTTCTATATGAGGGAAAGTTTTTTGGACGGAGACCTTGAGCTGGAGCACATCGACGGGACCAATCAATTAGCTGATCTTCTAACTAAACCTCTGGAAAGGGTCAGATTCGAGATGCTGCGTGAGAGGATTGGCGTGCAGAAGATGACATCTTATAGGCGGAAAAGTGTTCAATAGTTCATCTTGTTTATTTTTTTTCATTTGTATTTGATTTTTCTTTGGAGGGAGTGTTAATATTTGAAAGAAAAATAGCACAGTAGCGCTACCTGGCGAAATAGATATGTACAATAAAGAAGAAAACAAAAGACGAGTCAGTGCAAAGTCTGTGTGTGTTCGCGTGACATGTGACAAGCATCTCAAAAGATGATTTGTATTTTGTTTTTTATTTCTCACTTCATAAATAAAGATTTACATTAAAACTAACACAAGGTATGATTAATTGTGGAGTTTACCAGAACCGGAACCAAACCAGGACGTGGTAGATTATTGAACATATATCATTCACATACCTTTCTGGGGATCATTAGGAATTAAAAATACTGTCAAATATCACTGCTGCACATTAAAAATACTGTCAAATAACACTAATATTGCTTAAATGAAGGTTTTTATTTGTAGCTTGTTCAACGACGGCAGATGTTTGTGGCCGACAAATTGATGTCATATTGCGTTGCCAACATATCTAATACAAAATACACCACACGGCACACGTAACTTTGTAATTATGGGAAAAACGAAATTTGGCAAAACCATTGACCTGGATAAAGATATCAAAAGTGTACTGTATTCATGTAATTGATCAAATGGGTAAATAAAAATGTAATCTAATCTAATCTATTGATGCGTGACTATCCCCACTGTGCGTGACGAAAACCAGGGGTGTTTATATTAGCTCTGGGCCACGCTACCTAGCAATTATTGGTCTAGGCGAAAACCATTGGTGTGCCAGATACGATATAGTACCGAATGCGTGGTGTTAGCAATACTGTACATGATGCTAAAATGGCGGAGTCAGCTGGAATTTCATCTATATAAGTCATGATCCTATTAGGGAAGGCTGGGTGGGTTACGGACAGAGGAGGAGTAAACATCTATTGCTGTATCTCCAGATACCATTACTACAGGTATTTTGGCTAATTTCAGTATTTTAAGATTTTTTTTACTTCAGTTCATGTAAACTCCACTCTTACCTAAGTATATCAGAAGCATATCTGCATGTTCTAAGGTATAAGTTAAAGATAGTGTGGTTAGGTTAGGCTTGTCCCTTGCCAAGGCCATTTCAAATCCTGGTTAATACATATCAGATTTTTTAGGTGAAATGTTGCATCTGGAAATTTGGATTCCACGCACAACAAATTGCCTGTGGCTTATGATCGTGTGGTTAACAGTCACGTAAAACTTCTAGCCTTTACAGTGGTTGGTATCTGGAAGGTTGGATAGGTAGCTATCATTATCCAGTAATTATAGACAAACTGCAACAGGTCAGGCTGACTACTAGCCCCAAGATGGAAGTCCCTCGCCACATCCCTTTAGCTGACCGGAGGCTGTCGAAAACAAAGACCCTGTTGAATCAAGCGAGGTCAGTGACGCGCCGAGACTGTCCTTTTTCTGGAAGCAGCTGGAGGTAAGGCAAGAATTTGATGGGGACACTGCTAGCAGGTATGAAAGGGCCTACAAAGCGAGGGAAGGACAATTCACTCACTAGTTAGTGCAGTTCAGTCAACAGTGACTGTCAACTGTGAGCAGCGGTGACGGTGCGTGCAGTGCAGCAAGTGAATGCGTTATGTGAGCAGACAGTGCTGAAGGCCCTAAATTCAACGTGAGGACAGACACGAGAGCTACTGGCGGAACATTACCGAGCAGACCTTGGTAACCTGCTGCGTGAGAACTGTGTAAATAATTAAATGTAGTGAGTCAAGTACCTTGCTCATCCGGATGTGCATCAACAGTGGTCCCCTTCCTTTTCCCAAACGGCAAGGTACTGCTCGGGTCCAAGCTGAGAGAACCTGAGAGGAATGTGGATTGCGGACTATGAAAAGTGATGGTGACGAGTGATGAGGTTTCCCGGTGCGTGCATAGTAACATAACCAAATGCATTGGTCGGTGACTCACTCACTCATTCGCATCACCACAGTGGTTTGAGCAACGGCCCTATGTTAGCAGTATTGGAATATAAAGGAATACCAGGTAACAAGGCGGGCTGTTGATAGGCCCTTCTCTTCTCGCCTGCCCCTTCTCTGCACCTTCCCCTCACCCCGCAAGTTCACAGAGCTTGGATCCGAGCAGTAGCGTGAGGCTACCATTTGTGCTTTGATTTAGCAAGCAAAACCTGGTTCCTGTCACAATACATTTCGCTCAGTGGTGGCCATGGAAAGCACAGCATTTATGGGTTGTGTATCGGTTTAGTTAATGTTCGCGTGACAACATCTCTTAATCGCATGTAAGAAATTAGACCAAATAAAACTTCCATAATGGAACACATAACCGGTACCTTGAATTCTTCTTAACTACTGCCTTGATAATTTAAGAAATGTAAATTATGGAAGTGTGTGTGTATATTATTATTATTTGTTGAGCTTTACTTCATTATTATTATTATTATTATTATTTTCAGGTGATATAAGTCGTATATTGCCTTTGGGGAAAAGGAAGAGGACCATTGTTTATGCACATCAGGATGAGCAAGGTACTTGACTCACAAAATCTTGAATACCACAATCATTTTTTTTCTCGTCAGACCCTTCAACTTGTAATTAATCAAGTTTCACTGTAACTTATGTGTTATTTGAAATGGTTTCCCTGTTGGTTTATGAAGGAAAAATTATCATGGAATAATTGCTGCTTTCTTCAAAATGCCCTGATAAAACAGTGGTAAGAATATAGACATCCACGTCTATCTCAGGACAACTGCAACCCAACTTGCATCATGTGGAATATGATAGATGCATGGTCAGCTCAACACTCTTAGCTTCATTGCCGTGGCATTAGGTCAAAGGACCCCTTTTAATATCAAGCAGCTACTCTATTGTCCTCATGGGGCTCATTTCACTCTCTTCCAGCACTTACATTAATCTTTAATATTAGGGAGGGCTGGGGGGGATGAAATTTCTGAGAGACAAGAATGTCCCTTAATTGCTGGGTTGCTCTAAATAGGATATTGACTTGTTCTAAGCTAGTGAATATGTTGTTTCTACAGTGGTAGTCTGACCAATGACACCGAGAGAGAAGGCCGTGCAATATGATTTATGACGTCGTAGCCTTCCGGCCATCAGTGAGCGCGCTACCCAGCGCTGCTATGAACAAGCTGTGAGGAAACGAGACTGAGTGTTTTCTTATAAAATTACGTTCTACACACACGAATAAATAATTGACGAAACCATAAATGAAACATGGTCAGAAGTTTATGCGATCGATACTGTACACGAATTTACGAGGCGAAGTTTTAATAATTTGCTTGTATTGAAATGAAGTCAATGTTATAAAATCTAGATGCTGGATTTATGACACAAACCAATTTCTGAAGTCGTGTTAGCAACAGCAACCGACCAATGAGAAAATTCGTTTGGAAAATCTAAACTGAGAGGGAAGGAAACCGGTCTTCCTTTGACGCCAACTAGCCGACAAAAACTTGCTCGGGGAGAAGAGAGTTAGCGCGCTGAATCCGCACGTGCGAAGGTCAAGTTTTGAAGCGTGCCACAAGCAAGATGCCACGTGACCAGCCGTAGCCAATGAAAATATGAGAATGAAGTAATTACCATAGTTAGCATTACTCATTGCGAGGGCTATTAAAGGAACATTGACTACATGAAAAGTCGTCAAATATTATTTTAAAATTATGAATACATTCCTGAAAGAAATTGAACGTCTAATTACGAAGTAATGAGTATTATTGAAATTAATGCATTTTCATACAAGGTTTTATATACAGGGTGTATCTTAATTATACCGACAAAAAAATCAGGGACGCCCTGCGTTTTATGTAAAAGACAATGCCGCAATCGGATTGGCGGGCATGCGACAAGCCGAGGCGATCGAGGAAACTTGCGCATGCCCGCCAGCATATCTCTGTCACCTTCTATCACACTCCCTTCCCTTGCTTGAAGCACAGCGGTGGCCAGCGGCTTGCTCTCTAGCTAAGCAAATACGGCGAGTTCGTAGATTTGAATCGCGCGCCCGGAAGTAACAAAGTAACCTCATTTTCTCGGAGGGAAAAATTTTCTCCGCCAATCCGATTGCGGCATCGTCTTTTACATAACACGCAGAGCGTCCCTGATTTTTTTGTCGGTATAATTAAGATACACCCTGTATAAGTAGAACGCTATCATTTTTATTGAAGTGGGGGAGATGAGAGCGGACTCGTGGCCTTTTTGATAGAACCCTATGGGGAGGACGGACGTATCTTTGAGAAGTGCAGAAGTATGCAATTGTAAAATACAGAATTATTAACATAGTGCATCAAAGTATAATTAGCAGCGAGAAATATTCAAGCGAATTCAACAGAGTAATTACGGCAAAGTAAATAGTTGCGTAGTTAAGAAAGTTATAATTGTGGAATTTTGAAAGTGCAATCACGAACATTTTGAGAGAGCGCACTTGCTACGCGAATTTGCTACAGGAAGACTTCGAAGGTGATAAAATACATTCACGTATATATTTTCTTATCGTCATGGTTGAACAAGTGAAGTTGAGAGGGATGATACACTTGATTACGAAGAGATTACGATGACTTGTTAAAATTCTGGTGGGAACATAACCTGTGGAGAACATCGAAAATATCTGAGATGACATGACCAACGAGAACGCAGGTGAGACCAACATCTTCCCCTCCTGTGTTTTAAACATCTACGCACTTTGCAAAATCAATCTACAAAATATGGATACGACTACGATATTAATTCTACGCGAAAGATCAGAAGAGAAGAAGATTTCCATGAAAGAGCGAACAAGGGTGGACCCAGTTCAATTCCTGTACGAGAGAGTAAGGGCGGACCCGACTCTTGAAAATAGCAGAGATGCAGACGCAGGATGGGCGCTGATAAACCACCACGATGATATATGGACTTCTAATCCGAGTCCAGGAGATGATGACTTCACATGGCGATCCAGGATGATCCAGGAAGGCAGTCATAGACAGAGGTACCCCAAGAACACCCTGTTTATGAAGTTCAGCGAGGGAAAAAAACACTTCATGACACATTTACACTACTCAAGGTAGAATCAAGACCAATTATCAAGTATCCCAGATCTCTGTAGATTGGTTGCATTAGAGAATATCCGACCATTTTTCTATTAATGGCATTTTTGCCAATTTTTATGCTTTACTAAATTTTTGATTTAACATTTCGATTGTATTCCATGAAGGATTTTTTGATGTTGATATTCATGCTTTTCTAAATTTTTGATTTTACATTTCGATTGTATTCCATGAAGGATTTTTTGATGTTGATATTCATCGGAGTTAATATTTTCATGAGGTGATTCGAGGATTTATATTCGTTGTTGGCCATTTGGAGCGTGTTTCTATTTTGATTTCGAATTTATCTAGGAGATATCGGAGATTTTATTGTTTTACGTTTGATTGAATTTTTTGGAACTTTGGATTCTGGAACTTAGTATACTGACGAGGTTATTTTGAAACTGCGATATTTTATCGATCTATATTTGAGATCTGAATTTAGGTATTTTGTTAATAGCCTATTATCAGATCGGGTTACGTATGTTGCTCACATGTTTGTGAAGATTGTATTACATTGAGGAGAAATAAGTAAGAAATATGGAACGTTGTAATGTTATTAAACACGCAGAAGAACTGTATTAATGTCGTAATTTTGAAGCATTGTGAATACTCATGAGGAGTATATCAGCTGATATATGTTATTATCAGAAAGTTAACATTGTTGGAAGTATGTCAGAGCTATACATAATATTAGACTATTATATTACCAGTCATTTATGACGTCGAGAGAACCAATTATATTGTCGTATTTTATGAAACTTGTGTTACCTGAGAATAAGGATTTTCGCAATACTATGTTAGTTGTTTGGAAGATACAGTTGTATTTGTACTATAGAGAAAGAAGCTGCGAGGATATAAGAAAGGATTGAGAAAGTATTTCCGGTAGACGGATGATTATATGGTTATGGTAATGGGCTAGATGACATTGTTCTATTGTTGTTATATGGATATCTGTGTTGACAGATCTGTGAAAATATGTGGTTATAGAGAAATAATTATTAGCAGGAATGAGAGAAGTATTATTGTGATTATTGTTGGAATTATCGATGGACAATGCGATTGCCCTTGAAAAAGTAGGAACAGCTGATCTCTGTGAAGCTGAAATTGTACTCCATTTAAATGGTTCTGTATAAGAAAGAATGTAGATATGCTGGTAATTATTCATTGTTAAGGAAGGTTATTATATATATAATGCGTTTGGCCCTCTAAGGAGCACGTAGAACCATTAGTTAACATTGTTCTTCTTGTTCTTCTTATCTTCCCAAAACTTCCTCATCCTTTCGCTATGTGCCTGTCTTCTTTCTTGTGTCCATGCAGCTTTAAGTTTCAAATTCTGTCCCGTAGGGATCTTGGGTGGAAACTTATACGAATTTACTTTTTGTCTATATGCAGTCCGCGTCGTTGTCAGTGGGTCAATATTGATTTCAGTGAGGTCCTATTGGGTGTCTGCTAGCCAGCGTACTTTGGTTTGTCGGTTTCCATTGACTATGAGGAAGATTTTCTTGGTCAGTCGGGAGTTGTCCATTCGAGCTATATGTCCGTAGAATTTCATGTGTCTTTTACGTGCGAGTGAGGCGAATCGTTCAGTCCGTGAATACAGTTCGTCTGAGCTTTTCCTCATCCAGATACCGTCCTGAAGCTTTGGTCCAAAGATTTTTCTCAGTATTTGTCGTTCTATCTTCTCAATGTATTTGATGTTGATGGTTAACGATGACGTCTCAATCGCATAGAGTGCCTCTGGGAGGATGACTGTGTGGTAGTGATGGAGTTTGGCTTTAGTGGAAAGTGATTTCTTGTTGTAAATATTCCAAGTGATTGTGTAAGCTTTGCGTAATTTTTCTGCACGTGTTTTGTTAGCCATTCTTTCGTTACCAGTGTTCCCGATTATTATTATTATTACTATTATTATTAAGACGAAGGATCAGTAGGAGTTAATGCACTATATCTCTACCTAATTGTATGGATTATAGAATCCAGGATTGTCAATTTTTACCAGATAAAACCCTAGCTACGTGGAGATTCATAAGGTTTAAGTGAAGACGTAAGATTTGCAAGGAGATGAGATATATAATGAAGATGTGAACTTAACAGTACATTATTTTCAATAATTTCAATTTTGAGATTGAAGTTAGGTGGAATTGCGGAACTCGAAGGAGTAGTTCGTTAATATTTTTATTGTAAATAGAACTTGTTTATTGAGCGTAGGAATTTTATTCATCGTAAATTTAAGTCAGTTTATTAACATGTTGAATGATTTATCAGTATTTAAAGTATGATTGTTTTATCGGATTTATAGTGAATTTAGAGGTAGTATAGGAGACGGGAGTTAGTGTTGTATAGAGTAATTATTAACAGAAAAGCGCACGAATGTGCATAACATAGGTTTACACTAGTAAAACAAACATGTTACAAAAGAGTTAATTGACGTGAAGACATCATGATCCAGTAATCAATCAGGAAATTGTGCATTAAGGCATTCATTCATGACCAGTCATTATATTGTGAATTGAATGTTATTTGTGAAATAGAGCAACACTGTCTGATGCTTTGTTCAGTTTAAATGTTAGTACTTGCCATATTCACACAGTGATTTCTGGTTATTTTTACATCGTGTGATGTGATATATGTCACAGAACTGGTCACATGACGAGCACACGCAGAGTTCATTTGGGGCGTGGTAGGACATGTTTTTGCATATTTTATGGTGGCACCCATGCACTGCTAACTTTATCACCACATGTCTTAGTTTCTGATTGGCGCTGGTCCAGTTCTGGTTGATCATGGCATCCGTGCTGTAAAATTCTAGCGGAATAAATAGCTATTGTAATGACGGGGGCCTACGTCATAAGTAAATTCATTTTAAAATATATCTGATAATTTAACGACAGGATTTTTGTTGTTAACTCCCGTTAATTAGGGCGCAGCAGTTGGTCACCAAGATTAAAATATTTTGATCTTGTATAAGCAGATCCCAGTTTGTCATTATTGTTTCCAAGCGAACCATTTCATTTTATTTGAGGACATTTGCGTTATATTTTTCCTTTATATATATATATATATATATATATATTTAATTTTTATTAACATGTAACTCGTGTGTTTTATAAATAAATAGACAGGCACGTGTGTTGCGAATCCCTGATATTTTATAGAAATTGGCATTATCTTTTGTAGTTTATTGGTAGTGGAATGTGCTATAGGGTGGATGATTCCCATTGACCTGATCATTATCCCATCGCCCGAGATTTTTGATTCTCGATATCCCGAGTAGTTGTTAGAACCCATTTTTTGTAGTTAGTTTCTATAGCACATTCAAATGATTTCCTCTGACCCTTATCCGGAGTGTATTCGCCAGTAGCTCTATACAGTATTTCTAGCTGGGGACTTCAAGATGCTGCGATCCTTTTCCATATGTGGATATTGGTGGATCATCACAGGAATAAGGGTACAGTACATTACACAAATAAATCGACGTTTTTGATCAGACTGAATAAGTATGCATTTCGAAACTTGCGGGTTTCAACCTGACCGAAAGCACTGTTGTCTCAGCAATAAATGCGATATATAGAAGAATTCAATCGAAAACTTGAAAAATATTCACCCCATTTCAACGTGAAATGTCGACTACACAACGGGAAGAAAGGACACATACACAAATAACCAATTAATCTGTAACAGTTAAAGCAGAAATTAATATCTATAGTCAATCATATCTGTCCCAAAGGTCCAGGTTTTACTCCCACCTCTGCCAAGAAATGTAATTCTGATTTGAGGTTTGAAACTAAATTCGCTCAGTCTCACTGAACTGAGAAGAAGTGGGTTCAAGTTTTCCTTTCTCCTCCAGGTAAATGCCGGGATTGTTCCTAACAGAAGACCATGGTCACCTCATTCCAAATTCTAGTATCACAATAGACACACTTCCACAGACAATACACACATACAAATTCTACCCATATCAGAGTACACATGGCTGATGACAGTGATGTCCTATCCCAGTCACGAAACAACAACAAAAACAATTATTCACAGAAGTTTTCCACCGTGATGTGAAACCAGGTTGTTAATAATTATAATGCCTATGACAGAAAAGGTTGGTTCATTGGTTCCTCAGTTTAGGGGCTGCGACAACCGATAGGAATTCCGAGAAAATCAGTACCGGGACCGTAAACACGAAACACAAAACGCGGAAACCACACCATAACACGAATGTTATTCCTCTTGTCCCCATAGCCACACAGCCGTTGGGCCGTGATGTCACTTGCATATCAAATCCATATTGCACGGCCTTCTCTCTAGGTGGTGTTGGTCTGACCTGGTGGCCGCAGCACCGCATAGTACTGCAAGTTATTCCCACTTGATGAGTTCGGTCGGTCACAGTAGCTGCAACATGTGGCACGGTATCATATAATGTTTGTACCCACGAACTGTTGTATACTGCAATTAATACCTGATGGCGTTGAACCTCAGCTGTACACACAGCGAATCTTGTATGCAGGTGAGTCCTTGTGCTTAAGCGTGATTGAAGAAAGGGAAACGTTCGCGTCAGCTCTTGGTGTCTGTAATTGAATTGCGAGTTAAAATCTCAAGTGACGAAACGTCACTCTTGAATCTTGGTGTGGCGACAGTTGGTGACGGGAGGTTTTGTTTCGCTCTCAGTAGAACAGCAGCAGTGACCCCCACCACCACCTCCCTTCTCATACCTTCCCCTCCAAGCCCTCGAGTCCGCGCAGGTCTGCGCCATCAGGTATCAATTGCTCTCTACTACGGAAGAACGAAGATTGGTTCTATCTGCATTCGCTGACCCAAGAAGGCGCAACCAGGTAGCCAGTTTAGTAGGCTGAAGTTTTGGCGACTTGATAGTATGCACTTGCATAGAAGACTCTTGAAATTTCACCCCTTTCCCCTTTCCAGTTTTATACCCCTCTAAGATACGGGCCACCAAATCAGACAACCACTGAACTACAGTGAGGGATCTCATATTTCTTACTCTTTCAGGTTCTGGAGCTCTTGTTGCTGGCAAAGAAATGGATAAGTGTACGAGTATCGTGTTACAATGGAGAAGAACAAGTGCCTTAATACAATATGCAATCCATACGTACCATCCATACTTACATGATCCTTGCGTACTCCTATAAGTCTTCCATTTGTCTAAAGAATGACACTGAAATTATATTTCATAATTGTGTACATGTTCTATATTTGGTACGTACATTTGATGGAAAGGACCATTAGGAAGAACATTGTACTCTGAAATGAGTTACAGCCAACGCTGCAAATAATGTGAACTACCGTAACTCATCAGTATGTTTGAAAAAATGATGGTATAAAACAGGTGTGTATGAATGTACTGAACACTGTTGTTGGAATATTTCCTTTATTTTTTGTGTGAATTATACTTGACCTGGTGTGTTGACCCTGTGTAAAATGAGTTGGAAATATTCAGTAAATATTTTGTTCATTGTGATAAAAAATAATATAAAATAAATGTGTGCATTTCATCTCTTGTTTGTTTTCTTACCCATTCTCCTTTGCATTGCAATGAAATTTGTGGTGTAGTATGACTAGGTGGCAGCTGGTATGGTAGGCGAAAAGTGAGGTTATGGAAATATAGTATGTGCATTTGGACATTTTTTTATATTCATCAAACAACCCAAAAATTCTGTTGAGTATGAGAGCAATGTTTAATTAGCCTAAAGGTGAATTAAGCTACAGAACAGGATAACTGTCCTTCGTGAAAAATCTATATCAAAACTTATTATTTTCCTATCTGGACGTATATTTCTGCGCCTAGCGAAAGGCGCAGTTAAGTTTGTGTTATTTTCATCAATAATCAATAACACTTCGCAGTTCATACTGTTCAATTACGTGTAATAAAGGCGACATTCATATGACTTTTTACTTTTTATATTACCGGTATCAGACTTGATATAGAGCTTCCACGAGTTAAATTGGCACCGAAGCTTATGCATAGAGTACTTCCGCGAATCTACATTGCCATCCATGCATAACACAAATGTCCTTATTTTAAACATTCCGCAGAGGTACGATTTAATTCCCAAATCATGTGTAAATGTAGAAATAGAGGCTTCAAATGAAAAAAATCGTAAAATTTGTAAGAGTTTTCCAAATGTCCAAATTATAGTTGTAAGTAAATTAGACAGGAAGTTCCGCACTCGACATGGCCTACACTTAAATAGGTTAGGAAAAGAGTATCTTAGTGATGAAATCTGCAAAATTGTAAATTCAAATGGTAAGAATAGTTCAACAGTAATATCTTTAGAGTGGAAGCAGGAAAACTTGTAAAAGAAGCCAAACGTGGGGTTTGGCATTCAGATCTTTCGATGTCAAATTTAACTGAGTGCAACAATGGTATTTCGGATTTGTCTAGCAACAATAATAATAATTATTATGATAATAATAAAAACAATGTAAATAAATCACCAACACAAGCTTGCAAAAGTAACAAATTTAAAATTTACCACCAGAATGTTCAGTCTCTCTATAATAAAATTGATTTCATAAATCTAATGCTTAGAAATGAACTTATAGACATCTCAGCACTACGTATTTCAGAACATTTGCTGAAAGAGGAACAACTCGAATTAATTCAATTCCCAGGGTTTATACTAGCTAGTAAATGCTCTAGATCTAATATTCGCCATGGTTGTACTTGTATCTTCTTGAGAAATTATTTAGATAATGAACAGTTAACAGCTTATGATTATCTAATTATGAAACAGGATTTTTAATTCTCTGCTGTAAAAATACAGCAGTTTAAGTTAATAATTGTATGCTTATACCGTTGTCCGTCAGGAAAGTTTCGTTTATTTATAGATAAATTAGAATTGTTACTCAATAACATGACCAAAGTAAATTTCGATATAATAATTTGTGGAGATGTAAATGTGGATTTCTTAAAATGTGTTAGAAATTGTGAATTATTAACACAATTACTAATTTCCTATGGACTGAAACCTACAGTAAATACCCCAACAAGAATAACAAAATTTTGTAAAACCATTCCAGATCAATTTTTTATAAATACAGATAAATATCACCATTCAATAGAAGTCTATTGTCCGGATTTAGTGACCACCATCGACAAATACTTAGTTTTGAAGTACCCGAAACAATCAATAATAATAATGATAATGATAATGGAATGCAATCAAAGTGCAGGTCATTCACAGAAACAAATGTTACATAATTCAACGACTTATTAAATAAGGAAACTAGAAACTGTACATGATAAATTTAATGCATTTAACAGTACCCTAAAATACTATTTTGAAACAGCATTCCCCTTTAAACAACGAACTATTCAAAATAACAACACTAGCAATCGGATAACAACAGGGATTATAAATTCATGTCAAAGTAAAAATTTCTACACAAATTATATAAACAATACCACACAACATATGAATTCAATTTATACTAAAAAAATATACTAGCGTATTAAATAAGGTAATAAGACTAGCAAAGAAAATGCATAATGATAATTTTATTTCCCAATCATCTAATAAAAACAGGGCTATGTGGTCCGTGATAAAGAAAGAAACTGGAAATATGCTAAAATACAAAGGAACATTACACTGACCAGAAATAATAAAGTGATTAATAATCCAGAGGAAATAGCAAACACTTTTAATGTTTATTTTCTGAAAATTCCACAAAAATTATTAAATAAATTACAGGTAAATACACTAAATTCTAATAATAAAATAAATGCAGTGATTCTTTATTTATATACCATGTCACAAGTGAAGAGGTAAGAATAGTTATAAAAGAGCTAAAAATAAATTCTCTGCTGGTATTGATGGCATCCCTGATGCAATTTTAAAGAAATGTGCAGAAAATATAATAAATCCACTTACGCACTTAATAAACAGTTCAATTCTATCAGGAACTTACCCGGATATTTTGAAGTTATCAAAAGTAATTCCAGTGCACAAAAACGGTTCAAAATATCAATTAGATAACTATCGTCATATTACCTTACCAACTGGTATTGCAAAAATTGTGGAAAAAATCATGTATAAGAGACTGATAAGTTTTATAGAAAAAATAAAATACTATCAAACTCACAACATGGATTCAGAACGGAAAGATCTACACAGACAGCAATTTATGAATGTAGTAATAGTACACTGAAATTAATTGACAATAAGGAACATGTAACTGGCCTATTCTTGGATTTATCGAAAGCATTTGATGTTGTTGACCATAAAATCCTCCTTACAAAACTAAATCAATATTGGTATTAGAGGTCTAGCTAATAAATGGGTTGAGTCTTACTTAACAAGGCGTAAACAAATAGTAAGCTTGAGACACAAGAATGATGGAACCAAATTACTAAATGAAACTTTGTCCAATGAGGGAATTATTAAATTTGGAGTACCTCAGGAATCGGTTTTGGGCCCACGACTCTTTCTTCTATATATCAATGATATAACACAGAACGTTCATTCACATAAGGGAATTTTGTTTGCGGACGATACAACACTCGTAATGAAAGGTAAAACTAAACAGGTCTTCCAACAGTCTGCTGACTCCGTTACAGAAGAGTTAACCAAATGGTCACAAGATAATCACCTCATAATAAACTAAAAAAACCAGTATGTCTAAATTTCCACACTATACAGAATAGGAATCCTGCGAAGCCCAATATAACATTGAATGGTCATCAAATAGAAAATAAATCAGAAACAAAGTTTTTAGGACTATGGATACAACATGACTTGAAATGGAATAAACATATACAATATCTGAATACTAAACTGAACTCGATGTGCTTTGCGTTACGTATTTTGAAAACCTGCACTAGCATGCACACATTAAGAAATACATATTTTGCTTATTTCCATTCATACTTAAGATATGGGGTCATATTTTGAGGTATGTCGCCAGATTCACTAAGCACGTTTAGGATACAAAAGAGGGCTATTAGAATTATGGCAAATGTAAACACTAGAGAATCATGTAGACCTCTGTTTAAAGATTTAAACATTCTCCCACTGCCCTGCATATATATCTTTGAAAGTATTATGCTTTAAAAAAAATTAATGAATAAAGATGTTTTTCTTAAAACAAACAATGATGTTCATAGGCATAACACAAGAAAAAATCAAAACATTCATATTTCACACACACACACAAGCATATATCAAAAAGGAACTTTTCACACAGGAGTTAAATTATACAATAAACTACCCCAGTATTTAAAACTAGCCCCAAAATAGAAACCTTTGATAGAACATTGAATGCTTATCTGCAGTGCCATTGTTTTTACTCAGTAGTTGAATATCTTAGCGTATAGGAGCGATGAAATCTATAATTATATTTTACTTTCCTATTTTAATTGTAATACCTAGATGTAAGTTGTTGTATTTATAGAATTAAGTTTTCATATTATGATAACAGAGTAAGGTGTAAATAGTTGTCCAATAACATTGTATGTCTTAAGATCTGTTATTATAATCAGTTATAAATAGTTATAGTATTAGTAATATATACCTGTTAGTTCTTTTGATTTATAGATGTAAATTCTGACATGTCCTATATCAAAAATGTATTGTATACATGTAATTGATCAAATGGATTTAATAAAAATCTAATCTAATTTGATTTGAATTGGCAATGAATCGTCCGTGATTATTTTCATTATTGTTTCAGATTGTGGTTTCGTTTTTAGGGGTTCAACTTATGAAATAAGAACTAGACAAGTGTCTCCTGAAAGAGCAATTAAGAAAATTTCGCAACAGAAAGGACCATAACAAACAGCTTGCCTAAAAGTTTGCGATTTGCACATTTGAAACGGCAGTGGTCAAACAATCTGTACATCATGGAGTTGGTGCCAATTAAAAATGTTATATGAGAGAATATTATAATCAGTTGCTATCCGGTTGTAATATTGGTATATTATGCATTAACTTGACCCGTTTATATGCTAAAATGTGACGAAAACTACGAGTTATAGGCTATAGCATAAGCCGTACCGGTAACATTTACTAATAACTAATCCTTTCTTGTTTAATATTTTCTGTACTTAATCATTACAATAGCCTATATGTTAACAATTATTTAACCATAATCATTTTATAATTATTTACATATTGCAAGAAAGCGATTTTTGATAGCACGTGCGATTCCATCTAAAAATTCAGCCGTGCCTAGTTTTCAGTACGGCATGGAAAATGTTATGTTACGGTACTAGACCAAAACATTGGTGACAAAATTTAAAAAATTGCTCATTTGCCTCTTCAACCTAGTCTATGTAAAGTACCATACGGCAATCACTGAATGGGGAAGGGTGGGGGTTATGGCCTCAATTTCACAAACTAACAAACCTCATTTTGCATGAATTATGGAAACCGAAACCTTCAAATTGAGGTATGGAAACATAATCTGTTGTAAATTGACGCGGAAATGTGCATCATTTAGGGACTACCAGTGTTGTATGCGGCACAACGTTGGCTGACATTTCTCATCATTAAGACATAAGGAATGAACACCTGCAGAGCTTTCTCATTGTACTAAGCTTGGTGCATTTTAAAAATTTAATTTCGTCTAACAACAATAATTTGCTTAGTCACATGCAAGGAAAATTGTAGTATACAGTTCCCATTGCTTCCATTACCTGACTACTAAACCGGAAGCTGGTTATGCATAACGATACGCCGGGGGCATGTTTTATGGCAAGTGAAAGAACAAAATAATGTGTAAGCTCTATAGCAGTACATAGCCTCAGGCGGTGCGATCACTCGGCAATTCTATAACCGAAAGTGACGAATCTCTTATATTACATGATAATTGCATCTATGGAAACTTTCAGTCATTGCGGGAGAGCCTGTGTCTCGCTTTCCTCTGTAGAGGAGTTTTATGGTGGACCATCGCCATCTGCTATGCTTTAACGCCTCCCCACTTCACTCCAAACAGCGAACATGCAGGAGTACCGAAATTCTCCACCACTTACCTCGCAGTGCTAGTAGGTCGATACTCTAGTCGCTCGTATCTGTTGTTTTCATCTAAACACGAAAAATCTTCCGACTTGTTGGCTTTGTGTTCAGGTATATAACATGTTGTAATCGATCTGCCATTTCACACGCGATCTTATCAAGAAATGCTGGTATTGCAATTTTACAAATCAACTTACTTAGCACTTCGTTGTGGCTTTGTGGCTGCTGTCAGAGGACGATTCCTACTTCATCAAGGGGAGGAATTACTCAAACCAGGCAGAAAAATTGCAGTCACGTGTTCACATATTCGGGTTGACATAAACTTTACAACAGCACACACGAACTGAAAAATTGTTGTCATAATCCACACTAATTGTTCACTCGGATAATGAAGCTTATCAGAAGTGTCCCTCTTGTAAGTTAAATCCGTCAGTGGGGAGCTAAATGTCCTTCTTCCAACCAGCTGGCAACATAATTTACACTGAATTTCCTTTTGGACTTGTTGCACTACAAATTCTCCGATGTACCGTCATCGATGCTTGTTACATTGTGACAAATCCAGAACCTGAAAGTTTATATAATTAATCAATGCGTTCAAATTTTGTTTTAATATAATAAAATATGTATAACAAATACTGTAAAATTTCGACTTCCATGGTGGTTCACTGAGGTTGTTTAATATACTCTTGACTGAATCAGGAATATGAGTCTGCTCTATCTCAGATATCTGCAGGTCCTTACTGAACTATTTATTTAAACCAAATCTACTTGTTAATTGTCACTTTAACTCAGAGAGTCATATCGTGACATACAGACAATAAACACATAGATAACATAAATTTGCAGTATGGCGTTAGATAATTAAACCAAATGTTCATTTGGCATTTCATATCTTCCTAGTTATTTCAAAACTTAATAATGCTTTGCAGTAGTTATCTTCATTCACAATATCACTGGGCAACTTTTCTGATGGAGACTGCACAAAGTTCTTTCTTAATCATAAATGTGGACACAGTGTTCTTCATTTTTTGACAGTTCTCCATGGGAGACACATCACAGAAAGAATTACTTTTGTTTCCCTATCGAGCCCTTACTTACTGTAAGAGTCTGATAAGTTTTGTAGTAAGGAAAAAACCATCAAACTCACAGGAAAAATCTACAGACAGCAATATGTGGCTGTACTGTAGTAATCGTATACCTAGTTAATACAGATAGGCACTCCTAGGCTTTAACAAGATTTATAGCTTAGGAAGCCATCTCCTGTACTTGAATGCTTAATTTACATGCATCTTTGTTCTGAATCTCATCCGACGCTTTCTTATTCCACATTGCCCTGATGGTATTAAAATATTTTGCTAATTGACCTGCTTTCCCCCATTCCCTTTTTAGTAATTTAATTAAAGTGTGATACTCATTTTCATTTTCTATTCTGTTTAGATCTGCTTTGTCTACAAACTTTGCTCTATCATTTTAATTTCCTTGCATTCCCTGATCAGGTGCGCTGCACCCATAACCTTCCCACAAAACAGGCAAATGTCCTCTTTTCCTACTTCTCTCAACGCTTTGTTCTTATACACCCCCATTAACCACCAAATTATCCCTCTAATTTCTCTTTTCATTAGGCATTGAGGCTTTATGCTCATAAAGTTCCTTATTTCGCAGAACTCCGTTAAGGTTCTCCTACTGGTGCACTCTTCTCTTAGCACCTGCAACTCTACGTCATTAACCCTTCTACACACCTTTTTACACACCCTACCTTCCTCTCTTTGTGAGACCCTATCCCATAGATAACCCATTCCTAATCTTTCCAGTACACTTCTTACCCCGTCCACCCAGTAGCCCTCTTGCTGATGCTTCATTTGGTGCAGGTAGGCTACCTTAAGCGTTCCCCCCCCCCTCCACCTGCTTTTAAACGAATCCAAGACTTTATGACCTTTTTATGATATGTTGTCTAATGCTTACATCCTCACACAACATTCTCGCTCCACAGTTCGCCGTGCAACTAGGTAGCCCCAAAATTATCTTGGCAAACCTACTTACAATACTGTCCAGGGTTTTCGTTCCTTCCTCTAAACCCCATACTTCCACTCCATAAGGTGCTCTTGAAACTATAAGTGCGTTAAACACATTCTTATACACTTTGTAGTCAAGATTCGGTAACCTACGCTCTAACACTTTAACATTCGCCAGTGCGCAGGTCCTTACTGGATATGACCATGTTCGTTAGGCCTTCTTTGTTTCTTAGTGTGTGGGATGAGAGGGAATAAAGGCCTGTTATCAATATTCGGTTCAAGCTGAATATTACATCCCTATAATCTAGCATGTCATTGCTTCCCGAGATATGTCTCAATTTTCTTAAGAATTTATCTATGGAGTCACTGTTGGGTGCCCTTGTCAGTACGAAATTAAATACAGAAGATACTTTATACACAGAACGGTCGAAGACGTAGTCAGTAGAATAGCTTCTTAAGTTTCTTTACTCAAAAATCCCATGGCATTTTCATGACTCGATTCCTTGATCGTAGCTAGATACAACGGAAATTCCTCTTCTAACCATAACAGTCTCTCGTTGCTTATGTCGACGAAATGCATGTTATCGCGATACTGACTAAGGGTTGTACTACTCACTTCGTGAATTTCAAACCATTTCTTAATTACTTTCAAAAAAGTAATTGTTGCACTGCAGTTCTGAAAGACTTGTGCTTTAAAATGAGAAGAGTTGTCTTTCAGCTATTCCAAAGCAATTATGACTTTCGTAGAAAATACTCCTTTCGCCCATTTTACGTTCATTTTCTCAAAAGTTGGTAGGTCCAGCATTCTTTCTTGTAAGGAAGAGG
This sequence comes from Meconema thalassinum, assembly GCA_946902985.2. Taxonomy (NCBI): domain Eukaryota; kingdom Metazoa; phylum Arthropoda; class Insecta; order Orthoptera; family Tettigoniidae; genus Meconema; species Meconema thalassinum. The sequence continues at coordinate 1,058,915,727 of OX336389.2, read as the reverse complement.
ACGGGTTTATTTATTTCATTGGACTGCAGTTTATATACATTTTCTACATACTCTCCTGTCATTTTTTCATGCCCATCTATCATGGTCTTTTCTAGGAGACTGTTCCTTACATTCTTTAAAATGTGACACTGATCGAAAACCAGAAATAAAGGCTTGTTTTGATTTTCAGGGTGGCATATCTGTGGCTTTATTTCTTTTCCAATCGACAGTCTTCTCATCATACTTACATTAGTTTTATGATTGTCAGTAACTAATATTAAAATCACAAAGCCACAAATTTCCACCTCGTTTATTACTGGTAAAGTTAGAGTGTGAAGTTCCAATCCTGAAAGTCCTTTAGAGAAGAAATATGCCGCAGGAATTCTGTAACTGGTAGATAAGCCACATATCAGGAAGCATAGGAAGTTGTTTGCAAGAACTGTCCGATTTTCTTTTCCATCTGACGGGTTGGAACTGTTTTCACACCTGAGAGCTTCGGCATGAGTAGAGGTGTCCTGGCGAGTTTCTTGTCGTACTGCAATTGCTGCTTGATTGGCATCTCGTCAATAATTAGAGACTTCGTTCAGCCTTTCAGACTCTAGCAGAAGCCTGTTTTTCACTAAATCTGTTACTCCTGTTTCACATGAAGTGCTCCTATGTAACGGCTCAGTGTGTTCTTTGATGGTAACTTAAATAAATTACTTCTGGCGAAATTGTATCCCTTAGGTGAAATTAATTCCCATATTATACTTTTCTTTACTGAATATTCTGTCCATCTGGGTGATTTCTTGTTATAGTTTACAATTTGCTCTAAAATGAATTAACATTTGGAATTGGAAGGGTCACGCTCGTTAATATTTAGTATAGTTTTTAAAGATGTAAGGTATTGGTTATCATACAGATGTATTTGTCTCTTTTGGGATTCAAGTTCCATTTCCAATTTTTTATTTTGTTATTGGTACACCACAGTTTTGATCTAAGTGAAGATACACGTCTTCCAGATTCAGCGAATTTGTTACGTGTTTGACTGTCTGAACTTCAATAGATTTGTTACCATATCCTCGCAAACCAGAAAAATGGTCATCGTAAGGAATATCAACTGATTTAACTCCCTCCGTTAAATAGGCCATGTTGGCTATGGGCGTGACGTCGATACTATCGTGAAAATCTCCCACAGTATCGTCATCTCGGTTACTTTTCTTGCCTTGGTTTCCTTCATGTTTCATGTGCTTTCTTGTCTCTAATGTTATTTTAGGCACTTTATGTGCAGGATAATCTTCGTATACCATGGGGAAGACATTGTCCTTCAATTTCTTAATTTTCAGCCCTGGGCGATAATCAGACTCAAGAAAATGCCGCCCACGTACGTGAGAAGTTCTTGGCTCAAAATTCGGTAAAAATTTTTCTCGAGAGATATTTTTAAGCCATTCAGTATTAATTCTTCATCACACGTGAATTCATGAAACGAAATGCCTTTTACTTTCCCGCTCTTCCTCTTGCAGTATGGAACACATCATCGTGGCTAAAATCACCTAAGACAATTAAAAGTATTACTTCTCTTCGACATGGTTATCGGTTATCACAATACTAAATACCGATTCATGCTCTATAGACTCTACATAACAAGAGATTACGCCTCCCGTGGCTCATGATCTCGAGATTAACGGTCACGTTAAACTACAAGCTTCCGCCCTTCCTTAAGAGATTACGCCGGCACAACATACTTTAAATTAAATAAACATACCTGTCTATATATTCCATAGGCATGACAAAATTATGGAATCGTAGTGAAAATGTTGTAACTACTGTAAGTAATACAAAATATCAACACTTAGTGAACACCACTGTACTTCTCACATTACACAACTCATGTGACAAACAACAATGGTGTCAGATATTAAAATTAGAGACGTAAGTGGAATATTGCACGCTTGGACAGGCTGACAATCGGTTCAACCTAGCAGCGCTCCTGTCGGGAAGATCGTCAAGTACGGGATGTTCGTTGCTTAGCACACATCTCGCGCTGAATGGGAAGGCGTTAGAGCATAGCAGACGGCGATGAGTGGACACACTCCAATCTTGGGGAATATTTCCTTTCTGTTGATTTGAGGTGCCATCTAGGTGAAACTGGACGGATGCAGTTCGCTTCGGTCCTTCGCACAGGTCGGCTCGTTAGTTCCAGTGACGTGCATATACCTCGTGTGTGGGAGTATATTATAATCCTACAGTTATTCCTCTATTTCTGTGTTTCTCCTTAGATACCTTCTCTTCGTAACACAACTCTGCTCGCTTAATTCCATGGAGATGGACAGCGGTGGAGGGGAGGTTAATCGTCCCCCTGACGTAACCATGGAACATCTTTATACTGAAACAGTTGATTTGACTGATCCTTTGATTAATTTAACCTCACCCCCTGTAATGTTTCCAGCTGTAATTCCTATTAAAGAACCTTCACATTCTAAGCCCGGTTCCATCGGTGGAAACACCTCCTCGGCTGTATCTACTGACCCATCGTGGCCCATTTTACATATATGTTTAAGCCATAGATGCATCTAATATAGGAAATCTACATCCAATGGCCCTCGGCCGCATGTTTTACGATCATGGCATTAAAGAAATTCAATCAATCCAGCGTAAAGGACGTAATAGGATACAATACACCTTTATGACAGCACAGGATGCCAATAATTTTTTACGTAACCCACTATTACTTGAAAAGAACCTCCAAGCGTTCAGCCCCTCCTCCAATATACAGCGTATAGGAGTAATCCGAGGGGTTGACCAATCACTACCCGAAACTGAAATTTTGCAGTATATTGATTATCCCTGCCCCGTAGTCAAAGCACAATGAATGCATAAAAAAAAATATTCGGATGGAAAACACGAATTTTTACCTTCTGGTACCGTAAAAATAACGATCGAAACGCAAAAGCTTCCCCAATACGTCTCAATTTTCAATGTCATGTTAGAGGTGCTCGTGTTCAGTTTTCGCCCCATATTAAGTAAACGATGCCAACGTTATGGGCATACGACACTCAATTGTAGCGCACGTGTCCCTCGTTGCGGACATTGCGCTCAAAGCCATCAAACAGAGGAATGTACTCAGATTCTTGAACATTGTGCACATCTAGCTGAAAATTACTCTAGCGGGTCTCCCCACTGTGCCTAGCATCCGAAACAAATTGATATTTAAAAACAAATGTGCATCGAAAATAGGTCTTATCTGGAAGTAACAAAACCATTCCAGACCACCCCTTTTCAGCCACAAACTATACCACAACAATTCCCTGTTCTCAATTCTCCGCTCAGAACTCCCTCCTTCATGGCCCCCATAAGAGGAAATATACAGCGGTTGCACCCACCAATCCGAAAATAATTAGTCAGCTGGGATATGATCGTCAGGCGTATTTAAACATTGTCAACCCCACCTCTTCTCCGCCGAACGTACTACCTAATACTCCTCCTCCTATCCGACGCCAGACAGCGTCAGCTCACCCAAGACAAGCGTGCCACCTCCTTCGGGTGTGCCTATAGAGCTCAAACAAGTTGTCACTCAGTTATTGGAATTTTTAGGCACGAATGCCCAATGGGCACATATTTTCAAAAGTATTTACGAACGCTTTACTATACTTTTAACACTCATTCTCAATAGTTGGTTCCAGTTGGACCATGCAAATTTTACAATGAAATTTTCGAAGTACAGTATCTGGAATAAGAAACATGAATTACTACAACTGATCACCGAACATAATCCTGAGTCATATTAATCCAGGAAACTTGGCTTTTTCCAAGTGTGTATTTACGGTTCCTAATTATCATGTTGAACGGATTGATGGACCGCATTAAGGAGGTCTTCTCACCTTAATCCGGAATACTATTCATTACCAAGTAATGCCTTTTCACTTTACCCTACCTCGGACGTATATCCTTTCAGTACAAATTGAAAACATAACAATCATAAAACTATATGTACCTCCGGATGTTCAAGGAAATGCTCGACAATGGATGTCATTCTTTTCTTATTGCACCACCTTAGGGACCCTAATAATTGGAGGCGATTTTAACGCACATCACAACGAATGGGGCAGTGGTAAGACTACTCCAAAAGGCCGGAACGTCTGGTTCGCTTCACAATCTGCGCCCTTAATTCTCTTAAACGACGTTTCTCCTACCCGTCTTGCAGCTCCCACTCAAGAACCAAGTGCTGTTGATCTTACATTTTCCTCCCTGGATTTAATACATCGCGTTTCTTAGTCTACCCACCCGGATCTTCACCAAAGTGATCATTATCCCATCATTATCAATATTAATCCTGGCCATTCTTTTACCCCCCCCCCTTTCTCTCACCCTATTACCTATAGGAATTACAAACAATTTAACTCCGATCAATTTTTTCTTTCGATCCAACAATCCCTAAATGAGTTGGCACCCCCTATACGTTTATCCTAAGACTACTTGCAAACTATCATTCAACAATATTTTGATACGTATCACCCCCTGGTCGTTCGGACCAATTCCACAAAGAGAAACACTTGTACACCACCCTGGTCTGGGGGATGACGAGTGCAAAAGATTAGTCCAAAGACGGAAGAGTCTACTCAGGATATACCGCCGGTATAACACGCCCTATACATATAACAACTACAAACAATTTACTGCACAGTTACAACAATTATTTAATCAAAAGCGTCGTTCTGCTTGGCAGGTTTTTATGTCTCAGCTCCATAGACAGATTCCGATTAAGCAGATATGGGCCACTATTAAACATTTATCGGGTTGTAAAGTTCCCTTTTCTTTTATTAAACTTACTCCCGAGGGTTTTCATCAATTTTATCATAACCTCACGCCCGAATCAGTAGAATCTGAACTTCTATTTACACCTGGGGATATATACTCTAAATTCTCAAGCCTTAAACAACCTATTACTTTTGAAGAATTTACGCATGCCCTTGCTAAAAAGTCAACCGCCCCTGGCCCCGTTAATATTTCCTATATAGCCGTTCATCTCTCCCCAAACAAGCGCAACTTGTAATAGTTTCGTATTTTAATTCAGCTTTATCATCTGGGGATATACCCCCGCAGTGGAATGATTTCAATACAATCCCGATCTTAAAACCCGGTAAAAACCCTCGAGATCCTGCAAACTATCGATGAAACACTCTCAGCTCGTGCGTTCGTAAAACATTTCAAAGTATTATATTATATCGATTATTATGGGCTCTTAAATATTACGATCTGTTCCCCAATACACAAATTGCTTTCACCAAGCGTAAATCTACACTTGATCCCATTAATATATTTTTAACTGATTTTCTTCTATCCCGGGGACGTAAGCATTATCTTTTAGCGGGTATTCTGGATATAAAAGGGGCATACGATAATGTACAGGTACTGAACTCGAATTTTAAGATGCTCAGGATGGAGAGAATGCTATTTTGGATATTTTGGTAAAATTTGGAGAAGTTTGCAGTATTTTTAAGAGTTGTGCAACATGATTTTTTTATTGTAGTAATGAAGGATTCAGATCATAGATGACGAAGGAAAAATGGCTACCCAAGCCATGATTTTACCTTGTTGCGTGTCGTATTTGGCTAGTTACAACATAACAACACTCAATTTAGGAGAAGAAAGGCATCGATTGGCTAATTGAATATCTAAAAGCGCGATGGAAGGAGAAATTTGCCGTGCGTAATGAGAAGCTCGAGTGGAGATTAATACTGCTATTTCTGACGAGAAGAGAGAAAACCTATAACAAAAACATTGGAAATGTATCTAAATTAATGAGGATCATGATAAACACACATGTAAGTAAGTCTGAAGACTCTGTGTCAAAATATAAGTGAAGATGCAATCCATTGGTTTCCCACCAACCTTTCTGAGGCGCCATGCCTCAAGTTTTGATTTGCGAGGTGACGTGGCAGTTATCGAGGTCTTTTGTCGCGAGGAGTCCACGAGTGAAGAACTGCGTCAGTCCGGGTCCTGAAAGAAGCGCGCAATTACTAGCGGGGGACTTTACAGAATAGCTTGACCGCCGGTGAGCGAGGAACGCAGCCCGAGCATATAAGGAAGTGTCTGTGGAGTGAACTAGATTACAAAGTTGCTCATATATCAGTTCTCGTTCAAGTTGAAGCTACAGAAGTTGGATAATATTACAGAAAAACATTCTTCGCATATTCTACATTACTATCATGATGAAATTATGAAGATTTCTAGCCGTTTACGCAGTGGAAGCTACTTTCAAGAAAAGTAATTATATCAGGCATGAGAGAGACATTTGGCGTTGTGCTAGGCAAGGCAAGGCAGAGTGCTTGTTCGCAGCGAGGGTAACAAGCCAGACCGCGCGTGTGCATTCTAATAACATTGACGGCGAACTATGAACAGTTATCATTCTTGATATTAATTCATTGTCAAGATGTTATATACGCAAATGTTAGGGGGAATGTGTGACTACGTGTTTGAAGTGATTGCTGTGACAGCTTAAACCACTATGCGTAAGGGATATGATGTATATTGACAGGCTAGATTATCGAGCAACCGATAGTGAAATTAAGCCGTCAGTATGAAGTACAACTATTGCACAGCTATTACTTACATCTACATTTCGGAAACAGATTGTTACATCATGAGAACTATCTACCGAGTTCGAAGCATAGTAGAGACTTCTTCTTCGAAGTTAAAACACTCGTTTGACAGCGGAGTGGCAGACGATGTGTTAGTTCGTGACCAGGCGAGGCAGTTTGAAACTGGAGGTCCAGGTTCGAGCCGTAACAATGCAGCTTTACGGAGGGAGAAGAAGAGGTACTCAGAGAGTGGAAATACTTGTGTCGACAGTAATTACCACTACACATATTCTACGAGATATCAACACCAGGTAGAGAGTGATATTCGTTCGTAGTAGTTGGTTTTGTAGTTTGCAGTAGTTAGAATATTATAGAGTGGCACCATTTCAACATTTTGATTTATTTATACTTCTGTGAATTATTATTCGGAATTTCAGAATATTTTCCATTTTGGAATGATTAATTATTAAACTGTAATTTTGAGGATTTAAGTCTAGAGTTGGATTAATATCATTTTGGAACTATGATTTTCAGTATTTTTGGAATTTAAGACCGTTTATTATATATTTTGAATTTTATTTGGAATTAATTTCGGATTTATTTCGGATTGCTAATATTTTGGGAATTTTATCGTAAGAAGTAACTTAAATTAGGAAGAAGATATTTTCATCAATTATGAAACTTTTAAGCGACGTTTCATATTATCTATCGACGATCCTGAAAGAATTATTACGACATATTAGAGTATAGTTATACCTGTTATAACTGATACTAAGCATGAAGCTATTTCAACTATTGAGAATTATTATCTACTACCACGACATATCATGATTATTGAGAATACTAATAAACACTTTTATAACATTTAAAAATATTGTTGTTAACTTAAAATGTGCTACAATGCAATAATTTGGTAAAGACAAGAGAGGAGAGATAAAGGTGTATATTTATCAAATATTAACAGTGATAATTGTAAATTCAAGTAACAAGTTTTAGTTAACCATGACATCATCTCTGTTAAAGAATGTCGATCATTAGAAAATATTTTAACAACTAAAGGAGTTATATGCAGTAAACATCAAGTAAAGCTTTCATTAAGAAGGAGAAGTCGTGTGATGAATTTTAAGTAAGAGATAATGAAGAATGTTGCTTACATTTATGAAGTTGATCATTATTGAAGCTATAATTGTTTAATAGCAAGTTCATGAGGTCATAATACGAATTTTACTCGTATTGTTGAGAGAAGTTATTGTTCGGATAGGATAAAGTGGATGTTAATATAGCATTGATGTTAAGAGAAAGCTATAATACGTATTGGAAACGTATTAGAAATTTCTTTGCAGTATGGATCTAGGAGAGATCATTGGTGTATATTATTATTGTAAAATCGACTTACAGTTGAACTGATAAAGTCAATTGGCGGAAAATACTTGGGAAAAGAATTGAAGATAATAAAATTGTTAATCATTATTAAAACTATTATCCAGGAATATAACGAAATCATATGAGCTTAACTTAATCGTTCGGCCATATAAGCCAGATTGTGGAAGAAACGATGATGGCCATATGACAGATAAAAGTTGACGCTATGTTATGAGAGAAAGAAACGAAACAGGTTGAAGTTAAAAGGAAGCAATGTATTAGATAATTGCTATAAACATTATACATATTGTATATATTGTTGTAAATAATATTTAAACTTAAACTTAACAATATTTAGGAGAAACTAAACATAATGGAGTTAATTAAGTAATTTACCCAGTAAACAGCTGATAATAATAAATAATAATAATAATAATAATATTTAGATTTCGAAATAATATGTTTAATAAATATTTTAACCATTAATATTTATTTGGATAATAAATAATCCGTGGATTTAATAAATATTTGGAAGATATTAATATTTATTAAGATTTAAACTTTAATAATAATTTTATTTTTATTTAAAACCATTTGAGGGATTTTTCCAATTAATCTTTGGTTATAATTTTTATTATACTTAAACAATTTAAAGAGTAAAGGTGGAGTGATGTTTCGAGGAACATGTCTATGTTCTAGGTTTACATCGAAGATGTTAAACATTATGGAGAAGTGATCCTATGATGGACCAACATTTAATAATTTACATTATTATTGTAAATGAATGATTGTGGAAGCGTAAGAAGGAATGCCAATGGAAGAGATTTGTACAATTAACAGTGGTAATTGTTAAGGATTTTTATTTGAGAAGAGAAGTGAGGTGTGATTGCAGGTACAGCCGATCTGTGTTTACATTTGAGAGGTTGTATATTTTAACGTCGGACGGACGTGATTTAACATTTTTTATTAAGCAGTACAGCAATTATTTTACGGATTATATGTGGAATTTAAATGATTTTTGTGGATTTAATTCATTTGTTTAATTCTTTTAATAAATTTTATTCGTTCGTTTTATAAACACTTCTTTAATGATTTATTTAAATTATGAAGAGAGTTTGTGTTTTGGAGCGATTAAGGTTTAATTTAGCCCCAAGCTATACCCAGTAACCCGAGAATGGTAAGTTTCTCGTACTCTCCTCTTATTTACTTTGACCACCCAGTTTTATTTGTCCAAAACACAATCGTAGAATTTGTGTATCCCCCATTTAGCACTTGTTAGTAGGATTTTCTGGTTTATTTAGCCGGGAACCTCTAGATTCTGCAATCCAGCTAATCTTCGGATACTACAAGCGGCTTTTATGGTTTAAATGGGTACACATTTATCATGGCGTCGGCAACGTGTTGGGCATGATTATATTGGGGTGACAGAGTGTGAATAGATTCGTTTGACAACCCGATGTGTTGGTTTGAATTTTATTTGGAGCCATAACGCATTGATCATAGCAACCAACGTGTGTGCACGAATTGTTATTCGAGGCGACACATGGATTGTGGCGTTGTCAACGTGTTAGGCACGATTAAGCACGATTAGGCTTGATGAAGCTTAATTGGGCTTGATTGGGTGCGATTGATTTTATTTTGTTTTAAAGATTAGATTGAAAGAAATCCTGTGGAAGGAGAAATAAGTCGTAAAACAGAAAGATGACTTATAATCTTAATCTGTTTGTTTGCTAAACTGGTTGTTGACATTTTAGTCACAGTAATTTATTGTAATGAATTAAATGTAATTAATGATAAAATAAAGAAAGTATCATAATTTAAATAAATCATGAAAGGATTATTATATGGATTATTTTAAGTAGAATAGACGATAAAATTTCCAAATAAGTTGAAAATGGTTGCTCTATGGTATTCTAGTTCTGCAGTGTATGTCATATTCCTGTAGCAGTTGATATAAATAATTGTTTGCAATGGCAATGAAGGTGGAGGAAGTGTATAAAATATTTTTGGATGTCCAGGAAAAGATGGGCAATCTGACAAAGGATGTTGAAGGTGTTCGCACGTACACCCAGAAAGGTTTTAAGAGTGCTAAGGATGACGCTGAAAAGAAATTTAAATCTATTAGAGAAGAAGCAGAAAGGAATAGGGAAACTATTCAAGAATCTGTAATTGAAAGCGTTAAAGCAGAAGTAGAAGCAATTAAAGAAAGTGTTAGGGACACTATTGCAGAAAACATTGTTGACACTGTTAAGGAAAGCGTAAAAACAGTATTAAACAAGAAATAGATGAAGTACTCTTTATGTAAATTACAGATTAGTGCTACTTCGGTTAGCAGTAATGTTATTAAACTACAGACAAGTTCTACACAAGTCCAAGAAACAGTAGGAAAGATATAGGGGGATGTCACTAAAGCACAAGAAGAGGCTACATTACTCAAAGAAAGAGTTATTGAGATACATAACAACACTACTTATTTACAAACCAGATTAGGTGGTGTAGAAACAAACACTGAACAAGTTAAAACTAGACTTGGCACAATTGAGTCTAACACTGATCATGTTCAAAGTAGACTAAGTACAATTGAGTCAAACACTGAACAGGTTCAAAGCAGATTAGATACAATTGAATCTAACATCCAGGATAATGTTAGGGCCTAAGGGTGCATACACCCTTAATGACCCTACTTGACCCATGAAGAGAGCTAGGCCTACGCCACTGGACCCACATCCATCTATTCTAAAAATTACCCATCTACAAACACACTGACGAATCTGTCCCTCATCTCCACATCGACTTCAACCTGAAAACCACCCCCGGATGATTACATAGGACATTCATACACATTTCGTACTTAGGCAACAGGCAGCCGGTCACCACAGGCCGACCAGCCAATAGTTGCATCATTTCCACAACACATCCATACGAGTGGTAAGTGGAACATCAACACTTACACAATGCCGTCTCAGCAGGTCCAAAACCAATATAAACTGGACCTGGAATAGCCCCATCACCTATTTTGACCGGAGGCTATCGCCGACTGTAACCAGACGTCTCTCCAGGGGTAAGTGCGCATCTCTATGATCCTAACACATTTTTACACTTGTGTTCCTCACCAATTCACACCTTACATTTATTTATTGTAATACAATTGTCAACACGTTCCCAAGTAGTGGAACACCACATTAACACTCCTGGTAGTAATAAACTAGTTACTACCATCATCAACTCTTTGTACACGATCATTACTACACCTTTGGCTTTATTCCCTAATTTCCTACCTGACACCTCAACCTGCCAGTGTTTATTATTATTATTATAGAAGTGCTGAGCCAGTCCGTTTCAAGAGCGCTAGTCTTGATTCACCGGGCCCGCGACCGTCTAAAGTATCTGCGTGATCAGCAGCTACTTGTAGTGCTTAGTCACACCGTTTGTTTCAGGAGGCTATTAGCTCCCCATTTCTATAACGCACCCCATAGATTAACGCCCCATAACGTAGAGCCTGCCCCAATCAAACAACAGACACTTATACATTCTGGGTCTCCGCACCTTTGCTGAAGCTCCCCCCACCCCCGTTCGAACAGCCCCCTCTAAATTCAAACACTTACACTCCCGTTCGGACCTACCCCTATTTCAGGTCCAGAACAATAAGTTTAAAGAGTTAGAAACTACCAATGAGAACTTCCAAGCAGAGATTAAAAAAGAATGGGAACTCAATAAACAACAACTTGAAGGAAACACAACACAAACAAATTCTAGTTCAACTGAACTTAAAGGTGTTGTTGATCGTTTAAGAACACAGGTTCAGGATCACAACAAAGTGTTGAAAGATGATATAGAAATAGATGTAGAACGAATTGTTAAAAATAATTCGGAGGCATTGAAAGATGATTGGAAGAAACTTAGTTCCGTTCATGTTTCAAGTGACCAGAAGGATTTGGAAAAGAAATTAGTTTCAACTGAAACTCAATTAAACAAGGATGTATCAGATGCAAGGGAAGACCTAATTAATAGGATCAATCTTGTACAGAAAACTCAAATTGATGATATGTCCGGAGTTAGAATTGATCTCGATAAAGAAATTAACGAAACTAAATCTTTAGGGACGAAAATAGATCGAATGGATAATGATTCGATTGCTGATAGAGAAAGGAAGGCACTCGAACTCGAAGAAATTAAAAAAAGTATTCAGAATATTAATTTAGGCGATGAAGCAAGTGCAGAAGCTATTAAGAATTCTTTGAAGGATGAATTTAGGAAGGATTTTCAGGAACTTATAGAAAATCAGGTTGAGGCCGATAACGAAGGCAAATAATTAGATCAAGCTAGGACGGCACGCATAGAAGGCGAAGTTAGAGACGTTCGATCGAAATCGACTCCGATAGGATTGTCTGTGCAACAAGATCTAGAAAATGGTGAGAATGAGTTAGTAGTAGGAAGGTCAAGACCGATATACCCTTCAAATAGAACATCTAATGTCACAATCATTAGAAATTGTGAAGAGAACCCGAGAAAATTTAATGATAGGGATGGTCTCATACCTATATAATTTATTAGACATCTTCGTGATTTTTTTTATAGAGAATCAGATATCTCAAGATAGAGAGATGCGTCTTGTGGAACGCTATCTCGAGGGATCACCACTTGAGTGGTTTCGTGCGTTCAGATATACGTTTGGAGACTTCGAGGAGCTCACCGAATCTCTGATTAAGCGATACTGGAGCGAAGAACGACAGCAGGACTTACGAGCATAAGTTTATTCCAAGAAATATTTAGGTACTCTCCCAACCAAGTATGCTGACTTCTTTAATACGCACTTAGCGAAACTACGTTATCTCCAGCCACCTCTAATGCAGAAGGAGTTGATAGAAGCTATTTGAAGGCAACTTCCGGTTGATGTCAGAAGTAATTTAATATCGTCAGGAGTGACCGATCTTGCCCAGATGGACGAATTATTGCGCAGATTTGACTATACCAGTTCTATGCCTAATGTCATATCAAGAAATAGACAGGAAAGTAAGGAAGTGAACACTATAGTAATTGATCAAACACAACAAACGGAAGAAGTACCGAGGCAAGAACAAAACAGACCAGGTCCTGATAGAAATAACTATTTTCGAGATAGACGGTATGAACCAATATACCACCGGTTCAGAGAAGGTAGACCTTACCAGCAACAGGATCGTAGGAACGGAGAACCCAGTAGAAGGACAGACTACTTCCTTAACAACAATAACTATAACAATAATTGCAGAAATTATAATTCTAACCAGCAGTACAATCGCGGTGTTAATGTGTTAGAGCGTAAGTTACCGAATCTTGACTACAAAGTGTACAAGAATGTGTTTAACGCACTCATCGTTTCAAGAGCACTGTATGAAGTGGAAGTATGGGGTTTATAGGAAGGAACGGCAACCCTGGACAGTATTATAAGTAGGTTTGCCAAGATAATGTTAGGGCTACCTAGTTGCGCGGTGAATTGTGGAGCGAAAATGATGTGTGTGGATGTAAGCATTCGACAACATATCATAAAAAGGGTCATTAAGTCTTGGATTCGTTTGAAAGTAGGTGGAGGGGGGGGGGGAATGCTAAAGGTAGCCTACCTCCACCAAATGAAGCATCAGCAAGAGGGCTACTGGGTGGACGGGGTGAGACGTGTACTGGAAAGATTAGGAATGGGTTATCTATGGGATAGGGACTAACGAGGAGAGGAAGGTAGGGTGTGTAAAAAAGTGTGCAGAAGGGTTAATGACGTAGAGTTGCAGGTGCTAAGAGGATAGTGCACCAACAGGAGAACCTTAACAGAGTTCTGCGAAATTAGGAACTTTATGGGCATAAAGCCTCAATGTCTAATGAAAAGAGAAATGAGAGGGATAATTTGGTGGTTAATGGGGGTGTATAAGAACAAAGCGCTGAGAGAAGTAGGAAAAGAGGACCTTTGCCTGTTTTGTAGGAAGGTTATGGGTGCAGCACACCTGATCAGGAAATGCAAAGAGATTAAAACGATAAGAGCAAAGTTTGTAGACAAATCAGATCTAAACAGAATAGAAAATATTAATGAGTACCGGCATCACACTTAAATAAAATTACTAAAAAGGGAATGGGGAAGGCAGGTCAATTAGCAAAATATCTTAATATCATCAGGGCAATGTGGAATAGGAAAGCGTCGGATGAGATTCAGAACAGAGGTGCATGTGATTTAAGCATACAAGTACAGGAGATGGCTTCCTAAGCTATAAATCTTGTTAAAGCGTAGGAGAGCCTATCTGTATTAACTAGGTATACTACTGCTACAGTACATCCATATATTGCTGTCTGTAGATTTTTCCGTTCTGAATCCATGCTGTGAGTTTGATGTTCTTGTTTTTTTTTCCTTACTAAAAACTTATCAGACTCTTACAGACAGTAAAGGCTCTATAGGAAAATAAAAAGTATTTTTTCTGTGTTGTACGTACGGAACATGCCATATTCATGTAGCTCAAATGTGTCTCCCATGGAGAACTGTCAAAAATGAAGAACACTGTTGTCCACATTATACTCTTTATGATCAAGAAAGAACTTTGTGCAATCTCCATCAGGAAAGTTGCCCAGTGATTTTTTGAATGAAGACAACTACTGCAAAAGCATTATTAAATTTTTGAAGAAAAAGAAACTAGGAAGCTATTAAATGCCGTATGAACATTTGGTTTATTTATATAACGCCATATTGTAAATTTATGTATTCAATGTATTTATTGTATTTCCCATTATTCTGTATGTCATGATATGACTCTCTGAGTTTAAGTGACAATTAACAAGTAGATTTGGTTAAAAAAACTGCTTGTTTACGACCACCAAGGTATGACCTCAGGATGTTAAGATGCTTATCTCTAACTCCATAGTAATGTAATTTTTTAATCAGATTTGGATGGGACACACAATCAAAAGCCTTGCTAAGATCGCATAACGTAATCTGAATAAGCTTCTCGTTTTCAAAAGCAAGGAATACGTGTTCGAGCAGTGAGTCAGTTGCTCCAATAGTTTATTTACCTAATCGAAATCCAAACTGTTCCTCACATAAGAGATTATTAGTATCAAAAAAGTCTACCAGTTGCCCAACCATAATATATTCAAGAATTTTACCAAATACTGGGACAATTGAAACCTGCCGGTAATTGCTCAGTACATTGTGTTCACCTTTTTAAATACTGGAATTAATCTTGAATACTTTTGAGTTTCTAGGAACACTCCTGTTTCCAAACTGTCATTAATACACATAGTAAGAGGTATAAGAATGTGATCAATTACTGATTTCATAAAATTATTTGATATGCCGTAGATGTCTTGGCTGAATAAAGCTTAAAGTTTATTCACCACCCTTTTAACTTCATACATAGATACAGTCTTCCACCTAAAATCAAATTTTGGAATTGCATGGGTGTGGGCAATCAAGTCCATAAAATCAATTGAGGAGTCACCTATGTTTTCATAAACATCATCTACTGACTGAATAAAATAGCGATTAAATTCATCAGGGGATATTTCGGTTTTTTGTTTTTCCCTATTTCTGTTACTCTCCTTATTAATTACCTGCCATGCTGCTTTATGTCTATTGCCTGTTCCAGCTATAAAAATCTCATTGGCTTCCAACTTTGCTTTAAGTAGTGCTTGCTTATATTGTTTCCTTACATTCTTATATAAATCTACATACTCCTTACTACCATTCTTTGATATTATGTAGCATAACATGACTTGTTTCCTCATATTCTCCAGCTCTTCTGTATACGACTTATATCGAGTTATAAGGCCAGAATTTTTACTACCGGTAGGCCACCTATACGTTCGTTTAACGAGAGGAAAGCACTCGTCAAACAATGCTAAGAATGTGTTGAAGAAGCGATCAAATTTACTTCCTTTGATGTTTTGAGTTCCGCCATTCAAGCCCCCCCCCCCCTTTAACCTTGTTATAAATTCTAGCGTTTTATCTACCGAAAAAATTCGCTTGAAAACGGATTCTTCGACAATTTTCTGATGTGACATCTAGCGGTAAAAATGAGAAACTTACCAAGTAGGGTACATTTGTCACATAGTCACTGTTTGTACTGTGTATGGTTTCTTGTATTTGTATGCAGATCGTGGTAAATTCTTCGTGTCTTTATACATAAGTAATAAGTTTAACTCGGTGATAGAGTGCAAACTGAGTAAAAACAAAGTATATTATCAAGGACTGCTTTCTGAAGTTAGCACAATACAAAGTGAAAGAACGCAGCAAATTTAGAAAATAATGAGTTTTTCTCTCATCTTGTGTAACATCAAGATTGATATCTCCACAGATACGTACCTTAAACCCTGTATACGAAACAACTTTAACAACAACTTTTCCATCTGTTCAAGAAAAACATCTACATCCCCATTGGGTGAATGATATATTGAAACAACAACCAAATTGAGATCATAAATAAGCACTGCAACAACTTCAAAAGACAAAGAAAAAGCTAGTTGAGAAGGTCGCGTGTGAAAGCATCACAACTTCGGAACATGACTGTGATTATCAAGAGCTTAAAAATGAATTAGCGTCTAAGGATGAAATAATCAGGTTACTGAAGGAGGACGTGAGAAGACTTGTTGAAGAAAATAAACGTTTAAGCATAGGCCAGGACGAAAGAAGTGAAAAGTGGCCTCATGTTGTGAAACGTGGTACCGGACCAACTAGGCCAAATTGTAGGCCTAATATCATGGACAATAGTGTGTGTGTGCCGCTTAGGAACTCATTCGGGGAACTCCAAGAAGTAAGGGACGATAACATATCAGTGAAATAAAAAGTGTGCCTAAGCCGACTAAACAACAGAAGGAAGTAGGCAAAGTGTTGATTTATTCGGACAGTCACGGACGCGGAGCAGCAGCAAATATCTTGGCGAGTTGTGGTAACATGGCAGTCACTTCAATAGTGAAACCCACGGCATCATTTTCTGCAGTTGTGGGTGGATCTAAAAGTGGATGAGCTCCCACACTCTGGACCGACACCATCAAGCGAGTAACGTAAGACAACCTCTTGCATGCAGTGGGACTGATACAACATTCAGAAGGATGGAGAAGTCTGCATTGTTGTCTCCATGGAGATCACGTTCCTCAGCATTGAAGAAACTATGAGAGAGGGAGGGCATTATGAACAATCCCCTCCACTCAGGCAATTAGTCCAGCATAAAGTGGGAGATATTTTTTCT
The DNA here is from genome assembly GCA_946902985.2 of Meconema thalassinum. Lineage (NCBI taxonomy): Eukaryota > Metazoa > Arthropoda > Insecta > Orthoptera > Tettigoniidae > Meconema > Meconema thalassinum. The sequence goes on along the minus strand of OX336389.2, from coordinate 1,058,898,626 downwards.
CAACCCAACTTTTAAAGAGTTTATGTTTAACATAGTGATGCAGCCAAGGCTTAATTTCTGCCAGAGTGACCTAGAGTGCTATTCAATTACTTTTCATAGCACTCGAGCAAAGCTCCAAATTCTTTTCTCAGCTTAATTTAAGTTCAATCATCCTGATCTCTCGATCTGTTCTTCCGTTTTACTTCGGTCAAACACGAAAACTTCCAAAAATAATAACTGAATATACACCACCAAATGGCAAAAAAAAAGGCTCTTATAAGTACCCTACAGGTCTAATTTACGACGAGTGGTTCAAATTGCACAATTATTAAGAGAGTGAAAAGTAAAATTTTAATGTTATAATTTTTGTTCATTATCCTTTGTTTAAATGACAAAAGGGAACTCCACAAAGTTTAAAAGAAGATTGTAGTTTCACGCGAACATTAACCTCCCAATCATGAGCCACAGGACCACCAGTTTTACGTGGAATCCGAACCACAGGACGTGGTATTTCACTTCGAAAATCTCACATGCATTGACTGGGAATCGAACGTAGTCTGCCTTGGTGAGAGACAAGCAGCTTCACCACTGCACCACAATTCGCGTTTTTTACTTATATCGCGCAAGATGAACACAAATTGGAATCCGTTTCTACATTTTTACACCTCAAACACAACAATGTACCAGTAATTTTAAGCTTATTTACTACCACACTATTTGAACAGCTTTCACCAGGCGCCATGTATAACATCAGATTATATTCCCCTAATACAATTCCAAATTCTAACAATTGGCAAAGTCAATGGCGCAAATACGCTGAAACTACATCAACATTTTATTATAGACTCCGACCTAGCATCCCACGTCAACCTTGGTTTCATTTCGGTCAATAAATTCGTCGCCATATTATTACAATCACACGCCTTAGGTTCAATCACTCCCTCACCCCGGTTTATCAAGCACGTTGTAACTTTATTCCGTCCGCAGCCTGCTCGTGTCGTCATGCAGTAGGCACCATACATCATATATTTTTCCAGTGTACACGTCATGAGGCACCCCGTCAGGTGTTTTTTTTTTCGTTCATTACAACTTCTAGGATCTCAACTCCCCTTAAACCTATCCTCTATTTTATATCAACCGTCATTTCCCGTTCTATCTTCCTTGTTAATTTATTTACAAGATTGTTCCATTACCTTGTGAATTCCAACCCTATTGATGTGACTCGGTTATTGTGTATGTCTCGGAGAAATTCGCAAAGGAGAGTCACTTCAGCGTGAAGATTTGTTTTGCCTGTGTGTCCCTTTTTTAATCCTGATATTGTATTTTCCTATCTCCTGATTTAGATGCAAATTTCTTTTGTTATTTAATACTCCCACACAAATCACGAGTACTATCGTAGTAACTGGGTCAACAGCTGTGCCGAGCCCAACAAAAGCAACGCAAGAAAGAAGAAGAAACTGGACGGAGGACTGACGTAAAGTTTAACACTAAATAGAAGTTGTTCATGCCCATATCAGTGGAAATGTACAGGTTGATAACTTAGCCAAAGAAGCAGCATTGGGTCGGGGGACACGTCTTGATATGGCTCTACCATATCCTGACATTCTCCCCCATATCCTTGAACTCATCCTCCAGGAATGGCAACAGATGTGGCGCGACCATATACATCAGCATCCCACACATTATTCATCTATCCAACCATCTATACCAGCCTGGCCATGGTTCTTTAAAGGATCCTATACTCGCCGCCACATCACCACCATCATCAGAATGCGTTTCAACCATGCCGTCACACCTGCTTATCTCTATAGCATTAATGCCCGTGATTCTCCTGTCTGTTGTGGCTGCGGTCACTACAGAGGAGATCTCCCACATATCATTTTCCAATGATCAACTTATGATCGACAACGTTTTATAATGTATGAATCTCTTTTCTCCCTTGATTTTCAATTGCCGCTCAATTTGCCGACTTTATTGCATACGCCGACGGTTCCACTGGTAGATATCCTAACGAAGTTTTTATGTGACATTGTCATTTTATAAATTGCTCCCTTTTTCGTGATCCGGTCTTGTTTGTGTAAATGTAACTGTCAGTCACCAAGATGGATCACTTCGGTGTGACCTTTGTGTCCCCTGTGCTTTCCTGTATTTTTAGTTAGTTCCCGTCCGATGCTGTAGCTTTGTGTTTTCCCCACTATAATGTTTCGCTATCCTCTCATTGGTGTCTGTAGATTTGATATTTGGCTTCGTACCCCAACCTTTATACGGTGTGCAACAGTGCGGTGGGCGGTATCGGGTTTAGGGAACGTGCTAATTATGTATTGTGAGGAAGTAGGGTTTGTTCGTCTGTTATTTTCTTTGTGTCTAGTTAGTGATTTCCCAGCTCAGTACCCTTTTCTTTAGGGGATAACTATTCATCATGTCGGCAGAAAGAGGTGGTGGTCAGATGGGGCGACCGCCAGATGAAAGAGAAATAGTGGAATACGAGGGTGAAGCGTCAGTTGACAGCATGGTTGTAGTGTCGGAATCTGAGCTAGAATCTACTCAAGCGTCCACAGTTACAGGACCATTAACAGTTATTGAAAAGCGCCAGCCATTATCAAGTACCAATAAGTACTATGACCATCACACCGGGCCGTACATGGTGTTTGTTCAAGGGAAGGGAGCCCAAAATGTTGGGCATTTACATCCTATGGCATTAGGCAAGCTATTTTTTGTAAATAAGATAGTGGGTATCAAGACTATTCAACGCAAAGGGCGAAATCGTGTTTAAGTGCAATTTAATAAGGCGACAGAAGCCAATTCATTCTTACAACACCCTTTACTACCCGCCAAAAACTTGGTTGCCTTTATTCCGTCCGCTAATGTCCAACGTGTTGGTCAAATTAGGGGCGTAGATACGTCATTATCCCATGAGGAGATTCTACAATATATTGATTCACCTGTTCCGATAGTTAGAGTTCGACGTTTTTTTTAGAAAAAAGATGATCGATGACAAGTTGGAAACCATTCCTACGGGAACGGTCAAAATTTTCTTTGAAACTCAGCGGCTACCTGAATATGTGTCCATTTTTAATGTAATCCTGGAAGTTACGTTGTTCATATTTTCTCCTATTAGATGCCAACACTGCCAAAGATATGGGCATGTTAAACTGCACTGTCGGGCGCGCGCCCCATTTTGTGGTAAATGTGCACAGGGCCATTTAACTGATACGTGCAAGGAGATTACGTTTAAATGTGCTAATTGTTCTGAAAATCATCCAGCAGGCACCGCCAGATGTGCGGAACTCGAAAAAACAAAAATCCATCAAACGCCAAATGTGTATAGACAACAAATCATACCATGAAGTCATCCAGGCAAACACAGGTGTACCGTTCAACCCCCTTACCCTTCCTCAGCAATTTCCGACTATCGAGCAGTCAAATAATACGCGTCCTACTGATTCACCGCGTAAAAGAAAGTATACAGCAATTGTGAATCAAGCGCCTAAAGTGGTGAATCCATTGGGTTACGATCGACAGGCCTACTTAGATATCCTGCATCCGCCGTCTGGCAGTGGTGAAGGAGTGTCTTCGAGCCCTGTAACCAAGGGAGCTGAAGTGTTGAAGAAAAGGTCTTATTATTATTTATTATTTATTTGGATTTATTGTGCTTCTAACAGGCATATGCCTAATAAAAAGAAACACATGTACATTTGGTTACACAATTCTATCAAATTATAATATAATTGACAGACATAATGCTGAGATTGTAATGCAAATTAATTCTACAACTAAATACGAAAATATAATAATACTGTGCAGGTAATTGGTAGGTGGAATGTACGAGTTCATGTGATCGCACAGCAGGCAGAAACAAAGGAACTATATGTGTAACTGAATAAATCGAGGTTGTTTGCTATTGCATGTTCATTGTATAATTGAATAGCACTTATTATTGGGGAATGTTTATGCTGTTCAGTTCTAGTTCTTGGGCAGTAAAATGTAATAAACTTAGGTCGAGTTGATGGAGGTGGGACACGTAAATTAAACTGTGATATTAAATACGGACTATACAAAAGATTATTGAATACTTTGAAGACAAAAACAAGAATTGCAATTTTTCGTCTGTTAGCCAGAGATGTATAATTCAGGTAACTTAGAAGATTTCCATAGCTATCATATTTCGGATAAATACCCGTCATTTTATACTGCAGATATCTTAGGAATTTATTCAGAACCATTTCAATTTCACTAATGTGGTTCAAGTACCAGGGATTCCAGATGCTGGATGCATATTCTAATCTGCTTCTAACAAAATAATTGAACATTAATTGTATACTTTTTGGGTTGACGAAATCTTTAGAATTTCTTCTTATAAAGCCTAGCATTTTATAAGCACTAGCTACCATTTCATGAGTGTGCAATGAAAATGTTAGCTTTGAATCAAAATGAACTCCTAGGTCTTTGATAGAATTGTTAATAGTGAGATACGCATCCAATATCCGGTACCGAAACACCACCTGGAATTTGTTTCTAGTAAACTTCATAACTGAGCATTTCTTTATGTTAAGGTTCAAGCGATTTAATTTACTCCAGGATGCCACATTATTGAGATCTTCTTGTAGTAATTGACAGTCCTGCTCTGTCTGAATATTTCTAAAAATTTTGACATCGTCCGCGAATAACAAAACGTTTGAATATTTAATACACCTTGTAAGATCATTGATAAGCAGTAAGAATAATAGAGGGCCTAGGTTTGAACCTTGTGGGACGCCTGATCGGGCATAGTATGAATAGGATTCACATCCATTGCAAGCAACAAACTGTTTTCGTTCACTGAGATATGAGGTGAACAACTTCAGCAAATTGTAGGAGAAGCCATAATATGCTAACTTATTTAAGAGGATATCATGATCTACCTTATCGAATGCCTTCGCATAATCTGTATAAATTACATCAACATGACTTCCTTTGTCCATTGCTGCTGATACTTTGTGAGTAAACTCCATTAGATTAGTTACTGTTGATCTTTTAGGCATGAACCCATGTTGAAAGTCACTTATAATGTACTGTACGTGCTGAAATATATGCTGATATAACAATTGTTCAAAGAGCTTTGCAATGGCTGACAGTATTGCCACGGGTCTGCAATTATCAAAATCAGACTTATGTCCAGACTTATGTATGGGACTTACCCTGGTAATTTTCCAACGACTGGGAAAAGTACCAGTTTGAATGGCTATATTAAATATTATAGTTAAAGGATAGGCCAGCACCTCTGCACAGCCTTTGATTATGTATGGAGGAATTAGGTCTGGGCCAGCGGCTTTCTTTTGATTTATTTTTAGTATCGCATTCTTAACATCAGAAATACTAATCTGTTTAGAATCCAGCACATCAAGCAATGGGTGTATGTCCTGGTCACTTGCACCTAAATTGTCATACTTGGCGCATTCCTTGGAATAAACTGACGAGAAATAATCAGCAAAACCGTTGACTATCTGCTTATCATTTTCTAATATTTCCCCATTAATTTTCATTACGGGTATTGCCGGGGATCGTTTCTTGTGTCGAATAAATGCCCAGAGGCGATTCGTGTCCTCTCCGATTGCATTTTCGACATTACGTACGTATTGCCGGTAGGTGGATTGAATATCACGTTTTAGAATTTTCCTGAGCTCTTTAAACTTTTCGCAATGAAAGTCCTTGTTGGCCTGTTCCCTACGCATTTTCTTTCGATGGTAAGATTTTCTTCGGATGTTTTTATTATATCAAAATTAAACCAGCATGGATACAGTTTGGTCCTCTTACTAGTGCTTACAGGTACACTAGAATCCAGAGCCTGATAGAAACGGGAATAAAAATTATCTACCGCCTCGTCTACATGGGAAAATTGCGAGAGAACACTCCGATCTACTTCTTGTAATTTTGTATAAAGTTGTTCGAAATTAGCCATTTTAAAATTGTATGTATGAGTTTGGTGAATATTGTGTCTAACTTCTCTCTGCCAATTCTCTCAATTACCTGTCACTTCGCAGGATCCGTCGCATGTCATTATGGCAGATTTTCAGAAATTAAAGGAATTATTGGGCCACAACGCTCAATGGAGCTTTTATGTGCAAAAATTATTAGAGCAGATTGTACCTTTACTTCCCACTCCTCCTTCATCAAAATATACCACCCCGGCTCGTAGTAGTTCTACGTTAGATTAATTCCCTTTGTCATATTATATGTTACTACTCCAGTGGAATTGTAGAAGAATTTTAAATAAAAAGCATGAATTACTGCATTTAATTCAGGAGTATGATCCGGACATCATATTCCTCCAAGAATCATGGCTCCGTTCATCGTATAACTTTTCGATTGCTAATTATCAAGTTGAACGTCAGGATGGACCAGGACATCGACGCTATTCAAAAATAATTTACGGTACCCCCCCCCCATTTCTAATCATTTTTACATTCCTCGTACTCATCATCAAACGTTCCTTGTGCAAGATCTCCATATAAGTCATATTTACTGTCCTCCTGGGATACAGGGTTCACGTCGCCGATGGTATGCATATTTTCAGTTTGTACAGCAATTTTCTAAACATTTTACATTGGGAGATTTTAATGCATATCACTCCTTGTGGGGCAGTGGCAGGATTAATCCGAAAGGACGTCACATTGTTACAGCTATACAGGAATTACACTTACATTTATTAAATGATGGGGTCCCCCACACGCATTACCCCCGACGAATAGTCCTCAAAGTGCGGTGGATTTAAGTATCACTACGGTCGATATATCTCATAAGTTGTCATGGCAGACTGTGAAGGACACTCATCAAAGTGATCATTATCCTATTATAATATAATACGATGTCTCAAGTACCCGACATATCTCGCAGAACGTATTTCAGGTTAAGAGAAATTTTCAGCATTTTGATTATGATTTGTTTTCTCGCTTTTTAGAGGATAGTCTTTCTCGGCAATTACAGAGGTCTGGTAACAGTTATAATTTTTTATTAGATACTATCCGTGATTATTTTAACATATATCACCCTTATATTATAAAAACATGTCCTCCGGCCAATCATTTTGTCTTACCCTCATGGTGGGATCAAGAATGAAGACACCTGGTACGACGTCGCAAGGCGAGTTTAAAAGCTTTTTGGCACTATGGTACTTCAGCCTCTTATTTGAGATACAAGAGTCTCACCGCTCAAATACAACGCGTATTTAATCATAAGCGACGAGAAGCGTGGAAATCATACATTACCCAATTAAGTAGTACTACGTCACTAAATAGTATTTGGTCAGCGATTAAACATCTCTCTAATAATCATCCTATTCACGCTCCCCATCAACTTTCGGCGCAAGGATATCATGACTTGTATCATAATTGGACTACGGATATTGTTCTTCGTCTGCCTACATCCTGTGCCTCTGGTTCGATGGATCGTTTTTCCAGTTTAATGCAGCCTATTATGCGTAGAGAATTTATCCAAACATTCAGACATAAAAAATCATCCAGCCCAGGGATTGATGGTGTGACTTATAACATGATCGCTCGATTTCCCGCAAACGCTCAGGATATCATTCTTCAATTATATAATTCAATCTTATGCACCGGGGCCTTCCCGGAAGATTGGAATGTTTTTCAAACTGTCCCTACTTTGAAACCCACGAAAGATGCACGATTAGCGAGTAGTTATCGCGGTATCCAACTTGGGTCTTGCTTCCGCAAAATTCTTCAAAATGTTCTTCTCCGACGACTTCAATGGTGCCTCGAATATTATACCCTGTTTCGAAAGACGCAATTTGCATTTAGAAAAAATCTCGGCACATCTGACCCATTAAATATATTTTTTACTGATCTACTCCTAGCAAAAGGAAAAAAAACTGGATACCATAGCGGTTTTCCTTGACCTAAAAATGCGTATGATTCTGTAGATTCGTTTCTTCTTATTCAGAGGGATATGCAATTTCCACTTCCCTTCCGGTGCTTAATATATAATATGCTATGTCATCATAAACTAATTTTAAAATCCCCAGCCGGTGTATTTGATTCCCGACATACTTCTCATGGTGTCCCGCAGGGAGATGTTTTAAGTGGACTTTTATATTTACTTTATACTCGTACCCTCGAAACAGTCATATTACCGCACGCTCGCATTCTTCAATATGCGGATGATATTTTAATATATTGTTCAAGAGAAGATTTGTCCGCATGTTGTAGGGACATATACAACGCCGTATCTAATGCTCATGACTGGTTTCATCAATATGGATTTGAAACTTCTGCAGGAAAGAACGCTGCGATGATTTTTACTCACAAACGAATGTACGACAGTTCTCGTATATTACATCGTCAAGGTCAAATTCCGTTGGTGACGAGTGTAAAATACTTAGGAATTTATATTGACAGGAAAATGCAGGGGAAGAGACATACGCAATACCTTAAGAGTCATCTTACCAGCAAAATTAATATTCTAAAATCACTCACTCGGCGTAATTGGGGAGCAGACTCGGATTTATTATTAATAGTATATCGTAACATCATTCGGTCTATGATGGATTACAATTCCTTTTTTTTGACTTAATGTCAAGTATTAGGCTCCTACGTTTAGATCGAATACAGTTTACTGCCTTGCGTATCATAATAGGAGCCCTTAAATCCACCCCCACAGGAGCCCTTTTAGTTGAAACCGGAGAAATGTCGTTACATTATCGGCGCAGATATCTTGCGTGTATGTACCAGCTGCGTAAAGTGATGATAGCAGTATCACCTATCGTTCCTAAATTACAATTATTGGAGGAATATTATATTCGTCGATTATTGCCCACAGCTTCTGTTCCGGCTTTGATGGCCGCATATTCCATTCTTAAACCGTACCGCCATAATATATTAAAAGTTACTCGTTTGTCTATATATACTATTCCTTATTCCGCCGCTCATTTTCAACCAACTATTCTCACGCATTCTTTACCCCAAGTATATCCGTCTTTTCAACATAACGCAGTAATCATTTCTAGTATTTTTCAAGAGATAACGAGCCAATTGATATCATGCATTATTTTTTATACCGATGGTTCTAAAATAGTTAACACATCCCGTGTGGGAGCCGCTTTCTTCTCACCGGATTTACATATCTCATGTCAGTATACCTTACCCTCAGACGTCAAGATATTTACAGCCGAAATTTTTGCAATCCGTCAGACATGTTTTATATTAAACAACATGATATTCGTTGTTCTTTAATTTGTACCGACGCAATGAGTGTCGTACAAGCGCTTCAAAATGTCTTTGAGGCCGATAATTGGTTTTTATGTCAGTTAGTGCATCAATTGTACACTTTACAAACCGAGGGTTTCGACGTCAGTATCCCGTGGGTAACCGTCCATTCAGATATTGAGGGTAATGAAATCGCTGATAAACTCGCCAAAGATGCTGCTAATAGTAACGGCAAGGCTTACAATATAGCTATACCCATTTCTGATTTGCGTTCTCTAATTCGGTCGACGATACAGTAGGACTGACAAGTCACGTGGACTACTTATGCTAAACTTAAGGCCAAACATTATTTTGGGATACAACCAACTATTTTACGCAAGACATGGTTCCAAGGTGGTAAATATACACGACGACACATCATTACAATCATTCGTCTACGCTTTAATCATGTATTAACGCCGGTGTATTTATTCCGCATAAAACGACGTCAGGATGCCTTGTGTTCGTGTTTGCAGATGGAGGGTACTTTAAATTCATATTCTCTTTCAATGTCCACAATATGATTTTCAGCGTGCTATATTGTTGCGCAATTTATATTCCTTAGGGCAGAGGCGGCTCCAGTCCCGCGCAAGGGGTAGTGCCAAGTAAAAAAGATGAAAATATTGGTATTTTCATAACAGTATATCAGAGCAGGGTTCGATTTCCGATGTATATATAGGACCTACACTAATCTAGATAGTCAACATTTCACATCGGGACTTACCGAAAATAATATATACGATAAGAAAATTTATAAAAATATATAAAATAAACTTTTTCAGCACTGAACCATTCACTCACTAATAGCCTACAACACAAACTCAATGTTTGACTCTTTAACACCCTGACTCACTAAAAATAACCACGAACCGTTAACAAGAACTGAAGATAGACTAGACTACAAATAGGAATTCGCGAGATTTCATCCAAGCCTGACAGTTGCAGATGGTTTATCAACCATAAATATTTAGCTACCGAGAGTAATCCGTGAAGCCTTAACATGTAGGCCTACGGTAGTCATGATCTTGTTTTTTTCTCTTTTATTCATTCTCTTAGTTATTCACTTTACCAAATAAGGAATTAATAAATACATACATATTATTTTCACTATTTATTACGGCAAGTTTAAATTTCACTGTTGGACCCAGAGCCCCCTTTTAGAGAAATCGAGAATTAATGCTCTTTGTGTGACAGCGATTGGTTGTCAGTTTGTGTCAACCAACGCCACCAATAACCAATGAGTCAAATTACTTCCAGCCAATCAGGCCATTGGCCCACACCCTCTTACCTATGTGACAGCTTGTGACAGGCAAGTCGCTGGCCCAGTACCTCGTAATGGCCGATAGATAGCATTGCATTTTCAGTACCGCTTTGAGCCATACTCTATTCGGCACGGAGCCCAGCATATTTCCTCATAGAGAGTGACGAGAGAGGCTACGGAAAAGATCGTAAATTTGACTGCACATGCGTCAACCGTGCCGTATAGACCGTGGCTCAAGATATCACCGGGGCGAAGAAGGACTCAATGATCATACTTTACGGATGGAATACTTTAACTACAAAGTAATTTGAAACTAATTAGATACCGGTATTAAACGTAGGCGTTCGAAATTATTCTTTCAGGACTATGAATAATTTATTTTCTCTTAGAGGGCAGTGCCATGGCACGGTGGCACTACGCCGAGAACCGCCCCTGCCTTAGGGTATTCACTGCCTTTAAATGTTGCCACATTAGTTCATACTCCTACACTTCCGCTGGTTAGTAGCATAGTATCATTTTTCGACATTTTTCACCTGGTCCATACATGTGACCCGGTCAATGTCTATGTGCCGTAAGTCACCAAGGTGGGTCACTTCGGTGTGAAGAGTCAGATACCATTTGTGTCCCAGTCTAGTCCATATGTGTTCCTCCTAACTATTATGTCTCCTCGTTACGTCACACTCTTTGTTTGGAATCACCTGTTCGTCACTGGTCGCACGCCTTTTATCGGTAGTCTAAGTTTACCTCATGATACCAGCCACTGTACAGTATAGCCCGACACAGCGGTTTATGCCGCGACCTGACCGGACAGGCGTGGCTTCAGAGCAGTGGGAGGGGAGTAGGACTGTCTGACGGCTCACGTCACGCGTCACCGAAACGAAATATCACGCGCACCGAGGGGTCAAGTTTGACAGGATGCGGTTTCTACATCAACGTAGGATGAAAGGCAGCATTTTACTAAGTAAGTTATATAGAAACATGAATCACAATTCTACGCCCAGTAGTTTACTTTTTATGTTATTTTAAAATTATTTGAAAGTTGTCACTGCTCAACACTATGTAACACAATTTTTGTTCTTGGAAAGTAAATGCTATTTTCTAATTGATTATGTCTGAAAAGGTAGGAAAACATAATTATTCATGTCAAACTTTGCTTTTGTGAGTAGGACATTGCTATTTGTGACCTTAACGTACAGTATTTTCATTTCCTGTATTTTGCCACTTCTTTTAATCATAACTAGCAAAGAAACAAAGACAGAGAAAGATTATTTTGAATGCAATTAAAATGCATGGAACATAGTAAAATAAATAATAAAGAAATGTACGGTACATGAAGATAAAAAAAGAATAGGAAACCTGGAATTTATTTACCTCAAACATGCCTCAATCTGAAAGTGGTTCCACCCCGGATATTTCTCCTTCAGATTCCCCAGGAGAACTGGAGTCTTGTCCCAGGTGTATGACGATAGGCTCTTCTTCTGCATCATCTTCATACTGGTCTATTGATCCTTCACGATCCATATATTCGCGCTCAGTCTGTTCCACGTTACGACACACTGATGCCCATTCATCAACAGTGACATCTGCAAACTTTTGCTTAGCCAGTTCCATAACATCTTCCAATTTAAATGTCACATTGTGTGCAGCCACCCAGTTCTTCACTATACCCCAGATCTTTTCTATTGGATTTAATTCCGGATGATAGGGAGGAAGCCTCAACACAGAATGCCCATGTTCACTCAACAATGCATCCACTTTATAAGTCACGTGTTTCGGTTTCTCCATTTTTATGATGTCATACAATTCTGGTTTAGTCATGTCAGGAGTGTAGAATATACCTCTTTCGTCGAGCCATGTTTGCATATCTCTTTTTAAAGAAGCTTGCGTAGGAGCGGGATTAAGTTTGGCGTTATGGTATGACGCATTATCTAGAACAAGAACTGAAGAGGGAGGTAGATTTGGAATCAGCTTCTCCTTCAACCACCGCATGAAGTTGTTAGTATTCAGTTCATCATGATAGTCACCAGATTCTACTGTCAGATTTAAAGATATTTAGAGCATTGTGAACAAATCCAACCATTCCTCCGGCGTGTAGTAATATTAAACGTCATCCCTTAGATGTGGGAGCACGAAAACCTTTGGCAGAATTATCGGACCATGACTATGGAGCGGTATGAGTACTGTGTATGTAGGTTTCATCAGTGTAAATTATTGGTCGATTTTGTGCTCTATAATGCATGATTTGCCTTAAGAATTTCGTTCTTTGCAAGCGAATGTCCTGCCTCTCCGTCAAAACAGTTCTGTTGTTCAGTGTCTTCCTCCACTTGAATCCCATTTTACGTAAAAGACGTCGTAAACTCTCTTTACTGCCAGAAAAATTAATTTCTTGTTGTAACTTAGAAAGTAACAGTCGAAGTGTGGGAATTTTCTTTTCGTGTAAAGCAAAATCATATTATATCGCCGTATTACTTCTTGATCAAAATTATCCGCCGAAGATTTGGTGGCTGCTCGCGGTCTTGCTCTACCAGGTGTGGATAAAGCTGTAGAGGGACATTCCATCGACTCTAAAACTTTTCTTTCACTTACTATTGCTCTAATTGTACGCTCAGGAACTCCAGCGGCCGCCGCTGCCCGTTTGCCGAATTTATTTATAGGTATGTCAACACCCCTTTCCGCTTCTTGTTTCATGAAATTGTGCACATTAGATATTATTTCTCTCGCCTGACTGTGTAATGTTTTTGTTTTTAACTTGGACAACACCGGAGGCATTGCGACCGTTGACAGTGTCTTTCAAACCCGTGGCCTACTATAAGAACACAACAAGAAGTTAACTGGTAAATCAATATTACGCACGTATTCAGTCGAGAGCAAAGGATTTAAACACACACAAAACCTGCGATTTCAACCAAGGTAAAGAGCAAACTGCTTCGATACTAGCCGCTGCTGTGTTGGGGAGCCAATGTAATGTTGCCAAGTCGATGCTCAAGGACGAGCGGGTGAGCGAAGCTCTCGTCTACATTGCATAGCATTATGTTATCACGGCCAAGTCCAAGCAGAGAATGATTGATGTTGCTACATCGGGACTCGGGGACTCAGGACGTGTCACGTGTGCCAGAGGAGGTGTGAACGAAATAAAGTGCGTAACTGCGTCGCGGCAGACATTCATGAGTCGGGCTTTAGCAATTGGGTAAAAAGTTTAATGTCCAGTTCAACGACAGCTGTGCTCGCAGCAACACCTCGAAAGCTTGCGGCTTGCGTGTGTGTGTTATCCTTTGGAGTGTACTTTCTGTTTTGTGTTTCGTTAGTGCTTGGTGTTGAAGTTTTGTGCAATTGTATTATAGGGCTGTAAATAAGTCTTATATTCTAGTTGCGTGTGGTCGCGATGGCGGCTCAGAGCGATGGGACGTTAATGGATCAACCCCAGACAGTGTAGGGAACGTTATCGTGGATGGTATTATACCTATTGAGGATATGTCAATCGTTCATGAGCAACCGATTATTTCAACCCCGGAGACAACGCAACCAATGATGGGATCCTCAACTGACCCAGTACGAACCCAGGCCACGGATTATCGTTATCCGAGTCATCATACTGGACCATATGTTGTTTTGTGCAGGGGGAAGGGGCTCAAGCGATCGGAAATTTACATTCGATGGCCTTGGATCGGCTTTTCTATGAAAGAAAAATCCCGGGCATACGAGAAATTCAGAAAAAGGGACGAAATAGAGTACAAATACAATTCACAAACTATCGCGATGCAAATAATTTTTTGAAAAATCCGATACTACGTGAGAGGAATTTGATAGCTTTTATCCCCTCCTCTAATGTCCAACGGGTTGGACTTGTGCGAGAGGTTGACACTTCTCTTACGAATGAGGAACTACTCAAGTATATAAAGGCTCCTGTCTCCGTTTTACGGGTACAGCGCTTCTTTAGAAACAAAACTGTTGATGGCCAAACGGAACGCATATCAACGGGGACTGTGAAAATTTTTAATGTTATGCTAGAAGTTAATTTGTATATTTTCTCGCCTCTACGATGCACCAAGTGTCAAAGATACGGACATGTGCAGTTACATTGCCGAGCTCGAGCCCCTCACTGTGGCAATTGTGCCGCTGAACATCTCACCTCGGAATGTAGGGAAGTTTTATCTAAATGTGCCAATTGTGCACAGAATCACCCGGCAGGTGCCATTCGTTGCGAAATTCATCAACAGCAAGTTGAAATTAAACGCCGGATGTGTGTGGAAAATAAATCGTATAATGAGATTATGAAAAGTCAAATGGGTTCAACATTCAATCCATTAACTTTACCCCAACAATTTCCGCCGTTAAGTTCATCTCCGGCTGAGCCGGCCCGAAAGCGCAAGTTTACGGAAATCCGTCATTCGGCCCCCAAAGTGGTACAACCTCTGGGATATGATAGGAATGCTTATTGCCAGCTTTTTAACCAACCGAGATTGGAAAAGGCCCCACCGGTCTTCTCAGCCAAGACGTCTGAAACAAGTAATCTACACAGTCCCGGGCCTGGTTCAAGGTCGCCTGGATCGGAGCCAACAAAAATTATTTTGGCAGAGTTTACTAAACTTATGGAGTTGTTAGGGCATAATGCGCAATGGGCGCATTGCGTTAAAAACTTGTTAGATAGGGTATTACCATTGCTACCCCCGTTGGAAAAATCAACAAGTCATGACAACTCGACCTTGAGTCAATAGTTTAACTTATTTTCGCTTTCCGTTTTTGAAGAGACGTGTGGGTCCTCCAATGGAATTGCAGGAGTATAGTCAACAAGAGGCATGAATTACTTAAATTAATCGATAACTTCCATCCAGATGTTATTTTTTTACAAGAAACTTGGCTATCGCCCCAATATCGTTTTACGATTCCAATGTATAATGTTGTTCGAGAGGATGGTCCAGGTTATGGTGGTATAAGCACCCTTATTCGAAATGATATCTCTTTTTCAGTGATCCCTATTTCTTACCTTCTACCACGTAGTTTTCATCAGTGTTTTCGGATCGGCAATACTATTTTTAGTAATTTATATTGCCCTCCCCAAGTTCAGGGATCGCAACGCCAATGGTTGATGTATTTCAAATATATTGCACAATTTCCTAAACATATTGTTCTCTGGGATTTTAATGCCCACCATGGACTCTGGGGTAGTGAGCGTGTAAACCCTCAAGGCCGTCATATTGTGCTTGCACTTCAAACTTATGCTTTGAATTTTCTTAATGATGGGTCGCCTACGCGAATAACTCCTCCGAGTCGTCCAAAGAGTGCGGTAGATTTGACTATTACAACAGCGGATATTGCCCATAAATTGGAATGGCGAACAATTGGGGACACTCATCAGAGCGATCATTTTCCGATTCTTGTCTATTATGCGAAACACGGTGAGAGGCTTAAGCGTCCATGTCATTTTACCATCAACAGGAATTTACGGCATTTCGACTATGATATTTTTCAACACTTTATAAATGATGGATTGGGGACTTCGCGAACACCTCCGTTTCAAAGGTATTATTCTTTATTACATCTGATACAACGATTTCTTGATTGTTATCACCCCCAGCGCGCGAGATCATCGTATTCGTTACAGCATCCGGGTGCGGTCCATTGGTGGGACGCCGAGTGTGCATTGCTTGTTCGTCGGAGAAAGGCATGTTTAAAAAGATATCGCGTTCATGGGACTGTTGATAATTATCTACGTTACAAAAGTCTCACTGCCCAGCTTCAGAAGACATTTAATGAAAAAGGACGGATGGCATGGCAAACTTATATTAGTACATTCAATTCCCATACTTCTTTGAGCACCTTATGGTCTTTGATAAAACAATTATCGAATACTCGTCGTACTCGTCCTAGTACGGGACTCACCCAGACAGGTTTTCAAATGTTTTATCATTCCCTCACGCCTGATTCAGTGTCCGGACACGCATTTGTACCACCTTATTTGCTTCGGATACGTTTCAGGTTTTACAACAACCTATCACGCGCAATGATATCTCGACTGCGTTGCGTCACACCAAATCCACGAGTCCGGGTATTGATTACATTACTTATGGGATGGTGGCCCATTTCCCTGCTGACGATCTTGATTGCGCTTTACAATACGGTACTGACAACTGGTACGCATCCAGCGGAATGGAATAATTTTGAAATTCTGCCGTTATTAAAACCAATGAAAGATGCCAGAGACCCCCTAAGCTATCGTGGCATCAATCTTGGTTCGTGTCTAAGAAAATGATTTAAAAAAAAATTATTACCTAGATTGCAATGGTGTTTGGAGTACTATATTTTTTTTTCGAGGTCACAATTTGCATTCCGTAAACGGCTAGGCACAATCGACGCTCTTACGATTTTTTTGACGGATTTCTTATTAGCGAAAGCCCGCAAACAACACACGGTTGCCCTATGTGTGGATATTCAGGGGGCCTATGATGCGGTGGACCCAGTCATATTACTACATCGACTAGGGGACATGCGTTTCACATTACCTTTCATATGTTTAATTCGGAATTTCTTACACCATCGTCGACTATTTCTACACACCCCAACTGGTGTACTTGATAACCGTCAGACTCATCGGGGATTGCCTCAAGGTGATATTTTAAGCGGTGTTCTATTTTCAATTTATACTCAGGCATTAGAATCGGTCATTCTTCCTTATGTAAGAATCATTCAATTCGCAGATGATTTTCTTATTTATTGTTCACGTGATACTATCCAGCTTTGTCGTCAGGATATATATGATGCATTGACTGCTGCTCATACATGGTTCCATAATCATGGCTTTGACACATCGTCGAGGAAAAATTCTGCTATAATTATTACTCATCAAAGGCAGGTTGATCGCACTCCTATTTTAATTAGAATGGGAGCCATAGAGGTGGTTCGCAGCATCAAATATTTGGGATTACATATTGATGACCAATTACTGTGGGTGCGCCAGGTTCAAACACTCACTGTTCAAATTGAAAAAAAAAAAAAAAAAAAAAAAAAAAAAAGACTACACGTTCTCCGAGCGCTAGCACGCCGGGGTTGGGGGGCAGATCCTCATTTATTACCTACGGTCTATAAGAATATTATTCGTTCCCAGATGGATTATGGTTGCTTTTTCTACGATATGATGGCGAGTAGTCGGTTGGTCACATTCGACAGGTTGCAGTATCGGGCTTTACGTATTATTTTGGGGGCGCTTCCGTCCAATCCCAATTGTGCATTACTAGTTGAATCTGGGGAATTACCTTTACACTTACGACGGAGATTTTTGGCCAGTAAGTACCTGGTTTCTAAAATGTCATTGTTGGCGTCCCCTATCATCAGTAAAGTACAGCTGCTTGTGGAGTATTATGCGCAAAATCGCTTCGCACGTCCGCGTAAGCCGGCTCTGGTATTGGCATATGAAATCTTGCAACCATTTCGGTCAGATCTACTGCAAACGCTCAAACCCTTACCATACACGGTTTCATATAGGGTCCTACAATTCCAGCCAAATATATTGCACACTTCCTTACCGGCGCTATTCCGGATGTATCAGCGTTTTCCGCAAGTAATTTCACGATGCTTTCGGGATATTGTCAATTGCTATTCCCGTTATATTATGTTTTATACAGATGTCTCAAGAATGTTGTCACCAGATGGAGTGGGGGCGGCTTTTTATGCTCCGGATCGACAGATTATACGCACATATAGTTTGCCAAAGTATATAACGATTTTTACAACTGAAGTATTTGCCATTCGTCAAACCTGTCAGTATATACGTACACACAGTGTCTCCCCGGCAAGGATTTGCACGGATTCAATGAGTGTCATACAGGCTTTAGCGAATCCGCGTAGCTCTGATAATTGGTATGTGTATCAAGTTGCGCAAATGTTGTATGATTTTCAGACTATGGCACAGGAGGTAGTGCTTACTTGGATCCCGGGGCATTCGGGTATACAAGGAAACGAGGATGTTGACCGCATGGCAAAGTGGGCAGCTCAGGGATATGGAGTAGTTTATAATATCGCTGTACCTTTTACGGACTTTCTGCCCGCTATTTATTCCCAGCTTATCAATGAATGGCAACTGAATGGTCGAATATCGCGCCAATTAAGGCTCGTAATTATTTTCTGGTACAACCCACTGTATGAACAACACCGTGGTTCCGGGTCGGCAGATATACGAGACGGCACATTATTACTATAATACGTTTGCGTTTTCAGCATGCTCTGACGCCGGTGTATACGGCACGTATGAACCTTCGCGAGGATGCTAGATGTGTGTGTGGTCGAATGAGGGGTACACTTAACATCTTATGTTTCAGTGTGACGTTTTCAATGAACCGCGGATAGTGATGCTCAGATAGATAAGATCTTTAGGTTATACTTTGCCCTTAAATATGACCACTATTTTGCATAATCCTGTAATTCCATTGGTCTAGGCCATAATGGAGTATTTGGACCATTTCCCGTTTACATTATAATTTATGGTCCCCTCTTTTGTTTGCTGTATTTTTCTGCGTTTCACGATTTGACACGAAGTATGTGTGTGTTGATTTTTCCTTAACCCTTATTAGTGTATCGAGCATACCGTGTGCAGTCGATTTGTTTAGGTTAGCATATTTCTGTCTGTGTGTACAAACATTACGTGTGACGGGTATGTGCTACTGTGGTGCAACCGGTACAGAAGCTATTGGGCGAAAAGGCAACTGTTTCCAGCAATCCTACCATAACAACAGCAACAACAACAAAGTTTAATATGCCCACTACCAGTCGCTCGTCCGCTGTGAACGCAGCAACATATCCGTCGCTTTCGTCTGGTGTTTGTGTGTGCGGTGAGCGGTGTGGTGTGCGATTTGCTATCCATATTTAAGTGTGTTGTTTTCGTCTTTATTTCCTTGTGCTTGGTGACGATTTATGTAAGTACTATACATTCGGAAATTCTTCGCCGCAATGTCGGAGAAGAGTGGGGGAGGTCAAATAGGCCTCCCACCGGATAATCCATCGGCGGTTATTATTGATGGTTACGCCAACATTGAATCAATGCATATTGTGGATGAACATGAGAACACTAAAATGTCGGAAGTTCGGGCTATTCCTGTGGTCCAAACCCCTGTACAACCTCGTACTCCTCCTAGTGACTATCGCTACTACTCAAATACAAGTACAAGATGGCGTCACAGTGAAAGTGCAGTGAAATAGCAGCTAGTGTAAATATTTGATAAAAGTGGTAAAATATTATAACAGAGGCATAAAATCTATAAAGTTACTTTCCTCAGATCAAGTGTAATACGGAATATTGATAGTATTTAGAAATTCTTGTTGATAATTTAATAAACTTAAACTAAGTTGTGGGAACGTGTATCCAAAGATTCGGTGACTTCTTCAATCACTGTTTGAACCAAGTAGAGCAGTGGTGCTTTTACGAGACTTCACCCGATTGGAAGATATACGTATTTCACATTCTTCTTTATTGGTAGGTTATTAGATTAATTCTATTAGGTAGTAATAATTAAATTAAATTTAGTGTAATTTGGTGTAAACATCTAGGCTCACTTAGATCTCTAGTATGACGACAGTAAACAGTGTTAGTATCTCGTCAGGTTGTGTAACCGTAACGGATTTATGCTCGTCGTGCAAAATAAAAGTAAAAAATGCAAATAAAATCATCACAAGATCTCAGGTAAAATTGAATGAGGAGAAAAGTGAAACCGATTGTCGTAATGTAGGCCTACCGCTACCGTCATGCGAATGTCATAACCTGAGAAACGAACTGTCCTCAAAAGACGAAATTATAAAGCTGCTAAAGGAAGATATTGCTAAGTTAATGGAAGAGTTGAATAAATTAAAAGGAAACAGAGAGGAAAGCAAGGAAACTTGGTCGACAGTGATTGCTGGTAAGGTAAGATTGAATAAGCCTAGGCCTATAAATGGAGTACATGTAACTGAAATTCCCGTCTCAAATTCATTTGGAGTGCTTGTCGAAGAAAATGATGACTTTCCTCAAGAAGAAAAGAAGAAAGTGATAAAGAGAAAATCCAGGAAGATGCGGATATTTGCGGATAGCCACGGGCGAGATGTAGCAGCAAGCGTTTTGGAGAGAAGCCGAGAAATGGAGGTCACTTCGACAGTGAAGCCAGGAGCTCAGATTGCAGAAGTCACGAACGGGATGATAGGAGAGTGTGCGTCCCTTACTGCAAAGGACTACGCAGTGATCATCGCTGGAGCAAACGACGTCTATAGAAATGAGAGTAAAAAGGTAATCAAAGATTTAAAGGGTACATTGCCATCCATGCAAAAAACAAATGTCATTATTGTAAATATTCCGCAGAGACACGATTTAATTCCCAAGTCATGTGTAAATGTAGAAATAGAGGCTACAAATGGAAAAATTCATAAAATTTGTAAGAGTTTTCCAAATGTCCAAATTGTAGATGTAAGTAAATTAGACAGGAAGTTCCACACTCGGCATGGCCTACACTTAAATAGATTAGGAAAAGAGTATCTTAGTGATGAAATCTGCAAAATTGTAAATTCAAATTGTAAGAATAATTCAACAGTAATATCATTAGAGTGGAAGCAGGGAAACTGGTAGAAGAAGCCAAACGTGAGGTTTGGCATTCACATCTTTTGAAGTCAAATTTAACGGAGTGCAACAATGGTATTTCGGATTTGTCTAGCAACAATAATAATAACAATTATGATAATAATAATGTAAATAAATCACCAACACAAGCTTGCAAAAGTAACAAATTTAAAATTTACCACCAGAATGTCCAGTCTCTTTATAATAAAATTGATTACATAAATCTAATGCTTAAAAATGAACTTAAAGACATCTCAGCACTATGTATTTCAGAACATTGGCTGAAAGAGGAACAACTCGAATTAATTCAATTCCCAGGGTTTATACAAGCTAGTAAATACTCTAGATCTAATATTAGCCATGGTGGTACTTGCATCTTCTTAAGAAATAATTTAGATCATGAACAGATAACAGCTTATGATTATCTAATTATGGAACAGGATTTTGAATTCTCTGCCGTAAAAATTCAGCAGTTTAAGTTAATAATTGTATGCGTATACCGTTCTCCGTCAGGAAAGTTTCCTCTATTTATAGATAAACTAGAATTGTTACTCAATAACATGAGCAAAGTAAATTTCGATATAATAATTTGTGGGGATGTAAATGTGGATTTCTTAAAACTTGATAGAAATTGTGAATTATTAAACCAGTTACTAATTTCCTATGGACTGAAACCTACAGTAAATACACCAACAAGAATAACAAAATTTAGTAAAACCACTCCTGATCAAATTTTTATAAATACAGATAAATATCACCATTCAATAGAAGTCTATTGTCCGGGTTTTAGTGACCACCATGGACAAATACTGAGTTTTGAAGTATCCGAAGTAATCAATAATAATGATAATGGAGTAAAATCAAAGTGCAGGTCATTCACTGAATCAAATGTTACATATTTCAATGACTTATTAAATAAGGAAACAGGGTCAGAAATTTATGAACTAGAAAATGTAAATGATAAATTTAATGCATTTAACAGTACCCTAAAACACTATTTTGAAATAGCATTCCCCTTTAAACGAAGAACTGTTCAAAATAACAAAACTAGCAATTGGATAACAACAGGGATTATAAATTCATGTCAAAGAAAGAAATTTCTACACAAATTATATAAACAATACCACACAACACCTGAATTCAATTTATACTACAAAAAATACACTAGCATATTAAATAAGGTAATAAGACTAGCAAAGAAAATGCATAATGATAATTTTATTTCCCAATCATCTAATAAAAACAGGGCTATGTGGTCTGTAATAAAGAAAGAAACTGGAAAATCTGCTAAAATACAAAGGAACATTACACTGACCAGAAATAATAAAGTGATTAATAATCCAGAGGAAATAGCAAACACTTTTAATGACTATTTTCTGGAAATTCCGCAAAAATTATTAAATAAATCACAGGTAAATACACTAAATTCTAATAATAAAATAAATATATGCAGTGATTCTTTATTTATAAATCATGTCACAAGTGAAGAGGTAAGAATAGTTATAAAAGAGCTAAAAAATAAATTCTGTGCTGGCATTGATGGCATCCCTGATGCAATTTTAAAGAAATGTGCAGAAAATATAATAAATCCACTTACGCACTTAATAAACAGTTCAATTCTCTCAGGAACTTACCCGGATATTTTGAAGTTATCAAAAGTAATTCCAGTGCACAAAAATGGTTCAAAAGATGAATTAGATAACTATCGTCCTATTACCTTACCAACTGGTATTGCAAAAATTGTGGAAAAAATTATGTATAAGAGACTGATAAGTTTCATAGAAAAAAATAAAATATTATCAAACTCACAACATGGATTTAGAACGGAAAAATCTACACAGACAGCAATTTACGAATGTAGTAATAGTATACTGAAATTAATTGACAATAAGGAACATGTAACTGGCCTATTCTTGGATTTATCGAAAGCATTTGATGTAGTTGACCATAAAATCCTCCTTACCAAACTAAATCAATATGGTGTTAGAGGTCTAGCTAATAAATGGATAGAGTCTTACTTAACAAGGCGTAAACAAATAGTAAGCTTGAGACACAAGGATGATGGAACCAAATTACTTAATGAAACATTGTCCAATGAGGGAATTATTGAATTTGGAGTACCCCAGGGATCGGTTTTGGGCCCACTACTCTTTCTTCTATATATCAATGATATAACACAGAACGTTCATTCACATAAGGAAATTTTGTTTGCGGACGATACAACACTCGTAATAAAAGGTGAAACTAAACAGGTCATACAGCAGTCTGCTGACTCCGTTACAGGAGAGTTAACCAAATGGTCACAAGATAATCGCCTCATAATAAACTATAAAAAGACAGTATGTCTAAATTTCCACACTATACAGAATAGGAATCCTGCGATGCCCAATATAACATTAAATGGTCATCAAATAGAAAATAAATCAGAAACAAAGTTTTTAGGACTATGGATACAACAAGACTTGAAATGGAATAAACATATACAATATCTGAATACTAAACTGAACTCGATGTGCTTTGCGTTACGTATTTTGAAAACCTGCACTAGCATGCACACATTAAGAAATACTTATTTTGCTTATTTCCATTCATACTTAAGATATGGGATCATATTTTGGGGTATGTCGCCAGATGTACTAAGCACGTTTAGGATACAAAAGAGAGCGATTAGAATTATGGCAAATGTACACTCTAGAGAATCATGTAGACCTCTGTTTAAAGATTTAAACATTCTCCCACTGCCCTGCATATATATCTTTGAAAGTATTTTGTTTGTTAAAAATAATTTAATGAATAAAGATGTTTTTCTTAAAACAAACAATGATGTTCATAGGCATAACACAAGACAAAATCAAAACATTCATATTTCACACACACACACAAGCATATATCAAAAAGGAACTTTTCACACTGGAGTTAAATTATACAATAAACTACCCCAGTATATAAAACTGGCCCCAAAAATAAAAACCTTTGATAGAATGTTGAAAGCTTATCTGCAGTGCCATTGTTTTTACTCAGTAGTTGAATATTTTAGCGTATAGGAGTGATGGAATCTATAACTATATTTTACTTTTTTAATTTAATTTTAATACCTAGCTGTATGTTGTTGTATTTATAGAATTAAGTTTTCATATTATGATAATAGAGTGAGGTGTAAATAGTTGTGCAATAAGATTGTATCTATTAAGATTTGCTATTATAATAAGTTATAAATAGTTTTAATCTTAGTAATATATACCTGTTAGTTCTTTTATTTTATGCATGTAAATTCTGACGTGTCCTATATCAAAAATGTATTGAATGCATGTATTTGATCAAATGGAATTAATAAAAATCTATCTATCTATCTATCATACGGGACCGTATATAGTTTTCGTTCAAGGCGTTGAGCCTCAAGCGATTGGACATTTGCATCCAATGGCCTTGGGACGGTTGTTTTATGAACGTAAAATCCCAGGAATTCAAGAAATCCAACGAAAAGGGCGCAATCGGGTTCAAGTTCAATTTAAGTCACTACGAGATGCCAATTCATTTTTGGAACATCCGGTGTTAAAGGATAGAAATATGATGGCCTTTATACCATCGTCAAGCATACAACGAGTGGGACTCATTCGGGGGGTAGATACCTCCCTTACGCAGGAGGAACTAATGCGTTTCATTGACTCTCCTGTACCTATCGTACGTTTACAACGTTTTTTTCGTACTAAAACCGTAGATGGAAAATCGGAAAAAATAGCAACGGGCACGGTGAAAATTTTTTTCGAAACTCAAAACTTGCCTACTCATGTCAGCATCTTCAATGTTCTCTTAGAAGTAAGTTTGTACATTTTTTCACCTCTTCGATGTCAGAAGTGCCAGAGGTACGGGCATGTGCAACTTCACTGTAGGGCTCGGGGACCTAGATGTGGACAATGTGCGCAGGAGCATTTAACGAGTGACTGCAAAGAAGTGATATTCAAGTGCGTTAATTGTCAAGGCAATCATATGGCAGGGGCGGTGCGCTGTGAGGTGCATCAGCAGCAAATAGAGATAAAGAGGCTGATGTGTACTGAAAACAAATCATATAATGAAATTGTGAAGCGCCAGACAAGTACCCCTTTTCACCCTTTAGCACTTCCCCAACAATTCCCCCCTTTGGCAGCATCACCTAGTGGGCAACGATTTGATCCTCCGCGTAAGCGTAAATTTTCAGAGTTGGTACATCCGGCTCCGAAATTGATTACCCCTTTGGGATATGATAGGTCGGCATATTTGCAACTGATAGAAACCCCAAGCGTGGAACGGATATCACCACTTGAGAAGCCCAGCGAACCGGGCACATCCGGTGTCCGGCGACTGGAGCCCGATTCGGGGCCCGATAAAACTGCTCCTACTCAAAAAATCCTAGACGAATTTACAGAACTCATGGAGCTTTTAGGCCACAATGCACAGTGGGCGCACTGTGTTAAAAAGTTATTAGATAAAATACTGCCATTACTTCCACCCCTCGAAAAACCACTACCAAGGGGCACTGGTGCAGTTTGTCAATAGTTTTTTTTTTTTGGGTTGATTCGTTTCGTCTCTTTCTTCATCTCATGTCGTTCATAGGTGAAGGATGTGGCTGCTGCAATGGAACTGTCGGAGTGTGGTAAATAAGAAGCATGAATTGCTTCATTTAATATCGACATATCACCCTGAGATCGTTTTTATCCAAGAAACGTGGCTATACCCACATTACCGTTTTCAAATTCCCAATTATACGGTCTTTCGTGAAGATGGTCCGGGATACGGAGGCTTAATAACCCTCTGTAAATCGGATTTACAAATTACTCCGCTGTCTTTGCCGTATCACCTCCCTTTTTGTTATCATCAATTTTTTCGGGTGGGGGATATATATGTTAGTCATATCTATTGCCCACCACGTGTTCAGGGCACGCAACAACAGTGGCACATGTATTTTAAATACGTGTCACAAAGATCTAAGCATGTTATCCTAGGTGATTTTAATGCACACCATGGCCTCTGGGGCAGTGAACGAACAAATGCTAAAGGTAGACATATTGCTCATGCGATTGCCACATTTTCCTTAAATGTGTTAAACGACGGTTCTCCTACGAGATTGACACCCCCGGGCAGTCCAAAAAGTGCGGTAGATTTAACCCTCACTACCCCGGACTTGTCGCATAAATTAGATTGGAGCACGATCGGGGACACGCATCAGAGTGATCACTTCCCTATTTTAATTTTTTATGATCGCACTGGGGTCGCACCATCGATACACCGGGGCACTAAAATAACTCGTTCTTTAAAATACTTTGATTTCGACCTCTTTCAGACATTCATTCAGGATAATCTGGGCCGTATCCCACCCCTCCCACGTCAGAAATACTCTCTTTTGTATCACCTTATTCAACAATATTTGGATTGTTATCACCCGAAGCGTTCCATTCCGTATAGTAGGTTCCAACGCCCTGGGACTATACAGTGGTGGGATGCAGAGTGCGCCTTACTAGTAAAAAGACGGAAGGCGTGTTTACGAAAATATCGGAAACATGGTACACATGACAATTATATCTTGTATAAGCGCGTCACAGCCACGATCCAACGAGTATTTAATGAAAAGAGACGAGACGCATGGAAGAATCACATCAGCTCATTAAATGCCACAACCTCTTTAACTAAGTTATGGTCTACCATCAAAAGTTTGTCCAATACTCGTTATATGGGGCCGTCTACAGGACTTAGCCGGCAGGGTTTTCAAGAATTTTATATAAATCTCACGCCAGATACAGTTATCAATATGGGCCCGCTTCAGTCTTATACAGCTTCAGATCATTTCCATGTTCTACTGCAACCTATAACGCACGCGGAAGTTCAATCTGCTCTTCGAGGTACGAAATCGACAAGTCCTGGTGTCGATTCTATAACATATCAGATGGTTGCCTATCTTCCAGACAAGGCACTCGAGATACTTATTTCTGTATATAATGAAGTATTACGTTTTGGCACGTTTCCCACTGAGTGGAATATCTTTGAGGTCCTGCCTATCTTAAAAATCTCGAAGGACGCACGTGACCCTCAGAATTATCGTGGGATCAATTTAGGCTCCTGTGTGAGGAAGATATTTCAAAAAGTATTATTGCAACGTTTGCAATGGTGTATGGAATATTACAACTTATTCTCTAAGTATCAATTCGCATTTCGTAAACGTAGCAGTACTGTCGATGCTATTTCGATTTTCTTAACTGATGTGTTATTAGCTAAAGGACGTAAACATCATACTATTGCTGTTTGTCTGGATATTAAGGGGGCGTATGATGCAGTAGATCCCATGATTTTACAACGGAAACTGCAGGAGCTTCATTTCCCCTCTCCATTTCTTTGTATTGTTCACAATTTTTTAACTCATCGGCGTCTCATATTACGTACCCCCGAGGGGAAGCTGGACCACCGTCAGACGTCTCAGGGCTTGCCGCAAGGGGACATACTTAGTGGTTTTCTGTTTTCCATTTATACTCAACAATTAGAAGCGGTGATTTTGCCTTATGCCCGTATCATACAATATGCGGATGATTTTATGATTTATTGTTCCCGTGACTCGTTGCATCAATGTCGAACAGATTTATATCTTGCATTAACTCTAGCCCATGAATGGCTAAGTAATCATGGCTTGGAAACATCTCCGGGTAAGAACTCTGCTATAATTATCACGCATCAACGGCGGTACGATCAGAGCCCTATTTTATTTCGACAGGGTACCATAGATGTTGTGCGCAATATCAAATATTTAGGCATTTATATTGATGATAAACTCCGGTGGACACGGCAGGTGCAATATCTTGATGTTAAAATCGAAAAACGGTTACAGGTCCTTCGAGCTTTGACAAGGCGTCGTTGGGGTGCGGACCCCGCATTATTATTGACAGTGTACAAGAACATTATTCGTTCACAATTAGATTACGGCAGTTTCTTTTACGATCTAATGGCGAACAGTCGCTTGTTAATGTTAGATAGACTACAATATAAAGCCATCCGCATCATTCTAGGGGCTTTGGCCTCCACCCCCACGAGTGCATTGTTGGTGGAAGCCGGTGAGTTACCTTTGTCACATCGACGCACATTTATAGCGGGCAAATATTTGGCCTACAAATTGTCGTTAGTGGCGTCTCCGATTATCTCTAAATTACAACTTCTGATGGAATATTACGCACAAAATCGTTTAGATCGCTCACATAAACCGGCACTGGTCATAGCTTATGAGATTTTACAACCCTTCAGGAAGGATGTGTTACAAACCCGTTTAGCACTTCCATATACAATCCCCTACAAGGTTTTGCATACCCAACCTAAGATTCTGCATAATTCCTTTCCATTGCTATTTCAAATGTTCAAGCATCATCCGAATATCATTTCTCGTGCATTTCGAGATATTCAGGATTTGTATTCCGATTATAAGATTTTTTATACGGATGGTTCAAAGATGGTTCGACCGGATCGCGTGGGGTCGGCTTTTTACTCTCCTGATTTACAGGTTAGTCGCACTTATTGCCTCCCCCCTCATCTTACAATCTTTACAGCTGAACTCTTTGCTATACGCCAGGCTTGTCACTATATTCATGCCCATCGTTTACATCACGCGCTAATATGCACGGATTCTTTGAGTGTTATTAATGCCTTACCTCATTTTCTGCACTCAAATAATTGGTATCTCTACCAAATAGTGCAATATTTCCATACATTCACCCTCACAGGACAAGACGTGGTCATCATGTGGATTCCTGGGCATTGTCATATAGCAGGAAACGAAACAGTCGATCTCTGGGCTAAGAATGCGGCATGCGGTCAGGGAACAGTGTATAATATCGGGATACCGTATCCGGATATAGTACCGATAATTCATCAGCGAGTCGTTAGTGCTTGGCAAAATGAATGGACCGAGATAGCAAAATGTAAAGCAAAACATTTTTTCTTAATAAAACCATCCGTAACTACAGCGCCTTGGTTCCGGGTCGGAAAATATTCGCGGCGTCATATTATTACCATCATTCGAATGCGGTTCCAGCACGCTCTTACACCAGTAGCTTTGGAGCGCATGCATCTCAGGGACAATGATAGGTGTGTATGTGGTAGGGCACGAGGTACTTTACATCACATATTGTTTCAGTGCGAAACCTTCAATCCGCAGCGGGACATTATGTTGGAGAAATTGAGGCGACTTGCTTATCCCTTGCCGTTAAACGTCGCGTCACTTGTACATAGTCCTACAGTTCCATTGGTGGATGCTATTATGTCATATTTGGATCACCTTCCATTTCAATTGTAAAATCTTAGGTGGGCTCCTAGGGGGTCCTTCCCGTTATTCTTTCTGGTGCTCCTGGGTGTGGTTTTCGGTTTTTTGGTCACCCATATAAATATACGGATAGATCTTGTTTCCCTGATTTCTCATATTTGGCGTGTGCGATAATTACATAAATTTAGACATCAGTGCTAAAGATCAGCTTCGATAGTGAAGAGGATAATGTGGACATCAGTTGCAATGTGATAAACGAAGTTCAAGAGATTAGTGGTTTTGAACATATGGACCAATTTGCTGCGGCATTTTACTGCGATGGCTACTGTAGACTATTCCCATGCCGGATGTTATTGGGCGAAGAAGCTTTGTGTCCAGCAACGCAACACAAACAACAACAACAACAATGCCCACTACCGTAACGAAAAGAACACACGAGCCGTACCCATCAGACCTTTGGGCGAAGCTAATGTGTGCCCAGTAACGTAATACGCAAAAAAAAAAAAAAAAAAAATTAAAAAAAAAAAAAAAATATATATAGAAGTAGTAGTGGAAGAATATGCAAGTGTTTAAGCCGCGTTCTACTTTCATTCAGTATTAATAAAATGGTCTTTCAAAGGGGCAATATTGCCGGATGTTGGATGGGGCATTTCTCATTAGTCACTTGACAAAGTTCTAGGTTTTTACTGGAAAAAGTTCTTGCTTCATATTAACCTATCAAATGGATATTTTGAAAATCAAATCCTCAGCCCCTTTAAAGTATATTTACATACAACCAAAAAAATATCCTTCTGACATCCATTCCTACTTCGTTGCTTTCCTTCCATATTATAATGTTCCTTGTTATCTTAATTTCAAGGCCATCTCAAGCATCATGTTGCTAGGTTAGAATTGGTAAGAAGGTTCATGTTAAACCAATAGATCGATACGTTTGACAGTGACACCTAATAGCAAAGGTAAATTTTACGCGGAGCACCTGTTTCGATTGATGAACCCAGATTTAACGGTAGTGTTGTTTATTTATCTTAAAAGAGTTTTAAGTTACTGTTCATTGATCACAATTTTTGAAATTTTTCCAATAAGCTTATTTATCATGTCTAGAAGCAGGAAATATTTCATTTCCGTGATATGTGCGCGCACCACGTGAGAACGGATTAACATAATTTCATGACACTTGTGGTATCGGGGTTGAGGGTAATAATTTTAAAGGGAATGACACATAACCTCTAAATAAGTTTATTGTGCAGAGTGGAAGTGGAATATTAGTTGCTTGATAAACTTCTGCATGCCAGTAGTAGGAAAACTTAACATTTTTATCGGCGAGTTGGTCTAATTAGAGAGAAATGATTTTTTAGATTTAGCTTTTACAAATATGCCCTTACAGCTTGACAACAGCTACGTTTGGCTTTTACACTTTTACATGGCAGATTATTGAAAATATGATTCATGATTCCAACCCCAATACCTTTCTGAGAGTCCTTAGGAATTGAAATTACTGTCAATTGTCACTGCTGCACCGGAAATATTTGTTTTATTACATAAATGTTTTTATTTCTTGCTCATTCAACAACGGCAACCATGTTCGATGCGCACAAATTGACGTCATATCACGTCCTATCACTGTTGCCAACATGTCCGTTACAAGATACACCAGAACTAAAATGGGTGTCGGGACTGAACCACAAGTCGCTACTTGGTTTGACGACTGTCTGGACGAAACCATTGGTCGCTACTTGGTTAGATGACTGTCTGGACGAAAATTACTGATTGCACTACAAACAACGGGGTCAGGGGCCTAAGCCCCAGGTTAGGTTTGTTTTGTATGTAGAACAGTATTCACCACTGTAATGAAACTTGGAGCACTTTCACTTTAACTTGACGGCACTCGTTTGCTTTACGGTACCGGATAAGAAATAGTACCGAATGCGTGGGGTTGGCAATATTGTTCATGTTGCTAAGAATGGCGGGGTCAGCTGGAATTTCATCTATACAGGGTGTATCTTAATTATACCGACAAAAAAAATCAGGGACGCTCTGCGTGTTATGTAAAAGACGATGCCGCAATTGGATTGGCGGAGAAAATTTTTCCCTCCGAGAAAATGAGGTTACTTTGTTACTTCCGGGCGCGCGATTCAAATCTATGAACTTGCCGTATTTGCTGAGCTAGAGAGCAAG
The DNA here is from genome assembly GCA_946902985.2 of Meconema thalassinum. Taxonomy (NCBI): domain Eukaryota; kingdom Metazoa; phylum Arthropoda; class Insecta; order Orthoptera; family Tettigoniidae; genus Meconema; species Meconema thalassinum. The sequence continues at coordinate 1,058,867,127 of OX336389.2, read as the reverse complement.
CTGAGGCCACTGCTGTGCTTCAAGCAAGGGAAGAGAGTGTGATAGAAGGTGACAGAGATATGCTGGCGGGCATGCGCAAGTTTACTCGATCGCCTCGGCTTGCCGCATGCCCGCCAGCATATCTCTGCCTCCTTCTATCACACTCCCTTCCCTTGCCTGAAGCACAGCAGTGGCCAGCGGCTTGCTGCCTGGCTCAGCAAAGATGGCGAGTTTGTAGATTTGAATTGCGCGCCCGGAAGTAACAAAGTAACCTCATTTTCTCGGAGGGAAAAATTTTCTCCGCCAATCCGATTGCGGCATCGTCTCTTACATAACACACGCAGAGCGTCACTGATTTTTTTGTCGGTATAATTAAGATACACCCTGTATAAGTCTTGATCGAATTTGGTAAGGTGGGTGGGTTATAGACAGCGGAGGAGTAAACATCTATTACTACATCATCTCCAGATCTTTTCCTGACCATTACTTCAGGTATTTTGGCTAAATTTAGTAGTTTAAAAATCTTTTCCCATTGAGTGGCTGTTGTCAAGTTCTACCTATTTAAGATTAGCCCTCCAATTTTAGGAGTGATATTCATATTGAATTATTAGAATCCATTTTTCAGTGTTTCCTAAGTCCAGATATGGAGTAGGCTTACCCTTTTCTGGTTAGAGGACCTAGCATACCTCCCCCAGGATATTTTGAAAGGGTTGTAAACCTAATGGGGGGAGGGTGGGCCATGGTGGTGCAGTGGTGAAGCTGCTTGTCTCTCACCAAGGCAGACTAAGTTCGATTCCCAGTCAATGCATGTGAGATTTTCGAAGTGAAATACCGCGTCCTGTGGTTCGGATTCCACATAAAAATGGTGGTCCTGTGGCTCATGATCGGGAGGTTAACGTTCGCGTGAAACTACAAGCTTCTTTTAAACTTAGTGGAGTTCCCTTTTGTCATTTAAACAAAGGATAGTGAACAAAAGTTATAACATTAAAATTTTACTCTTCACTCTCTTAATAATTGTGCAATTTGAAACACTCGTCATAAATTAGACCTGTACGGTACTTATAAGAGCTAAAGACAAGGAAAGGGCACTGTGAAAATTGGAAGTCAGAGTTTGGAAATTGTGGACACGTTCAAATACCTAGGAAGTGAATTGATGCAAACTGGTAGGTTGGACATGGAGATTGGCAGGAGGGTACAGCAGAGCAATGCTTTCTATCAAAGTGTAAGAAAACTTGTTTGGGATAAGGAAGTACCAAGGAAAAGCAAGGAGGTAATGTATAAAGTGTACTATGTTCCCATATTAACTTATGCAGCTGAGACTTGGACCCTAACAAGCAGGCAAGAGAGTAGAATCCAAGCCAGTGAAATGAAATTCCTAAGAAGTATGATAGGAAAGACAAGGAAAGACAGAGTGAGGAATGAAGATGTTAGGAAGGAAGTTGGGATGGGAAAACTAAATGAGAGAATTGAGAAGAATAAACTAAGGTGGTTTGGACATGTAAAGAGGATGGAGGAAAATAGAATACCAAGACAGATGCTGGAGGCAAAGTGCAAGGGTAAGAGAGCAAGAGGAAGACCTAGAACAAGGTGGATTGATTCAGTGAAGAACAGCGTAAGAAAAAGAAATCTGGACTGGGACAAGATCGTGGAAGAAGAATGGTGGAAGGAAAGAGGAAAGTGGAGAAGTGCCATAAATACCCCGACCCGGCAGGAGCTGGATAAGGGGAAATTTTGATGACGGTACAGTACTTATAAGAGCCTTTTTTTTTTTTTTGCCATTTGGTGGTGTATATTCAGTTATTATTTTTGGACGTTTTCATGTTTGACCAAAGTAAACAGAAGAACAGATCGAGAGATCAGGATGATTGAACTTAAATTAAGCTGAGAAAAGAATTTGGAGCTTTGCTCGAGTGCTATGAAAGGTAATTGAGCAGCACTCTAGGTCACTCTGGCAGAAATTAAGCCTTGGCAGCATCACTATGTTAAACTCTTTAAAAGCTGAGTTGAGAAAAAATATCTCCGACTTTATGCTGGACTAATTGCCTGAGTGGAGGGGATTGTTTTCATAATGCCCTCCCTCTCATAGTTTCTACAATGCTGAGGAACGTGATCTCCAAGGAGACAATAATGCAGTCTTCTCCATCCCTCTGAATGTTGTATCAGACTTCTGTCTCGGGACAGTCGGATGAGGAGCCGCAAAGATGCGCGCGCACCCGGCAGCGAGGAGCATTTGAATAGCGCCGACTTGAAATGCTCCTCGCTGTCTCATTGTGTGATTGTTACCTACAAGAATTATCCCACCTGCGTACTTGTCTTTCATTCCTGTATGATTCTGTTCGTCCTCGTCGAACACCAGCTTTTATGACTGAAGTGACACGCTAGCATTTCGTGCGCCAAGTTGTAAGAAATAAAACATGGAGGGCGGTTGTCGTTTCGGGGTAATATTTACAGTCGATTTGCATTATTAACGCAAAGCGGTCGTGAAACTTGCTTTAAGTACATTTCAAAATATGCCTGGTACAGAATGAATGCATTCCAATCAATATTTAAGATCTAACTGTAATAATTGGATATTTAACCATACGCACTATTAAGGAGCGTAACAAAATGCGTTAAAGTCTGTTGGGAAAGTGTGCCAGAGGTATCGCGCTCGCTTGTTGTTTTGAAGATCCCGGGTTCAAGGCTATCCAAGGGCGGAAATTATTACTTCTTTTAAAAAAAATTTTTTTTTAGTCGTTTACCCTCCAGGTTTGGTGGAACCCACGGACTCAGCGAGGGAACTCACCACTACTGCCTCTACGGGCAGTGTCCTAGAGCTGGGAACATCGAATCGGAAGGGATACAACTGGTGAGGTGGGATTGGCACCTCGCCCAGGCGGCCTCACCTGCAAAGCGAACAGGGGCCTTATGAGGGAAGGTAAGGGATGGTTAGGATGGATAGACAAGGAAGAGGGAAGGAGGCGGCCGTGGCCTTGAAGAAGGTACCATCCCGGCATTTGCCCGAAGACGAAGTGGGAAACCACGGAAAACCACTTTGAGGATGGCTGAGGGGGAATCGAACCCCCTCTACTCATTTGGGCCACCCGAGGCTGAGTAGACCCCGTTCCAGTCCTCGTACCACTTCTCAAATTTCGTCGCAGAGCCGGGAATCGAACCCAGGACCTCCGGGGCGGCATACTTCTTTTTAATTATTTTATTATATCCTCCTCACGTCGTACAACAATATTGCAACTTAGTTGTGTCTACATGATCTACGAGGACGATAGTAAACATGTTTTCTCTCATTTAAAATTCTATTTTTCCTAAATAGGCTACTGTTTAAAACCATGGACGGATACTATTTAAATAGTTCAAAATTTATCCCAGAATAATAATATTAGCCTATGGCACGTTCTGTATTTGGTTGGTTGGTTCCTCAGTTTAGGGGCTGCGACAACGCGGTCTTGTAGCGCCGTGTACTTTGGGTGTGTGTAGAATCTGTCTGATAACCGGTGTTAATTGTGATGGCTGTATTAATGTGTGTATCTGTTTTTTAACTCAAGTAAGGACTGCAACTTTGAATTTTTCAAATAGTTCCTACTTTTGCCGCCAAACGCCACCGTCAACGACTACTAGGCCTAGTTCAGAACTTAGCTACTAGACGCCACCGCAGTTGGCTCTTGGCAACGAACGTAGAAACCTAAGATCGTTGTTTACATTCCTAACCTATACAATTTAGCTTCACACAGGTGTAATTAGTGGAAGGTTCTTTAAGGGGACACTATAGGCTACCCAAAAAACATATTTTTGCTCCCAGTGATCCAAACTGCACCAAATTTTATTTCCATACGACCAACATCTTTCATAAACGCAAAAAGTGAAAAATTATTCCTTTCAGTTGATCAGTATGGGCAGAAATTACTAAAAGATAGTCCTTTTCCTTTAAAAAAAATTGATACTAAAAATTACTGAAACTTTACAATCGTTTTACACTATGTACTCATTGCACAGACTAATAATTCTGTGCATGGGTTTGGAAAAATATGAAATAGTTCCTGAAATAAAAAATTGTTTGACAAAATTAATTTTTATTTCCAAAAATTAAAGTTAAAAATTATTTAAAAATAAACGATAACTATTTTAACTAATATGGATGCACAGAATTATGGGAGATAGATATCTTCACATGCTACAAAAATATTATTGAGATTGGTTAATATTTGCTACTGAACAGTTGGTATAAAGTCCAAAAAAATGAATTGTGTAGCAAAACAATTTTAAAACATTAGAATGTTTTTCTTCTTCACCCACTGTCTAAAAGTCCCCAGAACCATATGTTTCCCTTCCTTTTCTCTTATGGCGTCTTCTTCACCCAATTTCATCTCCTTGGACTGTTTTCTCATGAATTTCATTTGCTCCAGGCTGCGTCTAACACTCAGCTGAATTCGCCGTTGATCCCGTCCTTTGCAGAAATGTTGCTAAGTGGAGATATTACAAGGAATGGGAATCTTAAAACTCAGCAATTTTTCTAGGTTTATGCAGTGTCTTGTGTGGGGTTTTGCCTAGGAACACCAAGCTGGCTCATCCGTGCATGGACCCCGACCGAGTTATCTACTTCAATAAGTGGTGTGGAAATGATAACGGCGAATGTATCAATTTTTATCGCTAAATAGTTTGTTGAGTTTTTTTTGTTCACTTTTTTCACTGTCGAAGATTTGTTGTTTTTGTTGTTGTAGGTAATAATCACACAATGAGACAGCGAGGAGCATTTCAAGTCGGCGCTATTCAAATGCTCCTCGCTACCGGGTGCGCGCGCATCTTTGTGGCTCCTCATCCGACTGTCCCGAGACAGAAGTTTGTATCAGTCCCACTGCATGCGTACATTACTGGCTTGGTGGTGTCAGTCCAGAGTGTGGGAGTTCATCCTTGATATTTCTTTCCAGGGATATTTCTTGAGACAAGGAGTCTTTCTTGGCTCCCTTCTCCAGGTCTTGCAATGTGGTCAGAGAATTGTAAAATTCATTGATCTACATAGTGTTGACAATTGGATCTTGATGTGTTGCTCCTTTAAAATAGACTTGTTGTTGTGGACAGCTGTCCAGGGTATCTGAAACATCCTTCTACAGCATCACATTTCAAAGGCTTTTTGCTCTGAACAATGAAGAGTCCATGTCTCAGCACCGTAGAGGAAGACAGGAAAAACACTAATGTCCAAACCAGACTTGACTTGAACGCATGATAGAACAATCTTTCCATAAATGTGACAAACTGTGTTATGATATCTTTAGCCATAGCAATTCTCCTTTTGATTTCATTCTTACAGTTACCTGTAAAGGTCATGACTGATTTTGGAGACAGTGTCGATGTTCTAGTTAATTCATTGGTCCTGTCAACTGTCATCATTTCTTTATTTGTTTCTTCTTTTCATATTAAGTTATCAGCCCTATATCATTGGTTAGAGATGTTACGGTACTCAAGAATGGAGTGTTGTCATTTCCATCTCATCCACTTCAATGACATCAGTGTCATTTGCATATCAGACATTTGAAAACTTCCTGCCTCCAAGAAAAAATCCTCCATCAAGTGCAGATCTCATGATGAATTCACCGTGAAGTGTTAGAAAGTAATGGTGATAATATACAGCCTTGATGCAGATGTTTTAAATGCGGCAGAAATGTTACCGTGGATTCTTATAGCAGCTACGTTTACTTCATACAGGTTCTGTATCAGCTAGATAGATGTGTAGGAATACCCATTTCTAAAATTTAAGTTTATTTGAGTTCTGTATTCCAATGGTTGCTGTTGCTTCATTTGGTGGCTTGGGACATCTTATAGCCTTGTGCACTTGTATATGTATGAAATTTGTCCAATAACCTGTTTTTTTTTTAGAACAATATAACAATATGTGTGGCTGTAATTATTAGGGTAGGTGACCTGTGACTTAAAAAATTATCAATTTGACCCATTAACGATGCCACCATGTGTATTCACCAATTTAACCCATTTACGAAGCCACCATATCAATTTGACCCCTGAATGACACCACCATGTGTACTCATGAATTTAACCCATTAACGAAGCCACCATGTGTCTCATCAATTTAACCCATTAATGAAGCCACCCTGTGTGTTCATCAATTTGATCTCCTCAACGATGCCACCACATCAATTTGATCCCTCAACGTTACCATCATGCGTACTCATCAATATAACCCATTAACGAAGCCGCCATGTGTGTTCATCAATTTGATCTCTCAACGACGCCACCACATCAATTTGACCCCTCAATGACACCACCATGTTTACTCAACAATTTGACTCTGTCAATGACACCACCATGTATATTCATCAATTTAACCCATTAAGAATGCTGCCACATGCGCTCATCAATTTGACCCTCAATTAACATTCCAGGATCAAACATTTTAGAAACTTTTATGCAGACATCAGGCTTCCACAAAAGTTCTTTAGAATTTATGATTTGCATAGTTATGTTAGCCATAAGCCCCAATGAATCACCACTGCTTGTTGAAAGCTCACATATAGCTATTGGCCTCGTATTAATAATGTTAGTTATATTGTTACACCTGGGTACAGTTACCTAAATACTGATGTGGAACAAGTGGATGACATGTTTGATCTACGAAGCAATTATATATTTTGCGAGTGGATTAGAATACTCATGACGGTGACAAATCACAACTCCTTAGGTTTATGAGATTTATTGATGATAAAGATGTCAGTAAGCAGGAAGAATACAACCACTATTTATGTGACCATAACCTTCGTGAAATAACTCTTGTGGTATATGTAAGGATGGTGCATAATCTGTATTTGGGAGTATAAAAAGCTTTAATGGCAAAGCTTTGAATGAATATTCATCCGTAATAACAGCTCATTTCTGTCGCAGAGAGACATTCCTTGTGATAGCTTATGGTGAAGAGTTTACTGCAGTTTTTAACCTGGTTGAGATAAAGGTGAACTCTTATGTCTCGTCCCTTAAACTGTGGATTTTGAAACTGTCAGGTCGGGAAGTTAGTGCAACTCACATCTCACAGAAGCAAAGTGGTAATTGCAAGATCATATACTATACAGAGTTCCCTGACTCAAAGAAGTGAAACAATTTTTGAACAGCTTTTAAATGATTCTTGTTATTTGGATCTTTCATTATTTGGCAGATAAGCTATTTTTAATAAGCTAAATTAATTTAATGTTTCAATGCAAGAGCAACAGAAAACAATAGTTCCCTCAACCAATAAATATCAAACATTTCAAGATAAGTCTTGGTTCTTATAGGTCTGCAGTTCTTATAGGAGATCTGTCAAACTTTCCATCTTATCTTAATCTGGCAGAAGATAAGGGCTTGAGAAAGTTTAGGCCCAAATACCTTACTCTTGATCACTTATCAAGGCTGCAAGATGCAATAGATGCTGAGAATCTTTATTGGTTTGTAGATAGTGTGTGTGTCATGTTCCAACAGTCAGGACATCGCAGGCAACTTCTTTGTAAATGGAAATTTACTACAGTGTGCTGAGTATTTAACATTTTAATGGAGGCTGTTCAAACGGTAAAGCTTATTAATTTTCCCCAAATGTTTCATCACTAGGGCTCTGATTTTGAGGTGCTAAAAATCGGGAAAATATTTATTTTTTATGTAATAAAAATACCTGAAATATGTGGCAAAAAGGTAAAAATATTTAATTATAATTTAGTTTAATAATGTGAATATAAGCAATATGCAGTACTCACGAATGCAATTCATTCTATGTCTCACTGACTGCCGAAGCATTACAATACACAACGAGATACCGTACATCTTCAGGTTGTCCATCACAAATGACCGGACGATTATCGCGAAACACTTCTTCTGAAGGCGCGAAACTGCGGCAATATGTTTCTTGCCCTTGAGGTGTTGTGTAACTTGAGATCGCTGTTCAGCCTTGATTGCTTTCCCACATGGTTGGCAGAACAGAACGCCCCCATCAGAAGTAAAATTATCTTTAAATTCTCCAACGACGATAACTTGTAGTTGTTTTTACTTTAGGCATCGTAGAGCTGCCTTACACTTCACAGTGTCAGAAATTAACTACATGTGAGTGACACTGGTTCCAGGTAGCTGGGGGAGGGAGGTGCAGCAGGTGGTGCAATGTGGCTAAGGACAAGGAAATCCCCGGCTTCCACAGTGAGTGGCAAGGTGCAACAAGTTAAGAATAACACAGTTGCAAGCTGACATATGCTCTGAAGATTAGATAGCTCACAGGTTCTTCCCCATTGAAGTAACACAGAGCAAGATGCAATAAACTGAAAGATCTAGCATACTGATTTTAAGAAATGTAATTATTATGTCTTTTTATGTGCTAATAAGTGAAAAGCAGGAATTTATGTATTTATAGAAAAAATGCTTAAAATATGTATTTACATTAAAACGTATTTATTTACCTAATAATCCGAGCCCTATTCATCACGTTCACATTGAGAATTTGTGTTAATGACACCTCAGGTAAAGGTAGAGGTGTAATATCATTTTCAATGCTCAACAAAAGTGTGTAAAATAATAGACTATATCAAGCACTCTTAATGAGTTATACACATTCAAATATTTTAACAGGTTTCTGCTAAATAAAACCATTTTCTTATATTTTTTTAAAATTCTCTGGTCCTTTTATGTTAATAGCTCTATAAGGGTTAGTTATTTTATTTTGGCAGACAATAATTTATGGGTCAGGGGCGATTATTGCTTGGAGGTGACGGAAGCACTACTTTCAACATAATTTCTTAAATGAATGAGAATGTATGCATCTAAAATTGTCCATGTTTAAAATGGGAAAACACTAAGCTTACAAGCTAACATGTTAGAAATTTAAGAGAAATGTAGGGAATATGGTATGAAAATCAGTATTTCAAAAACAAAGGTAACCTCAGTAGGGAAGAAACACAAGAAAGCAGAAAGTAGGATCTAAATTGTAGCAGGTGGACCTTTTTAAGTACTTGGGCTGTGTATTCTCTCAAGGTGGTAGAGCAGTGAATGAGATAAGAGTCGTGGTGCAGAAAAGTCAATGCAGTGAGTTCTCCGTTGCGATTACTGTATGCTGCAAGAAAGAAATTAGTGTAATGGCAGAACTCTCTCTATCGCTCAGTATTTAGTCACTTTGCTATATGGAAGCTGAGGACTGGGTGGATTCGTAAGCTGGTGTCATCCCTTGATGAATGCAATATTTTTGCATTTGTCTGTTGGCACAGGCTAGAATAAAATATGGCTTTTCATCGATGTCTCAGTCTCATACATGGCTGTGATTATATGGAAGCTACTGAGGTATGGTTGGTGCTGAGTAATGACATTCAGGGCACAACTCTGGATGCTGTGAAAAGTTCTACTTATAGGGTCAAAGCTACTGTACTGACTCAGTGAGGAAAGCAATGGCAAACTACCTCAATCTTCACCTCTGCCTTGGGTTGTTGTGTGTTTCTTTCCACATAATCTACAGGGGTGCTTTTTGAGGACCCAACCAACTCCAGACTGACTACCTAACAGACAAACTGAAGGTAACTGATATGATGGTAGCACAAATTATTGCTGGGACAAATAGATGGGAACAATGACAGGAGGGTACTCATAATGAAGAGATAAAGGCTAAGTTAGAAATGAACATGTTAGATGAAGCTGCCCGCATGAGGCGACTCAGTGGTGGGGCCATGTGATGAGAATGGGGAAGGAGAGATTATTTAAAAGGTTAATGATTTCTGCTATAGAGGGTAAGAGAAGCAGAGGGAGACCTAGGAGGAATTAGTTAGATTCAGTATTTGAAGATTTCAAGGTGAGAGGTGTAGAAGCAAAAGAGACCACAGTGCTAACTGCTAATAAGGGATTGTAGAGGTGACTAATTTGCAAACAGAGGCTTGCATACTAGACCAGATGCTGAAAGGCAAAACAGTATAAATTGAATGAATGAAGGGATTCAATGATGTGGAGACTTTGCCTCAGAACAAGTATTTGCTTTTCCGAGGCTGTGTCCTTTGTGATTGGTAGCCAATCAAAATGTCGAGGATCCAGGAACTGAATGGATTAATTCTTGCCATTACATTAGGAAGTCATTTTTGAAAGCCTTTGTCTCGAGCGTAGCACTCTATGGAAGTGAAACTTGGGACTATTGGTGCAGCAGAAAAGAGGAGAATTGAAGCATTTGAATTGTGGTGTTACAGGAGAATGATGAAGATCAGATGGGTAGATAGGATTACATATGAAGAGGTATTAAGATGAGTGGGAGAGGGGAGATGTTTCTGGCGACTGCTAATGAAGAGAAGAGATAGGTTCGTAGGACACATATTAAGACACCCAGGAATAGCAAGCTTACTATCGGATTTTTTATTATGGATACTCGAGTTTAGGCCTTAATTACAACCAAACCAACAGATCTATTGAAAAATGAGTTATACCAATATTTTCCTTGTCTAATTCTGCGTTAGACTATATAAGCCAATTATTTTCAAGTTTATTAATTATTTATTTGTGGTTGTACGAAAAATTGTCCGTGTTTTTGACGTCTTTTCTAGGAACTGCTCACTTAAAACTATACTAGTTGAAACCCGTCAAAACATGACGGTCAAAGGGAAAATATTTACTGAAGAATCTCCTTATATAGGCCTAATGTACGTTCTTTGTACGATTATTTTTTGGCTCTATTGAAACTATAAGGGCGTCAAAAGATTGCACTCTTAACATTGCAAAATACTGCTGGCAATGACTGAAAAATTGATGAGGCAAATTGAGACCTGTACGTTCCAGAGTTTCCCCTTGAGCTTTATTGATTTTGATAGAGTATGCCAAACGAATTGGAAAATATTGCCTCTTAAAAGAATTATTATAGTGTTATATCGGATGGTATTAAATCAAGTCGAAGGATTAGACCTCTTGGCCTAATTTTTACTGCACTTATTATTTCCAAATCCAAGCAATATGGTTGCATTTAGGAGCCCTTGGGAAACCTTCAGATTTCTAAGCAGCATAACTATGGGTCAAGCGTTTAGAGTATGTGGAGGCAAATCTTATAATTCCAAGGAATTCAAGAACTCTGAGGGGTCTAATACAACTGGCCGCAAACCGTTGCTTATAATTTTGGAATATAACGAAGAAATGCGATGATGTGCAAAACATAACGGTCATTGGGAAAATATTTACTGTAGGACTTTCTTATATGCATTCTCTGTATGATTACAGAGAAAGATCGACTTTGCAACATATAACTGGCCATTACTGAAAACTTGCGTTACGTTACGTTTGCGTTAACCTTTTTCTCCTCCAGGGTTGTCTTTTCCAACGGATTAAGCGAGGGGTCCCACCTCGACCGCCTCTAAAGGCAGTGTCCTGGAGCTTGTGACTCTGAGTCGGGGATACAACTCGGGTGTGTGACCAGCACTACGCCCAGGCGGCCTCACTTGCAAAGCGATCAGGGACCTGATGAACGGATGGTAAGAGCGGGAGGGTTAGGCAAGGAAGTGGGAAGGAGGCGGCCGTGGCCTTACGGTAGGTACCATCCCGGCATTTTCCCGAAGACGAAATGGGAAACCACGGAAAACTACTTCGAGGATGGCTGAGGTGGGAATTGAAACCCCTCTACTCATTTGGACCACCCGAGGCAGAGTATACCCCGTTCCAGTCCTCATACCACTTTTCAAAGTTCGTGGCAGAGCTGGAAATTGAACTCAGGACGGGGCGGCAGCTAACCATGCTGACCACTACGCTACAGAGGCGAGCTACGGAGGCAACGACTGAAAACTTGATGAGGTAAATAGTGACCTACACGTTCGAGAGTTCCCCCTTCAGCTTTATTGATTGTGATAAGGTATGGCAAGCGATTGCAAATTGGTGCTCTAAACGAAAAGGGAAGTGTTTCATCGGATGGTGTTAAATAAACTCGAAGGATTAGAACTCTCTGCCCAATATTATCTGCACTTATTATTTCCAAATCCAAGCAATTCTCATGCATAATTCTTACAATTAATCTGGCACCAATTAGGAGCTTTTGAGAAATGTCCAGATTCCTAAGGAGCATAACTGTGGCTCGAACATTAGGAGTATGAATATGTGGAAGCAAAATTCCGAGGAATTCAAGAATTCTGTAAGAAGTATCTGGCTTTCATATTCATTATTTAATCTGTAACAGTGGTGTATGCTTTTGTTACCTTAGGGTTTTAAATATATATATGGCAATGTCAATCGCGCCGAATTTCTTAGTTTACGGGAATTCTAAGAGTAAAATATGTTTTGTCAATGGAATAGCAATACCAAGAAATAACAATTCGGAAAAAAGGTGACGGAGGTGGGACTCGAACAGCTCCCATTGCGCGATGCATAAATTAAGATTGTCTGACGCTACGACCTGAGCTACCGAAACACTGGTAATACCATGCAATATTAAGTTAGTTAAACAACATAGGCCCTACACACTTAACTGTCAGTATACATATTTCAACATTTTCCGTCGTGTATAATTGTATTCCAGTATATATCGTGGGAACGTCATAAATAATGTTCACTTCTTTTATACTTCTAATAAATAACTATCATGGCCTGTTTGCCATCTCTTGATGAATACAGTACATTTGCATTTGTCAGTTGGCACAGGCTAGAGTAAAAGGTGGCTTTTCACCGATATCTCAGTCTCACTCATGGCTGTGATTATATGGAAGCTACTGAGGTATGGGTGGTGCTTAGTAATGGCCTTCAGGGCACAGTCAGTGCCTGTGTATGCTGTGAAAGGTTCTACTCATAGGGTTAGGACTACTGTTCTGACTCGTTGAGGAAAGCAATGGCAAGCTACCTCACTCCTCTTCTTGCCTAGAATTTCTCAATATAGCGCTGCCTTGGGTTTTTGTGGGTATCTACTCACATAACGTAACGGCGGTGCTTTTTGAGGATCCAACCAGCCTTCGGGCTGACTACCTAACAGACATGACAGACAAATAACTATCAAACGCGATTGTACGCATGCGTGAGGGGAAAGAATTCTATATTAATTTAAAAATATACGAATTCCTTAGTTTAGGGGAATGCCAAGAGTTAAATATTTTTTGACAATGGAATAGCAATACCAAGGAATAAAAATACGGAAATAAAAAAACATGTCGGAGGTGGGACTCGAACTGCTTCCATTGCGCGATGCATAAATTAAGATTTCTCGCTTCTACGACCTGAGCTACCGAACCACTTGTAATGATGCGCAATATCAAGACAGTTTGATGACATAGGCCCTACACACTCGACTGTCAGTTTACGTGTTTCAACATTTTCCGTCGTGTATAAATGTATTCCAGTAGCCTATAGATCGTGGGAACGTCACAAATAATGTTCACTTCTTCTATATTTCTTATAAATAACTATCAAATTGAAACGCGATGCACTTGTAACCGCCATGACTGTCATGAGGCAAGGTGATTGTACGCATGCGTGAGGGGTAAGAATTCTGCAATTTTCTATATTAATTTAAAATATATACGAATTCATTAGTTTACGGGAATGCTAAGATTTAAATATGTTTTGACAATGGAATAGCAATACCAAGAAATAAAAATACAGAAATAAAAAAACATGTCGGAGGTGGGACTCGAACAGCATCCATTGCGCGATGCATAAATTAAGATTTCTTGCCTTTACGACCTGAGCTACCGAACGACTTGTAATATTACGCAATATTAAGACACTTTAACTACATAGGCCCTAAACACTCGACTACGTGTTTCGACATTTTCCGTTGTGTATAATTGTATTCCTGTATATATCGTGGGAACATCATAAATAATGTTCCCTTCCTTTATACTTCTTGCAAATAACTATCAAATTGAAACGCGATGCACTTGTAACAAAATAAAAAAAAACATATCCGAGGTGGGAATCGAACCCTCTCGATCATGCATAATACATATTTCTAGGCAGTAACCTTATCCCCTTGGCCATCCAGACAACTATGGGACACTTCAGTATTAAGCTATCTAACCAGTATACACACTCAACCTGCAGTTTAAGTCCTTCAATTTGTGGTTTATTTAATAAAATTCTATTTCAATGCATATTGTAAAAACATAATTAACATTATTGGAGACCCTTTTTAATTATCATAAACAAAGATCTCAGTTAAACGCGACCGGAATCGCCATTTTCCTTGTTGAGAAAGGCAATTGTGCGCATGCGCGGGAGTGTCAAATATTACATATTTCTTTAATCATTTAAAAATATACCGTAACATATATTTTCCTTTTAAAGAAACTCTGCAAATCTGCATGCCAAGAGCTTTCGTTTGAATGTCTTACGAAGCCAATCGGTTAAGTCGTTTTCACAATCTCGTGTGTACAAAAAACAGCTTAGTGTTTTAAATATATAGATGGCAACAGCGAATTCGTTACTTTACGGGAATGATAAAAGTGAAATATATTTCTACAATGAAATACCAATCGTAGAAAGAAGAAAACAAAAAAAAAACCATATCCGAGGTGGGAATCGAACCCTCTCGACCATGCAAAGGATGGCAACAGAGAATTCGTTACTTTACGGGAATGAAAAAAGTGAAATATGTCTCTACAATGTAATACCAATCGTAGGAAAGAAGAAAATGAAAATAAAAGAACGTATCCGAGGTGGGAATCGAACCCTCTCGACCATGCAAAGGATGGCAACAGAGAATTCGTTACTTTACGGGAATGATAAAAGTGAAATATGTTTCTACAATGTAATACCAATCGTAGGAAGGAAGATAATGAAAATAAAAAAAACATAACCGAGGTGGGAATCGAACCCTCTCGACCATGCAAAGGATGGCAACAGAGAATTCGTTACTTGACGGGAATGATAAAAGTGAAATTTGTTTCTACAATGTAATACCAATCGTAGGAGGGCAGAAAACGAAAATAAAAAACATATCCGAGGTGGGAATCGAACCCTCTCGATCATGCATAATACATATTTCTAGGCAGTAAGCTTATCCCCTCGGCCATCCAGACATCTGTGTGAGACTTCAGTATTAAGCTATCTAACCAGTATACACGCTCAACCTGCAGTTTAAGTCCTTCAATTCGTGGTTTATTTAATATAATTCTAATTCAATGCATATTGTAAAAACATAATTAACATTATTGGAGACCCTTTTTAATTGTCATAAACAAAGATCTCAGTTAGACGCGACCGGAATCGCCATTTTCCTTGTTGAGAAAGGCCATTGTGCGCATGCGCGGGAGTGTCAAATATTACATATTTCTTTAATCATTTAAAAATATACCGTAACATATATTTTCCTTTTAAAGAAACTCTGCAAATCTGCATGCCAAGAGCTTTCGTTAGAATGTCTTACGAAGCCAATCGGTTAAGTCGTTTTCACAATCTCGTGTGTACAAAAAACAGCTTAGTGTTTTAAATATATAGATACATGGAAAACTACTTGGCTGAGGGTAATGAAATTTTTGTATGTGATAGGCACAAGTATTGGTAGTGCAAATCTCAAGTTTCAATTTTTTTCAACTGCCCAATAAAAAGTTCTTATACTTTTCTGACGTAACGTTTTCTCAGCCCAGGATAAACGTACAGCAGGAAATTTGGTCTCATTTTGAAGCTCTCATTCGTGATTATCGGAAACTAGGACCACTGTAAACGTACAGTGTGTTGGCGAATTTATGAAGAGTAATATTAATGGTAGGTTTTGCGTGTTTCGGTCCGTGCGAGTAAAAGCGAGCAAAAGCGAGCAAAAGCGAGCGAGCCGGTGAATTCGAGTACAGCGTTGCCGGGCAGTTGTATAATGGAATGCGACTGTCCTGGCTATGTCCACATGCTATTTTCAGTCTTCCTGTGTACTACTTATATGCCACATCACATCCAAATGCCTCAGAGACCACCATTGTCTGAGGGCGAACTTGCGCTAACATATTACAAAATGGTAGAAGTATGGAAGCAATGAATGTTTTATGCCGAGAAGCCTTGCTAACCATTGCTCCTGAACTCTGGAAACAATGTATTAAACACGCTAAAAGAATTGAAGACCACTACTGGGAGATAGATGGCCTGTCTGAAAATGTCCCTCATTTCGAGAAGGCCATAATTAACATGAATGCCAGCAGTTCTGATTAATCGGAACAGAGACATTCTTCAGACGAAGAATACTGACTGAATTACATATTGTAAAGATATTATGTAAATAATGCAGATAGCCCATGTAAAAATTGTGTAGTCTGACATTTCCAAATTAGGAAGACAAACCACTTTTAAACCTGCCATTGAAGGTCTAAAGCTCTTATGTGAAAAAGGTGATGGAAAATGAAATTTGTACGAGGAAAGAAAATAAAAGGTTGAAAGGAAACTTAGAGCAGTGTTCGTTCGTAGCAAGCCGCAACGACTGCAACTTAACGCGGCAATGCTGCACTGGATTTCACAAGTCCGCTCGCTTTTACTTGCACGGGCCGGAACGCACAAAACCTCCCATTAATATTACTCTTCATAAATTCGTCATCACACTGTACGTTTACAGTGGTCATAGTTTCCGATAATCACAAATGAGAGCTTCAAAATGAGACCAAGTTGCCTGCTGTACGTTTATCCTGGGCTGAGAAAACGTTACGTCAGAAAAAGTATAAGAATTTTTTATCGGGTAGTTGAAAAAAATTGAAACTTGAGATTTACACTACCAATACTTGTGCCTATCACATATAAAAATTTCATTTCCCTCAGCCAAGTAGTTTTCCATGTATATAGTTTTAAGTGAGCGGTTCCAAGAAAAGACGTCAAAAACACGTACAATTTTTCATACAACCACAAATAAATAAATCTATATATATAAAAATCAATGTAACGTGATAGTTTGTGGGTATGTATGTCTCCTATGCGTTCATATACCATTCGTCCGATTGCGATGAAACTTGGGTGAGATGTTGAGTACACTCCAAGGAAGGTTTCTGACTTAGTAAATCCATTTTACAATAGGTAGCGCACGCGTAGATTCAACAAATGAGCGACGATGCGCGAAGCATTTCAACAAAGTCCCGTATGTGTTCATATACCATTCGTCCGATAGCGATGAAACTTGGGTGAGATGTTGTGTACACTTACGTGAAGGTTTCAAAATTAGTGAATACATTTCACAGTAGATAGCGCACAAGTAGATTCAACAAATGAGCGACGACACGCAATGCATTTCAAAAAAGTCCCGCATGCATTCATATACCATTCGTCCGATAGCTATGAAACTTGCGTAAAATGTTGTGTACACTGCAGGGAAATTTTCTGGCTTAGTACATCCACTTTACAATAGGCAGCGCACGAGTAGATTCAACAAATGAGCTACGACGCGCGAGCATTTCAACAAAGTCACGTTTGCGTTCATATACCATTCGTCCGATAGCGATGAAACTAGGCTGAAATTTTGTGTGCACTCCAGGGAAGGTTTCTAGCTTAGTAAATCCCTTTAAAAATAGGTAGAGCACGAGCAGAATCAACAAATGAGCAACGGCGCGCGAAGCATTTCAACAAAGTCCCATACAATTTCATATACCATTCATCCGATAGCGATGTAACTTGGGTGTGATGTTGTGTACACTCCAGGGAAGGTTTCTGGCTTAGTACATACATTTTACAATAGGTATCGCACCAGTAGATTCAACAAATGAGCGATGACACGCGAAGCGTTTCAACAAAGTCCCGTATAAAGTCATATACCAGTCGTCTGATAGTGATAAATGTTTGGTGAATTGTTGTGTACACTCCAGGAAAGGTTTCTTGCTAAGTAAATCCATTTTGCAATACGAAGCGCACGTTTATATTCAACAAATGAGTGACTACGCGCGAAGCGTTTTGACAACGTCCCGTATACGTTCACATACCATTCATCCGATTGCGATGAAACTTGGGTGAGATGTTGTGTACACTCCAGGGAAGGTTTCTGGCTGTGTACATCCATATTACAATATGTAGCGCAAGAGTAGAATCAACAAATGAGCGACGACACGCGAAGCGTTTCAACCAAGTCCCGTATGCATTCATGTACCATTCGTCCGTAGCTATGAAACTTTGGTGAGATGTTGTGTACACGTCATGGAAAATTTCTGGCTTAGTAAATCCACTATACAATATGCAGCGCTCAAGTTGATTCAACAAATGAGGGACGACGCGCGAAGCGTTTCAACAAAGTCCCGTATAAGGTCATATACCATTCTGCCGTTAGCGGTGAAACTTGGGTGAAATATGGTGGACACTCCAAGGAAGGTTTCTGGCTTAATAAATACATTTCACAGTAGGTAGCACACGAGTAGATTCGACAAATGAACGACGACATGCGGAGCGTTTCAATACAGTCCCCTATGTCTTCATATCCCATTAGTCCGATAGCGATGAAACTTGGGTGAGATGTTGTGGACACTTACGTGACGGTTTCTAACTTAGTAAATACATTTTACAGTAGGTAGCGCACGAGTAGATTCAACAAATGAGTGACGGAGCGCGAATCGTTTAAACAAAATCAGGTATGCGTTCATATACTATTCATCCGATTGCGATGAAACATTGATCAGTTATTGTGTACCCGCCAGGGAAGGGGACTTAGTAAATCCATTTCACAATAAGTAGCGCAAGAGTAGATGCAACAAATGGGTGACGACGCGCGAAGCATTTCAACAAAATCCCCTATTGCGTTCATATAACATTCTTCGATTGCGATGAAACCTTGATGAGTTATTGTGTACCTGCCAGGGAAGGGGACGTAGTAAATCCATTTCACAATAAGTAGCGCAAGAGTAGATGCAACAAATGGGTGACGACGCGCGAAGCATTTCAACAAAATCCCCTATTGCGTTCATATAACATTCTTCGATTGCGATGAATCATTGATGAGTTATTGTGTACACGCCTGGGAAGGGTTTCGACTTAGTAAATCCATTTCACAACTGGTAGCGTACGAGTAGATTCAACAAGTGAGTGACAGCGATGAAACTTTTGAAAGTTGTTGTGCACGCTTCCACGAATGGTTCTAAATTAGAAAATCCATTTTACGATAGCTTAGAGGCAGTTAACATGTTGTGTATCCAAAAGCACTTCAAGAAACAGAATTTCAACGCCAACACTTTCTTTGATTGGCATTGCAACGCATGCTGGGTACAGCTTGTAATTAATAAACTTGAAAATAATTGGCTTATATAGTCTAACGCAGAATTAAACAAGGAAAATATTGGTATAACTCGTTTTTCAATAGGTCTGTTGGTTTGGTTGTAATTAAGGCCTAAACTCGAGTATCCATAATAATAAATCCTATAGTAGTTATGGAAGGAAGGGTCGAGGACAAGAACTGTAGAGGTAGACCAAGGTTAGAATATGTTAAACAGATTGCCTCGGATGTAGGGTGTGGTAGCTATGTAGAAATAAAATGATTAGCTGAGGACAGGGAGCCATGGAGTGCTGCATTAAACCAGTCAAACACTGAAGACTCAAATAACAACATTACATTCCTCCTCCTCCAATGACAGTGAGCTGAGACTGTAATTGCCTTCTTGTACACTAGTGTCCAAAAGTTAAGCATAATCACTAAACAAGGCCATACCGCCTGATAGGAACGTCAGACGGATTGCTGAACAAACGGAAGCTGAATCGCACACCATACATAGGTCACACAACTTGTCCAAAAAAACAGTGGCGGAAAGGTTTTGATAGCTAAGTTACACCTTTGACAACAACTAACAAAACTTGGCAATGTCTACCACAAATCAAAATGCTGTTAATAGGGTGTGTGTTTACCCCTAACGGCCACACATGCTTCGCAGTGACGTGGCATGCCCTCTATCACATGGTCCAAGAGCTCTTGTGGCAATCGATCCCATTCCTCCTAAAGGGCAATGCGAAGGTCTTGGAGGGTCCTTGGTGGAGGCTGACGGGATGCAATTCGCCTCCCCAATGATTCAGATCAGCAGACCTCGCTGGAGAGTCCATGCAATGAATGTCTTCCCCAGCCAGAAATTCATCCACCAGAACAGCGTGGTGCGGTCGGGCATTATCGTCCATTAAGAAGAGGTCTGTACCAACCACACCTCTGAAGAGTCGAACATGTGGTCTCAGTACCTCATCCCTGTATCTCCGAGGGTTCACAGTGTTCCTCGAACCACCCATGAAGACGTGCAGGTCCGTACGGCCATTCAACATGATGCCGCCCCACACCATGACGCCACCACCACCATACTGGTCGATCCACAATGTTCCTGTGGTTGTATTGGCTACCCGGTTCTCTCCAGATTAATGTACGACGGGAATCGTTCTGCAAACTGAAGTGAGATTCACCTGTGAAGAGCACATGCCTCCATTCATTCATGGTCCAGTTTCGTCGTTGATGGCTCCACAGTCAACGGGCCTGTCTCTGTGCTGGATTGAGAGGGACGCACACCGCTGGACGTCTGGCAAACAGCCCTGCCGTTCTGAGCCTCCGGTACACAAGTTTGCCGGGAAACGACTACCCCTGAGACGGCTGCAAGCTTAGCCGACAGTTGTCTTGCAGGTGCACTCCGATTTCGTCGGGCGGTTAAGGCCAGATATCGGTCCTGCTGCGGGGTGGTTACGCTTGGTCGACCTGGTACAGGCCTACGACTAACATCTCCTGTGTCTCGAAATTGTCTCCAAAGCCTGGAAATGACACTTTGTGGCACATTCAAGGATACGGCGACTTCGGTCTGTGTCTGGCCTGCTTCCAGGTGGCCGAGTATTCTACCCTGCAAAACAGGGTCCAAATGGCGTCGTTGTGCGATTATGTTGTCACGTTCACCACAAGCCTACACTCTGCACACTATAACAGGGCAAACACGACTGAGGGAATATGGGGCGCAGGCACTGGCTGTGTTTACCTTGCGGTTATGCCGCTAGTCAAAGCAGAGAATAGTCCATTCCTATACAGAGCGAATACGTAAGGTTGGTAGGTGCATATGTCGTACGATTTCTGGTCTATTTCCTGTTGCTCTGCTTATTCGTAATTTATGCTTAACTTTTGAACACTAGTGTAGTATACAGTATATTGAATCTAATTTCTCTTTCACTCACTTCCATGTTTTTGGCTAGCTGTTCTCACCTGCTGTGCTCAAGGTTGTGGGATTGAATCCTGGTGCAGTCAGTTGACATTTGAGGATGCTATCCCTTTTGGGGCATCTCTAAAAGTGGAGTATTTTAAAGGGATGTAAAGCTCATACCGTTATTACATTATTATACATGTATCTTCTATATTTGCTACAACTTGTGCAGTAAGAATTACTTCTTATGACTCTTAATGATCATGTTTTACCTGAACTACTGTACTATCAAAATATACTAGCTTAAAATTTAGACAAACTTGAGTTTGATTGTATCAACACACAACCCCTACCGACTCGACACACATTTCCTAATTGTTTCACCATACTTGTGGTTGCAGTTCTTTTGAGAAATGTTTAACCCTTCAATAGGAGATGCTGCAATTTCTCTCAGTGGATAGTTTTTTCTTTGTAACGATGGATAAGTACAGGTGCGGATGGTGTTGCACTTTGCATAAAGGATACAATAGAACAGGGCCATCCAGTCGTTGCGCTTGGGGAGCGCAGCCTCGCTCGGGGAGCACTGGGCTGTCAGACTAGCGCTCCTTCCCCTACCATCACTACACTGTGGCAGCGAAGAGACCTGAGACAGACGGACGATGTTCGGACCACGCTGACTAGATACATAGACTACGTACAGTCATGCGGCCGACGGCTTTTGTGGGATTGTTGACAGCATATTGATAGGGCTGTTTTGCCATAAAAATATATATCGCATATATAAATCGAATGGTACTCCAATGTACGGAATGTGCAGGAAACGAATGCAAGTATTAAGTAAAGAATATTGCGATTTATTCAAAACTGAAATGTGAACATATTAGAGAGGAAAATTGAACAACATTTTACCAATATGAACAGATAGTACAGACCTTGAGTGACTTTTGCTCCTTTATAAGCTGTACAGAAAAATGAAATTTCCCATTCTGCTTAAAAGGCTGCTGCTTCACCACTCCATCTTCTTTTTGTATGATGTTCAGTCGTAACCACAGTGAAACTGATTTACGTACACGCTGTCAACAAAGCGCATTGGACTAGACTAGCGACTGATGGATTGGCTGCTCACTTCGGCATGGTGGGCAGCCAAGCTCCTGCCACCACTACCCAAACTACCTTCCAACAAAGCGCTCAGAGCACTGGCTTACAGCGTGGCCGGAGCGCTGTGTGGATGGCCCTGCAATAGAATTGCAAAAATTAATGTTTATTGGAATCGATTCAACCATAGATTGAACCTTTTGGAATGAATAAAAAGTAGGATTCTTACTCAATATCGTAAGATGCACCATTTATATCCCAGTCCACATTCCTGTTCTGTTCTGGGTAAATTTGAATCTCACAACTGTATTTTGATAAACTGTAATAATGACACTAATAAATATCAAATGGACTGCAAGCCTTATAGCATTCTTATAGAAAGAGAAAAGTTATCTGCAGACCCTCCCTCCAGTACATTCCCCTTACCCCTCCTCTCAAAGGTATAACTACCCCTATCCTGCCAGAGCTAATCATCATCATCATCTTGCACAGTTTCCAGCCACTGGCCGAGTCTGTTTGGAACACAAACCTCTCCAACGTCTTCTGTCTTCCCACCATCTCTCAGCCTCCACCCTTGTCGAGTCTTCTCCTCTCTTCTTCATGCTTTCTTCCACCCCCTTCAACCTCCTGTCTCTCGGTCTTCCTCTTGGTCTCTTTCCTTCCCACTTCATCTCGTGTAACCTCCTGGGTATCCTCTTCTCCTCCATTCGTTTTACATGTCCATACCATCTAAGTCTAGATTTCTCTATATCATCCTGTAATGGTTCCTCCTTCATTAATTCTCTGGTCCTCTCATTTCTTATTTTGTCCATCTTTGTAGCTCCAATACTGCTTCTCAAGAACCTCATCTCACTGGCCTGTATTTTGCTTTTCTCCCTTCCTTTCATAACCCAGGTCTCCGAGGCATACGTCAGGATAGGGACATAGTACGTCCGATATATGATCTTTTTGCTGTTCTGAGGGACATCCTTGCTCTGTTGGAATTCCTTCCTTTACCATTTTGAGGTACTCGACCCTTCTATCCCCTTCTTTCAGTTTCCATATCCTTGTACGTGTTTCCTGGTTCTCAGTCCTTCTTCTCCTTACTCCCTCTCAGGTTCATTACCAGCAATCGATGGTCGCTATCCAGGTTCTCCGATGGTATAACCTTGATGTCCGAGATGTTCTTATTTAGAGCTAATAGCAATAGTAAAACGTCATCCCATATATGGAAGCACTTGACTTCGCCTGAAGTGCTGGCACATGTTGGCACAGTTGATATGGTTGGCATATTCTCAAATTGGATCTGTTGACAAACACTGCTATATGCCATCACTGTATCTATGTCTCTTGTGTTATTGTTACAAACCTAAATCCTGTTACTGTATTTCATTTCTAACCTCCGTAAGCTTTAATTGGCTCACCTAAGTATCCCATCATTTAAGTGTTGACTCTGTGAAATCAAGTGTCATGTTTATTTTGTAATGTACCTTTTTTGTCTCCCAGGTTAATTTGTGACTAATTGACACCAGGATCAACAATGGATTTTGTAAAAATAGTGAATTCTAAATTGAGTTTTGAGGCTATATCAGAAGAGATTTCTTCACCAGCCTGTGGGGCTATGTCTTTCTTTATTGGAACAACTAGAGAAAGTTTTGAAGAAAAAAAGGTGAAGTATGTTCTATGTCAACTACTGTATTTTAGTGGCTGCTCATAGAAAAACAAATTTGAACTTTTCAATTTTCCTCTGAATGAAAATAAGCGATTTTTTATTCTGACACCATTGAATCCAAATCTGCCAATAAAACTGGATCACAATGACCTGCTCATAGAAAAACAAATTTGAACTTTTCAATTTTCCTCTGAATGAAAATAAGTGAATTTTTATTCTGACACCATTGATCCAAATCTGCCAATAAAACTGGATCACCCACAACAGTTCTATAATTTTATTTTTAGGTATTATTTTTAAATTATATTTCTTGTAATATTATAATGACATTTTTAAATCACCATTCTTGCATATTTTGCTGTGAAATATATTTTAAATAAAAGTACTGTACCATGTTTTAAAAACATAGAACTTTTGTAAAGGAATTACATGCAATATCATGCAAGAAAGGTTTGAAACATTATTCTTTTTTCTTGCATTTTTAGAATTTCTTTTCCGTGAACTCCTTTGTTTGTAACTGCCAACAGAAACTTCTTGTTTGAGTGTTCTGGTTTTGATATTTTAGTAAACTGATTCAGTCTGCTTACTCTAATTTATAGTATTTTAGGTTTCACTGCACTCCATGATTCACACACCATTTTTCACTTGCAAGGCAGAGCAGTTTACTACTCTTTTATTTTTCTTGAAAACAAAATAACATACATAATAAGTACCAACATAACAAAAATATTTGGATATAACCCTTGCCAACCTAACATGTTTTAACACACTCCCTCAAGGGTGTAATCAAATAGTTTTTTTTTGGTCATTTTTGTTTTTTTGTTTTCCACTTAAGTTACATAATGGACAAGAGTTTAGTGCTTTTCAGTCGGTCAACACGAATGTACCCAAAAGAGATGGGTTATGCCCTAATCCTGAAATAAATTACATGAGATTAATAATACACTAGGATGACCAGTTTCGATCGTCAAGCGATCATCATCAGATCCATTACACTTAGGCTACAAAATCTATGTTTGAAATACAGGTGAAAATATTTACAATATGTACAATTATTTAGTTGCAGTATTGGTACTGCAACTGTCAGTGTATGCTAAATGCAGTATATATGTTAGGTGAAATGCTAAATGGTGAAAGCTATCCGGAGATTGTACTTTAGAGAGATTATATGGTTGTAAACTATGGTTAAACTATAACATTTTTAGGCTACCTACTTATCTGATTGTCTTCCGTACTACAGCTACTCGCAGTTTTCGTGCTCACTGGAACTCACTGTGCGGTCGACTGCGGTGGTTATCTTAACGACTGGTTTTTCCCTGCCTTCTCCCCCCTGCCCCTACGTGCTGTGGGGAGTGGTAGCGATGTGTTTATGTGAGGTGTTGCCAACCTAGATAAGTTGTATGTTATTGAATGAGGTGGGTCTACAACTATTAAAGACCGTGGATTAGCCCTCGCCACGCGTGGAGCATAACCCATTCGAACTAAGCGTTGACGGTCTTATGAGGGCGTCCCGGCACCTTGAATACTGCCGCGAATATGGGCCTTGGTTTATTGTAGAAGAAAAGTACATCGTACACCTAATCCAGATAACATTTACCTATTAAAAACCCCCTAATTTCCCCCCCTTTTTTATCTAGCTTGGCTGTGTCGCTAAATTGTGTTTTGTTTCCGACAAGGTGTGTTTTTAGTAGCGTGAAGAGGGGTGAGATTTTGTAGCCTAAGTGTAATGGATCTGATGATGATCGCTTGACGATCGAAACTGGTCATCCTAGTGTATTATTAATCTCATGTAATTTATTTCATGATTAGGGCATAACCCATCTCTTTTGGGTACATTCGTGTTGACCGACTGAAAAGCACTAAACTCTTGTTTACTAAGGCAACACTATTTATTTATTTATTCGTATCAGAAGCATTAATACTATATATGTATACATTAAAACTCTTACTGGATTAAATACAATGCAAAGTCACACTAAACAAACAAGAGTCTATACTACTTTTGCCCAGAAGTTAGCGACATCCAGTGCATTTTCTCTCGCCTGAAGCAAATCTTGTACTGTGCATGTTTGAGGGCACCTGCTGCACTGCAACAAATGAGACGTAGTCTGGATTACACCACATTCACACAATGAGGACTCGATGTCGAAACCCCACTTCTGCAGGTTACTTTTACATCTTGTCACGCCTGCCCGTAATCTGTTCAGAGATCTCCAGGTACTCCATTTCTCCATATGACCAGGTGGTAGTTCTTCACTAGGTGTCAGCCATTTTTCGGAGCGATTGCAGCTTGCACGCCATAGATGGATTCGGGATTGTTGAGGTGTCCCCTTAAGAGCCTCGGTAATTCTGAGGAAACTTTTCCTTGATTTGAGTCTCGAAGTAGCTGGCTTGTATCCATACAGAGGGTGAGCTTTAGATGTTACCGCCTTCTTCTTCTCAATTCTTGCTGCAATCTCACGACGAATATTAGGAGGGGCAATGCCAGCAAGACTGTACAATTTATCCAAAGGAGTAGGCTTTAGACATCCGGTAATAATGCGACAGGTATCGTTTAGAGCTGTATCTACATTCCTGGCGTGGGTTGACTTGTACCATACTGGGGATGCATATTCCGCAGCAGAGTAACATAGAGCAATGGAAGAGGTTCTCACAGTATTGGGATGTGCCCCCCATGTAGTACCCGTTATCTTCCTTATAATATTATTTCTGGCTGCCACTTTTTGCTTGGTGTTCGAGCAGTGTTTCTGGTAAGTGAGAGCACAGTCGAGGGTAACTCCAAGATATTTTGGTGAGATGCAGTGCTCTAATGTGGTTCCTTCCCAAGTGATTTTAAGGGTTCTGTTTGCCATTTTATTTTTAAGGTGGAAGGCACAAGTCTGTGTTTTATTGGGGTTTGGACTCAGCAGATTCTCCTTGTAGTAAGCAGACAGCTCTGTAAGTGCATTAGATAGTTTCTGCTCAATAGCGTCAAAGCAGGAGTCTTGAGTGGTGATGGCACAGTCATCTGCATAGATAAAGCTTTGTGTTCCTACAGGTAGCGGCTGGTCATTGGTGTAGATGTTGAACAATGACGGAGAGAGCACACTTCCCTGAGGTAATCCGTTCCTCTGTGATCTCCACCTGCTTCTTTTCCCCTGAAATTCGACGAAAAATCTTCTATTTTCAAGGAGATTTCTTATGAAGCAGGTAAGCTGGTAATCATTCGTAGCATTGTATAGTTTCATGAGGAGACGTCTATGGTTGACAGTATCATATGCAGCTGTAAGGTCGATAAACACTGCTCCAGTGATCTGTTTCCTTTCAAAACCATCTTCGATATGCTGCGTTAACTTCAACACTTGAGAGGTACAGCTCTTCCCAATTCTGAAGCCAGCTTGCTGTGGTATATAGATAGCCTCTAATTTCTCCATTAGTCTGTGGAGTATGAGTCTTTCAAGGATCTTGTACAGATGACAAAGGAGCGAAATAGGTCGATAGCTCTTTGGGTCATTTGGATCCTTACCTGGCTTACGAATGGCTATAACTTTGGCTTTCCTCCATAATTTCGGGATCTTGCATGATTGGATGCATTTGTTCATTAGCTCTGTTAACCAGTGCTTTGTGACTGGACCGAAATTCTTAATTTGCTCAACTCTTAAGTCATCAAGGCCAGCTGCTTTACCATTCTTGGTTTTGTTCAGTGCATGATCAAGCTCAGCCTGAGTAAAAGGTTGATGTAGAATACTGGTTTCTTGATCAGGTTTCCTCTCTAGTGTCTTCTTACTAGTCTTGATGGAACTAGTAGATTTTCCATTTTCAATGAGCTGGTGTGCAATTTCATCAGCTTTGATATTTGCATGTGTACTTGTTTGAGAACGATCATTATTTGGACGTCTTAATAATCTCCAAGCTCCTTGACTGCTTCTACTCATGTCACAGTCTGCCATCAGTTTCTCCCATTGGTCTCTCTTTGCCTCAGAGATTGAAGAGAGAATAGACGCTGCATTGTTGGAGGTTTCCTCACTAAAAGGGTTTTCGTCGAATGATTTGTAATATTCATCTAGTAATACTGCTGTCTCTGCAGTTATCCCTTGAATATAGTTAGTCCTACAGCCTCTTGGAATACATGTCCGAGAACAAAGATTCACAGCATCAACAAAACGTTCATATTCCTCAGGTACGGCTGGGATGGTCCGAACTTTCACATCCAACAATTCGGAAAACTTTGACCAATCAGCTTTTTTAAAGTTATATCGTCGCCTGAAGCGAGTTTCTTGAGGTCTTATGACTGGACGTAGCTGGCACATTATTGGTCTATGTTGTGTTCTAGGGATCGGCAAACACACAGATTTATGACATTGTTGTGCTACACTCTCGCTTACGAAGAGGAGGTCTGGATTAAATCCTCGTTGCCATCTACCACAGTTGAAGGATGGAGGTAGTTTGCTGTCATGGATGAGAGAGAGGTGGTTACTTTCAGCCCAAGAAAGGACAGCTTCTCCGTTTTCATCTTCATGTGTGTATCCCCACACATGGCTGTGACTATTGAAATCTCCTATTACTACAGATATCTTCTCTGAATTGAAATTTATAGGTGGAGTAAAGGATAAACTTTCTGAAGGAGGCTTATAGATGGAAGTGATTACACAATTGCTGAGTTCCAGAGAGATTATCTCGATGTTGTGGTTTAATGTACAATGGACACTCTCAACTTGGATTTCTGGTTTGACAAAGATGGCACTACCATGTTTAGGGTGTGGTATTTCTGCAACCAAGTTCAGACCTGGTATATATGGTCGCTTCTGATGGTTATCTTTATGAGTTTCTTGAATGCACAAAACATCACATTTCTGTTCTTGGCAAAGATCGCATAGTAATTGTTGTTTCGGTGATGACAAGCCTTCGATGTTCACTGAAATTACAGTCAGAGTGGGTTCTGAAAAGAACCGTTTCTTAGGTCCCATGATTGGAGTCTAATATTTAGTTAACGCTTCTGGAATGCTGACGTTCAGTTCGGTAATGGAAATGTAATTCCAACTACCTTAGCAGGGGCACCACGAGCAGGAATCAGCCTCACCCCCAACACTGAAAATATGGCTTCAAACACCACAATGTTCACGGCTAGTCAGGCAAATCGTGAAGCCAAGAAATTCAAATCACTCAGGCTTAAACTCATGAATTTAGACAAGTCAATTTGGTTCAACAAAAAATGTATAGAACTAAACCTCACCCCTAAATACGTACCAATTAAAACCGTACCGAACACACCAGCCTCGATCATTTCAACCAAACAAGCCAAAGCGCTTTGGATAAAAAACGAATTAAGATTTGCATACATAAGAAAGCAAAAAATTAACCAACAATTATACGACATTCAATTGCAACTAAGTAATTTCTGGCACGCAGCCCAATGGGACAGCTTCACCGAGCACCTACATGACACCATCAAAATCAGAGCAACGAGGAAGCATGAAACGCTAGAAAATAAATTAAGAAAACTAGGAGAAACACAGAGCCATCAGTCTAACGAACAACACACGAATAACAATGAATTCAATTTCCACAGCAGAGTAAACAACAGAACGAACATAACCTTTTCTCAAGGTGAAATGAATATGTTAGACAAAGGTTTGAAATACAACTGCACAGACGCACACACGAACCACAATATAAAACAGTTAATCACAGATATTGAGATAGCCAGTCACAAGCTCCCAGCAGAAGACAGGGAATTAACCAAAATCTCGCCACCAACGAAGCCAAAAAAATCCTCAAACGAGAGGGCGATAGCAATAACATTCAAAACAACAAACAACTCAAAGAAATAAAGTCGTTGAAACAAAAAATAAAAGAACATGACTTAATCATCACAAAAGCAGATAAGGGAAACACTACAGTAATTTTGAACAAAACAGAATACATTGAAAAAACAGTCGAATTCCTAAACAACAACGAAATCAAGGAATTAACAAAAGACCCCACCAACAAATTCCAAAAACAAATAAAAAGTGCGCTAAAAGAAACAGAATACATACTGACCAAAGCCGAAAAATCAAAACTAATAACCATGCACCCGAAAATACCGTCATTGAGGGGACAACCAAAAATACACAAAAAGGAATGCCCAATGAGACCAATAGTCAATTGTAGGAATGCCCCTAATTACAAAATCAGCAAAGAGTTACTAAAAATCTTAAAATGCCGTCTTTCCAACGACAAAAACAACTCTGTAAAGAACACAACAGAACTAGTAACAGCATTGAACACCCTACAAATGAAACCTAGCTTCAGGCTAGTATCCTTTGACGTAACTAACATGTACACCAATATTCCGATTATTGCAGCAATCAACACTATCGAAAACAACTTAAAATCCAACAATTTGGTAAAAGAAATTGAAGAGATTGTGAGATTACTGAGGGTTGTTCTCACCCAAAACGTGTTTAAATTCGACAATAAAATATACACACAGAGAGAAGGCCTAGCAATGGGATCGCCACTAAGTGGGTTAATCGCTGACATCTTCATCAATGCACTAGAAAATGCGTTCTTAGAAAAGACTTCAACAAAGGGAATAGTAATATGGAAAAGATACGTAGATGATGTAATTTGCATCTACGATACTGAACTAACAAGCGAAGAAACAATTCTCCAATCCATTAATAGCCTTCACCACTCTTATCAAATTCACTAAGGAATCCGAAATAGACCGGAAAATAAATTATCTCGATATAACTATTGAACGTAAAGACAACGACCTTTCATATTCCATATTCCGGAAAGCAACACAAACCTCGCATGCAATCGACAATCAGTCTAATCACCCCAGTACGCACAAACTAGTGGGTTTCAATTCAATGGTGCACAGGGCTTTAAACATACCCATGTCAAAAGAAAACTGTAATAAGGAAATAAGAACTATTATGCAAATAGCAAAGGAAAACAACTTCTCGCCAAGCAAAATAAATCAAATTATAGCCAAACATAAAAATAAAGATAAAACAATTCCCAAACCGGACAGTAATGAGAAAAAAATTGCACGTTTCAACTATGTGAATGCGAATACATATAAAATCACTAACCTATTCAAAAAGCAAGGCATAAAGATAGCTTTCACGACGAAAAACACAACCGCTAGGCACCTCCTAAATAGTAATCTAAATAAACGTGACCCGTATTCAAGGTCAGGGGTATATTCTATAACGTGCCAAGACACCGATTGTCAAGCTAATTACATCGGGCAGAGTGGAAGGCGAGTAGACACACGTTATAATGAACATAGGAATGCGATAAGATACGGAACACATTCAGCCGTGTGCGAACATATGTGTGACGCAGGGCACAGCTTTACCAACATAGAGTCGGACCTTAAAATAATCCATCACGAATCGAAAGGCAGAGCTCTTGACATAAAGGAAGCAATCGAGATACACCTAGCCAAACGAAACAATCCCAACAATCTAAATGAACACACGTTCATGGAGAGCTCACCCCTCTTCACGCTACTAAAAAACACACCCTGTCGGAAACAAAACAAAATTTAGCGACACAGCCAAGCTAGATAAAAAAAAGGGGGGGAAATTAGGGGGTTTTTAATAGGTAAATGTTATCTGGATTAGGTGTACGATGTACTTTTCTTCTACAATAAACCAAGGCCCATATTCGCGGCAGTATTCAAGGTGCCGGGACGCCCTCATAAGACCGTCAACGCTTAGTTCGAATGGGTTATGCTCCACGCGTGGCGAGGGCTAATCCACGGTCTTTAATAGTTGTAGACCCACCTCATTCAATAACATACATCTTATCTAGGTTGGCAACACCTCACATAAACACATCGCTACCACTCCCCACAGCACGTAGGGACAGGAGGGAGAAGGCAGGGAAAAACCAGTCGTTAAGATAACCACCGCAGTCGACCGCACAGTGAGTTCCAGTGAGCACGAAAACTGCGAGTAGCTGTAGTAGGGAAGACAATCAGATAAGTAGGTAGCCTAAAAATTTTATAGTTTAACCATAGTTTACAACCATATAATCTCTCTAAAGTACAATCTCCGGATAGCTTTCACCATTTAGCATTTCACCTAACATATATACTGCATTTAGCATACACTGACAGTTGCAGTACCAATACTGCAACTAAATAATTGTACATATTGTAAATATTTTCACCTGTATTTCAAACATAGATTTTGTAGCCTAAGTGTAATGGATCTGATGATGATCTCTTGACGATCGAAACTGGTCATCCTAGTGTATTATTAATCTCATGTAATTTATTTCAGGATTAGGGCATAACCCATCTCTTTTGGGTACATTCGTGTTGACCGACTGAAAAGCACTAAACTCTTGTTTACTAAGGCAACACTGAAAATATGGCTTCAAACACCACAATGTTACATAATGGAAATGACACTGATATAATAAACTCTAAAAAATCACACTTTAAACATTACACGGTTTTTGAGATTTGCAAATTTACCAGGAAGAAGAGGTTTAGTTAAAATGTCTGCAACATTTTGATCACTAGAACAATACAGGATCTTGAATCATCCTTTCTTGTATTCATCTTTAACCAGATGATATTTAACATCAATATAGATACACTTTCTGGTCAACTGGTTTGCTTGAATCATTTTTATGCTACTGGTATTGTCCACATGCAAGATTACGTTGATAGTTTCTTCCAGTAGGTCCTCAAGTACAGATTTCACATATTTAATTTCCTTGCAGCATTGGGCGGCTGAAATGTACTCGGCTTCAGTTGATGATTGAGCTACAATAGACTGTTTACAAGAGCACCAAGCAATTGGACCATTAGCGTAGTACATTATGTAACCTGATGTACTCTTGCATCCCTTTCTGTCCCCTGCATGGTCAGAGTCGCAGAATACTTCTAGAGTATGTACATTCTTGACATTGTTTGAGTAGTGAATACCTTGTTCATGGATCCTTTTAGGTACCTTACTGTCCTGATGTTGACAACGTCTTGCTTCGTAGGACTTCTTGTGTATCCGCTGGCATAGTTGACAGCATAGCTGATATCTGGTCTTGTCTTGCAGGATAGGTACAGCAGGCTTCCCACTGCTTCTTGATATGGAAAGGTGGTTTGGGAAGTTTTGGCATCATCATGAGAATTATCTTGATGTGAGATTGGAGTACTTGTTGGTTTTGATGTTTCCATGTTGTATTTTTCAATGACATGTTGAGCATATATTTCTTGACTGATGAATACTCCATCTTTGTTTTGAGAAATTTGCATTCCCAGGTAGGTCTTGGGTTCGAGATTTACTGAAGTCTCGAATTGCTTCTTCATTTTCGTCATTAGTTCTATAATTTGTTGCTCATCTTCTCCTATCACCATCCCATCATCCACATGGATAGCAACAAATAATTTCTTTCCTGAAGTGGACTTGAACACACATTGGTCTGTTTGAGTTTGTTTCAAACCTTCGCTTTTGAGATAGTCCGTCAGACGTTTGAACCATTGTTGGGGTGCCTGTTTGAGACCATATAGTGCTTTTCTTAGTTTACATATTTTTCCTGAGACATTAAAATCTTCTGGAAGGCGCATGTATATCTCAGTTTGTAAGTCACCGTACAAGAAAGCAGATTTGATGTCAAAGGTTGATGTCTTAAAACCTTCTGAAGCTGCAATAGCCAATAACATTCTCAGAGTGTTTGATTGTACTACTGAGCTGAAAATGTCCTCATAGTTTAAGCCTTTTTTTTTGTTGGAAGTCTCTAGCAACCAATCTTGCCCTATAGCGACCGTCTTCTTTAATCTTGAACAACCAGCGACTAGTAACGATTTCTTTACCTTTGGCACATTCTTCGTTGACTAAATCCCAAGTTTCACTTTTCTTGAGGCAGTCCTTTTCCCCTTGTATAGCCTTCTTCCATTTTTCTCTATCTTGACTCTGCATGCAGTCTTCATATGTAAGAGGTGAGTCATCTGTAAGCAATGCTTAATCTTCATATTTCTTTGGCATTTTTATGTCTCTTTTTGGTCTTTGGTTAGGTTGTGGATTTATTGGTGCATCATCTTCATCACTTGAGGGTTCATAATCCGATCCAGTATCTTCTCTTTTGCTTCCTCACTATCTGTTTCATCTTGACTTTCATGGTTTATTTCATTTTCCTGGTTGTCTTCATCTTCAAGTAAATTTTCAATGGTGATACTTTGGTTTTGTCATTTTCTGTGTCAAAGAACTTCACATCTCTGGATACATAGATCACCCGAGCTTCCTTGTCCCAGATTCTGTATCCATTATTGGAGTAGCCGACAAAATAACCTTTCTTACCTCTAGGATCTAGTTTCTTCAGATGCCCGAGACTCTTGGTGTAGACCACAGAACCGTACTGTTGAAGGCGAGAGAGATCTGGTTTTCTGTGGTACCATTTTTTGGCAGGAGTGGTGTCAACTGTTACCGTTGGACTCCTGTTTTGAATATAGGCAGCAGTTTCCACTGGAGTTCCCCACATTTCATTGGGAAAATTTGCATCATACAGTAGTGCTCTCATTTTGTTTCCTAGAGTCAGATTCATCCTTTCAGCAGTGCCGTTCAAGTGAGGTGTATGAGGTATGGTATAGTCTAATTTGATACCTTTACCCTTACACCAGTTCTTGAAGTCATTAGACCGATATTCTCCACCATTATCAACTCTTATTTTAGACACTTTTAGGTTATGATGGTTTTCTGCTTCAGCAATATAGTCCTTTAAAAAACCTTCAGCTTCGTCTTTGGTTTCTAGCAAATACACTTGTACAAAATGGGTGAAATCATCTATACATAACATAAAATTGTTCTTGTTGTCAAAAGTTGGTGGTTCAATTTTACCACAAAAGTCTGTATGTATAATTTCCAAAGGTCTCTCTGCTCTTTGTCGCACCGTGTTAAAAGGATTTCTGTTGAGTTTTGCTATAGCACATATTTTACATCTAGGGTTAACTTTGGATTTACTTAGAGAAATTGGCACTCCCTGACATAGGTTAGGAAGTTTCTGTAGATTTCCAATATGGTCTAATATGGTCTAATTTCTTGTGCCATACCATGTGTTCTTCTTCAGTTTGGGTTAGGAGTGTTTCTTCTTGATGTTGAGCGATTAAGTCCACCACAAACAATCCACCTGGAGTTTTCTTTCCTGTAAGCACAACTTTATCATCCTTCAAAAACAAAACTTCTTTATTTTTGAATCTTACCTCTCCATTGTTTTCAGTGATGGCATTGACAGAGAGTAAGTTTCTGGTAAGTTGTGGCACATAAGACACATCTTTAAACAACTCGTCAGTTTCAATGTCTCCTGACAACACAGCGTTCATTGTTTCACCTCTCTTTGCACTGTATATTTTAGCTTCTGATGATTCAGTATTTGATAAAATGTCACGCTTATTTGTCAGATGTGATGTAGAACCACTGTCTACCAAAAACATATTTTCATTTAGTTTTTCACAGAATAACACTTCACCATACTGTTCAGATTCTGCAAAGAAGGATACTTTGTCTTTCTTCTTTTCATGTTCTTCTTTGAACCAGCAGTTGTCAGACACATGATTAGATTTCTTACAGTAAATACATTTCTTACTGTCAAGCACATTGTTTCTTTTCTTGAAGCATTCTTCTTCATTGTGAGTGTCACGTTTACAGATCTTGCAATATTTCTTCTTTGGACATCTTGTTTTAATATGCCCTTCTCCCCCACATTTATAACACTTCACTTGAGACCCTTTTGACCCCTTATATTTATTTTGTGCACCAAAAACAACACTTGTCTCTTCTGACTTAGGCCTACTTGACAACTTGTAGTCTTCTTCAACACAAAGTCTAGCCACAAGATTTTCAATGGATCTATCTGAAGTAGGTGTAGATTCCCATGCACTTGAGAACTAGTGATATTGCTCAGGCAATGAAAAAAGGATTTTTGCCATAACCATCTCTTCAGATATTTCTTGTTTGAATTGTTGTAGTTTGAAGACAATATTTCTTAGATGGCTGATGTTCATCATCATTCCTTTAGTTTTATCAAACTTAAAACCATGGAAGTCCATGAGCAGCTGTTGTTTTTGTTGACTGGTATCTCTTCTGAATACATCTCTGAGTGCTTCATACATTTCTTTGGAAGTAGTACATGTCAGAATATGATTTTTCACCACCTTGTCAATTGTTCTCAGAATATAATACTGAGCTTTAGCATCTTTGGCAGGCCCCGGGCTAAGATGATAGACGCCCTGGGCAAATGGTCTACTGGCGCCCTTTTTCTCATTTCTGTGTTATACAAATAGCTTAATAGTTGTTTTACAAACAACTACGTTACTAATATTGTATCACAGGAAATAATAAGAAAAGGAAGTCTTTCATACAATTTTGTACCCATTTATTGATACAATAATCACACTAAAAACCAAGATTACAAAATCAAAAGTAAAATTTTAAAAGTACAATATACTGAAACATTTGAAATCAAAGTTTTTTTTCTGGCTTTGCAAATTTATTATGTCAGAAAAGTCTGTGCTAAGGGTTGCATCTTTTTCACAACACAATAACAATAGAGAATTTAGTTTGCTGTCTGAAAGAGTTGATATTTTCACATTCTTTAGCCGAGTCAAAACAGAAAATCCTCTTTCTGTGGAGCAGTTGGTGACTGGTAAAGTCAGAAATATTCTAGTTGCTACCTCAAGATTAGGGTAAGTTGTTTTCAAATAATTTTTATGACGTATTCATATATGTCAAGAATGCTAGTAAATTCTTCCAGTTCTATATACGTTTTGGAGTGCTGACATTCGTTTTCAAATTCACATCCGATGTCATTAGAGTAGAACTCATAGAGTTTATTCGCAGCCTGTGATATGGCCAAGTATTTCAAATTTGTCAGATAAATTTAAGCCATTTTTCGCCTTGACAGGTTACTTATCAAAGAGTCAAAGATTTTAATGAAAACTTGGGATTTGAAAAGCGACCTTTCATCAAGAATAGCTTCATCGCCTAGGTTCTCATCCGCAAAAGTTTTTCTGATTCTTATTCTTTTGTAGTTGGAGTTGGGTGATTCAACTTGTAACAACTTCATGGCTGCTTGTTCATACTTGTCAAACTCATTTCTTTTTACAATTAAATAGCTCTCCAAAGTTAGAAGTTGATTTGTACCTACTACGAGATTAAGGGTTTCACTTAGAAGATTGTTGCTAACTTTATCAAATCTTTCCAAAATACCGGTATCACCCCACAAAATAGTGAGGAAGGCTATTTCAAATTTGCCAAACTTCTTTTCTAGTCCTGAAGCTTCAACTTGGACTGCAGGCTTCTGAGTAGGGTCTAGAGATATTTCCTTTAGTGATTAATGTAACGCCTTGTAACCTTTGACCAGGGCCTTTACGGCATCGGCTCTCGCTGACCATCTTGTTTGAGATAGGGCTTTCAACACTGGAATTTTACTGTTTTCTAAACATGTTTTCAAAATACCCCATCTATGGGTTGAATTGAAGAAAAAAAAGGTGTAAAGGTTATGGACGAATTCAAAAAGCACAATAGCTTCAGTGCAGCACTCTTCAGCAGAAGAACCAACAAGGTTGAGAGAATGCGCTGCACAAGGGACAGACTCAGCAAAAGGGCAGTGTTGTTTAATTCTAGCTTGTAGGTCTGAGTAAGCTCCTGACATATTTGCCGCGTTATCATAGCTTTGTACTCGGCATAACTCAATATCAAGGCCTAATTCCGAAATTGAACTTAAAACTGCCTCTTCTAAACTACTTGTGGTAGAGCCTATTCCAGCAAACGTAACGTAGAACCAATGCTAATTGATCGGTGTGCAAACAATCGGGAGTAGAATCCACGATGAGGGCATAGTAGCGAGAATGTTGACATACTTTGTCATTGTTTGCAGCAACACTGATGAACTCTTCACTCGTTTGAGCAGATAGGTATGACACTCGTCCTAGCCCTTTGTTCCCATACTGAGCTAGATGCTGGGAAAGAAAAGGGTCGAAATCGCTTATCAACTCAAGGCATCCTAGATACAGACCATTCGAGGTAGATCCTAAACGTTCACTGTCACCTTGAAAAGGTATGGTAACCCTCTAACTGAGAGAAATTTCACAACAGACACAATTCTGAGTAATACAATTCACCAATATGTGACCCCCTGCTCATATTGGGTTGAAAGAAGAGTATTTATTTCCTCTTTGTGTTTTCGTCTGTTAAAGTTAGTTAGCATGTTGGAACGATGGTCTGCTGATTGTTCATGCTGTTTAATCAACTTACTCATTTCCATGTTTCCAATCGTTGAACCCGGATGAAAATCCACTTTTCTTGTCCAACGGCTGAAACAAGCAGCTAGGAACACAAAAGACTTTTCCAGACGATTGTGAGTAGATCAGCCAATCTCTAACATAAGATTCACCATTGGAAAGTGTACATTTAGACAGTTTTACAGTAAGTGTACGCTTAGTTCCGTCATTGTAAATACGCTCAGATCTAGAACAATCCGCTTGAAAGATTTGTCTTGGGGGATTGTTCGCAATAAACTCTATAGTTGAAGGCAAAGTGACGTCCCATGTTGCAGGGTTATTGATGTTATAAGTAAAAGCCAACACATCATCAGATTTTGATTCAGAAACAATCAGGTCATCTGAATTTTCATCATAATTGGAAATAATTGTGTCTGTATTAGCTTCATTATTGGGAAAAGTCAAAGTGAGCGTATCTTGAGAGAGGTCGTTTAGGCCTAGAGTTTCCTTGCTTGAAGTAGCAGTAGGCATGATAGTGAGAACTATGCAATTTTAGGCAATTTCTTTAAAAGTTCTTGTTCGTCACTTTCCTTCTTGACAGCACGTTTCCTGAATTCTTATCCACTTAATTTTTAATTAATTTTAAAATGACTAAAGTAGACACATGTTCACAAATCACAGTTGACACGCAATACAAGCAATACAAACAAACTTTGAGGTTAGGAAGTTGACAAGATCACGCAGCTCATGCGCCAGTTGTAAATCCATGAGTATTGCCAACAGCGTCAACCGTGCATCACTGCCTACATTCTACATGATCTGCCTACGAGGTCACTAGTATTCTTTACAGATAATACTGATTATATTATAATACTGTATTATAATATACGGTAATCATGATTAAACATAAATACTACGAAAGTATGTGATATGGTATTTAATATTACTTTTATTTTATAATCACGTAAATTATAATTATTTTATCCTACTTTTTAAAGATTTCCATGTCATACTTATTTTTAATGTTGGGATTGTTGGATCAATCTTTTTCTGCGTTCAGCGTCACCCAGATTTCGGCGCCCCCCCAAAATTTGGCGCCCTGGGCAAATGCCCAGTATGCCCGTTTATAGCCCGGGGCCTGATCTTTGGCCAACCATGCCTTTCTCCTTTGAGCTGCATCTTGTGGTATTTCAGTGAGAGGTTCTTGTCCATTAACAACATCCCATACTTGCTTGGCTTTAAATAGAATTTGAATTTCAAAATCCCACAGTTGAAATGTGTCAGGGCTGCTGAGATTTTGTATGCTGTGTAGTTCACTGTCTTCTGATGCCATTGTCTTAGTCTTTTGTTTTTATTCAACACGCTGCACAGTTCTTGATTATTTATCTTGTTTCACAGTTTACCCATTGCATTTGGTGCATCTGGGCCCATGACCTGTTCTGGTTTTGATATTTTAGTAAACTGATTCAGTCTGCTTACTCTAATTTATAGTATTTTAGGTTTCACTGCACTCAATGATTCACACACCATTTTTCACTTGCAAGGCAGAGCAGTGTACTACTCTTTTATTTTTCTTGAAAACAAAATAACATACATAATAAGTACCAACATAACAGAAAAATATTTGGATATAACCCTTGCCAACCTAACATGTTTTAACATTGAGGTTCCAGAAATAGTCGGCTAACATGTTCTGTAACGTGACCTTCATACATACCTGTTGTGTATTCGAACCCTCAGAAATGTATGTTTTAAAGAAATTTCATCCTCAACAGTTGGTAACACATACAAACCACCAGAGACTCGGTTATCGATTACTCGAGCGACCAGAGCCGTTTTTGCGGCGCACTGATCTGTATTGTTCTGTATATATTGTTTGGCTTCCTCATAATAAATGTTCAATCTTAGAAAACACAAAAATACCTTTTCTCCATAATAGCATTGTCCTGGTGAAACCTTTAGTCTTACTTATCACTAGGGTTTGAATTTGTGCTAAAAATACTTGTAACATGTCACAAAAAGTAAAAAAATATTTAATGTTTTTTTTGTTTTTGTAAATATATAAACAATATGCAGTACGGTACTCACCAATGCAATTTATGCTATGCCTCGCTGATTGCTGAAGAATTACAGTACACAATGACTCTCATCCTCAAGTTGTCCATTACAAATGTCTGGCGATTATCTCGAAACACTGACTTGTACTGGGAAAATGAATACTCCATGTCATAAGAGGTCGGTCTGGAAAATTTATAGCATGGTCTGCCACTCACACTCATGTGTATATCCTCTTCTTGATGACCGTTTAACACACTTGAAATGTTACACATTGTTTGAAAACCACTATTATTTTCAAACACATGCCTGAATTTTTGCAATAAGTTACTTGTGCAATAGATCCAGTAGGACTATCAATTTTTTTTTTTCAATGTCACAAACCTACTGAACTGCTTCAGACTGAATGATCCCACCCTTTCCAAGTTTGTCAATTGTGCTGCGGAGGAAACACAAGGTAGCAGGTATGTAGTGCCAAGTCATTTCAACACTGTCACTTAACATTTGCTGAAGGATTCCAATTGCAGTTGCATCATCTTTATCCAGTTCATTGACTACTAATGCAAAACCATCAACATTTTCTGCATAATATTGGTCTGCAGAGAGCCAAGTTCCCTACCTTGTTATTACTGGGGCGGGAGGGAGTGGTACGCTAGGATTTCTTTTCTTGTATTACTGAATTATTTTCAGCAGCTTAATGAACACTTTTTTCTAGTTAGAAATTAGTTTTTCTACATTAGGATACACAGCTCTAATTTCTTCACATGGTCTGTGTAAACCATGCACATACACGTAACAAGAATCATTTTAGCACAACTAAGAATAAGACCTGTCGCTGCCTTCTTCATGTACGGTATGCTGCAGCACCTGTCAATAATAGTAAAACGTTGTTGTACTGCACTTCCTTGTCTTTTAGTCCTCCAATGACGATATTCTCCATTTTCCTGCCAGTAGAGCTGTTCGATTCCAAGGATTCCCTGAGTTTTCAGATGGAAGTGGGACTCCGGTACTCCCTTAGGTCCGGGGCTTCCTCAAAACAAGAAATACTTTTCAATCTTCCCATGTTGACACCTACAATTCAATTATACAAACAATGTAATGTCCTATCACTAAATTGTCTCCGTCAAAGAGCTTCAGTAATAATGATATATAAAATTAAACATAAAATAACCAATTCAAATATCATACTCAAAACCAATTCGGATACTCACTCACACAACACCAGAACTGCAAGCAATATCCACTGTAATGAAATAAATACCAGCAGGTTTGGAAATAATTCACTATGGCATTACTCATCATTTATATATAATAGACTGCCTGATGACCTGAAAAATATCTCCTCACTGAGAACTTTCAGGAAAGATCTGTTTTAATACTTAATGAATTCAACAATGTAACTTATAATTGCATGTAATTACTAAAATACCATTGTTACCTTGATGTACTGCACCATCACGAGCCTCGGCTGCTCCTTAAGAGAAAATAAAAAAATAAAATAAATTAAACTACAAATTAGCTATTATATTTGAACATTTGAACTAGTTAATAGAGCTTACTATAGTTTTTTACTTTTCACAGTGTTGAAGAGCATTAGAAACTGAACAAATTATTGCGCTAAAAGTCATAACTGCAGTAAGTCGTTTATGCCAGAGCCCTGCATTGAGCTAGTGCATCCTATGTACCTGATCTTACTAAGTTGAGCATGAGCACAGCATAATACTAGAGATATAGGGTTTGAGGACTCGGTTAAAAGGCTGTAAGCCCCAAAATTTGAGAGGAAATACATTGGATCCCTCAAGGAATGAGGGTACTGTACCAAGTTTCAAATATTGTAGAGTCATGAAG
The DNA here is from genome assembly GCA_946902985.2 of Meconema thalassinum. NCBI lineage: Eukaryota > Metazoa > Arthropoda > Insecta > Orthoptera > Tettigoniidae > Meconema > Meconema thalassinum. The sequence goes on along the minus strand of OX336389.2, from coordinate 1,058,825,312 downwards.
TCACAGAAGTAAAAGAGTTGAGAGGGCTGGAAGAAAACGGGAGTACATAAGAGGGAACAAACAAAAAATATGAACTGACTCAAGAAAATAGAGTGAATACAGCAACAGTAAGGAGTGTGCATAGGGGTAAGTGTCTATCAATGGACAGCAGGTTAATAACATCATCTGCACAACTTGGTTTTAGTCATGCCTTGTCAAAATCATGAGTCAAACCTCCAGTAAAGAACAGAATAGCAAACCATGGCCATTAAGTCATGCAGATGATAGTTTACCCTTTCTGAGATGACAGGATTTGTTACGAAGTGATCTGATATAATACACTGGTATAACAGTTTAGGCTTTCATGGCTATGTAAAAGTTGTCTGACCTTGTTGGCCAACAGCATTGTCTGGGGGAGCCAAGTTTCTTAAACTGACATGGTGTTTCATGATAGAGGGAAGATTTAAAAGCTTCTGTCATTCATTTAAGTATAAAAGCCATTTTTGAGTGTTGTCTAAGTAATCTATTAACAGAAATGCTTTTCAGTCAATCAACAGGAGTGTGCCCAGTTGGATTGCACGGGGAGTAACAATGAATTATTTATACCCTTAATTAACACACTTTTTGAACAAAAATGGGGGGGTATTTAATTGTATGATATGTTTAGATTGTCAAACGGTAATCAGATCCTGTTCACTTAGATAAGGTTCGTCGGATATGTATAACACTTATGTACAACAATATTTACAATTATTAAATTACAAAAGTTTTTATAATTTTGTGTAATGTGTTAATCATTTTCACAGGAGATTGTTATGGTACTCAGCCCATGGAGAGCAGTGAGTGCTAACGAATGCTGTATGGGACTACCCAAACACCAGCTAAGTTTATATAACCATATTTAATTTTAGTGTACAGTATGTAGCAGTTGTGTACTTATAGTGCTAACGTAACTAAGTCATCATCAATTTCCGTTTTCCAGCCTAAGCAGAGTTAGAGCAAATATGGCACCACTCCGCTTTACTCTGTCTGTCCACCATCCTTCCTCTACCACTGAACTCCACTCCTTCACCAAATCCATCCACCGTACTGTAGGTCTTCCTCGTCCTCTCTTTCCAGTCATCTGTCTCTCCATCACTTGTTTTGGCATTCTTTCATCATTCATCCTTTTCACATGCCCATACCATCTCAATTATTCTGCTCCAGCTTATCATTCAGCTTCTGTACATTCACTTCCTTTCGAATGTCTTCATTTTCTCACTCTATCTCTCCTAGTCTTCCGTACCATACTACTCAGGAATTTAATTTCGGCTGCCTGAATTCTACTTTTATCTCTCCTCGTCATTGGCCAAGTTTCTTCCCCATATGCCATTATTGGTAAGTCTTGTACATCACATCTTTAGCCTTCAGTGGTATGTCTTTATCCCAAATTAAACTCAGAAACTGATGATAGAAAACACTCGCACATTGTATTCTCTTGTTGATCTCCATATCCAATCTTGCATTTCCGGCTGGCTGCATGGCTCAGCGGTAACGTTCTCGCTTGCTGTCCCCAAGGTTGCAGGATCGAATCCTGGTGCAGCCAGTTGCATTTGAGGGTGCGCAAATGCGAGGGAGCCTTGTCAGTAGATTTACTGGCACGTTAAAGATTCCCTATGTGGCAAAATTCCGGCACCCTGGCGTTTCTGAAAGCCGCAGTTGTTAAAAATTTCCTTCTTTCTTTCCTCTTGTAATTACCATTGTCTTACTTTTCTCTACACTGATTTTCATTTCCCATTTCACAAAACATCAGTACATCCAGCTGTTCTTGGACCACATTCTCATTCTCTCCCCAAATCAGAACATCATCACCTTTGTACACTTCCTTTGTTGCCTTTAGTATATCATCCATCACCAGTATAAATAGCAATGGTGAGAGCTGTACACTCCCTTGTATCTGAGTATGGTACATTATTAAAGATCATCAGATAAATAGGAACTTTAAATTGAAACAGACTTTAACAAAACAGTGTTGACAGCATTCAACTCAGAAGCTCGCTATGGTAGAAGTTAACGAATCATACTTAACCACATAAACAATATTAATCTATATATATAAAGCACAAAGTTTGTCTGTTTGTTTGTCTGTATGTCTGTTATTATACAAATCTACACCGTTTCACCGATCTGAACCTAAATTTGTATATTTACCCTTTGGAACCCGACGAGTAACCCTGTCAACTTTAAATTTCGGACAGACCACCCCATTCCCTGCATTTAGGCCCTTTTGCACAAATCTACACCGTTTCACCGATCTGAACCAAAATTTGTATACTTACCCTTTGGAACCCTGCAAGTAACACTGTCCACTTAAAATTTCGGAAAGACCACCCCATTCCCTGCATTTAGGCCCTTTCGTCCAAATCTACACCGTTTCACCGATCAGAACCAAAATTCGTATTCTTACCCTTTGGTACCCTGCGAGTAACACTGTCTCCTTGAAATTGCGGACAGACCACTCCCATTCCCTGCATTTAGGCCCTTTGGCCCAAATCTACACCGTTTCACCGATCTCAACTAAAATTTGTATATTTACCCTTTGGAACAATGCGACTAACACTGTCTGCGTGAAATTGCAGAAAGGCTACTCCATCCCCTGCATTTAGGTCCTTTGGCACAAATCTACACCGTTTCACCGATCTGAACCAAAATTTGTGTACTTACATTTTGGAACCCTGGGAGTAAAACTGTCCACTTAAAATTTAGGACAGACCACCCCATTCCCTGCATTTAGGTCCTTTGGCACAAATCTACACCGTTTCACCGATCTGAACCAAAATTTGTATACTTACCCTTTGGAACCCTGCGGGTAACCATGTCCACTTGAAATTTCGGACAGACCACCCAACTTCCCTGCATTTAGGCCCTTTTGCACAAATCTACACCGTTTCACCGATCTGAACCAACATGTGTATACTTACCCTTTGGAACCCTGCGAGTAACACTGTCCACTTAAAATTTCGGACAGACCACCCCTTTCCCTGCATTTAGGCCCTTTCGTCCAAATCTACACCGTTTCACCGATCAGAACCAAAATTTGTATACTTACCCTTTGGAACCCTGCGAGTAACACTGTCTGCTTGAAATTGTGGACAGACCACTCCATTCCATGCATTTACGCTCTTTGGCCCAAATCTACACCATTTCACCGATCTCAACCAAAATTTGTATATTTACCCTTTGGAACACTGCGACTAACAATGTCTGCTTGAAATTGCGGAGAGGCTACTCCATCCCCTGCATTTAGGCCTTTTGTCACAAATCTACACTGTTTCACCGATCTGAACCAAAATGTGTATACTTACGCTTTGAAACACTGCGAGCAACACTGTCTACTTAAAATTTCAGACAGACCACCCCATTCCCTGCATTTAGGTCCTTTGACACAAATCTACACCGTTTCACCGATCAAAACCAACATTCGGATACTTAACCTTTGGTACCCTGCAAGTAACACTGTCCACTTGAAATTTTGAACAGACCACTCCATTCCCTGCATTTAGGCCCTTTGGCAAAAATCTACACCGTTTCACCCATCTCAACCAAATTTTACATACTTACCCTTTGGAACCCGACGAGTAACACTGTCTACTTAAAATTTCGGACAGACCACTCCCATTACCTGCATTTAGGCCGTTGGAGAAAAATCTACACCGTTTCACCCATCTCAACCAAATTTTACATACTTACCCTTTGGAACCCAACGAGTAACACTGTCTACTTAAAATTTCGGACAGACCACTCCATTACCTGCATTTAGGCCGTTTGAGAAAAATCTACACCGTTTCACCCTTCCCAACCAAATTTTACATACTTACCCTTTGGAACCCAACGAGTAACCCTGTCTACTTGAAATTTTGGGCAGACCACTCCTTTCCCTGCATTTACTTTTAATTTTGGACAGACCACTCCTTTCCCTGCATTTAGGCCCTTTGGCAAAAATCTACACCATTTCACCCATCTCAACCAAATTTTACATACATACCCTTTGGAACCCGACGAGTAACCCTCTCCACTTGAAAATTTGGGCAGACCACTCCTTTCCATGCATTTAGGTCCTTTGCTAAAAATCTACACCGTTTCACCCATCTCAACCAAATTTTGTCTTGCTCGACTGTGATTCATTATTACTATTACATTAGTTTGTAAGTTTGATGTGCCAATTCAATAGTTGTAGTGTATGTATGTCCCCCTATGCGTTCATATACCATTCATCCGATTGCGATGATACTTGGGTCAGTTATTGTGTGGATTCCAGGGAAGGTTTCTAGCTACAAATTATGTATGTAACACAAAAGGGTGAGGGACTTACCAGGAAGTTTTAAATGCCACAGTAACCCAATTGCACAATGCCAGTTGTGATGATGATGATGATGATGATGATGATGATGAAAATTGTTTAAAGGGGCCTAATATCGAGTTTATCGCCCCTAATGGTTTGGGGGATCGTGAAAATGAAACTAATAGGTACTGAAACTAACTACAAAACTTATGGGCTAGAAGAAGATAAGGACAAAAGAAAGGAATAAGGGAAATAAAAGACAGGAGGAAATGAAATGCCCTCAACCCTAGATAAATGAGAATTGAGGACTTAGGAAGGAGAGCTACGAAAAGGGAAAGAGGACAGGGTCCGTCCCAAAGGCAATGGAAAAAAGGGGTAAAACCGGACCCAGCTCAGGAAACCCTCAGGGTTGCCAGCTCCCGAACTCACCAGCCATGAGCCCTTGAGGATGTAGCACTATCCAGGGTGCACCAGAAGTTTTGGGGCTACACAAACCCTGCCTGCTTGAGGGCCTTGAGCAGAAGACATGAGATATTAAGAAAAGAAAAAGAAGGCTGAAACCTCGAAGAATGAGGCTATCAGGAATGATTAGACAAGGGCCAATTAAGGTGGGAAAGTGAAAGAGTCGCTAGGCCTCGGATACCCTGATACCATCGGGGTCGGAAGAGAACAAGAGTTTGACCCAGGGAGGCTGACTGGAAAGAGAACTGAAAGGAGCCCGGCACCAGTAAGTAGAAGCAATGCTGGACTCAGCTGGGGTCCCGTGGTCGCAAACCCACGTCCCACAAGTTGTGAGACCCTGGGGGGTGGAGGGTTGGAGGAGGGGGTGGGTAGGTTTTTGCTAAGAATTAACCTTACCCACAAGGGAAGATGAATAAAGAAGTAAAGGGAAGTGGGTTTCGGATAGAGGAACAAGTGTGAATCATAGGACGAAAGTCCAACATCAAATACCAATAATTTTTGGAGAAAAGTGTCACGGCAAAGCCCGTGAAATCACTAAAGTGAGTGGGGACCTGAACACAGCTAACAGGAAACGCAGCTAGAGCCTGGGCTATTTGCGAGCGAGAGGAGATGGTACCTTCCCTTCCAAACCAAGATTCGACTACTATGGGGAAGGGTGGTGGTCTGGCAAAGAAAGAAATGATAAGTTTCCTATGTACCTTTTTAAAGGAGTTTGTTTTACACAAATATTTTGAAGAATACAAATAGTTTGAATTGGCCGTGATGTTTTATTTCTTGAAATTGTAGAATTTCTAAAAAGCGACCGAATGTTTCCAAGAAGAATAGGGATGAAGCAATTATACCCTTGGGAATAATTTTGGTAAGAGCACCAATAGTTGCATTTAGGAATGGCTAAACTTTTACCCAACAAAGTGCAGACTAAAAGTTTAGACAATGAGAAAAACTTAAATTTGGAAAACCAACCGTAAGTTGTAGAGAAAATCTCAACAAGCAGGAAGCTGGCGTAGCGAGCTATGCTTGCCTTACTGGTCAGTTAGAATTAGCTATCAAAGCTAAGAGAGGCTTTAATAAGTTTGTGACTAAGAGTTCTTGCTCAAATGCAACAAAAAGTGGAACCGTTATTAATTTTATTTGTGAGGTTTTTAAAGTCAAGCCCATAGGAAGAGTAGGGGAAGACAGGATCTTGCCTAATCATTATTTTTGAGAAATGATAAAGCAAAAGGATAAATTTAAATTTATTTAACAATGCAAAAAGGTGTAATCAATTTAACACATATATAATTTAATTTTATAAACAATTGGGGTCGCAGACCTCCTAAAATCATTTAAAGCTTGCAAAAGGCAATTGACAATTTTTTGGTTTGGAACCTTTTATAAGCACTAAAATCTTCAAAAGATTTTGAAATGGTGCTAAGATTAATAAATAAAAAATTTAAAGATAATTAACGTAATTAAAGTTAAACAATAAATCAAGTACAAGATGTGTACTTTAAGGATTTCTAGATGGGTATCTTAGAAATATGAACAAATAACAACTTCGAAAGTAACAACAACAAAAACAGGGAGAAATGAAATAGAAGTTTCTATAACTTCTTGTATTAATACAGAATTACTTTTAGAGGTTATACAAATAGGGCAGGTCACTTATTGTGAAACCTGAAGAGAAAAATTAAAAGGAAGTTTCTAGAACTTCTATATTTAAACAGGATCACGAGGAAAAAATGGGGCAAGTTACCCTTTCGTGAAACCTGGATTAAAGAGATTAATGAAAGGTTTGGTAGACAATAACCAATTCTTGTGCTAGCAAGAAAAGAAATAGATTAATAAGCAGTTTCTAACTGCTGGTATTTATACAGAGTGAATAAATGGAAAGTGGAGAAAGTTGGGAGGGCGCCTATGGTTTGGCGGAGCCTCGTTGCAAAATACATAAATTTAAAGATTAACCTAATTTGTTAGTAAAGAGGGGTTGAGGAAGAGGAAATAGGAACTTTGTAGAGAAAGTTCTTGGCCTATTTTATTTATTTTGGACGAGCGAGACGTGGATGAGAAATCGAACGAGCACTGTTTCACTATAGTCTATTGACGTGGTTGAAAAGTTCACTATTGTAGCACAGAAAGTTTATAGCAAGGAAAGTTATTGCAATGGTGTAAAATAACTAGTTGCACTAGATTTGCGAGAGTCTATTGCGTTGAAAATTTGTAGGTTATAGTTGAATGCAGCAGAAAAATTCCAACGGAGGAAGAAAAATTAGGTGTTGATTAACTGTTCATAAGGAAGATTCCTTGGTTAGAAAAAGTATTCCCATATGTGAGTGGAAAATCCTACACTGGTCAAAACAATTAGGGGATCAGGTGAGATATCATACACAAGATACATATGGTAACGTCTTTTATTCAGAGTTCGGTTACAATTGTAATTTGTGTGTGCTACAGTACGATATTGTGCTGTCTCAACTCTTTACTAGAGGTTTACACGGTGATTACTTAGAGCGGGGCACCATGGGGCTACCATAATAATGAAAAAGTCATTCTCGTTGCCCTCTAATATGGTGTGTGATCACCTCGGATGGCCAGGACAGTTGCACACCTGCGTGGCATGGACAATATGAGGTTATCAATCAGCTCTGGAGGGATATTTGGCCATTCTTCCATGAGTGCAATATCCAGCTCGGCAACCGTTGTGGGAGGTGCTGGTATGGCTGCAGTGCGTCTGCCAAGTGCATCCCAGACATGCTCAATCAGGTTTAAGTCCGGTAAACAAGCTGGCAACTCCATTCGTTGATTGCCTTTCGTCGTCAAGCATGTTGTCCACCAGTGCAGCTCTGTGGAGTCGTGCGTTATCGTCCACCAGAATGAGCCCATCGCCTATGGGCACAACAAACGGTCGAAGGATCTCGTCTCGATACTTCTGAGCAGTCAAAGCGCCATTTTGAACGACATAGAGGTCCGTACGTCCGCCAATTCTGACTCCAGCCCACACCATTCTTCCACCACCATGATATGGTGCTGTTTCCTGCACATAAGCGGGATTGTTCCGAGTTCCACGTTCTCTCCAGATGAGGGAACGACGATTGTCCGCCTGAACACAAAATCTCGACTCATCTGTGAACAGAACTCGGCGCCATTCGTTACGATGCCAATCCTGATGTTCCTCCGCCCAGTTTCTGCGGGCTAAACGGTGGCGTCGTTTTAATGGGACACACACCATAGGCCTAGGAGCGTAGAGGACACTTTCCCGAAGGCGATTTCGGACTGTTTGTGTTGATATTGCGCGTCCTGTTGCCGCCTGGAGGGTGCGTTGCAGCTGAGTTGCATTCAGCCTCCTGTCTCGACGGGCTGTTAACCGGAGATAACGGTCATCTCTTGCTGATGTTACCCGTGGATGACCTTTGCCTGGCCTTCTTTTAACGGATCCTGTTGTCTGAAATCACGTCCAGGTCCTGGAAATTACACTTTAGGACACTCCATTACCTGCAGCCACCTCCCTCTGTATCTGTCCCGCTTCCAACCTTCCTATGGCGCTCTATGCCATACCTTCGGGTAAGTCACGTTGTTGTTGCATTGCACTACCTGCTCACTACACCATCTGAACCCAACTGCTTGTGTCATTCGTTTGGTAGAGTAAACACACGTCCACACCAACCCCCTCTGCAGCAACTTTCTGTTATTACCACTATCTCGGTTGCCGTAATGTTGATGTCTCCACTCGGTAGAACCGACAGAAAGACGTCGAACCATTTTAGGTCATTCTGCCGATGACAATACGTCAGAACCTAGATATCTCAACTGATCCCCTAATTGTTTTGACTAGTGTAGAAGGTTTAACTTGTAGATGAATTGTTTGGCATGGAAAATTCAGGAACAATCATATCGGTTGAAATTGGCAGAAAAAGTCCAGCGGTGGAACGAGCTAAGTTTTCTAAAGACAGTGGGTAATTTAAAGATGTCCCACGTTGTGAGAAATTATCTCAGTTATTAAGCATAAGAAATGCTGCTTCATGTTAAGATTAGCTTAGATAGACAAAGCCCAACCTCGAAAATCCCGCGAAGATGGTTATTGCCCCACATTTAGTAATATCACACTGTCTGTAAATGATGGTTAAAAAGCATGTAGCTATTTAAAAGCAATTAAAATGAGTTGAAGAACGTTGAAGTAGTACTTAGCTCATTTCTGATGAACGGCGATTCTAGTTGACCGTTAGTTACGATCTGGACATGGCGTCCAATTTGAAAGTTTGTCTCTCGAGGAGAGGAGACAAGCTCTAGGTAAGCTCCGACTGGGAGTCTTGACGACTGTAGTACAAGTGAGGACAGCTCATCGAAGCGCGGAGAGACCAGGGAAGGAGACAAAGGAATATACATAAGAATAACCAACATTGTAAAAATTAATTCTCTTGATGAAATGGTCTTCAAAGAGTTGATAGTAGGCATCACTAGCGAAGCCTGGTGGATGAGAAAGTAGATGAAGTCCTCTTGATCACGGAGATGATAGCTGGCGATAGCGACGAGATCTGGTGGCCAGATTGGTAAGGAAGTCCTTTTGTACAGAGAAAAATTGAGGAACTTCAGAGATTTGCTGCTAGATGATGCTAGGTGGGTCATGGAAGATATATATCTAGAACAGACTCACAGGAAGTATAAGCAAAGTATACCAACAAAAGGAAACCAGGAGATCACTGTTGGTGTTTGCAAAAAAAAAAGGAAGTAATGAAATAAAGCAAAGAGAAGCAAAAGCTCACTCTGTCTTACCGTGTATTCCAAAGAATACACTAGGGGGCAGGTGTGAGAATAGCTTGCTGATTCATCGCGAGGTGACATGAGAGGACTGTCCGGAGGCCGCCGTGTTACCTGGTATTGCTGACTATGCTGATGTTCATACAGGGCCTTTGCTCAAACCACTGTAGTGTTACAAAAGAGTGAGTGATTCACCAGCCAATGTATAGGAACGGGACCCCCCCCCCCCGCCCCCCCCCGCCCCCCCCCCCCCGAACGTCTGTCATCATATAACATCATCAACTGCGATATTCTCAGGTTCGTGCAGCTTGGACCCGAGCAGTACTTCATAAGTTCTTTCACTAGACGCTTCGAGTATACTGTAGGCCTAAGCCAGAAAATAAGATTTAGACTTTGGAAGACATCGAAGGTAGAAATCTGAATTACCTATATCAGATTTAAAATTACACCATGTTCGTTTAGTAGTCATTTTTCATTACCTTATTATTATCATCATAAGGGCAAATGACCTAGATGTTACGCCCATTATACCACTAATCACCACACACAATACGTCTTCATCGCCTGTGAATTTTGAAATATTTCTATCACGGTAGTCTGTAAGTTTGTCGTGTCAATTCAACAGTAGTTTTCATTATCATCCTCATCAAAAGGGCAAATGACCTAGATGTTACGTCCATTGTACTACTAAGCAACACCACAGTCTCCATCGCCTGTGATTTTTAAAATGTGTACTTCCATTAGATTGTAAGTTTGATACCCGTTCAGTAGTAGTCGTTTTCATTATCATCCTCATCAAACGGGCAAATGACCTAGATGTTACGTCCATTAAACTACTAAGCAACACCACAGTCTACCTAGCCTGTGATTTTTAAAATGTGTATTTCCATTAGTTTGTAAGTTTGATATACCCGTTCAGTAGTAGTCGTTTTCATTATCATCCTCATCAAAAGGGCAAATGATCTAGATGTTACGTCCATTATACTACTAAGCAACTCCACAGTCTACCTAGCCTGTGATTTTTAAAATATGTATTTCCATTAGATATTAAGTTTGATATACCCGTTCAGTAGTAGTCGTCTTCATTATCATCCTCATCAAAAGGGCAAATGACCAAGATGTTACGTCCATTATACTACTAAGCAACACCACAGTCTACCTAGCCTGTGATTTTTAAAATATTTATTTCCATTAGATTGCAAGTTTGATATACCCATTCAGTAGCAGTCGTCTTCATAAATAAATATAATTTATCACGTTGAGTGTTAAGGAGACTGAGATACTATCATCATTCCACCGGGCGAAGCCGGATTCTACTGCTAGTATTAAATAAAACAACACTTATAGAAGTGCTTTAGACCAACTGAATAATAATCTATTGTAAAAATGATCGACACGTTACCCAAGTGCATAAAAATCTTTTGTAATTTAATAATATTGTAAGTACTGTATTGTTGTGCATAAGTGTTATACATATCCGCCAAACCTAATCTAAGTCTTAAGTGAACACGATTCGATGTTTGCTTGATGATCGAAACATGTCATCCAATTAAACCCCCCGTTTTCTTTGTTCAAAAAGTGAGTAATTAAATGTATAAAAAATTCATGTAATATTTTTTACTCACCGCCCAATCTAATTGGGCACACTCGTGTTGACCGACTGAAACTGGATTCTATCATTCAGCTACAGAACAGTGGAGAAGGCTGGTTGAGTGAGCAAGGTGGAGTCACACTTCGGGGGTGAGCACTGCTTACCCAATGGTATTAAAGGGACCAACACTGATTAAGTACATTATTTCATTTACAGGTGCTACAGCTAGAATATGAATGTTATGAACCCATGGCCATAAAGGAAATGCAAAATATTTGTGATGAAGTAAGGGAAAAATGGAAATTGGAAAATATTGCTGTTTACCACAGGTAATTGAATTATATGTTTTTGTGTGTGGCTCCATGGATGCTGAATTTAAATGCCTCCCTCCTTTTATAGAAAGATTTGCAGAACTAAATGTGTATATACTTCCATTCTGTACTACTATATGCCAGATTTTCATGAAATGACTAGGATTTCCATGAAGGTATGGATTTCACTATCAGCCTATGGCACATGTGAGGGGGCCGATAAAAATAAAGTAGACCAAATCGTATATGACATTGAGTGATGTGGTAATGAGGGTGTGCCACCTAAGATACTGTAGTACTGATTATAGTAAAGCCATCATTACTTCTGACTTGGTGTTTCAGTTGTACCCTCGAGTTATCTAACGGTCAGAAGGAAAATCACTTTAACTAGACAATCACAGGCAGCCATTCATATGGATATATCACGACAAATTGACTTTCGTTCGCGATGTCGTGATTTAGCGAACGAAACTCTAGCCTAGCACTGAAACGTCATGTTGGAAGTAATGATGGCTTTACTATAGTTATTTTTGTGCCAGGATAACAAAATGAACAGAGAGATCTAGCAAGATCCTGTTTACTTAGATTAAGTTTGGCAGTTATGTATAACATTAAGAAGATAATAGGTTAATTTCATATTCATGTGGTGAATTTCATATCAGAGGCACTGTCGTTTCACACTACCCTTGCACACCTATCAAGTAAGCAATTTTATTTCCTGTATTGAAAATTTTTCGTTATTATGGAGAGGAAAGTTTAATCTTCCCTATATGGCCAAGAAGAAGAGTATTGGATGACGAATTTTGCGTAGGTTCATTATTCAAACGTTCACTTCGATCGCATGATTAATACACAAGAAATAAAAACTTAATTTTAAAATTGGGCACAGCCGCCATCTTGAGATTATTATTATTATTATTTATTTACCAAAAATTGTGCCTACAATTTATGGACGGCAGATAGAGAAAGGGCAAGCCCCAGTTACACAGCAGTGTCTCCATCTCCGTTCATTAAATATATACAAATCTGAAATGTTACATATATACAATGTATAACTTTACTTTGCTATATACACATAATCTGCTGTACACGACGTCTACATCATACAATTCATAAATAAAAGGGAAGATACAGGCACGCACACACACACATGTACACACTCACACACACATGCATACATACATACATACATACACGTATGCACACACACCCACTCAGTCCCAAAGTTACATTATATATAAATTCAATTTACATGGGATTTTAGTCCCTTTAGAGCCTTCACTTTGCGGCAAAATTGTCGTGGAGGAAGGTCTTTTATTGCATGAAGCAGGTCATTCTAAAGGCGAGCAGAGCGATTGTAGAACCCAGATTGATAATCTGTTGTACTAGCGAATGGAGGAACGAGGGTGACACCCTGTGCTCTACGGACTGAGCAATATGAGAGCTGTAGGCGGTGAAATTGGGACAGTTTAATGGTGCCAGCTAGAGATTTTCGGAGAAAGGAGAGAGCTATTTGGCTACATATGTCATTGATGGATGTTAATGGTTTGTCAAAACTTTGTTACCCTGTACTTAACTTCCTCATGTTTTCCTCGGTAGTGGGATGCCAGGCAGGAAGTCCATACAGAAGAATGGGCCGTATCGTGGAGAAATACACCGCTCGGAGTGCACGGCTTCTGAATCCCAGAAGATTACATTATGTGATTAGGTTATGTGAAGAATTTAACTAAATTAGATGCCAGTGCATTACAATGTGTACAGTATAAAAATTTACTGTACCATATTTCATCCAGCCACTGGCCGGGTCTGCTTGGAACACAAGCCTCTCCAACATCTTCTGTCTTCCCACCATCTCTCAGCCTCCACCCTTGTCCAGTCTTCTCCTCTCTTCTTCACGCTTTCTTCCACCCCCTTCAGCCACCTGTCTCTCGGTCTTCCTCTCGGTCTCTTTCCTTCCCACTTCGTCTCGTGTATCCTCCTGGGTATCCTCGTCTCCTCCATTCATTTTACATGTCCATACCATCTAAGTCTGGATTTCTCTATACCGTCCTGTAATGGTTCCTCCTTCATTAATTCTCTGGTCCTCGCATCTCTTATTCTGTCCATCTTTGTAGCTCCAATACTGCTTCTCAAGAACCTCATCTCACTGGCCTGTATTTTGCTCTTCTCCCTTCCTTTCATAACCCAGGTCTCCGAGGCATACGTCAGGATAGGGACATAGTACGTCCGATATATGATCTTTTTGCTGTTCTGAGGGACATCCTTGCTCCATAACATGCTTCTCACACTCCTCCGGAATGCTTCTGCCTGTCTCCCCTGCTCATTTATTTCTCTTATCATATCTTCCATTATCTTGTATCAGGCTTCCCAGATACTTGAAACTCTCCACTTTCTTCAGCTGTTCCCCACCAATTGTTATTCCCGTTGTGGTTCTTTCCTTCTTCCTTGTTGTGCTCACCATCTCACTCTTATTTATGCTAAATTTCATCCCATATCATTGTATTATTCTTTCCCACACGTCCAACTGTTCCTGTACCTCCTCCTCCTTGTTTCCCCAAATCATCAAATCATCTGCAAACACCATTGCTTTCATCTTTCCTTCCCCAATTACTTGTGCCACTCGGGCCATTATGTCATCCATCACCACAATGAAAAGTAACGGTGAGAATGCACTTCCTTGTTTCAGGCCGTTTCTCTGTTCCAACCAGTCCGATCTCTCTCCTCCCACTTTCACACAGCTCACGCTTCCCTTGTACATCTCCTTTATCCTCCTTATAGTTAATTTTTCTACTCCTCTATCCTCCAGGGACTTCCATACTTTGTTTCTGCTTACACTGTCATATGCTTTCTCAATGTCCAGGAAGGCCATCAGTAGATCTGTTCCATACTCATAGTGCTGTTCTTGTAACTGCCTTACAGCAAAAATCAAATCCACTGTGGACCTTCCTGCTCTGAAGCCATGTTGTTCTTCCCTCATCCCTCCTTCTATCCTTGTCCTAATTCTCCTTTCCAAAACTTTCACAAACATCTTTGCACAATGACCCCGATAGTTTCTGCATTCTGTTCTACTACCTTTCTTGAAGATCGGGACAATTATTTCCTTTTCCTAGTCCTCTGGGGTCTTCCTTTCCTTCCATGCTGTCTTCATCACTCGGTACAACCATTGTATCCCCACCTCTCCTGCTGCTCTCACCATCTCCACACTCAACTCATCCACACCCGGTGCCTTCCCTCCTTTCATCTTCCTCACTGCATCTTCCACTTCTTTCCATGTTAAGTCTTTTTCTGTTTGCAGTTCATCTTCCTCTTCCCCGATTTCATCCTCCTCGCCGTGGTTTCCATTTGGGTTCAGAAGTTCTTCAAAATATTCTTTCCACATTTTCTTCAGTTTTTCCCTATTTTCTATCTCTTGTCCCCTTTTGTTCACCATTCTAACATAATCCGTGGGATCCTTCCGCCTCTTATTTTTTACCGTCCCATACAGGACCTTTTTACCATATTTCATCAGATGGTTAAATCATGAGAAAAGTTTATTAAAATGTTTCACCTTCGCTTGGCCACCATGTTGGGTTGGTGACAGTTATTGAAATTTAAAAGACATGGTCAGGTTTGGACAGGGTAGTAGCAAGTCCTTACTAAATTTCAATGAAATCTCTGCAGTTTTTCAGCATGGGAAAAATTCCAACAGGCCCCACTAGAATTGGAAAGGCACATTAACAACGTTATGCAAAATGTTGTAAAAAGATCTTGATGTCTTCAGAAGAAACTGTTTAAATAAACTCTCTCTGTAAAAGCATTGGAGGGGAAAATGCTGAGTATAAACTTCACAAGGACTAAATATTCCTTAATGTTGTTGCCCCTGATAACTCTATAACATGTACCCATCTATCTGACACAGACATAGAAATCCTTTTCTCTTTCAAACTTGCACCTGTATCACCAGAAAACAAGCTAGATATTACAATCAATTCTGAAACGGGGCATTTGAAATCATCATCATCATCATTTCCCCTTATCCAGCTCCTGCCGGGTCGGGGTATTTATGGCACTTCTCCACTTTCCTCTTTCCTTCCACCATTCTTCTTCCACGATCTTGTCCCAGTCCAGATTTCTTTTTCTTATGCTGTTCTTCACTGAATCAATCCACCTTGTTCTAGGTCTTCCTCTTGCTCTCTTACCCTTGCACTTCGCCTCCAGCATCTGTCTTGGTATTCTATTTTCCTCCATCCTCTTTACATGTCCAAACCACCTTAGTTTATTCTTCTCAATTCTCTCATTTAGCTTTCCCATCCCAACTTCCTTCCTAACATCTTCATTCCTCACTGTGTCTTTCCTTGTCTTTCCTATCATACTTCTTAGGAATTTCATTTCACTGGCTTGGATTCTACTCTCTTGCCTGCTTGTCAGGGTCCAAGTCTCAGCTGCATAAGTTAATATGGGAACATAGTACACTTTATACATTACCTCCTTGCTTTTCCTTGGTACTTCCTTATCCCAAACAAGTTTTCTTACACTTTGATAGAATGCATTGCTCTGCTGTACCCTCCTGCCAATCTCCATGTCCAACCTACCAGTTTGCATCAATTCACTTCCTAGGTATTTGAACGTGTCCACAATTTCCAAACTCTGACTTCCAATTTTCACAGTGCCCTTTCCTTGTCTTTCCCCTCTTGTCATCACCATGTTCTTGCTTTTCTCTATACTGATTTTCAGGCCGTACTTCTGAATATTTTGGGGAGAATGATGCATACTTACCTACTGAGATCATTTGAAAATTGGTGCGAAATTGAATATAGTATCAAATTAACCAAGAAACGGAATATTTGGCTTTCCGTTAAAGATTAAAATGGAACGCGGAACAAAACAAGAAAAAACGGAATTGTTCCGGGTAAAATGGAATGTCTGACAATCCTAGATATTGGGGTGACGCATGGTCAGATCATCGGGTCCCCTCGGCTGTTAATCTTGGTTTTCGTGACCGGGGCGCTGCCTTACTGTGAGATAGCTACTCAATTGTCCTCACGAGGCAGAGTGCACCCCGTTCCAGCCCTCACGTCAGTTTCTAAAATCCTTAACGGAGCCAGGAATCAAACCTGGGGCCTCCAGGTGAGAGGCAGGCACGCTTCCCAACACCACGCCCCTATATCGTTAGTCTGAATTATTAGCCTTTGTCAGTGGTGTACAGTATTAGCCAATAGTATCTGCCTATGGTGTACTACCGCTTTAATTGTCTCGCAGCTGATCTACACAGAGTGAGACTATTGACTTGAATGTTTCTTGTCTTGAGGACTCCCTGAGAGTCCAGTAGATTTGACTTGAGTGAAGGGAATAGAAGATTGGTCACAGCTGGGTAGGTCAGGACTATAAAGGGGATATGGTAAACAGAACAAGTTGAATTTAACCAAATATTCCATGACAAGATTTTTCTCATTGCCATTTGTCGCCACCCATCCTGATGTGGTTGTTTCCATGCAGTGTGGGTCGTCAGTGTTGCCAACACTTCAGTGTAGTACTCTGAAAATATAGTGTGTGAGGGACTGGATACTGGTAAGCCAAGCATTGCACAACAGAGAGCACTTAAAGAACCCTGCATATCGTAAACATGTACCTGTCAAGGAGTCGTCTTGATTCTCTGTTGGCTAGCCTTCATAATTTCCCACTTAAAGATATATTATTTTGGCTGTCCTAATATTTTCTTTTTATCTGTAGGGTGGGTGTTGTTCCAGTTAAAGAGGCCAGCATAGTAATAGGCGTCTCATCTCCGCATCGTTTGGAATCGTTAGAGGCAGTGCACTATATGATTGATGCTGTGAAAACCAAAGTACCTATATGGAAGAAGGAAATCTATGATACTAATGAATTTGCATGGAAAGAAAACAAAGAATGTTCATGGAGGAAGGAATGATGCATATGTTTCAGTCTCCAGTTCATTATTTTTGTTTTATATTTCTCTCTGATCTCATTCATTGCCTGTTCTCTGTAGAGATTAAAAAGTATAGATGATAAATTGCAGCCTTGCCTGACACCTTTCTGAATGCCTGCCTCTCTCTCTTGTCCTTCCACTCTAATGACTGCAGTCTGATATCTGTAGGCCTATAGATTTTATGTCACTCAAATTTTCCTGTACTTTTATTCCAATCCTTTACAAAACACTGAAACGTAATTGCTAGCCCACACGTTGAGCGTACAAGTGTAGCAGTTATTAATGCCCCATGTTGGTAGCGACAAATGTAACGCTTCGCTTAGGCTGGGATGACAAGTGAAACGGTATTTACTTTGCTCCACGTTGAGCGTACAAATGTTGCAGCTTCGCTTGCCCCTAACTGTTGGGTGATAATTGTAACTGTTGACCTTTGCCTAAGCTATGTTGTTTTAATGGGCGCCAAGACCTCAATGCAATGCTGAAATCTAAATTTGTATTTAACAACGTCTAGCTCTGGCAGAACACATTCAAGACTCTATTCACTCAGATCGTGGTATGATTTGATCATTAACCCAACAAACAATTGTATCAGGAGAAGGAGTTGGTCTATATCTAATGCTACCTACTGAAAGCAAAGATTGCATTGTAAAAGAAATGAATTTATTATATAAAACAAGTATAGCAAAATTAATAATAATAATAAGTTTAAAATTTAAATTGGAGCGTTGCGATTTTAATATTACCGACAGAAAATTACGTGAAAACGGAGTCTGATAAATTGATTTTACTCTTATTTCCAAGCTATGAAGTTACTGAAATATGAAATGTAAAACAAAGAAAAATGAGAGATTGCGTATTTCTGCGTCATTTGCGCTTACCACTGGAAATTGCTAAAACATTTCCCTCGTACTGGATGATGCTGTGTGCTTCCCACAGTCTCCTGGGCGTCGCCATCTTCTTCGTTATTTGATGATATTCTGGTAGATTAGATAATTCTATGGTCCGTACATCGGACCCAAACCGTACAACCACCACGGTTAAGTTTCACAAAGATAGTCGCTAACTCCACTGAACATCGGAGCGACACGCACTTGCAACCGTACTCGGCAAGTTCTACACAGATTCTTCTCGTTCCACGGCGCGTCGAACGATATATGCACACGTTGGCTCCCCACTCCGGAGCCGTCTTCCAGCTTACGTCGTCTCCACTGATTGGCTGCACCCCACGCGCTATACTCCCCTCCTCTGCCTCATTACACTCGGCGGTAAGGGGAAGTCGTATTCCGTTCCAACAATTCGCCTTTTCTTGACGATGCGACCCAAGCTTGCGTCATGCTTCCCGACAAGATTAAGCTTGTATTTGAATTCCCCGTGACTAATCTCTCTCAAATACCCTAACTGACAAAACTCCGTTAAATTCCGTAATCACATAATTTCCTATGATATTGTCGTTCGTAATAATTTGCTTGATAGCGTTTTCTAAGACATAGAAAACCTATCTGTATGCTTATAATTTTTATAAAATGCTCCGAAAATATCTTAATAATAATTATAATAAATTAATAATAATAATAAATTAACATGAAAAATTCTCTTGGCTGAACAATTTGCCACGTAAATAAATATAGAATGGCTTCCTACTGACTTATGCCAGTTGCACAAAAACCCCTCGAAAAACACGTTACATATTCGCCTCGGATCATCGGATGATTTACCGTGACAACGGTCCATTATCCGATTATCCCAGACACGTTAATAAACCCCATCCAGAATACATATTACATAAATGAAATCACCCTAAATTACAGATATATACACTCATAATTTTTCTTCACGCACTTTGAGTCAAAGTTTGTTGTCACTATGGATTGCACTTTGCAACCAGTCCAATGTTTTACATATAGAATAGTGTTCCACGGATATTTCCGCCTCTCAAATTTCTCTATGTTGGAGAAATAGACATAATTAATGTGTGAGCACTATGTATTTATGATGTCATATCACACGCATTGAAGGTGTTCTGATATATTTATATCACCATAGAACTTCCTAATTTCACTGGAGGTCCCCTCCTTATGGTGACATTTAATTCCACTTATCACTGACCACACGATCACACTATTGTGGCAGCGCCTCGTGACCATAATACTTAATCTCTCTTTAAAGTAGATTAAATTAATATTGACTTCTGAAAAAAAAAAACAGTAAATGTGCATTACATATAACACCAAATATTTCTGTGCCGTAATCGCCCTGTCTTGTTAAGTTCCCGTAGACCATATTCTACTTAATACTAGTTCTCAACACAGACCATTTCTCCTGACACAAATAATACCTTTGTACAAATTATCTTAAATTACACACTTACAAATCTTACATGGCGAGGCCGTAAACAGAAATCACGTGTGCTGATATGTATGAGTTTCATGAAGGACTGTCTCGCATTCTGATGGCCCATCTTTTGCCTCGTGGACGCCTTAAGCAAAAATACCCTGTTCAAGCGCTCACCCATCTCTTGGAGGCAAATGGGAATTCACCAGCGCTACCAAATTCTGGCCTTGGTGTATCGAGACATTTTAGTGCTCAAGAGCATCCGACAATCCCGTCATATTTCCCTGTACCTTAAAAACTCTCATTTACTTACATACTACCCCCCTGTGCGACTTCTCATACGCCTGCCTTGAAGACCAGATCTTCCACGCACCAGACACCACACTTACTCATTTGATAGGCTGGCTCGCCAGCTAAACACACTCACTTTATGACACATATTTTCGTAGACGATGTATATTATACGTTCCGTATAATCTGTTTCCCTCACTATTCTCCAGCACATACGCTGTTTTCCCAATACGTTTGGAAACTATAAATGTTCCTGCGTCACCTGCTTCCAACCTTGCAAGTGGCTCCCTTTAAATGAACGTCATCACGTTGCTCTACTATCATATTTCTCAGTGTCTGTAACGATGCCCTGTTGCTACTGTCCACACATGCTAACCCTACTTTCCTCTGGTGTCACACCTCTACCTGACACTCTATGACCTAAAAATGTCACTTCTGACTGACAGAATGACGACTTAGACAGCTTCAAAGTGAACCCTGCCTGATCTAACTTCTGAAAAACTATATCTAAATGACCTAGATGCTCCTCAAAACTGCGTGAACTAATTACCATATCATCTATGTAAATGGTTACAAACTCTCCTGTGTCATCCCCTAATGCGATGTTTAAAGCCCTAATTAAAGCTGCTGAACTACTCTTTAACCCATAAGGTGTTCTACAAAATTGATAAAGGTTATATTTATGACTAAAAGCTGTAAATGGTCTATCTTCGTACATAAGTGGCACTTGCCAAAAACTGGAACTCAAATCTACACAAGTGAAATACTTCTTCCCCTCAAATGTTTGCATTAATTCCTCTATTGACATAGATTTCAGCTGATCTGAACTAATTCTACTGTTAACCAAACGAGCGTCTAAACAAATACGAACAGTGCCGTCGGTTTTGGGTACCGTGATCAAAGAATTAACATATGGAATGTTAGAGTGCTCAATAATCCCATCTTCAAGCATCTGGTTAATTTGTGCCTCAACTGCACTCTGATAAGCGAAAGGTACAGGATATCTATGTCCTGTGAATACTGACCTATCAATAACGTTCAATGAATGGGTATAGCAATTGGCCATACCAATGCGATCCTCAAAAACTCTCCTATTACACAATAACACATCATAGAGCCGAACACATTGTTCCACCTCTATATTTCCCTGAAATGCAGCATCACGTAACGAGTCCTCTAGACTTCCGTTCGTAATCACACTGCCCACAAAACGTGGAGAACCCCGCTCTACGGCTGGCGATATCTCATTTAAAGTACAAATCACACCTTCAATACTACTCTGAATATGGTCATTGAACGCTACTTCTACTTCAGAATCTCCCCATTTAAATTTCAAACTCCCTACATCATAACATAAGTTACCAGACACTTAGCCACTCTGAACCCAAGATAACACTGAATACTAAATTTGGAATTACAAGGCAAATCTGCTTCTCTACATGATTATTAATTTTAATGTCTACTAAAACTTGCTTAGAAATTACTTTAGACCTCTTCCCAACAGCTGTGATAACAAAAGTGCTTTTAATTGGCATCTCCTCAAAATTTACTCCAGTTCCTTTCATTTTATCATAAAATGCACTACTTATGCAACTCTTCATACAACCACTATCAATTAAAACATCTGTGTACGCCTCGGACACGTTAAATTTAACTATGGGGCTCTTACTAACCACTTCCTGAATAATACCTTCATCATTTAGTTCATGTAATAATTCATTTCTTACATTTAGGTCATAGGGTTCCTGTATAATTGTATGGACAGGGCATGCTACAGACTGAGATTCTGACCTTACTTTGCAGCCTGGTTCGCGTTTAAAGAACCGCTACAGCTGGCCGTAGTACTACTAACTACTAAACTGGTCTGGTTGTTCTGGGCTGTGTTGTCATTGTTTGGCTGTATATTACTACCACTAGGCTGTCCTCTTCCTTGACCCTTATTCTGGTTGTAATTATTGTTATTATAATTTTTCCCTTGATTTCCCCTGAAATCATTGTTTCTCCCTTGATTTCCCCTGTAATCACTGTTCCTCCCTTGATTTCCCCTGAAATCATTGTTTCTCCCTTGATTTCCCCTGTAATCATTGTTCCTCCCTTGATTTTCCCTGAAATCATTGTTCCTCCCTTGATACTGATTACCATAGCCATTTCCTCTGTTCTGATTTAGCTGATTATTATTATTTCTATTTTGAGCGTTGGCCCCTTCGCCACCGTTCCCTTGAACTTCTTGATGCCTGGCTTCATTAGGTCTATTATTATTATTACCATGGTTCCTATTGAAATTGTCCTCATAACCCCCTCTTCCTAGTGCATCAAATGTGCTTAACAAATTTTCTACTTGTGATATAGTCTTTACATTCTGGATACAAGCAGCCTCCTTGATCCTAAAGGGAAAGTGCCTAAGTAGCAACCTCACCACATCACTTTCCTCCTTCAAGCCATCCAGATATTTACACACTAATACCTGCCCTAAAAAGTATTCGGTCATTGTGGAGCATCCTTTAGGGTTATATTTACCACACACTACTCCCTCACGATGCTGCGACTGAATAACCTCATTCCAGAACTTTTCACAGAATTTCATTTTAAAATCATTGATATCAGTAAACTTGTCTCTGTAGACAGCAAACCAATTCCTCGTTTCCCCCACAAACACTTGTTCTAAAATTTCAACTACCTGGCACCACTCAATACTACCATTTTCCAACCTTTCCCCGAATTTATTTTCTATAGTGTTCATGAACTCCATCGGGCACCCCTGTCGATTGCTGAACTTACCCAGTTCTACCTCCCTGTGTGTGCTATTCACAAAAACTGGCCTATTCTGACTATTTTCTTGCCTGATCCTAGCTTTTAATTTTAACTCTAATTCTGCGATTTTCTCCTCAGCCTTCCTCTCAATACTCTCAATGCTCTCTCTATTACTCTCTCTTAAATCATTTACTTCTGCAACTATTTGTGAGTGGACTTTCTCAATTCTACCCCCCAGCTGTTCCTTAACCTCTTTAGTAGCTACCTGAATTTTGTCAATTTCTCCCCCCAATTGCTTTTTGACCTGCTGTGTTTCCGGTTGCACTAGTTCTTTTAAATTTTCAGCCTGTGTACTGATTCTAATTTCCAACTCCTCCTGTACTTTTCCTAATTTTCTGTCTACATCTGCAATAATCTCTTTAGCCTTTTCTTCCATCACCCCCCTGATCTCACCTCTAATCAGTTCAAATTTGTCACTCATTTCCCTACTGTTTTGTTCTAATTTAGCATTTAAAGTTTCAGTACTCTCTCTATTTTCCTTACTGTTTTGTTCTAATCTGGCGTTTAAAGTTTCATTACTCTCTCTATTTTCCCTACTGTTTTGTTCTAATTTAGCGTTGTTTTGTTCCAGTTTTGCGTTTAAGGCATCTGTACTTTCTTTATTTTCCCTACTGTTTTGTTCTAATTTTGTATTTAAGGCATCACTACTAACTTTGTTCTGATACATGAACTCGAGAAGTAAAGTTTTTAATTCTGGTTGGCCGCCTACACTCCCTGTTTCAGTATCGGGATTTACCTCCGCTACCCCGGTACTACCATCATTCGACATACTGCTCGTATCATCACTCTCCCGTTGATGACCACTACGTAACCTCATCTGTCTTTCTTTCTCATCCCCCATAATGATATACACTGATACAGACAAATAACCCCCAAAATACAGGCACAGAAATATATACCCTTCTCCTTCCACAAATGTTATTAGGTTTTCATCCCCACGTTGGGCGCCAAATGAAACGTAATTGCTAGCCCACACGTTGAGCGTACAAGTGTAGCAGTTATTAATGCCCCATGTTGGTAGCGACAAATGTAACGCTTCGCTTAGGCTGGGATGACAAGTGAAACGGTATTTACTTTGCTCCACGTTGAGCGTACAAATGTTGCAGCTTCGCTTGCCCCTAACTGTTGGGTGAGAAATGTAACTGTTTACCTTTGCCTAAGCTATGTTGTTTTAATGGGCGCCAAGACCTCAATGCAATGCTGAAATCTAAATTTGTATTTAACAACGTCTAGCTCTGGCAGAACACATTCAAGACTCTATTCACACAGATCGTGGTATGATTTGATCATTAACCCAACAAACAATTGTATCAGGAGAAGGAGTTGGTCTATATCTAATGCTACCTACTGAAAGCAAAGATTGCATTGTAAAAGAAATGAATTTATTATATAAAACAAGTATAGCAAAATTAATAATAATAATAAGTTTAAAATTTAAATTGGAGCGTTGCGATTTTAATATTACCGACAGAAAATTACGTGAAAACGGAGTCTGATAAATTGATTTTACTCTTATTTCCAAGCTATGAAGTTACTGAAATATGAAATGTAAAACAAAGAAAAATGAGAGATTGCGTATTTCTGCGTCATTTGCGCTTACCACTGGAAATTGCTAAAACATTTCCCTCGTACTGGATGATGCTGTGTGCTTCCCACAGTCTCCTGGACGTCGCCATCTTCTTCGTTATTTGATGATATTCTGGTAGATTAGATAATTCTATGGTCCGTACATCGGACCCAAACCGTACAACCACCACGGTTAAGTTTCACAAAGATAGTCGCTAACTCCACTGAACATCGGAGCGACACGCACTTGCAACCGTACTCAGCAAGTTCTACACAGATTCTTCTCGTTCCACGGCGCGTCGAACGATATATGCACACGTTGGCTCCCCACTCCGGAGCCGTCTTCCAGCTTACGTCGTCTCCACTGATTGGCTGCACCCCACGCGCTATACTCCCCTCCTCTGCCTCATTACACTCGGCGGTAAGGGGAAGTCGTATTCCGTTCCAACAATTCGCCTTTTCTTGACGATGCGACCCAAGCTTGCGTCATGCTTCCCGACAAGATTAAGCTTGTATTTGAATTCCCCGTGACTCATCTCTCTCAAATACCCTAACTGACAAAACTCCGTTAAATTCCGTAATCACATAATTTCCTATGATATTGTCGTTCGTAATAATTTGCTTGATAGCGTTTTCTAAAACATAGAAAACCTATCTGTATGCTTATAATTTTTATAAAATGCTCCGAAAATATCTTAATAATAATTATAATAAATTAATAATAATAATGAATTAA
Organism: Meconema thalassinum; assembly: GCA_946902985.2. Lineage (NCBI taxonomy): Eukaryota > Metazoa > Arthropoda > Insecta > Orthoptera > Tettigoniidae > Meconema > Meconema thalassinum. The sequence goes on along the minus strand of OX336389.2, from coordinate 1,058,800,256 downwards.
CATGAAAAATTCTCTTGGCTGAACAATTTGCCGCGTAAATAAATATAGAATGGCTTCCTACTGACTTATGCCAGTTGCACAAAAAACCCTCGAAAAACACGTTACAACACCAAACAATTTACTCCAATCAACATTATCAAAAGCATTTTCTATGCCTGGAAATGCCATACCCATTCTCTTGTGGTGCCATCTCTGAGTTCTCAGGTTTCAATCCCAGCTCTGCCAAGAAACTTAATTTTGTTCTGAGGGCTGGAACAGCTTTATGTGAAGAGGTAGGTTTAATTCCCACACCAGCCATACTAGTTTTTCATGGTTTCTTACTTCTGCTCCAGGCAAATGCCAGGATGGTATGGTACCTAATGTAAGCCCATGGCCACCTCCATACTGATTATTCCTCTATTTACAAATACACATCACAATAATGCAGGTTGTCAGACAGATGGGGCTAATGACCATTATGTTGCAAGGCCCTTAAATGTTACAACCACCACCTTGTTTCTTCGTTTCTCCTGAAATCACTCATCTTGGCTTCAATCTCTCACTGTGCTTTCAATCTTTTGAGCTTTTCTTCTTAATCTGTTGGGGGTTTCCCTTCTGAGTCCCTAATATTACAGCACTAATTGTCACCCTCCTGTAAATTTTCCTTTTCAGGATTTATGAAGCATAAATGATCAAATCTTAAAATCTAAAAATCTGTCGACTCTTTCTTTAACATAGGGATGATACCATTCTTCTTAAAATCAGATTGCTTCTCACCTGTCTCATAAATCCCAAGTGAAATAATCTGATCAGACCTTCATACCCTGTACAATGTAGCAACATAGCTTGGTGCTTTTTTTACTAAGGTCTTCCAGTGCCCTATCAAATTTTGATCTCAATATTTAATCTCCTTTTCCATCCCCATCATTTCCTCTTCCCTTTCCAGTACATGATCCTCAATCTCTTAATCCTATACAAACTCTCACTGTATGCTTTCAATCTTTTTAGCTTTCCTTCTTTATCTCCTAGGGGTTTCCCTTCTGAATTCCTAATATTGCAGCACTAATTGTCACCCTTCTTCTCCCCAAAAGTACTCTTATTCCTTTGAAAAGCTGCATCTAGTTTTTTTTTTTTTTTTTTTTTTTACAGTCTTGAATACCTGTGTATTTTTGTTTCTTCTTTTGCTTCCTTGCATCTTTTATTTACCTTATTTTTCAAACATAATTATTCTGCCTTTTTATCTCTTGCATTCTTTTACCCATCAATTCTAATGTATTCTGAGTGATCTAAGGTTTTCTACCTATTATCTTCCTTCTACCAATGTTTTCCTCTGTGACTGTTGTTATTTCATTCTTCAGAAGCGTCCATTGATGTTTTGTTGAGGGTTCTTCATTAGTCCATCTCTTATGTTCGTGTTGAACTTATGTTCACATCCTGTTCTTTCAGTTTCTCCATGGCTGACCTATTTGGTTTCTGTATTTTCTTCTGTATTCTTGTGATGTATTCTTTTGTATTCTTCATAACCATCATATTGTGGTCAGAGTTTATATCTGCCCCTGGAAATGTTTTACTTTGGAGATATGGTTTTGGAATCTCTACCTAATCATAATGAAGGATCTTCCTGTATCCTGGCCTTATCCACATGTGTCGATAGTGGCATCTAGCTGTGCACTTGACCTTTAGAGCTCATCGGTAGGAGTGGGGTGTAGGGCGGTGCGGGGAGAATGATGCATACTTACCTACTGAGATCATTGATGTGCGTGACAGTAGGTTCTCACAATGAGACACGCTCAGTGTGGCAAATGTATTACCATGCAGTAGTATACCGGGGGAGTGAGATGGGGAAGTGCAGAGCTATGTGCTGGCAAGTGTATGCTCATCTTTTGTGCTCTTAAACATTGTGTTAGAATTCTGCAATGAGCTTAAGTTTGTCATAGTTATCAGCCTGCTTCGTAGATCATTCCTTTCATGACTTTCGCTCAGTCTGTATTCCCCCATGATCAATCCTTCTTTTCCTTCAGAAGGTTTCCTGTCTCCCAATACTATAACATTTTCATCGTCCTTAACATTACTGTACATAAGGAGTAATCGGTTTCTTTGTAGACCATTTTAACTTCGTCATCTGCTGAACTGACAGTGTCAGTGGCGAAGTGTGAGGGGATTCCACGAGTGAGACTCCTCGCTTTAAATATGAATCAATAATAGATGAGGGGCATACTGTATTGTTTTACACTTAATTTTTTTCTTCCCAAACGAAGTACATTACACATCAGTTGTTACGTCCACCTTCTCAACGTAATCTCCTTGTAACTTCATGCACTTTTGCCATCGATGTGTCAGTCTCTCCAGACCTTCCTGAAACCGTTCTTTTGGAGTGCTTAATGAAACACTTTGTAGGATGTTGTTTTTAATGGGTAGCACATCAGTGTTATGTGCCCTAAAGTTATTCAACAAAATGGTTGAAAAGTAGAAATAAGTCATGTGACCTTGTTATCTGTTTTTAAGAAATTTGTTGGAAATTCTAGGAAATGCTTATTTATATTTGAGATTTCATTCAATTCAGCTTGGGACCTGATAGCTGATTAGGCAACTGAAAAATCTATAAGCTCTATAAATTGAGATAATATATTTGTTACGGGAGATTGGCAATCAGCCGAAGTACTCACATATTTAGGTTGTTATAATATAGGCTCACTATTAATATTGGTGGCTTTGATCCTAGACTCCCCAGCTTTGCCACTGGTAGGCACATAGATTTATACTACTGTGAAGCGGGTAGGTTTTGTGTTACAAACAGCCTTTCACCATATTGTTCATAATATTCTACCTGCTGTCCCAATTTCCTCATCATTACAGGACCTTGGTTTAATTTTCTGCTGATGATCCTAATGTCACCTCACCAGAAGTCTTGTTCTTCCTGCTAGCTCTCTGGCCAGTTGGCAGCAACTCTCCATTCTTCTCGCTTTTCTGCTTTCCTTTTCAATTTACAGTAAGAATCACATTTTGTGTCTTCTATAATTTTTGCCCTCTATGGAACCCTCAATTATATTCCGCAATAATCTATCATAAGTATATGTCCTATTAGATGATCCCGCTGTCCTTTTATTTGTGTTATAAAACATCTCAACCAAATCGAACTTTAGCCTCTTTAACCCACCACTACCAGTTAGACTTCTAATATTCCATGCTCTGACTAATAACTTATAATGTCTTGATTTCTCTCTTTCACCTTTGTGAGTTAATTTTCTCTGAAAATTGCAATTTAGGTTTCTGACAAATTGAACAAAAGTACTTTGCAAATGCTTAACATTTATCAGTTTGTCTAGTTATGAATTGTATTATAAAATAATTTATTGCTGCCGAATGGCCAAAAAAAAGGAAATTACATCTTACTGTACTGAGTTAATGGTATTATTCTTTTGGAGCACTTTGTTAGGTGATATTTGTCACATTCTTGGTTACATAGCTCACATACACAATTTTCACTTGGATCGTGGTACGATTTAGTTGAACATATTCTGTGATGAAAACCGTGAATGGCATATCACCTCACGACATGTCTCAGTTCACGATTTTCCTTCATCCATTTCCTCTCTACCATGGCGCTTGTAGCGTAGAAGTCCAAATCTATCTCTTCACTCTTATCTTTTCTTCTCTCCAGATGTTTTATATATTGTTCTGTAGCTGGCAGAAGAAGTTGGGTCTTCAGGTCCTCTGCGTAGAAGGTCTCCTTTGCTAGTCTATAGACCATTCTTGTTGGTGCTGCTTTGCCACTGTTAGTGCATTTTTGAGGAAGTGGGCTTCAACCCGTTCTATTTTAACCAAGTCCCTAAGTTTTAGACTTTTCCAAATCAGTGAACTGTATTATGCAGTGGCAATGAAACATGTTTCTGTGAATGATATATATGACAGAATAGCACATTGACATAAGAATTCTATCCTCTTCATGTTCATGTTTATACTGTATTTACTGTGTCAGTGTTGGTGTCAAGATAAAAGTTGATGATAATAATTTTGTGTAAAAATGTTATACCGTTCTTAATTAAACTGTGGTGGCGATGAAATGTTTCTTTCATTCCATTCCTCTGTTATTCAGACTCCTCTGGCCACAAAGAAGTTAATAAAATGCAGGGAAGCTTGACTGTCTCTCATATCTATTAGCATTGCATTATGAGAAAAGTTAATAGCTATAATAAGAAGCCTGAAAATAACAATTTCTGCAGTAGAAACGAAAAATAGGTGTGTTTGATTACTTCACTGTTTTTCCCTATCACATTTGATTAATTGACAATAGTGAAAAATGTTATTGTGATTATAACAATAAAAAGGGAATTGAGCCTAAACAAGATGTGATATTACAAAACAGACATCATTTTCGGATCCAGAACATTATTCTCTATCAACATGGCTTATTTACTAATTTACTGCAAAATAATTCTTCTCTCTCTGTTACATCCTGTGTCCCTGTGGTGACTGTAATAGTGTGTGTAGTTGTAATAAGGTCGGGGATAGGGTAGACCATGGATTGCTGGTTATGAACCTGAGAGGGACTAAGGAGAAGAAAGGGACTGAGAACCAGGAAAGACGTATAAGGATATGGAAACTGAAAGAAGGAGATAGAAGGGTCGAGTACCACAAAATGATAAAGGAAGGAATTCCAACAGATGAAGAAAGAGGGGTGGAAGAGGAATGGGCTAGATTTAAGAAGACACTAGTAGGTGCAGCAGAGGCAGTATGTGGAAGGACAAGTAGTAAGAAGAGGTGGAAGGAAACACCACGGTGGAATGAGAAGACAAAATATATAGTAAGGGAAAAGAAGAGAGCCTTTCGGAGGTGGTATCAAAATAGGACGGTAGAGACAAGGGAAGAGTACCAGGAAAGAAAGGAGACAAAGAGAGTAGTGGCTGAGGAGAGAAGAAAGTGGATGGAAGAGTGGACAAATATGATGGAGGAGGATAGTGAAGGTACAAAAAAGGTCTTGTATGGGATGGTAAAATATAAGAGGCGGAAGGATCCTACGGATTATGTTAGAATGGTGAACAAAAGGGGACAAGAGATAGAAAATAGGGAAGAACTGAAGAAAATGTGGAAAGAATATTTTGAAGAACTTCTGAACCCAAATGGAAACCACGGCGAGGAGGATGAAATCGGGGAAGAGGAAGATGAACTGCAAACAGAAAAAGACTTAACATGGAAAGAAGTGGAAGATGCAGTGAGGAAGATGAAAGGAGGGAAGGCACCGGGTGTGGATGAGTTGAGTGTGGAGATGGTGAGAGCAGCAGGAGAGGTGGGGATACAATGGTTGTACCGAGTGATGAAGACAGCATGGAAGGAAAGGAAGACCCCAGAGGACTAGGAAAAGGAAATAATTGTCCCGATCTTCAAGAAAGGTAGTAGAACAGAATGCAGAAACTATCGGGGTCATTGTGCAAAGATGTTTGTGAAAGTTTTGGAAAGGAGAATTAGGACAAGGATAGAAGGAGGGATGAGGGAAGAACAACATGGCTTCAGAGCAGGAAGGTCCACAGTGGATTTGATTTTTGCTGTAAGGCAGTTACAAGAACAGCACTATGAGTATGGAACAGATCTACTGATGGCCTTCCTGGACATTGAGAAAGCATATGACAGTGTAAGCAGAAACAAAGTATGGAAGTCCCTGGAGGATAGAGGAGTAGAAAAATTAACTATAAGGAGGATAAAGGAGATGTACAAGGGAAGCGTGAGCTGTGTGAAAGTGGGAGGAGAGAGATCGGACTGGTTGGAACAGAGAAACGGCCTGAAACAAGGAAGTGCATTCTCACCGTTACTTTTCATTGTGGTGATGGATGACATAATGGCCTGAGTGGCACAAGTAATTGGGGAAGGAAAGATGAAAGCAATGGTGTTTGCAGATGATTTGATGATTTGGGGAAACAAGGAGGAGGAGGTACAGGAACAGTTGGACGTGTGGGAAAGAATAATACAATGATATGGGATGAAATTTAGCATAAATAAGAGTGAGATGGTGAGCACAACAAGGAAGAAGGAAAGAACCACAACGGGAATAACAATTGGTGGGGAACAGCTGAAGAAAGTGTTGAGTTTCAAGTATCTGGGAAGCCTGATACAAGATAATGGAAGATACGATAGAGAAATAAATGAGCAGGGGAGACAGGCAGAAGCATTCCGGAGGAGTGTGAGAAGCATGTTATGGAGCAAGGATGTCCCTCAGAACAGCAAAAGGATCATATATCGGACGTACTATGTCCCTATCCTGACGTATGCCTCGGAGACCTGGGTTATGAAAGGAAGGGAGAAGAGCAAAATACAGGCCAGTGAGATGAGGTTCTTGAGAAGCAATATTGGAGCTACAAAGATGGACGGAATAAGAAATGAGAGGACCAGAGAATTAATGAAGGAGGAACCATTACAGGATGGTATAGAGAAATCTAGACTTAGATGGTATGGACATGTAAAACGAATGGAGGAGAAGAGGATACCCAGGAGGATACACGAGACGAAGTGGGAAGGAAAGAGATCGAGAGGAAGACAGAGACAGGTGGCTGAAGGGGGTGGAAGAAAGCATGAAGAAGAGAGGAGAAGACTGGACAAGGTTGGAGGCTGAGTGATGGTGGGGAGACGGAAGACGTTGGAGAGGCTTGTGTTTCAAACAGACCCGGCCAGTGACTGGAAACTGTGCAAGATGATGATGATGATGATGATGATAGGGTAGTTGCCCCAGGACTTAAAATAAGGTAGTTTCTTGGCATTTGCCTGGAGGGAGTCTGGAAAATCCACACTCAGGATTGTCCCTGCCAGCGCCGAATTAGACGCTCTGTTCTCCGGACTTGCTGCAGCTTCCCATCGCATTTAACGTGTGCGGCTATGCCTCTAAACCCACCACTGCCCATTAGCTGAGGTATGGCCTCCCAAGAAATGCGGCAGCCAGAGATGCCAATGCATGTACAAAATCTTCTACCATTTACGAGAACGCCATTTCTTTCCATTATTTTCCTTCTGGCTGACTTCAGCCGACACCTTCTTTTGTCCACTCTGTCCACCGCAACATACAAGATAAAATTATTTTTGACTTTGACCATATGATCCAACTGTCTCAGCAAATTCCTTAATTCAACACCAATGAACAGCAGATTTTATGACCAGTTCAGTATAGTTCTCGCACTTTTCTCGTTAACGAATGGCTCGCCTTTGAAGCCTAGCTGAGTGGATATGTTTACATTCCATGTCTGCGGCAAGCCAAGCTTTCCCAGCGCGAGGCACAGTGTTGTCATCTCTCCACCGTAGCCACTGAGCAAGCAGCGAGCCTGGACAGAACTACGTGCAGCTGTGTAACCCTGGACACTTGACACGTGCTTGACACGTGAGCATGCCACCAGGACCTTACTTTCGAGTCCACGTGGAGAGATACAGGAAGCATGCTATTGGTTAGTAGCGAACAATGGTTATTGTCGGCGGCTGCTACTGCCTTATGTTTGTGTCGCCGCTTGTTAACCAGGAAAGTAAGAGAACTATGGAATAAGCTGGGATTGTTACTTGGTCATGGATAGTCCCACTTAGTTGTACAAACAACTTGTTATGACTATGACTTTTACTGTTTGAAACTATCAAAAGTGGAAGTAGAGAAAATAAACTATGGATTTCAAAGGAACTAAAAGTAAAATGCAGGACAAGAGATCAATTATTTAAGAAACGTAAATACGATATGAGCAATACCGGTATAGGAAATAATATATTTTATTTAACAAAATGAGCAATATAGGAAATAATATATTTTATTTAGCAATAAGTTACCAAGGAAATTTTCAGAACTAAAATGGCACATTGAAGAAAAACGTTGCAATGAAAATAGTTGAAATATGAGAGAAACCTAGAAAATTATCAATACTGTACTATAATAGGTATAGGTAGAAAAGAATCTCATGAGCAGATTATATAATTCGGAAATATGCAACCCATTGATTCTATTGTAAACAGTTTTGCCAAACCAGTTATGAAAAGTAACACACAATTTCAGTATCCGTTTCGCATTGTCATTTCAGAACACACTCTGGTGTGTGATGAAGTCACACCTACAGAAATACCGGTACTAAATGCCATGTGTAAATTAAATACTGTAGTAATAATGGATCAAGATAGACAAAATGAGTTTATGGAATATCCAGTGCTGCTGTTAAAAAAAGTCTCAGCATGGCATAAGTACATTTTATTATGTAAACGTTTGAAATAGGAGTAAGTCCATTGGCATTCAAACTTGCAATTGTTATATCTGCAGTAGTCTAGGCTATATACAGTATAATGGTGGTAACCACTTAATTTTAGATCATTATCGTCCTATGTCTGTACCATCAACAATATATAAAAAATTAGAAAAATGTATGGGAGTAAGAAAATGATAGTTTTGCCAAACCTAAAAATAAACAATCCAGATTTGCATTATTTTATTGATTTCTTCTCATTTCCTGAAAATCAGATTTTTCGTACAATCCTCTTCACTGAGGTGTACCTACTATGCCCACACTATGTAAGCATATGAAACCAAGATCAAACAGGTGCCTCTTGAATGCTGAAAGGATCGGCCGAGGTAGTGCCTGTGGCGGAAGCGTCCGCACTCCGGCGTAGCAGTGGTATCGGATGAGCATTGTGAGTGGTGGCCAGAGAGTGCGCTCCCCGTGGTGTCGGAGCAAACCTCATGCACAGCCCACACCTGTAAGGAAACGGTAAGTGTAAGTTTTCCTACACCAAGGCACAGTGGCAAGCAACTGACAGGTTAGTAGACATTATTTCTAGTAAATCTGAACATTGACTGCTTTGTGGTAGTGGTTAGCGTTATTTGCTGCCATCAATTCCTGGCATGGTCACAAAATGTAATTCTGGTCTGAAGATGGAATAGGGTTCACTCAGCCTCGAGGGTATAATTGAGAAGTGGTGAGCTCGATTCGCACTTCAACCATCCTAGATATCCGGCTCCGAGGCTAACTGGTTAACGTGCAAGGCTTTGGCCCGAAGGGTCCCGGCCGGGCCATAGTCTATCTGTGGTTAATTCCCCTGGCTCGAGGACTGGGTGCTTGTGACGTCTTCATGTTAAAAACAAAACAAAAAAGCACCTGAAAATTACAATAAACAGAAAGTCAAACATAGACAATACGGTAAAAAAAGAAAAACATTTCTAAAAAGTGGCTTTCCATTTCTACTCCAGCTCCAGGTAGAGGCTGGGGTTGTATTGTCTGCGAGCCCGGAGAAGTCCGTTCGACACGTTGCGACAAAGAACGGGGAGTTCGGCTGTACGCATGCGCAGCCCGTCTATTCCTGACCTAAATATATCTGCAGCCAGTCGCTGCTACCTCCCGCATAGGGCTTGTTGCCTTTATACTGTCAAAATGTTTTTGAAATGTGCAGTAACTTGCCCGGGAAGACATCTACAGTTCAAACCCAGTGGACGGACTTCTTTTGGCGTGCAGACAATACCAAGCATAAGGCTACAGCCACATCCTTCCTAATTCTTGCCCCAAATACAAATACACACACTAGTACGGATGAGCACCTCATTAACATTGGCTATTAGATTCCACACACACCCAAGTATATGGGGCTGATGACGAGTATGTCGCAAGGGCCCCCATCAATAACAACAAACTTTACTGATCAAGTATTTTGAGAAAATCATGATGTGATTAGAGGTCTACACGAAAGAAATAGAATTCTTTATAATCTACTTAAAACATGACTTTCTACACCAAATTAATTACTCCACTTATGAAAATGGAAATTGCTACATTGAGAAGGAGTGGTGTTGCACTGCTGCTATCGAACATGCAGGACGAGTATTTGGCTGTGATTCGATGATAACACTTTCAGATCCCTCTGACCTCGAATGTGGACAAAATCAATACATGTGCCCACCACAAGCTGCAATACAGTGCTGAATTCTTTACGGCATGGAGTCAATAAGACCCTGGAGTAGAAGTGGGAAATCACTGAGAGCCACTTGTCGGGTAGCTTCGCTCTGCCTCACGAACCCTCAGATATAACTGAATGACTCACCGCAGCAGACGACGTTGCACGGCTAAACCGATTTAATAATAATGATGTTATTAGTTTTACGTACCTATTAACTACTGCAGCTTTTGGAGACGCCGGGGTACCGGAATCTTGCTCCGAAGGGGATCTTTAACGTGCCAGTAAATCTACTGACACGGCTCCCTCGCATTTGCGCACCTTCAAATGCCAGCTGACTGCGCTGAGCCACGCAGCCAGTCTAAACCGATTTCGAATGACAGCCTTTTAGAGTGGATTCAACATTTACTTAATAAAATCGCAGTTGAAAATATCTTCCTAAACATAGGAGAAATGGTGTCTGACAACTAGTAAAATAATGGTAATATTACAGAATAAAATAACTTGAGATTTGCAACAGATAAGTTATACAGCCTACATGACCAGAGACAAGAAATGAATATCCAGTTTGTAGTTATGACCAATTGGATCTTACAGGAAGAAAATTGTAGAAAGAAGGAAGAAATGTGAAATTACATACACGTTTCATATTTCTAGTTAAAATTAATTTAAAAAATAACAAAATCTAGACTTGAAGGTTCAGTCCTTCAAGCCAGGTGACAAATGGCGGCGTGCAGTTTACCCAGAGAACTAGGAAAGGAGCGTAATGGGCACTTAAGGTATTTTTTTTTTTTAGCGTATGGCTTTTAGTGCCGGGAGTGTCCGAGGACATGTTCGGCTCGCCAGTTTTGTAGCTGCTTCGAGACGGACACCCAATGGGTGAGCTACAAGTACCGTTGGGGAGGAAAGTTGGAAGGGAGGGTCGAGGAGTTGGAAGGTAGCGGCTGTGGCCTATAGTTAAGGACCAACCCCGGCATTTGCCTGGAAGGAAGATGGGAAACCACAGAAGACCATCTTCAAGGTTGCCGGCGGGGGGATTCGAACCTCCTCGCCTCCCGGAAGTGAGCGACTGCCAACAGTCATGCCGCAACGACCTCGGCTAACTCACCCGGACTTAAGGTAATGATGACATGTTATAGTGAAATAAATTAAATAAATGAAGACATAATACAGCAAAAGCTGGAGCGGGGCTGCCCAGCAGTTGGCTAGCTTGCCAAGAATGACAGCGCGAGGGGATGAATTGTGCAAGCAGCGGCCCACGCTGGTTTGGCTAACTGCAGCTAAATACTCACCTGTAGTATGGTACATTACTTGAGTTATAGCCTAGCAAACGAGTGGAGTGAATTTTCTTATAGTATACTTTTCACATTTTGAAAATAATGGCAATGTGAGTCTATGAGATACACAGGCACATAGGCAATATGTGTGTGTGGCTGTTAGTCAACTTCCAAACGATTATTATAATCTTGACGAAACTTATGGTGTTGGGAAGAATTGTTTCCAGACATGTATCTGACTTTTGTAGGTTTTGCTAACGGTGTTGCGAACTGTAATTTATAGATATACAATCTTAAGGTCATTTTTCAATGGCCCAGTTTACCAAATTACTAACACATGGAAAATGATGCTTCTGTTGGTTTCGACGCTATCATTCCCAATAGTGTAAGTGGTTATGGCCAATCTTGAATACATTCTCAACATTCCGAATGTTGGCCACAATTTGTAAGAACCAGGTATAGACTATCGACATATGATATCTGTTCTTTTTGAAAGAATCAACTTTGTAAGATTGTTGTTGTTGCAGCCTATTTTACGGGCTGCGACATCGCGGTCATAACCCTGCGTGTGTGTGGAATTTGTGTGAAAAACTATTATTGTAAAGACTGTACCAGGATGCATATTTGTAAATTGGGGATAGGATTGAGAAGGAGGCGGCTGTGGCCTTATGTTAGGAACCATCCCTGCATTTGCCTGGAGCAGAAGTGGGAAACCACGGAAAACAACTTCCATTATCATGAGCATCATTGTTATTATTAGGAGGTAAGTTATAATATTATTATATACACAAGTTATAAACTAAAGAGAAGAGAAATAAACGCATAGCGGCGAATTTAGGTATAAGAGGTAATAGTATGAAGAATGTATTGAAGAAGAAGTAGATAATATGTTAATCGTTAATGTTTAGGAAGCGAAACAACATAAAACCAACCTGTATTGTTATTATCTATCAAACGCATACAACACTAGTATACCGTATAAGAAAGAATAAAGTGCAAACACAGAAACACCATGAATAATCAAGATTTATTATTATTATTATTATTATTATTATTACTATTATTGTCATCAGTAGGAACAGCAGCATAATTATAACGCCCGCCAGCAGAGGTCTGACACGATCAGCTAGCCAGTGCAATGATCACGGGAAAAGATCAGCCCACCCGTAGTAAGATAACTGGGAGAGTACATGAGTGCGGGAACACGCCTTTCTTGCTCCAACATCCCATAGCACGGACAGAAGGCCAAATTATATGCGCACATACCGGACAGGTGCATACACTCATTCACTCTCATATATACAGATACACTAATTCCGAACCTTAGAAAATAAGTTAGCTCTATTAGTATTAAGAAAAATTCGTAAGAGCTCGACTCACCCAACATAGTTACACAAGCCGTATATAGGCCTACGCTTTGCGCACAATCACACAGCGTTTAAGAGCCAGAATAAATAAATGAAAATTCCTCGAGATGCCTCCAAGGAGGAGCGAAGTAAATTGGGCAAACCAAGTCACATACACAAATCATAGTATGCAACCGTTAGACAAATTACATACCGCCTTTGAACGAAGAGTCATGAAGATTAATTCGGAACAACATGCGTACACGAAACTCCAGCGTAATACACACCTACTCGTAAAGACTAGATATTAAGAAATTATAAAAGAAAGCGACAACACAATACTCAAATTCGCTAGGTGTATCACTCAAAAAGCACGGCAAATTTTGCCAGAAGAACAGCGTGCACAACATGCGTAGATAAGACATGCTATGTTACTACAGTTAACACTTCCGTCTTTAAGATCGATCTTACACCAAGAAAACGAGCGTAGCTCACTCACGCACACACCTATACATAAGAAATTGCAATAAAAAGAGAGCACACGGCCAGCAGCTGCACCACATACAGAAATGTCTTAATCTTTTATACTTTCACTTCCAGAAAGCACGAGCCGCAGGACAGGAGAAAACGGACTTGGCAGAATGCAACATTTTCTTTTCACAGGTCACCGCATGCCAAGTGATCACCGACGCGGTAGTGGCCGATGCCTGTGGGGCATCGGACATGGAACATAGAAGTACATACACACACACACACACACTTCATTCTTTCTTCCAGATACACTAAAAATGCCATCTACAAGGCACAAAAACATAACACTGAGAAACGTCATAGTATGTGAAATGACGTTCCTCACTGTTAACATAAGAGCTTATCTGCCCACAGGAGGTAAACTCACAACTTGCTCACAACCCTACTTTAGTGTGGCCACATAGGTAATAAGTTAGACATAGTACGGCCAACCCCTGGCACTCTACAGCCCATGAAGGGCTAAGGCCGACCAAGCGACCGCTGCCCAGCCTGCAGATATTGGGTGACGCGTGATCAGCGCATCGGGTCCCCTTGGCCGTTAATCTTGGTTTTCGTGATCGGGGCGCTGCCTCACTGTCAGACAGCTACTCAATTGTCCTCACGAGGCTGAGTGCACCCCGTTTCAACCCTCACGTCAGTTTTAAAATCCCGGACGGAGCCGGGAATCGAACCCGGGGCCTCCGGGTGAGAGGCAGGCACGCTACCCCAACACCACGGCCACTTAGACTGTAAGATTAGATGTAGCACAGCCATAGTAGTCCAGTCAAAATATACATCCGACCTTGCAAAAGGTCATGTAGATAAAAAAATAAATATATATATATGTTGTTTGGACCTGTGCCAATAGTAAAAAAAAACAAATTTGCAACTTCCAAAGTCCAAATAGCCAAAAAACGCCAGATATTTACACTTTTTTCAGGTTTTGCTCAATATCGTCTAAACTAAGTATTTGAGAGAAACCATTGTGAATACCTGTTTACAAGTATATTAAATTGTCTACAATTTGAGTCCTAACCGAGCTCTGTACGTTTATCAGTTCCCGAGATACAGTTATTCAAAGATTGGATGTTTTTTTTTTTAACAATTAAAAATTGTTGGTTTTGGTCTCCTAATTTGACAAATATTGTCCAACATACTCATCCTATGAGAAATGGCATTGATAATGAACTTTAATTGTATTTGTTTACCTTTAATTTGAGCATTAACGGGTACCTGTAGGCTCAGTGCTTCTCTCAAATGTGGCATGTAACTGAAAACCTTGAAATATTGAATTCGAGAAAAATGAAAGATTGTGAGGTTTGAAGCCATTTTTCAGTACTGCCTAGTGTATTTCTTAATCTCATGTAATTTATTTCAGGATTAGGGCATAACCCAGCTCTATTTGGGTGCATTCGTGTTGACCGACTGAAAAGCACCAAACTTTTGTTAAAAATGAAAGAAGAGAGTTCACATAGGTACTATTTTGTTTTATTACAAAAGAAAAACGTTACATCAAAAATTATTTTACAATATTATATGAAGCAACAGGTCTCATCGTAATTTCACTTGTGATGGCCTCGGTCTCGAAAAATCTTCCTCTGACGATGGTGCAGGTTTATTGGAGGAATTTTTGCACTGAACAGCAGGCGCAGGCTCGTTTTGCAGTTCTAGAAATGTAGAGGTGTGGATGTCTTCCTCATTGTCAGAATCCTCTAGCTGAAGCGTTTGCACATTTTGACATATTTTGCCACCACAAATTCGACAAAGGGCTGAGCATTTCAATCCAGCTTTGCGGCAACTGCAAACGCTGCAGCAACCTTTTCTGCAATTGCAGGAAATCATGTGCAGTAGGAGCTGAGGTGCAGGATCCATAGTTGTAGTGATAGGGGTAAACCCTTGATCATCAAGCTTCCATCACCAATCTGTAGGAATTTTGTTGACCCCCAACCACTTTTGAACTTGGTGGTAAGTTCTGTAAGCATTGTGGCATGCTGCATCCTCTGTTGGGTTCAAGCGAGCAAGATTGACTTTGATGTTGGCTGCAGATGTAACAAACAGTTGGTAGCGAAGACTATTCAGGGAGTCTGTTAGGAAATCACCCCCGTACAAATACACAAAGCACTTCTTCCCATCTTTTGCTATGGTTTCGTTACCACAGGCCAGACCTAAACTTTTCAGATCGGCGGATAGTAAAGCCTCCTTCTGTAAACATCGTAAACTCAGTAGGATCCATCCAATCTTCTAGAGCCAGCATATATTGCAGATATAGGTGAGCACTCTTTGCGTAGAAATAGTGTCCAACAGAATGAAAAAAGGTAGCATTTTATGGACAGAATACAGGTGAAGGTTCCAATCACCAGCACGCTCTGCCTGAATGAATATTTAATGAGAGCACACATGCGAAAATATTGGACCCACAACTTATCCAATGCAGTTTTGAATTTGGCTCTTAGGATTTGGTAAGTGTCGTTTTCCTTTACAAACATGATGAGAGACGGCTCACTTTCACGTAGCATAATTTCAGTTGCAGTTCTTTCCTCCTCGGTCATTTCTACCTCATCCATAATAATGCCAGCCAGTACTAGAAGAGTTGAAGCATATCAACGTTATGATCACACAAAAATATTCAAACCAAAATAACACAGAAAATGATTGCAAATAACTACACGCCATAATAAGTAATATTATTCGTACCGGAATCTAACACATCATTTCAATAAATAATTAATAATAAACACGGAATCATTCCTATTATTATAAAACCATTGCTACATTAACTTATCATAATATTAACTCCGATTTAATCAGTACAGGCCCTGTTCGGGTTGTCCGATATGCTCAAAACTTGTTTTAATTGATTTCACCCGATTTCTATTTTTCAAGGTTTTCTGTTACATGCCACTTTTGGGAGAAGATACCCGTCAAGGCTCAAATTAAAGATAAACAAATAAACTTCAAGTTCAATATCATTGACATTATTTATCACAGGGTGATATTTTTTGACAATATTTGTTCAATTAGGAGACCAAAACCAACAATTTTTGATTAAAAAAAAAACATCCATTCTCTAAATAACTGTATCTCGGGAACTACTAAACGTACAGAGCTCGTTTACGACTCCAATCGTAGACAATTTAATATGTTTTCTCTCAGATGCATAGTTTAGACGATATTGAGCAATACCTGAAAAAAGTGCAAATATCTGGCTGTTATTTGGCTATTACACAGCTAGCACAGGACTTTCGAAGTTGCAAATTTGGTTTTTGACTATTGGCAGAGTTCCAAACAACATATAAAAAATTAGAACTACATGACCTTTTGCAAGGTCGAGCCCCTTTTTATGTCTAATTTGACTGGACTATAGATCCTAAAACTAAATATAGTATTTCATAAATTAAATGCAGAACGGTACCATAGATATAAGCAAATAACAAAAGGCAATAACCCATAACTAACCTGTCCATATGTATGTAAACTTTGTAAATGCCACAACATGCCCTCATCCCACATAATAAAGAACACTACTTATTCATGCACATCATTTTCACAATCATCATAGCCATATATCATACTGACCACTACTGTATCGCATTGCATTTTTCACTATTGTACCGCCGTGTATTTTCATTGCCATGTATATTTCCAACTATTGTATGGACTTGTATATTTTTATTTTTTCTATTGTATCGCCCTGTATGTTAGCTTATATTTGCCACTACTGTATCACATTGTAATATATTATAATAGCACTGTACCTTTGTACCATCATCATGCCTCATCATCATCCACATAGTGAAACACATAATAATGTACCAGCCGCATACCTACCCTAAAACCTGAGTACACACAAAACACGACACCATCTACAGTGCCTACATCTACAACTACATCGCCTACACACCTACGCACAAAGGAGACACCAGGACAGGAGAAGAAGATGATGAAGAGGAGAAGATGAAACAGCATTTATACACCGTCCCACGACTATAACAAGTTTTTAACGTCTTTTAGCAAATACGCCCTAATTCGAGCTACTAACCCCCCAGTGCAATACAGTATCAATTGAATAATGTTAGTATTCTAGGGCTAATCAAGTGATCAGGAGCCACGAGACCTCATTTTTACGTGGAATCCGAACCACATGTCACGGCATTTCACTTCGAAAATTTCACATGCATTGACCGGGAATCCAACCCAGTCCACCTTGGTGAGAGGCGAATAGCTTGACCGCTGCGCCACCCTGACCCAGCACATTTAAAGAGGTCCCTATGGGGTCATATTTGGAGACATTGCAGCCCTTTGTATTCTGTAAATGCCAGCTTTCGGAGAAAGGTGTTCACGAAATGGGTACAGTGCACTCGCCAATTGTCCTGAAAGACGAACCCACTACTTACGCGGTGACGCTTGGGCTGAACAATGGACTGGAGAATCCTGTCTGCTACTGTGAAACCCTCAAATTTCCCTCGATGACTATGAGTGTGGTCTGACCAGGGCCGTCGCAAGGGCGGCGCGAGAGGTGCGGTCGCGCCAGGCCCCGCGATCAGAAAGGCCCCGCGCTTCACATTATTTATTTTTTCATAAATGAAAAAAAAAATGAAGATAGTGTGTTTGATTCAGTCCAGCCCAAATTAAAATAAGCCAACAATGTAAAATATGCTGTGTTTGTATGGGGGACAGTTGGCCTAGCCGGGATCGAGACATTGGTCGGAAATACGACGATGGTGCTACCAAAGCAAAACAAAAATAAAAGAAGCTGCGTGATGATTTCTTCGCGTCTCAAAAGGGCAGTTTGGACAAGTTTGCAAAAAGGGTAAATTTGGAATTGACCCAGGGAACTTCAGCAAGTACGAGCACCAGTACTGACGAGCCATCGATAGCGGCGGCGTCCGCGTCACCCTCGTTGGATACGAATATGGATACCACGGAAGCCTCAGCGTCCGGTACCGGTACTACAGATGACATTGCAGCCAATATTGGAGTATCCCTCACATCCCCACCGCCGCCTTTGGATGCGACCGAGACATTGCTTTCAGAATCTAGTACTGGTACCCTCAACGAGGTATCTTTGCCGGGGGGATCTGAACCATTGATACCCGATCAGTCCTACTTAAATGACCCTGGCCTGTGGCCAGATCAAATGGATGCAGCTACTAGACAATATTTAATAGAAATGGGACCTCCTAAAATCCCACAGAACTATCAATTTCCAAAAAATAAGGACGGCCGCCATTTTTCACATGACTTTTAGAGTGCAAGTTGGTTAATGGCGAAACATTGACAAGAACTTGGTTAGTTTATTAAAAAAAAACGCCACTTTTTGTTTTGTTGCCGACTCTTTGGTGGAAGTGATCAGGCAACTGTCACAAACCTAAGTAATACGGACGGTTACAGCGACCGGGGTCATTGCGGAAGAAGCCTAAAGTCACACCAGCGATCGGTAGACCATATCAAGTCTTTCGCCAAATGGACGGACCTTAGCACAAGAATTAAAAAAACACTCCACCATAAATCAGGCGCATGCTGATATGATCAACGCGGAGTAGAAACACTGGAAAGATGTACTCACAAGAGTCATCGCAGCAGTACAATACTTGGCTGAGACAAATTCTGCCTTTCGAGGGAGTTCGTGCAAACTGTTCGAGAGAGAAAATGGGACTTTTCTAAAGTTGATGGAAATGCTCGCTATTTTTGACGGGCCGATGAAGGAACATCTTCGGCGGGTGCGTGATAACGAAACCCACGTGCATTATCTCGGTCCCGAAATACAAAACGATATAATTTCGATGTTAGGTAAGTTTAAAGTTAAACTAAATTTAAACATTAGGCTAGTTCTTTAAATGGAATTAGCGAAAATGTGTGAGCCACAAGGAGCAAATGACATTGGTCCTTCGCTATGTTGATATGATGGCAGAAACTCCAAGGATCGTCGAATCGTTCATCGAGTTTTGGAGGTACACGACACTACGGTAAAGGGGTTAGCTGAGGTTTTAGAGGGAATATTGGAGGATAATAATCTTGATATCATGGACTGTAGGGGACAAGGGTATGACAACGGTGCTTATATAAAGGCCAAGTATAAGGGAGTGCAGACGTGAGTAAAAAATATTAATTAACGAGCAATGTTCATGGCATGTGTTGCACATAATCTTAACTTACGTTTGGATGACATGGTTAAATGCAATAAGGACGCTATGACATTTTTTGGTATAGTTCAGCGTCTGTATACTTTGTTTGTAGCTTCCACGGAAAGGTGGGACATTTTGTGCGAACTATGTCCTGGCCTCCTCACACTAAAATCTTTATCTAGCACGAGATGGGAATGTAGAATTGACAGTGTCAAGACCATCAGGTACCAGTTAGGCAAAGTAAACGAAGCTCTAGAAAAAGTGGTAGAAACTACCAAACATCCTGTTACCCGGTCAGAGGGCCAATCTTTGTTGCTTCATACAAGTTCGGAAGTTCGTATGAATTTGTTTTTAGCCTCGTTATCTGGTACGATATTTATATTTTATTTTCTGTGAACTCAACAAGTAAAACTCTCCAATCTGCGAAGACTTCGTTAGATACGGCTTTAACCGAACTTCAGGGCCTTAAGTCATTTTTTTCAAAATTATTGCAACACTGGCTTTAACAGTGCAATGTCCACCGCTAGAGAAATAATGGAAAATTTGGGCTATGCAAAGACATTTTCTATTCGCCGTCAAGGCAATCGCAAAAGGTTCCTTGATGAAATAAATCAGCAAAATGATCAACAGATGGAAAAAACCGAAGAGGAACTTCAAAAAGAAACTGAAAATAAATTTCGGGAAAATTACTTTTTGTCTGTCGTAGATACTGCACTGAGCTGCGTAGAAAATAAATTTAAAGAAGTTAATTTTTTTTCCGGAATACTTTGGATTTCTTTTCGATCCTTCCAAGCTTTCCAATTTGGAGGAAAAGCAATTGTAAGACCATTGTCAAACACTCTCTAATTTTCTACAAGACGGGGAGCTTGAAGATTTAGATGCGGAAGATCTTTTTCTGGAGCTACAATTATGTAGGTACGCTGTTCCGTCATCTCTAAAAAGTGCTTTAGGTGCACTAAAGTACTTAGCCCCGATAAAGGAGTCCTATCCTAATTTAACGACGGCCTATCGAATTATGCTTACACTTCCTATAACGGTTGCGTCGGGGGGAAAGGAGTTTTTCCATTTTGAAACTAATCAAAAACTATTTGCGATCAACGATGGCGCATGAGCGTCTGAACGGTTTGGCTACTCTGTGAATCGAATGTGAAACGGCCAAAAAAATAGAAATAAACGATTTAATCAGCACTTTTGCCCTAGCAAAGGCCCGCAAAGCGCCTTTTACATAAATAAAAATCTCTAAATTCTAAACATAAAATAGTTTTTTTTTTAAGAAAAAGCCTGCCTTGTAAACCATGTTATTTCTCGAACAAAGGGGCCGTTCAACTCATATTTATCGATGAAAGTGGACTTATAGCACTTTTAGTAGTTTAGATTATGAAAAACTGTATAGCCGTAGAAATGTTGAAATATTATGTAAACGTGATTGCGTATTATTATTAATTATGTGCGTTTGGGTAAGAAAGTACATCAAGCACTTGCTTCGTTTTCCATAAAATATTATTTATGCCAAAAAAAAATCACATGTGTTAGCTCATTATATCAGGTTTCCATTAATATTGCTTGTTGCTTTTATCTGATCAGGTGCTTCCTGTATCCAATTTTATGCTTATCCTAATTGTTGAGGTTTGTTTAGAAACTAGAAATGTAATAAAACGAGTTTTAATTAGCCTAAAATTTTAATTTCTTTTAAAACATTATCCGTACAACACAGCCACGTACAGTCTAAAATTTGCATTTACTACACCCCCCGCGAACTCGTGCCTACTAGGCCCCGCGCACATTCTCGCGCCAGGCCCCGCGCACCCTCGCGATGGCCCTGGGTCTGACGTCCGTATGTAATGATCTTCCCAAACATGACAGACCCTCCTCCCTGTTGGACCCGATAGACGTTGTGTCTGAGTCGTGCATTATTGCCAGGATCTCTCTAAACTCTCCTCTTTTATGATTATCAGGTGTCAGACAAATCCTGCGCTTGTCAGTAGCCTATGTCATGTCATTGCAGGTTCTCTGTTGCCTATCTGCCCATGGCACCACCGTGCTGTGCTCTAGTGATGGTGATCGTTTTGGTTTCCTAGAGATTAAATATTGTCCATGTAGAGGCGGTTTCTTTTAGTCTTGGTCGACACGACTCTACCGTCACCCCTAGAAATGCATTTCTCAATTCTGTGGCATTCTTCTCTCGGTTTATACGAGACATAATTATTTGTATGCAGTGGTCGTCAGCTGGCGGTATTGACCGTGGTGTTGATCATTTTGAGACAAGACATTAAAAGAAACCAAACCAATCCAAATTCCGTGGCGCTACAGCCCATGAAGGATCTAGGCCTACCAAGCGACCGCCCAGTCATTTAGCCTGAAGATTATGGGGTGACGTGTTGTAATGGTTATTAGTTAGTGCCCCATGTTGGTAGCGACAAATGTAATGTTTTCGCTAGCCCACACTGTTGGGAGAAAATGTAATTGTTTACCTTTGCCTAAGCTATGTTGTTTTAATGGGCGCCAAGACCTCAATGCAATGCTGAAATCTAAATTTGTATTTAACAACGTCTAGCTCTGGCAGAACACATTCAAGACTCTATTCACTCAGATCGTGGTATGATTTGATCATTAACCCAACAAACAATTGTATCAGGAGAAGGAATTGGTCTATATCTAATGCTACCTACTGAAAGCAAAGATTGCATTGTAAAAGAAATGAATTTATTATATAAAACAAGTATAGCAAAATTAATAATAATAATAACTATAAAATTTAAATTGGAGCGTTGTGATTTTAATATTACCGATAGAAAATTACGTGAAAACGGAGTCTGATAAATTGATTTTACTCTTATTTCCAAGCTATGAAGTTACTGAATTATGAAATATAAAACAAAGAAAAATGAGAGATTGCGTATTTCTGCGTCATTAGCGCTTACCCCTGGAAATTGCCAAAGCATTTCCCTCGTTCTTGATGATGCTGTGTGCTTCCCACAGTCTCCTGGACGTCGTCATCTCCGTCGAAATTTGATGATATTCTGGTAGATTAGATAATTCTATGGTCCGTACATCGGACCCAAACTCTCGTAAAACCGCACTGGTTACGTTTTACAAAAGTTCGTCGCTAACTCCACTGAACATCGGAGCGTCACGCACTTGCGACCGTACACTGCAAGTCCTACACAGATTGTCCTTAACTCCACCGAACATCGGAGCGACTCGCACGCGCATCCATACTCCACAAGTATTTCACAGATTGTCCTCGTCTCACGGCGCGTCGAACGATATATTCACCTGTCGGCTCCCCCACTCCGGAGCAGTCTCCTAGCTTACGCTGTCTCCGCTGATTGGCTGAGCACGCCGCCACTTCCCCTCCTCCGGTTCATTACACTCCGCGGGCGAGAGGGAGAAGTCGTTTTCCGTTTCAACAATTCGCCTCTTCTAGACCTTGCGACCCAGGATTGCGTCATGCTTCTCGACAGGAATCAGCTTGTATTAGAATTCCCAGTGAGTCATGTCTCTCAAATACCCTAACTGACAAAACTCCGTAAAATTCCGTAATCAGATAATTTTCTATGATATCGACGTTCGTAATAATTTGCTTGTTAGCGTTTTCTAAGACATAGAAAACCTATCTGTATGCTTATAATTTTTATAAAATGCTCCGAAAATATCTTAATAATAATTATAATAAATTAATAATAATAATAAATTAACATGAAAAATTATCTTGGCTGAACAATTTGCCGCGTAAATAAATATAGAATGGCTTCCTACTGACTTATGCCAGTTGCATAAAAAACCCTCGTAAAACACGTTACATATTCGCCTTGGATCATCGGATGATTTACCGTGACGACGGTCCATTATCCGATTATCCCAGACACGTTAATAAACCCCATCCAAAATACATATTACATAAATGAAATCACCCTAAATTACAGATATATACACTCATAATTTTTCTTCACGCACTTTGCGTCAAAGTTTGTTGTCACTATGGATTGCACTTTGCAACCAGTCCAATGTTTTACATATAGAATAGTGTTCCATGGATATTTCCGCCTCTCAAATTTCTCTATGTTGGAGAAATAGACATAATTAATGTGTGAGCACTATGTATTTATGATGTCATATCACACGCATTGAAGGTGTTCTGATATATTTATATCACCATAGAACTTCCTAATTTCACTGGAGGTCCCCTCCTTATGGTGACATTTAATTCCACATATCACTGAGCACACGATCACACTATTGTGGCAGCGCCTCGTGACCATAATACTTAATCTCTCTTTAAAGTAGATTAAATTAATATTGACTTCTGAAAAAAAAACAGTAAATGCGCATTACATATAACACCAAATATTTCTGTGCCGTAATCGCCCTGTCTTGTTAAGTTCCCGTTAACCATATTCTACTTAATACTAGTTCTCAACACAGACCATTTCTCCTCACCCAAATAATACCATTGTACAAATTATCTTAAATTACACACTTACAAATCTTACATGGCGAGGCCGTAAACAGAAATCACGTGTGCTGATATGTATGAGTTTCATGAAGGACTGTCTCGCATTCTGATGGCCCATCTTTTATCTCGTGGACGCCTTAAGCTAACAAGCCCTATACAAGCGCTCCCCCATCTCTTGGAGATAAATGGGAACCCATCAGCGCTGCCAAAATGGCCTTGGTGCATCGAGACAATTTAGTGCTCAACAGCATCCGACAATCCCGTCATATTTCCCTGTACCTTAAAAACTCTCATTTACTTACATACTACCCCCCTGTGTGACTTCCGATACGCCTGCCTTAAGACCAGATCCTCCACCCACCAGATACCACACTTACTCATTTGATAGGCTGGCTCGCCAGCTAAACACACTCACTTTATGTCACATATTTTCGTAGACTATGTATATTATACGTCCCGTATAATCTCTTTCCCTCACTATTCTCCAGCACATATGCTGTTTTTCCAATACGTTTGGAAACTATAAATGTTTCTGCGTCACCTGCTTCCACCCTTGCAAGTGGCTCCCTTTAAATGAACGTCATCACGTTGCTCCACTAACATATTTCTCAGTGTCTGTAACGATGCCATGTTGCTACTGTCCACACATGCACATATTAAAATACCGTCCTCTGCTTTAACCACAGGATAATCCCTACCTAAATTAGTGTCCCTCGATAGCATGTCTGCAAGAATGTTATCTTTACCTTTAATATATTTTACTGTGAATTCGTATTCCTGCAGAGCAAGAATCCACCTACTAACTCTGTTAGAACTGAGTTTACAAGTCCTCATATACAGTAATGCATGGTGATCTGTGTGGATCTCAAATTTCCCCCCTACTAAATACATTCTAAATTTCCCTAAACTGAAAACAATACCTAAAAGCTCTAATTCAGTAATCGTGTATCTTTTCTCTGCTGCTGTCAGTCCTCGCGAGGCTAAAGTTACAATGCACAGATTGCCCTCATCATCCTTCTGACATAATACTCCAGCAATGCCTATATGTGAAGCATCTGTCATAACCACATATTCCTTATCTTTTAACGGATATTTCAGCACTACAGCTTTCTCAAAACCTTCCTTCAGCGCTCTAAAAGCCTGATCATGCTTGGACTCCCATCTCCACCGAGTCCCACTTTTAAGCAATTCCCTGAATGGTTCTACCAACCCTGAGTATTTAAGAACGAACCTCCTGAAAAAGTTGCAAATTCCCAGGTAAGTTTTTAACTGTTTAACATTCTGTGGCACCTCTGCGTTAAGTATCTTATTAACCCTACTTTCTTCTGGTGTTACACCTCTACTCGACACTCTATGACCTAAAAATGGCACTTCTGACTGACAGAATGACGACTTAGACAGCTTCAAAGTGAACCCTGCCTGATCTAACTTCTGAAAAACTATATTTAAATGATGTAGATGCTCCTCAAAACTGCGTGAACTAATTACCATATCATCTATGTAAATGGTTACAAACTCTCCTGTGTCATCCCCTAATGCGATGTTTAAAGCCCTAATTAAAGCTGCTGAACTACTCTTTAACCCATAAGGTGTTCTACAAAATTGATAAAGGTTATATTTATGACTAAAAGCTGTAAATGGTCTATCTTCGTACATAAGTGGCACTTGCCAAAAACTGGAACTCAAATCTACACAAGTGAAATACTTCTTCCCCTCAAATGTTTGCATTAATTCCTCTATTGACATAGATTTCAGCTGATCTGAACTAATTCTACTGTTAACCAAACGAGCGTCTAAACAAATACGAACAGTGCCGTCGGTCTTGGGTACCGTTATCAAAGAATTAACATATGGACTGTTCGAGTGCTCAATAATCCCATCTTCAAGCATCTGATTAATTTGTGCCTCAACTGCACTCTGATAAGCGAAAGGTACAGGATATCTATGTCCTGTGAATACTGACCTATCAATAACGTTCAATGAATGTGTATAGCAATTGGTCATACCAATGCGATCCTCAAAAACTCTCCTATTACACCATAACACATCATAGAGCCGAACACACTGTTCATCCTCTATATTTCCCTGAAATGCAGCCTCACGTAACGAGTCCTCTAGACTTCCGTTCGTAATCACACTGCCCACAAAACATGGAGAACCCCGCTCTACGGCTGGCGATATCTCATTTAAAGTACAAATCACACCTACAATACTACTTCTCTGAATATGGTCATTGAACGCTACTTCTACTTCAGAATCTCCCCATTTAAATTTCAAACTCCCTACATCATAACATAAGTTACCAGACACTCTACTTAGCCACTCTGAACCCAAGATAACACTGAATACTAAATTTGGAATTACAAGGCAAATCTGCTTCTCTACATGATTATTAATTTTAATGTCTACTAAAACTTGCTTAGAAATTACTTTAGACCTCTTCCCAACAGCTGTGATAACAAAAGTGCTTTTAATTGGCATCTCCTCAAAATTTACTCCAGTTCCTTTCATTTTATCATAAAATGCACTACTTATGCAACTCTTCATACAACCACTATCAATTAAAACATCTGTGTACGCCTCGGACACGTTAAATTTAACTATGGGGCTCTTACTAACCACTTCCTGAATAATACCTTCATCATTTAGTTCATGTAATAATTCATTTCTTACATTTAGGTCATAGGGTTCCTGTATAATTGTATGGACAGGGCATGCTACAGACTGAGATTCTGACCTTACTTCGCAGCCTGGTTCGCGTTTAAAGAACCGCTACAGCTGGCCGTAGTACTACTAACTACTGAATTAGTCTGGTTGTTCTGGGCTGTGTTGTCATTGTTTGGCTGTATATTACTACCACTAGGCTGTCCTCTTCCTTGACCCCTATTCTGGTTGTAATTATTGTCATTATAATTTCTCCCTTGATTTCCCCTGAAATCATTGTTCCTTCCTTGATTTCCCCTGAAATCATTGTTCCTCCCTTGATACTGATTACCATAGCCATTTCCTCTGTTCTGATTTAGCTGATTACTATTATTTCTATTTTGAGCGTTGGCCCCTTCGCCACCGTTCCCTTGAACTTCCTGATGCCTGGCTTCATTAGGTCTATTATTATTATTACCCTGGTTCCGATTGAAATTGTCATCATAACCCCCTCTCCCTAGTGCATCAAATGTGCTTAACAAATTTTCTACTTGTGATATAGTCTTTACATTCTGGATACAAGCAGCCTCCTTGATCCTATAGGGAAAGTGCCTAAGTAGCAACCTCACCACATCACTTTCCTCCTTCAAGCCATCCAGATATTTACACACTAATACCTGCCCTAAAAAGTATTCGGTCATGGTGGAGCTTCCTTTAGGGTTATATTTACCACACACTACTCCCTCACGATGCTGCGACTGAATAACCTCATTCCAGAACTTTTCACAGAATTTCATTTTAAAATCATTGATATCAGTAAACTTGTATCTGTAGACAGCAAACCAATTCCTCGTTTCCCCCACAAACACTTGTTCTAAAATTTCAACTACCTGGCACCACTCAATACTACCATTTTCCAACCTCTCCCCGAATTTATTTTCTATAGTGTTCATGAACTCCATTGGGCACCCCTGTCGATTGCTGAACTTACCCAGTTCTACCTCCCTGTGTGTGCTATTCACAAAAACTGGCCTATTCTGACTATTTTCTTGCCTGATCCTAGCTTTTAATTTTAATTCTAATTCTGCGATTTTCTCCTCAGCCTTCCTCTCAATACTGTTTACTGTTAATTTAATGTTTCCTTCTGATTCTTCTACTTTATCATATAGCTTTGCTTGTTTCTCCTCAATCTTGCTAATGCTTTCCCTATTACTCTCTCTTAAATCATTTACTTCTGCAACTATTTGTGAGTGGACTTTCTCAATTCTACCCCCCAGCTGTTCCTTAACCTCTTTAGTAGCTACCTGAATTTTGTCAATTTCTCCCCCCAATTGCTTTTTGACCTGCTGTGTTTCCAGTTGCACTAGTTCTTTTAAATTTTCAGCCTGTGTACTGATTCTAATTTCCAACTCCTCCTGTACTTTTCCTAATTTTCTGTCTACATCTGCAATAATCTCTTTAGCCTTTTCTTCCATCACCCCCCTGATCTCACCTCTAATCAGTTCGAATTTGTCACTCATTTCCCTACTGTTTTGTTCTAATTTAGCATTTAAAGTTTCAGTACTCTCTCTATTTTCCTTACTGTTTTGTTCTAATCTGGCGTTTAAAGTTTCATTACTCTCTCTATTTTCCCTACTGTTTTGTTCTAATTTTGCATTATTCTGTTCTAATTTTGCATTTAAAGCTTCTGTACTTTCTTTATTTTCCCTACTGTTTTGTTCTAATTTTGCATTATTCTGTTCTAATTTTGCATTAATCTGTTCTAATTTTGCATTTAAAGCATCACTACTAACTTTGTTCTGATACATGAACTCGAGAAGTAAAGTTTTTAATTCTGGTTGGCCGCCTACACTCCCTGTTTCAGTATCGGGATTTACCTCCGCTACCCCGGTACTACCATCACTCGACATACTGCTCGTATCATCATTCTCCAGTTGATGACCACTACGTAACCTCATCTGTCTTTCTTTCTCATCCCCCATAATGATATACACTGATAAAGACAAATAACCCCCAAAATACAGGCACAGAAATATATACCCTTCTCCTTCCACAAATGTTATTAGGTTTTCAGCCCCAAGTTGTCGGCGCCAATTGTAACAGTTATTAATTCCCCACGTTGGGCGCCAAATGTAATGGTTATTAGTTAGTGCCCCATGTTGGTAGCGACAAATGTAATGTTTTCGCTAGCCCACACTGTTGGGAGAAAATGTAATTGTTTACCTTTGCCTAAGCTATGTTGTTTTAATGGGCGCCAAGACCTCAATGCAATGCTGAAATCTAAATTTGTATTTAACAACGTCTAGCTCTGGCAGAACACATTCAAGACTCTATTCACTCAGATCGTGGTATGATTTGATCATTAACCCAACAAACAATTGTATCAGGAGAAGGAATTGGTCTATATCTAATGCTACCTACTGAAAGCAAAGATTGCATTGTAAAAGAAATGAATTTATTATATAAAACAAGTATAGCAAAATTAATAATAATAATAACTATAAAATTTAAATTGGAGCGTTGTGATTTTAATATTACCGATAGAAAATTACGTGAAAACGGAGTCTGATAAATTGATTTTACTCTTATTTCCAAGCTATGAAGTTACTGAATTATGAAATATAAAACAAAGAAAAATGAGAGATTGCGTATTTCTGCGTCATTAGCGCTTACCCCTGGAAATTGCCAAAGCATTTCCCTCGTTCTTGATGATGCTGTGTGCTTCCCACCGTCTCCTGGACGTCGTCATCTCCGTCGAAATTTGATGATATTCTGGTAGATTAGATAATTCTATGGTCCGTACATCGGACCCAAACTCTCGTAAAACCGCACTGGTTACGTTTTACAAAAGTTCGTCGCTAACTCCACTGAACATCGGAGCGTCACGCACTTGCGACCGTACACTGCAAGTCCTACACAGATTGTCCTTAACTCCACCGAACATCGGAGCGACTCGCACGCGCATCCATACTCCACAAGTATTTCACAGATTGTCCTCGTCTCACGGCGCGTCGAACGATATATTCACCTGTCGGCTCCCCCACTCTTCAGCCGGCTTCAGCTTGCGTGGTCCTCACTGATTGGCTGAGCACGCCGCCACTTCCCCTCCTCCGGTTCATTACACTCCGCGGGCGAGAGGGAGAAGTCGTTTTCCGTTTCAACAATTCGCCTCTTCTAGACCTTGCGACCCAGGATTGCGTCATGCTTCTCGACAGGAATCAGCTTGTATTAGAATTCCCAGTGAGTCATGTCTCTCAAATACCCTAACTGACAAAACTCCGTAAAATTCCGTAATCAGATAATTTTCTATGATATCGACGTTCGTAATAATTTGCTTGTTAGCGTTTTCTAAGACATAGAAAACCTATCTGTATGCTTATAAGTTTTATAAAATGCTCCGAAAATATCTTAATAATAATTATAATAAATTAATAATAATAATAAATTAACATGAAAAATTATCTTGGCTGAACAATTTGCCGCGTAAATAAATATAGAATGGCTTCCTACTGACTTATGCCAGTTGCATAAAAAACCCTCGTAAAACACGTTACAGTGTGATCAGCGCGTCAGGTCCCCTCAACCGTTAATCTTGGTCTCCGTGACCGGGGCGCTGCCTCACTGTCAGACAGTTACTCAATTGTCCTCACGAAGCTGAGTGCACCCCGTTCCAGTCTTAACGTCAGTTTCTAAGATCCCTGCCGGGAATCGAACCTGGGACCTCCAAGTGCGAGGCAGGTGTGCTACCCCAACACCACGGGGCCGACACAGGGCTTTAACACTTTGTGTAAAACGATAAGGTTGCCATGTTGTAAGGAAGTTTCTGTGGTAGGCTTATATACAGAACCGACGAGCTACATAGCTCACGGAGAACACTTCCGGTCGCAAAGTAACGATGCGTGTAAACATGGAAATGATGCTTCTAGGCTTGTTGACTCGCTTAACAGTGCACACTTTAGGACTGCAGAAACAACAAGCTCTCTTGGGGAAATCGCGATGCCACAGTCCTTATTCAATTCTGAACGGTCTCTCTACTCTGGCAATCCCAGTGTGTTCCAGTCATAAAAAACATGCACATAAGCATCAAGCACGCAATATATTGAGTGGTGCAAAAATGTGTATTTCGCACGAATGAAGTGCACAAAACCATCACATGATTTATGAAGTTTTGACTAGCCTTTTTATAGGAACAAAGTACTCTGAATCATCCATAGCTTCTTCACTTGAGGACGTTTGCCAATGCTGTCAACTAAAGCTGCTGGGGATTACTTTACGGATGTCAACAAAGTCTTCATGGGATAGTTAAATTTTGATCAAATTTTTCACTAATAAGGGATGTTGTCGCTTCATTTAGCGACTTAGGATATCTTGATCATCAGTCCTATCTACTCGTGTGATCATGGAGTAATTCTGATTACGTGTGTCATTGTGATGCCTGTGGCAGTGTGTGTAATTTCAATTTTTAAGGTATAGTAATATACATGTAGGCGCCTTGAGACTTGGAATAATTCACCATCCCGGGCCAAGTCCTCCGAATACCCGTCGTCCTTAACCGGTTCCATTTTCGAACCGCATTAGACTGATCGAACAACATTTCTTGTTGACAATCCTTCTTGTCATAAAGTCGAGGTGCTTACCCGATCAAATGTCGAAGTGTCCGTTGTGTCATTATGAACGTTAACTAAACTGTTAAAAGCACGACTCTAATGCGTCCATTGAAATGCTGCCTTCTATTTGTGTGGCGTTTTGCCAGTAGGTTGGGCTGTGGACAGTTGCCAGTGTGTTTACTGTGTAGGTTTTCGGACGGCATTGGGATATGTAGCGATAGTTACCCAGTGACACGACGTACAGGGGTGATGCAAATTTTTTAAAGTGCATATATAATGTACGATGTCCCTCGGCTGGGGGCATACAGGGGGCTAAGGCTGTAACTGTATTGCACCGAGGTAAATCTCAGCAGGTGGGTCCAAGTCCCGGGGGACGGGCAACGGCTGAGTTCTGCTGAGGACTGCGTATAGGGAGGTATAACTCTAAAGCAGGTGCAGATCCTGATGGAAGGAACAGAATTCGCCTCAGGAAGTAGAGGGCTCGAAGTCCATTGCTCCTGAAAAAGAGTAGCAACGCATGCACGTAGGCGTTAAGGAGGCAGCCCCTCCACTGTGCTAGGGTGCGGCGGGCCAATCACCCGCTCATTCGAATCCTACCTGATTAAAAGAATAATACAGAGGAAAGCCGGACGGATCTTACCAATGACGACCAGGCGAGGTCAAAGGACTGCGGCAGTAACCTGCGACAAGCCATGGTGCTATCACAGGATAGGTCCCAATGGGGTTCCTTTGTGAAAACCTCAACACCGCAAGGTAGAAGAGGAGGCGATTAAGTATAAACTACGATACGGTATCAAAAGTGAAATTTATGAATTTCCACTCCTTATTATTCCCGTTAAAATGGGGTCGTGGATTAGGTGTGATGTGGCAAATAGTTTTTTAATTGTAGTGCTAGAAGCCATTTCTCAGTGTTGGCTAATTCTAATAAAGAAAGCTTTTCAGTCGGTCAACACATATTGTGCCCTATTGCATTAGGCGGGAAACAATTATTTACATACCATACTAACTAAGACGCTTTTTATTTACAAATACCTACTTAATTGAATGACATGTTTCGAAAATCACGTGTTCATCCTCAGATCCTGTTCACTTAGGCTTAACTAGTGTAGGATGTTTATGAATCACACTTAAACATAAATGGATTATATACAATATTTATATTACATAAGTGTGTACCAACTTGTGCAACGTGTCAACTATTTACAGACAGTACAATACACGTCTATGGTTGTTGCGTTGTTATTATTATTCATGTGGATTAAGTATGTTCCCTGTTGTCTATTGCATTGTTATTGTGAATAATTTCAGTATTGAAATTGTCTGCCTATTTCGTTATTATTGTTCTAAATCAACCGTTCCTATTTAAACTAATAGCCTAATTGAATTGAAATGTCTCGCGTGGCGAATATACAGTTACAAAAAATAATACACAAATGCACTAGAAGTAATGGAGTTATGTCAACTTATCTGGTTTTTATAGCTGATCCTTGGGGTCCGGTTCCGGTTCATAATAACAATGCAAGGAAAGGAAAGGAAGCTTGTAGTTTAACGTGACCGTTAATCTTGAGATCATGAGCCACGGGACCTCCTTTTTACGTGGAATCCGAACCACAGGACATGGCATTTCACTTCGAAAATCTCACATGCATTGACCGGGAATCGAACCCGGACCGCCTTGGTGAGAGGCATACAGCTAGACCACTGAGCCACCACGCCCCCCGTAATAACAATGCAATAGACAACAGGAAACATACCTAATCCACATTAATAATAATAATAATAATAATAATAGTAATAACGCAACAACAATAGAAGTGTATTGTACTGTCTGTAAATAGTTGACACGTTACACAAGTTGGTACACACTTATGTAATATAAATAGTGTATATATTTATTTGTGATTAAGTGTGATTCATAAACATCGTACACTAGTTAAGCCTAAGTGAACGCGTGACGTTCGAAACATGTCATCCAATTAAGTAGGTATTTGTGCATAAATAGCGTGTTAGTTTGTAGGGTATGTAAATACTTGTTTCCCGCCTAATGTAATTGGGCACAATTCGTGTTGACCGACTGAAAATCTTTCTTTATTATTAATAGCTTTTAAGGTGAGATGTCTTTCCTGATGCGAACAAGGCCTGAGGCGGATTAGGAAGGAAGGGAAAGGGGGAAGGAAGTGAGTCAGTCAGTTCGCCTTGGTGAGAGGCAAGCAGCTTCTCTGTTGCGCCATCACACTCTGGCCTGTCAGAAGGCCTTACATTCGTCTACAGTTGAACATGGGGACCACGGAATACCATTTCAAGGACAGCTGACGGTGTCAAGTCTGGGACTATTCCCCCCCATAGCACTGCACTTTGACGCATTGAGCTACCCGGTCGATCTATAAAAGAAAGATGAAAAACTATAAAACTCTTAAAACTCAGCAATTCTTCTAGGTTTGTGCCATGTCTTGTGTGGGGTTTCGCCTAGGACACCAAGCTGGCTTATCAGCGGGCTCTTTGTGTCCCCGTCCGGACCCCCACAGGAGTAGCGAATTGCGCGCTACCTCCCTTTATATGCAGTGCAACTGCATCGCTTGACTGCGAGAACGAAAAGCTCAAGCAGCCTTAACCTCCCTATTTTGGAAGCCTTCATAGGGAGGTTATGGCTGCTTGAGCTTTTAGTTCTCGCAGTCAAGTGATGCAGTTGCACTGCGTATAAAGGGAGGTAGCGCGCAGTTCGCTACTGCTGTGGGGGTCCGGACGGGGACACCAAGAGCCCGCTGATGAGCCAGCTTGGTGTCCTAGGTGAAACCCCACACAAGACACGGCACAACACCTAGAAGAATTGCTGATTTTTAATTCACTGGCCATGAAAGCCAATATACCATATTTTATAAAACTCTTGTCAAATGATGATGATGTAGAACAGTCTTTCTAGTTCCTGTTGAAACTTACACAATTTTTGTCACCAACACCCTTTCATATAAGGATTCATAGAGATGATGATTCCATGGAGCCAACTCAAACTTCGGTACAGAGCCACTTGAATGCTTTCAATGAACATTTGCGACGAAACACGTTCGCTGGAATCCAGTGGCGGCCGGTAATAAGGTTGCAGTGTTGCACAACGACCAGATTAATTCAAGAAAAACAGTTAATAACGTAATAATATTTTTAGTATTAAAAGTTGTACGTTTTCTTTTATATGTATAGGAATTCATAATTTCGTTCTTTAATAATTCAGGAAATCTTATAGTAAGTTACTGTGAACTGTCCGAGAAAGTGAAGCGTGCCAACTGCCTAGGAGTGGTAGACCGTTTGGTCGTTGCCAAGCCCGAGCACCGACCAGATCTCGATAGTGAAGGATATGGCTGAGATGCTAGAACGAGTAAGTCCTATCCCAACAGTTAACTCGGCTGGTCGTTGTCCGCTGATTGCAACAAGGGAGCCGAGGCGCGGACGGAGACATCCGAGATGCTCCGTCAACTGCCGACGCCATGTCTTGCAATGTAATTTGCGCGTACTTGTGACACTCGAGGTTCTTTCTCGTCCTCGTATATAACTAACGTTGTTTTGTTCTCGTGACGGTTTTCATGTAGATTAACTTATAATCCATTTAGGGCCGGTTCTACCACATCCGGGTAAAAGTTGCGGGCAGCAACCCGGGTGATAAACTATCTGCCGGTGTAAACCTCTGTGCATCTTGGGCAGCGTTCTACCACTTCCGTGCAAGTTCCGGGCAGCTGCCAGGAACCTAACAGCAAAATACAGATGGTGGCTAGCCTGATTTTTGTTAAATTTTAGTAATCGATGAGTGAGCCACCTATCGTTAGATGCGTTAAGTTTCTTTTCGTTTCGCTTTTGTCCGTTGTTTGTTGATATCACGTGTTCTTTGGTTTCAACAAGATATAGGCCTAGTGCCAAAACCTCTCGCGACACTCGTGGGCAGCATGTGATTCAGATCTCGGAGGAATGCAACTGAATAACCATACCTAAACTCAATAATCGAAAACTAGACAAGCATGCAGTGCTTTTCAAGGAGGAATAACCTGTGAAATATGTTTCTAGCAATAGGGTACTTTGCAGTCTGAAAACAGTCTTAGGCCTATATGAGCTACAGACATGCTGTGACAAGGCTTGCAGTGCATAGGTTCAATCATAAAATGTATGTTAAATCAAATTATCACACTCCAGGCGACAAGTTTGTTTGTAAACTCTGTAAAATGAATGGAACGGAATGCGCACATTTGTGCATAATTAGATAGTTCTCTTTGCTGTATTCTACGAGAGATTTCACTCTTCTTGCACAGCTATAGAAGGTATCTTGGATAGGTCATGTTGCAAAGTTCACATTTACACTTTTCGTTTGGCAGATGGAATGATTTTGTCACATATTTTATGATGAAAGCCATTGACCGTATAACGCGTCACCACAAGCCTAAGATCGTAGTTCTGTTTGTCAAGGCTTTAGTGACGTAGACAACTACAAAATGCAATGCCCTAAATATCAGGTCTTATGCTGCATAAGCAAAACACCAAGTCAATGACAATGTATAGTACGGTACAGAACCTGAATAATGTCCTGTACACTCTGTATTTCTCATGCACACGTGAGCGAATTTATTAAATTATATGAGCGCTTCATACAGTATTCCTAAACATGTAATAGAGATAATATTTTGAAATCTATGATGGTTCCGTACGGTAATCACTAGGCGGTCGTATTTCATGTCCAATCAACCGCATCAAATATAAAACTGTTGGCTTTTGCAGCCTGAACCGGACGAAGAATTCCTCATTCGACTAAATTTCATTATGCTCCAGCCGATCTCTGTTCCGTCTTGGACGTGTGACTGCGTCTTCTTCTACGTCGACAAAAAAGTTATACATTTCCAGGACGTCAATTAGTTCTGTGCCTTAAAATAAAATATGATCAGTAGGCCTAACTGTTGCATCCCTTATAATTAATTAATAATTGTAATTATATCATTCAGCCTCCGTGGCTTAGGCGGCAGCATGCCGGCCTCTCACCGCTGAGTCCGTGGTTCAAATCCCGGTCACTCCATGTGAGATCTGTGCTGGACAGAACGGAGGCAGACAGGTTTTTCTCCGGGTACTCCGGTTTTCCCTGTCAAAATTTCATTCCAGCAACACTCTCCACTATCATTTCATTTCATCTGTCATTCGTGTAATCATTGCCCCAGAGGAGTGCGTCAGGCCTCGGCAGCCGGCACAGTTCATATCCTCGCCGCTAGATAGGGGCTTCATTCATTCCATTCCTGACCCGGTCGGAGACTGGAAGCAGGCTGTGGATTTTCATTTTCAATTATATCATTATGTGACAACAAAATTACCAAATGATTCTAATTGTATTATTAGTAATTTATGAAGAGGTTATGTACAGCATAGATGATGCAAAGAAACCCTTACGCACGGCTCAAATCTGGCTGGTAATGCTTTATCGGCCACTCGAAGCTCCCGAAAATTTACACTCTGGGTAGACGAAGTTTATACCGCCGATAGCGCTACCCGTTGATGGTCGAACGGAAATTCTTACTTATTCCGACGGGCAAGTTATCGGCCCCTTTGCCCGGATGTGGTAGAACCGGCCCTTAATCCGATGACAATGTGATGATCTCGGAACTGCGGCATTCGTGATGAATGAGGCACACCCGTTTTACAGCGCAATTTAATACAGTTTTCTCAGATATCAAGCAGTCTTTTAACCTTCCCCCTCCCCCAGTAATGAAAATAGTGCAACAACCAGAACAATTATCAGCCAGCCGCCACTACTGGAATCACAATTGGTACAATTCGCATGCTCCGAGCCCTGAGCTCTAAGGCACCCAAGATCTCGTGAAGCTGGCGCCACGTGGAGGCTACCAGGAGGAATGATATGCAGTACGGGTT
Source organism: Meconema thalassinum (assembly GCA_946902985.2). Lineage (NCBI taxonomy): Eukaryota > Metazoa > Arthropoda > Insecta > Orthoptera > Tettigoniidae > Meconema > Meconema thalassinum. The sequence goes on along the minus strand of OX336389.2, from coordinate 1,058,763,527 downwards.
GCCTAATTCAGAAGGTAAAGGAAACGATAGCTCGAGCTGACGGGAATTCACGTCTAAAGTGCGTTTCTACCTTAAAAGACAGTACGCATTAAATGGGTCGCGCTGATGCCAGATCTACTGCATATACAAAGTTCTGCAAGGGCGGGCACATGATGTAATATAACTCGTATACAGGCGTGCTTTTACGCAAAGCTCGGGAAATTTCCAAAATAGCCTACCGTATTTGTTTGTTGTATATAACTGTAGCTCATACCTTGCAGCGAACACCGCTACAATATTTAGATATGATACGCCTAACCTCAGAGCGCGATTTTAATGCACACATTATAACAATTTATATTTTTCAATTATTCATCATTATGATAATATTATAATATGTTATAATTTATAATATTACATTTTCTCGAATATCATAGGTTAAAATAAATTATAATATATATATTGTGGTCCACGCAATTTACCCAATTTTGTGTGGTCAAGTGGTATGCAGCCGAAATTAAATTCTTCATTTCTTGTTTCTTGAATGAGACGTTGTTAAATTTTATGTTGTTCTTCACTTGCGCCCATACCATTTTGATGGGATTAAGTTCACTGTGGTATGGTGGCAAGCGAAGAACATATTTTTTTCTGCTAATTTAGCCATCTCGTCAATTATGTATTTATCATATCTGACTCTGTTTTGAGTCACAATAAAACGAAGCTTCCGTTTTAACATATCATTTCGAAAAGGGACCCCTTTTGAGTGAGCCAATCTATAATCCGGTGTTTTCTCCGTTATAGGCAAAAGTTCGATTTTCCGACTGTGGTAGCCTACATTGTCTATTACTAGGATAGATCCTTGCGGAACATTGTGCAACAATTGCTCGGCGAACCACTTTTCTTACACTTCACCTGTCATTTCGTCGTGGGTGTCTGCCGTGTTCTTTTGGCACAGAAACGTTAACTCTGCACCACTAACGAACCATTGTTCATTCCCGGGATGAACAAAGACAAACTACGGAAACCACTTAAGAGGATGGCCGAGGTAGGAATCGAACCCGCCTCTTCTCAGAGTTTTGTCTCATGAAGTTGAGTACACCCCGTTCCAGCCCTCAGACCAGAATTAAATTTCTTGGCAGAGCCGGGATTCAAAACTGGGCCTCCACGGTGACAGCACGGTCACAGCCAGGAATGCTAGCCACTACGGTACGCAACGAGGCGGACAATTTATAAAGAACACAAGGACCACTTCATTTCACAGTTTAACTTCACACCATCAGTCGGGGAGACTGGCGCCTGAGTAAACAAACTTGCGCAGCGTCAGCGCTGGGCGGGAGGAATAAGTGCGATAACTTATGAATGCTATCGGATATCGAGCTCCGGTTTGTTTTAAAAACTTTTTCACATATTAATGAACATTTCTTCTCGCTTAGTCACCAACGTAAAGTCAATTGCAAAAAAGTTTGTCGCAACGTAACTTTCCTGTGATACCATCTCAGATTTTTCAAGTAACATTTATGAAAACAAATCATAACTTTCTTACTATGAAAATAATTACTGCCCTGAGAAATAGAGTATCTTCTACCAACATCAGGCAATCTAAAAATAAATTCTTGATCTGTTGCGATCATTAGTTCATTATCTATGGCGTGATAAGTTTTATATCTGCAAAAATATAGATTCGCGCTAAATTATCGTAATTCTGAAAATTGGGCCATGTGTTAATTATTTATGGCTTTTATTTTTACATCATCTTAAAGAGCGGAAAATTCTCTATAAGACCACGCAAACAGTTTCTTAGATTTGTCACTTTCAATTATTGGGAAATGGCAACATCGCCGGGGTGGAAGAGGACGAAGCTAATTGCAGGACATAGGAGTGCGAGTGAGAGGCAAATACTACATTTAATTCCATACTGTCTTTTATGGTTGAGACGCTCTATACAGTACCATATATACTCTTTCCCGCACTTTAATGTGTTAAGTTTCATAATCGTGTATCTGCAAAGCCCCTCTATTCTCCGGCAGCTGTCAGGGGAATGATTCAAAATGGAGCCGCAATCAAAATGTATGATGATGGAACGATACGCGGGTGTTAGCAAGTACAGATTGAGATGTGACTAACTAATTGTGATTACACATCTTCTCGTTTCTTACCCCAGTAACGTGGTAATTTTCTGCATACCTCATTGAAATAAGATAGAAATCTAGCCAAAAAGGCAAAGTTTTAGTTTGTTGTTGTTGATATATTTGGGGGCTTTGCAACATCGTGAACTTGGCTGTGCGTGGAATCTGACTGATAACCTGTGTCATCGTGAAGGCTGTAGTAGTATGTGTATTTGGGGATAGGATTTGGATACGAGGTGGGCGTGGCCTTAATTTAGGTACCATCCCAACATATTATGTCCGGAAAAGAAAACCATTTTCAGGATGGCCGAAATGTGAACCGAATCCGCTTCTTCACTGTTCTGTCTCACGACGCTGGGTTTACCCCGTTCCAGAACTCCAACCAGAATTAAATTTGAGTCCGGACCCCTGCAGTGACAGTCAAGAATGTTGGTCACTACGCCATGATGTGGCTTGGTTTTCCTAGCTTTAGTGTAAATGTAGCATATTCTGAAAATAGGTTACTTATCTTTTTTCAACATCTCTTGTCAATGTGTTCGGAATCTCCTCTGCTGATCATACTGTGGTTCTCGTAGTCAGATACATAGCTGCTTTATGCGGTCTTGGGATACGCATTGAGACTCCAGTTCCTAAGGTCCTTGGCTCGATTCCAAGCTCTGCTAAGAAATGTAATTTAATTCTGGTCTCAGGGTTAGAATTCACTCTCGTGAGACAAAACTGAGAAGAGATAGATCCCTCTCAGCCATCCTTGAAGTATTTTTTTTATGGTTTCTCACTTCTACTCCAAGAACTCCGAACTTAAGGCCATAGCCACCCCCGATCCTAGCATCAATTACAAATACACACACTACAACAGACACCATCATAACACAGATTATCGGACAAATTCTACACATCCTCAAGTATAGGGGGCTGAGGACCTCGATGTCCAACTCCCTAAATGAAACAACAGCAACAAAAACAACCAAGTCTTTTAAATCTACTACCTTCAGTATATGTTGGCATAACAGCTGTAAACTTACCTGGTCAACATAGTTACCAAATCGCGTCGGTATTGCTTGGTGAGTAACGCATACAAGTAGGGATTAGCACAAGAGTTCAGGGGATAAAAGAAAACCAGTAAAATTTTGGAACGTGTAACATCGATGAGGGGGTAACCCACTACGGCTGTCAGCCCAAAGAAGGCTATAGGGGCCCAGCAGGCGAAGTCTGTGAAGATGAGGAGTGCCATGCGCTTTGCGACGGTCATTTCTCCTAGACGTCTGCTGCCACCGGCACCACGACGTGTCTCCCGACCCAAGGATAGGTAAATCTGAGCATAGCAGACGCATACCATCACGAAGGCTAAACCGTTCAGTACCAATAAGGCTATGAGATATGTAATGTCCAACGTCTTTCCAGTCTCCATGGGCAAGCAGATGCTGAGAAAGAAAGAAAGAAATTAATATGCTTCAGAGAATCAATAATTAAATTATAGTACCAATTAATTTCAAATACAGTATATTCAAAAGATTTTAAAGAGCCATAAAAATTATACAATAAAGTATGTACATGTTTCCACTCATCGCTGCTGCCAGCTTCTTATTACTTTATCGATATTTCAAATCTTAGTTAATATATAAGAATTCCCACAGTTCCAATCCCTTGTATACTAACAAAGCTGAGTAGGTCGAGGCATTTTGACAGTATTGCATTAATCTTAATTTCACCAACATAATGGTAAGTGTGCGATGAAATTCCCTACTCACGAATCCCATACTGTAGCTTCCATATTACTCAACAATTTCTGCGAAATAGGACATACACTTACTGGGTGTCTCAATATTCATAGGGCTACACAATCTAGTTCATATCAGTTCTACGATTAGATAGGTACACAATCTAATTTTAGCAGTGATGTGATATATTTTTAGTTGCACCTTCATGTAGGATGACAGATATGCATCCGCGTGGATAATAATATAGAATATGATGTGAAAATTACTTACTTCAAGTGATGAGATATTGACATTGCAAATGAACTTGTAAAACGTGACCCTTGGTTTTAGCCCATTTTTCGGACCTAACCACTTAGCCACAAGGTTGGCTAATGAAATTTAAGTTAGCAGCTATATGTAATAATAAAAACAATACTTGAATCAATAGTGAAATACTTCAATGGATTCTGGCGCTGCCGGGGTTAATGACTACTTTTCATGCAAAGTTAAGAAGAACATTTCTATTACCTAAGGAATTTGTTTAACTCGTCTTTCAAATTTATACAAACTACTAGCTGTTAGTAGTAAACGATTTCATGAGAGAGAAAGAGAAGGTGTGCTCCGAGAACTGAAAAAACATGGAAATAGCAGGGCATATTGATTCAGGATTCAGTAGTAGGCCTACACCTACTAAACAAAGCTACTGAAATACAAGGAAATTGCAACATGACATTCATAGACCATAAGAAGGCTTTTGATTCAGCGCGTCGCTCTTATCTTGTTGATACCCTGAGAATTTAGACGTCTAGGGAGACTGACGTAAGGTGTTGAATTTTCCATTCAATCCTTCTCTCAACAACAACCGATATGGATTTTGCGTCAATGCTAAAATAAAGTTAAATCATGTAGCCCACTGGTTTGATGCAAATCTTTGAAATTGACACCAGTTGGGCGCCTTGTATGTGAACGATACCATTCCAGTGCCTCAAACCGGAATTGAATATCTTGGCAGAGCCGATAATCAAACCCGAGCCTTCGAGGTGGCAGCCAACATAGCTAACCACTACACCACGAGACGTACGAATCAATGGTAACACGGAAAACACATCTAAGGTGGCTGAGGTGGAAAGAGCGCATCTCAGTTTTGCCTCCAGAGGCTGAATGTACCCTGATCCAGCCCTCAGACCAGAAGTAGAGCCGGGAATTGAACCCGGACCTCTGGGGTGACAGCCCCAAATGCTATAGGGCCTACTGTATATAGAAAACTTAAAAAGTAATTTTTTTCGGTGTTGTCTCTTGAGATTCTATGTAAAAATACTCTTCAGTCGATCAACACGTACAGGGAGACCACTACACCAAGAGGTGGTCCAAAATTAAGGAGTTATTAATTTTATTATAGAAAGCTTTCCAGTCGGTCAACACAAATTGTGCCTAATTACATTGGGCGGGATATAAGTATTTATATACACTAACCTGAAAAAAAATTATTACAAACTAACACGCTTTTGTATACACAATGGGTTACCTACTGGAAAAGCTTGCCACGGTGGATGAGTGGTTATCGTGTCGGACTACCAATCCCAAGCTTGCAGGTTCGCTCCTGGCCATGGTAAGCGATTTTTTTTTTAAAGGCAACAAAAATCACGATACGCTTGTCATACTTTGTTGGCATGGTAAAGAACCCATTTGAATTAAGTAGGCCGTGTTCATAATGGCAAAATTAATCTCGGGAGTTTCCGCCAACATGAAAGTTCCTCTTTTCTCTACTAGAAAGCGCTATAGTGTCAAGGAGCTTAGATATCTAACCGCATTGACTTTCATAGCGCTCCAAGGAACAACGAAATTCGACATGCAAGCTGTCCTCTGGGCGTCAAATAACAAAGCTCGCACCTGGAACCCGAGGCCATACATTATTATTATTACCTACTGGAATGCTTTCTTTAATAGAATTAGGCAACACTGTAAAATTGCTTCTATAACTTCAATATTCAAAATTAAGGAGAACAAAGTGGAAGAATTCCAGTATTCTCCTGTTCAAAACGTCATTGCTTATTCTTTTAGGGTCTTTGCGACATCGTGATCCTTTAGCCCCGTGTACTTGGGTGTGTTCAGAATTTGTCTGGTGACCTTTGTCATTGTGATGGTGTGTGAATTTGTAAGAGGTGGGGAATGGGTAGGAGCCGAGGCTGAGTGTACTCCGTTCCCCCTTAGACCAGAATTAAATTTCTTGGCAGGACCGGGAATCGAACCCCAAGCTCCAGGGTGAGAGCCAAGAATGTTAGCCACTGCAATACGAGGTGGTCAATTCAGAATGTAGGCTACCTGAATACTGAGGCATCAACACATGGGCCAACTCAGTTCTCTTGTTGTTTCAGTTGAGGGGCTTGGACATCATGGTCATTTAGCCCCGTGTTTTTGGGTGTATGCTTAAAATTGTCCGATAACCTGTGTTACTGTGGTGTCTGTAGTAGTGTGTGTATTTGTAATTCAGGTGAAGATTGGAAAGCCGGCTGCCGTGGCCTTAAGTTAGGAACCATTCCGGAATTTGCCGCATGGGAAACAACCGAAAACCACTTGTAGGATGTCTGAGATAGGAATCGAAACCACCTCTTCTCAGTTTTGCCTCCCGAGGCTGAGTGTACCCTGTTCCAGCCCTCAGACCAGATTTCTTTTGGCAGAGCCAAGAATGCTAGCCACTGCGTCACTACTCAAAACGTAGGCTACCTGAATACATGGGTCTATTCACTCGGAATCATTAAATTGTCAACAACTAATTTCAAAAGTAAATGCAGTGAAATACGAACACCGAAAGCACCAACCCTAGGTTATAATTGATCGCATTTTTCTGGCAAAGAGTTGGGAGAATTAGGATTTCCAAACGTTCGATGACTCGTTGAGAAACACATTTCAAATTTGAGACAATATAGTTGTTTCATTCGAGGGGCTTAGACTTCGTGGTAATTAAGTCCCGTGTACTTGGGTGTGTGTCCAATTTGTGTCTGATAACATGTGTTGTTGTGTTGATTGTAGTAATGTGTGTATTTGCAATTCGGATGAGGATTAGGAAGAAGGCGGTCATGGCCTTAAGTCAGGCACCATCTCGGGATTTGCCTGGAGTAGAAGTGGGAAACCACGGAAAACCAGGATGACATAGGAGGGAATTGAACCCACTTCTTCTCAGTTTTGCCTCACGTGGCTGAGTGGACCCCGTTCCAGCTCTAAGAACAGAATTAAATTTCTTGGTAGAGCCGGGAATCGAATCCGGACATTCGGGGCGACTGCCAAGAATGTTAGCCGCTACACCACGAGGTGGTCTGAGACAATATAACATATCCGAGAAAAAAAACTTGATTTGAAAGCAATATTCTACTGATCTAGGTTTAAACCCACTGAAACTAGCAAATCATTAGGCTACTTAGTTCTCGCTAACAGTTATCACTCATCTGAAACTGTCAAGAAGTTAGCAATGATCTGTCGCTAAAGTACCCTTTGCTGAATTATGAGATGATTTATAGAACAGAATTGTGTTTCAAATTTGGTAAAATACCTGAAGTGCAAGTGTGTACGATATCAAATTGTGCTTAGTAGTTCCTAATGAGGTTTTAAGCTGTTCCAGTTAGGCTGTGCTTTCAGCAGCACCAGCAGCGCCAGGAGACAGAAGTGGTATGCCATGATAAGTCAAGTACTGTAAGTACCGTATAGCATTGTTGGCTGAAACCAGATGTTGCAGGTTGAATTCTTTCTATAAGACGTCTTGTAATCCATGTGGATTACACGACTGGTGTATTCTTTGGAATACACTGTAAGATAGAGTAAACTTTTACTTCTCTTTGATATAGTTCATTCCTTCCTTTTTCTCAAACACCAACAGTGATCTTCCAATTTCTCCTTGCTGTTTATGGTTCTCATGTTACCTGTGAGTCTGTTCTAGATATATAGCTTCCATGACCCACCTAGCGTCATCTAGCAGCGAATCTCTGAAGTTCCTCAATTCTTCCCTGTACAAGAGGACTTCTTTATCAATTTGGCCACCAGATCTCGTCGCCATCGCCAGCTATCATCTCCGTGATCAAGAGAACTTCGTCTACTTTTTCACCCACCAGGCTGCGCTAGTGTCGCCTACTATAAACTCTTTGAAGACCATTTCATCAAGAGAAAATTTATTTTTTGTTAAGTTGTCTATTCTTATATGTATTCCTTTTGTCTCCTACCACCACTCTTTTCCCTTCCCTGGTCCCTCTGTGCTTCGCTGAACGTGTCTCACTTGTACGCCGGCAGTTGACTCAGTAAGTCAGAGCTCAACTAGAGCTCGCCTCCTCAACTCAAGAGGCAATCCTTTAAATTCTACGCCATGTTAGAAATTTAATATCAACCGTCAACGGGAACATCACCTTCTCCATGAAGCCAAGCTAAGTACTACTTCTACGTTCTTAAACTAATTTTAATGGATTTTAAATAGCTACATGCTTTTAATGATCATTTTATAGGCAGTGTGAGATTACTATGTTTGGGGCAATAATCATCCTTCGCGGGATTTTCTATGTTGGGCTTTTGTCTATCTAAGCCAATCTTAATAGGAAGCAGCATTTCTTATGCTTATTAAATGAGAGATTTTCTCACAACGTGGGATACCATTAAATTACCCACTGTCTATAAAATACTTAGGTCGTTCCACCGCTGGAATAACTTTTGCCCTATTCTTCAGTCATCATTGCTCTAGAACCTTCCAGATCTTGCACTCTATCTACCAGTCATACTGTCATGTATTTTCCACTCACATGTGGGAATACTTTTTCAAACTAAGGAACCTTCCTTATGAACTATTAATCAATAGGTAATTTTTCTTCCTCCGTTGGGATTTTCTCTGGCGCATTCAACGGTAATCTACAACTTTCTCAAGCAATAGACTCTCGCCTATCTAGTGTAACTAGTTATTTTCCATCATTGCAATAACCTTTTTTGCCATAAACTTTCGTGCTACTACAGTGAACTTTTCATCTATTTCAACAGACTATAGTGAAAAACAGTGTTTGTTCAACATTTCATCCGCGTCGCGTTCGTCCGATTATTATAAATACGGCCATGAACACTTATCCTCAATCCCATTTGATCTTTCCCAAACCTCTTACTAACAAACCATAATAATAAAATGGTTATTTTAGGTCTTTTCCAATGAGGTGTCACTCTCAATAAGTGCCCTCCCTCTCTTGATTTATTTAAAACGAATTAATGTCTGCATAACTACGTGTCTGGTACACGTCTCAAATTATCTTGTTTCTCCCTTCTAATTAGGGAATACAATTCTTTCAAATCATAAGTGAGTTATTTCTATGTTTCACGAAAGGGAAACTTGTCCCATTTGTCTCGTGATCCCTACTTAAACATAGGAGTTCTAAAAACTTCCTTTCGATTGTTCTCTTCAGGTTTCACAATAAGTGACCTGCCCTATTTGCATAATCCAACCAAGTAATTCAGTATTAATATAAGAAGTTATAGAAACTTCTATTTTATTCTTCCTGCTTTTTGTTGTTATTACTTCCGAAGTTGTTACTCTTTCTAAGATATTTACCTAGAATTTCTTAAAAGTACGCAACTTGTACTTGATTTATTGTCTAACTTTAATCACTTCAATTATCTTTAAATTTTTCATTTATCTTCGCCATTTCAAAATCTTACGAAGATTTTAAAGTATATAAAAGGTTTGAAACCAAAAGAATTGTTAATTTCCTGGCGCAAGCTTTAGATGTTTTCGGAGGTCTGCGACCCCAATTGTTAACAAAATTAAAATTATATATTTGTTAAATTCATTACACTCTTTTGCATTGTTAAATAAATTTAAGAGTTCCTTTTTGATTTATCATTTCTCTAACATAACGGTTAGGCAAGATCCTGTCTTCCTTGACTCTTCCCACTTAATGCAAATAAATCTATTGATAGGGCTTTCACCACTTGTTGCATTTGAGCAAAAACTCTTAGTTGGTAACTTGGTAAAGTCTCTCTTAGCTTTAATAGCTAATTCTAACTGGCCAGTAAGGCAAGCATAGCTCGCTACGCCAGCTTCCTGCTTGTGGAGATTCTCTCCAACACTTATGGTTGGTTTTTCAAAATATAAGTGTTTCTCCTTGCCTAAACTTTTAGTCGGCTCCTTGCTGGGTAAAAGCTTAGCCATTTCCAAATGCAACTATTGGTACACTTACCAAAATTATTCCCAAAAGTATAATTGCTTTATCCCTATCCTTCTTGGAAGCATTTGGTCGCTCTTTAGGAATTCTACAATTTCGAAAACAAAAAATATCGAAACCGATTCAAATCATTGGCATTCTTCAAATTACTTGTTTAAAAACAAACTCCTTTAAACAGATACACAATAAATCTGTTACTCTTTGTCTTGCCAGACCATTACCCTTCCCCATAGTAGGCATATGTATGCTTGAGAGGGAATATACTAAAGCCACTCTCTTGCAAACCGCCCAAGTTCCTGCTGCGTTTCCCGTTAGCTTAGCCCAGGTCCCTACTCACTTTAGGTATCGGAGAGCGGATTTGCAGTGGCAGTCACCTTTGAGCACATTTAAAGTTAAAATTATAACTTCTTTTGGAGTCTCGTCCTATTTCTCCATCCTTTTTCTCCAGTCCGAAACCCACCTCCTTTTCTTTATCATCTTCCCTTGGGGGTTAGGTTATTCCCAAGCTAATAATCTACCCAACGACCTAGTGTGGTAGTGCAGACTTTAAAATACAATTCTTGATGCTGATTAACATGACCTCGCTGTTCCGCCCCTTAAAACAATCATAATCATCAATCTAAATTACTTTCACGCGCACGAACCTTTACCATAACATGATAAACTAACATAAGTATCTGTGCATTGAACGGTATTTGGCTTTTAACGATGATCAACTGTCGTTGTTAATTCATATTAGGGGCTTGGGACATCTTTGGTCATCAGCCCCGTGTTGGCTTTGTGTTTCTGTAATAGTATTCAAAAGCTATCACATTCGCATATTCGTACTATATTACGTTTTTAACTGTTTATATTAATTAAATGCATGACTCCATCATCTTCATTTCCCCTTTTCCAGCTGACACCGGGTGGGGGCAAATATGTTTCCTCTCCACTTTGTTCTGTCGTTCCACCATTCCTCTTCGGTCACGGTGTTCCAATCCAGGTTCCGTTTTCTAATGCTATTCTCCAGTGAGTCCATCCAATGCATTCTTGGTCTTCCTCTTTCTCTCTTCCCTTTCATCCGTCGTTCCAGAGCTCTTCTTGGTTGCCTTACTTCATTCATCCGTTTGACATGTCCAAACCATCTCAATCTGTTTTGCTCCAGTTTGTCATTTAGTTTCTGTACTCCCAGTTCTTTCCGTATATCTTCATTTCTCACTCAGTCTCTCCTCGTTTTCTGGACCATACTTCTCAGGGATCTCATCTCAGCTGCCTGTACTCTGCTCTCATCCCTCTTAGTCATTGTCCAAGTTTCTGCTGCGTATGTCTTTCTTCTTTAGCCTTAATTGGTATATCCTTGTTCCATACTAGTCCCCGTACCTGTTGGTAGAAAGCACTCCCGAATTGTATTATTCTGCTAATTTCCAAATCTAGTCTTCCATCTTCAGTCAGTTCACTTCCCAAGTATTTGAAGTGTTTCACCACTTCCAATTCCTTATCTCCTACTTTGATTACTCCTTTTCCTTCTTTCTTACCTCTACTCATCACCACTATTTTACTCTTCTCCACATTTATCTCCAATCCCCATTACTCAATCTTTTCATTTATTACGTCTAACTGTTCTTGAACCTCCATCTCATCCTCGCCCCAGATCACAACATCGTCTGCAAACACCATTACCTTCATCTTTGCCCTACTATAGCCTTTCATTGCTGCCTTCATGTTGGCATCCATCACCATTAAGAACAATAATGGTGACAACACACTTCCTTGCTTTAGTCCAGTGTCAATTTTAAACCATTCCGATGTCCCGACTCTAGTCTTCACACTACTGTAGCAATCCATGCACATTCTTTTTTATCATGTCTCTCAGTTCCTTGCCTATCTCCCTATTTTTTAAGCTATCCCAAACTTTTGTTCTAGGGATGCCATCATAGGCCTTTTCTAGATCAATAAAAGTCATTACCATATCCTTCCCATATTCGCAACTCTTTTCAATGTTCTGTCTTAAAATGATAATGGGTTCCACTGTTGACCTGCCCCCTCTAAATCCAAACTGCTCCTCTATTTGGCTTTCTACCTATACTCTAATTCTTTTTTCTAGGATTCTTTCCATTATTTTGGCAACATGCGAGATGATGGTGATTCCTCGGTAGATACCACACACCTCCCTGTCTCCTTTCTTGAATATTGGCAATATTATTCCCTTTTTCCAGTCTTCAGGAACTTTCTTCTCTCTCCACACACTCCTGAGAAGTCTGTATGTCCACTGCAGTCCCACTGGTCCTGCCGCCTTGATCATTTCTATTGCCACTTCGTCGATTTGCACAGCTTTCCCCATCTTCATCTTCCTAACTGCCCATTCCACTTCTGCCATAGTAATGTCTGGTTCTTCTTCTATTTCTTCCTCCACCGTTTTGGCTGTTTGCGTAACTTGTCCGCATGTCTGGCGTCTCACCTTGTACAGCTCGCCGAAATATTATTTCCATCTGTCCGTTATCTCTTCTGATTTTGTCAATATTTCACCTTCATTGTTTTTCACGAACCTAGTGTTCACCTTTTCATTCCTTCTGCTTTTTATAATTCCAAACAGCAATTTCTTTCCAGAATTTAAATCCTCCCTTATTTCCTGAGTGAATTCTTCCCAGCTTTTCTTTTTTTCCTCTGCAATTACTTTCTTGCAATCTCTGATTGCTTCTATATATTTTGCTCTACTTTTTTCAGTCTTTTTTGTTTTACATTCCTTCTCGTTCTCGCCTGCCTTTTCTTTCACTCTATCATTCCACCATTTTATCGCATTTTCCCGTATCTTTCCTGATGTCCTACCACATGTTTTCTCTGCACTGTTTACAAATGCACTCTTAAACTTTTCCCATTCTTGTTCCACATGGGTAATATCCGTCCTTGGTATCTGTTCTTGCAATTCTTTGTTAAACTCTTCTGCAACCACCTTTTCCTTTAGTCTCCAGACCTTAATCTTTCTTTCCCTTTTTCTGGTAATCTCATGACCTTTCCTACTTTTAATTTTGCTACCACTGCCCTATGGTCTCCTCCAAAGGCTTCCTCTGGCATGGTTGTGACATCCATTAGCTCTTTCCGATGTCCTCTTTCGACTAATACATAGTCTAATCAGAGTTTTCGTCCTTCTATCTCCCCATCCATACCTCGTTATCTTCTGACTATTTTGCTTTCTGAACCACGCATTCCCTATAATTAATTGTTTCCGCTGACAGAAGTCCATTAAGAAATCCCCTTCTGGATTCTTACTGCCATAACCATATGGTCCCAAAATCTCCTCTCTTCCTTGTCTGTCTCTTCCCACTTGTGCATTCAAATCTCCCATTACTATTATTTCCTTATCCTCTATATATTTTTCCACATCTTCTAGGAATTCTTCTAAGTTCTCTTCTTTATTCCCCGTTTGTGGAGCATATACTTGAAACAGATCTTTTCTCCCTGTATGGATTTGTATCCTTCCTATGATCATCCTGTCAATTATCTTCTTCACCTCCTCCACATAGGCTACTCTATGTATAAAATAAATACCTCTGTCTAAAGATAACTTAACGGTTAGTAGTGATTGGAAGCGATTTATTACAAAGACGCAGACATGTCATCCCCAAATATAATGTTTGGAGAAATTATATACAGGATGGAAGGTTACTCATGCACATAAGTACAACATAATAGATCTTGGTTAGAAGATTACTATGTCACAGATTTCATGTTTGTAGCTTGTACCGTTAGGCGGGAATATCACATGTTAGCAGTGAATTACAGAAGTAATGGCTCGCAATACGAGACGGATAATTGTTCATAGCCTATTCATGGGTAGCCTCTTAAGTATCTGAAGGAATGGTTATCCTGTACCGTCGCGCATGTCGCCGTAGATTTAAAACGAAAGTGTAACGTCCAGTGCCGGAGAACGTCTGACAACACAGCAGAGGGCCTCGTGGAAGCCCAAGGAAGGAAGCAGGTAAGTCATGTCGTTAGTAGGGGGAGAGGGGAGGCAGTGATGTATTGTTAACATCTCCGTGGGAGCTAGTGCACACCAACACACATGCCAATTAATAGTCATGGCACAGGTTATGCGAGGGAATATTTGGATATGATTGTCGTTTTTGGTGAAGTAGTACATAGTATTACTGTTGAAGCTAAGGTTTCCACAACGATGGGCTGCATATCGGCATACGATTACTGCAGCAATACAGAGAATAGCTGAATATCATGCCAACCTGTGAACTTGTTCGCTCTTAGGCGTTCTTTACGTGAAGAAGATCGGATATTAGAACTTCTTGAAGTGGATCCAAGCAGAAGCAGTTGCCGAATCGCTGCAGTGGTAGAGTGTCCCATTGGACTGTCCTAGGAACATTATGGGATGACCTGCAATATCCAAACAACCTGCAGCGTGTTCAGCACCTATCGGAGGGATAGTCTACACCACGTATGGGCTTCTGTGAATGGGTCCTTCATCAACCCGCATACCTTGTACATTGTTCACAGACGAGACCAGTGGTAGCATCTCATGGTGTGCAGTGTTCCTATCACAAAGTTCAATTCACTATAAATGTTTGGGCGGGGACATTGAGAGGCATTATGCTAGCACCCGTAGTATTACCTCGAAGGCTGACTGGCGTATCATATCTACAGTTTCTGGAAGACATTCTACCATCACTTCTAGAAAATGTTTCACTCCAACAGAAATAAAATGTGGGCTCATTGCGTTAAATTTTTCTATATGGGTTGCCAGTCTCATCATGATTTTCAAGTGTAATTTCTCTTCCCCTGTACTTAAGTCATATTCTACAGAAACTTTCATCTGTACGTCCTTAAATTCAATGAATTTCCATTAGTGCAATTTTAGTGATACTACGGCAGCAATCATTAGTGGCGTTGGAATTCAGTGTGTCAACTAATCAATTTATTATTCTCGATTTGATAATTTTATAAAATTAATCAAGGCTATATCAGTCATAAATTCTAAATTTACTTTAGTTTCTTTTCAACATTGAACTGAAACTTAAGCCAGGAGCGGTAAAATACTGACAAGGGTCAAGGCCATCGTAAGTTTTGAAACAAACATCCCTGATATTTTAAAATACATATGCTAATATTAATACATCTGTCTTCAAATATATATCTGAAAATTCACCCAAAGTTTGAATGTTGAACTGTGCCCATACACGTTGTGCATGTAAATATTCCTGATCACTGATATGACTTGAGTTTATGGAACTGTAAAATGCATCTTTTGATGGCAATGAACACTCCTCAAGACGTTCCAGGCAGTTAATATATTCATAAGACGAATCAAATTAAAATTATCTTGAATTTCCCAAAACTGATCTGATTTTAAATTACTAGCAAGCTTATCAAGACTATTTGGCATAAAGCGGAATTAATATAAAAATCGCAGTTTTATAGTTTTTTAATTGTCAGTTATGATATATTTTGTGAACGATATGTATTGTTCCTTATTATTTGGAATCACATCAATTTTCTCATCTAAAGCTCCAAATTCTTTAACGATAAAGTGGTTATCGTATTTGCTACCGTTATGTAGAATGACTGGAATGAATGTAGTTACTGTATACTTTAAATTACATTCTAGGTGAGCAGCACCACGATATTTTCCTGTTAAATGGTCATGATCGCGAACCCTGTCCGTATATAAACATGCACTGCATATAAACCAATTAGTTTCAGTTTCAAAACGCATTTGCTGTGATGATGTTAGTGGCTCCATTGGAATGATAGTATTTAAAATAGAGGATATACGGATAGCATCTTTTTCAAGTGTTTCCATAAAAACTTTAGGTGCATCGGGTCCTCTATAGAGCTCGAACTTATTTAACGAGTCATTATAACTACATTTAACATAATATGCAAAGCTAAAAGGGTCATGAATGTGAGTGGTGTTGGTAAAAGGTTTGGCTGGATTCGATGAGCATGTATTAAAAACTTTCAGCAAAGCTTCAAAGTCATCATATATAACAAATGGTACTCTAAGCTGCTTTCCAAAGTCCTTAAATTTTAAAATGTTATTTCCAGGAGTAGGCAATACTGTGGGAACATGATTACAACCCCATTTTTTGATGCTGAGTTAGTTGATCCTCTTTCTTAAAATATAGCAAACAGCTATCGCACAACCACTTTTGAGATACATGCTTTGTTAGCCGACTACCATCAAGTATATTAAAATGCTTTATCCAACAATAGTGGGCATTTTCACCTTTGGTTAAGTACAATAAAATTACATGAGCATTCTTTTCTTCTTGAGTATAATACAGAGGGCCTACGATACTCTAATTTTCGATTCCATAAACATTAATACCCACATTGTTCAGTTCTTCAAAACGTTGAATGTCTTTTATCTCCATAGGAAATTCCATTTATTTTAAATCAATCACTGAAGAAGAGTGAGGATAAGATGATGTTCTCTTCGCATGCCTCACTGTTGGATGAAGAGCTGAGATTACAGCACATGCAAAACATGCATGATCACTATTCCAAACGTTTACAACAGCTTTGTTCCGTTTGATCCTTACTGGCAAATCAATGTATGATGATTCTCGAAGGGGATTATATCTATTAATATTGGTCTCTAAATAAAGTACATCAACCAACGCCCAGCCTGACTCCCTTTCCTGGAACTATTCACTCTTCGTAGTGATGCCACTTGAAATATCTTGGTACATACCACTGATATTAATTAATTCACCAACAATTACGTTCTTTGTATTAAAGGATTTGGTATCCACAATTTCACCTTCACTCCCAGTTTTTATATATAGTCCAAAGAGTACTGCACTCGAAATTATGAGTAGACAAGAGAAAGTAACTGACCGAGATTCGAACGAAGAGCCTGAGAAAAAATGTGTATAAAATATTTCGTGATCTGAGCTATTTTTACGCACAGGAAGGTTGATTATGTGCAAGGAAGCAATTTGTAAAATTTTAGCCTGAAGAAAGATTGTTATTTGGAGAAGAAATGGAAATTTTACAGTCTAGAATATTTTAACCAAGGGAGTGTGATTGGAATAGCGACCAGGAAAGTGTACAGTTTTGTGAAGTTAAGGGAGACAAACCAGTTTTGGTTAGTGAGTCGACCTGGCAAGGAGACTTGAAGATCGGACACGCGCCGAGAGTCCTTAGGAGGGGATGGCTCGTGGACAACAAATTTGATAACATGGAAGTAGCCAATCAGAATAAAGCAAGATTACGAGGGATTATATAATTATTACAAATATTATTTTAATATTATAATGGATTGGAATATATCAAATTTACAAGGAAGGAAGAAGGAATTTAATTTGCAAAACAGAAATTAAATTAGATGACTATGAGAGAAGATATGAGCAAATAAGTGAGTTTATTGACTAGTGTGAGGCTAGCGCGGCAAATTTGAAAGGGAAACTGAACTCAGGAGGCTAGCAGAAGACAAGGAACGAGGTTATTATCATTCGAGTATTCAACGAGGTAACAAGGTATAGAAAACTGCTCTACAATTAATATGCAATGGCAACCAAGAAAAGCATTAAACCATAGAAGGAAGAATTACATCTTTAATGAGAAACTACAAGAGTAAATGAATAAACAGTGGAAATAAGAAGGAATATAGAAATAATTTATGGAATTTATCTACAGAAAATTAGAAAGCTGAATTGGAGAAGACATACGTTGAGATACTCTACAACTATTCACTATCACATAAGTGAAGTTTCAGCCCGACACACTACAACGCAGATGAAAATAATTTCAATACACTGCAACATCTTAAAGAAACATCTACTAGATATTTACAAGATGTCTTCAAGATTAGGTCAGAGGGGAGAAGTTACGGCTAGCAACTTTAATGAACGGAGGATGATATTCTAGTTTCACCATGAAGGGAGGTTGAATATACAATAACAAGCGAAGTCCAGCGATGATCAAAGCGATACAACAATGGAACTTAACTGCAGCACCAACCGCAGTACTCTTGGAATCCACAAACAATCTACTACAACGAAAAGAAAGTCACATGAGGAGATGATTTCTCATCGTAAGCATAATCACTATCTACACACTATCAGGAACTTCGAGAGAGCGGCCGAATGAAGTTATGTCAGAAAGAAGTGTATGCAAAATCTAGGTCATCTGACCGTGAAGCAAGAAGATGCAGGGGCGAGCGAGGGTCATTGGTAGGAGACCAGGACGCAGGCTGGCGCGGACCAACTGGGAACCGGTCGAGGAGCAGTCTCACCTGCAAGCAGAACAGAGCGGGAGGAACGTTGAGAATGCAGACGCGCGCTTACTGGCACGTGGGCACATTCCCAGCGCACGCGGCGAGATTCCTCAGCTGTCAAAGTCTTCAGATTCTGTATCGAGCGTTCCAGACACAAGGTAGAACAGTGATTTTTTAACATCATGTAGCTAGTATTTGTTTATGGGTTATTCCAATGTTTGACCAACATCTGACTATTTTATTCCTAGTTCATGTTATTGTTGTTGCTATACATTTTTGATTTTTTTTCTACAAGTCAACGAATATCGTCTGTGACGTATTTTTGTAAAGTTTATTATTAATATTTACACATTAACTAATTTTTCACTCGTGTAAGCTAACGTCTTTAGAACATTTCATTTATTTAATTTAGAACGGTGAGTGAAGTAATTTCGTTGATGTGGTATAACAAGTTGAGATAAATTGTAATGAGTTATAACAAGCGAAGCTTGGTCATAAGAGAAATGAGAGATACAGAAGGGACATCGTTATCCGAAATAAAACCAATTCGTTAGATGAACGAAATATAATGTGAACAGAAACGTTAACTATTGTCAGGAGTGTTCGACAATTGCGTTTGAGACACTCAACCATAGGCAAAGAGAATATTGTGAAACCCAGAATTTTATTATTACAGTATAAACAGTATGCGTATTTTTATAGCATAGCTGATAAATAGAAGGAGAGGTGTGATATTACAGATCAACCTATTGTCATAAAGAAGTCTTGAAAGACTACAGTAAAGATATTTCATATCAGATGAAATAATGAACGTGAGGTAAAGTGAATTTTTATTGAGTAACGAACACGAGCAGACTTATTTCAGAAAGAAGCTATAAATTGTATCAGAGATGCATAAATTAAAGTATTGGAAGGAAGTATGACATATTTGTGTGAGTAAGAATATAAAGAAGTACTACGAAAGTATCGTTGTGTGGAACGAATAAGTAAAGGATAGCACGGAGTTGTATAATTGATAGTATTAATGTACGCGGAGGAGTTTGTTTCTTGAAGGTATTGCAGCAGTAATATTCAGTAGGGATACTGATTCCCTTACTTTGTCGAAAGTATTTGAGATGGTTTTAGAATTTTGTGAACGTGCTAAGTAAGAAATATATATGAAGAGTTATTGTTGAAGGAAGTGTAGTAGAGACACGAAAGTGTTATTCGCAGAGTGTGAAAATTACAGAGATTACAATGAGAAAATATGGAAATACAGTATGTCAGTAAAGTAAGTTGGAAGATGAATTTGTATAGAATTGGAAGTGTGAGCAGTGAGGATGTAATGCCACGCCCACTTACGGAATGGTATAAAATTATGTTAAAGTCTTGCGTCGTAGTTCAAAATTTTATTACAGTTATTAGAAAACGGGAAATGTAAAAAGTGGAATAGTAATGAACTTAACTGTTTGATACACATATTCACATGTACGTAACAAGTGAAATTCATTAACAACAAAAGTATTGTGTGAGATTAAGAAAAGAGAAGTGGAATGCACTTTATATCAATAAAGCAGGATGAGAAAATCGTGCAGGTCGCTATGATATATATATATATATCATTTGTAAATAATAATAACAATAATAACTTTATTAATATTTCTGAACATAATCAGTAGATTTGACTCACTAATGCGAAGTGAAATAATACGATGTATTGTATAGGGAGAACGTTTGTGAAATACAGTAGAATTGGAAGTGGAATATTTTGAGTTTAAACACACGGTGTTTAATAAAATGTGTTTGATTTAATTACATCTTTTTAAGGAAGTTCAGTTGGAACTAATATAAGTTTTGGTGAAGGAAGACTTATGAAAGTCGCATCTAAGTCCAGTGAGGACATACATTTTCAGTATGAGTGTTTATTTTATTTCTATTTCGATTTTTAGGGACATATATGTATTGTCCTAGCTTAATAAATTTGCAAGCACTTTTTAGTTTGCTTGCTCCGCTTTTTATAAGATCTGTTTTTATTCAATGCTGAATTACGCTATAACGATACTACTAGTTCGATGCAGGCAGTTTTTTCGACATAACTATACCTTATCTACCCCGAGAGCCGAGTTGCTCAGTGTGCTTTATTTTGTTTTTAGGCTGTTCTGTGTGCAACTAGTTAGTAGTATGGTTAGATATATGTTATGTGAGTCAGGGGTTCCCTAGTCATCAGTCCGGTAGGGAAATGTTGATTTTTAGCCGGGTATTGACATCCCTACGATCCTTTTTCAATTTGTGCGGATTCTGGACGTTGACTTTGAGGAATTCGGGCGCAGTACGAAATTTAATTTAAAAGTTTTATGTTCCACTTGAGCATTATCTAACAAGCCAAACACACTAGGTTTAACATTCTTTAAAATGTTTCAATATTTTGAGGTATTTTTTCACTATGAAGTCATTAACTAGCAATTCGACTTTTAAACGCACTACCAATTTTCTGAATATTCGCAGATTTTTTCATGGCAAGCGTTGGTTTTATGATAAATACTGCGAAAATGTCCATGAATCATTGAAGAAGGTATATCAATATTGCATACATCACAATGTGTTATGGAAGGTTCGCCATTTTTCATTTCTTTTGCCGAATGACAATTTTCACAATCTTGTGAACTTTTACGCTTTTGAGCATTTATTTCAGGACGGTCACCCCCTGCTTCATCACATTTATCCAAAAGTTCTCTGCTAGTTGATGGTTTACAGTTTTTAGTTCCTGTTGTTCATCATGCATGTGGGATTGATATCGCTTTACACCAGAAGAACCAAGTTCACAAACTGAACACGAAAAAGGTGCTAAACTGGCATGCATTAAATTTACATGTCGTGCAAGATTATCCTGTCTGTTAAATGTCATAGCACAATGACTGCACACAAACAATTTTAGGTTATGTTTAACATTTGTATGCCGTTGAAGAATGTCAGGTCTCGAAAACTGTTTTTTACAATCACTACACTTGAACATGATGATTATCTGAAAGATCACTTTCCAAATTACCCATATAAAAATAAATCACAAAGTTAAAAGAAAAAACGTAGTAAAAGAAATACTTATTTTAATTATTATATATAAATTACAGCTAATGGTTATAGCAGGGTATTTTAATTCAACGTCTGTGGACTCCCAGCAAGTCTAATCTCAAGTAGTTTCAACTTTGGTCACCAGATACCACTGTCACTGGCGGTGAACCTTGCAACTTAATAGAGCGCTTATAACCAACTAAATATGATTTCAAAAGAAAACAATTGGGTACCAAAATAGTCATGTATTTTCAGGTCCTCTTCCACCACACAAGTAAGCTGTAGAGTTAACACGTTGTTAACTACCATTCACGTGATTCAACTATGAAGTGAGAAAGACCTTCCCCCTCCGTGACTTTTTAATACTGCGAACACACCTGTATGATATCAAATATCCGTCTTTGTAGCGTTATTTGAAAAGTGAGTTCATGTTTCGCTGAAGTAATCGTAAACACCTATGTTCCCACGCGCACACCTGCGTCGCATCAAATATCAGTTGAATCAGCGTTCTTACAGTTTAACAAGAGAGTTCATATTTCGCTGCTATGTTCCCACGCGCACCCCTGCGTCGCATCAAATATCAGTTGAATCATCGTTCTCACGGTTTGACAAGTGAGTTCATGTTTCACTGCTATGTTCCCACGCGCACACCTACGTCGTATCAAGTATCACTTGAATCAGGGTTCTCACGGTGTGACAAGTGAGTTCATGTTTCGTTGACGTAATCATATAATAATAAACACCTATGTTCCCACGCACGCACCTGCGTTGCATCAAATATCAGTCGATTCAGCGTTCTCACGGGTATTAATAAACACCTGCAACACGTGACGTCATACGCTGCAAGATTCTGCTTGTTTCTGAAAAAATCATGTTTCACACGCTTGCTTCCTGTAACGCTGCACCCCGCATGCGGTTGCGACACCTGTATCGCGTGACGTCATACGCTGCAAGATTCTGCTTGTTTTAAATCACACTTCGCAGACCATTTGCGTTACAAATGGAGCGGTAAAGGTAGAGCGGTAGAGGTAGAGCGGTAAAGGTAAAGAGGTAGAGCACAGGTGGGTAAACGATAAATGACTCCCTCATTATCCCTTTCCTATTCACCCCCCCCCCCCCCCCAATGAGAGCATCCACCCACCGAGTTTTGCACTTAGGCCCTTGGCTTGTCCTCGATTAGGTTTGGTTTGGTAAGGTTAGCTTAGGTAAAAGTAAGCTATGACCGCCATCTTGAAATTCTTTGAAACGTTTTGATCAAACCTCGTAGGTTAGGTTAAGTTAAGTTAAGCTATGACCGTCATCATGTTAGGTTAGGCTAGGTTAAGTTAAGCTACGGCCGCCATATGGTTAGGTTAGGCGTTAAGCTATGGCCGCCAACTTGATATTCTTTAAAACCTTTTGATCACACCTCGTTGGTTAACTGAAGAGCCCAATTGGCACGCTGGGGCGAAACGCTAGCAATGTGTTGAGTTATGCTGGACATTTTTATCACTTTTAGTGTTAATTACAATGGCTCAACGAACAATACTCATTTTGTTTCTCTTTCGAGAACTTTTGATTGTATTGTTATGCCCCAGAGGGTTTACACCCTCAGGACATACACCCCCCAAGGGAGATGTGGCTTACGCCACTGAACCCACATACACCCACATGTTGGACATCTACAAACACATCTACATCTACTCTACGAGGACGACGCATCTATCACATTATCAAACACCCTCTTCTGTCCCAAAACCATCCCAGCTGGAGATACAATAAAATCCAGAACACCATCTTAACACAGGAAGCTGGCGGCCGCCTAGTACAGGAGTTTGGCCAAGAATTTGCAACACACACACACATACAGTTTACACTAGAAGTATTTGGGACGACAACAGGTGAGGAAATACCGAGTCAGCAATGCCGAAGGACATAAAGGAGAGGCCCCAAATTGACTCTGGGTCTGTCGCTGCCAGAGACCACCCCGGTTTGGTTCCTGATTCTCACGTCTTTACATCCCAACTCCCCACCTGACATTCCTAATTGCCCGTGACCGCTAGTTACATAAGTGCTCTGTAAGTGATTTCCTTTGTGCTAACCTTGGAGCTCTCAGGCCGCCAGGCAGTACAGAAAGGTCAGCAGGTAGGCTCATAGCGCTCACACAATTGTTTGTTCAGCACAGCTATTAGTTCCCTCTCGATCGCGCAACCCTTGAGGGGCGATCACACACATTTAGAGCTAACTCCCATTTCCCCCACATCCCTTTACAGACATCCACACTCGCAGTTTCCGCACACACGTGGAAACTCGCACCTTTTGGACAGCACCCCTAAATTAAACATTTTACACCCCTTTGTTCGTCCATCCCCTCACTCCCGGACAGAACAGTATTCAATGCCAAAGCAAGGTTTATTGTTTTTGGAAGTGGTGTTTTTGACTCCGGTGGTGCACTGGTATGCTCGTGACGTGGCCACATATGTGGCGAGGCGTCTTGCATTGGCCTTCTCAGTGTGTACCTGCTACGCGTCTTGGTAGGTGTGCCTTTACCAACTGAAGAGCCTAATTGGCACGCTGGAGCGAAACGCTAGCAATGTGTTGAGTTATGCTGGACATTTTTATCACTTTTAGTGTTAATTTTAAGGTTAGGTTAAGTTAAGCTATGGCCGCCATCTTATTAGGTTAGGCTAGGTTAAATTAAGCTACGGCCGCCATCTTGTTAGGTTAGGCTAGGCTAAGTTAAGCTAGGTCGCCATCTTGTGAGGAGGGTGAGTAGGAGGAGGGAGTAGAACCATCACAAACCACTACTGTCATTATTTCGAGTGTAGAAATGTGTGGCATATTAAGGCAAGTCAATAAGTATCGACAATCATTTTTTATAAGTTATTACAAAAGGAGTACACACTTTATATTGACATTTATCAACATATTCTTCCTGCTTTTCAATGAACATGGTCCACCGTTTCACAAGTTTGCTGATACACTCTGCAAAAAAGGTTTTTGGTTGATCGGATTTGAAGCGACGGCCTCTTAGAGCATTTTTAGTGGACCAAACAGGTGGTAATACTACGGGGCGAAATCGTAACTCTGCGCACGATGCTCCAAGACCTCAAAACGGAGCGTCCGAAAAGTTTGAATGGTGTGAGTGGCGGTATGTGAACGCGCATGGTCATGCAACAAAAGAACTTCTTCAGACAATCGACCTCTGCGTTTGTTGCGAATTGCAGGTTTCAGCTTGTTTACCAGCATATCGCTGTAACGTTCACTGTTTACTGTTTCCCCCCTTTTCCTGATTATGTTCCAGGATTGGCCCTTGAGAGTCTCAAGACACTTTGAGCATCACTTTTCCTTCAGCAGGTTGACTCGAATTTCTTTCTGATGGGAGATCCGGGATGCTTCCATTCCATGATCTAACGTTTGCTCTCTGGTTCGAAGTGGCGAACCCATGTTTCATCTCCAGTGATGATCCGTTTCAGAAACGTTTCCCCTTCGTTAGCATGACGGTCCAGTAGGTGCCGACAGATTCGCACACGATTGCGCTTATGCTCATCAGTGAGTTGTTTTGGAACCCATCTCGAACAGACTTTGTGAAAGATAAGCCTGTTATTCATGATGTCATATGCAGAACCATGGTTAATGTGCAAATGGTTTGCCACGTCATCAACAGTCACTCGTCTGTTATGCAGGATCACATAACGCACTTGTTCAATATTGGCATCCGTTACAGCTGCAGATGGACGTCCGGACCTTTCCCCATCCTTCACGCTCGTACGACATCTTTTGAACTGTTCAATCCACTGGTAGACACTTCACTGTGGCAAAACATTGTCCCCGTATTGGGCTGAAAGTCGTCTATGAATTTCCACTCCTGGTACGCCCTCAGGAAAAAAAAAACAACGGATTACGGAACGTAATTCTTCCTTGGTGAAAACAGAGAGTGGCGCAGCCATCTTTACGTCGCAATAGCGCAAGCTGCACTGATCTGATTACGTTGAAACCTACCACAGACGTGGACAACGGTGTTATCTAGCGGCTGTTGAGCACACAACGCCATACGGCCAACCTAACGACACTTAGGGCACAATTGTAGATACTTATTGACTTGCCTCCGTATATCAATTTCTATTTTTTTTTATTGATTTGTTTATTGTTGTATGTGGTACAGACTGTCACATCACACTTTCGTGATATGACGGTTAAATATCAGAAAACATATTATTGCGCATATTTATAACCAATTATATAAATAATGATAAACAAAACAAGCAAGAGATTACTTTATATAACAACACATTAATTAAACAATTTTAATGATCTATTTTGCGAACTACACACCTTAAAATTACAAGCCCAACGCTTGACGTTACACTTCCCTCCTTCCTTCCTTTGTTGGCAAGGCGTGATTTATGGCTTGCATGCTGTGTGTGAAAATTGAATGTATAATTTCAACAATTAAAGCCCTTTCGATAGATCATTCAAATGATTTCTTATCCATATAGATTGACCTTGCGAAAGATCGATAAACTGTGGACAACTCTTGTGAGCTACATGGCACGAGACCCTGTGGCCGATGTTCTTCGGGTACTGCCTGCGGTCCTCTTGGTCGCTCTCTCCAAGCTTAAGTTCTCGCTACGGTCCCGTCTGGAACGACTGGTTTGGACCGGCCCATTTTAAGTGGCTATGGTCCGGTTCAAAACCCTGAATAAAATGTGACGAAACATGTAAGTCAGAATAGGCATAAAAATATTCGTTCCTACCAAAACTCAAACCACAATTGAGCGACTGTCTTCACGCGTTAGTACGCTCACCTAATTGTTCGTTGACGGTGTCTGCAAGTTCGAAGGCACTTCACGACAATAATACACCACGGCAGGACAACATATTACGACTGTAATGTAACCGATGGTCGGGTTAATTATGCCCAATACCGAGAGATGTAAAAATGTATTTCCAATGGCCATTTGAGAACAACAGAATACAACACATCTCGCCAAGACTATAATTACTGTAATTTATTTCTCGCAAGCTGTACTTCATGCGGGCCTGTAAACCTCGTAGATGATGCTCAGTTTAATTGTCAGGATACGTTTTCCTGACTAATGCATTGCCATTTCCACCTTATTTTCTTCTTACTTACTCCATACCGGTACTTATCCGTTTTATTACTTCTATCAACTTGTCAGTGCTCTTTAACGTCCTTACATTCAAAGTAGATAACATTATATCAGTTTTCCTTTCACATTTATTACCCGTTTTTCGCCGAGTCGTCGTCTCTAAGTTTTATTTCTAAGATTTTATCCGAGGCAATCTCAAGATATCAGCAACAGCTCTCTTCTTACGGGGTAAGGAATTTGAACCTAAGCCCAATCCCCAATCTGGAGGACCAGGGACCATACTTTAGCCGAGGGAACTTCATTTAGGGCATCAGACACTTGCCCTAATCCTCACCCCCCCCCTTCAGGGGCTCACATCTAGTGGGACGTGGGTTGGCGACCACGCGGCCCCAGCTGAGTCCGGCATTGCTTCCACTTACTTGTGCTGGGCTCCTCTCCGTCTTCTTTCCTGTCGGCCTCCCTTGGTCAACTCTTGTTCTCTTCCGACCCCGACGGTATTAGGGTATCCGAGGCCTAGGGAGTCTCTTCCTTTCCCGCCTTAATTGGCCTTTGTCTCATCTTTTCTGATACCCTCCATCTGAAGTACCGTACTTCTTAAGATTCAATGGATACACCTGTTCGACATCACGTCACCCCCTAGATACTGCAGTATCCACTAGAGGTGGAGTTTATGTGCTGAATGTCATCTTGGAAAATGGAGGTCCATGTTAACTCCAATTAGTGGTGCAGGTCGCGAAGGTTTGTTGCCGATGGTGCAAACCGGACAAGATACCATACAGTCGTATCCTGCACATGCTCAATGGAGGAAAGGTTTGGTGATTGTGCTGGTCAGTTGCCACACGCCGTGGAGATTGCGGAGGGTAATACGAGTGATGTGTGTATGAGCAATGTCCTGTTGGAAGAGCACATCCTCCTGATGTTGCAGGGACAGCACCAGAACAGTCCTCACCACTAATCATCGTAGGTCATTGTTGGCTATAGCTTCCCTCACCATGATGGCAAGCATTGGCCCAGTGTGTCGCTGCCGTATACATTGTGAAATGAGCAGTTCACGTGGTCAACGATGCACACGGAAGCAATCATCTGCATTACTAGCACCGAGGGGTAGAACATATTCTCATCACTTAACACCATGGTGCACCATTCATCCATCCAGTTGCTTCTTTTGTGACAACATTGGAAACAGGTTGCATGGCCGTGAGGCAGGAATGTAGCAAGTGGTATTCGTGAACATAGCCCAGCTGACAACAAACGGTTGAAAATGATTGGTGATACTCTATACTACAGTCGCTGTGTGAACCTCGATGGCAGCTTGCACAACGCGAAAGTCCAGATCCGGGATGACGAGTATGAATGTTCAGCCTCCTTGGTCAAACGACACTAACATTAATACACAATGGAAACTTCATGCCACACATGTTGCACGATTCTCCTCAATGACCAATCGGCCTCGTAATGGCCCAAAATACCTCACTCAAATTGAAAGAATTATACTTGCGTTCGTCTTTCAAATATGTGTACAATTTTTACTACCAACTTGACGTACAGTTCCGTGATGAAAACATGTCTAATTCCTTAGCACGACAATAACTGCTTATGCGGGCTTGGAGTTTCCACGATTAGTATTCTATTACTACTTTCATCATCCCTCCAGTACACATCTGTGCAAATATGATCGACTTCCCTTACGTCCTTCATGGAGTTCATTTTCCACCAGATTGATTTCACACATAATGCCTACAGTGTGGAGGTTTTATTTAAAATGAAGCAAAGCATGAGTGACTCTGAATTTATGTTGACCGCATACGGTATTGTTCATATTGCTACTGTACTATGAACTGTCCGGAGATCTGGATTTCCTAAACACGGACTTGGCGTTATTTATTTAACTTACTGACATTTTAATTAGTTTCTTCTGTAGTTAGTTTTTGTTATAAGCCAGTGGATAGTATGGGCTACTGCATGCTAGCACTGATAAATATAGCGTTGATGCTTGTTTGTTTCACTGAGTTAATACCTAATAAGTTATACTGAGGTCCACGATATTATTCTGAAGCTGGGTAGAATTGGTTTCTGGTTAAATCATTTCAGCAAGTTTTCTGGTTTGAGACCAGGCGTAATTCATAATTCACTAAGTGTACTCCTAAAATTTAGGCATTCATCTGTTGATCACCAGTTTCATCTTCTGTGGCTATCATATGTGTTGTTGTTTATAATCTTATTGTGGACGCACACGCGTGCATTGTGACAATACTTCTCCCAGTTTAAGAAAAATGAGCCATGATGGATCTTACAAGTATGACAGATTAAAATATTATATTGTAATAGTGAAATGGAGGGTATGGTAACCATGATAAGTAACGTTACCTGGTTGTAGAATAATTGCTGATTCCAACTAGAGGCAACACTGCCATGGTCATTGCGTAGAGCCAACCAGCAGTCATAATTTGTGCGGAAGCACGGAGTTTGAGCCGCTTGTTTAGATAGAGTGCATATGTGATGGCCACCCACCTCTCCAGCGTAAGTATAGTCAACGTGTATACCGACAATGTACTGGCGAATACCGTGAGAAAACCAGCTACCTGACAGCCTGCCCCTGAAACACCAATGTGCAGTTCTGAAGATATGTGAGCACCATGAGCTTCTATTTAAATAGGAATGCAAAACTGCAACTTATTATACATTTTACAAGCCATTAGAGCATTAGAATTGCCACATTATTTTACTTTTTCTCACACTGAATGAAATAAATTCAGTAAACCCAACATCAATTCAAATAGGCCTTACAAATATAACAGCTTAAATACTATGTTAATAGTGAAATGCAGGGTATGGTAACCGACAATGCTACTTTCACGACATAAGCCATAACTGAGTGCCCACCTTTAATTCTCTATTTGATCGTGGTAGGGATGTTTGCTTCAAATATACTGTAGTTAAGTAACATTTCACTATCATGTTTAGTACTTATATAATATATGATTTGTGAATCAATGTAATTTTCCTGTTAGTTGAAAATGGTAGATGAGCATACTGCATAGAACACGTAGAAGTCATTTTGTCAGTGTTGCCTTGTTAGAAGCTATGTAAGAATTGCCTAGGTTTTCACGGCCGGCGTTCTTAACTAGGTACAGATTGAAGTTGTCGGGGCTTGTAGGCCGTGGACCTTCGTGATTTACGTGACTGGTGAAATACATATAACAGTTGGAAGCCATTTTATCAGTGTCATATTCTTAGAATCGTTGCATACATTAGTCATGTTCGTAGCACACCACTGCTAGGGTGTGTTGCTCCCAACAGAGTATCCAGTTGAACTATTATTTGAAGGTTTCTTCTTAATGCTCCACTAGGAAGGTATCAAGTATACATTCACAAAAAATTTGATAAAATATATTTATATATGAAAGTACAGTAGTTTGATTGATTACAAAGGAAATACAGCACCCTCAACTGCATCTGCGTGATGTGGCAGTCTAACAAATCAGCATGGTTGCTTTCAAACCGCGTCTTTCTTGAGCAATGGGAGAGATGATGATCTTCTGTTCAACCAGCTGTCCAGATAAGAAATGACGAGGCTCAGCTGCTAGGCCCGGGAATATTCCTTAATCCCGGTCTAACTAAATCTTCTCCAAAATTGCAAAACAAATTTTTCCCGAACCCAATTATCTACACCTCTCCAAAGACCGCACAACTCAGGGTCGTTCATCCAGTTCATAGTGAGTGAATGCAGAACACTTATACGCAGAATTTACGGCACAGGGGGGGCTACCTGGTATATTGTGGGTTCTCGTTTCAATCGTTTTAATCAACTTATATATTCAAGATGGCCGCTGTGTGCTACATGCTATGTGATAGTCTTAAGACGAATGCTAGTGAGATCTCTTTTTATAACTCCTTTTATAACCAAGTTACGTGTTATTTGCGCAGTGAGATTCTGGGTTATTGATTTTAATATTTTAGTAGTGTGCCCGGCCGCCATCTTGAATATATGAAGTCACTGCTCTTTTGCCTTGGGCATACAAAGCCAATTATACGTTTCAAACTAACTGATAATTTTCGTTATTGTAACTCTAAAATGTTGAGAGTTATTTATTTTTATATTCTACAATTTCAAGATAGTGGCTGAGAGTAATATTCAATCGGATAAAATTTGGTCTGCATGGGTTCCTTATACAAAACGCCCTGTCTATCAACTATTCTGAGAGCATTGCTTCATTGGGGCATGGCTTATGGAATGGAATATTTGAATGTTTCACGCGCGCGCCCACCATCCTGATAGTATACAACTGATGATCTTTTACTTTTGGCTTCTATCGCTTCACATAAGAGCGTAGTTTTTTGTGTGTGCAAAATTTGGTAGTGTTCCGATGATTAGTTTAGATTTATTTAAAGATATGTAACGATATGTCAGCGTTCTGAACCAGCCTGTACCACTATTTAGTTTGTAAGTTGGACATACTTTTACACTATACCGTAATAATTTAACCAATTACTTTTTGAGAACGTAATTTGTCAATTCTTGAGGGATAAATTCCTCTAACTTACTACGGAATTGTCCGATCTCTGTGAAATTTGGAATAAGGGATCACTAATGTAGTCTAAACATGCAGTTACATAAACCAATATCTTACTTGGCATAAATCATAGATGGCGCGCATGTCAATTCCTCATATATGAATTCACCTAACTCTTCATTGAATGATCGGATAACTGTAAAATCTAGCATAGTAAACCACTACTATAATCTAATCCTTCAGGTATATAAATCTGCAGCTTCCTTTTCACAAATATAGATGACATGATGTGAATTCTTCCAATTCGTCAAAGAAAACGTTATTGTTGTCGTTGTTAGCTTGTTTTAGGAGCTCGGGACATCTTTGCTCATCAGCCACCTCAGAGAAGTATCCCTCTAACTCATGATGGAATGATTTGATCTGAATATTTCTGTGACTGAAACGTTCTGGCATATACTTTTCTAGTGTAGTGCTTGTCAGTTTAGTGTACCCTTATTGGGATCGGTACAAGTTCGAATCCTTGATTGTAAGGAATAAAATGTATGGATTTAAATGGAATCATTCTATATGACCAGGTCTTCAGTGGAAAATAGACTAGATGTCACAACCAAGCGTAATCAGGCAGCTGCAAGGATGATGTCAGGATATGAGCGAGGCGCACGTGAGGCCCATGCGTCATGCCCATAAATTTGATAAGGAACTAGCTAAGCAGAAATACTGTGAGTCAGGAAGCACGAGATAGGAAGGGAGTTCCCTGAGCATGGCCACATCGACATTTTAACTAATGTTGGTGCAACCGGAAGAGTACGCATTATGGTGAAATCTGTGCAAAATCTGGATTCATGCAAACTTATAAACAAAAGACCCCAGCAATATGAATCATTTTGGAAATAAGGATTTATCAGAGAGAAATTTGAAGTAATTAAAGTACAGGAAAGAAGCGCAACGTCAGCATCATGTCATTTGAGGAGGAGCCATGACGACTGAGGAAATTTTATGTCGCCCACACAGTCTGGGAGCATTTGGGAATTAATATTAAAATTCGCCACGATCGATTCTCAAAAAAGATGTACATTTTTGAGACATTGAGAACATAAGGATTCTGGACATATTTTTTTTAAAGATCGTTAGTTTAGAATATAATTTCAAGAAGGAGGGCGTGTCTTAATTTTGTTCAGAAATGAATAAATAGCGAGCTCACCCACCAACAATCATGCAGTTCTTATTAGACCTCGTAAGGTTGTGCTGCGTCTCATCGTATGCAGTTATCATCAGACCACGTACGGTCGCGCTTCTTCATAGTGCATGCAGTTATCATCAGACCACGTACGGTCGCGCTGCGTTGCAGAGTGCAGGCAGTTAACATCAGACTTCTAGTTCAGAAATACTGCATCGAAATAGTCAGTCTACCGTGGACGTAAAAACGTGTCACGCTGAGGCCACAGTATAAAGTCTTGAGATCTTTCCAAGCGAAACGTATCATATCAGACTTAACAAATAATTGGAACCAGTGCGGGTTACCAGAATTAGACTGCGGAAGTTATCAAGTTAACAAGGACTTGAGTAATATATCTACTGTGCGACAAGAAATTAGTTCGGCAAACTACGGACAGAGTAAAAACATTTCGCCAGTATTGAAGAAGTCAACAACACTAAAAGTGTTTAAGTAATCGTCTAGGACCAAAGTGGGTCTAACGCAAATACTATTCTGAATTCATCCGTGCCTGGAGTCAGAATATAGAAAACGGTAGTTCGGGAGTACAGTACGGATTAGGACCGATAGACATCAGTGAAGTCATTATAAGACTTCAGAGCAAATTCCAAGTGATAGTCTATAAAGACAATTCCAACGAGGAACGAGTAGAGAGACACTGATAGGGATAACCGAGGTGAACAGCGACCAAGGGTAGCTGAATTTGGAGACTTCCAAGCCGTTCAAGGGAACGTAGGACCGGAACAAGTCGTCATCAGGCCTGCATTTCTTGGAGAAGGTAGTAGGGAGTGAGACGTGTGAAAACCACGAGTGAAAACAAGCCGAAAGGTTGAGCTTTAAGTGAAAAGCTTATATTGTTTTATAATTGTTTGAGTGTATTTTAGGGTTATTCAGTGTATAATTTGTAATTTAATCATGTCGGGAAATCATCCCAGTGTAGAATTTAGTGAAATCGAAGTGTAGGATAGTATTAGAAAAGTGTTTTGTGAAATAAGTGCAATGGGTGATTACTAGACCCAAGAATGTGGGTGAAAAGGTCCAGCCATGAAGTTCGAAGTTCACCATGTGAAATGTAATTACAAAGTTTTAATCATGAATGTATAAATTTTGGGGGAAGTTCATGAAAAAACTTAAAATAGGGAAAAGCACACTAACATAAATGAGATAGTGAAGGAATATGTGTAACATTGCACAAGATGAAATACGGATCTGAACATATCGCAAATAAATGTAAAGAAATGAATAATAATAGCACTTCAAAAGTGTTGAATAAAATAATAAGTGGCTAAGAACCTTAGTGTTCATTTTGAAATGTCTAATAAAATTCGTTTATGACCGTGTCTGAAACATAAAATGTTAAATTAAAGAATAATTGTCGATAATAATATTGGATTTCAAGGATAAAAGAGTTACGGAAAACTTAAATATTGTTGTATATGCGAAGTCATGCATTATAAAAAGTTGTTGATAGATTGTCATATCTAATATCCAAGACCGCTTAATTGTGATCGTAGTTGTGGTGAGTTCGATAAAAGACGGGTCTTAAGTAAGGTAATAAAGGGAGCTATAGTGGATACTAGAGAACCGGGTACGATTCCCCCTTAGAAATTATAATACGCGCGTGAAGGACTGCTTGATGCCGCTTCACTGGCGCATGTAATATTGGATCTCTTCGGAAGACGGCCATAGCCTAGGAATGAGACTACCGTGGACACAGAGGTGTCATATGTTGAATGTGTGTGAGTCCCTTTAAGTAATAATGACCGCATATCGACTCATACAATGTGGATGATCACCAATTAACATCACGTCTTGTGAAAGTAATTGCCGGCAAATAAAGTGCCGCGTTTTAAGAATAGGAATGAATAAGATTCCCATTTTAAGGTTTCCGTAATATGTGTGTGTAGACAGCTGAAATAACACTGCAGAGAGAGATCCCAGCCCATTGAGAGCGAAAACGCTCGGTTGACAGGTCGTAAATATCAATAAGTGTCAGGGTAGGTCAAGGAACCACTGATTGCCTGAGGGGGAGCCACGAGACAGTATATAAATAGCCCATGTGGTAGGGTTCTAGCAAAACATTTCTTTTATAAAAGACGGGAGGTGTACCCGCAGTTAAATTATCATTGTGTTTGTATAATTCAATGGATGTTCAGATCGCGTGAATGAAGGGAAATGTGTTTAACATTTATAAGAAAATCTCAATAGTGTGACAATCCAAATAATGGGTTATTGATTATCAGAAATATTAAAAATCCTGGAGTATTGTTTAACTTGATCTTTTCAGTAGTTTTTGGTATTCATGGTGTAGCGAACTTCCCACCAATAAAAAGCTTGTACGATGAAGAGAGAGATCATATTTGAACTCACGTGGATCCCACAGAAAGAATTGGTAATTGTTGTTATTATTGTTATAAACAAATATGAATTTGCATTAAACAAGAACCAAATTAAAGAGTATAATCATGTTAAATGTAATAATTAAAGTTGCAAAGTACTTATGTAGCCGTCAGGAGCTCAAATAGAGAATCGTTCTTGTATGTATTATGGAAGTGAAACCTACATGAAAGGTTCAGTGGAACCTCATTTATTGATTTTTCATTAGAAAAGTTAAGTGATTCATTGTTGTTTGAGAACAAGTGTGAGATATTAATATGTTTTTGAGTTATTTTTATGTAAATTTTGAGTTTTGTAGCGCCTATTTTTGAGTATAATTAAATCATGTTTTTATTTCATTTTTGGTTTATTTCAAGTGTTTAACCTAATGCTTTGATCCAAAATACGTGTGTCATATTGTGGGAATGAATGTACTACGCCCCGACCATTGAGCTAGCGGATGTATGATCACGTATTACTTGTCTGCAAGGGCACAATAGATAGCGCTCGTATTTTCCTTTAAGATGAACGCCTGTTACCTCGCGTCTGTTGATCGTAACGTGGTGAATTCTGATCACATGAACTATACGATGAAAGAAAAATGCTGGTTCAATGTTTGAATGTTGCATTCATGACTTATAGATGGCTTTTAAGCGTATTTCTAAATTTATACTTTCTTGTTTCGTGCGTTATTGAAACAATAGCTGGAACAAATATGTGGTACATACGTGCATAATAATTATAATAATAATTCAGTAATGTACCTTGCTTTTCATAAATTATAGATGATGATTTAGCCTACAGTGAACGCCTGTGATACGTCACAGAACGATCTAATCTCCTCCGGAGAGGTAATAATATTAACCGATGATATGAGTTAAATATTCTTGTGCGTTATTTTGCTAGTGCTGATTAGTGTTTTAAGGATCAAAACAGTGGTCATCTGCATGAAATATCTAGTGTATTATAGTTATCGTAAATTATGGATTATACGAATATTAATGTCTAAGAACGAATATCTCTTATTTATGCTCTAAAGAACTGACCACTGGAAAAGAAGACAAATTGTACCACTACTATGACGAAATATATATTAAGGTGCATTGTTATTCTTATTCATTTCATTTTAGATACTGCTTCACAATGTAGCACTTGAACACATGTTTTCCAGTGCTAGAGATGTGCATTTATTTATTTATTTATTTATTTATTTATTGCAGAATGCAATAGTGCATACCTTACATAATATGAATAACTACAGTTCTCCTTATTATAGTCATACAATACCTCGCTGCCAGCGGTAAGCGAAATTGAAATACGCTCCCTGAGAATGGGCGTCGGCCGATGCCAGTAGCAGCAGATAGAACCCCATACAAAGATCGGCGAAGGCTAGGTGGCACATAAGAAATTTGGCGGGGGTGAACTCATGGGCTGCTCCGATGATGACGATGAGGACGGCGGCGTTGCCGAGGACTGCAGTAATGACGACCACCCACACAGAGAGGCGCAGCCATACCGACCCCATGATATCCTCACACGGATTGAGCGCGTCTGGTTCTGGGAAACAACGCACTGCAGTTCTGTGAAGGCATAATATAGCATTGACCACATATCATATATCATATGCTACGTCACAACACGCCGCCTCTCCATGTCATATAATATCTCTAGAGTAGTATGGCAGAAGCAGATACGTCACATTTTGAAGGTTTGATGAGGTGGATTCCAAACTGCACCAAGTCAACTTTCTTAACTCTTCGGGAAAAGGACAAACCGTTATCGGATGAACGGAGCAGTACGGATGCACTCAAACTAATTTGATCTAACTTTATAATTTCTTATGCACGTTTATGTTACGTTTTTATTTTTTAAAGTCAATTTTACCCCCCAGGTTGGTGTTTCCCACGGACTCAGCGAGGTAACTCACCACTACCGCCTTTCCAGGCAGTGTCCTAGAGATGGGAACACTTGATCGGTTTGGATACAACTGGGGAGGTGTGATCAGCACTTCGCCCAGGCGGCCTCACCTGCAAAGCGAACAGGGGCCTCGTGAGGGATGGGAAGGGAGGGGACGATTGGGATGGATAGGCAAGGAAGAGGGAAGGAGGCAGCCGTGGCCTTACAGTAGGTACTGTACCCTTATCCACATGGTCTTACCTTATGAAATCCGATGGAACAGCTGGGTCGTAGAATCTGGAAATACTCGGCTAAAATAAACCCCCCAAAATTCTACCAACATGGATCAACTTGGGATAAGGACACATCAAGAAATGGGAATGCGTTAAGAAAGCCCCAGTGGTAAAGAACAAATTAAAAACTAGCTCAAAGAGAACTCGAAAATCTCAAAAACAAATCTCGGACAGATGGCTGACGTTGGGAATATTGCCCCACTGTTCCTCCTAACACATCCTGTTCTTAATATAAATCAATAAATCATTGAGTATTTAAAATGGAAGAATCAGTTTATTAACTGAAAAACCGAAGAAATGTGTTGTGCGACGAAAGTCTGACAACTATATGACAAAAACAAATTAATTCCGTCTTATGACTGACGAATCTGGTATCGATGTTGCATCACTATGCATAGTTTCTGTTCACAGAAATATCGATGTACGATTTCACATTATCGCATGTTAAATACACAAATACACTAGAAAATTTTAAACACTATCTATATACATTAATTTACAGTAATTTCCTTTTATCGAATCTCGCTAAGATTCTTATTATCCATCAACATTATCATTTTAACATTATCTGTGATCATTATTTGACAAACAACTAAGTTAATCAAACGTAGTGTCTTTATTAGTATTTGCATTCGTAGCTTCTTTTAATTATAACATTATCATATTATCTCCAATTAACGTTTCACACAGTGATATTAGTTATGTTTAACAATCTGATTCAAGATGAATAAATTTTCCTTCAATAAACTTTTAATGGTGGGTAATTCTTAAATTTCAGCATTGTGGCTTCAATGATCGTGCTCTATTCACGAATAATAATTATTATAATTCAGCGACTGCGTATCAGCTCGCGTAATCCACAAAATTCCATTACAAAAATGTCAATCTCTTCACACTAGAGATTCCTCTATACAAATCTTCATACTATCTCCTGATATCTACCGAAATCGAAATATACTTAAACGACTTAATTAACTCTTGTATTGATCCATTCAATACGAAAAATAGCATTCAATAGCTGTATTGTAATTTTCCTCACCTAATTTAAAGTTATATAAATTTCAATTTAATATCAAGAATTATCATGCCTCACAATTAACATGATTATCTTAGTGTTAATCCACTCTTGGAAAAACTATCACAATAGTTCAATTATTCTTCAACGTAATTCATCTCACATATGAATTTCAACTATCTCAAATTTATTCATAACAGATTATATTTTAATTGATATCGAGATTAATTGTCCATTATAATTTATTTCACATACGAATTTCAACTATCTCAAAATTATTCATAAGAGATTACATTTTAATTGATTTCGAGATTCAATTCTTCATCAGAATTCATTTCACATATGAATTTCAACTATCTCAAAATTATTCATAAGAGATTACATTTTAATTGATATCGAGATTCAATTCAGATCCGCAAAATAAATTCAAAATAGATCTGCCTCTCAAGAAAATCGTGTAACTCTACACCATGGAGAAATGCCTAATATTAATAGGATGCGATAAAAACCTTTAGAATTAGACGAAATCATAAAAGACTAAACCAACTCTAATTATCTAAATCGAAAACTGAAATTTCTCTAATCTAATAAAAATATCTCTACTCAATTAACTTTACTAAAAATGGCTATAATTGCCTAATTCACAAAATGTTGCAAAGATCAACTTCAAAAATGTTATTTGATTTCAATGCAAGTATCTAGCTTCATGTAGAATAATACAGTCATTCTAAATGCAATGCTGTAAGAGACGACGAAATAATTCTGTTCTGAAATCCACGAAGTAACAGAATGAATCTTGTAGAATGTTCGCAAATGTGTTGTGAAATATTCTTCTTCCTAATACATAATCTTATATAAAAATATCGTAGTCTTCTCCTAAAACGTTTCTTCTTGATTAATGTTTCTTCTCAACTAATTATAATGCTCATATCTTATTTTTTTTAAATATATCGATGTTGCAAAATCTAAAATACCAAACATGACTATCTACACAAAAATTGACTGTAGGTGCATTCGCTGTCGAATCAAAACCTAAAATAGACTAGCAGACAAAAATGACAGAGGCGTCAAGTTTAATCTACAAGTCCATTTCCAACATATATTTTTTTAATAATAATGCATTTTATTAATCCCTTAACGAGTCAAGGACTCATATACACTGGAATCGTACAGTTTTATCTTGTTGGCGACAAATTACAATTCAATGTTTAGTTTACAAAGTTTTCAGTATGAAAATATATACAACATTTTGTAGCTTTCATAAGTTTTTGTACACAATGTAGTCTTCTTTTGTCTTCTGAGATTTTGGAATTTCTTCAAACTGACATTTTATAATCATTCCACATAAACTGTTTTAGCCTCCTTTTAATGATTGGTAGGCTAGGTGCAATTTTTATATTTTCTGGCAGTCTATTGAACTTTACAAAGGCACTATACTTAATGCTATTACTGCCATATTGTTTGGAATTGATATGGAAAAGTGATATGTCATCTGCATGTCTAGTTTTGTAAGCGTGTAAATCAGATTGTTTAGTGAAGTTTAAATTTGTGTGGATACCTTTGTGTAGGATTTGGTACATCAGGACATTTGATTTGATTTCTGCATTTAGGGCTACTGGTTGAATTTTACTCGTAATATAAAGGTGTTTGGCTGGTGTTAAAAAAGGGTACCGGTAGTTATAAATATTACCTCAATTTCCTTTTTTAGGTAAATTGAGCATTTTATCCAAATTGTATTCAAATATTGTAAGTGGCTATGGCTTAAGGAGAAATACACTTTCCTGAGTAGATATTTTGGGATATAGTAGCTCAATTTTTTTTATCATCCCAGCGGCAGGTGATATTTTTTTTTACTAATGCATCAATGTGCTTTTGCCAGGAGAGATTTTCATCTATTATTAGGCCTATGTATTTGACAGATGAGACCCTTTTAACTGTCTTTCCATTCAGCATTATATTCTGAGTGATGTCTAACTTTGTTCTACGCTTAGATATTATTAAATAATTTGTTTTATCTTCATTTATTGTTAATTTATTTGACTGGGTCCAGCCAAGTATTGTATTCATGTCCTCCTGCATGTGTGTAATCAGCGTGTTGGTGGTGTACGCATTGTAAAAGATGCTTAAGTCATCTGCAAACAACGTTATATTACCATGAAAACTGAGTGTTGCTATGTCATTAATATATACTTTTTTTCGTGTGGTCTCCTGAGAGGCCGAGTGCAGGTCTTTCTAGTCGACGCCCATGGGCGACCTGCGTGTCGGGATGTGAGATGGAATGGATGAAGAGGATTGAATCTGGGCAAGGATGTGGAAGGAAGTGGCCGTGGCCTATCAGAAGGCACCGTCCCAGCATTTGCCTGGTGTTGAAAATGGGAAACCACGGAAAACAATTTCAAGGACGGCCGACGGTGGGGCTCGAACCCACGAGTCTACCGAGTCAGCAGAGAGCTTGGCCCCATGACCTAACGCTGCGTTTTAGCAAGCGTAGCCACTGCTGTCGGTATTAATATATACTAAGAAGAGGGAAGGACCCAGTATTGATCCGTGGGGCACACCGTTTGAATAAATATGGTGAAAAATGTAATCTATAGATATTTCTAATTCATACTGTCTACTGATAAAGAACCTTGCAGCTACCTTACGATGTCTTGAAGGAGATAAATGCGTGTATGAACACGCATTATTCCATCTGGGATCGAACCATCATCCTGGGTGTTGAAAGGTTGAGGCCTGGTCTGGAACGAGCGATCGAACCGTCTCCGCCTATGTTCGAACAGCTGTCCGCGATACATGGACTCTCTCATGTACATGCCTGGATTGGCTTGAAGCGCAGGGATAGTAAACTCCTCCACTCTTGTTTGTAGATTCAATATATTGTAGAAGTAATTATCTCAGTATCATATCTAGAGAATCCTTAAGTCTCTTCTTGTATGAACGTCTGCTTATAATTTCCATAATTCAAGCATTGGTTACAATGGATATTCAATTCTGCTTCATGTTGCGTTCCTTCTAAATGCTTCGCAATTCATAACTGCACGTAGAAATAACTGGTCGGAAATTCCCCTCAACTCAGTCATATATTCATTCATTCATTCATTCATTCGTTTATTTGCAATTGGGGGTGTGTCCCCTGGTGGCAAATTAGATATACATAACAAATAAATAATTGTATATAACAATTCACTAACAATTAAACTGGAGTATTTACACAAATAGTCAGTCTTTTCTTAAACACACCTATATGTTTGGGAAAAGGCTCTAAGACTGCGGCAGGTAGAGAGTTCCAATTATCAATGGCACGGTTTACGAAAGAATATTTACCATAATATGTTCGCTGTTCGGCCCTTAATTTTGAAAGGATGATCGCTCCTACCCATGTATGTAGGCTTTTCCATACGTTCGCTAAGCTCACCCCATGCTGGTTGATTTGTATACGTGTTGTACATACCGCAGAGTCTAGATTTCATCCTCCTAGCCTCAAGTGATTCCCACCCAAGTTTCTTTAACATACGGCTTACACTGCTCCTGGGATTAAAGTCACAGAGCACAAATCTAGCGGCCTTTCTTTGTACCATTTCCAACTTATTTATGAGCCCTACTTGATATGGATCCCAAACCGCCGAGGCGTATTCCAGAATAGGTCTTACAAGTGACAAATATCCTAATTCTTTAGCAGAGGTACTACTTCCTTTTAATATCCTCATTACAAAGTGGAGGGATTTGTAAGCTTTAGAAACTACACATCCTATATGACTACTCCATTTCATATCATTTCTTACGTGAACGCCCAAATATTTGCAAGACTCTTCTTCTACAAGTTTTTCCGAGCCAATGTTATATTGAAAATCTTGCCTTCGCACTTTCCTTATTTTTATTAGACTACATTTTCTCGTGTTTATTTTCATTTTATTTTAAATCGCCCACTTACAGACCAGGTTCAGGTCATCTTGAGGTACTGCATTGTCCTGTGAGTCATGTATCTTTCGATATATTACACAAT
The DNA here is from genome assembly GCA_946902985.2 of Meconema thalassinum. Classification (NCBI taxonomy): domain Eukaryota; kingdom Metazoa; phylum Arthropoda; class Insecta; order Orthoptera; family Tettigoniidae; genus Meconema; species Meconema thalassinum. The sequence continues at coordinate 1,058,721,883 of OX336389.2, read as the reverse complement.
CATCCGCAAACAAACGTCAGTCACTGCGAATCCCATTTGGTAAGTCATTTATAAACGCCAAAAATAACAAAGTTCCGATTACGCTGCCCTGAGGGATACCCGACGTTACGGTAATTTCATCCGAGAATCGGCCTTCAACTTTCACTTTCTGGGAACGACCCGTCAAAAATTCTTGGATCCATAAAATTACTCTTCTATCAATCTTCGTCGAAGCTAATTTATGGAGTAGCATGTCATGCGGCACGACATCAAATGCCTTCGCAAAATCTATAACTACGGCGTCGACTGAAACTCCATCGTCTAACGATTCGCTAATATCTTGAAAAAGTGATAGCATCTGACTCTCGCATGAGTAACCTTTCTGAAATCCATGTTGCATATCATTAAACCATGATAATGTTTCCCACTGTTCCCTCATGTAGTCGCAAATGAGATGCCCCATCTGTTTACAAACGATGGACGTAAAACTAACCGACCTGTAGTTGCCCAATTCAAGTCTGCTCCCTCCCTTAAATATTGGGATTACCGTAGCTCTTTTCCAGTCATCCGAGATTTGCGCATTGTTTATGGACACATTAAACATCACCTCTAAGTATCGTGCCACGGCTCTACCTCCTAGTTTAAGTACTTCACTAACAGTATTATCAGGACCCTTCGATATATTGTAACGTAATTTTTGTATTTGCTTTACTATTGCTGACTGGTTTATTTGGAGAAGTGGAGCCCCTGATTCACCGTTAAGGTCCAACACACAGCTATTGGATTTATTGAACACACTACCATAAAATACATTTAATTCATTAGCAATGGCCTGCTTCTCAGTAATTAATTTACCGTCACCGGACATTATCATCGACAAATTATTTGAATTTCCCTTTCTTCTCCTAACATAACTATATTTTTTTCCCACCCATCGCCTCCCGAACCAAGTAAACCTTGCATTAATATTGTCATGAGCAGCCCTCTTTTTTAAGACGAGCTCTCTTGATAAGGACTTAAATTTCAACATGTACTTGTCACTATCATGTCTTTTATTGTATAATTTCCTAATTTACCGTTTAAGACTCCTGATTTCCCGTGTGTAATACTCAGGATCTGGGTTTTGTTTCAGTAATTTAAATGTCATTGCAGTATGTTTCTAAGGAAACACGATGATATTACAAGTCCACTTGTTATACGAACAATCTTTACTGAGCCTCACGAATGCACTATGTTCATTCACGGCACTGTTAGAAGCGTGTATAACGCTAACACTGGGCTATGAGACCGTCCCGTGTCTTCGCGATTGTGCCTGCATTGTATGCAGTGAAACACCACTACCGTTCCGCACTTGTAAAACGAACAATTTCAATATTTCAGATCGAGACTTCCATTTAGAGAGTTTCAAAAAGAGTGATTCTCCCAGACAGTCCTCGGAACTCCTCTGTAGGATTCTTCCCAAGATGCATCACGATTCAATCGATAATGATCGAGATTGCTTGCTGTCAATGCATTAAACACATATAAAAAGTTTTTATGGCTTATAAATCTCTGTAAATATCCTCAGAATACGTCTAATTAATCTTCATAATGATCCCATGTTTTCGATCCCCTCTGTGATCTCTCTGGTCTTATGTCTCCGCTGACCGCAGCCATCTTGCTTGCAAGTTCATCCTTGGGAAACATGTGTGAGCAGGGTCACTGAGCACGGACTAGGCAAGTATCGCTTGTGCAAAGCAGGGTTGCCTAAGCGATTCCCCTACCCTCGCGTCATGCTGGCTATAACTTTCAACTACTTGTTGAAATCTCCACTATAAAATGAATAATTGCTTCTTAAAAATAAATGATGTCTATTGATACAGAAAATACTGGTACATCACCTTCCCGGCATTTGCCCGACTATGAAGTGGGAAACCACGGAAAACCACTTCGAGGATGGCTGAGGTGGGAATCGAACACCCTCTACTCATTTGGACCACCCGAGGCTGAGGAGACCCGTTCCAGTCCTCATACTACTTTTCAATTTTCGTGGCATAGCCGGGAATCGAACCCAGGACTGCCGGGGCAGCAGCTAACCATGCTGACCGCTACGATACGGAGGCGACCGTCTATGTTACTACTTGGAAAATATTTATATCTTATTTATCAAAGCTCTCTAAGTCATGACTAGGTGCGATTTTTGCAAAATAGGAGATCATATTTATGAGATTGGTTAATATCAATGTTGTGACATTTTGACTCACAAGCACCTACAATAGAACCTGTTTCCGTCAACACCAAACTTAAATATCATATACAAATATTCCTCAAAGAGAAGAAGATAATTGAACCAAAAGATGCTTTGCAAATACAATAGATTACATGGTACTTTATATTGAAACGTTTCTCTGATGATTAAGATTTTTAGGTGTTAATTTCAGTTTTCTTGTGCTGCATTCGAAACTGACCTCCAAATTACCCCATCACATCAACATGTTTCACAAATCACAAAAGATTAAGCCATACGAAAATGTTATTTTTATGTATCTGGTGTTCAAGTTTGATAAGTACGCATAAATGAAATTATAATGTTCTTAACCGTGTTTAAACTTACGCCTTACCACATGCACATATCTCACTTCTCTAAACGTCCGTTTTCTCGACACTCTGGAAGCGGTTTCTGAAGCATCTTAGGTATCCGGTAGTAATAAGCTATCATATTCACACTCCGTTTTCTCTGATATCTTGTTTCCATTTCTATAATGCTCTGGTGAAATATTTCACCATTCTCCTCACTAAAATTACCCAAGTTCTCAGGAAATTAAGCAAGAAGGGTATGCAGGAGATGAACCTTAACACCCATATTACATCTCAACATTCTGATGTCATCATAGTTTGGACCATTTCTTTATAATTGGGGCCGTTATAGTTTCCCAAGAAATTACCACAGTTTTTAAGCATTTTTCTCTAAATCCTCCATAACAGATTCGAATTCATTGTCTAACATTAATTTACGTATTTGGGAGACTACACAAATTCTACTTTGACGTTTCATAACTGAGTGAAAAATATTTAACAGGAAACAAGCGCTACGTTATTCCAAAGCTCTTAACAAACTGCTTCATACGTCCTAGCTTAATGTGCAAGAGTGGAAACAAAACATTGATGGGATGAACATGAAATAATGGTTCTATAATTATGTTTTTCACTCCGGTGTAAATGTTTGCTTGGCCATTATTCTCTCTCCCAGTATTGATTCTTAGATCTACTGTCCCAATCACACATAAAGTAGGGATGATTTGTAAAACCACTTTCTTGGCCCAATAATAAACCAATAACATTAAAATCTCCATTTATGATTTTGATGTATCAATTTCTGGAGTAGTATGTTCATATTGTCACATAATTTCTTTAAAATCACAGAATGAATTACGGAAAGAGAAGGGTGAATATTTCCACTGGGCTAAAGAACAACTTTAAGACTTATTTTTGAAGAGTTCGTAAGCAATGTATAGACTCAGGGATGAAAGTCACATTATGAACTTCATAAGGCCACAAACATCAGAACAAGTCACAATAATGCTTTCTTCTTCATGGGCATATAAAAAGAAAAAAAACATTTTGGGGCCTTCAGAAGGTGACCTGCTCACCAAAATATTATAGCATTCAAATACATATTAAATATATTGTAACTTATTGGTTACAATGAACCAAACTGCAGTACGTCGCCACCCCAAATGACATACATATTCCCCATTTTAGTGTCATTCGTTTTAATCCATTTGATATATGCTTTTCAACATCCCATTATATAGATTTTAACATTATTTCATTGTGTTAGTTTAGAGTCTGGATTGTGCCAAGGTAGTTTCGTCAGAAAGCAATTAGCAGTATTCCTTTGTATTCTCCACTTTGGGGTAATTCATTGCCCAATATCTACCAACTTAGGAATCTTTCGCTGAATGGAAGAGCGAGGTTCCCCATTAAGTTTTATTGAATAGAGGAAGCGTCTTGATGAGGTTCGGTCTGGGGGTAGCTTGGTATCGCTTGGATATCAATTGGTCAAATATACTAGGAGTGGGAGATTGTACCACGTGTCTGGCTGATCTGATATAAGCTCTTGCACGGAAGTCGCGAGCTTACTTTGTGATTGACTTTTCAACTTTTTGATTTTCTTTCGTAACATTGAGCTGTCTTTGTAACTTTATGCTTTTGAAATTATACTTTGGTACGTTGTCATGTGAGTATGACTTGTAATTTTCTGGTTAGTCTTCCAACTAATACTTTATCATGTGTGAGAAATTTGTAAATAATATAGTTCAAACTGGAATTTACACGTTTGAACTATTTTTGAATTGCACATTTGATTGATTGTCTCATCCTCGCATGGACGTAGTATGTCTAATGAGCTTGTAAAATTGAAGTACATGGTACTGTGATATTCTGTGGAATATTCACGTTGGAGCATAATCATGTGATCCAGTTTTGCGTGTGTAGCTGTTGTTGATACATATGTGCGAATTCAGTCTCGCGAGGAGATTGTTGGAATACGTAAAATTATTCAGGAACGGTGCTCAGTTCATACAGCCAAGTCTTTCATAAGGCAGAAAGACTGGCATATTATAGTTCAGAGCCAGACGAGATTACGGCTTTAGATAAGCAAGACTCAATGTTGCTACCCGTTATCGTTAACTGGCATGTGGCACGTGTTGGTTTTGGCTCGTTACGTAAGATAATCTTACGCGAACAAAACGACGGTATGTAATTCAAACACTCGCGGCATACAAAATATATTATGTACAGTATGGTTAGGCAAATAATCAGCCTCCAGATTCCTGCATCAGCTTCAAGCAAGTGTTTACAAATCTACCTACCAGATTTTCTTGTGTTTAAACTGTTTTAAATAACATAGTGGCCTATTACCAGTCAAGAGATAGGAAACTAAGCTTCTATGGCATAAATCTAAGGCGATCACGAATTTCAGAATATATTCAGATCTGTACCAGATAGCATGATTTTCAATTCTAGATTAAGCATTAACCTGTAGTTAGATCCATCAGTATTGAGTGTTTCATATAATGTTTCAAGCATCCCACGCACCCCCTGTGTATATAGAAAGTAGAATAGTTACGTTGAGGAGTTGGGCAGGATACAACATAGTCGCCCAATGGTTGGGGGAACGTTGTTTTATGTAACAGAAAGGTTACAATATTAAGATATAAGAATATCTCACAAGGTTGAAATTTAGCATACAACGTTGTATGTTAAAATTAAAATTGCAACTTATGAGGTATTCAGACATGATGGTGTCGCAATAAGTTTAAGGGCCCTTGCCTGATTCAATTACTGTTGCATCTTCATCAGATATGTGATTTATAATCAGAGCGACTATTGATAATGACAGTCATAGACTACAAATCCTGACCTCAACCTGCCGAAAATATAATGCATAGTTAGAATACATGGATAGGATCTCTACAACTAAAAATTGGAAAATACATTTTACATTGGAGAACTGATCAACTGGTCAAACGTGCAGCAAATGTTTTGTACTTGTATGTGGTCTAGAATATAGCAGCAATCAGCACTATAGCAGGCGAATAAAGTGCTCACGTTTAAGAGAATGACTGGAGAAACCCTACAAATGGAAGTTTGGTTATATCACACTTTTCTAGAGTGCAAAGTAAATTAAATACGTGCTTAAGGAAAGTATTATCGTTAAGCCATAACATCACAGATATCACTGTAGGGCACGGAAAATGTTGTGATTACTTCTTTCAATTCAAAATAACGGATGATCCCACATGTGTGTGCAGGATACAGAAGAACATACCACCTGAGAGTATTAGCTATTAAATGCTGAGTAAAATTATTTTCTTAGTTAAGTGTTTAAGTCGAGTGGATGTTGGACTATTGTATGTACAAAGGCGAACTCGTGTATAAAACTTGAAATGCTTTCAAAACCCTGTAAACAAAATAAACTTGAAATTTTACAAATAACCATCAAGACATAACGGCAGGAAGTTAAATTAGTATTACCATGTATATGTCGTAGTCAGATAGTGAAATACGTCATTTCATGAAAATCCCAGGCACATCATGAAAAGCCGGCATATGATGTAAAAAAGGATAGCTTCACTATCTGACGCGTTTATTCATGAAGTGACGGACCGATTTAGGCAGATGGTGTAAGGACTGGGTTTACATTATCAGCCGAGGTACTTCATGAAGATCCTGTGTTTGTTGATTCGACTCTTCATGAAATGATTGACGCAATGGAGTCGTTATTTACTTTTCGCTGTCATACACGAACTATTCAAAGAAATCATTTAATTCTTCTTTATTATGGTAGAAAATGAATTTACAACAATAAAATACCATTAGCAGAACAACAGAACTATATTAAAATATGCAGTTGAACAAAAGAAAAGTACCGTGAAGAAATCGTTAATTGGCAAAAATACTCCTCAAGAAACAACAGCTTTTGAACGTCCACAGTGACTTCCATATAGTATATTGCCACTATAAATTCTTGGAAAGCATACTTATCTCACAAGGACACGGCTACCGTTACTTCATGAAGTGATGGTCTGGACTTCCCGTCAGATAAAGCACAAAAGGAATTACACTATGTGACGGCGAAATGTAGTTATTTCATGAAACCATGCGTCAGATACTGCAACTATCCCTTTTTATATCATATGCCGGCATTTCATGAAGTGCCTAGGATTTTCATGAAATGACGGATTTCACTATCTGACTACGACTTATACATACATATATTTCGTGTTTTAATGGTGCATGCTGTCAATAAAACATACATACATACCTGGCAGATAGGTTTCCGCACACACGAACATGAGCTCGCCCAGGGGCTACGGTCGTGTGATGGAACGTCCCTCGGTCGACCTCATCATCCACATCCTCGGCTGAATCTACATCATGCCAGCTTTCCATTTCGTCATAATTCTCGAGTTCGTTTCGTTCCGTAGAGTCATCAGGCGGCTGGTCGGAGCGAAATCCATCATCAAAAGGCTCAAATACATCGTAATACCAGCTTCTTCGTTGTCTTACATTGGTGCGATTGTAGGCCTCGTAACAATGTTTGCGAATGCCTGCGAGGTACGCCTGTTAGTGATATGAACAATCTCGGTGTTAGCCAAGATAATATGCAATGGTTTATTAAAGAATGAAATTTAACAAAAAGGGACAACAGCTTAAAATTATCTGTTCTTTGAGAGAAGTAAAGTTACTTCAGGAAATCATACACTGTCAAAAGACTGAAGACTCAAACAACAATTTTTGAAGAGGAATTGGACGATCGATTTGGAAAACCCTCTTAGTGCCGGCCTCCTTATCTTCATGTGTGCTAAGATTGCCAGAGAGAAAATGCGTATTATGCAGCACTGAAGAAAATAACATGTACTAACCTCACTTTTCAAGATATTTCACTGTAGTTTACACCTCCTTGTAGCTAAGTGATGCCTTTCTTTACTCATTGTAATAATATCATAAAAATAATTCACAGTGCCAAGTAAAAAAATAAATTTTCTCATGCAATTTTGAAAAAAAAAATAAACAAATCAAATTTGGATCTCTATACTACCTAGTATTTTGATTGTACTCACCTAAATTTTTATATTTCTGTGCACATTGACTTATTGTTTACCACTTTACAAAATATCACTATCTTGAGATAGATAGTTCTTCCAGAAAACAACTTTTCCTGATCACCACTCACACCTGTTATATGTACGTTTAGGGCCAGGCGTCTCGAGAAATACAAGAGGGTTGAAATTGGACGTCGTGATCAGATTTAATTTCACGGAAATCGGAAATCGGGAACCTGGTCATCATCGTTATTATCACCGTCAACTCTGGCATTATTCCCGTCACTATCATTACTGCCTGAATCAGAAATTTCATGAACCACTGCCGCACGAGTATGTTTGTTTACATCATCACTGTCGTCATTATTTGAATTATTACCGGCATCATTATCACTCTCAGCATAATCTAAATCGTCGCCTGATTCGACATAATCAGAATCATCACTCAGTGAATTAACATACTCTACCAAATCATCATCATTTTCAAACACAACACGAGAACTAGTCGCCATTATTACAAACACATGGACTGCAGGTAGGCGCCAAACAAGTGAAATTGAAAAATTCGTAACATAAACACAACACGCCACACAGAGATTCTAGTGGTAGATTTAGAAACTACGTAGATTCTTCCACAGTGCGGTACCGACAGGAGCTGCCATCTGTCATATTATTTGCTAATTATTACAACTTATTTGGACAGTTGCAACACGGAGCGCGATCGCACTTTTAGCTAGCATATAAAGGAGCGCTATCACGCTCCCCGGCACTCTAAGAGTTAAGATATATTTTTAGAACCTAGATACTCTGGGGAGTACAGGAGTAATTTTTCTAACTCGCTACGAGGATTACTTCAGAAGTTAGTTTCAAAAAGGAAGAGATGGACTATATTTTAGCCAAATGGAATAAATAGCCCAGTCGACAGAACAGAATTATTCAGTCTTACGGAGAACACCGAGAGGGTGTTATACTGGTTCACCAGCATTCAGTCTTACGGAGAACACCGAGAGGGTGTCATACTGTTTCGCCAGTACTCAGTCTACAAGTGGGTCCATAGAGACCACGTTACGGCGATAGTTGCGAGTTCTGAGCCCAAAGGGGCAAAGTTATAAACAGTCAAGTATTCAGTCTTACGAGGAACCCGGAGGGGTTATACTGTTTCAGAAGAGTTCAGTACATCGTGAACGCCGAGAGGGTGTTATACTGTTTCACCAGTGCCGAAGTGCTTAAGTATTCGTAAACCTTGAGAGGCTACGCCGTGTTAACAAGTACGTTCGAGACTCGAGTGGAGTCATCACGTATAAGATAGTCAGAACTTTCCCGTGCTTGTGAAGTTCATGACAAGAGTATTTGTCCAAGGGACATTAGTTCAAAGTAGTTACGAGTCGATAGTGGCCGTAACAGTTCGAAGCTAGTTTAGACTTCAGAACATTGAGTTGTAAGAATCCTAATGAGGATCTCAAGTGACAGACATTTATACGTGTAACCAATGTGTGGACCACGTATAGCAGAGTACCAGTTCGAGACGAGACTGCGGTTCTAGAGGAACGGTATTTAAAGAGAAACGCGGCGATAGAACATTATCGTAGCCGTTTGGAAAAACATCGCACCAGTACGAGTAAAGTCAGTGCCGATAGAGCCCGAATATAGACATTGGAAATATAACTTATCCGAGGTGAACAGGGAACTGACGGGTAGGAGTTCAGAGACTGTCATTCGTTCAAGCAGATGTTAGAACCAGGGTAGAAATACGCTAACACCTACAATTCTTGGATGGGACGAATGAAGAGAGTGTAAATGTGTGAATTAGGGAAATATAACCATATGTATTTGAAAGGCATTATTTTATGAGTGTTTTATAAGTGTATAATTATAATTCATATGTTCAAATACCCTAAGAAAGGAAAATCCAGTGAAATGGAAATGTGTGTAAAATTAGTAAATTGCGAAATGAAAATGTGTATGCAGGGTATCGCAATGTTGAGTATGGAAGGTTAAAATACCATTATGGTGGACGAAAAGATAAAGAACCGGATATGTAACTACTCATCTTTACATTATGAAGTGTTTATGGGGGTCGTGCATCCTTAAAATCGATATGTCACAAGTTTGCGGGAAAAGATAAATCTGTGTAAAATGTTGTTGTGTGGGAAAATGGATTTGAATCGATATTAGCAGGACGAGTTGAAAATTGTGAATTTGTAAAATGATAGAGACCCAGTTTATTGTGATAAGGGTAGGAATCCCTTAAGATAAATATATATAAGTAGTGAAATTGCTATGTTCATGACAGATGAGTTGTTTGTTGAGTTGATAAAGTAAAGTTTGTTGTGGGAAGACTAAGAACGGCTTAAAGGAGTGATAATTCTTCGTGGAAGGCTTTAATGGAAACATATTGATTGATACCGCTGAAATATGCGAGGAGTAAATAGTAGAATCAAGTGATTTTACCAGGAACAAGATCAGGAATATTCAATTATGAGCGTAGTTGCAGCGGAGAGAGTATGACGAATCTAAATCGACGTTGGAATTGGGGAGCAAATGTATTCGCACAGAGGACTGGCGCGAGTCCCGCTTTGTTGCATGAATTAATTACCGTTATGGGGACTGAGACGTGTTCCGCCCATTTGGGGAAAGTTTTGGTGTGTCCTATTTCCCTGGTATCTTCGAATCTCCCAGTATAAGGGGTTAAGCCCATGGGATTGATATTATGTGAAACCGTAGGTGGTTTATTAGTTCAGTAGCCCCCGTAATTAAAGATTGCAAATTTTTTCGTGCAATGCAGATGTCCATAGATTGATTCAATTACCTGTAAGAGCTATGTGTTGGCTAATAAGTAACTGCAATATAATAACAGTAGGAACATAAATGTTAAAGCCTTTCATAAACGAAGAGAGTTGTAGTGTGAAGCTTGGCTGAGCCGTGTTCTTAAAGGAATATCCCCATGTGACACTGTAGAAGGGAGACCAGAGCCATAAATCTGACACGAAGGGCTTGGCCCATTTAGGAAAGGTCGCTAGCCTGTAAATTGCTCTAGTGAGTCAACTGGTAATTTAAACACAGAGGTGTTAAATAATTGTATGCCAATGTAATGAAGGCTTGGAGGTTGAAATCCAGTAGCCCAGGTCATAATAAATAATTCCCTGCTAAAATATCGTTTCAAACGCCGTTTATTAAGTATATTGATGTCCTAAAGTAATAACAGATTCCCATGTGTGACATACGAAATAAGAGGTGTTCTTTTGATAAAACAATTATAGATAAGTCGGGGAGGCCCATCTAATTGATTCAGTCAGTAATTTGTTAATTGAAGGATGGCACGACGACCCATGAATTAGTACTTAGCATATTGATTGTGAGAGAGAAAATTGGATTAGTGTCAGCCAAAGTTGAGATTATTATTATCATTAACTTAAATGAAAATGTTGGTTACACATTTTGAGGAACCCAATGCTAAAGAATTGAAAATCAATTCATTTGTAAATGAAAAATAATGATTGCCAAATATTGTCGAGTCAGTAGAACTAATTAATATAGACATTTGTGGAGTTGCCATATGGAAGTGAAATCTGTCGTGATGGGCTCGGAATAGCCGTAGTAACTTTGGTCAGATTTATGTGTATAGTGAAGATTCTTTGGTTATGGAATAAGTTGATTGTCATTGTATATTTTGAGTTTATTTTTATGTCATTTATTTTGTGTTTATTAATTTGTTGTAGCGCCTTATAGTTTATAATTAAATATGTTTTGTGAGATTTTTATTTTTATTTTGGAGTGTTGACCTGTGTGCTCATGATCCCAAAATATATGTGTCATATCGTGGGAAATGAATGTACCATCCCCGATTCGATTGAGCTAGGCGAAGTATGACCATATATTACTTCTTCGAAGGGTGCATTACAAACGCAATTGATATTTGGTATACCAACCTTTTGCATTTATAATGGCCTGAAGCCTTCTTGGCATGGATTTAACAAGCTTGTTCGTGAAGTCTGGTGTAATTTCAGACGAACATTTTCGCAAATTGTCTACTAGTTGGGTATTGGAGGAACACTTTAATTTCCGGATTTTGTTTTCGAAATGGGTCCATAAATTTGCAATGGGGTTAACGCTCTGAGATAGCGGTGGTGTGGGAAATACTTTTCTGGCGTTCTACAACAGCCACTCTAGCGTTATTCTTGCTGTATGCTTTGGGTCGTTGTCATGCTGAAATAAATATGTGACTTGTATGCCCAATTTCACCACACTCCTAGACAAATTACCGCGGAGCACTTTGATGTAGCCCTGAGCATTCATGTTACCTTCAATTAAGTCCAGTTCACCAACTCATGCAGCCCCACACCATGACGTGGCCTCTTCCATGCTTTACTGTTGGTAGTACATTTTTGCTTTCCAATTCTGTATTTAGTCTTCTCCAAACGAACTGTCGACCATCAGATCGAATCATGTTAATTTTACTTTTGTCCGAAAATAAAATAGTCTTCCAGAAGCCTTGTCTCATGTTTATATATTCCTTAGCGAGTTCCAACCTCTTCCCTTGGTTTATCTCGCTTATAAACGGCTTCTTTCGCGCTGCTCTGCCGTTAATGCCTGTTTCATGGAGCCGATTCGGATAGTTTGAGGTGTAACAATCTTACCGGAACGTAAAGCAAGCTGTTTCCCTAGTTCAGCTGCACATAATTCTAGGGTTCTCTAAGGCCTCCCGAACCAATTGGCGAGATTCATGTTGCGAAATGGCCCTTGGTCGTCACTGTCGCTTTGCATTATTGGTCGATCCCGTCGTGAACTTGTTAATAATATACTGAACAGTCGCATGAGATCGTTTCACAAACTTCCCAATCTTTCGATAGCTGAATCATTGTTTAAATAATGGAACTATGTGGTATTTGCAGTGGCACTCAACTCTTGTGATTTCCGACCCATTTTGTACCACTGTCAGACGTAAAGTAAACAGACTCACCTAAGAACACTACGGTGATCAACCTTCGCTTGTAGTCACGCCCTAGGACGGGGGAAGGACGTGCAACAGTCCAATGGTTACAAACACTGGACGCGTATGAATACTTTCTTTGCCTACGAATATGCCTTTTGTTCCGTTATTAACTAATGTGTCCATGTTACTAGAATATGTTTGTGTGTAATATACTGCCATAAGGTCCTTATACGGACCTATGGAATACCATAATACTGCAAGACAAATTATAGACACCAACAGGGTAAAATATAGTGTATAACTTCTTTTTTTTTACCCTCTGTACATCATAATATACACACATGAATGCCTGCATTTTTGTAATGTAATGCAAATACATTGTCAATAATAAAACAGATATAGATTGAACCTGCCGCCTCTGAACCCCTATCGCCGCTCGCAATGCCTGCCTGGTTAAACTGGGCACGCCCTCTCGCTTCGTCTCGCTACAATGTGACGTATTCATGTTGGTAAGTCTCCCGCATTTACGTCACGCCTGCCCGATAGCACTGAGCCAGGGTAAACGAGCGCCCACCTCTGGTCTAGACGCAAAAAGGAGAGTGCACATTGCACAATTGAAAGCAAAGTTAATCTTTTGAAAATGTTTTCCACCCCTGCTGTAGAACTATATGCTCAGGTAGAGAAATAGGAAATGAATTCGAATGCTCGCAATTGCAAATGAGAAACATAGGTCTAATTGTTTACTTTCTCTATGCGAATCCGCCTTCTGAGGTCCATACCAAAGGTCCCATCTTCGACTTCCCGCTCTGTCAAGAAATTTAACACTTGTTCGAGGGCTGCATATTGGTTTACTCAGCCTCAACTACGTAGCTGAGAACACGTGGGTTCTATTGCGACCTCAGTCATCCTAGAAGCAGTTTTCAGTGGTTTCCCACTCCTTCAGGGAAATGCCTGGAGAGTACTTAATTGAAGGCCACGTACGGCTCCACAGACATCACAATAACAACGATTATTAACAAATTACACACCCACATCAAAGTACATCGGCCTCATGGCCCTGATGTCACAAGCTTCTAAATGAAAAGTCTCATAGTTAAATACGAAAGGCACAGCTTACCCTCAAAGACTTTCCACGTCACTCTACTGCTTGGAAACTCAGTTTAGTTTGCATGCCAAGTCGCTAGATGGAATAAGAAAGCGCTGTCGCCCGTTTCAACTAACAAAGAGTTGCCGTTAATAGCTGTAGGAGCTTTTTGCTCTAAATACGGACCGTATGCACAACATGCTGCTCATAAAGTAGGGATTTGTGCAAACTTGACACTTAAAGATGTCATGCTAGAGACTGTGTTGGCATAATAATAATAATCATTAAAGAAAACATTGAGGGGTATGTTTGTTCATCACAGCTGTCCATCATTCTCCGAGTCCAGCAAACAAACTCTCTACGTGCCTGCAATACCAAGTGTTACCTGGTGTTGAGCGTGTCGAGCTGGATCATGACGAGCAGGGAACTTGAATGCGCAGCAGTGGAAGGAGTAGGTGAGCCAGGCTTCTCGAAGATGCTGTAATCAATCAATGAATACATATAAATATACAAAACCTGGAGAGAAGATCATAATAAAAACTACAGCGAGAAGATATTGGGATATAAAGAAAGCAAACACATCAGTTAACAACATTCAATGGCGCACCTTGGTTGGAAATAATAATAATAATAATAATAATAATAATAATAATAATAATAATAATAATAATGATAAATACTTTCTGCATTTCCGGAATGTCCTGAAAATAGGACAGGAGGATGTTAATTTGGAGTTTACCGTTTACTGTACATGCATACATGTGCGAAATACCATAGTATAAATACATACAATCTTATTACACTGGAGTACAAACTATATAATTTACCTAGGTACAGACTAATTTAAAACAAGTAATTCCGTAATATATCTTAATGGCCATTTCAATTTCAAAACTCTGCTGTTAGTTAAAGATACTTTTCTTTGTGAGGGACTAAATGGATTAGCAAGAGTTTGCTTGCCAAAGCTGTCCAAGTCGACCAAGATAACTGGAATAATTGTGCTCACATGAGTAATCTACACCACATTGAGCGCACAGCGATCTCACTGAGTGACCGTATGGCATGATAATAATTATTATGTATTTATTAACGCTTACGAAAAACGAACTAAGGAAACAAACGAAGGATTTTGAAGTTGTCTTTTTCACAGAAATTTTAAGAAAATACAATTGAAAATAAGAAAATAATAACAAGAATGCCACACTCCGATAATTTGAAATGACGATTGAAAATTGTAATTAGTTGCTTTTGCAGCAGCTTTGCTTAATTAGATGGTTTTGAAATGGTTGATTGTGTAACAAGCTAATTTTGTTAGTTGCAAATAATAAAATAAACATGTACAAAATATTAAAGGTTTATTACAAAAAAGTGCCATCATTCAATAACAAAAACATTAAAAGTTCGATTGCTAATAAGTAGTAAATGGTTCAAAATTCATAATATCCAATTTTTGTTGTGTTCAACGGTTGATTTTCAATCACTACAAAAGTTGTTATGTTGTTACTGTGCCCATTCGCACAGAAATACGAGGTGCAACGGCCTGGCTATTAGCGTTACAACTCGTCGGGAACGGAATACACACGCTACTTTTGTATAATTTTATGCTTTGGAATATGGTTCGGTATTAATTCACTTTCTAGCTCGATAGGAGAAGATTCATTCAATCTAAGGGGTATGCGGGATCATTGGCAGGTGGGTTTTCATCAAACCAAGTCCAACAATGAATAAACTTGACATACTCAATCAAGCAAAGGATCTGACTAAAACGATGACTCCAAAAATATGTTCTATACAAATATCTCAACACCCTCCTTTATTTATTTCTCTAATACATGACAAATAAGTAAGCCCTTAATTAAATCCTACGCGACGTTAGACAATATTTTAAATTAAATTATTAAATTATTCTCTCCGTTTTATTAGCATATTTTGTGTTCTTGGGTTCAACTCATAAAATAATAATAATAATAATAATAATAATAATAATAATAATAATATGTCTAACGCGAGTCGTGCGTTAACTTCAAGGAGATCAGCAAACATTAAAATAAATTTGCAATTAAAACCTTTTATGTCGATTGTCTGTCATCGATATCATTAAATTTACCGTAAATGAACACTGACGCTCTTGTTGTTTCTACACAAAATAATTCTTTCTCTGGGTGACCTAACACTCTATTATTTTCACAATATTTAATTTTACTCCATACATCGTGTTTCCCTGTTCATCCTGACCTTCAATAACATAACTTCTAGCTAAACCTAGTATAATTCTCGTTGTTCATGATCAGCTGATCTTCAAAAACATTCAAAAACAATGCATAATTGTTTGTGCGTATAATTATTTTATAATCATCATTTACAATCTAATTTCCTACACTATGAATTTTAAATTAATCCACATTCTCTACAAAAGAGTAATGTTTCTCACACTCTTAATATTTTATATCATCATGTCCTGTAGTAAATATCGATAAATATTTGTCACAATCTTAGCATTATCACCTGAATTAAGGTTGTCAATAGGTAAAGTCATATCCAGAAAATATATACCTCCACTCTAATATTTGCAATAATATTCCTTGCACTGAAATTCTATCTATGGGACTAGCTTCCTTCTCATATGACTTCAATAACAGAGATATCACTAACTAGAACAATTACACGGTGTTTATAGTGTAAAATAGGGTAAAGGCGCAATAGTAGTGGCCAGACAGCTGTTATCATCTGATTGCTTTGACTTGCACATCTGACTAAGGCACACTTGCCATCATCACGTCACAACACTGTGACTTACACAAATATAATCAATAACTTAGATTATCCTCATGGAATATAACAACTGACGCAGATCCCTATTCCTTTCCATAAAATTACATAGCATTCGGTAATATCCCATAATATTCCATTCCTATACAACATTTGACTGAGCTCTTGGGACAAATTCCACATAAGTTATTGTACTCGTCTGTTCACCTCGAATGAATAGGCGACCACAAAGCGAAACAACATGAAGACAGTGTTAACACGAAACCGATCTCAGCGCGTTCTGGGTTATGCCATAAAAAATATACACAACACTGCCCTCATGTCCCACGTAAGGCTTTAGGGTAAATGTAAGCATGTTATAACACTTAGAATGAGAAATATCAGTGGAAAGAAAATTGGTTTCACATATTTATTCAAAAAAGTAGGCATAATAAGCAAATAAATTACTCGCACATCCCTAGCGAAAATATTCTTAATTAAAGACAAGAAAACATATGTGAAAAATAGTGATTGGTGCACCTCTACAAGAAAACAAAGAACAAATATATAATCATAGACTTTCTTTATTCAAGTCCTTTCGCTATGATGGGGTGAAATTAAAACAATCGGATCATGTAACCCTATACACGAGAGTGTGCACAATCAACTATATCCTCATAAGAAATCCTAAATGAAGAAAAAATGAATGATTTAATTAAATGGCTGTAGTCTACGGTTCTATTTTAAAAGTATTTACATCTTGCAATATTCAACTGTTTCTGTTTACATCCGAATCTTCATTTGTTCCGATTTACATTTATTTTTGTTGCAATATTCAACGTTCCTATTTACATTTATTTTTGCTGCAATATTCACTGTTCCTATTTCACAAGAACTATCTTCGTTAGCTAAGCTATCAACAAGTCATATAAGAAATTCTTTCGAAAAACATATATTTTAAACTCAAAAATGAGTACGATCCTTAAGTCTTGACTGGAGTTCGAAATCTCCGCTATTTAACAAGATATTCTCCCATAATTAGTATTCCTATTCAGAGAACATACTCTGGCACATAACAATAATTTGATCAACACGAAAAGCCATCAAGAAAAATTATTAGCAATAATTGTTATGAACAATTTAAAATTACTAACACTTCAAAATATTCTTAAACTGGATTTAAATCAATCACCAAATGAATTGGAATAATTCAAAAACATTGAACTGGATCAAGTCACTACGTGTACTTGCAATCCTATTTGACACTAACATATTGTTTGTTTTGAGACAGTTAATTGGAATAACAATTTACGTAACATGAAAGTCTAGTTGTATTGGACCAATATTGAAGCTTTCATAAAGTTCAAGAGAATTGCAACATCTGCGATCTGTCCCAACGTCATTGGATCAACAACGACACCCTCTGAGTCACACTCAGGAAATATCACCTATAATATTGGGCGTATAAATTCCCCTATTTTGCATATAATCAAGGGAGTATAAATCCCTACGTTTCACTTTCTAGTGTAATTGGAAACAATTAGCTTCCTTACTTTATATGTCCAATTACCTAGCTTGAGGATATGTAATCCCTCACGTTCTATAAATTGACCTTAAACAATAGATTGCTATAGATGGTTACACAAAGGTCAAACCCATTACTTGTCACAAACATTTTTGATGCTTTTTTTGTTGATGAATTTCACATATTTTATCACTATTATTATTCCAGTTGGAAAATAAAGTACAATTAATTTTATTTTATTAAGCTGATATAGTCATGACTAGAGCTTTCATTGTGTCGACAATTCTGTTGCCTCATTAAACAGCTGTAAGGTTTCCTAACGAATATACTAGAAAAAATTGCGAAAATATAGACCGTAATGTGAGAATCCATCTCACTTCCTAAAATGACGTAAAATTCAGGGATAATGCTACTTATTCGAAGAACTAATCAAATTGCCCAAGACGATAGGTTGGAAAATCCATGGCTGGGTTACAATAACAAAAATAACTTCCTACCTTAGAGCTGGATGATGTTAGAGTGATCCCTCGGTGCGGAAGGTATCCAGGAACTACGTTTCCTCTTCGACGACATCGTCACGGAATGGCCCCATCCCAGCCTTCGCAAGAGTCCAGGTCCACATGCCAGGAAGTACGTCGGTATGGCTGCGTAGCCAAGAATCATCCTTGCACGAAGATCCGACATCACCAGGTCCCAATTTACCTGTTCCATACTGGTGTGTGAGGTAGACATGTTCTCAAACCAAACATGCGTTGTGTTGAAAGGCTCACTGTTTTAATGATTTGTACTATTTGTTGCAAACTGGTAAGCGACTGACATTCCATTGATACTCTTATAAACCTTTGAGTACTTTTCTCAATAATATTTGCTATAGAGCATAACATCGATACCTTTCCTGGATCATAGGTATTGTCTCGTCCGTACTGACAAAGCAGCAGGCCCCAAACGTAGGCTAACAAGTAAGTTCTATCTTGGGTCAGAGATATTGTCTCGTCCGTACTGACAAAGCAACAGGCCCCAAACGTAGGTTAAGTCCTATCTTGGGTCAGAGATATTGTCTCGTCCGTACTGACAAAGCAACAGGCCCCAAACGTAGGCTAACAAGTAAGTCCTATCTCGGGTCAGGGATATTGTCTCGTCCGTACTGACAAAGCAGCAGGCCCCAGACCTTGGCTAAGTCCTATCTTGGGTCAGGGATATTGTCTCGTCCGTACTGACAAAGCAGCAGGCCCCAAACGTAGGCTAAGTCCTATCTTGGTTCAAAGATATTGTCTCGTCCGTACAGACAAAACAGGCCTCAAACGTAGGCTAAGTTTTCGTCGAGTACTCTGGACTGGTATCTAGCTGAGAAAGCTCAGTCAGCTTATGTGGGCACACCCGCCGAAGAACTGTGTCTGCCTCGAATCGAATCGAGCCCAGCGCGCAAAGTCACCTGACCTGACCTGACCTTAGTGCATACAGTAGCCTATCAGCCCGAGGAGCTCTATCTGGACGGAAGTTTGAACTATTCAGCATTTGTTTAGGGGTTGGGTGATTACCTGTCTTACATGACTGGCCAGAGTGTAGCCTAGTGCTCAGGGGCACTCTATTTACTTGGTTTAAGAAGGAAGAGAGAAACAGAGCCAGGTGGCTAAGGTTTATAGAAAGGAAAGAAGACAAAGATATTTATTCTTTTAAAATCCGGGGCCGTTTGTGGCGGCATCCGGTAGCTTGGTAATCACCCGATGTTGACCTCCACTGCGCTGCTGTAAATTAAAATGCTCATATCTCTGTCATCCTTGGTCGAAGCTTCATAAAAACTTTCTTCAAAAATATTCAATAACTCGGTACAATAATCCCACGATGAATTAGTATTCCAAAATCACCAAATTATATCAAGAGTGAAGTTCCACTGACGTGTCGCGCACTCACGCCCTCTGCCCGGCAGTCTTCTGAACTCCACGCGGGCGCGTGCTTCAAATACAAATTATCTCACGCTAGCTATGTTGCCATAGTTCTATCAGGGCACATTATAGCAACTTCATATCATTAATAACCATAAAATCTGCAATGATTCCAACTAATGTGCATGCTATACCATTCTTAAGCAATCCTAATAATTGATAGGTGTTCTTTCAAGATCATTTATGTCTGACACTCTATTATAACTCAATATATGGGAATACAATATTGTTTAGTGATAACCCTATATCTTTGCTCTACTTCCAAATACACGTCCTCTCATAAACATTAGTTCTCATTAATATAAACATCATGACACCTCTGCATATCTGTCTTTCATATTTCAAACTGCTTTATATTCATGTCAGGTTATAACCTTGCTAACTGACTTGCATTTCCATTATAATATTGTTATTAAACAATTTTAACATCATCAAGCATCAACCTTGTCTACCTGACTTTCATCCATCGTCTTATTGCAATAGCTTAAACCTTTCTCACTAAAGTATTTCGCTCGGCTACGCCAAATTCAACGGCTACTCGAATATTGTTTTCCATCTGCTAAAGATATCGATATTAAAATATTCAATGTCTCCTTAACCTAACTGAAATGCGCTTAAAAATTCATACTGGGTGAATTATGTTCTAACCATGAGTACTGTTAAAATTCAATTCAATTCAATTCAAAACATGACAAGTTCAAAATAAAGGCCAAATATTCAACGAATCTAACTACAAAACGATAGTAGAGATTGGTCTTGAGTCTACCTTAATGATGGTCTGCAATGCTCTTCACTCGTTGACTGGTTACCTGAAGTACGGTGGTTCGATCACGGATTGCATTGGAGTACCACCATAAAAATCTCCTTCCACCAGGCTGGTATCGACCTGTCCTTCAACTCCTGCTGAACCGTGGACCTCAGTTCCGACATCCCTCGGTCGACTGTTGTTATATCTCTTCTCTCTTGAGCATTATCGCAGACATCTCTTCTCTCTTAAACATAGTTGTGGTATTCACTTCTTAAGGTCATCTTTGTAGTTCTGAGCATAATTTTAATGTTGTGATTATTTAGCTCACACATCTTCAAAATCGCATTGTACATCCTTAAACCCTTTCCGTGATATAGTGCATCATATCGCTACCTATGGTTGCGATATAAAATAGTTCCATCACTGTTGCTTGTAAACCCATTATTACGAAGGTGGAGTGCTTCTGTAGAATATTGGTAATATTCACTTGTCGAAGTTTAATTTTAATTCAATTACTTATAGTGACGTTCAAAATGCTCGTTGAAATAGTATGTCTTTGCCACTCCGTTGTGAAAATGTCCATTTGCACTCTTGTTGGTGAACGTTGAGCAATTTCTAAGTTCCCCTTCTGAGCATAGCAGAACATTTTACAAGTCCACACATTGCTATTTTATGTCCGCGGGCCTTTCCTCAAATGTTTGCTGTTGCGTCTCGATCACCTCGATCACCAACTTTGCAGTCCCGCACAAATTTTCACCAAGACCAATAATGCTTTAAATTCGCTTCATTCGGCTGCGCTTTTATATACCACGTATTTATAACCCGAGTTGGCCGAGCAAGACTCTAACTTCACTCGTTTTGTTTTAACACTTAGAGATCCGCACTTTGAAGTATTGAATATTTTCAGCCCCCAGCCGTCACAGGTCTGGCGTCTATCATGCCAGAGAAGCTTTTAATTTTTCTCCGTGCCTCAATCTAATTTCCTGGTACTCCTGGTATAAAAAATATCATTTTCCGCGCTTTTCTTCCCGCGATTTCCATTTTTTTAAATATCTCCTCGCAGAGTAATCAACAGAATTCTCGAATTTTCACATTGTAATGACAAAAATACGCACTATTTTTCTCCATAAATAAATGTTCTTCCTAATTATCGGTAATTTAAGTCATTACAGCGCCATAACGCTAAATTCGTTCGCTTCTGATTGGCTCCTGCCACCACGTGACTTGGCACGCGCGCGCTTCTCCCCTCTCGCTGCTTCATATAAAAATTGCGACATTTCCTTTGACTTCTCATAAATATTAAATAATAAATACTCAATCCCTGTTTTCCCATTGTCGGCATAAATTTACTAGTTTCAATCAAGTCGTTTGATTTGTTTTTCTCTCGCGTTTCTCTTCTTTTGTTTCTCGATTGCCATTTGTTTCCTTTAGTTCTCGCCTTTCTACTATTAGTTGTTGTTGTTGTTGCTTCATTTCAGGTGCTTGGTGATCGTGGTCATTGAGCCCCATGCATTGGGGGGGGGGGGGGTGGACTTTTGTCTGTGTCACTCTGGCGGCTGTATCCGTGTGTGTATTTGTAATTCAGGTGAGGAATGGGAAGGAGGCGGCCGTGGCCTTAAGTTAGGATCAATCTGGAGTAGAAGTGGGAAACCACGGAAAATGACTTCCAGGATTGTTGAGGTGGGAATCGAACCCGCCTCTTCTCAGTTTGCCTCACGAGGTCTACTACATATTAGGAAAAACAAAATTAGGGGTTGGAAAATTTCGTTTCTTTTGTTTTCCGACAGTCATTTATTTTATTCCTGAACTCTATCTCTCTTATTTCTTACGGCACGCGAATTCACAAACAAACATTCCCCATTATTGTCGCCTAATGCTCATGTTCTTTAATGACGCGGGTTTGATTCGGGCCCATTACGTTGTTACATTTTCCAGCTTGAAATTTCTAGTATAGAGTCCGTTCAGAAGCTTAAATTCTTAGTTCCTTTAATATTTTGGGAAGTGTAGTAGTAGTTATGTATTTTATTATAGGGAGACAGAAGAGGAAGCAACCAGATAAATGTAGTAGCGGCGGAGAAAAGAAATCAAAGCAGAATTTTCGTGCTTGCACACCCGCACCTATTGCTGTTTTAAGTGCATCAAGTGGATCTTCGCTGCCATCTGGTTCTGGTGGGTCACTGACTTGGACGTTCGTTTAGTATGACCTCATCTCGAAAGATGGAAAACACTGTGGTCACCAACTCCAAGTTATGGATGCTGTGCATTTAAAAATAAAGTTCGAATACAGCTGGTTGGAGGATTATGGTCCTTGGCTGGCGTATTCCAAGAAATGAAAGGATGCGTTATTAATTTTCTGTGTGCTGTTTCCACAAACGAATGGGTTATTTCATAGTGAGGCCCAGTGGCGCCGAATCTTTTTTTTTCAGGTCTAGCAGACACCCACCCCTCTCGTTCTGTGGGACCCCCCCCCCTGTTAAACCGGACCCCTACCCCAATAATTACGTTTTTACAGCTTATTTCGCACAGTTCTCCCCTTCCCTTCTCTCTCCCTTCTTTCCTTTCCTCTTTTCCTTCTATTTCCCTTTCCTCCTCTATCCGTAACCTCCCAACGGAACCCAGGACCGGGAGACCCACCCCCTCGTCAGGTCTAGCGGTCGCTAGACCTCGACCATGGATTCGGCGCCCCTGGTGAGGCCCTTTACTCGCTATAAATACATGCAAGAATTCGCGAAATCGGCTGCCACAGCAGCAAAATGTTTTGTTGAAAATATACCCGTTGATGAACAGCTGAGGTCTGTCCACCAACAAGACAATACTTGTTGCATCAATAATTTCGACTGTGATGTTTTGTGGTACACATAACCTATCTTTGAGGGGCAAAGGAAATCATGAAGGTGCCTTTTAAGGCTTGATCAAACTCAAAATTGACGCTGTTGATCACATTTTTAAAGAGCACATAGATAAAGGCACAAGAACTGCCACTTACATGTCATCACAGGAAATAATCGACCTATGTGGCGACGTCATTAGAGACGACATCACTACTAATGTAAAGAAAGCATATGCTTACAGTATCCTGACAGACGAGAGCAGCGACATAATCAGGGAAAAAGCCAAATAAGATAGGTTCGAATAACATTGAAGCTAATTACTTTCAGCATTTTCAAATATATTCGCCTCCGTAGCGTAGCGGTCAGCATGGTTAGCTGCCGCCCCGGAGGTCCTGGGTTCGATTCCCGGCTCTGCCACGACATTTGAAAAGTGGTATGAGGACTGGAACGGGGTCTACTCAGCCTCGGGTGGTCCGAATGAGTAGAGGGTGTTCGATTCCCACCTCAGCCATCCTCGAAGTGGTTTTCCGTGGTTTCCCACTTCGTCTTCGGGCAAATGCCGGGATGGTACTGCCCCCGGAAATTGAATTATATTGAGACCACGATGGCTGTATTGGAAAATATCAGTAAAGTTAAGGATGTCATAGTTATGACGTGGATATTCATGACGTAGGCACGGATGACGTAGAATTCATGCCAGTAGGCTGATTGAGCTGAGATTCTTGGTGACGTCATGATTTTATTCGAGAAAGATCCGAGATTTACGACGCAGTCGCAGGAAACAAGGTATTGTGCTAAGGAAGAAGCTACGCTATTGGAGGAGAGACGTGAACCAATGAACGATAGTTTGGAAGGAAGACGGAGATTGCTGAAACTACGATATTCGATTACTTTTGGCATGCAGATTTGTGGAAATCTATTTTCAGTTATGGCATTGATTTGGAATTTTGAAGAAATTAATTTTGAGTTTTTGAATTTTGAAAATCCGTCAAGTATAGCCAAAGTTAAAATTTCCAGCAATGACGCAGCAACAGGCTATGGAAGGGATGAATACGCCCCTTAAGAAGTTGATAAAAGGTCGTGCACAGGAGAGAGGAGCTCTCATTCTGATACTCATACTCATACTGATACTGATACGCTCAGATCTCATACTTGTGATCGCATATATATTTCTGGTGATATAGAGTTATTTTCAAGTGATTCAGTGAAGTAAGGTGTCTTTAGCGTGAGGTGAAAGCCTTGCCGCATCGAACGAACTCGGAGCAGTTCCATTTCACGCTGCTCAAAACTAGGTGAAGTTGAAACGCGCACATTAACGTTTCCTCCAGTCAAGATATCAAGCGCTAACTTCAGCCTTTACGATAATTCTGTTAGGCAGTATAACATTAAGGTGTATACAAGATTTCAACGATTTCACAGTGATACTTCGAAAGATACTGGAACTTTTAGGCTGCCAACAAAAGTGATTTTCTCGCCACAGGAGAAACACTTTTATATTCCACATTATACACTACGGCTGACACGTGGAGTGCAACAGTTTGGTATTACAACGATACATTCGACTATGGAACACTATAATATTGCAGTGCTTTTGATCATTATAACTGCAGTTGAGATGAAAGGCTAAGGCGTTGATGCAATTGGGACATATGTCATTGGAGTAAAGTAACAGCATGGAACTTCGTTAATCGTCTTTCTACAAAAGCGAGCATGTGGTGAACATCCAACTACACTCAAGCATCGTTAATCCATCGCTGAATTATACCAGATAACAGTGGAAATATTTTCATACTCCACAACTATGAATATTTCTGCTGAAATAGCTACATTAAACTTCATGACGAATTCCTGCAAGAACTTCAGAGAACTTTCAAGAGAGGCCAGGGTTATCCCGGAGCACAATGAAGAATTTTGCCGGAAGGATGTTTCTCGTATCCACGGAGCAGTGCCATTTCGGAGGAGGAAGCAGTTCGATTCTCCGAGGACGCTGATTCCTGTTTCGAGGATGGAGCTCATCTTTAACTTGGTGAAATGGATCCATCGGCAGTCTTCTTTGGGGAATTTTTCTCTGGAACTTCAATCGGCAGATAAGGTAGTTGTGAACGTTTCTTGTATTATTTGAGTATCGTAGCGATATCTGAGCAAACATTTTCCCCATATTTTCTGTCCTACCTTTTGCCCAATTTCTTGATTGATATTTTTGTACTCAGTACACTTCGATGATTTATGCCTTTTTCTTCGATTTTTGAGACATTGTTATGTCATTGGCATACTTAAATTAGTTTGGATCAGTTGAGACTGATGATTTAGATTCTTTCAGTAATTTGCATATTTTTGTAGTCACGATTTAACTGTAAAGTTAACGATTTGCTATGGCAGATTCGAATTCAGACAGCGTGTCATTTTATTAAAGTAATTCTAATCAGTAAATTACTTTGACCAATTTTCTGTCATCCTCAAGAAAGAAGAATAATTAAAAGATTTTAGAGCGTTAAAATCTACTACGATATCGACGATCTTTGAAATACTAGTCGTCTTATGAACATGATTGCAACATAGACATTTATCATTGCATTATAGACAATTTTATGAAATACGAACGTTAATTACAATTTATTGAATACACTATAGTAATGAACATGTGATTGGAGTTTTTCTCAATTATAGATTGGAACAATAATGTTTGCATTCCACAATCTAATTGTATTCTATTCGACTATTGTGCAGTTTAAAGTTTCTCGTCTTCGTTCTTGGTTCATTTTAAATATCATGGTGGAGGTTATTGTGAGGACATACTTTTAAGTGATCCAGTTGACAACCCAGTCCCCGAGATATATTTAAGAGGTAAGTAACGGTAAGTAATAACCCCCGTATATTTTGGTGTGTTCCACAATAATTTTCTTGTTAACTATTGTGCTCCAATCTCGATAGTATCTGTCAGTGCCATTTTCATTGATGTAGCTATGCCGGCGCGTTTGATTATTGGCAATCCGATTGAGGGGGGCGGATATCTGACAGCCTACTATCCGGAGATCGGGTACAGTAGGATTGGCGACCCTGAAACGTGGGGCTCGATTGTCTCGATTGGCACGATCAGCAAAACATTGGATTACCAAGTTATTGCAGTAGAATTGACACAGCAATTTTTGTGGAGTGTTCGAATAACATTGGATTACCAAGTTATCGATGTCAAAGGGATTGTGAAGACTCAAATAAAGAGGCTGAATCTTTGTTTGATGTCTTAGCCAATTGTAGAATTTGAGAGTGTGATTATATAGGAATAAATGTTGCGTTGTATTAGGAAAATTACACTCAGAAAAGATCAGATCTTATACGACTTGAGAGAGGTTAAATAGGCTGGAAACTTAGAAAAATCGCCTATGATCTGGAATCTTATTTTATTTGACCGGCTTATGACATGTTTAGTCATATTAAAGATAAAATTAAACTATTTGGATTATAAATGTAAATTATTTGTGTTAGGATATTTTAAAATGAACCAAAGAAACTTGAACATGTGCTTGAGTTTATTTCAACATGAAGTGTCTACGAAGGTTAATTATAAGGTAATTATAAGTTAGATTTAAGACAGAAAATTGCTCAAATTTTATATATGGTGAAGAATGTTGCTCAGATGTTGTTATTTTACTCTGTTTGATGTATGTCCCTAAAGCAGTTTATTATTGAATATTGTTGAAATGGCAGATGAAAGTCTGAGAATTATGTTGGAGGAGATGAAAGCTAGCATGAATAGCAGTATGAAGCAGATGATGGAGGAGAATGCTAGTAATTTGTCTGCTAACTTGAAAGCTAGCATGAATGAAAGTGTAAAGCAGATGCTGGATGAAAATCTGAAAGTTATTCAGACCAGTTCTGCAAACCTAGAGGATAATATGTCGCGTTTACAGATTAATACCCAAGGAATAGAGAATGCTGTAACTGACATGCGCACAGACGTGTCCAATGTGCATAAAGATGTGTCTGTTGTTAAAATTGATGTGTCTAAGGTACAAAAAGATCTTACTATGTTGAATCTTGATGTTGCTAATGTCCGGAGTGATATTCCTTGTGCTAGGGCTGAAGTAGTTGTTGTTAAAAATGATGTTGCGACTGTCCAAGACAAGGTTGAGGAAGTCCAAAGAGAAGTCCAAAATGTTAGAACTGATGTGTCCAATGTTCAGGTTGATATTAATAACATTCATTCGGATGTAAATGAGATGCAAAGTGACATAAATAAGATTCAAGTAGAAGTCAACACAGTTTTCGTAGATATTGCTAAAGTCCAAACTGATGTAAATAAAGTCAGGGAAGAAATAGAAAATTCGAAAACACTTTGTACGCGTAATATGAGTGCATTAACGACTAGGCTAGTTGATG
The DNA here is from genome assembly GCA_946902985.2 of Meconema thalassinum. Classification (NCBI taxonomy): domain Eukaryota; kingdom Metazoa; phylum Arthropoda; class Insecta; order Orthoptera; family Tettigoniidae; genus Meconema; species Meconema thalassinum. Next base: position 1,058,694,126 of record OX336389.2, on the reverse strand, counting down.
AGTCAGTTAGAACGACAGCGTCTTTAGCAGGTTTAAAGTATGATGTAGAGGTCATGAGAACCCAGGTATTAGACCATAATAGATTACTCAAAGAAGATATCGAAGGAGACATAGCAGAAATGTTAACGGCAAATGTAGCAGTATGGAAAGACGAGTGGAATAGGTCAAGTGGGGAACATGTAACCCAAATTCAGGAACGTATTGAAAGAAAACTTGCCAGTACTCAAATAGATATTAACAATGAAGTAGTACAAATTAGGAAAGATTTAAGCGTAAGGATGGATTCGCTATCCGAGAGACAAGTAGAAGATAGAACACAAATAGGTCAGGATGTGCAAGCATTAAAATCTGCGTTAGAGGATCAGATTCATAAAGTTGTCTCTGATGTAAATGAAACGACGAGCAAATTGCAGAATTTGAAGCTAGGAGAAGCTAGTTTAATAGAGACCTACAAAGAAGAGTTAATCAGGAAAGTCTTAACGGAAATCACTGACAAGGATACAGAAGGCTTGGCTTGCGAAACTAATAGGAATTATGCCAGAAGATATAACCTAGATTCAGAAGAAAGAGACGTGACTCCTGAAGAACGTATATCCAGATTCAGGGAGGAAGATGACGAGAGGAATAGAGAACCTGAGTGGAACTATCGAGATAGTGGGAAAAACTACCCGGATTCATATCCGAGGAATGTAACGGTCATCAGGAATTTTGAAGACAAACCGCAAAAATTCAGCAACACTGATAGTTTGACGCCTATAGAATATGTCAGGAACCTCAAAGATTATTTCATCGAAGCTCACATTCCCAGAGAGAGAGAGAGATGAAGATAGTGGAAAGATTTTTGATTGGAGGACCCCTTGAATGGTTTAGAGCTTTTAGATATACTTTCAGTAACTTTGACGAGTTTGCAGAGGCATTAATCAAACGATTTTGGTCCATAGAAGCGCAGAATTCGTTAAGAGCGGAGGTTTATTCAAGAAAATACTCAGGTACTCTTCCAACACGGTACGCTGATTTCTTTACGAGTCAATTGTCCCGCTTGAGATTTTTGCAACCCCCATTGTCAACGGAGCAATTAATTGATGCGATTTCTCGTATGCTGCCTGTGGAGGTCAGGAGACTAATCATTTCGTCAAACATCAGGGATTTGACCAGCATGGACGAATTACTGAGGAGGTTAGACTACACAAGTCCAATGCCTAACGTGGTACAGAAAGGTCAAAGGCATGACTTCAAAGAAATAAATACTGTATATATGGACCAAGTTCAGCAAACTGACAAGCCAGATGAAGAGAAAACTGACAATGTAGGTCCTCACAGGAATAATCAGTTTAGGAATAACAGATCGCAAGGTTACCGTCCGTATCAACAGAGAAGAGGCTGGAACTATAATCGAGGCAATTACAACAATGGAAGAGGAAGATATTACAACAATAATGGTTATAACAGAAATTATAATAGAAATAACCAGAACCAAAATAGAAATCAGGATTCTCAAGGTCAGGTTATGACACCCGATCGGTATCAGGAAAGAGAGAAGGAAAGCCAGCAATACCTGAAGGAGTTACGGGAAAAAGAAGCCGAAAATCAAAAGAAAAGGCAGGATGTAGTGATTGATCCTGGGCCTTCTACGAGCCAGCATAATTTTGAGGTCGGTAACACAAAAAAAAAAAAAAAACGCCGATTTCTCAACGACAGTGAGAACCTGTAAATACATTGCCACACCACACCTAATTACAATTAATGAGATATATGAAGTTACAGATGAAGATTTACTAGAAGAGAGGGGTATCGTTAAAGAGGAAAGACCATGTGCATTACCTATTATTTCTGTACTGATAGATGGCCAACAGTATAAAGCCCTGATGGACACTGGTGCGATTATTTCCATCATTTCAGAAGATTGTTATCAAAGTCTGCTAACAGGAGAGAACATGACAGTCTTACCTGTTTCTACCGTCAAAGTGAGAGGGATTTTCCAAGATAAGGCAGTGAAGTGCAAGATTCAAGTGTTATTGAACTTTGAGATCAATGGAAGGAATTATGAACAGATCTTCATTGTGGTGAGCAAGATCAATTTCGATATGGTGCTTGGAATCGATTTTATATCGAAGGTTGGAGCTATTATTGACATGAAGAACAGAAGTATTAGCTTTAATGATGGGTACATGATCACAGAAGAGATAGAAGAACAGGACGTGAAAAACAGTCTGGAGATAGACCTTAGGGAAGAAATTTTGAATACCATAATTAATGAAGTGGAAAATATAGCAGAAATACCCAGTAGAAAAACTGAAGGATTTGAAGAAATTCAGGGGGAATTTGAGGATCTGATAAAGGAATTCCAAGATATTTTCGATGAAAAGCCTGGATTGATTAAGGATTATAAGTACAAGATAAGGCTAACAGATGAAACCCCTTACCAGAAGAGAATATACCCCATTCCTGAGAAATACTATCAAGAAGTACGAGGGTTAATCAGAAAAATGGAGGTAGACGGGATTATTAAAAAACAGGCGTCGTCTTATATAAACCCCATCACAGCAGTGAAGAAAAGTAATGGTCAGATACGTCTTTGTCTCGATGCTAGGACCATCAACTTGAAGATTCTTCCAGAAAATGACCGACCACCCAAGATTAGAGATCTGCTTCGAAAATTCAAAGGGAGAGCATGTTTCAGCGTTCTTGACTTGACGTCTTCATTTTATCAAGTTCAACTAGAAGAAGAGAGTATGCAGTACACTGGATTCCTATTTGACCAGACGTCATGGGTCTTTGTGAGAATGCCTTTTGGAATGGTCAACAGTGGACCAGCACTCATTCGAGCACTTGATAGTAAGCTCACTGACGAAGTAAAGGAGAATGTCATCTGCTACATTGACGATTAAATTGTATCTTCACCCAGCGCCGCAGAACATTTAGTGCACCTGAGAAAGTTGTTCGAGAATTTAAGGGAGGCCAATATCAAGGTCAATTTTGGAAAATGTCAATTCTTGAAGAAGGAGATAAATTACTTGGGGCATACCATTGATAAAGATGGATATCATCCAAACATGCAGAAAGTAGATGCAATCACTAGATTCCCAAAGCCAACTAAGGTGAAACAAGTCAGAGAATTTGTAGGCGCATGCCAATTCATTAGCAGCCACTGTCCGAGATACTCTGAAATTATGGCTCCTCTGTATGATTTACTCAAGAAAAATAATAGATGGAAATGGAGTACAGCAGCAAACGAGGCTTTTGAGAAAGCAAAGGAGATGCTCAGAAACAACGTCAAACTGGAGTACCCAGACTTTGAGAAGGTATTCTACATAGAGTCTGATGCATCAAGAATAGGCATTAGTGCAGTCTTATACCAGAAAGACGAGGCAGGCAACAAGCACTACATTGCGTTCACTAGTCGGAAGTTGAAGAAACACGAGGAAAATTACTTTACGACAGAACTAGAAGCGTTAGCTTTTATGACAGCTTTGCAAGCTTGGAAAAAAATGTTGCTGGGACATAAGGTTATCATTATCACTGATCATAAAGCACTACAGCTTATGCTGCAAACTGACATGTCTAGTGATAGATTGACACGTTGGGCTTTGTTCACCCAACAGTTTAATGTCACTATCGTCCACCAGCCTGGGAAAGATAACTTACTGGCTGATGCTTTATCACGTAACCCTATTAAAAATGTGCAGATACACCATGTACAATTGGAGCAAGAAGATCAAGAAACCGTTAGGAGGTTGGCCCGAATCGGTGTGTCACAGAAGAGACACGCTCCAATCAGGAAAATGTACAGGTTCCTTAAGGGTTACATGGACAATACTGATGTTGACTATGCAGCTACACAGAGAGAATCACGACACTTTGTCTTGAGTGGAGACATTGTATGTAAGTATGCTGACTCTGCGCATACAAAGCTTCGAATAGTCGTGCCACCTAAGCTTGTTGTCAATTTAGTGTGGGTAGCTCATCACGCAACTGGACATGCGGGTTTAGATAAAACTCTTGATACTCTTAAAGAGAGGTTTATTTGGACTAACATGCGTTCCAGCATTGCTAATGTCATTCGTTCATGTGATAAATGTCAAAGAGCAAAGTATGCTTCCGCTCTATTGAAAGGAAAACCTAAGGCTATGATTCCCTCTAAACCGAATGAACTCATGGCGACAGACATATTTGGTCCTTGTCCGAAGGGATATCAGGGTAATCAGTATCTGTTGGTTACCGTGGATGTCTTCTCAATATTTGTAACAATGAGTCCCATGCAAAAAGCTAACACGAGGAACGTTGTAAGCAGGCTGGAACATGCTGTATTTCCAAAAGCTGGTAAACCAGAATATTCACTTTCGGATCATGGAGCTCAGTTTACGTCCTTGGAATTTGCTGCAGATATGGAAAGGCTTGGTATTAAGCACATATTTTCAAGCGTGCGATATCCGGAATCGAATTCTTCGGAAAGATATATGGCTGAATTTTCGAAATTCTATCGAATTTTCTGTCCAAATGATCATTCTGGTTGGGTGAGATTTGTACCCCATATTGAGGAATGTTTAAATTCTACAGTGCAGGAGAGCACAGGAGAGGTGTCAATGAGACTTCATCTAGGAAGAAATCCAGAAAGGCCATGGGATAATCTTTTTAACCACGTTCCTAGAGATCCCGACTTAGGAAGGCAGCAGAGAATAGACAGAGCGAAGGAACAACTCCAGAAAGCAGCACAAAAACGACTGAAAAGAGTAGCTGGAAAACGTTTTGGTGCTCCCTTAGAAATTGGAAATCTGGTATTACTACGCAGACCTGTCAAGGCTGATGTAAGTAAGAAAATCTACCCCAAATTTGGATTAGTGTTCATGGGTCCGTTCCGAATTACGAATGCCTATGGAAACAACTGTTATGAACTATACGATGATGAGAATAATGTCGTTTATGGCAAGTTCAATGCTGGGAACTTGAAGAAATATTATCCAAGAGTAAGCCAATAATAATTCAATTTCGTGTTCAAGTGAATTGAGATATTTATAACACAGAGTTTAAAAACAATTTACAACTGTTTTTAAAACGTGGTGAAGGGAGAATGCCCCCGGAAATTGAATTATATTGAGACCACGATGGCTGTATTGGAAAATATCAGTAAAGTTAAGGATGTCATAGTTATGACGTGGATATTCATGACGTAGGCACGGATGACGTAGAATTCATGCCAGTAGGCTGATTGAGCTGAGATTCTTGGTGACGTCATGATTTTATTCGAGAAAGATCCGAGATTTACGACGCAGTCGCAGGAAACAAGGTATTGTGCTAAGGAAGAAGCTACGCTATTGGAGGAGAGACGTGAACCAATGAACGATAGTTTGGAAGGAAGACGGAGATTGCTGAAACTACGATATTCGATTACTTTTGGCATGCAGATTTGTGGAAATCTATTTTCAGTTATGGCATTGATTTGGAATTTTGAAGAAATTAATTTTGAGTTTTTGAATTTTGAAAATCCGTCAAGTATAGCCAAAGTTAAAATTTCCAGCAATGACGCAGCAACAGGCTATGGAAGGGATGAATACGCCCCTTAAGAAGTTGATAAAAGGTCGTGCACAGGAGAGAGGAGCTCTCATTCTGATACTCATACTCATACTGATACTGATACGCTCAGATCTCATACTTGTGATCGCATATATATTTCTGGTGATATAGAGTTATTTTCAAGTGATTCAGTGAAGTAAGGTGTCTTTAGCGTGAGGTGAAAGCCTTGCCGCATCGAACGAACTCGGAGCAGTTCCATTTCACGCTGCTCAAAACTAGGTGAAGTTGAAACGCGCACATTAACGTTTCCACCAGTCAAGATATCAAGCGCTAACTTCAGCCTTTACGATAATTCTGTTAGGCAGTATAACATTAAGGTGTATACAAGATTTCAACGATTTCACAGTGATACTTCGAAAGATACTGGAACTTTTAGGCTGCCAACAAAAGTGATTTTCTCGCCACAGGAGAAACACTTTTATATTCCACATTATACACTACGGCTGACACGTGGAGTGCAACAGTTTGGTATTACAACGATACATTCGACTATGGAACACTATAATATTGCAGTGCTTTTGATCATTATAACTGCAGTTGAGATGAAAGGCTAAGGCGTTGATGCAATTGGGACATATGTCATTGGAGTAAAGTAACAGCATGGAACTTCGTTAATCGTCTTTCTACAAAAGCGAGCATGTGGTGAACATCCAACTACACTCAAGCATCGTTAATCCATCGCTGAATTATACCAGATAACAGTGGAAATATTTTCATACTCCACAACTATGAATATTTCTGCTGAAATAGCTACATTAAACTTCATGACGAATTCCTGCAAGAACTTCAGAGAACTTTCAAGAGAGGCCAGGGTTATCCCGGCGCACAATGAAGAATTTTGCCGGAAGGATGTTTCTCGTATCCACGGAGCAGTGCCATTTCGGAGGAGGAAGCAGTTCGATTCTCCGAGGACGCTGATTCCTGTTTCGAGGATGGAGCTCATCTTTAACTTGGTGAAATGGATCCATCGGCAGTCTTCTTTGGGGAATTTTTCTCTGGAACTTCAATCGGCAGATAAGGTAGTTGTGAACGTTTCTTGTATTATTTGAGTATCGTAGCGATATCTGAGCAAACATTTTCCCCATATTTTCTGTCCTACCTTTTGCCCAATTTCTTGATTGATATTTTTGTACTCAGTACACTTCGATGATTTATGCCTTTTTCTTCGATTTTTGAGACATTGTTATGTCATTGGCATACTTAAATTAGTTTGGATCAGTTGAGACTGATGATTTAGATTGTTTCAGTAATTTGCATATTTTTGTAGTCACGATTTAACTGTAAAGTTAACGATTTGCTATGGCAGATTCGAATTCAGACAGCGTGTCATTTTATTAAAGTAATTCTAATCAGTAAATTACTTTGACCAATTTTCTGTCATCCTCAAGAAAGAAGAATAATTAAAAGATTTTAGAGCGTTAAAATCTACTACGATATCGACGATCTTTGAAATACTAGTCGTCTTATGAACATGATTGCAACATAGACATTTATCATTGCATTATAGACAATTTTATGAAATACGAACGTTAATTACAATTTATTGAATACACTATAGTAATGAACATGTGATTGGAGTTTTTCTCAATTATAGATTGGAACAATAATGTTTGCATTCCACAATCTAATTGTATTCTATTCGACTATTGTGCAGTTTAAAGTTTCTCGTCTTCGTTCTTGGTTCATTTTAAATATCATGGTTGGAGGTTATTGTGAGGACATACTTTTAAGTGATCCAGTTGACAACCCAGTCCCCGAGATATATTTAAGAGGTAAGTAACGGTAAGTAATAACCCCCGTATATTTTGGTGTGTTCCACAATAATTTTCTTGTTAACTATTGTGCTCCAATCTCGATAGTATCTGTCAGTGCCATTTTCATTGATGTAGCTATGCCGGCGCGTTTGATTATTGGCAATCCGATTGAGGGGGCGGATATCTGACAGCCTACTATCCGGAGATCGGGTACAGTACATACTGTAAGGCCACGGCCGCCTCCTTCCATCTTCCTCGCCTATCCCTCCCAATCTTCCATCCCTTCCCATCCCTCATGAGGCCCCTGTTCGCTTTGCAGGTGAGGCCGCCTGGGCGAAGTGCTGATCCCACCTCCCCAGTTGTATCCATCCCGACCAGATGTTCCAGGCTCCAGGACACTGCCCATAGAGGCGGTAGTGGTGAGTTCCCTCGCTGAGTCCGTGGGAACCACCAACCTAGAGGGTAAATTGACTAAATAAAAAATAAAATAAATAAAATTTTCAAATATTCAAATAAAACCATCCTTATTTATTTAAAACACTAAGGTGTTTTTTGTACACACGCCATTGTGAAAACGACTTAACCGATTGGCTTCGTAAGGCATTCTAACGAAAGCTCTTGGCATGCAGATTTGCAGAGTTTCTTTAAAAGGAAAATATATGTTACGGTATATTTTTAAATGATTAAAGAAATATGTAATATTTGACACTCCCGCGCATGCGCACAATGGCCTTTCTCAATAAGGCAACTGGCGATTCCGGCCGCGTCTAACTGAGATCTTTGTTCATGAGAATTAAAAAGGGTCTCCAATAATGTTAATTATGTTTTTGCAATATGCATTGAAATATAATTATATTAAATAAGCCACGTATTGAAGGACTTAAACTGCAGGTTGAGTGTGTATCCTCCTCTGTCCTTACGTAGCATATATGCTACATGCGGTTTTTATTTTTTTCTGACTCAAGCGCTGGCTACACTGCGGATTGCCGGCTGTAGCATATAGTCTATAGGTCGCGCATCACGCACATAATTTTTTTTTGTTACCCGCTCTAGCGAATAGGTGGCAGCACCTCTGTGAATATTGAAGTTGGCGGACTGGTAACCATGGAAACATGACATACAGGTAATTAATATGTATTTGTATATTAATGTAATGTAAATGTTAAAAAATTGCTTACAATTGATTAACAGTTAATGTGCTATTGAATGTAAGTTTCGGTAATATACTAAAATACTCACACGATCACGATTTGCATTACGTAGCATATACTCTACATCAGGCAATGACCTTGACATTTCATACTTGCAGCATGATTTTATGTCTGAATTTTCCTCATTTTTAGCATGTGTTTCATTGCTGTAGATAATGCTGAAGTCACATGTGGCTTAAATGTTGAGAAATATGTGGTCTTTAAATATTTTATAGCCTACTTTCTCTTATCACATAGCCTAATTTCTCTTACCATGTAATGAAAGATGTAACATTAAATTTCACCATTTATTTATTCATTCAGCCTTGAATGATGCAGACATTGTGGAACTGATTAACTCTATCGATCCTGATGTGTCTGATATTGAGCTGGATATTGGAGATCATGATGATGGGAGGGAAGATGACCCGAGATTGAATACAGCATCTTCAACAATGAAGATGAAGCGAATGATGGACCTGATGATGTTGATGATGGTGATGAGGACGATGGAAATCGAAACTTGAAGCGCCGCAGAATACCAGCGCCTATGACGTCTGTTCAATCCAGGAAGTTTCATGCTTTGCATCTACCAGAAATGATGAGCAGAACGCAAAAAAGTAGATCATGATGTAGACTACCGAGCTGAAAGGGATTCACGTTTGTACAGTGCAAAAAATGCAAAATATACCTGCGCTTTACGGAAAAAAGAGACTGTTTCTCAGCATTCCATGAGTCATAACTGGATATTGTGGATTGTACTCTCAATTTTATGTTCTTTTGAATATAACTTCTTTAGTGCTTTGACTTTTTAGTCAAAAATTTTTAAACATAGTTTCTTAATTATTTTTATTTTGACATTAGATAATGCTAAATAAATATAGAAAAATATACAAAAAGTTATGTTACTATTGTACATACTTTACAAAGCATTAAACCATTAGTAATTGTGTATCACAAAATAATTTAGCATTGCAAAGTAGTGGGAGGAGAGTAGTCATTAAGTCCTGATGTAGCATATATGCTACATGTCATAATAGCCCAGTGATTTCGAAAAATTTTTTTTTTTTCATAAATATGTATTATTTTACCTAATTGCAATAAGTTAAACACGGAAAAGTATATTTCAAAGTTCTGAACTGAGCTCAGGACTGAAGAGGGTATACTGGTTAGGTAGCTTAATGTTGCAGTGGCACACGGTTGTCTGGATGGCTGAGAGGCTATGGTTACAGCCCAGTAATTTGTATTATGCATCGTCGATTCCCACCTAGGATATGTTTTTGATGTGTAACATCTTTACTTTACGGGAATGATAAAAGTGAAATATGTTTCGACAATGTAATACCAATCGTAGGAAGGAAGAAAAAGGAAATAAAAAAAATTAGGAGCCTTACAGTAGTCGCATAAGATGTGTAACATCTGACATAGAATAAACCTTAAGTGAAATTGTTGATACACCGGTATTTTATACTATTATTGGCACAAATATTAATCTATTGTAAAAGGGAGTGTTTTACAGATATTGTAGTTTATAATACGGAACACATTTTATTAGATGATTTGTAGCTTCCACCAGCACTAACCTAAATAAAGAATACGATATGGATCAACTAGATTAATAGACGCGACACCGCTCATAGGCTAACCTTAAATTCCTTATAAACAGGACCTCTTGATTCACAGATCAACACTTAATTTCATACGGATTCTGTTAAAATGAGTCATATTGATATGATAAATATCGTTTAAAATGATAATCTGGTAGCAAAAATATCTACCCCGTCCGGGATTCGAACCCAAGATCTCTAGATTCACAGTCATAGGCGCTAACCCCACTGCTATTTCGACTACACAAATATTGTGCACAAGATGGTGACTTATATCCACGTTCCAATAATACTGCATTACGGAATTAAGTTTAATTTATATTTTGCCATATATATTTAAAACACTAAGATGATTTTTGTTACTGCGAGATGGCCAGCAGTAACAAAAATAAATTTTGTAATGTTGAGAGTGCAATCTTTTGACGCCCTTATAGTTTCAATAGAGCCAAAAAATAATCGTACAAAGAATGTAAAGTAGGCCTATATAAGAAAATTCTTCAGTAAATATTTTTCAATTGACCGTCATGTTTTGACGGGTTTCAACTAGTTTATTAATAAAAACACGTATCTTATTTTTGCTCCCCCTCCCCCGGTGGAGAAAATCCTGACTACACTCTTGCACTCCAACAATATCTAATGTTTGTAAATAGAAATTCAAATATAGCATGGAATATATCATCCGACCGTTTTGACGTAACACCACAAAAGTCAACAGCTTTTATTATTATTATTATTATTATTATTATTATTATTATTATTATTATTATTATTATTATCTATAGACTATATATAATACGCTAAGGCTAAGGTGTATGTTTCACAAAACTCAAGCTCCTAAACCAAAGGGAGTTACAAGGTGTGGTTTTTACCAAAATCTTCCAAATCGTCTCAATAGTACAGAAAAAATCTTGTATTTCTTGAAATGTCAACGGACATATATTTATTTGTATATAAAGTGCTTTAAAACAAATAAACAAGACGATAGCCCCTGGTGGTGTATTCTTTGGTATACACGGTAAGATAGAGGTAGCTTTTGCTGCTCTTTGCTTTAATTCATTCCTTCCTTTTTCGCAAACACCAACAGTGATTTCTTACATATTCTTTTATTTAAGCACCTTGCTTACTTTCCTTGTAAGTTTGTTGTAGGTATAACTTCCATGATCAACCTAGCGGCATCTAGCAGCTAACTGCTGAAGTTCCTCAACATCTCTATGCTCAAGAGGACTTCCTTCCCAATCCAGCCACAAGATGTCGCCGCTATCTTCAGCTAACATCTCCATGCTCAAGAGGACTTCTACAGCATCCCTTCCACCAGGCTTCGCTATTGACGCCTACTATCAACTCCTTGAAAATTACTTTTAGTTTTATTTCTAAAGTTGGTATTTCATATGTATGTTCCTTTGTTTTTTACCCCACCCCCTTCCTCCTTGGTACCTCTGTGCTTCGTTGTGCGGTCCTCACTTGTGTGTTAGTCTTCAAAGCTCACAGTCGGAGCCTTACTAAGGCTCGTCTCCTGTTTATGTGAGACATGTTTTAAATCAGACGCCATGTTTGGTTTTTGAAACTAACCGTCATCAGGAACATCGCCTACTCTTCAGAAATGAGCTAAGTAAATCTTTAATGGTTTTTACCATGTTTTAATTGGTTTTAACAGCTAAATGTTTTTAACATGATTTTATAGACAGTGTGAAATTGCTATATGTGATGCAATATCTGCCTTCAAAAGATCTTCTTGATTTATTTGTGGCTATTTCAGCTAGCTTTCTAAAATGAAAAAGTACTTCTTGTACTGAGTATCTGGGAATGAGTTCTCACACCGTGGGAGTCTTATTATACCCACTGTCTATAAAAACTTAAGCTTTCACCTCCGTGGGATATTCTGCCCAATTCTACTGTTCTCACAACTCTAGAAATTTCTACAGAGAGTTATCTTTTTGCAAGTAATGCCGTCAAGTGCTTTCCACCTGAATATGGAGACGCTTGTTCCTCACTGAGGAATTTGTGCTGAAAATACCTCTAGTCAGCATAATTTGTCTTCCTTCGTTGGAAATTGTCCGCTGCATTCAACTACAATCTACAAACGTCACAGCGCAATACACTTTCTCAAATTAAAATTCAACAAGTGATCTCCACAATTACAATAACTTTTCGTCTTATAATCTTTCCGTGTTGCAATAGTGAACTTTTAAACGGACTACAGTGCATAACAGTGCCTATTCAACAACCATCCGTGTCGCGTTCGAACGAAAGCATTAAATACGGCCATAAACTTTCTCCTAAAGTTCCTATTTCCTTTTCCTAAACACCATACTAACTTTATCTAATTAAGCTTTAAATTTAAGTTAATTTATGTATTTAGCTGTTTAAATTACAACGTATGTCAATTTCTAAGAGGCCTCGCTTGCTATCAAGCGCCCTCCCAACTTTGTTTCACATCCAATGAATTAACTTCTGTTTATCTGTGGCAAGTCCACATCATAATTCTTTCCCCCTTCAATTGGGGAATTCTATTTTCTGCTCATAAGTGAGTTTTCTAACTCTACTTTTCCAGGTTTCACGAAAGGGTACTGGCCCCATTTTCCTCGTGATCCCTGTTTAAATACAAGAAGTTATAGAAACTTCTTATTATTATTATTTTCTCTCTCTATGTTATAATTTCGAATTGTTATTTGTTCATACTTTTAGAACTTCCGTGTAGGAATTCTCAAAGTACATATATCGTACCTGATTTATTGTTAAACTTTAAATTGTTAATCCCAGCACTATTTTAAAATCTTATGCGGATTTGGTGCTTTCAAGAGGTTTCAAACAAATGTTGTTAATTGCCTAGTACAAACCTTAAACAATTTTAGGGGACTGAGACCTCAAAGGTAAAAATTAAATTGCACCTTTTATATTTATTAAATTTGTCATGTTTCGAGGGGCCGATAACCTCGATGTTAGGCCCCTTAAAACAACAATTATCATCATCATCATGTCATGTTTCTACGTATTGTTAAATAAATCAAACTATATCCTTTTGCTTCATCATTTTCTATAAAATCACGATTAGGCAGGATCCTTCTTCCCCTGACTCTATCCAAAAGCTCATGTTCGCGTTAAGAAAATTATGCATTGAATTTAAAAAGGTTCCACTATTTGTTGCATTTGAACAAAAACTTTCAAAAAAAACTTTTTCAAAGTCGTTCTTAGCTTTTTTTTAGCTAATTCTAACTAGCCAATGAGGCAAGTATAGCTAGCTCCGCCAGCTTCCTGCTTGTTGAGATTTTCTCTATAACTTATGGTTGGTTTTCCAAATTTAAGTTTTTCTTCTTGTCTAAACTTTTAGTCGGCGCTTTTCTGGGTAAAAGCTTAGCCTTTCTTGTTAAACTTTAAATTTGTTAATCCCAGCACTATTTTAAAATCTTAAGCAGATTCGGTGCTTTCAACAGGTTTCAAACCAAATTTCTTACCAAATTTTAAAACCACAAATTTTCAAAAACAATCAAATTGTTCCCAAAAGCACTATAACTGCTTCATCGCTACCCTTCCTGGAAGCATGCGGTCGCTCCTTGGAAATTCTACAATTCCAAGAACTAAAATTATCACGGCAAATTCAAACTATTTGCGTCTTTCAAAACATTCGTTCAAACTTAATTCCTTTGAAAGGATATACAATAAATCTGTCATTCTTTGTCTTGCCAGACTACCACCCTTCCCCGTAGTATTCAAATATAGGCTGGGAAGGGAAAGCACAAACGCCACTTGCTGGCAAATAGCCCAAGCTCCAGCCGCATTTCCCGTTAGCTACGGCCAGGTCCATACCCACTTTAGGTGTTTCACGGGCTTTGCGGTGACACTCGCCACTAACTCATTTAAATTTATTTTGTTTGCTTACTGTTGGACTCTCGTCCTATTTACTCACACTCGTTCTTCATTCCGAAACCTACTTCCCTTTCCTTTTCTCTTCATCTTCCCTTGGGGGTAGGATTAATTCCTAGCAAAAACCTACCCATCTGGCAGAACTGTGTCGCGTGCAGCCACATAGCACTAGTGCCAGGCGGGTAGTCTGTACACATGGGGCGCACACAACCCATTGTGCAACCAGCAGCACTGATGAATTGCTCTCTGATTTCATAAATATCGACAATTTGTTTAAAAAGTGCGTTTAAACAAATAATCATATTTATAGAAGCCCGCATAACAGTATAGCCAGGCGGGCGGTTTATACACATGCGAGAGTTCTCGCACGGGTCCGCTAGTTATTATTATTATTATAATTATTATTGAGAGTGTACGGACGGTAGTAAATTTTTGAAATCTTATTATTATTTACTGTTAAACAATGATCTTCGTAAAATGTATATTTTATACGTACAAGATAATGCTGATTTTGAATTTTTTGATTTGTTTGTTAGTAGGTATTGGAAACGGAAGACGTGTAACACATTCATTCGTAACTCACTAGCAAGTGAAATGGGTTTATTTGTTGTTTACCTTGAAGCTGTACACTGATGGGATGGTGGTGAGAGACTCGGTGTCACGTATGCGCAGCACTTCCAGTGTCTCCAGCCCGTTCGTCGGGAGCTGAATGATCGCTGTCTCAGACAGATCACTGCAAGAATCAGTTACAGTACATCACTCGAGCGCAGTCACAGGGTGCAAATTACAAAGTTAGTGTAAAGGAGAGGTCTCATTTCATGGAAAAGCTGTGGGCTAATCCATGATGCTACAGCTATACGCAGAGCACTATATTATACAAGCAGGACAATAGTCTATCCTGTATCCAAGCGGTATCGAGGTGTTACGGGAGATAATAAGCTTACCGCTGTCAAAATATAACTTCAAACAGCTTTATCTCTCGTAGTTACTGATGAAAGACGATGATTTACCACTGTAGCCACGCATAATGTTCAGCCACTGCTGGTAATGCATCCTAAGATAATAATATCACTGTAGGCTTTATACAATAAAACAAATGTATACGGTACTGTATTTGCTTTGAGGTAATCGTTTCCTTCATATTCACAGAGATATATTCGGTATGCTTCAAAATTACTGGGTTTTGATGTTAGTTCTAGCAGAGAAACACGACTTAAAATGGTAATTTGGATAATATTACAGGAGCTCTCAAAACACACGTCTGTCACACAGACGATACATAAAATGACAAAGGAATACGGGCAATGGCACACACAAGACACTTATCGGTATCCTGCACTAGCACTGTTATGTTCTTCTTGCTACAATTGTTCCTTCCGGTAACATTTAATTCATCAAAGAACTGGTAATTACAAACGTTGAGCTAACTCTACAAATTTTATAAAGTAGATTTTACGCAAATCAGTTCTATAGTAGTCGTCTTTTATAGCACAAAAGATTTGTGATACATTAACAAATAGTATTTACCTGACTGTACTAGAGAGCATATACAATACCGGTATGTTAAAAATGCTATAATAGAATAATTATGATTGATTTTATTCTGTTTGTCAACTATATTAACTAAATTGGTTTTGTACACTTTTAAACCTCACCTTTCCTTTCAGTGTGCTGATTCCATGTAAAAAAAGTGTTTCGAATAACATGGTACAGTACAATATTTTCTCACTTAAGCGCTCAAAACAAACGCTGTTAGTCATATTGCAAAAGTACAACGTCCTTATATCAATGGCTATTTATTGTGGACTACGAAACCGATTTACTTGAATCAACTTACAGTACCGTATATGTATATAATTGAATTATTCATTTTCTCGTGACTAATTATATTGAGACATCAAAAGCCCGTAATTACGTAGCGTACTGATAAACCTTGAGGGGGCGTGGTGGCTCAGCGGTCTAGCTGTACGCCTCTCACCAAGGCGGTCCGGGTTCGATTCCCGGTCAATGCATGTGAGATTTTCGAAGTGAAATGCCATGTCCTGTGGTTCGGATTCCACGTAAAAAGGAGGTCCCGTGGCTCATGATCTCGAGATTAACGGTCACATTAAACTACAAGCTTGCTTTGATAAACCTTGTGCTGATGAAAGGAAATCACCTCACATGAAATATTCGTCCATTTTCTATGAATGTCTATTGAGTTAGAATACGTGCAAGAAGAGCTTGCCACAGAATCATGCGCAGATCTTCGGCAATGTTCGGATGGGCTCGGTAGTGGCAGAGCGCGCCCCTCCCACTACGCTTCAGTAGCTCGCTGGCAGCAGTTTTGAACGGACCGTCTGCTCAGCCGGAGGCTTGGCATACTAAACTGTGACTGGGGTTCAAGTGAGATCTCAGCGCGTGTATGTAATGATTTACACAGTAGTTATTACCTGAGCCAGGACACAGTAACCTATACCCTAATTATTAGCCTATATTGTTTGCTGTTTCCTTGCACTCTACGCTTGAATTACAGCTGTCGACCACGTCTCACAGCGGAGTTGAAGAATGCAGTGAGCCTGGTAATCAGCATTCGGGGGACATACAGGAGCCCCGCAATGAGCATTAAACTACGCCGATTGATATTGGTCGCTGCATTCTTGTAGGTACTCTACCGTGTCGCTATTCATGTCAACACAAGCAGGGGTACAACATTATCCGTGTTAATTTACCGCGATTGGTTAGTAATTACATAAGATATAACACATGTCGGTGATAATAATGACTATGCCGTAATATCCAGAAATTCCAAGGATACAATATGGCACAGTTTCCTTGCTCCTGTCAAGAAGTGCTTTAGTTCACGGTTTCTTACAACCCTTCCAGGTGGTCCTACAAATTCAAAGGAGGCCGATTTAAATTGAATGGCTGTCACTGAATAATCAAGCTCAAAGTATTAATTGGTATCAAATAAAGTTCATTCTTTTGTAAGGACCGCTGTCCACCACAAAACAAGAGCAGGTACGTTGAGCAATAAGGGGGATTTATGATGTAAGGAACATAATGGTAACCAATAGAGAAGAGCTATGACGGTAGGAACATGATAACCAATGGAGGAAAGCTATGATGGTAGGAATATGATGAACAATGGGGGAGAGCTATGGTGGTTGGAACATGATGATAACCAATGGGGGCGAGCTATGATGGTAGGAACATGATGACCAATGGGGGAGAGGTATGGTGGTTGGAACATGATGATAACCAATGGGGGAAAGCTATGATGGTAGGAACATGATGACCAATGGGGGAGAGCTATGGTGCTAAGATCATGATGACCAATGAGGGAGGAGCTAAGGTGGTAGGAACATGATGACAAATGGGGGAGATATATGATGGTAGGAACATGATAACCAACGTGGGAGTGCTATGATGGTAGGAACATGATAACCAATGAGGGAGACCTATGATGGTAAGAACATGATGATAACCAATGGGGGTAAGCTATGATGGTGGGAACATGATGATAACCAATGGGGGAGGGCTATGATGGTAGGAACATCATGATAACCAATGGGAGAGTGCTATGGCGGTAGGAACATGATAACCAATGGGGGCGAGCTATGGTCGTAGGAACATGATGATAACCAACGGGGGAGAGCTATGATGGTAGGAACATCATGATAACCAATAGGAGAGTGCTATGGCGGTAGGAACATGATAACCAATGGGGGAGAGCTATGGTGGTAGGAACATGATGATAACCAATGGGAGAGTGCTATGGCGGTAGGAACATGATAACCAATGGGGGAGAGCTATGATGGTAGGAACATGATGATAACCAATGGGAGAGTGCTATGGCGGTAGGAACATGATGATAACCAATAGGAGAGAGCTATGGAGGTAGGAACATGATAACTAAGGCGGGGGGAGCTATGGTGGTAGGAATATGATAACTAAGGGGGGGGGCTATGGTGGTAGGAACATGATAATAAAGGGGGGGGGGAGCTATTGAGGTAGGAACATGATAACCAATGGGAGAGTGCTATGGCGGTAGGAACATGATGATAACCAATGGGGGAGAGCTATGGCGGTAGGAACATCATGATAACCAATGGGAGAGTACTATGGCGGTAGGAACATGATGATAACCAATGGGGGAGAGCTATGGTGGTAGGAACATCATGATAACCAAAGGGGGAGAGCTATGATGGTAAGAACATGATGATAACCAAAGGGAGAGAGCTATGGCGGTAGGAACATGATGATAACCAATGGGAGAGTGCTATGGCGGTAGGAACATGATGATAACCAATGGGAGAGAGCTATGGCGGTAGGAACATGATGATAACCAATGGGAGAGTACTATGGCGGTAGGAACATGATGATAACCAAAGGGAGAGAGCTATGGCGGTAGGAACATGATGATAACCAATGGGAGAGTGCTATGGCGGTAGGAACATGATGATAACCAATGGGAGAGTACTATGGCAGTAGGAACATCATGATAACCAATGGGAGAGTACTATGGCGGTAGGAACATCATGATAACCAATGGGAGAGAGCTATGGCGGTAGGAACATCATGATAACCAAAGGGAGAGAGCTATGGCGGTAGGAACATGATGATAACCAATGGGAGAGTACTATGGCGGTAGGAACATCATGATAACCAATGGGAGAGAGCTATGGCGTTAGGAACATGATGATAACCAATGGGAGAGAGCTATGGCGGTAGGAACATGATGATAACCAATGGGAGAGTGCTATGGCGGTACGAATATGATGATAACCAATGGGGGAGAGCTATGGTGGTAGGAACATGATGATAACCAATGGGGGAGAGCTATGGTGGTAGGAACATGATGATAACCAATGGGGGAGAGCTATGGTGGTAGGAGCATGATGTTAACCAATGGGAGAGTGCTATGGCGGTAGGAACATGATGATAACCAATGGGGGAGAGCTATGGCGGTAGGAACATGATGATAACCAATGGGAGAGTGCTATGGCGGTAGGAATATGATGATAACCAATGGGGGAGAGCTATGGTGGTAGGAACATCGTGATAACCAATGGGAGAGAGCTATGGCGGTAGGAACATGATGATAACCAATGGGAGAGTGCTATGGCGGTACGAATATGATGATAACCAATGGGGGAGAGCTATGGTGGTAGGAACATGATGATAACCAATGGGGGAGAGCTATGGTGGTAGGAACATGATGATAACCAATGGGAGAGTGCTATGGTGGTAGGAACATGATGATAACCAATGGGGGAGGGCTATGGCGGTAGGAATATGATGATAACCAATGGGGGAGAGCTATGGTGGTAGGAACATCATGATAACCAAAGGGGGAGAGCTATGGTGGTAGGAACATGATGATAACCAAAGGGAGAGAGCTATGGCGGTAGGAACATGATGATAACCAATGGGGGAGAGCTATGATGGTAGGAACATCATGATAACCAATGGGAGAGTACTATGGCTGTAGGAACATGATGATAACCAATGGGGGAGAGCTATGGTGGTAGGAACATGATAACCAATGGGGGAGAGCTATGGTGGTAGGAATATCATGATAACCAATGGGAGAGAGCTCTGGCGGTAGGAATATGATGATAACCAATGCGGGAGAGCTATGGTGGTAGGAACATCATGATAACCAAAGGGGGAGAGCTATGGTGGTAGGAACATTATGATAACCAATGGGAGAGAGCTATGGCGGTAGGAACATGATGATAACCAATGGGGGAGTGCTATGGTGGTAGGAACATGATGATAACCAAAGGGGGAGAGCTATGGTGGTAGGATCATGATGATAACTAATGGGAGAGAGCTATGGCGGTAGGAACATGATGATAACCAATGGGGGAGTGCTATGGTGGTAGGAACATGATGATAACCAAAGGGGGAGAGCTATGATGGTAGGAACATGATGATAACCAATGGGGGAGAGCTATGGTGGTAGGAACATGATGATAACCAATGGGGGAGAGCTATGGTGGTACGAACATGATAACCAAAGGGGGAGAGCTATGATGGTAGGAACATCATGATAACCAAAGGGGGAGAGCTATGATGGTAGGAACATCATGATAACCAATGGGAGAGTGCTATGATGGTAGGAACATGATGATAACCAATGGGGGAAAGCTATGATGGTAGGAACATGATGATAACCAATGGGGGAGAGCTATGGTGGTAGGAACATGATAACCAATGGGGGAGAGCTATGATGGTAGGAACATGATGATAACCAATGGGGGAAAGCTATGATGGTAGGAACATCATGATAACCAATGGGAGAGTGCTATGATGGTAGGAACATGATGATAACCAATGGGGGAAAGCTATGATGGTAGGAACATGATAACTAAGGGGGGGGGGGGAGGGAGCTATGGTGGTAGGAACATGATAACCAATGGGGGAGAGCTATGATGGTAGGAACATGATGATAACCAATGGGGGAAAGCTATGATGGTAGGAACATCATGATAACCAATGGGAGAGTGCTATGATTGTAGGAACATGATGATAACCAATGGGGGAGAGCTATGATGGTAGGAACATGATGATAACCAATGGGGGAAAGCTATGATGGTAGGAACATCATGATAACCAATGGGAGAGTGCTATGGCGGTAGGAGCATGATGATAACCAATGGGGGAGGGCTATGGAGGTAGGAACATGATAACTAAGGGGGGGGGCTATGTTGGTAGGAACATGATAACCAAGGGGGGAGAGCTATTGTGGTAGGAACATGATAAACAATGGGAGAGTGCTATGATGGTAGGAACTTACAGTATTGCAAACAATTTACCTTTAACTTTTACTTACAGTTCTGAGAGGCTGTGCAGACCGGAGAAGGCATCATTTGCCAGCCGCTTCAGGAGTCGATTTCCCTTAAGACTTCTGTAAAGTAAAAGAATAAAAGAAAAAAAAGCCAATTGTTTTCAATTATGTGAAGCCCAGTGGTGAAGCGAGCATGTACAGATGATTATGATAGACCTGAAGTTGGCAGCAACACAGTGATATACATCGATCATTTGGTTCATTGTTGATAATGGTGTAACCTAATTTAGAGGCTCGGGGCATCTTGATCATTTGCCCCATGTTCTTGTATGTGTGTAGAATCTGTCAGATATAACCTGTGTTATTGTGGTTTCAAGAGCGAAATCAGCGGCGATGGTGACAAGGATGACGAGGACAGCGACGACAATGACGATGTTTTGTAAATTGTAAAGTATTTTATCTAAGTGATGAACCATGAGTACCGCATTTTTGCAATTTTAATAAAATTAGTATTTACTGCACTCTTCATTACTAATCAGGACTGGCTGCGTGACTCAGCGGTAACATTTTCACCAGGTGTGCACAAGGTTGCAGGATCGAATCCTGGCGCAGTCAGCTATCATTTGAGGGTGCGCAAATGCGAGGGAGCCGTGTTAGTACATTTACTGGTACGTTTAAGATCGCCTTTGGGGCAAAATTCTGGCACCCCGGCGTCTCTAAAAGCCGTATTAGTTAAAAGGGACGTAAAACCAGTAACATTACTATTTTAATTTTTATTACTAATCAGTATTTCGCACCGTAAGTAACATTAACTCGATACAGTCCTGTTTTAACAGGATGACGTGTCGCCAGCTGTAGGCAATTCTGATGAAGAATTTCGCTTCACGAAGAGACTAATCAACTATTTAAAGTATGATGGAGAAACCGAATTGAACTGAATTAATATTGTTAATATTTATTTATTTGCTGATATAATTACATCTCGAACAGAAGGCACTTGAGGCACTCATTCCTTATTATAACCTTATTATAAAACCACTGTAACACACTCGGGTTGGTTTTGAACTGCTATCGTCGTGAGCATCCGTAGTAGACCGCGAACCTTGCCGTTATTTTGCGTTGCCGATTGGCAGTCATGCGAGTTTGCTGCCCAGTTGTTTAATGCGCATTCCTTCTATTTCTTCTTAGCGTCTTGGCCCCGCTTGTTGCTTCGTTGCTTCTGCTGCACCAGAGTAAGCTGAAGCTGATGTTCACGTTAGTGGCTAATAACTATTTTGGTTACCGTTACCAATAATCACTACTGAAACTGATGTATAATTGTGTTAGTGAGTGTTTTATGTGGAAGTCCAATACTAGAATGATATGAACATTATTTCATGAAGAACAATGAAACGATCAGGCGATAAAACATTGCTTTCGTTTTTCACAAAAGTGAAGGAAGATGGCGAAACAAAAACACCTGCAAGTGAGACAGTAGCGTAGCCAGGATCGACCAATGGGGGGGTTATGGGTACTCAAGCCAAATTCCACAAGCATTTCGTCCCGCGGCGTAGCCGCGCTCTTTAAACGTGCACCATGATCACGAGGGCAGCTGTGATAAGTACCGATATCGTAGGTTCAAATCCCGGTGCTGACAGCGGTTATCCTGAGTGTGTTTTTCCCTGGGTTTTGCCACACTCCCTACAGGAATTTGCCGGGATAGTGCCTCGCTCAAGTCCCGGAGCGTCTACTCCATCCCTGTCCCAGATACATTTACACACACAACTACAATCATCACAGCAATACAGGTTGCCAGACAGCTTCAACACACTCCCAACTACACGGGGCTGATGACCAAGATGTCTCAAGCACCTCAAATGAATTAACAACAACTCTACAAATATTTCCATTTCTCCATGAGGTATTATTACACAAGAAAAGTTTCATGTATTTTGATCACGAATTTTTCGAGTAATACAATATGCTCAAAAGACAAAAACGAATCAGTTCTTTAAAAAAAATTAATTTTTGACTAAAATGTCTCACTTCAATGGTAAATATAGAACATTCCTGTTCCCCTGACAGGAACAAAATTAACTCAAATATATCTGTGCTACCAACATGAAGACTGCGTATCTCTCAACAAGAGAAATTATTTACAGAGGTCTCAGCAAAAGTGGGCATGTCCTCTCACGATGTATGATATTGATTTATGAGTAATTCAATACCAGTACTCATTTTTATGTTTACTCAGTTCTTCCAACAAGATCCTGTGCTTTATATTGCAATTAGCCCTGAATGCCTAAAGTATCATTTTCGAAGATTTTTGTCACCTACCAAGGTCCTTCTTACCTTACAAATGCTACATACAGCCGGAAAAGGTTTTAATTGCTTACAGTACACATGCGAAAAATTTAACTCATTCGTAACTGGGAGATAACCGTAATTCGGGGAATTGCTGGACATATATTTACGTAATATGAAGCAACTCGGGTGACAGTTATCTCATGCTCAAGATGTTAATAATGATCCCAAAATTAGTGTTAATGTACCCAGAGAATTTTCTAAGTCTTTATTAAAGCGCGTTATTTTTAATAAACACTAGATTAATTTACATATAACTTTTCTCCCGCCAAGAAAAGAAAAAAGAAGCTAATATTGTCCCACTGTGTGGGATTCAAACTTATTTGGCGCTAGTCTCAGTTTGAAATACGCTATAAGTTATTTCGCGGGGGAAAAGTTAGATTGACAACCCAGGGAGGACGGAGTTGAATTAACACAGTCTAAAATACACAGTCGAGAAGCTCGCTGCGCTACGAAATTGCATCCTCTTTGTAGGTGAAGCGACACTAGCGCTCGCGGCGGCCAGCAAGCTGGCAACTGCCTTGAGCACGTTATTCGCGGAACAGATTATTTCACTTTTGCAAGTTTTTTTTTAAATTTTAACTCACCTGAGTGATTATTTCCATTGTGAACATAAGTCACGTTAAATCACCAATTACTACAGAAAAAAGCCACAATGTTGATATACTGTACACTTTTAATTCGTAGAAACATAAAAAGAATGCTCTGTTTTTGTTAGTTCAGTCTTCTATAAGTATCCGTAGGTACAGTTGTATGACGTATTTAATGAGTCTTACGTAGAATTCATAGTCCATACTAGTTATAATTTCATGTATTTGTTTTAATGATAGTTGGTGGCATCTCCACATAAAACCAAGTCCACGATTCCTGGATGTAACGGGTAATCTCTAAATCCTCTGAATGGATTTTGATGCGGTTTTCACCATTCAGTAAAGAATTTCTCGAGGACGGTTTCTGTAGGAAAACATTCATTTATGACCATAGGAAGCCAAGCAGTAACGATTTCAGTGAATCGCGTCGAAGGAAACCCTGCCGTCCTTGCGCCTTTAATCTTACGCTGGGCAAACCATTAAAAGAATCCATATACTTATGAGCGTAATAATTGGTCAGCATGAAGAGTTCTGCAAAGAAGTCCCCGACAGCATATCTTTATCTTAAATACATCGCAAACTATAAATCATTTTAAGTTTTAATTTCTTCCAACAATCCCCATTCAGTGGAAATTTAAATGACTAGCTTCAGAGCGAGTATACGAGCGAGCCCATCACCCCAGCTTTGGCCAGCATTAACTGTCGAGTTAAGACTTCAGAGAAGAGTAGACTATAAGTGTTTGGAGTTTCGCTGTACACCTCGGCTTCTCTGAATTGCATCTGAGACCTACCGTCCGTGCGCCTTTTAAGCTTAACCTGAATGACCCCTTTAAGATACCAGGCGAAACCGGGTCGGATTGATAGTATTGTGACCATTTAGATGAGGGCCACTGTTTGTTTTTCTTTGATGAACCAACTGTTCGAAGAACGCGCGGAGCTGAGGTATTTCGTTTCATCAAGATGACACTAGATGGAGAGAGCTTCGATATGAGAGATCTCATATGGTATATTTACGAGTTTTAATGTGAAGAAGTTGAACCACAAAAACATCGGGGGAACGTGCAGTACTCATTACTGGAAAAAATACCGAAGAGATCACGAGAATCCGTCGTTTGGATCAGAAGATATTGGAGATGAAGAATCCAAGGCGCAAGGATTATGTTTTGCATCGGGGGGGCTGACGGAAGTTAGGCTGCACGCAACATGTGAGGAGGTGAGGCTTGACTGTATGACTACTAACTCCGCGCGCTCATGGTCTGCATGCTTGGCAGATATTGTGTTTGAAGATACCAGTCTAAAAGAGTTGGAAGGCAATCAACGTATATGATGTGGGCCTTAAAATCCATATATCATAAATAGGCCAGATGGGTAAACCATTGCTTTGGTGTGTGCAAAGTTTTGGGGAATTCCTTACTCATCTAGGGAATCTAGCCTAGAAACTAGAAATGGTACTAGCATGCTACGTAAACCACTCTTAAGATTGTCAGTGTATCGTTTCAAACATCAAGGCCATAAGCAAATACAGTACGCGAGGATCGAACCAACAGTTATGGTTGAAAAATGATTTCGGACCCGGTGTAGATATTCTAGAACGGGAAGTGAACCAGTCGAGTTAGGAAGTTTTCTGTGGCACAAAGCTGCAAGTGTTAGTTTGGGACTCGAATATTTATAACATTATGTTGCCAGACATGCATCATAGTGGTTTGAAAATGATAGATCGGACCGTCACCATGAAGAACTAAAAGAGCTGGAGGTGAGATGTCATGGGATTTTTGGGAACATCTTCCGGAATAATGGAGTGTAGGCGGGGTGGGACTCGGAACATCTGTTCACTGAAAATAACGTTTGCCAGGCGGCCCACATAGAATCTACGTCAGAAGGATTCTTCATACAAGATCTTCACGATGTAAGCCAACTTTATTATTAAGTAGCTAGTGTATTGCATTCTCAATTTCGACTATACTGTCTGCTAAGTAGGTTTCTGCTTCTGGATATTTATTTCAAGATGTTATAGTACATTTGAAGATTTATCAGCCAACTTATTTCGAATGGATCTCTTTGATGGAAATCTAGTGCGTTTGAGATGTCAACCTGATAAGCTTCGATATAGCAGTAGACTATTGTGTGGAAGATATTTTACACCATTCCACGCCTAAACCTTATGTTAGGGAACTTTGAAATCATATTTGGATTTGTTCAAAATTAAATGGTTTATAATTAAATTAATTTGTTTATAATATTTTCTCGACTTTGTTAGTAGTTTCTCTTTTGAATATGTTGACAGATGAGGAATGTGGATAGCCACATTACGTTTAAATATTATTCCTTGGGAATAATAGTTCGAAATTTTCTGTGAATTTATAAATTTTTATATTTGAATTTAAAATAAATGTAACATATTTTTCGTTGTAAATGAAGTTGAGATATGATATCGGAAGTCTGTATGACTGATAGTCATGCCATAATGATAATAATAATATGTAAATGATTATATTGTTTGGAACATTTTCCAATAATATTAATAATAATTCCTGGTAAAAATAGCGGTTAATAATTGGAGGAATAATGGATCGTAGTTGATAATATGGGAGTTGATTTTGAATAGAGGGACATGCCGAAAGCGTGATCTTTGATACTGGGAGCGGAAGGTCATTCATATACGAATTTTGTATAAAATGAGGAACTATGTATTGGAATTATGCGACAGTTTAACAGGAGTGTTTTGGAGCAGACATTAAAAGTTTATTACACCTATGCGAAAGGCCGAGATATTTACATTTTGTGAGGGAGAGCATGATCCCATGTTTTGGTTGCTTAGAAGCCATTGAACCCAGCCTGCGTAGCTGAGGGGTCATTATAAAAATAAGAATATAATGGTCAAATGTTAAGTGAAAATAAAATATGAATTAATAAAGGATGTTTATAAAGTTGAGTTTTGAGGGTCAAATAATTGCTCCATGCTCAAATATGATTAAAAATGAGGACAATATAGTCGCTCATATGGGAAGCTAGTGGCCTATCGTCTGTGAAATTCTACATTCCTAGACTGTTGTATAGTCGCCCGCATGGTGTAGTCGTTTATATATGAAAAAGTTGATGTCTCGTCCTATTTTTTGCTGAAGGCCTTACCGTCTCCTATTTAACGTATTGACAGCATGAGAGGCATTTTGTCTAGAGATTGGTTGATGTATAAAAAAGATTTAAGCTGATAGCTGGTTGAATTTGTGGATCCATTAATCTTCATAAAATACCAATTTGGATTATTCTAAATAATATTTTTTTACTATAAATTAAATTGAAAGAATTAATATAAATAAATTGAATTATATGAATATTATCAAAGAAATTAAATCGAAGCAATTAAATCAGAGGATTTAAATTATATGTGAAATGGTGAATAAAATTTATTTATGGTGACATTGTGGAAAAATGACGGAAGTTCAGTCAAAGTTTAAATTTGATAAATGCCGTCATGGGGTTTAAGATTTTGATTTCACATCGTTTTGGGAATGTGACTTCCCTGAAATGAGTTTAAGACGTGTGAAATTCCCCGCAGAGGTTGAAACAATTCTGGAAAATTTGATTCAAGTAAATATTAAAATCATGATGTCAGGATGGACTGATATTTTCCTGCACATCAGTGATAATTGTACAGTTTAAATAATTAATTGAAACAGATGCTGAGATGGACTAATGATTTTCTCAGACATCAAGTTAATATTTTGAAAATAGTGAATTTACTTTTGGTTAGAGGCTGGAAATACTTTAGTTATGCGTTCTAAAATTTGTATGTAGATAAGGGACCCAGGGGGAGCGTAGGATGTCTTTATTTTTCAGGACTGAAATTTTAGATTTCTCCCTGGGGGATCATTGTATTCTAATAGCACCAGCAGACAGTTAAATTAAACTGAGGCATTTTAAGAAATTGGTGTTATTCACAAATTATTTGCACTGCCTTCCATCCTTTATGGAGTGTGAATTTCTATATCCGTCCGGCTAATTTTTGATTAAAAATGTTGTTTTGCTATACTCAGTTTGAACCCGAGATTTTTCGAGTCTTAGGCTCGGCGGTTGTTGAAATTCATACTCGTGTACACGTGAGACGTCGGTCAAACGGTCACATAGAGGAAGGGAAATATGGCGCAAGCAACATGGGGCCTTCGAGTTTTGTAGTTTGGTGGTTGTTCGATTTCGATTTTCATTCTTGATTTGGATTTTGAATTTGGATCAGGATCGGAATTTGGAGTTGATGATAGGATGCAATAATGGGTGAATACAAAATTTCATAGTTTTGTCTTTGAAGTTTTTGAATTTGTTGTTGTTTCTCTTGAGTAAATGTAACTGTGAATTTAAAGCTTTATATTTTGATTAGGGTAAATCTCAGTTTAAGGTTGACATTGCAGAATCAGTACACTAGTGATTTTGATATATGTTCCTGGACGTCGAATGGCATCTTACCCCATTCGAATAATTTGTGTTGTGATGGAGGACTTGACGAAGATGTTGGAGGACTTGGGAAGGAAAATGGCAGAGAATTCTGTTTCTCTTGAAAACAAAATGGCAGAGAATTCTGTTTCTCTTAAAACTGAAATTTCTAATCAAATGGAAGAGAATTCTGCTTCTCTTAAAATTGAAATTTCTAATCAAATTAAAGAGAATTCTGATTCTCTCAAAACTGAAATGTCAAATAAAATCACAGAAAATTCGATTTTGCTTAAGTCCAATATGTCTAAGAAAATAGGGTCGTTAAAGGAAAGGATGGTGCAAAATATCGAAGCATTAGAGTCTAGAATGTCACTATCGATAGATGCTAAGATAGAAGATAGAGTCGTTGGTCTTGAAACGAAGATTAAGGATAATGCTAGGAAAACGCAAGAAAATTTTCTGAGTTTGGAAGCAGGGATAGTTGAAAACGGAAAGAATATGAAAGACAATTTGTTTACGAACTATGGTCATATGAGAGAAAGTCTTCAGGATAGTCGGAAGTTAATGAAGGATGATTTAGAAACACATAAAAACGATATGCAGAAGGTTGAGCGATCACTTGAGGATAAATTGGAGACTAATGCTAGGAAGACCGCAGATGATCTTGCAGCACTTGAAATATATGTTTTGAAGGAATGCAATACTAATGCTGCGCAAGTCATTGAAGGAGTTAAGAAGGATTTTCATGACATCCTCGTGGGTGAGTTAAAACAAGGGGTGGTTAAGGATTTGCAGGATAGCGTGAAGGAAACAGTAGTTAAAGAAATTAAGGAACAATTAATACAGGACACTCATCAGGAAGTTCAGGATGTGAGGACTGCATTTTCATCTGAAATCAAAGTAATTACTGGGGATATCAAATCAGTACAAGATAATATCAATAACTTACTGAGTCAATTAACTAATTCCAATAAACATCATGAAACGCTGATGGAAGAATTAAGGGAAAATGGTAAAGAAGGGACTGGAAACGCTGTGGGAATATTTAATGCTGCTAGTATCAAGAGTTATCATTCAAGAGCTAAAGTATGAAGTCAGAAAAACAATGATTGGAAGGAAGAATAAAAATGTGATCATTTTTATTTTTATCTGCGTGAGGGGTAGACGTGACCATTTAGATGAGGGCCACTGTTTGTTTTTCTTTGATGAACCAACTGTTTGAAGAACGCGCGGAGCTGAGGTATTTCGTTTCATCAAGATGACACTAGATGGAGAGAGCTTCGATATGAGAGATCTCATATGGTATATTTACGAGTTTTAATGTGAAGAAGTTGAACCACAAAAACATCGGGGGAACGTGCAGTACTCATTACTGGAAAAAATACCGAAGAGGTCACGAGAATCCATCGTTTGGATCAGAAGATATTGGAGATGAAGAATTCAAGGCGCAAGGATTATGATTTGCATCGGAGTGGCTGACGGAAGTTAGGCTGCACGCAACATGTGAGGAGGTGAGGCTTGACTGTATGACTACTAACTCCGCGCGCTCATGGTCTGCATGCTTGGCAGATATTGTGTTTGAAGATACCAGTCTAAAAGAGTTGGAAGGCAATCAACGTATATGATGTGGGCCTTAAAATCCATATATCATAAATAGGCCAGATGGGCAAACCATTGCTTTGGTGTGTGCAAAGTTTTGGGGAATTCCTTACTCAACTAGGGAATCTAGCCTAGAAACTAGAAATGGTACTAGCATGCTACGTAAACCACTCTTAAGATTGTCAGTGTATCGTTTCAAACATCAAGGCCATAAGCAAATACAGTACGCGAGGATCGAACCAACAGTTATGGTTGAAAAATGATTTCGGACCCGGTGTAGATATTCTAGAACGGGAAGTGAACCAGTCGAGTTAGGAAGTTTTCTGTGGCACAAAGCTGCAAGTGTTAGTTTGGGACTCGAATATTTATAACATTATGTTGCCAGACATGCATCATAGTGGTTTGAAAATGATAGATCGGACCGTCACCATGAAGAACTAAAAGAGCTGGAGGTGAGATGTCATGGGATTTTTGGGAACATCTTCCGGAATAATGGAGTGTAGGCGGGGTGGGACTCGGAACATCTGTTCACTGAAAATAACGTTTGCCAGGCGGCCCACATAGAATCTACGTCAGAAGGATTCTTCATACAAGAACTTCACGATGTAAGCCAACTTTATTATTAAGTAGCTAGTGTATTGCATTCTCAATTTCGACTATACTGTCTGCTAAGTAGGTTTCTGCTTCTGGATATTTATTTCAAGATGTTATAGTACATTTGAAGATTAATCAGCCAACTTATTTCGAATGGATCTCTTTGATGGAAATCTAGTGCGTTTGAGATGTCAACCTGATAAGCTTCGATATAGCAGTAGACTATTGTGTGGAAGATATTTTACACCATTCCACGCCTAAACCTTATGGTAGGGAACTTTGAAATCATATTTGGATTTGTTCAAAATTAAATGGTTTATAATTAAATTAATTTGTTTATAATATTTTCTCGACTTTGTTAGTAGTTTCTCTTTTGAATATGTTGACAGATGAGGAATGTGGATAGCCACATTACGTTTAAATATTATTCCTTGGGAATAATAGTTCGAAATTTTCTGTGAATTTTTAAATTTTTATATTTGAATTTAAAATAAATGTAACATATTTTTCGTTGTAAATGAAGTTGATATATGATATCGGAAGGCTGTATGACTGATAGTCAAGCCATAATGATAATAATATGTAAATGATTATATTGTTTGGAACATTTCCAATAATAATAATAATAATAATTCCTGGTAAAATAGCGGTTAATAATTGGAGGAATAATGGATCGTAGTTGATTTTGAATAGAGGGACATGCCGAAAGCGTGATCTTTGATACTGGGAGCGGAAGGTCATTCATATACGAATTTTGTATAAAATGAGGAACTATGTATTGGAATTATGCGACAGTTTAACAGGAGTGTGTTGGGGCAGACATTAAAAGTTAATTACACCTATGCGAAAGGCCGAGATATTTAAATGTTGTGAGGGAGAGCATGATCCCATGTGTTGGTTGCTTAGAAGCCATTGAACCCAGCCTGCGTAGCTGAGGGGTCATTATAAAAATAAGGATATAATGGTCAAATAATAAGTGAAAATAAAATATGAATTAATAAAGGATGTTTATAAAGGTGAGTTTTGAGGGTCAAATAATTGCTCCATGCTCAAATATGATTAAAATGAGGACAATGTAGTCACTGATATGGGAAGCTAGTGGCCTATCGTCTGTGAAATTCTACATTCCTAGACTGTTGTATAGTCGCCCGCATGGTGTAGTCGTTTATATATGAATAAGTTGATGTCTCGTCCTATTTTTTGCTGTAGGCCTTACCGTGTCCTATTTAACGTATTGACAGCATGAGAGGCATTTTGTCTAGAGATTGGTTGATGTATAAAAAAATTAAGCTGATAGCTGGTTGAATTTGTGGATCTATTAATCTTCATAAAATACCAATTAGGATTATTCTAAATAATATTTTTTTACTATAAATTAAATTGAAAGGATTAATATAAATAAATTGAATTATATGAATATTATCAAAGAAATTAAATCGAAGCAATTAAATCAGAGGATTTAAATTATATGAGAAATGGTGAATAAATTTTTTTATAGTGACATTGTGGAAAAATGTCGGAAGTTCAGTCAATGTTTAAATTTGATAAATGCCGTCATGGGGTTTATGATTTTGATTTCACATCGTTTTGGGAATGTGACTTCCCTGAAATGAGTTTAAGACGTGTGAAATTCCCCGCAGAGGTTGAAACAATTCTGGAAAATTTGATTCAAGTGATACTCTTGTAAATATTGAAATCATGGTGTCAGGATGGACTGATATTTCCCAGCACATCAGTGATAATTGTACAGTTTAAATAATTAATTGAAACAGATGCTGAGATGGACTAATGATTTTCTCAGACATCAAGTTAATATTTTGAAAATAGTGAATTTACTTTTGGTTAGAGGCTGGAAATACTTTATTTTATGCGTTCTAAAATTTGTATGTAGATAAGGGACCCAGGGGAGCGTAGGATGACTTTATTTTTCAGGACTGAAATTTTAGATTTCTCCCTGGGGGATCATTGTATTCTAATAGGACCAGCCGACAGTTAAATTAAACTGAGGTATTTTAAGAAATTGGTGTTATTCACAAATTATTTGCACTGCCTTCCATCCTTTATGGAGTGTGTATTTCGATATCCGTCCGGCTGATTTTTGATTAAAAATTTTGTTTTGCTATACTCAGTTTGACCCCGAGATTTTTCGAATCTTAGTCTCGGCGGATGTTGAAATTCATACTCGTGTGCACGTGGGACTTCGGTCAACCGGTCACAGTATGGATATAATATATTAGTAATATCAAATTCTTAACCGTATCAAAAGCTAGTTATTCAGTAAAATTGAGTAACATTATAGTTAATTAGTAAAAATACCTGTGTGGTTTGTGAAACGAAAATTATATAAATAGCCTATGGTGTAAAATGGCTCAATTGTAGGTACTTAGTATTTTTCTGTGGGTTCGAAACCTTTCATTCTTGAATTTGACAAAATAATACAATGCCAATTTTACAAAATATCGGCAATAACATTGTGTACCGTACCTTCACAGCCGCTATCTGGGATACCAGTTATTTCATAAGAGAATTAACAAACAGTGTACGACATCTAAGTTTGTGAGCGTTTTCCTGACGACATAAATTGGCTTGCTTCCAAAGGATTCGAGAATAAGTTTATATTATTGTACAAAATCTTTATACATTAAATCAGCTCTCTGATTATTAAAAAGCCATTTTCTACATCTGAAAATTAAAATGTCGGCAAGCGTTTGAGGTGACATCACTAGGATATAAAGGCCGAAGCTGGGACAGGGGCTAATGCGCAAGATGGCCGCCGCGCGGAACTACCCTATGTTATTCTTATAGAGGGACAGTGATAGCTGGGACAGGGGCTAATGCGCAAGATGGCCGGCACGCGCAACTGAACTCTTAAATGGCGGGCTAATCAAATCAGTATTTATTTGTTATTAACTATACATTGTTTTGTATTTATTTATTAATTATTGTTATTTATTATTAATTTTATTTTATTTTTTTAATATTTAATTTATTATTTATATATTTCTTATGTCGAAGCACTAAACTGCAAGGTCATTAACCCAACAATTATTTAACCCATAATTACAGAAACTTCATTTAACATTTAAGTTAATGCATGTAATATTTTTATATTTTTAAATTTTAAGTTTTACATTTTAATATTTTAGATTTTTTATTTTACATTTAAGGATTTTACTTTTAAGGTTTTAGATTTTAAATTTCTTTTTTATTTTAGATTTTATATTTTAGAATTTGTGAAATAGACCAAACAACGTCACAGACCTGAGATTTAATATTTAAATTTTGTTTTATAACTTATAATAAATATTTTATTTTATTTAATATTTAATTTATTATTTTAGAACGCAGCTAATACAAAAAATGGTCACTGCACGCAACCACTTACATTAATGGCATGCTAACCTAACATCAACTAACCTAACCAAAACATGACCTCACCTAACCTAACCTAACCTAACTTCACCTAAACTAATCTAACCTAACTTCACCTAACCTAACTTCATCTAACCTAACCTAACCTAACTTAACTTCATCTAACCTAACCTAACTTCACCTAACCTAACCTAACTTCAAAGTAAGAGCAAAAAAGAAAGTAAAAGCAAAAAGTGTGACCAAAAAAGTAAGAGCAAATGTGAGAGCAAAAATAATAAACTTAGTTACAACCTACCCTATCCTAACCTAACATAACCCACAGAAACCTCATTTAAAGATTTTAGATTTTACATTTTAACATTTTAGATCTTTTTATTTTTCATTTTTTTAGATTTTACATTTTACATTTTTGATTTTTTGTATTTTAGATTTTAGTTTTTTTTAGATTTTACATTTTAAATTCAAGATTTTTATTTTAGATTTTACTTTTTACATTTTCCGAAAAGAGTAAACTACAAGGTCACATACCTAACCTCACCAAACCTAACTTAAGCTAATCCAAAGGCTAATGCACATACACAAAGTAAATAAGGGTACATGCAACTATCCTTATGCTAGTCTTATAGGTTACTGTACAACATGATCACTACCCCAACCGGGTATTTTTTTCATTTTGTTGTTTACACATATGTCAATTTTCCAATTTCCCATTTTCAGTTTTTTTAATGTCAGTTTTAAGTTTTTCAATGTCATGATATAGAAACATGGATTTTCCAATTTGTTGTTTACACATTTGTCAATTTACCAAATTCCCATTTACAATTTTAAAATTTCAGTTTAATGTTTTCTTCTAATTTGTCAATATGGAAACATGGATTTTCCAATTTGTGTTTTACATGTTCATTTTGCAGTAGGAGTGGAGAGAGGTGGGTAGTAATTAAAAATGTACAAGCAGTGTCCATACAATATTTTTTATTTTAAATACATGTACAATATTTACACATAATACATTTTTATATATATTATTCTTTGTTCTAAATTGTACAGTTGTTTTTATTTTGTTTTCTATTTTATTTATTTTTGATTATGAATGCCATTTTTTATTTTTTTATTTTTGTAGTGCTATTGTTTTATTTCCTAAATTGTTTTGTTTTATGTATTTGCTAGTTGCAGGCAGAAGATTTTGATATTCATAACTTAACTCTTTAAGCATGGTTAATGATACCATCAGCATCAATCACTCTTTTATCATCACCAAGACACAAAGCAATTTTGTTTAGTCTTATAGATGATATGTCATGTTGTTTAGAAGCGATAATGTTCATTGGTATTCTTTTTACGTTGTTTTTCATGACACAATCCTTATAATCTTGAAAGCTTATACAATTTTTGATAACACCTCTGTTAATACCTTTAATCTTTTTGATTTCTTTACCATTTATGTCTAAAGCGTACATTTTAGCTCTAAGTCCAATAAATGTTTTTATAATTTGTCCACAAGCCTCGTCTTTAAATTTCCCCAACGTTTTCTTGTTTGATGTAGAGTAACATATGTGATTAGTAGGATAATCTGATGTGTCCAGATGTTCTAGGAAATCCAACTTGTCTTGATATACATCTGGGGTGTTAACCAAATAAATGAACGAGTCGGTATCCATATACATGAGTTTAAGATTGTTCATTCCATAATATGGTAGCAGGACATCATAGTGGTGGGAATACATTAGAGTTTTTGAAATATCCAGTATACTAGGCTTATTGAATACAATGATACGTTTAGCCATGTGGAAAGCAGCTAGATTAGGACCATAAATTGTTCTGTCAATAAATGGCGGCTTTGCTATTAGCTTTTCTGCCTTTTTGCTGTCAGTCACAAGACGTGTGTCTATTCTTTTACGGATATTTTCCATTGTTTTTCCAAAAATGGCATTGTTGAATAATATGTACAGATGTTCTCAAAATCATTTTTGGGTTGTTTTCGAAGGTTGTTATTGAAATCAACGTATGCCTTTAACCAAGGTCTTTGCTTAAACTTTAACACACGATGAATTTTTTATCAATTTTATTCCATGATCTAAAGCCAGTTTTAATGCCATGTAGTGAACAACATATCGCCTTCGATTTCCAAGATGTGGAATTAGATTTTTCAGAGACTAATCCTTAGGTTGTGTACACACTGGTAGGAAAGGTAAATCGTTGTGTAGATCATGAAGGTCAGACGGGTAATCAACATCAACGTCTAGAATGTATCCCACAGGATTGTCTTCCTTTAGTTTTTCTAGATCAGCAGTATCTGGAGAAACCCACTGAAATCCACCATAAGGAAGGGAGTGGCACATAGCCCACCCGTATTGGTTGTTGGCATCATCATATGTAATAAACTGCGATGGTTTCTCAGAATCATAGGTTTCCATGTATTTATTGTTAGCTTCAGCATACCGAGGAGACACCTGGCATATGCCTCCACGTATTCCAGACTCGATTAGAAGAATCTGATCGTAATCCTGTAGCACTTCCAGTTCAATGCCTGTGTAAAGGAGCATTGCCACGAAACTTAAACCAGGCGAAGTAAAAACGTGTGCAGCATCCACTCGGTGTGTATCTAGTGTTTTGTTTCTAAACGTTTCAAAGCTGTCTGCAAGAAGGAGTACATCTGAAGTTATGTAGAGGTCACTATATTCCCCTAGAGTTTTAATGTTGAACTGATTCCAGACATTTTTGGCATTTTCATAGTCTTCTTGACTAACATCCTCTTGACTTAATTTGTTAAAGAATGCCTCTTTTGGAGGTAAACACGTTTCACTTAACTTTTCCCATGAGTCAATGTAGTCATAACAAAATACCCCTTAACGAGTCATGAGCATTGGATTTTCTTTTCCAAAGTACTTGTCTGTTTCACGGTATGATGTTATGTTGGAAACTAAGTTTTCCAAATAACTCGGCATTAACCGAAACATGTCTACAAATCGAAGCTTAACATTTCCTACATATTTGGTAAAGGAAATGTACTTTTCTTTGGAGTTAGCGATAACATCCACTCTCTCAGTAGTACATCCCAATTGCTTTACAATGAAATTGGCGTCGTAGCCACTCATATTATGTAGAAACACAGGAACGGGGTTACGTGTTTTACACCTCAAATTACAGTTATTGTGAGCACTTCCACGGTATTCCTCTGTAATGTGGCAGTGGTCTCGAATTTTCCAGTCCTCTTTGGTAAATGGTTTTTGACACAAATAACAGGTTTCAGAACATTGGAACTCTGATTCTCGATCCTGAGTTAAGGCCTTTGGAACATTTAAGCTGTAAAGGCGATCAATTTCATTAGCTACTGAGATCAAACATTCCATAAACTTTTCTGCAGCGTCAGGTCCACGATAAATAACAGATTGGCTTGGAAGGTTTGTCTTTATGTGTTCCACTGCAGGTGAGGGTTTAACGTATATACCAAAGCTCATAGGAACATGACTCTGGTATGGCACCGTATAACTTGCTTTAGGATTGGGTAAACATGTTTGATAGGGTAACAGTAAACTTTCAAAATCAGCATATATAACGTAAGGTATTCTCAGCATTTTTCCCAAGTTAAAATATTTAATAATTGAGATTTTAATAGGCATTTCAACCCTAGCAATGTCATGCAGGACACACTAAGCTCTATGTTCTTTCAATTTTTTCATTCCTTGTTGACCATATCGATTATCGAAGTGAGTAAAACACCGTTTACACGTATATATCTTATGTCCATGGTGAGTAATCTGATGTCCTACTCGTTTATCAAAATCTTTGATAAAGACGTAGTGGTTCTGTCCGGATGATGAACTTAGCAGATGGAGGTCGCGATGGTCTTGTAGCTCTTGATCCACAACCTTTAGAGGGAACAGTTTGTTGTCTTGTTCCAGTCCAAATACATTAATGGATATGTCGTTGGCTTTCTCAAATTTGGGAATGTCAGCTAATGACGTAGGAAATGATATAAGTGAAAAAACATACTTGTTTTCCAGGTCCTTGTATTTACTAACGCGTTCAGCTTTCGTTTTAACCAGTTTTGCTAAAATCCATACATAAAACACTTTTCGTCCTTTACGTTTTGAGGATTAATGCAGGCTTTTCTTACTTTTATAGCTGCTGATAATGGAATATATGTGCTACCACGCAAGGGATTGTACTTATTTATTTTCAATCGTACTCCTTCCACTGCTAACAAAGCCGAATTACTGCCTTTTAGCTCAGATTCTTCCATTTCAGTAGTTAACTTAGTAAATTGTGTTTCCAAGAAACTACTTAAGTCAGTTTCCAAAAATAGGGCTTGATTTCGTGTTTTAAATGCCCGATCTGTGATTTCGTTGGTGGACGTATGAATCAATCTACATTCAGCAACAAGATTAACTTTTATTGACTTGTGCATTGCTAGTTCTTTGTGCATAGCTTGTATTATTTGCTGTTTGGACTCTTTAAGGTATGAATTTAAATCCTCACACGTATCACAACGTATGAAATAGGATTTAAGTCGACCTTCAAAAGATGTCCCATATTCAATAATTCCATTTTTGTCAGGGACCAATGACAGTAGGTAATGTTTTGTAGGCTCTGCTTTTTGTCTTTTAGCTGCCGACACAACATTACAACATTCTTCATGCCGACGCCCATTGTAGGCATTGTTAAATTTACTGCCACACGTTTTACACTCATGACATTCCACACACGAAACTTCATGACGCTTTCTATCATAGACCCGAAGCAAAGTTTTCCCAAACTGTTTACACATATAGCTAGGAATGGGTTCTTCCATCATGAGTGTTGATTTCTGCAAACAGCTGCTTACTGCGTATCACAGGGCTAGAGGTTGGTCGGTGAGACGGTCTTTCACGATGTGAACACCGTGAGAGGTAGTAGTCAACTGGTGATATTCTCGTTAAGGGTCCTCTAATATAGTTTAGTCTAGACCAATAGCTTTTTACAGCGTATGACAAGGCTGTAATCTGGACAGTGAGACGGTCTTTCACGATGTGAACACTGTAACAAGTAGTAGTCAACTGATTGAATTCTTGCTAAGGGTTCTCTAATATATCATAGTCAAGACCAACAGCTACTTACTGTGTAGTACAAGGCTGTACAATGGTTGTTTCGACGGTCTTTCACCATGTGAACACCATGAGAGATAATAGTCAACTGGTGATATTCCTGCTAAGGTTCCTCTAATATACCCCTAGTTTAGGGTAACAGCTACTTGCTGCATATGACAAGGCTAAAGACTGGTTGTTTCAACGGTCTTTCACAATGTTAGCACTGTGACAGTTAGTAGTCAACTGAAAATATTCTTATACCCTACTCAAGGTTATCAGGTACTTACTGCATATCAAAAGGCTGTACAATCATGTGTGTTAGGCCCTCTTTCTTGCTAAGGACCCAATTATGCCCTACACAAGGCTATGCATGTTAGTTCTGAACACTTAGTAGTTAATTGTATATTCAATTTTATACAAAGCTTATGCAAGCACGTTTTTCATGAGGTAAAACTTTGTTAAATAGCTGCATGCGACACGCAAAGTATGTTTCCGCTATATAGCGTCGACTATGAGAACTACTTGAACGACCAGCATTCTACCTAGCGCTCCATTTCAACACTCACTCACTGAACGAACAGCATGCTATCTAGCGGTCGATATGAATACTCCTCAACTACCAGCCTGCTACCTATCGGTCAATATGACAACTCACTCGACTACCAGCATGCTACATGGCTTTTTTTGTAAGATTTTTGTTGGCTTGTGTTGGCTTTTTTGTTGGCTTTTGTTGGCCTTTGTTGGCTTTTGTATTAGCTCTCTCATATTTGCTCTTGCTTGTTGGGGCTTATTTGGTCTTGGAAAGTATGTCTGTCCTTTTTATGGCTGCATAATGCTTACAGCCATGTTTGTAAGCAGCAGCAACAACAACAACAACAACAACAACAACACACAAAATTCCAAAAAAATCCAAAGTACTCTAAGGTTTATCAATGACTCTCAACTCTTACACTTACCTCTAACCCATGCCTAGTCAAAAAATAGTGTATTTTTCAAATTTTTCAAAAATATATTTGGAAAGTAGGCTATATCGTTAAACTAAAAATCCTAAAAAGACATATGTTAACTCCAACACCTACCTGTATACCACTCTCAGTCCAAAAATAGTGTATTTTTAAAATTTTCCAAAAACCTATTTCCAAAATGGGTTATATTTCCAAAATTAAAAAGTTTACAAAAATATTTGTTTGACATAAATGAATGGCCTTTGCCCCCTCTACCGCCGTACCAAGTCCCAGGTCTCTAGGACAAAAAATAAAATTTTGAAAATGGGTTATATTTCCGAAATTAGGAATCTTACAAAAACGTTTGTCTAACTTACTTAGTCAATGGTCTTTACCCCCTCTACTCCCACACGAAGTCTCAAGTCTCTAGGACAACAAAATAAAATTTTGAAAATAGGCTATATATCCAAAATTAAGAATTTTACACACAAGTTTTTCTGACGTAAAACAATGGTCTTTACCCCCCCCCCCCTCTACCCCCATACTAAATTTCAGGTCTCTAGGACAACAAAAATAAAATTTTGAAAATAGTCTATATTTCCAAAACTAGGAATTCTAAAAAGACGTTTGTTTGACATAAATCAATGTTCTTTACTTCCTCTAGCACAAATTTCAAGTTTCTAGGACAAATGAAAATTATTATTGAAAATGGTCACTATTTTGGAAACTAGGAATTCTACAAAAAAAAGTTTGTTTAACATAAATGAAAGGTCTCTATCCACTCTACCAGCAAACCAAGTTCCAGGTCTGTAGGACAAAAAATGAAAAAAGTTCAATAGGGAATGTAGCCGATTTTCCATAAAACCAAACATTCTATAAGTGTTCTATGGACTTAAACGAATGGCCTCTATGTCCTTTATTTTTTATAATAAAACATTTATTTTTTACATTTTTTTGAAAAAAGTTCAATTTTGAATTTTTTATATTTTGGAAACTAAAGAGTTAACTAAAAACATTGTTTGACATAAATGAATGGCCTTGACCCCCTCTACCCCCAAAATAAATTTCAAGTCTCTAGGAAAAGAAATAACAGTAGGGGCTAGTGGGTGTTCTAATTTACTTGGCGTGGCCGCCAGGTTTTTTCGGGCACAGCCACGCCAAGTGAAGCAACCACCCGCTACCGCCCTACTGTTATTTCTTGTCCTATTGGCAACTCCAGCTATCTGATATGACATCTAGCGGTAAAAATTAGAAACTTACCAAGTAGGGTACATTTGTCACGTGGTGACTGTTTGTATATGGTTTCTTGTATTCGTAAGCAGATCGAGGTAATTTCTTCGTGTCTTTATACATATGTAATAAGTTTTACTCGTTGATGGAGTGTAAAATGAGTAAAAGCAACATATATTGCTCAGTTTACGGCTGTAAGTCGATGCATAAAAGAGGGCTGCGGATATAAGTTTTCATCACTTTCCAAAAGATGTAAATAGCAATAGCCAAAAGGTGACGATACCAAATAAATACGGGCAACAGGAGCGGGTTGGACCACTCACCACTACACTCACTGACGACAGGTCGGGTTGTTCACTGTTTACGCCGAGCCAAGCCGTAGCAAGACAGCTTGGCCTACACCAGCCGACTACAGCCAAGCTTCATCAGTCAGGTATCCTTCCCCCTCCCTAGTTCATTTCCAATTACCATACCAACCGCCATCACCTCGCTCTGCGATATCCAAACCATTCCACTACGAGTCATATAGGCCTAATTTGACTTCGCAGGGTAAATATCTACTCTGTGAGAACCTGCTACCAGTCCGATATTCTACACCAAACCCACCAGCTAACCATCTAAATCAAGCAATTCCTGTGTCCCCCGAGCTTTAATACAAGTTAAACTCATCCCTTCGCCCTACCAAGCAGCAAATAATTTCTACAGTCTATGGTACAATGAGCAAACTCAAATATAGCTTTTAAAGTAACAGCGCCATGACTCGAACTGCTCAAAAACAGATACCAGCAGACAACCGATGCTTGATAATATGCAATTGACACATAAAATCCAGTGGAACACACAAATTAGATCACGTGTATCGCACAGTTATACATATATACAATAAAAAAACACTGGCATTGTTTTAGGGACCACATTTACTGATTATAACCGAAAAATAAAAAGTGTTCCATATCAAACGCGTGTTATTGAGTATTTTTACCCTACTTATCCAGACCGACCGCAGCGC
Organism: Meconema thalassinum; assembly: GCA_946902985.2. Classification (NCBI taxonomy): domain Eukaryota; kingdom Metazoa; phylum Arthropoda; class Insecta; order Orthoptera; family Tettigoniidae; genus Meconema; species Meconema thalassinum. Next base: position 1,058,652,196 of record OX336389.2, on the reverse strand, counting down.
CCCAAGTGTTAGTTTGAGTTGCCAATAGACTTGAAATTTATTTTGGGAGTAGAGGGGGTCAAGGCCATTCATTTATGTCAAACAATGTTTTTAGTTAACTCTTTAGTTTCAAAAATATAAAAATTTCAAAATTGAACTATTTTCAAAAAAATGTAAAAAATAAATAAGTTTTATTATAAAAAATAAAGTACATAGAGTCCATTCGTTTAAGTCCATAGAACACTTTTTAGAATGTTTGGTTTTATTAAAAATCACCTACTTTCCCAATTGAACTTTTTTCATTTTTTGTCCTACAGACCTGGAACTTGGTTTACAAGTAGAGGGGATAGAGACCTTTCAATTCTGTTAAACAAACATTTTTGTAGAATTCCTAGTTTCCAAAATAGTGACCATTTTTCAAAAATAATTTTCTTTTGTCCTAGAAACTTGAAATTTGGTATGGTGCTAGAGGGGGTAAAGACCATTGATTTATATCTAAAAAACGTTTTTGTAGAATTCCTAGTTTTGGAAATATAGCCTATTTTCAAAATTTTATTTTTGTTGTCCTAGAGACCTGAAACTTAGTATGAGGGTAGAGGGGGTAAATACCATTGATTTACGTCAGGCAAACTTGTTTGTAAAATCCATAACTTTGGATATATTGCCCATTTACAAAATTTTATTTTTGTTGTCCTAGAGACTTGAGACTTAGTGTAGGGGTAGAGGGGGGAAAGACCATTGATTTACGTTAGACAAACGTTTTTGTAAAATTCCTAATTTTGGAAATATGACCCATTTTCAAAATTTTATTTTTGTTGTCCTAGAGACCTGGGACTTGGCACGGCGGTAGTAGGGGCAAACGCCATTCATTTATGTCAAACAAACATTTTTGTAAACTTTTTAATTTTGGAAAAATAACCCATTTTGGAAATATGTTTTTGGAAAATTTGATAAATACACTATTTTTGGACTAGGCAGGGGATAGAGGTAAGTGTAAGAGTTGAGAATCATTGATGAACCTTAGAGTACTTTGGATTTTTTGGACTTTTGTGTGTTGTTGCTTTTGTTGTTGTTGCTGCTGCTTACAAACATGGCTGTAAGCATTATGCAGCCATAAAAAGGACAGACATACTTTCCAAGACCAAATAAGCCCCAACAAGCAAGAGCAAATATGAGAGAGCTAATACAAAAGCCAACAAGGGCCAACAAAAGCCAACAAAAAAGCCAACACAAGCCAACAAAAGCCAACAAAAGCCAACAAAAAACAACGAAAATCTTAAAAAAAAGCCATGTAGCATGCTGGTAGTTGAGTGAGTTGTCATATTGACCGATAGGTAGCAGGCAGGTAGTTGAGGAGTATTCATATCGACCGCTAGATAGCATGCTGGTCGTTCAGTGAGTGAGTGTTGAAATGGAGCGCTAGGTGGCATGCTTGTCATTCAAGTAGTTCTCACAGTCGCCGCTATATAGCGGAAACATACTTTGCGTGTCGCATGCAGCTATTTAACAAAGTTTTACCTCGTGAAAAACGTGCTTGTATAAGCTTTGTATAAAAATTGAATATACTATTAACTACTAAGTGTTCAGAACTAACATGTATAGCCTTGGGTAGGGAATATTGGGTCCTTAGCAAGAAAGAGTGCCTAACACACATGACTGTACAGCCTTTTGATATGCAGTAAGTACCTGATAACCTTGAGTAGGGTATAAGAATATTTTCAGTTGACTACTACCTGTCACAGTTTTAACATTGTGAAAGACCGTTGAAACAACCAGTCTTTAGCCTTGTCATATGCAGCAAGCAGCTGTTACCCTAAACTAGGGGTATATTAGAGGAACCTTAGCAGGAATATCACCAGTTGACTATTATCTCTCATGGTGTTCACATGGTGAAAGACCGTCGAAACAACCATTGTACAGCCTTGTACTACACAGTAAGTAGCTGTTGGTCTTGACTACGATATATTAGAGAACCATTAGCAAGAATACAATCAGTTGACTACTACTTGTTACAGTGTTCACATCGTGAAAGACCGTCTCACTGTCCAGTCTACAGCCTTGCCATACGCTGTAAAGAGCTATTGGTCTAGACTAGGCTATATTAGAGGACCATTAACAAGAATATCACCAGTTGACTACTACCTCTCACGGTGTTCACATCGTGAAAGACCGTCTCACCGACCAACCTCTAGCCCTGTGATACGCAGTAAGCAGCTGTTTGCAGAAATCAACACTCATGATGGAAGAACCCATTCCTAGCTATATGTGTAAACAGTGGGGGAAAACTTTGCTTCGGGTCTATGATAGAAAGCGTCATGAAGTTTCGTGTGAGGAATTTCATGAGTGTAAAACGTGTGGCAGTAAATTCAACAATGCCTACAATGGACGTCGGCATGAAGAATGTTGTAATGTTGTGTCGGCAGCTAAAAGACAAAAAGCAGAGCCTACAAAACATTACCTACTGTCATTGGCCCCTGACAAAAATGGAATTATTGAATATGGGACATCTTTTGAAGGTCGACTTAAATCCTATTTCATACGTTGTGATACGTGTAAGGATTTAAATCCATACCTTAAAGAGTCCAAACAGCAAATAATACAAGCTATGCAGAAAGAACTAGCAATGCACAAGTCAATAAAAGTTAATCTTGTGGCTGAATGTAGATTCATTCATACGTCCACCAACGAAATCACAGATCGGGCTTTTAAAACACGAAATCAAGCCCTATTTTTGGAAACTGACTTAAGTAGTTTCTTGGAAACACAATTTACTAAGTTAACTACTGAAATGGAAGAATCTGAGCTAAAAGGCAGTAATTGGGCTTTGTTAGCAGTGGAAGGATTACGATTGAAAATAAACAAGTACAATCCCTTGCGTGGTAGCACATATATTCCATTACCAGCAGCTATAAAAGCAAGAAGAGCCTGCATAATCCTCAAAACGTAAAGGATGAAAAGTGTTTTATGTATGCCATTTTAGCAAAACAGGTTAAAACGAAAGCTGAACGCGTTAGTAAATAAAAGGACCTGGAAAACAAGTATGATTTTTCAGTGATATCGTTTCCTACGTCATTTGCTGACATTCCCAAATTTGAGAAAGCAACGACATATCCATTAATGTATTTGAACTGGAACAAGACTACAAACTGTTCCCTCTAAAGGTTGTGGATCAAGAGCTACAAAACCATCGCGACCTCCTTCTGCTAAGTTCATCATCCGGACAGAACCACTACGTCTTTATCAAAGATTTTGATAAACGAGTAGGACATCAGATTACTCACCATGGATATAAGATATATACGTGTAAACGGTGTTTTACTCACTTCGATAATCGATATGGTCAACAAGGAATGAAAAAATTGAAAGAACATAGAGCTTTGCGTGTCCTGCATGACATTGCTAGGGTTGAAATGCCTATTAAAACTCAATTATTAAATTTTTAACGTGGAAAAAATGCTGAGAATACCTTACGTTATATATGCTGATTTTGAAAGTCAACTGTTACCCTATCAAACATGTTTACCCAATCCTAAAGCAAGTTCTACGGTGCCATACCAGAGTCATGTTCCTATGAGCTTTGGTATATACGTTAAACCCTCACCTGCTGTGGAACACATAAATACAAACCTTCCAAGCCAACCTGACGCTGCAGAAAAGTTTATGGACTGTTTGATCTCAGTAGCTAATGAAATTGATCGCCTTTACACCTTAAATGTTCCAAAGGTCTTAACTCAGGATCGAGAATCAGAGTTCCAATGTTCTGAAACCTGTTATTTGTGTCAAAAACCATTTACCAAAGAGGACTGGAAAATTCGAGACCACTGCCACATTACAGAGGAATACCGTGGAAGTGCTCACAATAACTGTAATTTGAGGTGTAAAACACGTAACCCCGTTCCTGTGTTTCTACATAATATGAGTGGCTACGACGCAAATTTCATTGTAAAGCAATTGGGATGTACTACTGAGAGAGTGGATGTTATCGCTAACTCCAAAGAAAAGTACATTCCTTTACCAAATATGTAGGAAATGTTAAGCTTCGATTTGTAGACACGTTTCGGTTAATGCCGAGTAATTTGGAAACCTTAGTTTCCAACATAACATCATACCGTGAAACAGACAAGTACTTTGGAAAAGAAAATCCAATGCTCATGACTCGTTAAGGGGTATTTTGTTATGACTACATTGACTCATGGGAAAAGTTAAGTGAAACGTGTTTACCTCCAAAAGAGGCATTCTTTAACAAATTAAGTCAAGAAGATGTTAGTCAAGAAGACTATGAACATGCCAAAAATGTCTGGAATCAGTTCAACATTAAAACTCTAGGGGAATATAGTGACCTCTACCTAGCTTCAGATGTACTCCTTCTTGCAGACAGCTTTGAAACGTTTAGAAACAAAACACTAGAAACACACCGAGTGGATGCTGCACACTTTTTTACTTCGCCTGGTTTAAGTTTCGAGGCAATGCTCCTTTACACAGGCATTGAACTGGAATTGCTACAGGATTACGATCAGATTCTTCCAATCGAGTCTGGAATACGTGGAGGCATATGCCAGGTGTCTCATCGGTATGCTGAAGCTAACAATAAATACATGGAAACCTATGATTCTGAGAAACCATCGCAGTTTATTACATATGATGTTGCCAACAACCAATACGGGTGGGCTATGTGCCACTCCCTTCCTTATGGTGGATTTCAGTGGGTTTATCCAGATACTGCTGATCTAGAAAAACTAAAGGAAGACAATCCGGTGGAATACATTCTAGACGTTGATGTTGATTACCCGTCTGACCTTCATGATCTACACAACGATTTACCTTTCCTACCAGAGTGTACACAACCTAAGGATTCGTCACTGAAAAAACTAATTCCTCATCTTGGAAATCGAAGGCGATATGTTGTTCACTACATGGCATTAAAACTGGCTTTTGATCATGGAATAAAATTGATAAAAGTTCATCGTGTGTTAAAATTTAAGCAAAGACCTTGGTTAAAGGCATACGTTGATATCAATAACAACCTTCGAAAACAACCCAAAAATGATTTTGAGAAAAATCTGTACATATTATTTATTATTCAACAATGCCATTTTTGGAAAAACAATGGAAAATATCCGTAAAAGAATAGACACACGTCTTGTGACTGACAGCAAGAAGGCAGAAAATCTAATAGCAAAGCCGACATTTATTGACAGAACAATTTATGGTCCTAACCTAGCTGCTTTCCACATGGCTAAACGTGACATTGTATTCAATAAGCCTATATATATTGGAATGTGTATACTGGATATTTCAAAAACTCTAATGTATTCCCACCACTATGATGTCCTGCTACCATATTATGGAATGAACAATCTTAAACTCATGTATATGGATACCGACTCGTTCATTTATTTGGTTAACACCCCAGATGTATATCAAGACAAGTTGGATTTCCTAGAACACCTGGACACATCATATTATCCTACTAATCACATATGTTACTCTACAGCAAACAAGAAAACGTTGGGGAAATTTAAGGACGAGGCTTGTGGACAAATTATAAAAGCATTTGTTGGACTTAGAGCTAAAATGTACGCTTTAGACATAAATGGTAAAGAAATCAAAAAGATTAAATGTATTAACAGAGGTGTTGTCGAAAATTGTATAAGCTTTCAGTATTAAAAGGATTGTGTCATGAAAAACAATGTAAAAAGAATACCAATGAACATTATCGCCTCTAAACAACATGATATATCATCTATAAGACTGAACAAAATTGCTTTGTGTCCTGGTGATGATAAAGGAGTGATTGATGCTGATGGTATAGGTACACATGCCTATGTCATTACTCAATCATTAACCATGCTTAAAGAGTTAAGTTATGAATATCAAAATCTTCTGCCTGCAACTAGCAAATACATAAAACAAAACAATTTAGGAAATAAAACAATAGCACTACAAAAAATAAAAATAAAATGGCATTCATAATCAAAAATAAATAAAATAGAAAACAAAATAAAAACAACTGTACAGTTTATAACAAAAAAGAATATACATAAAAATGTGTTATGTGTAAATAGTGTACATGTATTTAAAATAAAAAAAATATTGTATGGACACTGCTTGTACATTTTAATTACTACCCACCTCTCTCCACTCCTAATGCAAAATGAACAGGAAAAACACAAATTGGAAAATCCATGTTTCCATATTGACAAAATAGAAAAAAACATTTAACTGAAATTTTAAAAACTGTAAATGGGAATTTGGTAAATTGACAAATGTGTAAACAACAAATTGGAAAATCCATGTTTCTATATCATGAAATTGAAAAACTTTAAACTGACATTTTAAGAACTGTAAATGGGAAATTGTGAAATTGATAAATGTGTAAACAACAAAATGCAAAATCCATGTTTCCATATTATGAAATTGAAAAACTTAAAACTGACATTAAAAAAACTGAAAATGGGAAATTGGAAAATTGGCATATGTGTAAATAACAAATTGAAAAAAAAAACCGGTTGGGGTAGTGATCATGTTGTACAGTAACCTATAAGACTAGCATAAGGATAGTTGCATGTACCCTTATATAATTTGTGTATGTGCATTAGGCTTTGGATTAGCTTAAGTTAGGTTTGGTAAAGTTAGGTTTGGTGAGGTTGGGTATGTGACCTTGTAGTTTACTCTTTTCGGAAAATGTAAAAAGTAAAATCTAAAATTAAAAAATCTTAAATTTAAAATGTAAAATCTAAAAAAAACTAAAATCTAAAATACAAAAAATCAAAAATGTAAAATGTAAAATCTAAAAAAATGTAAAATGAAAAAAATCAAAAATCTAAAATGTTGAAATGTAAAATCTAAAATCTTTAAATGAGGTTTCTGTGGGTTATGTTAGGTTAGGTTAGGTTATAACTAAGTTTATTATTTTTGCTCTCACATTTGCTCATACTTTTTTGCTCACAGTTTTTGCTCTTACTTTGAAGTTAGGTTAGGTGAAGTTAGGTTAGGTTAGATGAAGTTAGGTTAGGTTAGGTGAAGTTAGGTTAGGTTAGGTGAAGTTAGGTTAGGTTAGGTTATGTTAGGTTAGGTTAGGTGAGGTCATGCTTTGGTTAGGTTAGTTGAAGTTAGGTTAGCATGTCATTAATGTAAGTGGTTGCGTGCAGTGACCATTTTTGTATTAGCTGTGTGCTTAAGTATTAAATTAAATATTAAATAAAATAAAATGGTCCTAATGGTAGGACTTCTTCAATATTTTTAAGGTTCCGCAATAGGGCATATACCATAATGAACTTTCATGCACCCACAAACGACACAAACAGAAAAGACCTAGAGTCAGTTGAGCAATATTGAGTGTTCTAGAAGAAACCATTGGCAAGATTCCACAACATCATACAACCATACTCATGGGTGATTTTAACGCACAAATTGGCGAGGAGAAAAAATATCGTCGGATAGTGGGCCTCTATCCAGCCCATAAGAGGACCAATAAAAATGGAGAACGCCTCATAGATCTTTGCGATAAGTATGACCTGGTCCTAAAATCAACTGCCTTCAAACGCCTGTCTCGGAAGGCCAAGACTTGGAAGAGCCCAAATCCAATGCTAGGAGAGTTCCAGTTGGATCATGTGGCTATGGACAGAAAGTATCACAAAGAGATACAAAATGTCAAAGTGCTAAGGGCAGCTAACTTAGACTCAGACCATTACTTATCTCTCGTGAAAACCGACCTGCAGCCAATTAGGAGACCTCCAAATACCTCGAAAGTTGGTAAAATACCAAAGTTCAACGTCCTCAAACTGAGTGATGAAGACTGTGGTTTCCAAGCCACCCTGAAGGAAAACACAAAGAAGCAAGGTTGGTCCAACCTACAAAAGGCTCTACTGGATGCCGCTCAAAAAACCATGCCTGCCTCATCCAACAAAGCCAAGCATCCCTGGTGGATGACTACATGTGACAAGGCTATAGAAGAAAGGCGTAGAGCCTGGGTCACTTGGAACCAGTGCAAGAATGAAGCTAACTACCAGGCCTTTCTTACACAAAGAAAAATAACTTCCAATATAGTGCGACAAACCAAGAGGAACCATAATAAGGCTCTAATAAAACAGGCAGAAGAGGACTTCAAAAGACATAACTCGAGGGATTTCTACAGAGAACTCAGAAAACAGTCGACACAATACAAAGCTCCTACCCTTCATCTTCGTGGACCTGATGGAAAACTTCAGTACAACAACAAGGATTGCACCAGTACCCTTGCAGGGTATTTCAAGAAGCTCCTCAATGCAGAGGAACCTGAAGAGAGACTCACCTTCCATGACCCTCCTTCCAGAAATCCAGACTCCTTACCGCCAACCATGGAAGAAATAAGGTAGATTATCAAGAGCCTAAAGAACAACAAGGCCTCAGGTGAAGACGGTATAGTTGCAGAAATGTGGGAACATGCTGATGAACAATCAATACAAAACCTCCATCAAATCATACAGGACATTTGGGCAACGGAGACCTTACCTGAGGAATGGACCTCAGCTGTGATCCATCCTCTACACAAGAAAGGTAGTAGGATTGACCTTGATAACTACAGAGGCATATCTCTAATATCTGTCACATTCAAGATAATATCTAAAGCCTTGCTAACCAGAGTTACTAGTCAACTAGATTCCCAACTAGGTGAATATCAGGCCGGTTTTCGTGCAAATAGATCATGCATAGAGCAAATACAGAACCTCAAGACAATCTTAAGTTACAAGAATTGCGGCGGACATCGATGGGTAGTCATACTAGTGGATTTCCAGAAGGCGTATGATTCAATAGACAGACAGACCCTCTTCTTCACTCTATGGGAATTAGGACTGGATGCGAAGACCACCAGACTAATCCAGGCTACACTGAAGACTACGACCTCCAAAGTCAAGTTCAGAGGTGAACTCTCAGACAGCTTCTCTATCCAAACAGGAGTTAGACAAGGTGATGGCATTTCTTGTATTCTCTTCAATTGTGTACTTGAGAGGATCATCAGGGAATGGACTACCACGTCACCATCAGGAACAGGACTGCAAATTGGGTACAAGAAAGACAATCTCAATGTACCTTGCCTGGCCTTTGCCGACGACTTTACCTTGTTAGCGAACAACATAGAAGAAGCTACTCACCAACTACAGAGCCTCTATAACATAGCAGCTAAAACTGGCTTGAAGGTCAATATACAAAAAACAGTATTCATGACAAATATAAAGGGAGCCCCTTCTACTATTCTTGTAAAAGACACCGAAATTCAAAAAGTTCCTGCAGTGAAGTACCTAGGGGAGTGGATTCCAGCAAACGAGATTGAGACCTTAGCAATAGACACTAGATGCACGAAACTGGAAAGGGTCTACCACTCCTGTAAGAGCATCTACACATCCAAGTGCCTCTCTAAGAACCTTAAACTTCTACATTACAACTCAGTAGTAAGACCTTCCGTTCTATATGCCTCTGAGTGTCTCCTGATGAACCGGAAAGGCCCACTGAGGAAACTAGAGCTCAAGGAACGGAAAATACTGAGAAGGATTTTAGGACCAATAAGGGAAGAGGGTGGTACTTACAGGATCAGGCACAACAATGAGCTCTATGATCATCAATAAGATATCGTCACATCCATGAGGAAGAGACGATTAGCTTTCTACGGACATCTGACACGCATGGGTCCAGATAGACTTACCAGCCAGATCTTCACCACGACAGGAAGAGGGAAAGCGTCCAAAAACAAATGGATCACCACAGTGAAGTCAGACCTACAGCAACTTGGAATTTCATCAAAAAACATACAGGATCGATCACAATTCCGACAGATGATTCAACATGGTGTCTTTCCAGTGTCTCTCACCAGCAGGAAGAGTACAGGGACTACCAGACCGAAGTGGACACAGGAAAGAAAGCAGACACACAGCCAGAAGATGAAAGCTGCCTGGGCTAAGAAGAAACATAAATTCCTTACAAGAAGTCAAAACGAGCCCCATGGTCCTCAGTAGGCCCAAACGAAAAGAAGAAGAAGAAAATATTTATAAGTTATAAAACAAAATTTAAAAATTAAATCTCAGGTCTGTGACCATGTAGTTTGGTCTATTTCACAAAATCTAAAATATAAAATCTAAAATAAAAAAGAAAATCAAAATCTAAATCCTTAAAAGTAAAATCTTAAAATGTAAAATAAAAAAACCTAAAATATTAAAATATAAATCTAAAAATTAAAAATATAAAAATATTACATGCATTAACTTAAATGTTAAATGAGGTTTTGCAATTATGGGTTAAATAATTGTTGGGTTAATGACCTTGCAGTTTAGTGCTTCGACATAATAAAAAATATATAAATAATAAATTAAATATTAAAAAAATAAAATAAAATAAATAATAAATAACAATAAATAATAAATAAATAAAAAACAATCTATAGTTAATAACAAATAAATAATGATATGAAAAGCCCGCCATTAAAGAGTGCAGTTGCGCGTGGCGGCCATCATGCGCATTAGCCCCTGTCCCAGCTATCACTGTCCCTCTATAAGAATAACATAGGGTAGTTGCACGCGGCGGCCATCTTGCGCATTAGGCCCTGTCCCAGCTTCGGCCTTTATATCCTACTGACATCTTTTACGTTTACTTAGCCTACCGTTTGTTTTAATTCTCAAAATGCATAGATATTTATATTTGATTTGCAGCCAATGACCATAGCAGGGCATTTCGCATGAACGCCCACAGGTTCCCCAATTTCAATGTCAAGTAGTTCCAACTTAAGCTACCAGACGCCACTGTCACTGAAACCCAACGGCGTACGTTTGAACATGATAGATCGTGTCTAACCCAATAGCCTACAAATTTGGGCTACACACTACCAATTGTAGTCATAAGTTCCTTTACGTGCCATAAATCTATGACATGGGCCCGACGACTTCGACTGGGTTTAAACCCGCGAACTTGGGCATAGCAGTTCAGCATGCTACCGACTACTCAACCAAAGCCATGCATAGTTATCCTGACGAGACATGCTTCTGATTTTACCGACTGGCTCCGTGACTCAGCGGTAACGTTCTCGCCTGCTTTTCCCTAGATTGCAGGATCTAATCCTGGCGCAGTCAGCTGGCATTTAAGGGTGCATAAACGCGAGGGAACCGTGTCTGTAGATTTACTGGCACGTTAAAGATCCCCTTGAGGGAAAAATTCGGCACCCCGGTGTCCCTAAAAGCCACAGTAGTTAAAAGGGACCTAAAACCAATAACATTATTATTGATTTATAACCAGTTAAAGACCTAGTTCCGTTGTTTGATTGTAAAGCTTTATAATACGTTCTACTGCGTATCCCAATTAATTGGGGTCGCCGGAGCCAATCAGGCTCATTTTGGTTTTGGCCGTGGATTTAAGGCCGGATGCCCTTCCTGTCGACACGTAATTTTTCAGGTGAAAATTCCACCCCACTGTCAGCGGGATTGGAACTCCGGCCGTCTGGTTGATTGACGAGCAGCTAAGCCACTGCACCATCACGCTCCCCTTGAAAAACTTTATAATACTAGCCTAAAATCCATTGATCAAATCTTACGTTTTAGGGTCCTTTGGAAACTCGGGTGTCGTCTTGCTATTTGAACAGTCTGACTTCCCAGTCGGTCAACACGAATACACCCAATTAGATTGGGCGAGGAGTAACATTGAATTTCCCTGTGTAATTCATAACACAATAATTATTTATACATTTAATAAAACGCTTCACATACAACACCCCCCCCCCTTATGTGAGAAGTGTTTTATTAAGTGTACACACGATTAATGTATTTTTATTTCAGGCATTAGGAGATAAATTGTCACTGCCCACCTGATCTAATTTGTTAGCGTACACTCGTGTTGACCGACCGAAAACGATCAAATAGGTTACTTAGCAACACTGAAATATTGCTGTTTATTGAACTGCATATCTCCTCTTGTAAAGCTCGTGTTAAATTAAAGACATAACCTTTAGACAATGCTCACATACAGTAAATCCAGCAACAATAACATACACCAACACAGTGCTGTCGGCACATTCTTGCTGGCTGCATGAGAGCATTATTGTCTGGCGGTAGAAAAATATGAGCCAAGCTTTGCGATCTGTAGATAGACTGTGGTTATACGTTGTCATGAAGGCGTGTGTAGCAACAAATGGGGACCCGGGCTGAGAGGCGACAACAGTACATCACCACAGACACAAATCACAACCTGCCGATTTTCCAATGGGGGGAGGGGTGTTCTAACCCCCCCCCCCTTGGCTACGCCACTGAAGTGAGATACGGACGCCTACGCCCATAGATGTAGACTTACCTTGTTCTCCTTCGATATAACCGGTAAGTATTAAAACTAAACAGTATCTCTGAAAATATAAATCAAATGTCGTTGACGATCCATTACTGTCTTATTTAATGATTACTACTACTATTGTAGTAAGGATTTGTAAACGTACCGTAATAAAGTAGAGTTGTACAATGACGTAATACACCTCAACGTCAGAATATTTTAAATCTGAAGTAATAGTTTACACTAAACTACAATGATTATTTGTACTTATTCGTTGAATATTAAAAATTTATGACCACGTGATTAAAATTTGATGTTTTTCTGTGGTTCAAGCGTTTTATTTAGGCCTACTGATCTGACTTAAACGTTTAGGGCCTATAACAAAAAATAGGCCTATCGGCCTACCAAGTTCAAAAGTTAGCTATTTCTGTATTGAACCCTTGTTAATACTATCGTAGAATAATTTTTCATATTTTAATTTTATGTACTGCATTATGTCCGCAGTCAGTTGAAGCAAGTTGAGAGCTTAGGGTTGCAAGAGTTGGGCCAGTGGAGCACGCAGGATAATTTTAAACATTTCTTGGAAGCGGGGACGCTGAACGCTGACCTTGAGCGTCTCGAGCTTTTGTCCGCCAGCGAGACAGAGAGCGGGTTGAGCGGGAACTGTGAGACAGAGATACTTTTGAGGACGACAGGTGGGAGAAGCGACGTAATCAACTCAACGATTTTGCATACGAATTGACGAATCATGCAGACCCAAGCCAGTTTCGGCGCGAAAGGAGTGTGCCTTGAGAAAGCGCGCCAAAGCTGTATCTAAGTAATCCACGATGGGATTTGATTCCGCGAGGCACCGTTGGAACGTTCATGAAAAATGAGGATCTTTGATACCACCCGCAAGCTTTTACGAAAACTTCTCCGATTTATTGAAAATGTATAGTCCCCTCCACCATCCAGTTGACCAGATCTGTATAAATTAGATGTCTGTGCTAACGAACATGTTCTTACCTCACTGTAGCTGGGTGCTACTACACGTTATTAAGACTTGTACTATTTTGAATAGCCGAGAGCTATTGTAGGTCACTATCTTCAGCGTAGCTGAGTGCTACTAACATCATTTTGTAAAGTACTTTTGACTTCGATCTCAAGTGAGATGCATAACATTTTGAGGACTCTGTTGAGAGCCGATTGTAATATAAACAGTGATATTTTATAGTATGTTTTTGCGTGTGAACTTAGCCAAGTGCTTATTTAGTGAAAGTGTCCACGTTTTATTAATTGCCTAGGACTAAGAGTGAATGTGTAGCTCTGTTGCAATTATAGTAGGTGTAGAAATAATATTAATTTTGAACTGTATTTTCATCATTGAAGAAGGCATCAAGATGACGAACATTGGGTCAACCACTGGGATGATGAACGTGCAACCTACGCAGATGTTTGTCATGGCTGTGTAAATTCATAGTGGGCTATGGAAAGTGACGTCCACTGACGTGATGAGCTGATATGGTTGAGTACACATATTGATTTATTCATTATGTAGGTATTTTGGCATGGGAACCTTGTGTAAATAGTTTTTCTTGTTATTTTATTCTTGTTTAATTTGTGGTAGATTAACGTAGTGTCCCGACACTCAAATATGTAAATGCGTGAGGACGCGTGGCCATCAGTTTGATTTGTTGTATTTTGTGTAATTTTAATTCATGTACTCGTGTACATGCATGTATTTGATTTGGCGTACACATGGATGCGGCCAAGGTGATAAGTGGTGCTGCATTATTTAACAGTAAAAATAGCAAGGGGGAAAACGTGTGTTTGCTAGGATTATTGAATGAACAAGAATTTATTTTGAGTTGCCTTTTTGTGACATGATTTTGTAAGGAACCGTCCGTTCTTTTATTTGATTTTTAATTTTGATTTTGATTACTTAATTCTTCGGTCAGAATACTAGATGAGGCGCGCGATGGTGAGTGGAAAATATTTGTGTACTTTTATTTCAGGTGTTTGTCAAAACCCTTGCGTGTGATATTGTGTGTATCTGTGTATCTATGTGTGATATGTGTGATATGTGTGAATTATCTGCGCGGGAGGATGGCTTGGGGCCAGTCCTCTGTTGGCTGCAATGTTTTAAGGATGGTGAGTGATGCCCGTAGGGACCTCAGCCAGTCCAATGCTGATCTTGTAATTCCAGGGGAATTAATGAGATATTTGGTGACACACATACTTTTTGAGCTGAGTTGGCAGCTGTTCTTCGTGATCTTGTAATTCCAGGAAAATTAATGAGATAATTGGTGACACGCAAACTTTTTGAGCTGAGTTGGCAGCTGTTCTTCGTGATCTTTTAATTCCAAGTGGAATTAATGAGATATTATTTTGATGACACACACACACATGTGAGCTGCGGTCACAGCTATTCTTCGTTGAACTTGGGGACCAAGCAATTAGTGCTGGCCCGGGATAAGGTTCTCGCGAGGGTGGATTTGACATGTGATAACGAGTTCCACACTGTGCGCTGATCTGAGGTATTCTCTGGACACCTGTTTGTGAGGGGGAAATGGCCTCGCCGTGACTTAGTTGTTAAATATAGCTTGCTTGTTCTTTTAAAGAGTGATATAATATTCAGGGTTGAGATCGCCATGCCTGAGTGGTATTCCCATGTGCGACGTCCAAATGAAATGTTTTTCGTGTACATTAATTGTGTGCTGTTGAGCATCTCTTTATTTAAGGTTAAATGATATGTAAATTCTTGTTGGCACCTTGTTGTGTATTTCAGTGTAAGATGACATGCGGTCATTTGTTGTTGTCGTTGTATCGTGGTCACGTTACTCATTCTTGTGTTTATTTGATAAAGTCCTTGTTGAGGCAGTTTGTTGTGCCGTGGCACGTTGGTCCAGATTTCAACGGAAATCTTTGTTTGTTGTAAATATTTAAGGTTAGCGAGTGTCGGTATTGTACAGATAGCATTAGTAGTGTTTAGTTCCCATTGCTAGGATATCTCAGATACGGATTTGTAGCTTGACGTCATTCGCAGGATGGCAACAAATCATGTATCAAGTTCTCTTCCATATCGCATGCTTAGTCACATCACACGCATACAT
Source organism: Meconema thalassinum (assembly GCA_946902985.2). Taxonomy (NCBI): domain Eukaryota; kingdom Metazoa; phylum Arthropoda; class Insecta; order Orthoptera; family Tettigoniidae; genus Meconema; species Meconema thalassinum. Next base: position 1,058,636,843 of record OX336389.2, on the reverse strand, counting down.
GGTTTGTAGATAAGCAGGCCAAATTTCGAGACCTGTTATTTGTGTTGACATCTCTGGTGAGATAATTCATTTTGTATTCACACTGTAGATTTGGTTGTAAAGTTAAGAGGGTGTTCCCTCGTGTTCTTTGTTGTGCTTATGTCTATTTTATTCGGAAATTAAATTTGTTTTTGTTTAGTTTGGCTTCACTTCTGTTTTTTCTTGTCATATATTTTGGACTATGTTACCTTGCACCTTGTAGAAGCATAAATTAGCAACTTCGTTATGGACCGTACACTACCCTGAAGAAAGAGTCTCATAAAAATCTTCTCGCAAGGGTTCAGTATATTCATCGGATTAAGAGGAACCGTTCATTTTTTCGATGATTTGTGGGAATAATAAACTTTGATATACAAAACCCATCATTTAGCCACTTAAGGCTATAGAAAATTTTGTTCTAATTAAGAACACTACCTATAACAATTCATGAAAAAAATTGTTAAGTAGGTTTTATAGGCCAATAGGCCTAAGTACTACCACCTAAAATAATAGTATTAGTTTGGTTGGTTGGTTCTTCAGTTTAGGGGCTGCGACAACGTGTTCATGTAGCTCCGTGTACTTTGGGTGTGTGTAGAATCTGTCTTATAACCGGTGTTAATTGTGATGGCTGTATTAGTGTGTGTATCTGTTTTTTAATTCAAGTAAGGACTGCAACATTGAATATTTCAAATAGTTCTTACTTTTGCCGCAAAACGCCACCGTCAACGACTACTAGGCCTAGTTCAGAACTTAGCTACTAGACGCCACCGCAGTCGGCTCTTGACAACGAACGTAGAAACTTAGAGCGTTGTTTACATTCCTAACCTATACAATTTAGCTTCACACAGGTGTAATTAGTGGAAGGTTCTTTAACATGCCACAAATCTATGACATGGGACCGCCGGTTTTACTTCCCCACCGAAGGAAGGCATACTGAGGGATTTTTAACGCTCTTAAAAAATTCGACGGCTTCGACCGGGTTTAGTATTAGTTTAGTGAACAAGTTGTGTGAAGCAGGAGGATGAATTTTTTTTGTGTAAAAAATAATTTGTTTGCATATACTCTATTGGGGAGCAAATTATTAATTAACTGACAATTGTAATTTACCCTCTAAACGTTATCCGTCAACTAATCGACTCTCAATACTGGCCCCCGAGAGTTAACCGTCGATTTATCGACGGCATTGCGGAGTTTCGGAATCACTTCTTGTTCATTCTAATTGGATCGGAACCTGGTCGAAATAGATATTGCCGTAAGCAGCAGATTGCAAGCTTTCTTCCAATGTCTATGCTTGTCATCAGAGGTTATACAGTAGTAGCTCAAATCTCAGTTAGTATTATAAAACTTACCTTACCTAACCTTTACTTTACTAATTTAGTTGTTCTTTTTCAGGCTGTTCCTGATTCAGTGGTTTCTGAAGTGTGCCCACAAAATGACATTGGGCTAGCAGTTACAAATACTTTAAATGATGAAAAGAAATTAATTTTCCTTAATGATACGTGGAAGCCTTCAAATGAGTTTAAATTTCCACTGCAAAAAGAAGGCAATCAACAAAGGAAATTCAACAGAGAATGACTAAATCATTATACTGTAACTGGCTATCGTACAGCAAAACGTTAAATGGAGGTTTTTGTAAGATGTGTGCTTTGTTTGCACTAATTGGAGCTGGGAGTGGGAGCCAGGCTTTGAGGACGCTGGTGAAAGAGCCACTCTCAAAATTTAAAAAGGCCACTGAAGACCTCCGCCAACACGAAAGTACACACTACAATAAATTTGCTGTGGAGAAAGCTGTGGAGTTAAAAAAACCATGGAGTCCGTGGATAGAAAGTCCATTGCTTTGGTTCTTGATACAAAAAAGTCATCAATAATTGAAAGCAACCGAAAACGACTTAGGCCCATAATAAAAATCCGTTATATTTTGTCCAAGAAACAACATTCCGCTTAGGGGTCATCGTGATGACGGTTTTAGAGAATTGACAGTAGAAGATGTTGAATCTGGGAAACTTGGAGTTTTTAACAGTCTTTTAGCATTCAGAATCGATGCTGGTGATGAGGATTTAAAACATCACTTGAGCACTTGTGGACGTAATAATACTATGATTAGTAAAACTATACAAAATGAGATAGAATTCATTGGGGATAACATAAGGGAAAAAATAGCCTTCGATGTCAAAAACGCTAAATATTTTGCAATCTTATGTGACGAGACAACTGATGAAAGTACAAAAGAGCTCATGTCATTTTCTATTAGATATGTTAATACCAAGACGTATCATACAAAAGAGGAATTTGTTGGTTTCTCAGAACTTAAATCAGCAACGGGAAGTTCAATCAAGAAAGCAATTGAAAATGAGATAAAAAGCCTTGGTTTAACATTTGAATTTCTCTGCGGACAAGGCTATGACGGGGGTTCAAATATGTCCGGAAAGCTCAAAGGTGTTCAAGCCCTCATACTAGCTGAACAACCATTGGCGATATATACGCATTGTTTTAGCCATTCGCTAAATGTATGCATATCAAAAACGTGTGTGCTACCTCATGTCAGAGACATCATGGGTACTGTTGCCACAGTTTGTGTTTTTTTTGTCAGCGTCGGCCAACAGAGCAAATGCTCTTAAGATTGTGATCTCAAACTGTAACCTGTCAGAGACCAAAAAAATGAAGGCTATGTGCCCTACAAGATGGGAGGAAAGACATGATACACTCCTAACCTTTAAAGAGTTGTACCTGCCTATCGTGACACTTTTAGATGACATGGCAACTAGTGCTGAATACGACTCTGATACTTCAACAAAGGCATATATGTATAGCACTGCAATGAAGAAGGGGGATTTTATTGTAGCACTGGAAGCAACAGTACTGCCTATCAATAACGCATAACCTTAGTGAAAGTTTGCAGTCCCCTAACCAAGACTTGCCATCATCAATGAGAAACATTAGAGACGTTCTGGAAGTTTTTCGAAACCTCAGAAGAGAAGCTGAACTAGAATTTGGGAGCATTTTTGAAGACTCTAAAAAAATTGCTGAAGATATTGGATGTGAGATAGTTATTCCAAGGACTTGTAGTAAACAAACAGCAAGGGCCAATATTCCAGCCAGTAATCCTGAGGAATATCATAGGAGAGTAACCTTTTTGCCTCTCGTAGACCACTTCATATCAGAACTTGAATCAAGATTTAATCGTGACTTTGATGGAATTTTACCACTTGAAGGTCTGATACCTGCAATGAAATCAATGTATAGCCAGAGTGAGATTCTAAAAGCTGCTGAGAAGTACGAACAGTTATTATCAGGTTCTTTGCTCCAGCTTAAAGCTGAGATACACCTGTGGAACACAAAATGGAATAATGAGACAAAGATGCCTCAGACAGCTACAGAGGCTTTAAAAGAATGTGACAAGATGTTCTATCCTAATATTTCAGTGTTACTGCAAATATTTGGAACAGTGCCAGTTACAACAAGTACTGCAGAGCCTAGGCTAAATGGACTGGCTTTAGCAAACATCCACAAGGACAGAAAAATCAAAGTGGATGAAATTATCAACAGTTTTTCAATTAAAAAGCAAAGAAGAATGGCAATGGCCAACTGGAGTGAAGAAGATTAAAGAAACATGATGTAGCTACTGTCTAAGATTTAGTTTGTATTTTTGTAATAAACAAAGGTTTTTTTCATAAAGCCTTTATTTGCATCACCCTGGTACCTGATTATTTTAATATATTGGAATGAGAGTGAGAGAGCCCCAGAGAGCCTAAAAACCCACCATTTAACACCTAGATTTTAAATTTTTCCGGGGGAGGACCCCCGGACACCCCCGGAATTCCCCCACCACAAGTTACAAGGTATTAGCCCCCCCCCCCCCCACCTTTACCCAATCCTAGATCCGCCCCTGAATCAAATTCATTGAAAACTGTTTTATAATATTCAATGAAGCAAATACATGATGTGTTATCTTTAACTGACGTGAACTCGTACTGTTTTGTCTTTCCTTTTGTTCTGTCATTGGGGCAGATGGCCTCACTGTTCCACCCCTTAAAACAGTAATCACTAACTTCTGTCAGTCACGCTGATTATGGCGATAGCGTTTGGATCCCAGTTCGCTATGACGGAATCGCTCAATTCTTGGCCGGCCCGCACACGTATTCGGCATTCTCTTTTGTTGTAGTTTATTAAAAATTTAACGTAACCAAATCTCATACATAATGTGTATCACATTTAACAGTAAAATGATCTAAAATTACCTCATAAAAGTGTAGAATGTGGTTGACATCACCCGAAATATGCGAACCTTTATTTATTTAATATGATTATTGAATTATTTGGTCACTGCATAAACATTAGCTCCAGGACGTGAAGTACATACATTATATCCAATATATTTTTTATACCGGAGGGTATTCTGGTAGCCCCCCGCCCATGATTGGCATAAATACCGTCTCAGATGATTTCCACTCCATACATTCTTTCGTCCCAAAATTTGGAAGAAAAGAAAAAAAAAGGTCAAATACACAATTAAGTACATTATTTCAAGAATAAACAGCTTTTAAATTGGAAGTCGCTATAAATATTGGACCATTACTACATGGAGGAAAGAAATAATATTAGAAACAAAGATAAATAATATTGGAATGAAAAATACGAAATTAATATGAAAGTCAACTACAGCATGCAACAATATTCATAAACACCAAGTTACAACAATGTAGCCAGTGGTTGCATTTTGTTTATGGTTTGGGACATCGTGGTCATTTAACCTTGTGTACTTGTGTGTGTGTATTTGTCTGATAACTAATGTCATTGCGGTGCCTGTAGTAATGTATTTGTAATTCAGGTGAGATTTGGGAAGGAGGCAGCCGTGGCCTTAAGTTAGGAACCTTCTCGGCATTTTGCCTGGAGTAGAAGTGGGAAACCACGGAGAATCACTTCCAGAGAAGCTGAGGAGGGAATCCAACCCATCTCTTCTCAGTTTTGCTTCACGAGGCTGAGTGTACCCCGTTCCAGCCCTCAGACCAGAATAGAATTTCTTGGAAGAGCCAGGAATCAAAACTGGACCTCCGGGGCGACCGTCAAGAATGCTAGCCTCTACACCAGGATATGGACTCAGTGGTTTCAGCAACACATAATTAAACAATAATTCAGGCGATTAACGATGTATAATGAAACCATATTTCAATTGCCATTGTGAACAACTTATATTTCATTACGTTGGTAGAAAATGATTTGCTCAGGACAGGGAAGCATGGAGGGCTGCATTAACCAGTCACAAGACTCAACAACACGTTGGTAGAAAGTATGTGGGCCATATTGTTACACCCTGCGGCGTATTACGCACCAAGACTGCAATGGGGAACTGCAGCAATACGGATATCTCTGGTTTGAAACCCGGTACTGACAGTGGCCAACCTGCGTGTGGGTTTTCCCTATTTTTCTTCACCCACCCTCCAGGTACCTTATTTCAAGTCACGAGCCACCAATCATACTCTTCTATACCCACCACAGAAACACAGGTTATCAGACAAGGTTGGACAGGACATGAGAACTCAGTGCGCACCTCCACATGGGCTGCTCCAAGTCTCAATAGGGGCAGATGAAATAGATGTTTTACCCACAAACATAACAATTATCATCATCCATTCTCATTGTGTATTTAAATGAGTTTTTTTTCCCTGGCACTACAGCTCGTGAAAGGCCTAGGCCTAACAAGCAACCGCTGCCCAGCCATTTGGCCTGCAGATATTGGGTTGACGCGTGATCAGGGAATCGGGTCCCCTCGGCCGTTAATCTTGGTTTTCGTGATCGGGGTGCTGCCTGACTGTCAGACGGCTACTCAATTGTCCTCACGAGGCTGAGTGCACACCGTTCCAGCCCTCACGTCAGTTTCTAAAATCTCTGACGGAGCGGGGAATCGAATCCGGGGCCTCCGGGTGAGAGGCAGGCGCGCTACCCAAACACCACGGGGCTGGGATTTAAATGAGTAGGTGTACAATTTCTCCCTCTCTAGGTATGACCCAATACATTTGGAGCTTTAATTTAATGGCGTGTGGCCTCCGGAGAGGCCCGTAGGTGACTTGAGAGTCGTGATGTGGATGATATGAATGATGATGACGTAACAAGCACCCAGTCCCCGAGCCAGGGGAGTTAACCCGAGGTCTCTTACACACCAAAGTCAAGCGTTCTATTCACTTGGCCAAGAAGCTGGACAATTTGGGGATGAAATACTATCCTTGTGATCTGACCAACATGTGTTGAAAGTTTCAGTGCGTTCGGGAAGTTCACGTTTGCGATCTTCAATTGTCAGCTATTCCTGTAGCAGAGTAGCTCCTTGTATTTTTACTTCCCTTGTTTCTCTTTGCTCTTTACAAGTAGGCTAAATGGAACTGTAATATTTGTTACAACCATTTCTTCCGAATGGCTGCGTGGCGCTGCGATAAGTTTCTCGCTTGCTGTGCTCAAGGTTGTGGGACCGAAACCTAGCACAGTCGACTGGCATTTGGGGGTGCTTATATGCCCAAGGACGCATGCCAGTAGTTTTACAAACACGATAAAGACCTTTCGAGGGCAATACTCTATCACCCCAGCATTAAACATATTATTATTATTTACAAAAATTCCTAATTTAACACTGGTATAATAACTGAAATTACGGACTTGCCGAGTTCATCCATTATTTGAGAATCGTCACACTACAGTAGGGCTACATGGCAAGATAACCAACTCTTGGACCTCTCCCAGTTTGTGTAATTCTGAGAGCCCGTAAGTAGGGGGGTAAGGCGGGTTTAAACGCACAGCCTACTTTCCTGGGAACATTGATGATATCTCTCGAACGCCTGGTGGGATTTTTACAAATGAGGGTCGTTGGACTCGAGCTGACGTCCTCTTTCCTATGGACCAATCGGCATATTTTTGAAAAAAAAAAATTGAAAATTTTTGTTTTTGAAAATAGACGATAGTTTGAAAACCAAACATGATAGAACGTTGTGCCATAGTTGAAACGAATGGTCTCTATGACTTTTATTTTTTATAATAAAACTTTTTTATTTTTTGAGATTTTTTGAAAACACTTAAATTTTGAAATTTTTATATTTTGGAAACTAAAGAGTTTACAAAAAATTTTGTTTGACGTAAATGAATGGCCCTGACCCCCTCTACCCCAAAAATAAATTTCAAGTCTCTAGGACTAAAACTGTGCAGTAGTGCTGACTGGCCGGTTCTGAGTCGCCCCCTACTTTCATATAAAACTTTGCCGATATCTCCCGAACGCGTGGCCGGATTTTAACGCACGAGGTATTGTTGGCGTTGGGATGACGTTCTCTTGGCTAAGCATGTGTGTTAGTATTAAAAAAGAAAAATGTTTTTGGATTGGCGCTATTTTGGAAACGGTGAATTTTGGGAAAAAGTTTGTTTGACGTTAATGAAAGGTGGGTAGGCCCTCTAGGCGGGCAGCATGTTTCAAGGGTGTAGGAGGAAAAACAAAATGATAGCCTACTTTCTCGCGAACATTGCTGATCATCGGCGAACGGATGGTCGGATTTTAACAAATGAGGTGTTGTTGGACTCGAGCGGACGTCCTCTTTCCTACAGACCACTCGTTATATTTTTCATTTTTTTGAAAAATTTTGTTTTCGAAAGTAGGTGAGAGTTTGAAAACCAAACACGATAGTACGTTGTGCCATAGTTGAAACGAATGGTCTCTATGACTTTTATTTTTTATAATAAAACTTTGTTATATTTTGAGATTTTTTGAAAACACTCAAATTTTGAAATTTTTTATATTTTGGAAACTAACACGTTGACAAAAAAAATTGTTTGACATAAATGAAAGGCCCCTATTCCCTCTACCATGAAAATAAATGTCAAGTCTCTAGGACAAAAAACTAGGCATTTTATTTTTCTATTTTTATTTTTTTAAATAAAAGCGTGTTTGTCGACAGAGAGCCGGTAGCGCTTGACGTATGTTACAACGAGGCTATACTGAGCATGGTGGATATGGGAAATGACTATTTCGACGGGGGGCGATGTATGGCAAAACGAGGGGTTGCTTTTCGATATTTTTTCCTATGACGAATGAATGAAGGCGAATATTTTGAAATGTGACAAGCATGCTAAGATTTTTTTTACTCCTGAAGGGGATCTTTAACGTTTTAGTTAACAGTGATGAGCGAGATTGCTCTCTGACACAACAGACGGTTGTAGGATATGACCAAGTGATTCTTAGACGTTGGCGATCTCGGTGACCGTGCCCGGAAGAAATGAATAGCTATTTTGGTGGGATGGCGGGGGCAGCTTATGACGGTTGGTTTTGTGACATTTCCTATGATGGATAGAGGCGAATATTTGAAAATGTGTTAAGTGTGCTAGGATTTTTGTTACCCCTGAAGGGGATCTTTAACATGCTAGTAAACGGTGATAAGCGAGACTGCTGTCTGGCACAGTAAATGGTTCTAGAATCTGGAAAACTATAACATTTGCTCGACCAAGTCATGTGCATGTACGCAAAAAGCCAAAACAGTAAGGTCATTGGCCTGAAATGTTATAAACTAAATATTGAACTGGGTAAAGTCATGTGTTTTAGGATGAAAGTATGTGGTTAACATGATCATGTATTGAGGATGGCCGCTTGCTAGTAATTATTATTATAGTAAAATGTTTGATAATAATAATAATAATAATAATAATAAGACACACACATGTTTTGAATGCTAACACGCACACAGTCCAGCTCACTGGTGACTGAATATTGTACCTAGCCAGAGGACTCGTGAGAGCTGTTGCTGGTGCTGACGAGGCAGGAATGTCTACGTCAGCAAGAAGTGTGATATCAGTTTACTTGCCTCGTGGTAGCTAGCAGGTGTGCTGTTTAAGCAGAGACTGCCATTTTGGTTCTGAGACAGTAGGACTACCGATGTATAAGAGGTAGCCATTTTGGTTCCTTATTAAAAACATGAAACTAGAATAAGGTACACGAATCTTATTCAGATTGAGGAATGTGAAGAGGCGTGGAAACATGTGCGAGAGAGAGACAGAGAACCATTCAAGGTCAAAACGCTGAGAAAATACAACTTTTTCTGTTGCTAGGCTAACTGATAACGATTGCGTTAGTCATGCACTTGTCATTTTAGCACACGGACGTATACAGTAGAGCTGTGAAAGAAAAATCCTTTTATTTTTTTGTAAGTACCTATGAATGATTATTTTAATAATGTCATGCTAATGAACCTTAAATTTGTAGTTATTGATTAGGTAATTATTGATTTTTAATTTATTTGTTTGCCGATAACCGGTATACCTTACATGTCTGAGATACAAGAAACCAGTTTACATTTGAGCCCACTAGAAGGAAACAGCAATAAGCCACTGCAAGTGAAGGTAGGATTATTTTTTTAAACTAACTTGTTTCATTTTTGTTTCATATTTTACTTTATGAAATGCATGTACTAACCTGAATTTAGGTATTTATAACGGTTTATTTTATTTATTCTTAGAAACTTGGAAAGAAAAGTCTTACCGCCGTAGCAGTCGCTGAAAACCCGAGACGCAGTAAAGTGCAACCATTGTTTCCAGGCAGTGAACTATTTAAAACTCAGGTAAGCCCAACATAAAATGCTATTCCATTTTACCACTACTGAAAACTCGTAGACAAAAAAATTCATTACCTGTACATGACTAGGACGATGATTGCTTTCTTGATTAATGACTATGTATTGGCAACCGGTACAAGACCATATTGGTTGTTTACCTGGAAAATACAAGGCCATATTGGATTTTGTAAAAAACAAAAAAATTAATTTAACTGACATGTCGATCCCCATAATAATAATAATAATTATAATATTAATAATAATATTAATATCGTATGGCCTCGGTGCCGGGTGCAAGCTTTGTTATTTGACACACAGAGGGTAGCTTGCTTGTCGAATTTAGTTGTTCCTTGACTATGAAAGTCAAGGAGGTTAAATGTTAGATATCTAATGTCATTAAACTCTATGGCGCTTTCTAGTAGAAAAATGAGGAACTTTGTACCCTATGAACTCAACGAATATATTGACAGGTTTGAACATGATAATCTGAACAAAATTACATGACATTATTATTTTTTGTTTATGTATTGGTTAAAGGGGAATGTAAATGACTGCAGCTTTATAAAAAGAAAATAAGTACATGGGTTACTGTTAGTGCCGTCATACAGTTTATTATAATTTTTATGGTGTTTTGATATATTAATGCCAATTAACGTTAAAGTTTTATTTGCAAGTATTGATTGATTGATTGAGTGATTGGTTATTTTGTTTGCTTATAGGGGTCGTCAAGCGCCATTAACGTAATGAACAGACAGTGAACAAGCATACATTGTGCTTTAATGTACTATGTGCAACGTTAATAACTTACAATAAGAAAAAAATTATTATCACACATGGCGTTAGTACCAAATACAACAAGTGAGCAAGTTGGTTTACCACGTGGGTTAAATTTAAAATCCGAACATGACCGTTGGTTAACATTTGAATCCTGGCCTGTAGGCTTTTTGTCGACAGATGAACTTGCAAAAGCCGGTTTTTTACTTGAACCGAGAAGATGTGGTGCGCTGTGTGTTTTGTCGTATTGAACTTTCACACTGGGAAGAAGGGGATGATCCCTTTAGAGACCATTTGCGATGGTCTCCTTGTTGTCCTTACATGCTTGGAAAACAAGTGGGTAACATACCCGTGTATTCATTTTATCGAACCACAAGACCATTGGCCGATACTTACGTTGCTGAATCACAAATAAATAATAATAATAATAATAATAATAATAATAATAATAATAATAATAATAATAATAATGTATTACCAGCCAACAACGGTAGTGTCGATACATGTGGTCCATATGCCATAGACAATGTTGAATTGGCATGTGCTTTTGAAAAATTGGGAGTTTGCAAGGCTAAAGCACTAGCACACCCAGAGTACAGCTCTGTTGAAAAACGTTTAGAATCATATAAAAATGTTTGACCATTAATATTAAAACACCATACCAAACAGCTAAGTGAAGCTGGATTTTTTTTATACTGGTGAAGGGGATAAAACAATATGTTTTTATTGTGGATTTGCTTTAAAGGATTGGCAAATGACTGATGACCCTTTTGTGCAACACGCTCGTTGGACCTAACTTTAAATACATGGTGTTGCTTAAAGGTCAGGAATTTGTGAACACTATTCGTAAAGAAAACGTGATTGCAGCACAAGACATAAAAGTGCCTTTAGAGTTAGAACACGTGGAGCAAATACATGAGGCTGAATAAAAAGACTTGTCTCACGAACAGATACAAAAGTGTGACCAACAATTATGTAAAATTTGTTATCAAGATGAACTAGGTGTTGTATTTTTGCCCTGTGGACACATGATAGCCTGTGTCAAGTGTGCATTAGAACTCAACACTTGTGCTATATGCAGAAAAGCAGTATCTGCTACAGTTAGGGCATTTCTTGCATAAATACTATAATTTATTAGCAATGCATAGTGCAAAATCCCTAATTGCACAATATTATTAAAGCTGTTTTAGAGTGTAATAGATATTCTTTTCTTTTGTTTATAGACTACTACAATGAATGTTTTGAATGCTGTGGGTCAAGCATGTGGCTTAGAGACAAAGAAGCTCAGCGAATTGCCAACGCATATTCCATTCCGCATTATCAAGATTCGGAAATTGAAAACAGCATTTGGTGATCGTGTACTTTGTGTATGTGAAAACTTTGAGACATTACTGACTACACGGTTTAATGATATGTCGTAGAGTGTTTTTGATGAAGTCAATAATGCTGTGCAACCTGTACACTTAATTTATGAAGGTTTTAAAAACAATAGGTGCATGGTCCGTTTTAATTAAATAAAAAAAAGTGAAATAATAATTGAAAATATAAGTGATGACAATGGACTGAAAGAAAAAAATGTGTATAGAATAATAATGTTTTAGTTTTTAGTATTGTCTTAAAAATATTATCATGAAACCAAAAACAATGTATATGAAGTTTGTAAATAAATTCAAAATGATGTTACAATGTTGTTTTATTTTATACAAAAGTTAGAATATTTAACATTGCAGAGTATATATGATTATGACAATCGATGCACACTTAATACAACTCTTTCTCTCTTTACAATAGTCTGTTATAGTTTTTAAACACAAGGCTTGTTGTAGATCTTTTTATAGCAATGTCCATTCACTGTTGTTTTCAAAAACTGGGGAAGCCGCAATGGTTTTATAGGCATAAAAACCTTATTGTTATTACTATTTAGTCATTTTGATCCTCTTGCAATACTACGGTACCATTTTGCATATCAAGACCAGATGACCTAGTTGTTCCACTCTTTAAAAAGACAACAACAACAACAACAACACTACCTCTTGCATAGTTTGTGATGTTGATGGCTCTTGCGGTGTGGAAGACGGTTTAAACATAACTTTTAGAACAGGGGTTAAACGTTGCTCATTAAACAATCCACTATTTTGAGTAGCAATATCGTTTTCGTGATTTTTTGTCGACGGTAACTGTGTTTCACGCAGTACACTACATTGATGATCACTGACACTTAAAACCTCACTATTTTTACTTTTTAGGTCACCACGACAATGCTTGGAACGTTGTTTTGAACAGCGCCAAATAACAGTTCCGTTTTTATTGGTTCGTTTCACAATATATGAATATCCTTTATAGTATGCATAAGGCTTACCATACCTAGTCACTGATATTTCCATGTCAACTGTCAAGCATAGACTAAGCTCTAGTAAAGTCAACTTGGTAACAAGAATAATAGTTTAATGTGAGAGCAAATATGGATCCAAAGAGCTCAGGTAAAAGTGGAAGCAAATAAGCAAATATCAGAACCAAGAGAGGGGGTAAAAGTGGTCGCAAAGTGGTAGAGCCATTACACAATAATTTTAGCACGACGTAGCTCTTGTTCAATTTCTTTGATTTCCCAATCGTGACCGGTATGCCCAGTTTGTTGTAAAGCATGCAAGTGTCGAAGCCGTTGAGTTAGCTAACTGGGTTTGTTCCAGTATACAAATTTAACAAATGAATTTTTAGGTGTAAACAAAACATTACCATTATCATCATCATCATCATCATCATCATCATCATCATCATCATCAACATCATCATTATCATCATCATAATCATCATGATCATCATGACCATTTTTTTTTTCGTGTGGCCTCCTGAGAGGCCGAGTGCAGGTCTTTCTAAGTGACGCCCGTGGGCGACCTGCGCGTCGGGATGAGAGATGGAATTGATGAAGGCGAATGAAACTGGGCAAGGATGTGGAAGGAAGCGGCCGTGGCCTGTCAGTAGGTACCGTCCCAGCATTTGCCTGGTGTTGAAAATGGGAAACCACGGAAAACCATTTCAAGGACGGCCGACGGTGGGGCTCGAACCCACGCGTCTACCGAGTCAGCAGAGAGCTTGGCCCCATGACCTAACGCTGCGCTTTAGCGCGCGTAGCCACTACTGTCGGTATCATGACCATTATCACTATTACTATATAGTCCTTTTTGATCCTCTTGCAATACCACTTCATTTATAGTCTGCGTGGATTTTGATAGTGTTAAAGGTTTCTTGGACGTTGACAACTGTCTTAACATGACTTTTTGAGGACATGATAAGTCCTTTTGAACAAACACTGCACTATTTTTAGCCGCAATATCGTTTTCTTGAACTTGCTTCTTAGCATTTTGATAATTGTTTGTAAACAGCAACCGTGGTTCGTTTGGAGCACTACATTGATGAACACTCACACTTAAAACCTTTCCATTTTTACTTTTCAGATTGCCTCGACATTTTGTTGACCTCTCTTTTGAGCATCGCCAGAATATTATTCCTTTCGCATTCTGACGATTATAGTTATAAGAGTATCCTTGATAGAGTGCACGTTGCCTACCTTTGTTGGTTGTGGTAAGTTCCATATTAGTAACTGACCTGTCAGTACGATGTTCACACTACAAAGGTTACAACTGTTTTTGCTGATGGAGTGACCTACCATAAGCTTATATATATATATTGGCTTATGTGTTGGCTTTTTTTTTTGTGTTGGCTTCTTTTTGTGTTGGCTTTTTGTGTTGGCTTATTTGACAAGTTATTTTTGTCAATGTATTTAGTTTTTTTTTTCTTGGTGTTGGAAAGTATTTCAAAGAGAGGGAATATTTAAAGACTTAACTTTAGCTCACTAACCTAACCTAACTTCACCTAACCTAACCTAACCTAACCCAACTTTACCTAACCTATCTTCACCTAACCCAACCTTTTAACTCTCAGATGATAATTAAATTCTGGGCATAATCGAGTTGGAACCCAAGACCTCAAGGGTAAAAACCAATTATTTTTGGTAGCTTATTTTGGTAGCTTATTTTCATGGCTAACCTAACTTTACCTAACCTAACCTCAGCTCACTTTGGATATCACTAGTAAGTGTTCATATCCTCCGCTATGTGGCATGCTAGTTGTTCAGGTAGTGCTCATATTTACCGCTCGGTAGCGGAAACATACTTTGCGTGTTGCATGTGACTCTTGTGAAGTTTGACCGCGTGCAAGACGTGCTTGCTTAAGTTCTATATATAAACTCAATATTCGATAAACCAATAAATGTTCAGAACTAACATGTATAGCCAGGATTAGGGTATATAGGAGACCCTTAGCAAGAAAGGCTGTCTAACCCACTAGTCTACAGCCAGCCTTGTCATACGCAGTAAGCACCTGTTGGCAGTAAATCCTATACCACGTTGTTCATTACATGGCACTTAAACAGGCTCTAGATCATGGACTAAAATTGGTAAAAAATCAACGTATGCCTTTAGCCAAGGTCTTTGTTTAAAACGTTAACACAAAAGCCAACACATGAAATCATCGTGTGTTAAAGTTTAAACAAAGACCTTGGCTAAAGGCATACGTTGATTTTTTTAAACCAATTTTAGTCCATGATCTAGAGCCTGTTTAAGTGCCATGTAATGAACAACGTGGTATATGATTTACTGCCAACAGGTGCTTACTGCGTATGACAAGGCTGGCTGTAGACTAGTGGGTTAGACAGCCTGTCTTGCTAAGGGTCTCCTATATACCCTAAACCTGGCTATACATGTTAGTTCTGAACATTTATTGGTTTATCGAATATTGAGTTTATATATAGAACTTATACAAGCACGTCCTGCACGCGGTCAAACTTAACAAGAGTCACATGCAACACGCAAAGTATGTTTCCGCTACCTAGCGGTAAATATGAGCATTACCTGAACAACTAGCATGCCACATAGCGGAGGATATGAACACTCACTAGTGATATCCAAAGTGAGCTGAGGTTAGGTTAGGTAAATTTAGGTTAGCCATGAAAATAAGCTACCAAAATAAGCTACCAAAAATAATTGGTTTTTACCCTTGAGGTCTTGGGTTCCAACTCGATTATGCCCAGAATTTAATTATCATCTGAGAGTTGAAAGGTTAGGTTAGGTGAAGATAGGTTAGGTTAGGTTAGGTGAAGTTAGGTTAGGTAAAGTTGGGTTAGGTTAGGTTAGGTTAGGTGAAGTTAGGTTAGGTTAGGTTAGTGAGCTAAAGTTAAGTCTTTAAATATTCCCTCTCTTTCAAATACTTTCCAATACCAAGAAAAAAATCCACTAAATACATTGACAAAAATAACTTGTCAAATAAGCCAACACAAAAGCCAACACAAAAAGCCAACACATAAGCCAATATATATATATATAAGCTTATGGTAGGTCACTCCATCAGCAAAAACAGTTGTAACCTTTGTAGTGTGAACATCGTACTGACAGGTCAATTACTAATATAGAACTTACTACAACCAACAAAGGTAGGCAACGTGCACTCTATCAAGGATACTCTTATAACTATAATCGTCAGAATGCGAAAGGAATAATATTCTGGCGATGCTCAAAAGAGAGGTCAACAAAATGTCGAGGCAATCTGAAAAGTAAAAATGGAAAGGTTTTAAGTGTGAGTGTTCATCAATGTAGTGCTCCAAACGAACCACGGTTGCTGTTTACAAACAATTATCAAAATGCTAAGAAGCAAGTTCAAGAAAACGATATTGCGGCTAAAAATAGTGCAGTGTTTGTTCAAAAGGACTTATCATGTCCTCAAAAAGTCATGTTAAGACAGTTGTCAACGTCCAAGAAACCTTTAACACTATCAAAATCCACGCAGACTATAAATGAAGTGGTATTGCAAGAGGATCAAAAAGGACTATATAGTAATAGTGATAATGGTCATGATGATCATGATGATTATGATGATGATAATGATGATGTTGATGATGATGATGATGATGATAAAGGTAATGCTTTGTTTACACCTAAAAATTCATTTGTTAAATTTGTATACTGGAACAAACCCAGTAAGCTAATTTAACGGCTTCGTAACTTGCATGCTTTACAACAAACTGGGCATACCGGTCACGATTGGGAAATCAAAGAAATTGAACAAGAGCTACGTCGTGCTAAAATTATTGTGTAATGGCTCTACCACTTTGCGACCACTTTTACCCCCACTCTTGGTTCTGATAATTGCTTATTTGCTTCCACTTTTACCTGAGCTCTTTGGATCCATATTTGCTCTCACATTAAGCTATTATTCTTATTACCAAGTTGACTTTACTAGAGCTTAGTCTATGCTTGACAGTTGACATGGAAATATCAGTGACTAGGTATGGTAAGCCTTATGCATACTATAAAGGATATTCATATATTGTGAAACGAACCAATAAAAACGGAACTGTTATTTGGCGCTGTTCAAAACAACGTTCCAAGCATTGTCGTGGTGACCTAAAAAGTAAAAATAGTGAGGTTTTAAGTGTCAGTGATCATCAATGTAGTGTACTGCGTGAAACACAGTTGCCGTCGACAAAAAATCAAGAAAACGATATTGCTACTCAAAATAGTGGATTGTTTAATGAGCAACGTTTAACCCCTGTTCTAAAAGTTATGTTTAATCCATCTTCCACACCGCAAGAGCCATCAACATCACAAACTATGCAAGAGGTAGTGCTGTTGTTGTTGTCGTCGTTTTAAAGAGTGGAACAACTAGGTCATCTGCTCTTGATATGCAAAAAGGTACCGTAGTATTGCAAGAGGATCAAAATGACTAAATAGTAATAACAATAAGGTTTTTATGCCTATGAAACCATTGCGGCTTCCCCAGTTTTTGAAAACAACAGTGAATGGACATTGCTATAAAAAGATCTACAACAAGCCTTGTGTTTAAAAACTATAACAGACTATTGTAAAGAGAGAAAGAGTTGTATTAAGTGTGCATCTATTGTCATAATCATATATACTCTGCAATGTTAAATATTCTAACTTTTGTATAAAATAAAACAACATTGTAACATCATTTTGAATTTATTTACAAACTTCATATACATTGTTTTTGGTTTCATGATAATATTTTTTAAGACAATACTAAAAACTAAAACATTATTATTCTATACACATTTTTTTCTTTCAGTCCATTGTCATCACTTATATTTTCAATTATTATTTCACTTTTTTTTATTTAATTAAAACGGACCATGCACCTATTGTTTTTAAAACCTTCATAAATTAAGTGTACAGGTTGCACAGCATTATTGACTTCATCAAAAACACTCTACGACATATCATTAAACCGTGTAGTCAGAAATGTCTCAAAGTTTTCACATACACAAAGTACACGATCACCAAATGCTGTTTTCTATTTCCGAATCTTGATAATGCGGAATGGAATATGCGTTGACAATTCGCTGAGCTCCTTTGTCTCTAAGCCCACAGCATTCAAAACATTCATTGTAGTAGTCTATAAACAAAAGAAAAGCATATCTATTACACTCTAAAACAGCTTTAATAATATTGCGGAATGGAATATGCGTTGGCAATTCGCTGAGCTTCTTTGTCTCAAAGCCACATGCTTGACCCACAGCATTTCAAACATTCATTGTAGTAGTCTATAAACAAAAGAAAAGTATACCTATTACACTCTAAAACAGCTTTAATAATATTGTGCAATTAGGGATTTTGCACTATGCAATGCTAATAAATTATAGTATTTATGCAAGAAATGTCCTAACTGTAGCAGATACTGCTTTTCTGCATATATCACAAGTGTTGAGTTCTAATGCACACTTGACACAGGCTATCATGTGTCCACAGGGCAATAATACAACACCTAGTTCATCTTGATAACAAATTTTACATAATTGTTGGTCACACTTTTGTATCTGTTCGTGAGGCAAGTCTTTTTTTTTTCAGCCTCATGTATTTGCTCCACGTGTTCTAACTCTAAAGGCACTTTTATGTCTTGTGCTGCAATCACGTTTTCTTTACGAATAGTGTTCACAAATTCCTGACCTTTAAGCAACACCATGTATTTACAGTTAGGTAACCATCGAGCGTGTTGCACAAAAGGGTCATCAGTCATTTGCCAATCCTTTAAAGCAAATCCACAATAAAAACATATTGTTTTATCCCCTTCACCAGTATAAAAAAATCCAGCTTCACTTAGCTGTTTGGTAAGGTGTTTTAATATTAATGGCCAAACATTTTTATAAGATTCTAAACGTTTTTCAACAGAGCTGTACTCTGGGTGGGCTAGTGCTTTAGTCTTGCAAACTCCCAATTTTTCAAAAGCACATGCCAATTCAACATTGTCTATGGCATATGGACCACATATATCGACACTACCGTTGTTGGCTGGTAATACATTATTATTATTATTATTATTATTATTATTATTATTATTATTATTATTTATTTGTGATTCAGCAACGTAAGTAGCGGCCAATGGTCTTGTGGTTCGATAAAATGAATACACGGGTATGTTACCACTTGTTTTCCAAGCATGTAAGGACATCAAGGAGACCATCGCAAATGGTCTCTAAAGGGATCATCCCCTTCTTCCCAGTGTGAAAGTTCAATACGACAAAACACAGCGCACCACATCTTCTCGGTTCAAGTAAAAAAAAGACGGGTTTTGCAAGTTCATGTGTCGACAAAAAGCCTACAGGCCAGGATTCAAATGTTAACCAACGGTCATGTTCTGATTTTAAATTTAACCCACGTGGTAAACCAACTTGCTCACTTGTTGTATTTGGTACTAACGCCATGTGTTATAATAAAACTTTTTCTTATTGTAAGTTATTAACGTTGCACAGAGTACTTTAAAGCACAATGTATGCTTGTTCACTGTCCGTTCATTACGTTAATGGCGCTTGACGACACCTAAAAGCAAACAAAATAACCAATCACTCACTCAATCAATCAATCAATACTTGTAAATAAAACTTTAACGTTAATTGGCATTAATATATCAAAACACCATAAAAATTATAATAAACTGTATGTCGGCACTAACAGTAACCCATGTACTTATTTTCTTTTTATAAAGCTGCAGTCATTTACATTCCCCTTTAACCAATACATAAACAAAAATAATAATGTCATGTCATTTTGTTCAGATTATCATGTTCAAACCTGTCAATATATTCGTTGAGTTCATAGGGTACAAAGTTCCTCATTTTTCTACTAGAAAGCTCTATAGAGTTTAATGAGATTAGATATCTAACATTTAACCTCCTTAACTTTCATAGTCAAGGAACAACCAAATTCGACAAGCAAGCTACCCTCTGTGTGTCAAATAACAAAGCTTGCACCCGGCACCGAGGCCATACGATATTAATATTATTATTAATATTATAATTATTATTATTATTATTGGGATCGACATGTCAGTTAAATTAAAATATTTTTTTTTACAAAATCCAATATGGCCTTGTACTTTCCAGGTAAACAACCAATATGGTCTTGTACCGGTTGCCAATACATAGTCATTAATCAAGAAAGCAATCATCGTCCTAGTCATGTACAGGTAATGAATTTTTTTGTTTACGAGTTTTCAGTAGTGGTAAAATGGAATAGCATTTAATGTTGGGATTACCTGAATTTTAAATAGTTCACTGCCTGGAAACAATGGTTGCACTTTACTGCGTCTCGGGTTTTCAGCGACTGCTACGGCGGTAAGACTTTTCTTTCCAAGTTTCTAAGAATAAATAAAATAAACCGTTATAAATACCTAAATTCAGGTTAATACATGCATTTCATAAAATAAAATATGAAACAAAAAATGAAACAAGTTAGTTTAAAAAAATTATCCCACCTTCACTTGCAGTGGCTTATTGCTGTTTCCTTCTAGTGGGCCCAAAAGTAAACTAGTTTCTTGTATCTCAGACATGTAAGGTATACCGGTTATCTGCCAAAAATAAATTAAAAATTCAATAATTAACTAATCAATAACTACAAATTTAAGGTTCATTAGCATGACATTATTAAAATAATCATTCAAAAGTACTTACCAAAAAAATAAAAGGATTTTTCTTTCACAGCTCTACTGTATACGTCCGTGTGCTAAAATGACAAGTGCATGACTAACGCAATCGTTATCAGTTAGCCTAGCAACAGAAAAAGTTGTATTTTCTCAGCGTTTTGACCTTGAATGGTTCTCTGTCTCTCTCTCGCACATGTTTCCACGCCTCTTCACATTCCTCAATCTGAATAAGATTCGTGTACCTTATTCTAGTTTCATGTTTTTAATAAGGAACCAAAATGGCTACCTCTTATACATCGGTAGTCCTACTGTCTCAGAACCAAAATGGCAGTCTCTGCTTAAACAGCACACCTGCTAGCTACCACGAGGCAAGTAAACTGATATCACACTTCTTGCTGACGTAGACATTCCTGCCTCGTCAGCACCAGCAACAGCTCTCACGAGTCCTCTGGCTAGGTACAATATTCAGTCACCAGTGAGCTGGACTGTGTGCGTGTTAGCATTCAAAACATGTGTGTGTCTTATTATTATTATTATTATTATTATTATCAAACATTTTACTATAATAATAATTACTAGCAAGCGGCCATCCTCAATACATGATCATGTTAACCACATACTTTCATCCTAAAACACATGACTTTACCCAGTTCAATATTTAGTTTATAACATTTCAGGCCAATGACCTTACTGTTTTGGCTTTTTGCGTACATGCACATGACTTGGTCGAGCAAATGTTATAGTTTTCCAGATTCTAGAACCATTTACTGTGCCAGACAGCAGTCTCGCTTATCACCGTTTACTAGCATGTTAAAGATCCCCTTCAGGGGTAACAAAAATCCTAGCACACTTAACACATTTTCAAATATTCGCCTCTATCCATCATAGGAAATGTCACAAAACCAACCGTCATAAGCTGCCCCCGCCATCCCACCAAAATAGCTATTCATTTCTTCCGGGCACGGTCACCGAGATCGCCAACGTCTAAGAATCACTTGGTCATATCCTACAACCGTCTGTTGTGTCAGAGAGCGATCTCGCTCATCACCGTTAACTAAAACGTTAAAGATCCCCTTCAGGGGTAAAAAGTCTTAGCATGCTTGTCACATTTCAGAATATTCGCCTTCATTCATTCGTCATAGGAAAAAATATCGAAAAGCGACCCCTCGTTTTAACATACATCGCCCCCCGTCGAAATACCCATTTCCTGCATCCACCATGGCCAATCATAGCCTCGTTGTAACATACGTCAAGCGCTACCGGCTCTCTGTCTACAAACACGCTTTTATTAAAAAAAAATGCATAGCTTTTTTGTCCTAGAGACTTGACATTTATTTTCGTGATAGAGGGGATAGGGATCTTTCATTTATGTCAAATAATTTTTTTGTCAACGTGTTAGTTTCCAAAATATAAAAATTTCAAAATTTGAGTGTTTTCAAAAAAATCTCAAAATATAACAAAGTTTTATTATAAAAAGTAAAGGTCATAGAGACCATTCGTTTCAACTATGGCACAAAGTTCTATCATGTTTGGTTTTCAAACTATCGCCTACTTTTAAAAACAAAATTTTTCAAAAATATTTTGAAAAATATAACGAGTGGTCTATAGGAAAGAGGACGTCAGCTCGAGTCCAACAACACCTCATTTGTTAAAATCCGACCATCCGTTCGCCAATGATCACCAATGTTCGCGAGAAAGTAGGCTATCATTTTGTTTTTCCTCCTACACCCTTGAAACTTGCTGCCCTCCTAGAGGGCATACCCACCTTTCATTAACGTCAAACAAACGTTTTCCCAAAATTCACCGTTTCCAAAATAGCGCCAATCCAAAAAACAACAATTTTCAATTTTCTTTTTAAATACCACACATATGCTTAGCCAAGAGAACGTCAACCCAACGCCAACAATACCTCGTTCGTTAAAATTCGACCACGCGTTTGGGAGATATCGGCAAAGTTTTATATGAAAGTAGGGGGCGACTCAGAACCGGCCTGTCAGCACTACTGCACAGTTTTAGTCCTAGAGACTTGAAATTTATTTTTGGGGTAGAGGGGGTCAGGGCCATTCATTTACGTCAAACAAATTTTTTTGTAAACTCTTTAGTTTCCAAAATATAAAAATTTCAAAATTTAAGTGTTTTCAAAAAATCTCAAAAAATAAAAAAGTTTTATTATAAAAAATAAAAGTCATAGAGACCATTCGTTTCAACTATGGCACAACGTTCTATCATGTTTGGTTCTCAAACTATCGCCTACTTTCATAAACAAAAATTTAAAAAAAATATATAACAAGTGGTCCATAGCAAAGCCCCCGTCAGCTCGAGTCCAACGACACCTCATTCGTAAATCTCCGACCACGGGTTCGGGAGTTATCGGCTCGCATTGGGATAGTTGGGGGGGGGGGGGGGGGGGGCAGAAACCACCTTACTCCCCTACTCCCGTAGTTGATCCAGCGGTCTTGAAGATATAATCCCCGTTGCAGATAGAACGAGACGAGAGGCTGAATGTACACTTGATTTAGCATCCACATTTGTTTTACTTCAGTGGCCAGTTTGGTATATTTGTTAACTTTTTTGGCATACGCTATTTGAAAGTTGTGGTTCAATGGCATGGGTATATACCTATTGATTATCGCAGCTTCTTACTTTTGCCGATCAACTTATCATTATCATTATTATTATTATTATTATTGTGAGCTTGATTGCGCAGTGTTTTAACTGCTCGCCTTTCAGGACTAGTGGTAGTATTATTATTTGTATATCTGTATTTGACGACAGGATTGGGAAGCAGGTGGAATTAACACATGAAAATTCACGTGGCGTCAGAAAGGGCATCTGACCCAAAATCCCAGGCCAGAACTTAAATTATCCAGGTTGGCTCCGGTGACCCTAATTAATTTGGATAAGAAGAATAAAGTTTAATTATTAGTCTATTATTGTTTTGATGATGATGATGGTTATTATTATTATTATCAGCACTACATATCTACCTTTTTAAACATACAGTAGACTATGGCCGTCCCATATTATGGATATGAATATGGTTCGAATCATCTGAATAGAAACATTACGAATATGATTTTTATTTGTGACGTATTATTTCCCAGTCTAACTTAGCACTGAGAAGTTTGGACTTAATACATAATTACAGAGAGAAAACAACAGTAATGGGTATTTTCCATGTTTCACTACATGATAATGGGAAGATTATATATACTCACAGCTTGCCGATTTTGGACCCGTTAAATGCCCAGCTCTCCACTGCCTCAATGGCATTGTAGGTAAGCATTCTGCAAACGGGTAAGAGGAAAGATCAGTGTTATGGAGGCTGGAAACAGTGGCACAATATGAAATAACATGGCTGATAGAGCGAAACTAACACTTGGTGGGCATTCACGTGAAGGGAGTTGGGACCCAACATGGTGATCCGGTTGGACTCCAGATCTCTGCAACATGATAGCCGAGAAGTGAGCTGCGTACTGGCAAGGGAGGCTAACATACAATTTGGTGTTCGCCCCACTCACATCATGTGCATTATGGTATCTCGCCAGAGTCCCCGCAGACTTGGGATGTCTCGTAGTCCCGTTCTCACCACACGCCTGCAGCATTAAAGCAACTGTAAGAGTCCTGGGGCATGCTTCGTAGAATACAGCGCAGTCACTGAAAACCAATACTTACAGCGTCACGAAGCTTGGAGAGACACCTTGTAAGAAACCGTCAGGCAACTCCCTTAACGAATGAGCTTCAGAAATATATCTGGAAAATAAAGATCATATTGTTCATACCAAGTATTTATAAAAAATTAAAACGTAACTAAAGTCTATTCGCCGAGTCGAGACAGTGCCCCTGGCTACCCGGACAGGGAAACACGCCCAATTCACGTCATCGGCTCTGCCGGACAGGGGTAGCCAAGAAGCTCCGAGATCATTAGTCATGCTGTAGCCCTAGAAAAGACAATACTTGCTGCACTAAGTGCTGTGCTGCACTGTATACTGTTGCCTGTCATAAGCAGTTAAGAACTTATTAATTACTTAAATAAATACCGGTACATAAACTAAACGAACAATAAATAAACCGAGCTGTAGCATGTAACCGATAAGTCAACCTGCTTCACATGTAGGCTATACACAGCACTGAAGTTGAACAGGCACATCTCTATAGGCTACACCCCTTGCGAGTAGCCCTGCAATCACGTGTACAACTGTGTTTACTTCCACTATCTTGACTCGGCGAATAGACTTTAGACGAGTATGTGAGACTTACATTGTCCTGAGATGCCACAGGTTGCTGAACGCCCCTCGTTCAAGGACTTCAATATGAGTGAGGGTCCTGGAACATAAGGCACACTTAGGATAGAAAGAGGGTATTCTTTTATACAAGCAGGACAACTGGGCATCGTGTATCCAAAGAGGTCTCCGGTTATAACAAGACGCAATCTTAACGATACCGGTACGGTAACCAAAACTGTATTCACTTCTGCGAGGCAATATGGCAATTATGGCAATTAATACAGTATTAGAGTTAACTGTAAGATTGTCTCTTAGATACATGATGGCCTATTAGCACGCTTTAGAGAGAGAGAGAGAGAGAGCGGGGGGAGGTGCGAAAATGCTTGCTGAAGATTGGTTCACAATTGGTCGGGGCTGCGGTTCACGTTGTTGTTGTTGTTGTTGTTGTTGTTAATAATTCATTTTAAGGCCTTGGGACATCTTAGTCATTAGTCCCGTGAAGTTGCGAGTGTGTTTAACTTGTCTGATAGCCTGTGTTTCTGTGAAGACCGTAATAGTGTGTGTTGCTGTATTAGGGACAGAGATGGGATTGGTGCATAGAGACTTGAAATAAGGTACTATCGCGGCATTTGCCTAGAGAGAGTGGGAGAAACAGGGAAACCACACTCGGGATAGCCGCTGTCAGTGCCGGGAATCGAACCTCCGATCTCAAGACATTCTGCAGTTCCCCATCGCGGTTTAATGAGCTACATAGCCAGTGCCGGATTTCTGCCTAGGCCTACAAGGCCCGGGCCTAGGGGCCCAGCCAGCCTAGGGGCCTCTGTGGCGAAATCTTTACATAGGCTCAAAAACCTGGCTTGCTTTATCAAAATGCGTTATCGAAAATAATATTACATTTCTTTACTACATTTTGCCAAACTTACAGCCCTGCGCGCAACAAAGCTAGAATTAGGCCTCTTCGTTCCCCCTCTCTCGCGCCTGCAGTATCCACGCTTAGCATTGCCAGGCCACGCGCAGGCAGTCCATTCTGCAGGCTCCGTGCGTCAATTCTCTGGAATGACTTCTTAGAAAGGTTCAACAAAGTAAGCACATCTCTCCAATCTGTTAACATCGACCTGGGTACGATCGTTGAACTGTATCAGTCTTTGGTAACATACCTAGAAGAACTAAAGAAACCCAGTACCTTTGATCATTATGAGTCAAACGTTATTGAAAAATCCGGTGAAAATAGCTATGCATATGACATGCAGAGGAAACTGGTAAGCGTAAAGTCCAGTTCGACGAAGTAAAAGAAAACGAGACCGAACTCTCTGGCAGGGACAAATTCAGAGTTACCATTTTTAACGTCATTATAGATAGACTATTACAGAACTACGGAGTCGCGGATCTGCTTGTGAGGAGTTAGGTAAAAAGTTTGACTTTCTTACGAAACTACATCGTTTGGAATCTAAAGACATCCATGAAGCAGCCAGAAACCTTATAGCTTTTTATCCGGGGGACTTGGATAGGACTTGGGAAAACGAGTGCGTGCACCTGCAAGCCCATTTGTCGTCGAATGATGAAGTATGGAGTTATCGTCGCTGAAGCTATTCAAATACTTATCGGAAAAAGGCTTTTTGACTTTTATCCAAATGTAGGAATTGCGCTCCGAATGCTGTTGTGTACACCAGCGTCAAACTGCTCAGCAGGACGGTCGTTTTTAGCGCTAAAGAGTGTAAAGAATTACTTAAGATCTAACATAGGAGAGAACAGGCTCAATTCACTCTCTGTAATGTATATAGAGTCAGAAATAATCTTCGAGCATAAATACAATAGAGGGCGCATTGCCACACTGCGCCTGTACTGTGACGTACTGTACCTGTACTTCATTCAGCTGATCGAGATGTCGGTCTCAACATTGTGACGTCATCAGCCATCTATTGGATTTATGATCGAAGGAAATAATGCAGTCAATTGACTATCCTGACGTCATTCATTCTTTTGCACAGAAGAAAGTTCATCCTATGATTCTATAAATGTTATAGAATAACGTAACTATAGTAACATAGACTGTATTATTCTGATGTTTATTAAAGTCATTGGTTGGTGGTTGGTTGGTTCTTAAGTTTAGGGGCTGCGACAACGCGGTCATGTACCCCCGTGTACTTTGGGTGTGTGTAGAATCTGTCTGATAACCGGTGTTAATTGTGATGACTGTATTAGTGTGTTTTATCTGTTTTTTAAATTTAAGTACATACTGCAACTTATAATCTTTCAAATAGTTCTTACTTTTGCCGCCAAGCGCCACCGTCAATGACTACTAGGCTAAGTTCAGAAATTAGCTACTAGACGCCACCACAGTCGGCTCTTGGCAACGAATGTAGAAACCTAAGAGCGTTGTTTACATTCTTAACCTATCCAATTTAGCTTCACACAAGTGTAATTACTGGAAGGTTTTTTAACATGCCATAAATCTATGACATGGGACCGCCGTCTTTACTTCCCCTCCGAAGGAAGGCATACTAAGGGATTTTTAACGCTCTTAAAAAAATCCGACGGCTTCGGCCGGGTTTGAACCCGCTATCTTGGGCTTAGAAGCTCAGCATGCTACCAACTACGCCACCGAAGCCGCCATTTAAAGTCATTGAAGTCGATTAAAAATTATATGTTCTGTACTAGTGCTTTTAATTTGCTAAATTTCCAAAATAGCTTCGAGATGTTGGGGGGCCCAAATGTCAAGTGCCTAGGGGCCCTGCATCTCTAAGTCCGGGCCTGTACATAGCAGAAGGTCAGATGGCAAAGTCTTGTGCCAATTATATACAATATTACGTAGTAAGTAGAATGTTCGGTCTACATTAAGTGAACATGTATCACTGCTCTTCAATAGGCGTTGAATTATAGCGTTGCTATCTCGCTAACAATGCGAAGATTGAAGAACCTGAATAACGTCGCAGAAAGACAGACGACTATCACCTCAGCTGCCAATTTTCAGTGACATTTTCAGTGTCTGCAAATGGTTTGCAAACATGGTGACTTTGAAACCTGAGTGGCAACAGTGAATACCCCCCTCCCCCAATTCAACCCAAAAGCAAGAAATGTAACTATAAACCTCCATGTTTGTAGTGATGGGGGACATATGGTAAGATTACATTGTTAGTAGGCCTAACATATTAAAGGTGACGCGGAAAGAGTGTGTGCAGTTATGTTTCAGTACGGCTGGCAATAACTACTAGTAAGTCCTTACGTTTTTAAGTCCGTCAACACGTAGGCTAGACGGGAAGCCCAATTGTCTTGGGTGGTCAATATTTAATCTAAGTCTTACTCAAACATCTGATTTAAATACACAAATGATACACTTACAAATTGCACTCTGTGGAAACTGGATGTTAGCTGGGAAGGGTGTACAATGCACTGATCTCTACTTAGCATAAAACAAAGTCCCCGATTCTAGGATGTTCCGGGTAATCTCGAGAACCACTGGAGAGATTTTGATGCGGTTTTCACCATTCTGTAGAGGATATCTCGGGGAAGGTTTCAGTAGAAAATTTATTTATGACCAAGGAAAGGTCAGTAACGATTTCAGTGAAAATGTTGAAAAAAAACTGGTGTTCGTGCGCTTTTTAAACTTACGCTGGGCAAACCGTTAAAAGTATCTATATACTATGAGCGTAAGAATTGTTCAGCATGAAAAGTTCTACAAAAAAAGTCCGCGACGGCATATATCTACCTTCAATACATCGCCCACTAAAACTGTTTTTACGTACGGTATTCATTTCTTCCAAAAATCTCCATTCAATTACTATCTTAGAGACAGTTTACGAGCGAGCCTATCACCTCAGACATTGTCGAGTCGTGTCGAGGTCAGGGCTGGCATGCGAAACTAAATGCATGGCTGTGGGGGCAAAAATAATTTAATTTCACCGTGAGCGCGATATTCGGGAGCGAAATGATATTGATTGTCGGCGCGTAATTAAATCGAAGCGAAACTTAATTCGAAGCGAAATAAATTTCGTTTCAGACTTTCAGTTTCGCTCCCGGTGCGAAATTAATTTCGTTCCAGACATTTAATTTCGCTCCCGGCGCGAAATTAATTTCATTCCAGACTTTTAATTTCGATCCCGGCGCGAATTAAAATTCGTTACAGACTTTTAATTTCGCTCCCATGGCGAAATAAATTTCCCAAACGGTATTTACTTTCGCTCCCGACGTGAATTTAAAAATGCATGAAACATTTAATTTCGTTGTTGAAATTAAAATATATTCGTTTCGAGAGTTAAATTATTTTCGGTACGATGTTCAAAGTCCCGAAGTTGGCAACAGTATCAGCGTAGACCACCTGCACAAAATGCTGGGCCGCAACAGCAACGTGAGTCATTCAATGGCCATCACTCCAGTGTTGGAGAAGGTCAGTGCTATGGCATCAACACCAGCATCGTCATCGACTGAAACTCGGACTCGGAGCCGGCCTTCCCTGACGTTCATAACGGAGTAATTTGTGTACACTGAGGCAACAAGTACCTCTACCTGTTCCATAGCGGACAAGAAAACTGATGTGCCGTGCCCAATTATATTGAATGGGGGTAGTGTGGTGTGGAGGACTTGCCGGTTAGCCGGTTTAGGTGTCGCCGGTAGGTAGAGAGAGAAGGAAACACTCGGTTGAGTCGGGAGTAAATGGTGTGCCACGAAAGGCGCTTGTGGGCCTGGATGTAGGATTTAACTCGCCGAAGTGACTGTCTCTGGCGCTGTAGGAAATAGCGGTAACGGGTCTGTAGATATGAAGTGTAGTAGGAGTGGAATAAAGTGAGGAGACGACGTGCCTTGGGGAGGATATGGGGCGGGACGGGGTCGTTGGGATGAGGGGGATGGCTAGCTGGGAGGCTTGTTGTAGTGTAGATTCTATGTGTGCAGTACACGCAACGACCGTCGTCTGGTCATCCAGTGGGAGATGGTCCATACGGAGGTCATCGTTGATGTGGGCGCGGTATTCCTGCCAGTTTGCTGTGCAGAAATTCTGGACCATCCTTGGAGGTGGTAATGGGGTATTTGGGGAGGGGGAGGGGGGGGAGAGGGAAGGTGAGTAAAACGGGGGCGTGATCACCTCCTATGAGGGGCAGAACAGACACGCAAACGGATGGAGGAGGGAGTTATGAGCAATGACTGCGTCGGTGGTGGTATTGGAGGAAGGACAAGTAGGTTTTGGGATAGGGACGAGTGTGACGTTGAAGTAACGTTGGTAGATGTCTAGACTACGAAGTTCTAGGGCCAAACGGGAATGAAGGTTGAGGTCGGCCATAAGAATGAAATGGGGGAAGACTTTAGCCACGTGGGCAATGAAGTCTTTGGGGATGGAGTGGTAAGGACAAATGTAGATGGTGGCTAGGTGTAGGACGTGGGAGGAGAAATAGACGGAGCAAATAAGGCTTTCGGGGAAGAAAAGAGACAGATTTCACTTCAGACACGAAATGAAATGTTCCATGTATTTTAATTTCAGGCCGGGGAGGGGAGACTAAATGGCGGGTACGAAATTGATAGTCGTTAACAAATTTTATTTCGCGTCAGGAGTGAAATTAAAAGTCTGTAACGAGTTTTATTTCGCGCCAGGAGCGAAATAAAAATCTGTAAAAAAATTTATTTCGCGCCAGGAGCGAAATTAAAACTCTGTAATGAATTTAATTTCGTGCCAGGAGCGAAATTAAAAGTCTGTAACGAATTTTATTTTGCGCCAAGAGCGAAATGTTATTCCACTGAACAATTCCATTTCGCGACGTTACCGGTCATTTAAATTGGTAATACATTTCGTTTCGCATGCCAGCCCTGTCGAGGTAAGACTTCAGAGAAGAGTGGATGTGTTTGGAGTTTCCCCGGAAGTGCAACTCGGTTTTTCTTTACTTCGCCTGTGAACTTTTCGTTCCGCAGAATACACAGTCAAATTTAGATTGGACGAAAGGGGGATTTGTGTTTCATGCACCTCGAAATTCTTAAATTACGTCTGACAAGAATTCGTTCCAAATGCTATCTCCATGATAATATAATTAATAGTCCAGTCAGTGATTTGAACCCATTATGCCGAGACGGAAAACAGATATAGGTCGTAGTTCATTGAAATCGAAAAATAATACGCTTGTCACGTAGCAATGAAACTGAGCAACAAAATATTTCTCGATTGTCACAAGAGAGAGATAGAAAGAATTCACAAAGACAAAGGGAGTCATCCCCAAAGTTCCTTTGACACAAGGAAGAAATGTTTATGGTTTGTGGTCCGGTAAAGAGAATTCTGCTATGAATTATGATTCCTCCATAAATTATAAATGATGCTTCAGTTTCCGGGTGAAGCCGAAGTACTCAATAAACCAAAGCCTATTATAGAGTCCAAAATCACGTTCATAAGCTGGCTTCAGCATGCATCTGTGTTATCTGTGTTATTCTAGGCTGTGATGAACGACAGAGATTGTCCAAGAGCAATTAACATACACTCATTTAAAATTAGTTAAAGCCCACGTAAAACATTTACCTTCATATAATTAGCCACAGTAGACATGCATGTTAGTGTATTACTTTCCACCAAGTATGCGCCATAGTACCAATTGGCACGAAACTCTCACGTACACAGGATTTTGAGTCAGTCTGCAGCGGACAGTGTTAGAGGCAGTTGCTGACAAAAGGGTTTTCCTAGCAACCGGATAAGTGTTCCACATCAGTTGTTCAAAACCTAAACAATGTGACTGGCTTTATCTCTCGTAAATAAGATTGATGCAATACTCACACATCACGCAGCGACTGTGCGTATGGCTGGAGGAGTCCTTGGTGCAGCACAGTCACATTAGGATCTGACAGAATCCTGCAATGGCACAAAAATAATAAAAGTCTATTAATATAAACATTGACAGAAACTACAGCAGACCAAACTCTTTGTACTCTACTGGTCCTAGCAGTATTTCTGTTCCACAGACACACTCTGCTGCCTCAGTTCTCTACGACCTACGGAATGACTGAATTCATTTTTGTTTTCGAATGTATAATGCATAAACCACTCTATGAACTGTATCCTGTCACTGGATAGTTACACATTTTACCGAGTCATGACATAAGTTCTGTATCTAAAGTTTGACACAACTCAACTATGGCTTTCAATTTTTAACTTCCTTTCGTTATATTGAACTTAAATATTTTCTCAACGAACAGTACAATTCCGTCCTCACAATGACCACTCTTTGCTTCAAAATGAAGTCGGAGACTATCTACTGTAGCCACGCATGGGCTACGGGAGCAACTCCTCTGCTATGGTCCAAGGAGCACTTCACACTCGCAATATGTCCCAGACTATATCTTACATTCAGATCACAACTCTTGTTGAGGTTTGGCCTGCTGGAGGGCGAAACATCGTGACATAATAAAAGTAGGGGACACTCATCCTAAACCATTCCTTGTGTTGACTTAGCCTTGTTTACCGATGCAGAATCCTGATGAAAGCCCCATTTCCCATTATAAAAAAATCTAATATTCAAATCCTTCTCTACTTTTCGTTCACATGCGTTAGCTATTGGTTTACCTACTTCCTTTTCATGAAAATGTGTATGTCATCCTCTGATCACTGACGCCCCACCAGACCATAACTAAGGCTGGATCTTCAAGACCCTTCACTGAGTTGCTCTACAACTTCGTCGTTTTTCTTGTTAAATCTATGGCAGGTCGTGCACGTTGAAGCATGTGCTCAGATCAGGCGCGGATTCAAGGGGGGGGGGGGGTCACGGGGGTCATGACCCCCCCCCCCCCCCCCAAACGGAGACCAAAGTTTTTTTGCAAACTCAAAAAACGAAAACACAATTACCAGACAAATAAAACATAACGAATTTTAACTGAAAAACAGTTGTTTTTTTCATTTAACCAATACTGAATTATCTTTATTGGAATTATTATGTTCTGTTACAACTGTACATATTTACAACTTCTAACCTCTTGTATAAAAACTATTAGTTATACAACAAAATCAACTCGTCTATTTTGTTTAGGAAACCTTGTGATTACCGAATCGATGTTTATAGTGATGTCACGTTGAATGTGCAGTAATGCACGGATAGGAAACTGGGGCTTTTTTTTTCGCACCAACATTTTTTGCCGACGTCCAAACTGCAAGCTTGGTTGGCAATTTAAGCTGTGACTTTCTCCCTTTGTCGGTACCAACTCGTCTTGCCGAAACTGTTACGTACCTTGATCCTTTTCTCGAAGCTCGATGTAAAAGTCGCAAAACACGCCGTTGCAATTTGTACGAATATTTTTGGTGCGCTAAACGCATCAAATTTCTATCCATGAAGCTTGCAAAGAAATTGGTCTGGTTTTGTACGTTTGGTTATTTTGTGATTGCGTTTTTAGTGATACCATTTTTCTTAATAATTTCGATTCTCCAACCCCCCCCCGCCCCCCCCCAAGCCAAACTCTAGATCGATTCTCTGACCCCCCCCCCCCCAAAACCAAACTCTAGATCCGCGCCTGGCTCAGATAGACTTGATGCTTTTGTTAAAGCAAGGCGTGACAGTCCCGGCTACTGAATTATGCTATTTCTATACAGAACATGTAAATTAAACATATCAAAAGGATATGTTTAAATTTTGAGCCATTCTTCAGTTTGCTCTTCAAAACTAGGGGTCAGAATATCGGGCAGACTAGGCATATGATTTGGTTTTGAGGACATCTCAAAATGCATGGTGTCTTGTCATGAACTAACAGTTCCATAAATCCACTCTAAAGGAAAGTTAGAACATTCATCTCTAACTTTGCCACTGAATATTTGTACAGACTGGAAATAATTAGCCGTATTGTCCTACGCAGGTATAAGTATTTGCTACTAACATACTAGCCTTTTGTTGTTTTTCTTAGCTAGGGAGGAGTGTGCTACCTTGGAACATTGCCATTTTAAAACATATGCAATGCCTTCTAGGTGCTGTTCTCACTACCAGGTGAAGCCATTTCTTGTTGCAGGTAATTTGTTTGGAAATGATAGTTTCCTGTTCACCGGTTTTGTATGGATTGCGTTTGAAACTTTGAAGTGTCTCTAAAGGAAAGTTAGAACATTCATCTCTAACTTTGCCACTGAATATTTGTACAGACTGGAAATAATTAGCCGTATTGTCCTACGCAGGTATAAGTATTTGCTACTAACATACTAGCCTTTTGTTGTTTTTCTTAGCTAGGGAGGAGTGTGCTACCTTGGAACATTGCCATTTTAAAACATATGCAATGCCTTCTAGGTGCTGTTCTCACTACCAGGTGAAGCCATTTCTTGTTGCAGGTAATTTGTTTGGAAATGATAGTTTCCTGTTCACCGGTTTTGTATGGATTGCGTTTGAAACTTTGAAGTGTCTAAAGTAAGTGCTCAGCAGCGATCATTAGGTGAATTCCCTATAGGAAATTAACATGCGCACCACCTATAATATATGGAAAGTTAGACACAGATTTATGTACCTATAGGTTAAGACTACAATAGTGGTCTACTGTTACCTAGTTTCACAGAGATAGAATAATTTTGTGACAGGTTAGAGGAATTCATCCCTTAAAAATTGACATTTGCACCATCTATAAAACATTAAAGATATGTCATTGAGTTAAGCACCTACAGATAAAGAATATTATGATGGTTCATTATACAATGTTACACTTCGATCGTTTGAATAAGATACGAAAAATATAACCATATTTCCGCCATCTTGAAATTTTGAAAACAATTGAACAACATTCGACGTCGATATATTCAACTCTAAACAAAGATCCGCTGTGCCAAGTTTCACTGAGTTCATATGGTTATATCGCCAGAAAAGTGAGGGGTGTTGTCAACATTCCTGCCTAATGATAGGCCTAACAATTGTCCAGCTAGTACAATGAACTTCTGCAAGTTAAGTTCCTTGTCGATGGAGAATCGCACCACGACCGTCAGTTCATCGAGGAGAACGAGTTCTAGGCACCCCTCTTCCTTTACGAGTACCGTTACCCACCTCAAAATTTGAAACGGACATGAAAAAAGCGCCTTGAGAAGTTGTAATGCTGTGGCGATGCTAAGCTATCAATCACAAGCAGGTCTACTAGCGAAGTGAGATGTATGAGAAGGTTCTACAAAGGCTGGTTAGTTCCAAGTCCGTCACCATAGCAACAGCTAATGTCTTCTTGGCAGCAATAAGCCACCATCTATATTTTCCCGTCTGGGCAGGGGAGTGAATCGTCAGATATTATGAATGTTTCTTTGCTGTAAGCGTCACACAAACACATTCCTTCAACGATACAATTCCGAAAGCTAGTTATAGCATTTGTGGGAATACAACGTCCTGACATTCATCCACTAACCACCTCAGACATAATTCTCTCACTTTCCTCATTAACGACCGGTTCGCTTTTGGAACCTAGCTGGGTGGCCATGTTTACATTCCATGTCTGCGCGGGGAGCCAGGGCTTTCCCAGCTCGAGGCACATCGTTCTCAACGCTCCACCGTAACCACTGAGATTAAGCAGCGAAACTGGACTGAACTGCGAGCAACTGTGCAACACTGGAGACCTAACAAGCGAGCCACAGCCAGGACTGGACTTTGGACTCCACGTGGAGTCACAAAGCAAGCATGCTGTTGGTCAAGAACCATCAGCTATTGGTCAGCAGCGAACAATGGTTATTGACGGCACGTGCTACTGCTTAACGCTTGAGTCGCCGCTCGTTAACGAGAAAAGTGAGATAACTATTATGCAGCTCTTCGTGCATCGTATTGGTTAGCCCATTATCGTAGATTATTTACTTTTAGCTTTCAATATATTAAGTTGTTGATAAAGTGACAACATCCAGAAAATTGTTGCATTTTTCATATAGTGTCAAACAAGTACAACACAAACAGTTGGAGAAACAAGCAATACTCACAATCTTTGAACTCCAGGTTGGACACTATCACAGCCATCTCCTGTGCAGTGACATTCCATTTCCGATTCGTAGCTCTCCAATTCTGAAGAGAAGCAGTGGCAACCATGAAGTCTTTGGGCGCTGTTATCATCTCCCACTCTTCCACAGACGACTCCCAGCCAAACCAGGAGCAGCCACTGCATGCTGGGGACAAGGTATCAACAACACTTCTCAGACAGCAGGCCTGCCCAGTGCACCCTATAGTAGACAGCGTTGCTAAGCCGAGAACGAAAGGCAGCTACGTCAGGAGGCGCCAAAAACACGTGGAAAATGTACAGTGAAAGGTGCGTGGTTTGGAAGTTAACAGGAGGAAAAGGACTTCCCATTCGGCAACACCGCCAACTACTACTACTACTGTGCCTAAGCCCGAGAAGCAGAAGACGAGACCTGATAAACTGATTTTGTTTGTATACACATCAATAAATCTGAGAAACGTAAATAAGATAATACAGAACTGCCCTGTAGCCAGTTGGTATCAAGACGAAGGTCACGCAAACATATCAGTCTCGCGGGGGAGGGGTGGCAACCTATCCAGGCACATTTCCCTTGAAGCATGGCTGCCAGACTGATTACAGAGAACGAACGGCCTCTCACAAAGTGATTGCAATGTCATTGATTTCTGTGAGAACCACTCCTCCCGTACACAGATCCACACTGGATGCCATTTTCTTTATTTGTAATGCTGCACAACACAGTGGAAACACAAAGTTGTTAATTCATCTAAGGGGCTTGAGACATCTTGGTCATCATCCCTGTGACGTTCGGTGTGTGGTTCTATGGGATAGGAAAACGACAGATGAGAAACGCAACAAGATGCATGTGAAACAAATGTAAGGGTACAGAAGACGGTATCCTAAACTATATACAGCAACTTATTTAAAGTCTAGGATACCATCTCTGTATATTTAGAATATGATGAAGGTGGTCCATAATTAATAGCCATTATTAGTGTTTCCGATAATAATAATTATTGTTCACAACATTTAATACCATTTAAATTATTATTTCTAGGTTCTGTATATTATTTCTGAAATTCATGTTGTGATTTATTAATCTTACTGAGCATGATCATTGTATTAGGCTATTAGGGAATCACTGTAACTAATAATCACATGTATCAGGTGATGGCTGCTATAAACAATACTCTCGCCTCAATCTATACTAATATAATAAAGCTGAAGAGTTTGCTTGTTGGTTTAAACGCGCTAATCACTGGAACTACCAGTCGGATTCGAAAAATTATTTTTGTATATGATAGCCAGATTCAAGAGGAATAGTTTAGGCTATGTAGCATTAGGTAACCTTAAAGATTGATTTTTGTTCAGTAAGTCGGAAGAACAAGCACTCCCGAACAGTTTTATCCACGTGTGCTGGCGTTATGGTTAGTGATACGTACACCGTTTCGACGATCTGGTCCAAAATTTGTATACTTACCCCTTGGAACCCTACGGGTAACACTGTCTACTTTAAATTTCGGACAGACCACTCCATTCCCTGCATTTAGGCCCTTTGGCACAAATCTACACCTTTTCACCGATCTGAACTAAAATTTGCATACCTACCCTTTGGAACCCTGCGAGTAACACTGCCTGCATGAAATTTCGGACAGACCACTCCATTCTCTGAATTTACGCCCTTTGGCACAAATCTACACCGTTTCACCGATCTAAACCAAATTTTACATACTTACCCTTTGGAACCCGACGAGTAACACTGTCTGCATGAAATTTCGGACAGACCACTACCCTGCTGGTAACACTGTCCACTTGTTATTTTGGACAACGCTCTCCATTCCCTACATTTAGAATAATAAACACAATTAACTTGAAAACCACGTATTAAGGCACTAGAATCATTCATGTCCGTAGAAGTGTAACTGTAAGAGTATTTTAATAAGTCTATTGTTGACAGGAAATTCGGGCTGCATCACGTCGTCCCTACCAGTGTTCTGGTGCAGAATTGCGAAAATGGTTAAATCTTGTGCTGCTTATAAATTGCAGTCACCGGGAGTAATTAGTGCAAAAAGATTTCTTAGGCACCTTAAAACAGTTATCATCATGAAAATATTATGCCTCTGTATAAGTGCAATGGTTTTGGTGCAGTGCATTGAGGTTATCAGCTGCAATAAGCGTTGGTGCCTTCAAATTTACCTTCATTTATTCCGAACCTTATCGTTGAGCGCTATGTGACGATAAATGATACTATTTCTACCTCAGGAGCTCGGGACAGCCGAAGATTTTTCAAAGTGTTCTGATTATTTTCCTACGGCGCTATGCGTCAAAAGATGACACTATTGGTCTCTACATATACAACAGCCAATGAGATTAGGCACTAGGTAGTGACTCTTATTTCACTTACTCCTCTTTCTAATCATTGTTTTTTAATTCGTTTGTAAATTAAATGTGTCAGTGCTGTTGTAAGTAAATAGCCGTTTCCCTATTTATTATCATTATTATCATTACGGGAAAATGACCTGAATATTACGTCCATTATACTGTACTATTTATCACCCCCACTACAACCACCACCACCACCACCACCACCACCACCACCACCACCACCACCACCACCACCACCACCATAACAAAAAGTTATATTTTTTTTCTGTTAGTTTAAGTATCATGTGCCACTTCTATAGTAGTTTTCATTAACTCTAGTTAGTATAAAACAAAGTCCCTGATTCTTGGATGTCACGGGTAATCTCGAGAATCTCTGGATGGAATTGGTGGCGGTTTTCACCATTCTGTAAAGGATATCTCGAGGATGATTTCTGTAGAAAATAATTTATGTATTGAACCCTTTACCCTATGTTGGTTAAATGATTCTACTTTTTATTTCTTCAATTAATAAATATTTCAACCAGCATCATGAAAGTAGCCAGACAGTGATGAGGAAATTTCAAGCATTTGTTGGAGACAGTAGGGACATACCTGCATCAGTTTAACAAAAGGCTAAGTACTTGAGCTATGAAAAGAAATAGCAGAGCGATGTATCACAGGGACAGGTGTGGCTGCCTCAATTTTAGAAGCGACGCGCGGTGAGACATGGTTCTGGTATGTTCATTGTGATATTCGCGCCTAGAAGAAATATGATGCAGTAACGTGAATGGCTGATGAAGAAAATAGACACTCCCAAGACGCCAAGATCTACTAGAAACCGCCAAATTACAGAGAAATGGAGAACCAATGAGAAGAGAATGCCTACTTGCGCGCCAACTCTGGCTGGGGTACGCGGTGGCTAGCATTCACGATGGAAATCGCCTAGACAAAATCTCTACGATCGATTCTAGGATTAATGGGCATATTCTTGACCTGTGCAATATTACGAGTTCAGTGATATGTATTTCATTCCTGTACCACAATTATTTCGATAAATTTTTACATAAAATCCCCCTCCATCTAGACCCAAGGGCCAGTTCATTTATAAGTGTGTCGAAGAGCCAAGACATAGACTTTTATTCCGTGTGTTGAGGACACACTATTATTATTCTGTGCGTCTACGAACGTAGACTTGTATTTTTGTGTCGAGGACACAGGAGATTCATTGAAAAGTGGTAAAATCAGTGATAGATAGTCTTAGTACTATAGTTATAGGGACAGTAGCATCGAGAATTCGCCAACGAACAGTGACAGGGAATTTAGTACCTGAACAAGCGAATTTAGTAGTCAGGCATAAAGTGTATATTAACCTAATTTTTGTATCAGCGCAAGGATGACATCGATGAATGCAGAAGAAGTGTGGAAGTCTCAACAGTCCGTCCAGATGGCTGCTATGAGATAGAGAACCATCAAGTTGGGGAATGGCATCTGATGTTCTTTGATGGGTGACTACAACACGAGATGAGTACAAATAATATTTTATTATTTATTAAATTAACTTATGGTTTATGGGACATATTGTTTTTGTAAATACTTTGCTTGTGTGATTTAGTGTAGTATATTTTGTTTTGATCTGACACACTTTTGTTTGGAAGCAGCTCGCACAATGGTAGTTAATGGAAGGTTCTTTTCTTTGTGTTGTGTTAACTAACGTATCTATGTGAACGGCCGTGTTCGCCTAGGTTACGAAGTGCGGTTAAAAACGTCTCTCGGAGATATGTCGTGTTTCAGAAGTAGGACTGAATTAATCTAATTATATAGTAGATTGGAGGGTAATTAAATGTTATTGAAAATTATTATTGATCAGATTCAGTGTGATTATTGCCTTTGGAACAATGTAATTTGTGACGAAGAGTACTCAGCTCTATCGTAGGTTTTGAA
Source organism: Meconema thalassinum (assembly GCA_946902985.2). Lineage (NCBI taxonomy): Eukaryota > Metazoa > Arthropoda > Insecta > Orthoptera > Tettigoniidae > Meconema > Meconema thalassinum. The sequence continues at coordinate 1,058,597,095 of OX336389.2, read as the reverse complement.
TATTGTGTTAAATGTTTGCGAGCTTTAATTCAGCAGACCCATGTGAAAAGGCGTTATGTCAGTCCCAGATGTGTGTACTGTGAGTATATTGTTGTGGTATTACAAGCGGGAACTTCAGCAGAGACTGATTTCTGTCAGCTTGGTACCAGGTTCAGATTGCATCCTTGCGAGGACAATTATGGATATGTGATTATTGTCTGACCATATGTTGAGTGGGAGGAGATGTTAGCGGCTGTTGATTCCTTGAGATAACAGTTCCGCTGGTCGGCTATTTATATACACTGGATGGGGGACATGACTGGTATTGTGGAAAGAGGTGAGTTGTTGTCACAAGGGCTGTCTGAGTTTCGCAAGCAGAGCTCATTAGGGGAGTGCAAGACTGGCTCCAAATTACTTGAAAATAAATATTAATGTGAGAAACTGATCAATGGTAAAATTGTTTAAATAAATGGGAGTTGCCTACGAAACACGATTACCTTCGAAGCGTTTCATTAACATGCAGTTTTGTTAATATAAAGTAATCTTAACCACTCAGGTTGTTTGTTGTTGTTGGTTTATTCTTTGTTGATTGTCCATGTCAGTGGCCCGTGAGTCACGTGCGGCGCTGTTTTTCCTTGTTGTTGAGTATCTGGCCACGGTGGTAGCTCATTTGTTAAGTGTGTCACCACACTAATAAGGGTCTCAGAGAGATGCCTGTAAATAGTAGAGTTGTAATATGTGTGTCAGAGTTAGATTTAAGGATTTTTATTAATGTTATGCCCATAGCCATAAAAGTTGATTTTACGAGATGATTGTTCGTGAGCACCGTGGCTGTTAACCCGTTGTGAACGAATGATCATCCAAGTACTCATTTCTCGTAGATAGTCACCACGCGAACATAAATTCACATGCAAGATAGTGGAACTGGGATCCACATTTTATTAGAAAAGGGGAGATCCATCTGACTCCTCAAAGTGATAAATATTCCTGTCAGGGGAAAATTCAGGGAGGATTTTGTTTATTATTGTTTATTTTATTCTTTTATGCACAAATTAGTTATTAAATCTTGTTATTATCTTACGTTTTGTCTCCTTTCTTTCTTAGTTATAGTTTTCATCCTATAACCCTTGCCTCAGAAAAGCACGTAGTTTGGCGGACGTAAACACCACACTATGAACTGAACGCGACCCCTTGATCTAAGATTCTTGCATAAAACACTGCTATTCTGAAGGGTTCATAGGTGAAAACTGGCGGCCAACGGTGGGGCTATTCACTGTGGTGTAACGGGGAGATTACACATGTCAATAATGGCGCATTTGAGTAAAACTGGCATGCCGCAAGTTCAGGCAGATATGACAGTATTTAATCACCGGGAAGTGATATTTTATTAAAAGTAGTTAAGGCGAAGTGGATACCGCCAAATGTGTGAAAGATAAATTAAAATCAGGAGTTTGCAAAGTAAAATACGGTTCACGTTGTTGTCTTTTAAATTAAAGTAAAATTAAGATGTGATACCGGGCGCCCAATGATAAAGTTAAAACTAGATTTGTGTAGAAAGTCAAACTCATGGAAATATTAGGAGGCTGTAGCCTAAAATGACAATTAATACTTTGTTAATTAGTCTGTGTTAATATCAGATCAGGATAACTGTTTAATGACTAAATATGTGCTTGGGTTTAAAATTAAATTGAGTAAAACTAGAACTACTCAGAGATGCAATCGACTAATGGGATTAAGGTAAAAATAAATGAACTGAGTAGAATAAAGAAATTAAATGTGCATTGGATTTATGTGCGTGTCAAAGGGCATTGGTGTAGGCCATTTCCCATATGTCTCATATATATTGTAAAACATGGCAACGGTGGCGCAGATCCAGGAGATCATTGAAAGTGCAGCGAGGAGAACGCAGGAATTGTTGGATACTAAATTAGCAGAGCAAAGTGAAGCGTTGAACACTAAATTATCAGAACAGAGTCAATCTATAAACACTAATATGTTAGAGCAAAGTGAAGCGTTGAATACAAAATTATCTGAACAAATAAACACTAGTATGGTAGAGCAAAGTGAAGCGTTGAATACAAAATTATCTGAACAAATAAACACTTGTATGGTAGAGCAAAGTGAAGCGTTGAATACAAAATTATCTGAACAAATAAATACGAAAATGTTAGAACAAAGTGAATCGCTAAATACTAAACTGTTAGAGCAAAGTGAATCGCTAAATACGAAAATGTCAGAACAAAGTGAATCGCTAAATGCTAAACTGTTAGAACAAAGTGAATCATTGCGGACACAGTTAAATAACAGTAGAATTGAGCAAAATGAATATCAGGCGGAACAAGCTAGGTTATTAAAGAGTGAAATTAATGACACTATAAATTCACAGTTAGAGGCGCAAAATAATAAAAACACGAACCAATTAGCTTCGTTAACCGCAGAGATGAAAGAGCACACAAACCAACAGATGGTATTACTGGCCCTTGATGTAAGCAAAAATAATGAGAAACAATTAGAGCAGATTAAACAAATGGAGAGTATTTTCGATAAAAAACTTAGCATTCTCGATGAAACGGTGTTAGCTAAATTAGAGCAGATTGAAATAGCATGCACAATGAATACAAGCGAGGTCAAAATAGCCCAGGATAAGTTGGAAGGTCGATTTAAGGAGATGGAGAAAAGTGGCAGGGTCATTCAACAACAAATATCAGCAGTAGATGAGAACATATCAGGCATAATTAAAGATATGGACCGTCTAGAGATAAAATCAGCGGAACAGTGGAAAAGCCTAGAAACTGAACAAGAACAATTTAAGAGTACATTAGACGAAAGGCTGAGCCAGATAGAAAATAATCAGGATGAAAATAAGAGCCAAATTGAAGAAAAAATAAGCACGATTAAAGAACAGATCAGGAAAGATTGGAAGAAAATGAATATTGATTCTAGAGAGGAAAGATCCACCATTATTAAAACAGTAGGCGAAAACCACACGCGTATTCAAGCTTTGGAGCAAGAGGTAAAAAATAGACTTAAAGAACAGACAGATAGGATCATTAAAGCCGAACTTCGCTCATTAGAACAATCGTCTATATTTAAAACGGGAGCATTGAAAGACAAGCAGGATGACTCACATAGTCCCCAACCCAGCATAGCAGGAAGTCAGAATCAAGCAGAGAGCCCATTAACAACAAACACGGAAGGATTTCGTAAGAACGTAGATAGAAGCTCAACACCACAGGACGGTCATCAGCCCACACAACTTATTCAAGTAATTCGCTCAAATGACTACAAACCGCAGAAATACACCGAAAATTCGGGGGTAACACCTAAGGCCTTTATCAAAGAGATTGAAGACCATTTCAATGACACTGGGGTACCTGAAGCACGTAGATTGGGAATGATGGAGAGATTTTTATCAGGGAATGTTCTCACCTGGTTTTTAAGTTTCAAATACACATTTGGAGCCATGTCAGACTTTAACTTAGCGTTTCTGCGCAAATACTGGTCTCCCGCCATACAACAGAGTTTAAGAATGGAGCTTTACTCTAGAAAATACCAAACTACCCAGCAGACAAAATACTCAGATTTCTTTAACATGCAAATGCTAAAATTTCGCGATCTGGATTACCCATTAAACGAATCAGATTTGGTGATGACAATAGCAAGGCAAATGCCAGTTAATGTACAGCAAGTGCTAGTAGCAGCAAACGTCAGTACGGCCCTACATGCAGAGCAGATATTACGGCAAATAGATGAGACCACATCTCATAGTCATTTTAGAGGAGGAAGACAGCTGGAATTAGTCAACACTACAGAGGTCGTAAAAACAAAACAGGGAAATACTAAAACGCAGGGTACTAATACGAGCACCTCCACAGCTAGGCGAAACCAGGAAGAAGGGGAAAACAGACCATATCAGCGTAACGAAAATTACTACAACAATAGATACCAGAGCAACAATAGATACCAACAGAGAGGATATCAACAATGGCGTGATAATCGAAGGAATGACAGGCCTTATGGAAGATACGGTGATTATAATGCCAATCAACGATGGAAAGGAAGGAGAGATCAAAATCACGGAGATCAACGTAACTATCGAGATGACTGGGATGATAGGCACGCTCAATCACAAAATTACTTAGAGGAGTTACACGCTAGTCAAGGTGGAGAGCTAGGAAGATGGGAAAAGGCCATTGGGAACAGAAAGAACCCAGATACACATACTGAGGAAGCTGGAAGTCTACTGAGACAAGAGGAATATCAAGGACATGAGCGACAGAAGGATGATGGGAGTCGAAATGGAGCTAAAAAAAAATGTTAATTTTGGATCAAGGAGACAGTCTCAAAACACAACAGTCGGAAGTTGAAGATGGATGGATAGTAGCGAACATACAAGAATGGATTGCTTTACCAGAAGATTGCCTGGAGGAGACGATGAAACCACGGAACGATGAAATTAGGCAATTACCCATTATTTACGCAAGGATTGGTGGAATTAATATAAGATGTTTATTGGATACAGGGTCACAGATCAGTCTAGTATCGGAGGCCTTGGTTCGAGAGTTGGGACGGACTCAGAATATTCCTGTAATTCCGGTACCACAGCTCAAAGTGAGGGGTGTTATTCCTGAACGCACCGTTACTTGTAAACGTCAGGCATACTTAGAGCTGAACATATTGGAACATACTTTTGGGCAAACATTCATTATCATGGCAAAGATGAATTTCAATATAATTCTTGGTGCAAATTTCATTTGTGACTATCAAGCAGTGATAGATTTGCACAAGAATACAGTCAGTTTTAGAGAATATGACCAGCTGAAAAACGTGGGATTGCATATGGATGAAATCACTACCGGAAGAGATGTAAATTCTTGGGCATTGGAAGCAATATCAGAAGAGACGGAAGAGGAGGTACGAAAGGCGGAAGATAACATCATAGAAGGGGGTGTTGTGGAACTAGATGAGGAGATAGAATCCCAGGAGATATGGTCTTTATTAACAGAAGGAGATGACAGCGATGCACAATTTGAAGAGTTACTACAGGAGCGGCTCAATGACATTCAACTTGGGGGTGAACACAGAAAACAGTTGGAAGAGATATTAAGGAAGCACAAATCAGTATTTGATACAGTACCTGGGAAAATTTTAAATTTCAAGTACTCTATGCAAGTCGAGGACTGGTCACCTTTCAAAAGCAGATTGTACCCAATTCCTGAAAAATATCGTGGTCAAGTTAAAATCATTAGAGATGAGATGTTAGAAGCTGGAGTGATAAGGAAGACACCTACACCTTATCTAAATGCGATTTTGGCAGTCACAAAACCAAATGGATCTATTAGACTTTGTTTAGATGCCAGAAATCTCAACATGAGACTCATTTTTCCTGAGTATGACAGAGCGCCAACTATCAGAGACGTATTAAAAGGCTTTAAAAACAAGAGCATTTATTCATAAGTCGATCTGACGAGCTCGTTCCACCATCTTGAATTGGATGAGAAGTCACAGCTTCTAACTGGCTTCTTATTCGATAACCAGACATATTGTTTCGTCAGAATGCCTTTTGGGGTCAAAACAGCGGGCTGTGCTTTAATCCGAGCACTGGACCGGAACCTAACCGAAGAAGTAAAGGAGATGACGGTGCGATACATTGACGACATTCTGTTGGCATCCGACAACATTGAAACTCATATGGAAAACTTAGATAAAGTATTGGATAACTTGAACGCATCGAATTTCAAAGTAAACCTGAAGAAATCGCATTTCTTCAAGAGCGAGATCTTATATTTGGGTCACGTCATTGACAAGGAGGGAGTGAAGCCGAATCCAGCTAAGATTGAAGCAATAAAGAATTTCCCTACACCAACGAGAGTCAAGCACATTCGGGCTTTCTTAGGCGTAACGGGATTCTTTAAAGAAAACTGTCCAGGTTATACGGAGACTGTAGCTCCAATGCAAGAAATGTTAAAGAAAAATAACAAATGGTCATGGAACGCGGAATGTGAGAAGGCATTCCAAGCAACAAAACAGCTATTGGAAAACTGCATTAAATTAGGATATCCAGATTTCAAGCTCAAATTCATAATCCAAGCGGATGCTTCACTAATTGGGATAGGTGCTATGCTCTACCAAGAGGATCCAGCGAACCTGCAGCACAAAACATATTTGGCATTTGTCAGCCGAAAATTGCGTAAGCACGAGCAAAATTATACTGTAACCGAGCTAGAATTGTTGGCCATCCTTCATGCGCTCCAACAATGGAAACGAATAATCTATGGTTACCCTATTGTTGTCAGGACTGACCACAAGGCACTAACATTCTTGTTTAAGACGTCAATGGCAAGCGAACGTGTGACACGTTGGTCTATATACATTCAGCAGTTCAGCATTGAAATTGAACATTGTCCAGGGAAGATGAACGTGATACCGGATGCACTCAGCAGGAACCCAGAGCCTGATAACGAAGAAACAGCGATGGTACAACACTTGGAGTTAACACCGAAGGACCGGGAATTCTTGGAGGAGTTACGTGAGATACAGCGAGAACAGGAAGCGGAACCATGGTAGCGCCGAAATATGACGCTGTTTGAATATACGGACGTCCTACTATCAACAAAGTCAACGGGGAGCAATTGACTACGGCACGTGATGAAGGAGGAAGTAGACTTGTTGTTGACAAACATTAACGAGGCAAGTAAGGTGTTGCCGCAGGCATCGAGCGTCACGCAAGATTGGAAGGGGAAGAGACAAGCAGGATATGAAAACGAGTAAATGCCATTGAAGACAGGAGCGCCTAGACCAAGTAAGAAAAAGGGGTGATTCTGGAAATAAAACAAATTGGCCTACGGAAGTATTGTAAAATTGTCGACTTTATTCCTAAGTTCGAAATTTTGTGAGTGGGAGAGTTGTGAACCCTTTACCCTATGTTGGTTAAATGATTCTACTTTTTATTTCTTCAATTAATAAATATTTCAACCAGCATCATGAAAGTAGCCAGACAGTGATGAGGAAATTTCAAGCATTTGTTGGAGACAGTAGGGACATACCTGCATCAGTTTAACAAAAGGCTAAGTACTTGAGCTATGAAAAGAAATAGCAGAGCGATGTATCACAGGGACAGGTGTGGCTGCCTCAATTTTAGAAGCGACGCGCGGTGAGACATGGTTCTGGTATGTTCATTGTGATATTCGCGCCTAGAAGAAATATGATGCAGTAACGTGAATGGCTGATGAAGAAAATAGACACTCCCAAGACGCCAAGATCTACTAGAAACCGCCAAATTACAGAGAAATGGAGAACCAATGAGAAGAGAATGCCTACTTGCGCGCCAACTCTGGCTGGGGTACGCGGTGGCTAGCATTCACGATGGAAATCGCCTAGACAAAATCTCTACGATCGATTCTAGGATTAATGGGCATATTCTTGACCTGTGCAATATTACGAGTTCAGTGATATGTATTTCATTCCTGTACCACAATTATTTCGATAAATTTTTACATAAAATCCCCCTCCATCTAGACCCAAGGGCCAGTTCATTTATAAGTGTGTCGAAGAGCCAAGACATAGACTTTTATTCCGTGTGTTGAGGACACACTATTATTATTCTGTGCGTCTACGAACGTAGACTTGTATTTTTGTGTCGAGGACACAGGAGATTCATTGAAAAGTGGTAAAATCAGTGATAGATAGTCTTAGTACTATAGTTATAGGGACAGTAGCATCGAGAATTCGCCAACGAACGGTGACAGGGAATTTAGTACCTGAACAAGCGAATTTAGTAGTCAGGCATAAAGTGTATATTAACCTAATTTTTGTATCAGCGCAAGGATGACATCGATGAATGCAGAAGAAGTGTGGAAGTCTCAACAGTCCGTCCAGATGGCTGCTATGAGATAGAGAACCATCAAGTTGGGGAATGGCATCTGATGTTCTTTGACGGGTGACTACAACACGAGATGAGTACAAATAATATTTTATTATTTATTAAATTAACTTATGGTTTATGGGACATATTTTTTTTGTAAATACTTTGCTTGTGTGATTTAGTGTAGTATATTTTGTTTTGATCTGACACACTTTTGTTTGGAAGCAGCTCGCACAATGGCAGTTAATGGAAGGTTCTTTTCTTTGTGTTGTGTTAACTAACGTATCTATGTGAACGGCCGTGTTCGCCTAGGTTACGAAGTGCGGTTAAAAACGTCTCTCGGAGATATGTCGTGTTTCAGAAGTAGGACTGAATTAATCTAATTATATAGTAGATTGGAGGGTAATTAAATGTTATTGAAAATTATTATTGATCAGATTCAGTGTGATTATTGCCTTTGGAGCAATGTAATTTGTGACGAAGAGTACTCAGCTCTATCGTAGGTTTTGAATATTGTGTTAAATGTTTGCGAGCTTTAATTCAGCAGACCCATGTGAAAAGGCGTTATGTCAGTCCCAGATGTGTGTACTGTGAGTATATTGTTGTGGTATTACAAGCGGGAACTTCAGCAGAGACTGATTTCTGTCAGCTTGGTACCAGGTTCAGATTGCATCCTTGCGAGGACAATTATGGATATGTGATTATTGTCTGACCATATGTTGAGTGGGAGGAGATGTTAGCGGCTGTTGATTCCTTGAGATAACAGTTCCGCTGGTCGGCTATTTATATACACTGGATGGGGGACATGACTGGTATTGTGGAAAGAGGTGAGTTGTTGTCACAAGGGCTGGCTGAGTTTCGCAAGCAGAGCTCATTAGGGGAGTGCAAGACTGGCTCCAAATTACTTGAAAATAAATATTAATGTGAGAAACTGATCAATGGTAAAATTGTTTAAATAAATGGGAGTTGCCTACGAAACACGATTACCTTCGAAGCGTTTCATTAACATGCAGTTTTGTTAATATAAAGTAATCTTAACCACTCAGGTTGTTTGTTGTTGTTGGTTTATTCTTTGTTGATTGTCCATGTCAGTGGCCCGTGAGTCACGTGCGGCGCTGTTTTTCCTTGTTGTTGAGTATCTGGCCACGGTGGTAGCTCATTTGTTAAGTGTGTCACCACACTAATAAGGGTCTCAGAGAGATGCCTGTAAATAGTAGAGTTGTAATATGTGTGTCAGAGTTAGATTTAAGGATTTTTATTAATGTTATGCCCATAGCCATAAAAGTTGATTTTACGAGATGATTGTTCGTGAGCACCGTGGCTGTTAACCCGTTGTGAACGAATGATCATCCAAGTACTCATTTCTCGTAGATAGTCACCACGCGAACATAAATTCACATGCAAGATAGTGGAACTGGGATCCACATTTTATTAGAAAAGGGGAGATCCATCTGACTCCTCAAAGTGATAAATATTCCTGTCAGGGGAAAATTCAGGGAGGATTTTGTTTATTATTGTTTATTTTATTCTTTTATGCACAAATTAGTTATTAAATCTTGTTATTATCTTACGTTTTGTCTCCTTTCTTTCTTAGTTATAGTTTTCATCCTATAACCCTTGCCTCAGAAAAGCACGTAGTTTGGCGGACGTAAACACCACACTATGAACTGAACGCGACCCCTTGATCTAAGATTCTTGCATAAAACACTGCTATTCTGAAGGGTTCAGTATGATCAAAGGAAACCGAGCAGTAACGATTTCAGTGAGAAAGTCGATTAAAAAAACTGGCGTCCGAACGCTTTGTAAGCTTACGCTTGGCAAACTGTTAAACATATCTAAATACTATGAGTGTAAGAATTGTTCAGCATGAAACGTTCTACAAAAAAGTCCGCGAGAGCATATCTCTATCTTCAATACATCGCCCACTATAAGTGATTCTACGTTTTCATTTCTTCCAACCATGTCCATTCAAATACAGAGGCGACAGTTTACGAGCTAGCTAAGGGCGAGTCTATCACCCTTGTTACAGCCTAACTAGCGGGCGAACCTATTACCTCAGATACAGCCAGCAGCAAACCGTCCAGTCGTGTTGAGTTAAGACTTCAGAGCAGGGTGGTTGTGTTTGGAATTGCAACTCGGGTTTCCTTAATTTCGCCTGTGAATTTTCCGTTCCGCAAAATGCACAGTCAAGTTAAGATTGGAAGGAAGGGGAATTTGTGTTTCATGCACCTTCCCATTCCCTGGAAGTGCAACTCGGCTTTTCTTCATTTCGCCTGTGAACTTTTCGTTCCGCAAAATACACAGTCAAGTTAGGATTGGACGGAAGGGAGATTTGTGTTTCAGGCACCTCACCATTCCCTTAAGTGCAACTTTTCATTTCGCCTGTGAACTTTCCGTTCCGCAAAATACTTAGTTAAGTTAAGATTGGACGGAAGGGGGATTTGTGTTTCATGCACCTCCCCATTCCCCTGGAAGTGCAACTCGGCGTTTCTTCATTTCGACTGAGAACTTTTCGTTCCGCAAAATACACAGTCAATTGAAGATTGGACGGAAGGGGGATTTGTGTTTCATGCACCTCGCCATTCTTAATTTACGTCTGACAAGAATTCGTTGTAATTAATAGTCCAGTGAGTGATTTTAAGCCATCATGCCGAGATGTAAAACGGATATAGGTCATAGTTCATTGACATCGAAAAAAGAAAATCGCTTATCACTCAACAATGGAACAGAGCAACGAATAATTTCTGGATTGTCACAAGAGAAAGAAAGACTTCGTTCTCGGCTCCTTCAAACCGTTGCTCAAGAAGACCACCGTCTGAGCCACGATCAGAAACAAGCCTATGACACCATCATATCTAGCTAGCATCACTGAGAAGGAAGGTAAGGTGTTTTTCTCGATGCCCCGGAGGCACAGGCAAAACGTTCTTGAATAATTTGTTGCTCGACAAAGTGACGCCTGGTGGTAATATTGCTCTTAACGTCGCATCATCTGGAATTGCAGCAACTCTTTTGGAAGGGGGGAGAACAGCTCATGCAACATTTAAACTTCCTATGAAAGTCAGCAGTAATGATGGAAGGGTGTTGTGTCCGTTAGCCCGAGGACCAACGCCCACATATGCAAGAATCTCGAAAACAGATGAGCACGAAACTAGGAAAACTCAGGGAAACGGATTATGGGCAAAGGTGCTAACTGAATTCGAGATCCTCGCTTGAATATAAGTAGGATGAAGAATAACACACTAAATACATAAAACATTTCCACTTTTATTAAAAGATTAAAAGCGAAAATATCAAACACTCCTACGTAGAATCTCCAGGTTAGCTGAAATTCATAGTCTCTTACCCCGAGATCCTAGAAAACTATGTAAATATATGTTATATAGGATAAGAAAGTCTTATACTCTACTCAGTGTTCAATCGTGTCCATTATAACATTGTAAATTCTTATCACTTTCAAAATCATCACTTTCAGAAATTTTCAAACGGGTAGATTCGTAGCACTTTTCTGAATTATTCACATTTATAATTTATCACATTAGGTTGTCAAAATTGAGTAGAACCAAATTTACACTCAGTAAATGATGCATAAAGATAAATAATCACTCTCAATTTGTTTCAGAAATCGTTATCACATATCAGTTAACCTCGAAATGATTATAGAAAATTAATCTCTTGCATACAACTCTTATGCGAAGCTAATTCGAGATCTAATTTGGGAACCAGACGATTTGTACTATGCGCTCCGGGTCTTTCAACAAGTATTTTCTCATAAATACTACAATAATTCCATTTTCCTGACCTATGCGGTAATACAACACAAAACACTCAAGTCATCCATGCTCGAGGCCAATTAATATCCATATTACTGAACCATGTCTTCGACATGTTCATATTTAAACTGCCGGCTTATACCTGTCTTTACCAATGTGGGACTTATGCCTGCTATCCACTGGCTTTGTCTGGGCGATCTCTCCTACCTTTACACATTCATTGCAAAATAAGAAATACGTTCACATGAACGCTCATATAACTCCATTCAATTTCTGTAATGATTAGATTATAAAAATTCATAACTGAACATCAAACTTGAGGTTCTTCTTCTTCCTAATATTATTATTATCATAGGCGGATATGATCTTGATCCTATTATTTAATCAATTTAATTTATTTAATCTCCATGCATTATTCCATGACCAAAATATGTCAAAACTCCACTCAAATCTTCTCACCTTTCATTATGACCAAAATAAGTCCAAAGTTCACTCAAATATTATTGCAATTTATCATGACCAAACTAAGTCCAGTGATTCACTTAAATATGCTTACATTTCACTATGGCCACTATTTAAGGTATCTATTCCCAATATATTTTTTGAAAAATCATTCAAAAATTAACCCCATTTATTATTATTATCCAACTGGATTATTATTTTTATTATAAGAAACCATCTTGATTATTATCATTATTAACTGAGAAAGAATATCTAACGGATATCAACAACTACATAGAATAGAAAAATCTGGACTTCTTAATTCACTGGATAATAACACGTGGAAAAATACGGTAACTGAAGCTAAAGAATTACCCTACTAAGCATGACCTAAACTAAACGTGACTAAGGGTTGGAAATACACATGACTATACTAAAGACTAGTCTACCAATAAAAGATCTGGTCTTACTTCAGTCTGATATGATGGTCTTGGACTGGCCTCTTGTATGGCGGTGAAAATCCACGTTACTGTGCCTTTCCATGAGATGTGGCTCCACTACTGCCTAGATCGAATGGCGGCGGTCTCCACTGGTGTCCCACCAAGTGGTTCCTGTTCTCCGGGAATGGGCCTTCGGTCATCTTCTTCTCTTCCTTCTTCTCTTCCTTCTTCTTTCCATCTAACCCATCGCTAGTATTTAGTGCATGTTCCTTCTCATGTTCTCGAGAATATCGGCAATGCTCATTCGATGATCAAATTGTTCCGCACTCATGTTAAAGCTCGTAGTGAACTGGCGCACTTTGTTTCCCTTCCATACACTGGATAACATTATCGTAGGCCAATAATTCATCAGATATCACCATAAGCGTTCACAGTAACAAAACAGTACTATTTATTGCAGGGGTCGAAACCTCATCTCATGGTGCTTCTCCCTTCGTAAAAATACTTCGAACATTATGTGCAAGTCTCTTTTTATAAGTTCATTCTCAAATATGACCGTTTTCAAACTGCATTTATCAAAGCATTGGATCCGTCCAATGGTCATCAGTCCACTGCACTTTGATAACAATAGTAACTTCACTTGTGAAATACTTCGAATTTATGCGAAAGCCTATCACTATAATCTCATCTTCAAGAATTATCGTTGTCAAACTGTCACAGCATAAAAACATTCACGGGTCATCAGTCCACTGCACATCAATAGTCATAACAACTTTACTTGAAACATAGTGAAAAATACCCAACGACTTGTTGAAAAATATTCTATCACTCAGATGTATGGCGAAAATAATTAGAGTTCCACACTCATTCCTTCGTTCTGCATGAACACAATGTTCTCGAATATTCTAAGTTCCACGACCCGACAACACGTCGTGTAGCGTAACGTTCCGACTCGGCGTTTTAGCAGACTGTATATTCACGGAGCACTAGAACAGGGTAACATTCCCAATCGTAGGCTGAGCACAGCTAGCTGCCCCCGCAGTCCAGTGTGCTCCTTATATATCGTCCGGCAGCCCGCCTGTGACATCCATGACGTAATGTGCTTCAAAATAAAACATTCATATCTCTGCAATGCGTTGCTCAATTTCCATGCTTTTTTTTTCAGGATGATTCAAAAATCAAAAGCAATAATATGGCTTAGTTCTCTTTCTTGATAAGCAAGTATCCCAGAATCTGCAATCCTTCTGGAACCATCGATGTTATGCCATTCGTCACATCTCCGCGCGGAAGCGAGGCACTGGCTGGCTTCCCAGCGGCGCTCGTTTGAAACTCTGCGCTTGGCAATCCGTTCAAACTCGATGAAATGACATGGCGGTACTGGGGCCAAGGGCACATACACCCCCTACCGACGATAAAATAAAACCAAGTTTTTATATTTATCTCTCTCGATCTCTTGTCATTTCCCACGACGTTACCATAATCAGGTTCTTCTATAATAATCTTCCACTTCAATTTGCTACTGAATAAACCGTGTGATGTTTTCCGCTATTGACGATCTTGTTGATTCTTTCTCTTCGCATCATTTCCAGATTGTTGTAAGCCGGAAGATCCTGGTTGGGAATTTTCTGACTCCTTTGCTTTCAGCTCATCTAGATATCTCCTGCTTTCCTGACGACGCTGTTCCAAATCTCGTCGTGACTTCTGGGCTCTGTCATCATTCTGATATTGATACCGGTTATAACGCTGGTTATCAGAATATCTGGTATCCCTCTGTTGATGCCATTCCTTCCTGTTTTGGAAATTTCTATCATCTCTTCTATTGTATGGGTAACTCCTTTGGTTATATCTGCCGTAGTACTCCCTTCTTGGTATGTATCCTCCTCGGCTAGGTCTCCAATCCCGATTTTCCTCAGTTCTCTTTGTCTGAATCTGACGATCCGTCATAACAACATTTACCTGACGATTGTCAGTTCTACCATTTCTCTGGTAGTGTTGCGCGCTAGAGTGATCCAGTTGCTGTAATACCTCATCAAACTATCCTAGCAAGGTTATCCATGCGGCAATTATCGTCCTCTGCACATCAGCTGGAAACTGTCGCGTTAGGGCTGCAATTAACTCGTAATCTGGCACGGGAGGTTCATGATATTTGAGTTGTGCAAGCTGACTTGTGAAGTGATTTGCATACCTCGTAGGCTGGGACGTAGCATAACGTTTGGCGTATAATTCTGACCTAACATTCTTCTGTATCTCTGGGGACCAAAATCGTCTCAATAGAGCTCGTTCAAAATCGTCAAAATTACTCTTGCTCGATTTGAACGCGCGAAACCAGACGAGAGCAGGTCCATTCAAAAGTTTACCTACTACCCTAATTTATCTCTCCTTTGTGACCTTAGTATCCCTCAGGTAGTCCTTGACTTCCTTAAGGAACTCTACTGGTGTGACTGTACCGATTCCTGTAAATTTGTTCGATTTCTCTACGACTCTGCTAAAGGTGAACTGCCAAAATGTGTACTAATATTCCGCGGTGCCTCTGATCCAACCCATTTAGATCTGATCACCGAAAGTTTTTCTTCAATCTGACGGACTGTCCCATCCATTTGTTCTAGTTTCCCAGGAGTGATTACTGAAATGTCACTACTCAGATTCTCCCTTAGTTCCTGTATCTGGTATGGTGTCAAAGTAATTTTATCGCCCTTTTCCTGTATTTTCCTAAGATCAGCTTTGAGTTTATTATCTTTCCGAACTCCCTCTGCTAATGTTCCACCTGATTCTCCCTGTGGTGTGAGGTTATCTGCCATTTGCTTATTTAACTGCCTTACCTCTTCCTGTAATACCTCCACATCTTTGTTTATGACTTTCACGTTCGTTTCTACTGAAGTGCGTAGATCTGTGCATGCCTCATCATCAGTACGGGACTTAAGTTCAAGCTGAACTTCCTCTAGAACCTTACCTCTGATTTCTGTTCCTAATTCTAGCACAATGCTTTTTTTAAGTTCTTACGATATGATTTCATGAAATTCACTCGTGATCTTTTCGCTCACCTTCCGGCACATGTCGTTCGATTTTTGGTAAGCCTAATTTCTAGCGAAATCATGTCCTCCTGAACCTGAGTCATGTTTCTATCAATCTTTTTATCTAAAGTGACTAAATCTTTAGAAATCGCCTTGTAATTCCTTCGAGTTATTTCCTGTGATTGCTTAAAATTTTCGATCATGCGGGCTTCTAAACCTAGAATGTTTTCCTGAACCCAATATGCATGGTCATTTAATCTGGTTTCTAGAGAAACAACCCTATCTCCTATCTTCGTTTCCAGTGACTCTGACAACCTCTGCTCTAAGTCATCTTTTTTCCCGTGAATTTTACCTTCGATATTTTTTATATTTTCTTTTAATTTATTTTCTGTTCTACCATAGACCTACTTTGTTCAGAAAGTTTGGATTCTATAGACTGACTTTGCTCAGAAATTTTGGACTCTAAAGATTGACTTTGTTCAGTCATTTTGGATTCTAAAGATTGACATTGTTCAGTCATTTTGATAGTCAACCCCTCCAACAACGCCTTCAATTCCTTCATTTTCAAAATATATATTTAAAAACTCGATAGGTAAGACAGAAATAAAAGGAAGAAAACTTATAATTAAGACACATATTAATATGGTAGTCATGTGTATTCCAAAAAATAGAAATGGGAAGTTTCCTAAACCAAATTGACCTGCAAAAGAAATCCTATTTGCTAATTTTGTGTGTTCCTATCATACCTAATTAAATTGACATGGAAATCAAAACAACAAACGAGACAAACATAGGAGTGACAGATGGTCAAACCTCAAATCTAAGAATACTTGAAAGTTCGTGGCTAACTTCACAATGCGTGACCTGAGAACGTCAAGTCAAACAATGTGTGAACACGATTGATAAATATAAATGTGCACCAATCGATGCCCCACGTATCGATAAGCCAACTAACCTACCTTATATTCTATGCGCCCGTTAGACCGAGGACAAACGCCCACATATGCGAGAATCTCGAAAACAGTTGAGCACGAGACTCGGGAAACTCAGGGAAACGGGTTATGGGCAAAGGTGCTAACTGAATTCGAGATCCCCGCCTGAATATCAGTAGGATGAAGAATAACACACAAAATACATCACACCTTTCCACTTTTATTAAAATATTAAAAGCGAAAATATCAAACACTCCTGACTACCATCTCCAGGGTAGCTAAAATCCATTGTCTCCCTTCCCCGAGATCCTAGAAAACTATGTAAATGTATGTTATTTAGGATAAGAAATTCTTATACAATACTCAGTGTTCACTCGTGTCCATTATAACATTGTAAATTCTTATCACTTTCAAAATCATCACTTTCAGAAATTTTCACACGGGTAGATTCGCAGCACTTTTCTGAATTATTCACATTTATAATTTATCACATTAGGTTTTCAAAATTGAGTAGAACCAAATTTACACTCAGTAAATGATGCATAAAGGTAAATAATCACTCTCAGTTTGATTCAGAATTTGTTATCACATATTAGTTAACCTTGAAATGATTATAGAAAATTAAGCTCCTACAAACAATAAGACTCTTTACAACTCATATGGGAATCTAATTCGAGATCTAATTTGGGAACCAGACGATTTGTACTATGGGGTCCGGGTCCTTCTACACGTATTTTCTCATAAATACTATAATAATTCCATTTTCCTGACCTATGCGGTAATACAACACAAAACACTCAAGTCATCCATGCTTGAGGCCAATTAATATCCATATTACTGAACAATGCCTTCGACATGTTCATATTTAACCTGGCGGCTTATACCTGCCTTTACCAATGTGGGACTTACGCCTGCAATCCACTGGCTTTGCCTGGGCGATCTCTCCTACCTTTACACATTCATTGCAAAATAAGAAATATGTTCACATGAACGCTCATATAATTCCATTCAATTTCTGTGATGATAGATTTAAAAAATTTATAACTGAAAATCAAACTTTAGGTTCTTCTTATTATTATTATCATAGGCTGATATGTTCTTGATCCTATTATTTAATCACTTTAATTTATTTAATCTCCTTCCATTATTCCATGACCAAAATATGTCAAAACTCCACTCAAATCTTGTCACCTTTCATTATGACCAAAATAAGTCCAAAGTTCTCTCAAATATTATTGCATTTTATAATGACCAAAATAAGTCAAGAGCTTCACTTAAATATGCTTACATTTCACTATGGCCACTATTTAAGACATCTATTCCCAATATATTACTTGAAAAATCATTCAAAAATTAACCCCATTTATTATTATTACTATCCAACTGGATTATTATTTTTATTATTAGAAACCATCTTGATTATTATCATTATTAACTGGGAAAGAATATCTAACGGATATCAACAACTACATAGAATAGAAAAATCTGGACTTCTCAATTCACTGGATAATAACACGTGGAAAAATACGGTAACTGAAGCTAAAGAATTACCCTACTAAGCATGACCTGAACTAAACGGGACTAAGGGTTGGAAATACACATGACTATACTAAAGACTAGTCTACCAATAAAAGATCTGGTCTTACTTCAGTCTGATATGATGGTCTTGGACTGGCCTCTTGTATGGCGGTGAAAATCCACGTTACTGTGCCTTTCCATGAGATGTGGCTCCACTACTGCCTAGATCGAATGGCGGCGGTCTCCACTGGTGTCCCACCAAGTGGTTCCTGTTCTCCGGGAATGGGCCTTCGGTCATCTTCTTCTCTTCCTTCATCTCTTCCTTCTTCTTTCCATCTAACCCATCGCTAGTATTTAGTGCATGTTCCTTCTCATGTTCTCGAGGAAATCAGCAATGCTCATTCGATGATCAAATTGTTCCGCACTCATGTTAAAGCTCGTAGTGAACTGGCACACTTTATTTCCCTTCCATACACTGGATAACATTATCGTAAGCCAATAATTCATCAGATATCACCATAAGCGTTCACAGTAACAAAACAGTACTATTTATTGCAGGGATCGAAACCTCATTTCACGGTGCTTCTCCCTTCGTAAAAATACTTCGAACATTATGTGCAAGTCTCTTATTATAAGCTCATTCTCAAATATGACCGTTTTCAAACTGCATTTATCAAAGCATTGGATTCGTCCAATGGTCATCAGTCCACTGCACTTTGATAACAATAGTAACTTCACTTGTGAAATACTTCGAATTTATGCGAAAGCATATCACTATAATCTCATCCTCAAGAATGATCATTGTCAAACTGTCACAGCATAAAATACATTCACGGGTCATCAGTCCACTGCACATCAATAGTCATAACAACTTCACTCGAAACATAGTGGAAAATACCCAACGACTTGTTGAAAAATATTCTAACACTCACATGTATGGCGAACATAATTAGAGTTCCACACTCATTCCTTCGTTCTGTATGAACACAATGTTCTCGAATATTCTAAGTTCCACGACCCGACAACACGTCGCGTAGCGTAACGTTCCGACTCGGCGTTTTAGCAGACTGTATATTCACGGCGCACTAGAACAGGGTAACATTCCCAATCGTAGGATGAGCACAGCTCAGCTGCCCCTGCAGTCCAGTGTGCTGCTTGTATATCGTCCGGCTGCCCGCCTATGACATCCATGACGTAATGTGCTTCAACATAAAATATTCATACCTCTGCAATGCGTAGCTCAATTTCCATGCTTCTTTTTCCAGGATGATTAAAAAATCAAAAGCAATAATATGGCTTAGTTCTCTTTCTTGATAAGCAAGTATCACAAAATCTTCAATCCTTCTGGAACCATCGATGCTATGCCATTCGTCATAACTCCTCGCGGAAGCGAGGCACTGGCTGGCTTCCCAGCGGCGCTCGTTTGAAACTCTGCGCTTGGCGCTCCGGTCAAACTCGGTGAAATGACATGGCAGTACCGGGGCCAAGGGCACAGTATGTAATATTTCAAAACAAAGTAACACTGCCGGTTTAATCCAAAATTGTTCTTTAGTTGTATGGGATGAGGCTACAATGTCGCACAAAACTTCCGTTGAAGCTGTAGACAGGATCTTGCATGATCTAAGGAATCGGAACACACGTATGGGTGGCTGCACAGTTTTGTTCGCCCGAGATTTTCGTCAAATCTTATCAGTTGTTGCCAGAGGAACAAGAGTCGACGATATGAACGCTTCATTGAACAGATCTTACATCTGGCCGGATATAACAAAATTGGCACTCAAAACTAACATGAGAGTACTCTTATCTTCAGAAGATAATAGTCTGTTTGCTAATTTGTTACTTAGAGTCGGAAATGGAGATGTGCCGGTCATTGACGGGAAAATTACCCTCAGTCAAGATTTCTGTGTTTTAGTAAGCAGCATTCAAGAATTGATTGATAGCGTTTATCCTCAAATCCATGACCTATCTAACAAGTCTCATTCATGGTTTAAAGAAAGAGTAATATTATCGCCGACAAATGAACAAGTTGTGAAAATGAATGACTTGGTGTTCTTCAAATGCACTGCCCAGGCTCAAGTATATTTCTCAGTAGACGCAATAGTCGATAGTGAAGAAGCTGCTCATTACCCTACAGAATTCCTAAATTATTTACCTCCTTCTGGCTTGCCACCACTCAAGCTTATTTCAAAAGTGGGAGTGCCCATTATATTGCTACTTAATTTACACCCACCAAAGTTATGCAATGGGACGCGATTGGTAGTGAAAACTTTGTAAAACTGTTTCATTTAAGCAACTATCTTAACTAGCTGTGGTACAGAAGAAACGGTCTTAGTACCCAGATTCCCTATGATTCCTTCAGATTTGTCTTATCATATCAAACGAGTGCAATTCCCAGTAAGAGTCTGCTTTGGCATGTCTGTAAACAAAGCACTGGGTCAGAAACTTAGCGTGACTGGCGTTGATCTCAGTGGAGAATGTTTTTCTCATGGACAGCTTTACGTGGCTCTCTAGCGTGTTACATCAAACTGAAATCTTTTCGTGTTCACTGCTGGAGGGAAAACGACTAATGTCGTATACAAGGAAATCTTGTAAGACCTCGGTTAAAAGTAGCCTATCACCTTGCATTCATAACTGTTCCCGGGCGAAGCCGGGGTGGGTTGCTAGTCATCCATAAAACAAATAAATCCAGCGGGCAAAGCCGGTCACTGCTGCTAGTGTTTTATAAAAATGTAAGTGAACCATATTCCTTCGCTAAATCACGCACTATTTAGACGTCTTTGGGTGGTTCCAGACATGTTACGGGTTGCCTAATATTGTTATTGTTGTTTCATTTGAAAAGAAGAAGCTTGTTGTTTTACGTGACCGTTAATCTCGCAACCATGAGCCACGGGGGTGTTTCATTTCAGGGGCTTAGACATCGTGTTCATTTAGTCTCGTATACTTGGGTGTGTGTAGAATTTGTCTAATAGAACTCGTGTGCTTGGATGTTGCTGCGCTCTGGCGGCAAGTCGTTCGAATAGTCCATGTGGTGCTTGTCAGTGAAGTGAAGCAACGTGATTACCAGGCTGCGTTTGTTGAGGTACAAATTAAAGTTCGAGATGGAAGAAAGTTCTACAAAGAGTAAAACCAATTGTTCTGTAGTTGGATGTAACTACTCCTACAGAAATTGTCCGCCTGGGACGAAGTTCTTCGTATTCCCAAACAATAAACAGCACATTCATAGAAGGAACGCTTGGACTGTGGCTTTAAAACGGGACACGAGTGATGGTAAACCTTGGCATCCTACAATTAATTCACGTGTTTGTAGTCGGCATTTTATAAACGGAACACCGACAAGAGATCCTGACAGTCCCGGTTACATACCGAGGCTCTACATGAAGCCACATTTATCGGATAAGCACCAGCAACGAGAGGGCAGTAGAGTAACTACGAGACACAAGAGGCGAAAAATGAGGCATGAAAATGACGGACGTGAAGGAAATTTGATTGAGTGACGCGAGCACACAGACGGATATTGTGACCGTGATATATTGCTTTCTTCTTTGCGAAGCAGAAGTCCAGACAAATCTGCCAATGCCCCGTGCGAACAAACAAACGATGACTGACACTTGTTTAAAACAAGACTGTAGTGTTAACGTGGACCTTGTGGATAAGAAGCATTATTTTTGTGGATACCGGTCAGTGAAAGAAAGCGAACATAATCTTGTTGAAATAGCGGGTGTAAAGCTGGCAGTGTCTCGTATCCTGTTATCGTTGTTACCTTTTGTTCATCACAATTGTACTCTTGACAAGGAAAATATGTTACTTCTCCTATTAATGAAGTGCAATCTGGGTATTAGTTTTGCTGCACTCGGCGTTATGTTTAACTGTCACAGGACTACGGTTTCTGCTGCCTTTAAATTTATACTCTACCATCTTTTTGAGAAAACTAAGGAATGGATTTTCTGGCCACAACGATCCACTATTAAATGTACTATGCCAAATTCCTTTAAACGTCATATTGAAAATTGTACGTGCGTTATAGATTGTACTGAAGTATACTGTGAAAGACCGCAAAGTGTTCGTCAAAGAATTTTAATGTTCTCTCATTATAAAAATGCATTCACTGTAAAATTTCTGGTTGCCATTACTCCATCAGGTTATATTTCTTTTCTTTCTGACAGCTGAATGACAGCTACATTACCGTACATTCCGGTATACTAAATCATATTCAAGCAGGAGATCTTGTTATGTGTGATAAAGGGTTCCCACAGATAAAAACGTGCATTGAAAATAAGAACGCAGTAATAGTAATGCCATCATTTGCATTTAATCCACAGTTTTCAGCTGATGAAGTAGAATCAACATATGATATAGCATCTGTCAGAATTCATGTTGAAAGAGCTATACATACAGTAGAATGAAGGTTTATAAAATATTAAGTAACCGAGTTACTATGGATTTGGTACTGCCGCCGTAAATTGAATTATTTAGGGACAAAATGAGAGTATTTTCCGTCCCCATGATAAAATTTAACTAGCAAGTATAATTTCTGGAAGTGTGACACGAGAGTGTAGTGTTACAAGCTCGAGACTGTGGGAGAGCCCGATCACGTGATATATTGCACAATGGACGCTTCTAGAAGGCTATTCTTAGCATAGCAACAGCGAGTTTGGTAATTAATATTATAAATATTGTTATAAATATGTTCAATATGCTATTGAATCCCAGCCCAGAGCCAATGAGAACAGGTCTTATTGAAGACGGGATCAACTTTAATTACACAACATGAGGAAATTATGCATTTAGGCCCTTAGAAGAAGATTTTCTTATTTGGTGATCACTTTTGTGATACTTTCAATGTTTAGCTTGGCCCATTTGTCGGTCAAATTTTATTTCTTGTTACCGAGATCCCCGAATGGTAATTATTTCTTTACTAATGTATTAATTGCTTAAACCATATGCATAATCTTGTTATCAATCACTTATTCATAGATATTATAGTTCTCACCTCGAGTGTTTCAGTCGCTCGCTACCTCAAGCGTCCTCACTCCCGACATACAGGACATCTACTGGTTGATCCACTGTCCGCTGAGTAGTGTCGACTGACGTCACCCTGACTTTCGTTCGACCAATGGCAGGTCTTTGTCCAGTCGGGCGATCTCCAGCTTCGAGAGGGTTCCATGATCCCTATTTAAGACGCCACTTGCTGGCGTTCTTCACCACTTCTGATCAACCGCCACTTCTGATCAATCATCACTTCTGATTACTTCAACCTGCTGGTCACCGCTACTGCATCTCATGACACCATCGCTAGTCTCTACGCACCTAGCAGTTACGTCACGAGATCTGCACCATGACGTATTACTCAAGATGGCAAGACTAATTGCCAGCTGTTGTACTCTTCACCTTCACCTTAGATGGGATACTTTGAATCACCTTTCGAAATACTGCTGGATCATCACTTGGAAGCTATAAATGTCATTCCTTCTCAAGAAAAGAAGAGAGAGTTGACATTTTATCAATGGTGCACATATCTCTAGGCCATGTACGCCTCCTTCTAAAGAAACCGTGAGGACTTTTAAATCAACGTGTGCTAGCTGGAACTTTTAAGGAGCTGGCTCTTCAAAGATAAGTTCACTTTTATGAAGAACTTATATCATACCAGTTATTTTACACTCTTAATCATTTTTTATGGTTCTCTCTTTTTATAAAGTGCATCCCTTTTTTTATGTTAAGCTCAACTTCTCTCCAATCAAGCAAGCTTGTTTCATGGACCTTTCTTTAATCTGGGTTTCTGTCATCAGGCCCTCTTCTTATTTTGGTGCCTCACCCCCGGGAAACATATCTGTTGCACCCTGGATCCCTATACAAGTTCATATTTTGGATTTTACATTAACAATTTTTGTTCATTGTGTTTCAACACTAATTCGCATTGTACGTTTCAGCTTGAAGCGCATGTTCAGCAGAGGAGGAGAGAAACGTAAGCTAATCCGGTTTCTTCCGCATCAGACTAAACCTTACTACCTAGCAAGCTGTCATCCTCTGACTTCCAGTACTCGAAGTCACAATATTGACGTGAGTAACAAACAACTTTTGACATGCCTAACCTTGATGAAAAACTCAGCAACGCCAGAGCCTCTTGTAAGGGCAAGCTCACACGGTTTCGTACTTTCTTAACGGAGCTCGAACCCCAAGAGCGTAATCTTGACATAATTTCGCAGAGGCTTAAGAATTATGAACAAGCCTTTGAGAAATATGATGAGATACAATGCAGTATAGAAACTCAGCATCCGGACCAGCAAAGTGATAGGTTGGAAGTTGAAAAATTATACTATCAGGGATTTGCTGAAGCTAAACTGCTTATTAGGGCTTTAACTTTAAAGGAAAAACAAGAAGATCAAACTTCTTCAGCATCTTCTACAGCTTCTTCACGCATTATATTACCCAAATTAGAAATACCCAAATTCACTGGTAAAGACATAGAATGGGAACCATTTTTTGAATTATTCAATTCTTTAGTACATGAGAATACTTCTATACCAGTAATACAAAAATTTCACTACTTGCGTCTGGCAGTTCAAGGCAACGCACTTAACCTGATTCAAGCACTTTCTTTGACCAGTGATAATTATGAAGTTGCTCTGAATCTTCTTAAGGATAGATATGGGAACATTCGTTTATCTATTCAACGCCATATACAAAGCTTATTCGAGTTACCTAACGTGCAAGCAGATAACAGTTTATCACTTCGTAAGTTGATTGACACTGCAGAGCTACACGTCAGAGCATTGTCCAATTTAAACCAACCTGTAAATCACTGGGATTTATTTCTAGTTCACCTCATTTCTGCAAGATTGGATGCAAATACATTAAAAGCCTGGGAAACAGAACTTTCCCAGAATTTGCAATGCACTTATGAGGCGATTATTAACTTTTTGAAGGCCAGAAGCCAAGTCTTTTCCGCCATAGCTAATCAAAAAACTAGTAGTTCAGATTCAAAAGCCTTCTCAAAAGATAAGGTTAGCAGTTCTAATCAAAGAATTTTAAGATCACAGGCTCTTCCTGTTGATGCTCGGTCACCGAACCAAATGCAAACGTGCGGTCTGTGTCAGCAATCGCATACTTTATACAATTGTGATGAATTTAAATCTTTATCAGTAGATGAAAGACGAAAGTTCATTACGAACAAAAAACATTGTTTCAACTGTTTGTCAGGAACGCATATGTTAAACAATTGCCGTTCACAACGTTTATGCTTTCATTGTAGGGCTAGACACCATTCCCTTTTGCACAGGCATGAAAGATCACGGTTATCAGGACCAAGCAGTTCCAATACCTAGTCTAATTCTGAGACTTCTCAAAATAGTGCGCAGTCGTATGCTCAAAGTTCTACCTCGCTTGGCAAAGTCCAGGTTTTATTATCTACCGTGCAGGTTCTATTGAAAAATTCTCACGGAAAATGGGTATCTGTCAGGGGATTATTGGACAATGCCGCTACCAACAATTTTATTAATGAATCGTTGGTACAAAAGTTAGGCCTCCCAAAACATCCTACCTCAATAGAGGTTACAGGAATAAACGGCTCTAAATCGCAATCCTTAAGCTTTGCTAAAGTGGATCTGAAGGACTCTAATAATCTTGGTACGCAGTTGCAATTAGATTGTTCGATTATCAAGTCTATAGGCAACAATATTCCTGGCACTTCTTATCCTATTCAAAGTTGGAATATCCCGAATTTTGTCCAGCTAGCTGACCCTCATTTCAACAGAGCTTCGCCCGTAGAGCTTCTTTTCAGCTCAAGCGTATTTTGGCAATGTCTTCATTCCAATAAAGTAAAAATTGCTCCTAATGTTTTCTTCCGCGAAACTGATTTTGGTTGGATTGCTACTGGCCAAATATACCGTAATCCTATTCAAACTGTATCGAATTGTTATTTTGTTGGTACCGATTTGAGTCAAGAGCTAACCAAGTTCTGGGATCTTGAGAATGTTCAGGCTACTTCTTCTTCTTCTTCTTCTAACGAAATTTGTGAAAAGTTATACAAGGAAACCACTGTCCGTACTGCTGAAGGCAGATTTATAGTAACTCTTCCACGTATTCCCAATCCTCCCGCCATTACGGGCTCGCATTCCAGAGCACTTAGGGCACTATTTGCTATTGAAAATCGGTTCAAACAAGATGCTTCTGTCAAAACTCAGTATGCTTCCTTTATGGAGGAATACGAATCATCCAATCACATGGAGGTAATTTCTAAATCGGAAGAAATTGACCATCCTTTAAATGAAATAGTTTATCTAAATCATCACCCGGTATGGAAAAATTCCTTAACACAAGACAATATAAGAGTAGTTTTCAATGGCTCATCACCAGATTCCAATGGAATCTCTTTAAATGATACCCTGCAATGTGGTCCCGCGATTCAAACAGAACTCACCTCTGTTTTGCTTAATTTTCGAAGGTTTCCTATTGCTGTAATCTCAGATATTAAGCAGATGTACCGGCAGATTCTCGTAAATTCTGAGCAGCAAGATCTGCAAAGAATATTGTGGCGCGATGAGAGTTCCAAACCCATAAAGATATTTAGATTGAAGACTGTGACATATGGCCTGAAGCCTTCAGCCTTTCTTGCGATTCGGTCTCTCCACATGTTAGCCGAGCAAGATGGTCATCTGTATCATCCTTTGGCCTCTGAGTCATTAAAAACGGCATTTTTTGTTGACGATTTCTTGTGCTCTTTCCCTAATATTTCTGAAGCACTCCTTGTGTGCGAAGATTTGAAGTCCCTGCTCCTGGGAGGTGGTTTTCCGCTCCATAAATGGACTTCAAATTCCACTGAATTTATATCAAAATTTTCATCAGAGGTCCCAGTTGATGAATTTGTTGCCATTCCTACTGATGAAGCAGCCGTAAAAGCATTGGGTATTTTTTGGTGTCCTTCTTCTGATACCTTCTCTTATCAGGTACATCTGTCAGAATCTCCCCCTGTAACTAAGAGACAAGTTCTGTCAGAAATTGCAAAGATCTTTGATCCTTTGCAATATATTGCTCCTATAGTTATTGTTGCAGAAATGTTCTTGCAAAAGCTTTGGTCATTAAAATCAGACTGGGATGAAAATCTCCCCCTTCCTCTTGTAGAAGAATGGTTAGAGTATCGCAGCAGTTTGCTGGATCTCTCCAAGGTTTCTATACCCCGCCCTTTAATTTCTAATCCCTTATACCAGCAGTATGACCTGCATGTATTTTCTGATAGTTCAGAACGGGCTTATGGCTGTTGTGCATACATAGTAGGACGTTCCTCAGCCACTTTCCCTGGATTTTCTAATTTAGTGTGCGCTAAATCAAAAGTTGCTCCACTTAAAACGGTATCATTGCCGAGATTAGAATTATGCTCTGCTTTAATGGCAACAGAATTAGCTACTAAACTAAATGTCAGTTTAAAGTTAAAATTTTCCCGCACATTTTTTGGAGCGATTCTTCTATTGTATTAGCTTGGATTTCCAAGCCTTCTTCTCATTGGAATACCTTTGTGGCAAATCGCGTTTCTAAGATTCATGAAGTCTCTCATTCTGAACAATGGAGACATGTTCCTAGCCGTGAAAACCCCGCGGATATAATATCACGTGGTTGCACGCCTAAAAAGTTGATTTCTTCAGACCTGCACTGGAATGGTCCTCCTTGGCTAAGTCAGGAATCATCTTGCTGGCCTCGCTTAGCTAATCAATTTGCAGAAGAAATACCTGATGCCCGTAATGACCCTGTCGCGTCGCATCTTACTTCTACTTCTACTAGCCTTTTTCATAGATACTCTTCATTTGATAAATTGATTCGTGTAGTGTCTTATATCTTCCGATGGAAATATTTAGTAATTGATCAACCTTTGAAGCCTCAACCCTTTCTCTCCAGAGTAGAGTTAGAATTTGCTACTTGCAAGATTTTGTTACTTGTTCAGCAGGAAGTATTTGCTCCTGAAAAGCAAGCTCTTATAAGTGGTAAAGGTTTACCCAAGTCTAGCAGGCTTTCACCACTCACTCCTTTTCTAGACCAGGACGGCATAATACGTGTGGGTGGAAGATTAGCTATGTCTAGTTGTGAGGATGGGAAAAAGCATCCCATCATCCTTCCTTCAAAGCATCCTATCACTACCCTTATAATAAAAAAGTTTCATTATAAACACCTTCATGCTGGCACTCGCACCTTGCTCTGTCTAATTCGTGAACTTTACTGGATCATCAATGGCGTTCATGAGGTTTCTTCTGTTGTCAAAAAGTGTATACCTTGCTTTAAGGTTAAACCACGGCCCGCCACGCAGATTATGGGTAATTTACCTCCATTTCGTTCAGAACCTAGTAAGCCCTTCGCTCTTACTGGGATCGATTACGCAGGTCCTTACGTATATCAGACCAATCCCTCTTCATCTAAGCGCAAAATCTTAGGTAAACTTTATATCTCGTTATTTGTATGTATGGTGACGGGAGCTATCCACCTTGAGTTGGTTACGAACGCTTCTATATCCTACTTTTTGGCCGCCTTTTCTAGATTTGCTGCTAGAAGGGGTGTTCCATCTGAAGTTTTTTCAGATAATGCAAAAATTTTTGTAAGCGCTTCTGATCTCTGGAAAAAAGTGTTAAGCTCTCCTTCTGCTAAAGAAAAAAATTCTAACTTTTCCTATTCTAAAGGTTTCAAATGGCATTTCACCCCGCCTTATGCTCCCCATCATGGGGGCCGTTGGGAGTCCTGCATCAAACTTACTAAAAGACAGCTTAAGAAAACTCTTGGTCCTACCATACTTTCCTATGAGGAATTCAACTCTTTAATTATTCAAGTCGAAGGTATTAAAAATTCCAGACCTCTGACCCCTCTTTCAAACGATCCTAAGGATCTTTTACCTTTAACACCCAGTCACTTCCTGATTGGCTGTTCGCTTGCTGCTACTCCGCCTTTGCTGGTTCGACGCTGTGATCCTAACTTACCTATCTTTTGGAGAAAAGTAGAATCTTTGCGCTGTTCTTTTTGGCGCCGATGGAAGTTAGAATATCTCAGCTTGCTAAATAGGCGTGAGAAATGGCGGCTTCCTCAACCAGATGTACGAGTGGGGGACATGGTTCTTCTTCGAGACCCATCTCCGCCTCTCGTGTGGAACCTAGGCAGAGTTATTCACTGCCACTTTGGCCGTGATAAACGCGTCAGAGTTGTTGATGTTTTAACTAGTAAAGGTCTTTATACTAGACCCATCTCTGCTATCTCTGTTTTGCCTTTCGAGTCTTAGTTTCTCCTCGTCTGTTATCCATGTTTTGCTTTGACTGATTATTTTGTTTGTTTTCATTCGGAGTTCTCGGAGCATGATCACTTTTGTGATACTTTCAATGATTATCTTGGCCCATTTGTCGGTCAAATTTTATTTCTTGTTACCGAGATCCCCGAATGGTAATTATTTCTTTACTAATGTATTAATTGCTTAAACCATATGCATAATCTTGTTATCAATCACTTATTCATAGATATTATAGTTCTCACCTCGAGTGTTTCAGTCGCTCGCTACCTCAAGCGTCCTCACTCCCGACATACAGGACATCTACTGGTTGATCCACTGTCCGCTGAGTAGTGTCGACTGACGTCACCCTGACTTTCGTTCGACCAATGGCAGGTCTTTGTCCAGTCGGGCGATCTCCAGCTTCGAGAGGGTTCCATGATCCCTATTTAAGACGCCACTTGCTGGCGTTCTTCACCACTTCTGATCAACCGCCACTTCTGATCAATCATCACTTCTGATTACTTCAACCTGCTGGTCACCGCTACTGCATCTCATGACACCATCGCTAGTCTCTACGCTACCTAGCAGTTACGTCACGAGATCTGCACCATGACGTATTACTCAAGATGGCAAGACTAATTGCCAGCTGTTGTACTCTTCACCTTCACCTTAGATGGGATACTTTGAATCATCTTTCGAAATACTGCTGGATCATCACTTGGAAGCTATAAATGTCATTCCTTCTCAAGAAAAGAAGAGAGAGTTGACATTTTATCAATGGTGCACATATCTCTAGGCCATGTACGCCTCCTTCTAAAGAAACCGTGAGGACTTTTAAATCAACGTGTGCTAGCTGGAACTTTTAAGGAGCTGGCTCTTCAAAGATAAGTTTACTTTTATGAAGAACTTATATCATACCAGTTATTTTACACTCTTAATCATTTTTTATGGTTCTCTCTTTTTATAAAGTGCATCCCTTTTTTTATGTTAAGCTCAACTTCTCTCCAATCAAGCAAGCATGTTTCATGGACCTTTCTTTAATCTGGGTTTCTGTCATCTGGCCCTCACACTTTGCTACATTTATAATTGTTCATTTCTGTGATAAGCACTTAAGTGCAATTTGTTTATTGGTTATAAATTTATTATTAGAAATAAAAATTGTTAATGTATTGCTACCTACATTGGTTTTCTAGTCACGTATTTCATGCCCACTACCCCGAACGGCTTCAGTCTAATTTTCTTGACCACAGTAGTCATTTTGTCCAGGCTTTCGCCTGATGCGTTTCGTTCTCCCGTATGGGGAAGTTTTAGGGCAGAACTTATTCTCCATTTGGTAATGAAGAGAATATTAAGAGAAATTATGTCTGATACTTTAAAAACCGCATATCGGTTAATCTACGCAGTAATTAGCATTAGTAATCTACGCGCTAAAAGTATGTTGGGAGATTGATATGGCCGCCAAAAATTCGACTTGGAGGGGGAGATCCAAGGATCGAGGTTCTTATTCCAGAAGACTTTGAAGAGTGAGGAAGTGTTTTTACTGGGTTAACGGAGATCCCAAAGCTTAGTCCGAGTGCGACGACTGTCGACTTGTGGAGACGCAAGGATAGCTAGGTGGAACGTTAGAGATCACCGCACTTCCATTCTACGTGAAGTTGCGTGGAATATTGTATTGATTATATCTCTTATATAATTGAGATTTGAAGTTAAATAAGCATATATACATAAAGAACAGGTCGCCTACTATATATTGTGAAAAGTCGAGCGTTTTAATATTCACCGTTTCGACAATATAAGCCTGTTAATTTAGATTTCCAAATGTGTTTGAAATAAAGCTGAATATCATTATAAATTGCAACGTGAAGTTGACGAACGCAGTTCAAGTGAACATTGGCGGAGAATTTTTAATGTTGGCGCAACACCTAAACATTAACAGAATGACTATTATTATTCTTCAAACATTATCATTCAGCATAATTAATATTGTTGATATGATGAACTAAACAGTCATGCGCCAGAGACATATTCGATAACAGGATTTAAGATACAACGATGGAGCTTCGTTAGACAATGTATTCTTGAATACAGACGTAGTGTACGGTCCATCTTGTGCATTTTCGTCAGTCTACGAACACTAATGTAACATCAATTAGCAATGGAAACATTTCATTCACTATTTATATGAATATTTCCATAATTATATTCCAACGATGAAGCTGATACATATTTACGACGGAGAATGAAGACAGAAGAGATTTGTCAAGATGCTAGGGTAGCCCAGCAACACAGAAGAATTTGCCAGAAGGATGTCGTTCGAGCCCAGGCGAATGTTGGTGAATTCCAGAGAGGGACTTTCTTATCTCTGAGGTCGCAGATCCGAGGTTCGAATGCAGATCCATCTCAGTGTCTTGTACTGAGGTAACATCTAAAGTATTGTTGGAATACTTACATAGATCTTCAAGATTTCGTCTAAATAAGGTATTAGTGTATCTCATTGTTATATAGAGCATGATTAGTAACATTCTGAGCCAGCGATCTTCAATATTTCCATTTTTCTATATTTTCACATTTTATGTATTTCAGTGCTTTTATGTATTTTACACTTCAGATGTGTGTTGAGATTTTTATACTTCAAGATTATTTAGAAGATGATTGCATTTCATCTATTTTTCAATTTTATTCAACGGATCAGTTGTGGAACTGACATAAAAATTTTGTTTGAGGAATCATATTGCCTCATAGGAGACTAGTCGTTTCGACTCTCGAATTTTAATAATCTCATTTAAACCAAGTATTCTGACATTGTGTCACAGCTTCAAATTAAATTCTTATTAAATTTAATGAGCACTTTAATGTAACAACATATATCTTCAAGAAAAGAAGAAACATCGAATGATATTGTTATATCATTATTGTACATAAATTGTCGACGATCTAAGAAATACTAGTCGTTTGATAAGACCGAAGTCTTAATCCATACGAACATTCTTTGTGTAGAGTGGAAAAACATTACGACATTGACAAACCTTTCTTATTATTTGTAAAGCTAAGAGCTTTGTTCATTTAATATGTTAGAGGAAATACCTTTTGATAGAAAATTATTCAAATCTTTGGCTAGGAATTCAAAGCTAGTTTATCCCGGTCAGGATTGAATTCTATCTGACACTATAAATAACATGTGTGTTATTTTATCCTATTTGTGTAACATCACGTCATTTGTGGACATGATATTACAACGATAAACAATTTATAGCTTGACAAGTGAGATGAAACAGGAGTATTATTTTTATTACATGTATTTGCGACAGACGAGTTAACAGTTAATTATCTTGTTGTGGAGTAAACTTTAGGAGGTTAATCACGACTGTCTAATATCGTTCATTACAATTGGAAGTTTCGTTTGAAGAACTTACACATGTATAATTGTAGTCCAGTAGTCATGTGCAATGATACTGAGGGTCATGCCATTATTTGAGAGAAGTTCCTACATAAGATATGTTATTAACAATTAATCCCTTTTGATTATTGTTTAACATAGTAGATGATAATTGTGTATGCCATATATACTGTTATATGAGGATTTGTAGAGCTATGGAGTGCTCATGCGAGGGAATTCCGCATTCCAAGGAAGTCAAAGTATTGTTGTTCTTTGATTAAAAAAAAGGCATGTATCATGATAAGAGCCGTTGTATACAAGTAGTTCAGTTCTTGTGAATTAACGATTTAGCTGTGTTAACAGGAGGGTTTCAGCGGAAATGCAACTTGAGAAAGATTGTCTACTCACGTCTATAATACAATTATTAAATTTTATTAAACCTGAAGTTATGTAATTACGTACAGTTTACCTTAATTAGTCGACTGTTTTATACCGATAATGTAATGAAACCTATATAAGACGATGTGTTTGCAGTATATTAAAACTACAGAACGTTAGAGAAGGATGGTTATGTGAAAAACCAGTGTATATATTTAGTTAAGAATTATATTGTAACCGAGAAGTTAGAATCTCGAAAGTGTCGCGTTAGCAACACTAGATAATGGATATTATTATAAACATATTACATGTAAATATTTTTGTGGAAATGATTTAATTACTAAATAATTTAATAGGATGTATTAATCAATTGTTTTGGAACAGAGTGTGTTTTATGAGCGGATGTTTTTGGTGTGAATAATTATTCATTGTTAAGAGCAAATGTGGAACCGTATTGGTCTAGAACAATTACGGATTGCGAATGAAAGAGTGGATAAAAAAATTAGTATGATTGTTTAAGAAACAAAGTAGTTAAGTGAACTTTTGTAAGAACTAAATGTTAATTTTTACGTGTTTTATAAATGCACACACAAGCAGTCTCTGTGGACTAGCGAGAATGATTCACCGTTAGCATTGGAGAGCGATTACATAATATAACCAGGTGTAGACTCACAGCCTTGTATTTATTTTATAAACCAGTTTCGAATACGGCGTGGTGCCGGCATTTCATTGATGAAACGTAGTTACTGCACGTGCGTTCTACAACGCAGGCTTGTGAATGAAACCATGTGTCTGGAATGCCATTAAGAGGCTTCATTAAACGTTTTTATTTCTACGCAGTGTAGGCCTAAAACAAGCCAAGATTTATACTCATATTTTTTAATACAGCATTGTAGTAAGATGTAGAGTTGAAAGAGGTGTGAATGTTTGCGTGTTTTTAATTTTAATGTCTATTGTTAAATTCGTTTATTGTTATTTTGTTTATAGTAGATTAGTTTACCCTATTGTTAATAAATTTTGTTCAGATTGTTTTCCATTGTTGTTGGAGTGTTATTCATTTTAAATATAAGGTGAAGAATATTGTGGATGTAGTGTAGGCGAAGCTGAAGTCCCAGTCCCCGAGAGGTAAGTAAAGGTGAGTGCCCCGTGTAGTTGGTTGTTGATCCACAATATTCTGGTAACTGCTGTCTGTAAATCCCAAAAGACCATGTTGGAAGCGATTTCTAATGTAGTATTTGCCGGTGCAGTTAGAAATAGGCAATCCAGCGGGGGCAATGGATATTCCAACAGGATCCTTTCCGGATTATCGGGTACAGTACCTCATTTAGACAAGATTGTTCATCTCATAGGTATCTTAGTGAATTTCAGTCCTCCTATCATTAAATTAGACGACTGATATACTTTAGGCAGGTCCTTAACGTAGATATGATTATATAATTATTGAATTGTACATGATTACACCAATCTAATTCACAGTTTTTTTTATATTTCTAACTCGAGTAGAAATTATATAATGTTTCAAATGTCTGAATAGTGGTAAAACCCAGCATTAGAATGGTAACAATGTAACACAATGTATGACGCTTGAAAATTAGCGGGAGGTAGTGCTAGAAATAAAACATCTCTACTGTGGGAATAATATTTGAAAGGAATTCTTCATTTCTGGAGACACTCACTTTCACACTTTTCTTTGGAGAATATACAAACAAGTCACAGAAGTTGAGGTTCAAAATATACAATTATGCCTGTACCTGGGTGTAATATACATGAGCTTCTTTTAACTTGATATCACCATCAATGTTAATATACAAATATGGAACAATACACGTGTTTCCATCAACCACAGGTTTTTCCCGACACGAGTAAGGGCACTTAATCTCCAAAAGAGAAAGGCATTTCTGATCTAGCACTATCCCATCCGGGCTGCAGCAGAGCCAGGGTTGCTCTTCTTTTATAAACAACCCCAGCTGTGACACACAACATTGGGACGATAAACAGAATTCCTGAAGTGCCCTCTGCTCATTATCTCTTCCGTATCTCACTGCAGGACAGTTTATGTCTTTAGAAATAAGAAGCTCAGATGCCAGTTTATTATAATCTCCACTCTGCAGTGTCATGATCTTGTGTACGCTCTGGCTGACCGATATGCGTAATTTTCTTTGATGGAACCAAGCAGGATTCTTATATTGAGCCCTAGTCTCAATCGCAATAGCATCCTTCTGCGATTTTGTGACTTTCACGTTGTCAAAATAAAAATTCAGGACGTCACTTGGCAAGATGGACTCATAATTTTTTGGCACTAGTGATATCTTGCCACTTGGCAAGTAATTTATTCCATAGCATCTAAACAGTTTATTAACGTTTTGATGGTCTAATTGCTGAAGACACTGAAGTAAAAGTCTGGATTCGCTCTGTTCTACAGCATCATCCACGATAGCTTCAACAATAAAAGTGGAGATAATTATGGATTCACATTCACACTCGGCCTTCAAAATTCTTGTAAAAGCACAGTCTATATTTTTAATTTTCACGTGTAGTTCAGTTTTGGTGAATGTTTCTAATCCCACACTTTCCGACACGCTGTAAACTCTCCGCTTATTTAATCTATCCTTGAACATTTCTCCTAAATGTTCACCTTTAGAATATTCCGCGATAAAATTCTTAGGTTTCTCCCATTGTTGAAGGAAGGAAGGAAGGAAGTCTTCGAAGAATCTCTCTCGGTATTAACATAAATGCAAAGCGCACCAATGTGCTTGCAGCATTTGGAAAGGCCTGCTCTGCATTCACACTCGGCTGACTGAATGTTCTTGTTGCAATCGATCTGTTAAATATTAAAAAAAAGACTAGCATTAATTAATGGAAAAATAATTTACAACCGCAATGGATTCGGGAAATATATATAATAAAGTTATGTTTAAAATTAATAGTCTAAATATACATATGATCTGTGGACCAAAAAGAAAGGTAAATATTACCTTAAGTTTAACAGCATAAGGCGGTTGGTTAATTCTCGTTTCTCTGAAACAGAAGCTGGATATTTCTTCTCCCAATCGTTCCTTCACCTGAAATATATGATTACTTTCACTGAGCTGTTTGCCTTTCTTTAGCGTAGAAGCTCTAAAATACGACGTATCCCACCGAATCTTCTGAAAGCCCAAGTGAACCTCTATGGACGACGACATTTCAGCGTTAAATTGCTTCCTTCACTATCACACTTGATTCTCCCGCACAAGCCAGTACATACACTCGCCACATGGATGTTCTGAGCGAGTTGCCGCTAGGAGCGCCAGCAGGTGAAATATTGTCATGCGCACGAGGTCTATAGCCTGTGTTATTGTGAAGCCTGTGGTAGGGTGCGTAATTGTAAATCAGGTGAGGATATGGAAGGAGGCGGCCGTGACCTTAAGTTAGGAACCATCCCGGCATGTGCCTGAAGTAGAAGTGGGAAAGCAAGGAAAACCACTTCCAGGTTGGCTCTGATGGGAATCGAACCCACCTTTTGTCTGTTTTGCCACACGAGGCTGAGTGAACTCTGTTTCAACCCTCCTCCTGGGCGACAGTCAATGTGGACTACCCTACCCACTTTGTACAATACAATACGGATTGCGCGAGAGTACT
The DNA here is from genome assembly GCA_946902985.2 of Meconema thalassinum. NCBI lineage: Eukaryota > Metazoa > Arthropoda > Insecta > Orthoptera > Tettigoniidae > Meconema > Meconema thalassinum. Next base: position 1,058,560,535 of record OX336389.2, on the reverse strand, counting down.
ACCCTGCCAGGGAATTGTTACCTCTAGACGTGGAGCGGGGCTGTTGTGTATACATTACGTCATCCCGCCACGTGATGGCGGCCGCGGGCAGGTGCGGGGCAAGAGGGGGAACGGATGTACAGTCGTATAATGAGAACACACCGCACAGCGCACGACGCGACAGGCGATAAGTTTTCGCTGGCGACGACTGCACGTCTATCCCAGGCGTGTGGCTGGACTGAGCGCATTAGTTCCGATTTCCGCCTCCAGCAACAATTCGCTGGCAGGGTAGTATTATATTTTCTATTGGGAAAACTAATTTAAATTAAACCACCTCCTGCGGCGCTTAAAATGTTCTTTATTCCATGAAACAAAACAAAGAGAATCCATAACAAGGGCTGGTGTTCAGTGGCGGCCGGGCTTAATGAGCTTCCATAAGTAAGGTTATTTCCCCGAAAATTCCGACAACCTGCTGTATATAAACCCACAAGATCGTCACTTCAAACTATCAGAACAAATGTTTGAAAATGTCAACTGCACTTGGTGGTGAAACGTCAGACATCATTACTCACTGAACACTGTCTAACAACCCTAAAAACCGTTCTGAAAATTTCATCATCAGCCGTGAAAGCCTACTAGAGTATATTTACTAGGTTTACTAGAAAAGTGAACAACTGATTCATAAACGTAGAGAGTGACTGATATAGTATACTCATTATAGCGTTGCTGTCAACGATTAACGTGTTGGTAAGGTGCAATTACTACAGTATTTGTGAGCTAAGGCGTAGTAAAAGATATCCGACAGCATTTTCATAGAATAGAATAATTTCTTGTAATGCAATGGTTTTTCACATTGTAGGATCGGGGGGCGTGGTGGCTCAGCGGTCTAGCTGTATGCCTCTCACCAAGGCGGCCCGGGTTCGATTCCCGGTCAATGCATGTGAGATTTTCGAAGTGAAATGCCATGTCCTGTGGTTTGGATTCCACGTAAAAAGGAGGTCCCGTGGCTCATGATCTCAAGATTAACGGTCACGTTAAAAATACAAGCTTTATATTGTAGGATCAGGTTTGGATATTGGCTTGTTGCTCAATAAAGCATTAGAATATCATTCATTCATTCATTCATGCATTGAGTTGCTGGTTACGCAGAATAGTGGTATCTATAGAAATGTGTATTTATAGCCACCAGTGGCGGCCTGGCTATTGTGGAGTAATGGCAGGGACCACCTTGTCCAGGGGGTTGGTCGATCAAAATGAAGAAATAGATGATGATGACGAGGAAAAAGATAAAATAATTTATGATATGTGGCTATGAGCGCAATAGTGGCATAACCCTCAATTCTTTAAAGGCTATTTTCCTCTATAATACAATATGGAAAACTAGCCCTTAGCGAATTGTGGTTTTGGATATTATTGCGCTCATAGAGTTAGACCATTATGCATCGTATGGTATGAGGATACAAGTTAACATGTACAGTAATGAGATTGAATATGTACGCATAATGCAAGGCGTTTTAATTTTCACAGATTGGGACCTTGACCAATTAAAAATTACAGAGTATGTACACACATCCATACATAGGAAAGCAAAAACACAGTCTCCAATCTAAGCAGATGTCAGAGTAGAATGTCCAGTATGCTCTACCAATTCACAGCTTCGTCACTGGCCTCGTGGATGTCCTTGGCTTTGTGATGGATAACGGCATACCGGTTCTTAGCGATCATCGACTTGTGTCGTCGTTTATCGTCGGTATATTTAACCTCAAAGCACCCTATCCGCGACCCCTGCCTGGCTGCTGGTCCTTAAGCTCAGCAATTAGAGGATACAGAACAGACACAGAAATCATGAAGGTTACAATTATTAACTGAACAAAATACTGCACCCTACAATATAATGATGATGGATTTCCATTCCATTCTCTTCGTTGTGACTTGTTACCATATCCTTGTCATGTGTGAAAGTACAGACCCGCAGAATAATTCGTTCTTTTATTTCTTCGCCCCTTTTAACGTAGTACCCCACAATCTAATCAGACACTCAAAGCTTCAATGATAGATGTCCTGCGGCTGGACACGAAACAAAGACCTTTGTGGGTGAAATGTATATGCTTTTCAGTCGGTCAACACGATTGTACCCAAATTGTAATGGGTGTTGTTCCTGAAACCTGAGAGAAATGGTTTTCCGATTTCATCTGAGTTAGGGTGATTTCTATTCGATTCTGATCACTTTGACTTCTAATGGATCCCATGAGTTCTTTGTGCCTGGTGGATTTCATGGAGTAGGGTTGATTGATTTTGATAGATGGATTATTTTTGAAATGAGAATTTAATCTCGATTAACATTCAATCTTTTAATAAGATTCCCAAGAGTGAGCTTGAGAGTTAATTATTATTGTTATTAAAATATGACGAAGAGTATTTTGAAAAGCAAAGCTACTATAATTCATTGGAAATTAATATGTAATACATTCTCAACAATTTAAACTATGTGCAAATGTGTTATACATTTTGGATCGGCATAATGATATGTGCGATATACATGATGGTACTCGATGCGTTTAAAAGTTTATTGGTCACCATGAATGTGTTATTTATATATATTCGTCGATATTACATCGTGTTTATGAGAACAGTCCTATGTGAAGTACGTGTCAATGGAGCTAATGATAGCTAATATAGGGATGATTTTCAGTGAAATCTTCTGGTAAAATGTGTGGTATTAATGCTTCTGTGAATGTCACATGAATGTCAGGTGTGACATCAATAGTTATTAAATCGTATCATAGTGGATCTGTACTGTGCCCATTTACAATTGATTGGTTGGGCGTGATTTTGAAGCGAGCGCACTGTGACGTCAGCGAGGCTGCGACAAGCAGTCGACTCACCATAGTTTGAAAGAGACGCGTGTCCCACGTGCAGCCAGGGAATATTGGAACGCAATATGCTTGCTAGGTTTTGGTTAAGGAAGATGATGGCATCAGCACTTCAGAAGTACATTTAGAATAATTCTTCAGTTTATTCCTGATGTTTCTATTGAAATTAATGACCTTCTCGAGTTTTCTACAGTGAGGACCAATAGAATAGGAGACCTCGCATTACGTAATGCAATATCAGCCATGGATATGTGACCTTCGGGCTGTATAAAAGCTGGCTCTTTTGAAGGTCAAGTTACAGTTACCTGTCTACCTGTCTACGTGTGTGCTTTCATCCGTCTATACGGTGAAGCAGGTCGCTACGTTATTCTACTACGCCGTCATACTGCGCAATTGCTCAGAGAAGACAGGCAATCACTACAACGTTATCATGTCACTCTGACATTATGTCCAGGGACATAGACTTATTTTGCACTGGTGGTGAAAAGTTAAAGTGTTATCGAGTGCTCCGAAACTTATTATTATTATCGTGGTGATTGTGATAATTCATCATGTTGAGAATACTTCAGAAAATTACAGGTATGTGAGTGTGAACTTGTTCTACACAAGTGATTGACTATTGTACTGTGTGTAACTCCTACCAATTGCGCACCAGTTATGAACTGGGATCGTGTCCAAGCTAGCCATATAACGTTATGCAAAGTGCTAGTGAGCTACCCCGATAGCCTATATTTTAGATGGGGAATTTCATGCCAGAATTAGACCATGTTTAGTGGAGACATTCTTACCAGGAATTTTTATTATCATACTGCCCTATAATATCAACTTGAACATATAAGTGGACATTCTAATAGACTGTGGGCTACATTAGTAGAATGCCGTGTGTGCATTTGAAACGACCCCATAATATGGTAACGTCACTGCCCCACTGTTCGTGTATGACTAGCGGCTAGAGCGGCACTATGTGAGGGGAACAATGCCAGGATGACCGGATGGGGAACAAGAGCCATTCCATTAGTGGCATATTTCTGTGGACGAGGACGACGAGTGAGGCGAACGCTAGGACATGTCCATTTCTTAGCGTGCAGTCTTCACGGGTCCGTGGTGCTAGGGTTCGATCCGCACCGAGGGATGTCCAACCGCCACAGAACACATGAGGTAGAAGACTTCCGAATAACGTAGACACTTTTCAGAGCCACGAATTTTCACTATTTCTGATAAACCGATTCACTTTCTTGATAGTTAGGAAACGTCGTTATAATTATAGATGTTTACATACTTCTAGGCGTATTTTTCTGGTAGTCGCTTAAGACTTGTAGATGAGGTGGATCCTCAATATTTTTCACTAGTAATTATTATAAATAATATGGGATGTCCTACCCCATTCATATAATGCAGCAGATTTATGACACATTAAATGCAGATACATTTTTTCTGTATAACAGAAAATATTTTCTAAAGGATAATAATAATAATAAATATCTCTATAAATTAATAAGTGGTGAACACTGAATTTTATGGATAACAGTGGAAGTAATATTCCCTGAGGATCATAAATATCAAAGAATATGGTAAATATGTTGAATTGTGGTTATAAACAATTAGTTGATTATGCAAAATCTGGGATTTTACGATCTGTAATATTATTGGATATTGTGAAATGAAGCTTAATGATGTTGATTGTGTGTCATTGCACGTTTATGAAGTTAGTTAAAGGAGGTGTGTATCCTCGTATGAAGGGATGTTTGCGGGAGTGATATCCTAATCCACAGAAGGCTGTTTGTTTTAGAAAATAAAATGGGAGTTGCGGGAGTGATATCCTGTCCCATAGTACTGATAGTGCTTCAAATGTTATTCCAATTCCTAAAGAATTCCCATGAAATAGAATAATCTTAAATCATTGAGTTATTATAATGTAATGACGTCACATCTAACCTTATGCCAATTTTCATTGTGGTTAGTTAAATTAATGTTCAGTGTTGTAGATCCTCTCATTTAATAATATAATCCTGAAATTAGAAAGAGATATCCGAGTCTACCTTTGACGAAGCCGATAATGGTCATTATTAGTATTATTATTGTTGCTATTCTTGCTTTAAGATTTCTAACTGCTGTGACCAAGTTAATAATCATTGTGATGCAATTGGACAAGCCGCGTTAGGTAGTGTCGTTAGAAATTGTGTGTTTTCATAGTAGTAATGAAAATCGGATGTGAAACTACCCCCATGATAGTGCATATAATCATGTAAATCTGTGAATAGGACTAATTTAAACTGCAACCTAATAGGGCAAAATTAAATATTTGTTTATGTCGTGAATAATTATGCCATATCTCATGTATAGAGTAAAAGAATAATGTGTGGTTTCATACATAGCCAAACCAACGGACATTCATGAAGAGACTATGATTTTTTTGGAGATGCATATTCAGAATAGGAAGTGCGTATTGCTATTATTTTTGCTATTGCCAACAGGCAATTATTTCATGAATAAATAATTGGTGAATTGGTTTTATCTCAATATATGTCTTTACTTTCTGTTATGTGTTGTGAAGTCTTTCCTTTTCCTTTACGGGGAGCATGGATGCAGTGTGCAGTAAATATAGCCCAGCCCAGAACGCCCTGAGATAGATCTCGTGCTGACACTGTGTTCATGCTGCCTCGCATGTGGTCATTTGTCCATCCCAGTGGACAGACGGGCACAGTACATAGTGAGAAAGTGTTTGTGACACAGTTTATTCAGAGTACAGGTTGAAAAGGTAAATGGAAATATATTTCTAAATCCAATTTGAAATTTACTTAGCGAAGCCAGCAGAGATATTTTTAGTCATCTTATTATATACTGTATATATAATGACTATTAAGTTCATATTCTTCTTAGCTTCATTGCTTGGCTGAATTATTACTGGAAATAACTAGCATGAATACATCGAAATATGATAAAATGTAACATGCAAGGATGGATAGTGATAGCGATAAGCATATTTTAAACGCATTTAAGGGTGTAAGTAACGATGTAAATTTGTAGATATAATTATTTAATATTAATGTGCGGTATTTTTGATCATGGAATATTGATGATAATGATCTCAATAGGTTTATAGATCATTCATCTTGTATATATTGTTGCTATATTTTGAGTGATTAGGAACTCAATATTACCAGATTCAATGGGACATTGTTGGGTAGATTATTAGCTTGGGAATAACCTAATCCCCAAGGGAAGATGATGAAGAAAAAGAAGTGGGTTTTGGACTGGAGAAAAATGATGGAGAAATAGGACGAGAGTCCAACAGAAGTTATAATTTTAACTTTAAGTATACTCAACGGCAGCTGCCACTGCAAATCCGCTTTCCGATACCTAAAGTGGGTAAGGGACCTGGGCGAAGCTAACAGGAAACGCAGCTGGAACTTGGGCTATTCGCAAGAAAGCTGCTATAGCGTATTCCCTCTCAAGCATAAATATGCCTACTATGGGGAAGGGTAGTGGTCTGGCAAGACAAAGAGTAACAGATTTATTGTGTATCTGTTCAAAGGAGTTTGCTTCTAAACAAGTAATTTGAAGAATACAAATAATTTGAATCAGCCGTGATATTTTAGTTCTTGAAATTGTAGAATTTCTAAAGAGCGACCGAATGCTTCCAAGAAGGATAGGGATAAAGCAATTATACCTTTGGGAATAATTTTGGTAAGAGTACCAATAGTTGCATTTAGAAATGACTAAGCTTTTACCCAGCAAGGCGCCGACTAAAAGTTTAGACAATGAGAAGCACTTAAATTTTGAAAAACCAACCATAAGTGGTAGAGAGAATCTCCACAAGCGGGAAGCTGGCGTAGCGAGCTATGCTTGCCTTACTGGCCAGTTAGAATTAGCTATCAAAGCTAAGAGAGGCTTTAATAAGTTAAAAACTAAGAGTTCTTGCTCAAATGCAACAAGTAGTGCAAACCTTATCAATGGATTTATTTTTATTAAAGAGGGCATAAACCTAGGAAGAGTCAAGGAAGACAGGATCTTGCCTAACCGTTATTTCAGAGAAATGATAGAGCAAAGAAAAAATTCAAATGTATTTAACAATGCAAAAAGGTGTAAAGAATTTAAGACATATATAATTTGATTTTACAAACAATTGGGGTCGCAGACCTCCGAAAACTTCTAAAGCTTGTGCCAGGCAATTGACAATTCTTTTGGTTTTAAACCTTTTATATGCTTTAAAATCTTCGTAAGATTTTGAAATAGCTAAGATTAATAAATAGAAAATTTTAAGATAATTAACGTAATTAGGGTTAAACAATAAATCAAGTACAAGGTGTGTACTTTAAGGATTTCTGGATAGGTATCTTAGAAATATGAACAAATAACAACTTCGAAAGTAACAACAAAAACAGGAAGAAATGAAATAGAAGTTTCTAGAACTCCTATGTTTAAGTAGGGATCACGAGAAAAATAGGGCAAATTTCCCTTTCGTGAAACCTAGAGATAACTCACTTTTGAGTAGAAATAATTGGATTCCCTAATTAGAAGGGAGAAACAATATACTTTAAGGCGTGTACTAGACACGAAGTTTTACAGACATTAATTCGTTACACGTGGAGAAAGTAAGGGAGGGCACTTATTGAGAGTGACACCTCATTGAAAAAAGACCTAAAGTAACAACTTTATTATTTTAGTTTGTTAGTAAAGGGTTTGGGAAAGATCAAATGGGATTGTGGAAGAGTGTTCATGGCCGTATTTATTGTACTCGGATGAGCGCGACGTGGATGAAAAGTTGAACAGGCACTGTTTTCACTATAGTCTGTTGATATAGTTGAAAAGTTCACTGTAGTAGCACAAAAGGTTTATGGCAAAGAAAGTTATTGCAATGGTGGAAAATAACTAGTTACACTAGATTTGCGAGAGTCTATTGCTTGAAAAACTTGTAGGTTATAGTTGAATGCACCAGAAAAATCCCAACGGAGGAAGAAAAATTAGATATTGATTAGCAGTTCATAAGGAAGATTCCTTAGTTTGAAAAAGTATTCCCAAATGTGAGTGGAAAGTACTAGAAGGTTTAACTCGTAGATGAATTGTTCGGCATGGAAAATTCCAGAACAATCATGACTGAAGAATAGGGCAAAAGTTAGTCCAGCGGTGGAACGAGCTAAGTATTCTATAGACAGTGGGTAATTTAATGGTGTCCTACGTTGTGAGAAAATCTCTCATTTAATAAGCATAAGAAATGCTGCTTGATGTTAAGATTGGCTTAGATAGACAAAAGCCCAACATAGAAAATCCCGCGAAGGATGATTATTCCCCCACATTTAGAAATCTCACACTGCCTATAAAATGATTATTATAAAGCATGTAGCTATTTAAAATCAATTAAAATAAGTTGAAGAACGTTGAAGTAGTACTTAGCTCATTTCTGATGAACGGCGAATCCTTAGTGACCGTTAGTCAGGAATTCACAACATGGCGGAAGATTTGAAAGTTTGTCTCTCGAGGTGAGGAGACGAACTTTAGTTAAGCTCCGACTGACTAGTTTGACTTCAGACGCACAAGTGAGGCCAGCTCAACGGAGCGCGGAGAGACCAGGGAAGGGAAAAAGGAGGGGGTAGGAAACAAAAGGAATACATATAAGAATAGCCAACTTTGAAATAATAATTTCTCTTGATGAAATGGTCTTCAAAGAGTTGATAGCAGGCGTCACTAGCGCAGCTTGGTGGGTGAAAAAGTAGACGAAGTTTTCTTGATCACGGAGATGATAGCTGGCGATAGCGACGAGATCTGGTGGCTAGATTGGTAAGGAAGTCCTCTTGTGCAAGGAAAAATTGAGGAACTTCAGAGATTCACTGCTAGATGACGCTAGGTGGGTCATGGAAGATATATATCTAGAACAGACTTACAGGTAGTGTAAGAAACATATACCAACAAAGATAAATCAGGAGATCACTGTTGGTGTTTGCGAAAAAAAAGGAAGGGATGAACTAAAGCAAAGAGAAGCAAAAGCTTACTCTGTCTTACCGTGTATTCCAAAGAATACACCAATTGTATTGTTCATCACTTCATTTTTCGTGAATTTGCTTTGAGCCAGTCTATTTTATTTTCGTGACATTGCTATTTTTCTTGTGTGATGTCATCCTGAATAAATTTTGAAGATGTAATTTTAATCCTCATGACGTGGTAATTTATAAAGGTGATGGAAGGTTGTGTTAAGAAGACCATTGCTGGGTGTTTTCTAGAGTTTCCATCACTCTGAGGTTTCTTATTTATTTGAGTCTTGCGTTCTTTGAGCGTCTGTTATTACACTTTGGTCTTTCTTAATGCAACCTTGATAGGAATAGCTTGTGCCCTATTATCCCTTCTACTTTTTGGTAGGATCTGGGGTTTTTCTAGTCGGGGATTTTCAGGTTCTACGATCCAGCTGCCATCGTGGGATTCAACAAGTATTGGCTTGATAATACGGGTACAGTACTGTACCCGAATTAGTGGTTTGAGCTATGTCAGTCTCGCCCACAAAAAATATGCATGAAGTTTTGTAAATGTATTGAGACTGGCAATTGGACTTGAAACCTGTTTGATGACAGGGAAGCGCAGTGCGAAGGTGTTGGCCAATCAGAAATTGGATGGTTAAAAATAAACATCTTAGAAGGAAGAGCCAGTTATTATTTGAAATCCTACAAGGTAGATAACCCGCTCAACGAAAATAGGTGATTGAAGGTGTTGCTAGGCAGAGATCACGTGATGACGGGGACCAATGAACGAATTTCTTGAAGCAATTACCCGCCCATGCAATTATTATATTTTGCGTAATTATACTAAATTTGGGGCTTGGAATAATTAAGAATATTTATTAAAGGAATTGTTATGGAGAGATTTCCGAAGATATTTGCCACAAATCGACAGAAATTAGATAAGTAGAGATTCCCGCCAGATTTGCGCGCGGAACGCTGTGGTTGTGCAATAATTCGAGCGAAGGTGGGAGGCCTTGGTGTCCATTCGAGGTGGATTGTTCGGGCGACTTCTGAATGGTCCGGTCATGTCGCTCCGTGATTCTGTAGCACGCTTAGGAAAATGCCTGACTGCAGATTGTACAAAGAAAGTGCTCCAAGTAATTGATACATGACTTGAGATTCATGTGTATGCGTAGTGTTAAATACACAAGTATTTACGGTGAAGTTTTGAGAGAATTTATGGTATAATTCGTGTAAAAATTTTGTCAACGCAGACAAAGAAAGTTACCCGTGAGCAGCGAAGTGTATTTGAGAAAGGTGATAGTGGAGAAACCAGACCGAAGCGAGTGTGAAGTGAACAGAATTGAAAGTGCGTATTTGAAAGACATTATATCAGGGTGAAACATTGTATGAGATTGAAAGCTCATTCAAACATTGCATCTTATGAACATGGAAGATTTCACGAATATATGGTTGAGAGGGACATTGCATGATTCTTCAATGAAGATGTTGGTCATGTGCTACGTTATGCAGTGGGAAATGTAGCCTGCGTAGTGGTCTCGAGAATATCAGAAGTGTCGGGAGGTGACATGATATTTACGCGGCGACTTCATGATCGTTGTGCTATGCAACATCATGAACTGAACATTAAAATTTGAGTATGGAATTCGACGACGAGAACTTCGAGATGCGAAGAGCAGAAGAGTGATACGAGTTGAAGAACAAGAGAGAAGAAGAAGCCGGGGCTCGAACGGGGAAGGAGATCGTGGCCGCACGAGGCGTTCGGACGGACGAGTCATCATGGACTGGCAAGGCGTAACTCCATGGACCTGTGTTGGTGTAACTTCATGGAGCAGTCTAGGCGTAACAACCTGGAGCTGTGAGGTGTCTGGTGGTGTTGGCGTCGAACCAAGGAAAGTGCCTGAAGCTCAAACCGCAGCACGTATGATTATACGTGATTCTCATCGTTTGAACAACTATACCTTGCACAAAGTAAGACGAGAAGTCCCTTTATGTACCGGTAGTTCAGTTCTGTAGTTAGTGACTTAGAAGCCTGCCTGTAAGTGGCCATTTCGATTCTTTTCATATTTTAGCAAGTTTATTTGTCTTTCGTCTTTTTAAATTATTTTATCGTCCTTGATGGATGCTTTTGAAGTCAGTTTTTTTCGTCATGTTAACTGAGGATTTAATTCTGAGGAGGACTATCCGAGTCCTCGGTTCGATATTTTTGGAGATTTCATTTTCATTGCTTTTTGAGTAATGATTGTGGATGGAGGTTTTCGCAGCTTATAGGATTTTCGCATTTCGATTGAAGATCGTAATTATTTTTGAATTTTTGGATTTTCATATTTTTGGATTATGAGAAAATCCTATTGATGGATTTTTGGATTTGACATTATCTGATTTGATTATTCTCAGATATTTCAAAATTTTATTGAAGTTTGAATTAAAGATTTTGAATACGATCAATGCTCGATCATGCATTGCAAGTCAGCTGTTTGGTAAAGTCAGAGAGCGACGTCTCGTTATTCTGAACAATTGTAATAAACACAATTATTATTGTTACCGTGAATGAAAACTGTAACAATGGATTTATTCCAACAAGTATTTAAATATTATAATGGCAGCAAGATTGATATTTGTGAAAAAGATAGTGCTGAAGAATGTCACGAATATTGTGATTGATGTTAAGTGAAAGCTAGGAAGTTTCAGAGAACCTATTGTTATCGTGAGTTTATTATGAAATACCAGAGAAATGAAAGAGGAACCTATAATTATGTTTGAGGTGTATATTGATCAGCTGTCATTGATATTGAGAAGCAACGCATTGTTTTATTTGAGGCGTGCAATGATTCAACTCCGGTTGGGCATTGAAGGTAGGCATACTATTCCCTGCTACCTTGCCTGGTAATAATATTAGTAGAGAAATATGGTAAGTGAAGGATTCACTCGTATTGGAGGAGTGATAATCTACAATTTGAGTAACTTAGGCAATTTTGGCCTATGTGAATATTGGTGGAATGTAAGTCGAAAGTGTTGGGATTTAGAAGGCAGTATCCCATTTGTTGAAACGAGGCAGGCCTAATGTTATGTTGCAAGTTCGTTAAGGAAGGCTTGAGGTTGTATTTCGCGTGATTGGAGAAAGCGTTGTTGTGGTAAGTAAAAGTATTTCGCTGAAAGAGTGTAGGCAGTCCTCGGCGCTCCATCTTGCGTGTTGGAGCGCTCAGCTGCTGGGAGGAATGTTTCAGTGTACAGTCAGTGTGCGATAATATAGGCGTATAGCGTTCCTGGTATTTATTTAAAAGTCTTATTACTGTTATTAATATATTTGAATGGATGAAAACCATAACGGTATAAGTAACATTTTGTTCATTCAGAGAAAAAAACATTTAAACATTGTAACACTCATATAAAGCAGGCTATTTGTAGTTATACCACATATCACTAGAGGGCAGAACAATACCGCAATCACTTGTCCCTCTCTATATTCAAAAGTTACATCCTTCCTGAGTTACATCTTGCATTTAACTCATTTTTTTTAAATGTCAATTATACCGTTATGATTTTCACCCATTCATTTATTTTAAAAGTGGAGAGACTAGGAAGTACATTGTAAAATAATAATCTGAGCTTTAATGATTGGATTGTTTATCCAAATATTGACAAATTATATTGAAAGATAACTACGGTTAGTGGAAATGTCACGATGCTTAAGAAAAGCATATGATTGAAACATTTATGGTAGAAGATGTTATCATGCTGCACATAGTGTTTATACGTGTAATAACTTGAGTGTTGATATTTTATTAATAATAGTTATTTAAATTAGAATTAGGATTCAGGATCCGGTGTATAGATTAATATTTTGCAATTGTAATAGCGAAATGCCATCGCTATTTAGCTTAATTTTCATCGATATTTTAGGGGTTTAATTCCAATATCAATGATGATCCTGAAACATGGGCACAGCAGTGAAGTGCCATATTTTTTAGTTTCCGGTATTTTAATGTTACACTAACGGTGTACAAGGATTTTTAGTTGATGTTTTGAGTGTTTTGAAATTCGTGTTGTAAATATTTGATGTGATTTAGATGCGTATGATTTCTGAATAAATTGACAAGCACGTCGTTACGAATGCTTGTATTCCTTTATAGAAATTCTGTGTTATGTTTTATTGTAGTGTGATTTAAGGTTAAATGCTATGGTCATTGTTTAGTGCCCCGAACCTAGTTCCAATTCCCGTTACGCCCGAGGTATAATAGTTTTTCAAGCTCTTGTCTTTTTGTTGTTTGATCCTTGTTAGGATGGACCATAGCATTTACATGGAGGTACATTTATGTCCCTTTTTCCAGTGTGTGATATGCCAGTTGCTTTGGTAGGTATTTTTAGCAGGGTTCTACTAGATGCTGCGATCCTTTCCATCGTTGGATTTTGGCTTTCATATCACTTGGAAATAAGGGCACAGTACCCGGAGACGAAGTGGGAAATCACGGAAAAACACTTCGAGGATGGCTGAGGTGGGAATCGAACCCCCTCTACTTATTTGGACCACCCGAGGCTGAGTAGACCCCGTTCCAGTCCTCATGCCACTTTTCAAATTTCATGACAGGGACGGGAATCGAACCTCAGACCTCCAGGGTGGGAGCTAAGCACGCTGACCAGTACACCACGGAGTTGACTAGGAAGTTTTATACTGTATTATATTATCAATTCAAACTGGGATGCTCAGTAGCACATGAACAATAAATGCTCTCACGCACACCTAGTGTGCCCGTCAGACAAGAGTTTCAGGGAACTGCCGGGCTTAAACAGCCCTTCCGAGACCCTCTTCTGACCAACACACAGGACTCGGGGAAGAATGCATTCATAGTCTGGCCTAGCACATGAAACTGCACTCGGGGGGTGTCGGGAATAGGAGAGTTCTATTCCTACGACCAGCCTAGTGGAATACATTCGCAAGAAAAACACAAGACAACCGTGAAATAATGAGGCCAGGCTTACCTTAAAATCTTACTAAATTTATTGGTAAAATCACAGATTCCTATCCTACTTCTGAGAGGTAAAGATCGGCTAGTCCGAATCTAAACTGCCCTGAAATATAAAGTAAAAATATCTCCTAAGTAATGTCTGTCTTAAGCCTCTCGAAGTCCTATCCACAAAATCGAAGAAATAAATCCATTACTAAGAGAGAAATACGTAACGATTCCCTAAGCAATTACATCGGAGATTTAATCAATAATAATAATAACAAGCATGAATCTACTAACAAGAAAGATATTTACTTGCTTACAATGCAAGGTAACATTTACGTTAATCAATTGCACAATAAGAATAGCTAAGCTATGATGATATTCTCTCCAACAATTATATTTACGTTAAATCTGAGCTACCCCTATGTAACGTTAAAATACTACGGATAAACGAGACGCGTTTATTTTAAGAACGTTAAAGACACAAAGTTATGCACATTCGTATCCTAACTGAATCAATAAAAATAACAAAGCTGTTACAACACAAATGTTACATCATGAAAGTACCCACCTAATTGTAGCACAATTGTCGCTCCTGCCTGCCCAATTTTTTGCTATTTGCGAAGAAATGGTCATGAGTATGAGGAGGAAAGATAGTTACGCTGGCGACTGGAGTGACGGGTCGCCACGTCTTATGTCGGTTATTACCATAACGACCGGGTTTACAAATTATCCCGTCATTAGATGATCGTCGTCTCAAAATCAGGAATAGTTAAGAGTTTATTTAAATAAGCGTCGAAGATCACAATTTCTAAGAAACTGGTCAGAAAATTAATTTAAGGTTAGCATTCATCAGGTTAGGAGCCGGCCCCGTGGTGTTGGGGTAGCGCGCCTGCCTCTCACCCGGAGGCCCCAGGTTCGATCCCCGGCTCCGTCAGGGATTTTAAAACTGACGTGAGGGTTGGAACGGGGTGCACTCAGCCTCGTGAGGACAACTGAGTAGCTGTCTGACAGTGAGACAGCGCCCCGATCACGAATACCAAGATTAACGGCCGAGGGGACCCGACGCGCTGATCACGCGTCACCCCAATATCTGCAGGCCAAATGGCTGGGCAGCGGTCGCTTGGTCGGCCTTAGCCCGTCATGGGCTGGATAGTGCCAGGGTTTTTTTTTGTTTATTCATCAGGTTAGACTTCATAATTATTTAATTCTCGGTTCAATTCAAAATTCTATCACTTGATTATTATTTCCATTTTTAATTCATAATTAATCCTCAAAGTGTCATTGTATTCTTTCAGTGAACATTAAACGTGTCTAGTGTTGTTATAAGTGTGGGAGAAACATCTAGAAAATACCTCAAAACATCTGTGAATCACTGTTCACCAATTTTATGTACACCCCGTGTCCCATAACAATAAGACGGACTCGTCTGTCCCCAATCATCAGACGACAGGCCAAAAGTGCACAATGCCGCTGGTCAGTCCCGGTTTCACAGTTCCACAGAGGACAGTATTTACAAAAAACAGCCTTCCCCCAGGTTTAATATAAAATGATACGTATGAACAACAGTAAATGTAAAATAAATGAAAAATGTGCCTGCCTGTATGAATGTGCGTAAGTAAGACCATTCTAAATCGAATCCACTACTACGTCAACCCTATACAGTATAGTAGTTCAAGCGATATTCACTTACATTCTGCCAGCGTTCGTTCGAGCTTCATCCGGATCATTTTGGCGATTCATGGCCGTCCTCCTAGCCATATTTTAAAGCTGCAGCATAATCCAACACCCGTCACACTCCCAGGCCATGGTAGTTTACTCCTTCTCAACCTCTTCCAAAGAAAAAGGATACATATCCAGGTTGGCTTGGCCTCGATTACCACGTGCGCTTATGTTGAATGTAGCGTATTTTCGTTGGATTATCACCGTGTTTAAATGATACTGGTTTCACAGAAGTTACACATGTGCGGTATTATCAAATTGACATCACTCCGCAACTGGCTTTAATAATACCATTAAGATGATATTTTCCAGCACCAAAAACTGTACTTGTTACACACGATGTCACAACGTGATGGTCTAATATCGATTTAGTCTGACGTTGTAGAATTCGCAATTTTAACAGTTCCACTTTCCAATTTGCTCAGTAATTATAGTTCACGATAGTTTTACGTAGACACACAAATAACGTGTACTACAGGTGGCCATGTGGTCGCAATGTCACTTATGTTCATGCACCATGTGCTAAGCATTAACTTTGGCAAATATTGCCGAAAAATGCGAACTACTGGTCAAATACTTATACCACTTCACCGTGCTGATAATGATGCACTAAAATGTTATATTATCAAGAAGATACAGCGTAGATTGTTATGTTCACGTACTTATAATCTCACTAGTACAAAACACGTCTCCCTACCATGAGGGTTGACAAATCAAGTGCGTCACGTCGTAGATGACGGAAGTAAGCAATGACAGCTTGAGTCAAGTACTCGTTCATTGAATCCTTTTCGCATATCCGCGATGTTACACCTTTACCAAAAGCGTAAGTATAATTCCAAAAATTTCAAAATACAGCTTCCAAATGATTCCAAATATTTCCAAACATAATAACAATACAGGATGCATCAAAATAAATCAGCAGGATACTCAAGTCCAATTAAAGTGCTCAAGAGATGACATATCAGTAAGGTGCTCTCAGTGTTGTTCCAATGTGACTTCTTAGCAATTAGTTTCACGCTGCTATCGATCTCCAAATCGAAGATGAGCAATCGGGGTCACTACCTCCTCAAAAACGGATCGTGATACCAAGTTTGTATACCAAATTCTGCTTAGTGATTTACCACGCACGTAAAATTTGTCTTTCCTTCTTCCTTCCTTTCTTGTTTTAACTTTTAAAACTTCACCACGTTCGGTGATGAATTGAACTGTATCCAAACAGCGCATTTTCTTAATTAGCACTGAAATCTATAAAACTATATGATGGACGAGTCTTAACGTAACTGTATACTACTAGTTGAATAAAACAGTTCAGTTTCTTATATGTTCCTACCAAACAAACTACTGAATCAATGTAAAGAACATTTATCAACATTTACCTTCATAAGATGAAATAGTTAAATTACTAAAACGCATTATCATTCTCTGAGACCAAAATTACAATGAATTATTTTTTGAAAACAAAATATTAATCAAACGGTACATTTGTGACCTAACTACATAAGTTAAAGGGTTGAAACTTGATACAATTGAAGAAGATTTCATGGCTTGAAATCAAAATTAGAATCATGATTCTAGTGCTTCAAACTTTTTTATTTATAAATATATTTTTGATAAGTTAAAACGTTTTGAAGCAATGATCTTTTCTCAAGTTACATAAATACTGCAGCCATTATACTAGGTCAGATTAATACACATAACAATACTGTGAAAATTCCAAGTAGATCGGTGCAGTAATTTCTGTGATAATGTATAATACCCCATTTGTATAAATAATAAAGTTGTAAGAAATGGCTGTCAAAGAAATGTCTGCAAAGGTAGATGAATGAAGATTTTGTAGATGTTTGCCAATGTTGACAAACTTCAAAAACCCTTATTTCGGAAACAGATTAGCATTTTTGCTCCAGACTAACTTTCTATGATATTTCAATTTTCTGAAAACCCAAAACTTCAGAAAAGAGAAAACTCCATTTTCGAACCGAAAACTAACTTTAAGAGAAAAGAAACACTTTATTTTAATTAAAGTAACACTACTGCAAATTAAATTTACAATCCCTTCTTAAGGCAGCACAGGTAATGGACGTCCATTTTTAATCATTTAACATGAAATCCATCTCTTTCTAACATTATAATTGCTCTTTCAATTACGGTTCACACCACGGTTTTTGACCGGTCAGTCCCGGTTTCACAGTTGTACATAGAACAGGTTGTGTACCTCAAGCATGTGCAATTGATAGGTGAGTTGCTTTCCGCGCAACCGAAAACTTACCTATCAATTGCATATGCGTGAGGCTCGCAGACTGTCCTCTGTGGAACTGTGAAACCGGGACTGACCAGCCAAAAGCGGGGCGTGAACTGTAACATACCGGTACATGGATTTGTCTACAGAATGCTAAGGGTATAAATGTACGTGGTGAAGCTGGAAGCAAATTGCTCTACCGTGGAAGAGAGTCGGTATTGCCTGAGGAAAATTTGAAAGAAAACTTAAATCACCAATTCAAATTTGCAATACTGATGAAATAACACGTTCGTATTCACCGTGCGGAGATAGGCAAGTCAGACTAAGGGACAACCACCATTCAGTACAACTCCTACACTACAGTTCTAGTGGTTGCCATTTGTATCACAGGGTTGCCAATAAAGTGTGTTTGAAATATGGCACTGCAAATGCGCGTACTTCACGAAAGGATTGATTAGTTCAGTATTAACGCTCTACGACAGTGGCTTTTAGGGGATCTTGAGTAACATGTAAACTGGAATTGCTACCGAGAATAGAAAATTTTCAAGGCAAAAATATTATGTTCCCACATTCTTCAATATAAATTCCATGGTTCGAAACAATTGGTAGGATTTCAGGGTGGATCTGAGACCTTGTGGAACGTAGTTCCAAAACCGAAGGTAGCTTCTGTGAGACTGCATGCATCCTCTCAAAAGTAGAAAAGATACAGTTCATTTTAGCTGTGTTTGTGGGATAAGGGACGATGAAAGGCTTGTAGTTTTACGTGACCGTTGTTATTCTCGCGATCATGAGCCACGCGACCTCCATTTTTACGTGGAATCGGAACCACAGGATGTGATATTTTACTTCGAAAATCTCACAAGCTTTGACTGGGAATCGAACCCGCTCTGCCTGAGAGATGAATATGGCAGCAGCTGAGACGAGTTATGTCCCCACCATTAAATTCAAGTGGTTTCAAAAGTTGAGTACACCTGACCACTACCTTTTCGCGGCAACAGCTCGTTCAGTAGTTCGAACTAAAGGTTTTGATCCAGAGCCTTCATCACAAATACGGATACTATATAGGCTAATATTCGCAGTTGTATTACGGGTATCACTGCAAACATTTTTGCCACGCTTCCTTTTATTTTATGTTGTTATTGTTAAAAATTAATTTAAGGTCATGGGTCATCTTCATCAGTCCCGTGTAGTTGGGTGTGTGTTGAACTTGTCTGATAATCTGTATATATATGATGACTGTAGTAGTGTGTGTAACTGTATTAGGGACAGGGATGAGGTAGGTGCCCTGGGAGTTGAAGTAAATTATTTTTTGTTACTAGAATGATTGTGCATAGCTTTGATTTTTCAATTTGTAATACACGCTTCTCGTTTATTTTATTTAAATTTCAGACAGGATTAGATCAGATAATTAAAGATAAATGTAAATGTTGGAGATGACACCGTCGTAACATAGATATTTGTCCCTTGCTAGTAAATGTAAATGAACTCTAGTATTTGTAAACAAGTAAATGTGTTGCTTTACTTTAAATTCAATGATATCGTTAACCTCCCGTAATTATTTTCGATGAAATTGCTTAGGGATGATTTTACGTGTCATGCTCCTAGTTAGTTTGTTATCGATTTTTTTGTATTCAGGATTATGAGAGGCTTAAATTAGATTCGCAGTTAGGACTTTTTTAAATCTTTATTTCAGGGCAGATTAGTACGGACTAGCCGTTTGACACCTCTCATAAATAGGCTAGGGATCTGTTCTTGAATAAATGAATTCATTTGGTTTTAACTTAAGACTGGCCTCTCTCTTGCTTAGTTTTTATGCCGAAGCATTCCTCTGGGCTGGTTAAAATAGAACCTCACCTATTCCCGACACCCCCACGAGCAGACCTACGTGCTGAACCAGTCCATGAATGTGTCGTTCCCCATGCTTGTGTGTTGGTTGGAGGAGGATCTTGGAAGGGCCATTTGAAACCGGTGGCTGCCCGAAATCCTTGTCTAACGGGCACAATACCACGATGTAATTACTACACTGTACTTCCCAAATCGCGACTCGTTAAGTGTGTTTGATATTATTGTTGGTAATTTTCTGTAATTGTACAATTTGCGACAGGGGAATTACCCCCATTTGTAAATAGAGTAAATGAATGAATGGTCCTACTAACTGGGCTTCGACCATTAGCCTACCCATTTTATAACATAAAATACCGGCCACTGTACGATACCACGAAGGTCTTTGAACGGATTCTTGAACATTATCTGCGCAGCATCATCCATCTCAACATCAACCAGTGGGTGTTTTCAAAGGTTCAGGAACTGCCTATGGTATCTGTGGCCGCGAGAAGAGGAAGCCGTTACGTCAAGCCTTCCTAGATTAGAAGAAAGCTTTTGAGCGTGCCCCAGATCAATATATGTATAGTACGTAATGGAGGTGATAACTGTTTTATGTGCGAAACATCGAGATAATCTATCCCTGGCATGTGCAGCATGACAAACAAGTTCCCTTCTTCCTATTTAACTGGGTTCGTTGCTTGAAGCAACAACTAGTGAATTTCAATTCACTTAATTTGAGTGCCTTACACTATATTTACAGTACACTGAAGGGGGTCACTGAAAAGTGCGAAGCTCCACTTCACATTTGAGATGCGTTAGAGCTTCAGTGTTGTCTGGACGATCACCTCCTCCAGCTTGGACTTCGCCTTAACAAAGCCTAACAAGAGTTCCGTTCAACTCATCATCAAAAACATGACATGATACCTAGGATTTTTACCTACAGAATTGTAGTGGAGCCGACGGCAAAGAACGGACATGATTCAACCCGATTTAGACGAGGCGAAAGGATTCTTTCTTTTTTGTTATGGCCAATTTTCCACAAATTTTAATTTACGAAGAAATGAAATAAATAGTATAATACAGTATTATAGTAGGGTCGCCACCGTGGTGTAGTAGTCAGCGTGATTAGCTCTCACCCCGGACGTCCGAGGTCCGATTCTCGGCTCTGCCACGAAATTTGATAAGTGGTACGAGGACTCGAACGGGGTCTACTCAACCTCGGGTGGTCCAAATGAATAGAGGGGGTTTGATTCCCACCTCAGCCATCCTCGAAGTGGTTTTCCGTGTTTTCCCACTTCGTCTTCGGCCAAATGCAGAAAAGGTACCTAACGTAAGGCCACGGCCGCCTCCGTCCCTCTTCCTTGTCTATCCCTCCCACTCTTCCCATCTCCTCATAAGGTCCCTGTTCGCTTTGCCGGTGAGGCCGCCTGGGCGAAGTGCTAGTCACCCTCCCCACTCCCCACTCCCCACTTCCAACTCAGAGTCTCAAGCTCCAGAACACCGCCCTCAGTGGCGGTAGAGGTGGGATCCCTCGCTTAGTCCGTGGGAAAAGTCAACCCTGAAGGGTAAAACGATAACGAAAAAACGAAACTTACAGTAAAATTTGAAACTGGAAAGAACGATACAATTATCTACATCTCTAATTCACAACTCCCCACCCACCTTCCGTCTGCGAAAGTGAATATGATCACAGTAAAGAGGGGCTGGTTAATCAGGGTGGGGCCCCTTCAATATCTAGATCCACAGAAAAATGTTTGTCCTAGTCCGCACCACGGAAAGTGGCAG
Source organism: Meconema thalassinum (assembly GCA_946902985.2). Lineage (NCBI taxonomy): Eukaryota > Metazoa > Arthropoda > Insecta > Orthoptera > Tettigoniidae > Meconema > Meconema thalassinum. The sequence continues at coordinate 1,058,539,216 of OX336389.2, read as the reverse complement.
TGGTCGGGGATGAAATCACTCAACGTGGACTCCCAGTTCGTCTTATGGTGCACGTCTTGTTGTCTCAACGAGATACACTCATTAATATTAATGTACCAGTGGCCAGTACACTGTAGACTCACTAATTGATGGAGCAACGCTTGGCGCTAACTGTGCTAACTGCGAGAAAAACATGATGACATGGCCTTCCAGCTGTCACCAGCACAACCACAGTCAAACACCAATGTAGCCTACACTTTTGCTGCTGGAAGCACCTATGAAGCCAACATTTGCTACCCCTTAATATAGGCACCATCCCGACATTTGCCTGGAGTCCAAGTGGGAAACCACAGAAAATCAATTCCAGGATAGCTGAGGTGGGAATCAAAGCCACCTCTTATCAGTTTTGCCTCACGAGGCTGAGTGTTGTAGCCCTCAGGCCAGAATTGACCATAACATGTATACGGGGCAAAAACGAAAAAAAAAGCGCTTGATTCCTTAGGTCAACATGGTCCAAGAGTTAAAATGGAAATATTCTGATTTAGACGGGGCGGGGAAACGTTATGCCTCCTGCAACACTCTTTTCTTCAACCTCATTTGACATCCCTTCAGATGTTTAGAATCACATGAGGCTAAGTAGAGAGAACATATTGTTTCATATTTTAGGGTTTGAACATCATGGTCATTTAGCCCCGTGTACTTGGGTGTGTGCGTGCATAGAAGTGGTCTTATAACCTGTGCTTTTGTGATGGCTGGATTAGTATATGTATTTGTTACTGACCCTAGGATTAGGGAAGGATGCGGCCGTGGCCTTAATTTTGGAGCCATCCTGGCATTTGTCTGGAATAGAAGTGGGAAACCACGGAAAAACACTTCCAGGATGGCTGAGGTCGAAATCGAGCCCACTTCTTCTCAGATTTGCCTCACGAGGCTGAGTGTATCCCGTTCCAGCTTTCAGACCAGAATTACATTTTTTGACAGAATCGGGAATCATTCCTGGGCCGCAGGTGCAGAGGTGGGAGCCAAGAACACTAGCTGCTACACCTCGAGGGAAACGTACTGATATATAAATCAGAAGGTTTGTCTGTTTAATGCAAAATCTACTTAACCATTTGGGCAGAAAAGTTGCATGCATATAGTTATTATGTTCGGCTAACACAAAGGCGTAATGAAATGTAGATACAGACAAAGATTACAAAATGGTGGCCATTTATGTGTCGATTTGTTTTAGAAACTTGCTCACGTCTAATGTACTGGAATCCAAAGTACAACTATCACAAAATGAAGCACATCAAATGAGCTTTAAATTCAATTTCCTACATGAAAGGACATACGCATTTTCTTCGTAATTCTAATGGATTCCCAGGAAATTATGGTTTTCCGTGAACTTGCGAATATCTTGTCTACTAAACGCCAACATAATTAGTAACTGAGGCTAAAGTAACAGCGCGGATGGCTTTGCGGGAGGTTGCAAAGGCTAGCTTCCAACAGTGCTTCCACAAATATTACCACGGCTAGTAAAAGCGAATAGTAGTCGAATACGCATGCTACACCGCTCGGAACATGGGAAGTAATGTATGGCATGAAACGATTACTTTAGTATTATTATTATTAAATTATTATTATTAATAATATTAATATTAGTATTATTATTTCCTAGTTGTCGTCTCTATGATTTTACTTGTAATCTACTAAAAGACATTTTTCACTAATCGTTACATTTTCGCATCTCCCAGCACAGAATACAGTATACGGTACCGTATTTGTTCAATCAAATTTCACTATTGAAATCTGCCTCATTACCAGTAGCAGCTTTTTCAGAGCATCTCAATACGTCCTTGGACCTAGAAAGAGTCCTACCATTTAGACGTTAATGATTATTTTCAGTTTAGTATTTTGTAGTATTTACATGGGTCCCCCTCGCTCCTCAAACATATCGTTATGAATGTTAAATCATCCCATAGATGATCAGCGATGTCTTGTATTTTATTCGGTCAACATGTAGACGGAGTCTAGTTATCTTGGGTACCGGTAGTTAATAAGTTTACTACTCAAAATACTTTGAATAAATACACAAATGATGCACTTCACTGCATAGCATATTTAGAGACAAGACATGATTCGCTCGTCATGTGTACATTTTCAGAAGTAACAAACCAGGCTTTTCAGGTTACAAATAACTGTAAATCGTCTGTGATAGTTTTATCTTGGGTAGTTAATAATTTTACTACTCAAAATACTTTAAATAAATTTTCTGGCACGTGCCAGACAAATTATAAATTGACCAACTGAAAAACAATATGTTACATAGAACGTTTTTTTTTTCTTTCTAACTGCAGGTTCTTGTCGGAAATGTCTACTATCCCAGCTTCAATTCAGTCGTATTATGCCTTTCAGCGTTAATGTTGGTAGGTATACAAATCTCTGTGAGTACAAGGTGCCTCCATTAGCCCCTATTTGTAGTTAGGATTGCAGCCTCGTCTGCTTCTACACACATCACCTTTAAATGGTAAACATGGAGTCTAAATATCGTCACGTAGGTCTCTGCTTCTCTAATCCTCTAGATCCAAATTCATTAGTCTGTTATGTAATATCACCTCGTCCATTCTCACCATATGACCACGCCATCTAAGACGCCTCATACGAACAGCCTCATCCTGCGTACTGATTCCTCTTCGTTGCGAATACCTTCCTGCCCACTGTTCCCATTTGTTTGTCCCAGCAATCAAACGCTGATTCAAATCGAAATGAAATACGTGGCACTGGGATTTGATTTCGTGCCACGGTCAGTATAAATGCGCTGAGGGTAAGAAAGAAGTAGTAAGGGATGCCAAGCTTCTCTGATACTTCGAGGGAGCAGGAAACATTTCCGAGAATCATGCATTTCACCGGAAATAGTTCTATCCAGTGGCGTACATAGGGGAGGAGTTTTGGGGGTCAACCTCCCCCTAGAAATTTCCGGAAGTGAAGGAAAAACGAATGTAGAAATGAGAGGAATGAACCCCCACCCCCGTTGTTCGAGCAACCCCCCTCTGAAACAGAACTCCATACTGTATACGCCACTGGTACTATCACAGACGATTCACTGTTATTTGTAACTCTTCAGGCGGTCAACACTAATATGCCCAATAACTGGGCGGGATACAATGTATATAATATGTAAATAACACTCCTGGAAAAAATTACATGTTTTAGTTTACGGCTTCATTCATTCCATTCCTGACCCGGTCGGAGACTGGAAGCAGGCTGTGGATTTTCATTTCAGTTTACAGTATGATCATTGCCCCATTATAATAGAGATCATAAACTAATACATGTGATGTTTCCCATGAGTGTTATTTACATATTATATTCATTGTATCCCTCCCAGTTATTGGGCATATTAGTGTTGACTAACTGAACAGTTACAACTGACAGTTTGTATTGTAATCGGAGTTCTTCACTTATCTTAAATGTCTGTCCGCACAGCACATCCATCTTCTTGTTCGCTATGGAACAAGTAGAGGTACGTGTTGCCCCATTGTACACTAAAGTCTGTTCGCAGAGTCGAGATAGTGGAAGTAAGCACGGTTGTACATGTAATTGCAAGGCTGTCCCGAAGGGGTGCATAGAGCTGTGCCTTTTGAACGTACGCCAACTTCAGTACTGTGTATAGCCTACAAGTAAAGTGGACTGACTTATCGGTTACATGCTACAGCGTGGTTTATTTATTGTTCGTTTATGTATTTAATTAATTAATTAATTTGAAAAGTTCTTAACTGCTTATGACAGGAAACAGTATACAGTGCAGCACAACATTAAGTGCAGCAAGTCTTGTCTTTTCTAGGGCTACGGCATAATTAATGATCTCGGAGCTTCTTGGCTACCCCTGTCCGGCAGAGCCGATGACGTGAACTGGGCGTGTTTCCCTGTCCGGGTAGCCAGAGGCACTGTCTCGACTCGGCGAATAGACTTTAAGTACTGCATTATGAACGTCAGGGAGGGCCGGCCCCGGTTCGAGGTGCAGTCGATGACTTTCTCCTACACTGGAGTAATTACCATTGAATGACTCACGTTGGTGTTGCGGCCCAGCATATTGTGAAGGTGGTCTACGCTAATACTCTTGCCAACGTCGGGACTTTGAACATCGTGCCGAACATAATTTAACTCTCGAAACGAGTATATTTTAATTTCAATAATGAAATGAAATGTTTCATGCATTTCAAATTAACGTCGCGTCGGAGGGGGGACTAAATACCATTCGGGAATTTTATTTCGCCTCGGGTGCTAAATTAAAAATCTGTAACGAATTTTATTTCGCGCCGGGAGCGAAATTAAAAGTCTGTAACGAACTTTATTTTGCGATGGAAGAGAAATTAAAAGTCTGTAACAAAATTAATTTCTCGCGCCCAGAGCGAAATTAAAAGTCTGTAACGAAATTAATTTCGTGCCGGGAGCGAAATTAAAAGTCTGTAACGAAATTTATTTCGCGCCTGGAGCGAAATTTTATTCAATTGCACAATGTAATTTCGCGATGCCATTAAGTTTCGCGTCGATTTCTGTACGTTATATCTCTTCGAAGTAAGTTTCGCTTTGATTTAATTTCGCACCGATATAATCATTATTATTTTGCTCCCAAATATCGCGCTCATGGCGAAATTGAATTATTTTCACCCCCACAGCAATGCACAGCCCTGAGGTCAAAGGCCACCGTACTAGAAATGCACAAAAAGATGGAAAATCACCAGTATTAATGTGCTTATTTTACGCTATGACACATGATTTGTGTTGATTTCTCTTCATGAATATGAATGCCACTTAGCCGACGCAAGAAGTGCCAAGTATGCTATTGACAACAGTCACAGTAACTTTAAGTCACGAGGGACATAATTATACGAGTAGTATCGAAAGAAAGGTTTGTTGTTGTTAATTCAATTTAGGGGCTTGGGGCACCTTGGTCATCAGCCTCGTGTAGTTGGGTGTGTGTTGAACTTGTCTGATAACCTGTATTTCTGTGGTAACTGTAGTGGTGAGTGTAACAGTATATGGAACAGAGATGAGGTAGGCGCCCCGGGACTTCAAGTAAGGTACTATCCCAGCATTTGCCTGGAGGGAGTATGAAAAAAAAACGAGCCTTACAGAAGTCGCATATGATGTGTAATAACATCTGACAGAGAAGAAACCTCACGTGGAATTGTTGATACACCGGTATTTTATAGTATTATTGGCACAAATATTAATCTATTGTAAAAGGGAGAGTTTTACAGATATTGTAGTTTATAATACGGAATTCATTTTATTAGATGATTTGTAGCTTCCACCAGCACTAGCCTAAATGAAGAATACGATATGGATCAACTAGATTAATAGACGCGACACCGCTCATAACCTTAAATTCCTTATAAACAGGTCCTCTTGATTCACAGACCAACTCGTAATTCCATATGGATTCTGTTAAAATGAGTCATATTGATATGATAAATATCGTTTAAAATGATAATCTAGTAGCAAAAATATCTACCCCGCCCAGGATTCGAACCCAAGATCTCTAGATTCACAGTTATACGCAATAACTCCACGGCTATTTCGACTACGCAAGCATTGTGCACAAGAAGGTGACTTATTTCCACGTTCCAATAATACTGCATTACGGAATTAAGTTTCATTTATATTTTGCTTGTTTCGATAATGTTCCTGAGTGACATTGAGTTTAAAATGCCTTATGCCAATGCAATGCCGACTACTTACAATGTTTGATATTAAGGCATTTTACCATTTAAATACAGATACGAAGACTTCGAACATGTACCATGTCATTTGTTTCAATCACTTGACACCAGAGTTCGCATGAGCGTTTTCCGTACAGTATGTCATATACATTCCACATGGCCGAGAGTGCGTCATGGTATCAATTTTCGACACCGCGCGCTGATTGTTTCTCTTACCAGTGCCAGCTGGATCGATCGATCGAGTTGGCAGTGCGTCTTATACTTCCGTTCGATCCACCACTGCCAGCTAGGGCACACTTCCATTCGATCGAGCGAGCGGGCAGAGCATACTTCCGTTGTCCACCACTGCCAGCTAGTACACTTCCGTTTGATCGATCGAATGGGCAGTGCATACTTCCGTTTGATCCACCACTGCCAGCTCGATCGTTCCGATCCACTTCCGTCCCCAATTTTCAAAATCACTCCCACAAAACTATCCAGCAACCGAGCGGAAAGATGTTACACATCAAAAACGGGGGAAACCACACTCAGGATAGCGACTGTCGGTGCCGGGATTCGAATATGAGATCTCAGAACTTGCTACAGCTGCCCGCGTGGTCGTGGTGCATGGTTTAACGAGCACGGCTACGCCGAGAAATTCGATAGAAAGGAAGTGGACACTGTGCCCTCATATTAGTTGGACCGAAGGAAAGGAAGGAAGGAAGGAAGCTTGTAGTTTAACGTGACCGTTAATCTTGAGATCATGAGCCACGGGACCTCCTTTTTACGTGGAATCCGAACCACAGGACATGGCATTTCACTTCGAAAATCTCACATGCATTGACCGGGAATCGAACCCGGAACGGCTTGGTGAGAGGCATACAGCTAGAGCGGTAAGATTAGGGATGAAATGCTTCTGAGTGGGGTATCCGTTGTTCGTTGCGACTATACTTGAAATGGTCCACCTGTTCCAGTTTAGCACCTCCTACCTAGCCAGCTACAGTATCTTCCCTACTGACATCACCTTCGTTTCTAAAAATCCTCATTTTCATACATTTATATATTTATATCTAAATTCCATCATGTTAGACTGTAAAATTTTAACCGAATAGGTCATTACAACGAGATCACCACGTAAACCAAACTGTTAACATAAATTCCACCTAATATAACCCCATTCTGTTAGTAAGGTATATAAGTTGAACAGTGAGGGTGAAAGATGACAGTCTTGATTTACAATAACAACCCTGAAACTCCTTACCAATATACGATTACGAATCTGAGATGCAAATCTACTTTATTGGAAGGAAATTAATGACATTCGTGTGTGACATCTCAGCTCTCCACCAACTCCCACTCTAACCCTCCTCCGCATTATTCCCTGCAATGTGCACATCAACACCAGACTTCTATTTTTCTCAGCAGCGCAGCGTTGTGAATATTTACGAAGGGAACGGAAATAAGAGAATTTATCATGAGCCGCTTCAAAGTGTAGTGGCTAGCGTCATCCCTATTGTCCCGGCTTCGATTCTCAGCACTGTCAATTAGGCCTGAATATTTTGGCAAAAGAAACTATGGTCACTTATTTATTTCGTATGTTGAGGCGCTGGCCTCAGTGTCTACCACCCCTAGCATTGGGGGACAGTTGGGTTGGAATACCACCTTGAAGTGGTTGTCTGTGATTTTGTACTTTCTTTCTTGTCATACGCTGGAGTAGTGCCTTTGTCAAGGCCAACGGCTGCTTGCCTCTGTAGGCCTACCCTCATCCTAATAAATTTCAAACACATACACCAGTTATAACTAGGGCTCGGATTTTTAGGTAAATAAATATGTTTTTATGTAAATACATATTTTAAGCATTTTTTCTATAAATATATAAATTCCCGCCTTTCACTTATTAGCACATAAAAAGACATAATATTTACATTTAAAAAAATCAGTATGCTAGATCTTTCAGTTTATTGCATTTTTGTTCTGTGTTACTTGAACGGGAGAAGAACCTGTGAGCTATCTAATCATCATGTAGAGCGTATGTCAGCTTGCAACTGTGTTTTTCTTAACTTGTCACCCCGTGTCACTCACTGTGGAAGCCGGGGGATTTCCTTGCCCATAGCCATATTGCAACACGTGCTAGACCTCCCCCTCTCCCAACTACCTGGAACCAGTGTCACTCACTTGCAGTTCATTTCTGACACTGTGAAGTGTAAGTCAGTTTTACGATGCCTAAAGTAAAAACTACAAGTTACCGTCTGTTGCAGAATTTAAAGATAATTTTACTTCTGATGGGGGTATTCTGTTCTGCCAACCATGTGGGAAAGCAATCAAGGCTGAACAGCGATCTCAAGTTACAGAACACCTCAAGAGCAAGAAATATATTGCCGCAGATTCGCGCCTTCAGAATAAGTATTTCGCGATAATCGTCGGTCATTTGTGATGGACAACCTGAATATGTATCTCGTTGTGTATTGTAATGCTTCAGCAGTCAGTGAGACATAGAATAAATTGCAATCATGAGTACTGCATATTGTTTATATTCATATTAATAAACTAAATTATAATTAAATATTTTTACTTTTTTGCCACATATTTCAGGTATTTTTATTACATAAAAATAAATATTTTCCCGATTTTTAGCACCTAAAAATCCGAGCCCTAGTTATAACAAGGTTGCAGGATCAAATACTGGCTCAGTCAGTAGGCATTTTAGGGTGCGAAAATCTGAGGGATCCGTGTCAGTACATTTACTGGCAAGTTAAAGATCCCCTTCGGGGCATAATTCCGGCACTCCGGCGTCTCTAAAAACCGTAGTAGTTAAGAGGGACGTAAAAACAATAGCATTATATAATTATAATAAAAATGAAAATCCACAGCCTGCTTCCAGTCGACCGATCGGGTCAGGGAATGGAATGAATGAAGCCCCCATTTAGCGGCGAGGATAGGAACTGTGCCGGCTGCCGAAGCCTGTCGCACTCCCCTGGGGCAATGACTAAATGAATGACAGATGAAATGAAATGATAGTGGATAGTGTTGCTGGAATGAAAGTTGTGACAGGGAAAACCGGAGTACCCGGAGAAAAACCTGTCTGCCTCCACTTTGTCCAGCAAAAATCTCACATGGAGTGACCGGGATTTGAACCACGGACCCAGCGGTGAGAGGCCGGCGTGCTGCCGCCTAAGCCACGGAGGCTATATAATTATAATAATAATCATTATTATTATTATTATTATTATATTATTATTACCAGTTATAAGCATTGAAAAAACACGGGTTAGCAAACCAACTTCACACATGACTTTAGCATACGGACTCATTACCGCTAAGGGGCATGGTGGCTCAGCGGTCCAGCTGTATGCCTCTCACCAAGGCGGTCCGGGTTCGATTCCCGGTCAATGCATGTGAGATTTTCGAAGTGAAATGCCATATCCTGTGGTTCGGATTCCACGTAAAAAGGAGGTCCCGTGGCTCATAATCACAAGATTCACGGTCACGTAAAACTACAATCTTCCTTTTTTCATTACCGCTATAACAATCCACAAATTTAGCACAAAATATTTTTCTTCTTAGTCGTTTACCCTCCAGGTTGGTGGAACCCACGGACTCAGCGAGGGAACTCACCACTACCGCCTCTACGGGCAGTGTCCTAGAGCTGGGAACATCTAATCGGAGTGGATACAACTGGTGAGGTGTGATTGGCACCTCGCCCAGGCGGCCTCACCTGCAAAGCGAACAGGGGCCTCATGAGGGAAGGTAATGGATGGTCAGGATGGATAGGCAAGGAAGAGGGAAGGAGGCGGCCGTGGCCTTGAAGAAGGTACCATCCCGGCCTTTGCCCGAAGACGAAGTGGGAAACCACGGAAAACCACTTCGAGGATGGCTGAGGTGGGAATCGAACCCCCTCTACTCATTTGGAATACCCGAGGCTGAGTAGACCCCGTTCCAGTCCTCATACCACCTTTCAAATTTCGTGGCAGAGCCGGGAATCGAACCCAGGACCTCCGGGGCGGCAGCTAACCATGCTGACCGCTACGCTACGGAGGCGACTAGCACAAAATATGACAATCAAATTTTGATTTCTACACTGAACGTTCTACATTTCTTCTAGTGGTACGAAAAAAATATCACAATAAAAATATGTTTCCCTCTCTGGTCGCCTGCCAATCATGTCTCACTCCCTGGTTATTCTTAAATCAACAAAGCACTTCATCCCTTCCTTGGCTGTCATTCCAGATATCAATCAAACCGACATCAAAACACGGGCTCAATTCCATCTATAATTTGTGGAGAGAAGCAGCAGATGTGTATAGGCTATACCTGTAGGCATAGATTATACGTAGTTCGATTAATTAATGTATGATGAATTTAGTTACTTATTGTTGCTTTCGGGGGCAGAACAGCGAGGTCATCTACCCCTATGAGAAATTGACATACGCGCCATTATCTATATTTATTATATGTAAACCATTGATTAATATATCAGTAGATAAATAATATAGTAGTGGTTCATTATACAAATATTCATTTTGATCGCTTGATCAGGACACAAGAAATAAAAATATGTGTTTTGAAAATTTGCACACCTGCCATCTTGGAATTTTCAACAACAACAAAAAAGAATTACATTAGATGCCAATAGATTATTAAACCCATATACAGGGTGTAACAAAAATGTACGGCACAAAATCCAGGACACATTCCTCAAACGTAGACGAAGAAATTATGTTATATGAACATGGGTCCGGAAACTGTTAGTTTCCATGTTATACCTCATTGTTTCCAATTCATTTATCATGGGAAACATACAAGAACAGAACGTACCAGCATACCACATGCAACTCTTTCTCACAGGAAATGTTCAATATGCCCTACGTGCGCATTGATACAAGCATCAACCCACCGTCGCACCGTGGGTCAAAATCGAAATCTAGGGGGACAAAATTATTTTTACGTTTTAATCATGAATTTAGAGTGAAAGCAACTTATATAATTTGTTCACTTCATAATAAACATCAGTTAAGACATTTTTTAAGCTACGTTTACACATGCAAGAAATTGTTTATGACCAGGAATTGAATAGAGCATTCAGTTATCTCTTCAGAACAATTTTCTACCCCTAATTTACTTTTAACAAAGTCACAAAGTTCCACTTTTGACATAATTGTCGAACCCAGTGCTTCAAACAGTTGTAATCGTGTGAGAACTGGTTGCGCGGCATCTCCTAAAACGTAAAATGACTAAGCAAGTTGCAAAAAGATGCAAAAAATCTTATAACAGGCGTAAACCACAAGACTTTATCTACATTTTAACATTCAGTAGAAAGTGACGCAGAGTGACGCGACATACTAAAAATATATGTGAAAATATAATTTTAAAAATAATAGTTAAATGTTATATAGTGCAAATATAGCTAAAATTACGTAACAATTACGCCCATTAATAACTGAAACACGTTACAAAGATCAAACCTTCAGTTGCATATTCCATCTTAAAGCAGCACACTAACCACAAAGACAACCAAACCACAGCCACTTACATTTACCATCCAATTCAGACTGCTCGAACAGTGGTGACAGATTTACACTAAGATGCGTTTATATCCCAGAATAGTGAGTGGAAATTATATAAGAACGCTGTAGAAGTAATAAATTTTGATTTTTTAATTATGAAAATAAATAATTTTGTCCTCCTAGATTTCGATTTTGACCCACTGTGCGTCGTAGTGAATCTCGGATGCGCTGATGTATCCGTGGCGTACTGCGTATGACTTCGTAGCCTTCCATAATGCGGGCACGGAGACTCCGAACATCTTGTACTGGGGTTCGATACACAAGAACTTTCAAATGCCCTCACAAATAAAGTTCAGTGATTTTAGGTCCGGAGAGCGTGGAGGCCAGACAATTGTTCCACCTCTACCTATCCATTTGTCACCAAATCTGTTATTTAGAAGCCGACGGACATTAGCACTAAAATGAGGAGGTGCTCCATCATGCATGAAGTATATGTTTTGTCGCACAGCTAAAGGCACATCTGCTAAGTCGCATGGCAACGGGGCCATGCAAAACAAACCACTGGCGGTGCACCTACGATAATGACAACGTAACCAGACGTGACCAAGATTGCATGCTCCCCACGATTCTAACGATCTGTTCTTGTGTGATTCCCATGCGTAATGAGTTGGAGACAATGAGGTGTAACATGGAAACAAACAGTTTCCGGACCCATGTTCATGTAACATAATTTCTTCGTCTACGTGTGAGGAATGTGTCCTGCAATTTGTGCCGTACATTTTTGCTACACCCTGTATATACAGCGATTAAGTCGCCAGAAAAGGTCATTTTAGTAACCTATTTGAAATTCACGTGGCTGCCATGTTGGCTTTGAGCTTACCATGACTTTGAAAGTCACATAGGTGAGCTTACTTTACAGCCTTGAATATCGCAAGACAGTAAAATACAAGGGTTAATTGTGGAGAGTGTTGCTTTCTTTTATGAGAGACAGTAATTACTCGTATGTTTAGTGAGGAGTCAGCAGATGCACCAAGAAGTAAACTTTAACTCCTGTGAAATATAGACAATGAAGCTTGTAGTTTTACCTGACCGTTAATCTCGCGATCATGAGCCACGGGACCTCCATTTTACATTTTACTTAGAAAATCGCACATGCATTGGCCATAAATCGAACCCAGTCCACCTTGGTGAGAGGCAAGCAGCTTGACCACTGCACCATCATGCCCCCCAGCTGGAATATACCTCCTTTCCTATTCCGAGAAGTGTCCCCCAAAACGTTCGGTGGTCATTAACACCAGGGGTGTTAAGAAGGTCTAATTGTTACCGCACTTCATTTTAAGGCTTGGAATAACTCGGTCATCAGCCCCATGAATTTGAGATATTGAATTTGTTTGATAACTTGTGTTTTTTTTTTTGGGGGGGGGGGGGTATGTAGTAGTGTGTGCGCTGTAAAGGATTGGGGTAGATGCTCCGGGACTTGTAATAAGGTACCAACCCGGCATTTGCTTAGAGCGAGTGTGAAAAAAAGAATCAGCGAAAACCATTCTTAGGATGACCGCAGTCAGGACTAGGATTCAACCTCGAATCTCCGGATCCAGCCCCATTGCAGTCGTGAATCATGACTTAACGCACTCGGCTTCGTTACTTGGTAAGTAGTGATAGAGGTTATGTCTGAAATTCATCGATTACATTAGTACCATAACATGGTAATCAAGAGCAATTGCGTGAGGTTACCTTGAGTGATTATACCATTGTAGACACAAAATTAGGATTACTCTGAAGTAGTTCTCAGTTCTTTCATACTTCTTCAGGTCTATGACCGACTACTTCCTGGTGTAGCGGCTGGCATTCTTGGCTGTCATCCAGGAGGTCCGGGTTCGATTCTCGGCCCAGCCAAGAAATTTCATTCTGGTCTGAAGGCTTGAACGGGGTACACTCAGACTCTTGAGGCAAAACTGAGAAGAGGTGGGTTCAATTCCCATCTCAACCATCTTGTAAGTGGTTTTCCTTGGTTTTCTACTCCTACCCTAGGTAAATGCTGGGATGGTCCCTAACCTAACGCCATGGTCACCTCCCTCTCAATCCTCACTTGAATTACAAATACATACACTAATACAGCTATCACAATAACACATGTTATCAGACAAAAGTGGACACATACCCAAGTACATGGGAATGAATGACCACGATGTTCAAGCCCCACGAATGAAACAACAACAACAACAACAATGATATCCTGCCCCACTCCTAGTCTATTTTAAAATAAAATAGTGAACACTAGCCCTGTAGGAAATTAAATGTTTCAAATGACATATAGGCCTAGTAGCCTACAGCATACAGATGCCAGCCCAGGTCTCTCTCCTTGCAACCATTGAGCGTTTCACCACTGACCAAGTGGTTTGTGATGTTGTGGAAGAATGGTTTCACCAACAACCAGCGTCCTTCGTGGAGGGTGTTTGAGCAGTGTAGCCTGCCTCGGAATGTTATCGGCATACTGCCGTTGTGATATAGTGTATATTGTCAAAGAGATCAGTGTATGTTTCATTCGAACAGCCCTTAGACATCTAACTGATGAAGTGTAAATGATAGTCTGGCTGCGTGGTGCAACGGTAAGGTTATCGCCTGCTGTGCTCAAGCTTGATGCAATCAGCTGATTTTTGAGGGAGCTTAAATGTGGGAGACCGGGTCGGTAGATTTACCAGCACTTGAAAGATCCCCTTCGGAGCAAAATTCCGTTATCTCCCCGTCTCTTAAGTCACAGTAGCCTACTTAAAGCGGACATTAATCAATGATAGTTCATATAACATGCAAGGACGTGGTCAGTATTTTAGAATAATCAATCATTTTCCCAACTCATTATCAATTTGCAACCCTGTTTTCTTTGTCGTCACTGGTGGCTGTGAAATTCCTATTTCTTGTAGTCATTTCATGTTTCGTGCAATTCTTGTGGGCCACAAAGTATTTTGTCATGCCATTGTTTAGTAAAGAATATCACACATATCATTCATTTGCTGCAACTGTGACGTAACTCAAAATATGATATTTGTGGGAAATTCAGTTACTAAACTGTGGGATATTTCAAGGTTTTGACGCCATATTGAATTTTGGATGTATTGCTTTACTTCAGATGAGTGTAACAGACACCAACGCAATTAGGAATTCTTGATGTAATTGAAATATTTTAGGAAACTGGCGCAACAAATTCTGTAGTCTCACGTTGCCAAGAAAAACTATAGGGTAGTGTCGAGTTGATTTAATAAATCAATAAATAATATTTTCCAGCTCTACATATCTACTTAGTATAAAACAAAGTCCCCGATTCTTGAACGTCACGGGTAATCTCGAGAATCACTGGATGGATTTTGATGCGGTTTGCACCATTCAGTAAAGGATATCTCGAGGAAGGTTTCTGTAGAAAATAATTTATTTATGATCAAAGGAAGCCCAGCAGTAACCTGGCGTCCGTGAGCTGTTTAAGCTTACGCTGGGTAAACCGTTGAAAATATCAACATACCGGTACTATGAGTGTAAGAATTGTTCAGCATGAATAGTTCTACAAAAATGTCCGCAAGAGCATATCTCTATCTTCAATACATCGCCCACTAGAAGTGTTTTTACGTTTTCATTTCTTCCAACAATCTCCATTCAATTACCGAGTCGACAGTTTACGAGCTAGCTAGGAGAAAAAAGCGCTTATCACGTAATGCATTCATAACTGTTCCCGGGCGAAGCCAGTGTGAGTTGCAAGATGAGATATAAAACTGAAAAAGTACAGATTTCTAACTATGTCACTGTTGCAGCAAATAGAAGTAGAAATACACTGTCTAGCAACAACAGAGCGCATAAAACATGTCTCTAATTAACAAGTTACGCGTTACACTGACTGTACATAAATACAGTGGTTATAATTAAATAATATCAGTGAAGCAAAGTGGTTTCTTGGTGAAAACATAAAATTTCCCAATACAGTTGTTTAGAATTCTTGCCAACTTTTGCGGTGTATATGCACACGAACTGGATTGTCCTTGTATTTATGAAGGTATGAAGACCACGTTGACACACCTGGAGTGACTAATATAATTTGCCCACGTCTGTGATCCTAATGAATTGCAGAGACATGTACTCACCTCACAGCTTGCGATCGTGTAGCACTCAGGTAGAGTCCACTTCCCGTGAGGACCTGCCGGGTCTGTCTGCGCTTGCGCCTTCCACACGTCCACCTTGCTCCTTATTCAAAGCACTTGTATGCTAATTCAATAACTCACTCATTATCGAGCAACAATGTCATCTCTACTGCTCTTCTCTCTTCGTAGCAGGAATAGCATTAAATGGCTTCAATACACAAAATTCCTGGAATGAAAATATTATGTGAAACGGAATTCGAATAAAAGTATGATAATTGGAACAGTATTAAAAGGAACGAAATTAATCGCGATTCCTAGAACTGTATTAAAGGGAAAATGGTTTAGTGAATGAAGTCCGAAGTAGAAATACATCTGGAATAAAATGTGAAGAATGAAATGCAAATAGTGAAACATCCGTATGTGTCCCTCCATAGTCTCTGCACTGCTGAATACACCATGTTCTGATGCTCACATTAAGCAACATCCTTGGGGTCACTGTCTGGAAAGCTTCGCGTACTGCTTTTTTCAAATCATCAATTCCAACATACCGCTGCTTCCTCACATGTTCCTTGATGTAACCCCAGAGTGCCTTATCAGGGGCAGATGACCTCGTAGTTCCGCCCCTTAAAACAACAATAAGTAACTAACTAGAGTACCTTATCGGGTGTTGTTAGATCAGGGCTCCTTGGTGGCCATGGAAGAGGAGCTGGATCATTGTCCAATCCTAGACCGATCCAGCAATTCCCAAAGACTGCGTTGAGACGTCGTCGAACAGCCACTTCGAAGTGAGCCGGCGCCCCATCGTGTTGAAACCAAACACCGTCCAAGATTCCAGCATTTTGCAGCTGCGGGATGAGCCAGTCATTAATTATTATGATAATAATTGTTGTTTCAAGGGGCCTCAACATCTAGGTTATCAGCCAATAATCATTAATTATCTGGAGGTGAGTGTTCTGATTAGCAGAACGATCAAAAAAATATGGGCCAAATTGTAACGTTTTCGCTAACCCACACGTTGAGCGACAATTGTAACGTTAATTAATTTCCCCATGTTGGTAGCGACAAATGTAGCAGTTTGACTGGCCCTAACTGTTGGGAGAAAAATGTAACTGTTTACCTTTGCCTAAGCTATGTTGTTTTAATGGGCGCCAAGACCTCAATGCAATGTTGAAATCTAAATTTGTATTTAACAACGTCTAGCTCTGGCAGAACACCTTCAAGACTCTATTCACTCAGATCGTGGTATGATTTGATCATTAACCCAACGAACAATTGTATCAGGAGAAGGAATTGGTCTATATCTAATGCTACCTACTGAAAGCAAAGATTGCATTGTAAAAGAAATGAATTTATTATATAAAACAAGAATAGCAAAATTAATAATAATAATAAGTTTAAAATTTAAATAGGAGCGTTGTGATTTTAATATTACCGATAGAAAATTACGTGAAAACGGAGTCTGATAAATTATTGATTTTACTCTTATTCCCAAGCTATGAAGTTACTGAAATATGAAATATAAAACCAAGAGAAATGAGAGATTGCGTATTTCTGCGTCATTCGCGCTTACCACTGGAAATAGCCGAAGCCTTTCCCTCGTACTGGATGATGCTGTGAGCTTCCCACAGTCTCCTGGACGTCGACATCTTCGTCGATATTTGATGAGATTCTGGTAGATTAGATAATTCTATGGTCCGTACCTCGGACCCAAACACTCGTACAACCGCACTGGTTAAGTTTTACAAAAGTTAGTCCTCCAATCCACGGAACATCGGAGCAATTCCCGCGTACAACCGTACTCGTTAAATTCTATACAGATCGTCGCTAACTCCACCGAACATCAGAGCCACTCGCACGCGCACCCATACTCGTCTAGTATTTCACAGATTGTCCGCGTTCCACGGCGCGTCAAACGATATATGCACCTGTCGGCTCCCCACTCTTCAGCCGACTTCAGCTTGCGTGGTCCTCACTGATTGGCTGACCCACCACGCGATCTTCCCCTCCTCCGGGTCATTACACACGGCGCGCGAGAGGGAGAAGTCGTCTTCCGTTCCAACCATTCGCCTTTCCTGGACGCTGCGACCCAGGATTGCGTCATGCTTTCCGACAAGATTAAGCGTGTACTTGAATTCCCAGTGAGTCACGTCTCTCGATATACCCTAACTGACGAAAACTCCGTAAAATTCCGCAATCACATAATTTTCTATGATATTGTCGTTCGTAATAATTTGCTTGATAGCGTTTTCTAAGACATAGAAAACCTATCTGAATGCTAATAATTTTTATAAAATGCTCCGAAAATACCTTAATAATAATTATAATAAATTAATAATAATAATAAATTAACATGAAAAATTCTCTTGGCTGAACAATTTGCCGCGTAAATAAATATAGAATGGCTTCCTACTGACTTATGCCAGTTGCATAAAAACCCCTCGAAAAACACGTTACATATTCGCCTCGGATCATCGGATGATTTACCGTGACGACGGTCCATTATCCGATTAGCCCAGACACGTTAATAAACCCCATCCAAAATACATTTTACATAAATGAGATCACCCTAAATTACAGATATATACACTCATAATTTTTCTTCACGCACTTGGCGTCAAATTTTGTTGTCACAATGGATTGCACTTTGCAACCAGTCCAATGTTTTACATATAGAATAGTGTTCCACGGATATTTCCGCCTCTCAAATTTCTCTATGTTGGAAAAATAGACATAATTACGGTGTGAGCACTATTTATAGGAGATGTCACATCACACGCATCAAGGTGTTCTGATATATGTATATCACCCTAGAACTTCCTAATTTCACTGGAGGTCCCTTCCTTATGGTGAAATTTAATCTCACTTATCACTGAGCACACGATCACACTATTGTGGCAGCGCCTCGTGACCATAATACTTAATCTCTCTTTAAAGTAGATTAAATTAATATTGACTTCTGAAAAAAAAACAGTAAATGCGCATTACATATAACACCAAATATTTCTGTGCCGTAATCGCCCTGTCTTGTTAAGTTCCCGTAGACCATATTCTACTTAATACTAGTTCTCAACACAGAAATAATACCTTTGTACAAATTACCTTAAATTACACACTTACAAATCTTACATGGCGAGGCCGTAAACAGAAATCACGTGTGCTGATATGTATGAGTTTCATGAAGGACTGTCTCGCATTCTGATGGCCCATATTTTGCCTCGTGGACGCCTTAAGCAAAAATACCCTGTTCAAGCGCTCACCCATCTCTAGGAGGCAAATGGGAATTCACCAGCGCTACCAAATTCTGGCCTTGGTGTATCGAGACATTTTAGTGCTCAAGAGCATCCGACAATCCCGTCATATTTCCCTGTACCTTAAAAACTCTCATTTACTTACATACTACCCCCCTGTGTGACTTCTGATACGCCTGCCTGGAAGACCATCTCCTCCCACGCACCAAATACCACACTTACTCATTTGATAGGCTGGCTCGCCAGCTAAACACACTCACTTTATGACACATATTTTCGTAGACTATGTATATTATACGTCCCGTATAATCAGTTTCCCTCACTATTCTCCAGCACATATGCAGTTTTTCCAATACGTTTGGAAACTATAAATGTTTCTGTGTCACCTGCTTCCAACCTTGCAAGTGGCTCCCTTAAATGAACGTCATCACGTTGCTCTGCCTACCTATTTCTCAGTGTCTGTAACGATGCCCTGTTGCTACTGTCCACACATGCTAACCCTACTTTCCTCTGGTGTCACACCTCTACTCGACACTCTATGACCTAAAAATGTCACTTCTGACTGACAGAATGACGACTTAGACAGCTTCAAAGTGAACCCTGCCTGATCTAACTTCTGAAAAACTATATCTAAATGACGTAGATGCTCCTCAAAACTGCGTGAACTAATTACCATATCATCTATGTAAATGGTTACAAACTCTCCTGTGTCATCCCCTAATGCGATGTTTAAAGCCCTAATTAAAGCTGCTGAACTACTCTTTAACCCATAAGGTGTTCTACAAAATTGATAAAGGTTATATTTATGACTAAAAGCTGTAAATGGTCTATCTTCGTACATAAGTGGCACTTGCCAAAAACTGGAACTCAAATCTACACAAGTGAAATACTTCTTCCCCTCAAATGTTTGCATTAATTCTTCTATTGACATAGATTTCAGCTGATCTGAACTAATTCTACTGTTAACCAAACGAGCGTCTAAACAAATACGAACCGTGCCGTCGGTCTTGGGTACCGTGATCAAAGAATTAACATATGGAATGTTAGAGTGCTCAATAATCCCATCTTCAAGCATCTGATTAATTTGTGCCTCAACTGCACTTTGATAAGCGAAAGGTACAGGATATCTATGTCCTGTGAATACTGACATATCAATAACGTTCAATGAATGTGTATAGCAATTGGCCATACCAATGCGATCCTCAAAAACTCTCCTATTACACAATAACACATCATAGAGCCGAACACATTGTTCCACCTCTATATTTCCCAGAAATGCAGCATCACGTAACGAGTTCTCTAGACTTCCATTCGTAATCACACTGCCCACAAAACATGGAGAACCCCGCTCTACGGCTGGCGTTATCTCATTTAAAGTACAAATCACACCTACAATACTACTCCTCTGAATATGGTCATTGAACGCTACTTCTACTTCAGAATCTCCCCATTTAAATTTCAAACTCCCTACATCATAACATAAGTTACCAGACACTCTACTTAGCCACTCTGAACCCAAGATAACACTGAATACTAAATTTGGAATTACAAGGCAAATCTGCTTCTCTACATGATTATTAATTTTAATGTCTACTAAAACTTGCTTAGAAATTACTTTAGACCTCTTCCCAACAGCTGTGATAACAAAAGTGCTTTTAATTGGCATCTCCTCAAAATTTACTCCAGTTCCTTTCATTTTATCATAAAATGCACTACGTATGCAACTCTTCATACAACCACTATCAATTAAAACATCTGTGTACGCCTCGGACACGTTAAATTTAACTATGGGGCTCTTACTAACCACTTCCTGAATAACACCTTCATCATTTAGTTCATGTAATAATTCATTTCTTACATTTAGGTCATAGGGTTCCTGTATAATTGTATGGACAGGGCATGCTACAGACTGAGATTCTGACCTTACTTCGCAGCCTGGTTCGCGTTTAAAGAACCGCTACAGCTGGCCGTAGTACTACTAACTACTGAACTGGTCTGGTTGTTCTGGGCTGTGTTGTCATTGTTTGGCTGTATATTACTACCACTAGGCTGTCCTCTTCCTTGACCCCTATTCTGGTTGTAATTATTGTCATTATAATTTCTCCCTTGATTTCCCCTGAAATCATTGTTTCTCCCTTGATTTCCCCTGTAATCATTGTTCCTCCCTTGATTTCCCCTGAAATCATTGTTTCTTCCTTGATACTGATTACCATAGCCATTTCCTCTGTTCTGATTTAGCTGATTATTATTATTTCTATTTTGAGCGTTGGCCCCTTCGCCACCGTTCCCTTGAACTTCTTGATGCCTGGCTTCATTAGGTCTATTATTATTATTACCCTGGTTCCTATTGAAATTGTCCTCATAACCCCCTCTCCCTAGTGTATCAAATGTGCTTAACAAATTTTCTACTTGTGATATATTCTTTACATTCTGGATACAAGCAGCCTCCTTGATCCTATAGGGAAAGTGCCTAAGTAGCAACCTCACCACATCACTTTCCTCCTTCAAGCCATCCAGATATTTACACACTAATACCTGCCCTAAAAAGTATTCGGTCATGATGGAGCTTCCTTTAGGGTTATATTTACCACACACTACTCCCTCACGATGCTGCGACTGAATAACCTCATTCCAGAACTTTTCACAGAATTTCATTTAAAATCTTTGATATCAGTAAACTTGTCTCTGTAGACAGCAAACCAATTCCTCGTTTCCCCCACAAACACTTGTTCTAAAATTTCAACTACCTGGCACCACTCAATACTACCATTTTCCAACCTCTCCCCGAATTTATTTTCTATAGTGTCCATGAACTCCATTGGGCACCCCTGTCGATTGCTGAACTTACCCAGTTCTACCTCCCTGTGTGTGCTATTCACAAAAACTGGCCTATTCTGACTATTTTCTTGCCTGATCCTAGCTTTTAATTTTAACTCTAATTCTGCGATTTTCTCCTCAGCCTTCCTCTCAATACTGTTTACTGTTAATTTAATGTTTCCTTCTGATTCTTCTACTTTATCATATAGCTTTGCTTGTTTCTCCTCAATCTTGCTAATGCTCTCTCTATTACTCTCTCTTAAATCATTTACTTCTGCAACTATTTGTGAGTGGACTTTCTCAATTCTACCCCCCAGCTGTTCCTTAACCTCTTTAGTAGCTACCTGAATTTTGTCAATTTCTCCCCCCAATTGCTTTTTGACCTGCTGTGTTTCCAGTTGCACTAGTTCTTTTAAAATTTCAGCCCGTGTACTGATTCTAATTTCCAACTCCTCCTGTACTTTTCCTAATTTTCTGTCTACATCTGCAATAATCTCTTTAGCCTTTTCTTCCATCGCCCCCCTGATCTCACCTCTAATCAGTTCGAATTTGTCACTCATTTCCCTACTGTTTTGTTCTAATTTAGCATTTAAAGTTTCAGTACTCTCTCTTTTTTCCTTACTGTTTTGTTCTACTCTGGCGTTTAAACTATCGCTCAATTCCCTATTACTCTCTTTATTTTCCCTACTGTTTTGTTCTAGTTTAGCGTTATTCTGTTCTAACTTTGCATTTAAAGCGTCTGTACTTTCTTTATTTTCCCTACTGTTTTGTTCTAGTTTAGCGTTATTCTGTTCTAACTTTGCATTTAAAGCGTCTGTACTTTCTTTATTTTCCCTACTGTTTTGTTCTAATTTTGCATTTAAGGCATCACTACTAACTTTGTTCTGATACATGAACTCGAGAAGTAAAGTTTTTAATTCTAGTTGGCCGCCTACACTCCCTGTTTCAGTATCGGGATTTACCTCCGCTACCCCGGTACTACCATCACTCGACATACTGCTCGTATCATCACTCTCCCGTTGATGACCACTACGCAACCTCATCTGTCTTTCTTTCTCATCCCCCATAATGATATACACTGATACAGACAAATAACCCCCAAAATACAGGCACAGAAATATATACCCTTCTCCTTCCACAAATGTTATTAGGTTTTCAGCCCCAAGTTGTCGGCGACAAGTGTAACGTCTTCGCTAACCCACACGTTGAGCGACAATTGTAACGTTAATTAATTTCCCCATGTTGGTAGCGACAAATGTAGCAGTTTGACTGGCCCTAACTGTTGGGAGAAAAATGTAACTGTTTACCTTTGCCTAAGCTATGTTGTTTTAATGGGCGCCAAGACCTCAATGCAATGTTGAAATCTAAATTTGTATTTAACAACGTCTAGCTCTGGCAGAACACCTTCAAGACTCTATTCACTCAGATCGTGGTATGATTTGATCATTAACCCAACGAACAATTGTATCAGGAGAAGGAATTGGTCTATATCTAATGCTACCTACTGAAAGCAAAGATTGCATTGTAAAAGAAATGAATTTATTATATAAAACAAGAATAGCAAAATTAATAATAATAATAAGTTTAAAATTTAAATAGGAGCGTTGTGATTTTAATATTACCGATAGAAAATTACGTGAAAACGGAGTCTGATAAATTATTGATTTTACTCTTATTCCCAAGCTATGAAGTTACTGAAATATGAAATATAAAACCAAGAGAAATGAGAGATTGCGTATTTCTGCGTCATTCGCGCTTACCACTGGAAATAGCCGAAGCCTTTCCCTCGTACTGGATGATGCTGTGAGCTTCCCACAGTCTCCTGGACGTCGACATCTTCGTCGATATTTGATGAGATTCTGGTAGATTAGATAATTCTATGGTCCGTACCTCGGACCCAAACACTCGTACAACCGCACTGGTTAAGTTTTACAAAAGTTAGTCCTCCAATCCACGGAAGATCGGAGCGATTCCCGCGTACAACCGTACTCGTTAAATTCTATACAGATCGTCGCTAACTCCACCGAACATCGGAGCCACTCGCACGCGCACCCATACTCGTCTAGTATTTCACAGATTGTCCGCGTTCCACGGCGCGTCAAACGATATATGCACCTGTCGGCTCCCCCACTCTTCAGCCGACTTCAGCTTGCGTGGTCCTCACTGATTGGCTGACCCACCACGCGATCTTCCCCTCCTCCGGGTCATTACACACGGCGCGCGAGAGGGAG
Organism: Meconema thalassinum; assembly: GCA_946902985.2. Taxonomy (NCBI): domain Eukaryota; kingdom Metazoa; phylum Arthropoda; class Insecta; order Orthoptera; family Tettigoniidae; genus Meconema; species Meconema thalassinum. The sequence goes on along the minus strand of OX336389.2, from coordinate 1,058,515,626 downwards.
AAGTCGTCTTCCGTTCCAACCATTCGCCTTTCCTGGACGCTGCGACCCAGGATTGCGTCATGCTTTCCGACAAGATTAAGCGTGTACTTGAATTCTCAGTGAGTCACGTCTCTCGATATACCCTAACTGACGAAAACTCCGTAAAATTCCGCAATCACATAATTTTCTATGATATTGTCGTTCGTAGTAATTTGCTTGATAGCGTTTTCTAAGACATAGAAAACCTATCTGAATGCTAATAATTTTTATAAAATGTTCCGAAAATACCTTAATAATAATTATAATAAATTAATAATAATAATAAATTAACATGAAAAATTCTCTTGGCTGAACAATTTGCCGCGTAAATAAATATAGAATGGCTTCCTACTGACTTATGCCAGTTGCATAAAAAACCCTCGAAAAACACGTTACAAAATAGATGCGTTTGTGTCAATTCAGTCCAGATCATGACGTGAGGTGGGTTTCGCTCGATTTATTGAAAAAGAATGTGGATTTTATTTTCCCCAAATATAAACATTGAGACTACGGGAGCTGCGATAAATCACACATTCGTCAGTGAACATGACTTTTGCCTTCTGAGCCGCTCTTTGGAATTGTTGCAGCATCCGACCACAAGTATCAACACGTCTCTCCAAATCATCATCTGATAATTCATTGACACTCAATGGACGCCAACACCTCATTTTTAGATTCACTTTGATGTGTTTCCTCATCGTTGATTCTGGTATCCCCAACTCTGACGCACGTTTCCGTATGGATTTGACCGGATAGATTTTTCCACGTCAGCACAAAGTTCAAGTCTGGTGGATGGTCTTCCACTTCTCGACGCATCGCGAACACTGCCCGTTAAAAAGGCTTTCTTTTCCCACGCTAACAACGTCTTTGACGGTGCTGCTTTCACAAACAGCACGACGAAATCGTCCTTCACAATGTTAATTGATTTCCCATTAAATTTACGCTCATGACCCCATACAGCGGCCATCATAATTATATTCTTCAATCGTATACTCACTTGTATCAGCCATTCTTTCAATATCTTGGCACCAACTGCTGTCAACAATCGAAGTCGATAACAATGGGTATCTGACAATGTAAGCAGAAATAAATAAATAATGAGTATTATGTACTGACTATAGAAATGTATTGTATGTCCACCCCTTAGTATTCCCGTTTTTCCAACGGGGTCGGGGATGAGATGCGATGGAAGTCTTTGTGGCGATGGTTTTTACGGACGGATGCCCTTCCTGACGCCAACGTCATGAGAGAAGTTAATGAGAGATGAAATGAATGATGGTGAATGAAACTGGGCAAGGATGTGGAAGGAAGCGGACGTGGCCTGACAGAAGGTACCGTCCCAGCATTTGCCTGGTGTTGAAAATGGGAAACCACGGAAAACCATTTCAAGGACGGCCGACGGTGGGGATCGAACCCACGCGTCTACCGAGTCAGCAGAGAGCTTGGCCCCATGACCTAATGCTGCGCTTTAGCCAGCGTAGCCACTGCTGTCGGTGTACTGACAATAGAAATAAATAATAATAATAATGAATAGGGGTATACGGACTTAGTGCGCACATGGTAGTACTAAGTGCTTACCGAGTTTTATTGAAATCGTTCTGGCTGTTTATACAGTACCGTTTGTAGAAAGTGAAACACCAAGAACAAGAGATGTGACCACATTGCACTTTATAGGCTACCACAGATTAGGGACATGACAATACATTACTGATTAGAAGGACAGTCCGGTACATGCACGTTGACGGTCGATCTTCAGTACGGCGTCACGCCACCACGTGTTGCACTCAGAGCCGCTAGACGTCGTGGCATGGAATCATACAGCGCTTGAATACGCTGCTGGGGAATACCGTCCCACGCGGTTTCTAGGCGCGTCCACAAAGCAGGTGGACCTGAACGAACAAGTTGCCGACCGACCATATCCCAGACATGTCCGATGGGCGACATCTGAGGCGAACGGGCAGGCCAGGGAAGCAGAGGTGTCCGTCGTTCTGCGAAGAAGGCTTGCACATTCCTCGGCACATGTGAGCGGGCATTGTCCTGCTGAAATATGGCCTGTGGAACGGCCTGCAAGAGGGGCAGTGCCACGGGCTGTAAAACTTCCCTGATGTAGCGGTCATTGTTCAGATTGCCCGCAAGACGTACGAGGCGCGATCGCCTGTTATGGGCAATTGCGCCCCAAAACATTACACCTGGTGTTTGTCCGCTATGCCACTCAACAATACAGTCTGCCTGATTGCGTTCTCCACGGCGCAGCGGCGTCGATCGCGTATGTGGCCATCACTGTAGGACAGGTTAAAGCGGGACTCGTCCGAAAACATTACATTTCGCCACTCAGCCTGCCAATGTCGGCGTGCACGTGCCCATTGTAGTTGGAGACGTCGGTGGTTCCCAGTCAATGGAAGCCAACGCAGTGGCATGCGTACTACCAGTACAGCCCTCAAAAGACGGAGCCGCACCGTCGACGCAGACTTGTCCACCCCCGTTGCAGTGCTCCAACGTCGAGCCAACACCGAGGACGACGCTGTTCTGTCCGACACAGCCATGCGGAGAAGATGGCGGTCGTCTCGCGCTATGGTCACATTGCGTCGTCCTGAACCCTGTCGTCGCTGTTTACGGCCCTCCTCTCTCCACTGGATCTACATACGCCTTACTGTTGACGCAGCGTGCTCTGTACGAGCCGCAATGTCCCGGAACGACAGACCCGCCTCCCGGAACCCAAGCATTCTGCCCCGTTCAACCGCACTCACATGCTGATAGTCCACCCTTTGATGTCGGCGAGGCATCGTTGCACTTGCTTACACTTTTCAACTCGGTATGACGGCCCCACGCCGACAGAGCTGTGCTGAACACTAACCTGTCCGGTCCCACGACAGAGGGCACTGGTGGGCCAATGTGCACGCCATCTCTTTGCGATTTCAATCACCTAGTATGGTACCGCAGGCCTACACGACCCCTGTTCTGGGAGTGTCTCCGACCATTTCTTCTGGGTGTTTCACTTTCTACAAACAGTAGTGTATTTTATTAAAACACCCACACGGAAAAAGGTAATCTCACAAGTCTATATTTCATTAGATAGCAATAGGCTAATAATAATCCTCTGAGCTAAAATTGAGAATGATGCCTCAGGTATTAACACTATGACCCAGAATTTCATTAGAGTGAATAAGATAAATTCTTCATTGAGAGTGCCGTCCCGCAAGGAATACACTGTAATTCTCTAGAATAAATTTCACTTAATTAAAAAAGAGTTTCATACTTAATTAACACTAATTTCTATGGATTTAATTTTATTCACGTCGGAATAGAATCAAATATTCGCTAAGAGTTTCATTCGGAGAAGAAAATAATTAAATTGTATGGATTTAATTTCACTCCGGCCTGAATAGAATTAAATGTTCCTCCGAATTAAATTGGTGGATTTAATTTCACTCCACGCGGAATAGAATTAAATGTTCCTCCGAATTAAATTGGTGGATTTAATTTCACTCCACGCGGAATAGAATTAAATGTTCGTTCATAGTCTCCTTCCGACAGGAATAGAATTAAATAGTGTGGATATAATTTCATGTCTACCTAATCCTGAGGCAAGTTATACAGTCCCATACCAGAATCATGTTCCTTTGGTATATACTGTTACGGCTGGGAGTTTGTGTCATCGCTCGCCGCATGAGTCACAACTGCCCCAGGGCTGGGCTGTGCCCTGCCTCGTGTATTGCGTGCGCCTTATGCAACAGGGCTATTAGGACAATGGGATGGTCCAGAATATTCGTGACTGAGCCAGCGATGGAAACCACGAGAAGCCGTGAACCCTGGATGGATCTAGAAGCATTTATTGAATCACCGGACTGCTATATAAGAGCGACCTGTCAAGCAGTGGTTGTTGTTGTGTTTTACGAGTGAGTGCGAGCGCTTATCCTGAGCGACAGAAGTGTGGAGACTTGCGAAACCCCTAGTGAAGCCGATTCTCTTGACAGCGAAGGGAGTGAGGAGCTTACAGGGGACTGCCTGTGTTTTGAGCGAGTGTGCTTACCTAGTGCGAGAGAGGTCATTGTGGTGAGTTGAAAAACAGTTAGTGACAGACCTAGTGCAGCTATTTCCAGCCAGCGTACGGGGCCGGACTCATTAGCGAGAGGATTAACTGTGGTCTGTTGACAACTGAAAGGGGAAGTATTCTCGACGTGAGGAAACTGGAGTAAGGTAATAATTGCTTGTATTTGCTGCTGAGTAGTGTATCCTTCTGACCACAATAAAGTTAATTATTTCTTTAAAGCAGTAATTGGTGTTGTGCTTTCTACCCACCGTAATCCAGTTAACAAAAGTGCCACTAGTGGGGTGGCACGTAACAGAAAAGTTTATGGACTGTTTAATATCAATAGCTAATGAAATTGATCGCCTTTACAGCTTAAATGTTCCAAAGGCTTTAACCCATGATCAAGAAGAAGAGTTCCAATCTTCTGAAACATGTTATTTGTGTCATAAAACATTTACCCAAGAGGACTGGAAAGTTAGAGGTCATTGCCATATTACAGGCGAATACCGTGGAAGTGTTCGTAATAACTGTAATTTGGGGTGTAAAACATGTAACCCCGTTCCTGTATTTTTACATAATATGAATGGCTATGATGCAAATTTTATTGTAAAGCAATTGGGGTGTACTGCTGAGAGAGTGGATGGTTATAGCTTAACTCCAAAGAAAGGTACATTTCCTTCGCCAAATATGTAGGAAATGTTAAGCTTCGATTTGTGGATACGTTTCGGTTGATGCCGAGTAGTTTGGAAAACTTAGTTACTAACTTAGGCTGTGTCCCAAAGCTCAATTTGTCTGCTTTTGACTAGCTGCTAGCAAGTACTCACTAGGTTCTACGCACTACGGAACTTTGGGACATGTGTGCTTGATCACAGCCTCCTTCATAGACTTGTGTTCTGAAACGCACTGGACTTACATGCTGGTACCGAACCAACACTCAAGATGGCGGTGATCTGCTACTCCTTGTCAGCTCTTTGCGCTTTCATGGCGAGTGAGGAGTGTTCAAATCTCGATCGAAGGTTCAAATTTAAGATATCAGCTGTTTTAAAATAACCATACAAATCTTTGGATTACTTTGGATACCATCATGGATGCGCCTGGCATATCTCTCTTTAGCCGAGATATAATTATGGTTAGTGTTTGGCTGATTAAGCGAATTCAGTTCAGGAGGAAGAGATGAAGGGCAATCATGTTAATAAGGCAGCGGTAAGTTGAAAACTTGAGACGAGGCCCTTTACTGCGTTTACATTGCGAACTCAAATCGATTTGAGTACACTTACCAGGAGAATAAAATAGGGCGTTAGAGATTATACCTTCTCAGATGATAAAAATAAGTAAAATAATTCCAGTAAATGAAATAGTTGATCCTAAGGTGGAAATAACATTTCATGAAGTATTCAGGAACATGTAAATGTGGATCGTATTGAAAGCGATTCTGCGCGCTCTTGAGTTACAATTTTAAACTACGTAATTCAGGCCTACTTTCGTCTGTCGCCTGACTCTCGAATCACTTGTTTTACCTTCTGCCCATATCCTTCGTTATTGTCGTGGTTGATAAGCGTAGTTTGTTTGCACGCGTTATTAGCGTTAATGTATTTTTGTCTGTTTTACTTTTAATATCTGGTGTATCCGTACGTAAAATGAGGTCAACAGAAAAATTGAAAATACACCGTATTACTTTGCCGCGTAATCCGTTCCTTTTCCCATTTGTCCACTAGATTGAGTAAATTGAACACAGACTGGCTGAGTGGCTCAGCGGTAACTTTCTCGCCTGCTTTTCCCAAGGTTGAGGAATCGAATCCTGACGCAGTCAGGGTGCTTAGGCCTAAATGTGAGGGAGCCGGGCCAGTAGATTTACTGGCACGTTACAGATCCCATTCTGGGCAACATTCCGGCAGTCCGGCGTCTCTAAAAGCTTCAGTAATTAAAAGGGACGTAAAACTATTAACGTTTTATTATTATTATTAAACTGAACATAAACTTGTTAAGAACAAACAACATCAAAATCTACCGCGCATCCATTTTTCATGTTTACAAACAACCCGTCAAGAAAAACGTGATAGGGAGCATGAATCGAGATGTCAATTCAATCCTCGGTCGTGATTTCCAAAAAAACAAGCATTTAAATTCAGCACCATTCCTGCTTTCCACGGGAAGAGAGTTTTCAGAAGAACTATCTATTTATAATAAATTAGATAAACAGAACAACAGAGCACGTGGGTTGAAACGCGGTTGGGAAGTTGGCAAAGAGTATAGGCCAAATCCCAATCAAAGAGGAGTCATAATTAAGACCAATGACAACCTACAATTTCTATAACTTCCTTGTACAAGTCGACAAGTCGGCCAATCTAGCATACACTTTCGTTCACTAGCTACTACAGACTTGATTGCTATGTGCTAAGCACCTTTGGATCAAGACTTGTGACGTCACATCCGGAATATTAGTTGACTATCTAGTTCACTACGGCTGAAAATCTAGCTTTGGGACACAGCATTAACATCATACCCGAAACAGAGAAGTACTTTGGTAAATAAAATGCAAAGCTCATGACTCGTAAAGGTGTATTTTGTTATGATTACATTGATTCATGGGAAAAGTTAAGTGAAACGTGTTTACCTCCAAAAGAGGCATTCTTTAACAAATTAAGTCAAGAAAATGTAAGTAAAGAAGACTATGAACATGCGGAAAATGTATGGAAACAGTTCAAAATTAAAACTCTAGGGAAATATAGTGACCTTTACCTAACTTCAGATGTACTCCTTCTTGCAGACAGCTTTGAAACTTTTCGAAACAAAACACTGGAATACGTGGAGGCATATGCCAGGTGTCTCATCACTATGCCGAAGCTAACAATAAAAACATGGAAACCTATGATTCTGAGAAACCATCGTAGTTTATTACCTATGATGATGCCAACAACCAATACGGGTGGGCTATGTGTCACTCCCTTCCTTGCGGTGGATTTCAGTGGGTTTCTCCAGATACTGTTGATTTAGAAACGTTAAAGGAAGACGACCCTGTTGGATACATTCTAGACGGTGATGTTGATTACCCATGTGACCTTCATGACCTACACAACGATTTACCTTTCCTACCAGAGTGTACACAACCTAAGGATTCGCCTCTGAAAAAACGAATTCCTCATCTTGGAAATCGAAGGCTATACGTTGTTCATTACACGACACTTGAACAGGCTCTAGATCATGGACTAAAATCGATAAAAATTCACCATGTGTTAAAGTTTAAACAGAGACCTCGGCTAAAGACATACGTTGATTTTAATAACAACCTTCGAAAACAGCTAAAAATGATTTTGAGAAAAATCTGTACATATTATTCAACAAAGCAATTTTCGGAAAAACAATGGAAAATATTCGTAAAAGAATAGATATACGTCTTGTGACTGACAGCAAAAAGGCTGAAAGGCTAATAGCTAAACCAACATTCATCGACAGAACAATTTATGGTCCTAACCTAGCTGCTTTCCACATGTCTAAACGTAACATTGTATTCAAGAAGCCTATTGGAATGTGTATACTGCATATTTCAAAAACTCTCATGTGTTCCCACCACTATGATGCCCAGCTACCCTATTATGGAATCAAAAATCTTAAATTCATGTATATGGATACGGACTCATTCATTTATTTGGTTAACACCCAAGACGTTTATCAAGACAAGTTGAATTTCCTAGATCACCTGGACACATCAGATTATCCTATTAATCATGTGTGTTACTCTTCATCAAACAAGAAAACGTTGGGAAAATTTAAAGACGAGGCTTGTGGTCAAATATTAAAGCATTTCTTGGACTTAGAGCTAAAATGTATGCTTTAGACATAAATGGTAAAGAAATCAAAAAGATTAAAGTTATTAGCAGAGGCGTTGTCAAACATTGTATAAGCTTTCAAGATTATAAGGATTGTATCATGAAAAACGAGGTAAAAAGAATACCAATGAACATTATCGCTTCTAAACAACATGACATATCATCCATAAAACTAAACAAAATTGCTTTGTGTCCTGGTGATGATGAAAGAGTAATTGATTCGGATGGTATAGGTACACATGCCTATGGCCATTACTCAAACGTTGACCATGTCTAAAGGGTTAAGTTATGTATATCAAAATCCTCTACCTGTATCTAGCAAATACATAAACCAAAACAATTTAAGACATAAAACAATAGCACTAAAAATAGAAAAAAAAACACCAATCAAGCAACAAGAATAAAATGGTACTCATACTTAAGAATAAAAAATAAAAAAATAAAAAATAATCCAACTGTACAATTTATAACAAAAAATGTATTATGTGTCAATATTGTAAATGTATTTCAAATAAATAAATAAAATACTGTATGGACACTACTTGTACTTTTTAATTACTACCCACCTCCTACTCCCAATCCAACTCTTAACCTTAAGAAATTACCCTTAGTTAGCTAAAACTAGGTAGTCAAAAGTATAGTATAACCCAATATGCTTTGGGATAAGGTATACAGCCTTGTTATAAGTAATGAAAAATCATGTTTCGCAAATATTAACTTTGGACATGGACTAATCAAAAAAATGTAAACAACAAAATTGGAAAATTCATGTTTCAATATTAACAAAATTAAAACACTTTAAACTGAAATTTTAAAAACTGTAAATTAGAAATTGACAAATGGCAATGGGCAAAATATGAAAATGAAAAGAAAGAAAACGAATAAAAGCTTTTACTTTTTAAAACTTAACTGACTTTGTAATTGTAAGCTGGTTGTGCGTAGCGACCATTTTGCACAATAGCCACAGTGCAGATGTTAGCTGTACCTTACTCTCTATAAGACTAGCATAGAGATAGTTGCGTGTACCCTTATATACTTTGTGTATGTGCATTAGCCTCTGGCTTAGCTTTAAAAGTTAGGTTAGGTGAAGTTAGGTGAGGTTAGGTTAGGTAAAGTTAGGTTAGGTTCAGTTAGGTTAGGTTAGGTTAGGTAAAGTTAGGTTAGGTTCGGTTAGGTTAGGTTAGGTAAAGTTAGGTTAGGTGAAGTTATATGTGGACATGCTTGGTTAGGTGAACTGAGGTTAGGTGAAGTTAGGTTAGATAAAGTTAGGTTAGGTGAAGTTAGGTTAGGTGAAGTTACTGTAGATTAGGTTAGGTTAGGTAAGGACATGTTTGGTTAGGTGAACTGAGGTTAGGTGAAGTTAGGTTAGGTAAAGTTAGGTTACTTTAGGTTAGGTAAGGTTAGGTTAGGTGAAGTTAGGTTAGCATGCCATATGTGTAAGTGATTGTGTGCAGTGACCATGTTACGCATTAGCCCTGTGCTAAAATAATAAATTATATATTAAATAAATTAAAAATTTGTAAGTTAAAAAACTTAATTTAAAAAATAAAACATTAGGTCTGTGACCTTGTAGTTTTGTCTTTTTCAAGAAATATGAAATCTAAAATCAAAAAACTAAAATCTAAAATGTAAAATCTAAAAATGTAAAATAAAAAATCTAAAATCTAAAATCTGAAAATGTAAAATATAACAATATAAAATCTAAAAATGTAAAAAACTAAAATCTAAAATTTAAAATGTAAAAATAAAAAAATCTTACATGCATTAATTTAAATCTTAAAATGAGGTTTCTGTGGGTTAGAGAATTGTCGGGTTAATGACCTTGCAGTTTAGTGCTTTGACACAATAAAAATAATAAACAATGAATTAAATATTAAAATAAAAATAAAATAATAAAAAATGATTAAAAATTATATAAATAATATATTAAATAAAAAATAAAAAATAGTAAATAATGTATAGTTAATAACAAGTAAAACTTGATTTGAAATGCTCACCATTTAAGAGTGTGTTTGCGCGTGGCAGCCATCTTGCTCATTAGCCCCTGTGCCAGCTATGACTCTGTCTCCATACGACCAGCATGGGGTTGGACCCACGCGGCCGCTACTTACCCATTAGCCCCTCTGCCAAAACCGGCCTTTTTATCCTACTGACGATAAACTCGAAACGCTCGCTAGTGGCACGGTCAAAATTTTCTTTGAAACCCAACGATTACCGGAATATGTCTCGATATTTAATGTACTGTTAGAAGTGAATCTGTTCATTTTCTCACCGATTAGATGTCAAAAATGTCAACGGTATAGACATGTCCAGTTACATTGTCAGGCACGGGCTCCTCGATGTGGTAATAGCGCTTAGGCTCAAAATATAAATGAATGTACAGAAGAGTTATTTAATTGTGCAAATTGTCAAAGTAATCAACAGGCGTGGGCGGCCAGATGTGAAGTGCAAATTCAACAAGTGGCTATAAAGCGACAAATGTGTGTTGGAAAACAAATCATATAATAGAATAATCAAAACCCAATCAAATGTCCCATTTAACCCTCTTACAATACCGCAAAATTTCCCACCCACGAGAGCGCCTGATAGAACGACACATATAGACCAAACCAAAAAAGGAAATTCACAGAAGTTCTACACAAACCGCCCCAATTAGTTCAACCGCTGGGTTATGATTGTATATATTGTCTACTCCCCCAATGGGACGAAATCTTGCTACATCTCTCACAGGTGCAACTGGAGGGTCACCGATACAGACCTGACTCACCTCAGTTGTTATGTCCAAGAGTGATTCCTACCCGCACTATCCTTGATGGATTCCGGCAATTAATGGACTTGTTGGGCCATAATGCCCAATTGAGTCATTGTGTGAAATCATTATTAGACAAAATTTATCCTTTATTACCCAAACCTGATCAACCTAGCAATTTATCGCCCACATCCGGACGTCCCCAGTAGCTTTAATAGTTTTTTAATGTTGCTGCTACAGTGGAACTGTAGGAGCATTGTCTATTAGAAACATGAACTCCTACAACTCATTAACGATTTTGACCCTGATACGATTTTACTACAAGAAACCTGGTTATATTCACATTATAGTTTTCACATTCCCACATACAATATAGTGCGTCAAAATGGTCCTGGATATGGAGGCCTCATGGCTCGTTTTAATGCTCAGGCGACAATTGAGAACGAGTACGGAACTAGTTCGGGATTTTGTTTGTAGGAACACTTGGATTGGGCGTAACCTGGTGTAACGTGTGTATTCGGCAGAGCCTTTTTCGCTATACCTTATAAACTATCAGGCTGACCACCTCGCTATGTAGCGACTAGCGTTCTTCGCTGCGCTCTGGAGCTCCGGGATTGATTCATGGCTCTGCCTAGAGATTTTAATTCTGGTGTGAGGGTTGGAACGGGGTACACTCAGCCTTGTGAGGCAAAACTAAGAAGAGCGTTTGATTCACACCTCAGTTATCCAGGAAGTGGTGTTCCGTGGCTTCGCACTTCTACTCCAAGCAAATGCTGGGGATAGTTCCTAATGTATGGCCACGGCTGCCTCCTTCCCAATTCTATCCCCAATTTACAAATACACACACTAGTACAGCCATCACAATAACATAAGTTATCACACAAATTGCACACACACACCAAATATACGGGGCTACATGACCACGATGTAGCAGGCCCTAATATAAACTACAACACCGACAACAAACTATCAGGCTGAGAACAATTGGTGTAGAGGCGGGCATCTACAAAGTGAGGGGGAACTTCTGGATTTGAAAATACTTGTTTTTGGGCATCTACAAAGTGAGAGGAAACTTCTGGATTTGAAAATACTTGTTTTTTTATAATACAGTATTACTAGGCATTCTGATATTCTCCAAGAATATGTGTCCGGATCGCAATACTCTCTGCACTTAAGGCTAAAATCTTTTTTTCTTCCCACCGATCATCTCGAATATTTTAACCATTCTAAAATAATTTAAAAAAAACTGGCACCAACTTTGAGGCCTACACCCTTCACAGGAAAGTTATGGATGTTCCGGAAGTCTCAGGTTCAAATAGCACTGATTGTGGTCATCCTCAATAATTGAACAGCTATACTTATTTTTAGGTGTTTTAAAGCGCCAATGAAACGTAAGGCTCGATTAAATGTAATTCAACTGATTTATTTAACACAAAATACATGAACTGTTTAAATGCGTCGTTGCCGTGAACAGATCATAAACGAACTGAAGAAAAGTTAGTTGAGGGCGCTATTTGCGCCTCTCGATCAGGATGGCGGTCGATACTGGCAGATGCCGATCTCACCAACACTTCCCCTCGACCAACAGCTGGAGTCATCCTGGTGTATGTGGTCTCAAGCGAAGGCTTTCAGCACATTTCTCGTGCTTGGGCCTTGACAATCCTTTTGTCAATATGTCGGCAGGCATCTCATCCGTTGGAGTGTACTCCACCGAAACCACCTTTTTGGCCACGGCATCTTGGACAAGATGGTGCCTGATGTCGATGTGCTTCGTCCGTGAATGAAACATAGGATTCTACGTCAGCTTCTGCGCACCTACATTGTCGTTCTTCACTGGGACAACATCTATAGTTTTTCCGAAATCTTTCAGGAGTTTCCTAATGTGTAGAGCTTCCTTGGTTGCTTCTGTCAAGGCCATGGATTCGGCCTCCGTCGACGACAGGGCCACAGTAGGCTGCTTCCTGGACTCCCAACTCACTGCAGCGCCCTAGGGTAAACGCGTATCCGGTGTACGATTTTCGATCCACCAGGCAGTTTCCCCATTCAGCGTCCACGTACATAACCGCTGGATCGCTGGATTTGGAGTACATTAGACCGAGATCACGTGTGTTAGCGAGGTATCGCAGACACCTTTTACAGCCTTCCAGTGCTGCTGCCCGTGACAGCAGTTGAACTGAGAGGGAGAACTGACTGCGTGGGATATGTCCGGCCTCGTTCCCACTTATAGGTACATTAGAGCTCCTATCAACTGTCGGTAGGGGACGCTCTCCGCTTGTTCGCTAGTGTTCACGTCTTCCTTCTGCAGCTTCGTACCTGGATCAATGAGAGTGCTGATAGGCCTGCACTCTGCCATTCCGAATCTCTCCAGGACCTCGTTTATGTATCCTTTCTGGCTAAGTTTCATCTGGTTGGCGCTCCTCTCGAACTCCAGCCCCAGACAATATCGCACGTCCCTCAAGTCCTTGATTTCGAACTTGGTATCCAGGAAGTCTCTCACTTCGTCGATCTTCTTGTCGTCTCGAGCCATGATAATCATGTCGTCGACGTAGATTATTGTATAAATCCTATCTTCGACCGATCCGATGTGGTACATTCATGGATCTGCATCCGATCGAGTCGCCTTGAGATTTTTCATCTCTTCCTCGAGACGGTGATACCAAGTGCGTCCTGCCTGTCGCAGTCCGTACAACGCTTTGTTTAGTGAGGACACCACGTCACGATTCGTCTACTTCTCCAGCATCTCATCTGCGGTCTTTCGCACAGTCTCGTCAACCGACTCGTCTTGAACGGTATGGGCAAGAACGTCCTCGAAGTGGTCCAGGGCCTCCATGAAGATTTGCCCCTCGACTTCTCCGTTCAAGTACGCCATCTTGACGTCTAGCTGTCGGATCTTTAATTTATCTTGTACAGCTAACGCCACCGCAGTCCTTATCGTGCTAAGCCTTGCGACTGGAGCGAACGTGTCGTGAAACTCGATTCCTAGTCTCTGCGTGAAACCCCTCGCTACCACGCGTGCCTTCCGCTTGCTGATTTAAACTTAAACTTAGGTTTAAACTTATTCCGGAGAACGAATCTGCTTCCTATCACACGTTGCCCCTTGGGACGATCGACCAGCTTCCACGTATTGTTCCGAATCAGCGAAACTGTCTCTTCTGACATTGCTTCGATCCACTGCAGGTGAGTCATCTCTGGAGATAGCCCGGGGCACTGGGATTTTAGCGACGTTAGCCACTTCCCCTTTTCGATCACTGTAGTCCTTGCGGTGCCGCCCAGGTTTTCCATTCTAATCAAACGAGGCCGTCCGCCACTTCTCCTAGGTAATGCCGCTTGTTGCTCATCGGGTTGGATCTCCGGATCAACAAAGTAATCGTCGGCAGGAAAGCCTCTGAAACCATCGGGGAATTCCCATTCACCAATATCAGGTCGGTTTTCTGCCAGCACTTCGTTTCTCGACACCAGCTCGAACTCCAGTTTTTTGATCGGATCCTCTGGTTCAACACGATCTTTGTCCGGAGAGTCACGCAGGAACAGATCATCGACTGATTTCTTAGGCACAGTCATCTCCTCATGAAAAACAACGTCTTTCGTGATCTCGATCTTCTTCGTTTCAGGAATCCAGATACGGTAAGCCTTCGACTGCTCCGAATATCCAACGAAAATTCCCTCTTTTGAGCGAGGGCTAAACTTCCCTTTGTTTGGGGTTTTGTCCTGGCTGAACACCTTGCTCCCAAAGTCCTTGAAATAGTGCGCAGTTGGTGTTCTGTCAAACCAGCACTAAAATGGAGTCTTCCCGTTTAGCTTTTTGGTTGGACATCAGTTCCTCAGTTAATTTGCGGTGTTGATCGACTCCGCCCATAATGTCATCGGTAGGCCAACTTGCTGGAGTGAACATCGTGCTGCCTCCTCAGGGGTTCGATTTTTCCTCTCGGCCACACCATTTTGTTCAGGCGTATACGGTGTTGTGATTCAGCGCTCCATCCCCTCAGATTTTAAGAACTCGTCCAATTCCCTGTTGACTTATTCACGTCCATTGTCGGACTGTACGCACTTTATTTTCAGACCGTGCTGCTTCTCCGTGAAAGCCTTATACTCTTGGAACATTTGCAACGCCTCGCACTTCGTCTTCATAAACCGTTCCTCTGTCCATCTCAAGTACTCGTCCGTAAATGTGAACATGTACTTGGATTCACCGTTCGACACAACACCCACAGGGCTGCAAATGTCTGTGTGAATAACATCGGGCTTACCGGTCACACGATTTGACTCTTTCAGGAAAGGTATTCGAGTCATTTTGCATTTCGTGCAAATGTCACAGGTTAAATCTCCACATCTCCCTTTCAGTTGCACGCCTCGAATGGATCCGCTCTTCACTGCCGTATCGAGATCACGAAAGTTGACGTGACCCATTCTTCGATGCCTCAGCAGCGCCACATTCTCGTCGCGGTTGTCTTCTGACACTGCGTTTTGACATTTTTCCAGCGGGGTGCCCCGTACGTAGTACAGATTGTCCTTGCGCTTTGCAACTAACCTCGTCAGTCCATTCTGGTCGAAAACTTCAGCCTTCTCTTTTCCAAAAATGACCGAGTAACCACGGTCTGTCATCTTCGAGACCGATAAGAGATTAGTTCGGATCTCAGGAACGTACAAAATCTCATTAAGAGTAACGTTGCAAGTCTTACCGTCTAAACTTGTTGCAATTTTTGCAGTTCCTCGGGCCTTTATCTCTGCGGTTGCGCTGCTTGCTAACTTCAGTTGGCCAGTCTCGCCCTTGTCCATCTCTGTAAACACAGTCGCATCGCCGCACAGATGAGACGTTCACCCACTGTCAAGACACCACAGGTTTTCGACACTGCTCGTCGCGATCTGACACGTATCATGCCCCTCGACTGATAAGAGTGACGCGTCCGACAGCTGGTTTTTGTTGACCTTGACATTGCAGTCCACTGCCTTATGTCCGTTGATTCCGCACTTTGAGCATTTGTACGGAAAAGATTTCTCCTTGTCACTCTTACCACCAGAATTGCCATTGTTTTTGTTTTGAGGCTTCGACTGTGGTTTCCTGGAAGGACCTTTCTTCTTCACATGCATGGCGCCCTGATCTGCCATCGAAGTCGACGAGGCAACTCGGGCATCGTGTTCTTCGATTATCTTCGTACGTAGATTCTCAGGCTTTGGTAGATCGTCTCGGCTCTCGATGGCAATTCTGAAGTTTTCAAAACTTGCCGGAAAACTGTACAGCATCATGATGGTAAGTTGGTCTGGGTTTATAACTACGTCCATGTCAGCTAACTTGTCGACACAGTCGAAATAGTTGTTGAGGTGCTCACGGATGTCGCCACCTTCAGTCATCATTTGCAAGGTTAGACTCTTCAACAACGTGGCTTTGTGAGCCGGCCCCTTCGACTGAAACGTATCTTCAAATTTTTGCCATATCTCGCTTGATGACCTGCAGTTCTTCACCAACTTCAACTGGCTTGGTCCGATGGACAGGATTAGGTCTGACATGGCCTTTTCATCCTTAGTCGTCCACTCGGTCACTTGCGCTGCATTGTCCTCACCCGGCTCGGGTTTGACGATCTGGCGGCTGACATAACCCCACGCGTCATTCTTTATCAGTATGGCACGCATTTGCATATTCCAGGTGTCGTAATCATCGCGCCCTAAGGCCTCGATGCGCACTACACCGTATGAATTCATTATCTCACTTCAATCGTGCCGCGTGTCAATGTCCTAGTGGGGTGAGTTAGCTGAAACATAACCCATCTCTTTTGGGTACAATCGTGTTGACCGACTGAAAAGCACTAAACTCTTGTTTACTAAGGCAACACTGAAAATATGGCTTCAAACACCACAATTATTCAGTAATACTAAATGTATATTCCTTTTTCAGGCAGACGTTTCGTGAGGAAGTTCAACATGTAAAGAAGTTATTGCTTTCGTGCATATAATAGAAATTACTCAATCATGTCAAGGAAGAGGAAACATGAATTGGTTGATGCTACAACTGACTCAGTGGTGGCTCCGTTTGTATGGGACCTGTGTTTGTTATGCCAGAAGAATTCAAAGAACGCTTAATCATCCCAAAATATGAAGGGTATATATCTTTGGCGAATAATCTTGAAATGTTTGCTGAACATGGTCAGAAGTTTGTACCAGTTGAACGATGGACGTGGTCTTTCACAGACATTCGTAGCCCATGGAGCAAAATATCATAAATCTTTCAAACATAAATACGATAGTCAAAAAGCGGAAATACTATCTGCTGAAAAATAACAGAAAGGACGTCCTCATTGCTCAGATCAAACTCCATCTACATCAAAGTTAACAACAAGATCATCAGATGTAAAAAAGTTTGTCTGTTTTGTGATGAAGGAGAAGGTAGAGAGAAACTTGTGATGGCATCTACGCTGGGTATTGGGCCTACAATAAATTCTTAGTCATGCTCTACAAGTACAAGACGAAAAACTGTTAAAGAACTTATCGTCAAGAGATTTGGTAGCATTAGAAGCCAAATACCACAAACTATGCTATACTCGTTTTCTAACATGTTCAAGAGCTGCTGAACGTTCTCAAAGAGAAGATTACCATATCCTGAAGCAGTTGTTTATGGTACAGTTATAACGGAATTGGTTCAATACATGCAGGATTTGTACTCATCTAGCAGTACTTCACCAGTGTTTAAACTTTCTTATCTTACGAAATTAATGTCTCGGCGCATTATTCAGATGGGAATACAAACTGACGGGGAAAAAATCAATAGAACACGTCTCAAGGAACAATTATTAGCATTTGTACCTGGTCTGAGAGCAGATAAATCAGGACGTGAAATTATGTTCAGGTTCGAAGGGGATGTTGGCGATGCTACGCGACGCCTGTGCATTTAACGACTTTAGTGATGGTATGTGTCTAGGACGGCAGTGGGTATATTACGAAGACAACGCTTTCAAGATTTTCCTCAATTTGATGGATCCTTTAAGAATGCATTCACTGCTTCCACATCTGTACCTGATGTTCTTTTGGATTTTGTACGTATGGTATTAGAGGGTACCTATATCGACTCAGATGTCTGTACAGAAATACCTGGACATAATGCAGGATTGTCAATTGCCCAACTTATTAGGTACAACAGCACTAAGCATAACAGAAAATGTTCAGAGTATACGTCATTCTCTGGAGAGCATGACGATGTATTGTAGGCCCAATACCCACCGTGGATGCAGTCACAAGTTTCTCTCTACTTTCTCCTTCATCACAAGACAGACGAACTTTTTTTTGCATCTGAACAAAATAATGATGATCTTATTGTTAAATTTGATGTCGATGGAGTTTGAGCTGAGCAATGACGACGTCCTTTCTGTTTTTCTTCAGCAGATAGTCTTTCCGCTTTTTGACTATCGTATTTATTTTTGAAAGATTTATGATATTTATCCATGGGCAACTAATGTCTGTGAAAGACCACGTCCATCGTTCAACTGGTCCAAGCTTCTGACCATGTTCAGCAAAAATTTCAAGATTCTTCGCCATTGATATATACCCATCATACAGTATGTTGGGATGATTTAGTGTTCGTTTGAATTCTTCTGGCATAACAAACACAGGTCCCATGCAAACGGAGCCACCACTTGGTCAGTTGTAGCATCAACCAATTCATGTTTCCTCTTCCTTGACATATTGAGTAATTTCTATTACATACACGAAAGCAATAACTTCTTTACATGTTGAACTTCCTCACACAACGTCTGACTGAAAAAGATATACACATTTAGTACAGGGGAGCCGAGAACGTTCTCCGCAGTGGTTACGTGCAGCTGTGAGTGGTTGCCTCATCAGTTTGGTTGGTAGCACGGTGTCTTTGACAGGGTGAATCCCACACGTGTGGGCTGTAGCCTGTCGAAATCGTCAGTGTGTATTGCAATTAGCGAGTGTATGTGTCATCAGCACTTCCAGCATCTGTTATGAATGGCTGTGGTGAGTACAAAGTATACTGTTTGCTTTTTATTAGGGAACACAGCAATGACAGAATGCATTCTGCATATACGTCAAGCAGCATTGCGCGTCATAGGAGCTCATGTCACCACGGACAGTTAAACGATGACAGAGGCTACTTGAGCTGAGTCATATCCTACTCGCGCAACTGTACCTGTCTACGAAGCAGGCTGACGTGTGACACAAGTAAACAAAGAATAGTTCCCATCTCGACCGCCGGCAATCATTTCGTGAAAGGCTAATATGATGCAAGCGGCAGCCGTGCTGCCAACGTAACTTCTGTAGCTAGCTCTCGCAGACGCATGTAGGCGCTGTGGAGAACATTCCTGGACTCACTGTATTACTGAATGAAATCTTATGTATTATTATATTTTTCACGTTTTTAGAAGGTATTATTTTATTATTATTATTTTACATATAGACCTACATTAAAAATACAGTAAATATATTTGCTACTAGTTAAGTAGTTATTAAGACGCTCTATTACTATTCGGGGCCTATATAAATTGCATAGTTACGATAACGACTCGTGCAACGCTACATTGTTTTGGCAGATTTTTAGCAACTGTTTACGATAAAACAGAGGTAATATATACCGTTGGAAAGGTAATTCCTTGATGAATAAAAAAGGATAGGGCACGTTTTCAGCTACATGAATCGGATTTCAAGTTATTTAGCAAAATGCGTTGAAAAAATCAAAATCAAAATAAATTATAAAATATCAATTTTTTTAAATTTATATTGTGAACCTAAACAATAAAATAAAAATACCGTTGTAAAGCGCGTTTTCTTCTGATTCATAATCACTAACTACATATGTTGATATCAAAAAGGAAAACTAAGTTATAACGATGAATGTAGAAGCTTGTCTCAAATTTTGGTGGCCATATTGATTACGTCACCAACACCGCTAGAGGACCAGAAAGATTTGTGTCCCGGGCTTTTTAGACTTGTCTATCCATGTACTATCTGAATCCAAAGGGGCGCATTGGTTGCCAGATGTGAAATATTTTGGCATAATTTTAAGCTAACTCACCCCACTATCCGGAACACTCACGATTGTTCACAATAAATTTGCTGTGTCACGTGTTATTGTCCTAAACACTCACAACCGGCCATACACTTTGTGTCGCGTGCTATTGTCTGAAACACTCGCAAATAGGCCTAAGAAATATCGTGTCGTGCGCTTTTGTACACAACTCTCACGATAAGCACGTTTTCTCGCATCGCGTGTTATTGTTCGAAACACTCGCGTTAAGCCAAAACTCGCGTCGCGTGTTATTGTCCGAAACACTCGCGATTGGATTTTTCACTGTTCACTCACGATCAAGCACACAATATTCGAGAAGACGGTGTTTGTTCCCCCCTTCTCGCTTCGTCGATGTCTAGATGTTTCTTGAGAGAACAAGATGTCTGCCAACTCAACGCGTTCTTCTCTTTGTGTGTCGATTTGATCCCACTGTTTCCAGTTTTCAGTTTATTTAAATCTGCGCCAATCGTTCTGGGTCCATAACCCGTTAGAGGTTTTAAAGCGGCAATGAAACGTAACGCTCGATTAAATGTAATTCAACTGATTTATTTAACACAAAATACATGAACTGTTTAAATGCGTCGTTGCCGTGAACAGATCATAAACGAACTGAAGAAAAGTTCGTTGAGGGCGCTAGTCGCGCCTCTCGATCAGGATGGTGGTCGATACCGGCAGATGCCGATTTCAGCAACAATTATATTATTATTATTGTTACGTGCAAGAGCCCGTCCCAACGTTTTCAAACATGTATCTACCCTTGGATGTGACTTCATGACATTTTGAAACGACCGCCTGGTCGCTTGGTTCCATTTGTGAACACGAGATGGCTGCTGCTGTCGGACTTCGGGGTTTCTTCACGTGGTTCCTTCTTCTCCGATAGAGTGTGTTGGGGTGCCTTATTAACTCATCCTATTCGTGTCATATTTGAAGGCATTTATTATATTCTACGTCATGAAACAAAGGACTGTGTATGCTTGATGCCGCCAAATTAATTGCTTAATAATGACATTGTTGCTTGATGTGTCAAGCTGTGATTGGACAATTAAATTAACATGTATGCAATGCTGTTTTTGACGCGCGATTCTCCGCCATTTTGTGGAGTTCATTGTCTGTCGTCTAAGAAGCAACTGGCCAGCTGGTGTGACAGAGTATCTCTCCGTGGGCTGGGGGGGGGGGCCTTGGCCCCCAGCTTATACAAATATGAATACCAATTCTACTAAGTAATTGCCTGTGCTCTTCAGGCTATTATTTCATCGTTTCGCAGTGAAGAAGTATTTTTATTGTGTCTCCACTGTGAAGTTTTAAGGTACGTTTTTTATTTTTTTTATTTTGTATGAATGTTTGAACTTGTGTTTTGTTTCGCCTGGTAGGCCTAAAATTTTGTTATGTTTAATAATGTTTCCATATATATATTAATTTTGTTATTTTTTTTCTTCGTACCTTCTGGAGACACATTTCTAAGTTT
Source organism: Meconema thalassinum (assembly GCA_946902985.2). Taxonomy (NCBI): domain Eukaryota; kingdom Metazoa; phylum Arthropoda; class Insecta; order Orthoptera; family Tettigoniidae; genus Meconema; species Meconema thalassinum. The sequence continues at coordinate 1,058,494,521 of OX336389.2, read as the reverse complement.
ATTTTACGTTTTAAATTATTATTTATTTTCTTTTGGCAATCTTGGGATTGGCATATTATTAATCTGTTTTTCGATCCGATGCTCCACACTCATGTTAATAGTATTTAGATGTAATTGTTTTCCTCATTTCATTTCTTTCCGGTGATTTTAAAATTAATTTAATGCTAATTCTTTGCCGTAATTTCGATTTGACATGCGGTCTCCTGTTTTTGTGGCCATGTTTGTTTTTGTTTTGCCGAAATGCATTCTGGTCTTGAGGGCAGTCTCTTGGCGCCGACCGCGAAACTCATACGTGTTGTGGTGTTAACTTAATATGTTTTTTATTAACCTTGTTGGTTTAACTTTGTGTTTTTGGTGAATGTTCCTGTGTTTTTCTCCGTCATGCAAATTATGGATTTATTTTCTGATCCAATTTTATTTTGTTAATTTTATTTTAAATTTCTTATTTTTGCATCATGGCCTTGGTCTCTGCATGTCCGGTCGGTATTGCGTCCTACTAAATTATCAAGCCCGTTCTCATTTAATTATGCCTGTAATTTTATTTTTATCTTTGGGCTTTAACATTCTAATTTTAATTTAATTCTTTTCCTTTTTTTGCTTTGCAAGCAAGCATGTTAACCCGTTTCTTGCCTATTTTTTGTAATTTAATGCTGGATGATGCATGTTCTGTTTTCTGGTGGAGGTGCTCTTTTAACTTTTAACATTAAATTTTTATTTTAAATTTTTAAGCAACTGTTGTGGCATTATTTCGTCGGCAGCAGTTCTGTTGGTTATTGGGGGGTGTCTGTAGTCGAGCCTGTGCGTTCCCCTTCTCCACCTTCCTTCTACCCCTTTTGGAGCTCTTCTGTTGGGACATGTCATCTGGAGGTGATTTTGGTTGCTGAAGCGAGGCGGACCTCTAAATAAGGTAAAAGGAAGGAAGGAAGCTTGTAGTTTAACGTGACCGTTAATCTTGAGATCATGAGCCACGGGACCTCCTTTTTACGTGGAATCCGAACCACAGGACATGGCATTTCACTTCGAAAATCTCACATGCATTGACCGGGAATCGAACCCGGACCGCCTTGGTGAGAGGCATACAGCTAGACCGCTGAGCCACCACGCCCCCGCCTAAATAAGGTAAGTTGGCCCATCCACGCTGGCCGTCCACGTGTCATTTATTATTTTTTTTTTTTTTTATCAACAAATTGCTTATTACGTAAATGATTTTCGTTTTTTCCTTCTTAATACATTAAATTCTAAGTCATCATCGTCTTCATCTGCGCTTGAATCATAAAAGATGGTCCCTGTCATCTTGTAAATTACACATTTTAATAACACAAGAAAAAAAATACTTCAGTGTATTTTACAAGCATTGCGCTAGGGTTATGTCTTTCCTTTAGCATTCAACAATAATGGAAGCAGCTGTGAAGAAGGCTTGTGCGCATGATCAGAATTCCCAGTCCCTGCTCTTGACTGAGAACTGATTTCACTCATTCCGAACGAGTTCCGGAACATGTCGGAACAGAGCAAATGGAAAACTAGCAGTTCAGAACTCGTTCGTCTAGTTTGTTGAAACGGTCGCTGTGCTACGGCGCATGCGTCGGCAGTTCTCGGACGATTCTTCTCTGTGTTGGAACAAACCTTATATTGCGGATCATATTCAGCCAAAAATCATGTTTTCCCGTTACGGTTATGATATACTGGCAACGACAATACAGGCTTATATTAATTACTACCATCCCCATATTACTTCCCCTTTCGCTCCGATGGGTCGACCAGGCAGTATCAACTGGTGGGATTATGAGTGCACAATTTTGGCGCGTCAACGAAAAGCTTGTCTGAAAAGAATTCGAGCAAATTGCAACCTAACAAATTACTTGAATTACAAGCGATTAACCGCCACCATCCAGCGTGTTTTAATGAAAAACGCAGGGACGCATGGAAACATTATATTAGCCAACTCAATAGCACCACATCACTCACTACCCACTGGTCTATTATAAAACAGCTTTCCAATAATAAGTTCATTCGGTCTGCTCCTTCACTTCCACAGCACGATTATCAAGTTTCTTACCAGAGTCTGATACCAGATTCCGTTCCCCGGAAAACAACCACACAGGTATATATTGAGTCGGACAGATTCCATACTTTGCTGCAACCTATAACTCGTATAGAAAACCAACAAGCGTTTAGTCGTAGAAAATCTACTCGGCCTGGAGTTGATTATGTCACTTATGATATGGTAGTCCATCTTCCAGGACGTGCGCAGGGAATGTTAATTGCTTTTTATGATTCAATACTCCGGACTGGTGCCTTTCCCGATGAATGGAATGTATTCGCAATTCTGCCCATCTTACAACCTACGAATGATGCTAGTGACCCGAGTAGATATCGAGGCATAAACCTGGGATCGTGTTTTCTTAAAATCTTTCAAAAAAATCATTTAAAGCGTTTGCAGTGGTGTTTCGAATATTACTGTTTGCTCTCAAAATATCAATTTGCCTTCCGAAAGAAACGCACTATATCGATGACCCCTTAAACATCTTCTTAACTGATGTATTGTCGGCAAAAGGAAGGAAACAACACACGATACCGGTACCTTTGTTGTTGGTTTTTTTTGACATAAATGGAGCCTATGATACGGTGGATCCTTTTATCTTACAACATAAATTAAGGGAGATTAATTTTCCGATGATTCATAATTTTTTTGTGCAATCGACGATTGATTTTACGTACCCCAGATGACATATTGGATCAACGCTATACGTCTCATGGTTTACCACAAGGAGATATTCTTAGTGGGATTCTGTATTTATTATATACCGGTAGTTTTGAAACCGTTATACTTCCACATGCTAGAATTCGCTGATGATTTATTGATATATTGCTTACGACAGGATTTTAAATTATGTCGCTCTGATCTCTGGCAAGCTTTATCCAATGCACATGATTGGTTTTTTTTTTCAATATGGCTTCAAAACTTCCCCCAGCAAAAGTGTGGCAATAATCTTTAGACACAAACGGACCTATGATTCTTCCCCCATCCAGTATCGACAACGCGAGATCCCGGTGCTTCGCAGTATCAAATATATCGATAATAAAATAATGTGGGATAGACATATTCAATATCTCACACTTCATTTGAAAAAAAAAAAAACATGTCATCAAACCTCTAACACGACGTCATTGGGGAGCTGACCCGGCATTGTTGTTAATGGTCTATACAAATATAATTCGCTCGATTTTAGATTATAGCAGCCTATTTTTGATACGATATCAAATAGCCGTTTATTGCAATTGGATCGCGTACAGTTTAAAGAACTACGTCTTATTCTAGGAGCATTATCCTCTAGTCCAACGGGAGCCTTACTGGTGGAGGTGGGAGAACTGCCTTTAAAACTTCGAAGAAAATATCTGGCTTGTAAATATCTTTTGCAAAAGATGTACCGTACCTTCCTGCGTCCCCTGATGGGAGGTTGGAATGCGTCGTAACCAATCCTCCGCAAAGGGGATTTCGACAGATTGTAAATTAAAGAGAATCATATGTGAGAGACCATAGTCTGAAGTTTTTCTAGATATATTCTCCTTTTTTGATAAGATATAATTGAATATTAAAACAATGCTAAAAAGTTAATTAAAAGTAGTAAACCAATAAGCGTGATAGTGAAGTTCACCTTTGAGAATAAAGACCTCTTAATAAATTGATTGGCTCTACAGAGCGTCCAGGGTTAAGGAAAGGCTACAGGCCTTATCGACTAGCCGCACCCGGCATTTGCCAATCTCCTCGCACACCGCCGCCGGACACTCGTTTTGAAGTACAGTGACTACATAAAACATACGTCGTCTAGAGCAGCTGTTTTAGTGCCTGAAATAAGTTAGATAATAATACTACTTCTACTACTACTGCTAATAATAAAAATAATTATAAATTATCAACTCATGGTCTAGCGGCTATCATTCTTGGCTGCCACTCTGGAGGTCCGAGTTCGATTCCCAACTCAGCCAAGAACTGTAATTATAGTCTGAGTACTGGAACGGAGTATACAGCCTCGTGAGGCAAAAATGAGAAGAGGTGGGTTCGATTCCCATTTCAGCCTTCCTGGAAGTGGTTTCCCCACTTCTACCCCAGGCGAATGCCGGGATGGTTCCCCCCATTCCCAGCACTCATCTGAATTACAAATACACACCACTACGTACACCACGGTAACATAGGTTATCAGGCAAATTGAACCCATACCCAGGTACACCGGGTTTAATGAGCCCCTCAAAATGAGACAACAAATAATACAATAACAAATAATCACATGTGTGTCCAGTACCCGAAGTGAATGCTCGGCTTGCATCGCATTGTTCCTTATCAGCAGGGGTCAGAGCGCTGAGGTAATTAGTTTCCGGAAACATTTCACAACGAAGACAAATACTGTATGGCTATAACACAGAAGTGCCGGTAACAGATTGATGCGTGAGTGACAACTGGACCTGCTTTCACCAGCTGGCTATAAATATCGTACCTCGAGTAATGTTAATTTACTCATAACTGATGACAGATGCGAAATTTTGATCGCAACAGTCAACATATATTCTTTCTACGCAACGTAACGTAAAGGAAGCCGAATGTCCTATTTGTATAAAAAGCACATTACCGACAAATACGAGTATCAATTAAATACCGGTACCATTTAAAAATAACTTTAAAATCAATTCATCTACTTACATTATCAGAGGTGCCATGTTCATCTATTCCATTTCCACAATGCTTGAAGAATCTTCGTCTGAAAAGCCACCGAGACGGACGATGATTGGTTCGATGTCATCTTGAATTTCATCAGCCTTCTACCTATCGCCTTCGATTTTCTTAACATGGTTTACGTAGTTCCTCCAGTTATCAGGTGTAACACAAGCTAAACCTTCCTGAATTAACTTTTTCATTTCTTTCACTTTGAAGTCCGTATTGTGTAAGCTCACGAGATGTTTCGCCTGAGCCCATACGAGTTCAATGGGGTTTAATTATGTTAATATTTGACAGAAAAATAGCACAGTAGCGCCACCTGGCGAAATAGACATGTACAATATAGAAGAAAACAAAAGACGAGTCAGTGCAAAGTCTGTGCGTGTTCGCGTGACATGTGACAAGCATCTCAAAAGATGATTTGTATTTTATATTTTATTTCTCACTTGATAAATAAAGATTTAAATTTAAACTAACAAATTCGCAGTGCTACCACTGCAGTCGAAGTACCGTGTGTCCTCTTTCTAAAGCAATTTCGTATACTGATCGTATTTGCGCTTTTCCAAAGCAATAATGCCCATTAAGTCTTTCTTCAACATGTGATCTTCGTACTGAATATGATGCTCCGTCATCCATCCTTGCATATCGCATTTCTTCCAGCCTTTTGTCGGTATTGGCTCCTTCTTCCTGCTGTGATAAGAAGCATTATCAATAACAATCACGGAATTGGGAGGCAAATTTGGAAGAAGCTTTTCTGAAAAGTATGTTTCGTAACACACCCCGTCCGTTTCATCATGAGCGTCAGCAGTATCTTTCTTAGATTAAAAACACATATTCAGCGTTAAGCACGAACCCATTTTCGTTAACTGCGTGAACAATAGCAAATCGTGGCCCACGAACGGTAGGGGTTTTCAACCCGATCGATAACCCTGCAAGAAAAGCTTGCCTTGGTGTGGTAACCGTTTTGTCTTTCCACTCTTTAGCCACGGTTATTACAGTGTTAGCCCAACTTTAATCTGTATAAACAATGTTCCGACCTTCTTCTCTACACCATTTAATTTGTACGAGATACTTATGACGCCAAGACACGATGTCATCCCTTTCTATTAACATTACCCTATTTCCCCTTCTTTCATAAGTAAAGTTAATTTCCCTGAGAACAACAAGCAACATAGATTTCTTAAAGTCGGTCAGCTCTGGGTTAGTGTTGATATAAGTCAGGACTGTCTTCAGAGTTGGGGGTTGATTTCTAAAATAGAATTCATGAATAATCCTCCGTATTCTACTTCTGACAAAATCATCATATTTATTGAGCCTAGAGCTACTACGAATTAACTTTTTCCTTTCCCGTTTCTTGCTGGGACTCTGAAGTGGCCCTGCGCTGGCTACCTTCCTTATTTTGAAAACGGAAGAACTTGAAATTCCTAAAGACTCAGCGGTTTCGTCCACTAATCAGCTAACACTCTGTCCTGGATGTTCCGTTTTCAAGTATGAAATTACATTAAGCACCATCCGTCGTTCCTTTCTCCTGACAATTTCCCCACTTCTCCTTTTCACTTGTTCAGCCATAACTACAGTTACCACTCGCTACTTTAAAGTAGGATATGTAAAAACGAAACAGACAAAACCAAACAAACCATGTAACTATATACACAACGAAAAGTAAAACTTACACTATGAAGCGCAATACAGAGTATTTATAACACTATGCACACGCCAAAGCACTTGGACCTGACAAATAATAATTTCCACGTTCTTTTATGCCCTCTGCTGTACCCTCACTCGTTTCTCCTCTCTGAGATCATTCGGTTCTCAGCTTGCGCAGCCTACAGTTGGGCAAGCTCGGTCGTGCGTGTGTGTGTGGTTTAGGTGATTTGATATTGTGTAGGTCCTGCTTACTCGTTTTCGAGTCGGTCGTGCGTGTGTGTGTGGTTTAGGTGATTTGATTTTGTGTCATTTTCACTGTGTGTATAGTGTATTGAACGGTAAGTGTGATGGCTCTACGAGTGATGGAACGGATTCTGGCCGCCCACCGGACTGTGTGCAACTGATTGAATATGACCCCCCAGTATCAATGGAGGGCATAGTGCTGGTCCCTGCGGACGGCATTGTACCGCCCGAGACATCAACAGCGACCAATATTCAGCCTTCACAGAACACAGAGGTTTCTGCTCGCCAGCCTATGTCATACTACCCCCATCATACAGGGCCATACAGTATATTTGTGCAAGGACAAGGGGATCAGAGGCTCGGAAATTTACACCCCATGGCTTTGGGACGCATCTTTTTTGAACAGAAAATTCCTGGCATTCAATCCATTCAAAGAAAAGGACGTAACAGGGTGCAGGTGGTATTTGACACACGCCTGCATGCCAACTCCTTTTTACGACACCCCATTCTCCAGGCCAAACAGTTAGATGCATTTATTTTGTCTGATAACATACAGCGTGTGGGGCTTATAAGGGGGGTGGATACTACCCTTACGGAAGCTGAAATTTTACAATACTTACAATCCCCCGTCCCGATCGTTCGTATTCAACGGTTTTACCGAAAAAAGGATAATAATGGCGCCATGGACCGTATCCCTGCTGGAACAGTTAAAATCCACTTTGAAGCCCAACGTTTACCCGAGTTTGTTTCCATTTTTAATGTCTTGCTTGAAGTGCAATTATTTATCTTCTCTCCAACTCAATGTGTGAAGTGCCTTCGCTTTGGACACATTGTCGTGCGCGATCCCCTAGATGTGGTCGCTGCGCAGGTCCCCATGATACGACTGGCTGTCAGTCTGTTGACTTAAAATGTGTCAATTGTGACAGTAATCATCTTGCGACATCATTGACTTGTCCGGAACGGCTTAAACAGGAAGCAATAAAGAAACAAATGTGTACGGAGAACAAATCCTATCACGAAGTGATTAACAGTATGAGACCCCCTACCTTTCCAGCCTCAAAATTTGCCACAACAGTTCCCCCCACTCACTCAATTCACGAACGGAGGTGATCGTTCGTTCGCCCAAAACATATCAACCATTGGGATATGATATGCAGGCGTATAATGCCCTCATTTCGTCTCCCACGGCCAGCCGGATAACGCCCAGTGCGATATCGCCTAGCCTTGTTGCGCCATCAACTTCTTTCCCTTCAGGAAGTAGAATAATGTCTGCGAATGATGAGTATACCTCAATCTGTGAAGATTTCCAAGCCCTCATACAGCTATTGGGTAACAATGCCCATTGGAGTTCCAAGTTACAGGCCTTACGTGCCAAGGTATTACCGTTATTACCTCCTCCAGTGACTCCCATAACGATGGGGTCCATATTAGCTCGTCCCACGCCGGAAGAACTGAACTGAACTGACCTGAGCTTCTCGGTGGAAAACATTCGTGAATCAGATTGTACTATCTCTTCCCAATCCTCCTTCCTCAAATTATCATTATCACACCCCGGTTCATAGTAGTCCTCGTTGAATTAATTCCCTTTATTATCCTGAATGTTACTGCTCCAGTGGAATTGTAGAAGTATATTAAATAAAAAACATGAATTGCTGCAGTTAATTCAGGAATATGATCCGGGCATCATATTCCTACAAGAAACATGGCTTCGTTCCTCGTATAAATTTCAGATTGCTAATTATCAGGTGGAACGTCAGGATGGACCCGGATATCGAGGTATCATGACGTTATTCAAAAATAATTTACGGTACACCCCCCTTTCTACTGATTATTACATGCCTCACACTCATCATCAAACGTTCCTTGTGCAAGATCTCCATATAAGCCATATTTACTGTCCTCCTGGTATACAAGGCTCCCGTAGACAATGGTATTTATATTTTCAGTTTATACAGACATTTTCTAAACATCTTACATTGGGGGATTTTAATGCACACCACCCCTTGTGGGGCAGTGGTAGAGTTAACCCGAAAGGACGTCACATCATTGCGGCTATTCAGGAATTACACCTACATTTATTAAATGATGGGTCACCCACCCGCCTTACCCCACCGAATAGTCCACAAAATGCGGTGGATTTAAGTATCACTACTGTAGATATAGCCCACAAGTTGTCATGGCAGACTGTGAAGGACACGTATCAAAGTGATCATTATCCAATTATAATGGAATATGATATCTCGAGTAATCGACATATCTCGCAGAACGTATTTCAAGTTAAGAGGAATTTTCGGCATTTTGATTATGATTTGTTTTCACACTTTTTAGAGGACAGGCTTTCTCGGCCATTACAGATGTCTGATAACAGTTATAATTTTTTATTAGATACTATCCGTGATTATTTTAATACATATCACCCTTATATTACAAAATCATGTCCTCCGAATAATCGTTCTGCCTTACCCGCATGGTGGGATCAAGAATGTAAACACTTAGTACGACGTCGCAAGGCGAGTTTAAAAGCTTTTCGGCACTATGGTACTTCCGACTCCTATTTGAGATACAAGAGTCTCACCGCTCAACTCCAACGTGTCTTTAATCATAAACGACGCGAAGCGTGGGAATTATACATTACCCAATTACGTAGTAATACGTCCCTAAATAGTATTTGGTCAGCGATTAAACATTTTACGAATACCCTTCCTCGTCCCTCTCCCTCTCAACTTTCGGCGCAAGGATACCATGACTTGTATCATACTTGGACACCCGACATTGTAATTCGTCTGCCTACATCCTGTGCCTCTGGTTCGCTGGACCATTTTTCCAGTTTAATGCAGCCTATTATGCATAGCGAATTTTTACAAACATTCAGACACAAAAATCAACAAGCCCAGGAATTGACGAAGTGACTTATACCATGATCGCTCGATTTCCCGTAAACGCTCAGGACATCATCCTTAAACTATATAATTCAAGCTTATGCACCGGAACATTTCCGGAAGATTGGAATGTTTTTCAAACTGTCCCTATTTTGAAACCCACAAAAGATGCCCACTTAGCGAGTAGTTATCGAGGTATCCAACTTGGCTCCTGTTTCCGCAAAATTTTTCAAAATGTACTTCTCCGACGGCTGCAATGGTGTCTAGAATATTATACCCTGTTTCCTAAAACGCAATTTGCATTCAGGAAAAATCTCGGTACATCTGACCCATTAAACATTTTCTTCACCGATTTACTCCTAGCAAAAGGACAGAAAATGCATACTATAGCGTTTTTCCTTGACCTAAAAAATGCGTATGATTCTGTAGATCCATTTATTCTTATTAAGATACTTCGAGATATGCAATTCCCACTTCCATTCCTGTGTTTAATATATAACATGCTATGTCAACGTAAAATCATTTTAAAATCCCCAGTCGGTGTATTTGATTCCCGATACACCTCTCATGGTGTCCCGCAGGGAGATGTTTTAGGTGGGATTTTATATTTAATTTATGCCCGTACCCTAGAAACAGTCATATTACCGCACGCTCGCATCCTTCAATACGCGGACGATATTTTAGTATATTGCACAAGAGAAGATTTATTCGCATGTCGTCGGGATATATACACCGCCTTATCTAATGCTCATGACTGGTTTCATCAACACGGATTTGAAACTTCTGCCGGAAAAAACGCTGCGATGATATTTACTCACAAACGACTTTTCGACAGTTCTCCTATATTATATCGTCCGGTGGTGACGAATGTAAAATACTTAGGAATTTATATTGACAGGAAAATGCAAGGAGAGAGACGTACACAATACCTTAAGAGTCATCTTACCAGCAAAATCAATGTTCTAAAATCACTTACTCGGCGTACTTGGGGAGCAGACCCGGAACTATTATTAATAGTATACCGTAATATCATTCGTTCTGTGCTGGATTACAATTCCTTTTATTTTGATATAATGTCAAGTACTAGGCTCCTCAGTTTAGATAGAATACAGTTTACTGCTTTGCGTCTCATAATAGGCGCGCTTACATCGACTCCCACAGGAGCACTTTTAGTTGAAACGGGAGAAATGTCGTTACATTATCGGCGTCAATACCTTGCGTGTATGTATCTGTTGCGTAAAATGATGGTAGCAGTATCACCTATCGTTCCTAAATTACAATTATTGGAAGACTATTATACTCGTCGATTATTGTCCACAGCTTCTGTTCCGGCCTTGCTGGCCGCATATTCCATTCTTAAACAGTACCGCCATAATATATTAAAAGTTAGTCGCTTGCCTTTATATAATATTCCGTATTCCGCAGCTCATTTTTAACCGAATATCCTCCAGCATTCCTTACCCCAAATACATCAGACTTTTCCACATAACCCAGTAATCATTCCTCGTATGTTTCACGAAATAACGAGCCATTTGGTATCTTGCATTCTTTTTTATACAGATGGGTCTAAAATGGTTCAGCCCTCACGTGTGGGAGCAGCCTTCTTCTCTCCAGATTTACATATTTCATGTCAGTATACTTTGCCCTCTGACGTCACGATATTTACAGCCGAAATTTTTGCAATTCGCCAGACGTGTCTTTATATTAAACTACATGGTATTCGCCATTCGCTAATCTGTACAGACTCTATGAGTGTCGTTCAATCACTTCAAAATGTTCTCGACGCTGATAATTGGTTTTTACTGTATATCAGTTAGTGCATCAATTGTACACTTTATATACTGAGGGTTTTGATGTCAGTATCATGTGGATTCCCGGCCATTCACATATTGAAAGTAATGAAATCGCTGATAAACTCGCCAAAGAAGCGGCTAATGGTACAGGTAAGGCTTATAATATCACTATGCCCATTTCTGATTTGCGTTCTATAATTCGTTCGAAGATACAGAATGACTGGCAGGTCACGTGGACTAACTATGCGAAAACGAAAGCCAAACATTATTTTGGGATACAACCGACTATTTTAAGAAAGCCCTGGTTCCAGGGTGGTAAATACACACGACGACATAACATTACAATTATTCGTCTCCGCTTTAATCATGCATTAACGCCGGTGTATTTATTCCGTATAAAACAACGTAATGATGCCTTGTGTTCGTGTTTGCAAATGGAGGGCTCTTTAAATCATATTCTATTTCAATGTCCTCAATATGACTTTCACCGTGCAATACTGTTGCGCGATTTACATTCCTTAGGGTATACACTGCCTTTAAATGTTGCCACATTGGTTCATAATCCTACCATTCCACTGGTCAGTAGCCTAGTATCCTTTTTTGACAACATTGATTTTAGGCCTTGAATGTGTATTCCTTTTACCTGGTCCATAATCGTGACCCGGTCATGTACGTCTATATGTCGTCAAGTCACCAAGGTGGGTCAATTCGGTGTGAAGAGTCAAATACCAATTGTGTCCCAGTCTAGTTTCATCTGTTTCCTCCCCTTTTGTCTCCTAGTTACGTCATACTTTTGTTTGGTATAACCCGTTCCTCACTGGTCTTCCGCCTCTTCTCGGTAGTCGATGTTTACCTCAAGATACGTACTACTGAACACTACCGTAACGCGAAGAAGAAGAAGAAGAAGTTTCTCCTCTCTGGGTGGTGGCGCGAACTGACATTCCCGCTCGGCTGTTCCTTTAAATAAGCCCACTATTGTAACACTTTAAATTATAAACTGAAAGATATCAAAATGAGTTTATGTCTTCTTCAGTGTCGTAATGCACAACCAATACATGTTTCATAAAGAGACGAACGCATTTACATAGGACTTCATTATAATATTAACTTACAGTTTGTAGCAATGGGGGTGAATCCAATAGAAATAAAAGCCCATAAGGCCAGTAGTTTTTTCTTAACCCTGGACACATTATAGATTTCCGAAGAGGTTAAAAATGCAAATAACATGATTAAGAACAATTAATACTTGATGAAATATTTCAAAAAGAGAGGGTCTGCCCAGCAGAAGTCCTAGAAATTGAATGAGTTCATAAAAAAGAAATTTAAAAGTTCATATTCAACATATGCTTGACACTTATCCTGAATGGCGTTGTGCCAAAACTGGCCGACAAGGGTGGCGATGAAGCGGCAGTGGTCACACAAACATAAGCCTCGTTCTGGCTAACCAGAATCCCAGCGTTCCTCTAGGTCAGGGCCATCCAGTCATTGCGCTCCGGAAGCGCGGCCGCGCTCGGGGAGTACTGGGCAGTCAGACTAGTGCTCCTTCCCATACCACTACTGCACTGTGGCAGCGAGGAGACGGACGATGTAAAGATCACGCTGACTAGATACAGAAGTCTACGTACGTACAGTCGTGCGGCCGACGGCTCTTGTGGGATTGTTGACATATTAATAGGGCTGTTTTGTCATAACAAATATACCTCATATACAAATCGAATGGTACTCCGATGTATGGAATGTGCAGGAAACGAACACAAGTGTTAAGTAAAGACCATTGTGATTTATTCCAAACTGAAATGTGAACATATTAGAGAGGAAAATTCAACAACAAATTGTGTTCTTTTTAACACCTTAAATCTCTGTGGCACACTAAACATTTGGCCTGCCCTTTATAAGTTGTACAGAAAAATGAAATTTCCCATTCTGCTTTAAAGACTGCTGTTTCACCACTACGTTTTTGTATGCTGTTCTGTCATGACGACTGAGAAACTGATTTACATACACGCTGTCAACAAAGCGCATTGTACTAGACTACTAGACTATCGACAGATGGATCGGCTGCACACTTCAGTGCGCTCAGCCAGCCAAGCTCCTCCCACCACTTCTGAAACTACCTTCCAACAAAGCGCTTGGAGCACTGGCTTAGAGCGCGGTCGGAGCGCTAGCGCTCGGGGAGCGCTGTCTGGATGGCCCTCCTCTAGGTGTTGTTAGAGTGTAGTACCCAAGGAAGCCCAGTAGTTGCTCCAATGAGACCGCTGTGGCCGACACCATCACAGCCACAGATTTCACTTGTAGTTTGTCTGGACCTTAAGGAAGGCTAAGAGTCCCAGGTAGGGATTCTAATGCTGTTTTGAAGAGGAAGCCTCCTCCACGACGTAGTAGCGTAACATATGTAGCTGAGTGAGCTACCTCTTCCAAGTTGAGGAGACTGGAACGAGGATCTTGAAAATGAAGTCTAGACTCAAGTAGAGTCCTGGACCGTAGCCAGACAGAATCCCCGTAGAATCCAGGTCAGAAGCCAAACCAGAATGCAAAAACCCGAGCTGGAAGTTCTGGTATATATCCAAGATGACGTCACCCGAACTGGAGAGGGAGATCTGGAGAGCCAATCACCGGTCAGACACACAGCTCGCCAAGATGACAATCGGACGGGAAGAACCATTACGAGTTGAAACTTTGAAAAGTGAGGAGGTCATCTACAACAGTCCGAGAATTGAGAAAGTACATTTTAAAAATAAGTGATTTAAATCCACATGATCAATTATATTAACATGTTTTATAATTAACCAAGATCCCACTGCAAAGTAAATAATGAAATTCAGATAATGGGGCAGTTAAATTAAAAAGTATTTCACACCCGAAGGGAAATACAAAAGTTCAAAATATACCTAATCGCAAAAGCTAACAAGCTGGGAGGGGCAGGAGAAAAGTTCCAGTGAGAGTGAGCAGGAGCTAGGCTCCTTGTGCTAAAGGAGATAACTTTGTGATTGGTCTAAAATACTGACCAGTAGATGTTTTAAGCTTCACCGCGCGGACCCTACCATCTCTGTCAGGGAAACACTCAACAATCCTATCAAGATTCCCCACATGGGGGGACTGGGATCTTTGAAGAGAACCAAGTCCCCTAATTGGAGGTTAGAGCAAGAGACACGCCATTTACCCCACTGCTGAAGCAAACTAAGGTATTTCAATCTCCAGCGACGCCAAGCATTGTTGCGCAAACTTTCAATTTTGCGCCAAGAAATAGCTAAAGAAACCTCGGACTTAGATTACAACCTGGGGAGTCAACTAGCAAACCACCAATCAGAAAGTGGCCCTGCATTAATGGCAGAAGATTAGAAGGATCATTAGATAATGGAGATAAGGGACGAGAATTAATTATGACCTCGATAAAAATAATTAAAGAATTAAATTCTTCGTGTGAAAGAGGGGAGTGGCAACAAACCCTTCTCAAATGCTGCTTAGTAAGCTTAATATATGATTCTCACCGTCCACCGTGTTGAGGTGCATGCGGAGGGATAAAGTGCCACTTAAAGGTTCACTGGTGAGCGTAATTAGTAATCTTTTCTACAGCAGAAGTGTGAGTAAGCGCTCTCTTGATTTGTTCAGAGGCTCCAACAATTTTTTTTTTTTTCAAATTATCAGAAAACACCTCCGAATGAAGACCTCGTCTGGCAGAGAATCTAGCAAGATCGGCTAAAAATAAGCAGTAGAAGCATTGGTAACCAGATCTAAATGAACTGCACCGGTAACCATGCATACGAAATGAGAAACATACAATATTCCCAAAACACATTTTTTAGAATCGGGAGAATTCTTTCTGTAAACAAAGGGACCAGCATAATCAACCCCTGTAAAGGCAAAAGGCCTGGCGGGAGCTGAACGAAACGTGGGAAGATCACCCATAAGCTGAGTGACAATTCTAGGATTAGAATTAAAACATGGAATATACATGCGTATGACGGAAGTGACTTCATGAACTCCGTTAATGGGCCAATACCTTTCACGAATAATAGAAAGTAATGTGCGCGTACCGGCATGAAGATGTTGGTAATGAAACTGCCGAATAATTAAGGAGGTGACGTGGTGTTTTGAGGGAAGAATAATGGGAAGTCTCTTGTCTTCAGAAAGTTCAGACAAAGAAAATCGCTCACCAACTCGTAGCAACCCATCAGCATCCATAAAAGGAGCAAGTGAAGAATGTCTATTCGTTTCCTTGAGATATAGTTTCACATTCGTCAGAAAATATTTCCGTTTGAGTAAGCCATAAAACTTTTATGGTGGCTAGATCCAGCTCAGAGAGGGTTAAAAATGGTTGAGGAAAAAGAGGTTGGTCAATGACCGAATATTTCCAACTTGTGGAAAGAAGAATATCGCCACAAAAGGAAGGGAGCAACAGAAACAACTAGAGCAGATGCTGAGACCTTCCCTACATCCGGAAAATCAGATAATTCTGGAAGAGGAAAATTCTGCCAAGCGGAAGGCTCTTGGAGAAGCCAGGTGGGGCCATGCCAATATAATTTCATGTTAGACAGTAGGTGAAGGGAGCATCCTCGTGAGATAACATCCGCGGGATTTTCTTTGCCGGACACATGATGCTATTGCTCAATATGAGACAACTGCAGAATTGTTGACACTCTATTAGCGGCAAAAACCTGCCAATGAGATGGGGCTATAGCAATCTATGCTAACGTAATGGCTGAATCACTCCAAAAGTAAATTTTGAAAAAAAAAAAAATTCAAAAATTGACAAATTTTGACCGCTAATTCAACCGCAAGAAGGGCAGCACAAAGTTCAAGGCACGGCAAAGATAGAGTTTTAAGAGGGGCCACTTTATACTTGACATAGATTAAGTTCAAAAAAGAATAAGATTGAACAGAAATACGGCTGACGACATATGCACAACATTCATAGGCCTTTGAAGAACTATCAGCGAAAACATGAAGTAGCCCTATATATTTCCCGCAAGAGGCAAAGGGGATTATCGCACGCGGAATAATAATATTCGAAAGATCCTCCAGACTACTTCTATAAGATATCCATTTTATGTAATACAGGAGGGACTGGTTCATCCCAAACAGTCTTCAAGGACCGAGTTCTTGCATAAAAAGTATAGCTGTAATTATAACCGGGAGCAAAAATTGAAGAGGATCAAATATCTTCGCAATTTCAGACAGAATTTGCCGTTCAGTTTGCGGTTGGGTTTCATAAAAAATAACTTTGAAAAAGAAAAAATCTTTTTGAGGACTCCAGTAAATTCCTAAAGCTTGAACAGAATTGCTTTCTTGAAAAAAGTTCTACTTAGTCATTATGAACTGAAGCTAGTAGAAAGTTAGACAAAACTTCCTCAGAATTAGAGTTCCATTTATGCAAAATAAAGCCGCCTCCTAAAATTAAAGATGTTAACTCCTTAGAGACTTGAAGCGCTTCTGATACTGATTCAAGGGAGTGAAGATAATCGTCAACTTAAAAAGAAGACTTCAAACCTTCAGAAGCTTCGGGAGAGAACAACGGCCCATCCTGGTCTGCTAGTAACTTAAGAGTACGTATGGCTAAGAAAGCGGAAGGTTTCAGTCCGAAAAATCTTGATAGGTTTGGTAGGCTCGTCACGCCAAAGATTTCTTTGAAGATCGCTCTATTCTTGGTTAATCAAAATTTGTCTATACATTTGCTTAATATCAATTATCACGGCGATAGGAAATAAGGTAATGTTTATTAAAACAGAAGAGAGATCGGATTGAATAGGGGGCCAGATAATAGGGTATCGTTCAAAGAAATTCCGTTAGCATCCATAGCAGAAGCATTGAAAACCACTCTTATGTTATCTTTAAAAGTGTCATTCTTCCAAACCGGATGGTGATTCAGATAAACGACTTCAGAAGGGGTATAATAATCGTCATCACTCTTAGTAACGACTTCCATATGGTCGAGGGGCCGATAACCTAGATGTTAGGCCCCTTAAAACAACAATTATCATCATCATCAACCATATGGTCGAGTGCTTCATACTCTTCCATAAAGTTGGACTACTGAGTTTTGACAACCGAGTCACGTCTGAATTTGCTTTCATCAGCATTAAATGCTCGGAGAGCTCTAGGATGCGATTCAAGTAGAAGGGGGTGGGTTGTCCACGCGAGGCATGGTTACAACAAATCTACCCTCAGAAGTCCGAGTGGTAGTTGCGCAGAACAGTTGTTCACAGATTTCATTTTCAAATGTGGAAGGTGAAACTGAATCTATGGTTTCAATTTTCCAAAATCTTTTTAAGTTTTGATCAAGGTTAGTGTTGACAAAATTACATTGTGAAAGAATTTGGAGTGAATTTCGGGGTACTTGTCCCGTTACTAACCAACTTAATTTGGTATGATGAGCAAACGCACCTGGCAGTATTTTGACTTTGGAAGTGAGGAGGCATTGCCGAAATATATTGGCAGTGAGTAGAATATCTACTGGAGCACTTTAATTAAATTTTGGATCTGCCAACTGAATGTCATGAGTAAATTGCCAATTTCTAATTTGAAAGGAAGCGCTAGGAGTATTACTACCAATAGCACCAATGTCAAGACAATTTAAATTTAATGTTGTGTTAAAATGAACAGCATCTTTGATTTGAATTCTGAAAAAATGCAAAGATTGAACATTACTATTATTGATGCCAGTTACCTGAATCAATGTAGGTTGTTTTTGAAGACCAAGTTTTTGAATAAGGTGCTCACTTATAAAATAGTGAGTGGCAGCATTGTCTAATAAAGCACGTGCTTCTATCCATCTGCCAGAAGCGTCCTGAACTTTCAATTACATGATTGACAGTATCACTTGGGAGGTACGGATTGACCTAGCGCTATGAGTGTAAGATTGTGCATTAGATGACGAGGATGTACTCTTAGAGCTTCCGGAGGAAGGATCCGGACGTGGCTTTTCAAATCTTTGAAGTAGAGTGAAATGTTGAGCCTTGCAATGCATACACGTACTTTTAGATAAGCTGTCAGACAAAACATGCCTGTCTGAAAGGCAGTTAAAGCAATATATGTTTTGTAAAACTAATTTACCTCTCTCGTCAGTAGATAGAGTTTTAAAGGCAACACAAGAATATAATCTGTGAGAGTTTGCGCAAAGAATACAATCTGCATTTTTATTTTGTTCAGTAAAGACACTAGATTTGTTTGCTCTTTTGTCAGTACTGACTGATTTGAAGATACAGTATTAGACTTGTTCGTTAAAATACCTGACGTTTGGCAGGCAACAGCTGACAAGACCTGACACCGATGATTTATAAACTCAAGCAAGGCGTCATAAGTACGGTATATTGCGTGTTGTTTGCTATTTCAATCTCCCATGCTTTTAAGCTTGCCGGATCGAACTTAGAAATAACTAAGTGGACCAATACAAATCCCAATGCTCCAGAGGTTGATTGAAACGCGCCAGTGCTCTGACGTGTAAATGGGCAGTGTCACCTAGTGTCTGAAATGTTGACAGGTTGTCAGCACGCAAGGCAGATAAATTAAACAAGGCTTGAATATGACTTTGAATGCATAATCTTTCGTTACCATACCGCTCCTTAAGCAGATCTAAGGCAATATTGTTGTTTTCTCCTGTTAATGGAAGCTTCTTTATAAGTTGGAGAGGTGGACCTTGCAACACGGATTTTAAATAAAGACATTTTTGAATTTCTTGAAGCGTATTATTTTCATGCACTAAGGAACCAAACAATTCGAAAAGGATTGCCACGTGTTTTCTTTTCCGGCAAAGTGCGGAATTTCAATTTTGGGTAATAATGGTTTGACACTATTTTCATTATTTTTATTTACTTTATATTTTCCACTATCTTCAACTCCAGGGTCAAAGATGTGATTAAGACCACCGCCTGAACATGAGTTTCAAAATAACTACTTTCGACCTCCTCCCTATATAACTGATACTCGGGGTCTTTGATTTCGATTTCAAGCTGTACGTGGTCATATTTCTCGTAAGCTTGTTCATAAGCTTTTAATCGCTGAGAAATAATATCAAGGTTTTGTTCTTCTTTTGTTAAGGTAGGTAAATATTTTTGGAAACGGGTAAGCTGACCTTTATAGGCAGCCCGTGAATTTAATAACTTGTAATCTATTACCAGCATGGCTGGAGATGTGGAATAACTCACTGCTTTCCTGATAGCGCCAGGCTGAAACCTGCTCTCTGGCAATGGAGTTGTTTTAGTAGTATGATTGGGTTGTAAGTGCTTCCTGACAGATTTCCTGCGCCTGGCCACGGTAACCAACTGAAATATTTAAATTGTATTAGAATGCACAGTAGTGTTTTGAAGTGTGTCTCCCACCTGTCCATTGGAATTTCTTTAGGTCTGGTTGCAATTTTCCTTCTGAGTAGCAGGAAGGGGTCTGATTTCGCCTCCTCCGCTAATTTTTGTGCATCTGTTTCCATATAGGTTTTTTTTCAGTATCAAGAGTTTTTGTAGTCTTTCCTGTGCTTGGCGTACTCTAGTAGCTCCCTTTTGTATCCTGGTAGATCGAAGTCTTCAAGTATATAAGTTCATGTTGCTATCAATATATCTGTTTCTTTCATGATCGTTTGAGGAATGTCAGGAAGTGCATTTTGCATTCCTTCTGGGTTCCATAACAGTACCTTAATCGAGCTGGTTTTAATCGAGAGATTCTCCTTCGTGTCTTCTTTATGAGAAGCGAAATCGAAATCTTCTCACTAGGACGTCTTTGGCCCAGAATTCTGGGTCCGCTGTAATCATGAGGTATTTCTAATGGATTCCTATTCTGAATGCCTTTCGGCTGCAATAAATTCTGAAATTCTTATTAGAACACACAGTTTTTTTTCTTCAAAAAAATAGAATTCTGTGGTCGCAGGATAAAGGCATCAAATGATAGGAAGTTGGAATGCGTCATACCCAATCCTCCATATAGGGGATTTTGACAGATTATAAAGGGTTTATATACAAGGATAAGGGAAACATATGTGAGAGACCGCAGTCTGAAGTTTTTCTAGGTTTATTCTCCTTTCTTGACAAGATATAATTGAACATTAAAACAATGCTAAAAAGTTAATTGAAAGGAGTAAACCAATAAGCGTGATAATGAAGTTCACCTTTGAGAATAAAGACCTATTAATTGATTGGCTCTAGATTGCCGAAGAGGCCACACAAGCAGAAGTCTCGTTCAGGCTGTTGTGGTTAATAGAAGTGGATAACGGGAACATTACAAACTGATCTTTATTTAGTCTAACCAAGATGTGACAAGTGAAGTAATAAGGTAAACAAAATACAATCGTAAATCGGAGAATCCATAGATTTGCAACGTCTCAATTCTCCACATCCTCCCCACTCTGGTCAACCTCCAGGGGGATGACCAGCTGAATATGGCAGGTTATTGTGGCTCCAGTAGGGGTGCGAAGAACCACCGTCCTGACGACTGCATCTCTTCCAATACGGAGCTCCTCAATGCGGGCCATTGCCCACATGTGCCTCGGCGTCTTGTCTTCCTGGAGAAGTGCTAGGTCACCAACCCTTAATTGCGGAACTTTCCCAGTGGTCGACGAACCTCATGGAAATTTCTCAATTCCAGGAGATACTCCTTCGTCCAGCGTTTCCAAAAATCATCCGATACCTTCTGTTGCGCAGCCAGCATTTTGGGAATATCTTCATTCCCCGCACTTGCAGATCCATTCGGTATCGTGGCGAATCGCTGTCCAATCAGAAAGTGGGCCGGCGTTAGTGCATTTTCTCTGTCATGGGTGATGGGCCTCGAATTAATGGCGGCTTCGATATTTATCAAAATGGTGTTTAATGCTTCCTCGCCGATTACTGATTTCCCCAGTACCTTTCGCAGACACCGCTTGGTCGTGCCTACCATCCTCTCCCACCATCCTCCCCACCAAGCCGGCCTTGGAGCAATAAATTTCCAGGTGATGTTGTGATGAGCGAAGTACTGATGTGTAGGAGGGGCTGTGAGAAAATTCCAGTTGGACTTCAGTTCTCTCTTGGTCGCATGAAACGTCTGAGCATTATCAGTATATATCGTGTATGATATCCCTCGTCTTCCAACGAACCTCTGAAGTGCCAAGAGGAACGTGTCCGCAATCATGTCTGAGCACAATTCCAAGTGTAACGCCTGGATTTAAGTTACCCGGTCACTCTGTACCCAAACCAGTGTCACTTTAACATCTGTCTTCCAGCGATTTGGGTCACTCGGTACCCAACCCAGTGTCACTTTAACATCTGTCCATAAAGTCGCTGCTGAAGAGCTCAAGTCGGATGCTTTGCAGAAACAATTTAAAAGTCGCGCTCCCACCAGAGCAGCTAGCAGTTCTAGTCTCGGAAGCGTGACCCTTTTCACGGGAGCGAGTCGATTATTTCTGCAAGCCAAACGGACGGTATCACTATGCCCTTGACTGGTCCTGACATAACATACTGCGCCGTAGGCCCTTTCACTTGCATCGCAGAATATGTGAATTTGACTGTTGCTTCTTTCGGAAATGCCGATCCATCGAGGAATCTGTAGCTGCGATAACTGTGAAAGACTCGAAATCCAATTGAAGCGGTGAGATTAAAAAGGAAAACATTCCAATGAATCTAATTTTAGGGGAAAAGACTAAAACTTCATAGCAACCAAACTATAGCTTTAAGGCAAAAAGTACAATTGCAAAGTTGTTTATAATAACCATGGTAATAGTTATATATAAGTCGTTTGAATTTATTTTCAATAGTTTTACCCTGAAAGGCAAATAAAACTGGTGGAATGTTTTCCTTTTTAATCTCAAAGCAAAAAGGGCAGAAAATCATTATGAAACCCTTTTTTTTTTCAAACAACATGTATATATTGTGCCAAAATATAAAGTTATTTAATACATGTTTAGATTTCAAAATTACAATATCAAAATTTGGCATTTAAGTCCTTCCTAGTCATCATCGTCTTCGTTCGGTTCACCGTTGGTTCGTTCAGCAGTAGGCCACCATAAAATAGTGGCATAGAATAGTCTGAATTTTTCTGGCACATAATGTTTTACTTTAGCTACATCATCTAGTTTTGCCTTTTTAATAGGAACCTTTCCATCATAGGCTTTTTCATTTGGGAGGATTACTTCTCCCCCTTTATACAGTTTGAAAATACTATCACTTTGGAGACCATCAATGAATGGACGAGCAGACACATACCCCCTTTTAGCTGCAAAAAACATAGATGCTTATATGTGCTGATTTTGAATGATTGCTTGGTTCGTAGGCTCTGACAGTTTTTTTTTAAAATATTTGAGCCACCAGTTGTTAAAGCCAAGAATATCTTGGTTTTGTACTCTTTTAACAATGAACTTAGGCTCAGTTTTTTTTGTTGCTGCTCCTATCACGCTGTCGTACTGGTCAGGGGAGTACACCCTATCGTGGCGACGAATGACTCTCCTTAAAACTCCAAAGTCTCGGTCACAGGGTAAAAAATACTGTGTTCTCTAGTTGAAAAAAACTTGAATCTCATTAAATCGCTGCAAAAGAGTAAGAGATAAAAATACCTCACCATTGTCTGGTTACGATTTTGCCCAGGGCACGCGTCACTAAAAACGTTAAGAGTTTTTACTTGCTCATCAACACTGTCATGTAAGTAGTCATTTAACATGAAACACACATCGTTAGCACCTTTTTTGCTACTCCCTCATGGTATGTATACATTGTAGTCTTGTTACTACCTAAACTATGGACACAAAACACATAGTGCCAGAGCTTTCTGAGATAAAACATCTCCTGGACAAGCATACATGGTAAAGGAAGATTTTGCATAAAATCGAAGTACACCGCATGGACGTCATTTCTATTTTTGCATAACTCAGTGATCTCTTTATTTTTTTATTTTTTGTAGAACTTACATGCCCTTCTTATATGGACCATTAACTCAACAGTGGCTGTTCGCTTTGCGTTCTCATTCAGAACTGGAGATTTTATTTTTGTATAAAGATCTTCGCATGTTGAACACACGTCAACTTGTGGTCTTCCAAAACGGTACCATAATGTTCTTTGTAATAATTAAGAAAGTATTCATATTTGATTGTTTCTCTAAGATCAGGGTGTTTTTCCAGAAACATGACATGCATAACTTTGCATGTGAGGCTAGCATCAAGGTAAGTCACTTCAACAGATGAGTAATTAAAGGTTTTCTTTGGGTATGATTCGATGCGCTCATTTAACTTAATTAAAACGTCATTTGGAAGTTTAGTATGATTACCATGTATCCCCCTCATATCCATAGGCTGCTCCCCTTTAGCTAAAACAGATGTTAGACGAAAAACCACTTCACTAGTGACTACATGCAAGCTCAAGTATGTCTTGCGGCAAACTTCAATCCTGTCACCATCAACCATAGTGTAGTATTTAAAAGATGATGTAAACTGTTTTGAATCTACAGATGTAGGTCTATGCCGTTGAACATCAGAGCGCTCAATTAAGCACATCAAATAAGTGTCCCGTTCATTGTTAGGCCTGCCACTGTAAACCGCATTAATTATCCTTAGTTTTTGCTCCTCAGTAAAGTTATTGGTTCACTTCTGCCTACATTCACAATCAAGGCCAGTAGTCTTTTGCTCTACTAATCTTCCAGAAGTTGTTACAAACTCCAATCCACTCAGTCTAGCAGCTTTCATTCCATTTACAGCATTTCCTACGCCTCTCCTCTCTCCTCCTCTTCTTTTCTTAGCAGGGCTTTCTTCATTTTCTGATATTTCAGCCATAGTCTTTTTCACTTTAAAATAATTAAAATTCCTTGAACTTTCACTGGTAATAGCACACTTGCATAGAACTTTTAGATACTTACATAACCTAACATGAAAACAACTACCAATAAACAGTGTTTAATAACATTCAGCTACCACTATGTGCCCTGGTGGCCAAGCAATGTGCTACTGCTCACTGAGGTTTAAAAGGAAAATATTCCAGTAATGTTTTCTTTCATAATCTCAGTCTAATATTGGAAGGCCTGGTAAGGTATTGACTTGTGGAGGAATGCTTTCTTTGTTAAGCTCAGAAGATGCATTTACATCTGAAAAACAAAATGGCTATCTCAACTCATTTTGTATAAAAAAAATGGAATGTTTTCCTTTTTAATCTCACCGCTTCAATTATGCCAACGCACGCCTGTATCATGTTGTAAGAGTTCGTCCCATCCAATCCCTCTGCACCAGGTTTCTTGGAACAGTATTTTCCCAATAATCGATACTGGTGTTAAAAGTCCCAAAGGGTCATAAAATCGGGAAGTAGTTTGTAACAGTAATCTCTTACTAGCGGGTTCCTGCTTGAGATTATCGGTGATATCATGGTCGTCTATGTAGAAAGTGTCAGTTTTAGTGGACCATTTCACTCCTAATACTTACGTATTGGTCTCTAGTTCCCGACCTTCGGACGTCCAGATGCACTTCAGTTGTTGAGAGTTGGTCGCCCATTTCGCCATGGGCATGTGAATGGTGTTTAGCAGTCCTGTGAGTTCATAATGAAGTTTGTTCACTTGGTTCTCAGTTTCACTGCCGGTTACAAAGTCATCCATGTACGTACTGCAATCTATAAGGGCGGCGGCATTTGAGAAGGCAGTCATGGATATTGGTTAGTTCCCTTAGTGTCGCTGAAAGTAAAAATGGACCCCAAGTTAGACCAAAGGGAACGCGAGCAAAACGGTATATTACGACTTCATCTGTTGTTACGTACACCCCTTCGCCTTTGTCAATCACATCGTACCAGAAGAATCTGGTCAAGTCTCGATCTTTGGAATCGAGTACAAGTTGTAAGAATGCCTGAGAGACTTCACCAATGATGGCTACCGGGTAGCTTCTGAATCTGAGGAGAACAGAAAGTATCTCAGGCAGTAAATTTGGCCCCGTTTCGAGGGCATCGTTAAGGGACGGACCACCTCGTTGACGAGAAGATGCATCAAACACAATCCTCCATTTCGTTTTCAGAGATTTACACTTCTTAACTAAATGGTGAGGCAAGTAGAACGTATCACCAGTTGTCTCAGAAGGAGCATGTTCAACATGGCGTTTTATAATATAGTCCATCATCTGTGAATAATAAATCTCCTTCAAAGGTCCATTCTCCTCTAGTCTCTTTTGCAATGCGTTGAATCGTTTTACCGCATTAGCATGGTTATTGGGCAAGATAATACCTGATTTTTTAGGAAGAGAGACCACACGCCAATGGTCTTCTATTCGGTAAGAATCATGAAATTCCTTAAGTAACGCAGAGTTTTTGGAATTGAAATATTTGTCCTGACTTTCCCTGATTCCCATTGTTTCCAGATCCCAGAACTGTCTCAGTGTCTCACCTAAGGGTGAGTGTAACTGTTCAGAATGAATATGGTTCACCAGTGATGAATTCAAAGTGATGCCTGATCGATTTCCAGTCAATACCCTTCCAAACATGGTTGGTATGAGTACCACGGAGGTGGAAATGCGCACTGGTGACGTGTCCTTCACGATTTTCCAATAACTATCTCCTCCAATAAGTATTTCGATGGGCAAAGGTTGCTCTGATTCATTCTTTGGGTCAGCCAACTGTAGTTTTTGGGTTTGTGCTAACATATTATTATCATCAGGAACGACCGAATGAGCTGAAAAGGCATGGATACTCTCAAATGCAATAATATTTGTAGCCGAGTTTGTCCAGATGCTCTTATGAAAACTTAACAAGGTTACGTACACTCCGATTGGTTCGAGACGATTCAAAGGCGCCAATAGTTAAGTCTTGGCGGCCAATAACCCCGAGTTGTAGTTCGTTAGCTAGAGACTCAAGGATAAAAATGGATTGACTTCAGTAGGGGGGCAGTAAGAATTCTAACGCACCCCGTCAGCAGTATTTGAATTTGGCGCGCTTTAAATCCAAGATGGCGGCGACGACGTCACAAGATGGCGGCCAAGATGGTGGCTAACCAAAATGGAGGCCATGACTTAACTAGCCTAGCCTAACCTAACCTCACCTACGAGGTGCGATCGAAAAGTTTCAAAATGTTGACCCATAGCCTACTTTCCTGTAACGTCACAACGAGGGATGATCAAAGGGTTCCAAAAATGTTGACCCATAGCCTACTTTCCTGGTGCCGTTACAACGAGGGGTGATCAAAGAGTTCCAAAAATGTTGACTCATAGCCTACTTTCCTGGTGACGTCACAACGAGGTGTGATCAAAAAGTTCCAAAATGTTGACCCATAGCCTACTTTCCTGGTGACGTCACAAAGAGGTGTGATCAAAAAATTCCAAAATGTTGACCAATAGCCTACTTTCCTGGTGACGTCACATACTAACCCGCCATACATTCAGAAACAAAGCCGATACCTCCCGAATGCATGGTCGGATTTTGACGAATGTGTTGTCGTTAAAATCGGGCTGACACCCCCTTTGAAAAATTCTAAAATGTTGACCCATAGCCTACTTTCCTGGTGACGTAACATACTAACCCGCCAAACATTCAGGGGTAAAGCCGATATCCCCACTACACATGGCGGATTTTGACGAATGAGGTGTCGTTGAACCCGGGCTGACACCCCCTCTCCAATGAACAACGTTTCTTGCCAATGCATTCATCGCTATTTGATAATTCATGGATTGAACTGTAATGATTGAAAAAACAATTGCAAGAATGATTGCCGAGCCACAGGACATGGTATTGACCAAGATAATAGCCATGCTTGCATTAGTCGATATTTGAATGAACCATAAATCACAGAGGCTTATGCCATGGTTTGTAGCAGTCAATCGAACTCGAGATACTTTAAGCCAAAACCTAGCGCGCTAACCAGTTAGCTATGGGATGTAAAACAGTGTCGGCTGCTAAAACCTGTCGCACTTTCCTGGGGGAATGATTAAATGAATAACCGATGAAATGAAATGAAATGATAGTGGAAAGTGTTGCTCGATTGAGCGAAAACAATTGTGAGAATGACCGCCAAGTTACGGTAAACGTATAAGCCAACAGAAAAGCCTATATATAGGCTGTATAAGCCAACCCAAAAGCCAATACATAAACCAATACAAAGGCCAACACAAAAGCCAAAACAAAAGCCAATACAAATGCCAACACATGGGGTTATGTTAGGTTATGATATGTTACATTATGTTAGGTGAACTAAGTGTGACGTTATATCCAGTCTTAAAGCAAGTCTAAACGTATAAGCCAACACAAAAGCCAATATATAAGCCAACGCAAAAGCCAATACATAAGCCAATACAAAAAGCTAATACATAAGCCAATACAAAAGCCAACACATGGGGTTAGGTTAAGTTATGATATGTTCCATTAGGTTAGGTGAACTAAGTGGGACGTTATAGCCAGTCTTAAAGCAAGTCTAAACGTATAAGCCAAAACAAAAGCCAATATATAAACCATCACAAAAGCTAATGCATAAGCCAATACAAAAGACAACACAAAAGCCAATACAAAAGCAAATACTTAAGCCAATACAAAAGCCAACACATGGGGTTAGGTTAGGTTAGATTATGATATGTTACATTAGGTTAGGTGAGCTATGTGTTATGTCATAGCCAGTCTTAAAGCAGGTTTAAACTTGTAGAACATGTCACGTGACAAGGTTAAGTTCGGTTATGTTAGGTGAGTTGAGCCATGACGTCATAGATGGATGGGGTAGGAGGCTGGCAAATGAGGAAAATGTTTTGGTTTAACTTTTGCAGCCTGTTTTGCATCCACTTTTTCACCCACTTTTGCACCCACTTTTGCACCCACTATTGCACCCACTTTTGCACCTACATTAGCACCCGCTTTTGCACCCACTTTTGCACCCACTTTTGCATTTACCTTCGCACCCACTTTTGCGCCCACTTTTACACCCACTTTTGCATCTACTTTAAACTATTAGTAAGTCACTTTATCACCAAAACCTTTGTAGTGTGAACATCATACTGACAGGTCAGTTACTACTATTAAACTTACTACAACCAACAAAGGTAGGCAACGTGTACTCTATCAAGGCTACTCTTATAACTACAATCGTCAGAATGTGAATGGAAAAATATTCTGGCATTGCTCAAAAGAGAGGTCAACAAAATGTCGAGGGAATATAAAAGTAAAAATGGAAAGGTTTTAAGTGTGAGTGTTCATCAATGTAGTGCTTCAAACAAACCACGGTTGCTGTTTACATGTATTTGATTGAGCAACAACCATAGTTAGAATGAATACCCTTAATCTTAGAACATGATTAAAGTTGTATGTCATTTACATAGTGCTAACCAATCAATGTCTATGGTATACTAGCTATGGAATTATTCATAAAGTCATTGAATATAAACCCTTGAAAAACATACCTACCTTGATACTCCTTTTGAGGTCCCAGCACTCAGCCTGATGATTGTTTGAGAGGTAGAAGAGACATGCAGGTGTGAAATAATGATATAGCTTATCATAACAGTGATGCACTATTAAGAAATGTTGGTAATTATTAGTGGAATGAATGGTAAATGATTTTTATTTACCCATAAACTTTAGGATTAAAAACAATCAAAATGTGTATCATCACTGCTATGATTTAAAAAAATAGAAAACAAGCATTTATGTTTTTGTTTATTCAAAACGTACCATACATCGATGATTGTTTTTACCTTCATAAATCAAATATACAGGTTGACTACTTGTATTGATATCTTGAAAAACATCATCAGGCACGTCATCAAAACGTGAAGGAAGAAATGTTTCAAACTCTTCACAAATGCAAAGTGCGTGGATTCCAAATTTATTGTTTATTTATTTTTAATTCTATGAATGCGAAAAGGTGTATGAATAGGCAAGTCGCTCATCTTCTTGAGTTCATGACCACAGGCTTGACCAATAGCATTCAAACCTTCCATGGTAGCCTATAAACAAAAAACATAACTATGACACTCTAGTCTCAACATTGTTACAACAACAACAACAACAACAACAACAACAACAATCACCCATGGTTTTTAAGTTATTTAGCAAACCCCACCCCCCTTGGTTTACAATAATGAACATGGACATTGGATAAAGTGTTAATCAACTCATAAATGGTCAAGTCGTTTTAACACGGATTCGCAAAATAGTATTGTCAGCGACATCTAGTAGTGAACATTGACACTTGATAGAATGTTAATCAAAATCACAAATGGCCAAGTCGTTTAACACGGATTCGCAAAATAATAATGTCAGTGGCATCTAGTAGTGAACATTGACACTTGATAGAGTGTTAATCAAATCATAAATGGTCAAGTTGTTTTAACACGGATTCGCAAAATAGTATTGTCAGCGACATCTAGTAGTGAACATTGACACTTGATAGAATGTTAATCAAAATCACAAATGGCCAAGTCGTTTAACACGGATTCGCAAAATAATAATGTCAGTGGCATCTAGTAGTGAACATTGACACTTGATAGAGTGTTAATCAAATCATAAATGGTCAAGTTGTTTTAACACTGATTCTCAAAATAGTATTGTCAGTGAAATCTAGTAGTGAACATTGACACTGATAGTGTGTTAATCAAATCATAAATGGCCAAGTTGTTTTAACACGGATTTGCAAAATAGTATTTTCAGCGACATTAAGTAGTGAACATGGACACTGGATAGAGCGTTTAATCAAATCTCGAATGGTTAAGTTGTTTCAACACGGATCCACAAAATAGTATTGTCAATGCCATGTGGTAGTGAACATGAATACTGGATAGAGCGTTAATCAAATTACGAATGGTCAAGTTGTTTTATGAACATTGAATAAAGCATTAATCGAATTACAAACGATCAAGTTGTTTCAACATGGATTTTCAAACTCATATTGTCAGTGGAATCTAGTCATGAACATGAACACTGGATGGAGCGTTAATCAAATCACAAATGGTCAAGTCGTTTCAACATGGATTCGTAAAATAGTATTGTCAATGGCATCTAGTAGTCAACATGGACACTGGATAGTGCGTTAATCAAATCACAAATGGTTAAGTCGTTTTAACATCGATGTCAGCGGTATCTAGTAATAAACATGAATATTGAATAAAGCATTAATCAAATTACAAACGATCAAGTTGTTTTAACACGGATTTTCAAACTCGTAGTGTCAGTGACATCTAGTAATGAACATGAACACCGGATAGAGTGTTAATCAAATCACAAATGATCAAGTTGTTTTAACACGGATTTGCAAACTCGTATTGTCAATGGCATCTAGTAGTCAACATGAACACTGGATAGAGCGTTAATCAAATTACAAATGGTTAAGTTGTTTTATGAACATTGAATAAAGCATTAATCGAATTACAAACGATCAAGTTGTTTTAACACGGATTTGCAAATTCGTATTGTCAGTGACATCTAGTCATGAACATGAACACTGGATAGAGTATTCATCAAATCACAAAATGGTCAAGTCATTTAACACGGATTTGCAAACTTGTATTGTCAATGGCATCTAGTAGTCAACATGAACACTGAAGAGCATTAATCAAATCACGAATGGTCATGTCGTTTTAACATGGATTCGGAAAATAGTATTGTCAATGGTATTTAGTAGTGAACATAGACATTGAATAAAGTGTTAATCAAATTACAAATGGTCAAGTAGTCTTAACACGGATTCACAAAATAGTATTGCCAGCGGCATCTAGTCATGAATATGGACACTAGATAGAGTGTTAATCAAATCATAAATGGTCCAATTGTTTTAACGCGGATTTGCAAACTTGTATTGTCAATGGCATCTAGTAGTGAACATTGGCACTTGATAGAGCGTTAGTATTGTCAGTGCCATCTAGTAGTGAACATTGTCACTTGATAGAGCGTTAATCAAATCACAAATGGTCAAGTTGTTTCAAAACGGATTCGCAAAATAGTATTGTCAATGCCATCTTGTAGTAAACATTGGAACTTGATAGAGCGATAATCGAATCACAAATGGTCAAGTCGTTTCAACACGGATTTGTAAAATAGTATTGTCAATGACATCTAGTAGTCAACATTGACACTTGATAGAGCATTCATCAAATCTCACCTACATGTTTAGTTATTAAAAAAGATACTCACCTTTAATATAAAACTGCTGTTGCTGATTGAATTAGGTATAACCAGTAAACCAATTATCTGTGAATAAATAAACCAATCAATCAATCAATTAATCCATTCATTTCAATCCATCACTTACACATTGATTTGAAATGTTTAATCTATTAAATACATACCTCTCAAATATGTTCCTTTTTTTCCAAGTAGCGCCACTGCTTTTTCTCGATTAACTTGTATATAAATGATAGCACTGCAGCACTAATCCCCTTGCATGTAACTAATGAGTGGCAATGATAGGTATGGCCTTGCTTTTATATTGTTCAATATTGCCAGCTTGCAAAAAATTGTCCACGCATGAGTGAGCGAAATAGAATAAATCACTGTACATTGAGATTCGCGATACATCTAGATTCAAAATTACTATTAACAATTTTACATTACCAGACATTCATATTCTTTCCACATGTTAAAGGGAAATGTCATACACAATAAGTTCTCAGTTTATGCTTATCAGCAATACCTGCTTATTTCAAACAGGATCGCTGATATGGCAAGACGGCATCCTGTTTCAAGATTGTCACTGCCAGTGTCTATGTAATGAAACAAAAACGATATCATCTAGTTAGTCTTTATAAAATTGTGATCTCACATCTAGTGAAATGTGTGTTGACAACCACGGGGACCCTAGCTGAGTCCGGCATTGCATCCACTTACTTGTGTAGGGCTCCTCTTTGTTTTCTTTCATGTCGACCTTACTCGGTCAACTCTTGTTCTCTTCACATCCCCAATAGTATTAGTGTATCCGAGGCCTAGGGAGTCTTTCACTTTCCAGTCTTAATCGCCACTTGCCCGATCTTAGCTGTTACCCTGCAAGGGGGTCAACCTTTTTTTATTTTCATGTTATCACCTGCCTTCTACTCAAGACCCTCAAAGAGGCAGGGTGTATGTAGTCGCACTACTTTTAATACCCTCTGAATATGATTACACCCTCAAAAGCTCTCGACTAGTGAGTTTCAAAAGTTTGACAACCCCCTAAGAAATTCCTTTGGGGTGGATTCGTAGCTTTGCTCGCTTTGCTATCATTTTATCCTCCAAGATTGGTTTTTCACATGAACTAAACCTATACCGCCACTGAGGGTAGTGTCCTAGAGCTTGAGACTCTAAGTCTGTGATACAACTGGGGTGTGTGACCAGCACGATGCCCAAGCGGCCTCACCTGCAAAGCGAACAGGGGGCTAATGAGGGGATGGAAAGAGTGGGAGGGTGTGGCAAGGAAGTGGGAAGGAGACTGTCGTGGCCTTATGGTAGGTATCATCTCGGCATTTGCCCTACTACTTTTAATGCACTCTGAATATGGGTACACCCTCAAAAAGTGCTTGACAAGTGAGTTTAAAAGTGGACAACCCCCTAAGAAATTCCTTTGGTGGATTCTTAGCTTTGCTTGCTTTGATATCATTTTAACATCCGGGATCAGCTTTTCACACGAACTAAGCGAGGGATCCCACCTCTATCGCCACTAAGGGCAGTGTCCTCGAGCTTGAAACTCTGAGTCAGTGATACAACTGGGGTGTGCAACCACGACATCCATGCGGCCACGCATCCAAAGCATACCGGAGTCTCATTAAGGGATAGAAAGAGTGAGATAGTGTGACAGGGAATTGGGGAAGGAGACTGCCGTGGCCTTACGGTAGGTGGGAAACCACTGAAAACCACTTCAAGAATGACTGAGGGGGAATCAACCCCCCCACTCATTTGAGCCTGGGTTGAGGCTGAGTAAACCCCATTCCTGTCCTCGCATCACTTTTTCAAATTTCATGACAGAGCTGGTAATCGTACCCAGGATCTCCAGGGTGGCTGCTAATCATGCTAACCGCTACGCTACCACTAGATTCATATAGTAATACATACAGTCCACTTGTTTGCGATCAAACAGTCAACGTGTTTAGAGAGAACGCGTAATTCAACACCGATATCATGCAACAGTTGCAGTTTTCACTATCACAAGATTACATGCCATGCATGCTAATGTTGGCTAGCAAGCCGTAGTGTTTCGAGTTTCATCTTAAACACAACTCCAATCAAGAATTTTAATCTCTTGGAATTCATTCTTGTTGCTCAGAGACTGAATTTATGACACTCGTGTTTTTAAGCCTCTATAGCTTAGGAGAAAGCACGTTAGCCTCTCACTGCTGAATCCATAATTCGAATCCCAGTCACTCCGAGTGAGATTTGTGCTGGACAAAGCAGAGACAGACAGTTTTTTTTCTCTAGCTACTTCAGTTTTCACTATCAAAAATGTCATTCTAGCAACACTCTATCCACTCTCATTTTATTTCATGGGTCATCCATTTAAACATTACCCTAGGGGAGTGCGACAGGCTTCAGCTGTCAGCACCTTTTCATATCCTCGCTGCTAAATGAGGACTTCATTCATTCATTCCCAAACCCCAATTAGTAAAGCAACACTTTCCACTGTCATTTCATTTCATTTGTTATTCATTTAATCATTTCCCCAGGAAAGTGCGACAGGTTTTAGCAGCCTGTACTGTTTCAAATGCTCATCGCTAAATGGCAGCTCCGTCAAACAACACTTTCCACTATAATTTAATTTAATCTGTCATTCATTTAATCATTTCCCCAGGAAAGTGTCACAGGCTTTAGCAGCCAGCACTGTTTCAAATCCTCACTGTGGCTAAATGGTTAGCGCGCTAGGCTTTGACCCAAAGTGCCCCGGATTCGATTCCCGGTCGAGTCATTAGGGATTTTAATCTCTTGGGATTAATTCCCGTGGCTCGGGGACTGAGTGTATGTGCCGTCTTCATTATCACTTCATCCTCATTACTTCGCGGAGGTCACCCACGGGCGTCAACTAGAAAGACCTGCACTCGGCCTCTCCAGAGGCCATACGATCATTTCATACCGCTAAATAAAGGATTCATTCATTCCATTCCCTAACCTGCTCGGTCAACTGAAAGCAGGCTATGGATTTTTCCATTTTTCAATCATGTCTTTACAAACAATGAGTTGAACCATTACATACAGCTCTACGATCCATGATTTGTGAAAATAGCAATGAATGCATTTTTTTCAAGCATGAAAAACGCCGTGGCCGACCACCGGTTTCGTTCATTCATAGCTTACGGGTTAGCGTGCTAGGCTTTGGCTTAAAGTATCTCGGGTTCGATTGCCTGCCTGCTACAAACCATGGCATAAGCCTCTGCGATTCATGGTTCATTCAAATATCGACTAATGCATTTGCAAGCACGACTATCATGGTTCGCCACATCAGAAAAAACAAATCGTCGTATTACGACCCGTCGTTCCATCGAAATAGCCATGGATAAAAAATAACTCATCCATAAATCATTATTCAAAAATCTTACCCTCTTACAAAATCCCCAAGTGCGCATGCGTAAAACAAAAAACAAAAATGTTAAATCATAGTTGCATATAGGACTATGCATGTTTTTCATGTGAAACACCGTTTAATTTCCTATTAGCATTCAAACTCTCACATGTCGCACTTGGAAAGCAAGATTTTCTAAAAAATTATGATTTCACCTCCTAGTAGGGGTAGGTTTTATTTTGGGGCAGAAATAGGTTATTCATTGGAAAGGGGGTGTCGGCCCGAGTTTAACGACACCTCATTCGTCAAAATCCGACCATGCGTTCGGGAGATATCGGCTTTGCCCATGAATGTATGAAACGTCAACAGGAAAGTAGGCTATGGGTTAACATTTTGAAACTTTGATAAAGTTAAGCTATGGCAGCCATCTTGTGACGTCACCAGGAAAGTAGGCTATGGATCAACATTGTGGAACATTTTGATTATCCCTCGTTGTGACGTCACCAGGAAAGTAGGCTATGGGACAACATTTTTGGAACATTTTTGATCACATCTCGTTGTGACGACTCAAAGGAAAACTCGGCGGTCATTCTCGCAATTGTTTTCGCTCAGTCGAGCAACACTTTCCACTATCATTTCATTTCATCGGTTATTCATTTAATCATTCCCCCAGGAAAGTGCGATAGGTTTTAACAGCCGACACTGTTTTACATCCTATAGCTAACTGGTTAGTGCGCTAGGCTTTGGCTTAAAGTATCTCGAGTTCGATTGACTGCTACAAACCATGGCATAAGCCTCTGTGATTTATGGTTCACTCATATATCGACTAATGCAAGCATGGCTATTATCTTGGTCATTACCATGTCCTGTGGCTCGGCAATCATTCTTGCAATTGTTTTTTCAATCATTACAGTTCAATCCATGATTTATCAAATAGCGATGAATGCATTGGTAAGCAATGTTGTCCATTGGAAAGGGGGGTGGAAATAGGTTGGCCATTGGAAAGGAGGTGTCAACCCGAGTTCAACGACATCTCATTCGTCTAAATCCAAGCATGCGTTCCGGGGATATCGGTTTTGCCCCTGAATGTATGGCGGGTTAGTATGTGACGTTGCCAGGAAAGTAGGCTATGGGTAAACATTTTGGAATTTTGGAAAGGGGGTGTCAGCCCGAGTTCAACGACACCTCATTCGTCAAAATCCGACCATGCGTACGGGGGATATCGGCTTTGCCCCTGAATGTATGGCGGGTTAGTATGTGACGTCACCAGGAAAGTAGACTAAGGGTCAACATTTTGGAATTTTGGAAAGGGGGTGTCAGCCCTAGTTCAACGACACCTCATTCGTCATAATCCGACCATGCGTACGGGGGATATCGGCTTTGCCCCTGAATGTATGGCGGGTTAGTATGTGACGTCACCAGGAAAGTAGGCTATGGGTCAACATTTTGGAATTTTTTGATCACACCTCGTTGTGACGTCACCAGGAAAGTAGGCTATGGGTCAACATTTTGAAACTTTTCGATCGCACCTCGTAGGTGAGGTTAGGTTAGGCTAGGTTAGTTAAATCATGGCCGCCGTTTTGGTTAGCCGCCATCTTGGCCGCCATCTTGTGACTTCTTCGCCACCATCTTGGATTTAAAGCGCGCCAAATTCAAAAACTGCTGACGGGGTGCATTAGAACTCTTACTGCCCCCCTACTGACTTCCAGCATTCAGTATGCAACGCGTCTGTTTCGTTCGCCCATTGGGTCCCGTAACCCAAACTCGCGCGATCTGCAGGTAAGTAAATTCGGATGAAAGAGAATCTATCTTGTTAACGGACGTAATGGTTGCCGCTGCATTAGTAGATAAGTTTCTACTGCAGACAGATCTGTGATGCAAGGCTTTGCAGGAAGAACAGAATGCCTTACCCTTTCGGTTGCAGTTCTTCACGGAGTGTCCACGGTTCAGGTATAGAAAGCAGCGGTTCGTGTTCCTGAGTTTGGTAAGTCTATCGTTAACGTTAGAAACTGTCTTGCATTCTTGCGCCCAGTGTCCGCGGGATTCGCAAATGACACAAAATGGTTATGGCGCAACCTTCTTATAGGATTGTTTCTTATTTGAATCAACGTGCAGAGCTGATGTTGTGGGAACATGCGTCGAAGCAGATGTAGATCCACGAATCTTGTGCGTCACCATAGCCCCATCTACTTCTTCTCCCAAGAATTCCATGAGCTTGAGAATATCTCCTTCCGAGATATTTCCCCTCTTCGTCTGAATTATCCAACGGCGACAAATATCAGCGGGAAACGTTCTAAGTATTTTCGGAGCAAGACCTCTCCCGTAGCCGTTTACGTCTTCTCCCAGCGCACGAAGAGCGTGTATGTGTCGATGGCAATCGATGAACGTGTCATTTAGTACGTTAGGAGTAGCGAACTGAACAGGTCGGATGTTCTCTAGGTAGTCTAAGTGAGCCTGTATTATTCTGTTTTTATCCCCATAGCGAGCCTGTAGAATCCGTTTCGTTTCCTCGTATGTATCTGCTATTACGGCGATTCCATCGACTAGCCGCTTCGGCTCGGCTTCCAAGTACCCAAGCAAAATAATGTGTTTATTTATGGTAGGAAGGAAAGGGTCTTTATCAACGGATGACTCGAATTGCTCCCAGAAACGTGGCCAAGTTGCGATGTCACCAGCGAAGGATTCTAGCTTGATTGGCGGGAGTCGAACTGAGTGTGAAACCTGAATTGGAGTAGTAGGTGTAGTTGACAGTGATTCGGGGATACCTAAATTAGCGGCTTAATTTGATAATTTACTTGTAATTGTTTTCGATGCCCTTGTGATAGCGCGTTTCGCTGAGTCTACATATTCTTCACAACTCTGAACATCAGTATCGTATTCAGTGTCCGATAGTAACTCATGTATAGAATCATAAAGTGTGGTTAATTTGTTCAGAATTTCTTGTAGTCTATCTTGGAAGTGTTCTCAGTCTTCGAATGAAGTATTATCAGTGAAACTGTTAATTTCCGTAACAAAGCGTGTTGTATTTGCCCTCTGTCTGGTTCGCTTTCTTCTTAGACTGTATAAAATGCCACCTGTTTGAACGTTATTGCTCATGTTGTACGTGTGTTCACGGAAATGTGCAAGGCAAAGAGCTGTTAATCTGTTGTTTGAAGTATCGAATAATTTTCGGTCAGGTGCTACTAGGATCGCTAGTGTCCACGCATAGATTGAGTGTTAATTACTATGGTCAGTTTTATATTATCTCTGGCCTGCGCTCCTAATTTATAATATCTGTGTTTATCACCAGATGACACTACAATATCCACGAGTGAAAAGTCATGATATTATACACATATATAACCAAACAAGACGTTATTACGGGCATTCAAACAGTTATTAATTTTACAAATGCGTAGCTTTGTCACTTATCTGTAGCCGGTGGCGATGTAGGAAACCTTCCGTCCAGTATAGTCTAATTGCAAGTCTTCCCTCACAGACTTGAGGTTCCGTAATGCAATTGCAGAGTAAAAACTTAAAGAGAGGCTTCAATTCCTGTAATATAGGCCTAAACAGATTATTCCTCAGAATCACTTGACATCATGCGATATCCCGAGTGTTTTTGGCACCAAATGTTGTGGTTAATAGAAATGAATAACGGGAACACTATAGGCTGATCTTTATTTAGTCTAACCCAAGGATCATGTAAGTATATCCCGAGTGTTTTTGGCACCAAATGCTGTGGTTAATAGATATGAATAACGGGAACACTATAAGCTGATCTTTATTTAGTCTAACCCAAGGATCATGTAAGTATAAGAGATTCGTCACTTTTGGATATAGAATTTCCGAGAGAGAACACCGCCTGAGGCTATGGATTGTACTGGCAAGTTTGGCAACATAAAAAGTAAAAAGCCATGTGAATGTAACCTTTATTACATGTAATTGAACAGTATGTTCTGCGATGAGTTATTGATTATTGATGAACATAACACAAACATAACTGCGCCTTTCGCTAGGCGCTGAAATATACGTCCAGATAGGAAAATAATACATTTTGATATATATCAATGTTGGCAATATACTTGTCTCGAAGGACACAGTTATGCCGTTCTAGAGCTTAATTCACCTCTGGACTAATTATAAATGCTCTCATACTCTACAGAATTGTTGGGATGTTCGATGAATATAAAGAAAACTGTACAAATGCACACACTATATTGCCATAACCTCACTTTTTGCCTAGCATGCCCGCTGCCACCCACCCCTCCCCGTAGCCCTAAACCACAAATTGTATTGCAATGCAAAGGAGAATGGGTAAGAAAACAAACAAGAGATGAAATGTACACATTTATTCTCTATATATTTTTATTCGAGAGTAGACCATATTGCCCACTAGTTTTACACTTGGTCAACATCAAAAAGATGAAAATTGCCGAATTGTTCTTACTATCATTATAATTCTTACATCCCGGTGCTTGGCAATTTTTCCTCCCTTGCAGTGGCATGATTGACTCTCAATTCAATTCAAATAAACAATCAAAATACTGAACAAATCAAAACAACCAACAACACCACGAGGAAAATCAATCAAAACAGACTATTCCCGCTTCCGCCAGTCGGTTTGATGTGAACGTTCATGAGTGCCAACTACGGAACCTTAGTGCTAAAATTAATTCTTCGTTGGTTGGCAGAACATCCAGTACAGGGCCTTACCCCGACCCACGCGCTCCCTATGATCTGTCATCCCCCTGGTCTAACCAAGATGTGACAAGTGAAGTAATAAAGCAAACAAAAGACAATCGTAAATCGGAGAATCCATAGATTGCAACTCTCAAGAGTTGCAACGTCTCAATTCTCCACACAGGCTATCCAGAATCTCAGCTTTCCTCTATAGGTGTATTTTCCACAGTTGGAATCTGACAGTTCGGCGGAGAACCGTTGAAATAAAGGCAGCGTTGCCACTTATGCTACTAGCCACCATGTGCGTACTTCCACCCTCCCGTTCTTTTCATCATGCTCATGCTCATAATAACATTGGCATGGTTATTACATTTATTACATTTTTGCTCAGATGGTTTTCAAAAATCTTAAACAAAGCAATGCTTAAAACTGTTCTTTGCACACTGTAAAATAAAATAATAGCCCGTCAAATTGAGGAGAGGCCTAAACTATTGTAATGAATAGCAATTTTACGAATAACCTACTATCATAAAGCAAAAATGTTCAAAGCGAAACGACAACACGTGATAGTTTCCGTGTTATTTAGCAATTTATATCTCATGTAGAATAAGTTTCAAGGCACAAGACACACATAAATGTGTTACAAAATATACGTTCATTGTATAAGCTATTAACTCACCCTTTAGAAGACAGAAGCTAATCTTTTGTAAACTAATAGGCATACCGTATATGTGGCGCCGTATAGCGTCCTCTTGAATGGTATCGAGTTCAGTGACCGTGGCACTCCTAGGTCTCGATTTCCCCGGCGTGCTGAGTTTTGAAGTAGAGTCCTCCGGCGAAGAGAAGTTCTCCATAGTTACCCTCCAGACAGTAGTGTTACTAATTCCAAGAGCAGAGGCAGTACGCTCCTGCGCGCGACTGAATGGAATTAATGGTTCGCCTGGTGCTCGGATATTTTCACCCTCCCTTTCAAAAAAATCCCGCGCGGCGATAATCATTTTCCTTCCGTGGCTTCGAATAGGTACACCTCGACCAGTTCTTGACGAGTCCTGAACTGGATTTATCCTCGGTCTTCCTCTACGAGAAGTCATCCTTAAAACGTCACCACTCGCAAACAAAAAGAAAGCTAACCTTAATGTAATTCACACGAACCTAAGCTTAAACTTACACAAACACTATATAAATAAATAAATAACGGACACGAATTAATTAAAAATATAAGTATAAATCCTACACGAAAAAGTAATTAACTAGTTAATTCAAAACAATTGTAACGCAGCAAGGTTAGTGTGCACTCTGGAGGCAACCAAGCAAGCGACTGGTCAAGCGACAAGCACGTGGCCGAATAGCGTCATCCAAATTGGCAGCGCTGTATGATTTCCATGGCAACAAGCCTTGCGTGCGATCTAGTCGTCAACTGCTTTTGCCCAGTGGCGCTGAACTGTCAGATTCCAACTCTGGATAATACAACTGTAGGCGTTGTTAGAGTGTAGTTCCCAAGGGAGCCCAGTAGTTGCTCCAATGAGGCGGCTGTGACCGACACCATCACAGCCGCAGATTTCACTTGTAGTTTGTCTGGACCTTATAGAAGGCCAAGAGTCTCAGGTAGGGATTCTAATGCTGTTTTGAAGAGGAAGCCTCCTCCACGACATGGTAGCGTAACTAATGTAGCTGAGTGAGGCTACTTCCTCCAGGTTGAGGAGACTGGAACGTGGATCTTGAAAATGAAGTCTATACTCAAGTAGAGTCCTGGACCTAGCCAGGCAGGGTCCCAGACAGAATCCCAGTAGAATCCAGGTCAGAAGCCAAACCAGAATGCAAAAACCCGAGCTGGAAGCTCGGATATATATCCAAGATGACGTCACAGGGGGAGACGTCACCCGAACTGGAGAGGGAGATCTGGACAGCCAATCACCGGTCAGACACAGAGCTCGACATAATTACAAGCGGACGAGAGGTACCATAACGAGTTCAAACTTTGAAAAGTGAGGTCATCAACAACACTCCGAGAATTGAGTAAGTACATTTTGAAAATAAGTGATTCAAATACTCATGATCAAATATATTAACATGCTTTATAATTAACCGTGATCCCACTGCAAAGTAAATAATGAAATTAAGATAATGGGGTAGTTAAATTAAAAAGTATTTCACACCCGAAGGGAAATAAAAAGTTCAAAATAAACCTATTCACAAACGCGAACATCCCCCATTGTCATCAAATTACAACTATTAGCGGAATATTATGATCGCAAATTATTAGATGCATCCCACAAACCGGCTAGTCGGGCAAATCGTGAAGCCAAGAGATTCAAATCACTCAGGCTTAAACTCATGAACTTAGACAAGTCAATTTGGTTCAACAAAAAATGTATAGGACTGAATCTCACCACTAAATACGTACCAATTAAGTACCGACAAGTTGCTGTATTAGCTACTAAATAAGTGTACATATTGTAAATATGTTCACATGTATTTTCAGACATAGATGTGTAGCCTAAGTGTAATGGATCTGATGATGATCGCTTGACGTACCGACAAGTTGCATAACCAATACAACAACTAAATAGGTGTACATATTGTAAATATTTTCACCTGTATTTTCAGACATAGATTTGTAGTCAAAGTGTAATGGATCTGATGATGATCGCTTGACGGTCGAAAATGGTCATCCTAGTGTATTTATTAATCTCATGTATTTTTTTCAGGATTAGGGTATAACCCAACTCTTTTGGGTGCATTCGTGTTGACCGACTGAAAAGCACCAAACTTTTGTTTACTAAGGCAACACTGAAAAAATGGCTTCAAACCCCATAATGTTCACGGCTAGTCAGGCAAATCGTGAAGCAAAGAGATTCGAATCACCCAGGCTTAAACTCATGAACTTAGACAAGTCAATTTGGTTCAACAAAAATGTATAGAACTGAAATCACCCCTAAATACGTACCAATTAAGTACCGACAAGTTGCTGTATTAGCTACTAAATAAGTGTACATATTGTAAATATGTTCACATGTATTTTCAGACATAGATGTGTAGCCTAAGTGTAATGGATCTGATGATGATCGCTTGACGTACCGACAAGTTGCATAACCAATACAACAACTAAATAGGTGTACATATTGTAAATATTTTCACCTGTATTTTCAGACATAGATTTGTAGTCAAAGTGTAATGGATCTGATGATGATCGCTTGACGGTCGAAAATGGTCATCCTAGTGTATTTATTAATCTCATGTATTTTTTCAGGATTAGGGTATAACCCAACTCTTTTGGGTGCATTCGTGTTGACCGACTGAAAAGCACCAAACTCTTGTTTACTAAGGCAACACTGAAAAAATGGCTTCAAACCCCATAATGTTCACGGCTAGTCAGGCAAATCGTGAAGCAAAGAGATTCGAATCACTCAGGCTTAAACTCATGAACTTAGACAAGTCAATTTGGTTCAACAAAAAATGTATAGAACTGAAATCACCCCTAAATACGTACCAATTAAGTACCGACAAGTTGCTGTATTAGCTACTAAATAAGTGTACATATTATAAATATGTTCACATGTATTTTCAGACATAGATGTGTAGCCTAAGTGTAATGGATCTGATGATGATCGCTTGACGGTCGAAACTGGTTATCCTAGTGTATTTATTAATCTCATGTAATTTTTTCATGATTAGGGTATAACCCAACTCTTTTTGGGTACATTCGAGTTGACCGACTTAATAGCACCAAACATTTGTTGTCCCCATATCTTAAGTATAAATAGAAATAAGCAAAATAAGTATTTCTTAATGTGTGCATGCTTGTGCAAGTTTTCAAAATACGTAACGCAAAGCACATCGAGTTCAGTTTAGTATTCAGATATTGTTTAATTATGTTTATTCAATTTCAAGTCATGTTGTATCCATAGTCCTAAAAACTTTGTTTCTGATTTATTTTCTATTTGATGACCATTTAATGTTATAGTGTGCGTCGCAGGATTCCTATTCTGTATAGTGTGGACATTTAGAGATACTGTTTTTTTATAGTTTATTATGAGGCGATTAGCTTGTGACCATTTGGTTAACTCTTCTGTAACAGAGTCAGCAAACTGCTGTAAGACCTGTTTAGTTTCACCTTTTATTACGAGTGTTGTATCGTCCGCAAACAAAATGTCCTTATGAGAATCAACGTTCTGAGTTATATCATTGATTTATAGAAGAAAGAGTAGTGGGCCCAAATCCGATCCCTGGGGTACTCCAAATTTAATACTACCCTCATTGGACAATGTTTCATTAAGTAATCTGGTTCCATCATCCTTGTGTCTCAAGCTTACTATTTGTTTACGCCTTGTTTAGTAAGATTCTATCCATTTATTAGCTAGACCTCTAATACCATATTGATCTAGTTTTGTAATGAGGATTTTATGGTCCAAGAATAGGCCAGTTGCATGTTCCTTATTATCAATTAATTTCAGTATACCGTACTATTACTACATTCATAAATTACTGTCTGTGTAGATTTCTCCGTTCTGAATCCATGTTGTGGGTTTGATAGTATTTTTTATTTTGTACTATACATGCTTTTTTCCACAATTTCTGCAATACCAGTTGGTAAGGTAAGAGGACGATAGTTATCTAATTCATATTTTGAACCTTTTTTGTGCACTGGAATTACTTTTGATAACTTCAAAATATCCGGGTACGTTCCTGAGAGAATTGAACTGTTTATTATGTGCGTAAGTGGATTTATTATATTTTCTGCATATTTCTTTAAAATTGCATCAGGGATGCCATTAATGCCAGCACAGAATTTATTTTTAGTTCTTTTATAACTATTCTGTATGTTAATATATCTGATATGGTCTTTGGCTGCAATAAATGTTTATTCACATTCGCTGTTCATCTGCGCAAGCGGTCATTTGGTGCTCGACAACGTTACTTGCTTGTGCGTTGCGGGTTTTAGTGGTGGTGGTAGAAAGGTATTTAGTGATTGATTATATTCACCTCTCATCACTGACAGGTTAGTACATATCGTGTATTCGTGCTTTTTGTAGCATGTCGGCCACCAGTGATGGAATTGTGACGGGTGATCCATCGGATTACCAGCATGATTTACGGATAGATGGAGAGGTTTCTATGGAACACGTGGTGATTGTCCCGGAGACGGGAATAGCTGTCACAGCCACTCCCCCCACTCAACCAAGGGAACCAGAACCCATCCGCCGAACGAACTTAGCTAGTGCTCACCGTTATAATGAGAAACATATAGGTCCTTATATTGTTTTTGTACAATCTGAGAACCAAAACATCGGTCACTTGCATCCCATGGCTCCAGGTTGCCTGTTCTATGAACGGAACATTCCTGCAATCAAAAGTCTGCAGAGAAAAGGGCGGAATAGGGTGCAGGTACAATTTCAATCGTCTGCCACGGCCAATACTTTTTTAAATTATCCTCTCCTAGCTGAACGAAAACTTGATGCTTTCATCCCCTCTTCTAGTGTTCAAAGGGTGGGATTGATACGTGGTGTCGATACCTCCCTTACTAATGACGATATTCTCCAGTATATACGAGCGCCAGTCCCAGTAGCACGTGTTCAACGTTTGCATAGAAAAAAGATGATAAATGATACCCTCGAGTCGATACCTACCGGCACGGTCAAGGTATTCTTTGACACCCAAAAATTGCCGTCACATGCTTCGATATTTAATGTCATTCTGGAAGTGTCAATTTTCATATTTG
This sequence comes from Meconema thalassinum, assembly GCA_946902985.2. Lineage (NCBI taxonomy): Eukaryota > Metazoa > Arthropoda > Insecta > Orthoptera > Tettigoniidae > Meconema > Meconema thalassinum. Next base: position 1,058,449,530 of record OX336389.2, on the reverse strand, counting down.
CCCCTATCCGGTGCCAGAAATGCCAAAGCTATGGTCATATCCAACTACATTGCCGAGCACGTGAACCGCGATGTGGTAAATGTGCCCAAGGTCATATGACGACTGAGTGCAAGGAAATCATGTTTAAATGCGCAAATTGCCAGGAGAATCACCCCACCGGTGCAGTGCGCTGTGCAATGCATAGTGAACAGGTTGAAATCAAGAGGCAAATGTGCCTCGAAAATAAATCGTACACAGAATTTGTAAATAAATCTAAAACCCCTTTCAATCCGTTAACGCTGCCCCAGCAGTTTCCCCCACTCGGCCCCCTGACCTTAGCTCTCCACGAGAACAACCCCGGAAACGTAAATTTACGGAGATTGTCAAAAAATCCCCGAAAATTATATCTCCACTGGGCTATGATCGTCACGCCTACCTTAATATTGTTTCAACGGCGCCATCCACATCTGATGGTCCTGTCTCTCGTGGCCCTCAGAATGTTAAATATGGACCGTCCTATGATCCACAACCTGATATAAATCCGAACGACCCTTCTGGTATAATTATACAGGATTTCCTTAACTTGATCGATTTATTGGACCACAATGCTCAATGGAGTAATTGTGCGTGGTCATTATTGCACAAAATAGTTCAGTTACTGCCAAAAACTGCGAAAGCCGGTCCAATAGTCCCATTGTTACCTCCTATCGCTATTTACCACCCTCAGCCATCCGGCACTCTTTAAAATGATGCGTTCTTTTGATATGTATGTGGATACTCCAGTGGAACTGTCGAAGTATTGTCAATAAACGTCACGAATTATTACTTTTAATTGATGAATTTCATTCGGATGTCATTTTCCTACAAGAAACTTGGTTATATTCCCACTATCGCTTTCACATCCCTGCTTATAATGTCATACGCAGCGATGGCCTATGCACATTAATTAAACATCATATCCCATTCTCGCAACTTCAATGTGACTTCCTTATGCCTTCTACTGATATCCAAATGTTTCAAATACATAATCGTCTTTTCACCCATCTCTATTGCCCACCGAATATTCAGGGTGCCCAACGTCAATGGCATCTATTTTTCCGCTATGCCTGCCAACTCCAGCACCACGTTATTTTAGGGGATTTTAACGCACATCACGCCGCCTGGGGCAGTGGACGATATAACCCGAAAGGACGTCATGTCCATAAGGCAGTGACTGAACATCAATTACTCATATTAAATGATGGTTCCCCAACACGTCTTACACCACCGAATAGACCGTCTAGTGCCGTTGATCTAACCATCACTACGTTGGATCAGGCCCGCCTTATCACATGGCAAACAGTTCCCGATGTATATCAAAGTGACCATTATCCCATTCTGATACATTACGCCATGGGTCCTTCACCCCCTCCCACACCCACAACGTTCTCACTCAAACGACCAACACATGGTTTCTATTACGTATTATTTTCTACTTATTTACAAACTCATCTCAACCTGGAACATCGAACTCCTTTGTCTGATTACGCCTTCTTGAAAACAGTCATTGATGCCTATCTAAATAGGAACCCTTGAATCTGTAATTCTGCCGTCGACCACCCCTCATCCTGGTACCCGCAACACTCATCCGCCTTGGTGGGATCAGGAATGTTTTCTTTGGGTCAAGAGAAGAAAAGCAGCATTAAAACGGCTTAGAAAGAACACTACTCCCCATAATTACTTACTCTATAAACGAATATGTGCGTCCACTCAACAAAATTTCAATCTTAAGCGACGTGCAGCATGGCGTTTTTTCATTCCTACTTTTAATAGTCATACATCTCTTCGCAACCTATGGTCGACGATCAAAAACATGTCTCATGTCGTCTCGAGGTCATGACGAGATCACTCAACGCGCATGGTTACGAAACTTTTTATCAGAATCTTAACCCTGACTACGTCTCGCAATGTTTTTCCCCCAGCCCGTATCAAGAATCACCGAGATTCCTGACTTTGTTGCTACCTATCACGTCTACTGAAATCTGGCAAGCCACACGTCACAAGAAATCTACAAGGCCAGGTATAGATGCTGTAATATATCGCATGATAGCTGCATTCTCTCGGCATGCCCTGACGATAGTTTTAAATCTACACAATTCCATACTATTATCCGGTATCATCCCAGAAGACTGGAATCAATTCGAAATTCTCCCGATTTTAAAGCCAAACAAAGACTCTACGGACCCAAATAATTATCGCGGTATCATGTTAAGTTCTTGCCTTCGCAAAGTATTCCAAAAAATCTTACTCCGACGCTTACAATGGTGTTTAGAATCCTATGATGTTCTCCCCAAAAATCAATATGCTTTTGTTAAAAAACGCAGTACTACGGACGCCCTGTCGTTATTCCTCACTGACTTACTCCTGGCGAAAGGACGGAAACAACATACCATAGCCATATTTTGGACATTTAGGGAGCCTGTGATTCGGTAGATCCATACATTTTATTACAGATATTATATTCCCAGCGTTACCCCTTAATTTTTCTAAGTATCATCCATAATTTTCTTGTAAGAAGACGTTTACATTTATGTAGCAATAACGAGGTACTTAACAATAGATATACGTCGCATGGCCTTCCACAGGGCGATATCCTTAGTGGCATATTATATTTAATTTATACAGGAACCCTTGAATCTGTAATGGTTCCCCATGCAAAATTAATTCAATTTGCAGATGAAATCTTAATACATGCTACCCGATCCAATCTCGCCACTTGCCGTGAAGATTTACATACGGCCCTAACTCAGGCACATCATTGGTTTACCCAACATGGTTTGGTGACGTCACCCAATAAAAACGCAGCAATGATTTTCACTCATAAATGTATATGACACGTCCCCTGTCGAATATCAACAAGGCCAAATCGATGTTGTTCGAGTGGTCAAATATTTAGGTCTGTAAATTGACGATAAACTTAATTGGCAACGTCATTTAACCCACGTCACTCAAAAATTAGGGAACAAATTCCCTGTGTTCAAGGCTCTCACGCGACGCTCATGGGGAGCGGCGCGTCCGTGTTGCTGCCAGTGTACAAAAACATTTTCCGCTCGGTTTTGGAATATGGGAGCACCTTTTTTGACATTATGACACCCACTCGTTTACTCACTATGGACCGTTTACAGTTCCGCGCCCTTCGCATCATTATTGGAGCTCTCCCTGCTACACCAACGAAACTAAAATTCCCGTCTCAAATTCATTTGGAGTGCTTGTCGAAGAAAATGATGACTTTCCTCAAGAAGAAAAGAAGACAGTGATAAAGAGAAAAGCCAGGAAGATGCGGATATTTGCGGATAGCCACGGGCGAGATGCAGCAGCAAGCGTATTGGAGAGAAGCAGAGAAATGGAGGTCACTTCGACAGTAAAGCCAGGTGCTCAAATTGCAGAGGTCACGAACGAGATGATAGGAGAGTGTGCGTCCCTTACTGCAAAGGACTACGCAGTGATCATCGCTGGAGCAAACGACGTCTATAGAAATGAGATTAAAAAGGTAATCAAAGATTTAAAGGGTACATTGCCATACATGCAAAAAGAAATGTCATTATTGTAAACATTCCGCAGAGATACGATTTAATTCCCAAATCATGTGTAAATGTAGAAATAGAGGCTACAAATGGAAAAATTCATAAAATTTGTAAGAGTTTTCCAAATGTCCAAATTGTAGATGTAAGTAAATTAGACAGGAAGTTCCACACTCGGCATGGCCTACACTTAAATAGATTAGGAAAAGAGTATCTTAGTGATGAAATCTGCAAAATTGTAAATTCAAATGGTAAGAATAATTCAACAGTAATATCATTAGAGTGGAAGCAGGGAAACTGGTAGAAGAAGCCAAACGTGAGGTTTGGCATTCAGATCTTTTGAAGTCAAATTTAACGGAGTGCAACAATGGTATTTCGGATTTGTCTAGCAACAATAATAATAACAATTATGATAATAATAATGTAAATAAATCACCAACACAAGCTTGCAAAAGTAACAAATTTAAAATTTACCACCAGAATGTCCAGCCTCTTTATAATAAAATTGATTACATAAATCTAATGCTTAAAAATAAACTTAAAGACATCTCAGCACTATATATTTCATAACATTGGCTGAAAGAGGAACAACTCGAATTAATTCAATTCCCAGGGTTTATACAAGCTAGTAAATACTCTAGATCTAATATTAGCCATGGTGGTACTTGCATCTTCTTAAGAAATAATTTAGATCATGAACAGATAACAGCTTATGATTATCTAATTATGGAACAGGATTTTGAATTCTCTGCCGTAGAAATACAGCAGATTAAGTTAATAATTGTATGCGTATACCGTTCTCCGTCAGGAAAGTTTCCTTTATTTATAGATAAATTAGAATTGTTACTCAATAACATTAGCAAAGTAAATTTCGATATAATAATTTGTGGGGATGTAAATGTGGATTTCTTAAAATTTGAAAGAAATTGTGAATTATTAACACAGTTACTAATTTCCTATGGACTGAAACCTACAGTAAATACCCCAACAAGAATAACAAAATTTAGTAAAACCACTCCTGATCAAATTTTTATAAATACAGATAAATATCACCATTCAATAGAAGTCTATTGTCCGAGTTTTAGTGACCACCATGGACAAATACTGAGTTTTGAAGTATCCGAAACAATCAATAATAATGATAATGGAGTAAAATCAAAGTGCAGGTCATTCACTGAATCAAATGTTACATATTTCAATGACTTATTAAATAAGGAAACATGGTCAGAAAGTTATGAACTAGACAATGTTTAATGATAAATTTAATGCATTTAACAGTACCCTAAAACACTATTTTGAACTAGCATTCCCCTTTTAAACGAAGAACTGTTCAAAATAACAAAACTAGCAATTGGATAACAACAGAGATTATAAATTCATGTCAAAGAAAGAAATGTCTACACAAATTATATAAACAATACCACACATCACCTGAATTCAATTTATACTACAAAAATACACTAGCATATTAAATAAGGTAATAAGACTAGCAAAGAAAATGCATAATGATGAGTTTATTTCCCAATCATCTAATAAAAACAGGGTTATGTGGTCCGTGATAAAGAAAGAAACTGGAAAATCTGCTAAAATACAAAGGAACATTATACTGACCAGAAATAATAAAGTGATTAATAATCCAGAGGAAATAGCAAACACTTTTAATGACTATTTTCTGGAAATTCCACAAAAATTATTAAATAAATCACAGGTAAATACAATAAATTCTAATAATAAAATAAATATATGCAGTGATTCTTTATTTATAAATCATGTCACAAGTGAAGAGGTAAGAATAGTTATAAAAGAGCTAAAAAATAAATTCTGTGCTGGCATTGATGGCATCCCAGATGCAATTTTAAAGAAATGTGCAGAAAGTATAATAAATTCACTTACTCACTTAATAAACAGTTCAATTCTCTCAGGAATTTACCCGGATAATTTGAAGTTATCAAAAGTAATTCCAGTGCACAAAAACGGTTCAAAAGATGAATTAGATAACTATCGTCCTATTACCTTACCAACTGGTATTGCAAAAATTGAGGAAAAAATTATGTATAAGAGACTGATAAGTTTCATAGAAAAAAAAAAATATTATCAAACTCACAACATGGATTCAGAACGGAAAAATCTACACAGACAGCAATTTACGAATATAGTAATTGTATACTGAAATTAATTGACAATAAGGAACATGTAACTGGCCCCTTCTTGGATTTATCGAAAGCATTTGATGTTGTTGACCATAAAATCCTCCTTACCAAACTAAATCAATATGGTATTAGAGGTCTAGCTAATAAATGGATAGAGTCTTACTTAACAAAGCGTAAACAAATAGTAAGCTTGAGACACAAGGATGATGAAACCAAATTACTTAATGAAACATTGTCCAGTGAGGGAATTATTGAATTTGGAGTACCCCAGGGATCGGTTTTGGGCCCACTACTCTTTCTTCTATATATCAATGATATAACACAGAACGTTCATTCACATAAGGAAATTTTGTTTGCGGACGATACAACACTCGTAATAAAAGGTGAAACTAAACAGGTCATACAGCAGTCTGCTGACTCCGTTACAGGAGAGTTAACCAAATGGTCACAAGATAATCGCCTCATAATAAACTATAAAAAATAACAGTGTGTCTAAATTTCCACACTATACAGAATAGGAATCCTGCGAAGCCCAATGTAACATTAAATGGTCATCAAATAGAAAATAAATCAGAAACAAAGTTTTTAGGACTATGGATACAACAAGACTTGAAATGGAATAAACATATACAATATCTGAATACTAAACTGAACTCGATGTGCTTTGCGTTACGTATTTTGAAAACCTGCACTAGCATGCACACATTAAGAAATATTTATTTTGCTTATTTCCATTCATACTTAGGATATGGGATCATATTTTGGGGTATGTCGCCAGATGTACTAAGCACGTTTAGGATACAAAAGAGGGCGATTAGAATTATGGCAAATGTAAACTCTAGAGAATCATGTAGACCTCTGTTTAAAGATTTAAACATTCTCCCACTGCCCTGCATATATATCTTTGAAAGTATTATGTTTCTTTAAAAAGAATGTAATGAATAAAGATGTTTTTCTTAAAACAAACAATGATGTTCATAGGCATAACACAAGACAAAATCAAAACATTCATATTTCACACACACACACACAAGCATATATCAAAAAGGAACTTTTCACACTGGAGTTAAATTATACAATAAACTACACTATATAAAACTGGCCCCAAAAATAAAAACCTTTGATAGAATGTTGAAAGCTTATCTGCAGTGCCATTGTTTTTACTCAGTAGTTGAATATCTTAGCGTATAGGAGCGATGAAATCTATAATTATATTTTACTTTTTAATTTAATTGTAATACCTAGCTGTATGTTGTTGTATTTATAGAATTAAGTTTTCATATTATGATAATAGAGTGAGGTGTAAATAGTTGTGCAATAAGATTGTGTCTATTAAGATTTGCTATTATAATAAGTTAAATAGTTATAATATTAGTAATATATACCTGTTAGTTCGTTTATTTTATAGATGTAAATTCTGACGCGTCCTATATCAAAAATGTATTGAATGCATGTATTTGATCAAATGGAATTAATAAAAATCTATCTATCTTTATTGGTCGAGACCGGCGAAACACCGCTCTCTCTCCGCCACCGGTACTTGTTCGCCAAATATTTATTACAGAAAATGTCTCTTTCACATACACCTATTCTCAACAAACTACGCTTATTAGATGAATATTACCAACGCCATCTCTTATCACAAGATCGCATCCCAGCTCTCTTAACTATGTATCGCCTTCTATGCCCATATCGACATACTGTTGTCCAAAACCGAATCAACCCTATGTATAATATCTCCTATCAGGTCCACAGACACCAACCTACCGTCCTTCAGACTAGCTTGCAATATCTTACTGCCACGTTTAAATCACGCCCCACTGCCATTTCACGCACTGTCCACGATATTATCAGTCGCTACCCCCAACATACTCGGTTTTATACGGATGGTTCAAAACTATCACACCCAACCAGAGTTGGCGCGGCATTTTTCGCCCCAGCTTAACGTGTTGCACGTAAATATTTTATACCTCCCCGCACTACTATATTTACTGCTGAAGTCTCTGCCCTGTATCTACATCAAACAACAGGGTCATTCACATGCTATTATCAGTACTGATTTCCAAAGTGCGCTCCTCACCTTACAAAATATTACCTGTTCTGAGAATTGGTATTTACTAAATTTAGCCCAACAATCATATGAAATCAGTAATGCCGGAACCAATGTAATCTAGACTTGGATACCAGGACATGCCCATATCTGTGGTTATGTACAGGTTGACATCTTAGCCCAAAGAAGCAGCATTGGGGCAGGGGACCCGTCTTGATATGGCTCTCCCATATCCTGACATTCTACCCCATATCCATGAACTCATCCTACAGGAATGGCGACAGCAGTAGCGCGACTATATACATCACGATCCCACACATTATTCATCTATCCAAACATCTATACCAGCCCGGCCATGGTTCTTGAATGGATCCTATACTCGCCGCCACATCACCACCATCATCAGAATGTGTTTCAACCATGCCGTCACACCTGCTTATTTCCATAACATTAATGCCCGTTATTTTCCTGTCCGTTGTGGCTGCGGTCACTACAGAGGAGATCTCCCCCATATCATTTTCCAATGTTCAACTTATGTTCCTCAACGTTTTAAAATGTATGAATCTCTTTTCTCTCTTGGTTTTCAATTACCCCTAAATTTGACGACTTTATTGCATACGCCGACGGTTCCACTGGTCGATATCCTAACGAAGTTTTTATGTGACATTCATGTCATTTTACAAATTGCTCCCTTTTTCGTGATCCGGTCTTGTTTGTGTCAATGTAACTGTCAGTCACCAAGATGGATCACTTCGGTGTGAAGTTTAGTACCTTTGTGTCCCCTGTGCTTTCCTGTAATTTTTGTAGTTACTTCCCGTCCAATGCCGTCGCCTTTTTTTTCTTCGCTATAATGTCTAGCTCTTCTCCAATTAATGCCTGTATCTTTGTATTTAGTATATGATAAAAAAGATCCTGGCTTTCAACAAAGTAGAGATAAATGATGGGATATCAACCTCAAGAGAGATCACCCAAACCAACGGAGTACTACAAGGCGACCCACTGAGTCCCACTCTGTTCAACGTCGCGACAGCGGATGTTATACGGACTATTGAAAACACAAAATCAGTATCCCTTTACCTGTACGCAGATGACATGGTTCTGGGGTCTACAAACAGACAGGAGCTACAGGAAGTGCTCAACAACTTGCAAGACTGGGCGGAGGATAATGAGCTCAGTATAAATGAAAAGAAGACAGTGCATATGGCCTTCCGAAAAGGAGGAAAACTAGCCGCCGAAAACAAAATGATCCTGGGAGAGACTGAACTTGAGACAGTCAATTCCTACAAATACCTCGGCCTCACCTACAGACAACATGCCAATCCTTTAGACTACATATAAAGGAACGAGCAGCAGCAGCCATTAGAGGAATGTACGATTTGAACAATATTACCAAACTATCTCTACAAACAGCAATGATTCTCTTCCACGCGAAAATAACCCCCGTCATTACATATGGTCTAGAACTGATATGGGAAAGGCTATCCATGACAGACCTAATCACAATTGAAAAAGTAAAAGCTTCTTTCCTGAAAAGGGTGCTAGGAATTGCAAGAACGTCCCAGTCCAGGCTGGCATATGTCCTAACAAAAGAAACATACTACATTGAAGATCTCAGATTAAGACTACAACTGCCATCTACTAAGCATATGAAGAAACTCCTCGAGATAAGACATCAGAAGCAGAACGAAATCCCGCTTGAATTATACGCAACAGAAGCAATGGTGGACAGAAGATGGACAAACGAGAACCAGGAGATGAGACATGTGGTAACAAGACTCGCCATCCACGGTTTCCACCACAAGATCTGTAAAAATGTTAAATACCATGAAGAATGCATATGTTCTCTGTGCAATAACCCCTGCGACAAATACCACATCACATCATGCAGCAAACGGACAAAGAGCATAGTTGAATACAGTAAAGATTAATCTGCCTGTAATAATTATTTGTAAGCACACCTTATAACTGTCCAGTATGGTCACTTGGCTGAAATAAATATTTATTATTATTTAGTGTTTCGCTACCTAACACACGAGCAGTATCCGTCAGGCCATTGGGCGAAGATAACGTGTGCCCAGTAACGAAATACGAAGAAAAAAATAGTTATTGAAATTTGTGGTGTACTTTGTTTACGAACATTACAAATGGAGGGTTCCTTAAATCATATACTATTTCAATGTCCACTATACGACCATCAACGAGCTTTAATGTTGAGAGTTTTATACGATTTAGGGTATGCACTTCCTTTAAATGTGGCCACATTGGTACATAAGCCTACAATTCCACTGGTCAGTAGCATAGTGGCATTTTTCGACAATATTAATTTCAAGATTTGAAAGGGTAATCCTTTCCCATATCCATATTTGTGGCCCGGTCATGTGTGTGTATGTGTAGCGAGTCACCAAGGTGGGTCGCTTCGGTGTGAAGAGTTAATACCATTTGTGTCCTCGTCTTTAATTCCTATGTTTTTCCTCATACGTATCCCTCCGCGTTGCGTCATTTTCTTGTTTACGATTCCCCGCTACTCACTGGTCTTACGCTTTCAATCGGTAGTCGACGGTTACCCAAAGATACATACCACTGCACAGTAGCAATTGGGTAAAGAGTTTACTATGCCCACTACCGTACCAAGAAGAAGAAGAAGAAGGTAACACAAAAAAAAAGAAGGAGGTGAGCAGCTGCTGGCGGACTGCGAAAAAACCTGGAAAGATGTTGCCGTTACAGGCAATAAGACGTAAGTTTAAGTTTAAATTGGAATCGCGAGTGGAGGCCATTCCATGAATATCAGGCATGAGACTTGAGTGTAACTGATATAGGTTGGGTTGGCCGCTGCCAAAGATTTTGTTTCTAGCATTAAAGGACGTAAATTCTAAGAACGGTTATACATTGTGCATAAAAGTAGTGACGGTCCACCGAATTGTCGCCTATTCATCAGAGGAGTTTATATTAACCTCATTAGATGTTATTTAATCATTGCAACTAGTATATGAATTTATTTCAATGTCTTACTAACACCGGGTCTAGTGTTCGTAATCTAGCCTAGATTAGAATGAAATCTATTTTAGGAAGCTGATGTTGAATATTAGCGAGGTCGTAATTATGAAGCGTTCTTTAATCCAAGAATACTATTATTCAATAGATGCTTAGTACTAATAATACGTTAAATATATGTACATTAGGAACTTAGTGCTAAGGCACCAATTAGTTAAATGGTTGAAACTAATAAATTATGCATGTATTATACTATTTATATACACTGAATCCTCTGTGGTCTTTAAGGTTTAATATGTTAAGTTCCATCTTAAATACAACAAATAAAAAAGTAGTTTACTTCGACACAAAAAGCAGTACATAGTCTCTCCGGCCTCTTATGCTGTGTCTGGTTTTTATAAGCCCCCTGAAGCGTTGCGACATACTTGCATCAAATCCTCCACCTCTTTGTTATTGCCATGGAGAAACCAATATGTTGTTAAATTCAAGGATAGTTTCCTGGCTTTACTTTACCCCATGATTATGCCTCTAGAACTGATGGGCATTAATAACAAAAGCATTGACATCACCGCCATAGACCAGTAGAAGCACTGTTGGGAGATAGTGAGGTGGGGACATATATAGAGGGAATTCTTAGCAGTTAAATTATGTATTTTTGTAAATTTTACGTAAGTTAGTATTGTAGGGTTAATTATCGTGGCAATTAGCACGCCATGACCTCATTGAAGGTCATATTGGTGTTCATGATATAAAATGTTTTGTGAGAGAGTTGAGGGGATGGATTGAGGCGTGTTATTATTGCACTTCGCTTTTATTTACCCTCCAGTACTTCTATAGATTGCAGGCAGGGAGCACTATTTGGTTCAACATGCAGTATAGCGATGAAATAACGGGTTCTTTTTCTTCTTTAATGCGAATTGTCATTAGAGTTTATTGATAGCTGTCACTATGAGTAATATTAACCAGAGTCCCTTATACCAGCTTTAGTTGTATCCAAAGTTACTTCATACCGGCAGTGAAGTTAATTGTGGCTCATGTGTATAACCTCTATTTAAAAATAAAGGGTAATGCTAGTAGGCCTGGGCCTAGTTTATCCAAATTATTGTAGGTCACCGGAGCCAGCCTGGCTTGTTTTGATTTGCCATTTCTCTTCCTAGCACCGCATGATATTTCAGATGAAAATTCGGTAGCACTGAATGAAATATGGACGTACGATAAAATTTTCTATAGTACATGAATAAATTGGCCAAAATACTTTATCATATGATGAGAAATAAATGCTGCCATGGTGGGTGAGTGGTTATGGTGTCGGACTTCCAACCCCAAGCTTGCAGGTTCGCTCCTGGCCGTGGTAAGTGATTTTTGAGAGGCGACAAAAATCACGGCATGCATGTCATACATTGTTGGCATGTTATAGAACCCATTTGAATTCAGTAGGCCGTGTTCATAATAGCAAAATTAATCTCTGGATTTTCCACCAACACAAAAGTTCTCCTTTCTTTACTAGAAAGCACTATAGTGTCAATGAGCTTAGATATCTAACCTCCTTGAGGGCCGATAACCTAGATGTTAGGCCCCTTAAAACAACAATTATCATCATCATTATTATTAACCTCCTTGACTTTCATAGCTGTTGTGTATTTACATGAACATTCTAGAAAGTGCTATGTTAACATGAACATTCTAGTCAGTGTTGTGTATTTAGGCTACTTGAGTTATCACGAACATTCTAGTCACTATGCCCAGAACATTCCAATCTGGAACATTCGATTCTGGAACTTTCCAGCTACTATGTATATATGCACCTGCGGACTGTAGACGTCAGTTCCGCTCAAGTTAGTTCACATTGTGTATCGTTGTGTATCGACTAGTGTTTAATGAACCGTTGTGTTATATTAACAAGTGTATGTTATTTATCTTGTATCTCCCACGACATAACAGTGGTGCCAGAAGTGGGATAAGATAAATAACGTTGTGAAACCGAGTGACTTTCTAACCTCAACGCAAGTGTTGCATCGAACGACGTTCATCGCAGTGCGTGTTGGAAACTAAACCGAGTGAACTTTCTAATCTCAACGCAAGTGTTTGCACCGAACTAAGTTCATCACAAGTGCGCGTTAGATATACTGTTCTCCACTCATCTTCGCCATGCCGGACTTAACCTCTGAGCAACTCCAACAATTCTCGGCAATCATCGCCGACGCTATCCGACAGACAAGTTCAACAACGTCATCATCACAGCCTCGACCGCCACAATTCACAATGCAACCGTATCGTACAACCGACGGGACGGCTCTAGCCGACTATTTCACTCGCTTTACCTGGGCGCTCGACTTGAGCAAGGTACCCGCGGATCAACACGCACATTTTGCACGGGTTTACATGGGATCTGAACTCAATGATGCCCTGAAGATCCTGGTGAGTCCTAATGATCCGGAAACTCTGTCATACGAGATTCAATCTAAGCTGAAAGGCCACTTTGACGCCACACGCAACAAGTTTGCTGAGAGTATCAAATTTCGCAGTGTAATGCAGAAGCAAGGAGGCTGCAACGTTTTGTGAGTATGGCACATTTCTTGATCGCATGTTAATTGAACAAATGCTCGCAGGTTTGGAATCACGAGCAATGTGCGACGAGATTATTGCAAAACAACCAGAGAACTTAACCGCAGCATATGAAATCGTGCACGCACCCGAAGCTACTCGCATTACCACCGACGAGGTCAAAACAGCTGCCGCTAAGTCTGAATCAACCAATCGGATTGGATACGAGAAGCCTCTGTCCAGGAAGAACATCAACCAGCAGCCGCCACGCAGCAAGTCAGCTCATCGAAGTCAAGGGTCTTACAACCTAAACAGACAGCACCAATGGCCACACCAGGCAAACCAGAGTGCATTCCAGGACAACCAATCAACATGTGCAGGGTGCGGTGAAGCTCACCCTCGTAGTCAGTGTAGGTTCCTGAACGCAGAGTGCCTGAAGTGTGGCAAGAAAGGTCACATCAGAAAAGTTTGCCGATCGAAATCGAGGAAACATCGAACAACAAACCATGTGACCGAAGAAGAGCTTCCAGCAGAAAACCTCGACGTTGTGGACTACCTCAGCAAAATCGAGGTCATCGGATCGGTCAACGCAGCACCTAAGCCACTGGTTGATGTCAACATAGAGGGAACCACCGTCAAAATGGAACTCGACACCGGTGCCCCCTGTTCAACCATGAGCAAATCAAAGCTAAGTATGATCAAACCAGGTTTTGTGTTGCAGAGAAATGATCATAACTTCGTCAGTTACACTGGCCATCCGATTAAATGCATTGGCAAAACGTCAGTGTGCACCAGCATCGGAACCACAACCAGGAACCTGAATCTCTACGTGGTTGAGGATGAAGTCGAATCGCTCTTTGGCCGAGAGTGGATTTCAGAGTTTGTACGGGAGATCGACTTTGCTCACCTCTTCGCAAAACCCGACCCAATCCACAAGCTCTCAGACAAGCAGGCTCTGACCTTGGAACAACAGAAGCAGCTCGACAACATTCTATCTCGCTATCAGGATGTGTTCAGCGACACCCACGGGAAGATCTCAGGTCCCCCAGCGAAGATGCACCTGAAGGCTGGAGCCACACCTGTTTTCGCCAGAGCTCGAGACGTACCAGTTGCCCTCCGTGATGCCTATGCCAAGGAAATCGACAAGAAAATTGCATATGGCTTCTACAAAAGAGTGGACTACTCTGAGTGGGCATCGACAACGCACGTCGTCGCCAAGAAGAACGGCAAACTGAGGATCACAGGCAACTACAAGCCTACTCTCAACCCGCGGATCATCATCGATGAACATCCGATTCCCAAGGTGGAACATCTGTTCAACCGAATGCGCGGTGCCACTCTCTTCTGCCATCTGGATATCTCCGACGCGTACACTCATCTCGAGGTTGACGATGAGTCCAGCCGAGCCAAATGCGTTTTCGCTCAAACTTCTCTGGAAGCCCTTGGCCACAAAATCGATGCGTCAGGCATCCACAAGTCGAATGCACACATCCGAGCTGTACGTGATGCACCGAAACCAACTACACCAGAAGAACTCCAACTGCTTCTTGGTAAAGCAACCTACTACAGTTCGTTCATCCCCGATTTGTCCACCAGAGACCGACCACTCAGAGACGTGCTGCTCAAGGACCCTCTCATCTGGACACCAGAAGGCGACAGGGCATACAAAGACATCAAGAACGCCCTAACCTCGCCCCAGGTACTCATGCAGTATGACCCAGCGTTACCACTCCTGTTGGCCACGGACGCCAGCAAGACCGGCCTGGGCGCAGTATTGTCACACCGGGTCAGCAACGGGCAAGAACGTCCAATTGCTTACGCCAGTCGAACAATGACAGCAACGGAACAAAGGTACCCTCAGATCGATAAGGAAGCACTGGCCATTGTTTGGGCTGTACATAAGATTTTTAATTATCTCTATGCTTGCCACTTTATTCTCATCACTGATCACAAGCCTCTCACACAGATCCTGCACCCGGAGAAGTCTTTACCGGTCCTGTGCATCAGTCGCATGGCCAATTATGCCGACTACCTAGCACACTTCGACTACGTCATCTTCAAGACATCCAAAGCCAACGCCAACGCTGACTACTGCTCCCGAGCTCACCAACCAACAACAGTTAACCTCATCAGAAACTTCTTTCCTCCACAGGAGGAAGAGACGGACAGTTTTGATGATTTTGACTTTTTTGCAGTCCATCAGATCCAACAGCTACCAGTTAGGGCAGAAGCAAACGCACGCGAGACCAGGAAAGATCCACATCTGGGCAAAATTGTCCAGATCATCGAAGCAGGGCAAGACCTCACCCGCCAGCATTACAAGGCACCAGAAGCGAAGTACACCCTTGCCGCAAACTGTCTGATGTTCGAGCATCGAGTTGTTTTCACTGCGAGACTCTATCCTCAACGACCTGCACGTGGCTCACCTGGGGATAGTCAAGATGAAAGGCATGGCACCTTCCTTTGTGTTCTGGCCTGGAATTGACAACGACATTGAGTCTCTCGCCAAGGCTTGCGCCACCCAAGTTCCGAGATAACCACTGGGAATACCCGAAGGCACCATGGGAACGGATCCACATTGACTACGGGGGCCCAGTGGCTGACACCATGCTGCTCATTGTTGTCGACGCATACAGCAAGTGGCTCGAGGTCAAACCCATAACATCAACAACATCAGCCGCAACAATTTCCATCATGGATGACCTGTTCACGGCGTATGGCGTGCCAGTCACTGTCGTCTCCGACAACGGCCGACAATTCGTCTCAGACGAGTTCAAGACCTTCCTAGGAAACATTGGTGTGAAATAATTAAATACAAGTTTTTCGGGCTTGTAGGCCGTGGTCCAGCCCGGCAGTCGTGCAGGGAACACCTGACCCTCACAAGCTCGGTTGCCGAAGCCGGAGCACGCACCCCACCCCGCAACATGTACGTGAGATCAGACGATCCAGCCGGAATGCGAAGAGAACGCTCGGCTCACCATGCTAATTTGAAGATCAAAACTACCTTCCAGCCGTTAGTTCATCGCCAAGATCCACCCAACCAACAGTCATATTCAAACAACAATACTCCATTACTAGCCGTTACCCATTATTTCAAGCCTCTTCCTCATTCCACTGCAGACCAAGGAAAGGAGCGGAACCCTTGATAATGCCGGACGCAGTTTCCGGTGAAACGTCGGGAGATATCCTGTCTGGTATCAGCCCGAAAAACTTGTATTTAATTATGAACGCCGGCCGTGAAAGCCTAAGCTGTTATATTGGTGGGAAATATCACAAGTTGTCAGCGCCATACCATCCTTCAACCAATAGCCAAGCTGGACTTTAAGTTCAAACGGTGAAGGACGCCCTCTATGCGATGAAGACAACTAAGGGAACGCTCCGCGCCAACCTGAACGAGTTCTTCCGTCAATTCCGCAAGGCCCCACACTCCACCACTGGCCAATCTCCAGCCCAGCTTTTCTTGGGACGAGATCTCCGCACGAGACTCAACTTGACCAGACCTGATGACGTCCACACGAAGGTTACAGAAAAACGAGCTGAAATGAGCTCAACATTCCGCACTCTGGAACCTGGACAGAAAGTCTACTTCCTGTCTGGCAATATCAAGCTGGACAAGTGGCTCCCTGGAACAATTGTGAAACGCACTGGTGACCTTCACTACGAGATCAACTACCAGGGAAAACGATTCAAGCGCCACATTGATCAGATCAGATCGTTTGCTGACACCAACAAAGGCAAAACCAACTTGGACAACGATCAAGGACCGATCAACGATCGAGAGTCAACCAATGATCAAGAACCAGCCATTGAGCAACTGAGCCCGAGATGAGTTCGCTTCACCGAGACACCAGCAACAGCCCAAACACCACCAGCTACACCTGTAGACAAGGCACCGCCTATTTCGCAAACCTCTTTTATTCCCCGCAGGAGTACTCGCCAGTGCCGACCACCGTTAGATTCTTTCCTGATTCCTAAATCATCCATTTAAAAGAGGGAGGAAATGTTGTGTATTTACATGAACATTCTAGAAAGTGCTATGTTAACATGAACATTCTAGTCAGTGTTGTGTATTTAGGCTACTTGAGTTATCACGAACATTCTAGTCACTATGCCCAGAACATTCGATTCTGGAACTTTCCAGCTACTATGTATATATGCACCCGCGGACTGTAGACGTCAGTTCCGCTCAAGTTAGTTCACATTGTGTATCGTTGTGTATCGACTAGTGTTTAATAAACCGTTGTGTTATATTAACAAGTGTGTGTTATTTATCTTCTATCTCCCACGACATAACAATAGCGTTCCAAGGAACGAAAAAATCGACATGCAAGCTGCCCCCTGGGCGACAAATAACAAAGCTTGCACCCAGCACCCGGAGCCATCTAATTATAGAGGGTGATTACAAATGATTCATCGGGTTTCGGATGAACGTATTTCTCAAAGTATTATACACAAAATAGTGAATGATACATTGTATGAAAAAGCACATTTTCAAGTTTCTTACGCATGATTACAAATGTTCTATGTGCTCTCCTTGTGATACACAACACACAGTAGTCAAGCTCAGCCCATACACGTTCGAGCGTGTCCCTGTCAATGTTCACCAGCGCAGCAGTGATGCAATCCTAGAGTTCAGCAGCCAATGTTGTCGGCAAAGGTTGTACGTACACATTGTCTTTCACGTATAGGCTACCCAAAGAAAAAGATCACAAACTGTAAGGTCAGGAGACCTTGGGGGCCACCTGAAGAGTGTCAAATCATCCTGAGAACAACGTCCAATCCACCTGTTTGGAAGTTCCTCGTTCATATCGCAACGCTCTTCTCCATGCCAATGAGGTGGAGCTCTGTCTTGTTGAAATATGAAGTGTGGGTTATCAACTAACAGTCTTGTAACATGTGTAGGTATGTCATATCCGTCACAGTTTTTCCAGGAAAAAAGTAGGGCTCGTAAACGTTGCTATGTCACACAGCACAGAAGTCCTTTGGAGATTCTCTTTCAATCTCCACTGTAACATTGGGATTTACCATGCCCCATATGTTGGGGTACTGTCTTCGGAACACACGCTGCACGGTAGTGACAGATTCTGTATTTTCATATTGCAACACACAAAATGCTTTCTGTTGATTAGCCGCCATTTTACAAACTGTTATCACCCTGCCACCTGGTGAGTCACAATGAAACCAGCATTGACATAAACAAAACTTTAAAGCATGCTCTTTCGATTGGTTATTGGTAGGCTACAGATGGGTGGGCATTATATATTTGAAGATATAAGATGTCAAAACCCGATGAATCATTTGTAATCACCCTGTATAATATGCTAAGGTGTATGTTTCACAAAACTCAAACTCCTAATCCAGAGGGAGTTAGAAAATGTGGTTTGTACCAAAATCTTCCAAATCGTCTCAATAGTACAGGAAGAATCTTGCATGCTTGCCCTTTTTCACTAGGCCTTCCATACTTCTTGTACGATTTATGGTAAATAAATAATAATAATAATAATTTCTTGAAAAGTCAACGGAAATATATTTATTTGTTTATAAAGTGCGTTTAAACAAATAAACTAGACGATACGTCTGCCAGAACTGTGTCGCATAAAGCCCACATAGCACTAGAGCCGGGCGGGTAGTATGTATACATGGGGCGTACACAACCCATTATGCGATAGTTCTCGCACGGGTCCGCTAGTATGATATTATTATTCTGAGAAATAAATCAGGAAATAATGTAGGAATAGATGTTTACTCCCCCGTCCCCATTTTAGATCACGACTCATATAGGTAAAAGTCCAGCCGTGTCCGCCATTATCCGAGTGAATTTTCGTCAAAGGCAGTATTGCCAACCCTGCGCATTCGGTACTATTTCATATGCTGTATCGTAAAACAAAACATCACTGTCAAGTTAATGTGAAAATGCACCGAGAGTCAGTCTTAAGTTAGACATGGATTGTGCGAGTCGCGAGTTAACAATCTCCAATATCAATCAAGAATAGCATAACACATCAATAGTTTTTGCCTAGCCCGATATTTTAATCCAGACCAATGGTTTTGTGTGGTGTATTTTTATGCCACATGTTGGCAACATGCGCTGAGTGTGCGTTATTGATAGTTGAAAGAGATTCAAGCGCTGTCAGAACATGACTGCCGTTGTTAAAAGAGCAATAAATAAAAACCTATATTTACGTAATTTAGCACAAATTTCAGGTGCACTAGTGACCAGGGTTACTAATTTTAATAGGTAACGTCGCCCAGAAGATAAACAGGGTATGTAAAAGCCACGATGATGTCTGGTGCAAGTGTACAAACCAAGTTTTGGTCTCATTCAGAATTAATGAAAATTCCACCTTGCTGTCACCATAATTCAAACTTTGGCCTTTCGGGTGAAAAGCAAGCGGCTATATCACAGCGCCATCATGGTCCCCAAAAAGTTTCTTTGGCTTCTCCCAAGTTTTTTTTCCAATGTTGCAAACTTCATTGGTTTTTCAAAAGCCCCTATGTTCCTGTGTTATCAGTAGGGAAAAATGTTCCTGTTTAAGTTACAAAATCACCATTGTAACAACACTAAATTCATAATATTTAGACCCTCAAATAAATTTAAGTCTTTAAATTTATTACTAATATTGGCAATACTGATTTGGTCTTACCAGAGCCAACCTGACTCATTCTGGTTTTGGTGTGAGATTGAAGGCTGGATGAGCCATTCCCATGGTGTGAGAGTTGCATACTTGCCTCTTATCTAGGAGGTCCTGAGTTTGACTCTGGCTCCATCAGCTATTTTAGAACTGATATGAGGGCTAGAGCGGGGTGCACTTGGCAGGAGTCACTATTCCTAAACAAAATGGCGGCATCCATAATGCCATGAAAGACACTAAATGTTCGAACTATGCATGTTAAATTCTATGTGTTAATAAGGCTCTATATACAGACACAAGCCTAACGTGGGGCATGCGCCCCGCTCCCCTTTGCTTGTAGTTCTGTTCCCAATAAGCAGTAATTACCGTCCAGACAGTGGTCTAGCCTAGTAGCGGCAAATGGTTTCTTCCAGACAGTCGTCTGACCTAGTAGTGACCAATGGTTTCACCAAGATAACGGTCGTCGAACCTAGTAGCGACCAATGGTTTCACGAAGACGACTGTCGTCAAACCTAGTAGCGACCAATGGTTTCACCAAGACGACTGTCGTCAAACTCAGTAGCAACTAATGGTTTTGTCTCACCATGGCTTAGAAGAGTCCAGTGTAACCTCTCAATTGAATTAAACAATTAAAAGTAATTTGTAAGCATTCGTAACTCACAACCAAGCCTCGCACGCCATTGAACTTAACCACGTGACCGTACCTGCATGTGACTACATACTGTTTAAACCACATATCATAAAAAGAATTAAAACTGTTACTTAGCTGCAGTTTGAGAGATTACATGAAACAAGGGAACATCGTCTGTATGTCATCGACTGCACTAAAAAATTCCCCTAGACGTAGGAATCTCGGTATATACTGAACCCACTTGGCTTTGTGAGGACAGTTCAGTATCTACCTGATAAGAGGGGCAGCAACCCTGTCAAGAAAGTGAAGATTGACAGGGAACACATTGATCTAACCAGGCGTAATATTGTCAAACAAACACATGACTACCGCTATTTAGCGAGGTTTTCTGTTTGGGTACGAAGTTAGGGACTATTGTTGCCAACCTTGTATAGTCACTAAATTTTGGGGACTTACCATTTATTTTGTTGGTCCTTGGGAAAATAAAATTAACATGATGGATCCAGTTTTATGCCGAGTGGACAATAACCAGAGAAGAATTTTGTATAACGTGGTCATAGTTCTGTTCCCAATAACAATATGATTTCCAATGAGGTATTTGTGTGTGTAGCTAGTTGATAATAATGTTATTGATGTTACGTCCCTTTTAACTGCTGTGGCTTTTAGAGGCGCCAAGGTGCCGGAATTTTGCCTCGAAGGAGATCTCAAATGCCAACTAGCTGGCTGCGTGGCTCAGGGGTAACGTTCTGGCCTATTGTGCCCAAGGTTGCAGGATCGAATCCTGATGCAGTGTTTGAGGGTGCGCAAATTCGAGGGAGCCGTGTCGGTAGATTTCCTGGCATGTTAAGGATCCCTTTCGGGGCAAAATTCCGGCACCCAAGCCAGAGTAGTAAGAAGGGACGTAAATCAAATAACATTATCATCAAATGCCAACTGGCTGTGCCTGGATTCGATCCTGCAACCTTGGTCACAGCCGGTGAGATTGTTACCGCTGGGAGCTAGTTGAGGGTTTATATGTTGCTTGATTGTATTGTTCATATTAAATCAGAATGTTAACTGTGATGAATGCAATCAACGTCCCATATGTTCATGCTATGGATTAAACAATGCAAAACAAGAAATAGCCTTTCAGTTCTTCAGATGTTATTGGAGAGGGGAGGGGTATGAATTTTGGAGGTTATTATGTCACAATGGTAGGAATAGCAGCAATAGTTCACATTTTATTATTAAAGTTAAAACATTATATGGTTTGGTCGTGCATCAGCACTTGGAAAATACAGCCCAAAGATCGATTCTCCTGTACTCCTACCCTCTCTATAACTGAAAAAAATGGGCAAATAAAACCACGACTGATCCATCTAAATTAGCAATGTTACCAACATTGTGGAACAACAGTTTCTGTGATATTTCGTTGTTATACATGGTGGTGCAAAAGTCACTGGACAGTTGGTTAAAAGAAAACGAAAGTAACAGCAAGAAGTAGTACAGTAGGAAATTTTAACCCGTTAAGTTATTACCAAATGGCGATGATTACGCTTTGTCAAGTTGGTATACAATGCTATGACAAGCAAAACAAATATGATAATCAAACTAGTGCATTGTTGAAAGCGTGATCTGTGAGACATGTTTACAGCTCTAGTTTTCCGAATCATCACAATGTTAATGAAGAAAGGATTTTTGCGTTAAAAACATTTTATAAAAGTGGTGTTTCTGCAGATGTTCATGAATGGGCACAACACTTGAGATCAAAACCACCTTCTAGACAAACAGTGTACAACATACGGAATAGACTTGAATATGGATCTGTTATGGATGCACCAAGATTTGGCCGCCCAAGAACAGTTACAAGTGAGGATAATGAATTGCGTGTATGTTTAGCTGTGACCCAAAGTCCGCGAAAATCAACCAGACGATTAGCAACTGAGCTGGATTTATCACGAAGGTGAGTGCAAAGAATGTTCAACAAACGTAGGTTTAAAATTTACATTCCACATTTACGACATGGGTTACTTGAAGATGATCCAGATAGACGTCTTCAGTTTTGTGGATTGATGCTGGACCAACAAAAACATGAACCTAACCTATTCAATAAAATTGTGTGGTCTGACGAGGCCAATTGTAAGTTAAACGGACAAGTTAACATGCATAACTGCACTTACTGGTATACTGAGAATCAACATATTTTGTTAGAAGAACAACTAAATCAACCTGGTGTGAGTGTTTGGGGGGGTAATATCATCATTTGGCATACTTGGACAATATTTGCATGGAACAGTGACAGAGGATAAGTGTTTGGATATGCTTCAGAATTACGTGGTACCTGGACTTATGACATGTGCTGAAAACATTCAAGGAATTTACTTACAACACGATGGGGCACCACTACATTCATCATCATCAGCTTTAACTCGAATCCGAGTATAAATCTTCTTCCTTCAGTCCAGTTTGTGGATGTGTTTACGGTGACTAAAGAGTCCAATCCTGGCATGGAACAAGCGACCACACAAGTCACATAGTATTGCTGGAGGAGGACGTGGTTGGGCTACTCGAAGTTTCCTAGCTTGACGCTTGGCCTCTTCATGTGTGCGTCGATCCCTTTCAAACGTCTTTACAGTATCCGAGATGGTACGGCGCCAAGTTGAGCGGTCTTCAGCCAGCATGTCCCAGGTTTGTGAATCAAGACCTGTCAATTTCAGGGTCTGCTTAAATTGGTCCATGTAGCGCCTCTTAGGACCACCATGAGGCCTGGTGCCATATAGCATCTGACTAGGTAATCTCACATCATCCATCCGATGGACGTGACCAATCTATCTAAATTGGTGACCTATTATGGATGATTCTATGCTGTTGATTTGAGCCTTTTCCAGAACAGCAATATTGGTAATGTGGTCTTCCCATTTAATCCTCAGGATTGATCGAAGTTTTTGTAGGTGGAAACACTCAAGCTTCCTGAGATCACGTCGGTAAAGGGTCCAGGTTTCACAGCCATACAACAATGTAGAAATGACTACTGCTTTGTACACCATAAGCTTTGTACTCATGGACAGATCTTTATTCATCAAGACCCGGTGCGCTAATCGTCCATATGCTGCATGGGCTGCACCAATTCTCTTATCCACATCCTGCTCACAGGTACAGCTCACAGAAATGGTACTGCCCAGGTACGAGAAGTGGTCTACCTGTTCTAATGGCAAATTTGAGATGGAGATATTGAACTGAGGAAGAGGTGTGCCTGTTGAAGGTTGTGCCAAGACTTAAGTCTTACTGACATTTATGGTAAGACCAAAGCGATTACATGCACTTTTGTAACAATTAACTGAATCTTGCAGCTCTTCTGATGTGAGAGTTGGCGACGCAGCATCATCTGCATACAACATGTTAGTAACCTGAGTTTTCCTCAAGGAGCTGAGACGAGTTAGGTTGAAAAGCCCTCCATCAAAACGATACTTGACCTCCACACCTGGGATGTTTGTGGGTGAATCATACAGCATTGCAGCCAAGTGCAGCACGAAAAGCGTTGGAGCCAGTACACATCCTTGTTTCAGTCCAGGAAATTCATCGGGCATCTTATTCTGATGGCAAACCTGACCTGTCATGCCATCATGGAGAGCCTTGATTAGATCTACAAATCGCTGAGGGCAACCAAACCGCTTCAGCACCGCCCACATGGCTGGTCTTGGAACCGAATCAAATGCCTTTTCCAAGTCATAAAAGACTAAGAAGAGTGGATTCTGTTGTTCTCTACATTTTTCTTGTAGCTGTCTCACACAGAAAATCAAGTCAATTGTGCTTCTGGAAGCTCTAAATCCACATTGTGACTGGGAGGATCTTCTCAGAGATAACCTTGAGGCGGTTAAGTAGAATTCTTGCAAGAATCTTCCCCACAATTGATAGCAGTGATATACCACGGTAGTTGCCACAAACACTGCGATCACCCTTTTTGAAGATAGTGACGATAGTGGCATTCTTTAGGTCTCCAGGTACCTTTCTTGATTCCCATATTCTGAGGATAAGGGTGAAAATCCTTGTTTTGAGTGAACGACCTCCGGCTTGAATTAGTTCCAGAGGGATGTTATCTGGGCCAGGTGCTTTTCTGGGTTTCAATTGGGTGAGAGCTGCACTGAAATCATAAGTAGGAGGTACTGCCAACCACAGTTGTTCAGGTTGTTGCGGCACATCACAAAGGAAGTCATTATGCCACTGCCGACCGCAATTATTTAAACGAAACTTTCCAAAGAAAAGTGATGGGTCAGAGGGCAGATATTGACAAGCCTCCACGTTCACCAGATATCACGCCCATGGATTTTTTCCTATGGGGTGTCGTCAAGGACTCTGTTTATTCTTAAAAGCCTCGGACCATGGCTGAAATAAAAGACTACATACACGACGCACTTCATGATTTGGACAGAGATACCACACTATGCCATTGAGTATGTGTTGCAAAAAGACTTGAAAGTGTATTCATGCCGACTGAAAACAGTTTGAACATGAAATATAATGGTAAGTATTGTTTGTATTTGTAATTAAACATACAGTACTGTTTGTAGGAAGTGGAACACCCAGAAGAAATGGTTGGAGACACTCCAGAAACAGGGGTCATGTAGGCCTGCGGTACCATACTAAGTGATCGAAATCGCAGAGAGATGGCATCCACATGGGCCCACCAGTGCCCTCTGTCGTGGGACTGGACAGGTCAGTGTTCCGCACAGCTCTGTCGGCGTGGGGCCGTCATACCAAGTGGAAACTTGTAAGCAAGTGCAACGATGCCTCGCTGACATCACAGGGTGTACTATCAGCATGTGAGTGCGGTTGAACGGGGCAGAATGCCTGGGCTCCGGGAGGCGGGTCTGTCGTTCCGGGACATCGCGGCTCTTCCAGGGCCCGCTGCGTCAACAGTAAGGCGTATGTGGATCCAGTGGAGAGAGGAGGGCCGTACACAGCAATGGCAGGATACAGGACGACGCAAGACGACTGCCATCTTCTCCGCATGGCCGTATCGCGCAGAACAGCGTCGTCCCCGGTGTTGGCTCGAGGTTGGAGCACTGCAACGGGGGTGGACATGTCGACGGTGCGGTGCCGTCTTTTGAGGGCTGGACTGTTAGCATGCATGCCGCTGCGTCGGCTTCCATTGACTGGGAACCACCGACTACAATGGGCACATGCACGCCGACAGTGGCAGGCTTAGTGGCGAAATGTAGTGTTTTCGGATGAGTCCCGCTTCAACCTGTCCTACAGTGATGGCCGCATGCGCGTTCAACGCCGCCGTGGAGAACGCAATCAGGCAGACACAGACTGTATTGTTGAGCTGCATAGCGGACAACACCAGGTGTAATGGTTTGGGGCGCAATTGCCTATAACAGGCAAAGTTTTATAGCCCGCGGCATTACCCCTCTTGTAGGCCGTTCCACAGGCCATATTTCAGCAGGACAATGCCCACGTGCTTGTGGCGAGGAATGTGCATGTCTTCTTCGCAGAACGACGGATACCTCTGCTTCCCTGGCCTGCCCGTTCGCCTGACATGTCGCCCATCGAACATGTCACGGATATGGTCGGTCGGCAACTTGTTCGTTCAGGTCCACCTGCCGCCACTGTTGATGCTTTGTGGACGCGCCTACAAACCACGTGGGACAGTATTCCCCAGCAGTGTATTCAAGCACTGTACGATTCCATGCCACGACGTCTAGCGGCTCTTGAGTGCAGCACATGTTGGCGCGACGCCGTACTGAAGATCGACCGTCAACGTGCATGTACCGGACTGTCCTTCTATCAGTAATGTATTGTTATGTCCCTAATCTGTGGTATAAAGTTCAGTGTGGTCACATCTCTTGTTGTTGGTGTTTCATTTTCTACAAACAGTAGATTCAATCTTCTGTTTAAATCAGTGTCCAGTGACTTTTGCTCCACCCTATATACACACATCCATTGT
The DNA here is from genome assembly GCA_946902985.2 of Meconema thalassinum. Classification (NCBI taxonomy): domain Eukaryota; kingdom Metazoa; phylum Arthropoda; class Insecta; order Orthoptera; family Tettigoniidae; genus Meconema; species Meconema thalassinum. The sequence goes on along the minus strand of OX336389.2, from coordinate 1,058,423,067 downwards.
TGAATACAATCAATAATGATCTATGATCGTGAAAACTCGCATCTATGAGTTCACTTTCATTGTATTTCTTTGCTTCAAGGCTTTGGAATTCTCCATGTGCGCAGCATTCATACCCAATCACTACGTTGTCACGGTTTCATTTAAGAAGCTCCTATCTTCATAGTGTGTCCCTCCTCTGTTATATGCTCCATGGCGCTGACCCTGTGTCGCTTCGAACGTCAAGGCCTTCAATGGGCTGTAGGGTTACAAAGTTTTTTAATGGTGGAAACCCTTCTTCATGCCACATGTTTATTCAGGCTAAAATTCCACCCCACTGTTATCTGGATTTGAACACCAAGACAAGTGGCTATTCCAATGCAAAGTCATCACCCACTACTGGGTAGTAATAGTAATAATGTAATGTTTGTAATGTTCTTTTTAACTGCTGTTGCTTTAGGTATACCAGAGTACTAGAATTTTTCCCTGGAGAGGATCTTTAATGTGCTAGTTAATGCACTGACACTAGTCTATCACATTTTAACATCCTTAAAGTTCATCAGATTGAGCTGGGATCAGACCCATAATATTGGGTTTAGAAGATCATCATTTGTTTAGCTGTGTAAGTCAGTTCGATGACAATTCTAGTAAGTTAGTATTAGAAGTATTTGTTCTTCCCGTTAAAAAACCTGTAGTTACAATCGACAAAGTCATTAACAGGGTTTATACAGTTTATGCAAACACAATATACAGTGAGAGTCTTCCTTAGAGAACAGGGCCTCACAGTCGCCGCGTGACGGCCTGGGCACTGTTCATAGCAGCCTGTCGGGCAAGGCGCTAGCAGCAGAGCCCAAATAAAATAGTTTGACACATTTACACTTTTTAACGTATTTAATACCGGTAATCATATTTACTTACATGAATTTCAGAGTAGTTGCACAAAATACTGTTCTTCACACTTTGCACCAAGGTAGGAAGTTTTGGTACACTCTCTGTAATTCATCCTTTCTGATATTACGTATCGGTGCAGTTCTTTAGTTCTAGAGAGCCTCCAGAGTATGCAGATTGTTTGTGTATGCCTTTTGTTTGAGGTTCCCCCACAAGTGAAAATCGCTCGGCACTGAAACTTACACATATACTGGAAGACTTCTTCTTGAGAAGATAAGTTTTCATCGTTTTGTTCAATACCTAACCATGCGCAGGGGATACGAGACAGGGTACAGTACTTCACCACAAGTCTTTGGCTAATTTCAGTACTTTAGAAAATGATATCGTACGATGTTGTCTCATTCAGTGTTACCTAATCTTTCACCCAGAATATTCACGTAATAAGCACAAAATCTGGAGAAAGTACTCTACATTACTGGTGTGAATTCACCTAGCTTTTGATCCCATACCAACTGGTATTGAAACAGTACGGCATGGTGACCTTTATTCCTTGACGTTTTGTGAAAGTAAAATTGTGATTATTCATGAAGGTAGGAACCTCAAACTAGTTTTCTTAGCAGGCAACATCGGATTTTAGGGTCTAGGTGGGGGAGAGGGTTTCAAATATTGGATGATGGTCTGTATTTCTTATTAAAAAAAAACTAATACTAGTTATACCCATCAATAGATATGCTAACCAATATTTTCAAAACTGAATTGGCTTTTTAAAATGTTTAAATCTTCTTATAATAGTTTAGATTCATGGCACTGCATGTCTGACAATTTTTCTTCTAGATTTGGTTGGAACTTAGTTGGCTATCTTCAAAATTTGCTGAATGCCATGTTTAATGTGTAGGGTACTTAGTTTTTGAAAAAATGTATTCGTTCAAATATACTGAACATATTGAATTCATTTCACAAAGTCATCAGATAGTTGATGGTGCCGATGATAAAACTTTGAGACATCGGTGAAATCATTGAAATTTTGGAATGTCATCTTATAAGTAACAATATAGCATAACTGACATTTGTTTGTTACACTTGCCTGGTTCTGATCCTTGAAGGACGATGCTTGTTTTTGTTCTGCAGTAAGTTAATGTTCCTTAAGGAAGTACCTCTTAGAGCCAAGGTCAGGCACCTAATGAATGTCAGGCATGTGGTATTATTTCTTAAGGAATGATGTATATGTACCGTTGATGGCTCATTACTAAAAACCAAAATACTCGAAGAGTGAACCTTCCCATCAAATTACAGACCCATTAATATTATATCTGCCATCAGCAAGGTTCTAGAAAGCGTTGTTAAACGAAGACTTATGAATTTCTTCATGAAAAATGATTACTTTGCAAACTGCCAATATGGGTTTATTCCAAATAGAGGAGCTGATAGTGCTATATTTGAAGTAGTAACTGATGTAGAAAAGGCATTAGATGAAAACAAACTAACTGCTGGTGTACTAATTGACCTTCAAAAAGCATTCGATCTGGTTAACCATAAGATTCTCCTTAATAAACTAGAATTTGCAGGCATCAGAGGAGTGGCACATGATTGGTTCAAGAACTACCTCACTAACAGAAAACAATATGTTGCAATCGATAATGTAAAAGGGTCTCAAATGAGAATTGACACAGGAGTACCTCAAGGTTCTGTCTTAGGACCAATTCTTTTCTTGGCCTATATTAATGATATAGTATTATTAGAATTGAAAGGCAAGCTTAAACTATTTGCAGATGATATTTTTATACTCTATCTGGGAACATCTGAACAGGAAATTATGCTAAATATTAATTATGATCTCAATAAGCTGGTGGATTGGTTGAGAGCACACAAAATGGTTATCAATATCACTAAAACAAAATATTTATTCTTCCATAAACCATCATACAAGATTGAGACCACAAACATAGTCAACATAGCCAACAAAGAAATAGAAAGGGTTAAATCGGCAACATACTTAGGTATCACACTAGATAGTACACTAACCTGGGAAAATCATGTAGAAAATGTAAAACATAAAATCAGCCCTTTAATTGGTATTATTTCCAGATTAAGATATAGCTGTCTTATTAGCCAACAATTGAAAAATATATACTTTGCTCTGATACATTCACATCTAATGTACATGAATTTCATATGGGGATATTGTAAGAAGGAGCTGATAAAAGAACTTGAGATACTCCAGAAACGTGCTATAAAATCTATCTTTGGACTTCCTTGGCTCACACCCTCAAATGAATTATACTCAAGAACTAAAATTATGCCACTGCAAAAACAAATAGCTATGTCAGCAACAGTATTTGTATACAAATTAGAAAACAAATTGATACACACACACATCCATTTTACCCATGCAAATGACATTCATCATTATGCTACAAGAGGAGTAAATCAAATATTCACCAGCCATTCCCAATCCATTAAATTTGGAACTAAAGGAATTATGTCCTCCATAATAAAAGAATACAACTCGCTACCATTAGGCATAAGGGAAAGTTTCTCTATAAAAACATTTAAGAGGAAAACAAAAGACTTCCTATTAAGGAATGAATAGCCCATGTACAATAGCCTTAAGCAATGCAATGTATCATACCGAATTATCTCTGTAAAGTTAGTCACTAGCAATCTAATATAAGTTACTATTAAATTAAACAATAATGTTACAAAAATTATATATATGCCATGCTGTAACTATGTTACTTGAGTGTCCCTAACACGAGCTCAGGCTCATTGGGACCTATGTAAATAAATAAATAAATAACCTCAGATTCCTTACCTTCATTTTGGTGAACTTTCTGAGAACTTCGTATTACCAATTGAACGTAAGCTGAAAGTTTAATTTATAATGGAATGTGCATCTGACAGAATTGAGGGAGAAACAAATCACCAGCCAGCCTAGTTGTGTTGGTTGCTACACTCCATACTAAACTGCAACACTGCCTGTTCAGAGAGCTGAGGTTTGAATCCCAGTGCTGACAGCACTTAATTCTGGTTGTACGTTTTCCCTTATTCACTTCAGGCAAATGTTGGATACCCTTGGAAGGATCCACCCAACTTCTACGGTATAATAACAGACCATTATTGAGCATATCATCTTAATAACATATCGAAGGAGATTTTGATCGTTGGTGCTCGCATCGCTTCTTTTAGTACTTTAAACAGTAAGTAGTCACATGCACTTACGGTCATGTGTTTAAGTTCAACGGCGTGCGAGGTTTGGTTGAGAGTTACGAACGCTTACAAATTACTTTGAATTCTTCAATTCAATTGGAAGGTTGCACTGCATTCTTCTAAAGCTATGGTGGGACAAAACCATTAGTCTCTTCTGGATTCGACAACTGTCATCTTGGTAAAACCATTGGTTGCTCCTAGGTCAGACTGTCTGGACGTAACCATTTGCCACACTATCAAACAAACTAACATCAACGTCCTCATGTCATCCATTTAAAAGTTTCCCCCTAGACACGTATGTATCGCAGTATATACTTTAACCTCTGATTCAACATTGAGTCTTGCTGAGTGATGGACCAGACTGTTTTTCCAAGGAACGACCACATGATATGGCAAGTGCTTAACAGAACTGCCTTCTGTAGTCAATGTATATCAGCAAATGCAGATTCAATACTGACAAGACTATTGTGGAGAGTTTTAGGTATAACATCACTACCGGTATAAGACACAAACACTGGCAGTGTAGTCACTGGTTCAAGTTTCCACATCAGCTTTATCTCAGCTCTGTAGCCATAGCAGCTGTTGTTGGCATGTTCTGATATCTGGCTGGTTGTTACTGATGGCAACATATGTCACAACTCCTGTCCCAGTACCCTCAGGGGCCCACGGCTAGTGGGACGTGGGTTGGTGACCACGGGACCCCAGCTGAGTTCGGCATTGCTTCCAGTTACTTGTGCCATCTTTCCTATCGACCACCCTTGGTCAACTCTTGTTCTTTTCCGACCCCGACGGTATTAGGGTATCCAAAGCCTAGGGAGTCTTTTAATTTCCTGCCTTAATTGGCCCTTGTCTCAACTTCCCTGATCCCTCATTCTTCGAGGGGTCAGACCTCTTCTGTTCTCTTCCTATCTCCTGCCTTCTACTCAAGGCCCTTAAAGAGGCAGGGTGTGTGTGGCCCCACCACTTCTGGTGCACCCTGGATAGTGCTACACCCTCAAGGGCTCACGGCTGGTGAGTTCAGGAGTTGGCAACCCCGAGGGATTCCTGAACTGGGTCTGGTTTTTCCCCCCTTGTTTCCAGTGCCTCTGGGGTGGACCCTCTCCTCTTTCCTTTCCTATCTGCCTCCTCTGGTTCTCCTTCCTTCAAAGTCCCTCAATCCTCATTCTTCAAGGGTTGAGGGCATTTCTTTTCCTCCTGTCCATTGTTTGCCTTTATTTGTTTACCATTTCTTCTTCTAGATTTTAAGACAGTAGTTAGTATTAGTTATAGTTGTCACTACATTTTCATCTCATCTTTCACTATCACCCAAACCATTAGGGGCTGATAACCTAGATGTTAGGCCCCTTAAAACAAAAATTATCATCATCATCCCCCCGTCCCAGTTGTTACTGACGACAACATATGTCACAACTCCTGTCCCAGTATAACTTGTGTGTGGAATTTTCGAGTACTGCAGATGGTGCATATTTCCAATAGGGAACGGAACTTGGAAGAAGTTTGTACCTCAAGGCCAGTTTTTGAAGGATAATGTTAGCAACTTGATCTTGTCTACGTTTATCTATACTCTGTGTAGCTGATATAGTGGTCTCCCTATATTTGCCACAGCGGCGATATTTCTCATTCTCAATGGCAGGTTCCTTGATGATATATGCATGGTAGCTTCGAGTGGCAACAATTCGAACAAATTCCTCCGTTTCCGAGAAGAGATCAGAGTGGGTGTGTCACGCATGCAACGCTAACTTGTCGAAATGAGGCTGAACTAACTCATGACGAAACATCCCATGAAGTGCTTTCTGTTTCCAATTTCTGATCTTGTATTCAATAGTTTTTATGGCAGTGACTATTGATACAGTGTGGCCAGGTAGGTGCTGGTTTCTGATGGGCTGCGTCTGGAGTTATGAGTGAGCCGCCATCCTTAACCTCAGCACTGTCTTGTACACGTTGTTTTAATGCCCGTAGTCACATTTGTGTGCATTTGGCTGTACAAACAGGCCGAGGAAAGGATTTCTCGTGAAAAGGTTTCTCGTGAAAGTATTTCCCAGGGACCAAATCCAAAGGAAGACATTGACTGCCATGTTTAAACGGGAAGGATGGTTTCCTACTAATACATAATGTTTATGTGAAGAAAGTACTGTACAGGACATGGAACTTAATATTTTTAAAGGTAATCTCATTACCTACAATATTGGTATTTTATTTCACTAGGGACACCTGGAGCCACTAATGTGGGAAAAAAGTACATGAGGATGGAAAAAGAGTTGTAAGATATGTCATTCCCACAATTTTCTTCCACCAAAAGCCTCCAAATAGAAGGAAGCCTCCCATCATTCGGAAATCACTCTATCCAAAAATAACGGCAAATGTGCAGAAAGTTAGGTGAATACCCCTAGTTTTAATCTACCGGACATTATAGTGATAGGAACAGAACCATTAATTTTTTCATTCGGTGAGCCTGACACCGTGAGTTGCAGCATGCTTCCTTATCAAATATTGACCCTGGAAAATCTTTGAATGAGGAATTCCGTTAGAATGAAAACCATTACCAAAAGCTCGCTCGATAAGCAAAAATCGCTGATTAAAATGTAGTATCAAACAAAACTAAAGGAGTGCATAACGTTAGAAAAACTTGAGAAAACTGTTCCATAATGATCAGATTTGTTTATTTAGCTGAAAAAACAACACTTTCCTGTAGTGAACCAAAAATTTGGTATACAAATAATTCCTAATATAAAATCTCTTACAGAAATTTGTATAGTGTATTACAATTAAACAGTATGTAATGAAACACCAAGCATAAAAATGAAACAAAAATTGACAGGCAAAAATAATCTGCTTCGGTGGGATTCGAACCTCCTAAAATGAATTAATATATAATGGTCATGGTTGCTATCCACTACAACACTATTATGACACCTATGTAACATACCTTCATAACATGTATAAGCTTCAGATACGGTACCTAATGTCACCGAGCATTTGCCTTTGATAATTTTGTGTGAAATCTGTCTGTAATAGCTGTGCTGATGTTGATATTAAACATTCTTAGGTTTATTTATGAATAGTTGGTTGGAATCAGGAAATTGCCAGCCATTCCATCACTGGGGCTTGTGGTTGAAAGTGTAACACTCACTAACTTTCATTTCTTCAGCTTGCCCAGATGAATGATCTTGGTAAAATGAATATTCATATTTCATTTTAATTTTATTTTAATACACAGATGACAGAATCAAGTTAATTTGGAGCTCAATGGATAATGTGAAACGTGCATAATGTCTAAAGCCAACAAATATTGCCGTAGAACAATTACTTGTCAAGATATTTCAGTTTTAGTGAAAGGTGAAATTCCTATCTAATTATTTTAATATACCCCAAGATAAGTTCAAGATGGCGGCTGCACATAATATTCACTGTGGTGATTATCACGTTTATAACAGGGGTCGGTATATAAAACTACCTGAATGCCAAGTACTGTGAGCATTGATTCGTTGTTTGAGTCTTCAGTCTTTTGACTGGTTTGATGCAGCCCTCCATGCCTCCCTGTCCTGAGCTAATCATTTCATCTCTACATAGCTACCACACACTACATTCAAGGCAATCTATATTCTAACCTTGGTCTACCCCTACAGTTCTTGTCCTCGACCCTTCCTTCCATAACTAAGCTTGCTATTCCTGGGTGTCTTAGTATGTGTCCTACCAACCTATCTCTTCATTAGCAGTCCCCAGAAACATCTCTCCTCTCCCACTTGTCTTAATACCTCTTCTTTGTAACTCTATCTGCCCATCTGATCTTCATAATTCTCCTGTAACACCACATTTCAAACGCTTCAATTCTCCTCTTTTCTGCTGCACCAATAGTCCAAGAGCCACTTCCATAGAGTGCCACGCTCCAGACAAAGGCTTTCAAAAATTACTCCTAATACCTAAATCCATATTCGAAGTCAACAGATTCCTTTTTTTGTAAAAATGCTTTCCTTGCCTGAGCCAACCTACTTTTTATATCCTCTTTGCTTCGTCCATCACTGGTTATTTTGCTTCCTAAGTAACAGAAGTCTCCTATTTCCTTCAGCTTTTCACCTGCCAATTTGATGTCCATAGCGGTTTGTGATTTATTTCGACTGCATTCCAATATTTTTGTTTTACATTTATTCATTTCCATCATGACTTCTTTCCTCAAGACTGAGTCCATTCCATTCAAATCCTCAGCCGTGTCGGCCAAGATGACGACGTCGTCAGCAAATCTCATAGTTGAAATTATTTCTCCTTGAATCTTCACTCCCACTTTAAATTTTCCTCCAATTTCCACCATTGCTTTTTCAATGTAAAGATTGAAAAGTATGGGTGGTAAGTTGCAGCCTTGTCTTAGAACTTTCTATACTAGCTTCTCCCTCATGACCTTCAGTTCGAATGACTGATGTCTGGTTTCTGTATAGATTTTAGATCACCCTCCTATCCCTGTACTTTATTCCAATCGTTTTCAAATTGTCAAACAATTTAGCCCAATCAACGTTATCAAGAGCCTTTTCTAAATCTACAAATGCCATGAACGTTCTCTCATTGGATTATAATGCTTGCATGATTCACGAGGCTGGAATGTGAAGTGTAGTGGACACAGGTGCAAGAACAGTTGCCAATCAGCTAAGTCTACACAAAACTACATTATCAATTCAGTTACTTTTAAGTGTTCAGTTTAAATAACCAACTACAAAGCTAACCTAATAAATAAGTAACCTGAAAAGTAACGGTTAATAACAAAACAATCAAGAACGCAGTCACTTCAACAGCTCACCACAATAGAAGTGTTTCACACTTATACACATAAAAAGTAGTCGCTAAACACGCAACACTATAGAAGTGTAATGGAATAAAAATCATAATTGGTTTGAAATAAGAGACTCTTTACAAAGTTGAATTTAAAACTTCTTTAGCTAAATAATTTTAAATGTTGTTGTACATAAATGTTACATGCGATGCTCTGCAGGAAACCATACCTTCAGTTGCATGATAAAACTGTACACCTCAAAGGGAATAAACATGTTCAAAATTTTAAAAAAGTGAACGGGAAGTTGTAGTCTTGCGACACTCTAAAACAAAGGCAAAAGGTGAGTATGTCGAGAAATATCAATTTTTAGATTTGAATGCCTTCTGTTAGCCTGATTCTTGATAATCCTTAATTGGATACTGACGGTGTATTTTTTCAGGGTGATTTAAAAAGAATCGAACATTATTAGGTTGTTAATTATTAATATTGTTTTTGTTATTATTATTAATAATACTCCTATTATTTTAATTATTGTGTCTTATTAATTAATTAATTTTTCCGAATGAGCGTGATAACTCATGTTCATCATCATCATCATCATTTCCCCTTATCCAGCTCTTGCCGGGTCGGAGTATTTATGGCACTTCTCCACTTTCCTCTTTCCTTCCACAATTCTTCTTCCACGATCTTGTCCCAGTCCAGATTCCTTTTTCTCACGCTGTTCTTCACTGAATCGATCCACCTTGTTCTAGGTCTTACCCTTGCACTTGGCCTCCAGCATCTGTCTTGGTATTCTATTTTCCTCCATCCTCTTTACATGTCCAAACCACCTTAGTTTATTCGTCTCAATTCTCTCACTTAGTTTTCCCATCCCAACTTCCTTCCTAACATCTTCATTCCTCACTCTGTCTTTCCTTGTCTTACCTATCATACTTCTTAGGAATTTCATTTCACTGGCTTGGATTCTACTCTCTTGCCTGCTCGTCAGGGTCCAAGTCTCAGCTGCATAAGTTAATATGGGTACATAGTACATTTTATACATTACCTCCTTGCTTTTCCTTGGTACTTCCTTATCCCAAACAAGTTTTCTTACACTTTGATAGAATGCATTGCTCTGCTGTACCCTCCTGCCAATCTCCATGTCCAACCTACCAGTTTGCATCAATTCACTTCCTAGGTATTTGAACGTGTCCACAATTTCCAAACTCTGACTTCCAATTTTCACAGTGCCCTTTCCTTGTCTTTCCCCTCTTGTCATCACCATGGTCTTGCTTTTCTCTATACTGATTTTCAGGCCATACTTCTGAATATTTTCGTTCAGTGCATCTAGTTGTTTTTGCACTTCTTCGGTGTTCCTTCCCCAGACCACAATGTCGTCTGCAAATAATAGTAACTTCATTTCTTTATGTCCATATGCTTCCTTTGTTTCCTTTACAATTTCATCCATTACCATTATGAATAAAAGAGGTGACAGCACACTCCCCTGTCTTAGTCCAGTCTTGTTCCTAAACCAATCTGTCTTTCCAACTGGAGTCAGTACCCTGCTAACACAGTTGTTGTACATTGCTTGCACCATTTCCAACATTTCTATTCCCAGTCTCTTCTTAACCATGGTTTCCCATACCTTCTCTCTGGGGACACTATCATATGCCTTTTCTAGATCTATGAAAGTCATGATCAAATCCTCTCCATATTCCCAGTTCTTTTCCATCACCTGCCTCAAGCTAAAGATTGGGTCCACTGTGGATCTTCCACTCCTGAAGCCATACTGTTCCTCTTGCAACTCTCCTTCCACCTTTCTTCTCATTCTTCTTTCTAATATCCCTTCCAGTATTTTTACTATCTGTGATATGAGGGCGATCCCTCTATAGTTATGACACACTTTCTTATCCCCTTTCTTAAATACTGGTATTATTAGCCCTTTCTCCCAGTCTTCTGGTACACATTTCTATTTCCACACACACTTTAGCAGTCGATACAGCCATTGCATACCAACAGGTCCAGCAGCCTTTATCATTTCTACACTGATTTCATCCACCCCTGTTGCTTTTCCCATCTTCATTTTCTGTACTGCTAATTCCACCTCCAGCATTGTTATATCATCTTCTGTTATAGAGTCGTCAGGCTGTGTCACTTCGATCTCACCAGTACAATTGCTCACATTCAATAGCTTATCGAAATACTCCTTCCATCGTCCCTTTATCTCTTCTGGGTGAGTTAACAACTCTCCATCTTCCTTTTTCACCAGCTTTGTGGTAACTCTTTCTTTCCTCTTACTTCTTAGAAGCCCATACAGCATCCTTTTACTGCCACTTACATCTGTTTCCATTCTTCGTGTAAATTCTTCCCAACTTTTCTTCTTTTCTTCTCCTACCACTTTCTTACACCTCCGTTTGCTGTCGTGATACTTCCTTTTGCTTTCTTCTGTTTGATCTCGGTTCCATTCTTTCCATGCAGACTTCTTTTCTTTCACTGCTTTCCTCACGTCCTCATTCCACCATGGTGTCTCCTTCTCTTTCACTCTTGTTGACGTCCTACCACAAGCACTCTCTGCTGCACCAGCAAATGCCTTTTTAAAGTGGGACCATTCCTCTTCTACATTTTCCACTTCAGTAACTGGGATTTGTTGCTTCAATCTCTCCTGAAAATCTTCCTGTACAGCTTTGTCTTTCAATTTCCATACTTTTATTTTACTTTCTCTGATCTCCTTTAGGTTTTCCAATTTTCCCCATCTAAATTTTGCCACCACAGCTCTATGGTCCCCATCAAATGCTTCTCCTGGTAAAGCTGTCACATCCATCAGCTTTCTGCGATTTGTCCTTTCCACCAGGAAGTAGTCAATTACTGATTTTGTTCTTCTATCACCCCACCCATATCTCGTAATTTTCCTGCTGTTTTTCTTCCGAAACCATGAATTACCCACTATCAGTCCATTCCTTTCACAAAAGTTTACAAGTTCCTCTCCTTCCCGGTTCTTTTTCCCATATCCATATGGTCCAACGACTTCTTCCTTTCCTTGTCTCTCAATTCCGACTTGTGCATTCATGTCTCCCATGATCACCACTTCTCCATCTGAGATTACTCTTTCTACATCCTCCAGGAATACTTCAATATCTTCTTCTCTGTTTCCAGTCTGTGGTGCATACACTTGTATGAAGTCCATCACGTCATTCTTCATCTTCATTCTAATTTTCATTATTCTGTCACTCACACACTCTACCACTTCAACATACTCCTCCAGTTGTTTCGAGGTTATCAGTCCCACGCCATTTTTTGCCTCTTGGCCACCACTCCAGTATAATGTATATCCTTTCCTCAATTTCTTCCTTCCTTTACCTTTCCATTTCACTTCACTCAGCCCCATCATTCCAACCTTCTCCCTCTCCATGAAGTCTACCACCTCCTCCACCTTGCCTGTCAGGGTCAAGACATTCATGATTCCCACTTTCATTTCGGTTACTGGTCGCCCATTTCTCACAGTTCCCCCAGTACCAAAGGAACTGCGCGTCGCCTGCAGGGTACGCCCTAACCTTTTCCGAATCATTGGAAGTGCCATTTCCATTTTAGGCTATTATTACGATGGGGTCGCCACTCCCAAAGGCATTTTATGAAGCTACTGCCAGCTATTATTCAGGCCGCCCCTAACATGGAGAACAGACGCCCTTGCAGCCGCCCCTAACATGGGAAACAGACGCTGCCATTTGATGCTGTACTCATACTATTCCCTGAGTACTGGGTTGCCTCTTCCGCAATCTCCACCGTTCTGAAGTCCATCTTCTCCGCTGTAGATTCCGTTGAGGTCTTCGCACGTAACCCTGTGCACGGGGCCTATGTTATACCCCATAGGACTGGGTCCTCACCAGAACTTAGCCGGTACTGTAGTTCCATGGTATATTACAGTACCGTTGCCCACCCCCGCGACGTGGACGCGCCTTGCAAGAATTATCCATGTAGCCAATTAGGATCGACTCATGGACCGGGTTAAGGAGCTGTCTAAATCCAGCCTCCAAGGCCATGTTGTCCGACTGAAAAACTTCTAGTAATCGAGAGGGGATGTTTCTTTTTTGATGAGGAAAAATGCACACAGTGTTTTGTAACCTGTTTTTTATGGAAGTTCATGACGTCTGTTATTAATATTATTATTATTGTTTCTTGTCTTAAACTTATGTTTATTCGATGATAATTTTTAAATTTCTTTCCAAAATGTTCCATTTTCATTTATTCACACCTAAGGCCTTCATTCGTTATATACGAAATAGTACAATGGATGTCAATGTGACATTCATGTGGGAAAGGTTGTAAGAAGTCATGAAGTGTCTTATATTTAAATTGCATGTGTTATTTTAAAAATTTTAACAATTTTTATGTGCTTTCGTTGTTGTATAAATATGTGTTTTTGACATTTGAAAGGGTTTGTAACATTGTCTTTTATGGATGATTCCTAACATTAAGTGTGATGGGCTGAAGAATGAATTGAGAGAATTCTGAAACATGTACCCTCCAGGACACTAAAATAACAATTAAAAAATGTGTTGATTAGGTGGAAAATTTTGAAAATTCTTATATCTCAAAATTAAACTTATGTCATGTTAAAACTTTGGATTGCAATGTAAAATTTTCATTTTTGGTCGATTGTACAAAACTTTTACTTTGTCAGGAGTGGTATTTTGAAGCTTACATTTTGCATCACTAAATTGTATTCCTATTAATTCCTGTTAATGCCAATAAATCTTCTGACTGTAGTGTTACATTGAAGTATTAGAAGCCATTTTTCAGTGTTAATTAGTTCTATTATTGAAAGCTTTTCAGTCTGTCAACACAAATGGTGCCCAATTACATTATGCGAGTATTTAAACACCCTAACCTGAAAGAAATAAAAGTGTGTTATTTTTTGATAAATATTTCATGTATTCTTTATGGTTAGGAATTTAAATACCAGTTTTCCTACTTAGTGTTACAACTATTTTGATTGTATTACTGATCTTCAAACTCTTGCTCCCTATAGTTTGCTCAATGAAGCAGTCATTGTCCAGCGCCATTGTTTCTTCTTTGAAGAAGGGAAGCGTGTTACCATGCTGCTCTCAAATTAAAGAATTCTCATCTAAGGCAGAAGGTAAAAAATTAATGCTATATTTTAATAATTTATATAGAACTTGTTTGATTGATTTGGAAGTGTTCTCATTTTTGGCCTTTCATATGTGTTGCAGTTGCCCCTGCTCCGAAACCTTATTCACCATTTCAGAACACTAGCAACTGGGCTGAATATACATTAGCAAGATTAGATGATCTGCTAAACTGGGGAAGAAAGGTCATTGTCAGGTATCTTTATGAATTATAATAGTCATAATATAGCCGTATTCTCCTTAGATTTCTGACCCTGATACTCCAGCTGAGTCGACGTTCTTTGCACTTGCTTGTGCCGGGCTCCTCTCTTTCATCTCTGGTCAACCTCCCTTGGTCAGCTCTTTTTCTCTTCCAACTCCGATGGTATTAGGGTATCCAAGTCACCCTATTTGTCCCTTGTTTTCTCTCTCCAGATTCCCTTAATTTTACAATGGGACAGATCTCTTATTCTTCTTCTTCTTTTTGCCATGGTAACTCCTCTCCTCTTTCCTTTTTCCATCTGCCTTTCATGACTACTTCTTTCTAAATTCCTCAATCCTCATTTGCCGTGGGATGAGGGATTTTATTTCATCGCCCTTTTATTTTTTAAATTTATTTATTTTGTCCATTTCTTTTTCTAGTAAGTCAGTAGTTGGGTGTAATGTTAATTTTCATTATGTATGCCCATGACCTTGGCCATGATCTACTTAATTTTGCCCGTATTGATTTCACGATCTATAAAGATGATATCCACTTCTCAATACATTCTTTTATCATTTTAAATGATCTTGTCGACTTCGTCGTTACGCTGGGGTCTGGCGTTACAGTGACGGGACGAAATGTACCCAGATGCACTGAGGTGTGTGACGTCCTAGTACTTCTTGGTGCATGTGTTCCCCGACAATCTGTACTTCGTTAGTATAAGACAAAAATCCCCGATTCTTGGATGTCACGGGTAATCTCGAGAACCACTGGATGGATTTTGATGCGGTTTTCACCATTCTGTAAAGGATATCTCGAGGAAAGATTCTGTAGAAAATAATTTATGTATGATCAAAGGAAGCCAAGCAGTAACGATTTCAGTGAAAAAGTCGAAAACAAACTTGGCGTCCGAGCACTACTTAAGCTTACGCTGGGCAAACTGTTTAAAATATCAATATACTATGAGCGTAAGAATTGGTCAGCATGAAAAGTTCTACAAAAGAGTCCGCGAGAACATATCTTTATCTTCAATACATCGCCCACCATAAGTGTTTTTAGACTGGGTGGAAGGGGCATGTCCCCGCGCGCTCTGGTGAACGTGACGGCATACCGCGCGCTTGACCTTGCTTTGCCCTTGGTTTGCACTTGCCGTTCGCGAGTAATTTGACACAAGATAAGTATTATGCAGATAATTTTCTAACATGTCAAGAGTCTTTATCTTCGAGCGAAGCGATAAGCCTCCAGCCTTTCTAGCATTTTTCAGCATTTGTAGCATTTAAAATGATACAAAGTCTAGTCTTTCAGACTGACTGTCACTTTTTTTACTTTCACTTCACTTTTACTCCTTGAATTGATACATTGATTCATTTTCATTAAATTCATTTTCATAATCACCCATATCATTCGTGCAGATGACCTAGATGTTTTGCCCCTCAAGACAGCAATCTTTACTACCTGTTCAGTGTTTCAATTTTCTTGCCTTCCTATCTCTTGGAAACCATTTACTTCATAATTGTCAAAATCTATGTCTAATCTGTGCATCTTATGTCTAGCCTAACTGTATTTCTGATCACTCTGTTAACCAAATCCATCAGTCTTCAGCTTGTGTATCCATATGGGAATTGTCAAGGAATTTTGTAAATAAGTTTGAAAAACGTAGAAAATTTGACGGATTCTATCAGAAACCTTTTTTTATGTAATATTTTCCTCAACGATTCCAACATGATAATGATTATCGTTTCAGATTTGAGAATCTCCATTTTTCATATCCAATAAGTTTTGTTAATGTTAAATATCAGCTTTTTTGGAACTGTGAGGTCAAATACCGTAGATACATTTTCACTCATAAATTAAGTAGCGACAAAATGCAAAGTTTGTCTTCAAAAGTGGAATGTTGAGAGTGGTAGGGAAGAAGGATTAATTGGTTGGGCCCTTCTTTTGCAGACCGCGGACATGGTGGCTCAGCGGTCTAGCTGTTTACCTCTCACCAAGGCGGTCCGGGTTCGATTCCCGGTCAATGCATGTGAGATTTTCGAAGTGAAATGCCATGTCCTGTGGTTCGGATTCCACGTAAAAAGGAGGCCCCGTGGCTCATGATCTCGCGATTAACGGTCACGTTAAACTACAAGCTTGCTTTTTTTTTTTTTTTTGCAGACCGTTTTAAATGAAGCCACATACTCTTTCCAATAGGCTCACATAGATATAGTTGGAGAAGGTACAATCTTCTCATGCTCAATCAGTTTGGTGATCAAAGAGACAGTCAAATATTTGCCCTTACATTCCAGTAGCTTCACAGGGACCCACTTCAAGGATAGTTCAGACAATATGATTCCCACACATATTCTCACAACATTACTCGTGCAGAAGCTAGAGGTAGCAGTACACTACAAACAAAGCTTAAAGGTCAGCCCAAAGACAAGCAAGAAAAATCATGAAAGTTTTACCCCAAAAAAGGAGGTCAATGTTGCACATTAAAAGGTACTCTTTATCTTATGATAGCATAACGAAACAAAAAATTAGTTCCTACCCAGACCACAACCAGCTCCATGCCAAAAAGGCAAGCCATGTGCAAAAAATGTACTCTTTCCAACACTAAGGGAAAAGAAAGAGAAACATCAAACTTCGAAAGTTCCCACCCCCGTACAGCGCTGGAGATTTTAAAGAGTTCCCTTAATGGAAACATGAAAAAATGGTTCATGCTTCAGTACGAGATTAATCGACTATGTTGAAATAAAAAAAAAAATATGTAGCACACTTGCCACGAGTTGTAATTAAGAGTGTATCAACTCCCTCAGACTAAGTACAGTATGAGTAGAGTGGCATGATTTGCTATATGGTTAGAGGCAGAGGTTGGAATGGGGATTTTTCAACAATATAATGGTTTGGTTGTAGCTTAGGCCTATAAGGAAAGTATGACAATCCTTTTAGGAAAATGCGATAACTTAAAAAATACGGATATTTTTGTCAAGAGCAATTTCACAGAATAATGATCCTATGCAAATTAAAGGAATTATGGTATTTTATTTTTGCAGAGTTCTATTTGGCCTCTGACATTTGGTCTAGCTTGCTGTGCAGTTGAGATGATGCACATTGCAGCTCCACGTTATGACATGGATCGCTTTGGAGTTGTTTTCCGAGCCTCTCCACGACAAGCTGATGTTATTATCGTTGCTGGAACATTAACCAATAAGATGGCTCCTGCACTTCGTAAAGTTTATGACCAGGTAAATGAATAATTTTTTAAATATCTTCCTAGGTGTGGAAATTAAGGGAATATTTATTCATCTATTATTGTGGTATTTTACTTTTGCAGAATTCTGAAAATTGTTCCATATAATTTTATAATTTAATGTTTTTTTATTATTATTAGATTATTATTATAAGGGACTGGATTTTTCAGTTTAAAGAATTGTCAATTTAGGTTTTCAAAAACATAAAATAGTTTCTTTTAGGTTCTTAATAAGTAGAATAGGTTTTTGTATTTGAAGTGTAGCAAAATTTGACAAATTCTGCAAAGCTTAAAGTTAATCCTAATTGTTAGTAGACAATCTGATTGCATCGAGAGTGTAAATATTTTATAATGATACGTCATCAAATTATCGCTGAGAGCTTAACACTTTTAGGCAATATTTGCTCTCCTTAAATATGTTAATTTCAAATTCAATAAAACCAATGTTGTCAGAGGTGATTTTCACACACTAGCCCATTAAATTAATTTGTTTATTTAGAATATAGGATTCTTCGTCATCAAAAATCGCTTTGGTGTTGCACCAATCGGGGAAAAGAATGCAGGAAAACCGTCTGAGATGGTTTGGACATGTGCTGCGTGCAGAGGGCGACACAATAGCAAAAGCAGCTTACACACTAGATGTGGCTGGAAAGAGGCCCAGAGGACGACCCAGACAACAGTGGGCCGATACACTGCACAACGACCTAAAGGCTGGCAATCTTCATCCAGACATGGTCCAAGACCGAAGGAAATGGAGACTGCGATCCCACATAGCGGACCCTGCCACTAGATGTTAGGCCCCTTAAAACAACAATTATCATCACTAGGCGGGGCAAACGCTGAAGAAAAAGAAGATGAATATAGGATTCTTTGAAATAATCTATACTAATATAATAAAGCTGAAGAGTTTGTGTGTTTAAACGTGCTAATCTCTGGAACTACCAGTCGGATTCAAAAAAATATTTTTGTATATGATAGCCAGATTCAAGAGGAATAGTTTAGGCTATGTTAAATTTCGTACAGACCACTCCATTCCCAGCATTTAGGCCCTTTTGCACAAATCTACACCGTTTCACCAATCTGAACCAAAACGTGTATACTTACCCTTTGGAACCCTGCGAGTAACACTGTCTGCATGAAATTTATGACAGACCAGTCCATTCCCTGCATTTAGGCCCTTTGGCACAAATCTACACCGTTTCACCGACCTGAACCAAAATGTGTATACTTACCTTTTGGAACCCTGCGAGTATCACTGTCTGCATGAAATTTCGGACAGACCACTCCATTCCCTGCATTTAGGCCCTTGGCACAAATCTACACCTTTTCACCGATCTGAACCAAATTTCACATACTTACCCTTTGGAACCCGACGAGTAACACTGTCTGCTTGAAATTTCGGACAGACCCCTCCATTCCCTGCATTTAGGTCCTTTGGCACAAATCTACACAGTTCCACCGATCTGAACCACATTTTGTACACTTACCCTTTGGAACCCTGCAGGTGACACTGTCCACTTTAAATTTCGGACAGACCACTCCATTCCCTGCATTTAGGCCCTTTATCACAAATCTACACCGTTCCTCCTAATTGCACCAAATTTTACATACACTTTGAAACCCTGCTGGTAACACTGTCCACTAGATGTTTTGGACAACGCTCTCCATTCCCTACATTTAGAATGACAAACAAACTGAACTTGAAAACCATGTATTAAGGTCCTAGAACCATTCATGTCCGTAGTAGTGTAACTGTAAGAGTATTTTAATAAGTCTATTGTTGACTGGCAATTTAGGCTGCATCACGTCGCCCCTACCAGTGTTCTGGTGCAGAATTGCGAAAATAGTTAAATCTTGCGCTGCATATAAATTGCAGTCAAGGGAAGTAATTAGTGCAAAAAGATTTTTTAGGCCCCTTAAAACAGTTATCATCATGAACATACTATGCCTCTGCATAAGTGCAATGGTGTTGGTGCAGTACATTGAGGTCATCAACTGCAATAAGCGTTGGTGCTTTCAAATTTACAGTCATTTATTCCAAAACTTATCATTGAGCGCTATGTGGCGATAAATGATACTATTGCTACCTCAGGAGCTCGGGACAGCTGAAGTTTTCCAAAGTGTTCTGATTATTTTCCTACGGCGCTATGAGACAAAAGATGATACTATTGGTCTCTACATTTCTAACAGTGAGATATAGGCCCTAGGCAGTGTCTTTTATTTCACTTAACTTACTCCTCTTTCTAATCATTTTTAGAAATATGTTTGTAAATTACATGTGTCAGTGCTGTAGTTAGTAAATAGCCATTTGCCTATTCATTATTATCGTTATTATCATTACGGGAAAATGACTTAAATGTTACGTCCATTATACTGTACTGTTTATCACCCCCACTACAACCACCACCACCACAAAAAGTTATATTTAAAAAATATTTATTTTCTGGTAGTTTTAAGTATCATGTGCCAGTTCTGTAGTAGTATTCATTATCATTCATAAAACCAATAAATCCACCGCGTGAAGCCGGGCACTACTGCTAGTAAGAGATATATTCCCACTTTCCTGACGGAAAATAACCAAACAGTAAGATATAAGCTGAAAAGTGCTGAAAATATTTGAATTTTCTGGCAGGTAGGATTTCTCTCAATCAACTAGAGCTAAGAATGAACACTATCTTCTGGTTTACTTTTAAAAATTATGGACTAAAAATTCAAATATACTATGATAAATGGAACAAAACTGCAATTCGGTATTTTTAGGTACTCGCATATCATTTATTTTTATTTTAGGTACTACAAAATTCATGAACATGGCTCTTTTGAGTGTGATTCGGAAGTACAGTGCACTCCCGATAATTTGCGTGTGGATAATTCTTTTTGCGGTTAATTCGCGGGTCTCCAAGAGTATTTTTTTTTTTATAGAAATCCTCACAGCAAATAATCATCACGCTAAGTAAAGTAATCTCTCCGTCGTTTAAAATAATTTTGATGCAAAGCAATGCGTAAAGACGAAATCATTGAGATTCGAGAAGACTGAACTACGTTTCTCGGCGATGTAACAGTAGGCCTACTTGCCCAATCTTCGAAACATACAAGTATGTTGCCCCGAGTGTTATAGCACTGATTTCCTTTATCTTTGAAGCCCAAACAATACAAGAGGAATGCACTTTCACTTGGAACCTACCCTCCCTTCCCCAACAGCCACACTCCAAGGCCGCAATCTGTGAGTTGTGAAGGGTGGATGCGCGGACAGCATATTGTAAACAGCGATTATTGCCTAATGGCGCAAACTTGCGCGACACCGAGAGCATGTTGGTTGGATGCTCTTCATGCATGCAGTCAACAAGTCATGGGAGAAAAATACAGCTACTACGCTCGTACAAAAGCAAGCGCTTGCCGACTTGTTTGACGACTATATTTCGAACGGGCTATTTTTACGTCGATAAAGACTATTATGATTTAAGACATGAAAGCAAAGAAGAAATAGCACGGAATTTGACTTTTGATGAGGAAAACTGAGATCCAGTTGATATCGAGTGCGGGAATATTTGGGCGTTCACGTAAGAAATGATATGAAATGGAGTAGTCATGTAGGATGTGTAGTTTCTAAAGCTTACAAATCCCTGCACTTTGTAATGAGGGTATTAAAAGGCAGTAGTACCTCTGCTAAAAAATTACTGTCGACCAAAATATTATGTGTACTCGAGTTTGAAGGTTGTTTGTGAAGTAACCAATCATCATCATCATCATCATCAATGTCCCACTCCAGTCGCCCGGGTGTGGTTAACAAGCCTCTTCCACTCGTTTCTGTCCTTCCACTTTTCCTGCTCCATTACTTCCTCCACATCCAATCCAGCTTCTCCGATGTCCTTCCGAATCTGATCCATCCATCTTCTTCTTGGTCTTCCAACTGATCGCTTACCCTTAACTTCTCTTTCCAACTCCCTTCTTGCCGCTCGTTCCTTTCCCATTCTCTTCACATGTCCGAACCATCTCAGTCTTGATTTCCGTATCTTCTGTACTAACGGTTCCACATTTAGCTCTTCTCTGATTTTAACATTTTGAATTCTATCTCTTCTTGTCTTTTTTACAGATGTTATTAAAAATTTCATTTCTGCTGCTTGGATCTTACTATCTTGTCTCTTGTTAGTTACCTGCGTTTCCAGTCCGTATGTTACAATTGGTATGAAGTACTGTTTATATAGTGTTAATTTCGTTCTCCTGGGCACTTTGTCATCCCATAAAAGCTCTCTGACTTGATGATAGAATGTTGTGCTTTTACTTAGTCTGTTGTTAATTTCAGGGTTGATTTCATTACATCCGTTAACAATGCTACCCAGATATGGGAACTGTTCCACATTCTCTAACCATTCTCCATCTATGTTCACTTGGCTTCTCTTTTCCTCTTTTCCACAGTGCAGGACTACAGTTTTCTTTTTACTAATTACCATTCCAAACTCCTTCAGCTTTTCATTCCAAATGTCCAATCTCCTTTGTACTTCCTTTTCTCCCTCTCCCCAAATCACCACATCATCTGCAAATACCAAGGCCTTCACTTCATCACTACTGATACTCTGTTTTACACGTTTTATGATTTCATCCATCAATATAACAAATAATAATGGTGACAGTGCACTTCCTTGCTTGAGGCCTTTTTTTGTATAGAATGTTTCAGAATCACCACTACCCACTTGTACACTGCTCTTACTCTCATAATACAACATTTTTATCTTGTTAATTAGTGATTTTGGTACATTCCTTTTCAGTAGGCATTCCCATACATATTTTCTTTTAACTGTATCATAGGCTTTTTCCACATCCAAAAATATAAAGATGATTTCCTTGTTCATTTCTAGATGCTTTTCCATTATCATTCGCACTGCAAATATCAAGTCTATTGTTGATCTA
Source organism: Meconema thalassinum (assembly GCA_946902985.2). Taxonomy (NCBI): domain Eukaryota; kingdom Metazoa; phylum Arthropoda; class Insecta; order Orthoptera; family Tettigoniidae; genus Meconema; species Meconema thalassinum. Next base: position 1,058,400,796 of record OX336389.2, on the reverse strand, counting down.
TTCGGTCTAAAGCCATACTGTTCTTCCTCTAACTGAGGTTCTATTATATCCCTCAGTCTCTTGCCTATGACTTTCTCTATTATTTTTAGCCCATGTGATAACAATGTTATACCTCTATAATTTTCACACTTCTTCCTATTTCCTTTCTTGAACAGTGGTACAATGCTTCCTTGTTGCCAATCTTCAGGTATCCTTTCATCCTTCCATATGGCATTGAGGGTTCGGTATAGCCACTGTAGTCCAATGCTTCCTGCTGCCTTAATCATATCAGCATTGAATTCGTCTTTTCCACTTGCTTTACCTTTGCTCATTGCTTTCACTGTCCTTTCAAGTTCCAACCATGTTATTGGGTTCTCTTCTTTTTCTCCATCTATTTCCATTTTCTTATCTCGTTCTTCCTCTGGGAAGTCATCCCCATTATAAAGCTTTTCAAAATACTTAGACATCACCTTCTGAAGACCTTTTTCATCATGTACTATGGAACCATCTTCTCTCTCTAATGCCTTGATTTTTTCTTGGTCTGCTCTTTTCGATTTTATTACTCTATACAGTAGTTTCTGATTTCCTCTACTATCTTGCTCAATTTTGTTGGTGAACTCTCCCCAGCATTTCTCTTTTTCTTTCCTGATACTTCTTTTTACTTGTAGTTTTAATCTTTTGTATTCCACATGTAACCTTTCTATCTTATCCTCATCTTTCTGATACGTTTCTTGCTTTTCCTTATCCATTTCTTTCTTCACCTTGTTCCTTTCTTTTATTTCTTGCTTTATTTTGTCTGTCCACCACCGGGTCTCCTTTTCCTTAACCTTTGCTTTTGTTTTCCCACATACCTCAACTGCTGCTTCAACAAATGTCTGTCTGAAATTGGTCCACTCTTCTTCTCCACTTTGTGTTTCTGTGTTAGGCAGCTTCATTTTTATCCTATCTTGGAATGCTATCCTTTTGTCCTCCTCCTCCAATTCCCAAATCCTGATCTTTGGTTTTTTCTTAAGTACAATTTTAGGGATTTTTACTCGTTTTAAGTCCACTATTAATAACCTGTGATCACCTCCCATACTTTCACTGGGGATTATCTTCGCATCCATGACGTATCTTCCCCATTCTCGGTCTGTTATCACAAAATCGATGAGAGTACCATACTGTCCATCCCAACTATACCGGCTGATCTTATGGCTATTCCTCTTCTTGAACCACGTGTTCTTTATTATCAGGTTATTTCTGACACAAAAATCCAACAGTTTCTCTCCATCTTCATTTCGATCGCCATACCCATGTGGACCCAATAGACCTACATAAAATCCAATGACATCATCATTTTCGTAGTTCTATTTTACGTTAGTTCATGTAGGTTTGGAATTTTTCATTTATATTTTAATATTTTTTATCGCAGTTGGAACACAAAAAGTGCCCGTTTTTAAGCGTGTTTCAACCATGCGTCACATTTAAGAATTATCTCACAAACCCGTCATCAGATCGATTCCAAATTTTAACACAATATACATTGGAATGTTGTATAACTGGTTTATTAATTTCAAAATTTTGAGTGTCCAAGAAACAAAGTTTATCATTTTTCTAAGGTAACATTTTCTCGGCTCGGGGTGGTTGGAAAATGTAGTTCTTGGCTGCGTTGTAATCCTTATACATCAAAAAGGTATGCTGTATGATTGTGAAATACATAAATTAATTCACTTATTTTATATCGGTTTGTATTTGTACGGGGAATTAAGACATGGTTCACCAGTTAGCCGCTCCGGTGAAAGCTGTGCAACGTTGCCAAGATGGGCTCCATCACGCGTCATGGCACGCCTTGCTCGGAAGTTATGGACTCCATATCAGCAACGCTGTACAGCATTTCCCGGAGCGGCTAGCTGGTGTACCATGTCTTAATTCCCCGTACAAATACAAACCGATATAAAATAAGTTAATTAATTTACGTATTTCACAGTCGTACAGCATACCCTTTTGATGTATTAAGGATTACAACGCAACCAAGAACTACATTTTCCAACGACCCCGAGCTGAGAAAAAGTTACCTTGCAAAAATGATAACTTTCGTTCTTGAACACACAAAATTTTGAAATTAATAAACCAGTTATACAACATTCCAATGTATATTAGTTAAAATTAGGATTTGATCTGATGACGGGTTTGTGAGATAATAATTCTTAAATATGTCGCATGGTTGAAACACGCTCAAAAACGGGCACTTTTTGTGTTTCAACTGCGATAAAAAATATTAAAATATAAATTAAAAATTCCAAACCTACATGAAGTAACGTAAAATAGAACAATGAAAATGATGTTATTGGATTTTTATGTAGGTCTATCGGTTACTTTAAAAACAACCTTCAAACTCGAGTACACACAATATTTTGGTCGACAGTAGGATATATGTCACTCGTGAGACGTATTCTGGAATATGCCTTGGCGGTTTGGGATCCATATCAAGTAGGGCTCATAAATGAGTTGGAAATGGTACAAAGAAAGGCCGCTAGATTTGTGCTCGGTGACTTTAATCCCAGGAGCAGTGTGAGCCGTATGTTAAAGAAACTTGGGTGGGAATCACTTGAGGCTAGGAGGATGAAATCTAGACTCTGCGCTATGTATAACACGTATACAAATCAACCAGCATGGGGTGAGCTTAGCAAACGTATGGGAAAGCTCACTTACATGAGTAGGAGTGATCATCCTTTCTAAGTTAAGGCCCAGCCACAGCGAATAAATAATGGTAAATATTCTTTCGTAAACCATTGATAACTGGAACTCTCTACCTGCCGCAGTCTTAAAGCCTTTCCCAAACATATAGGTGTGTTTAAGAAAAGACTGGCTATTTGTGTAAATACTCCAGTTTAATTGTTATTGAATTGTTATGTATAATTATTTATTTGTTATGTATATCTAATTTGTCACCTGGGGACACACCCCCAATTGCAAATAAATGAATGAATAATCTCTTGTAAAGTTTTCAGATTATGCAAGATTGAAAATTTTGTTTGTGAAAATTATAATGGATTTTACGATATCTATGTAGTTCACCTTTGTTGGTGTTGGAGCATATGTATGTGCCTAAATATGTATAATACGATGTGTATTTCATATTTCCATGGTTTATTTCAGGAGCATTCGTCAATATACTACGCAGTTTCTATGTGCAGCTATCAACGTGTAAAGCACATATCTTTGTATGTGATAAAAGACTCGTTCATAATTACCTACCCATATTCATGAAATTTGGTTATGTTCAGTGACATAGTCACCATATAGAGAAAGATGTACGGTATTTATGTCCAAGGACCCGGAACAGAACGGAACTCTTGTCAATGTGGAACAGATAAATGCCGTTACCTCCAAAGTTATTTCCAAGTGTAACGTTACCGCTGTCTGTTCCAGTGCGTGAAACCATACCCAGTAAAATGGAACAGTGGAACGGAGGCCGAGCCTGTACCGGTACAGCAGATTGGAGCTGGGTGGAACGGTACGTCGTCCTGTTCCGAAATGAACAGGGATATCCGATACGTTACAGTTCGGAACGTTCCGCTTATCAAAACAGACGGAGCGGAACAAATTTAACGGGATTTGTATTGTTGCAAGGCTGCATTATGACATCTCAAGGTCAAGTAGGAGAATATGGAGCAGTGCAATGCAGCTCGTATTCTTATTGAGACGACAGCGTTAGTGGTCAAATCACATCCAAACACAGCGTTTACATATTCTGCCAACCACACAATCCCCTCTTCCCGCTCACCTCACCCTAAACCAGCCATGTGTTTCAGCTACAATAGAGATCCTGTACCACAAGTATAGATACACGAATTCCATCCTCTCCCTATTATCGGTTGATAAAAATTTCTTTGCTGATGATGAATTTCAGCAAGATTAGAGTTGTTGTTGATTCTTTTGGAGATTTGTGACATCGTGGTCATGTAGCCTCGTGTACTAGGGTGTGTGTAGAAGCTGTCTGATAACCTGTGCCACTGTGATGTCTGTACTTGTAATCGAGGTAGATTTGGGTAAGAAGCGGTCGTGGCCTTAAGTTACTTACCATCCTGGCATTTGCCTGAAGTAGAAGTGAAAACCACGGAAAACCACTTCCAGGATGATCTCGTCATCCGCTTTATAAGTGAGAGTGGATTAGGGTCAGCAATCTAAATTTTCCAGTATACATTGACTCAAAGACTTGTTCTTTTTGGAATTCTGAATTTTTGTTTTTCCGTACTTTGTTTTTTATTATTATTTTTGGTTTTATTTGATATTTTGATTTATTAATTTTCGATCTTTTCATATTTAAGTAATCACCTCTAAATTCATAATTTCATTCTAATTTTGTATTCTTTAATCTGTGTTAAGAAGGGCAGATGACCTTCTAATTCCACTCCTTAAAACCTCAATAACTAACTAACCACTTCCAGGATGGCTGAGGTAGCAATCAAAACCGCCTCTTCTCAGTTTTGCCTCGCGGGGTTGAGTGTACCCCGTTCCAGTCTTCAGACCAGAATTAAATTCCTGGGTAAGCCGGGAATGCTACCCACTGCGCAACGATGCGGACGTAGCCAAGAGTTGGAGAGGTCAAGTACAGACGATTCTTTTGTTCAATAAGACATGGGGCTGCACACTTTCATTATAATTATAATAATTTCTTGTCATCAAAACATTAGCTTGATTGCTCTGTTTTCACAGAATAATGACTATATGTCTTAGGCAGATAATACACTATCAAACAAATTTGTCAAATGTTACGAAATATTTTATAAAACTGAACTTTTATTAAGTTATACAAAACAATCATCACACCATTACACTACATGAAATATCTTATCCTAGTTCCGAAAAATGGGAGAAGGGCAGTTCCTTGTTTACTCAGCTGTATTACTTTAGTTGGCATTCTCAAGTGGCAATACCGGTATATAAATGAAACTGAAAGATAAAGTAAACGTCTATGAGCTAATACAAGGCTCGCTCACGTGGCAAGAAAGCTATTTATACGAGTACAATCTTGGTGAATGAGCTGCAGTACGAGGACTAGAAAAACTACATTAATCTGAAACAGGGTAGTGCGCTGTCACCCCTTCTCTTTATTGTGGTTATGGACGAGGTAATGACACGGATAGCAGGAAAGATAGGAGAAGATAAGATGAAGTCCACAAGTCCAACCCCTCCTCCACGTGGTGGGAGACGGGCAACGGCATGAAGTAGGGGATTGCCTGTAGGGGTGAAGTACAGTGGGGACTTTGTGTGCCCCGGGACCGCTACGGTAGCTGTGAAGGCTGTATGGGAACCCTGAAAAGTGACGGCTGAGGGGCTCTGGTTGAAACGTGTTGCTTAGGCTGGGATGACAAGTGAAACGGTATTTACTTTGCTCCACGTTGAGCGTACAAATGAAACGTTTTGCTAGCTCCTAACTGTTGGGTGATAAATGTAACTGTTTACCTTTGCCTAAGCTATGTTGTTTTAATGGGCGCCAAGACCTCAATGCAATGTTGAAATCTAAATTTGTATTTAACAACGTCTAGCTCTGGCAGAACACATTCAAGACTCTATTCACTCAGATCGTGGTATGATTTGATCATTAACCCAACAAACAATTGTATCAGGAGAAGGAATTGGTCTATATCTAATGCTACCTACTGAAAGCAAAGATTGCATTGTAAAAGAAATGAATTTATTATATAAAACAAGTATAGCAAAATTAATAATAATAATAAGTACAAAATTTAAATTGGAGCGTTGTGATTTGAATATTACCGATAGAAAATTACGTGAAAACGGAGTCTGATAAATTGATTTTACTCTTATTTCCAAGCTATGAAGTTACTGAAATATGAAATGTAAAACAAAGAAAAATGAGAGATTGCGTATTTCTGCGTCATTTGCGCTTACCATTGGAAATTGCCAAGGCATTTCCCTCGTACTTGCTGATGCTGTGAGCTTCCCACAGTCTCCTGGACGTCGTCATCTCCGTCGGAATTTGATGATATTCTGGTAGCTTAGATAATTCTATGGTCCGTACCTCGGACCCAAACACTCGTACAACCAAGTTTTACAAAAGTTCGTCGCTAACTCCACTGAACATCGGAGCGACATGCACTCGCATCCATACTCGTCAAGTATTTCACAGATAGTCCTTGTTTCACGGCGCGTCGAACGATATAACCACACGCCGGCTCCCCACTCTTCAGTCCCAACTAGCTTACGTCGTCTCCCCTGATTGGCTGACCCACCACGCGATCTTCTCCTCCTCCGGGTCATTACACTCGGCGGGAGGGTTCCGTTCCAACAATTCGTCTTTTCTAGACCTTACGACCCAAGATTGCGTCATGCTTCTCGACAAGATTAAGCGTGTACTTGAAATCCCAGTGAGTCACGTCTCTCGATATACCCTAACTGACGAAAACTCCGTAAAATTCCGTAATCAGATAATTTTCTATGATATCGTCGTTCGTAATAATTTGCTGGATAGCGTTTTCTAAGACATAGAAAACCTATCTGAATGCTAATAATTCTTATAAAATGCTCCGAAAATACCTAAATAATAATTATAATAAATTAATAATAATAATAATAATAAATTAACATGAAAAATTCTCTTGGCTGAACAATTTGCCGCGTAAATAAATATAGAATGGCTTCCTACTGACTTATGCCAGTTGCATAAAACCCCTCGAAAAACACGTTACATGGTGAAGCTACGATAGGCCTAGCAAGCCAGTAGTGGATATCATATTTGCTTTCAAACCAGGAACAGGCCTCGGAAAGGACGGATGCAAACGACGACGACCCGGATATGCTAATGGACTAAGAGTTGGGACATTAAATATACAGACACTGACAGGAAAAGTGGAGGAGATTGTAGATGTGATGGAGAGAAGAAAACTGGATGTACTGGGCTTGGCAGAAACAAGATGGAAAGGAGAAGGTCGCAGAGAACTCAGGAAAGGGTACCGGTTGTACTGGAGTGGGAACAGTGAAGGAAGGAGCAGTGGAGTAGGAGTAGTTGTGAGAGATGGAATGAAGGAAGAGGTAAAGGGAATAAGTGACAGGATCATGAAGATCAGAGTAACTGTAAAGGGAAGAAGCCTGGAGATAGCCCAGGTATATGCCCCTCAAGTTGGATGTACAGCTCAAGAGAAGGAAGAGTTTGAGGAGGAGCTACAACAGCAGTTGAATGGTCAGAGCATCATTGTCATGGGAGATTTGAATGCACATGTAGGAAGTGAAAGGAAAGGATATGAAAATGTATTGGGAGCAGAAGGATGGGGTAGCAGGAATGAAGAAGGGAGAAAGTTGCTGGATTTTTGAAGAGAAACGGTTTAGTGGTAGGCAACTCCTGGTTCCGGAAGAAAGAAAGCCACAAGGTAACGTGGTACAGCAGTGATTTAACAAAGAAATCTTTGGTAGATTACATGCTGTACGACTGGGAAATGAAGAGAAGTGTCAGAGATATAAAGGTAATACCATCAGAGGCCTTAGATAGCGACCACAGAATACTTGTAATGAACCTGGGAGTTGTTAAGGATAGCAAGAGGACAGAGTACCAGGAAAGGAGAATCAAAGTATGGAAACTCAAGGAAAATGAAGTCAAGGAAGAATTCCAGAAGATAATAAGGGAAAAGATGCCAACAGACAATCCTAAAACAGGGGAAGAGGAATGGAAGCAATTCAAAAACACAATGGTGGAAGCTGCAGTGGCAGTATGTGGAAGAACAAGCAACAGAAAGCGGTGTAAAGAGACACCATGGTGGAATGAGAGAGTAAAAGAAGCTGTGGGAAGGAAGAACAAGGCTTTCAGAGTATGGTTCCAGGAGAGAACTGATCTGGCAAGGGAAGATTATAAGATAAAGAAGAAAGAAGCAAACAAGATTGTCGCAGAGGAGAGGAAGAAGTGGATGGTAAAGTGGACAGAGATGATGGAGGAAGACAGCAAAGGAAATAAGAAAGTACTTTATGGGATGGTCAAAAGTAAGAGAATAGGTCTGCGAGAGGATGCGGTAATGATGGTCAAAAACGGAACTGAGGTACACAACAAAGAGACACTCAAGACAGTGTGGAAAGAGTACTTTGAGGATTTGCTGAATCCAAATGGTCATAGGGAGGAAGACAATGTATTGGAAGATGGAGAAGACAACACAGGAATGGAAAAGGACCTGACTTGGAGAGAACTGGAAATGGCTATAGACAAGATGAAAGGAGGAAGGGCACCAGGTGTGGATGAAGTGAGTGTTGAAATGGTGAAGGCAGCAGGGGAGGTTGGGAAACAGTGGCTGTACCGTGTGATGAGGGTGATATGGAAGGAGAAAAAGACCCCAGAAGATTGGAAGAAAGGATTAATTGTCCCAATATTTAAGAAAGGAAGCAGAAAGGAGTGTAGAAATTACAGGGGAGTCACACTCATACCTCACTGTGCCAAGATATATGAAAAGATATTAGAAAGTAGAATACGAGCCAAAGTGGAGGGAAAATTGAGAGAGGAACAGTATGGATTCCGACCTGGGAGATCAACAGTGGATCTCATATTTTCAGTGAGACAGCTCCAGGAACACCACTACGAATTTGGAGAGGATCTGTTGATGGCCTTCCTGGACATCGAAAAGGCCTATGATAGTGTGTGTAGGGAGAAGGTTTGGAAAGCAATGGAAAACATGGGAGTGGAAAAAGAGACTGTAGGCAGAGTGAAGGAGATGTATTGTGGAAGTGTGAGTTGTGTGAAAGTTGGAGGGGAAAGAACAGACTGGTTCAGACAAATGAGTGGCCTGAAACAGGGTAGTGCGCTGTCACCCCTTCTCTTTATTGTGGTTATGGACGAGGTAATGACACGGATAGCAGGAAAGATAGGAGAAGATAAGATGAAGGCAATGGTGTTTGCAGATGATCTCATGGTCTGGGGAAACAAGGAGGAGGAAATCCAGGAGCAACTGAAGGCTTGGGAAGAAACAGTGGGAGAGTACGGATGGAAGTTCAACATCAGTAAATGTGAGATCCTGTTAACGACCAGGAAAAAGGACAGACCAATGAGTGGGATAACACTTGGAGGTGGGCAGCTGAAGAAGGCGGAAAGTCTCAAGTACTTGGGAAGTATAGTGGAGGAAAATGGAAGAAATTAACAAATTCACAAAGAAATTTGATAAAATGGTCCGGCTAGCTCAAAACAGTTGCCAGCGTTTCGCCCCAGTGTACCAATGGGCTCTGGCAACTGTTTTGAGCTAGCCGGACCATTTTATCAAATTTCTTTGTGAATTTGTTAATGTACATAGCTCAATCGGACAATTTTACATCCTGTTTCCTATGGGAACAGATATTTCCAAAATGGAAGAAATGACAAAGAGATTACGGAACGTGGCAGACAGGCAGAAGCATTTCTGAGAAGCATTAGGAGCTTAGTGTGGAATAAAGATGTCCCACAAAAAAGCAAGGAAGTGTTATACTGAAGCTACTATATCCCGATACTGACCTATGCTTCAGAAACGTGGACAATGAAGAAAAGAGACATAAGCAGAATACAGGCAGGTGAAATGAAGTTCCTGCGAAGTAGGATCGGAGTAACAAGAAGAGACAGGGTGAGGAATTAAAAGGTCAGGGAAATGGTGAAAGAGGAGCCCTTGCAAGGTAGGATTGAGACATCAAGACTGAGGTGGTATGGACACTTAAAGAGAATGGATGAGAAGAAGATTCCCAAGAGGATACATGAGATGCAGATGCAGTAGAAACGACCAAGGGGAAGACCAAGAGATCGATGGCTGAAAGGAGTGGAGGAATGTGTCAAGAAGAGAGGCGAGGACTGGACCAGAGTGACAGCGGAGAGATGGTGGGAAGAAAGAAATAAGTGGCGAGGCTTATGTTCCAAACAGACCCAGCCTGGGGGCTGGAAACTGTACAAGATGATGATGATGAATACTTATGAGGAAATTAATGACGACGTTCCAAACAACCACTGTCCGAGCAAAGAAAATTGAAACATACGAAGTAAGAAGTAAGCAATACGTAGGTTTCGATCCCGGGTCCTCTCGTGCAACAGTCGAGCTTTCTACACATTCCGCCAGATAGACTCTTGCTTAGCCTACTATATTTGGTTACATATTTTACCTACCGGTTAAGATAAAGTGCTTATTTACAATCGCTTGTAATAAGTGAAATTGACGAATATTATAATATACACTGCCGTTCACGCCTTTTTTCAGCCAAATTAACTATTTAATTCTAATTCATATCCTGAAATGTGCGCCCTTTATGTACCGCGCTTATAGCCTCTGCTATTTTTACCTGCACTTGCAACTTTTCATTTATGTTTTAACACATTTTATACCCTTTATTATGTAACAATTCATGCATTTCACAGTCTGATATGAGCGTCTTTGTCGTGGTAATATTCCAGCTGTTACAATCTGCCATTTTGGTTTGAGTCATTTATCAAAGATAGCATGATGCCCAAACTTTTTATAAAAGATTTCCTCATTACACTGTCATATCTTTTATCAAAGATCTTTGACAAATTTCTTTGATAGTGTAATACCGGCCTTAAGGTACGGTTTGGCTACAGAAATGATCCCGGGTGCACATCGCTGGCGATAAACGCTCAGTGCACAAAGTCAGAAAAGCCGTTACCCTAGCCGGCGATCATCGTCCTTCGTCACTGCCTCCTACAACAGAAGTAGTGTCACTTCTCATCAGCTCTGCAGTAGCCTACTCTTTGCTTATAGGCTGCAGGTTCATGGTGTAAGTAATAATCAGCTTATTATAATCTGAAATAATATAACGTTCCCAGAATGACCTTAAGCAGAGTGAAATAAGCGTCAATATTGCTTCTTTTAGAGGAGGGAGAAGAGATGATGATCAAATTAAGTATAACATGAAGCGAAAGCGACTCCAAACTAATAACATGTTCAAAACTAGGTCTTCATGCACTGATTCACAGACACCTGCTTAATGACCAAACAAAATGTAAGGAATACTCAAGGCTTTCTCTTTATCAATTTTCTTTTGTGTTACATTTAATTGAAAATGATTTAAAGATAAAGCCTACCCCATTTGTTCCAAACCTATCGGTTCTTGTACTCAATCTTCCATGCAATCCGCTGGAAAAAATGGCACCTGTTCAATTTTGTAAGTTGTATGGAAGCTATTATGCTAGGTTCTGCCTTCCATGATAGCTTCCATACAACTCACAGAATTAATAATAATAATAATATTGTATTGGCCTCGGGTGCCGGGTGCAAGCTTTGCAATTTGACACCCAGAGGGTAGCTTGCATGTCGAATTTCGTTGTTCCTTGAATCACTATGAAAGTCAAGGAGGTTAGATATCTAAGGTCCTTGAACACTATAGCGCTTTCTAGTAGAGAAATGAGGAACTTTGTGTTGGCGGAAACTCCCGAGATTAATTTTGCTATTATGAACACGGCCTACTGAATTCAAATGGGTTCTTTGACATGCCAACATCGTATAACATGCGTGTCGTATTTTTGACGCCTTTCAAAAATCACTTACCACAGCCAGGAGCGAACCTGCAATCTTGGGGTTAGTAGATCGACACGCTATCCACTCACCCACCCTGGCAAGCTACTCACAGAATTGAACAGGTACCATTTTTTCCGGCAGTTTGCATGGAAGATTGAGCACAAGAACCTATACACATACCGTACAGTAAACACAGAATGTGTCATATTCTTGTTCTTGAGTAAATACCGAGCTATTAAAATTCTAATAGCAGTCAGGAATAGTATCCATCCATGGTTTTGAGCAGGAAGTAGGGAAAAACAAATTTAAATGAGAGAAAAAAACAATTTTCCCAACCAATGTTTATCATTTAAATAGTCCTCGTAGACCATGTGAATAAAACTAAGTTCAAAACTTGCAGTAGGAGGTCGGGAGAATATAATAAAATAATTAAAAAGAAGTAAAATTTTCCGCCATTAGATAGCCTTGAACCCATGATCTTCAAAACAGTGAAGAGGCACGATTCCACTCGGACACGTTTAGAACGGACTTCGGAGCTCATTGTTGCTCAACTTATAAATGCATATGGTTAAATATCCCATTATTACAGTTAGATCTTAAATATTGATTGAAATGCATTCATTCAGTACCTGAAATGTTTTCAAATTTACTTAAAGCATGTTTCACGACTGTTTTGTGTTAATAATTCAAATCAACTGCAAATATTACCCACAAACTACAACCATCCTCCATGTTTTATTTCTTACAACTTGGAGCACGATATGCTATAGTGTGATATACTTCGGTCATAAAAGCAGGTGTACTGACAAGGATGAACAGAATCATACAGGATTCTGTACCAGCTATCACAAAAGCCTCCTTGCCAGCGAGTGGTGTGTGATACGGGCCTAAGGAACCAGCCTCATTTGTTTATATGCTTTCTTAACACAACAAAGATCGCCAGCGATGTGCGTCCGGCGATCGACGCTGTAGCCAAACCTTGCCTTTACCCGCATCATCTCCCCAAGAGGACGGAGAAACTACTTAACATGTCTATTTGACGTAATTGAGCCTTACCATTTCCTAAAAACTCTTTACCACAAACCCATTATTCCCTTTTTTTTTTTTTTTAATTGACCGTGTTTAAAGGTTTGTATGAATTGCGCATTTTGTTGACTAACAAAGGCACATGCAATTTTTGTTTCTGCGATATAAAATTTCAAAACACCGCTTTCCAGCAACGAGAAACTAGTCCATCGGAATAAAGTAAATCCCGCTTAAATATTACATACTATACCGGCCGCGGTGGCTGAGAGCGCTGACTCGCTAGCTCGTTCCTTGCTGGTATCGGGTGCGCGTGGGTCCGTGTCCTACCTCGGCCATCCTGAAAATGGTTTTCCATGGGTTCTCACTTCTACTCCAGGAAAATGCGTGGATAGTTCCTAAGTCGAGGCCAAGGCCAACTCTTTCTCAAGCCTTGCCTTAATTACAAATACTCATGCTACTACGGACATCACAATAACAAAGTTTATCTGACAAATTCATCACACACCCCAACTACGTGGGACTGATGAACAATAGGCTATGTTCCAAACCCCTATATGAAGCAACAATAGCAACAACAAATATTTCGAATCAATGGGATCCGTCGTATTGTATTTACGAGACATGTTTCTAACGCACAGTATGAACATGTGTGACCGCAGTCGGAACAAGCACGTTGACTTGCGCTGTCTCCGTTTTCACTTACATGACTATTATCATTGAAATTATCATCGTTAATATGTTCTTCACTGACCAAAAACTCACTTTCACCACTACTAATCGATTCTGCTTCGCTTTCTTCGCCTATATAGAGCTCGGTTTCAATATCTGCATTACTCAATTCTGCCATGTTTACGAATCAAACACCTGATCAGTGTGCACGGAAGTTCAATATAGATTTAAGCCTATTGTTTTGATTTCACTGCCTTGTGGATTGTACTGCACGTTCGTAAATGCTTAATAAACACTTCAGAGTAGAGAAAACTACAAACCGGACGCATAGATGGCAGACGTGTGCAGATAATGCGACCGGGCGCTAAGGACCGGAAGGATAAGTCAAGAGACGGGCACTAAGGGCGGGATAGGGTTAATCACACACCACACCCCAATCTTCCCATCTTGTAAGGGATTTTCAGGAACAATGTCTGGCTTCTGGTCACTGTAGTAACTGTAATTTTGTGAAGTAACAAGGCCATGTAGATAAAGCTACGCTTCATCCTTAAAAAAAATTAATTCAGGATTTAATTCTCCTGAGTTTACCTTTTCTAACACCCAGTTACAAAATCGCAACCTCTTATTGTGATCTGGTTCATTTATCTCATGCACAACTGGAAGTTTATATGGCTTCAGTTTCAATAATTTAGTTGCATTTCTAGCGGAAGATGCGGATACGCCCGCTTCTTGTCTAAACGTTTTGAAGATTTTTGAGGGGTATGTTCCAATCTTTCGCCAATATCATCTAATTTTTGTTCTGTAAGAACACAACGTTGTCAACTCTTTTATTATTTACGGAGCCTGTTTCCTTGAATCGTTTAGCGAGCCTCCTAATTGTACTGGCATTTGGCACAGGTCTTCCTGGAAACTTAGATTCGAAATTTTCGTCTTGTTTCACAACGAGATGTTCTGCTTTTCATATACGAATTATGGATACACACACGTTCCCACAATGTGAATTGGTGTCTAGGCATGACCAACAATCACAATAATTAAAATACACGCTAAACGTGCAACACTTAACGTCTAAGCCTTGCAGATACACGTCAATATGAATGAAAACAACGTGAGAAATAACGATATGAGTCAGCGGAGCAGGGTAGTGCACGCCTACCACTATCTGAACCGTGTACGCGCGCCCGCGTTCCCCGCCAGTCAAAGCCGGCTTAGCTTGCCGTGTTTATCCGGGCGCACATAGATAATGACCCTGTACTAAAGATGGTATAAATGTTTTTTTAAACAAAAATAAATTACCATCTTCAGCCGGAAAAATAGACAACGCCGCAAAATATATTTGTAATATTATTGGTACTTACTTTTGAAGGTATTCTCGGAAAGCGGGATGTGCTTTCAGGTAAAATTTGAACCTTCTTTTCCGACTTTAAGTATTTGTTCTCTGTTGTCACAAGGCTCCAAAATTAGCTAGCATGTTAAAAAAGAATACCCATACAGAAAAAGAAAAACACTTTGAATTTTCCAACCTTATTTTACTAATTGAACCTTAATTAGTACTTGAAATGTGTTTCATTGGTGACATAGTAGTAAACCATATTGGTTTGTCAATAACTGCCTGAAATATGACAGTTGAGTGTTTAAATATTTTATCGCACAAAAATAACCCCATGTGTCGTCGTTGACTGACTGTGTGGCTCAGCGTTAACTGTCTCGCCTGCTGATCCCAGGGTTGATGGATCGAATCATGCTGCAGTAAACTGGTATTTCAGTGTGCGCAAATGCGAGGGAGCCATGTCAGTAGATTTATTGGCAAGTTAAAGATCCCCTTTGGGGCACAATTCCGGCACCCTAGCGTCTCTAAATGCCACAGAAGTTAAAAGGGTCGTAAAACCAATAACATTATTATTACGAATATGTTGTCTCCATAAGTGGCATACATGTTCAGGCCTATAATGTAGAGGGTACAAAATTGGTGAAAAAGAGAAATATTGTCCTTATTCTGTTATGATTTTGTTTGCAGATGCCTGAGCCCCGATGGGTGATATCTATGGGCAGTTGTGCCAATGGAGGTGGATATTATCATTACTCATATTCTGTGGTACGGGGATGTGACAGAATTATTCCCGTTGACATTTATGTTCCAGGTGAGTTTTAGCAACACCACCACTACATAGGATTAGTAATTTGAGAAGAGAGTGAATGCTCATTTAGTCATCATCATCATCATCATCATTTCCCCTTATCCAGCTCCTGCCGGGTCGGGGTATTTATGGCACTTCTCCACTTTCCTCTTTCCTTCCACAATTCTTCTTCCACGATCTTGTCCCAGTCCAGATTCCTTTTTCTCACGCTTTTCTTCACTGAATCGATCCACCTTGTTCTAGGTCTTCCCCTTGCTCTCTTACCCTTGCACTTGGCCTCCAGCACCTGTCTTGGTATTCTATTTTCCTCCATCCTCTTTACATGTCCAAACCACCTTAGTTTATTCTTCTCAATTCTCTCATTTAGTTTTCCCATCCCAACTTCCTTCCTAACATCTTCATTCCTCACTCTGTCTTTCCTTGTCTTACCTATCATACTTCTTAGGAATTTCATTTCACTGGCTTGGATTTTACTCTCTTGCCTGCTTGTCAGGGTCCAAGTCTCAGCTGCATAAGTTAATATGGGTACATAGTACATTTTATACATTACCTCCTTGCTTTTCCTTGGTACTTCCTTATCCCAAACAAGTTTTCTTACACTTTGATAGAATGCATTGCTCTGCTGTACCCTCCTGCCAATCTCCATGTCCAACCTACCAGTCTGCATCAATTCACTTCCTAGGTATTTGAACGTGTCCACAATTTCCAAACTCTGACTTCCAATTTTCACAGTGCCCTTTCCTTGTCTTTCCCCTCTTGTCATCAACATGGTCTTGCTTTTCTCTATACTGATTTTCAGGCCGTACTTCTGAATATTTTCGTTCAGTGCATCTAGTTGTTTTTGCACTTCTTCGGTGTGCTCATTTAGTGATGGGCTGAAATATTGAAAACTTTGTATTAGGATTAGATCAGATTCTGATATTGATTTATCCAGTTTCAAAGCCAGCTGCTCACTCCTTCAAAAGCACATTCTAATTTCCTTTCTTTTGCCGAATACAGTAAAACTCCTTTTATACGTTCCATATTTATACCTTTTTCACACTTGCTTGTTGCTTTTATTTGGTCCCGACAAAATCCCTGTTCTTTCCATTTTATATTTATTAATTTTTCACGCTTACACGAGCAAAATGAAACATTATTTTAGTGATATATGTTGCGTGTTCTGCAAAGATGTAAGTTTTAATACAAACATTTGATATAGACTGTATTTCCCATCACAACCACAGCACTCGCTGGGCAGCATGTTGATAACAAGGAAACGCTACTTGCATAACTAGTAGCGAGTGCTATTTGTGTTACAATGCCCTTTATCTCTCAACATACCGGTAGCGGCAAGAGTAACACAGACAGTGTCTTTAGGTTTCGAAGTGAATTCCTCTCATTTCAAATAACTGCATTGTTAACTAAAACAACATCTAATGTCTGAAAGTTAAAGTTTAAAATTTTGTTATGAGATATTAGTGCTAAATGGACATAAACTGAGCCAGTCCATGCTTCATTAATGTGAAGAAGGAAGGAAGATTGTAGTTTTACGTGACCGTGAATCTTGTGATTATGAGCCAAGGGACCTCCTTTTTACGTGGAATCCGAACCACAGGACATGGCATTTCACTTCGAAAATCTCACATGCACTGACCGGGAATCGAACCCGGACCGCCTTGGTGAGAGGCATACAGCTAGACCGCTGAGCCACCACGCCCCCTCATTAATGTGAGGGAGTTGCGTCTATAACATTTATGAACCATAGGCTGGGATCCACCATAGCCTATCATCTGAAAGATCATAAGAAGTACTGCTCGAGTCCAAGCTCTTGTGTAGTATAGAGGAATAGGGATCTCCGATGATGAGGTAAATGCGGGGGGTTATCAGTCCGTCAGTCAATTTGCATGTTACGCTACTTTTACATTTAAAATCAATAAACTTTTAATATTTAATTGTCAATAACTCAACCCCTGGGACTGGAAATAAAGTACTATCACAGCATTTGCCTGGAGGGAGTGTGGGAAACCACACTAAGGATACCCACTGTCAGCTCCGGCATTCGAACCTCCAATCTCGGGAGTTGCTGCAGCTCACAGTCACGGTCGTGGTGATCGCACGGCTACGCCACGGGGTGGTAGTGAAGACCTTTGCTAATAGCAGAGGTGCCAACTATTACGGATTGTCCGTAATTATTACGGATTTCACCTCATGATTACGGCATTACGGTCGAAGGGGAAAATATTACGGAAAAGTGACATTTTCACGAAAAAAAAAACCACATTTCTATGAAAAGAAAAGAGAGGTAAGTTACAGGGTGTCTACCGGTAACGAAAAGTAACGAAAAAGTAGCTAATTTTACAAACAGGTAATGAAAGTAACGTAAAGTAGCTAATCTTTATGTCTGGATAGTTGGAGGTAACAAAATTTCGCCTAGGTCGGTTTAAATCATTTAAACTCGTGCCGATAGGCTCACAGATTGCGATGGAGCAAGTTTCACGCAATCGGCGGCGATCGCGTAAGCTATATTTCCCCGTGCCCGCCCTTAAGGAAATGCATACTGAGGTTACCTTGAGTGGTATACATCGGTTCAACGTATATTTTCGTCATGAAGAAGAGTTTTTAGTTTTGTGTGAAATATTTTTCTGTATATTAGGAAACCTGACTTTCCGCAAGACGTTTATTCGCAAAAACTTCCAAAACTCAACAGAAACCTGTCATTTCTGTTATTGACCTCTAAATTTGGAAACTATCTCATATTGAAGTCCAGAAATAAAGCGAAATAATTTAATGTCGCAATCTTGCAAAATGATACAGTTTCGAATAACAAACCGCGAAAAAGCTTCAAAATATATAAATTTTAAAAATCTGTCTCGAAAATTTGCGACATCCAGTATGATAATTCAAAATTTCGTTATGTTGATTTTTCCCTCGAACTTTGTTTCTGTCGGATAATCTAACCGGTTACCTCGAAAACTTGTATAACATGTATAATTCCAATTCGAAGGAAAATGTGCCCTCTTGTATTATTCATGCAATCCTCTCAGAATAATTCATAATATTCGATACCTACTTCGAACGTTCATCCTCCGATCTCACATGCTGAAGACGGTCGGCTGACTGCACGACTTGCCTGCGGGAATCTCCTCAAACGGACCGTTGCGTAAAATCATAAATCCCGAGCCCAATCGCGAACTTGTGACCACGAGGACTGCGGGAATCCTGTCAAAGGTGATTCGGCACC
Source organism: Meconema thalassinum (assembly GCA_946902985.2). Classification (NCBI taxonomy): domain Eukaryota; kingdom Metazoa; phylum Arthropoda; class Insecta; order Orthoptera; family Tettigoniidae; genus Meconema; species Meconema thalassinum. The sequence goes on along the minus strand of OX336389.2, from coordinate 1,058,382,293 downwards.
CATCACGAAACATCCCGAAACCTACTTGCCACTTTTCCCATGACCGTACACTTAAAAGAGTACGGGGAGCGAGAAGTGCGTCAACCCACTTAAAATGACAATCTACGTATCATCGCGATACTCACTTTTCCTTGTGATTCACCGTGAACTCCCAACCACAGCATAGGGACAGCGGGAATCACGGCGCAGACCATACAACATGTCCATAACTGCTCATGGATTTTAACCATGTCCAACCTCGAGCTTGCCTCAGCCATTCTGCCAGGACAGATAGACAGGCAGACAATCGCTGAACGGCCGGGTGCGCGCCGATTGCATATTATCGTGTTCTCAGTGACCAACCGCAAGGACATTGTGATTCTCGTATAACGGCCGAAAGCGGCAGCGATTGCGATACATCGCGATATTTCTCCGCATTTGATGACGAGAACAACTGGATTCTTGTAAAACGTACAGCAAGCAGCGCCGATTGCGTAATTATGCTATATTTTCCCGTGCCCTATTCAAGGACACTGGAAATCTCGTCGGTCGACTAAACATAGCACCAATTATGTAAATCGCGATTTGTGCGTGTCCTATCGTGAAAAATACGAGAATCTCGTCAAACGGCCGAGACCAGCGCCGTTCTTGTAACATCTCGATATTTCTCTTAGAATGAAGGTTTCCTATTAATCTCTTGAGTATTTTGTTCAATGATTCGCAAGTTTGGTTAAGGAACGTGAACATGACAAATTTGAAGAGGAATTTGCTGTTTTTCAGTGTGATACTTTCCCTGAATGTATTTGACAAGGACATAGAATTGCTGAGCTTAAAAACGAAAGTGGACAGTTGAAGTATAAAACCATAAGTAATATGGTATTTGCAATATTAGCTGTACCTCACACTAACTCTCCCACAGAATGAATTTTCAGTGTTAGAAAAAATCAGACTGAATTCAGACCTACATTAAGCACATCTACACTGGAATCGCTTATGATACAGAAGACGAGCATGTCATGACCGGGGGAAGTACACTGGTCAAAACAATTAGGGGATCAGGTGAGATATCATACGAACGATACATATGGTAACATCTTTTATTGAGAGTTCGATTGCAATTGTAATTTGTGTGTGCCACAGTACGATATTGTGCTGTCTCAACTCTTTACTGGAGGTTTATATGGCGTTTACGTAGAGCGAGGCACCATGGGACTACCATAGTAGTGAAAAAGTAATTCTCGTTGGCCTCTAATATGGTGTGTGATCACCTCGGACGGCCAGGACAGTTGCACACCTGCGTGGCATGGACAGTATGAGGTTATCAATCAGCTCTTGAGGGATATTTGGCCATTCTTCCATGAGTGCAATATCCAGCTCGGCAACCGTTGTGGGAGGTGCTGGTCTGGCTGCAATACGTCTGCCAAGTGCATCCCAGACATGCTCAATCGGGTTTAAGTCCGGTGAACAAGCTGGCCACTCCATTCGTTCAATGCCCTCGTCGTCAAGCATGTTGTCCACCAGTGCAGCTCTGTGGGAACGTGCGTTATCGTCCACCAGAATGAATCCATCGCCTATGGCACCAGCGTAGGGCACAACAAACGGTCGAAGGATCTCGTCTCGATACCTCTGAGCCATCAAAGCACCTTTCTGAACGATATAGAGGTCCGTACGCCCACCAATACTGACTCCTGCCCAGACCATTCGTCCACCACCATGATATGGTGCTGTTTCCTGCACATAAGCGGGATTGTTCCGAGTTCCACGTTCTCTCCAGATGAGGGAACGACGATTGTCCGGCTGAACACAAAATCTTGACTCGTCTGTGAACAAAACCCGGCGCCATTCGTTACGAAGCCAATCATGATGTTCCTCCGCCCAGTTTCTGCGGGCTAAACGGTGGCGTGGTTTTAATGGGACACACACCATAGGCCTCCGTGCATAGAGGCCACTTTCCCGAAGGCGATTTCGGACTGTTTGTGCTGATATTGCGCGTCCTGTTGCCGTCTGGAGGGTGCGTTGCAGCTGAGTTGCATTCAGCCTCCTGTCTCGACGGGCTGTTAACCGGAGATTACGGTCATAACTGATGTTACCTGTGGACGACCTTGGCCTGGCCTTCTTTTAACGGTTCCTGTTGTCTGAAATCGCGTTCAGGTTCTGGAAATTACACTTTGGGACACTCCAATAGCTGCAGCCACCTCCCTCTGTGTCTGTCCCGCTTCCAACCTTCCTATGGCTCTCCATGCCATACTTTCGGGTAAGTCACGTTGTTGCTGCATTGCACTGCCTACTCACTTCACCATCTGAACCCAACTGCTTGTGTCATTCGTTTGGTAGAGTAAACACAAGCCCATACCAACCCCCTCTGCAGAAACTTTCTGTTATTACCACTATCTCGGTTGCCGTAATGTTTTTGTCTCCACTCCGTAGAACCGACAGACAGACGTCGAACCATTTTAGGTCATTCTGCCGATGACAATACGCCAGAACCTAGATATTTCAACTGATCCCCTAATTGTTTTGACCAGTGTATATTACAAGAAAACTTTCACGGAAAAGCAGCTACTGGGTGGAAAACAAGCTACAAGGAATTTTTCTTATCACAGAACTAACAGGCAATGTGCAAATTTTATTGTGTGATATGATGTTCTTTACTATAGGTTGCTTCCGGGTAGGGAACAGGTGGTTTCATTATCGAGAAGGGTGGAGCATGCTTTGGATTTAACATGAAATTTTTTGTGTGAGGGGGGGGTTCAATATAAGGGATTACTGATAACCCACTTCAAAGGTTGGCACCTCTGTAATAGTTACCACTTCATTTAAGTGCTTGGGACATCTTGGCCATCAGTCCCCTATAGCCTACCAGAGTGTGTGCTGCAGACTTGAGGTGGAGTTTTATACAATTCGTACAAAGCTTCCCTTAAAGCGGTTGTTGTTGCTGCTACAATTCGGGATTCAGGTGGGACATCGGTCGGGTGTGTGTGAAATCTGTCTGATAATCTGATCAGACTTGGGCAAGTTCACAGAAACTTTTAACTGATCATAGTTAAATGGCGAAATATTTATAGTGAATTAATATTTAAAAACATTGCCATCAATATTTTACTCAAAGCTGAAAGAAAAGTTAACAAAACAAGAAGATAACATCAGTTACAACAGCACTACATTTCACAGTCTCACTGCCCTTGATCACTAAAACTAACACTCAGCTTCCAGATAACATCAAAACTACCTGAAATTCGTCATTCTAAGCTAGCATATAGATTAGAAATTATCATAAACTAAGACCTATCACGTCAAAACAATCAATAAATACAGTGGAACCTCGTTGGTACGTTTTTCAGGGGACTGAAATATTTGAACGTACAGTATAACCCCGATTTGGCGTGACCTCGATTTAGCGTAAACCCGCATTTAACGGAAGAAATTTCAAGTCCCAAAAATTATTCCATAAGTGCAATGCAATTTTATATTCGATTTAACGTAATTCGCGTTACGCCAAAACCCGCATTTAGCGTTAGGAAATGTTAAAATTCGCGAGTATTTATTTCGATTTGTTATGGTTATGCGACATTAAGAACCTATGAAAAAGACGTTGTAAGCTCGTTAAGGATGATTCAAGGCAGAAAATGAACTCCAGCATTTATATTGGATATGATCGATCATCTTCCATATCTATTCCTTGCTACATGTACGAGCGAGCTCGATCATACCCGACCGCGGCTGAAGACACAATGTAGGCCTAAAGCGTGCTAAGAGTCACGCCGGCGCCACATCACATGCTTGCGCGAGGTCTGTACGAGTTTGTACGTTAGTCATGGCACTACAGTATAGCGTCAGTTTACGCAAGTTTGCATCAGTTCGTGTGTTATGGTGATGCGACATTAAGAACCTATGAAAAAGACGTCATAAGCTCGTTAAGGATGATTCAAGGCAGAATTTAGAGCGCAGACTCGTAGCGATCGATACGATCGATATCTTCCATATCGATTTCTCGCTACATGCCCGAGCGAGCTCGAACTTAGCCGAGCGCGGCCTAAGCGTGCTAACACCCACGCGGTGCCGCTTTACATGCTTGCACATGGCCGAGCTCTGAAGCGACGCAATACGTAAAGACGAAATCATTGAGATTCGAGAAGACTGAACTGCGTTTCTCGGCGATGTAACAGTAGGCCTACTTGCGCAATCTTCGAAACATACGAGCATGTTGGCGCGAGTGGTATAGCACAGATTTCCTTATCTTCAAAGCCCAAACAATACAAGAGGAATGCACTTCACACTCGGAACCTACCCTACCTTTGCCAACAGCTGATCTGTGAGTTGTGAAGGATGGATGCGTGGACAGCGTATTGTAAACAGCGATTATTGCCAAATGGGGCGACACCGAGGGCGTGTTTGTTTGATGCTCTTCATGCAGTCAACAAGTCATGGGAGTAAAACACCGCTGCTACGCTCGTACATAAGCAAGGGCAAGTTAGACGTCGATCAAGTCGATTATGATTTAAGACATGAAAGCAAAGAAGAAATAGCACGGAATTTGACTGTTGTTTAGGAAAACGGTAATCCAGTTGATATCGAGTGCGGGAGTGATGCTACAGAAATCCCGAAAATTCCACACAGTCAAGCTAGTGTCTCTAGTCACACTTATCTCTTAATAGAAAAACGAGATGAATTTTAGTTCTCATATACTGTAATGTTTTCTTCTGAAATGTGCAATCGAAAGTTAGAATAAACGATCTAAGAAACAAAAAGATGGTGTATTGGCTTTCACGGCCGGTGAATTAAAACTCAGCAATTCTTCTAGGTTTGTGCCGTGTCTTGTGTGGGGTTTCGCCTAGGACACCAAGCTAGGCTCATCGGCGGGCTCTTGGTGTCCCTGCCCGGACCCCCACAGGAGTATCGAACTGCGCGATACCTCCCTTTATATAGAGTGCAACTGCACTCCTTGACTGCGAGAACGAAAAGCTCAAGCAGCTATAACCTCCCTATGAAGGCTTGGAAGCCTTCATAGGGAGGTTATAGCTGCTTGAGCTTTTCAGCCTTCATAGGGAGGTTATAGCTGCTTGAGCTTTTCGTTCTCGCAGTCAAGGAGTGCAGTTGCACTCTATATAAAGGGAGGTATCGCGCAGTTCGATACTCCTGTGGGGGTCCGGGCAGGGACACCAAGAGCCCGCCGATGAGCCTAGCTTGGTGTCCTAGGCGAAACCCCACACAAGACACGGCACAAACCTAGAAGAATTGCTGAGTTTTTTTGATCTAAGAAACAGTTTTTTCTAGGCTTAACAAAAGTAACTGCGGATAATTCGCGGTTTTATTCACGGAAGTTCGTGCATTAAGGCTGTGCTACTGGTTCTGCTGACAAGCACTGGACAAGAGATAGCAGCACTGCCGTCCCTTGCGAGCCACCGCATGTGAATAGTGACTTCCCCTCCTCCCTTCCATTACTCCTCCAGGGTGTCGAGCGATACGGGAAATACGGGAATTATACGGGAATTTTAGTGACCCGGGAAAAATACGGGAATTATACGGGAAATTCGCACTTGATACGGGAAATCTTCAAAAGTCTCATAATGCCTGACTTCTTAGCCCCCGAACGCTCGGTAGAGTCCTCTCGCTCAGTCTTCTATTTCGCCAGCAGACTGCGCTGCCACCCGCAATTTGCGTCACCGATAGAGCACTAAGCGGGATGAGAACCCAGCCAACGTCGAATGCATGCTTTGCCTGGCCGACCGCCGGCCGTACCCTCTCCGCGCGCCGCGCTGGTTGCTGACAATGACATGCAGGAGTTAGTCCGCATTGTTATTCAGAGGAGACCTGGGTTTCTCGACAAGAGCAGCCCTTAAAGAAGTTAACAGCTTAAGATCTCAGAAAATTCCAAACGCGTATGTGCTGCAATTTCGCACCAACTGCCGAAAATTGTACATTGGTATCCTATGGCTGAAAAAATCAGAGAGGTCAACTCTTGCTCACAAGAGACCCGTATTATTTCCTGCCTGGACCGTATAGGGGTCGCTGAGACTCTTAAGTTGGAAGAAGTTAGGATCGTCATTGCCCTGGAAATTCTTTGTAATCAGAAGAAGTTGCTTTCTGGCGCAATGGCTGACCGCTTCAAGAGCAGCTACTCCGCACTTCTGAGACTGCCCTCCATCACTGCGCGTTTGAAGCAGTTCGACGGAAAAGAGCCACGGCTCGACGTGCTGTGGTCTGAAATAGTGGCTTCAGCAGTTCCTGCCAAAAAAAACGATCTCTCAAGCTTCGTTAAAATGATACTGATTTTGTATCACAACAATGCAGCTCTAGACAGAGGTTTCTCCCTGAATAAGGAGTGCATGATCGTCAATCACAAAGAAGCAAGTCTGATTGGCATGCGTATACTGTTCAGGACGCTGTGATGGCAGCTGGTGGAGTAGAAAAGATACCGTGAGCAAGAGTCCATACTGACCGAAACTCCTACGCCGTGTTCAAGGAAGCAAAACAGGTGCAAATCGACGGCTAAGGTGGCAGTCGAAAGAAAAGTCACGAAAGATCTCCAGGAATTGGAGAAAAAAAATAGTATTGTCAAAAGAACTTAATTTTGTGCTGTGTATAACTGAAGTTCCTAGTAGCAATCTTGTATTTGTCAAAGTGACTTATTTAATTTCGTTTTGCATTATTTTATTTTCTATTATCTACTTTGATAAAATAAATCTGAATTAAAAATTATTCGCGGCGTGTCGCGTTTGGAATGTTACTGTTTTTAGCCTTTCCATGATCTTCTTTCGCAGGGGAGATGCACATAGCCTACCAAATTGTTTTCAAGTCTGTGTAAACACTCAATCCAAATGCGTCACACATGCATAAATTTCAAAAACTACAAACAATATCTCACAGTTCTCGACATTTTACTATCAAACACCCGTCACCAACATGTGGCTACAAAATACACAAAACACGTGACAGAATTCTTCTCGTATGGGCAGGCATTGTTTCAGTCGCTTATTAACCACTGCCTGTTTCCTTACTTTTACTTCGCCGAAGTTCGACCCGAGGATTGGATACATCCCGTACAGCATGTGCAGAAAGAAATACTGAAGGCGATCTGGATATCGTGGTGGATGAAATGATTATTAACATTGGCAATTCATCAAGCTCTGACGAAGACAATGATGGTGGTGATGATGATAGGGACAGTGAAGGGATGGAGGGTGTCAAACAAAATCCTTGCCAAGTGACTGAGGATAAGTTATTTATTGGCGTCAGTTCGCTTGCGTCAATCGATAATAGACCACAGGCTATTGTTTCCCATCATAGTGTTCAAAATACCGTCTGCCATTCAATAGCCTACAACTCGACAATATAAAACCACGGCAATAATATCGCCACTGAGCGGCTTGTTTGAGTGCTCAGTGCTAAATATGTATTTACCTTAACTTTACTTTTGTATTATCAAAAAAACTAATATTAACCGTAGAGAGTCGCGATTCAGAGAGTGTGCATCTGTCAACTACTGTAGTAAGCTGTGAATGACCTCCGCTCAGACTCTTGTTTCATGTTAAAGGATAATTATTGCATGGTGAGTGTTTTTATATTCATTAGCTGTAGAGTGTTTGCCCTATTTGTCGTATTTATTGAATTGGTACCGATACCGATGATAAAGGTATCATAGCTTCGGTGTGTAATTTATTTATTCATCTAAAAGTATCGTATTTCTCTGTATGAATGTCCTCGGCGTTGACTCAGGATCGTCTTTTAAAATATATTAAATATACCGGCATATCCTTCGCGTTGTTTCCTTCGAAATACAGGGTGTAGGTGAGAAGCATGCTCAGAATTCTTGCCGTGTGGCGGTTGGACGTAGGGTCTTGTTATGTGGCGACCGTGGTTTGCGGAGAGGAAAAGCGGGGCATAGTGACAGGAAGGCTGTCAGTACTGAATTCATGGGGTTAGCAATACTGTATTTGTCCCATAATTTACGCGTGTAATAGCGGACACACTTTTACTATAAAAGTCGTGATCTAAAAAGGGATAGTGGGTGGGTTACATCTTATTACTACATGACCCGTCCGGCTCTGTGGCTAAATGGTTAGCGCGCTAGGCTTTGGCCCAAAGTGCCTCGGGTTCGATTCCCGGCCGAGCCATCAGGGATTTTAATCTCCTGGGGTTAATGACCGTGTCTCGGGGACTGGGTGTATGTGCCGTCTTCATCATCATTTCATCCTCATTACGACGCGCAGATCGCCGACGGGCGTCAACTAGAAAGATCTGCACTAGGTCTCTCCGGAGGCCACACGATCATTATTATTACTACATAACCCCAGGATTATTAGTCATTATTACAAAGGGAATTTTGACTATTTTCAGTAGAGTAGAAAATCGTATCGTCTTGTTCCGTGCTCCTATAGAGCTTACATTTTCTTTCGATCTTTCATTTGCCATAGGACGCGCCACTGGCGTATGTTTATGCATTACCATTTGCTGGTTTAGTAGTCAGGTATTGGAAGCAAAGGGAACTGTGTACTACAATTTTCGTTGCATGTAACTAAGCAAATTATTGTTATTAAGAGAACGTAAAATGCACCAAGAATATGATCTTCAGCTGTGTGCATTGAGAAAGCTCTGCTTGTGTTCATTCCTTATGTATTAATGACGCGAAATGTTAGCTAACGTCGTGCCACATACAACACTCGTAGTCTCTAAATGTTGCCCATTTTCCCGTAAATTACAGCAGTTTATGTTTGAATTGCTTATAAGATCGTGACAGAGAAAGTGTTTCTCCAATTGGATGATAGTATTTAACTGTATGCACGTCGTGTAATCTTGGCGAGGTGTATTTTTTTCACGGAGCAACTTTACACCGTAGTAGGCACGCAGATTTTTGTATTTAGTTTTCTGGCATCTTGTTTTAAATTATTGACTGACATATTTCTAAATGCAGACAATCCATACCTCCATTAGGATTCGGGTTCCATAATTCATGCAAAATGAGGTTCGTTCGTTTGTGAAATTGAGGTCATAACCCCCCTACCCTTTCAGTGATTACCGTATGGTACTTTACGTAGACTAGGGTGAAGATGTAAATGAGCATTTAAAAAAAATTGTCGCCAGTTGTTTGGTTTATTAACTTACGATAATATTTTCCATAGATACTGAAAACTAGGCACGGTTGGATTTTAAGGTGGAACCGCATGTGCTATCAAATATCGCTTTCTTGAAATACCTGGAATATGTATAGAATTATAAACTGATTTTTGGTTAAATGAGTGTTGAAGATAGGCTATTATAATTATAATGATTAAATAAATATTAAAGAAGAAACGATGCGTTAGTAAATATTAGGCCTACCGGTACGGCGAATAGCCTATAACTCGTAGCTTCCGTCACAATTTAGCATTTAAACGGGTCACGTTAATGCATAATATACTAATATAACAACCGGATAGCAAATTATAATAATATTCTCACATATAACATATTTAATTTGCACCAACTTAAATATTGTAGTCTAAGAAATGCCGTTTGAAATGTGCAAATCGCACACTTTGTAGGCAAGCTGTTTGTTATGGTCGTCTCTGATGCGAAGTTTTACTAATTACTCTTTTAGGAGACACTTGACTTTGGAATATTCATGAAAGGCCAACCCTCCAGTTCTTATTTCATAAGTTGAACGCCTAAAAACAAAACCACTATCCGAAATAATAAAGAAGATAATCGCGAACGAACGATTCACTGCCAATGAAAATCAAATGGAGATTCGCGGACCGGAAGTTCCCTATGCATAAGCTTCGGTGTCATTTGAACTCGTGGAAGCTCTATACGGTTACGGTAACATACAATTCAGTCACTTCCCGTAAACATTTATTATGTGACACTTCTATTCTCTACTCTCTCAACCCTCCTCAGTAAAACATTCATTTATATCAGCTCTCCTCAGATAAACGGTATCTGCGAGAGAATTCACTCGCGCGCGCGCTTTGCTCACGCTACGGATTAGACCTAAATCTCGCCATAACCCGTGGGCTGCGGAAGTATCTCCAAAAATGCAGTTACACTTACGCCAGAAAATCTTGATTCGCGTTTTAAGATTCATTTTTCAGCCATTCGGTATGCGAACTCGAAGTCTTAGAGAGTTCTAAAATATACGGGAATTTGGTGGATTTTCGTACGGAAATACGGGAATTTGAAAAAAGGTCATCGCTCGACACCCTGCTCCTCAATCGCACACTATCTTCCCCTCTCTCACTTGAAGCCTTCCTTGCGAGTCACACAGCGATCTGTTTCCGAGTCGTAAGCTTATTGCAACCTTGTGATCTGTCCTACAGCCGGATAAAATGGGTCGGGGCGTTTGATTGATAGGACTATGCATTTCAATTTTCTTCTGCTACAAGGGAAAATATTAACTTACTTATTGTTAAGTAAAGTGCCATGTGTTCAGATTTTCTGTAGCACGCCAGGTTTCCTTTTTTGTAATTTTGAAAAGAAAATCGAAAAAACATCAAAATTGGCAAAGTTTATCATTAAAAAAATAAATATAATATTAATAAGACAATATACCTAAATGACTGCTTAGGTATTGAGGGATGTAGAATCCAATTCTGTATTCAGAGTTTCTCTATCGTGTCCCGTTTTTTGTTGTTGTTGTAATTTTTAGAAATAAGAACGAAAAACTTCAAAATTCGATCAAGAATTTCAATAACGTGAAATTAGGTACCATATTATTTTTTAAAGTCGCCTCCGTTGCGTAGTGGTCAGAGTGATTAGCTGCCACCCCGGAGGTCCGCGGTTCGATTCCCGCCTCTGCCACGAAAATTGAAAAGTGGTATGAGGACTAGAACGGGGTCTACTCAGCCTCGGGTGGTCCAAATGGGTAGAGGGGGTTTGATTCCCACCTCAGCCATCCTCGAAGTGGTTTTCCGTGGTTTCCCCATTTCGTCCTCGGGCAAATGCCGGGATGCTACCTACCGTAAGACCACGGCCGCCTCCTTCTCACTTCCTTGCCTAACCTTCCCACTCTTCCCATCCCTTCATCAAGCCCCTGTTCGCTTTGCAGGTGAGGCCGCCTGGGCGTAGTGCTGATCACACACCCCAGTTGTATCCATTACCCAATTTTCAAGCTCCACGACAATGCCCTCAGTGGCGGGAGAGGTGGGATCCCTCGCTTAGTCCGTGGGAAAAGCCACCCCTGGAGGGTAAAACGATGGCGAGAAAAACAAAATATATTTTTAAGCGTGTTTTAACACCGCAATATAAAGCTACTATAAAATCTTGAATTATATTAATATAAAGTACTTCCAGCCATTCAGAAGTTCAATTTGTCGTTTGAATTGTGCAGTTCAACAGGAAGTAATTTTATGACACCACTTAACCTTCTCAGATCCACTACATATTTTCTGAACACAGATTTATTGCGCTGGGTATATGCCACATAAAAATGAATACGCAATTAAAGCTTACAGTATACCTATCAGTTTCAAGGAATGGAATTAATACAAATGTAGAAATATATTGAGTTATTTTTAGTTTCTTTGCAATATTAACCAAGAGAAAAACTATAGGGATACTTTGCTCATAATTTTTAATGCCAGTTATTTTATAAGATTTCAGGGATTCCATTTGTGTAAATTACCAGCTTTAACGCAATAATAATAGTATAATTGATATAAAGATATATATCAGTTTCAGTATTTTGACGTCCCGAAGACCTATATAACAGATTAAGAAGACAAAATAAAAATGTAAAAATATTTTATTTTTCGGTAGCACAGCCTTAACTACCGCGAATTATCGAGAGTACACTGACTTTTTTTGTTGTTAAATATTAATGTAGGCATAATCCACATAGGCCTACCTCTAGCCTAGCATGTCTTATAAGACACTACAATCAAGTGTTATAATTATTATTTTCCATGTTCAAGCCTATTTCTATATTTTAACCAATAGTTTTGTTTTTCTAAGCTTAATAAAAATAACTGTGGATAATTAGCGGTTTTCAATAATTCGCAGAAGTTAGCGCATTAATTACCGCGAATTAACGAGAGTGCACTCTGTGGAGAGAGTGCTGCAGTTAGTGATGTAACCTATCAAAACCTCGATTTAAGGTAAACCTCCATTTAAGGTTAAAAAATACCGGTCCGTGAAAAACATTAAATAGGGGTTCTACTGTAAAAAGCGGGAAAACGTACTACTGAAAAATGATGAATTAAACCTCAATAACTTGTTTCAGTGAGGGAAAAGTATAAAATGTGTTAATCGGAAGTACGTACTAACGAATATACAATTTTAAACAACCTACAGAATTACTGTATTACAGAACTAGTTCACACAGCATGGAGAAACGAGAGTAATGAAAACGAGGGGAAAATGTACTATACTCTGAATTCAAATACTGTAGTACGAGTGGAAATATTTTCAGACTTAATAGTTCCCACAGAGTACCTACCTGAAGTTATTTTGAGGTTAGACATGCTCGCGCATGTAAAGAACAACTTCCGTGATCTTAAACAAATCTCAGAACGTGACTAAGCACAGCAATGATTAGAACTTGTTCACATCTCTCGGATGACACCAAAAATTATTTATTATGGATATTGCATTACACTTACCTATTTTATTATCTTGTAACTTTGTAGTTGCAAAGCATATCAGGCCACATTTATTTGCATGTAACAAATTAATAATTAGTGTTATTACACATATTTAACGGAATAACACAAATTACTGGTGTTTAAAAAACATACCCATTGTTGTTTGCTTAAGACTTCTTTGTCCAAGTAAGTAGCCTACAAAGTAGCGTTTAATTTAGACAGTGTGTTCATGATTTCTATCTAGGCTACTTCTTCAAGAATTTTCATTTTCTCATCACTTCGTATTTGCTCATATATCTCGCGCCCCATTTTTTAAATTTGAAATTGCAGGAAAAATCATTCCCGCTTATATCTTGCATTAATTTCTGACACCTTCATAAAGATGGTCGTAGTCATTTTAAGACACGTCTTGCCCGCGATGTTATTGTTCGTTTTGGCGGCCGTGCTTTCACACGGTATTTGTTGTCCGTTTGTAGCATTGTCGACAAATAGGTCAACCAGTATTGTCTTCACGTTCCATTGTTGTTTCTCAGTTAAGTGTGATTTGTTTTCTTGTGGAAATCGATCTTTTCGTTATGTAAAAACGCGGAAGTTATACGGCTGGATTTAAACTCAGAGTGATAAAATACGCAGACGACAATGGTAATTGATATTCGCTGCTGGCGTCAACAGAAAATCGCGCTAGAAACCTCTAACCAAACCCGTAAGGTGTCAAAAACCTGCGAGTTATATGAGAGCAAATACAGCACTTTCTCCATTATTTCAATACAACGCAACAAAATTATAACTAGGTTTCACAACTTCTTCGGTAGTGTAATGTTTTAACACACAAAGTGACAAAAATTTCCTGCATAACTCAACAAATTGCTAGCGTCTCGCCCCAGTGTGCCAACCGGGCCCTTCAGTTGGCAAAGGCATACCCACCAAGACGCGCAGCAGGCACACTCTGAGAAGGCCATGCAAGACGCTTAGCTACATATGCAGCCACGTCACGAGCATGCCAGTGTTAATTATAATGGCTCAATGGACAATATTCATTTTGATTCTCTTCCGAGAACATTTGATTGTAGTCAATGCCAATGCAAGGTTTATTGTTTTGGAGTGGAGTTTTTGACTCCCGTGGTGCACTGGCATGCTCGTGACGTGGCTGCATATGTAGCGAAGCATCTTGCATGGCCTTCTCAGTGTGTGCCTGCTGCGCGTCTTGGTGGGTGTGCCTTTGCCAACTGAAGAGCCCGGTTTTCGCACTGGGGCGAGACGCTAGCAATTTGTTGAGTTATGCAGGACATTTTTGTCACTTTATGTGTTAATTATAATGGCTCAACGGACAATATCCCTTTTGATTCTCTTTCGAGAACATTTGATTGTAGTGTAATGTGTATTTGCTTAAATACAGTACTCTCACATAGACATTTGGTACAAGTACGGTTAGCTTGATACGTAAAGCTAGTTCCTACAGACACCTGCTGAATCAGGGTGTCTACCGGTAACGAAAGTAACGAATTTTATGAATGGGTAACGAAAGTAACGAATTTTACAAACGGGTAACGAAAGTAACGAATTTTACAAACTGGTAACGAAAATTTTACTAAGGCAGGTTGAATCCTTTAAACCCGCGCGCGCTAAGCTGGCCAGTCTCACGCACGCATGTTTGCCGATCCCACTAGTACAATACTCTGCCTGTAACGTCAAGTCTCACGTAGCCTGGGCCTTCAAATGGTGGCTTGTGATTGGTGGATAGTTGAGCTACATCTGATTCGTACTTTCATCTATAGAAAGCAGGCTACTCGCGTCTGCCGAGGACGAAAGTAGATGGTAATCTGTGGACGAAAGGGAGTTGCAGATGTACTAATGTCGAACTTCTGGTTTATAGGTTAGATTGTCGAAGTGAGAGGTCACGTCCTGAGGTTTGGGATCCTCGTAGAAAGGACGTCTTGTAACTTATAATCGCAAGGTTTAAGAACCATGTAATATCACAAGTCTCTTTTTATATAAGTCAATACCGTATATCTGTATACATAGGCATTGTCATAACTACTCGCACAGAACAGGGCCATATCCATTAATTAATATCGAGACAAAGTGAAACATTTCTACATATAAAAGGCAAATATTACGATCTCATTGCCGTATCTTGGTAACATTTCTTCACAGAGGTTGCTTTAAGTTTTTAGGCAAAGGTTCAATAAATTCAGTTTCTAACGGGAGAAAAATAGGGGCTGGAAAAAAAAACCATCTTGAACCTCTTGAGTTTCAAACTTAAAACTTGGCACTCATGGCTCTGATAAATTTCAAGGGATACGTGCCCCAGAAATTTTTGATTTGATATATTTTGGTCGTGAAAACAAGTGTGTGTGTCTCTGAAACTGCTTGAGTGATAAATCTCAAACTCAGGAAAAATACTCTTCTAATATTCACGTCTGCAGCTCCCTTGCGTTCTCTGTAGACCGGAGTGGCGCGCTATCTCTTGGCCAGTGTGCCCAATCTTCCACCAATCATAAGCCGACATTTTAGTACCTTATACTATATGCGAGTCTTAATGTTATAGGCGGAGACATGCGGAGAACATCATGCATAGGCTTCAGTCCAAAGAGGATATAATAGAGGGAGATGCATCTTAATGTATAATTTTGATGCTAACCTATTGCTCTCAATATTATTATCTCCCATATTGGAAGATGTTATACTCTTGATTTACAAAAGATGCTCGGTGAAAGCTGTCATCCGCTTGAAGAGTGAGGTGAGGAGTGGAGACGAGAGGGGTAACGGTCTCCATAGCAACAGCAAGCAATGTTGCAATGTATGCCGACACAGCAGTAAGCACATGGTTTGACTCAGTGTATCTTCTCTCGTCATTAGAGCGCCAGGCTGGGGGCTAACCTCCCCAGTATTTGTGTCTTCCTGCAAGCCTCTTGGAATGTTATGAGTGATCTGCCTCAGTGGCAACGCAGCATTTCCCCACGTGCTAACTTTGACAGCTGTCAGCGATCTTTATTGGTAATTCAAAGTATAGGTCAGTATTGCCAATATAATCAATCTAATAATCAACAAGGAAATCCGTCGAACGATACTATATTACGACAAAATATCACTTCCTAAAACTAGGGTACTTGTTTCGAGCTATTCAAATGTTTAGCCCTTCTTAAGCCCTCTCATGTCATTATTAAGTCTCCAACACATCACCTTCACTCGTCAATCAACATAAAAATCACATTAAAATACAACTATATCTACAAACACACTCAAATGTCCTTAAAATTTTATAAATAGTCTCTTCTTTTGATTGCATCTTTGACCATATTTTGTTCACTATGTACTGTCTTGTTTTCAAAATTTTGCTGAGCTGGCTTGTAGTTTTCATCCCTAAAGTAAGGTTCATGTGAAGACTGATGTCCTTGGTTCAATAATTTATGGACTTGCTCCAACCTAGATCTGTCCTAAAGAAAACAAAACAAAGCTGTCTCTATTCATCTGACAAGAGAAATCAAATAGTCTAAATATTTAAATGTGAATAAGCTTACATCAAAGCCAGCCGGGAACCTCATAAGCTGGGGTAGCGGGTCCAAATCCATGTGCCTCACATCATGTAAACTGTAAAATTGTTACAGACAAATTGAATTGAAGTGTAAATAAAGTGAAGTAAAACTAAACAATTATGTGTGTTGTTCCGAATGATGCATGTTGGCTTACCTGCACGTTCCAGATGGAAAGGAATCGCCTAATGAAGCGAGCATAGCCTCGTTCCAAGTGACACGGCAGGAGGAGAATAGGCAGAAGGGGAGGGAGAAGCCATATGTCCGTCAACCCTGTCAAACCTGAAGCGGCATGTCAATCAAGAAGATAAACTTAACAGGTCAGGTGTTTATATAATGAGCGTGAGGCCAACTACATAGGTCAAACGGGGAGGGCGTTCAACAGAAGATACTTTGAAAATGTTAACGCAATGAGGCATAGAAATTTTTCAGCCATCGCAAATCATATGCAAGAGGCAGGGCATAAATTCACGGATATAAATAATGACATGAATATTCTGCACTATGAGAGCAAAGGAACCATGATGAACGTGCTTGAACAAATGGAGATCGACGCAGCGCAAAGGTTACATCCATCTGATAACCTAAATGACATGTATTTTGAGACCAATGTGCTTTACGATAAGCTAACAGGCTATTCAATTAAAGTTTATAATAAAAAAAAAAACACCTTAGTTCAGTCTCAATATAGGTTTACATTTTGTGTTGATGTTATGACGTCAACAAAGTAGCAGCTTCGGTTTCGGCTTCAGGTTTGACAGGGTTGACGGACGTATGGCTTCCCCCTCCCTTCCGCCTCCCCTTCTCCTGTCGTGTCACTTGGACAGAGGCTATGCTCGCTTCATTAGGCGATTCCTTTCCATCTGGAACGTGCAGGTAAGCCAACACGCATCACTCGGAACAACACACATAGTTGTTTTGTTATACTTCACTTTATTTACACTTCAATTCAATTTGCCTGTAACAATTTTACAGTTTACATGATGTGAGGCACATGGATTTGGGCCCACTACCCCTGCTTATGAGGTTCCCGGCTGGCTTTGATGTAAGCTTATTCACATTTAAATATTTAGACTATTTGATTTCTCTGTCAGATGAATAGAGACAGCTTTGTTTTGTTTCTTTAGGACAGATCTAGGTTGGAGAGAGTTCATAAATTATTGAACCAAGGACATCAGTCTTCACATGAACCTTACTTTAGGGATGAAAAGTTCAAGCCAGCTCAGCGAAATTTTGAATACAAGATAATAAAATTGATCAAATTATGGGCAAAGATGCAATCAAAAGAAGAGACTATTTATAAAATTTTAGGGACATTTGAGTGTGTTTGTAGATATAGTTGTTTTAATGTGTTTTTTATTATGTTGATTGACGAGTGAAGGTGATGTGTTGGTAACTTAATAATGACGTGAGAGGGCTGAAGAAGGGCTAAATATTTGAATAGCTCGAAACATGTACCCTAGTTTTAGGAAGTGATATTTTGTCATAATATAGTATTGTTCGACAGATTTCCTTGTTGATTATTAGATTCAACCTATTGCTCGGCGCAAGTAGTTCCAACTTACAGCGAGGGATGGCGATGCACTTTCAAGTGCGATCCATCCACGACCTGCTGCCCCCTCCTCCGCGTACCGGGTTTACTCCTCCCTCTCCCCTTTTTCGTCCCACCCACTCCTTTTTAGCCTATTTCCATTTATGAAAAAATAGGCTGTACAAAACGAACATGGCGGCCAAGCGAAGTTGAAACACTTAAATGAACTTTTCTCACGATCAAACACAGTGAAACTTGGTACAGAAAATGTTTGTACACATTGTAATGCACTGACATCTAATAAAGTTTAATTATTTACATAACCTCAAGATGGTGGCTGTGCAAAATTTTAAAGTTAAGTTTTTATTTCTCTTGTCCTAATCATCCGATCGAAATCAACGTTTGAATAATGAACCTCCGTAATAATCGGCATCTAATAGTGCAAATCTCGTGATTTAACCATCCAAGCGCAGTGGAGCTTTGTACGGTGTATGCTTATACAAATTTTAATCCACTGACATCTAATTTATTTCAATTGCTTTCATAGCCACAAGATGGCTGCTGTGTGAAATTTTAAGATTAAGTTTTTATTTTTATTGTGTCCTATTCATGTGATTGAAGTTTGAATAATACACCTACACAATAATCTTCAAGTTTTCGGAAACTCATAAGGCCTACATATAAAAAAATCCATCATGACGACCATCCGAAATACTAAGACGGTCTCAATATCTACGAATCTATTACAGCAATCAAACTGAAATTTTGTATGTTGCTAGGGGCAATTAACATAAGTAGGATGTATGAAAATAGGCTATATAGTTCTGCTCGGAACTACTTCTTAATTCCTTCCTTTTTCTCTCCCCGCCTTATTACAGTCATGTTTTAGTAATTATTCTCTTCCAGTATATTAATAATAATAGGTGATATTTTTCTCCCTGTGATATCAGTTGATAGTATGTTGCATTCAATGGCATTATACCTCATTTGGCTATTGCATTGTAAAAAATAAATGAAGTCGTCATAACCACATAGGCCAAAATGAAGTAAAATCATGAAGACTGCACCTAATAAATCTTATAAGGTACTAGTACCAATATTACACCATTAACAACCCAGGGGGAAAAACATGCCATACAGATTGGGTCAAGGACTCTCACAACATACCATAGGCTATCTCCTGCTTGGGGGGTAACAATTTGCTGTTAAACCATTATTAATTGAAAGCAGTCACAATAACTCATTAGGCTATTGTAATGAAAAAAGTTAAGTTGAAATGTCTTATTTTCCCTGTTGTTGTTTGAGTCTTAAGTCTTGTGACTGGTTTGATGCAGCCCTCCATGCCTCCCTGTCCTGAGCTAATCATTTCATCTCTACATAGCTACCACACCCTACATCCGAGGCAATCTGTTTAACATATTCTAACCTTAGTCTACCCCTACAGTTCTTGTCCTCGACTCCCTCCATTTACTTTATTCTCTTTGATTGTGCTGTACTGAAATATAGCTTTACCTTCCCATCGGATATAACATTGGGCAGTCTAGAAATCTAGAAGTTAAATTTTGCATTAAAATATAATTTTATTGTTACTATAATGTGTCGAGGACAGCAGCTAACGGAGATATTTTAACATGTAAGTTGAATGGTTCAACCCTTATAAAAATGATGTTGGACACAAGACCTGAACTCAAATAATCCAGTGAAATCCTATTTATTGTGTTAATGTTCCCTTGCAGTGTGTTTTCATTTTTATCTTTCTCAGTGAAAACTTAATTTGAGCAATGTGGACTTTCCTTACTAGTTATTGCTTATAGAATATAAACTACTGTCGACCAAAGTATTGTGTGCACTCGAGTTTGAAGGTTGTTTGTGAAGTAACCAATAGACCTACTGAACCCATGTGCCATAGGGTCCATTGAGTGCGAATCCATGCATTTGAGGAAGAAATGAAAGAAACGTATAGTTTCTAAAGTAACTTTAAGAAAGATCCAGCCAGGATGCTAGCCTAAGGTTGTGCAACCAACGAGGACCAGGTGTTCGAGAGGATGATATCATCCCTCTTGACATTCAGAAGGGAGCGAGTCATGTGTATTAATAACCGAGTGGAAATTTCCAACGAATAGACAAGGAGGCCTGAATCGGAAATCGAGCTGACGTTGCTGGAAAATGACAACACCGCTTATGCGCCAGAAGAGGAATAATTAAATTTAACCCATTTACAAGTATAAAAATGAGTAAACAAGTACAGTACAGTGAATCATTTTGAATGAGAGATTTTTCAGTAAAGAGAAACCATTTAATAATTGCGCAGGAAAAAAACTGCAAACGCAAGACGACGTCATTGGGGAATTACCAAGGCCTGTGTGGAGGGGAGAAAGCAAAAGAAATGCAACACCCACACAAGTGAGGACGAGAAATTAATTAATATCTCCGAATTGCACGATCGATTCTTAGGTGCAATGAGATTATTTGACATTGAGAAGACGAGCTTTCGGAAGGTATAATTTTTATAATTGTGCAACCATTATTTTAGAAGTTGACCACAGAAAAGGCTAGAGTCTTATTTTTTTGTAGTGAAATAGTATAAAGCTTCGGGCTTCACCAAGCCAATCATGCAGTTATTGTCAGCCTGCGGGCGTGTCACTGTGTCACGATCACCGAATGCAGTCCGTGAGGGGCGTAAGACTACATCACAGCACATCAGTATTCAGACAGCCGTGTGGGGCGTAACTCTGCGTCACATCGAAGACAGTTACTAGTACTCCTTGAGGGGAGAAACGCTGTGTTACACCGCAGAAGTAATATTCGATAGCCATAGGCGTCGCAGTATTAACAATTTGCTTACCTGCATAAGGAGTGGTAAAGAAGAAATTTAAAGTATCGCCGTATTGAAATATTAGGAAAATCCTAGTTACAGGATTTAGGCCCGACTGTATACAAGTTATAGTGAAAGTTCGTAAGATATAGTCAGAGCAGGCCGCGAACGTCGGACTTAAAGGCGATAGGTCGTTAAAGAGACGAACGAATATATCATAACGTACGGAAGTACCGTACCAGAAAGATAAACTGTTATCTAAATTAAAGAACCCAAAAAGGGAAGAACAGAATAAGGTTCGGAACGTATATCAGAAACGTAGGAGTGTTAGAACCGATCAAATAAGGAAGCACGGAGACTATAAACATTATCTCCAGAAAGCAGGCGAACTATTCTAAAGGTACTATACTCGAGAAGTAATAGCTGCTATAAACTAAATCTATAGGTCATTGAGGAGACCTCGATCCGAATAGACTTTCGCTAGGATTGATAAACAGATCTACAAAGAAGCCGTTCAAGCTAGATAAATAGCCGGTCATCCAGGATAGGAGTAGAAGAATTTGGATTCCAGGGAACAGTAGATGTTTCGAGTCTTTCGTATTCTGCAGGATAGGAAGCCGACATTGAATAGATTTCACCCTTGGAAACGGGAAATTAAGAAGGTCACGTGTGATAGGCTCAGAAATACGGCCTAGTGATCAAGAATTGTGAAGTGTAAATTTATCAAGATTGTGTGTTAAATTAATATTTTTAGGGTTTATTATGTGTTCAAAAGGGACACATCAGTGTATAAAAATGTCGTTAATGTTAAGTGTCTTAAGTATATGTCAAGAAGTGTTCATACATAAGATGAATTCCTTTAATATGGAGTAGAAAGTTCAAAGTGGGTCCAAAATGAAGCACCGCACAAGAATAAAGATCATGGGACGATCTTAAAAACATGTGAGTACTGAATTTCATTCTATTTTGGTGTCAGAAATGGTTGTGTACAAATCCACCGGAGTTTTTGAGTAAAAGGGATGTGTTTTAAGAAATAAATACTGAATAAACAAGAACGCGGTCTGAACAATAATAGAAAATTTGAGAAATTATAAATGATTATGTAAAGAGTAAATCCCGTAGAGGAAATAAGTGAATAAAATGTTAATGTATTTAACAAATGTCATAAGAGCAAGCGAAATATCAGTAATTATCATGAAAGATATTTAAATAAAGTAAAGTTGAGATATGAAAGAAATAGCTTTTGAGCTTGTGTAAAGAATAAAGATAATAATAATAACTAAATATGGAAATATTAAATAAAGATCAAATAAATTGATGTGAACATAAGAGCGTTAAAGCCTTAATATATGTGTAAGATATGATGTTCAAGGGAATATTTTAAAAGGGAGCGATTTATCGGCAACGGAAAAGATTAATATAAGAATTAAAATAATATGAATTGTTACTAATGATATTTATCAGTTCTTGGGAAGACATTTCGGCTTAAAATAATGCATAGCGCAAAAGAGCGCAAATAATATTAAAATGTCACGCTAGGAACGCGTAGAGGTTAAAATACTTGGTAAATTACTTATGGAGGGTAGTTGATTGCAGTGAATTGATAATTGTATAAGTCCTCTATTTGTGACATAGTATCACGAGGCATTGTGTATGTATTTGAAAGGGAGCAAAGTGTATGGTATTGAGCGTAGGTCTATTTAGCCGTTGGCTGACCCTAAATCGCATTGTGTAAAGTCCTCTATAAGGGAATGGTTCCCGAGGCATGTGAAGAGATTCGAACTCAGAATCCTCTTATGGTAAAAGCCCCTTAATTCTTCGTCGTCGAATGTGTATTAATCTTCCCAATCAATGAGGACCCTCTCATAATTAATAAATGCCAAGGTTACGAAAGTGGTCTATGAACCAAAGAATAGTTGTTTGAATGAATACGGTACAGTAAAAGCCCGGTCTCTCCCCAGAACTGAATATAATGTGAAGGTTTGTTTTGAAAGCCTTGGAAATAAGCTGCTAACGTGGGTTAGACAGAGAGTCTCCCGTCACCCTCCGTGTCATAAATCGCGCCCGAGTAGAATGGCCTAGCTCTCTTAGAGTAAGGGTGGGCCGGAACCGTCTCGTAAGATGTTGTAAAGAGAAATGAATACACCAGGAGTGTTTAAAGTTGTTAACGACCCGGGCATTGAACCGAGGTCCTTGTAGATTGATATTTTTCGTTTGCCTGTTCAGATCGTAGTTTCTTATATGATAATGGTCTATTAAGACATAAGAGATAAATAACAATCCCTAGTGTAATGATGTATGGACGTAGGATTCCACGAGTTAATTGAAGGCAACTAAGTTTCGGGAGTAACTATAGTTTTTTGACTGTGTCAAGTATCTTCACGCTCTGGAGTACACAATTGATTTCCTGATTACCTTAATATATTTGTGAAAATAAAGAGAGATGATAACAACTGAATGTGTGAACATGCCCAAAAATATTGAGTTAGATAATTAACATAAAATTCTAAATGTAATGATACATTTTGTTTTTGAGAATTAAGAAAATATAAAGGATAGTATTTGAGGTGTACAAGAATGACACCATTATTATGTAAAGCATGGAGCCAAAAGAGCTCGGAGTTATATAAAGCTTACAGTTAATGCTTTATGGAAGTAAGACTAAGTAGGAATTGTTGGTTTATGTGGAAACCATATGTTTAAATACAATATTTGTTTTATTATATTTGTGATTCCTTGTTCATTTGGAACAAGTAGATGATTATGGGTCAGTAATTAAATTGTTAAAGTGTTTGTAGCGCCATTAATTTTATTAATTAAATGTGTTAAAAATAGGAGTTGATTTTGTTGTTATTTTTGCAAGTGTATCCTCTAATTAATCCAAAATATGTGAGTCACAGAGTGGGGGAACTTACCGCTGCCCCGAAAATTCCGAATTGAGCTACGCTGGTATACTGTGATTGGCATATTTCTTGCTAAAAGGGCACATGGGGGTCATATAAGTAATGTGCTGGATTAATAACTAGAGGAACACTTAAGACGGTCATTTCATGTGAAGTAAAGTAATGATAGGTGTAACTACAACGTCAAATATTAACTGACCGCTTGGGTCCCTAGAAACTCATACCGAGCAGCCCTGAATTATTATATTATCAACCACCCCCCAGCAAACATTTCATGGCGCCCAGTACGCAGGGCTGAGTTTTCCTAGGGAAAACCCGAGTTTTCTCGAAAAATCAAAATTTTCATTTTTTGAAAAAAATGGTTTTTCGAAATTTTGAATTTTAAATACTTCCATAAAGGTTTTATGAAATTGAATAAATGTATCAAAAGGGTACGTTGTAAGTGAATACCCGTACCAAAGTAATTTTTTTAAAGAAATTGGGACACACTGATTCAGAGTATCATCTCTCAAGCATGTACTAGTGTGGTGGCATTAGTGGCCCACTGTATTCTAATAAGATGGTATTGAGTGAGGAATTGCAGGGGCTTTTGGAGGCAATAAAAGCCGATAGTAGTGAAAAATTGGAGGCGATAAAAGCCGATAGTAATGAAAAATTGGAGGCTATAAAAGCCGATAGCAATGAGAAGTTGGAGGCCATAAGCAATAAATTGGGAACAATAGACAATACATTGGGCCTCCAAAAGGATGAAAATAACGAAGTGTTCGAATCCATAAATGAAAGTTTAGAGTCACTAAAAATTGACAGTGATAATATGGGCACTAAATTAGAAGCTATCGAAGTTAAAAGTGATAATATGGGCACTAAATTAGAAGCTATCGAAGCTAACTGTGTAGATATGAACAATAAAGTAAAGGCTGAGATAGATAAAATAAATAACAAGTTCCAAGGTTTTGATACTACGTTTGAGGACAAGTTAACTGAGTTAAAAGGGGAAATCGCCAGTAAGATTAAAAAGGAAAATGAAGAATTTCATTTAGGATTGCAAGCCCAATTAGATACTATGAACACAAATATGGTAGATTCCCAAAATAAATGTCAAAATCATTTTAAGAGCATTGAGGGTAAAATTGGTACCATGGAAAATAAGTTTGGTTCTATAGAAACTAAATTAATTAACATAGAAACAAAGGGTGATGATTGTGAAAAGAAACTTGTAACCCAGATCCAAGGTGTGCAGGAAAAATTAGAAGCTCAGATAGAATCTAACAAGATTATTTATGAAAGTTACCGGGATGATATTATCAATGCTAGTGAAGCATTAGGAAATAGATTCAGTCAGATCGCGGAAGAGAAAGGTAAGGGAGATATATTAGCACAGAACCATCAGTCCAATGAAATAATGGCCCAAGTTGAAAAGCCAGCAGAAATTAAAGAAGAAAAAGAAGTCACGGTGCCAGAGGAGCCCAAAGTTGAGATTAAAGAAGAAAAACAAGAAATAGAAATGACAATGACTCCAGTGGAAACTGAGGAAACTTTGGAGATCCTTCCAGAGAAACAAATGGAAATTCAGGAAGAAATAGTAAGTCCAGACCAGGAGGACAGCCAAAATGAAATCGAGCTCCAAACTGAAGAGACTCATTTTGAGGGAAAGGTTGAGCTGGAAGAGCAAGATATAATCTCGGAACAGGAGATAACAAAGGAATTGATAGTTGAAGAAACGGAAATAATAATTCCAGAAGAAATAGAGAAATTAAATGAAATAAATATAGAAAATATCAACGAAGCACCGATGGAAACAGAGGTTCAAGATTTCACAGAAAGTGAAAAAGAAAACCCACAAGAAATTCAGGATAAGAGAGATAGGAAACAATTAGACGAAGAAGAAGAAAAACGGAAGGCACAGATCCTTGAATTAGTGATAAAATGTCAGGAATGCCGACGACAGAAAAGAGAAATGGACACCGAGGCCAACGAGAGCCAAGGAAACCTAAAAGAAAAAGATGAGATTGTTGGGAACAATGAAAAAATGAGTGGAGACGTCTCGGAAGAAAATCAAGAAAGAGGAAGACCGAAACTGGTAGTTGGTGTACCAAGAAATGGATACCCCCTGGGAACAATGAAAGGAGGTGGAATAACATATGATGCCTTAGAGAAAGAGGATGCCCAGGCATACTTCAGCTGGAAGCTCCGTAAAAAGAAAGGGAGCGACAAAAAGAAGAGAAAGAAAGGAGATCTGAAAGACCTAAAGAATTGGAAGAGTCGAAAAAAGAAATACTCTTTGGAAATGCCATCTCGACACGAGGTGAAGGAAAAGGATTATTCCATCATAAGCCGACGGGTTATGCCATTTGCAACCGTCGAAGAATAAAGAGAAATAAGTATAATATTTGTTGAAATACCATCTCAAAGAGAGATGAGGAAGGGGGAAGAAAACCAGAAAGAGTCAGGTGAGGTCAGACTGAGTTCTTAAAAAAACAAATGAAGTGTAACAGACTTGAAGTCTGAGAACTGTAACGAATGGAGTTACGGGTAAAGCTAATTGCACCCGCAAGATAATCAAAAGAAAGTCATTAAGTTGAAAATATATAATGAATAGAGAACAGATCGACTAGACGTCCGTCTTGAGAAAAGAAGAAAGGAAATCAACTGTTAACTCAAGTTTGGAAGAGCTCGCCAGACGAGGGTAGAGGTTGTAAACACCGAACGTGACAAGAGATTTATGACCCTGAAGTGTAGTCGACCACTAGGGGAATGAATGAATGAATGGGAACTTTTGAAGACCCAACCTAAACACAGACCAGAGAGGAAAGGAACTTTAAAGAAGTAATTGATTTTATTGAAGAAGAAAATTTCAATGTAATAAAGGATAAAGAAAGGGTAAAAACAGAGCATGCCCAACCTACACAATTAGTGGAAGGAACTTTAAGGAAATAAAGCGACAGTAAATACGGACGACGTTATGATGGATTCGATGAATAAAGAATACAAGATTAATTAAAATAAATTTCCTCAAAATTTTTTCGAAAATTTATTTATCCTAAGGAAGGGTGAGATGAACCCTTGTGCCATAGGGTCCATTGAGTGCGAATCCATGCATTTGAGGAAGAAATGAAAGAAACGTATAGTTTCTAATGTAACTTTAAGAAAGATCCAGCCAGGATGCTAGCCTAAGGTTGTGCAACCAACGAGGACCAGGTGTTCGAGAGGATGATATCATCCCTCTTGACATTCAGAAGGGAGCGAGTCATGTGTATTAATAACCGAGTGGAAATTTCCAACGAATAGACAAGGAGGCCTGAATCGGAAATCGAGCTGACGTTGCTGGAAAATGACAACACCGCTTATGCGCCAGAAGAGGAATAATTAAATTTAACCCATTTACAAGTATAAAAATGAGTAAACAAGTACAGTACAGTGAATCATTTTGAATGAGAGATTTTTCAGTAAAGAGAAACCATTTAATAATTGCGCAGGAAAAAAACTGCAAACGCAAGACGACGTCATTGGGGAATTACCAAGGCCTGTGTGGAGGGGAGAAAGCAAAAGAAATGCAACACCCACACAAGTGAGGACGAGAAATTAATTAATATCTCCGAATTGCATGATCGATTCTTAGGTGCAATGAGATTATTTGACATTGAGAAGACGAGCTTTCGGAAGGTATAATTTTTATAATTGTGCAACCATTATTTTAGAAGTTGACCACAGAAAAGGTTAGAGTCTTATTTTTTTGTAGTGAAATAGTATAAAGCTTCGGGCTTCACCAAGCCAATCATGCAGTTATTGTCAGCCTGCGGGCGTGACACTGTGTCACGATCACCGAATGCAGTCCGTAAGGGGCGTAAGACTACATCACAGCACATCAGTATTCAGACAGCCGTGTGGGGCGTAACTATGCGTCACTTCGAAGACAGTTACTAGTACTCCTTGAGGGGAGAAACGCTGTGTTACACCGCAGAAGTAATATCCGATAGCCATAGGCGTCGCAGTATTAACAATTTGCTTACCTCCATAAGGAGTGGTAAAGAAGAAATTTAAAGTATCGCCGTATTGAAATATTAGGAAAATCCTAGTTACAGGATTTAGGCCCGACTGTATACAAGTTATAGTGAAAGTTCGTAAGATATAGTCAGAGCAGGCCGCGAACGTCGGACTTAAAGGCGATAGGTCGTTAAAGAGACGAACGAATATATCATAACGTACGGAAGTACCGTACCAGAAAGATAAACTGTTATCTAAATTAAAGAACCCAAAAAGGGAAGAACAGAATAAGGTTCGGAACGTATATCAGAAACGTAGGAGTGTTAGAACCGATCAAATAAGGAAGCACGGAGACTATAAACATTATCTCCAGAAAGCAGGCGAACTATTCTAAAGGTACTATACTCGAGAAGTAATAGCTGCTATAAACTAAATCTATAGGTCATTGAGGAGACCTCGATCCGAATAGACTTTCGCTAGGATCGATAAACAGATCTACAAAGAAGCCGTTCAAGCTAGATAAATAGCCGGTCATCCAGGATAGGAGTAGAAGAATTTGGATTCCAGGGAACAGTAGATGTTTCGAGTCTTTCGTATTCTGCAGGATAGGAAGCCGACATTGAATAGATTTCACCCTTGGAAACGGGAAATTAAGAAGGTCACGTGTGATAGGCTCAGAAATACGGCCTAGTGATCAAGAATTGTGAAGTGTAAATTTATCAAGATTGTGTGTTAAATTAATATTTTTAGTGTTTATTATGTGTTCAAAAGGGACACATCAGTGTATAAAAATGTCGTTAATGTTAAGTGTCTTAAGTATATGTCAAGAAGTGTTTATACATAAGATGAATTTCTTTAATATGGAGTAAAAAGTTCAAAGTGGGTCCAAAATGAAGCACCGCACAAGAATAAAGATCCTGGGACGATCTTAAAAACATGTGAGTACTGAATTTCATTCTATTTTGGTGTCAGAAATGGTTGTGTACAAATCCACCGGAGTTTTTGAGTAAAAGGGATGTGTTTTAAGAAATAAATACTGAATAAACAAGAACGCGGTCTGAACAATAATAGAAAATTTGAGAAATTATAAATGATTATGTAAAGAGTAAATCCCGTAGAGGAAATAAGTGAATAAAATGTTAATGTATTTAACAAATGTCATAAGAGCAAGCGAAATATCAGTAATTATCATGAAAGATATTTAAATAAAGTAAAGTTGAGATATGAAAGAAATAGCTTTTGAGCTTGTGTAAAGAATAAAGATAATAATAATAACTAAATATGGAAATATTAAATAAAGATCAAATAAATTGATGTGAACATAAGAGCGTTAAAGCCTTAATATATGTGTAAGATATGATGTTCAAGGGAATATTTTAAAAGGGAGCGATTTATCGGCAACGGAAAAGATTAATATAAGAATTAAAATAATATGAATTGTTACTAATGATATTTATCAGTTCTTGGGAAGACATTTCGGCTTAAAATAATGCATAGCGCAAAAGAGCGCAAATAATATTAAAATGTCACGCTAGGAACGCGTAGAGGTTAAAATACTTGGTAAATTACTTATGGAGGGTAGTTGATTGCAGTGAATTGATAATTGTATAAGTCCTCTATTTGTGACATAGTATCACGAGGCATTGTGTATGTATTTGAAAGGGAGCAAAGTGTATGGTATTGAGCGTAGGTCTATTTAGCCGTTGGCTGACCCTAAATCGCATTGTGTAAAGTCCTCTATAAGGGAATGGTTCCCGAGGCATGTGAAGAGATTCGAACTCAGAATCCTCTTATGGTAAAAGCCCCTTAATTCTTCGTCGTCGAATGTGTATTAATCTTCCCAATCAATGAGGACCCTCTCATAATTAATAAATGCCAAGGTTACGAAAGTGGTCTATGAACCAAAGAATAGTTGTTTGAATGAATACGGTACAGTAAAAGCCCGGTCTCTCCCCAGAACTGAATATAATGTGAAGGTTTGTTTTGAAAGCCTTGGAAATAAGCTGCTAACGTGGGTTAGACAGAGAGTCGCCCGTCACCCTCCGTGTCATAAATCGCGCCCGAGTAGAATGGCCTAGCTCTCTTAGAGTAAGGGTGGGCCGGAACCGTCTCGTAAGATGTTGTAAAGAGAAATGAATACACCAGGAGTGTTTAAAGTTGTTAACGACCCAGGCGTTGAACCGAGGTCCTTGTAGATTGATATTTTTCGTTTGCCTGTTCAGATCGTAGTTTCTTATATGATAATGGTCTATTAAGACATAAGAGATAAATAACAATCCCTAGTGTAATGATGTATGGACGTAGGATTCCACGAGTTAATTGAAGGCAACTAAGTTTCGGGAGTAACTATAGTTTTTTGACTGTGTCAAGTATCTTCACGCTCTGGAGTACACAATTGATTTCCTGATTACCTTAATATATTTGTGAAAATAAAGAGAGATGATAACAACTGAATGTGTGAACATGCCCAAAAATATTGAGTTAGATAATTAACATAAAATTCTAAATGTAATGATACATTTTGTTTTTGAGAATTAAGAAAATATAAAGGATAGTATTTGAGGTGTACAAGAATGACACCATTATTATGTAAAGCATGGAGCCAAAAGAGCTCGGAGTTATATAAAGCTTACAGTTAATGCTTTATGGAAGTAAGACTAAGTAGGAATTGTTGGTTTATGTGGAAACCATATGTTTAAATACAATATTTGTTTTATTATATTTGTGATTCCTTGTTCATTTGGAACAAGTAGATGATTATGGGTCAGTAATTAAATTGTTAAAGTGTTTGTAGCGCCATTAATTTTATTAATTAAATGTGTTAAAAATAGGAGTTGATTTTGTTGTTATTTTTGCAAGTGTATCCTCTAATTAATCCAAAATATGTGAGTCACAGAGTGGGGGAACTTACCGCTGCCCCGAAAATTCCGAATTGAGCTACGCTGGTATACTGTGATTGGCATATTTCTTGCTAAAAGGGCACATGGGGGTCATATAAGTAATGTGCTGGATTAATAACTAGAGGAACACTTAAGACGGTCATTTCATGTGAAGTAAAGTAATGATAGGTGTAGCTACAACGTCAAATATTAACTGACCGCTTGGGTCCCTAGAAACTCATACCGAGCAGCCCTGAATTATTATATTATCAACCACCCCCCAGCAAACATTTCATGGCGCCCAGTACGCAGGGCTGAGTTTTCCTAGGGAAAACCCGAGTTTTCTCGAAAAATCAAAATTTTCATTTTTTGAAAAAAAAAATGGTTTTTCGACATTTTGAATTTTAAATACTTCCATAAAGGTTTTATGAAATTGAATAAATGTATCAAAAGGGTACGTTGTAAGTGAATACCCGTACCAAAGTAATTTTTTTAAAGAAATTGGGACACACTGATTCAGAGTATCATCTCTCAAGCATGTACTAGTGTGGTGGCATTAGTGGCCCACTGTATTCTAATAAGATGGTATTGAGTGAGGAATTGCAGGGGCTTTTGGAGGCAATAAAAGCCGATAGTAGTGAAAAATTGGAGGCGATAAAAGCCGATAGTAATGAAAAATTGGAGGCTATAAAAGCCGATAGCAATGAGAAGTTGGAGGCCATAAGCAATAAATTGGGAACAATAGACAATACATTGGGCCTCCAAAAGGATGAAAATAACAAAGTGTTCGAATCCATAAATGAAAGTTTAGAGTCACTAAAAATTGACAGTGATAATATGGGCACTAAATTAGAAGCTATCGAAGTTAAAAGTGATAATATGGGCACTAAATTAGAAGCTATCGAAGCTAACTGTGTAGATATGAACAATAAAGTAAAGGCTGAGATAGATAAAATAAATAACAAGTTCCAAGGTTTTGATACTACGTTTGAGGACAAGTTAACTGAGTTAAAAGGGGAAATCGCCAGTAAGATTAAAAAGGAAAATGAAGAATTTCATTTAGGATTGCAAGCCCAATTAGATACTATGAACACAAATATGGTAGATTCCCAAAATAAATGTCAAAATCATTTTAAGAGCATTGAGGGTAAAATTGGTACCATGGAAAATAAGTTTGGTTCTATAGAAACTAAATTAATTAACATAGAAACAAAGGGTGATGATTGTGAAAAGAAACTTGTAACCCAGATCCAAGGTGTGCAGGAAAAATTAGAAGCTCAGATAGAATCTAACAAGATTATTTATGAAAGTTACCGGGATGATATTATCAATGCTAGTGAAGCATTAGGAAATAGATTGTCAGATCGCGGAAGAGAAAGGTAAGGGAGATATATTAGCACAGAACCATCAGTCCAATGAAATAATGGCCCAATTGAAAGGCCAGCAGAAATTAAAGAAGAAAAAGAAGTCACGGTGCCAGAGGAGCCCAAAGTTGAGATTAAAGAAGAAAAACAAGAAATAGAAATGACAATGACTCCAGTGGAAACTGAGGAAACTTTGGAGATCCTTCCAGAGAAACAAATGGAAATTCAGGAAGAAATAGTAAGTCCAGACCAGGAGGACAGCCAAAATGAAATCGAGCTCCAAACTGAAGAGACTCATTTTGAGGGAAAGGTTGAGCTGGAAGAGCAAGATATAATCTCGGAACAGGAGATAACAAAGGAATTGATAGTTGAAGAAACGGAAATAATAATTCCAGAAGAAATAGAGAAATTAAATGAAATAAATATAGAAAATATCAACGAAGCACCGATGGAAACAGAGGTTCAAGATTTCACAGAAAGTGAAAAAGAAAACCCACAAGAAATTCAGGATAAGAGAGATAGGAAACAATTAGACGAAGAAGAAGAAAAACGGAAGGCACAGATCCTTGAATTAGTGATAAAATGTCAGGAATGCCGACGACAGAAAAGAGAAATGGACACCGAGGCCAACGAGAGCCAAGGAAACCTAAAAGAAAAAGATGAGATTGTTGGGAACAATGAAAAAATGAGTGGAGACGTCTCGGAAGAAAATCAAGAAAGAGGAAGACCGAAACGGGTAGTTGGTGTACCAAGAAATGGATACCCCCCGGGAACAATGAAAGGAGGTGGAATAACATATGATGCCTTAGAGAAAGAGGATGCCCAGGCATACTTCAGCTGGAAGCTCCGTAAAAAGAAAGGGAGCGATAAAAAGAAGAGAAAGAAAGGAGATCTGAAAGACCTAAAGAATTGGAAGAGTCGAAAAAAGAAATACTCTTTGGAAATGCCATCTCGACACGAGGTGAAGGAAAAGGATTATTCCATCATAAGCCGACGGGTTATGCCATTTGCAACCGTCGAAGAATAAAGAGAAATAAGTATAATATTTGTTGAAATACCATCTCAAAGAGAGATGAGGAAGGGGGAAGAAAACCAGAAAGAGTCAGGTGAGGTCAGACTGAGTTCTTAAAAAATCAAATGAAGTGTAACAGACTTGAAGTCTGAGAACTGTAACGAATGGAGTTACGGGTAAAGCTAATTGCACCCGCAAGATAATCAAAAGAAAGTCATTAAGTTGAAAATATATAATGAATAGAGAACAGATCGACTAGACGTCCGTCTTGAGAAAAGAAGAAAGGAAATCAACTGTTAACTCAAGTTTGGAAGAGCTCGCCAGACGAGGGTAGAGGTTGTAAACACCGAACGTGACAAGAGATTTATGACCCTGAAGTGTAGTCGACCACTAGGGGAATGAATGAATGAATGGGAACTTTTGAAGACCCAACCTAAACACAGACCAGAGAGGAAAGGAACTTTAAAGAAGTAATTGATTTTATTGAAGAAGAAAATTTCAATGTAATAAAGGATAAAGAAAGGGTAAAAACAGAGCATGCCCAACCTACACAATTAGTGGAAGGAACTTTAAGGAAATAAAGCGACAGTAAATACGGACGACGTTATGATGGATTCGATGAATAAAGAATACAAGATTAATTAAAATAAATTTCCTCAAAATTTTTTCGAAAATTTATTTATCCTAAGGAAGGGTGAGATGAACCCATGTGCCATAGGGTCCATTGAGTGCGAATCCATGCATTTGAGGAAGAAATGAAAGAAACGTATAGTTTCTAATGTAACTTTAAGAAAGATCCAGCCAGGATGCTAGCCTAAGGTTGTGCAACCAACGAGGACCAGGTGTTCGAGAGGATGATATCATCCCTCTTGACATTCAGAAGGGAGTGAGTCATGTGTATTAATAACCGAGTGGAAATTTCCAACGAATAGACAAGGAGGCCTGAATCGGAAATCGAGCTGACGTTGCTGGAAAATGACAACACCGCTTATGCGCCAGAAGAGGAATAATTAAAAAAGGAAGCTTGTAGTTTAACGTGACCGTTAATCGAGAGATCATGAGCCACGGGACCTTCTTTTTACGTGGAATCCGAACCACAGGACATGGCATTTCACTTCGAAAATCTCACATGCATTGACCGGGAATCGAACCCGGACCGCCTTGGTGAGAGGCATACAGCTAGACCGCTGAGCCACCACGCCCCCCAGGAATAATTAAATTTAACCCATTTACAAGTATAAAAATGAGTAAACAAGTACAGTACAGTGAATCATTTTGAATGAGAGATTTTTCAGTAAAGAGAAATCATTTAATAATTGCGCAGGAAAAAAACTGCAAACGCAAGACGACGTCATTGGGGAATTACCAAGGCCTGTGTGGAGGGGAGAAAGCAAAAGAAATGCAACACCCACACAAGTGAGGACGAGAAATTAATTAATATCTCCGAATTGCACGATCGATTCTTAGGTGCAATGAGATTATTTGACATTGAGAAGACGAGCTTTCGGAAGGTATAATTTTTATAATTGTGCAACCATTATTTTAGAAGTTGACCACAGAAAAGGCTCGAGTCTTATTTTTTTGTAGTGAAATAGTATAAAGCTTCGGGCTTCACCAAGCCAATCATGCAGTTATTGTCAGCCTGCGGGCGTGACACTGTGTCACGATCACCGAATGCAGTCCGTGAGGGGCGTAAGACTACATCACAGCACATCAGTATTCAGACAGCCGTGTGGGGCGTAACTCTGCGTCACTTCGAAGACAGTTACTAGTACTCCTTGAGGGGAGAAACGCTGT
This sequence comes from Meconema thalassinum, assembly GCA_946902985.2. Classification (NCBI taxonomy): domain Eukaryota; kingdom Metazoa; phylum Arthropoda; class Insecta; order Orthoptera; family Tettigoniidae; genus Meconema; species Meconema thalassinum. The sequence goes on along the minus strand of OX336389.2, from coordinate 1,058,347,939 downwards.
GTTACACCGCAGAAGTAATATCCGATAGCCATAGGCGTCGCAGTATTAACAATTTGCTTACCTCCATAAGGAGTGGTAAAGAAGAAATTTAAAGTATCGCCGTATTGAAATATTAGGAAAATCCTAGTTACAGGATTTAGGCCCGACTGTATACAAGTTATAGTGAAAGTTCGTAAGATATAGTCAGAGCAGGCCGCGAACGTCGGACTTAAAGGCGATAGGTCGTTAAAGAGACGAACGAATATATCATAACGTACGGAAGTACCGTACCAGAAAGATAAACTGTTATCTAAATTAAAGAACCCAAAAAGGGAAGAACAGAATAAGGTTCGGAACGTATATCAGAAACGTAGGAGTGTTAGAACCGATCAAATAAGGAAGCACGGAGACTATAAACATTATCTCCAGAAAGCAGGCGAACTATTCTAAAGGTACTATACTCGAGAAGTAATAGCTGCTATAAACTAAATCTATAGGTCATTGAGGAGACCTCGATCCGAATGGACTTTCGCTAGGATCGATAAACAGATCTACAAAGAAGCCGTTCAAGCTAGATAAATAGCCGGTCATCCAGGATAGGAGTAGAAGAATTTGGATTCCCGGGAACAGTAGATGTTTCGAGTCTTTCGTATTCTGCAGGATAGGAAGCCGACATTGAATAGATTTCACCCTTGGAAACGGGAAATTAAGAAGGTCACGTGTGATAGGCTCAGAAATACGGCCTAGTGATCAAGAATTGTGAAGTGTAAATTTATCAAGATTGTGTGTTAAATTAATATTTTTAGTGTTTATTATGTGTTCAAAAGGGACACATCAGTGTATAAAAATGTCGTTAATGTTAAGTGTCTTAAGTATATGTCAAGAAGTGTTTATACATAAGATGAATTCCTTTAATATGGAGTAAAAAGTTCAAAGTGGGTCCAAAATGAAGCACCGCACAAGAATAAAGATCATGGGACGATCTTAAAAACATGTGAGTACTGAATTTCATTCTATTTTGGTGTCAGAAATGGTTGTGTACAAATCCACCGGAGTTTTTGAGTAAAAGGGATGTGTTTTAAGAAATAAATACTGAATAAACAAGAACGCGGTCTGAACAATAATAGAAAATTTGAGAAATTATAAATGATTATGTAAAGAGTAAATCCCGTAGAGGAAATAAGTGAATAAAATGTTAATGTATTTAACAAATGTCATAAGAGCAAGCGAAATATCAGTAATTATCATGAAAGATATTTAAATAAAGTAAAGTTGAGATATGAAAGAAATAGCTTTTGAGCTTGTGTAAAGAATAAAGATAATAATAATAACTAAATATGGAAATATTAAATAAAGATCAAATAAATTGATGTGAACATAAGAGCGTTAAAGCCTTAATATATGTGTAAGATATGATGTTCAAGGGAATATTTTAAAAGGGAGCGATTTATCGGCAACGGAAAAGATTAATATAAGAATTAAAATAATATGAATTGTTACTAATGATATTTATCAGTTCTTGGGAAGACATTTCGGCTTAAAATAATGCATAGCGCAAAAGAGCGCAAATAATATTAAAATGTCACGCTAGGAACGCGTAGAGGTTAAAATACTTGGTAAATTACTTATGGAGGGTAGTTGATTGCAGTGAATTGATAATTGTATAAGTCCTCTATTTGTGACATAGTATCACGAGGCATTGTGTATGTATTTGAAAGGGAGCAAAGTGTATGGTATTGAGCGTAGGTCTATTTAGCCGTTGGCTGACCCTAAATCGCATTGTGTAAAGTCCTCTATAAGGGAATGGTTCCCGAGGCATGTGAAGAGATTCGAACTCAGAATCCTCTTATGGTAAAAGCCCCTTAATTCTTCGTCGTCGAATGTGTATTAATCTTCCCAATCAATGAGGACCCTCTCATAATTAATAAATGCCAAGGTTACGAAAGTGGTCTATGAACCAAAGAATAGTTGTTTGAATGAATACGGTACAGTAAAAGCCCGGTCTCTCCCCAGAACTGAATATAATGTGAAGGTTTGTTTTGAAAGCCTTGGAAATAAGCTGCTAACGTGGGTTAGACAGAGAGTCTCCCGTCACCCTCCGTGTCATAAATCGCGCCCGAGTAGAATGGCCTAGCTCTCTTAGAGTAAGGGTGGGCCGGAACCGTCTCGTAAGATGTTGTAAAGAGAAATGAATACACCAGGAGTGTTTAAAGTTGTTAACGACCCGGGCATTGAACCGAGGTCCTTGTAGATTGATATTTTTCGTTTGCCTGTTCAGATCGTAGTTTCTTATATGATAATGGTCTATTAAGACATAAGAGATAAATAACAATCCCTAGTGTAATGATGTATGGACGTAGGATTCCACGAGTTAATTGAAGGCAACTAAGTTTCGGGAGTAACTATAGTTTTTTGACTGTGTCAAGTATCTTCACGCTCTGGAGTACACAATTGATTTCCTGATTACCTTAATATATTTGTGAAAATAAAGAGAGATGATAACAACTGAATGTGTGAACATGCCCAAAAATATTGAGTTAGATAATTAACATAAAATTCTAAATGTAATGATACATTTTGTTTTTGAGAATTAAGAAAATATAAAGGATAGTATTTGAGGTGTACAAGAATGACACCATTATTATGTAAAGCATGGAGCCAAAAGAGCTCGGAGTTATATAAAGCTTACAGTTAATGCTTTATGGAAGTAAGACTAAGTAGGAATTGTTGGTTTATGTGGAAACCATATGTTTAAATACAATATTTGTTTTATTATATTTGTGATTCCTTGTTCATTTGGAACAAGTAGATGATTATGGGTCAGTAATTAAATTGTTAAAGTGTTTGTAGCGCCATTAATTTTATTAATTAAATGTGTTAAAAATAGGAGTTGATTTTGTTGTTATTTTTGCAAGTGTATCCTCTAATTAATCCAAAATATGTGAGTCACAGAGTGGGGGAACTTACCGCTGCCCCGAAAATTCCGAATTGAGCTACGCTGGTATACTGTGATTGGCATATTTCTTGCTAAAAGGGCACACTACATAACATCCAAGAACATCATCATTTTCGTCGTTCTATTTTACGTTAGTTCATGTAGGTTTGGAATTTTTAATTTATAATTTAATATTTTTATCGCAGAAAGACCCGTTTTTAAGCGTGTTTCAACCATGCGTCACATTTATGAATTATCTCAAAAACCCGTCATCAGATCGAATCAAAATGTTAACACAATATACATTGGAATGTTGTATAACTGGTTTATTAATTTCAAAATTTTGTGTGTCCAAGAAACAAAGTTATCATTTTTGTATGGTAACTTTTTCTCGGCCTGGGGTGGATGGAAAATTTATTTCTTGGTCACGTTGTAATCCATATAGATCAAAAAGTTATGCTGTATGACTGTGAAATACGTAAATTAATTAACTTATTTCATATCGGTTTGTATTTGTACGGGGAAATAAGACATGGTTCACCAACTAGCCGCTCCGGGGAAAGCTGTACAGCGTTGCCTAGATGGAGGCCATCACGCGTCATGGCGCGCCTCGCTCGGAAGTGATGGGCTCCATGAGATACTGCACCACAGCTGAAATTCTCCATGGCAGAAATGGGAATTAAATCAGGGCCGTGCGCACGATGAGCTCCTATACTTGTAGATCGCAGAGACGTGAAATAAGAGGTAGCTAAAAAGTTACTAAAAGTAACTAATTTTTACTTCATACTTTCAGTAGACACCCTGTGAATACACAAATCCATAAATAGGCACAATGGGATGGGTATTTACCTGCTTGACAAGGGAAGTTGCACCTGTTATGTCGCAACCCCCGCCGGAATGTTATCTCTGCCGGCCTGTTCGCCGGAATGTTATCTCTGAGCGGATGGGCTCACATTCCTCTAGGGGTGAACAAAGAATACTTCAGGGCTGACGAAAATGCAATCGTACTAAGCGATAAGCGGCAAAATATGCAACGTGATAAATGAGGTACTTTTACATTATTTTCATTAGATAAGAATTGGGACTTGAAAATTGCGACGTGATATGCAATGAAACGTACTAATGAGAAACGTGTTAACGAGGTTCTACTTGAACTAATAATTGAGAATGATCTGAAGCCAATGGTAATTTAATGAAATGATGAGTAAATCAGTGTTGAATGTAATTTATAGACTGAGATTGTATTCTAAGAAGAGAGAGGACCTGAAAATTTGGATGGGCTAAGGATACAGTTTTTTTTTTAATAACACCCTAGCACTTTTGACTTGGCCTACCTACTCTCTGCTGTCAATGAAGATGACGACGATAAATTTTTTAAACATCGAGGTTATCGATCTCTGTCAATGAAGATGGTGCAGATAATTAGCCCGCTGGGTCCCTCAAGCTTTTTAGTCCTAAATTATTAAAGGCAAACCCGGGACCACCCAAGATGCTACCACTACATTACTGTGGTGATGCCCGTTATACCGATATATACACTGTTAAAATATAAATGTAAACTCCATGATCCATAATTAAGAAACTGTCAAGCGTAAAATAAATAAATACATACGGTAATAATTAAATAATCTAAATCTAAAATGAAGAAGCCAGTTCAATGTCGGTATCACTGCAGTCATCGGAATCACTTCCAGTACCACTCTGTCTTGCTGTCTGTGTCGTTTGATACCAGATTTATATATATGTTGATGACATCCTATACCATTCCATCACCTTTCTGCAGTAGCCTTTCCAGTCGTCCATGTTCACAGCCTGAATCGCTGCTTCTGTGAATTCCTGCAGTCTCTTCTGAGTATGTTCCTAAGAACTATGTCCACTACACACGAGAATGATAGAGAAACAACTGTTTGATTACTCACTCATTCGCAACACCTCACTGGTTTAGGCAAAAGCCCTATGTTAGCAGTATTGGACCAGACAGGAATTGCAGATAACATGGCGGGCTGTCGACAGACCCTTCTCTTCCCCCCTCCTGCCACCTGGCACTTGATGGTGCTGATAGGCAAGGGAACTGTGTCAGTAGTTTTACTGGCACTTTCAGTGCAAGATTCTGGCACCCCAAAGTCTCTAAAAGCTGCAGTAATTGAGAGCGATATAAAAACAAATATTATTATTTTTATTACAGTATTATTAGGATTTCAGTTTGCATAGTTGGTACTAATGTTCAGCCATGTGCGGAGGATATCAGGAGGATTCATCCTTAGCTTATTTACATATGAAGTAGAAGCCGACATGCTGTTGCGCCGATCCGCATCATCGTCTCGTGGATTAACGATATTCCCACTGTCCCTACGCTTTCGAGTTTGCAGGAATAGCGAAGAAATCTGTCGAGCACTTGGGGTCCCGGCGGGTGTCGCTGAATAAGTCATAGCGCGGGCTAACGGCGGGAGCGAATTACCGTGTGCCACATACGAGATCACATTGTGTGTGTCTCCCTCTCACTCACTCCTAGAATGAGCACTGATATGCATAATAAGAAATATTGGCCTGTATTTCCGTTGTGTGGTGTAGAGTGACGTTTGCATCGGTTATTGTAGCGACATACTATTGAGGGAATATTCATAAATTTGTCCCCTTTGCAGTTTCTGTGGTTTGTCCATCCAAGATCTCCACCGAATAGCTTTTAAGCTTCCATTTTCAAATACCACTTCCTGGTGTAGTGCTCGGCATTCTTAGCTGTTGCCCCGGATGTCCGGGTACGATTCCCGACTCTGCCAAGAAATTTAATTCTGATCTGAGGGAACGGGGTACACTCAACCTGGAGAGGCAAAACTGAGAAGAGCTGGGTTCTTTCCACCTCAGCCACCCTGGAAGTGGTTTTCCACGGTTTCTCACTTATACTCCAGGCAAATGCCGGGACGGTTCTTAACTTAAGGCCACGGCTGCCTCCTTCTCAACTTTGATCCATATTACTAATACACACACTACTACCACAATAACACAGGTTATCAGACTATTTTAAAAAAATAAATAAATATATATATATATATATATATATATATATATATTTTGTGCCCGTTTAGACCGAAGTCCAATGACCACATTTGCATGTCACCGAAAATCAGTTAGCACGAGACTCAAAAATATATCAGGGCGCCAAACTGGTTGAAAGAAAAACACAAAACTAGATCTAACTTGCTTCACTGATTTCCGGTTCGATGCAACAATAAGGATAGAAGGGAGAAATGGAAATTCACAATTTCCTAAAATCTCATTTTATTTAAGTTAAAATTTAAAGTGAAAAAAAAATGCAAAAATAATAAACAAGTAGAAACACTCATAAATGGATCGATGACCAAAAATTATTAGTCCATTTGGCATCGACACTATTTTAACGAAGACTATTTACACTTCAGGCTGTTCAGGTAAATTTAAATGTCTTTCCTGATGCCCGTGTTTCACTATTTACAAAATTCAATGATCTTTCACTATCCAAGAATAAAAAAATGTGATCCTCATCATGATTTATTCGATCACCTGATTTTTAACACATATTACTTGTCACATTTGACCACAACTCCTAATTGAATTGTTTCTTATTTTCTTTCAGTATGCAAATCACATAATTAACTCATTATTTACATTATTATTTTCTATCTTTGAAAATATTAGTCGATTTATTTTTCATACAATAATTGAATTGATTCATCAATTTATTCCTTCATTTCAAAATTAAACATTTCCACCAAAGAACTGACCAGTTAATTATTCCTTTTATATCGAGTTATGAAACTCGTTCAACATGTTCATACGAAACAGAATTATCCTTTAGTAATTTATAAATGGTTTCTCGCTAGCAAATAATCAATGTAATATATTTGCAGATGCTCATTCCTTCGGTTTAAATTTTCCAATCCTACACTCATTTCGGCAAGGCATCGGCAAAGCTAGGGTATATTTAAATAGAGTCGCACTGACAAATACATAGGAAAATTCTTGACTTGACACGAGAATTTAACTGTAATTGTTTGTGATGATCGTAGATAATAATAATTGTTTTTTTCCATTCAACAGATTATTCTTTCATAATTATTCACCTCAACATATTCATTATTATTGGCTATCCAACCATCCTTGTGGCAGATGCAACACATTATAATATATTTATTCATATAAATTCTGCCCACTACTGAATGACTAAATCACACATATTTTCCCACATATTTTTTTCTTTTAACCTTTTTATATATATATAAGTCGTATCAATTAGATCATCACATGACTGTACATTTTACTCGTGTCTACCCCTGTTCAAAATAGTCATGGGATGACTTGATCATAATATTCCTCATTTACACACACTCAAGAAAACCCTTCATTATGCAGGCTTCTTTCGATCTTTTCGATTGCCTTCCACGTAAAAAGGAGGTCCCGTGGCTCATAATCACAAGATTCACGGTCACGTAAAACTACAATCTTCCTTGTTCCTTTATTTATCTCACGCTACTACCAAAATGTTTAACATTATCCATGTATAAACAATATTTCCGTTAGATATGAGTGTGCATTAAACCATTGAAAACTGGATAATAAATCACAAAATGAACTAAGCTGTTCCAAAATCCTACAACTCTCAATTCAAACTGTTACAAAACATATCGTTATAAATATCAAGATATTATTATTACTATGAAAAATATTATTCAGAAAAATATGATTATTATTATTCAGAAAAAATATTTTTATGATCATTGTTATGCTTCCAAAACTGGAAATGTGGACTAAAACCACTTGAAATTCCCAAGCTCGAAATCTTTGGACAAAAAATAACATCCATTTCTCAAAAATAAATAAGTTAACTTCAAAGATCCTACAGCTGATGACCATGATGGCAAATACAAAAGAATCTAACCAACGATTCGTGACGCTGTCTGTCGACTTATCATAGAAGAACTAGTGTTCGGGACGCTCCTAAATAAATGCAGGTTTGCAAAATGCAAACAGAAAATTGTTGTGTTGATATTTCTCTTCAAATGAAAATTTCCAAATGCCATAGACTACGAAAGTAAAATCTTAGCATACATTGCAGATGTTCTTGCAGCGAAGGACCTCCTGGTCGGTTCTATGTCCAAGGATTACTCCATTCGATCGTCCAGTCGAACGCATACTTAAAAGTCTCGTATCGGCTTCCATGTCTACCCACAATCTATTTAACTGCACATCACCGAATGTTCTAAGGCTGGCTTGAAATTAACTCGTTCCATATTGTTCATTTGTAGCATCTTAATAGCTTGTGCTATCCGAAAAGTCGTAGTTCAACCCGCTTGCCCCATACTATTTAGCCAGTCGTAGTTCTGATACAGCTGAGACTTATACTGAATTTGATACTCTTACTGTCTTGTTACAATGGTTCAAATGCAGTTCCTGTTGTAAGCTAGTCCTAACGGGTGAGATTATGCATCTCGCGGAACACTCCATGCACGGCTGGTCCCTAGGTCGGGTAATAGGGAGTGCCTAGTACACATCCGTAAAATACAGATGGGGCCCCTCTATTCTCCTAATGGGTGAGATTATGCATCTCCCAGAAGGCGCCAAGCACGGCTGGTCCCTTCGTCGGCTAATTGTTTGACCCTGTAAGACTGGTATCCGTAGATGAATTATTTAAGTCGTGGCTGATCATTCGAACTACCAAGACTAAGCTCGGCACCGACTGCTTGGAAACTCAAAGTTCCAAAACAAAGTTCTACTTTATAGACAAAGTCTATCATATGTCCAATCTGAAGAAAATGACAAGTGTCAACTGGCAACTAATAGCCAAGCACTTCTTAAAAGTTCACACGTATTACGAAGACTAACATTCACGGTGCTTCGAAAATAATCACTTCTACTCAGCGTGTCAAGTAGACACGGCGGCTCGAAGAATGACCATACTGCGGTCCGGCTATACTGAGCCGACTAGCACGCACTGTCCCTCAACGAAGAATGAACTAATAGACTGGCACACGCTGTGCCTCGGCGAAGAATGAGCTGACTAGCACACGCGGTGCTTCCACGAAGAATGACTGTACTCTCTGCGCGGCTCAGCGCTCTATTTATACTCGTCCTGAGTTCCAGAAACTTCTATGTAGCCAGCGCGTCATAGCACGCGGAGTTGGGCTTGGCTCGGTGATACGTTACAGCAAAGAAAATCTTAGAACAATCCAACGATGATATCTCGCCTTCCTGTGAACCGATTTTCTTCTGAGATGATTCAAACTCCTCCAAATTCCAGTGCCAGAAAAATGTATAGCCTGCTGTGTCTCCTAAACATCAAATTAAAATTGATAAAAGTGAAGTTCCGTTGGTCTCACCGCGTGCGCCACATGACTTAAGTGCTTCCAAACCTTCCACATACCTGCCAACTCTCCCGATTTAGGCGGGAGACTCCCGATTTCAGACCATTTCTCCCGCCCTCCCGCTTAACGTAATAAATCTCCCGATTTTTCAAAAATCCCACGCGTAATTTCGGATTTAATGTGTCGTCTATCGAACGGATCGACTTGACGTGTTTCGAAGTTATATCTCGATACCGCAGTTTCGCTTTTTATCGATAATCGACAACTGCGTACTAACTCCCGCGTCGCGTCCTGCTGTTATAAAAAGTTGGCTTCGAATAAGTCTTCGTTTGAAATCGTCGAACGTTAATTCAGCGCTTGTTCCTAGATGTTTTGCATAATGACCAGTTGGTGAGAGGTAGTTGTACGCTGCGGAATATTGTATCTGCTTCACACGTGAAATTATATGATTTGTGTATAACTTAGATGTTGTTGGCGTTAATATGCCGGTAGGCTATTGTGATTTTTCGATCTGAGTGATTGCGTCGGTTCCTCGGTAATATGGCGAAGAAATATGATGTGACATTTAAAAGTGTCTACAAAGACAATATTCCCAGGGTGTCTACCGGTAACGAAAGTAACGAATTTTACATATGGGTAACGAAAGTAACGAAAAAGTAACGAGTTTTACATACGGGTAACGAAAATTTTCCGAAGGCGGATTGAATAATTTAAACTCGCGCCTCTAGGCTCAGAGATTGCGATGGAGCGAGTTTCACGCAAGCGGCGCCGATTGCATAAGCTATATTTCCCCGTGCCCGACCTCGAGGAAATGCATACTGAGGGTACCCTGAGTGGTATACATCGTTCAGCGTATATTTTCGGCATCAAGATGACTTTTTAGTTTTGTGTGAAATATTTATCTGTGTTATTAGGAAACCCGACTTTTCGCGAGACGTTTATTCGCGAAAACTTCTGAAATTAATCAGAAACCTCGCATTTCTGGCATTTATTTGGAGACTGTCAAATTGAAGTCCAGAAATAATGCTAAATAATTTAATGTCGCAATCTTGCGATATGTTACCGTTTCGAAAAAGGATTTTGAAAAAGATTCGAAATACGTAGGCTGTAACTTATTTTAAAAATCTGTCTCGTAAATTTGCGACATCCAGTATGGTTAATTCGAAATTCCGTTATATGTCGATTTTTCCTTAGAACGTTGGTTCCATCGGATATATTATAATCTAACCGGTTATTTCGAAAACTTGTATAACTTGTATAATTCGTGATTCGCATTCGAAAGAAAACGCGTCCTCTAGTCGTATTAATCGTGCAATCCTCTCCGAATAATTCTTAATATTTGATACCTACTTCGAACATTCATACTCAAGACGGCCGGCTGACCGCACGACTTGCCTGCGGGAATCTCGTCAAATGGACCGAGATCGACGTCAGTAGCGTAAAATCATAAAACCCGTCCCCTATCGTGAACGTGTGACCACGAGGACTGCGGGAATCCCGTCAAAGATTATTGGGCACCAATCACGAAACATTCCGAAACCTACTCGCTACTTTTCCCAAAAGCGTACGGGGAGCGAGAAGTGCATCTACCCACTTAGAAATGACAGCCTACGTTGCGTCGCGACACTAATTTCTCCTCGTGATCCACCCTGAACTGATGAGCTCCCAAAAACAGCATAGGGACAGCGGGAATCACGGCGCCGGCCATACAACTTGTCCATAACTACTCGTGAATTTTAACCATGCCCAACCCTGAGCTTGCATCCACCATTCTGTCAGGACGAATAGACAATCGTTCATCGGCCGGGTGCGGCGCGGTATGCATAATATCGCGAGGACAACTTGAATCTCGTAAAACGGCAGAGAGCGTCAACGATTGCGATACATCGCGATAGTTCTCCACATTCAATGACGAGGACAACTGTATTTTTGTCAAACGGACAGCAAGTGGCGCCGATTGCATAATAATGCTATATTTTCTCGCGCCCGACCTCAAGGACAATGGAAGTGACACCTATTATCTAAATCGCGATATTTATCCGTGTTCTATCGCGAAATCAACGGGAATCTCGACAAACGGGTGAGACCAGCGCCGATCGTGTAACATCTCGAAATTTCGCCATACTTGACTGTGAAGACGGAATTCGGTTACAATCACGTAACGTCCCATAAATTTCTTCGTGATCTACCGCGGGGACAAAGGAAATCTCGCCACGGTTAAGAGCAGAGCAACCTCTTGGCAATTATAAAAACGCCTTGTGCACAAGACGACATATTAGCTGAAACAACTCATTTGATAATAAATATTTCGTATTATTTTTAAAATTTTTATAACTCCCTAAGTGAATTGTATTTACCGCTTTAAACACAGTACATTGCTGTCTTTCTTCACCGCGTGATGAGCCCCTTTGCTTGCAGACCGCAGACGTATCTTGAATTCAAACTAATATTAACTAAAAGTTAACTAAAAGGTAGCTAAAAAGTAACTAATTTTTACTTCATCCTTACAGTAGACACCCTGATTCCGCATATAACTGAGTCAAGAAGAGGCGCAACATTTGCATTTTGTAGTGTCTGTAGGTGTGATTTCAGTATCTCGCATAGTGGAAAGGGGGACATTTCATTTTCCAAAATTAAGTTTTTTGTAGATAAATTTCCAGCATGTTAACAGACACTCAAGACAATTTTAATGAGGAAATGGATGCTTTACATTCCCAATTCTGTAACTTCCAACTAGAGGATGTGACATCTATTGGAGAAGGAGAAGAAGGAGAAGGAGGAGAAGAAGAAGAAGTGAGAATTGATGTGAAGTGGGCACTGGTAGGCCAAATGATATGTAGTGGTGGGGTACTCAAGTTATGCTTTCCATTCTGACCATTCCGCATAGTAATGCAGAGTGTGAGAGGATGTTCAGGTCATCTCTCTCTGACAAGACTTTGGACAAACTTATAACTCTGAAGTCGATTCAGAAAGGGAAGTGTTTTGAGCAAGAATATAGCAAGACGTTTTTGAAGAGGGCAAAATCAGCCTCAGTCACCTGCAACAACGACCAATTGAATAATATGATCTTCGATACGTCACTAGTTTTGTATGCCTGAGTGTGGTCGAAAGAAAGGTACGGTATGCTTATTTGATAGACTAGTGAGAATTTAAAATTACTCAGTCTTAAGTACATTTTTGTAAACTGGGATGTCATATCATGTTAGTCATGTACAGTTTAATAAATAGTGTAACTTATATATTTGCTGCAATGTCTTAGCCTGTGTATGTATTATGTTGCAACCGGGTGCGTTAGCCGAGGTCGTTGCTGCATGACTGTTGGCAGTCGCTCACATCCGGGAGGCGAAGAGGTTCGAATCCCCCCGCCGGCAACCTTGAAGATGGTCTTCTGTGGTTTCCCATCTTCCTTCCAGGCAAATGCCGGGGTTGGTCCTTAACTATAGGCCACAGCCGCTACCTTCCAACTCCTCGACCCTCCCTTCCAACTTTCCTCCCCAACGGTACTTGTAGCTCACCCATTGGGTGTCCGTCTCGAAGCAGCTACAAAACTGGCGAGCCGAACATGTCCTCGGACACTCCCGGCACTAAAAGCCATACGCTAAAAAAAAAAATGTTGCGTCCCCCCCCTCGCCGCGTCGAATCTCCCGATTTTTCATTTTGAGAGGTTGGCAGGTATGCTTCCAGAATAAAACTCGTGCGTGATTCAGAATTTGCAGATCCTTAAAAATATGTGCCTTGGACCAAAATATCACCTGTTGAATGAGGGCACAATATATACACACACACCCAAGTACGCAGGGCTAAATGTCCACAATGTCCAAGCCCCTCAAACTAAAGAACCACCACCATTTATCATTTATTGTTAAGGAAACCACAACCATTCTCACTACTCAGAATCCAAAGATTCAGTTGGGAAGATGTGACTCCATTGTATGAAACATTAAAACCTGCACTGAATAAAGTTGATCACAATCTACTGAAAATCCTCAACATGGATGAACTGGGCATTTCCATTGTTCAGCACAGAAGTCAGTGGGTTGTTGCATTGAAAGAAAAAGAAGGAAAGCCCACAATCTCTCATTAGGTGATGAATTGATGATAATTGGACCATGATAAGCAATAGTGATCCAAGTGCCAAAACCGTAAAATTGAGATTACCATGTCAGCGCGTCCAGGGACATCTATTATTGTTTAGCAAAAATAATCCAAGCGACAGCTGCAAGGATCTGCCATCTAACGGCAGTTAAACCAAGCACCATTTCGCCAACTGATCCAAACGACATGTGTGTTGCAATAGTGATCCAAATTACATTATTGTGTTGTGTTGTCTCTATGGAAATGTTGTACTAACTTCAAATACTATTTCTCATGGACCTGACAAGACATTGTTGTAACTCAAATGATGACCAGTGATTTCGTTGGATTTCCCAAATGGAGAAACGCATTGTTAACCGTATGGTTGACACCACAGGAAACAACATTAATTGGATGCAAATTTGCGAAATAATGTTGCAAAAGGATGATCCATTCAAGCTGTACATAAAAAAAGACCATAATGATAATGCTTATGTCACTGTGGACCTTCTGAAGAGACAGCGGCAAAGGCCATCTAAATGCAACTTTTATTCACTCTTTGAACTACTGTGGCCGCAAGGAAAAGCCATATCTCGACCGAAATTACACGATCTGAATTCTATGCTGCTTTTCATTCCCTGTGATGCCAAACCCTTTTATCAGCCTCTTATTGCAGATGATGAAGTCGTCCATGACATCGAAGTGTTCAATGGTGTCGACGATTTTGTAGAAGATGAAACAACTTGGCACAAATGCTGAATACTGTGCTAAACAGGACACTGTACTGAATAATGTTTCATGTCACCGGTACCTCTGTCGATACTGTTAATCTGAAATGAATATACTGTTGAAATGAAAAATGAAAATCCACAGCCTGCTTCCAGTCTCCGACCGGGTCAGGAATGGAATGAATGAAGCCCCCATCTAGCGGCGAGGATATGGACTGTGCCGGCTGCCGAGGCCTGACGCACTTCTCTGGGGCAATGATTAAATGAATGACGGATGAAATGAAATGATAGTGGAGAGTGTTGCTGGAATGAAATTTTGACAGGGAAAACCGGAGTACCCGGAGAAAAACCTGTCTGCCTCCGTTTTGTCCAGCACAGATCTCACATGGAGTGACCGGGATTTGAACCACGGACCCAGTGGTGAGAGGCCGGCGTGCTGCCGCCTAAGCCACGGAGGCTGATACTGTTGAAATATGTTACATTATTTAACCAACAGTACAATGTTCAAACTGTAGTGGCCGATTCGTTTTTGCTAAACCCAGCATACAATTTTTTTAGTTAAGCATAAATGATCCAAGTGACATTATTGCCATGCCACAGCATAATGCTATAATAATTTTAGGATGTAACACGATCGTACTAAAATGTACATAATTACTCAATGTTCCCTCAGTTTTGGAGACGATACCTGTTACACAGATTTTATAATGAGATGGTTTACAAATTGATCAATATCTCTGTTTGGTATTATGGTGCTTGGATCACTATTGCTTAACATGATCCAATTGTTGTTTTAAGGTACCTAACATAAAGGTTATCAGCCCTTGTGAAGTGAGAGTCCAGAGGGAAGTGGATTTGTTGCACAAAAAAAATTCATTATTAGGTATCAGGAGGCATGCTGCTCATCTACTGTACAAAGTCAGGCAGATTAATATGCAAGACATGTTTAGAAGGCTGAAAATACTTCAAAAACATTGTTGGTCATAGAAGCAGTGTTTAGTAGTTTGCAGAAATGAAATTACAAACACTTCATTTTTTAGTTTAGTGTGTGCTGTGTTAATGTGTATGTTGAAAATTGTCTATAACTTGTTATGACAGTTTCATTGTAACTTGTCTTTAGAAATATATTCAGGAATGTACATACCAATTTTTAGTCTTGTCCATAATCTTCCAGAATTTCTATAGGCCGAAATCTTATTACAGGAACAAATTTTGGGCCCTCTTCCTTGCACGAGATTCACAACAAAGAACATGCTTATAAAATGTTGGTTTTGGCTCTAAGAACCCAACAATTATTATTATAAATTAATAATTTGTTCCCTGACATTTAGTTAATGAATGGAGAAATAGTGAATATTAACACAAAAATAATTCCCTAATATAGTATCATGAAGGTTCGTGTTTATTTTCAGGCTGTCCTCCCACAGCTGAAGCCCTTCTCTATGGTGTTCTCCAGCTGCAGAAGAAAGTGAAGCGAATGAAAACCGTGCAGATGTGGTATAGAAAGTAGTGTAATTTAACTAAGATATAGCTGTTTCATTTTAAAATAAGTGGTCATTGAAATTTAAATAATCCCTTTCAAGGTTGTTTTGTAAATATATGAATTATGTATTGTTCATTGTGTATGTGTTTTATCTCATATCATAACGTTCATTCTGTGAAATCCGAACAGTTCAAGTTAATCACAATCTACTGATAATCTTCAACATGGATGACGAGGTCATTTCGATTGTTCAGCACGAAAGTCAGAGAATTGTTGCATTGAGAGGTAAAATAAAATAAAAAGTCCACAATCTCTCATGAGGCGAAATAGGCCAGAGAGAAATAGATTTGTTACACGAATAATGCTCCAGCATTATTTTGTAAGGTTAGAAAGCCTCTCTCTCAGGTAAGTGCAAAGTACAACCATTTTCCTTCCTTCTTCCAATAATTGGGAGTATCATAGCACATCATCTAAGTCAAGCACCCCATTTTGCTTTGACAAAAAAAAAACAGGAAAATATGGGTTTGAAAAGATGATTTTTGACAAGTTTTAAACTGAATGAACCATAAAATCTTTGTTATTAAAGAAAGCTTTCCAGTCGGTCAACACAAATTGTGCCCAATTACCTCAGGTGGAAAACAAGAATTTGTACATCCTAACCCAAAAGAAATATTACGTAATATATTTATCACAAAAATAACAAGCTTTTATGTATGTATTTATCATTGTTTACTTATCATAAATCTACTGGTTAAGAACTTGAGCAACGACCCTAAGAGTCCACCAGAGGATCTCACCAAGGTTACACCAAATCAAATAGCTCATCAGTTGCTCCGTAACGGGAAAACCGCCATGAAAGCTCGGCCTGTGAAGATGAGAATAATTTACTCGGTCGTCCTTGCACATCAGCAGAATTAGAACATGCCATCATGCTGATGAAAGTCAACAAAGCTGCAGGTCCGGATAACATCAGGACAGAACAAATGAAGAACTTTGGACCAGGACAATCCTGTGGCTGGTGAATATAATGAATAGATGCATCGAGACCCTGCACTTACCAAAGCTGTGGAGGAGAGCTCACGTAGCCGCACTACTAAAATCAGGCAAAGAACTTCCGTCCCGTCTCTCTCCTTTGCTACCTATACATAGAGCCCTGCGCGGTTAAACAAAACTTTGTCCGCCCCGCATCCGCACGACTGTTATCCGCATTCGCCCCGCATTCCCACGTTTGTTATCCGAATCTACTGGCTTTGCAATAATATGTTTAATTAGATAAAGCATAAAATACTAAAGCGACATATTTAGACATTTGAGGAAAGGGTACAGAGAGTTAAGTTTGGATGTATCGGAGACCCTCGCTAGCCCGCTCGCCCACGGCGCGAGCCTGTCTCCCGCCACGCACTTTGCCGCTATGCGGCGCCTGCGCGGCACTGAGTCATTGAGTATAGGAATTTGTACTTACCTAGTTCACAGCAGGTGCTGAAAATGTTCGCCATTCACTGCTACACATCGCTGGCACCTTTTTATGAAATTGGCATCCACTCTCTGAAGTTCCTCAGCACCGATTGACTGTATTTCAGCTGTAATATAGTCTTTAAGCTCATTTATAGTGTGAGGGTTTCTCGCATACACTCTATTTTTAAGCGTCCCCCACAAATAAAAGTCACATGGTGATAAGTCTGGGCTTCGCGGGGGCCACACGTTCTGACTTATAATCCTCATACCGAAAATGCGATGCAATTCTGTCATGGATGCTTCGGCAGTGTGAGCAGTGGCAGAATCTTGTTGAAAGTAATTTGACAATCGCTCTCCGTTAGTCAGTTCGTCAAAAAATTGGTCAAGGATCACATTGAAGTACAAATTTAAGTACAAATTCCTATACTCAAATGACTCAGTGGCGCGCGAGCACCGCATAACGGCAAAGTGCCTGGCGGGAGACAGGCGCGCAACGCGGGCTAGCGAGGGTCTCCGATACTTCAAACTAAACTCTCTGTAGTTCTCCTAGGCTATGTATGTCATGTGCTATGTTCAAGATAAATGTTATACAGTCAGAATTGCAACCCTTTCCTGTTCGGAGTGTTAATTATGCTACCCATTTATGCCTAGTGATGCGTTATCACAACATTTTACTTCAGGTTACAATTTAGGTAGGCAGGAAATTTTATTCAGTTAGGTTGTTCATTCTGCTGTGTCAAACAGTTGACAAATAGTGGTGCCTTCAAGGTAACATCAACATTTGTGACAGAGAAGTAGTTCATTGTTGTCAGTGGTCGCTTTCGTTGGACAGTACTTGTTGACTGTGTGAAATGTGTGCAACATGTCTCATCAAAGGTTTGTATAAAGCTTCTGTATTATAGAAATCATAGTTTAACTGAGTTATTCCATTCTAGGAATACAAAATATGATTTCTAATGCACCATTGATGTTATATTTCTGATTCTGACTGTGCAACTTGTGTGAAAACATTAACATTGCATTTTCGCAACATTAGGCACATTGGGGCCCCATAGCATTCAAAGATGGGTGTTGATATTTGCTTCTGTTGGGTGCAGAGAGGGTTTGGTGCGTATTACGGCATTGGTTATTCATCGTGATTTAATGTACACTTGTCCGTCTCCGTGGCTAAATGGTTAGCGTGCTAGGCTTTGGCCCAAAGTTCCCCGGGTTTGATTCCTGGCTGGGCCATCAGGGATTTTAATCTCCTTGGGTTAATTCCAATGGTTCGGGGACTGGGTGTGTGTGATGTCTTCATCATCACTTCATCCTCATTACGGCGTGCAAGTCGTCCATCGTCCACGGGCATCAACTAGAAAGACCTGCACTCGGCCTCTCCGGAGGCCACACGATCATTATTAATGTAGGCTTCTCTTTGCAGAGATTCTGTCCCACAGAATGATGTATGCCTAGATGGTATACTGGCCTTTGACCAAATACTGAGCCCTGGGGATATTTTCGATTTTTTTGATGATGAACTCTGCTCTCATATGGTGAAATAAACTGTGACCCATGTGATGCAAAAGGCCGCCAGTCATTCACACTGGGTACGGACGAGTTGAAGGCATTCTTAGGCGTACTGATGGTACCTTACTACGGCCGCCATGGGCTAAAACAGTTTATTAGAGGAAAACCACTCCAATTCAGGTACTGTACAACATTTGGTGTATGAACCTGAAATATGGCTACCTCGTGGATTTTGAAGTCTATAAGGGATCCAAGGGCCCTGCAAATCAATATAAATCCGAATTAGGTCTTGGTGGGGGTGTTCTTTTGCACGAGACTGCTCTAATCTGCTTTATTCCACATATTTGCGGATAATTTCTTCATGTCAGTAAAGGTGACTGAAGAGTCACAAAGCGTGGTGTTGGTTTGACAGGAACAATAAGAAATTATAGGATTGGGGATTGTCCTCTGAAAAGTGTGAGTTCTCTTGCAAAGGAAACGGGTTCGTTTGACTTATGTACTGACAGTTCCTCTCTAACATTGTGCCGCTGGCAGGACAACTCTGTGGTTACAGTCATTTCGAACTGTGAAGACGTCATGCTGACGAAACAGATGTCCAGGTATTCAGCATTTAAAAAGAAGAGAGTGACAGTGTCTCAGCCTACTCTAATTGGTAAATACAGTCAGCATATGGGTGGGACCGACCGCATGGACAAAAATGTGGTTGCGTACAGGACTAACATCCGCAGTAATAAGTGGTGGTGTCCTCTGTTTTTGTGGGGTATTGATGTTGCCTTACAGAATGTATGGATTTTGTCTCGCCAGATGCAGGAGTCTCCAGAACAACCTCCAGTAGATTTCCTTGAATTTCGAAGGTGTGTGACCCTATCATTTCTACAGAAATATGGAAAGGAGAGAATCAAAGCCGGTGGGGTCAAAACTCTTACTGCCAATCGTGTTCCTGTTGATGTTCGATTTAACAAGAGGGAACATATAATTGGAACGGACGTCGGAAGATTGGGTTGTGACTTGTGTAAGTCGCAGACCACAAAAAGGTGTAAAAATGCAATGTAGCTTTGCAAGACAAACGTTTCGAGTCATTCCATCAACGTAACCAGCGAACAATGTATGCTGCGATTTACATACGTAATTTAATGAAAATTTACATTAAAATATGCTGTTCATACTTAAAACAGTGAGAAGGAAAATGAACACTTGAATAGGACCACCTTTCTTTAAAGTTAGTCTAAAATTATATTTCTTTGATAGACAGTTAATTTAATTATTGGTTACCATCTTTCTAAGTGGTTATAATTTCTTGTAGAATTGATGTCAAGTTCTGTATTTTAATGTTTAAGTCCACTTATTACTTTAATCTGATAGCATGAAATCCATGACTAATAACATTGATAAAAATAGAATTCAACTGCTATTTGCCTAGTGATGCATTTTTGCAACACAAGTAGAAACCCTAAAGAGACATGTATGACTAAAGTAACTCATACACTCTTCATCTTTCAGGCAAAACTGAAACAAAAAAGAATTTGGGCATAAGCGGGTTAAAATGACATAATTTGAATGAGTTTAGCTTAAATCATCATCTTACATTATTTTGTCATGAAAAAAACATTACGGAAAAATATGATATGCCATAAACATCCGGGTTCTAATGATATTAAACAAGTTCGGATTGTATTATAAAAGCTATCCGCAAATTTTCTCCAAACATTATCCGCTATCCGCACAGCCATGCAAACTATAACCGCATGGCGAAATATTTTCCGGATATCCGTATCCGCGCGGGGCTTTACCTATACAAGGTATTTGAAAGATTCGTCCTTGAAAGAATTGCAACATTCATTGATGACCGGCTAATTCAAGATCAAGCTGGATTTAGACCAGGGAAATCATGTTGCAGCCAAATTCTGAACCTGACACAGCATATCGAGGATGGTTATGATAATAAACTTATCAGTGGTGTAGCTTTTATAGCTCTCAGTGCTGCATATGATACAGTGAACCATAAGAAGCTCATAGCCAAGCTGTGCAACATCACTAAGGACATGAAACTAACAAATGTCATTCGTGGGATGCTCCAGAACAGAAGGTTCTATGTTGCATTTCAAGGGAGCAAAAGTCAATGGAGGAATCAGAAAAACGGGTTACCTCAAGGCAGTGTGTTATCCCCAATGCTATTCAACATTAATACAAATGACCAGCCAGAATATTTAGAGGCAAGGCGATGTACTGTATTTATGCGGATGACGCTGCTATTCCTGTACAGTGTAGGGGCTTTGAAGAGGTGGAGGGAAAAATGTCACATGCTCTTGAGAGATTAGACAATTATTACACCCAGAATCACCTGAAACCTAACCCGGGAAAGACTCAAGTATGCGCATTTCATCTTCGCAACAGAGAGGCCCGGAGAAAGTTGAATGTTATCTGGAAAGGAGTGACACTCGAAAGCTGTGAAAGGCCTCGATAGTTGGGAATCGAGCTTGATCGTACCCTGAGCTTTAGGAAACATTGTAGAGAATTGAAGTGCAAGATCACCTCGAGGAATAGCATACTGTGGTAGTTAATAGGTTCAACATGGGGAGTGGACCCTCAGGTTCTACGTTCAACAGCTTTGGGACTTTGTTTCGCAGCAGGAGAGTATGGATCGTCAGTGTGGGGAGCATCTGCCCATACCAAGGAAGTGGACACAGCTCTTAACGAGTTCACCCGTATTGTCACTGGATGTCTAAGACCTACTCCATTGCAGAAGATCTACCCTCTTGCTGGCATTGTCTCTCCAGATATTCGACGCGAGGTGGCAGCAGAGAAAGAGGGACATAAGCTTGAGATAATCCCAGGCATTCAATATTCAACCACAAGGTGACCACTCCTCGCCTAAGATCCAGGAAGTGTTTTATTAAGAGAACAGCACCCCTGCTTACCAAACGAGGCATCCGGCGTGTGTCACTCTGGAAATGAATAGTACTGAGCAGTGGTAGTCATTTACCTTATACCACCTGGAGGTCCTGAAACCGGATGAGAACAGGAGTGCCTAAGTTTCGCGGCAACCTTGTGAAGTGGGGTTATGCAGAAGATCCAAGATGTGACTGTGGAGAAATCCAGACTCCACAACACCTGCTCACATGCCAAGATCTGAATGACACCTGCAGCCAGGAAGACCTTATGTTGGCCATTGACCGAGGGATAAGAGCTGCAGAGTTCTGGAAAGGAAGAATTCAGTGGGTCACCCAGACATGGAAATATTATATATATACTGGAAGTACAGGGTGGTCGAGAAGTCCCTTTACATGTTATAGCATAGGGCAATAAATTTAGACATGTATTATAAATATTTATTATTAACATTATTTATATATTGTTGAGATAACAATTTCCCGCCGTGAGCAGAGTCTCGCACTTGACACGTTCACTTCCCTGTGTTCGGTTAGCATGGGAAAGTCGTGTCGTGTGGTTCGCTGCGTAGCTCACTGCGCAGTTGGCTGCCTTCAGTCGAACAAGTTCAACCATGACGGATAAAAGTGTTTTCACTGTTGAGCGTTTGGTGGCTTCTGTTTGGGTTCACGAACGTCAGAATACGAAGAAGACAATGTCAGACATTTTGAAGACTTCGCTGTGAGGTTTGGAAAACCACCACCATCACGACCAACGTTATTCCCGTGGGAGAAGAAAACCTTTGTGACGGGAAGTGTTCTCGATGCACCACATAACGGAAGGCCTACGACTCGTATCGAAACTTGTGCCGCTGTGGCGGAATCGATTGAACGAGCGCCGGTGAAGTCAACCCGTAAGAGGTCTGCGGAATTTGGCGTCCTGCGATCGACGATGAAAGACCATATGCACAAAGACTTGAAACTTTCATGTTTTCGGCCATCCTCAGTGAACGAGTTGAGTGATCGTGACTTGGACCAACGTGTGCATGCATGTGAAATGCTACTCGCACGCTTCCAGCATGCAGATGATCAAAAAACGTTATATTCTCTGATGAGTGTGCGATTTATCGTAGCTCCCAAAATCGTAAAGTCTTTATTTGGGCAAAAAGCAATCCGCACTTTTATGAGGAAATTGAGTGCAATCCGCCGCATGTTATGCTTTGGGCAGGGTTATCGGCAGACCATCTGTTTGGACCTTATTTCTTCGATGGTCCTGTGAACCAGCACAGCTACCTGCAAATGATTAACACATGGTTGCTTCCACAATTAAGGGCTAAAGGTATAAGTGACATCGTGACACTTCAACAAGATGGTGCTCCACCACATTTTGCTGTAGTGTCCGCAACCGGCTAAATGAACTTTTTCCAAACCGCTGGATTGGGCGTGGATCACGAGACCTTCCAGCACCACTGCCATGGCCTCCACGAAGCCCAGACCTCAGCACACCGGACAATGCACTATGGGGAATAATAAAAGAAAACGTTCGTAAATGACGATACGTGAACAACGTTCTACTGAAAGATGGACTTCGCATGGCATTTGAAACTATCACCCACCGCATGCTGCAGCGGATGCATACAACAACATGGCGACGGATCAACGTCTGTTTCGAACATGGAAGAATACATACTGACATTGTTGATCGATGAATGGAATTTTTAATTGTAACCAGACATTGTTTACTCCAAATAAATGTTGAAATAAAAAAAATCCTGTTTTATTCATAGCAATGTTTCCATGTCTTACTGTCCTAAGCTATAACATGTAAAGGGACTTCTCGACCACCCTGGATAGAAGGCCTTGTAAAAATGGGCAAGGCCCACATCTATATTGTATGCTTCACTGACACAACTTTAATTTACATTTCGTTTATACAATATTTACATGTTCAGAATATTTATATTAAGATTAATAGAGTAAATTTTATCCCATTCACTCACACACTCACGTATGCACCTTCACAACCTCATACATTCATTCGGATACACATTCATTCAGCAAGACAATCACTCGTACAGAAGTTTATTTACACAATGTACTTTTTATGCTTTTATTAAAAAAAGCTTTCCAGTCGGTCAACTCTAATTGTGCCCAATTCCCGGTCAATGCATGTGAGATTTTCGAATTGAAATGCCACGTCCTGTGGTTCGGATTCCACGTAAATAGGAGGTCCTGTGGCTCATGATCTCGAGATTAACGGTCACGTTAAACTACAAGCTTCCATTTTTATTCAAGACAAATGTAAGATGATGATTTAAGCTAATGTTATTAAGCATAATTAACACTCCGAACAAGAAAGGGTTGCAATTCGGGCTGTATAACATTCATTTTGAACATAGCACATGACATACAAAGCCTAGGGGAACGACGTTTTCCTCAAATGTCTAAATATGTTGCTGTAGTAATTTATGCTTTATTTAATTAAAAATATTATTGTTTTTTTTTTTTTTTTTTTTTTTTTTTTTTTTTTTTTTTTTCGTGTAGCCTCCTGGGAGGCCGAGTGCAGGTCTTTCTAGTCGACGCCCGTGGGCAACCTGCGCGTCGGGATGAGAGATGGAATGGATGAAGATGAATGAAACTGGGCAAGGATGTGGAAGGAAGCGGCCGTGGCCTGTCAGGAGGTACTGTCCCAGCATTTGCCTGGTGTTGAAAATGGGAAACCACGGAAAAACATTTCAAGGACAGCCGACGGTGGGGCTCGAACCCACGCGTCTACCGAGTCAGCAGAGAGCTTGTCCCCATGACCTAACGCAGCGCTTTAGCCCGCGTAGCCACTACTGTCAGTTACTTAAAATATTATTGTAATGTCAGTAGGTTCGGATAACAAACATGGGAATGCGGAAAACAGCAATGCGGGGTGGGTGCGGATAACGTTTTATTTATCCGCGCAGGGCTCAAACTATAGTAGCATTAGCGCTAAATCAAATAATGACCACGTGGGGGTAGGTCTCATATTGACTAGGAAACTTGGGACAGCAGGTGGAATGCTATGAGCAATATAGTGAACGGATTATTGTAGCTAAAATCAATACAAAACCTGCATGCACCACAGTAGTAAAAGTCTATATGCCTACCAGTCAAGCCTATGATGAAGCTGAAAATGTATACAAAGAAATAGAGATGAAATTCTGAAGAATGACACGGGTGACGTAAATGTTATAGTAATGGGAGATTGGAATACTGCGGGAAGAGAAGGGAAGATAGAAGGAAAATTCGGATTAGATGAAAGGAATGATCGACAAAGCAGACTGGTGGAAGGAATTCTGTACTGAGCACGAGTTGGTCATGGCTAACACTTGATTCAATAACCACAATAGAAGAATATACACATGGACGAGATCAGGCGATACAGGATGTTTCCTAATCGACTTTATTAGTGTCGAACAGAGATTCCGAAACCAGATTTTGAATTGCAAATCATATCCCGAAGCTCACATAAACTCTGACCACAATCTGGTTGTTATGAAATGCAGATTAAAGCTGAAGAAACTGAAGAAGGACCAAAAGCCAAAGATGTGGGCAATAGATGAACTGAAAGAGGAGGACTAATTAAGAACCCTGAACAAACTTCAAATGCAGAGAGATGGGCACTTTTAATGAATGAAAAAAATCCGCAAACAAAAACATTGGGAGAAAGAATAGGTAGAAAGTCGTAGATCACTCAGGATATACAGTAGTAGAATTAATGGATGAAAGGCCGAAGCACAAGAATGCAAGAGATTAAATGGGGAAAGCAGAATACAGACCTCTGAAAAATGAGGTAAACAAGAAGTGAAAGAAGAATGGTCGAAAGAGAAATGTACCAGTATAGAAACTTGTCTGAAAGTAGGAAAAGTAGATGCAGCTTATGGAATGATTAAGAGTACTTTTGGGGACAGGATGACCTAGTGCTATAATATTGACTCTGATGGAAAACCTCTTAACAGATAGAGAAAAAATGGTTGAGAGATGGAAAACTTACATAGAGCGTTTGTATAGGGGAGAGGAGATGAGAATCGTGTAATGGCAAGGGAAGAGGAAATTGATGAGATGAGAAAGGAGATATAATATTGAGATCAAAATTTGATAGTGCATTAGGAGACTTCAGCAACAAAACACCAGGCTCAGATTATCATCTGAATGAGTTGCCACATTGCATGGGTGCTGAAGGTCTGCGCAGGATATATCGCTTGGTATGTAGGATTTAATTTTAATATAAAATGTAATATTGTGAGCTGTTGCTTCTCGCGAAACCAGCATGGTTTGGGTCTTGGTGGTGTTGATCTTCAATCCAATTTCTGCCAGTTCTTCGTTCCACATAGGTTGTGTTGTAGTTTCTGCTGCGAGTCCCCTATGACCAAGATGTCTGCAAAAGCAAAGTGGGTTACATACATTGGTCGCACGTTTCTAGAGCCCAGTTGGAACTTCTTCACTCTTCTGTCACAAATCTTGATGACCTCGTCCATCAATGTAACGTAGAGCAGTGGGCTCAATATGCAGCCTTGTCTAACTCCTGATGTCTCGAATTCCCCTGATTCTGCATTAGATGTTCGTACATAGTTACGGCATCTCTTGTACAGGCTCTGCACTGCTGCAATCATTCCTCCACTCGCTTTCTTCTTGTGCCAAACCCTCCATATCTGGTGTCGACGTACACAATCAAACGCCTTTTCAAGGTGGAAGAAAGTCATGTGGACCTGCTTCCCATATTCCATGTTGTTGTTGGTTTTTTTTTGCAGATTTGTCTAGCACTGAAAATAAGGTCTTGGGTACTCCGCTCTGGTCTGAAACCACAATGTGCCTCATCCAACTGTGGTTCAATCACTCTTCGGAGTCTATCCTCCAGTACTCGTGCATATAACTTCCCTGGTACGCTGAGTAAAGTTATGCCGTGAGATTTGCGCACTCCCTGTTGTCTCCCCTCTTGAAAATAGGGACAATGATACCCACATCCCAGTCCTTAGGGACACTCTTTGTTCTCCAAGCCAGGTTCATGATTTTCAACAGCATCTTCTCTCCTCTTTCCCCATGTACTTCAACATCTCAGGTGTGAGTTGGTCAAGTCCCGCTGCCTTGCCCAACTTCAATTTCTGTCGTGCCTTAATGACTTCTTCTTGTGGTATCTCATCTTCCAGATCTTTCAGCAATCTTTGTTCCCGAACTTGTACTTCTTGCATTTGGGGTTGTATTGCTAACAATTCATGGAAATGCTCCTTCCACCTCTCCATAATTTCTCTTTATGTTACAGTGTGTTCTATTCTTGCTCTTAATGAACTTGAGGGGGCATTCCTTCCCTTTCTGGTGACTCTTTAGCACCCTGTAAAAGAGTTTCTGGTTCTCACTGAAGTCATTTTCCATCTTATTTCCGAAGTTATCCCATGCCATCTCTTTAGCTTGTTTAACAACTGCCTTTGCTTTTTGTCTCTGGTTCTTATAAAGTTCATAGTCATGGGGTAATCTGCTTGTCAGGTATTTCTTCCACAGCTGCTGCTTCTTATGTACTGCAGCTTTTACCTCTTCTGGGCACCAAACCGTTCTCTTCTGTTGGACCCTAGCTGCTGCCACTCCACATGTTGTTTCAGCTGCTTCTAATAGTCTTCTTGAAAAGGCCCCAATTCGAATTGAGATCCTGTTCAGCTGTCTTCTCAGCCCATCTGTAATTCTCTGCTGGTATTCAGGTCGCAGCTCCTCCTCCTTGAGCCTGTAACTTTTATTTTCTTCCTGAAGTTCTTCTTTCCCCTCTGTATTCCTCGAAACGATGTGACATTTCCATAATCAGCAAGTAGTGATCACTTCCTATTTCATACCCTCTTTACACTCTGGTATCTAACACACTCTTCTATATTTCCCCTTGTTCAGGGTCATTATCTTTGTGCGCCCCGATGAACATGCCAAGCTAAGCCGGCTTTGACTGGCGCAGATCGCGGGCGCGCGTACACGGTTCAGCCGGTGATGGGCGCGCACTTTTACCAAACAGGGTCATGGTCAATAATGTGTACTTACAGTGCTCATAGTCAATGCTGAAAATGTTCTCCCTCTCTTGTAACACACACCTGACATCTTCTGATGAAAGAATGGACAACAATCTCATCTAATTTTTGTTGTCTGTTAACTTTTTTTTATTATTAACGGAGCCAGTTTCCTTGAATCGTTCAGCGAGCCTCCTAATTGTACTGCCATTAGGCATAGGTCTTCCAGGAAACATGATTCGAAATTTTCGTATTGTTTCAGACAACTCACTAAACGATATGAGTCAGTGGAGTGGGGTATTGCGAGGTCCGCCCCTGGCCATCCAAATGACGCAATAGTTTGCCGCGGTCCACTCAGTCGGCTAGCCAGGTGCGGAACGAGTGGACCTCGCAATACCCCGCTCCGCTGACTCATATCGTTACTTCACACGTGTTTTGTCATTCATATGGACGTGTATCTGCAAAGCTTAGACGTTAGTGTTGCACGTTTAGTGAGTATTGTGATTGTTGGTCATGCTTTAGACACCAATTAACTTCGCACGAACGTGTGTGTGTTTCCATAATTCGAATAATAAAAAAGTTGGCAGGCAAGGTTGTGTTCAATACAAGGAGATATACAAGATTACTAGGGAAGAATCGAGCCGGAATGAAAAGGTCAATAGTAGACTATGTGCTAGTACAGGGTCATTATCTATGTGCGCCCCGATAAACACGGCGAGCTAAGCCGGATTTGACTGGCGCAGATCGCGGGCGCGCGTACACAGAATTGGCTATAACTAGTCCACAGTTCTATAATCCTCCCGCCATTTTCGTTCTGATGATCTCCGTGCCTTCCCATCACTTCTTCATACTCTGCCGTTTAGGTCACCACATAATGTTCCCACTGGAGTCGTCGATGGCTTTCTGCAGTTCCTCATTGAATGTATCTTTGGTTTCAACAGTTTCGTCATCATTGGGTCCGTATGTCGCTTTGAAGGTCATCTCCTGATACTCGGAGTCTCCAAATTCTAGGGCGACTGTCATTATTCTCTCATTAATGGCACACCAGTGCTTGATGAAGTACCTATAACTCGCTGGTACTAGTATCCCCACTCCTGCTCTTGCGCTCTATGTCTGAGCCACTCCTGATTGAAACAAGAACTGTCCACTAGCTGGTTCTATTTGCTTACATCCTTGGCCATTCCTGGGAAACTGGGAGAAATTAGCCTGGAGCAAGTGGAAACGTTTAAGTACTTGGGAGCCACACTATGCGGAAATTAATAACAGTACGCATGTTAGTTGCAGATTATTCAATGCTCTGAAATTTCCTCAACAACAAGGAAATCTTCAAGGCAACAAAATTGGCTATCTTCAGGTCAGTCTTCGCACCTACCCTAACTTACAGCTGTGAAACCTGGTGCCTTACATCGAAATACAGAAGCAAGATACAAGCCACAGAAATGAGATTCCTGATGAAAATTGAGGGAAAGACGTGATGGGATAGAATCAGAACCAGACCATAAGATCTGGTCTGGGAGTAGAGGCGATCAGCTAAGGTGGTTTGGACATGTCCTCAGGATGCCTTAATCACGAATCGCTGGAGCTGTCTATGGAGCACCAGACCAAGGGGGAAACCTAGAAAATAAATGGAAGACGACAGAGGAGCAATGGAAACTAGAGGAATGTCGTGGAATCATGCCAAACAACTGACAAGAGACAGGAAGGCCTCGACACCAGTAGGGTACAAGAGGACGACTAAGTAAGTATGTAGGATTTATGAGACAGGTGAGATACCCTCTGAATTCAAGAAGAATGTTATCATCCCTATAACAAAGAAAGCAGGAACTGGCATATGTGAAGATTGCCGTACAATCAGCTTGATCACTCGTGCTTCAAAGATCCTGACGAGAATAATTTACAAGAGAATGGAAAGGCAGATAGAAACGGAGTTGGGTGAGAAGCAATTTGGTTTCAGGAGAAACTTCGGAACAAGGGAAGCTGTGCTAAGTCTTAGGCTGATCTTGGAAGGCAGAATAAGGAAAAATAAGAGAACGTTCATGGCATTTGAAGAGTTAGAAAAGACTTTTGATAATGTTGATTCGAGTAAGTTGCTTGACATACTGTATTGAAATGGATTGGAATAGAGTTCATTGAGGATAGTGTGATATTCAATCTATACAGCCAGAGGATTTGAAAGAGTGTTTTAAATGGTTTGGACTCCATCTTGAAGGAATTCATGACGAAAATCAACAAATTTAAAACAAATCAATGGAATGCAGCCGAAAGTAATTAGAAACCCTAGTTGACATCAAATTGGCAGGTGAAAGACTAAAGGAAGTAGAACACTTCTGTTACAAAGGAAGCAAAATAACCAGTGATGAACGAAGCAAATAGGATATAAAAAGCCTGGCTCAGGTACGAAAAGAATTTCTACGGAAAAGGGATCTGTTGACATCGAATATAGATTTAGGTATTAGGAAGTTATTTTTTGAGGGCTTTTGTCTGGAGCATGGCACTGTATGGAAGTGAGACT
This sequence comes from Meconema thalassinum, assembly GCA_946902985.2. Classification (NCBI taxonomy): domain Eukaryota; kingdom Metazoa; phylum Arthropoda; class Insecta; order Orthoptera; family Tettigoniidae; genus Meconema; species Meconema thalassinum. Next base: position 1,058,318,057 of record OX336389.2, on the reverse strand, counting down.
TGGACTGTTGGCACAGCAGAAAAGAAGAGAAGCATTTAAAATGTGGAGTTAAAGGAGAATGATGAATATCAAATGGGTAGATAAACAAATGAAGATGTATTAAGACGCGTGGGTGAGGAGAGATGTTTCTGGTGACTGCTAATGAAGAGAGAGGTTGGTACAACACATACTAAGACACCCAGGAATAGCCAAGTAAGTTATGGAAGGAAGGGTTGAGGACAAGAACGGTAGGAGTGGACCAGGGTTAGAATATTGTTGAAGCCCAACCTTTAACCAGGCCTCCTTACCACGAAAACTCTCCAAATCCCATAGTAATGAAGGGACCGCGCAACGCTGTACTGGATAGATGGCCCCACACGCGAGGCAACTATTACGCCACACGATGTGGGCCATCATACTACAGGAACATCAACACCGATAACATAACAAATACCGGTGACTCGCCGGTCTAACACGGGGAAACGAATAAGTAGCAGCGGAGGAAGGACCTCAGGGTCAGTCGCTGCCAACCACGCTGTTACTCGTACTTCCGACATCACCGTTCTTCACGACACCATCATCAGCACCAGTATAGCATAGCCAGGATCGACCAATTGGGGGGTTATAGGTACTCAAGCATTTCGTCCCACGGCGTCGCCGCGCTCGTCAAACGTGCACCACGGTCGCGAGGGCAGCTGCGGTAAGTACGGATATCGTAGGTTCGAATCCTTGCTTAAGTCCCGGAGCGTCTACTCTATCCCTGTTCTAGATACATTACACACACAACTACCATCATCACAGCAATACAGGTTGCCAGACAGCTTCAACACACTACCAACTACACGGGGCTGATGACCAAGGTGTCTCAACCCCCCCCCCCCCCCCCAAATGAATTAACAACTCTACAAGTATTTCCATTTCTCTATGAGATATTATTATACAAGTAAAGTTTCATGTAGTTTGATCCCCAATTTTTCTAGTAATACAATATGCTCAAAGACAAAAACAAATCAGTTCTTTAAAAAAATAAGTTAATTTTTTACTAAAATGACTCACCTCAATGGTAAATCTAGAACATTCATGTTCCCCTCACAGGAACAAAATAAACTCATATGTGCTACCAACATACAGAATGCGTATCTCTCAACAAGAGAAATTATTTACATAGGTCTCGGCAAAAGTGGGCATGTCCTCTCACGATGTATCATGTTGATTTATGAGTAATTCAATACCGGTACTCATTTTTATGTTTATTCAATTTTTCCAACAAGATCCTGTGCTTTATATTGCAATTAGCCCTGAATGCCTAAAGTATCATTTTCGAAGATTTTTGTACCTACCAAGGACCTTCTTACCTTACAAATGCTACATGCAGCCGGAAAAGGGTTTAATTGCTTACACTAATCAGGCGACAAATTTCACTCATTTGTAACTGGGAGATAACCGTAATTCGGGGAATTGCTGGACATATATTTACGTACCGTAATATGAATCAACTTGGCTGACGGTTATCTCATGCTCAAGATGTTAATAATCTCAAAATTAGTGTTAATGTAGGCCTATCCATGGAATTTTCCAAGTCTTTATTAAAGCGCGTTATTGTTAATAAAAACTAGATTAATGTACATATAATTTCTCTCCCGCCAAGACAAGAAGGTAATATTGTCCCGCTGTGTGGGATTCAAAATTATTTGGCGCTAGCCTCAGTTTGAAGTAAGCTATACCGTAAGTTATTTCTCGGGGAAAAAGTTAGATTGGCAACCCTGGGAGGACGGAGTTATATTACCACAGTCGCGAAGCTCGCTGCGTTACGAAATGGCATCCTCACCGTAGGTGGAGCGACACTAGCGCTCGCGGCGGCCAGCAAGCTGGCAACTGCCTTGAGCACGTTATTCGCGGCACAGCTGATTTCACTTTTGCAAGGGTTTTTTGAATTTGAACCCACCTGAGTGATTATTTCCATTGTAAACATAAGTCACGTAAAATCACCAACTACTACTTAAAAGCCACAATGTTGATATACCGTACTGTACACTTTTAATTCATATGAACTTGAAAAGAATGCTCTGATTTTATTAGTTCAGTACTCTACAAGTATCCCTAGGTACAGTTGTATGACGTATTTAATGAGTCTTACGTAGAAATCTTAGTCCTTACTAGTTATAAATTTATGTATTTGTTTTAATGATAGTCGCTGGCATTTCTACATAAAACCAAGTCCACGATTCCTGAATGTAACGGGTAATCTCTAAATCCACTGAATGGATTTTGATGCGGTTTTCACCATTCAGTAAAGAATTTCTCGAGGAAGGTTTCTGTAGGAAAACATTCATTTATGACCAAAGGTAGCCGAGCAGTAACGATTTCAGTGAATCGTGTCGAAGGAAAACCTGCCGTCCGTGCGCCTTTTAAGCTTACGCTGGGTAAACCATTAACAATATCCATATACTATGAGTGTAAGAATTGGTCAGCATATAAAGTTCTACAAAGAAGATTTTAAGTTTTAATTTCATCCAACAATCTCCATTCATTGGAAATTTAAATTACTAGCTTCGGAGCGAGTTTACGAGCGAGCGAGCCCATCACCCCAGCTTCGGCCAGCATTAACTGTCGAGTCAAGACTTCAGAGAAGAGTAGACTATAAGTGGTTGGAGTTTCGCTGTTCACTTTGGCTTTTCTGAATTGCGTCTGAGACCTACCATCCGTGCGCCTCATAAGCTTATGTTGATCGTATGGGTATAATATAATATCAAATTCTTAACCATATCAAAAGCTAGTTATTCCGTAAAATTGAGTGACATTATAGTTAATTAGTAAAAATACCAGTGTGATTTGTGAAACGAAAAGTATAGAAAGATCTTAAGGTCTTAAATGGCTCAATTGTAGGTACTTCGTATTTTTTCTGTGGGTTTGGAACCTTTCATTCCTGAATTTGACAAAATAATACAATGCCAATTTTACGAAATATCGGCAAAAACAATTTTGTACCGTACCTCCACAGCAGCCATGTGGGAGACCAGGTATTTCATAAGAGAATTAACAAACAGTGTAGGCCTACCACATCCAAGTTTGTGAGCATTATCCTGACGACATAAATACATATATTGGCTTGCTTCAAAATGATTCGAGAATAAGTTTATAATGTTGTACAAAATCTTTATTCATTAAATCAGTTCTCTGACTATTAAAAAGCCATTTTCTACATCTGAAAATTAAAATGTCAGCACGTGTTTGAGATGATATCTGTTATGTTTATTTAGCCTACCGTATGTCTTAATTTTCAAAATGCATAGATATTTATATTTGATTTGCAGCCAATGGCCATAGCAGGACATTTCACATGAACGTCCAACGTTCTCGCCTGCTGTTCCCAAGGTTGCAGGATATACTCCTGGCGCAGTCAGCTGGCATTTAAGGGTGCATAAATGTGAGGGAACCGTGCCTGTAGATTTACTGGCACATTTAAGATCCCCTTTAGAGCAAAATTCCGGCACCCCGGTGTCTCTAAACGACGCAGTAGTTAAAAGGGACCTAAAACCATTATAGTACATTATGCAACGAGACTGTAATGGCTATAATTAAGACACGCGTGTCTTAATTACCATTATAGGCGAGTTGCATACGACTGTTTATGTTCGACGATAATTATAACTTTATTATATGTTTTAACATAAATATTCATAAATATCTGTTGAGAGTCAGCCACTTGAATTTTGTGATTGGAGAGCGAACGCTAAGTATGATATCTCTGTCTTTCAAGATCTCTGAACGACCGACGCATGCGCTCTGTGTGCTTGCAATGCCATATGCAGGCCATATGTTTACATCTGCCGCTCCTCAGTAATATTGTCACCGGAGTCGTTTCAAGACAATGCGCTGTGTATAAATTAGGGCTGGTGATATTAAGGTACAGTGCTATTTCTTGCCTCATATTCGCCAGTTTATTTACGCGAACATATGGACGGTGCGTATTCCATGTCGGTAATTTATTATAGTTCGATGTTGTGTTTATGTCCGACATGTTGGATTTTGAGCGCATGCGTGAAGGTATCGTTACCTAATTGGTCAATGAACGAGCTCTGATTGGCTGGAGAAACTGTATCATAATGAAAAACAGTGTTATAATGACCATCATTATGATACAGTTTTCTGACACATAATAGTGAGCGTCGAACATAAACATTATTATTGATTTATAACCAGTTAAAGACCTAGTCCCGTTGTTTGATATAAAAGCTTTATAATACTTTCTACTGCGTATCCCAATTAATTGGGCTCTCCGGAGCCAATCAGGCTCATTTTGGTTTTGGCCGGGGATTTAAGGCCGGGTGCCCTTCCTGACGCCACGTAATTTTTCAGTTGAAAATTCCACCCCACTGTCACTGGGATTGGAACTCCGGCCGTCCGGGTGATTGACGAGCAGCTAAGCCATTGCACCATCACGCTCCCCTTGAAAAGCTTTATAATACTAGCCTAAAACCCATAGCTCAAATCTTACCTTTTAGGGTCCTTTGGAAACTCGGGTGTCGTCTGACTTCCCAGTCGGTCAACACGAATACACCCAATTAGATTGGGCGAAGATTAACAATTAATTTCTCTGTGTAAATCATAATACAATAATTATTTATACATTTAATAAAACGCTCCTCATAACCCCTCACCCTTTATGTGAGAAGTGTTTTATTAGGTGTATAAACGATTAATGTTTTTTTATTTCAGGGATTAGGAGATAAATTGTCACTGCCCACCTAATCTAATTGGGTACCGTACACACGTTTTGACCGACTGAAAAGCGATCACATAGGTTACTTAGCAACACTGAAATATTGCTTCTAATATTAGATCTGTTTATTGAACTGCACATCTCCTCTTGTAAAGGACATGTTAAATTAAAGATATAACCTTTACACAATGCTCGCATACAGTAAATCCAGCAACAATAACATACACCAACACAGCGCAGTCGGCACATGCTGCTGGCTGCATGAGAGCATTATTGTCTCGCGATCTGTAGGTAGACTGTGGTTATACGTTGTCATGAAGACGTGTGTAGCCTCAAATGGGGAACCGGGCCGAACGGCAAGAACAGTACATTACCACAGACACAAATCACAACCTGCCGATTTTCCAATGGGCAGGGTTCTAACCTCCCTCCCCTCCTGGCTACGCCACTGATCAGCACCAATCTTTGGTCAAGTGTGCACTCGAGCATTCCTCACTCCTTCCGACAGCCAAACCTTCATAATTTTGTCATTGCTTTATCATTTCAAGTTGCATTGTTGGACTTCTGAATAAAACCCTTTCCACACTGGATTCAGTGTTTACACACACATCAGCTGTTGTTACTCCCAGCGTAAGCAGCCAATCCTTCACACTCCTCGTCCCCCTCTCACACTTTATAACACGTTATTCCCTACCCAACACATTTTGACACGCACTGAGGTCTCTTCCTCACCTTCAAGTGCGTCCACGACGAACCTCTTTCAGGCCAACACACGCATCCCGTCCTGACCCCTTTGCTCCTCACCAATACCCTCATTTACTCGCCAAGCCAGTACGATCCCTCGAGGAGCATTCCAAAGGGGACGCAGAATATGATGTTAAACAGATTGCCTCGGGTATAGGATATGGTATCTGTTTTATATTTGCAATATATTTGCACATACATATAGACTCTGTGGAAAATAGACACTCTGTGTCAAGATAAGCGATTATGTAAACATTTGTATGTTGTGTTGAATATAAATAGTTTTAAGACATAACAAAGTGGCGACGAGGATAAAGAAAAACGGAAAACCCTTATAATGGAGGAACAACAGCAACTGTCGCAGCTAATCCAAGCCCTGAGCGGACTGGTTACCAACATGGACCACAACAACAACTTCAACAGCAAACACCTATGCAACAACCACAGCAGCCGGCAAGTATCAAAAGCATGTTACAGAATTAATCTTTAACATTTGAAACATTCAGTGAAGTAAACGAAACTTTTGACGTTTACTGCCAACGGCTCGAAACATTTTTCAATCTAAAAGGATAGAATGAAAACAATCAAGAAGCTACAGACGCAAAAGGTATGGTGCTGCTTAACTGTCTAGGTAGTAAACATTATGCCTTGTTGGCGAGCTTACCTGCACCCGACTTGCCAAACACCAGAACTTACGACGAAATCATAGGCCTGCATAAATCACAGTTATTACCTAGACGAAATGTTTTGGCGGAACAACACCGCTTTTTCTCCTGAATGCAAACTCCTACTGAAAACATTTCTCAAAGAACTTGCAAAAACCTGCAAATTCCATGGAAGTTGTGACGATGGCGCGTGTACTAAAGGAGCGATTGAACTTTTATTAAGAGCACAGTTCATACGGGGTTTGCATGATCGAGAAATACGCGAACGTATCCTACAACAGTCACAAATAACCTTTGACGAGGTATTGAATACCGCCTTAGCTATTGAAGCATCCAAAATTCGAAATCGGGATCTTTATTGCAGTAATCCATTCCAAAACCAGGACGTCAATGAAATTACATCAGTAAAAAAACGAAACCATCAAAGTCAAGTGGCGGAGACTTACGCCAAATTACAAGTATACACGATCCTCCCTCAGAGAACTTGAAGGGCTATGCCTTTGTTGTGGTAAAAACAACCATATCTCCAAGGACTGCAGGTCAAATAAGTATTTGAACTGCACTAAATGTAATAAGACCGGCCATGTAGAGAAAGTCTGTCTGTCCACACGCACAAAACATGTGAAAGCATTGTCGGAAGAGGAAGAAGACTCTGACCTCAACCATTTACAAGTATGTACATCAAACACTAAGAACACATTAACAGCAATGATGACACATTCCCAGAACTCTAATGCAGGAAAACCTGTTTTTAACATACACTCAATTGAGAGGAAGTTCTTCGTCACTGTAAAAATTGGTGCGACACCACATAAATTTCAAGTTGATTCTGGGAGTTCAGTAACTTTGATGTCAGAAAAGGCATTTCTCAACCGGGGAATAAAGGCAACCCTAAAAGAATCCAACATCAGATTCCGATCGTATACAGGTGGCATATTCGAACCTTTGGGAGAAGTACATGTTCCTGTTGAGCATGAGGGGCATAAGAGCGAGGAAAAACTCTGTCATTAAAGAACCATATTCCCCTTTATTAGGACGATATTGGATACGCAGTCTAAAGATTGGCCTAAATCAGCTGTCGAAATTAAGCCCAGGGGAACTCAGTGCCATGAACAACATTGATTCATCAGTTGTTGATTCCCTTGTTGACAAAATCGCCTCGAAGTACTCGGATGTATTTAACCCAGAAGTTGGCAGAATCCCAAACTACGAATGCTCCCTGAAACTCAAGGAAAACACAAAGCCAGTTTACATCAAACCACGACCAGTACCGTACTCAATACTCCCAAAAATAAACGAAGAACTGGATAGCCTTGAAAGCCAAGGCATTATAGAGCGCATTGAAACATCCGAGTGGGGCACCCCACTTGTTTCCATTCCAAACCCCGATGGAGGCATCCGTTTGTGCGCTGATTACAAGGTTACAGTCAACCCTAACATCCACGATACCAGGTATCCAATTCCGAAAATTGAAGATATCTTCAATAAAATGAAAACTGGCAGCTATTTCTGCACCTTAGACCTTTACAAGGCTCACTTACATATCCCAGTTGACCAAGAGAGTTCGAGAATCGCTGCAATATCAACTCATCGGGGCACATACGGCTGTTTTTCGGATTAAAGAATGCACCGAATGAATTCCATTTAATTCTTGATCAGTTAATACAAGATCTGGATGGCGTCGTTGCCTACTTTGATGAGATAGTAGTTCAAGGGGCGACAGTTCAAGAAACCCAGCAGAGACTAGAGGCCTGCCTCCAACGTTTGCGAAAGCATAACATCCACCTCAATCGAAAGAAATGTCAATTCTTCACTCGGAAGATAACCTACCTGGGGCACACAATCTCAGAAAAGGGTCTTCAGAAATCGACCGACAAAATTGACGCTATCATCAAGGCAACCCAACCACGCAATGTGGACAATTTGCGCTCATTTCTGGGACTAGCGAACTACTACATCAAGTTTATACATGACGCAGCCAAACTGATGTACCCATTAACTCGCCTGCTACCGAAGGACGTACGGTTTCGTTGGACAACAGAGTGCGAAAAGGCCTTCAATGCTATTAAAAGAGAGATAGCTAGCGAACGGACACCGATACCATTCGACCCTGATAAACCTTTGTTGTTAGCAACCGACCCTCATGGACTAGCAGCAGTCATCAGATTGCAGGAGAAGAACGACCGATTGCATTCATTTCTAGATCGTTAACAGCAGCAGAGGAACTACAGCCAGCTAGATCGAGAAGCCACTGTTGTATATTGGAGCTTCACAAGATTTTACCAGTATCTCTATGGAAGACACTTCACCTTAATCGTAGATAATACCCCTGTGTAAAGAATATTTGCCCCAGATAAAGCCTTGCCCCTTATGTCAGCAACCAGGCTTCTGCGGTATTCCCATTTTGTGAGTGGGGTTGATTACGAAGTCTGGTCTCGCTCATCCAAACAGCATGGAAATGTTGATTACTTATCCCGACATCCTGTACAATTGAATCAAATTGATGAGAAATTCAGAACAGATGACTACAAGACAAATGAACAGCAGGTTGCATCACTTTCAAATCTCGAACTGGTGACAGTAGATGAGATACGAAGATTAACAGATGAGGATGAAGATCTTGTTTCTCTGAAAACACAGCTAATGAATGGGAAAGTATCGAGTCCAGAATATAGTCTACACAATGGTGTAATAATGCGAGGAAATCGAGTAATGATCCCTAAAGTACTACAGGAAGCAATTCTCAATGAGCTACATTCAACCCACACCGGGGTTGTATAAATGAAAATGATTGCTCGATCTTGCTGCTACTGGAAAGGCATAGATGAAGACATAGAAAACATGGTGAGGAGCTGCACACCCTGTTGCCTCGTGAAGAAGAATCCTGAGAAGGTACCTCTGCCCAGCTGGGAACAACCGGATGCACCCTGGAAAAGAATACATATCGATCATGCAGAACCATTTCAAGAACCATTTTTCTTTGTAGTAATTGACGCAAGTACACGTTGGATAGAAGTCAAATTTTCCAAACATGCTCCAACTTCGTCCAGCACAATTGCGGCATTAAATGAAATATTCTCACGAAATGGACTTCCTGAACAAATGGTGAATGACAATGCCGCCATCTTCAAGTCACATGAATTTCAAACATTCTGTCAAGCAAATGGAATAAAACAGAAATTTACTGCACCAAATCACCCAGCGACCAATTGAGCAGCAGAACGTGCAATTCAGACACTAAAGCAAAAATTGAAGTGCATGGCCACCGAGATGGGCTCCATGCAGAAGAAGTTAAACAAACTGCTTCTTAAATATCGCACCACACCGAACGAAAACAATGTAACTCCAGCTGAATTGCATCAAGGAAGGAAGCTCCGAACCAAACTGGACCTCATCAGACCACAAGGGGAGACCATCCTTCAAGAAAAGAGGAAAGTGCACCCACAACTCAAGAAATTCTACAAGCCTGGAGAAAGAGTACAATCCAGGAATTACACCGGGTCAAACCTGTGGAAGTTTGGAACCATTGTTGAATGGCTGGAAAGAGTTCACTACATGGTGAAACTGGATCAGGGGTACATCATCAAGCGGCATGTGGATCAATTGAGGAGATCCGAGGCAGAGGACCCAAATCTATCGCCAGTCGCGGGAAGCAGATCGACCGGGCCTTCCCAGCCAACAGATCCCATCGACAGAAGCCGTAGGAAGACGAGGACAATGTACAACGACAACAATCCAGACGACTCCTTCATACGTTTACGCCGGGAGTTCCACTCGTCATGCTCAGCCTACAGAAGCCGATCCAAGGATCGAGGACCTAAATCAGTCACCACTCTCAGAAGGACAGTGCACAACGGCCACAAACCAGGACCTGGCTACAAGGGCAGGAAGACAAGAACCGGATGGAATTGGAAGACTACCACCAACACCTAGTCCTCCGCTGCGTCGATCTACCAGAGTTTGGCGACCACTGCAGCGTCTAAACCTATGAACACGTTAAGTGGCGGAGGTTGTTATATCTTTGCAATATATTTGCACATACATATAGACTGTGTGAAAATAGACCCTCTGTGTCAAGATAAGCGATGATGTAAACATGTGTATGTTGTGTTGTGTATAAATAAATAGTTTTAAGACATAACAGTATCTATGTAGAGATGAAACGATTAGCTGGAGACAGGGATGCATGGAGTGCTGCATCAAACCAGTCAAAAGACTGAGGACTCACACGACGACGGCGATACAAGTTTTGGAGTTCCTCCACACTATGTTATGTATCTCAGTCAAAAGATTGGTTAGTTTTTATGATGCAGGTAGTCTCTTCCATACTTCCAAGGCAAAGGTGCTGTTCACACTGCTGGTATGTCCGGACCAAACCGAGCGGAGCCTATCTGTGCGAGTGACTGTTCACTTTAGTAACACACTGCTCGTGTACTGTACTGGAAAGTTGAAAGTTGTGAAATGGGCTGTATTTTTAAGTACGGCACTTGAGTTGCAATTATATCGATTGATGGACAATGCTTGGGAAGACATGTTATCCTGAATCGCAGAAGAAGTCAATGCTTCTGGAGACATGAGATAAACGCTGAACATGATAGAGGAGAGTTCTATGTTCTGTTTGGTGACCTACGAAATGATGAACGTTGATTAGGCTGCTGTGCTTGTGCTTGTAATTGTTTCAATGAGTTATTAAATGTTTATATTTACCTGTCGCATTGCATTCATTTACTACTTCCTTCCATAACCTAACTTCCACGTCCCGATCTTTGTCCCGTTAGTCCCACAAGGAAGGCCTTAACTGCACAGCGTTGATGAGTTTCAACACATATCTTTCCGCTACACATAATCAATTCAATTCATACACAATGCTCACAAAGAAGTCTCCAGGAGATTGCTTAACCGCCAGTGTGTAGCATGTAGAATCAAACTTCTACGGTACAAGCTCACTCACTCGGTTCGGTCTGTTATCGGTGGTCACGGTTCGGCTCAGCGTGGCCCGGTGCGCTGTGTGAACACGTCGATTGTAGCATACAGGTTTGTTTTAGCAGCCAAATTTGCACGGCTTCTATTGCTGCACTGCATTGTCATAGATCACCCAATACAGTTCTGGTGCATTACCAGATGGTAGGGCAAAACTGGAGAGTAGATCGCCTGAATGGCACCAACTCAAAGGATCTACACCAGATAACTGAGGACATGATACAAATCTTGTACATTTGCTCGTAGTGAATGGGATGCATGATATTGTGATAATAAATTACACTAGCAACTTACAGTTTATCTTCTTTTTCTGAGGCTGTCCCCTCGCAGAAGGTAGTAGTTTATAATTGACGGGTGGGTGTGTAAAGTGCGTTAAGTCAATAAATGGTGTGAACTGAGTTAATGCTTGCACCGAAGAGAGGAGGGCGATCTGCTTGCGCGTGTATAGTGCGTTATGTCATATTGTGGTCGGTTACGAAGTTCTTGAGTTTTGTATTACGTGTTATGTTGACTTCGGCCAGACTTCGGGTGTGCAAAGTGCGTTATGTCCTTCCCGTCATGACTTACCACATTGAGCACTATTCAACACTTCATTCTGTGCGTGAAAAGAGCGTTATGTCTGTTTGGTAGTAACTAAGCGCATTACTCATTCGCGCTCCTCGTGAAGTTGCCCAACAATATAATTAATGAATCTTTAGACCAAGCATCACTCATTATCACTGTGTGATTATTACACTAAATTCCCGCCAATTGGAAGGTCACGTAATCCATTGTCAATCGTCATTTCTCAGCTGTTCTGCTTGTTGGCTATTGAGATGCCTTATTGCGGTACCTATTGCTTTGCTGACAGGAGCTATTCACAGTGTATGTTATGAGCTTAGTTAAAAAGCATTATGTCTTCCAGAGCGGAAATTTTTTTTATTAGCTTTAATAAGCATTGATCTTAAGTTCCTAGTCCTTGGCCATGCCAGTCAACAAGTGACTTATTTAAATATACTTGCAGTTATACTACTTCCGACACGAATGGTTCTATGGCTTCAAAACGTGGTTATCAGGTCCATTTGTCTGTTATGTATACAAATCTGCACCATTTCACCAAACTAAACTAAAGTTTACGACCCGAGTTTTGTTTCTTGCTTCAGCCAGGCATTTGGGGGTACGCAAATGCGCGGGAGCGTGCCTGTAAATTTACTGGCACGTTTAAGATCCCCTTCTGGGCAAAATTCCGGCATCCCGTCGTCTCTAAAAGCCACAGTAGTTAAAAGGGACATAAAACCAATAACATTATTATTATTATTATTATTGTTGTTTCTTGCGTTGCGAGGCTTACAATGAGCCTAAATTGGTCCTTTTACTACAAATTCAATTCTTTGTCTATGTGCCAAACGGCCTAAATCTAGGAAATGGATAGGGATGTCCGGATTTCAGGTACAAAGTGTTATCTGCTAGGTTTCGATAGGTACGGTAAGTACGTAAAGTTTGATTCAGTTCGGTGAAACGTGTAGATAAGTGCCAAAGGGCCTAAATGCAGTGAATGGAGAGGGCTGTCGGAAATTTCAAGTGGACAGTGTTACTCGTCGGGTTTCAAAGGGTAAGTACATACAATTTGGTTCTGATCGGTGAAACAGTGTAGATTTGTACCAAAGGACTTAAATGCAGGGAAATCTGTGCGAAATTTCAAGTGGACAGTGTTACTCGTCGGGTTCCAAAGTGAAAGTACGTAAAATGTGGTCCAGATCGGTGAAACGGTGTAGATTTGTGTCAAAGGGCCTAAATGCAAGGAATGGAGAGGTCTGTTTGAAATTTCAAGTGGATAGCGTTACCCGCAGGATTCCAAAGGATAACTAGGAAAATCTGGTTCAGATCGGTGAAACGGTGTAGATTTGAATAAATAACAGACAGACGGACAAACCAACACTGAGCTTTATATTAGCCTATATTGGCGAGATGTGGGTGTGCAAAGTGTGTTAAGTCATAATTTATGAGACACCTCGTTTGTTTGGCTCCGTAACTACGTGAATTTTCATGGAATCTATTATGACGAGTTATCCCATTGTTGTGACCAGTATTACGCTCCCGAAGACATAATTCAAATTTCTTATATTCCACAACTCGATTTTGGGTTTCGAATTGAACTTTAAAACTTGATTTTCTCAAAACTAGTAAATTGTGACATAACGCACTTTACACGCCCACCCGTCAACTCTTACTGTTGAATCATCTGTGCTGCGATACTGGAAATTATGCGAAAACCTATGCAGGTACTTCAAACCTTCAAGACAGCATGTACCCTGTGCTTACTCGTTACTGCAACCTGTCGGCATCGCATTATAACCACTAACCAAGACTTCTAGCAGACACTTAATATCCAAACACGAGCAGGGATTACTAAACAGTTGACTGCAAGCTACCTACTCGCTTCTGATAGCTTTCATAAGAATTCGTTAATAGCAATTTTTAAAAGTTATAATAGTTAAATTACTCAAAGCAAATAAATATAACATCTTCCAAATTCCTGATCCGAACTATCCCGCCAGCTCTACATTGATACTGCAGTACTGATACTACACAGGGGCCAAATAAAAGTCTCCTTATTCGTCAATGATTGGAATAAAATTCACATGTTGGTGCAAGTGGAGCTTAATGCTGTCAGTTGCCAATGACCACACGAGCTCGTAAAGGTTTAGTGCTCAGTGTTTTGTTTCAGAAACAAAATTATGATAATAAGCTCATTCGAACAACAGAAGGCAGTTATCGATGTGTGTAATGCTATCCAGTCTAGGCAGCAGCAGTAAGGAACTTGGGTGTAATGCTATCCAGTTCAGGCAGCAACAGTAGGGAACTTACTGTAATCAGGGTGTGTACCGGTAACAAAAAGTAGCTAATTTTATGTCTGGATAGATGGAGGTAACGAAAATTCGCTGAGGTCTGTTTAAATCATTTAAACTCGCGTCGCTAGGCTCACAGATTGCGATGGAGCAAGTTTCACGCAAGTGGTGCCGATTGCGTAATAAAGCTATATTTACCCGTGCCCGACCTCAAGTAAATGCATACTGAGGATACCTTGAGTGGTGTACATCGGTTCAAAGTATATTTTCGACATGAAGAGTTCTTAGTTTTTGTGTGAAATATTCTTCTGTATTATTAGGGACCCTGACTCTTCGCGAAAACTTCCGAAACCTCTCAGTTCTGTTATTGACCTGAAAATTTGGAGACTATCTCAAATTGAAGTCCAGAAATAATTTAATGTCGCAATCTTGTGAAATGAAACCGTATCGCATAAAACAATTCACAAAATAACATCGAAATACATATATTTTTAAAATTTATCCGTCTCGTAAGTTTGCGACATCCAGTATGGTTAATTGAATAGATGAAAACCATAACGGTATAAGTAACATTTTGTTCATTCAGAGAAAAAGCCATTTAAACATTGTAACACTCATATAAAGCAGGCTATTTGTAGTTATACCACCTATCACTAGAGGGCAGAACAATACCGCAATCACTTGTCCCTCTCTGCTGTTCAAAAGATACATCCTTCCTGAGTTACGGTACATCTTGCACTTAACTCATTTTTTTAATGTCACTTATACCGTTATGATTTTCACCCATTCAATTCGAAATTTCGTTATATGTAGATTTTTCCTTGAACTTTGGTTCCATTGAGTATATAATCTAACCGGTTATCTCGAAAACTTGTAGGCCGATAACTTTCAAATTTGAAAGAAAAGGTGCCCTCTTGTGGTATTATTCGTGCAATCCATTCTGCTAGGACAGATATGACAGGCAGACAATCGTTGAACGGCCGGGTGCGGTGCCGATTGCATCATATCTCGTTCTCAGTGTCCCAACGCGAGGACAACGTGAATTTCGTAAAACGGCCGAAACAATGCAGCCGTGAGCCAGCCCGCTGACTCAGCGAGTAACCTGCAGTCTCCGCAAGGTCGCCCACGCGTGCCATCGACTGAGCGAGCGGCCCGCGCACCAATCTTTAGGAAATGCCCATCCTAAGCCCATACCCATTCCATCTACATTTACTCATCCCCTTACGCTCCCATCTCATACGTCCCTTTCGTCCTGCCGCCCTCGCCTCCCCTGTCACGCCAAGAGAGTGTTCCACCCGGGAGATCCCGAAGAGGTAGAACAAGTGGTGGAGTGCGCTGAGGTTGAACTAACGAAAGAAAGTTCAACACGATCTCGGCCACCTCTTTCCCAACCACACCTTACACAATTCTAACCCCAGCACCCCCTCCCCCCTCCTCGTCTAAACATTTCTAAACATCAACACAACCCTCGCATACCTCTCGTGAAGAGATCACACACCTCCTAGGTCAGTACTCTGGTGGAATAGCACCTGGACTGTACTACCCCTAGCGAAATGCCAGACACAGCTTCCCCCAGCCCCTTCAAGACAATAATTATTCACAACTTCCCTTCACACACAGTTACATACGCCGATATACAACACTAATCAGGGATTCAACATTGAACAAAGAGCACCAGAGCTATACTAGACAAACAGAGAAATCCAACACCATCTTGACCCCCATAATCTATCACATCCTCATCAAAGGCTATCACACACACAATTCAGCTCCACACGTAACAGGCAAACGATCCCCTCACATTTAACACGCTTAATACACGTTGCATTTCATCCCCCCCAGGCAAGGCGGGACTGCATCCTAAACTCTAACCCAGCGATACCCACCCAATTCCCCACCGCGTCAATTACAGCTTTTTCATGCCAACACAGTTACACAAACTACTGACCTACATACAAACTTAAATACACTGAAAATTACTATCTACTGCATATATAGTGCGCTAAGGTATATGTTTCACAAAACTCAAGCTCCTAAACCAAAATGAGTTAGAAGTTGTGGTTTGTACCAAAATCTTCCAAATCGTCTCAATAGTATAGGAAAAATCTTGCATTTCTTGAAAAGTCAACGGAAATATTTTATTTTTCAAGATTAAGTATTTTCCTTGCGCTCATGAATCTGTGACTTGCCATTCAAACATGACAGCATGGCTGAGCCACTACTCATTAGAATTTTATTTATTTAATAACTGTACGCACCCATGCATAAGGCTTCCGTGTATTTGAAGACGGGCATTAACCAAGTCCTGACAATGAAATACAGTAACAGTATGAACGTATACGAATGAGCAACTAAAATGAAGGAAGGACTATTTTCTCCAGACAGCGAGTTATTGAGATAGTGAATTGGTGCGTCAACGAAGAGACAGGCGTGTAGCAGTAACTCAGTGGTTAAGGTGCGTCCCTACGGAACGCATCAGCCGAGGATCGTTCCCACCAATCGGCGATCTTTTCTTTTTTCTACCACAGAAATATTGTTTTGTCAAGGAGTATTATTAAAGTCTTACATTTTGTAAGCGAGTTAAGCAGGAGAGTAGGGGAGCAAGGCGGGTTTAAACTCACCCGGCGTTGCTCAGGCGGCGTTCATGTTAAATAAATAAGTGGACATCTTGCGAACCCATGGTCAGATTTGAGCAAGCGACATGTCGTAGGACTCGGGGTGACGCCCCCTTTCCTATGGACGACTCGTTATATTTTAAACAAAATTTTTCAATATTTTTGTTTTTGAAAGCAGGCGATATTTCGAAAACCAAACATGATAAAACGTTGTGCAATGGCATAAACGAAAGGTCGCTATATTGTTTACCGTTAGAACAACATTTTTTTAAATGTTCAATTTGCTAATTTGTTATATTTTGGAAACCAAGATTTTTACAGAAACGTTTGTTTGACGTAAATGAAAGGTCTATACCCCCTCTACTCCCAAAATAAGTTTCAAGTCTGTAGGACAAAAACTGTGCAGTAGTGTGTTAATGGGGTTTCTACCTATAATCGCGTGTGGGCTTGAATACGTATGGCTATGCTAGAAAAGGATTATGTTTGGGGAAGGACTAGGGTCGAGTGAGGGGTCGTTTGAATGGTATTTTTTCCGCTCTATCTGATCGTGAGGTTATTTTTTAATCGATGGATTATTGGAAACTGGATTTTGGGTTAAAAACCTTTTTTTCACATTTTTGTTAATATCTCGCGAACCCATAAGGCTAGAACAAAGTTTGACGCGTCATGTTTTTCGTCGCGTTGCTCTCTTGACGATGATGCCTGTGGTGATAATGTGTGAAACCTATTTTGGGGTAAAACCATGATTTTTAGACTCTTTGTTATATCTCACAAACCAATAAGCCTAGAGACGTGTACCAGGTGTCCAAGGACTTAGGGTGACGCCCTCAACCCCCCCCCCCCCTTTTTGAATGTTGTATTTTTTTTTAAATTGACGGAGGGCCTAGCGCCATAATGTTGAAATGTTTAACTTTTTTACCTTTTATATATTTTAATGAAAAGTGGTAGTAGACAGAGAGATAGTACCGCTGGGCATGTGCCTTAACGAGCCTGTCCCAATAGAGCAATCGATATTACGACGGGACGGCGGGGTGGTCCACGACAGTTCGTTTTTCGATATTTCCTATGGCGGGCGGATGGATGCTAATATCCCAATATGTGTCAAGCGTGCTAAGATTTTTTACCCCTGAAGGGGGCCTTTAACGTGTAAACGGTTATGAGTGACATGAAAAATTATAATTCTATGATGCAGACAAAGCTGGCATTATATAGGACAACAGAACTTGGTTGTGTCTCGCTTGAAGTCCCAACAGAAAACAAATCTGCTTGGGCCTGGCTGGGAGGATGTGAATCTTATCAATGCTTGTGGAATGTGTGGACCTGACTTGACAACAGCGCTAGCTGCAGGCAGAGGGCAGATCAAGGTCAAACGAGCTGGCAACCGTGGGAGGGGAGGAGCCGGGATGAGCGGGGACCCAGAGAGAATACCGGATCCCATGACTGCCACAGCAACAGCGAATAGCCGGGCAAGAGCGGTAATCAGCAGGGGAACCCAGAGAGCTTTGGATCCCATGACGGCCAATAGCCAGACGAGTACTGTGTGGACAGGCAGTGGTGGGGGAGGGAGGGGTGGGGCAGGAAGTGAAGGAGTGGGACAGAGGTGAGGAGAGAGAGGGAGAAAGACGTGTTGCTGATAACACATGTGGACGTGTATGAAGAGCTGAGCGCAGTACACAGGGCTATAGGTTGAGTACATTATGAGTGAATAAATAAATAAAAGGCACACGGGTTCACACAACATTTAATTTTTTAATCCAAGAATTGAAGGCTGAGTTATATCCCAACCATCTCACATACATTTTATTTCCTTTTTGTTTCAACACTTTTTCTACAAGGTAATGTTTTGGAAACGCTGTCTTCTTGGAGATAAAACCTGCCTTTTATGGGTTGATGGTTGAGGTCCTCGAGTAAATGGGTGACTGGACTGTCCAGGTTGACTTGACAAATTCGGAATAGTTCGGTACCCCAATTCGCTGTGTAGTCTTTATCGAAGACAGACTTAAATTTGCTCACACGAACATGGTCCCCGATTTTGAGGAGATGACGTTTAGGGTTCGCTGTTTTTATGGGGTTAAACAGTTTATCCAGTCGGGGAATATTTTAGGTCACTAGTCGTGGCTTAGTCCCAATCGTCCTGTGTTTGGTATCATTTTAACAGGTAACAAGTCTAACCAGCGGTAAGAGCCCCGAGCGGTAAACGCTTTCCACATATGAGTTTTTAGCGTTCGATTAAACCGCTCTACCACACTGGCTTTTAGATTGATGTACGTGGTGTAATGGTGAATATCCAAAGATTTGGGAAAACTGGAGAAATCCTTGTTGAAAAATAATTTTCCCTGGTCGGTTTGTAACAATTGGGGTTGATGTTTAAAAGCCTTCGTGACTAGCGGGCCAGACTTGCGACTCACTGGTTGAACAAATGCCATTTTAGAATACACATCTATGACAGTCAAAATATAGCGCACACCATCGTTAACGCTAGCATAGGGAATCATTTCCACCAAATTGGCTTGCCAAAGTTCACCCACACCCCGTGAAATCACCTTGAGTCGCTGGTAGTGACACCTAGCTGGGCGATGCAACTCGTGAGTGATGACCACTTTGATGGGTGAGGGCTTAAACAATAATTTTGGCATTTCGAGGTTCTGGTTCAATTTCTTGAATTTCCCAATCGTGATCGGTATGGCCGGCTTGACGTGAAGCATGCAACAGCTGTAGCCACTGGTCGAGCGTACTGGGATTATGCCAGTAGGTAACATCCACAAGGGGTTTTAATGGTTTAAATGTCACTCCCGAAGCTGACACTCTACGACGAGCACTTTGACTGGTTGGAAACATTTTTTGAATGATGGTTTTGTATTTTTGAGATACATTGGCATTCACTTGTTGAGAGGGATCATAGTGGGTTTTGTGGGCATGGGTGTCCAATAAAATGGATTTATATTTATTACGGTCCTGTTGCGCACAATCATGTGAAGATGGGGTACGAGAAAATAACAACTTTAACAGACCTGGCGTTTATTGATAGTTTGTCTTTAATGATGACACTAGTACGAGCAAATTTAATAGACGAATCATCAATTTTAAAACCATCATTCTCATAGCGAACACCATAAGTCATATTCGTCTTTCCACTAAATAGATATGTGAGATAGTGTTCCAGTGTTAATCCATAATATTTTATTAAAAAGTGTTTTAATTGATCTTTATGTTGAGGCGTGGCCAAGAATTGTGACAATGGTGCTTGCTTGGAAGTGGAAGGTGTTTCGACCATGGCCAATGATTTCTTAAAAAAACTCTGAAAGGGGTGAGGATTTTTAGGAGTAAACGCTTGATCATCCTCATCCTCAACATCGCTAACACTAGTCAATTCTTCTTCTTCCTCTTCCTCTTCCACAGGGTCCTCGTGTAGAGTCTGCGTGGCTTGTAAAACAGTGGATTGCGTTTCAGATAGCTTGAAAGAGGGTTTAAACATGGCTTTTAGAGGAGGTGCTAAATGTTGTTGAATAAACAAAGCATTATCCGCACGTGATCTTTTCAATTGACGAAACGTTTGGCGTATATTATTTTTTGCTCTAATAATATGCTTTTTCAATTGACTCTCTGCTACCGCCATGGTTTCTTGACAAATGACTTGAGAGGGAATGAGACATTCTCTTAAATAGTAATAAAATGATCAAACCCTAACGATAACGTCCTTAGTTGAGTTCACTTTGTTTGTCAATGACCAAACAGGCATGGAGTCGGGTGTTCCAACACTTTGCCCACAATTCAGTAAACGTTTGAAACGTCATATCTGGATTGACATGTTCATTATAAATGTGGCGACTGTTCCGCTCATCCTGGCGAAATAAAACAATGGCATTGTCTCGAATAAGTTGTTTAGACATTTTAGAATACGTTTGTCCAAGATATAAGCAATTAATATGTTTGTGACGGCCCATGCTTAAGTAGCTTTGAATGATGGCTTGTCGTTCAGTGCATTCATCATCGAGTGAGTCAGGCCTCACCGCATCCGGGGCAATAACATTTTCTTGCATAGAAAATGTGAAATAACCCATATTCTCGCTTTGTAATTCAGACATGACTTGATCCAGGAACACGTAGAGGATTTATTAGAGAGATTTTGCAAAAATATAAATATTTTGAAAACGCAGACCATTTGGCGCTGTGTTGAGCGTGAGCAAAAGATTGGTCTTTCCACATCCCGAAGGCCCCACGATGATAAAGCGAATTGAAGACGGAAACAGTGAACCATGGCGTTGTTCACGTGATGTGGGATGGAGATGGGAAACCATGTCTCCCACGGGAATGACTCTTGTTGCGTAATAATCTTCATATCAACTAAGGGTCAGTGAGTTTATGAGGCTCTCTATATACATGGAACCGAGCCTTGTGATAGAAACAGTAGACCAGTACTACAGGTTGACGATGGGTGTCTTTGGACGTGCGTTCATGGCCAACGCTAGGACTGTCCCAATACATGATTCTATACAAGAAACAGATCCTGCTAACAAACACTATGTGGATAGGTCCGTGGTGCCACGCACTAAACGCGGAGATTATGACTTTAAGGGAAAGCGATTAACCCATGTGAAACATCCTGAAGTGTCTACAGATGTCACTACAAAAAAGTATGTGGATAACAAGGTGCACGAGTTATATGAAAAAGTGCCTCAGCTTACATCTAATCATAACCGAATTATTCACGTGGAAGACCCACGAGAAAATGATGATTTCTGCACCAAACGTTACGTGACCTATCAAATGAAAAGACTTTATAAATTTGTCCCATCCATATTTTTAGTGTATCTGACCAATGAAAAACCTGTGAATGACAGGAACCATTTACCGCTAGTCAATGACCACCTTACGTATGTGCTTTCTTCAGGTTTAAGACAATATCGATTACACTATGATGGTGTCATTCACATTAAACAATCGATGCCTGATGAGAAACATTTACATGTCATAGGATGTTGGTACATAACCATCAAACAGTCAATGCAGGTGATGAATTATCATTTCATCTCATTCTTACGTGGGATGTCAAGCAAGCAGGAAACACGATAAACGATTTTCCGCTTTATGTGGAACTTCAATATACAGCCATGAAATAATGATCACACGTTAGTTGTCACTTAAACTTTCTTGTGAAAGGTGGTTCGTCATCATCATGGTGAAACAAAGATACGTGGTGAAAAAGACTAAAAGAAAGACCCTGTCATTGCCAAAGAATGGGCTGACAAACCCTTGCGAATGAAAAAAATAAAAATAGCGTGTTGACGATTAAGAAAGCCCTTCAAGCAGAACAGAGACGTGTTATTCCAAAACGTAAACGACAGGTTTCAAAACAAGGTCGAGTGATTCCTGTCCCCAAACGTGCCAGTCTGGCTGCCCAGAGTACACTTTCGGGTGGTGCCAGCGCGGTGGCTAAAACCATTAAAGCTGTAAAGCAGTGCAAACAACAATTGAAAGAAAGTCAGTGACACAATGAAACAATGGAAGTGATTGCTATGGGGGCTAGAAACGCTAATTTAAAGCCAGCCTTTTATCAACAAGGACTTGGGATTTATCTATCTCCAAATAAAAATAAAAATACAATTTAACCACAGCCATAGCAAGACACGCCCTGACCAATTAAGAAGTCGAAAGCTATGCCAAACAACTAAAGCTTTCTGATTTTCGAGGTGTGTTTATGCGGAACCAATTACCGCCTAGACCATGGAAACAGGAATGTGCTGTTCTAAATCTAGATGATTACCAAGGGCCACGAACCCTTTATGTAGCCTAGGTGAAAGAGGGATCCACGGTATGGTACTTTGACAGTTTTTCGAATCTGCCCCCGTCCATGAACTAGTTACGTATTTTGGAAACAGGACCAAGATATATTATAATGTCAAACGTCAGCAATAGGTTAACAGCCAAGAGTGTGGGCGTTTGTGTTTAATGCTTTTATATAACACAGCGTAAACAAAAACGTCAACAGTATGTTTACACGTTTACACTGCATGGATGTGGACCTGAAGTCAGCCTAGACTTTTACCCTCCTATTGAATTGAGTGAGAGACCTTATGGTTTGGGACTTGTTTCTCTTGAAACGTACAATTGAATATACAACATACGTAAAATGTGAACAACAAGTTTTACTATGATGATTCTGTGCTAACCCTAAACCCTGGTCGATATACGATAGACGATATTTATGAACACATATAGGTGGTGCTGATCAACCAATATGGTTAAAGTAATTTCTTGATGGTACACGCAAGTTCGAACTTACAGGAAATACCAACACTCATCGCTGCAGGTATTTTATCCACATTTAAGATTGACTTTGAAACACAATCCGATTCCATTGGCCCTTTACTGGGATTTAAACCACGAGTTTTGGAGCCAAACGAAAACATGATTCGGACTGTGAAGTGAAATTGATTGAGGACCATCACGTGTCGGTGACTAGTAATATTATTAGCAATGTGTACACCAATCAAGAGCCATCGCATTCGCTCTATGATTTTATTTTGACATGGCCCAATGGCTATATTATTCGTGAAAACGCTCCAGTGGTGCTTTTTCATTCTGTGCCTGTTGATCATATTAGTAATATAACATTAAGACTGATCAATAGAGCCTAACAACTGATTTAACTAGATTCTACCACACCAGGGACTTACAAGTTGGTTTTAAAGCCATTATGAAGTTGGTGTATAAAGCAACAACACCGTCTAGGAATGGTGTTAAATGTTTGCCACGTAAATACACATTAACACCTAAGGACAAGCAGATTTTACAGCATCTGGGTTACCACGCAAACCTACATGATGAATTCTATCCTAGAGGTGGTGTTATCAACAACAAAGATATTTACACCCTACCGCATGAAAGTGTCATTCAGATTGAAGGTCGGCTCACAAAAGCCGATGGATCTACACCCATGACATCCAAGTTAGCCAACCATGCTTTTGCCTTTCTGTTTTCTGAGGTGCGCTATGTGATTAACGATATTGTGGTGGATAGCACTCAAAATGTGGGTATTTCAAGTATCATGAAACTATACCCCTCTTATAGTGAGGAAGAAGGTAAAACACTTTGCATGGCAGGTTGGCCCCTGACTTAACCAATGACTGGATGGTATAGACCGATGGCACCTTTGCTAGATTTTTACCTCATAAACTCATTTTAGGCTTTGCCGAAGATCACTAGCGTATTGGGTCAATGCAAGGCAAGTGCTTTATCTGGTCACAGGAGTGATAATAATGCACTCAAGGGAGCCGAAGAGCACCCATAGATTCAAAAATTCAACTACAACGAATGCTATGGAAAGTCCCACATGTCACCCTGTCCAATAGCAAAAAAACTGGAAATGCTCAAGATTGTGGGAAGAGGTATGCCTTTACCCATGGAATTTAGAAGGAGTACCTCCATGAGTACCCCTTATTGCAAACCACCAACACGCACATTTGGTCTGTAAAAACAGCCCGATATACAGAGAGACCTCTCTACATTATAGTGGGTTTTCAAACCAATCGCAAGTATCAACAAACCAAAGATGCTACACAATGTGATCACCTGCAATTGAGAAATGCATGTCTTTTCCACAACGGAGCTGTTTTTCCCTATGAAGGACTGGATTTTGATTTTTCAAAAAATAAGTTTGGCCCCCTGTAAGGTGCCCATGGGTAACTGGGCCATGATTTTACAACATGACCTCCACTTACCTTCATAAAACTGTAATTTGGAACAAGTATCAAGCAATTGTTTACTGCAAAATATTGTACAATTATTTAGCAATTAACAAACCAACGTATGACATACCAATTAAAGCATTCTTTTAACATTTTATATTTTTTCTCTCTGTACATATAATTTTTGTTTTCCTAGTGGCCCAGTTGCCCCGTGAAGTAGGGGGAACTGGACCACCCCATGCTCTATCCTATAAAACCACTGCAGCAAATGCCTGGGGCAAGTGGATCTATTGTTATACATTCAATTGATTTAGAAAAAATATTACTATGATTAATTGTTTGATATAAGTACACATTCCGGACGTTGTATCGGGACCCTAATAAAAAAGGCAAAGAAAAGGCATATAATAAGAAAAAGTAATATATTTATATATGTATTTAATTAAACCTGTTTCTTGCAAAGAAATTTCAATAAATTCAAAGAAATTACCATAATTTCTTACCACGAAATTCCAAAATATGACACACACAAAAAAGGAAAAGAAAAGAAAATTATTTTTTTGAGTCCTTACTCATTAAGGAAAACTTAGTAGATGTTAGTTAGATCACCCAAGTCTGCTGCAAAACCAATCTTATTATTAAATCGAACGGACCTACTTATTACCGGTTGTGGAGGTTTCCGTACGATGTCAAACGCTCTAATGTAGGATTCTTCATCGGGTTCTTTGAATTTCATCGTCTGAAAATGCCGTTTGTAAAAAAGAACAATGTAGCCTTCATCCTCTTTTCGTAAAACCTTATAATTATATAATTGGGGGTAACTGGGCCACCCCTACCAGTCAAATGACAACAAGCCTAAGAGTGGTAATTAGCATATTTATATATAAAATCATTCATTATGTTTATGCCTGACTAGTAATAAGGAAACAGGTACTTATCAAGCAACGACGGGAGCCCGTAAAACATGTGAAAACAAGACGTTGTTTGAAATTATTTCTTCTTACAAATTAATGAACCTCTCACAACTACAAAATGGCTCCAAATGAAGTAATGCCGTCAAAGAAATCTGGCAACATGTACCAAAATCATGGACACAAGACCCTGTGTTAAGGGAATTGCAACCATGTACGGATTACGATCGCCATAAGCAAGTGGCCATGGCAAAAAATACCATCTATACGACAGTGTGCCACTTGCCAGCTGGTCAAACTGTATCACGGTCATAAAAGTCAGTGTAAAGACTTTGTTTCATCATTCCACGGGTGTGATGGCAAGAAAAAGCAACAACAACAACAACAAACATCGTCCACAG
Organism: Meconema thalassinum; assembly: GCA_946902985.2. Taxonomy (NCBI): domain Eukaryota; kingdom Metazoa; phylum Arthropoda; class Insecta; order Orthoptera; family Tettigoniidae; genus Meconema; species Meconema thalassinum. The sequence continues at coordinate 1,058,292,523 of OX336389.2, read as the reverse complement.
AGGAGGAGGAGGAGGAGGAAGATCAAACCTTTTCGCAATCGATGGAAAAGGATATATCAAACTTGTACTGGCAATGGCGTCATTGACAAAGTCATTCAATACTTACCTTTTGAAATCCACCTATCTGGTTACCGTTTTTGTGGACCTGGAACGCGCCTTTAAGAACGTTTGCAGCGTGATGATGTACCATTTAATCCTTTGGATCAAGCATGCAAAGAACACGACCTTTCTCATCGCCATAGTCATCCTGCTTTAAGACATTTGACAAATAAAATGTTGTTGAAAAGAGCTAAACAGCGTTTGACATCCGGTGATGCCTCAGTGGGAGAGAGGTTGGCAGCCCTGATTGTCATGAGTGCTATGAAAGGAAAGTTAATGATGCGTGGGCATGAACATTGAAAGAAAATAATGGGGATTTGGTATTTCTTTGTATTCTATCTTTTGTAAAGCTCTATTTGCTATGAAATAAAAACAAGGTTTACCAGAGCACGATGTTTTTTAATTTAGAAAATGATGATAGTCATTTGTTAATTTTTTCATTTTCACATTTCACACATTGCCATTTGTGAATTTCCCTATTTTCACTTTTAAAAAATGTCAGTTTGAAGTTTTTGAAATTGATGATATGGAAACATGGATTTCCAATTTTGCTGTTTACACATTTTGCATTTTGTGTACGTTGAAAGTTCATATTTGTTAAACATGATTTTTCATTTAACGTTTTTTTGTAAATGGTGTTGATGCGAGTGCTTGACCAAGGTGATGGTGCAGTCTGTCTATGTGTTTGCATTAACGTAGATGCCTACTACTACTGCTGCAGGTTAGACTGTTTTACAAAATCACGCCTATCTACCGCTGCATTTTTCAGAGAAACGAAACTATTAAAAAACAAAATTACTATTTACCATTAATATATAAGCGTTGATTTTTCCCTCCCCACCCTACCTTGCCGTGTTGGCACTGGTCAAACGATAAATGCTACCTACACACAAGCTTTCTCTCTTTCTCTCTGTAGTCATACATTCACACAACCATGCCTGTCTTTGGGAACAAACAAAACCACTCTTATTTATTCCCAAAGAACACCCTTGACGTGCACACTCATCCCAAAGAACTTTTAGTTAACAATTTACCATTTACCATTGCAAAAAATCCTATTACTTATTTAAGTTACTAACAAAACAAATAGCACCTTTGCACAGCCTTAAAACAAATATTTACCATTTACCATTTTAAATTTCCAAATCAGTCAAATTTAAAAAATAAAAATAAAAAAAGTTGCACAGGGCTTTAAAGAGCAAAGGGCCTAGGTAGTTTCCACTATTTACAAAATCCATTATTCACGACTACAAAAAACGAATATTTATAAAATACAAAATCTACTACTACTAGTTACAAAAAGCTATGCCTCTAAACGATAAAACACAAAAATCACACCTGCTCCTCGTGGAGTTAACCCAATGGCAGGCTGGTGAGCAGGTCATCCGTCCACACACATTTGTTATCCATTGAGGCGAGGGTGTGTTTTCTCTGACCCATAAGATACAAATTATGGTTGTTGGATTGCTTCCTGCACTTTTTATGCGACATAGCTTTGCCAGTTCGTAAAACCGCTAGGTAGTCGTCTACACGTAGCGATTTCACGGCTGCTCTACCTACGCCTTTTGCTCGTTTGGCTGCCTTACAGTCTAGTGGGTGATATGCATACATATTGGAAGCCAAACAAACGAATTCCGTCATGATGCATTCCCCGCATTCATCTTTTAAAACACCAATTTCCTTCTTGTTTTTATGGGCAGCTGAAACACGTTGTCAGCGCTATACGAAGAGGTGTCGAACCAGTCACTATGTTGCCTCATCACAACATAGGGGTTGCAGTGGCGAATGTGATAAATAAACGAGTTCGTATCCATATACAAAAGAGATATGTCCTCGAAATTCTGTTTGGCAAACTCGTAATGGAATCTATACATGACCGATTTGGAAAGTCTAAAATGACTTGGCCTAAGTAAATGGGCTTATTCATGGTCACACTGGTCTTACTCATTTCAATGGTGGCCAAATTACCATCGATAATTTTGATCGATTTGAAATTTGGCTTGGCAATGTACCGCCGGGCACCGTAACGTCCTTCCCAGTCATTGACTAATTTAATGTCGCGGTATTTGCGAACATTTTCCATTGACTTGCCATAGATGCAGTTGTTCATCAATTTAAAAAAAAATGATTTCAAACTACTGTGTTGCCATTAGTCGGTGCTCAGTGTTGAGTTGCATGTATGACTTTAGCAATGCTTTTTGAGCAAAAGAAATACCTCTGTGGATTTTCTTTAACACCAAGCCTTGGGCCAGGCAATGCACCAACATTTGGATATGTAGCACATACCGATTTTTGTTGTAAAGTGTGCCCAACAATTTTTCACTTTACTATTAGGGGGAACCATTCGCTCTAGGGAGAATGGAAAAACGGCATGTTCATCATACAAGGATGAGGGATATTCATCATCCACTTCTAAAACATATCCGCGGCATGTTTCTTGGCTGGCCGTGTTCACACCAAATTGTGACTTTGTTTCTCTGTAAGCCAAGCAAAATCCCCATAGGGTAAAGGCTGGCTCATGGCATAGCCATACAAATTATTCACTTCGTAGTACATTAAGTACGATCCTGGTTTATCTTGTGAATAAGAGGGCATGTATGGATTATTCGCTTCTGCATGCCGCTGGTTAAGCGACGCAAACCCGCCACGAATGCCCTTTTCAAATAATAAGACCATATGTACATCCGTGGCTAGATCCAATTCCACTGGAGTGTATTTCAAAGCTGCATCAAACGATAGCCCAGGACTCGTAAAATAGTGAGCGGGGTCAAGTCCGTAAATGTGTTGACACAACTCATGGATTTTTTCAAACACATCTGTCAGCAGCAATACATCGAGTTTTAGGTAATGCATAGCATATTCACCTAGCGTCTTTATCTTAAACGCTCACCAGACTTGCCATGCTTGTGCATAGTCTTCATCTGAAACGGTACGGCGTGTAAGCTTTGAGTAAAATTTATCTTGTGGTGGGAGAGTTTTCTGCTTTAACACTTCCCAACGTGCACAAAAATCATAGGGAAAAATACATTTCCGAATGCACAATTTAAAATGCTCAGGATGTTCAAAATGCATTCTAGTGTATCTTAATTCCTTCTCATCCAACCCGTTGACTAGCCTGTCTAGCGAGGATGCCATAAACTTGAAGGAATCCAAAAATCGAATGCAAAATTTGCCCAACCGCCATGTCAAGGCTGTAAAACGTTCATGGTTTTGAGAGATAATTGAAAACATTCCCTTGCCGACATGATCCAATTCACGAATCAGAAACTGAATATCGTAATTTGCCAGATTGTGGAAAACACCCTGATAAATCAAGGAGCGAGGTAACTCACCTTAAACATTCTGTGGTCAGCTCCCCGAAACTCTCCCGTAAAGTGTGAGTGGTCTCGAACTGTGTCTTCAGCACTGACCAGCGGCTTTTCACAAATATGACATGTGGTTGCATGCTCATACTGTTGCAGCTCTTCTCGAGTTAGGATCATAGGTACTGGGTTGTCCAGTAACTTTTGTACATCATCACCCAGCTCGACAAGTTGGTTCAAAAACCATTTCGCACAATCTGGGCCCTCACGGGATTTGTAATAGGATTTTGTGGGGTCATAGGCACACACCACGTTAAACCCCATAGCAAAGGGTTCATGTTTTAGAATGGGTGTGGTTGAGCTGATGGTGGGATCTGGTTCACATCCCGCCATGGGTGTGGTGAGAGCTTCAAAATCTGCATAGACCACAAAAGGCACTGTGTCACGCTTATGAATATTCTTAAACTTTAACACAGCATCGTCCCCTTGTGGCAATACTAGTCTCACCGCTTCCTGAGATACACAATCTACCCTATGTCGTTCCAAAAGCGTAGGGGTTTTAAAATATTGCAAACAACGGTCGCAAATGTGCTTTGCACGCTTGTCCTTGGACACTTGACTACTAACCAATCTACTAAGGCTTTTAATAAGGAAATAGTGATTCGCCTCTCCGTCAGGCAGATATAAAAGATGAATGTGATGTCGTTTTGGTTCTTTTGTGGCATAAAGAGGACCCACAATTTCATCACCGTCAAGGCCATACAGCATAAACGAATAATCTAAATTATCTTTTCAAACCTATGGATATTAGTTAAGTCCACAGGGAACGACACGCGAGTTAAATTCAAATTTTGTTTTAATTGCTCAAACATGGCCTTGTAGATTCCTGGCCTATCAACATTACGTTGTACTGGCTGCAAATACGCGGCCACCGACCAGAGGAAACATTCTTCGTCACGGTTCTTTATATTCACCACCGCTCTCCGGCAGGCAATCTCTGGTGGTGTCCGAATATGACTAGACCCTGCATTGAACGGGTTGAATTGACAAATGTTAATTTTCAGATGATGAATTTTGTTTAAGGGAGGGCCACTGGGTCCTTCTTTCAGTTTATCAAATTTTGTTAGCAAGGCATTGACCTAATGGGATTCATACCACTCCTTCAAGTTATGTGCTATGAAAAACTCTCGCATTTTACTGCAAATATAAAATGTTTCTTTGTGCTCACTGTCCTTCGTTTTATACGAAAACGCACACGAGTTCTGTATTTAAAGCCGTATGCAACCCTTGCGCTGTACAAATTTGATCCTTAAAAATCTCAGAACAAGATTCCAAAAATTCTTAAAGCAGTGATCAAGGGGTTGCCAAATTAAAGTATCGGCAGCAGTAAAAGATATCATTTTTATGAAACACTCTCACCTGAGTTTTCAGCCGTAGACTGCCCAGCAATGGTCCCACACACACACACACGTTCCAGGTTTTTAGCAGCTACAGTTGCTACAGCAGTAAAAGGCACTTCGCTTAAACATATTGAAGCACTTCCGCTAACTTCTGAAAAGTATTCGGTTGCCTTTCAATTATTACAACAGAGATATGGGAATCCAAAATTAAGGATCCATCGACATATCACTGCTTTATTCAACCTCCCCCCTTCCCGTAACGATAACCTTACAACGCTTCGCAATTTGGACGTTACCGTTGAACTCCATGTACGTGCCCTTGAGCATTTAAAACAACCTGTAGAGCATTGGACTCTTTTTTTTTATCTATCTCACAACCTCTAAGTTCGATCCCCAAACTTTGAAAACTTGGGTTTCCGAATTTATTGATAAATCCGAGCCCACTTCTCAGACTTTAACTACGTTTATAAAAAATCGTTGTCACGTGCTTTCTGCAGTGGCACAACAAGTGGAACTTCCAACGAGTTCAAGCAAAAGTACATCCAGCAAAACTACATTAAAAAAACCTTCTCGGACGCAAATGTTTTCTGTTCAAAGTAACTCACAAACTAGCATACATTGCAACACTTCCCACCCTCTCTACTTATGTTCTACTTTCTAATCACTATCAGTGGATGACCGTAGAAAAACCATCTTTCAACATAAATGCTGTTTCAATTGTCTTTCAGAAAAACATGCAGTGACAGATTGCCCCTCTAAAGGAGTCTGCATGCATTACAAATCACGTCACCACTCTTCATTACATCGTTTTGAAAAAACAAAATTTAAACCCTCTTCTAATAAATCTTCAGAGAATACTGTTGCTCCTAATTCTCAAACAAATGTAGCTTCCAGCAGTAAATCATTCCTAACCTCTGATACTCATTCAGATTCTAAATTAAACGCTCAGTCGTATAATCAAACCACGAACTCTTGGCGCAGTACTCAAATTATTTTATCTACTGTGCGAATCCAACTTCAAGATTCCAAAGGCAACTGGCACTCTGCTCGAGCTCTCCTCGACAATGCTGCTACTCATGTTTTCATTACTTTTTCTCTTGTCAAAAAATTAGGACTCCAGCCTCACACCACTTCTATAGAAATATCTGGAATTAATAATAGCAAATCCACCTCTTTGCAATTTGTGAAACTAAATATAAAGGATTCAGTACAATCGACTTAATTGTCTGTATATTCCAGCTATTGGAAGTCCGACTCCTAGTCGTTCTTTTTCTATCGACACTTGGAACTTTCCCTCGGATTTAACATTAGCCGACCCTTACTTTCATCAAAGTTCTACTGTCGACCTACTTCTTGGTGCAAATGTATTTTGGGAAAATCTGTTACCTTCTAGAGTTAACATTGCTCCCAGCATTTTCGCTCATCATACAAGATTTGGTTGGCTTGTTACAGGACACATCCCACTTAAAAACTTACAATCTTCTTCACAGTGTCATTTTACTCACACCGTGTTAAATCAAAATTTAGAAACAAATTAGCAAATTGAATCTATCGATTCTACACCTTCGCATTTTTCAGAGGATAAAATATGCGACCTGCTCTATCTTGAGACCACCACTCGCAATTCTGAGGGTAGGTTTGATGTATCTATGCCTCGTGTTCAGTCTCCTCCTACTTTAGTAAATTCGCATCCTCATGCTCTTAAAGCCTTGTTTGCAGTTGAAAATCAACTAAAACAAGATCTCTCTGCTAAAACACAATACATTGAATTTATGGAAGATTATGAAGCTTCTGATCACAAGGAAGTCATTGATAATCCCAACCTTCATGATAATAGTGTATATTTGAACCACCATCCTGTATTTAAAAAAAACTCTACTAGGGAGCAAATTATAGTATTCAACGGATCTGCTTCTGATTCTAACGGCATTTCATTGAACGATACCTTATTAGCTGAGCCCGCTATTCAGTCTGATCTTTCTTCTGTTCTATTAAACTTTCGTTTATTTCCTGTTGGTGTCGTAGCTGACATTAAACAAATGTACAGGCGAATATTAATTGAATCAGAACAGCAAAATTTACAGCGAATACTATGGCGTGATAGCCCTTCCAAACCTATTAAAATCTTCAAATTGAAAACTGTTACCTATGGTCTCGAGCCATCTGCTTTCCTAGCTATACGCACTTTAAGGCATCTCGACGAACAAGATTATAACCTGTTCTCTCCATCAGTTTCTGATCTCTTAAAGAACACTCTCTACGTGGATGGCTTTCTTCATTCTTTTCACACCCCTTCGGAGGCACTCAACAATTCTCAAAATCTCAATGCTTTACTTCAAGGAGGAGGGTTTCTTCTACACAAATGTAATTCCAATTCCAAATATTTATTGACTAAGCTTCTGTCTGATAGTAAATCTAATTCACCGGTAGAACTTCTGCAAATGGATAATTCCACTAAAGTGTTAGGGATTCATTGGTGTCCTGCTTCGGATTCTTTTTTCTACCAAGTTAACGTGTCCACTTTGCTTCCTCAAACCAAGTAATAAATTCTTTCCGAGATTGCTAAAATGTATGACCCTCTTCAATTTATAGCTTCTGTTATAGTTTTGGCAAAAATGTTTATGCAACAATTATGGTCTTTAAAGGCAGATTGGGATGACCCAATACCTCCCCCTCTTTTTGAAAGATGGCTTTCCTTTCGTAATTGTCTTGGTGATTTATCTATTATAGATTTCCCAAGGGGTTTGATTCCTACTTCGTCGTCTTCAAACTTAGAGTTACATATTTTTGCTGATAGATCCATTAAAGCTTACGGATGTTGCGCTTATGTTGTTAATCGAACTGCTTCCCTTTCTTTTTCTACCTTAATTTGTTCTAAATCTAATATGGCTCCTTTAAAAACCATTTCCTTGCCTCGTTTAGAGTTATGTGCAGCTCTTCTCGCGGCCGAATTACTCAAAATCTTAGCTGTCAATTTCTTCATACTTACTACTGGACTGATTCTCCTATAACGTTAGCCTGGATTATGAAAGCTTCCTCACACTGGCAATCTTTTGTTGCTAACAGGGTAGAAAAATTGCAACAAATTTCAAGCTCCTCTCAATGGAAACACGTTTCTGGTAAAGAAACCCCAGCCGAGATCATCTCTCGTAGATGTTCTCCTAAGCAATTAGCTAAATCTACTCTATACTGGCATGGACCTATGTGGTTGTTAGAAGAACCTTCTCACTGGCCAACTTTCACTTCTTCCACCTTAACGAGCATTCCTGAAACTCGCAAAATTGCTTCTTCCTTTGTAACCACTGTTACTCCTTCCTTACATGAGCCCTATTCTTCATTTGAAAGGTTAATTCGTATTGTAGCCTATCTACTTCGTTGGAAATTATTTGTATTAGATAAGCCATTAATTCTTCAAACTTTTCTTTCTACGTTTGAACTGCAAACAGCTACCACTAAAATTTTATGGCTTACAGAGCATGAAATTTTCTCTGAGGAAATCCATACTTTGTCTAAAGGTCTGTCTCTCAAAAAATATATCAGACTCTTTGCTCTTTGTCCTTTTCTTGATAACAATGATTTATTACGAGTAGGTGGTAGGCTATCCGTAACCGATTGTCCTGAAGATAAGAAACACCCTATAATTCTTCCTTCCAAACATCATATGACTAAAATTATAATTCGCCAGTTTCATTACCAATACTTGCATGTTGGAACCAGAACTCTTTAATGTCTAATTCGTAAACAATACTGTCCCATCAATGGGATGCATGAGATCACTTCTGTTGCAAGAAAGTGCATTCCCTGTTTCAAATCTAAACCTAAGTTCCCACAGCAGCTTATCGCTGATCTCCCTTCTTTTCGTTCTGCTCCTAGCAGACCCTTTCTACTCACTGGTATCAATTATGCTGGTCCATTTGTCTATCAAACAAACAATCTCAAAGACAAACGTAAAATTCTTGGAAAATCGTACATCTCACCCTTTGTGTGTATGATATCTGGTACTATTCACTTGGAATTAGTTACCAACGCCTCTACCTCCTATTTTCTTTCTGCGTTTTCTTGCTGTGTTGCTAGAAGAGGTTTTCCATCAGAGGTTTTTCTGATAACGCCAGAAATGTTCTTGGTGTCTCCGAGCAATGGAGAAAGGCTCTCTGTTCTCCTTCTGCTAAGGAACAAATCTCAAACTATGCTAAATTAAAGAAATTTAAATGGAACTTTATTCCACTTTACGCTCCCCATCACGGTGGACGCTGGGAATCTTGTGTTAAACTTACAAAAAATCATTTAAAGAAAATCATTGGATTTTCTACCTTATGTTTTGGAGAGTTTAACTCTCTTGTAGATCTTATTGAGGGTACTGTCAATTCCCGACCTTTATCCCCTTTGTCCAACGACCCTTCTGATTTACTCCCTCTTACTCCTGGTCATTTTTTGATATGTAGTTCATTAAATGCTCCACCCCCTCTCATTGATCGAAGGCTAGACTTCTCTTTGCCCATTCTTTGGGGAAAACAAGTTGAAGCTCTAAGAGATCGATTCTGTAAGAGGTGGAGAATGGAGTATTTAAACTCGTTGCAGAGGAGGGGGAAGTGGTAGCTCTCTCATCCAAACCTTAAAGAGGGTGATTTGGTTCCCTTATGAGACTCAAGTCCTCCTCTACTTTGGCACACCGGTAGAATCGAGAAATGTTTCACCGGTCGTGATGGTAGAGTACAAGTGGTAAAATTAGTTACCCCTTCTGGACACTGTGTACGTCCTATTTCATGTATTTCTCCTTTGCCACTCTAGTTCTGCTTCTTTTCTGTTTTCTTCTTTTTTCTCTCATCCCCTTTTCTTTTCTTTTCTTTTCTTGTTGTTGCTCCTCTGGCAGTATGTTCGCATTTGCGAAGGCTACAAAGCCCGTAATTATTAATTTACCTTTTTCTAATGTTACGAGAGAGAAACCGAGAATTCAAGGTGTCATTTGTTTTTGTTGTTTTCATAACCTATAAATGTAACATGTGTTCCACGTGTTAACGTAATTTTGTTCTAATTTACATATGCCTTTTTTTCTAAAATACTTATAATATTTATCACTTACTTGTTATGTATTCACGTATTAATGATTGTAAGACACTTTATTTAAGTGCTGTTACAGTGACATTTCATATGCTATCAGTTGCGCCGAAATATCTCCAATGACAGCCATTATCTGTTTCCTTCACTCTCATTGGTCGACTTCCCAGCTGACCAATCACAGCGCTTCGTCCCATCGAAAGGCCTGGAAGCTCTTCTTTCTGTATATAAACAGCTGATTCTCCGTCATCTTTGCGAATACGTCTGAATACTTTGGACACTTTGAACTACGAAGTACTGTTTTCGTCAATGGCACATCGCCGCACCTGCGACACATCCCGTCGCAAGGACTTCGAATGACAACTAGTAATTTCATCAATTGGCATATCGCCGCATCTACAACACATCTCGTCGTAATAAATACGTCTGAATACTTTGGACACTTCGAACTACGAAGTACTGTTTTCGTCTATGGCACATCGCTCCCTGCGACACGTCCCGTCGCAAGGACTTCGAATGACAACTAGTCATATCACCAATTGGCATATCGCCGCATCTACGACACATCTCGTCGTACCGAATACGTCCGAATACTTTGGACACTTCGAACTACGAAGTACTGTTTTCGTCAATGGCACATCGCAGCACCTGCGACACATCCCGTCGCAAGGACTTCAAATGACTACAAGTCATTTCTTCAATTAGTACATTGCCGTACCTGCGACACATCTCGTCGCAACGAATACGTCGGAATCCGTCAGAAGACTTCGAGTACTTCGAATACTTCGCCTACCGACTTCGTCAAGGCATGCTGCCTCTGAGGCAACATTTTCATCGCTGACATCTTTACTCATGTGTGCTAGCCAAACATTCATCTCTAAAACTCAGCTCTGGAAGCTTTAAAACTTCAACTTTACTCGACAGAATGAAACTTCAGCACGAGTAACTGCAATGCTTCAAACCTACTTTAAGTGTTTGGGACTGGTACCCACTTCTTTCATTATAGCCTCCAGCTATGCAACGTTTGCAGTTTTTAAATATCAATCATATTTTATTCAGTGCAGCATGTGTCTCCACAAGTGTTCAACCAAGTTAAAGTGCTTCGAAATGGCAACAGTTCATACTGATGGCATTTTATTTTCGCTACCTAACCTCATGGTGAGATATACAGTGTGACCTCGATCTTATGGTTTTCAAATATCGCTACGGAAGTTCCAGCCATGGTTAACCTAGATACTTATCTTCAAACTTAACTAATTTCCATCTTTTCATCAGGGCTCTGTTTAAAGAGCGTGCAAACTTTAAATGTTGAGCTCATCAGCTCCAGTATTGCTGCATAAAACTTCTCTTACCTATATTTTTAAGGCTGCAATCTTGCCTTTCTCAAACTAAAAGAGTTTTCAAGTGTTCTTTTTTTGGCTTTCAACGCATTTACTTGATATCTGTACCATCCCCGACCCTTAAACCGCTAGTACATTTATGTTGCACTCCCCATCCAGCTACAAAACTATCGCAACACAATAAGCTAGAGAGAGGAGAACAAACCGGGTCATAGCCCGTGGAATGAAAGCGGGCCTCAAACCAACAAGCTGATAATAAACCTAAAATAGCCTGGTAAATAAATAAGCATGATACCATAAAATTAAGAAGAATTTAATTTCAACCAGAAGAGGTATACCCTTTTAACATACAAATTATGGTACAAATATACATTCAAGAACGCATCAAATACAACATTCTGGTATAATCTTCTTCCATGCATTACTCTTATACACGCAAATAATATTTAGAGATTTTGGCACTCACTGATTTGTATTCCTTTCCAACATCAAACAACATCAGGCTTTGGTACGCACCCCAAACTCATGGGTTGGTTAACATTAATTTATTTACCATCAGGGATGTATTTGAACAGAATGGGGGAGATTTTCCACATTTAATATTCACACTATTTAGCATCCAGCCGGTGCTTCATATTTCTTCTCGGTGTTTTGGAGAAGTAACCTATTGCCAGATCACGCAATCTGTGGATCTTATATTCACATTTAATACACGCCGAAATAACAAGTAATAATAGGGCATACACTAGGTTAAATGGAACATATCTATGAACCCAACTCGCTGACATATACAGCCCAAAACACTATAAATATTTTCGAATCAATATCAACCCAAGAACCCCAAGTCTTAGCAAACTAAACGGGTAATTTCGCATTAAACTCCAAACACTTCAGGACGATACCGTATTTCAAAGGCAAGCATATTAGGGAAACATTACCTTTAATCCACTCCTTAATTAGATGGACCAACTCTTTAGCATTCATCAAGGCAAAAATCCAACTTATATATCTCGTGACCATCAGCCATGAATTACGACATTCATCTCTTTCCTCTTTAACAATCTACTACATGTAACCTTAAAAATCCTTCGTCATAACACCAGCGGCAATCCAATTCAGTACAGAATAGCGTTAAAAGTCATAAGACTTCATTGGCAAATTACTCACAAGAAATGATAATATAACAGAACATGAAAGACCAAACCCTTCCTTACAAAACGAGCACAGAAAATGTTTCCCGTTATACGCCTCAGTTCTAAATTACATTAGGTCACAGTTGAGATTACGAGCTAGAAGGTGGCGATAAAAAATTATAAGCGACGCAAATCACAATAATTTAAGGTCTCAGAATACTAACTTTCTAACGGCACTAAATGTTTCACGATTACGACTTTCCGAGTGTCCGCCGGGCTCCGGGAAGCGGCTAGAGGTTATGTCTATCCACTCTCTTACATATATATATATATATATTAATCCCGTCGTGGTACCAACAGTGCAGGTCCACGAACATCGCTGCCTGACAACCTGAAGATCCAAACCTCCGTTCTTCTCGCCCGCCGACAGATTAGCAAACTTGCGGCTAGAGGTTATTATTCACTCTCTTACATTCTCGTCAACAGTCACACGTTCTCACTTCCATTTTTTTAATCCCGTCGTGGTACCAACAGTGCAGGTCCGCGAACCTCGCTGTCTGCCAACCTGAAGGTCCAATCCTCCGTTCTTCATGACCGCCGACAGATTAGCATATTTCTAATAATTTCGAGTGCAGTTTCATGGTGTTGTCAATAAACATACTGCTCGGGTTTTCAAGCATGAAAGACCCGAACAAACAGAATTATTCACAGATGGAATTGAGGTCTAAGAGACATGTCTATACTGACATGTTCCAAAATGGGTTTCAGAAGATGTTCAAGGCATAGGTTTTACTTTACCAGGAATATTCATAGATGGAAATAAGGTTTAGGAGACATATCTATTCTGACGGAGCCTCCGTGGCTTAGGCGGCAGCACGCCGGCCTCTCATCGCTGAGTCCGTGGTTCAAATCCCGGTCACTCCATGTGAGATCTGTGCTGGACAAAACGGAGGCAGACAGGTTTTTCTCCGGGTACTCCGGTTTTCCCTGTCACCATTTCATTCCAGCAACACTCTCCGCTATCATTTCATTTCATCCGTCATTCATTTAATCATTGCCCCAGAGGAGTGCGTCAGGCCTCGGCAGCCGGCACAGTTCATATCCTCGCCGCTTGATGGGGGCTTCATTCATTCCATTCCTGACCCAGTCGGAGACTGGAAGCAGGCTGTGGATTTTCATTTTCATCTATTCTGACATGTTCCATGTGACAATTTTTGGAAAATTCCTGGGCGGGGTTTTAATAACAGACATGTGACAGGGTGACAGGAACTGTCACGTCCTCCTCCCCCCCCCCCCTCCGCCACTCCCCCCTCCGCCCCTCCCCCCCTCCACCCTGGAGGTAGACCACGGGGAATTTGATTATCCGATCGGTCTCAATTTCATTTCTCTTGTCTGTGGCTAGGCTGGTATTACTCCGAACCACAGCCATGTTCATCTTCACGCTTCCTCTTCAGGACGGCATACTCCACCAGAGCATCTCCATGAATTCGGACCAGCAGATATATCAAAGCGTCCAATGAAGCTCCATCCACCCATCAGTACCACGACGAAAATGCAGCTTGGCCAAAACTGCACATCTCAGTAATATGAGTAAGGGGCACGAGGTAGCGAAAGATTATCCACACATGGATTATAATTGGTTTCTTTTTTTTTCTTTCTTTAGGTAAGACTACAGGTAAGTAGAGTCTAAATCAAGAGTTCTCACATGCTCCAATCCGAGTAGATAATTAACTAGATCCTCAATTAAGGGTTCTCACAATTTCAGTTCCTTGTAAATCGTCATTTAGTCACACTTAACAGTTCATATTCATGAAAATTCAATTGCGTTTGATGCGCCACATCCTATCATCGTCCACACTTATAGCATACCAATTATCAACCAACTAAACGTTTCACCATCCAATAACATTCAACATAACTACAACAATCACTTAAATACCCGATTTATCATCCCGAGAATTCCCGATTAATTAAATTGCACTGACTTAGATGAGCCCTGAAAATTCGTTTGGCGGCGCTGTCCTTTAATATGACTGTCACAGGCCTGATGAATGAGAGTATCTCATAAGGACCCCGAAAACGAACACGATGTTTACCTGAAACTTGCCTACCAAAGGTTTTAGGCGTGAAATTCTTTGCATACACTCTATCTCCTACATTTAACTTACATTCACTGCGGCCAGAATTATATTGCCTTGCGATACGATCATGCGAGACCTTCATTGCCTCACGTGCTTCTTTCCAAATCTCACAGACCTTCTGGTCAGTAGGATGATCAGGCAACAATTCCGGAATTGACCACAAATTAATCAACGACGAATTGGGTACATATGAGAACATCAACGAAAAAGGAGTTTTTCCGTGAGTTTCATGCAGAGCTGTGTTGAATGCAAAAGTCAACCAAGGCAACGATGTGTCCCAATTAGAATGCTCTTTATGTTGATAGGCGATGAGAGCTGCCCGTAAATTTCTGTTCACTCCTTCTGCTAATGATGGATTAGGGTAATATGGCGTGGTCATTACATGCGAAATAGCATACTCAAAACAAAATTTTCGAAACTTAAGAGACTTGAAGGATTTCGCATTGTCGGAAACCAGAAAATGTAACGACCGAAATACGAAAAAATAGAATTTAAGCAACGGATTACAGAATTCGTGGTTGATAAGCGTGTCGGAAACAACCAAGAAAAACGGGTAAACCCATCAACGCAAACGAGCGCAAAACGATTTTCAGCCACGGGTCTAGGAAACGGACCAATAAAAATCTATGAACAGACGTTCCATCGGCCGGATTCCTGACTCAGAAGCCAATTTCCCTACCTTAGGACTCACGACAGGTTTACTTACATTACAACGGTGGCAAGATTTAACAAAGTCTCTCACGTCGCCATCCATTCCCCTCCACAGGAAGTACTCATGAATTTTTTTCCGAGTTTTGAAAACTCCCAAATGCCCTCCAATCGGAGAGCCGTGGTAATATTTCAACATTTCTGGGATTAATTTAATAGGTAAAACGATTTTAGGTCTTTATCATGACGACCCTTGCAAGTTAGAACCCCAGATTTCAATCCATAAGGTCAAATTAATTTACTCCCAGAAATATCTAACACAATCTTTCCTAATTCTTCATCATCCTGTTGGCATTTCCCTATATCTTTGAACAGCGTCGGACTGTTTCTAATAATAGGCAACGCGGCAGTCACAATCCCTTGGGTGTTATCTTTCTCAGTCACAACGGTGCTTGGTACGGATGGCTCTTCATACGTCCGACTGAAAGAATCAGCTATTACGTTGTCACTACCTCTGATGTGTCGAACGGAAAACTTAAAAGAGGAGATCCTCGTAGCCCATCGCGCGATCCTCCCGGTGTTACGTGGTCTGGCGAGAACCCTGCTCAACGCTTGGTTGTCCGTTTCGAATTGAAACCGCACATGTTCAATGTACGTTTTGAAACGTTCCAATCCAAACATTACCGCTAGACCCTCCAGCTCGTAAACGGAATATTTAGATTCTGCCTCATTTAGTGTTCTTGAAGCGTAAGCAATCGGACGACGTCCCAATTCACATTCTTGTAATAATACAGCGGCAATAGCACCTTGAGAAGCGTCGGTTTGTAAAATAAATGGTCTAGAGAAATCAGGCACTGCTAATACTGTGGCGTTACTCAACGCACCTTTCAAATACTCAAACGCAGCTTGTTGAGATTCACCCCAGGAACTATTTACCCCCTTTCGACGGAAGGCATTCAATGGTATCACTCTTTGGGCGAAATTTGGAATACATTTCCGAAGGAAGTTCGCCATACCAACAAAACGAGCAACGCCTTTGACGTTGGTCGGCGGTTTAAAGTCTCGAATCGCCTTAGTTCGAGTCTGATCAATATTATTATAACTCCTGCTCGAGAAACAATATGCCCGAGGAAAGATATGTCGGATTTAGCAAATGATACCTTCCCTAACTGACGGTTAATCCAGCATCTCTCAACCGTTTGAAAATTTCATTCAAATATTCAATATGGTCTTCACAACTTTCACTGTACACCACCACATCATCTAGATAGTGATACAGGAATTTAAACTTGATTCCAGAAAATACTCGATCCAGCAATCGGCTGAAAACAGCACCACCAGTGGACAACCCAAATGGTACTCCGTTAAATTGGTACAGATTCCAGTCGGTGGAAAATGCTGTCAATGGTTTGGACTCTTCGGAGAACGGAATTCGATGGTTGGCTTGATTGGGGTCAAGCAATGTGAAATATTGAGCCTTATTGAACCACGAAAAGCATGAATGCAGATCGGGCAACGGAATTGATTCTAATACTACCTTTTGGTTGAGACGACGATAATCAACAACAGGTCGGATCCACCGTCTGTTTTGGGAACCAAGAACATCGGTGAAGAATATTGTGACTTATTACTAGCCCTCCTTGGGCGACTGATTTAAAACTTCCCAAAATCATCCTCCTATTTTTGATCGGAAGTACTTCATCATATACCACACAATTGAAATGGCAGGGTCGTGGAGTGTTGGACACACATTTGGTCAACCTAACTGGTATCATTTGGGCGTTCAACTATTTGGTGTAATTCCCTATAAAGAAAACTAATTATAACCTTCAAAATATGTGTATTAATATCAACTTTAAACATATGGCGGGGACTCTCGTCGAACAGACTATGGTTTCCTATCTTCAATTCTCCTCGGCAATGACGAAAACATGTGACCCAAAATGAATGTTGGAATATAAAGATGTTTGTTACTCACTCATCGACGACCTTGCAGATAATCTACGAGACGTGCTCGATAGATCAGTTCTCCCCAGCATTTCTAAGATTTTCCACACGTGGTTTGAGGTTAGAGATGTTTACTGGTTTACATAGCCACATCTCTGCGAGAGAAATGAATGTGCTTCCGTACCCAACTTGAATTGTGCTAACAGAGATAACATCGTTGTGATTTGTAGCCGTTTCGAGTACTTTCGAAAGCCATGCTTTCAACAAAACTGTTTCTCCAAATAGGCCTACGCCAAATTACGAGAACGCGACCTTTCCAACCAGACGCTACAATAGAAGTCCTGCCTCGCTCCACACGAAAAAAGCCACCTCTCATCTTGTAAACACATGTTTTCGTCTTTCTCCGCCAGGGTCATGATACCCTCCAACCCATACAAAATACACCAATAATCTCGAACCCATGTATATTTCTTACAACTCATGGCGCGAAACTCTTCTCTGACGTCAGAGTCTTACACAATTTATACAAAGCTTTCTTCAAGACAAGGGAAGTTATTCTCGGCCCAATCTAAATTTGGCCTAGAGTTTCCTGCTGTTGCAACATCTTGTAGCTTGCCTAACACAATCCGCTGTCTTGTATGCTGACATCTCCCATACAAATTAAATGAAATATTCCTGACTGAGTCCCCGAGATACACAAGATATGTACACTAAATAAAATGAAATCCTATAACCTAAATGATGATGATGATGAGCAAGAAAAGGAATGATATGAACAAATTACCCTAACCTGACTTCTCTTGCAGTCAACCAAATAAGGGTTTGGGAACATTGTGACCGGAACAGTCACAATATGACGAGATAGATGGGCTAAGTATACCTTCCGCTAACATCTTATCAATGATCTTCTTGAGTTTTAACATCCTAGGAGGACTAAGTCGATACGGAGGATGCCGAACAGGAATGTTATCAGTAATCTCGATCTTATACTCCAATAAGTTGGCAACCCCCAACTTGTCGGTGATTACCTCTGGGTGCTTCTCACACAACCCACGAATGTTATCGGCATGCTCGGGGTTCAAATGACTCAAGTCCAGCGTTTCGAACTTCCCGAAATTTTGTAAATCCTCCGCATCATCTGGTACTAAATTCACCACATTGCACGTCCTGTCGTTTCCCCGACGACGAATACTATCCTTGAAGGTCCCAATGATGCACACGAATTTCGCCTTAATTTTTGCTCGGAACCTGAAATACACTTCTTCCTTACGAAGATCTAACAATGAACCAGAAAATGACTAGAAATCATCCCCTAAAATTATCTGACATGACAAATCGCGAACGACCCATAGTTTGAATTTCAACGAAAACGTCAATATGCTAATGTTCGTTTTAACCAATCCCAACACCTCAATTCTCGAACAATTTGCGGTCACCAAATGAGATTCCACAGCTCCCAATTTAGGAAATTTACAAATCGCCAACATCTTTTTATACCAAACTTCACACACCAATGACTCTACGCTCCGTGAATCTAACGTGCTTCTACTGGAGCGTTATTTATTGAAATCCGAATCACAGGCACGTGCACGTATGAGGGAGTGGAAATCTTCCTACATGCTTTACGACACAAGACTTGACATCTTTCCTCATCAACAATCAGATTATTACTCCAAGAGTTCGACATCCCTCCTTTATGATCACGGTTTCCAAACTTAGGGAGATCTCGTCGAGCCTTGGACACTAACTGTCAATCTTTACGTGGTGGATTTTTGCAATGTCGTGATATATGACCCAAACGCCCACAAATATAACATCGAACAATTTTTCCTTTCGCGTTTGGGTCATGTCTAGAACCGGGACTAGGTACTACGCGTCCTTGGGAAACAGGTAGGGATGACGAATCCCTCCTTTGTGAATCAACTAACCGAACGGATTCTGCACGAACAGAAGCAACATTCAAGTCTCAAAATGTCGTTGGTCTTGTATTTAGACTTACGTACGACCGAATATCTGGAGTAACTCCGTCCACAATGATTGATACTAGCTATTTCTCATAGAGAACTAGCCCGAACACCTTGCTATATTTAGTTATATCCTGAACATAAGCGTTCAATGGATCTCCCGCACATTGAGCACGATAAAATATTGTTGAATGACAGAACCCAACAATCTAGACGGGACGAACGCTTCCAAAACCTCACTCAAAAAGGACTTGATAGAAAGGACTTGATCCCGTATCGCATCAACCAATCAAATTTTTGATCTTCTTAATACAAGCGGACAATGGATGGTTGATGCCTCCAAATTTAGCATTTGAGAACATTGAAGAACAACACAGAGATATTCTACGTACGATCTGACGACCAGAAGACTCATCACGTGCGTTAGTAAATTCACAATCAAATACTTGCCCGGGGCGCAAAGGTACTCCCTGAGTATTTGGTTGACATGGACTCAGGGACACCCTTTCCCGATTACTCCGATTATCGCAAATATCTTCACCATTCATTCCCCAATTACGAAACTCCCTACTCGAAGATTATGGCATCCCGTCCAAACAGTTTCGCTCGCTAAATCTTGGAACAATAGATTTCTCTCGTCGATCAGTAATACTGATAGGAGTTACACTGCTGAATCCACAGATATTACGCTGACCAATCGTCACATCAACACCCAAAACACTATGCAAACGAGGAATCACCTCAGGAACATCTTCTTCTAGAACATCCTCGAGTATCAGATCAGAATTACGTGGATCAGTTCTAAACCACCGTGTATTTCGCCTTTCAACATCTATCGATTAATCAATTGGAGCTCCCGGGACAATGGTTTTCATGGTCCTACCCCCAAAATTTTGCTCTTCGCCTAGCCAAACAATAAATTGGTTACTCTTCGCTCATAATAATTCGAAAATTGACAATCGGGACTCGAATCATCAGAGTTTTCGGCCACACCAGGTCTACGAACAGAATCCACCAACGCACGCGCTCTCACCGACACAGAATCTCCGACCCAATTATCGGCATTTCAGTCAAAACAAATATTATCCTGCGTAATATTCTTCAGTTTCGGAACAACACCCATAGAACTTCGATTAAGCACCCCAGTGTTAGTAGATGGATCATTGACATTTACCATATCCATACAATTATCTCCTTCAGGTTCAAGATTTATTTCATCAACCAACCCCGATAACTGTAACACAGATTCTCTAGATATATCATCATCTACCCTTACACAATGAGACCCCAATATTATATTATCATCACATGCCCCTGCCTCGTCATCAACACTTATGTTACAATTAACAATGATGGATAGATCGTCACCAGAAATACAATCTTCGCATTCTACTAGCTTGGCTTGTAACTCAACCAACTCAGCTTTCACCTTCTCTTCCCTGTTTTTAGAATTAACAATCATGTCACCTATCCTATAAAACAAATGTTGTATTCGAGCTTTCAGCTGACAACGTTTTTCAATACTTCCGCCTTGGGAAATGACATCATTTACCGATTGCACCAGCAGGTCCACTTTATTTAGTAGTAGAGGTTGGTTCAACATAAAGGAACATTCAGATAAGGTAGGCGGTAACACGATCGTATCTTTCGCACGGCTAAGCATCTCGATATTTCTCTCTAAGTTCTCTGATACTTCGAGAATGCGAATTCTCATTTCGTAACTGACTTCCTCTGGAGAAAGATAATCCAGGAACGGAATAATACGTGCCATAATGATCATCAATAAATACTGTAACACCCCCCTCCCCCCCCGAAAATTATCTAATAATGCCTTGCAAAATAACTAGGCAAGCTATACGAGTACTACTCTCAAACACCAGCCGGAGACTGTCATGATGACAACACAACCAGTCGGTCTTCTTGTTATCTTATATTCTTTACCAGGCTTTATGAATTTATTGAGTGTAACCAGATACCTTTAGCAAAAAATAAATGAAACATTAATTGAACTCCACAAATGCGGCCCAGTTAAGATAAAGGAAATGGATAATAACCAAGGATCAGGTCAGAAAATGAACCATCGCGCCAATCAAATACGACAATCTGGTATACTCTTCTTCCATGCATTACTCTCATACATGCAAATAATATTTAGAAGTTTTGGCACTCACTGATTTGTAATCCTTTCCAACATCAAACAACATCAGGCTTTGGTACTCACCCCAAACTCATGGGTTGGTTAACATTAATTTATTTACCATCAGGGATGTATTTGAACAGAATGTGGGAGATTTTCCACATTTAATATTCACACTATTTAGCATCCGGCCGGTGCTTCATATTTCTTCTCTCGGTGTTTTGGAGAAGTAACCTATTGCCTGATCACGCAATCTGTGGATCTTATATTCACATTTAATACACGCCTAAATAACAAGTAATAATAGGTTATACACTAGGTTAAACGGAACATGTTATCTATGAACCCAACTCGCTGACATACACAGCCCAAAACACTATAAATATTTTCGAATCAATATCAACCCAAGAACTCCCATGTCTGAGCAAACTAAACGGGTAATTTCGCATTAAACTCCAAACACTTCAGGACGATACCGTGTTTCAAAGGCAAGCATGTTAGGGAAACATTATCTTTAATCCGCTCCTTAATTAGATGGACCAACTCTTTAGCATTCATCAAGGCAAAAATCCAACTTATATATCTCGTGACCATCAGCCATGAATTACGACATTCATCTCTTTCCTCTTTAACAATCTACTACATGATTCTTTTAAAAGAACTTCGTCATGACAACGGCGACAATCCAATTCAGCACAGAATAGTGTTAAATGTCATAAGACTTCATTGGAAAATTACACCCAAGAAAGGATAATATAATAGAACAAAACGAGCACAGAAAATGTTTCCCGTTATACACCTCAGTTCTAAATTACATTAGGTCACAGGAGAGATTACGAGCTAGAAGGTGGCGATAAAAATCAATAAGCGACGCAAACTACAATAATTTAAGGTCTCAGAATCTTAACTTTCTAACGGCTCTAAATGTTTCACGATTACGCGGGGCTCTCGGGAAGCGGCTAGAGGTTATGTCTATCCACCCTCTTACATTGACGTCAACAGTCACACATTCTCATTTCTTTATATATATTTATTAATCCTGTCGTGGTACCAACAGTGCAGGTCCACAAACATCGCTGTCTGACAACCTGAAGATCCAAGCATCCGTTCTTCTCGCCCGCTGACAGATAAGCAAACTTGCGGCTAGAGGTTATATCTATTCACTCTCTTACATTGTCGTTAACAGTCACACGTTCTCACTTCCTTTATATATATATGTGGGAAACGGTTTCCAGATCATGACACTTACAAGCATCGAATATAGAACTGAATTATTTATTATAAACAATGAAACTGATTAAAATACAGTAGAGAATTAAGGGAAAGTGTTTCGCGGCTCATCGGAACTCGGAATGTTGCTTCTCTTCTTTTTATTCTCAGACAATGGCGCTGAGCTTACTCCTGCGCCCCCTAGATCCCATACTCGGCCGTCTTGATCCTCATCCGGCTTCCACATTCGGCCGTCCTGATCCTCATCCGACCCGGATGAAGAAGATCCGCCCGGCCAGGGCTTCATGAACTCCGCACAGGACGATGTGATTCTTGGTCCAGCATGGTCTCCTTCTCTGCTGACGTCATATGTATCGTTGAGTTTAACTCGAGTCACTCGATAAGGTCCTAGACTTTTGGTTTTTAGTTTCAGATGTGGACCGATCTGAGTGCGTTTGATGGCAACCAGGTCGTCGACCTGATACTTCTTAGGCTCCTTACGTCGTCGGTTGAATTCGGCACGATTTTCAGATTGAACTTTTTCTATCTGCTTTTTTGCATCTTCTCTCATTTGATCACGTTTCTCGTTGAACGAATTGATCAGCTCCTCTTCGATGAGTTGCACTGTACGTAGATCATTTTGGTTGTGCATTCTGACTCCTGTCAGCAGCTCGAAAGGTGACATTCCGATGCTCCTCTGGAACGTAGAGTTGATAGCTCGTTGGATGGATGGTACAACCTTGTACCATTTTGTCGGATCGTCAATGCTAAGTTTAGCGATGATCTTGGTCACAGTTGAGTTGACTCTCTCGATTTGACCATTGGCTCTTGGCAGTCCAGCTGTGATCAAGACGTGCTTGATACTCTGCGATTTACAGTAGTCCTGGAACACATGGGAGGTGAACGATGGCCCCCTGTCGGTGATCACTTGAACTGGGTTTCCAAAGTTCAGCCTCTGAAACTCCATCTTTTCAATCGTCTCAGCTGATTTGGTAGTTTTCACAGGATACAGCCAGATGAACTTCGTGAAGGCGTCTATCACACAGAAGATGTGTTCATATCCGTTGTGTGTAGACTTAAGTGGTCCAATGTGACCCATGTGGTAGGTGTGCAATGGCACACTCTCCTTGAACATCGGATGTAACCAACCTTCTTTCTTGCCTGCCTTCCTGTTAACCACCAGACACTTCACACAGTTGACTATGACTCGTTTCACCTTGTTGGCCAAGTCTGGAATATAATATTCCTGCTTCACGTCTTCTTCAGTCCTTTTAACAGCGTAGTGTCCCTTCTCATGTGCAGCTCTGATGATTTCATGGTGCATTGCCCGCTGAACCACCAACGTCTCTCGCCCGTCAACAAATTTAAACAGCAGTCCATCTCTCACGATGAAGTTTCCGTAAGGCCCTTTCTCCAGTGTCGCTTTTATCGCTGTCAATCCTTCATCTTTTCTCTGGGCGATTTTGATCCTCGCTGCAAGGCCATCAGGGAATCCAAACATCACTGCCGGACATCGGCTCAGGGCATCGACATGTTTCATCCTGGTTGCAGTTCGGTGTTCGATGGTATAGTCAAACTCCTCCAAGGTCATAGCCCATGTAGCTACTCGTGGGACCAGGTCCCTTTTGTGCGTTGTCTTTTGGAATGCCATACAGTCAGTCACAATCTTGAACGGAATTCCACTTTTCTTTTTGACTACCACCACTTGGCATGTATATTCTGATTGACTCGGTTCTATGATATCTTCCTCCAACCACGCCTCGACTTGATCATCGACAAATTCGCTCTCAAGCGGTGCCATTCGTCTGGGCCTGCTAAATATCGGTTTTTCTTCTTTCAATGTGATCTTCATCTTGACATCAGTAGATTTCGTCTTCTTTGATACATATCTCGGTACCAAATCCTGGATCTGTTCCCATTTTTCCTCATCAACGCAGTTCTCGATATCCAATTCCTGTTCGTCGGCTACCCTGATCAACATCATTGGGACCTCTAGTTTCTTGATGGTAACTCCTAGCTTTCTCAGGATGACCTCACCCTGATCCAATAGATCGTTACCAATAACCATGTCACACTCCATAGTATCATCAGAAACAACATAGACGTTGGTTTGGAACTCCAGCTCGTCTACCTCAACAACTGATGTGAAGTAACCTTGAGGAGCAACAAAACCATTACCGAATCCTTTCAAAACAAGATCCGTGCTCTTCAATCCTGGGGAACCCATGGTCTTATGGATGTTTTGTCGCAGTAGGTTATAAGGACTGCCACAGTCGATAAGTGCCTGAAGTTTCTGCTGACCCAAACTAACCTCTTTGAACTTGAGGCAGCTTTTCTTTTCATCAATAAGATTGATACCTTGATTATTCCTCTTATCGTTCTTCCTCTCTTTTTTGCACTCGGATGAAATGTGGCCAAACTCGTTGCAGTTGAAACATCTTTTGCCTTTAACCTTGTGCTCACATTCCTTTGAACTATGACCAGATCCACCGCAATTATAACATCTATCTCCACTACTCGCCTCTTTCTTCTGTGTACTGCCCCAGCACTTTCCGTCCTTCTCGTTGGCACTCTTGGCACTTCCTTGTAAATTACTGTTATTATACTTTGTGCTTTTCTTTGGCAAAGACTTCACCGCCATCTCATAACTTATCATTTTCTCCTTGAAATCCTTGGAGTTTTTTGCTCCATAGAGAAGAAATTTTGATCCTGAATCGTCTTCGATCCCATCAATCACGTACTGACACAGAGAAACTTGCTCAACATCACCTCTACTGGCGATTTCCTTCATCACAAGAAAGTACTCCTGTAGAGATTCGTCACGCTTTTTTCGTCCTGGGTTAACAACTTGTGGATTTCTGCACTGCTTGCCGCCACGTCAAACTCCTCTTTCAAGGCCTTCTTCAGTGCAGTCCAGGACGTCAGTCCTTTCTCACCTTGAAAGGGATTCAACAACACCGTACAGCTGGCCTATACGTGACTTCCAACCATACAAAAAGTGCAAGGTTATTTCTCAACAGAAATGAGCATTGCCTGTCTTCACTCTCTAGTTATAACTTATCTATAAAGTAATATTCATCATTACCAAAGTGGAATCTTCACTGATTGAACGAAATCTTTACGTAAATACAACTAAACATTGTTGCCATACAACACGCAGCTTCTATATACACACACTGTTTCACATACATAATCCTCTTCACAATAATACTACACGTTCAAACGTTTCCCAAACATTTAATACACGCAAAATAAATTATTATTAGAATAATAATTATTACACTGAACTATAAAAATGTATAAATAATTATATACAACATTTATATTGCTTGACTTACTCGAAGTTAGTAGTTTGATGATGATGATGATGATGATTGTTGTTTTAAGGGGCCTAATATCTAGGTTATCGGCCCCTAAAGTTAGTAGTTTAACTGGCTGTTAACTATCCTTATTATTAATATTAAACTTGTTAATATTATTACTGTTGACTTTATTAAGATAACTTTACCATCAGGTTTATAAGTATATAGGATTTATTGTCAATTCTAGGCTAATATGACTAAGCATTTAAGTTAGCTCATATTATTATTACTCACAATCCGGTTTAATAGTTTAATAGGAATCAATAAACAAGATTAAACTCCACTTCGCTAACTTTTCCGCCTATATCTCCTCTTATCTATCCCTCAATATCGTTCACAAACAAGTATATTAGAGTTTCAACATCTCACTTTTCCATAAACATGCTTCATTCATTCATTCATTCATTTATTCATTTATTTATTTGCAATGGGGGTGTGTCCCCCGGTGGCAAATTGGATATACATAACAAATAAATAATTATACATAACAATTCAATAACAAGTAAATAACAATTAAACTGGAGTATTTACACAAATAGTCAGTCTTTTCTTAAACACACCTATATGTTTGGGAAAAGGCTCTAAGACTGCGGCAGGTAGAGAGTTCCAGTTATCAATGGCACGGTTTACAAAAGAATATTTACCATAATTTGTTCGTTGTGGTCGGCCCTTAACTTTGAAAGGATGATCGCTCCTACCCATGTAAGTGGGCTTTCCCAATCGTTTGCTAAGCTCACCCCATGCTGGTTGATTTGTATACGAGTTGTACATAGCGCAGAGTCTAGATTTCATCATCCTAGCCTCCAGTGATTCCCACCCAAGTTTCTTTAACATACGGCTCACACTGCTTCTGGGATTAAAGTCACTGAGCACAAATATAGCGGCCTTTCTTTGTACCATTTCCAACTCATGGATGAGCCCTACTTGATATGGATCCCAAACCGCCGATGCATATTCCAAAATAGGTCTCACAAGTGACAAATAGCCTAATTCTTTAGCAGAGGTACTACTTCCTTTTAAAACCCTCATTACAAAGTGCAGGGATTTGTAAGCTTTAGAAACTACACATCCTACATGACTACTCCATTTCATATCATTCCTTACGTGAACGCCCAAATATTTGCAAGAATCTTCTTCTACAAGTATTTCCGAGCCAATCTTATATTGAAAATCCTGCCTTCGCACTTTCCCTATTTTAAGAGACTACATTTTCTTGTGTGTATTTTCATTTTATTTACAATCGCCCACTTATAGACCAGGTTCAGGTCCTCTTGAAGCACTGCGTTGTCTTGTGAGTCATGTATCTTTCGATATATTACACAATCATCCGCAAACAATCGACAGTCACTGCGAATCCCGTTTGGTAATTCAT
The DNA here is from genome assembly GCA_946902985.2 of Meconema thalassinum. Classification (NCBI taxonomy): domain Eukaryota; kingdom Metazoa; phylum Arthropoda; class Insecta; order Orthoptera; family Tettigoniidae; genus Meconema; species Meconema thalassinum. The sequence continues at coordinate 1,058,265,414 of OX336389.2, read as the reverse complement.
TTATAAACGCCAAAAATAACAAAGTTCCGATTACGCTGCCCTGAGGGATACCCGACGTTACGGTAATTTCATCCGAGAATATGCCTTCGACTTTCACTTTCTGGGAACGACCCGTCAAAAATTCTTGGATCCATAAAATTACTCTTCTATCAATCTTCGTCGAAGCTAATTTATGGAGTAACATGTCATGCGGCACGACATCAACTGCCTTCGCAAAATCTATAACTACGGCGTCGACTGAAACTCCATGGTCTAACGATTCGCTAATGTCTTGAAAAAGTGATAGCATCTGACTCTCGCATGAGTAACCTTTCCGAAATCCATGTTGCCTATCATTAAACCATGATCATGTTTCCCACTGTTCACTCAAGTAGTCGCAAATGAGATGCTCCATCTGTTTACAAACAATGGACGTAAGGCTAACCGGCCTGTAGTTGCCCAATTCAAGTCTGCTCCCTCCCTTAAATATTGGGACTACCGTAGCTCTTTTCCAGTCATCTGGGATTTGCGCATTGTTTATGGACACATTAAATATCACCTCCAAGTATCGTGCCACGGCCCTACCTCCTAGTTTAAGTACTTCACTAACAATATTATCAGGACCCTTTGATACATTGAAACGTAGTTTTTGTATTAGCTTTACAATTGCTGACTGGTTTATTTGGAACAGGGGAGCCCCTGATTCGTCGTTAAGGTCCAACACACAGCTATTGGATTTATTGAACACACTACCGTAAAAGACATTTAAATCATTAGCAATGGCCTGTTTCTCAGTAATTAATTTACCGTCACCGGACATTATCATCGACAAATTACTTGAATTTCCCTTTCTTCTCCTAACATAACTGTAATTTTTTTTCCATCCATCACCTCCCGAACCAAGTAAACCTTGCATATAACTGTCATGAGCAGCCCTCTATTTTAAGACGAGCTCTCTTGATAAGGACTTAAATTTCAACATATACTTGTCACTATCATGTCTTTTATTGTATAATTTCCTAATTTCCCGTTTTAGACTCCTAATTTCTCGTGTGTAATACTCAGGATCTGGGTTTTGTTTTAGCAATTTAAATGGGACAAATTTATCAACAGCGATATTTAAAATTTTCAAAAAGTTAGTTCACAGGATATTAATGTGATTTCCTTCCGATGCCCATCCTACAAATAGCTCATTCAAATACCCCTGAAACTTGCCCTGATCCGCCCTGCGATACTGGAATATGATCTTTTTTGCTACATCAGAGTCTAATTTTGTAATGTCACCCTATCTAATATTTAATTCAACCCCAGAATGGTCACTAATTCCTGGTACTTTCAGACAAATAATATACAGCTCTACAGGCCTTACGAGATAAACATCTAAGGTATTATTGTCTCTAGTTGTGATGTCAACTAATTGGGAAAATCCCCCTCCCTTAAGAATTTATTTGCAGCGCTCTGAGCTTGACCACAGCTAGTTGACTCACCAGACCACTCTACTTTGGGGAGGTTTAAATCTCCTGCAATTATTATGCTCTTTTTCATAGCATTACCCGTACAAGAGTAGAGGAGCAAGGAGGGTTCTGCTTCAAATACCGTTATTTATGCAAATGAGGGGGGCGTGGCAAGGTCAATGACCTTGAGGTAGGTCATGGTCAATGACCTTGAGGTAGGTCATTGACCCCAAGGTCGCCGGGACCCCGGAAGGTAAACAAACCTTGGAGGGTCCAGGAACCGGTTTGAGGGGGTGTGGGTGGAGGGAAGGGGTGGGGGAGGGGGGGAGGGTGGGGGGTGTGGGAGGGGGGAGTGGGAGGGAAGGGTGGGGTGGGGGACGAGGGGGGAAGGATGGAAGAGGATCTGCACGAGACCCTCCTCGACCCAGTCTCTCTATTGGACTGAGCGCCTTCTCTGTTATGGTCTCGTGCTATATAGCTTTGCTTTGTACTTGATGAGATCCGAGTGTTGCCGAAGGTTTCCGAATCTTTGCCGGTGAATGAATCGTCAGATTTGAACGGTCAACTAGTGTGTGTGTGTGACGTCATAGTATATTACGGGATGTGGGGTAGGTCATGGACGGGTGTGTTTTGAATGGAAAACATGAATGGTGGTGGGTGGTGGTTGTTGAACCCTGGCGTGCTAGGTTTGCGGGTAAATAAACGTGAATGAAGATGGCACCGTGAATGGAGGTTGCGACGTCACAGCAGATTACGGAATGTAGCACAGGTCATGGATGAGAGTGTTTTAATGGGAAACATGAATGGAGATGGATGGTGGTTGTTGAACCCTGACGTGCTAGGTTGGCGGGTAAACAAACGTGAATGAAGATGGAACTGTGAATGGAGGTTGGGACGTCACAGGCAGAATGTAGTGTAGGTCATGGATGGGACTGTTTTTTTCTAATACTTAACGGTAAACAAATTGTTAATGGGTGGGGGATACAAAACGCATGGCATGTCGGTTCAGCCAGCTCGACCTGAAATAAAAACAAGATGGTGTAATGTCTATTGATGACATTGGAATATTCCATCTAGTTGTGAAGATATGAACTGTGCCGACTGTCGAAGCCTATCGCACTCCTCTGAGTCAGCGATTGAATAAATGACTGATAAAATTAAATGATGGTGGAGAGTGTTGGTAGAATGAAAGTTTGTCTGGAAAACTAGGGTACCCGGAGAAAAACCAGTCTGCTTCTGTTTTGTCCAGCACAGATTTTACATGGAGTAACTGTGATTTGAAACACAGACCCAGCGGTGAGAGGTTGGCATGCTTCTCCCCAAGCCATGGAGGCATAATCACAGAGACCTAGTGCAGCCGAAGGATTTTCATTTATGCTGACTTGGGAGATTTGAATTTATGTGTTATGGAGCTGAGGATATAGAATGTGTGCTAGATGGTTAATGGACATGGATGGGTGTTAGAATGAACAATCTGATTTGAACGGTCAACCTATGTGTGATGTCACAGGAGTGAATTTCTGAGATTGACACCTGACATGTTGGCTCGCTCAGCTTCATATAAAAAAATAAAAGTGGGAATGATAGACAAATAAATCAATCAAAACAAGAATATTTTTTATTATTATTATTGTTTTTCTTTTTGTTACATTTACTTTAAATTATTTTTGTGGCTTCTTCTTCCGCTTCCTCTTCATTTTCGCTTTCACTTTCATCCTCCATCATCTCTTCATTTTCGCTTTGACTTTCATCCTCCATCATCATCATCATCATGCGGACGAAAAACTCCGCCATGACACGGTCATTTGAGAAACTATAAAATAGAAAAAATGTCTATCAATGTCATTAGAATACCCAATCTAGCTGCGAGGATATAAACTGTCTTGATGTTTGTGTCAGGGAAAACCAAAGTACACAGAAGTTAGAATGATTTACAAGAGGATTGAAAGCCAGATAGAAACGGAGTTGGGTGAAGACCAGTTTGGTTTCTGGAGAAATGTAGGAACAAGGGAAGCTGTACTAAGTCTTAGGCTGATTTTAGAAGGTAGAATAAGGAAAGATAAGACAACGTTCATGGCTTTTGATAAAGTTGATTGGACTAAATAGTTTGACATTTTGAAATCAATTGTAATAAAGTACAGGGATAGGAGGATGATATACAATCTGTACAGAAACCAGACAGCAGTCATTCGAGTTGAAGGACATGAGAGAAAAGCTGGTATTCAGAAAGGTGTAAGGCAAGGCTGCAACTTATCACCCATACTTTTCAATCTTTACATTGAACAAGCAATGAAGGAAATTAGAGAAAAATTTAAAGTGGGAGTAAAGATTCAAGGAGAAATAATTTCAACTCTGAGATTTGCCGATGACATTGTCATCTTGGCCGACAAGCCTGAGGATTTGAATGAGTTTTGAATGGTATGGACTCCGTCTTACGGAAAGAATTCATGATGAAAATAAATAAATGTAAAACATAAATACTGGAATGCAACCGAAATAAATCAGAAACCTCTATGGAGATCAAATTGACAGGTGAAAAGCTGAAGGAAGTAGGAGACTTCTGTTACTTAGGAAGCAGAATAACCAGTGATGGACGAAGCAAAGAGGATATTAAAAGTAGGTTGGCTCAGGCAAAGAAAGCATTTCTACAAAAAAAGGAATCTGCTGACATCGAATATAGATTTAGGTATTAGGAAGTCGTTTTTGAAATCCTTTGTCTGGAGCGTGGCGCTCTATGGAAGTGAAACTTGGACTATTGGTGCAGCAGAAAAGAGGAGAATAAAAGCATTTGAAATGTGGTGTTACAAGAGAATGATGAAGATCAGATGGGTAGATAGGGTTACAAACAAAGAGGTATTAAGACGAGTGGGAGAGGAGAGATGTTTCTGGTGACTGCTAATGAAGAGAAGAGATAGGTTGGTAGGACACATACTAAGACACCCAGGAATAGCAAGCTTAGTTATGGAAGGAAGGGTCGAGGACAAAAACTGTAGGGGTAGACCAAGGTTAGAATATGTTAAACAGATTGCCTCCGATGTAGGGATGTTGGAGCTATGTAGAGATGAAACGATTAGCTCAGGACAGGGAGACATGGAGAGCTGCATCAAACCAGTCAAAAGACTGAAGACTCAAACAACAACAATTCAACGTTTGTGGTACCCTACACAGATCTCACATGAAGTGAGTGAGATTTAAACTGCAGATCAGTGGTGAGAAGCTGGTATACTACTGCTGATTTACATAACAGCGCAACACAATTGTAATGTATGAGTAATTATACTGTTATAACTCTAAGATATTGAAAGCCCCTTTGACATTAGACTGGTATCAAGATTGATGATGTAGGCTATTAACTTTTATTTTTGTTAAAGCAGTATGTCTTGGCAATATAATGAAAGCCATTATATTTGACAGCGGCAATAAATTTAACAGGTCTCCAACCGCTAATACAATTTGCATTAAATTACAATAAATTAGCCATGTTTCTTAAGTCGTAATGGGTGAAAAAGAAAGTTGTTTTGTTCCAACAAGGCTAGCATTAGGTCATGAGTCCAAGCTCTCTGCTCAGTTCCAACAAGGCTAGCATTAGGTCATGAGTCCAAGCTCTCTGCTCACTCGGTAGACGCGTGGGTTCGAGCCCCACCGTCGGCCGTCCTTGAAATGGTTTTCCGTGGTTTCCCATTTTCAACACCAGGCAAATGCTGGGACGGTACCTTCTGATAGGCCACGGCCGATTCCTTCCACATGCAAATGCTGGGACGGTACCTTCTGATAGGCCACGGCCGATTCCTTCCACATCCTTGCCCAGTTTCATCTTCATCCACTCCATACCGACGCGCAGGTCGCCCACGGACGTCGAATAGAAAGACCTGCACTCGGCCTCTGAGGAGGTCACACGACAAAAAAAACTAGCTATGAAATTCAATTAAAAGCTTGGCAGGACGGACTCGGTAGACGCGTGGGTTCGAGCCCCACCGTCGGCCGTCCTTGAAATGGTTTTCCGTGGTTTCCCATTTTCAACACCAGGCAAATGCTGGGACGGTACCTTCTGATAGGCCACGGCCGATTCCTTCCACATGCAAATGCTGGGACGGTACCTTCTGATAGGCCACGGCCGATTCCTTCCACATCCTTGCCCAGTTTCATCTTCATCCACTCCATCCCGACGCGCAGGTCGCCCACGGACGTCGAATAGAAAGACCTGCACTCGGCCTCTGAGGAGGTCACACGACAAAAAAACTAGCTATGAAATTCAATTAAAAGCTTGGCAGGACGGACTCGGTAGACGCGTGGGTTCGAGCCCCACCGTCGGCCGTCCTTGAAATGGTTTTCCGTGGTTTCCCATTTTCAACACCAGGCAAATGCTGGGACGGTACCTTCTGATAGGCCACGGCCGATTCCTTCCACATGCAAATGCTGGGACGGTACCTTCTGATAGGCCACGGCCGATTCCTTCCACATCCTTGCCCAGTTTCATCTTCATCCACTCCATACCGACGCGCAGGTCGCCCACGGACGTCGAATAGAAAGACCTGCACTCGGCCTCTGAGGAGGTCACACGACAAAAAAAACTAGCTATGAAATTCAATTAAAAGCTTGGCAGGACGGACTCGGTAGACGCGTGGGTTCGAGCCCCACCGTCGGCCGTCCTTGAAATGGTTTTCCGTGGTTTCCCATTTTCAACACCAGGCAAATGCTGGGACGGTACCTTCTGATAGGCCACGGCCGATTCCTTCCACATGCAAATGCTGGGACGGTACCTTCTGATAGGCCACGGCCGATTCCTTCCACATCCTTGCCCAGTTTCATCTTCATCCACTCCATCCCGACGCGCAGGTCGCCCACGGACGTCGAATAGAAAGACCTGCACTCGGCCTCTGAGGAGGTCACACGACAAAAAAACTAGCTATGAAATTCAATTAAAAGCTTGGCAGGACGGACTCGGTAGACGCGTGGGTTCGAGCCCCACCGTCGGCCGTCCTTGAAATGGTTTTCCGTGGTTTCCCATTTTCAACACCAGGCAAATGCTGGGACGGTACCTTCTGATAGGCCACGGCCGATTCCTTCCACATGCAAATGCTGGGACGGTACCTTCTGATAGGCCACGGCCGATTCCTTCCACATCCTTGCCCAGTTTCATCTTCATCCACTCCATACCGACGCGCAGGTCGCCCACGGACGTCGAATAGAAAGACCTGCACTCGGCCTCTGAGGAGGTCACACGACAAAAAAAACTAGCTATGAAATTCAATTAAAAGCTTGGCAGGACGGACTCGGTAGACGCGTGGGTTCGAGCCCCACCGTCGGCCGTCCTTGGGCTACACCCGGCTAAGTATATAAAACCTTAACACCTATCTAACTGTTCAAAGCTACTTGACCACAATTTGACAAACGCTATTAACATTAACAGCAATAGTGTTAGCCAAGCTTGACATTGCATTTAAACAATAGTGTAATAATTAACTTGACTGTTTATTGCGAGACAAGATACAACTATGTGTATAGCTGTGTGGCTCAACTATACTGTTCTTGGCTGCTGTTAGACTCTGAACTGGAGGGTCCTGGGTTAGATTTTTGGGAGGTCTGTGGGGATTGTATTTTCTGGTGATTAATTCCCCTGGCTTGGGGACTGGGTGTTTGTGTTGTCTTAATTAAAAATATATTCCGGTCCCATGGTTAATTGGTTAGCGTTCTAGGCTTTGATTTAATTTTTTAGCCTGGTATCAATTTAAAAAAATGAATATTACTTACATGAAAATGTCCAAAGACGAATCCCAATTGATGGATTCTTCTTCCTCAGCACGGGTGTTTTCCTCATCAGACATAGCAGTAGCAGTGAATGACAATTCTTTGTAAAGTAGCAGGTTCATTTATACTAAATAAGGAGGTCATCCAGTTACTGAGAAAGCGGACAAACCGGAGTGTTGTCTCTGATTGTAAGGGTATATAAGCCGTGACATTATTGTTGCTAGCCAGAGAAGTCCACGAGTTGGTAGTATACACATCGCTTTGCTGCAAAGATCTTCTATCAGGTAATATTGAACACAGTACTTTTAGTTTCTCTAACTGTCGATGGTTATACAGTTGACCTTAAATATTTATCAAGTGGATAATAATAATATCAAATGGGTATATAAAACTATTATTGCAACTAACAGTCATTACCAGGCTTGACGTCAGTCAAAAGAGATATTACCTTATCTCGCTCTATCCGACTGATTACTGGGACTAAGCGCTGTTAGGAGACTCCTCGTCTTAGCAAATAAGTTTTGTATACACATTTGATGGTTTAGTCTAGAGGTTTGGATGGGGATGCGGGACACACTACTCAAGTGGATATATGAAACTATTATTGCAACTAACAGTCATTACCAGGCTTGACGTCAGTCAAAAGAGATATTACCTTATCTCGCTCTATCCGACTGATTACTGGGACTAAGCGCTGTTAGGAGACTCCTCGTCTTAGCAAATAAGTTTTGTATACACATTTGATGGTTTAGTCTAGAGGTTTGGATGGGGATGCGGGACACACTACTCAAGTGGATATATGAAACTATTATTGCAACTAACAGTCATTACCAGGTTTGACGTCAGTCAAAAGAGATATTACCTTATCTCGCTCTATCCGACTGATTACTGGGACTAAGCGCTGTTAGGAGACTCCTCGTCTTAGCAAATAAGTTTTGTATACACATTTGATGGTTTAGTCTAGAGGTTTGGATGGGGATGCGGGACACACTACTCAAGTGGATATATAAAACTATTATTGCAACTAACAGTCATTACCAGGTTTGACGTCAGTCAAAAGAGATATTACCTTATCTCGCTGTATCCAACTGATTATTGGAACTAAGCGCTGTTAGGAGACTCCTCGTCTTAGCAAATAAGTTTTGTATACACATTTGATGGTTTAGTCTATAGATCAGGGTTTGAGTTAATGTGCTAATAAATAAAGTTGGAGGGTACCTGAACCTTTTTAATAGTGTACCTAAACACTTTATAATTACCTTTCAGAACCAATATGTCTGCTATAACAGTTGCGAATCTCATTGGCAGAGCAACCGGTCTAGAGACTAAACGTTTACAGGACCTGCCAGTTAACGAGTCCTATTTGGTGACAGCTGTTCGCAGGGTAAAAACGAAATATGGGGGAAGAATAGTTTGTGAACTAGAAGATTTCGCTGTCTTCTTACCTGCGAGGTTCATGGAACTCAACGACGAAGCTGTAAATGACCTCAACAAAGGTACCATCTACCTAAAATATTTGGGAGTAGAAAATAAAAGATGTTTGGTAGAATTTATTGAAGAATCAAATAAAATTTAAAATTTGTTAATGTTAAAACAGAATTTGCAGAGACAATAAACTTTGTTTGTTTTCATTCTCTGCAAACTGTTCAGTGATTTGCTGTTTTTGTAGTAAATGTAATTACTGTAAGTGTCATGATGTCAGCACCAGAACTTAGTTGGCAGAACGTGGATAGTTGTTTTAATAATAAGTTATGTAGCTTTAAAATTAATAATGATGCTAAATTTTTAGACCCAAATGAATTTTTAAACGCTAGCTACAACATTTTTCAAAATAAAATGCAAGACTGTTTAAGAGAACATGTAGCGTTAAAGATTAACGCTGAGTTATTATGTGATTTTGTTATTTTAAAACAAGGTGTTGAAATAACCAAACCGATTTATTTACATACGAAAATGTGTGAATTGTACCGCACTGATAATATACACGGTATAGTAAAAACATTGTCGATAAGCTCATGACGCGCTTAGCCGACTTTCAAGAATTGGAAAGTGGCAAATCGCTGGAAGCTATCAACCATTTTAAAATTAATGTATGCACCTTTGATCCCATGAACAGTGGTTCAGCTCATGTTAATTTACCTAAACAGTTGGAAAAACATCACGCAGTCATCAATGTGGATAATAATGACGTTTTTTTCTTTGTGTGGTCCTTGGCTGCTGGGTTAAGTCCTGCAACTGAAAATGTTCACAGAATGGGAAAATATCACCAGAAATTTATGGAATTAATGATCAGTCTAAATTTAGCAGACATAGAATTCCCAATGGACCTCAACGCCATTTCTCGTTTTGAATCTAAAAATCCGCTTTACTCCATTAATGTATACGGAGTTGAAGGGGACAAAGTTATTGGTCCATTGTATGTGACAAAGGGAAAAAAAGAAAAGCATTTTAATTTACTGTACATTAAAGGGGAATTGTGCAACCATTATTGTTATATCAAAGATCTTTCTAGACTAGTTCGTTCACAAGTTACAAAAAAAAAATAGGGTACATATATGTGATCGCTGTTTGCAATATTTTACTAGCAATCAAAAGTTGACAGCACATACTATTGATTGCATCACACAACCAGCGGTAAAAATTATATTTCCAGAAAAGGATAAAGCCAGTATGAAATTTCAAAATGTGTCTCGTCAAGAACCGCTTCCATTTACAGTATATGCAGATTTTGAATGTTTAACCACACCCATTGACACATGTAAACCAGATCCGACACGTCCGTACACTCAACAAGTACAGCAACATGTGCCATTCAGTTGTGCCCTAAACGTGATTTGTTCATACGACCCTTCACTTTCATACTTCAAATCTTATCGCGATGCAGATGCTGCTGCTTGGTTTTTAAATGAATTGGACACCTTGGCAGATCGGGTGTACAATATCCTGCAAAATCCAATTCCGCTTCAAATGTCGGACGCAGACGAGGCGGTTTTTGCAACAGCAACCACTTGTCACATTTGTCAAAAACCAATAGCACCTTGTGACACACCAGTGAGAGACCATAATCGGTACACTGGAAAATTTAGAGGAGCGGATCATAGTGTATGTAATTTGGCGTATAAAAGAGCACGCTATATTTCTTGTTTCTTACACAACATGTCTCGGTATGACAGCCATTTAATTATTAAGGAATTTGCTAACCTTGAAAACCAAAAGTTTAATTTAATTCCACAAAATCATGAAAATTTTATTTCGTTTTCGAAATGGCGAAATGGAATCAGTATACGATTTTTAGATTCGTATAGATTCCTCGCATCATCATTGGATGCGCTTGTTCAAGGGCTTCACCCAAACAATTTGCATTTTGTACGTCAACACTTTACTGATGCCAAACAATTTGAATTATGCATTCGAAAAGGGGTGTTTCCCTATAATTATGTAAACAATTGGGCATGTTTACAGGAAACTGCACTCCCTTCAAAGGACAAATTTTACAATGACTTAACAAAAAGTCATATTTCTGAAGAAGACTATTTACACGCTCAAAAAGTATGGAACGTGTTCAAGATATCAACTTTGGGCGAGTATGCTGATTTATACCTCAAAATTGATACACTTCTTTTGACAGACGTGTTTGAACACTTTCGCAAACTGTGTCTTGAAATCTACAATCTAGATCCAGCCCATTACTACACCCTTGCCGGATATAGTTGGGACTGTATGTTGAAGGTGACTGACATAGAACTGGAACTATTAACAGACATCGACATGTTACTCTTTTTTGAACGCGGAATACGTGGTGGTCTTGTTTCGCTTGTACAAAAGCACGCCAAAGCAAATAATCCATATATGGATACATACAAACCAAACCAACCTACAACATACCTCACCTACCTAGATTGTAACAATTTATACGGATATGCTATGGAAAAACCTCTTCCATATCAAAATTTTCGATGGCTGACTTCAGATGAAGTTTCAAATTTTAATTTAAAAGATGTGTTGAGCAATGACACGCGTGGCTACGTTCTAGAGGTCGACTTATTATATCCCTGTGAGATACACAATGATCATTCTGATCTACCATTTTGTGTTGAAAAATTACAACCTCCCAGTTCACGTTCCAACAATAAAAAGTTGCTGGCAACGTTAAATTCAAAAAATCGGTACGTCATACACATTGAAAATTTAATGCAATGTTTGAAACATGGTTTGAAACTGCAATCCATTCACCGCATTATTTGCTTTGACCAAAAACCATGGCTACAACCGTACATGCAATTGAATACTCATCATCGGCAACACGCCAAGACCACATTTGAATCAAATTTTTATAAATTAATGAACAATGCGTGCTACGGTAAATCAATGGAAAATATTCGAAAGCATAGAACTATTCATTTGGTAAACCACTGGGACGGTCGATATGGCGCACGAAAATATATAGCTATGCCTAATTTACATTCTGTACGAGTTATTGAAACTGATTTAGTAACCATTGAATTGTCAAAGACAGAAATCATGTATAACAAACCAATTTACTTGGGAATGGTAATACTTGACTTTTCAAAATTTGTAATGTATCAATTTCATTATGAGTTTGCCAAACAAAAGTTTGGAGATGTAAAATTACTGTATATGGATACAGACAGTCTTATTTATCAAACCAATAAGATAGATGTTTACTCAGTGATGAGAGAACATCCAAATTACTTTGATACCTCAAACTATGAGGTTAACAATATGTTTGGCATAATTCCCATGAATAAAAAAAATAGGTCTATTTAAGGATGATTGCGCCGGTGATGTTATGACAGAATTTGTGGCTTTGGCGCCGAAAATGTACGCATTTTCAACACAAAAGAATAAAGGTCAATGCAAAGCGAAGGGTGTTCTTCGTAGCGTCACACAATTCCTCAATGTTGAGGAATATCGATGTGTACTCTACGCAAACACCTCTCGCTTATACCAGCAAACACGCATTCTTTCAAAGAACCATAATATTTTTACAGTAAATCAAAATAAAACATCGCTGACAACATATGACAATAAACGTCTGTGGGATGGTGTAAATAGCTTGCCTTATGGACATTTCCACACCTAGTAAAAAAAGAACACACTTTCATTTTCAATTCTTTTTATTAAAATTGTATGTTTTTTACAAGAAGAAAACTAAACCATATTTTGTGCATACTATGAACTGGTGGACTGACTCTCAAATAAATACTTCACAATATTTGATTCATGTTTATTACTTTGTCCTTTTCCTCACTAATCCACCACCAATCAATAGCTTTGACTTCATCGCTCCTGCTACAATCAAGGCTGCAATCTTCTCACCAATAGAAGCAGTAGATGACATCACACGCTGCATGGACTTTCTTAGAAGAATTCGGTCTGCAACTCGACGTACTTCTATATTCTTGTTGTTGTAAGCAATGTCATGATCTCTACACGCTGCATCCAATATGTTGATTCCAGAGTTCCCTTGTGCTAGACGTTGGCTTAGTTTAGTTCCAGGTCCACAAAATTGATAGCCAGGAATATGCAGTTCAATGGGAAGTAGATCAATGGCCTTGTTAACTAGACCATGACCAGCAAAGGTCTGGCATATCTTTTTCAAGCGTTGTCTTACTTTTTGGTGCTGGCGATACTGCCGCTGCTGTCTCTTCTTCCTCTTCTTCATCGCACCCATGAAATGACGAAGCAAAGTCTTTACAGGACGGTATATTTGTATGCCCGTGGTACAATTTGATGAGCTGACACGTTCCACACTGTTTAATGGAGGGCATTTTAGTGATAGACACTTGCTGGTGATGACTAAAGTCAGTGCATGGTTGTAGTTCGCGCAGACCAGGATCTCTGGTCCACTCACTAGGTACACTGTGCCAAATATTTTTCACCGCGTTTGAAGCAACATAAAAAAGGAACGCCTTGGGCAAAGCGTTCAATTCCTCGTCTGTGAAACTGTCTAGCTTCTTTTTGCAGGCGAAAAACTTGACAATAGCTCGCTCTGTGGGGTTGGCATCCAAACCTTCAATTGCAGCCATAATTCTACACATCCGCACTGATCGCTGGTATGTCTCACACTGTAGCCGACGTTACAGCGCTTTACACTCAACATGCAAGTTTTGACATGCTTTGCGAGCTAGCCAATCAAAAAGCTTCCAAACATTTTGAAGTGTTTTATTTTGTAGAGGTTCATCAGGCACGGACAGGTTGTACAGTGCAGGACATCCCAGATCATGAAGGTCAACAAGTTGACAAGTTGAATTAACATACTGACGCAACCATTCCTTTTTTTCGCTTCCCTTTACAAAGACAAGGTCAGCGCCAAACAAGTGAGCTTTCAGAACAAGTGATAGATGATGGTAAGGAATGTCACCTTCTTTCCAGACTAGTCCCAAATTGCGTTGCAACCACTCTGTTTGTCTTCTGTCCTCGTCTGACTGCAAATGCAATGGAAACGGTGGTTCAAAGATAAAACTGGTTACTCTTGGTGCCCACATGGTTGTGCAGTCAATAATTCCAACTTCTTTAAATACAAACTTGTTTCCGTTCACCTTGAATCCCTGCACGTCGACAATCAATGTTTTCGGCATGGCGACGGATATCAGACCTTCCACTACCGCTGCTTCTTAACAACTAACTGATTGGATAGGAGCGAGAAAATAATATACACACAAAAATCAATTACACAATTTTATTCATAAAGTTATCAGTACATCGCTTACAATTTTTTATCATAGGATTTGGACCATCCCAATCACAGTGAGAATCTCCTCGATGCATAAAGTGTCTACGACAAGGACGGCAGGCTGCAACATCCGCCGACATACGGAGGTGTAATGGTAGCTTATCCCAATTAAGGTCAATGTCGTGTGCACCGTACGCGGTCAGAAATCCAGCTGGTAAATAGGCAATCAGATGCTGCGGCATTTCACGAAGAAATTGCGCTTTATGGTAGGCGCGTATTGCTAAACTCACCAGGGTGCGATAAATCTCAAATGCTGCATCAGCGTCTCGACTTGTTGAGCAACGATCGCATTTGCAGTCCATGCAATCTACCCGCTCTCCAACATAACAAGATGAAGCTTTGGCAACACCATCGTCCACATTATTTGTTTGATTAGCGATGGGCTTGTTGTTGTACCCCCTGTCATGAATACCAAACGTAGACATGAATCCATCCGGTAAATAGTGAACCAGATGCGGCGGCATTCTAAGCACAGTATGATTCTTGTGATAGGCAGTTATAGCTTCACTCACTAGGGCGCGATAAATGGTAAACCTTGAATCTTCATCTGAGCCTGGTGAATCACTTTCACATTTGCAGACCCACCTCGCAGAGGGGGTTGTGACTTCATCGTAGCTTTCCATGACTGTGAAGAGCAATGGAGGAAGACATGCTATTTATACTCTGGTCACCATATTGGACAGCGGTTGATAAAACACTTGCGCCTCGTGAACAATAAGGCAATAGGCTGTTGTTTTTTCTGGAATAACTGTAGATGTTTCAAATTCTAGTCTGATATCAATAGTTGTTTCCTTCATCGACTCCTCCAAATACGAACAGTCCATCACCACCAGAGGCGCCTTGGACTTGAAGTCTTGTGGTGATAATAGCGGACATGCCTCTTTCTGATAATAGGATGACTGAAAGTTTACAAACATGTCATAAAGCTTACCATATTTGTTCTTGTTAAAGTTTAAATCCATTCCCTCATAGGGAAAGGTAACACCGTTCAAAAAGAGTCGTATATTTCGTAATTGGATGTGGTCAAATTTTGATGCATCTTTATTCTGTTGATATTTGCGATCTGTTTGAAATCCAACCAGGACGTAGAGTGGCCGCTCTGTATACCGTGAGGTTTTTATAGACCAAGTATGTGTATCGGAGAGTGGTAATACCGGGTATTCATGCAGCTCCCAGCTTCTAAATTGAATGGGTAAAGCTGTATCCTTCTCCACAATCTTGAGCAGACTCAATTTTTTCTGATCTGATAGAGTAACGTGCGGTACTTTCCATATAATTCGTTGCAGTAGAATTTTTGTATCTATTGGCGCTGTATCAGCTCCCTTTAGCGCATTATAATCACTCCTGTCTCGTACAAGAATCAGATCCTGTCTTGCGTTCACAACAATGCGCTTATGATCCTCTGCAAAGCCTAGTATTAATTTTAGAGGTAAATGTCCAGTAAATGTACCATCATCGTTAATCATCCAGTCGTTGGTTGAGTTGGGACACCAACCAGCCATACAAAAAGCTTTACTCTCTTCGCTTCCATACGAGGGATAAAGTTTCATGACACTTGTTATGCCAACATTTCGAGTAGTATCCACTTCAATACCGTTGATCACGTAGCGAACCTCAGAAAACAAAAAGGCCAAAGCATTGTTGGCCAACTTTGACGTTGTTGGAATGGTACCATCCAATTTGGTGAGTTGCCCTTCAATCTGGATGTAACTTTCATGTGGAAGCGTGTAGATATCTTGTTGGTTAATAGTAATGCGAATCTCATCATTATTATTTAGTCCCTGAGTATACGGTTGGTAGGAATGGTGTTCAATTCTTACAATACCCTCCTGTACTTCGACAGGGTTTGTCACGTCTAGAATCGAATTCATGACGTAAGGTGTAACCAAGTTGTTGTAGGATCTGCTTGTTGACACGTGTTAACCTGTACACGTGTTGAGCACAACTAACGCCTGTTCTTGACAGCGTTGCCGCTTTATACACTTGTTTCATGCTGGCTTCAGATACAGTTTGTAGGTCACAGGTGTATGAGGGTCTAACCGAATGAGACGTTGGTTTCTATTCACCAGTCTTAAGGTAATATTCCTGATGTTGGTCACACTCACAGGATGATAGAGCACCACCGACGGGTTTTCGCGGATGATGTAACCACCAGGTGAAGTAACAATAAAATCATAAAGCGAATGCGAGGGATCTTGATTGGTGTAGACGTCTGTAATAATATTACACGTGACAGATACGTGATGATCTTCAATTATTTTCACCGGTTGGTCAGACTTGTGTATCACGTTTGGTACTAACACTTGTGGTGAATAGCCTAACAATGACCCAATCGAATCTGGTTGAGATTTAAAATCGATCCTAAAAGAAGAAAGAATACTGCAGCGATGTGTCACGTTGTTGGCTATGAGTTCAAACTTGCGTGTCCCGTCCAGAAATGCTTTTAGACTAAATTCTTTGGTGAGAGTTGTGTAGATGTAATCGTGAATATCATCTACGGTGTAGCTGCCAGACGGTAGAGTTAACACATAGTCATCGTAGTAGAACTTATCATTGACGTCTTCAATTATGTTGCAGATTCTATTATAGCCTTCAAACGAAACAAGTCCCAGCACGTAGGGTCGTCGTCCCAATTCAATAGGAGGATAAAAGTCAACAGTTACTTCCGCACCTTGTCCGTGCACTGTAAACGTTCTACTTTCTGTTGTCATAATGACCACGTCACCCGCCATGCTCGGTCTTATATAGAAAAGTCAAACATAGACGACCGCAC
Source organism: Meconema thalassinum (assembly GCA_946902985.2). Taxonomy (NCBI): domain Eukaryota; kingdom Metazoa; phylum Arthropoda; class Insecta; order Orthoptera; family Tettigoniidae; genus Meconema; species Meconema thalassinum. Next base: position 1,058,248,703 of record OX336389.2, on the reverse strand, counting down.
TGTTGCGTGTTAAAATTTTGCACTCGTTTCACATTATAGTGTATTGTTGCACTGCTTCCAAAATAGCGAACAAGCTCTGTCGGAGGAGGAAGGTTTCCAAAACTGTCAAAGTACCACACGGTTCGCCCATGCTTTATGTAGGCCACATAATGCGTTCCCGGTCCATGACTGTCATCCAAATTGACAACTGCACTTTCATGGCTCCGTGGTCGAGACGGTAGTTGGTTGCGCATAAACACACCTCGAAAGTGGGAGATCTTTAGCTGTTTTGCATATCTTAAAACTTCCTCATGCGTCATGGCTCGTCGTGGCAGTGCATCGATTAACCGTTTTTTGGCGACATGTAAATGCCGAGTCCTTTCTTGTAGGGTGCTAGCTTCATGTTCACACCTTTGCCGCGCAGTGCTATGGCCTCCATAGTTTTATTATGCCTTTCACTTTGCTTCAACTGTTGCTTCGCCTCCTCAACAGCTTTCACCTTTCGTGCTACCGCACTTGCTCCTCCAAGAAGTGAACCCAGGGCTGCTAGTCCAGCAAACAGTGCAGGTAAAAATCCACCACGTTTCGGCACAGGAATAACTCGGGCACGTTTTCTAAAACGTAGTTTACTTTTGGGATTCGCATGCAATCGTGCTGCTCGGAGTGCTTTCTTAATAGCCAACTCACTATTTGTTTCTCCGCGCGAAGCTTGACGTGCCGCATGAAGAATAGCTTTAAAGCCTCCCTTTCTTGACAACTTCTTCCTCATCTTCACCACATATCTCTGTTTCACCATCGCGACCAAAGAACAAGACAACCTCACACCGCAAAGTATAGAACACAACTAACACTCCTCAGGAAGGGAACCTATAATTATTTATTCAATGGTGGCTGTATATTCAAGTTCTATATACAGAGGAAAATCGTTCATCGTTTTCCCCGCCTCTTTTTCTTCAGACGAGAGTTTCAAATAAAAGAATAATTTGTCTCCGGCTTTCACCGGTTGATCAATAAGTGGTTGAACACTACCGTTTAATCGTACCTCTAAATGTTTCAAATCTGGTGCATACTCAATTACACGAATGGCACCATCATACATTAAACGGTAATTGTCATACCCCGAACGTAGTATGTAGGCGAGGTTATTGGGATCTTTTACCGGTTGTTGGTTTACAATGTGAAGCAGAAATATAGAGGGTATTGATTTAATAAAAAGCGGTAACCGTTGTTCCAAAAATCGTTTGGTCGTCACGTCGTGAGGTTGCACAGGATCAGCAACTTCGGCTATTCGTCTTCGCTTCATCAGTAGAGCGTTCTCCTTAATTTCCCACACCTTTTCCATTTCAGAGTTTAAAAACCGTTTTGTACAAACATCTTGATCATCTTCAGGATCGGCCACATGCACAAAGCGTGCATTATTTGCTGTATAGCCCTTTACAGTTAGGGTGGGCACAATACTGAGCACCTGTTTCACCTTGTTATCTACATAGTCCTTTCGAGCAGCGTCCGTGTTGTTTGTTGGAAGAGCCAGCTGAGTGATTCGACGTTGGTGTACGTCATAGTCCTTTGCTTCTGTTAACACCACAGCATTGGTTAACACATAGGCTTTGGTGCACACATCTTGATCGTTCACAGGATCTGCAACGCCCGTAATACGTTTATTCTGAGCCTCATAATCTCCTTTGATACGTCGTAATCGGTAATAATCTACATACTTTTTTGAACATGCGTCCGAGGGTAATACGGGTTCTGTTATATTGGTCAATCGCTTTCCATTAAAGTCGTAATTGCCATCTGTTGTGCGTGGCAATACATTAGCATCGACATATCGTTTAGTAGCCGGATCTGTATCATGTTTTGGATCGTTTGTCAAAGCAAATCGTTCATTTGTTTTAAGAGTTCTTCCAAAGGCGTCCATGGTTACACTGGAACTGAAACACCCGCTTGCCTCATGTATATAGAGACCAGCTCTTCCCCTTTCACATTTAGTTGATATGCAGATTATTAAGCAACAACATTCACTTCCGGTGGGAGACTTGGTTTCAAACCTCTTCTCAACATCGTCCGAACAACGTCATGGATCACTCTTCCCATCCTCCATTCGCTGTCTCATCGCCGGCCCGTCAGGATGTGGAAAAACCAATCTTCTGCTTACCCTCATCACCTCCTTAAACGGAGTGCGCTTTCAAAATATCTATATTTTTGCCAAATCGCTGTATCAACCGCTGTATGTGTTCTTGGAACAGGTCATGTCAGGTCTGCGCAACATGGGCTACCTCACATTCGCAGCACACGAAGATGTCATTTCTCCAGACAATGTTCGCCCCCATTCGCTTATGATTTTTGATGATGTGGCCACAGAACGACAGGGCATTATTCAGGCTTACTTTAGCATGGGACGTCATAAATATATTGATTGTTTTTATCTCGCTCAAACCTATTCGCGAATACCAAAACAGTTGATTCGTGACAATGCCAACGTGATTGTTCTCTTCCGTCAGGATGAGCGCAACATGCATCACGTCTACGATGATCACGTGAACCCAGACATGACCTTTCAAGCCTTTACACAGTTGTGTGCCATGTGTTGGAACGCTCATCACCACAGTTGTCTTGTTATTGATAAGCAGAGCAACATCAACAATGGACGCTACCGCATGGGATTTGATCATTTCATTCGTATTTAAGTAGCTGCATCGCTTTTATGAACATCATTAGTTCAGATGTCATGGCGACAACAGGGAATCAATTAAAAAAGCACATAATCCGTGCGCGAAATAGCATTCGACAAAAGTTTCGCTACCTAAAACGTGCACATGCCGACAGTGAACTGTTTGTCGAAAAACATTTGAAGTCACCTCTGGAAGCTGTGTTGAAAGGAACATCAAAGCCTATTACACGCTCAAAAGAAACACAAACAATTGAAGAGGAGGAAGAAAATGATGAAGAACCTGACGATGTTTTTTCTCCATTGCTTCCGTCTTCTAGCTCCAAAGAATCACCGCTGCCCCAGTTTTTGAAAACATCAATAATTGCTGAAACACCCACTAGACCCAAAGAAAAGCAGCCTACTCTTAAAGAAATATTAAATACGCCCGAACAATATGTGCGGTTAAAATCCATTTTACTACAAAATTATGGTGCGTTGGTTACTCCCTTCCTTGAAGATCTTTTTACTAAGAAAACTGATACTACCTATGGTGTTCGCTATGAAAACAATAGATTTCGAATTGGCGATTCACCAATCAAGATAAGTGACAATGTTTTGATTGTTAAAACAGTTCGTTACAAATTGACGCCAGGTCTTTTAGAACTTTTATTTTCACGTACACCTTCTACCGAGGACTATGATAAAGAAGATCTTGAAAAGTATAAAAACATCTTGATGGCTACAAATGGTTTTAGACGTAATTATAAACATTCTGAAGCAGTAAATGCTAATAAGAGCTTCAAATATAAAACCATCATATCAAAATTGTTTCCCACCTATGCAAGTGTTCGCCGTGCAAATTCAGCGTCCGGTATCACATTTAATACTTTGAAACCTTTCATCGATTTCGCCTATTGGAACAATCCAAATAAGTTGGTTAAACGTCTGCAACTGTTGCGTGCATCAGAACAGGCTGGTCATACCGGACACGAGGCGGAAGTTTTAGAAATAGAAGAGGAGCTTCGTCATGCTGGCATTATTGTCTAATGAGTCAACGTGTTCATACACCCTCGCCTGTTAAGGCTGCCATTGCTCGCGAGTTGCATAGACCAGCTCGTCGTCTCTACCATCGTCGTCATGTCATCACACGGGGCGTTGACGATCTTTGGCAAGCTGATCTGGTTGAAATGATTCCCTATGCCAAAGCTAACAACGGGGTCAACTATCTGCTCACCGTCATCGACGTTTATTCCAAAATGGCCTTTGTTGAACCTGTTCGGAATAAATCTGCACAACTAGTCACCGCTGCATTCAAGACCATCATTCAGCGGTCAAGACGACAACCTCGTTTGCTTCAAACAGATCAAGGCAAAGAATTTTTCAACAAGACTTTTTCCGCTTATCTCAAATCACTTGACATCCATCACTATTCCACTTTTACCAATCTAAAGGCAAGTGTTGTAGAACGTTTCAACCGCACACTCAAGACGCGCATGTGGGAACAATTTACAGCAAGAGGATCCTATCGCTGGCTTGAACTTGTACGCGACCTGGTGACACGTTACAACAACACTAAACATAGAACTATCAGAATGAAACCACGCCTTGTAACCAAGAACATTGCGCAATTGGATCGCATTCATCACAAAATCAAAACGGCAGATCCGCGACGTCATCGATTACGTATTGGTGATTATGTGCGCATCAGTAAACATAAAACAATCTTCGCCAAAGGATACACACCAAACTGGAGCACAGAAATATTTCGTATTCGCAAGGTAAAACTTTCTAATCCAGTTGTTTATTTACTTGATGACCTCAACAAGCAGCCAATCCAAGGAGGATTCTACATGGAGGAACTGCAAAGGACGCAATATCCCAAGCATTATCTTGTTGAAAAAATTGTACAAAAACGTGGCAATAAACTTTTTGTTAAGTGGCTAGGTTTTAATGCCACATATAATTCATGGATTAATAAATCAGATCTGGTGTACGCCTTCTTGTTTTTATTTCATGTCGAGCTGGCCGACCCAACATGCTATGCGTTTTGTATCCTCACCCACCCTACCATTTACAGGAAATACTACTCCAGATTCATTGACGTTTGTTTACCATTGAGCACATTCAACAACCAGTTCATTCCCCCTCTCTCTCAATCCCATTCACTACTCCAGATACCATTGATGTTTGTTTACCATTGAGCGCTTTCAATCCCATTTTGTTTGTCTCTCAGACCCATTCACACCTAACCAACCTACCACACGTCAGGTTTCAACAACCACCATCCATCTCCATTCATGTTTTCCCATTAAGAACACTTCCAACCATGACCTACCCCACATCCCGTAATATACTATGACGTCACACACACACACTAGTTGACCGTTCAAATCTGACGATTCATTCACCGACAAAGATTCGGAAACCTTCGGCAACACTCGGATCTCATCAAGTACAAAGCAAAGCTATATAGCACGAGACCATAACAGAGAAGGCGCTCAGTCCAATAGAGAGACTGGGTCGAGGAGGGTCTCGTGCAGATCCTCTTCCATCCTTCCCCCCTCGTCCCCCACCCCACCCTTCCCTCCCACTCCCCCCTCCCACACCCCCCACCCTCCCCCACCCCTCCCCCACCCCTTCCCTCCACCCACACCCCCTCAAACCGGTTCCTGGACCCCCCAAGGTTTGTTTACCTTCCGGGGTCCCGGCGACCTTGGGGTCAATGACCTACCTCAAGGTCATTGACCATGACCTACCTCAAGGTCATTGACCTTGCCACGCCCCCCTCATTTGCATAAATAACGGTATTTGAAGCAGAACCCTCCTTGCTCCTCTACTTACAAGTTTTATCGTACAGTGTTTCGAGGAGAGAAAAGTTATCTTTCGGTGCTCTATACGCCCCTATCACCTGAAGAGGGAATTTATTTCCTTTATCCGAAATTTTTACACATAACATTTCATGATCCATATCAGCCCACTTTAAGAAACTAGCTATATTTTTGCGCACACAAATAAATAGCCCACCACCTCGCTTCCCCCGATCCCTTCTGTACATTTCGTAGGTCCCTTGAGTTATTTCGCTACTATGTATGTCCTCATATAACCAAGATTCAGTTGCAATGACAATGTCCGGAGAATACGTCTCTACAAGATTCCAAAATTCAATTAATTTATTTCCTAAACTCTGACAATTAACCTGCAGTAATCTTAGAGTCTTACCTCCGCAGCAAATATCTCGAAATAGCTCCTTCTGTTCCCATCGGCTGGCAACCTCTGGACCTGCTCCTCCTCACAAAAGCCGGCTCGAACCGATGACCCTGCCATGTAGGCTCCCTAGGTTGAAAGCGCCCCGTCGATTTAGATGCATCCCGTCTCGGGCGAAGTCACGGCCACCAATCCAGCAGTCAGCTTCTACGTACACTAATCCCAGTTGTGCACATACCCAGTCCATGCGTTCATTTACAGTCTTAACTCGCCTTAACGGAACATCTCCCCGCCGAACAATGCCACTCATTATAATTTTTGCATTTCTAAACTTGCTTTTAGCTTTTCTGCCTAGTTCGTAGAGCTCCCCCATGATGTAATCAGCTGTAGCCCTCTTCTTCAAATCGTTCGTACCAACATGCAGCAACAACACTTTAACTTTTTCACAGTCCTCTACATTTGATTCTTCCACTTGTTGGGCAAGCTGGTCAATTTTAATCCCCGGATAACACCGCACTTTCGCACCTGATTTCCTCGAGATATTCGCACTCCATCGTATCATAGAATCACCCATTATGATAACGTCATCCTCAGTTTGCTCCTGCACTCCCTCTTCCACACTGATCCCAGTAGAAAGCCGTTCAGTCACATCCTTCACCGTTTCTTCTGATTCACGAAGCTTTGCTCTAAGTTCCTGTATTATTTGATCCCTTGCTTTGATTTGCACCCTCAAACAGTCCGGCGTATCACATACTTTACAAAACCAATTTCCGACATCACAATCCTCCTTCTTGACCTTAATACAGCCGAAGTGAAACCATTTCTCACATAGTCCGCATTCAACACCATTCTTCAATGTTTTACTGCACGTCGAACACTTTAATGCTGCCACTGGATCATTTACCTGATTCACATTTGGAGTAACAGGGCCTGGATTCACTTCCACTCCACCAATAACTAGCAATGCAGCTATCACTAGGGCTATGAACCACAAGTTGCTAGGTCCCGTACGCACACACAAACACCGGAAATCCCGACTAGCCCTCGCATACCACAGCCCGACCCTCGCGCGATAAGACTCCAGAGAACAACCCATTTCAGCACACCTGAGAGCTCGGGAATAACACGACCTTTCACTTTGACTGCCAACTGATGAACGCCTACGGAATTTCGTTTAAACGATAGGTGTTCCGTTACCCATTTGTTCAACAAGCTTCAACTTCCTTATGCCAGCATAATAATACGTTAATACTCCAAAGAACTAGCACCAGACAAACAATGGATGCTTGGAGTGAAAGACAAAAGAGGTAAAAGACAAGCAACAAGGGAGGAAATAACGAAACAGGCCACAGACTACTACAGAGAGCTGTACTCCAGTGTACACCAGAGAAGAGACTCAGACAAAAGTGATAAGGGGCTGGAGGCACTATACGACGAAGAAATTCCTCCCATCATGACCAGTGAAGTCAGAGCAGCAATAAAGGAGGCGAAAAACGAGAAATGCCCCGGAGAGGATGCCATCTACAACGAATATCTGAAAATGGGTGGTGAGGATCTCATAGAAGTGGTAACAAGGCTATTCAACATGATACTTGAAACAGAAGAAATCCCAACAGAATGGAAACAGAGCGTTATTGTTCTGCTTCACAAGAAAGGCGCTAAAGATGACATTAATAACTACAGACCAATCAGTTTAATGGCCAGTCTCTACAAACTTTTCACGAAAATCATGACTAGAAGGATGTCTAAACTACTAGATGAAAACCAAGCAGTGGAACAAGCCGGATTCAGGACAGGCTTTAGCACAATTGACCACCTGCAAGCAATGAACCAGCTCTTGGAAAAAACGCAGGAAATTAATCTCGAACTATACATTGCATTCGTAGACTATAACAAAGCCTTCGATTCTGTGGAACATAGTTGTGTGCTAGAGGCATTGAGAAGCCAAGGCATACAAAAGGGATAAGTCAGACTACTGGAAAAGCTCTACGAAGGCTGCCAAGCGAGGGTAAGAACGGAGAGGGAGGGTGCGAACATCAACTTAGAGGGAGGCGTGAAACAAGGCGACCCCCTCTCACCAAAGTTGTTCACATGCCTACTGGAGAACCAATTTAGGAAGTTGGAATGGGACAACAAATACGGCATCGAAATAAACGGGGAAAGGCTGACACACTTACGGTTCGCAGACGATATTGCACTGCTAGCAAAATCGGCAACAGACTTGGAACAAATGCTAGCGGACCTGGACACTGTCAGTAAAGAAGTAGGTCTATCTATGAACCCCCTAAAAACAAAAATGATGACCAACTCACTGGAAGTACAAATCCTCATCAATGGCAAACCACTAGCCTACACACAGGAATACGTCTACCTTGGACAAAACCTGTCATTTGACTGCTCCCAGGAGAAGGAAATCAAGAGACGAGTTGGACAAGCATGGAAGAAGTTCTGGTCCTTAAAATTTATATTGATGGACAAATCCCAGAAAATAAGTCTAAAGTCAGAAGTGCTAGAAAAGTGTGTAATGCCGGTACTGCTATACGGCTGTCAAACCTGGGCGTTAACAGAGAAGCAAAGGCAAACAATCCGGGTATGTCAACGCAAAATGGAACGGAAGATCCTTCAAGTTTCCTTGAGGGACAGATTACGAAACGAGGAGATAAGAAGAAGAACTGCCATGAAAGATGCCGTGACAACAGCTGACAGGCTAAAATGGAAGTGGGGAGGCCACGTGGCCAGAATGAAAGACGATCGATGGACGCACAAACTAACGGTATGGGACCCCAGAACGGGAAGAAGGAACGTGGGTAGACAGAAGACCCGCTGGGATGACTCAATCGTAAGGAAGACAGGCAAACACTGGACGAGGATAGCACGGGAGAGACAAGAATGGAGACGTATGGAACTATAAGAAGGGAAGAGAAGGAGAGCTTCAACAATGAAAGATCCTGGTAGACAGCACACCTATGACATGAAAGATACACTTCTGCAACCTGTAACAAGCCAAACAACGCACGTAAAGCGAAGTGCAATGTAGTGTTAGTGAAGTGAAATACAGTGAAGTGTAGCAAGTGGAGTAAAAACTTCTACACAACTCCTTAGGACTTGCTCGCCTAACGAGTTTAAACCAGTGCACGTCCCTGTTCGCAGGAGGCCTTTGCCCTTATGGGATTATCTAGGCTATATTTATTTATACTCCAAAATACGGAAGTTCCCTCGCATTTGCATTTCTTATATCATCGTAGAATTACATTATATCGTAAATATTTGTATACGGCATTACCTCACCTACCAGTTCATTATAACCATATTATATCATCGCAGACTTTCCTTTACATATTTACGTAATATTTGTATTATCTCAATATTACTATTGAAATTACTAGTCAAAACAGCTCTTTATTATTACCACATAACTTGTTATTTATACCAGCTTTTCCTTATATTAACGATTATTGAAGTTTATGTTGATAGACCTTCTATTGGTTTACTTTGAAAACTACTATGTCGTTCGACATTGCTATTAATTATTTAATTTAAAAAAACAATTGTTCGTTTCACCACACTGATCTATCTTCAGAATTACAATATTGCAAAATCACGATAACTATGATACGAGGAATATTTCTTGCTAGATCGCCGTAAAGTCATTATAATAACTTAATGATGTCTGAAATACTGTCAAACGCTGTAATCTTTTTCCTATCTAAATAACTTCTCACATTTAAGATGCCCAATTCATCTACATCAAATGAATTTAATATTTGACATCGATGAAATAAAAATCCAAAAATCGATGAAAATAAAATCTAAGGAAAATCCTTAAATATAGGAAAACTAAGTTCCATAAAATTTAAAATATCAAAGTAGAAAATGCAGAATCCTAATTTATGTAGAGAAGAAGGAAACAACCCTCCAACATAAATTCGAAGAATAAATGTCGATGAATTTCAAAGTGGAAAATACAATCACATAAAACATGGAGAAATAGGTACTCAAAACTACAGTAATAAATCTTGCTGGTCTACCTTGCTTCGACTCAATAAGGTATATGGAATACCCCGATGTTCCAGATCCCTGATGAAAATCATGAACCTTGGTCTCCTCGCTTCAAGCGAATTGCAAGCCTGGGATGCGAACAGCATTCTTCTCCGACTCCTCCGGGATACGAACGGCTCTGCTCCCCTGTAGTTCCTCGACATCTACCAAGCTTCATGCGCTAGAAGGGATAACTGTATCTGCTTCTTGTTTTCAGAGACGATAATTCTTCTTTTCGACGCCTTCGTTTGAAGTTCAAAATCATTACTGAGCAATATCGTTGTTGATTATCCACAATGGCAGATAATTACGATTTTTGTAGAATTCGACGAAGTTGTATGTTGAAATGTACACATAGATGTTAAGTGAAACATCGTCATTGCTCTTAGTTATTACTTAGATGTACATGGTTATTTATGGATGTACATGATGACGTTGTACATGATTTCAAAGTCGAAACTATTGTCATAGTCGCTCTCTGTCGTCCACCAAATTCCCAGTTTAGATGTGTTCCAGTCGCATGGTTAAAATACTCCATAACGACACCTTCTGTCATAGCGTAATACAGCATTTCTACTAATTTAATGATAGCCTTCATTGTAAAATTCGAATGATCAAAGATTTCAATGTTCATGTAGATCACCTTAATGTTTGTCAACTCACGTTGCTTTTGTAGAATCATAGACCTCAACTCAAGTTTAAAATGTTCATTCGCTTCAGTGTAGAATACGATGTTAATGTCCCACGTCTGGATTCGAATAAATGTTCCGCACTCGTATAAAATTACTATCAGCTTCTTAAATGTTCAAAGGATATGTCCGTAGCTGCTCACTATGATATGCAATTCTTATTTCAATACAATTATGCTTGTATAATAGTTTATAAGACGCGAACTCGTATCGGCACTGAATTGTGATACTATATTTGACTTGCTACAGAGTCTGTCTGTACATTAATCGCACCCGTAATTGCTGGACATTTGATAGTCAGCTATCGCCGCACTTCGCTTTGGGTTGGCTGGGAATCGAGCTCCTGCAGCACGTCAGTCTCCGACAAATATCCAGTAGAATAAGACACTCTTTCGAGTCTGCAATCCTGCTCCACATCTATAATTGCCGCCATTCAGAAATCCGTGGTAAATTTACGCGGCTACCTGTATGAAACATAATACAGCGTACTGCGGATCTATATAGACTTCCAATGTCATGATAAAATTTTCTTCTTAATTTCAGCATCTTCTCATATTAAATAATGGAATGCATGGGCTCTAATTATCTTACTCTAATTATATTAATTAGCCTGGGATGATCAATCCTTCCAGGTAGCAATAACCAATTGAATTATTTGTATCAATCCAGCTCTCGGATCTGCGGCAATCTCTTGTTACCAGGCAAAATGACCTTGGCAGAACTCCCAGAATCGCTCACAAAAACCCGTGCCTGACTTCCAACTCGTCATTAAAACCGGTCCTGTGTGTATTTTCAGTATCTTATTTAACATGCAATTTACTTATCATAGGCTCCAAAATATATCATAATTCACCCGAAAAAATTTCTAATCCGGGCTCAGTACTGACCCCGAAAATTGAATTATTTTGGGACAAAATGAGAGTAATCTCCGTCCCCATGATGAAATTTAACCAGCAAATATAAATCCTGGAAGTGTGACACAAGAGAGTCGTGTTACAAGCTCGAGGCAGTGGGAGAGCCCGATCACGTGATATATTGCACAATAGACCCTTCTAGAAGGTTGAAATCGGCATAGCAACAGTGATTTAGCCATGAAATATAATAAATATTGTTATAAATTATGCTATTGGATCCCAGCCCAGAGCCAATGAGAAGAGGTCTTATTGAAGACGGGATTAACTTCAACTATATAATTTGGTGAAATTATGCATTTAGGCCCTTAGAAGAAGATTTTCTTAATTGGTAATGAAGAGAAAATTAAAAGAAAATTCATCTGATACTTTAAAAACCGCAGATCAGTTAATATACGCAGTAATAAGCATTAGTAATCTACGCGCTAAAATTATGGTGGGAGATTGATATGGCCGCCAAAATTTCGACTTGGAGAGGGAGATCCATGGATCGAAGTTCTTATTCCAGCAGTCTTTGAAGAGTGAGGAAGTGTTTTATTGGGTTAACGGAGATCCCAAAGCTTTGTCCGAGTGCGGCGATTGTCGACTCGTAGAGACGCTAGGTTAGCAGGGTAGAACATTGGAGATTACCGCACTAGCATTATAAGCGAAGTTGAGAGGAATATTGTAAGTAGAATATCTCATATATATTTGAGACTAGAATTCAGCCAAGTGAATGTATAGAAAGTACAGATCGAATACTGTATTTTATTGAAAGTCGAGCGTTCTAAGTTACACCTTTTCGACGAAATAAGGCTGTTAAGACAGTTTTTCAAAAGTGTTGGAAATATAAGCTGAATATCATTTTAGTTGCAACGTGAAGTTGGCGAACGCAGTTCAAGTGAACAGTAGCGGAGAACTTTAAACATTGGCGCAGCAAACAAACATTATCATAATGACTATTATTATTCTTCGATTAGTTTCATTCGACATTGTTAACATTGTTGAAATGATGAACTAAATAGTCATGCGCCAGTGACATATTTAATGCAGAGTTACGATACAACAATGGAGCTTCGATAGACAACGTATTGCTGAATACAGACGTAGTGTACGTTCAACCTTGTACATTTTCGTCAGTCTACAAACACTAAAGTAACATCAATTAGCAATAGAAATAATTCATTCACCACCTACATGAATATTTCTATACATTATTATTCAACGATGATGCTGATATATTTGCGACGGAGAATGAAGATTCTACAGAAGATGATTGTCAAGATGCTAGGGTATCCCAGCAACAACAGAAGAATTTGCCAGAAGGATGTCGTTCGAGCCCAAACGGAGGTTAGTGAATAACGGAGAGGGAACGTTTTCCTATCTCGGAGGTCGCAGGTCCGAGGTTCGAATGGAGATCCATCACAGTATCTTGAACTGAGGAAACACCTAATGTATCGTGTAAATACTTACCCAGATCTTCAAGATATCGTCCAAATAAGGTAGCAGTGTCATTTACTTATAGTATAGAGCTTGATTAGTGAAATTCTGAGCCGCCGTTCTTACTCCATATTTCACATTTTATGTATTTCAGTGTTCTCATGTATTTTACATTTCAGATGTGTGTTAAGTTTTTATGCTTCAAGATTATTAGAGATGATGGCCTTTCATCTATTTTTCAATTTTATTCTACGGATCAGTTGTTGAACTGACATTTAAAAAAATTGTTTGAGGTATCATATCGCCTCATAGAAGACGAGTCGTTTCGACTATCGAATTTTAATAATTTTATTTGAACCAAGATTTCAGACATTGTGTCATAGTTGCAAATTAAATTCTTTAAAATTTAATTTGAGCACGTTAATGTAACAACGTCATCTTCAAGAGCAGAAGAAACATCGAATGATATTGTCATATCATTATTTCGGCGATCTAGGAAATACTAGTCGTTTGATAAGACCGAAGTCTTAATCCCTATAGACATTCTTTGTGTAGAGTGGAAAGACATTACGAAATTGACAAACCTTTCCATTATTTGAAAAGCTGAAAGCTTTGTTCATTTAATTGTTGGAGGAAATATATTTTGATAGAAGATTATTCAAATCTTTGGCTAGGAATTCAAAGCTAGTTTATCCCGGTCAAGATTGAATTCTATTTGACACGATAAATAACATTTGTGTTATTTTACACTATTTGTGTAATATCACGTCATAATGTAGACCTGATATTGCAACGATATGCAATTTAAAGCTTGATAAGTGAGGTGAGACAGAGTTTTTTTAAATTTTATTACATGTATTTGTGACAGACGTGTTAACAGTTAATTATCCTTTTGTGTAGTAAACTTTAGGGAGTCAATCACGGCAGTCTAATATCGTTCATTATTATTGGAAGTTTCATTTGAAGAATTAAAGGATGTATAATAGTAGATCAGTAGTCATGTGTAACGACACTGAGGGTCATGCCGTTATTTGAGAGAAGTTCCTACAGAAGAAATGTTAATAACAATGAATCCGTTTTTGGTTATTGTTTAACATAGTGGATGATAATTGTTTATGCCATATATACTGTTATATGAGGATTTGTAGAGCCATGGTGAGCTCGTGCGAAGGAGGTTCCACATTTTAAGGGAAGTCATTGAAAATATTGTTCTTTGATAAGAAAATGCATGGATCATGATAAGAATCGTTGTATACAAGGAGTCCAGTTCATGTGAAGTAACGTTTTAGTTGTGATGACAGAAGGGTGTAAGCGGATAGCAATTAGAGAACGATTGTCTACTCAGCTTTTGGAAGAGCTTTTGGTCCCTAAAGTTTATACTGGCTGACAAGACCCAAAAACACACTTTAAAGGCTGAAGTTCTGGAAAAATGCATTGTACCGGTGTTACTATATGGTTGCCAAACTTGGGCATTAACATCGAAACAAAGACAAATGATCCAGAGATGTCAACGGAAAATGGAAAGGAAGATACTTCATGTCTCATTGAGAGATAGAATACGGAACGAAGATTTAAGAAGGAGAACCGGCATGAAAGACGCTATGACATCAGCAGACCAGCTCAAATGGAGATGGGGTGGACATGTAGCGAGATTAGATCCTAACCGATGGACGTACAAAATGACGATGTGGGACCCAAGAACAGGAAGACGAAACGTTGGGAGACAAAGAATCAGATGGGCAGACTGGTTCGTAAAATGGGGAGGAAAACAATGGACAAGAACAGCGAAGATGAAGCAGGAGTGGAAAGACCTAGGGAGACTCGCATGCAGTGACCAATAAAACAATGCATCAACTAGAAAGACACCGTTCAGTGGGCATGCAGCAAAGCGGTACATATCTCTGGTGTGCAATAAAGGCTTCTCACAGAGCGGTGACCTCAAGAAGCACACTGTTGTTCATACTGGAGTGAAGTAATACACTTGTAGCACATGTGAGAAGTCATTTGCATGGCGGACAGAACTAATGGAACATTGTCTCGCGCTCTAATTTGAGGAAACATCATCGTGTTCACTAGGGAAAATAATCTTACTGCATCACAAGGAATTCAAAAGGTTCAACTATCTTGCGAAACACTTGTTAATTCGTTCCGGGACCACATGTGCACAACATAGTGAATGATTTGTGGGATGTTAAAGAACGTGTATAGGTATCTGCATCCAAACTAGATGTTAAAACTCCACCGGTAAGGTTTGGTATTGCATTTTAAAAAGACCTATTTGAAACGGTTCAATATACGTAGATTTTACTGAAGAGTGAAGACTTGGCAGTTTCTGTCATTGTTCAAGTGCTTAGACAGGGTAAGCTTTGTGCTTAGTGGCAATGGGAAGCTCCCAGATATTGGTTGATGGCTATTATGATTTCCGTAATACTAATGGATATTTGAGGCCTTGATATCGCCAGACTCAGAAATGAAGATTGTTGTAGCGAATGTTATGCCATCGTAATATAATTTACTTAATCTTTAATCAGCTGCACATCTATATAGAAGGCCCAATCAGAAAGAATAACCCTGAATGCTCCTCAGGACTTGCTCACCTGATTAGTTAAAACTGAGCAATTCCCTGCAAAGCAGGAGGCCATAGCCCTTATGGGATTTGTAAGGCTATTTATTTATTTATTTATTTATTTATTTATGTCTACTCATGTAATTTATACTATTATTACACTTTATTAAGCCAGGAATAGTATAAATACGTACAGTTAACCTTTGTCAGTCGACTGTATTAGTTCGACAATGTAAAGAAACCTATATAAGATTATGTGTGAGCAGTATATGAAAGCTAAAGAGTGTTAGAAAATGTTAATGTGGAGAAACATTGTAAATAACGAATTGCAAGTTTTATAGTAACAGAGAATCCAGAATCTCGAAGGTAACGTGTTAGCAACGTTAAATATTGTTTATTATTATGAAAAAATTACATGTAAATATTTTCCCTGATGATTTAATTATTTGAATAATTTTTACTAGGATTAAATTAACAGAATGTTTTTGGAATAGAGTGTTTTTGTGAGCGAATGCATTTGTATGGATGATTGCCACGTGTTAAGAGTGATTGTTCAACCTAGTCGGTCTAGAACGATTACGGAGTATGAATGAAAGTGTGTATTAAAATTTCAGTATGATTGGTAGAGACTTGTTTAAGTTATGAACATTCTTATAATGGCAGAATGTAACTTTTATTCGAGGCTTTTAGACGTGAGCCAGACAGCAATGATACAAGAAAATGTGGACAGAAAGATGAACCGTTAGCAGTCGAGGTCATGTTATTATATAATGTGTATCCAGATGGTTGCCCACTGCCTTGTAAAAGGAACATTTTCATAGCGCAGCACTTTGCTAGTGTTCATTGATGAATCAGGCCAATGCAGGTGCATTTCTAGACGCGTGGTGGAAGAGGTAACCAGTTGTAAGGAATGTTATGAATGCAGGAGCTTCTGTTAAACGTTTTCTTCACGTACAGTAGGCCTAGTTATTTCAAAACTTTTATGCTTGTAATTTATACACAGTAATTGCAGTAAGACGTGTAGTGGAAGAGAAGTGTGTAAGATTGTATGGTTATTTTTTTGTTATTTAGAATAGTTTATTTTTATTTTTGTTTAGATTAGATTAGTTTACATTTGTTAATAAATTTACACAGTTCGTTGTCTTTCGTCGTTGACGTGCGATTCATTATAAATATACTGCTCAAAAATTAAAGCACCACTTTTTTCAAAGGCCACCAAATTTTGAAAAGTTGACCTACAAGCTCGAAATCTCAGTATGACGTTTGTCCTGACGCCTACCAAGCATATGCTTCAGCACAACTCCCCAACTTGAGTAGTTTTGGGGTAGCACCCCGAAAACCAGCCCATTTTCGAAAACCGCAAATTGAAGTTTGCGAAAAACGCTGCAGGACTTGTCGCAGGTTGCCAAAGCAGTCGAAAATGAATGAGTCTTGCTCTTAAAGGTTCCACGAACACGTTGAAATCGTTACATTTGACGTTTGGGCATTTTCAACCCCCTTCATCATCCCCTAAACATGGACTACCATTGGGGGCGTCTGAGAAGGTACCGGGTGTGTTTAACCACCTGAAAACCTGTACACCGTCCTCAGTTGCTGATTGCAGTAAGTTCTTAAGGCCTCCGGCAATGTCCACACCCCCTAACACCCTCAACTGGCATGGGACCAAACCACCCCTTCTCGATTCACCCCTAAGGAAGGTTTTAATCGAGATGTTTATCAGTGCTGCTAATGGGGGGGGTCTTCCCCTAACGTTTAAAAAAAGGAACTGTGCTTTTGTCACCACCCCTTCCCCTGCAACCCCCGTTTGTATGATTTTTCGAATCAGGCCCTTTTTAAGGGCTGAAACGACGTCTTAATCGCTGAAAGGGCTGTAAAGGTCCTTAGAAGTAGTGGTGACACGAAATCAACCCCTTCCGATCGATGATTGACGTTCCGTCCCCCAAATTCGAAATTTTTGCACCCCACCCTCCCTGTCTGGACGCGTAATGCGTCATGGCAGAGTTTTCAGAGTTGGATGAAAATGAAGCTTATGGCCTGCAATGGAGCCCAAAACAGCAGGCTGGATAGAAATTCATCGGTAGGTTGGGAAACGGGACCAAAATTTTTCAAAAAAGTGTACAGCCTACAGTAAGTACGCCCATGCATAGGCAACCCACATCACGTCCGTGCGTGTGAGTTGCCTATGATCGGCAATAGGTTACAAAGTTTGGCAATGGGAGAACAATAACGTGATGTGGGTTGCCTATGCATTGGTGTACTTACTAGAGGCTGTTAACTTTTTTGAAAAATTTTGGTCCCGTTTCCCACCCTACCGATGAATTTCCATCCAACCTGCTGTTTTGGGCTCCATTTCAGGCCATAAGCTTCATTTTGATCCAACTCTGAAAACACTGCCATGACGCGTTACGCGTCCAGACAGGGAGGGTTGAAGGTGCAAAAATGTCAACTTTGGGGGATGGAATGTCAATCAAACATCGGAAGGGGTTGATTTCGTGTCACCACTACTTCTAAGGACCTTTCCAGCCCTTTCAGCGATTAAGACCTCGTTTCAGCCCTTAAAAAGGGCCTGATTCGAAAAATCATACAAAAGGGGGGTAGCAAGGGAAGGGGTGGCGACACAGGCGCAGGTCCTCTTTTGAAACGTTAGGGGAAGACCCCCCATTAGCAGCACTGATAAAAATCTCGATTTAAACCTTCCTTAGGGGTGAATCAAGATGGGGTGGTTTGGTCCCTTGCCAGTTGAGGGTGTTAGGAGGGGTGAACATTGCCGGAGGCCTTAAGAACTTACTGCAATCAGCAACTGAGGACGGTGTGCAGGTTTTCAGGTGGTTAAACACATCCGGTACCTTCTCAGGTGCC
Source organism: Meconema thalassinum (assembly GCA_946902985.2). NCBI lineage: Eukaryota > Metazoa > Arthropoda > Insecta > Orthoptera > Tettigoniidae > Meconema > Meconema thalassinum. The sequence continues at coordinate 1,058,230,388 of OX336389.2, read as the reverse complement.
CCCAATGGTAGTCCATGTTTAGGGGATGATGAAGGGGGTTGAAAATGCCCAAACGTCAAATGTAACGATTTCAACGTGTTCATGGAACCTTAAGAGCAAGACTCATTCATTTTCGACTGCTTTGGCAACCTGCGACAAGTCCTACAGCGTTTCTCACAAACTTCAATTTACAGTTTTCAAAAATGGGCTGGTTTTGGGGGCGCTATCCCGAAACTACACAAGTTGGGGAGTTGTGCTGAAGCATGTGCTTGGTAGGCGTCGGGGCAAACGTCATACTGAGATTTCGACCTTGTGCAGTCAACTTTCCAAATTTGGTGGCCTTTGAAAAAGTGGTGCTTTAATTTTTTTGAGCAGTATATTAGGATTAGAGTATTGTGGATGCAGTGTAGGCGAAGCTGAATTCCCATTCCCCGAGACACGTAAGTAAAGGTAAGTGTGCCCCATGTAGTTTGTTGTTTTCCACAATATTCTTATAACTGCTGTATGTAAATCCCTAAAGACCATGTTGGAGCGATTTCTAATGAAGTAATTTGCCGGTGCTGTTAGAAATAGGCAATCCAGCTGGGGCTATGGATATTCCAACAGGCTACTTTCCGGATTTACGGGTACAGTACCATCCCGACATTTGCCCGAAGACGAAGTGGGAAACCACGGAGAACCACTTCGAGGATGGCTGAGGCGGGAATCGAACTCCCTCTACTCATTTTGGCCACCCGAGTCTGAGTAGACCCCGTTCCAGTCCTCATAGCACTTTTCAAATTTCGTGGCAGAGCCGGGAATCGAACCCAGGACTTCCGGGCCAGCAGCTAACCATGCTGACCGCTGAGGCGACTCTTTGTTTTTTCTCACAAAATAACACTATAAGCGAAAATAAAACGTACTGTACGCGTATTAGTGGTCGAGAATATTCTATCTTCAGAAAGTTTTCTAAGTTAGTCAATGCTATATAAATCAGACTCTGGAAACAAGCCACAAAGCAGGTTTATACACCTAGCAAGTTAACTAGTTAATCCAGCCGAACAATCAGGATATTCCTAGCCACGTGCATGGCACAATGAAAGCAAGGCACAACGGATGTCACGAAGGTAGCCGAGGACTTCCGATTGGCAAAGAGACACCCACGAGCGGATCGCGACTGCAGACAAGTAGAAGGGGAACGCACGTCAGACGCGTGGCGATAATAGCCAATCAAAAGAGGCGTTATAAAGAAGAAAGTAATGAGCGCAATTAGAATATCTAATTACCAGCAAGATTTTAACACTTTCAGAAAAGTTGTTAATTAATAATTAATGAACATTTATAAATAATTTCAGCTAATTGAATGCTCAAGGAATAATATTATATTCACCATTAAGATTTTTTTATGAGGTGACGCCAACGTTTTGTCAATGTGGGAGACAAGCCAGAGGGATCGAGGCTTCTTATCACTCTAGACTTCGACGAGAGTGGAGGTGTCTACAAAACTCTGCTACATTATTATAGAACAAAGCCTGATAGTTAAAAATGACTTCGCAGAAGAATTTATGGCAAGATATACAGAATATTAATCTCAGTAATTAATATCTACAATTGTAACAGTAACTACGATCAAACTATTGAAGAAAACTACGTGGAAATATTGAGAGCGATGTTTCAAACTGATAGAAAACTATATTCTACAGTTATCACCATGTGAGACATTCTGAAGTTGAGAGGGGAAGAAACAGTTAAATCTACAATGATGAAGATATACTGTTAAAATGCTTAAAGGAACATAGCTACGATGATAACGAGAATATTTGAAATGACATGATATAAATACCGTGGGGGAGATAAACATCTCATCTCTCCTACGCCAAATAATTCTACAACTACAAAGTCATTTCACCGACTTCAATGATTAATACATTTTACCAGAACTGCTGTGCAGAAGAAATAAATTTTTCTCGAACGAGAGTGGCCAGGGTGGACCCGGCGCTGTCAAGAGAGAAAGGGCTTTCCCATCTCACAAAGAAGATAACCAAGCTGAAAGGATCACTGCACGATGATGTTAGAGTTCGCATCCCGTTCCTGGCAGTTTTCAGACTTCCGAAGGAGACCGAGCAGAATTCCACACGCCATCTTGAGGGACGATCTCTCAGAAACTATCCGTTTTCTGATGAGCAACGCGGGAAAGCAACTTCCAGTAAGATCTACGCAGCACCAGGTAGTCTAAGACCAACGAAGTATCCCATTTTGTAGAATTGTAGAAACTTTTGAGAATATCTGACAACTTTGTTTTAATGCCATTTTTCTAGATCTACGAATTGTTACATTTTCATTTTTGATTTGATATTTTCAACGCTATGACTGGTAGAATTTTCATTCTCGATTTTGATCGATTTTTGAATTTTAAGCGAGATTTTTGTGTGACAATTTAGAAACGCTAGTTGGAATGTAGAACTTTATGCGATTTCGAATTAATTTGATGGAGATATTATGGTTTAGCTCGAATTTTATAGTTTAGTCAGAATTTTATTGTTGAGATCAAACTTTATCGTTTGGATCGAATTTTATTGTACAACACGAATTATATAGTTTGAAGTATATTATATTTTATATATTATATTTTAGATTGTGTTTAAAAATGACGGACGAGATTGAAAGTCGGTTACATGTTGCTCTCCGATTTATACAGAATACCGCAGATGCAGGCGGTTACATGAAGAAAGAGACTAAGGAAGATATCCATAGAATGGTGAGTGTCATTGTGGATTGTTTTAGTGACATGAAATCCATGCTAGAAATTAACAGTATAACTAAACAAAATTCTCAGCAAGAGGTTATTGAGGTTAGCCAAAATGATTGAATAGAAACGTCAGACAGAATGACTACAGAACAGGTGGCTTCATCTTACAACAATTTCCATGAAATACTTAGTAATACGAAGACCCATGATGGGCCACAGAGAAGTCAAGTGAACAACGGAATTATTCCACAGACGACATCTAGCGTCCAACGAGTCGAGGCAATGAATACAGACCATCGAGGCCATTGTCAGATACCATCTAGCGGACCTGCACGGAACTGCTCTCGGAGAAATAGAGATGACACGGAGAGTCTACTTCGTGAGCTGACAGATGAGGCCATGATTTCAGCGCAGCGTGAACAGGGCCGGATGCCATCTAGTGGGCAACCGGACAATCTTCAGCTGGGCAACAGAGACATTCACGCAGAACAAGCAACGGAGGAAAGAATTACACGGAAGATAACACAGAATATGCAATCCATGTTGGAGGCCTTATCAGCCAATCTCAAGAAGATGGTACGAGAGGAAATGAACATAATATCCTCAATACAAGGTGGGGATCGTATCAATCAAAATAGCAGGGACAATTTGCGAGAAAATAACCCGCTCATAAAGAATACTGACGCGGAACATGCAACAACCTCAAATATTATGCCCATGGAAAATATAACGCATCAATACCGCACATATAAAGATGTGATTGAAGACTCTCGAACTGCACAATTGAAACCCACGTACTCCAACTCGCAACGAACAACCTTGACAACAGTAGAGACACACATGATCAGCTCTGTAAATGGCAGTACGACGAACATAACAGAACTACAAGCAGCAGAACCAAGAGCATGGCTATACATAGGGCGACTCCACCATAACACCACTGTAGAAATGGTACAGCGCCATCTAACCAACCTAAATGTAACAGATATCATTGAATGTGAAGAACTTCCAACCAGCCCCACTCAAAAAGCACTACGAGTAGTTATACCTTTTCAAGATCTGTCAAAGGTTTACGTCCCAGGAGCGTGGCCCAATGGTGTCTTCGTGAGACGATACTGGCTTTTTCGCTCCCGTAAAACAGGAATTTCCCTCACAGCCTAACCAGCTGCGCATCTTGCTTTGGAATATAGAGGGCTTAAAGAGCGCCTTAGCATTGACAAACAATAACCTTCTGCATTCACATGATATACTCATACTACTAGAGACTCTATCGACCAAACCTATAGACATTAATGGATTCTACGCACAGCATATTACAGCAAAGCAAAGGCCAAGAGGGAGACCAATGCGTGGCACCTCATGTTACTACAGACCAAGCATTGGTAAAATTCTAAGTACGTACCAAGACCAAGGCACAATGATAATAAACTTCGAATGGATCTCTGTGATAGCCATATATTCAGGGCCACTAACACCTATTGAAGATCTGATAGCAACAATCATGTTCTCCATAGGACATGTACCTCAGGACAGAGACATTATATTGGCCGGAGACTTTAACTGCAGACTAGACGTCGATAACCATAGAGCGAAAGAACCTCTCGAGCTAATGATGGAGGAAGGATTCAACCTCTTCAACAAGGTTGAAGATAGAACGTACTTTGCACATTCAGGGAGCAGCACTATAGACTTAGTTTTCTATAAAGGCCGTAGCATTAAGTTACTAAATTACACTGTATGTCTCACTTCAGAGGAGGCGATGATAAAGAAACACTGCCCGATCTCGACACAATTTAACGTCTCACAAATGGATAAGAGAGAAAACCTAAAGATACCAACCCTTCACGACAGATAGACAAAGATGTTCTTAGACAGGAATCGGAGGAATGGAAAAGTTTTGATAAACACATAAAGGGAAAAGACATAGACGCAGCCGCGCTATCCCTGGAAAAAACTATCAAATCAGCACTTGTGTATAAGCCGGAAAGAAGATCGCGTATATGGTTCGACAAAGAATGCTATCTGAAGAGAAAAAGAGTCATCGAGGCCACGCATGTCGCAAAATTTACTATGGACCAGGAGGCATTACTACAATACAGCATCATAAAGAAGGAATACAAAAGACTACTATCGGTAAAACGTAAGGAACATTTGGAAAAAGAGGCGATAAGAATAGTAGAGGAAGCCATCAATGACCCATTTGTAGCATTGAACTATAGAAAAACACATGGCTTTGGAAAAATAGAAATGTCTGAATGGGAAAAACACTTCCGGAACATATTAAATGTAGACGGAGATGTCAGCAATCTTGAACCAACCAAAATGGGAACATACCAGAATGAAACCAAGCCGGTCACATCGGAGGAGGTAGAAGAAGCTATCATGTCACTCAAAAACAATAAGGCCATAGGACCTGACGGGATTTGTAACGAACACGTGAAAGACTCAACAGAGATGTTGCTTCCGGCAATCTCAGACTTAATTAACCTCTATCTACATGAATGTAGCATCCCCACAGCATGGAGAATCTCAACTATTAAAGTGCTGTTCAAGGGTAAAGGCGATCAATCAGATCCAAACTCCTACAGAGGGATCGCTATCGAAAAGAACATGATGAAGATACTGACAAAACTCCTCGCTAAAAGGATCACAGAAGCAGTAGACCATAAACTCCCAGAGGAACAGTTTGGATTCCATAAAGGACGAAGCACTCTCCACGCCATTAACAACCTACTCAATGACATTGAAGAAACCCTGAGACATCCTAGTCGCAAATTTCACGTAGTGTTTGTCGATTACACGAAAGCCTTTGACTCGTTAAGCAGATCGCTAATAATTGCGAAACTGGTAGCCATAATGGGCGAAAACAACAAGCTCACGACACTGATAAGCAATATTCTGACCACAAATTATATACAAATTGATGACAGTGTCGCAACTTCGAATTTGATAACACAAACCAACGGTATATTGCAAGGAGACCCACTCAGCCCCCTACTGTTCAACATTGCAACGTACGATGTGGTGACGGCAACTACGCTAGGAACGGAAAATGTTAAAATATACCTATACGCTCACGATATGGTCATTGGTTCGAGTTCCGTACATGAAGTGCAAAAAGCCTTAACAAATCTCGACATTTGGGCAAAGGATAACAAGATGAAAATTAACACAGAGAAAACAGTAAAAATGACGTTTCGGAAAGGTGGCAGAGAGGCCTCGGGAGACAGGATATACCTAGGATTAAATCTCCTCAAGACAGTAAATACATTCACATACTTAGGATTGACAATGCAAACAACAGCTGGAGCCTACAGAGTCCACATCAAGTCTCGTGCAACGGCGGCAACTAAAGCCATATGTGACATTAAATCACTCACGAAGCTCTCTTTGGGAACTGATATGAGATTATTTGACGCGAAAATAGCACCCATCGCCACCTACGGGATAGAAATCATCTGGGAGAAACTGACCCTGGTGGACTTGAGGACGCTCGAGGCAGTGAAGTCGCGCTTCCTAAAAGCAACCCTGGGATTATCAAAATATGCAAAATCTAGACTAGTGTACGAACTTGCCAAGGAGAACTTCTTCATTGAGGACCTACGGACGAAGAGAGGACTACCATCTACGGACGCCTGGAAAAGACTAATACATGAGAGAGTGAAGAAGAGAGATGAAATCTGGCTCGAATTTTACATGACGGAAGCCATGACGAATAGGGTTTGGACTGACACCAATCAAGACCTACGACACTTCGTTAACTCGATGGCGGTACATGGGTACCACCATAAACTGTGCGTCACCGAGTACTTTCATGACATAGGCGTATCCTGTACTTGTAAATTATGTGGCAAACAATGTAGTCGGTACCACGTAATCACATGTAAGAACCGGGGTCCTTTCATTGTGAAATTTTCTGAAGGTGGAAGGTGAAAACACTAATGTATATTCATATTTATTAACCCTATGCACAATTTGTGCTCTGTATTTTCAATAATAAATTGGATAATTTTAATAATGATGAAAAACTAATGGAAATGTGTATTCACATTGTTTGCGAATATTAAGATATGAAAATGTATAAGAATTAAAGCAGACAAAGAATGGAAACAATATTGTAAGATGAATAGAAGTTAATGTAAGCTACGACATGATAGTAATATGGTCGAAATGTTTAAGAAATATTTGTGAGAAGTACATTAGCTGAGTGCTATTAACATGCAGAAGGTAATAGTTATCGAAGTAATAGTATTTTATTGCATTACCTCTTAAATTATGTTATCGAAAAACTAGTATTTTTATTAAATAAGTTGAAACTGCTATAAGAATTTTGTATTGAGAAAGGAATGTATTGTGGACAATACTATTTATGTGAAGTAACTACGAAGTATATTTAAGCAAGATATTCATTATTATTCCCGTATTGACGGAGGCACATGTTGAATTTATGACAATGAGCACAGCTATGGAAGTGTGTCATTTATGAAGGAAAGTCTGTTGAGACAAACTCGTATAAGATTTTTGTAAGTGTAGGAAAGTATTGTTGAGAAGCAGTAGTATCTTTGAAAAAGGATTATTTGAAGTTATCGACATAGGTGAAGCAGCTGAAATTCCTTAAAATTAACAGGACAGCGGATCCTTGTTGAAATTGATTCTGAAAGAAATTATAGTAACAATGGATCTTTGTTGAAGCTGAGAGTAAGCAGAAATCCATTTAATGGTTCTAAGTAGACACTGATATTTAAGGTAATTATTCATCATGGAGAAAATGTATTTTATTAAGTTTTTTTTTATGATAGACCAGAGTGGAGGAAAAGATAAACTATGTCTATACTTTATTGTACGGATTATAGAATCCCAGATTGCGTCATTATTATCGATGAAGACATAGTTAGGTGCAGGAGTTTCTTGATTCTAAAGAAATGTAATTGAAAGAAGCAGTTATAAGACAGTTAGTATCATTATTTCATGTTGAAAATAGGCATTTTGCCAAATGTATATATTTTCTTGAAGATGTTAGTTGACGAACTTCATCATTTCTGTATATAAACCGTGTATAATATTTTTAGGAAAATTGTTCAGAGTCAGATTTTGTGCATAATTTTAGTTAAACTTAGAGTAGGATTTTTATTGCTTCTACGGAAGTATTTTTAGAAGATAAGAGGCGAGAGTTGGAATGTATAGAGTAACGAATAGTATTTGTAATGACGGAGATCCACGTCATGGGTAGATTAACTTTATTTTGTGGGGATTTTGTAAATTTAATAACATTAATTTATTTTGTTGTTGTTAAACTCCCGTTATCCAGGCACAGCAGCTGTTTATCTTTACTTAATTTATTTAAACTTATTTGAGCTTATAAAAGCACCGTTTATAGTTGTTCATGGTGTCTTTATGAAACACTGATGGAATTATTTCAGCTTTAACACGATTATATAATCCTAAATGTTTTATGGACGTAGGTTATTTAAATATTTTATGTTTAAATTTTGTGTGCGCTTTTATATGTTGTTAATAAATGACAGGCACGTGCTTACGTTTTCCTGATCTTTTTATAGAAAGTTGGCGTTTAATAGTTTAATGGTAGAGGAATGTGCTACAGGGTGGGGGTATTCCCAGGGACCTGATCCATGTCTTTACTCCCGAGATTTTCTTTGATTCTCGTACTCCTGAGTAGTATAGATACCCTTTTGTGGTGTAGTTAGTTACTATAGCACATTCAGTTGTAAATCCCTGTTCCTTATCCTGAGTGTTTTCGCCAAGTAGCATTATGTGTTTTTTTGGCTGGGAACTTCAAGATGCTACAATCCATTTTACAGCTGCGGATTTTGGTGGATCATTCCAGATATAAGGGTGCAGTACGTAATGTAACTTAGCGTTAATCTACAGCATGAAGCTGTCCAGTTCGTAATTCATAGTTTTTGTTTAAAAACTAGTTAGCTTTCTAATGAAATCTACTTAAAACATCAACTGATATGTTATTTTGCTGTTTTTCTGTAACAGAACAGTCTTAGACTGTGCACGTTTACAATTCCGTTTATGGCACAAAACGCACGTTTTCCTTGTTTAATTTTCTTCTTGTCTCTTCAAATTTTACAATGAAATAAGATGACGAAAAAAAGTCGTAATTGCTGAACATTGCGTACTTGCACGGTTGCAAAAGTGACGATTTATTTATTTTATTTAATCAATTTTACCCTCCAGTTTGGTGGCTTCCACGGACTCAGCGAGGGAACGCACCTCTACCGCCTTTCCAGGCAGTGTCCTAGAGCTGGGAACATCTGGTTGGAGGGGATACAACTGGTGAGGTGTGATCAGCACCTCGCCCAGGCAGCCTCACCTGCAAAGTGAAGAGGGGCCTCATGAGGGAAGGGTGGAGGGGAAAATTAGGATAGATAGGCATGGAAGGGGGAAGGAGGTTGCCGTGGCCTTACAGGAGGCACCATCCCGGCATTTGCCCAAAGACGAAGTGGGAAACCACAGAAAACCACTTCGAGGATGGCTGAGGTGGGAATCGAACCCCCTCTACTCATTTGGGCCAACCGAGGCTGAGTAGACCCCGTTCCAGTCCTCATACCACTTTTCAAATTTCGTGGCAGAGCCGGGAATCGAACCCAGGACCTTCGGGGTGGCAGCTAACCATGCTGACCGCTAAGCTACTGAGGCGACTCTTGTTTTTTTCCCACAAAATAAAACACTACGCGAAAATAAAACGTACGTTATGTAACTAAGCGTGAATCTACAGAATGAAGCTGTCCTGCTCGTAATTCATAGTTTTTATTTAAAAAAATAGTTAGCTTTCTAATGAAATCTACTTAAAACATCAAATCATATGTTATTTTTCTGTTTTTCTGTAGCAGAAGAGTGTTAGACTGCGCACGACTACAATTCCGTTTTATGGCACAAAACGCACGTTTTCCTTGTTTAATTTTCCTGTTGTCTCTTCAAATTTTACAATGAAATAAGATGACGGAAAAAATTCGTAATTGCTGAACATTGCGTACATCTGCTTAACAGCACGGTGGCAAAAGTGACGATACGTGATTTAAATTAGGCAAAATATGGAAAACACGTGTTTTCCTTTTTCTGCCCACAGCCGTTTGTGGAATGTAATGTTTAACAACAAGAAAGTTCGGTGATACATGCACAAACAAAAAGCGTTGCTTCCACGTGAAAGGCGAAGAGAAAGAGAAAAAAAATTGATGGATAGGGCCCAGAATCAAACCTCCAACCCCACGCGCCCGAGTCACACACGCAGACACGGAGCCAGAGTGATATGACATTCAACATTTGCTTTGGATGCTTTGGTGTGCGTACGAGTGCACGGGCCTGATCGCTCGAGCTGAGCCGTCACCTGATGACGTCATTTGTTTAACGGTTGTGGTTCACTTTTAAGGTATTTCTGGACACTTGTGACCCTAAATTAAGTGTCCTATATCAAATTACTTGTCTCAATGCCATCTACGTAACCACAGAGAGTTTTAAACGTTAATAAGAATCACCCTGTATAAGTTATGATACCAGTATCCCAATCCACTTGTTCATCCCACACACGTAATGACAATATAGTTTGTTTGATACCCGTATTCGCGAACTCAATCGAATGTCGGTTGCGATAAAATGGCGGACGCAAGGGTGATAGACTTCATATATGTGTTGAATGTTGTTGGCAATTCTAGGCGGGCTCTTGTTGAAAGACATGGATTTTTAGAAGCCAAACACATATGTGCGAAAAGTGTTAGAAACAGATGCTTTTATGAGACTGGAAGCTTTATGCTTACAAACTGGTAATTTGAAAGGAGTAACTCATCAGATTAAAAATGAAATTCGGTCACCAGTTGCCGAGAAAAAAGTAATTTGTTCATGAATATGTAATAAGCGTGTAGTCGGTACATTGTATTATATACGGTACTTCAGCATGTATGTATATACATTTAAATTTGGAAGATCTAGCCTAAGTCGCCTCCGTAGCGTAGCGGTCAGCATGGTTAGCTGCCGCCCCGGAGGTCCTGGGTTCGATTCCCGGCTCTGCCACGAAATTTGAAAAGTGGTACGAGGACTGGAACGGGGTCTACTCTGCCTCGGGTGGCCCAAATGAGTAGAGGGGGTTCGATTCCCCCTCAGCCATCCTCGAAGTGGTTTCCCGTGGTTTTCCACTTCGTCTTCGGGCAAATGGTACCTTCTTCAAAGCCACGGCCGCCTCCTTCCCTCTTCCTTGCCTATCCATCCTCACCATCCCTTACCTTCCCTCATGAGGCCCCTGTTCGCTTTGCAGGTGAGGCCGCCTGGGCGAGGTGCCAATCCCACCTCACCAGTTGTATCCCTTCCGATTCGATGTTCCCAGCTCTTGGACACTGCCCGTAGAGGCGGTAGTGGTGAGTTCCCTCGCTGAGTCAGTGAGTCCGTGGGTTCCACCAACCTAGAGGGTAAACGACTAAAAAAAGAAAAAAAGATCTAGCCTAATACTGTTGAAGTCGATAAATTAACGACTGTAGCCTACAAATTGACTATAAAGAATTTTAAAATATTTAATATGCATCTTATTATAAACTAAGAGCACCTGGACTTCACATATTTGAAGCAGCAATGGGGCAAGGTAAAGAAAGGCAACCACATGTAGGCCTACGATAAAGTGAACCCTATTGTTATTATTAACCGTATAGCATTTACACATCACTTTTGGAACACAAAGAAAAATATATACAAGATTTACAAATTTACAGATAAATTATTTACATAGTCAATCGTATTTGATGTAACATGCAAGAAGTCCAATTGGTTTCCACAAAATAAATTCTGAGGGCACCCTTCGACTATATGTCTGATTGTTTGACGCGGGTATCCACATGAGCACTCAGGAGAGGCGATCTTTCCCGATTTGTGAAAAAGATCTCCACATCCCCCATGGTTGGTATCGGTACGTAACCTATTCAGAGTACACCATGTCCTACGTGGCAAATCAATTTCCCATAATTTGTTGTTGCTTTGGAGAAAACTAGCTGTGGTGGAGTGTTATTATACCATTATTGTGCCCAGGCTTCATGAAGATAGAAGTTATGGTCTTACTGTTCTGATTGTAGGATGTCTGGAACGGAGTCTATTAATTTGGATTGTAGGTATGTCCTCATGAGTTTGCAATTGTTGGTTGTTGCTGATTTTGTTATATTCTCTCAGGAGGATATTCCTTCTTCTCAGCGTAGGAGATGGAATACGCCCCAGAACAGGTAGCCAGAAAACAGGTGTGGACCTGATTGTACCAGCAATAATCCACATAGTTTGCCTTAGCTGTACATCTACTAGCTTCGTGTGGCTACTGTTTAACCAAACAAGGCTGCAATATTCTGCTTCTGAGTATACAAGACCTATGGCAGTTGAACGAAGGGGTGAAGCAGTCGAACCTCATGTTGCACCACACAGTTTTTGTTGGATGTTATTTCTTGATCTCAGGTTGGCTGAAGTCTTTGTTAAATGCTGTTTAAATGACAGCGTTCTGTCAAGTGTAACTCCAAAGTACTTTGGGGATTTCTTATGGAATAGACGTTTACTTTCAAAATATACGAGTATGTTTATTTCATGGTTGTCTAGGATTTTGCTCAGATGAAAGCATGTGGATTCAGTTTTGTTAGGGTTCGGTTGAAGTCCCCATTTACGGAAGTATTGCACTTATGTCCTTCATTAATATTTCTTGAGTGACCTCGATTTGTTTGTGCTGAGTTGCTAACACACAGTCATCAGCATAGCCAAAGTTTCGTGGACTGGGTGTTTAGCATATCCCAGCGGAGCTAGGACTGAGCTTGGGGTAGTCCGTTGTTAAGAGTTTTCTGGTCACTAATGGCATTGCCTACAGTATGGTTACCTGGAAAGGTCTATCAGTCAACATATTGTTCAGGAGTTTATGGTTTTTCAGCAGGGTATGAGACGGAGAAACGTATGAACAATGCCCTGTCTCTACACAGTATCATAAGCGGAGGACGCATCAATAAATACAGCAGAAGTCTTTTGCTGTTTTTGGAAAACAAACATTATTTAAGATATCAATATGATAACTTGATCCACACAGCTTCGGTTTGGGCGAAATCCAACCTGTTCAACAGGAATCTTTTCAAGTATTTCATCACGTAATCTGTTATACAGCAGCCTCTCAAGTAGTTTGTACATCATGCTCAAAAGAGAGATAGGACGATAACTTCGGGCTTCGTCGTTGGGTTTACATTGTTTCAAGATACCAATGATCGTTGTCTGTTTCATTAGTCGATTAATGGATCCTGTTAGCAAAATATTGGGGAAAAAATAATTTTTGCCACATGGGAAGAACAGCTGTCAAATCGTCCTTGCTAAGTCGCCTAGTTTGTAGTGCAGGGTAGAATGTGGGGTACTGGTTATTGTAAGATATTCGTTAGTATTTATAATACATAATTCTCCTTTGTAAAATGCCAGCCACATACGATCATATACTTCGAAATCGGCTTTGCGACGCGAAGTAAACAACTCCATTCCTTCTGAAAAGCTTTCTTCTTGTGGAAGTAAAGAATTGATATGGCAATTGTTGACTTTGAAGAGCACAGCGAAACTGAGCAATCATATTACTCATCTTTTAGCCTCAATTGTTATGAAAATAACTGAATAACGAGAGAAGGGCACACCCATCAATTCAAATCACATGTCACAGCATCTGTTTGATTATGTTTCCATCACCCCTATGGTAGTTAACGGCAGCACCGTCGGTCGAATTCACGAATTGCAGCCTCCCAACACGCGAAATACGATCCATATTATGCGTTATTAGGTAATGTGCAACAGCTGCGCCCAACAATTTCCAACAAGGAAAAGAAAAGAAGAAGAGCCTTCTGTCCATGGTTCTGTAGTGACCGTAAATCATCATAGATGACTCTCCTAGCTAACTAATTGGTAGTGTGTTAATATTGTAATTTAGGATCAATACCATTCCAAAGTTCACAATGAATTATTCTTACGAGTTGTGTAAAAAAAATCTTAATATAGTACCCTCAATTTTCCCCTGATTTCAGTGGCAATGAAGGTAATGAAACAAAATTTTCATCTGCGATCTCGAAGACTAAGATGTGATATACAGTGGATAAAGGGAGATGTCTAATGCATTAAAGCCGACTTGATGATAATAATAAGATGGAAGCCCATTTGTAGTCTTACCCATATCCTAAATCTGAATCCTGAGATGGGAGTTTGAAGTTAAAAGGCAAAATAAAACAATGAACCCCTGCTGAACTCAAGGTAGCAGTCAGTTGGCATTTAAGGCTGCTTAACAGCCCGATTCTGTAAATTCACTCCATGCTCCATAACAACCCTCCCGATGGCGGGCAAATCGATTGTCGCTTTATTTCACACCATTCTGTACCACAATGTGTTTTATTGTTTTCTTTTAACTATTTCTTATGTTCCCTACTGCCTTAATTCATACTCTTATTTTCGTATATTTTATCCATAGCGTTCAACGAACATTCCTGCGTCAACATGATACACCTAACCTCACTTGCAAAATAATTTACTCTGGCTGACCACATGGATATTAATATCAATTGAGATATTTTTAGATGATTCCTATGTTCCGTATTCCCTTAATTCATACTTTGTCCAATTATGGTATATTTTACGTATAGTATGCAACGAGGATTCTTGCGGGATGATTTTACTTGGTACACCTAACCCCACTTGCGAAATAATTTACCCTGCCTGCCCTCATTAATAATATCCGTTGAGTTCTTTTTATCTATATATAATGTTCCCTATTGACTTAATTCATACTTTCTCTTATAATGGTATATTTTATTCGTAGTATTCAACGAATATTCCTGCGGATCGCATTAAGTTAACTTTATACACCTAAACTCTTTTGAAAAAGAACTATGCTGCCTGTCCAGATTCAAATTTTTGTTGTTGACTATTGTAGGAATGAAATAAAGTTTTCTCTGGTACGTTATAAAATGAACGAATAACTAATGTTATTGGTTTTACGTCCCTGTTAACTACTGAGGCTTATAGAGACGTCGGGGTGCCGTAATTTTGCCTCGAGGGTATCTTTAACATGCCAGTAAATGTACTGACACGGCTCCCTCGCATTTCAACACCCTCAATTCCCTTTACTGCCTTACACACCAGGTTTCAACCAAAACTCAATATTCTCCGGTCTCTTACCCGCCGACCCTGTTGTCCTTCTCCTTGTCTTTCAACATATTATTTGCTCGGTTTTAGATTGTGGGAGTCATTTTTTTGATTTGGCCCCGAGTCGTTCGTTGCAACAACTGGATATCCTTCAATATCAAGCCCATCGCATTATCATAGGAGCTTTATCCTCTTCCCCCACCAATGCTTTGTTAGTTGAGACAGGCGAGTTTCCCCTCTCAGTGCGCAGGTCATTCCTCTTCAGTAAGTAGGCCTATCAATTGAAAATTCTCTAGCTATCCAATCACCCACTTATTCCCAACTTTTGTACGAATATCGTCTTTTTCATCCCGTTCATTCGCCTATTCCATTTGCCCTTTAAACACCATGTCTTACAAACCCGTACCTATTTGCTTCATAACTGTTCCCTTTCCGCTCAATCGTTCTCCCCTTCCATTCTCCTCAATGTTTTTCAATCCTTCCCTACCCCTGCCCGCAGTCACCCCAGCTTTTATGCTAAACACCTTCAAGATTTTTACATCATTTCCCCCACCATGTTTCAGTCTATACTGACGGCTCTAAACGATCTCAGGCCCCTTTTACGGGAGCTTCCATCTACGTCCCTACACTGCATTGATCGTTGTCATTTCCCTTACCGACTGACATATCTATTTTCACTGCTGAAGCTTTCGCCATTAGACACGCATTATTGCTCATTCGGCAGTGGTCCCTTAAAAATGTTATAATTTTATCTGACTCTCGCAGTGTTTTATTGGCACCTCACTTTCTATTCCTCACATCATTGGTATGTTCATGCCATTCAAAACTTGTCTTATGACTTATCCCAACATTACTCCGACGTCCATTTTGTCTGGATTCCCGGACACTTTTCTATTCCGGGTAACGAAGCAGCCGACTCTCTCGCTAAATCCGCCACTCTCGGACAAGGTACTCCTTATCACATTTCTATTCCTTCGAGCGATCTACTTCTCAAAGCAAAACAGCATTTCCGTCAATCTTGGCAGGCTCAATGGGCTATCTCCTCTACGACCAAGGGTAGTTTTTATCATCGCCTTCAACCCCGCATCCCTTCCTGGCCCTGGTTTTCTGCTGGTCATTACACGCGCCGTCATATCATAACAATCATTCGCCTTCGATTTTATCATTCCCTCACTCCGTCTCGATTGTTCAAATTTAAAATTTGCGTCACTGATCGTTGCGATTGCGGTCAGGCAGTCGGTACTATTCACCATTTATTCTTCCAATGTCCTCAATACGATTGCACCTGTCGCGTGCTTGATTCACGCTCCGACATTTCCCACTGTTAGTGCAATAATTTCCTTTTAAGTTGATTGTAAATTGCAATCATAACTTACTCTATGTTTCCTTTATATGTTGACCCGGTCTATCCCCGTTAGTATCTTAGTCGCCTTGGTGGATCACTAGGCGTGAAGCTATTGTACCTTGTGTTTATTTTCCTTTTCCCCTGTTTCATTTTGTCGTCGCTAACACATTGCCTACATCCCGCCCCTAGTGTACCTCGTCAGGTTTGTTATTTTCCTTAATGCGTTGAAGTGTGTGCTTTTTCTTTTTATCTGGTGACTGGGTGAAGAGTTATCTCAGGCCCAAAAAAATCCCTGTAAAGAAGAAGAACACCCTCAAATGTAAAAGTGACTGCGCCGGGATTCGATCCAGCTATCTTGGATCAGCAGGAGAGAACGTTACCGCTGAGTCACGCAACCAGTACGACGACATGAACTGTATCAGAACTTAAGTTAAGATAAATGTATAAAGCCAGTGGGCTAAACTGTTAGGCACCTGCCCGTAATGCATTGGTTTTCTTGTTTGACTTAGTTTCTATATTTAATTGAATACTGAGAGGAGGTAATCACATTCAAATATTTATATTGTTAGGAAAATAGGTGTATAAAATATAGGAAAAATCTCCAAGGATGGGGTTAGTGTATGTAGGCCTACTCTTTGGGCAGTAACACAGCAGAAGTTTTCGTGGTGATGGATCCATTCTACTGTAGTTTGCCAGTTTTTCTTCATACTGTAGATTTATTAATATGAAAGCACCTAGTGTTCTAGCCAGAACACCACCTCTGGCTGCAGTGAAGAAAGTCAAAGAGTGGTGCTTTAATGGTCCATCACAATGTCAACTATCTATAAGAAACCAGAGCAAGTGCCAATAGGCCATTCATAATTGTAACATTAAAAATTCAGAGCAGAAAGAAATGCGTCTGGGTGCATTATGTGGATCTGTTGTGCCTGGAATGATAAAGTGGTCATGCCACTGGAACCACCCACACAATCTCTTACGATTGTCAATTCTAAGCCTAGGAGAACTATTAGCAAACATAGGCCTACATGTTAAGCCACAAGTTTGCACATAAGTAGAAAGGAAGTATCAGTGGGCCATTGATATACTTCCAAATCCTTATCCCAGAACAGAACTACATTCTATATTTTAGCAATATTTACCACTTAAAGGAATGTATTGCATTTCTTTTTTCAGATTAAGTGATTTAGTAGCCTATAAAAAATAAAAAAATATACCTAGCAAAATCCTTTCTTCTTTTGGCTCTATACATGGAAGGAAGTGGAGGATGCAGTGAGGAAGATGAAAGGAGGGAAGGCACCGGGTGTGGATGAGTTGAGTGTGGAGATGGTGAGAGCAGCAGGAGAGGTGGGGATACAATGGTTGTACCGAGTGATGAAGACAGCATGGAAGGAAAGGAAGACCCCAGAGGACTAGGAAAAGGAAATAATTGTCCCGATCTTCAAGAAAGGCAGTAGAACAGAATGCAGAAACTATCGGGGTCATTGTGCAAAGATGTTTGTGAAAGTTTTGGAAAGGAGAATTAGGACAAGGATAGAAGGAGGGATGAGGGAAGAACAACATGGCTTCAGAGCAGGAAGGTCCACAGTGGATTTGATTTTTGCTGTAAGGCAGTTACAAGAACAGCACTATGAGTATGGAACAGATCTACTGAAGGCCTTCCTGGACATTGAGAAAGCATATGACAGTGTGTGCAGAAACAAAGTATGGAAGTCCCTGGAGGATAGAGGAGTAGAAAAATGGACTATAAGGAGGATAAAGGAGATGTACAAGGGAAGCGTGAGCTGTGTGAAAGTGGGAGGAGAGAGATCGGACTGGATGGAACAGAGAAACGGCCTGAAACAAGGAAGTGCACTGTCACCGTTACTTTTCACTGTGGTGATGGATGACATAATGACCCGAGTGGCACGAGTAATTGGGGAAGGAAAGATGAAAGCAATGGTGTTTGCAGATGATTTGATGATTTGGGGAAACAAGGAGGAGGAGGTACAGGAACAGTTGGACATTTGGGAAGGAATAATACAAGGATATGGGATGAAATTTAGCATAAATAAGAGTGAGGTGGTGATCACAACAAGGAAGAAGGAAAGAACCACAATGGGAATAAAATTGGTGGGGAACAGCTGAAGAAAGTGGAGAGTTTCAAGTATCCGGGAAGCCTGATACAAGATAATGGAAGAACCGATAGAGAAATAAATGAGCGGGTGAGACAGGCAGAAGCATTCCAGAGGAGTGTGAGAAGCATGTTATGGAGCAAGGATGTCCCTCAGAACAGCAGAAAGATCATATATCGGACGTACTATGTCCCTATCCTGACATATGCCTCGGAGACCTGGGTTATGAAAGGAAGGGAGAAGAGCAAAATACAGGCCAGTGAGATGAGGTTCTTGAGAAGCAGTATTGGAGCTACAAAGATGGGCGGAATAAGAAATGAGAGGACCAGAGAATTAATGAAGGAGGAACCATTACAGGATGGTATAGAGAAATCTAGACTTAGATGGTATGGACATGTAAAGCAAATGGAGGAGAAGAGGATACCCAGGAGATTACACGAGACGAAGTGGGAAGGAAAGAGACTGAGAGGAAGACCGAGAGACAGGTGGCCGAAGGGGTGGAAGAAAGCGTGAAGAAGAGAGGAGAAGACTGGACAAGGGTGGAGGCTGAGAGATGGTGGGAAGACAGAAGACGTTGGAGAGGCTTATGTTCCAAACAGACCCGGCCAGTGGATGGAAACTGTGCAAGATGATGATGATGATGTACACAGGCCAATTGTGGAGGAAAGCACATGTAATATACACAATAAGTCAAGTGCTCCTTCAAAATTCTACACAGGAGGGAGGAGGTTTCTAGATTTATTCTTTTATCATGACCTGGAAATGTGCTCACGTAGCCTACACATTTTTGTGCTACGCTACATTCTTAGGCATCATTTGGCCACGAGAGTATAACAAAATAATTTAAACCGGCTACATCCTATAGAGAAAACAAGAAGAAGAAGATTTTTTTAAGAGCAGTCTTTAGGCGTTTTGGAAAATATCTACACTGGGAAGAGCCTAGAAATTCTCTCAAGAAATGGAGACATAATGAGAAAACTGCCAACTTTTCATACCACTGAGAAGAACCA
Organism: Meconema thalassinum; assembly: GCA_946902985.2. NCBI lineage: Eukaryota > Metazoa > Arthropoda > Insecta > Orthoptera > Tettigoniidae > Meconema > Meconema thalassinum. The sequence goes on along the minus strand of OX336389.2, from coordinate 1,058,211,077 downwards.
ATTAATGTAATCACTTATCAGACCCTACTCTCAGAAATGGATACCACACTACAGAAAGCCTTACCTCATATTATGCAAAGTATGAACCATTTCAGTTTAAAGATTAATAATCTCATTTATTACCCAGCTTAGGCAAATAACACTGAAGTAGGCCTACTTATGCTGCACACATCATTACAGTTTACGCCACCAATTATAGCCGTCAGAGTTTGCTCATTGAAGCAAGTTTAGTAATAGCAGCTGACAGGATATGCTTAGAGCATGTGCTCCACTGGTAGTCTGCAGTCTCGCCGGCTGATCGGAATTTTATCTTCAGTCAATCATTTCGATCACAACTAAAATCAAAATAAAGTTACCATACTCAGCAAATTATACAAGTGTATGTTAATTCGATTGACCTGCATAACGAAACCCTCAAAATGATCCCCATATTTCACTAGTTAGACCGGAGTTTGACACGCAGAGCAATCAGCTGTTGACGTGAGCCAACAGCTGACTTTTTCATGCCTCTTGTATAGATCAATTCATCACTGATTACTTCGTCAGTGAATGATGTTATTGCATGTGATATGACACATATTGCAGGCAGTTTCCACACCAGGAGATAGTAGGTTCGAGCGAGACTTGAATCATTTGTAATGTTAATTAATGCCCCATGTTGGTAGCGACAAATGTAATGGTTTCTACCTGGGCGGACTATTCGCCAGAAAATACTACTGCTAAGTTTGATCTATGTTGGGCGCCAAGCTGGATACACTGTGTTCCAAGCTAAATTTATATATTTAATATCGACCCCTAGCGTGAGTAGAACATATGAGAGACTCTTAATGACTAGGCCGTGGGATGATTGAATCATCAACCCAGACAACATTTGATTTTGGAGAAGGATGTGGTATTATAACTATTGCTACCTACTGGAATTAAAGAATCTACTTGGTAATAATTGAATTTAATACACTTAGAAAATATGATGGCAACATGAATAAAATTAACACTGTTAACGGAGCACACTACTTTAAACATTGCCACGAACAAAATTACTTAATACGCCGGTCGGGGGAATAACGTGAATTTAACTTATTTCCAAATTAATGCTTAAAGAATTTATATAGCCCTATTGAAAAACAGAGAGTGTGTGTCGTAGATTACTTGTGCTTACCAACGGAAACATTGTCTCCACGTGGTTGAAGTCTCGCAGCGTCGGATGCTCTGCATTGGTGTTGACCGCGTCAGATTCTTCCTCGTTGATCAAAAGTTATCGTTACAGCTTGTGGTGGAGTCTATTCCATGAACCACAACACGTCGTCTGGCTAAACACTCCAAGACGCGTGGAACTCATGATCTGATGTGATCAGCGGAGTCAGCGTGAATTAAATTGTCCCACTTGGGACTAACGAACAAAGTACCTCCTCACTGCTCCAAGCGTAATGTCTTAATGAATGTCCTCACACACACCGCGCGTCCACTATATCTTCAATCTTCTCCCACCAGGGTCTAGGTTAATACCGCGGCCTTGCTGCTTCGACCAATCCGCGTGCGTCACGTATGTTGCCATGCCCGTGCTTCGTTGCTTCTTCTTCCTTGAATGGCTTGTCACCACACGTGGCTATTCCCGCCATGAGGCTGCCTCCCCGTATTTATATTTCCGTATCCGGGCAAGACGTAGATCATACACGTTTTCTTGCTTTGAAGTGTTCCCTCGGATTTCGTAATTTTATTGTACTCCAATCTATTCTTGTATTGAAATACCCAGTGAGTCACACACACCACTCTCTCTTACCCCTAATGAATAAAATCCCGACTTTACGTATGAAATGATTTGCCGTGCAACATTATATTGGAATCATCCAATATAGATACGGATTTCTACTAGTAGAAATCCTATCTGTAATCTTCCAAATTTAAAAGCTCCAAAAAATGACGTTATAAATATTAATAATAATAATAATAATAATATGAAATATGAAATTGAATAAACTGAAATAATTTAACTTGGCCGGATTATTGCCGCGTTTAACAAATATGAAATAGTCCAACTAACTTGTGTTAGTGGCATAAAAACCCCTAGAAAAACATGTTACACATTGGCATTTTTAGATTGTTGGAATATGATAACTCTCCATTCCTCAGCATCTGTTGTGGCCGTTAGTAGAAGGAACTGAAGTTAAAGACGACAATCACTTTAATTACACTGATGCATTTGTGGACGAATAACACATTTATCAAAATCATCCATATCAGTGATGCAACTGGGTACCCGATGGGCCTTACCTGGTGTTCCAAACGATCTACCCTGTTCCTCACAGTGTACTTTGTTCTTTAATAATCCTCCTAACGATCCTCTCGGGCACTTGTGTTGCAGCTGCCCCTCTATCCTGCACTTTTTTTCCCAGAGAAATTAAGACCTCACCTAATGCTCCTTCACTTTTCATAAACAAATGCACATTATTTATAACCTCACAAGTTTGGCTGCTTAGAGGTTCACCACAAAGTTTTCGCTCAGCATACTAACACAATCTCCACTATAAGTAACACAACACGAACACAATGAACTAGAAGTAACTACGATAAACATCTGTCTACTACTGTATTTCATTTATTCATCCACAAAGCACACAACACGATTACCCGTATAACAGTCCGGCTTATCACGCTACTGACAACTCGCATATCAATTGCACATGACTGAGGCTGGCAGGCTCTCCTCTGTACGACTGAGCAACAGGGGCTGACCGGCCAAAATCAGGGGTGCAAACTGTATTGATGAAGCCAACACAGTAACTCAAAATTAGCCCACCCACACTGTGCAAATACCCAAAGAATATTAGCAGCTGGAGCAGAAAAAGACAAAGCTGAAAATATTCACCTCCTCTATGGCAGGCAGCAATGGCCATTGTCATATTACATGTGTCATCATGATGGCTATGGTACAGTAGTGTGTGTATTTGTAATCAAGACTGGGATTTGGAAGGTAGCAGAAATGGCTTTACCTGGAGTAAAAGTAGGAAAACATGAATATACACTTCTAAGTCAGCTGAGGTGGAAATCGAACCCGCCTCATAAAAACTGCATGAGAAGAGAACCTGCCTTTGACATTCACAACTTGGTTAACATGTTGTGGTGTTTGAAGCCATATTTTCAGTGTTGCCTTAGTAAACAAGAGTTAAGTGCTTTTCAGTCGGTCAACACGAATGTACCCAAAAGAGATGGGTTATGCCCTAATCCTGAAATAAATTACATGAGATTAATAAAGCACTAGGATGACCAGTTTCGATCGTCAAGCGATCATCATCAGATCCATTACACTTAGGCTATGTTGATTTTGTAGCCTAAGTGTAATGGATCTGATGATGATCGCTTGACGATCGAAACTGGTCATCCTAGTGTTTTATTAATCTCATGTAATTTATTTCAGGATTAGGGCATAACCCATCTCTTTTGGGTGCATTCGTGTTGACCGACTGAAAAGCACTAAACTCTTGGTTAAAATGGACAATCGATGATTTTCATAACTTGTTTCATATTCTGGGCAACATAATCAATTGAAATTACTGTCCATTATCAGTACTCACTGGAAGCATGTGATAAATTACTTAAATATGTGTTCTTGTTTCTTGCTCATTCAATTACAGCTGCCATGTTGGCCAGGCACATGAGGTCTCTTCAACTGTTACCTAGGCGCACACATTGATGTCAAATTACTTTTGCCAAAAGGTAAGACGCAAAATACACTACCACATAAGGTCGTCATATGCGTGACAAACCCAGGGGTGCATATATGGCTAATGCTGCCCCGCTACCTATTAATTATTGGTCTAGGCAAAACCCATTGGTCTAGAGAAAAATAATTGATGCGTGACTATTCCCACTGACTACTTAAGCTGCCGCAAAAAATATTTGAATTCTACAGTTAAAATTAAAGCTAATTCGTTCCTAAGCAGTCAAAATAGCACTAAAGTTCCTTTTCCAGTAAATATAAATCGTTAAATCTCTTACTGTACATACGGCATCTTCAAAGAAAAATAAGCGTAACATACCATAGAATGACATTTTTCATATTATGTAAGATATTTACCTTAATTGTCAAAGAAAACTATTTGAAAAACTTGAAGAATCGAAAATATATTGTTTTGTACCTACCTTAGTCCATCATGAATGAATAATTTAATATTCAAGCCATTAAGTGATAATATATATATACATTATATATACTAGCAGAAGTATCCGTTATATAGGGTGCAACTGCACCACTTGACTGCGAGAACTAAAAGCTCAAGCAGCCTCAACCTCTCTACGAAGGCTTTCAAAAAGATGGGAGGTAGCGCGCAGTTCGCTACTCCTGTGGGGAGTCCTGGCGGGGACACCAAGAGCCCGCTGATGAGCCAACTTGGTGTCCTAGGTGTAACCCTACACAAGACACGGCACAGACCTAGAAAAATTGTTGAGTTTTAATTCACTGGCCGTAAAAGCCAATATACCAACTTCTCAAGATATTTCAGTTTTTTTCAAAGGTTAAATTTCTACCTGACTGTTTTAATATACAGGGTGTTTTGGGAGGAATAGTAAATATTTTAGGAGGTGGTAGTATAGATGAATTGCAATAAAGAAATCCATATAACATGTGTCCCATTTGTATTGGATACCGAGATACAGATGTTGGTATGTAACCAGGGCAGTTGTTGTTTCTTGTGTTGGTGCACCAGTGGCTATGGGCACTTTCTTGGCCACCAAGGTCCCCGGACCTTACCCCTTTGGATTTAGGCCTGTGGGCATGGTTGAAAGGCGTAGTCTACAAGGAAAACGTTAACACAAGAGCCGAGATGGTCGTTCGGATTATGCATAGTGCAGCCCTCGTCAAAGAACGCCAAGAAGCCCTCTGAAGAGCTACACGTGGTGTTATCAAGGGAGGTGCAAAATGCATTGAAGTTGGTGGTGGAATTTTTGAAAATTAACATTGAGCGTCCTTATTTGCCTTGGCTTTACATTTATTTGGGTTAAACACTACCTGCTGTATCTCTGTATGCAATACAAATGGGACATGTTATATGGAATTTTTTATTGCCATTCATCTATACTACCATGTCCTAAAATATTTACTATTCCTCCTGAAACACCCTGTATAAAATCATTTAACAAGTATCAATGGTTATAATGAAATGAATACCTCACCACAACTGGTTGTCAACTATAATACTCTCAATAGTTTATGAGTAGACTCGGTTGCCTTCCAGGTCATTGATTGTAACTGCTTGCCTCTCACCAAGGTAGACCGGGTTCCATTCCCGGTCAATGCATGCAAGATTTTTGAAGTGAAATATCACGTCCTATGGTTCAGATTCCACATAAATATGGAGGACGCGGGTTTCATGATTGCGAGATTAATGGTCACATAAAACAACAAGCTTTCTTCTTTTTCTAGCTAATTAATTCTAGCTTTGGCTTGGGACAGGTATCATCTCGCTCACGTTACATTGAAAATGAAAATCCACAGCCTGCTTCCAGTCGACCGACGGGGTGAGGGAATGGATTGAATGGAGCCCCCATCTAGCGGCGAGGATATAAACTGTGCCAGCTGCCGAAACCTGTCGCACTGCCCAGGGACAATTATTAAATGAGTGACAGATGAAATGAAATGAGAGTGGAGAGTGTTGCTGGAATGTAATTGTGACAGGGAAAACCGGAGTACCCGGAGAAAATCCTGTCTGCCGCCGCTTTGTCCAGTACAAATCTCACATGGAGTGACCGGGATTTGAACCATGGACCCAGCGGTGAGAGGCTGGCGTGCTGCCGCCTAAGCCACTGAGGCTTCACGTTACATTACAACTGACAATTTTAGTTGCCGTTTCAGGGACCTATTGGGAAACTAGCCTCACTTTCAAAGTTATTACTGTTTGAGTGACCTCATTACTGATCCATTAACAACACTCTTATTTATCCTTTTCCCTTACCTTCTCACTGTATCTCAACTTTACGACCATTAACCTTATATTGCTCTGTCACTAGTTTATAATAAAACTGCACCCCATACAGTAGTAACATACGGGTTGCCATTAGTCGGTCGCGCAAAAGTAAGGTGAGTTGGGGTATCTGGACCCTGGGGGTAACTTGGCCATGTTTTTTTTTTTCATAAAACTTGTGAGGAGAATTTAACTTCAAACGGTTGGCAGCACTGAAGGACAATGGCGTCTCCCTTCAGCAACCTGCCTCATGTCTCTCTGTGTTGTGGCTTGCGTGTAAGAATTTTGTGAATTTTTTAGTGAATGGTTTCCATAACAGCGTGGTGTCATCTTGAGTTTATGAATTATTTAAATGTTCACTGTAAGTATTATCAATATTATAGTTACTTTAGCATAAATTAGAAACATAATAGAATATTGAGATGTTACTGCCAGCAAGTGTTCACCTTTAGGTTATGAGCTAAAGTGGGTGGCCCAGTTACCCCCAAAATCTTTTATAATTTTGTTTATATTTCCCTTGTGATTTACTATGTAAATTTTTTTTCCCAGAAAATGGTGAGGACATACATCAGAAAACCTCAGAGAGGAGCTTGCGTAAATTACTCAGATGAGGACATGGAAAAGCCACCGATGATGTTAGGACCACCAGGGGTGCAGCCACATTCTACAATATTCCTAGGTCTACGCTAAAACACCGTATTCTAGGCACACGGGGTAAAGGATTCACTTCCAGAAATGGTAAGGTCAGTGGAGATGTTGAATCATTCTTGTCTGCTGCTGAAGAAGAAGACTGTTTGAAAGTAATAGATAAAAATGGGTTTGGCTTATCTCGGCACGAAGTTTTGGATCTTGTTCAACTTTACATCAGACAAAACAACCTTATATGCAGATTCAAAGACCAGAGGCCAGGTGTAGATTGGTTTATTGCTTTTAGAAGTAGGCATCGCTTGTCAATCAAGAAAGCACAAAGCATTGAACATGTACGGTGCGATCAAATCAACCCGTGGGTAGTGTACAACTTCTTTGAAGTTTTAGAAAAAACTTTAAAAGAGCTTTATCTTGACGGAAAACCAGAAAGAATCTTCAATTGTGACGAGACCTCATTCTGTCATGATCCGTCAAAAACCAGAGTTGTTGGAGCCATTGGTGCAAAAAGCAAGCGCAAAACGAGTACATCTGGTTGTGAAAGCACATCAGTGCTGTTATGCTGTTCTGCAGCAGGACAAATGCTTCCACTACTGTGTGTATTTAAAGGGAAATATGTCATGGAGAATTGGATCAATCAAGATGCTACATCACAAACTGCGGTTTCAGTAAGTTCACGGGGATGGATGGAAACCACATTTTATTTCAATTGGTTTTGTGATGTGTTTTTACCAAATATAGGTGAAGAAAGTCCAGTGCTGTTAATCTATGATGGTCATACTAGTCATATTTCTACTCAACTGATTAGATTAGCCCAGGAAAATCAAGTCACAATTATGAAGCTACCACCCCATGCCACACACCTTTTACAACCTTTGGATGTGGCTGTTTTCAAAAGCCTCAAGACCAAATGGGACAGTGAATTGTGTAAATGGCTAAGAGAAAATCCACACAAAAAATCCCTAAACAGGAATTTGTCTCACTTCTAACCAGACTTGTCCAAGACGTGCCCAGAACAAATATTATCAATGGATTTAAGACAACAGGAATTTATGATTTGGAAGTACAGGGGGTCAACAAAGAAGCAATCCCAACTTCAGTATTTAAGACAACTGACCTGGAGAGGTACAAAAAAACTGCCCAAACCCTAATGCTGTGCCACCAGAAGTAGCCATGGTACCACAAGAAATTAGCTCACACTCAACAGACACGGTGCCTTCGGAAATGGCTGTTAACCCTTCAGACACAACATCACAAGAAGTCTATTCCTTAACAGATGCAGTACTACCAGAAGTAGCTGTTCCCTCAGATGAGCAACCCAGTACATCAACAGTTGCAAGCCTACAGGGAGTAGGCATCACCTTATGTAGCAAGAGTTTTGAAGAACTCTTATTGGACATGGTTAAGAAAGGAAAAACACATCAAACAGTTGACAAAAAGCGTAAGAGACTTGTGACTAATTGTGAGATTATTACATCCAAAGACTATCTGGCAATGAAAGAAAATGAAATCAAAGAAAAACTGGAGGAAGCAAACAGGAAGAAACTCAACAGGCAGCAAAAGAAAAGAAGAAAGAGATGGAAAAGGTGAACATTTCTAAGATCGATGCCAGAAAAAAGTAGAAACATATTAATACTGATGAGACAAGTGAAGAAAGTGATCAGTTTTACATATGTGACAGTGATGACGATTTGGATTTTATGTGTTCTTCTGACTAAGAAATAGATGAACATGATGTGAACACAATACAAGTGGGGGAATATTGTGTTGTTAAAGTTTATGGGAAATCAAAACAAAATGTCCGGTTGTACATCGCAAAATTGACAAACTATTCGGACGCTGGATATGATGTCGTGTATTTTAAACAATGAAGTTTATGGAAACAGAAGAAGACTCCTATGTTGCCAAAAAAGATAGAGTTATAAAGCTGTCAAAGCTCCTTAAAAGCAGCTCTGCTAGATTTAAAGATATGATCAGCTTTACTGATGATTTGAGTGACTTATCGAACATTTATTAAGATTTTACTAGTGGACCCGTGCAAGAAATCCCGTATATTCATTAGCCACACTTTCCCCAATAGGTTTATAAGGACAAAGGTTGTTATGTTTTTATTTGAACCGAATGATTATAGAACACTATTTATGTTTCAGGCATCCCTTACGCCAAAATATGAACTGACCAGCAATGGTGTCGCGTATTTTCAGACAGCTATAGTACGGTATTTGCAAATTGCACACTTCATACAGTTTTTTTAAGTCATTTTTTAAAGCAATTATAGAGATTTAAGAAATTAGGGTGCAATGCGTCACTGGTAATATATATTCTCTTTCAATTGAATGCCCATTCTTCACGATCGGTCGCTTGTGAGTGCCACAGGAGGGATCTATACTACTGAAATAATATATATGATTAACTTCTTATTCTTCCTATGGCATCATATGATTCGTCTTCTGTATTTTACCTCTTGTTCCTTAATATAATTTGTGTGATTCCAAAATTTGACTTATTTTCAGCCCCAATGTTAATGTCGGAGTTCTCTTAAATCGTGCATAACTCGACTATGTGGTGGTTCTAATGACTTGATGTAATTTTTTATGGGGTTTACATGTTTGCCAACAGGCCCAATTACCCCAATTAAAATAACAATAGTTTGTATGAAACCAAGGCCCTTATGGTCCAGTTGCCCCAATTTCGAAGGGCAACTGGGTCCATCAAGTTGTTCACGTCTTTGATTTTTAAATACAATTAAAATTAAATTCAACTTTGAATTTGACAATAAATATTTGAAGACTACAAATTGAATTATAAATAAAAAATATTTTTGATATTAATATATGTAAGAGGATATGAGGAAAACAGAGATATATAAGCAAAGCGAACTGATGTGAGTTTAATAACAATAACGAACTGATGAACATGGATGGCAATAGCGGAACCGCGCAAACTAAACATGTGCGAACATGGCGCGGGTTTTAGACAAACTGAAGCATAAAGGGTAGGTGGCAGCACCTTACATGTATTGAACCCATGTACCATTGGCTCAAAAGGGGTCGAATCCATGTATTTGTGAAAGGAATGAAAGAAACACAAAGTCTCTAAGGGAACGGAGAGAAATTTCAAGCCAGGATTCTAGCCTAACGTTGTGCAAACAGCGGGGACCAGGTGTTCAGGAGATGAGATCATGCCTCTTGACTCCTTGAGAGGGAGCGGGTCATGGATATTAATAGAACGAGTGGAAAATTTTCACTGTAAGACAGAGAAGCGTGACTCGGAAATCCAGCTTAGCTTGCAAGAAAATGGCAACAGCGCCGTTGTGCCAGTAGAAGAATAATTAAATTTAACCCATTTGCAGGAATGAAAATAAGTAAATAAATACAGTACTGTGAATCATTTCGGATTAGAGATTTTTGTGTAAAGAAAAACCTTGTAACAATTGCATAGGAAAGAACTGCAAACGCAGCATACGTCATCGGGGATTCACTGATACCAGAGGAGTGGGGAATTTAAAAATGAACAGCAACACCCACGCAGCTGAAGACTAAAAATTAATTAATATCTCCGAAATGCACGATCGATTCTTATGCGCAATGAGATCATTTGACGTTTGGAAGACGAGTTTTCTGGAGATATAATTTTTATAATTGTGCGACAATTATTTCAAAAGTTGGTCACGAAAAGGACTGGAGTTTTGTCTTTTTGTGACTAAATAGTATAAAAGTCCAGGCCAAGCCAGACCAGTCATGCAGTTATCAAACGGCCTGAGGGCGCGTCACTGTGCTACATCAGACACCGAATTCCGATAGTCCGTGAGGGGGCGTCACGCTGAAACACACCGAAGACAGTATACCAGCTTTCCTTGAGGGGAAAAACGCTGTATCACATCGCATAGAAAATATCCGACAGCCACGGGCGTCGCGGTATCAATAATTTACGTGCATCCGTAAAGGGTTGCAGAGAAGTAATATTACAGTATCGCCGTGTTGAAATTAGGAAAATCCTAGTTACAGGATTTAGGTCCGACAGTATAATATTTACAGTGAAAAGTTCATAAAATACAGTCAAAGCAGGCTGCGAACTTAGGACTCAGGACGATAGGTCTTTAAGTAAACGACCAAAAGTATCATAACGTACGGAAGTACCGGAACAGCGAGATAAACAGTTTATCAAATTTAAAGAACCCGAGCAGGGAAAGACAGAATAAGGTTCGCAGAGTATTCTAGAAGATTAGAAGTGCGAGAACCGAATAAGCAAAGAAGAAGACAGGAAACTATAGACATCGTTTCAAGAAAGCAGACGAACTATTCAAAAGCACTAAGACTCGAGAAATATTAGTTGCTAAAAATCCATAGGTCACCGATAGATTATCAAGGGGACCGGAACAGAACAGACTTTCGCTAAGATCAATAAATAGGATCTAAAAGGGGAGCCGTTCGTGTCAGAGAAATAGCAGATCGTCAAGAACGGGATTCGAAGGAGTGCTATTGCAGGGAGGAAGTAGATGATTCGAGACTTTCATATTCAGAGAGGATAGGAAGCCGACATTACTAAATTTCACCCTTGGAGACGGGAGATCAAGAGGTCACGTGTGATAGGCCTAATAGCGGTCTAGTGATCAAAATTTGTGAAGTGTATATATATCAAGATTTGTGTTAAAAGTAATATATTTTCAGTGTTTTATTTTGTGTTAGTATACGGATACACCAGTGTATTTAAAATGTTATCAGTGTTAAATGCATACGTGTTAAATATGTGTCAAGATATGTCTGTACATGCAATGAATTTGTACACGATGGAGTAATTTAAAAAAAGTGGGCCTAAAATGACGCATCGCACGAGGAGAAAGGTCAAGAAACGACCTTAAACATGTGAGTAAAGATTTTCATTATGTTTTGGTGTCGGGGAAATGATTGTGTACAAATCCACCGGAGTGTTTGAGTAAAAGGGATGTTTCTAAATAACTAAATACAGAATAAGAACGCGGTCTGAACAAAAATAGAATTTTGAGAAATTATAAATAATTACCGTATGTGAAAGAATAAATCCTGTAGAGGAAATGTATGAATAAAATGTCAGTGTATTTGACGAATGTTATAAAAGCAAGCGTATTAGTAATAATAATAATATAAAGGAAATATAAATAAAGGTTAAATTGAATAATATGAAAATAAGAGCGTTGGAGCCTTAATAAAAGTATAAGACATGATATTAATGCATGTTATTAAAAATAGAGCGATTATTGTCAAAGGAAAAGATTAATATAAAAATTGAGATATGTATCAATTGTTAATATGGAATTTATCAGTTCTTTGGAAGACGCTAGGCTTAAGATAATGTATGGCGCAATGGAGCGCAATTAAAATAAAATGTCACGCTAGGAATGCGTAGAATTTAAAAGTACTTGGTAAATTACTTATGAGGGGTAGTTGATTGCGGTAAATTGAGATATGTTGTAAGTCCTCCAATAGTGACATAGATCACGAGGCCATGTGTGTGTTATTATATTGAAAAGGGAGCAAATGTATGGTATTATTGAGCGTAGGTCATGTAGGCTATGGCTGACCCTAAATCGCATTTTGTATAAGTCCTCCAATGTGGGAATGGTTCCCGAGGCATGTTAAGAGATTCGAACCTAGAATCCTCTTGTTGTTGAAGCCCCTAATTATTCGTCGTAAAATGTGCATTACTCTTCCCAATCAATGAGGACCCTTTATAATTAATAAATGCCAAGGTTACGAAAGTGGTTTATGAGCCAAATAATATTGTTGAAAGTGAAAAGAGACGTTAAATGCCAGGTCTCTCCATAGAACTGAAAAGAAAGGAAGATTTGTTTTAGAAGCATTGAGGAGAGCTCCAACAGTAGACTAGACTGGAAGTCACCCTACCAGTCATAAATCTCGCTCAAGTATAACGGTCAGACCCTAATAGCAGGAGGGTTGGTGAAGGCCGTCTGTAAGAAGTAAATAATACACCGTGAGTGTTTAAAAGTTGTTAATGACCCGGGAAGTGAACCGAGGTCCTTGTAGATGAAATTATCGCTTGCCAGTTCAGATCGTAGTTTTCTTATGTGATAATGGTCTTATAAGACAAATAAATAAATAACAATCCCTATTGTAATGTTGTATGGAAGTAGGATTCCACGAGTTAAATGAAGGTAACTAGATTCCGGGAGTAATCATAGTTTTTGACTTTGTCAAGTAATCTTTATAACTCTGGAGTACACTAGTATTTTCCCGATCACTATGGTGAATTTGTAAAAACTTGAGAGAGATGATAAATGCTGAAAACATGTGAAGTGCCCAAATATTTAAGTAAAGAATTAACATGTACTTTAAATGTAATTATATATTTGTTTTGATGATAAGAAAATATAAAAATAGTATTTGAGGTGTACAAAGAATGACACCGTTATTATAGAAAGTATCGAGCCAAAGGAGCTCGTAGTTATATGGAACTTTAAGATAGATACTTTATGGAAGTAAAAATAATTATGAATTGTTGGTTTTAAAGGAAACCATGTGTTTTAATATAATATTTGTTTAATTATTATATTATTCCTTGTTCACTTGGAACAAGTAGAAGATTTTGGTCAGTAGTTTATTTGTTTTATTGTTTGTAGCGCCATAATTTTGGTTAATTAAATGTTTTAAAATAGGAGTTGATTTTGTTGTTATTTTTGTAAGTGTATCCTCTATTTAATCCAAAATGTGTAAGTCACAGAGTGGGAGAACATACTACAACCCCGAAAATCCCGAATTGAGCAGTGCTGGCATACTGTGATTTGCATATTTCTTGCTGAAAGGGCACAGTATAGAACCGCATACTTGTTAAAAGTAAAATATAAAACTACCAAAGTTACAACACCTCCCCTCAAGTACAGGTTCATACAATTTTTACACTCTCCAAACCAGCAAACTTCAAGCAACGTTCATGTTCCATTCGACTTAAACTCTTCGTGAGAAAGTCAGCAACTTGATCGTTCGTAGAGATATACTTCAAAACAAAAAATTTACACTCAAAGACTTTGCGAACAAAGTGATGTTTGATATCAATATGTTTGCTTCTACTGTGATACATCGCGTTCTTTGCCAAATTAACTGCACTTTGATTATCACAAAACATGAACATAGTGGCTAAGTCTTTGAAGCCTAACTCGAGCAGAAATCGACGTAAGTACACAGCTTCCTTGGCGCACTCTGACAACGCCATGTACTCGGCCTCCGTGGTGCTAAGGACCACGGTTCTTTGTTTTCGTGAGTCCCACGATATAGGGCATCCACCGAGCAGGAACACGTACCCCGTGTAGGACCTCCTATCTTCTTGGCAGCTTCCCCAGTCGGCGTCGACGAATCCTTGGATCGGTTCGGTGTCTGCTTCGTAGATCAGCCCGATGTTCGAAGTCCCCTTCAAGTACTGCAGCACTCTCTTGGCAGCTTTCCAATGTTCGACTCCGAAGCAATTGTTGAACTGTCCCAGGTAGCTGACAGCGAACGAAATGTCCGGGCGTGTAGTTGTCGACAGATATGTCAGCGCGCCTACCAATTCGCGGTAAGGCAACTTCAACTCGTCAGTACTGGGATTCTCATTTTTGCTCAATTTCGTTCCAAGGTCGAGTGGTGTGACTACAGGGTTGCAGTCGGCCATCTCGTAGCGTTGGAGAAGCTCTTCAATGTAACCTTGCTGTAGCATGGCTATACATCCGGTCTCCTGGATTTGTTCGATGCCTAGGAAGTGTTTGGCCAATCCTAAGTCCTTGACCTTGAAATTTTCACTCAGGACTCTGGAAATTTCGGCGATCGTCTTTTTGCATTTTGACAGCAGCATCATGTCGTCAACGTAACGGCAATCAAAGTTATGTTATTTCCGGAACCAATTTGGAATAGACACGGATCCGATGCGGTTGGTTTGGCACCGCACTACCTCAAGACCTCACGCAGCTTGGCATACCAGTTTCTACCGGCCTGTTTCAATCCGTATAGTGATTTTTGTAGTTTTTTTTAGCGTATGGCATTTAGTGCTGGGAGTGACCGAGGACATGTTCGGCTCGCCAGTTTTGTAGCTGCTTCGAGACGGACACCCAATGGGTGAGCTACAAGTACCATTGGGGAGGAAAGTTGGGATGGAAGGTCGAGGAGTTGGAAGGTAGCGGCTGTGGACTATAGTTAGGGACCAACCCCGGCATTTGCCTGGAAGGAAGATGGGAAACCACAGAAGACCATCTTCAAGGTTGCCGGCGGGGGGATTCGAACCTCCTCGCCTCCCGGATGTGAGCGACTGCCAGCAGTCATGCCGCAATGACCACGGCTAACTTTTGTAGTAAACAGACCTTGTCGCCTCCCTGCAACTGGCGAAGCATGTTCTTGGCCTTCTCCTTGGTTTCGTCGTCAGTTCCAGACATCGCAATGCTCTCTAACATCTCCCTGAAGTTCTTTGGTTGTTTCATGAATATTTCCTCGTCTAGGTCACCATACAGATAAACCGTTGTGATATCGTACTGTCTGATTTTTACACCGAGCTTGGCAGCGAGACAAACCATCAATCGAATTGATTCCATTCGCGCCACCGGTGCGAACGTGTCAAAGTAGTCTATTCCATACTCCTGGTTGAAACCTTGAGCCACCAGCCTGGCCTTTCTCTTCTCAAGTGTTCCATCAGGTTTTAGTTTGTCGCGCAGCACCATCCAGCATCCGATGACTTTGGCATCAAGGGGAGGATCCACCAGCACCCATGTATTGTTTCTCAGGATAGATTCCATTTCCATGACCATGCCGCCATGCCACTCGTTAGAGTTTGGTCCTGTTATTGCCTCCTTGAATGGAATCTCTGCTAGAAAAATCTGCTCGTCTTCTTCTTGCTCCTCCACATCTTGGAGATTTGTTTGAAAAAATTTCTTCGGTCTTCCCCTTTTTCCAGTTCGCAGAATCTTGGGTCGACCAGGTCCTTGTATCAATTGAGGCGTAGTATCGGATGTTTCGACAGTCGTTCTATCATGTTCATCCACTGGCGTCACATCAAAACCGAGGAAAGGTTCATCATCTTCTCCGATTTCGGGTTGAGAGACTGATTTCTCCATGACAGCTGGTTGATCTTTTTCTCTTAGTGATTGTGGCAGTGGTTCTGCAAAGAACAGCTCCCAACAAATATCTTACTTCGAGGATTCCGGGCGCTCCATCCTAGTCTCTTCCAGTGGCTTTTCATTCTCGAAGAATTTTACATTTCGGCTGATCAAAACTTTGTCTTTGTCAGGGGAGTATATGCGAAAGCCCTTGGTTTCTTCGGAGTAACCCATGAACACGCCTTCTCTGTCTCGTTGATCCAGTTTCCCTCTTCCGGGATTCCTGTCCAGGAAGTAAACCTTGCTTCCAAACGTTCTGAATTGCGAGATGGCAGGAATCTCTCTTGTCCACAATTCGTACGGTGTTTTGCCTCCGATACTTTTTGATGGCAGGCGATTACGGATATATTTTGCAGTATTCACTGCTTCCGCCCAGAAGCGGTGAGGTAATCCGGCGTCGAACAACATGCACCTGACAGTCTCCATCAAAGTCCTATTCTTCCGCTCCGACTTCCCGTTTTGTTCGGGGTTGTGAGGGACTGTGAGGCGTCTTGTGATTCCGCGCTTCTTCAGGTAGTTGTCGAACTCTCGATTCAGGTATTCCCTGCCGTTGTCAGACTGGATCACCTTTACTAGTTTTCCTTCCTGATTTTCCATCCTGGTAACGTACTCGACGGTAGCTTCGTAGACCTCTGATTTTGCCTTCAGAAATCTCACTTCACACCAATGAGAGTGATCTTCGATGAATTCCAAGAGGTACCTTGAACCTCCCATAGATGGAGTCGGCATTGGTCCACACACGTCCGTGTGGATCAAATCGAGTAGCTCCGTCCGTCGTTCGGATTTCTTTGGAAACTGCGTCCTGGACATCTTCCCCTCGAGGCAGACTCTACAGTCCAGATTCGTCAATGGATTTCTCAGCTCAACGCCAGAAACCCTCCCTTTTCTCACAGCTACCAAGATGTCGCCCACATTGACATGTCTGAGCCGACGGTGTAGCAATTTTAGATCAATTATTTTGGGCGATGCAGCCATATTTGCTCGTTCTTGACTCTCACTGACGTGAAAAAATGAAAATCCACAGCCTGCTTCCAGTCTCCGACCGGGTCAGGAATGGAATGAATGAAGCCCCTATCTAGCGGCGAGGATATGAACTGTGCCGGCTGCCGAGGCCTGACGCACTCCTCTGGGGCAATGATTAAATGAATGACAGATGAAATGAAATTGGAGAGTGTTGCTGGAATGAAATTTACTCTCTCTCACTGACGTAATATAGGTTATTCTTCCTCTCAGCTCGCATCAAGACTTCTCCTTTTTCGTTCACGACGACTGCGCCTTCCTTGTCAAAAATCACCTCGTGGCCGCGGTCTTTCCCACCGACAGGTCTGGATTGTGAGAAACATCTGAGAGAGAGACATCTATTTCTTCGTTCGCAATGCGGGTAGATAAGCGAACACTGCCTTTTCCCACGATCTCTGCCGTTGAATCATCATCCAATTTCACCACACCCCTTCGTGACTCATCGATCTTCGAAAAAATCGCAGGGTCGCCAGAGATATGTGAAATGGCGCCACTGTCGAGACACCATATTCTGCGTACGTCACTGCTCTGAGTTGTCGTCGCCTGTAAGCATAGTTCTCGAGCGAAATTTGCCGATTGAGTATTAGAACTGTCTTTACCTTTGTTCTTCGATGGATCTCTTTGTTTAAATCTGCACTGGCTGGCTCGATGACCTTGCTTTTTGCACACGTAGCACCGGAACTCAGATCCGCCTCCTTCTGTTTCACTGTTGTTGTTTAGTTTGGGTGTTTGTTTCTTATAGTTCTTGTTACCTGGACCAGTCTTCTTCTTGACGAACATAGCTCCCGCTATTTCACCTTGTGTGCTCGATTTTCGTGCGTCATCCTCTTCGATGATGTTGGTCCGAAGAGCCTCGAGAGTCGGTAGGTTGTCACGTGACTCTATTGCACACCTAAAGTTCATCGACACCGTGGACAAATTGGGAGATATGAACATCACGATCAATCCAGAATTGTTGACAGTTATGTGTTTATACAGTCTGCCGGCATGGTTTGAGAACTTAACAACCAGAGTCTAACTCTAGCCAACTGCCTGTGTCCACTTCCTGCTGTGCTCTCACTGAATATGCCAAATTTTCTCTGGCTTCATGTTATAAAATGGCCTTGAATTTTATTTGATGTGTTTTTCACTTCAGTAATATAAGGTATCTCAACTACCCTTCTGCCAACTTCCCTCATGATTTGAGTGTAGTACCTTGATCACTTCCCCTGCTGATGTTTTTTTTTTAAATTCATATTATTTAAGTCCATCTGCCTTAAGTGTATACATCTACCATGTGCTTGTTTTTGTAATTCCTTCTTTCTTTGTATGTTTCCTTTTCTGGCTTGGTGATGTTGTCTACTACTGTAATTGTTGTAACTGAGGTAGTTTTATTCTTATTTATCAAGTATGCGGTTCTATATATGTAAGGTGCTGCCACCTGCCCTTTATGCTTCAGTTTGTCTAAAACTCGCGCCATGTTCGCACATGTTTAGTTTGCAGACTGCAACGGACCTTTAATATTAACCACTACATCTCAGAAACTTCATATCTAGGAACTACTCAAGATCATACACTAACCTACAAGAGGCATTGCCAAAACATCTGGCAAATGGTATCCGCACGAAATAATACTCTCAGCAAATTACTATCAGGTACCAATTAGGAAATACAGCCACTAACTCTTAGAACATCAAGATTGGCACTGTGCTACTCTGCGGGCAAATATGTCAATCCAGTCTGGTATAAATCAGCACATACAAAGCAGGTTGGCATTGCTCTTAAGAAAATTATCACTGCCTGGAACCTACTCCCAATGAGAAGATCCATTGTTTAGCTGGTATTGCCCCTGGTGGCATCTGTAGGGAGATAGCAGCAAACAAAGGAAGATTTAACGTGTCTACATCAGAAGAAGATTCCTCCCTGCCCCACCCAGACTTAAATCTAGGAAAATCTTCTTTTGAATTATAGTCGACCTTGAAGGGAAAGCAGACACTGCCAGCATCAACATGAGGAAGAATTGACTATCTTTTAAGCTTGATGGTTCCAAAGGGCTCCCCTCTCATCACAAGGAGGAATGGGTTACATGGAAGCTGCTGAATAGACTTCTAACAGGAGTGGAAAGAACTAAGCAGAATATACAGAAATGGGGTTTTTCAACTGATTCATCCCCAGCAGCAGGCAGTTTGCCAATGTATCTTGTGCCCATCAACATGCACAATGAAAGATCTAATTTTAGCCTCCCCTAATGCTGTTGACAAAGCTCGCTACTAGGCAACAACCTATCTTTTATCTGCCCCTTACAAGGGAACTGTCCATATGGTCATATCAAAACCGACAATGATATTTCGTAGAGATGATGAGGAAACCATAAATTGGCGATGTACAAAAAATTAGCTGCCATTTCGAACTGGAAGGTATCGAAATCTTGATACAAAATTCGTGTGACAATGCAACTACTGGACAACCCTTGCATCTTGCTGGCTCGTGCGGTGTACAGCGGAGTGGTGTTGCAGTTGTGCTGGAGAGAGAGAGAACGAACTGGCAGGCTAACACGCGCCAAGGACAGTTCATTGTTAGGGAACGAATGTGAAACATAAATGAGGTTCGTTAATCGCATGATAAAAACAGAAATATTTTTGGCACCATGCACAACGAATATGCACTTTGAGGCCACATTGTTGTTCAGTTTTCCTTACTTATTTGAAGGCAATATTTCGCAGGCACTTCGAACTCTGAAGATCTCTCCGTTGTGTATTTGGTTGTGAACCACGAATATTTATTTGGTGTCATTTTGGTCCATATTGACAAATTACTATTTGATTTATTGAACAATCTCCGTCAATCAATACATTGATTATGTGCTACAACGCACTAATTGTGGGACATGTTTCGAACCTTGGAACGGTCCTTCATCAGCCGCAAAATTGACGCCGTTAAAACATTAAACATGAAACACTGAACAAGGTAAAAAGAACATCATGCACATACAGTCACTCATAAAAGCACACTACAGTCAGTTGCATCACCTGGCCCTAGCCAGCAGGCCATTGCAGGCACATGTAAGAGGATTTTGTTTTCTGGAACATTAAGTTCTCATTTTCGAGCCACTCAACGGGAATGTTTGCGTGATTTTTCGTCCTCATACAAATAATGGCACCTTTTGACCATAAGAACAACTTCCCATCTTTTACCGCACCAAGCAAAGGACTCTTGAAATGGACAGGATTTCATGACAATAGTTATAAAGTTTTTAATGTGCATTATGTTTGCACAGTTCATATCCTCGCCGCTAGATAGCGGCTTCATTCATTCCATTCCTGACCCGGTCGGAGACTGGAAACAGGCTGTGGATTTTCATTTCAATCTGTATTATGTTTAATTTGTTCAAGACTGTAGTGTGTTTTTATGAGTGACTGTATGTGCATGATGTTCTTTTTACCTTGTTCAGTGTTTTATGTATAACGTTTTAACGGCGTCAATTTTGTGGCTGATGAAGGACCGTTCCAGGGTTCGAAACATGTCCCACAACTAGTACGTTGTAGCACATAATCAATGTATTGATTGATGGAGATTGTTCAATAAATCAAATAGGAATATTTAATCATGTCCTTGAACCGTGGGGAAGAAAATTGAAAATGAATAAAGGATTGCATTTTCAGTACGCTGTTTCTCTGATATACTGTACATCAAATTGAACGTCTTCACAAGCCGACGCAATGTCTGTTAAACGGCGATACAAAGCTCTCCATTGCCGGAAGAAAAACTTATCCAAGGGCTGTATTTTCCTTGTAGTGCCGGGAGGAATCAGGAATCTCAAACACTTCTCTTCCGCAAATGGGAAAAAGTACGGTATTCATTAAACCAATCATTTAATTCCTTTTTGCCCATTTGCCTGATTTTTTGGCTGCTGTTATATTTCTGGCATGAAACATTTCTTTGGAAACTCTCGGACCGAAAGTTCCAGTTGCCTCCTGTAGTATAATGAATAATTTCTGGAAAAGTGTATCGGCCATACTAATTGTAGGCATAATTGTGTACAAATGGGTGAGTGCATGAACTGATTGAGCAACTGTTTCTGTATGTTTCTCACCAACATACGACAGAGTCCTTCTCGCTTTCATTTCGCGCACGAAACCATTCTGGTCTGTATTGTATATTGAAGAAAGGGTGTAGCTGCGTCTACAAATTTATTTGCGACTTCATCTTTCTCGTCTTCTTCTTGCAGTTATGCACGAGATACAAATTTCGTGATTTTTCTACTTTTTATTTTGCACTTTTACTTAAAACGACTCAACCAACTAGTACATGTGCTGAAATTAGTTCGCCCCATTGAAATCTCTCGTGAAATTTCCAAGGCCCACAGTCGCAGGTCTTCATCGCATACATTCCGCTTCAGCCTTCTTGCTTCTGCAAAGTGAGAAAATAATTTTGTAGCATCAATTTCCTGTGTTCAATGGGACTTACTGATTCAGATTCTAATTGGTTCTTGCACTTGTACACTTGTCGTAGTGACGTCACCTTACGACAAGTTTTGTGAACAGTGGTGAATGAAAGCCGCTTCTTAACCCCCTTATTTAACCACAAATTTACAGCTTTCTTCTTGTATGCAAGATCTACAGTTTGTTTTACTTTCATCTGTGGACTGGAAGCATAGCTTGAACTAGAAGATTTGTCAGGTGACTGCGGTGTCTCTTCACTGGATTGACGGGAATCAGACTCGGGGCTCAAACTCGGATCCGTAACTCCTCTTGTACCTGGCAGTGGTGGACTGCCTTCTATTTCTGGTAGGCTAATGCAGATGAAGCTGGCCCCGTGGTATTGGGGTAGCGCGCCTGCCTCTCACCCGGAGGCCCCGGGTTCGATTCCCGGCTCCGTCAGGAATATTAGAGACTGTTGTGAGGGCTGGAACGGGGTGCACTCAGCCTCGTGAGGACAATTGAGTAGCTGTCTGACAGTGAGGCAGCAACCCGACCATGAAAACCAAGATTAACGGTCGAGGGGACCCGATGCGCTGATCACGCGTCACCCCAATATCTGCAGGCCAAATGGCTGGGCAGCGGTCGCTTGGTAGGCCTAGGCCCTTCATGGGCTCGGTTGCTGGATAGTTTGGTGGAAGTGATTTTGAAAATTGGGGATGGAAGTGGCTCGGAACGATCGAGCTGGCAGTGGGGGATCGAACGGAAGTATGCACTGCCCACTCGATCGATCGAACAGAAGAGTACTAGCTGGCAGTGGTGGAAAACGGAAGTATGCACTGCCCGCTCGATCAATCGAACGGAAGTGTACTAGCTGGCAGTGGTGGAAAACGGAAGTATGCACTGCCCGCTCGATCGATCGAACGGAAGTGTACTAGCTGGCAGTGGTGGAAAACGGAAGAATGCACTGCCCACTCGATCGATCGATCCAGCGGGCAGTGGTAAGACCCAGCTGGCAGTGGTACGAGAAACAATGAGCACCCGGTGTCGGAAATTGATACCACGACGTACTCTCGGCCATATGGAATGTATATGACATACTGAACGGAAAACGCTCATGCGAACTCTGGTGTCAAGTGATTGAAACAAATGACATGGTACATGTTCGAAGTCTTCGTATCAGTATTTAAATGGTAAAATGCCTTAATATCAAACATTGTAAGTAGTCGGCATTGCCGGTATTATGTTTCTGCGCAATGGCTATTCAAATATTAACCCACATAACGGTAATGCAGTCATCAATATAATACTGTATAATCATTGTGGTTATATGAGAACTATTACTGTATACATTCTCTTTACTCACAAGAGGGCCTATTCATAAGGCATTTTAAACTCAATTTCAAGCAGGAACATTATGGAAACAAGCAAAATATAAATGAAACTTAATTCCATAATGCAGTATTATTGGAACGTGGAAATAAGTCACCATCTTGTGCACACAATTTGTGTAGTTGAAATAGCCGTGGGGTTAGTGCTTATGACTGTGAATCTAGAGATCTTGGGTTCGAATCTTGGACGGGGCAGATATTTTTGCTACCAGATTATCATTTTAAACGATATTTATCATATCAATATGACTCATTAAAACAGAATCCATATGAAATTACGTGTTGGTCTGTGAATCAAGAGGACCTGTTTATAAGGAATTGAAGGTTATGAGCGGTGTCGCGTCTATTAATCTAGTTGATCCATATCGTATTATAAACTATAATATCTGTAAAACACTCCCTTTTACAATAGATTAATATTTGTGCCAATAATAGTATAAAATACCGGTGTATCAACAATTTCACGTGAGGTTTCTTCTATGTCAGATGTTACACATCATATGCGACTACTGTAAGGCTCGTAATTCTTTATATATAATGCAGATGAGGTGTCACTGCTTCCATTATCACTTTCACTATTTCTCTCCAGACACGACTCGGCACCCATGGGATGATTTTCAATTAGTTTGATCACATGTCGACCCATCTCCCTTTCTTCAGAAGTTATTTTATGGGAAGAAGAGAAACCTTTTTCATGGAAATAACGTAATGCACACTCTAGAACATTAGCCAGATTCATGACTGCTCTCTCAAAGGAACATGTGTTAAAGGCCTAGCACAGAGCACTCAAGGTTACGCGCACGCTTCAGCTGGTCCCCAGGGCTGTCCACGTCTAGCTATATGCTAGCGCGTGCAATCCTATTCGAAATCTCCATGCCGATTTCAGGACCTTCCATTTCGAAATGGCAGCTAATTTTTTGTACACCGCTAATTTATGGTTTACTCATCATCTCTACGAAATATCATTGTCGGTTTGGATATGACCGTATGGACAGTTCCCTTGTTAGATGTAGACAAATCATTAAATGTTATCTTGATTTATTTTTCATTAATATTCTATCTACATACTTAATTCCAAGTTGTGTCTGTAAATAGTTTTTTCCAAGTTGTGTCTGTAAATAGTTTTGTTCAACTTTGTTTTTGTTTATAACTCCACATTTTATTTTGGTTTATATTCAACCTTTATGCTCATGATCTCCTGTTTGCTTGGTGTGGTGTTCACAATACTGTAGAACTAACTCAGTACATTAACCCAGGGGTTCTCAAATTTTCCTGTCACGGGCCCCCCTCCTGAAACATAAAATATCTAGTGCCCGCCCTATTCTTCTTGTTCTTTATTAGGACTGAATATTTCCCTAGGAGGGCAAGCACTATCACTTTCATGGGGTCTCTTTTTACCACTGCTAATAAGCCACTTATCCATGGGTAATGGCATTACTTGTATCAGTTTACTGTAAATCAGGCTAACCACTTCCATTAAACATGCACTAGAATTCACCTGTTCACTCACTGTCTTTGAACGGACTGCAAAGGCCTGGCTGATGTCGAGTCGACAATGGCAGAAATAGAAGAATCTACTGTATTTTTGCAAGGAAGTGGCAGTCACGTTATCAAGCGGCTTATTGTCATTAGTGGTTGTTTGGGAGTGACGGATGAACGGGTGCTGTGTGGGAAATGTTACTCTACACCTTCTACTTCTTAGAATTCCTGCTGGCAGGATCTACTGGTCAGTTCTTGTGAAATAAGACAGCAAAAGTATGAGTGTTAATTAGCCTTGAATGGTCGTGGGAGCTTCCCGCCTATGATAGGTTCATGGATATGAGGATAGCAATATTTGTTACAGAATATGAAACATAATTAATTTAATCAGAATTGGTTGCCTCCTTTATCACTCTCTGAGCCCCCTCCACCATGAGGACCTCTGCTTTAACCTATAGATGTTTGTGAGTTGGTACTTCTGACACGAAAATAGAAAAGAATCTCTGCTGGCTACCAATATTAAAAAAACACAAGTGAACAGAATTAGTAGGTCCTGCACATGACTACAAGTAAAACTAGATGAGAAAGACAGCTTGTTGCTGAAATATGAGAGCCAGACTGCAATCTGAGAGAAAAATTCCCCGTATAAGGGAGTATTTGTGTGCAGATGTAAACAAGATCAGTAAAGGAAAAAACTATTTCAGCATATAAAAAACACAATAAACAATAAAACAGTGTATTTACGAGCTTCTGACAAAATTGCAATTTTCTCAGTAAAATTAAAAAGACTTGAGTTTTATAATGAAGCTTATCTTCGAAATAAAGTCTCTTTAAGTAAACAAGAACTCAGAAGGAATGGCTGAAATTTCTACATTATTTTCATACATAAATGGAAGAATTACATAAAAGATACTCTTAACCAAATAAACAAACATGAACACTGCTTGGAGTATGGTTCACAAAAATATTGAGCAATGGATGTAAATTATAGCTTCTATGCAAGAAAACTAATAGTGTATATACATTTTACTAAGAAATCTATATGGTAACTGACTGTTTTTCAATCTTCAATATAAATGTCCTAATTATGAACAAAAACAATTATTCTAGAATGCTTGAGTTCCTGCTCAGGCACTAACAAGTACAGCAAATAAGCCATACTACAAAGCAGCGTCTTGTGGATAGGATAACATACAAGTAAATAAACAATATAACTGATGAGTACAAAATATGATTTTCTTTTTACATGGGAATTGTCCTAAATAATGCTTTTTATTGGACTATACAGCACAAACAAACCATGTAAGGCAGTCCAACGGCTGTTTAGTTTCCATGAGGACACTTGTTTCTTATTTTCATGCCAAATCCAAAACTAAGTGACTCTATATCACTGCAAGTCAGACTGAACGAACAATCAGCAACCTTCAAAAAGATGTAACACACAAATGTAATAACAAAACCTCTTGGCTCATGTGTACATTAATTACTTCACTGTTTTCCAGTCTTGAGGGTAGAGCTAACCCTACATGCAGTAATTATATACAAAGGATTATTACAAGCACATGATCAATGTCATAATGCTAGTTATATTTACTGGAACTGTTCTTCTTTATACACTTTGTTTCATAAAGGTTATGTTATCTGTCAGACATTTATGTTTGAGAGAGAACCTAGCTGCTATCGTTGCAGTAATTCAATTAGCTTCATGGATATCCCTAGCCAACAATCATCATTAATATACTACAGACTAAAGCTCAATATTATACTCCAGTAGGTAACACCAATCAAACGTATTCTCAGCATTCTTCCTCTGCATGCCGCATGCAACCATTCACTCATAAAAAGACTTTCTTCACAAAGCTGTACATTGATAGAAGGTATGATATCAGTGAACAGAATCTCACACACTCAGATTCAAACAAATATATATGAACTTACAAAATTATACTTTCTGGAAATACAACAATTACTGAGCTTAAGACACAATTCATTTTACTGATGCCTCCAGTTACACAATTTTTCTAAACATCCAAACTCAAACAGTACATCACACTGACACAACTGCCAATACTCGCTCACAAAATAAAATCTGAAAATGCGGAGGCGGAAGACAGGCACTGCGACAAAAACATAAGTTAACAAAAATTCCCTGAAACAATATGTCCTTAACGTTTAAAATGTCACTAAAGCTGAATATTCCTAATAGTAATTTTACAATTAAATCTGAGACAATAATGGCCTTTTTTTTTTGCACCCATAGACATTCATGTGCTTACAGATGCTGATATTTGAAGCCCTGCGTATGGGACAGAATTCATATAGGCTACCTACAGCACATTGAGAATACACTAGCTGTTGATCATAAGAAAAATAAATCTCGCTCTGGCTTGCACTGCGAGAAGTCTATAACCGAGACTTCTTTGACTAATTCCTCTTGTTCCCACTGGAACATAGGGCATCCGTGAAACGTCTCCATTGCGGTCGTCGACTTGCCAATGCTTTAACTTCCTTCCACGTCTTCCCAATTTCAAGCGCCACCTCCTCTACAGTCCTCCTTCCTCCAGGTCTTCCTAGGACAACCTCTCCTCCGTGCACCTTGCGAATTCCATTCAGGTGCTTTTCTTTCTACAGATCCCACTTGCTTCCTCAAGGTATGACCTATCCATTTCCATTTTCTCCTCTTGATTTCCACTTCAACTGGAACTTGATTTGTTACTCTCCATAGTTCTTCATTGGATATTATTTCAGGCCATCTGATGTTTATGATGCATCGTAAACTACGGTTTATAAATGTTTGCAGAAGATTACGAAAGTTCGTGTAACCTTCCAAGTTCCTCAAGCATATCGGAGGACTGACTTAACATTTGTATTGAAAATTTTAATTTTCGTCTTCTTAGGAATGTTTTTATACTTCCACACCGCATACAGCTACATTATTGCTCCATTTGCTTTCCTTATTCTCGCTTTCACATCTTCTACTGCTCCTCCTTCTCTTGTCACTACACTTCCCAAATAAGGAAATGTTTTAACCTCCTCAATCTCTTCTCCTGCCACAATCAACCTTTCTTCAATTTTGGCATTTACTCTCATTTCCTTTATAACTGGGAAGTTATATAATAATAACCTCTGGCACTACAGCCCATGAAGGGGCTAGGCCTACTAAGCTACCACTGTCCAGCCATTTGGCTTGTAGATATTGGGGTGACGCGTGATCAGCGCAACGGGTCCCCTCGGCCGTTAATGTTGGTTTTCGTGATCGGGCTGCTGCCTCACTGTCAGACAGCTACTCAATTATCTTCAAGAGGCTGAGTGCACCCCGTTCCAGGCCTCACGTCAGTTTCTAAAATCTTTGACGGAGCCGGGAATTGAACCCGGGCCCTCCGGGTGAGAGGCAGGCATGCTACCCCAACACCACGGAGCCGGCTAACCGAGAAGTTCGACTCCTTAAAAACAACAATTATCATCAATGTTACTGTGGTGCTATTTGGAACCAATACTAGTGGTACAACAATGAATATTCCCAGTTCATGTCATCATTCACTCATCAGTGAATATAATACTCACATAATAATCATAGCAATTGTTGGGGAGAATTACAGTATATTGATACATACATCATCTGTTCTTGTGTCACATAAAAACACTACAGGCAAACTACATATAATGTTTCATAACTTCTCCCCCCCCCCCCCCTATACTTGAATTTACCCTCCTGTAATTATGACAATGAAATGAGTTCTGATAGGGAAGTTAGCATAATGTGCTATAAAACTAATTATCAAGGACAGAGCCTCTGGTGAGTGATGCAATGAAAGAATTGGTACCAACTAAAATAGAAATCTTACTGGTTAAGCTCGTTTAAAATAATTAAACATTAGATGAATGAGAATAACAGCATAGAAAATATTACATCAGTTTTGAGAAAATGTATATTGAGCAAACATGATCTAATTTTGAGCAAACAGGTATCTTTGGTTCCTATGACATTTTATCCTTTTGTTTGTATTGATTTTGGTTTCAAACTAAAGTCATCTTGCAGTAATTTGGACTATAATATTCCATGGAAAACATTTTCAGAAATTAAATTTTAATCTATTTACTTAAATGCCTCAATGAATAATTTATTTAGTCGGCTAGATGAAATTTTCCCAAATGTGATGAAGTATATTGGGAAGGCAGGAATGAAATGGCTGCACATAATGAGATTTAGGACAAATAAACTCATAGTAAAATTAGACATGGTATATACTTTTGGGTTATACCCTAAACAAATAATACCATTTTATCATCTAGGCTTACAGGATGGAAATGCGTCTTGTATCGGTGATTGTTTTCCGACGTTTCGGCTGTCATTGCAGCAGCATGGGTAGGTACAAGTTGGTGTCCGTATTCAAACTCAAGCAGCTGCAATGACAGCCGAAACATCGCGAAACAATCACCAATACACGACGCGGCTCCATCCTGTAAGCCGAGATTATAAACTAGACACCGGCCGTGAAAGCCTACAATCTACATAATACCATGTCAGTATTCCGGGCTGTGAAAGTGTTTCTTACAATCCAGACTGACTCGAGGGGCTTTTCTCGATAATTTGTTTGTATCTTTGAATACTGTTCATAATACAACTAAAGAAATTCAATTTTCAATACACAAAAATTCATCATCACATTATTATAGCACCTGCTCAGGAGAAGATGAGAGAAATGGTCTGAAACACACTACAGGCTCTCTCTCTGTAACGTACAAGACTAAATGTCTGAAAAATATACAAACCAGTGAATTCTCGACTAACCTACATATATTCTTTTATTCAAATCTTTACTCTATCATCATGATGCAAGCAGGGGCAGATGACCACAATGTTCCGTCCATTAAAACAATCATCATGATGCAGTTGTTGCAACTTTTCTCAAATCCAATGCTTAAATGTTAAGAGATAGCTTCACCTATACTTCAAAAGGCCCAGAATAAAGAAATAAAGAAAGAATTAGATGCACTTGCTGCAACTTTGCTAGTGTGTCCAACAATACACCCAGTGGGAATGCAATACCACAACATGCTTCATGACCTAAGCACAATCAGTTTGAAGCAACCAGCAGTTAATATCAGTCAGCTGAAGCAAACTCATTTCTATGCAAACTCATATCTATGTTCTTCTAGATGAGCCTTCGTGCAATGCCGACCCATTCATTAGCATTTGTTGACATCTGAAGGGGTAGGAAGGAACTCATCCGCTCGCTTGTGGTCGCTCAGTGCTTTCATCGTGTAGGTATCATGAGGCAGCTCCGACTTCCTTCGAATGAATGGCTTCTCCTTGTTGCGCTGTTTGCGAACCTGGACACATAATACAAACCCTCATTAGGCTGTGTTTCTATCTCCCAAAATTTTAATAATGGAACTCCGTCGTGTTCGTTACGCCGCCATTTTGGTCGCCGGCACGGCCTAGGGTGGGGGCTTAACGAACACGAGTGAATCAAAACGATCTAAATTTTTTCCGAGCATGGTCGCCAATCAAAACGTCCCTGATTGGCTGAGCACTTATTAGATAGATAAATATATAGATTTTTATTAATTCCATTTGATCAAATACATGCATTCAATACATTTTTGATATAGGACACGTCAGAATTTACATGCATAAAATAAAAGAACTAACAGGTATATATTACTAAGATTATAACTATTTATAACTTATTATAATAGCAAATCTTAATAGATACAATCTTATTGCACAACTATTTACACCTCACTCTATTATCATAATATGAAAACTTAATTCTATAAATACAACAACATACAGCTAGGTATTAAAATTAAATTAATAAAGTAAAATAGAGTTATAGATTCCATCACTCCTATACGCTAAAATATTCAACTACTGAGTAAAAACAATGGCACTGCAGATAAGCTTTCAACATTCTATCAAAGGTTTTTATTTTTGGGGCCAGTTTTATATACTGGGGTAGTTTATTGTATAATTTAACTCCAGTGTGAAAAGTTCCTTTTTGATATATGCTTGTGTGTGTGTGTGTGTGAAATATGAATGTTTTGATTTTGTCTTGTGTTATGCCTATGAACATCATTGTTTGTTTTAAGAAAAACATCTTTATTCATTAAATTCTTTTTAAAAAACATAATACTTTCAAAGATATAAATGCAGGGCAGTGGGAGAATGTTTAAATCTTTAAACAGAGGTCTACATGATTCTCTAGAGATTACATTTGCCATAATTCTAATCGCCCTCTTTTGTATCCTAAACGTGCTTAGTACATCTGGCGACATACCCCAAAATATGATCCCATATCTTAAGTATGAATGGAAATAAGCAAAATAAGTATTTCTTAATGTGTGCATGCTAGTGCAGGTTTTCATAATACGTAACGCAAAGCACATCGAGTTCAGTTTAGTATTCAGATATTGTATATGTTTATTCCATTTCAAGTCTTGTTGTATCCATAGTCCTAAAAACTTTGTTTCTGATTTATTTTCTATTTGATGACCATTTAATGTTATATTGGGCATCGCAGGATTCCTATTATGTATAGTGTGGAAATTTAGACATACTGTCTTTTTATAGTTTATTATGAGGCGATTATCTTGTGACCATTTGGTTAACTCTCCTGTAACGGAGTCAGCAGACTGCTGTATGACCTGTTTAGTTTCACCTTTTATTACGAGTGTTGTATCGTCCGCAAACAAAATTTCCTTATGTGAATGAACGTTCTGTGTTATATCATTGATATATAGGAGAAAGAGTAGTGGGCCCAAAACCGATCCCTGGGGTACTCCAAATTCAATAATTCCCTCATTGGACAATGTTTCATTAAGTAATTTGGTTCCATCATCCTTGTGTCTCAAGCTTACTATTTGTTTACTCCTTGTTAAGTAAGACTCTATCCATTTATTAGCTAGACCTCTAACACCATATTGATTTAGTTTCGTAAGGAGGATTTTATGGTCAACAACATCAAATGCTTTCGATAAATCCAAGAATATGCCAGTTACATGTTCTTTATTGTCAATTAATTTCAGTATACTATTACTACATTCGTAAATTGCTGTCTGTGTAGATTTTTCCGTTCTAAATCCATGTTGTGAGTTTGATAATATTTTATTTTTTTCTATGAAACTTATCAGTCTCTTATACATAATTTTTTCCACAATTTTTGCAATACCAGTTGGTAAGGTAATAGGACGATAGTTATCTAATTCATCTTTTGAACCGTTTTTGTGCACTGGAATTACTTTTGATAACTTCAAAATATCCGGGTAAGTTCCTGAGAGAATTGAACTGTTTATTAAGTGCTTAAGTGGATTTATTATATTTTCTGCACATTTCTTTAAAATTGCATCAGGGATGCCATCAATGTCAGCACAGAATTTATTTTTTAGCTCTTTTATAACTATTCTTCTTCACTTGTGACATGATTTATAAATAAAGGATCACTGCATATATTTATTTTATTATTAGAATTTAGTGTATTTACCTGTGATTTATTTATTAATTTTTGTGGAATTTCCAGAAAATAGTCATTAAAAGTGTTTGCTACTTCCTCTGGATTATTAATCACTTTATTATTTCTGGTCAGTGTAATGTTCCTTTGTATTTTAGCAGATTTTCCAGTTTCTTTCTTTATCACGGACCACATAGCCCTGTTTGTTTTTAGATGATTGGGAAATAAAATTATCATTATGCATTTTCTTTGCTAGTCTTATTACCTTATTTAATATGCTAGTGTATTTTTTGTAGTATAAATTGAATTCAGGTGTTGTGTGGTATTGTTTATATAATTTGTGTAGAAA
Source organism: Meconema thalassinum (assembly GCA_946902985.2). NCBI lineage: Eukaryota > Metazoa > Arthropoda > Insecta > Orthoptera > Tettigoniidae > Meconema > Meconema thalassinum. The sequence goes on along the minus strand of OX336389.2, from coordinate 1,058,179,273 downwards.
TTTCTTTCTTTGACATGAATTTATAATCCCTGTTGTTATCCAATTGCTAGTTTTGTTATTTTGAACAGTTCTTCGTTTAAAGGGGAATGCTATTTCAAAATAGTGTTTTAGGGTACTGTTAAATGCATTAAATTTATCATTTACATTTTCTAGTTCATACATTTCTGACCATGTTTCCTTATTTAATAAGTCATTGAAATATGTAACATTTGATTCAGTGAATGACCTGCACTTTGATTTTACTCCATTATCATTATTATTGATTACTTCGGATACTTCAAAACTCAGTATTTGTCCATGGTGGTCACTAAAACCCGGACAATAGACTTCTATTGAATGGTGATATTTATCTGTATTTATAAAAATCCCCTCCCCACCCTCCAAGACAACGACATACTGCTCCTCACAGAAACACTCAGCACCGAGGAAATAGACATCAACAACTTCTACGGCATCCACTCCCTAGCCAAAAAAGGAGATAAAGGCCGCTCATCAGGGGGGCTGAGCTGCTTCATAAAACCGCACCTGCAACCCATAAGACTAATTGATCGTACATCCAACACACTAACAGTAGTCTCAGGGAAAATGAACATTATAGGAGCCTACTTTCAACCCAAAACAGAACCAGAGGTCATCATCGACGAACTGGGAAGAGCCCTGGAGAACATAGACACCGATAAGCCTACCACGCTACTAGGAGACCTAAACTGCCGCATAGATAAACGGGACCCAAAAACAGAAGCTGTCACAGATTTTCTCATGGACCGACAACTAAGACTGCTAAACAGAGAGAAAGACTATACATACATAGCCCCAAACGGAAAAAGCACGATCGACTTAATATTCACGAATATTAAGGACCACACACAGGTAAAAATAGGAAAAGTGGCTATCAGAAAGCACCTACCAGTAACAACTGAAGTTCAAATAAGAACTGGATTACAAGAACAGACAGATGGAAACCTTAAACCTAAAGTTTCAAGGCACATAGATGAGAAAAGATGGATTACGAACAAAGAAAAACTACCGGCAATAACGCACATGCTGAAACTGGGGAACCTGGACAAGGCAACAGCAACCCTGAATGACGCAATCATACAGGCCACCACTCAACTGTCCACCCACACTCGATCAGCAAAGCCGTGGTTTGACGAAGAGTGCTATATCAAAAGACAAAGCACTCTACAACTCCTCCAGGCAGCCAGAGAATACGGAGGAAGTGCCCTAAAGGAATATGGCGAAGAACGCCGGAGGTACAAAATGCTATTGAAAGAAAAGAAGCATAAACACGACCTCTACACAGAACAGAAATTGATAGCCGAGGCCGAACTGAAACCGTATAAAATTCTAAGGTCGTCAAAGAAGCAATCAACAAGCCCCCTCGTTAATATGGAGCAATGGGAAGCCCACTTTAGCAGCCTCCTTGCAGAGGACAAACCAACAGTATATCGCACATCAGACACAACGAACAAACAGAACATAGTTCCAATCACAACAGAGGAAGTCGACCAACTTATAAGATCTGGGAAACTCAACAAAGCAGCTGGACCTGATGGAATATACATGGAACACCTGAAGGAAGCACAGCAAGACCTATTAGAACCACTGAAGGAACTTTTTAATGAATGCCTAAAGAACAACTCAATTCCAGAACAATGGAGAAAGTCAATCATAATCGTGCTTTACAAAGGGAAGGGAAGAAAGGATGACACAAACTCCTATAGGGGAATCGCCCTGGAAAATGTCATATTCAAACTGTTTTCCAAGATCCTGCTAGCACGTGTAGAACATAGATTAAGAGCCTACATACCACCGAATCAATATGGCTTCACCCCGGGCAGATCAACACTGCACGCTGTCCAAGAAATCATACAAGAAATAACAACTACAATAGCCAAACCCGCCACACCATTATACGCAATTTTCATAGATTACTCGAAGGCATTTGACAGCATCAGCAGGAGGATACTCATCCACAAACTAGAGGGCATTCTAGGCAGCACAAACAACGAACTCAAAACGATCAAGTCGATTCTATACGCCAACTACGTCACAATCTATGATGGCATATCCACGTCGAAGAGCCTCACCCAAACACGAGGGGTCCTGCAAGGAGACCCGATGAGCCCAGTCCTCTTTAACGTGATGACTTCAGATATCGGACAGACCATAGGCACAAGAAACGTTAAACTGCTCATGTACGCAGATGACATGGCCATCCTCTCCAAGAGTCAAGAAGATCTACAGGCAGTCATGGAGAACATTAAGGTATGGGCAACAGAAAACTCCATGGAAATAAACAGTGCGAAGACAAAGGCAATGAAATTCAGAAGGGGAGGCAGGCTATCTAAGAGGGACCACTTCATGTGTGGGAAAGAAACCATAGAAATTGTACCCAGCTTCAAATACCTAGGTGTTACACTACAAACAACTGGAACCACTTTCTCTCTGCATACACAAGAGAGAGTGACGGCTGCAACGAAAGCAACTTACGACATCCCTAAGCTCCAGAAGCTATCCCTGCCAACCGCGATCGCGCTGTTCAAACTGAAAGTTGCTCCGATTGCAACGTACGGAATACAAATAACATGGCCCTACCTGACGGCAAACAACCTTAGGAAAATAGAAAGCATTAAAGCCAGATTCCTAAAACGAGCCCTCTCGATCTCTAAATTCACAAGGAACAGCTACGCGTATAAAATAGCACGAGAGTCATTCTTCATAGAGGACATAAAACTCTGTTTCGGATTACCGGAAACACACGCATACAAAACAGTCATCAATGAAAGACAGAACAAAGCCAACGATGTCCCAGAGCAAATAATGGACACAGAAGCGATGAAAACAGAAGCCTGGAAGGGACCGAACTATGAGCTTCGCCATCTGTACACAAGATTCGCCGCCCACGGCTTCCATGGGAAGATATGTCGGAACAAAACATACCACGAACCGGAGAACGACTGCGTCTGTGAATTGTGCAACAAACCATGCCCCAAGTATCACTTGCTGAAATGTGGAAACAGAACCCAGCCGCTAAACACGCTAACAAAAGACTGGTGAAAAACAGAAGTAAATATGTAAACAAATGTTTGTAAATTAATGTACACATTGTGTTTAATAAATTATTTAATTAATAAAAATTTGATCAGGAGTGGTTTTACTAAATTTTGTTATTCTTGTTGGTGTATTTACTGTAGGTTTCAGTCCATAGGAAATTAGTAACTGTGTTAATAATTCACAATTTCTATCAAGTTTTAAGAAATCCACATTTACATCCCCACAAATTATTATATCGAAATTTACTTTGCTCATGTTATTGAGTAACAATTTTAATTTATCTATAAATAGAGGAAACTTTCCTGACGGAGAACGGTATACGCATACAATTATTAACTTAAACTGCTGAATTTTTACGGCAGAGAATTCAAAATCCTGTTCCATAATTAGATAATCATAAGCTGTTATCTGTTCATGATCTAAATTATTTCTTAAGAAGATGCAAGTACCACCATGGCTAATATTAGATCTAGAGTATTTACTAGCTTGTATAAACCCTGGGAATTGAATTAATTCAAGTTGTTCCTCTTTCAGCCAATGTTCTGAAATACATAGTGCTGAGATGTCTTCAAGTTCATTTTTAAGCATTAGATTTATGTAATCAATTTTATTATATAGAGACTGGACATTCTGGTGGTAAATTTTAAATTTGTTACTTTTGCAAGCTTGTGTTGGTGATTTATTTACATTATTATTATCATAATTGTTATTATTATTGTTGCTAGACAAATCCGAAATACCATTGTTGCACTCCGTTAAATTTGACTTCAAAAGATGTGAATGCCAAACCTCACGTTTGGCTTCTTCTACCAGTTTCCCTGCTTCCACTCTAATGATATTACTGTTGAATTATTCTTACCATTTGAATTTACAATTTTGCAGATTTCATCACTAAGATAATCTTTTCCTAATCTATTTAAGTGTAGGCCATGCCGAGTGTGGAACTTCCTGTCTAATTTACTTACTTCTACAATTTGGACATTTGGAAAACTCTTACAAATTTTATGAATTTTTCCATTTGTAGCCTCTATTTCTACATTTACACATGATTTGGGAATTAAATCGTATCTCTGCGGAATGTTTACAATAATGACATTTGTTTTTTGCATGGATGGCAATGTACCCTTTAAATCTTTGATTACCTTTTTACTCTCATTTCTATAGACGTCGTTTGCTCCAGCGATGATCACTGCGTAGTCCTTTGCAGTAAGGGACGCACACTCTCCTATCATCCCGTTCGTGACTTCTGCAATTTGAGCTCCTGGCTTCACTGTCGAAGTGACCTCCATTTCTCGGCTTCTCTCCAATACGCTTGCTGCTACATCTCGCCTGTGGCTATCCGCAAATATCCGCATCTTCCTGGATTTTCTCTTTATCACTTTCTTCTTTTCTTCTTGAGGAAAGTCATCATTTTCTTCGACAAGCACTCCAAATGAATTTGAGACGGGAATTTCAGTTACATGTACTCCATTTATAGGCCTAGGCTTATTCAATCTTACCTTACCAACAATCACTGTCGACCAAGTTTCCTTGCTTTCCTCTCTGTTTCCTTTTAATTTATTCAACTCTTCCATTAACTTAGCAATATCTTCCTTTAGCAGCTTTATAATTTCGTCTTTTGAGGACAGTTCGTTTCTCAGGTTATGACATTCGCATGACGGTAGCGGTAGGCCTACATTACGACAATCGGTTTCACTTTTCTCCTCATTCAATTTTACCTGAGATCTTGTGATGATTTTATTTGCATTTTTTACTTTTATTTTGCACGACGAGCATAAATCCGTTACGGTTACACAACCTGACGAGACACTAACACTGTTTACTGTCGTCATACTAGAGATCTAAGTTAGCCTAGATGTTTACACCAAATTACACTAAATTTAATTTAATTATTACTACCTAATAGAATTAATCTAATTACCTACCAATAAAGAAGAATGTGAAATACGTATATCTTCCAATCGGGTGAAGTCTCGTAAAAGCACCACTGCTCTACTTGGTTCAAACAGTGATTGAAGAAGTCACCGAATCTTTGGATACACGTTCCCACAACTTAGTTTAAGTTTATTAAATTATCAACAAGAATTTCTAAATACTATCAATATTCCGTATTACACTTGATCTAAGGAAAGTAACTTTATAGATTTTAAGCCTCTGTTATAATATTTTACCACTTTTATCAAATATTTACACTAGCTGCTATTTCACTACACTTTCACTGTGACGCCATCTTGGGGCCTTCCCGCCACATAGCCGCAATCAATTTCGCCATTATCCTCAATTTAACATAACCTAAGTTACTTAAATTACAAATATTAATGTTGGTGAAGGGTGGGTGACTTGTGGATTAGATAAGCCATTTTTAGTGTTGCCTTCTATAGATTTGTGGGTGGCATTGTGTTTTTTGGCAATCTCGTTATCGTGTAGTCATTAATATAAATAGTTCTATTTCGGGGGCCTATCACTCATTTAGCGGTTTATCACGAATAGCTGTACTTTATTAAGATTTTTCTGCACCTTCGCGAAATAGTGGCGTTGGATTGAGATTATTTTTGACTACCATTATGGGGTTTTAATAGTTTTTCATAGAGCATTTTTGTTGTCTTGTAGGTATGATTGACATGTTAGGCTTGCATGTACAGTTTCTTTTCTGGTTTTGGGAATAATGCTAATTACCATTAAGTGCAAACGTGTTGACCGACTGAAAGACATTAAATATTTCGTTTACTAAAGCAACACTGAAATATGGGTTCCAACACAATATGGACTTGGAACTTATGTTCGCTTAGCAAAATAATGATACATCAACAAGTCATTCTTGTAATCTCTGCAAATAATAAAAATATTTCCCATCCAATATAGGCCTATTCATGTTGAACGGTAGAAAGTTATCAACCTTTATTAAGGCAAAACTGAAAAATGTTCATTTTGATCTAGCCTACTTACTCGGAGTCATCTGCATCAATGTCCCTAGATGTTCAGTTTTTTTTTAATTCTTCCTTTCCTATGGGCAAATAACACATGGATGTTCCCTATTTTTCTTAAGGGGATTCAATGATCTTATGCTGAACTAATTAAGAATAGGGCATGTACCCCAACCCCTTAAATATGAAGTTGTCAGGATAAAAACATGTCTATAACCAACAGAAACTTGAGAACACTGAGATCAGGAGAATGTTGATCGACCATGGATGCAAAACCAGAAAGTCTTAAAGAGGAGTGTTTCATTTAGAGGCTTGGAACATCATGGTCAAGACCACTGTACTTGGGTGTGTGCTCAATCTGTTTGAAAACCCGTTGACAGATCACGAGTTAATCTGTGGCTGGAATCCATTCCGTCCTATGCTAAGCTGTGAGTACTGGGCACCATTAGTGTTCTGTGACTACTGTTACAATTTCTTAAAATTGTGTCATAGGCCTATGCATAGACAAGTCACTGAGAATGTTCTCTGAATGGTGAATACCAGTAGGCTAGCCTACTTCGCTGCCTCCTTCACTAGCATTTCCAGGCACCTGGTTAGTTGGTAAAATGAAATAGAAAAATCACTTGAATGTTTCAAGTTGTCCTTGATTGTCCTAGTGGGACAGTGTACCCCATTCCAGATCTTAGTACAGAATTAGTTTCCTCGACGGAGTTGGAGAAAGTCACAATACCTATGGTACTACTAGACCTAGTACGGTACATGTAGATGGAAGCAATGTGAGACCAATCACTAGGTAGCTTATGTCCCATTAGTTGGGAGTGTTAGGGAATGGGAGATTGGTTCAACATGTCAGCCTATGTTATTGTATATTTCATTAATGTATGGGATCTAAAAGTGTATCATAGGAATATTTAAAGCAAGCCATAATATATCGCCAGTTGGTCAATTGGATACAACAATTCAATGAAGCATTCTGTTAATAATTAGGAAGTGTCGTAGGCAACCAGAGAGCCGACACAAGAAAAAACACCAGAGTCTTCCAGGCAGTTGTCATCAACTGTATTTCACATAGAGAAGAATGACTAAAATAGTTCATGAAAAAAATAACGGGTCAATGGGTTGAAAGATAGTAGTAAGGACTTACATGCTGTCAGTAAAAGTGGAGTTAAGAAAGATGTCTGGAATATTTAAATCAGTAGCTGATAGCCAGGATTTTTAAAATTACCATAGGTAATTGCACCATAATATGATTAGTAGCTTATGTGCAAGATTTTAAATGGTAGTTTTTTTGTGAACCAAGAAACAGCTCTTAACATGGATTATGTTCACGTTAGGTCTACAAGTTATTGGGAGGGAGGTTTATTCTACATACCTGTTGCACATAAAAAGAGCTTCTGATTACAAGTTATTGGGAGGGAGGTTTATTCTACATACCTGTTGCATATAAAAAGAGCTTCTGATTAGAGCTCTGTGGGAATGTTTAAATGGATTGATGATACAGGGTTTATCAAGCCACTTTCTATGCATCTTTTAAAAACATTTTAGCATATCATAAGTTACTGTCATCATTGCTAATGCTGTAATCTGTCATGTTTATTTATGCAGCATGAGGAATTAGGAAACATTGGTAGGATTGGTATATTGAGTGGAGATATAGTAGGATAAAATGCAACTGTGTCATAGAAACCTAAGATGTATTTTTATTTCTCAACTTTATTTTCTGTAGACTCCAACACAGCCTACCACCAGGGAGAAAGAAAAAAAAATGTTGGTGATGTTTAATGACAGAAAATCTTGAAACACTGTGATTTAAGTGGTTGGTATCAAAAGCTGTATAGGAAAAATGAAAATGTGTAGTCGCGCCCAAGTTTACGAAGCCTTGCCAGACTCAGCTGAAATTATCTTTGATGCAAATAAAGCCTCAATAGTTCAAGCTTTAGGACGACCTTTGAGATGAGCACTATAATAGGCTTACATTTAGGATCGACATAGCCTGCAGTAGGTCTTATGCTACTGTATGCACCTGGGCATGTTTTAAATAAAACTCAGCCTGCAGGTTAATGAGGTAGTATATTACTATAAATCTATCTCAAGCAAATCCAAGAAGTTACCAGACGGAGAAACTACATAGGCCTATCAATATTTAAAAAAAAAAGGGTGGCGATGCAAATTGCACTTTTAATCCTTGCTTCATTAGTTAAACCATAATATTTGTACATAAATACAGCAAGGACCTTAAATTATATGCCTTAGGCATAACCTACAAATTACATGTCATATATTCAGACAGCAACATCAATACGCAATGGTCAATAATGTAGTTTTATAGTGCACAAAATGTTATTGTACTGAATGTACTTCGAAATGATGAATAAAACTAGTGGAAACGACAGCCAATTGATTTACATCCAAAGTAGTAGAAACTTTCAGTTGATCAGCAAGAGTGTTGATTCGTACTTTTATGTTCACAAATTTTGATGAACAGTGTCACGCTGCAATTTAAATATAAACGTACATACAATTCCTCATCAATAAGTGATTTGCACTTCATACTGTCATGAACTGGAATAGATTTCTAGAAATTTAATTGATGTAGAAATCTATTCCTCTCGCCGCCATGTTGGTGTTAATTGTAGACAAGCCAGCGGGCAGCCAATGGCTGGTAATAATTGCCAGCCAATAACAAGCCAGGATGACGCGGATCATAATTCGCGTTTCACTCTCATTGCGTTTTAACTTGAGGTGAAGAATCAGCTGTTCGTTAACGCCACGGGGTGCCATTATTAAAAGTTTGGGAGATAGAAACACACCCTTAGTCACAAGGGAACTGGGACTTGACCTCTTTGAAATACCAGAATGACGATCACTCAAAGGTGTCACAATTTCCGCTCAAGATGTTCTGCATATTGACAAAACCTTTTACCAAAACATTATCAATTGAAAAGTGGAAAAGAAAAAAAATGGCCTAGCAACATGGGTTTCAACTTCACATATTTGTTATATTGTGTGATTTGAAACACCGTTGATAACAAGATAAAACAAGTCGTGTGAAAAATTACCTCCAAATAGTTTAAATTTTCCCAGAAAGATGGAACATGATCCTCATTTTCAGTTATGGTGGGCTATACAATGACTCCCAGGACTTGTTTTGTTTTGGTGCTTGGCCCATTATACAGGGTAAACCAGAACTCCACCGACAAACTCTCGGAGGATGCCCAGGGATGCCCTTCAAGTGTTTTGATGTGGGAGACCCGTGGTTTTCGGTGGCGCGTTACAGAGTAATATTGTAATAATTAATTATTCTGTTTGTTGCCCCAGTTACCCTTGTTTCTGTACCTATAAGGGAACATTCTTGGATTTTGTCGGAGGGTTGTTGCAGTACTCCATTTTTTGTAATGTATGACCTCTCCTCCGTGCACTTTGCGAATTCAATTCAGATGCTTTTCTTTCTACAGGTCCCACTTGCTTCCTCACGGTATGACCTATCCATTTCCATTTTCTCCTCTTGATTTCCACTTCAACTGGAACTTGATATTATTTCAGGCCATCTGATGTTTATGATGCGTCGTAAACAATGGTTTATACATGTTTGCAGAAGTTCCAAGTTCCTCAAGCATATAGAAGGACTGACTTAACATTTGTATTGAAAATTTTAATTTTCGTCTTCCTAGCAATGTTTTTATTCTTCCACACCGCATACAGCTGAATAAATGCTCCATTTGCTTTCCTTATTCTCGCTTTCACATCTTCTACTGCTCCTCCTCCTCTTGTCACTACACTTCCCAAATAAGGAAATTTTTTAACCTCCTCAATCTCTTCTGCTGCCACAATCAACCTTTCTTCAATTTCGGCATTTACTCTCATTTTCTTTATAACCGAGAAAAGTTATATAATAATAACCTCTGGCACTACAGCCCGTGAAGGGCCTAGGCCTACTAAGCGCCCACTGCCCAGCCATTTGGCTTGTAGATATTGGGGTGACGCGTGATTAGCGCATCAGGTCCCCTCCGCCGTTAATGTTGGATTTCGTGATCGGGGCGCTGCCTCACTGTCAGACAGCTACTAACTTATCTTCAAGAGGCTGAGTGCTCCCCGTTCCAGCCCTCACGTCAGTTTCTAAAATCTTTGACGGAGCCGGAAATTGAACCCGGGCCCTCCGGGTGAGAGGCAGGCACGCTACCCCAACACCACGGGGCCGGCTAACCAAGAAGTTTGACTCCTTAAAAACAACAATTATCATCAATGTTACTGTGGTGCTATTTGGAACCAATACTAGTGGTACAACAATGAATATTCCCAGTTCATGTCATCATTCACTCATCAGTGAATATAATACTCACATAATAATCATAGCAATTGTTGGGGAGAATTACAGTATATTGATACATACATCATCTGTTCTTGTGTCACTTAAAAACACTACAGGCAAACTACATATAGTGTTTCATAACTTCTCTCCCCCCCCATACTTGAATTTACCCTCCTGTAATTATGACAATGAAATGAGTTCTGATAGGGTAGTTAGCAGAATGTGCTATAAAACTAATTATCAAGGACAGAGCCTCTGGTGAGTGATGCAATGAAAGAATTGGTAGCAACTAAAATAGAAATCTTACTGGTTAAGCTTGTTTAAAATAATTAAACATTATACGAATGAGAATAACAGCATGGAAAATATTACATATCACAGTTTTGAGAAAATTTATATTAAGCAAACATGATCTAATTTTGAGCAAACAGGTTTCTTTGGTTCTTACGACATTTTATCCTTTTGTCTGTATTGATTTTGGTTTCAAACTAAAGTCATCTTGCAGTAATTTGGACTACAATATTCCATGGAAAACATTTTCAGAAATTAAATTTTAATCTATTTACTTAAATGCCTCAATGAATAATTTATTTAGTCGGCTAGATGAAATGGCTGCACATAATGAGATTTAAGACAAATAAACTCATAGTAAAATTAGACATAGTATACTTTTGGGTTATGCCCTAAACAAATAATACCATTTTATCATCTAGGCTTACAGGATGGAAATGCGTCTTGTATCGGTGATTGTTTTCCGACGTTTCGGCCGTCATTGCAGCAGCCTTAATCATGGGTAGGTACGAGTTGGTGTCCGTACTAAACTCAAGCTGCTGCAATGACAGCCGAAACATCGCGAAACACTCACCAATACACGACGCGGCTCCATCCTGTAAGCCGAGATGATAAACTAGACACCGGCCGCGAAAGCCTACAATCTACATAATACCATGTCAGTATTCCGGGCTGTGAAAGTGTTTCTTACAATCCAGACTGACTCGAGGAGCTTTTCTCAATAATTTGTTTGTATCTTTAAATACTGTTCATATATACAAGTAAAGAAATTCAATTTTCAATACTCAAAAATTCATCATCACATTATTATAGCACCTGCTCAGGAGAAGATGAGAGAAATGGTCTGAAACACACTACAGGCTCTCTCTCTGTAACGTACAAGACTAAATGTCTGAAAAATATACAAACCAGTGAATTCTCGACTAACCTACATATATTCTTTTATGCAAATCTATACTCTATCATCATGATGCAAGCAGGGGCAGATGACCACAATGTTCCGTCCATTAAAACAATCATCATGATGCAGTTGTTGCAACTTTTCTCAAATCCAATGCTTAAGATGCACTTGCTGCAACTTTGCTAGTGTGTCCAACAACACACCCAGTGGGAATGCAATACCACAACATGCTTCATGACCTAAGCACAATCAGTTTGAAGCAACCAGCAGTTAATATCAGTCAGCTGAAGCAAACTCATTTCTATGCAAACTCATATCTATGTTCTTCTAGATGAGCCTTCGTGCAATGCCAACCCATTCATTAGCATTTGTTGACATCTGGTGGGGTAGGAAGGAACTCATCCGCTCGCTTGTGGTCGCTCAGTGCCTTCATCGTGTAGGTATCATGAGGCAGCTCCGACTTCCTACGAATGAATGGCTTCTCCTTGTTGCGCTGTTTGCGAACCTGGACACATAATACAAATCCTCATTAGTCACAAGGGAACTGGGACTTGACCTCTTTGAAATACCAGAATGACGATCACTCAAAGGTGTCACAATTTCCGCTCAAGATGTTCTGCATATTGACAAAACCTTTTACCAAAACATTATCAATTGAAAAGTGGAACAGAAAAAAAATGGCCAAGCAACATGTTTTTCAACTTCACATATTTGTTGTATTGTGTGATTTGAAACACCGTTGATAACAAGATAAAACAAGTCGTGTGAAAAATTACCTCCAAATAGTTTAAATTTTCCCAGAAAGATGGAACATGATCCTCATTTTCAGTTATGGTGGGCTATACAATGACTCCCAGGACTTGTTTTGTTTTGGTGCTTGGCCCATTATACAGGGTAAACCAGAACTCCACCGACAAACTCTCGGAGGATGCCCAGGGATGCCCTTCAAGTGTTTTGATGTGGGAGACCCGTGGTTTTCGGTGGCGCGTTACAGAGTAATATTGTAATAATTAATTATTCTGTTTGTTGCCCCAGTTACCCTTGTTTCTGTACCTATAAGGGAACATTCTTGGATTTTGTCGGAGGGTTGTTGCAGTACTCCATTTTTTGTAATGTATGTTTTGGTTATTGCATATTACAGGCTTTTTCACTGTTGTAAAGATATTTTCACGGAAACAAGGATGACTGGGGCAACAAACCGAATAAATCATAATTACATTATTACTCTGTAATGAGCCACTGGAGACCACTCCCCCAAACTAAACACTCCGAGGGCATCTCTGAACATCCTCAGAGTTTGTTCACTCTGTATATTTCCACTACTGGCACTATACTGTACAAGCATAGTGTTTCTTCCTGGCACCCCTTAGGGTTTCTGGGATTTCAGAGATCTTAGGGAAAGAAGAATAACATCTACTGAAGTTGCTAAAATTGTAACCCTGTCTACCAAAAATACCTTTCAGCATTATTATTATTATTATTATTATTCTTTTTGCGTTTTTCCCATTATAGAGCGCGCTTGAACTTGTTTTTCGGCTTGATGATATTCGCCTTCCTATCTTCCCAAAATCTCTTCATGAAGTCACTGTGCTGCTTCTTCCGTTCTTCTATCCACTTGGTTCCAGTCCTGCCACTAGTTTTCACCCTAAACTTGTGCTTTGTTACTGCGGTCCTGAAGACTTTGCGGTTTCTCAGAATATTTTCTCCGATGTTCAACTCTTGCAGGTCCTCTCTTGATTCATCCAGCCAGGCTATCCTTGATTTCTGAGAATTTATTACATTGAATAACCTTTTTGTAAGTCTATAATCGTCCATCCTGAAGAGGTGTCCATAAAATGTTAAACGTCTTTTTCGTACCGTGTTGCTGAAACTATCTGTGTGACGGTATAGGTCTGAATTTCGTCTTTTAATCCAAATTCCGTTTTCTTGTGTGGGGCCGAATATTTTTCTAAGAATTTTACGTTCTTGCTTTTCTATATTTGCAATTTTAGAATGACCTCCTAAAGCTATGGTTTCTGAAGCATATAGAGCTTCCGGTAGTACAACTGTTTTGTAGTGTTTCAGTTTTGCATTATGTGACATTACTCTTTTATTATAGTGATCCCATGTTAGTCTGAATGCTCTATGAAGTTTTGAGGCTCTTTCTGTGTTAGCCAAACTGTCCAATCCTGAAGGAAGAATTATTTCTCCAAGGTATTTAAAAAATTCTACTTGTGATATTGCTCCATACGCTGTTTCTATTTTTTCTTTCTTCTTCTTTTGCTGAAAATTCTTCATGTACTTGGTTTTTTCAAATGATATTTGAAGGCCTGCTTGTGATGCTATTCTGTATAATGTCTCAATAGCATGCTTAGTTTCTTCTTTGTTCCTAGTGATAATCGCTAGGTCATCTGCGAAAGACAAGCATTTCACATTGATTTTGTTTCCAGCAGTTCCTATGCTAACGCCTTTGATGTTCTTTTCCCACTCTCTGATGACTTTATCTAGAACCAGGTTAAATAGAAGGGGTGAAAGTCCGTCTCCTTGGCGAACACCTGTTTGTACTTCAAAAGAGTCAGAAATTTCCCCAAGAAACTTCACCTTCGATGTTGTATTGGTGAGAGTCTGACGAATCAGTTCTCTGGTCTTCCTGTCCACTTGAAGTTCTTCTAGCGTCTCAAACAGGGTCTGCCTGTCCACAGAATCATATGCTTTCTTTAGGTCCACAAAGGTGACAATTGTGGGGTTGGATCTGCGGATCTTCAAAATCATCTTCAGATTCCATATCTGTTCAGCACATGAACGCCCTTTTCTAAAACCCGCTTGATATTCACCAATCAAATGGTCTGTTTGTTTCTCTAGTCTGTTCAGAAGAGCTTTAGATAGGATTTTATAGGCCACAGATAATAGGGATAGACCTCTATAGTTGTTTGGATCAGTTTTGTTACCTCTCTTGTGCAATGGATGTATTAACGCGCACTTCCAGTCCTGTGGGATCACTTCTGTTTCCCAAATTGCTTTTAAAATTGCGTGGATTCTTCTGGTGACCTCTTCCCCACCGAGTTTCAACATTTCAGCGGTAATACCGTCTTCTCCTGGTGCTTTGTTGTTTTTAAGAGATTGAATGATTTCAGCTGTTTCTTCCATTGTCGGTGGATGTGAATCTGGATTCGGTGCAGGCTTTTCAAAGTGCATTTTTTCTTTCGGTGGGTCACAGTTGAGTAGGTCCTGGAAGTAATCTGCTAAGATCTTGCAGTTTTCCTTGGTGTTTGTTTCTAGTGAGCCATCTGGTCTACTGAAACATATGCTAGGTGGTTGATAACTAGACAGACTCTCACGGAAGGTCTTATAGAAACTTCTGGTGTTGTTTTTTAGGAAATCCTGTTCTATCTCTATGAGTTTATTCCTGTCGTATGTCCGCTTCTCCCTGCGGATGATCTTAGCTGTTGATTTCTGGATCTTAAGGAATAATTCCCATCGTTCAGTTGTCTGATGTCCGTTCCATTTATTCCAGGCTTTAATTCTGTCTTCAATTGCTTTATCACAGGTTGTGTTCCACCATCTGTGTTTCCTTTTCCTTGGGGGCTGCCCTAACTTCTGTGCTGATGTCAGAATTGAGTTTCCTAAGTCCCTCCAGTCTTTGGGATTTTGCTCTTTTATGGCCTGAAGAAATTCTTTGGCGTTCTGCTTGAGGTGCTCCGGATCCACTCTTAGTAATCTCTTAGTTTTTGGTTTGGATCTATTAGGCTGGAATTTCACTTTGATTTGGCTTAAGTAGTGATCAGAGTCACAGGTAAGTTATACAAATATAGAGGGACCGATGCATTAAAACACCTAGAAAGTGTTTTGGCTACTGAATGTCAACAAACAATATTTATTATACAATGAGGGTCCTTGCCCTCGCACAGGTCGCAACGAGTCACCGCTACATTTATAGAATGTACGATTACAGCAGGGGTCGGGAAGCTCCGGATGCTGTCATGGCAATTATTACATATGCAGATGGCAAGATACCTTAGTTGATATAATTAAGATGTGTTGTGAAGTACTGTATTCTATCTCATATCCCACGAACATGGTTAGTTATAGAACAAAACATTGAATATTCCTAGTGGTAACTTACACCACTTCTTCTCAAAAAGAAGTCTTCCAGTAAATGCGTTCATAATTTTCAGCACCGTGCAATTTTTACTTGTGAGGGAACCTCAAACAAAAGGTATACAGAAACAATCCGTGTACTCTGGAGGCTCTCGAGAACTCAATAACTGCACCGATAAGAAATGTCATATAGCTAGTGTACCAAAACTTCCTACATCGGTGCAATGTGTGTTTAGAAGATGGACAGCATTTCCAGCAACTACTCTATAAAGTGAGGAAAGTAGCCATTTTGTATCAGTTTTGTTGTTTTGACAAATATGAAAATGAAAATTGGATTTTAGCTGTAATTTTCTTTTTACACACACTGTTGAATATTAGGGAAATTTGAATGAATTTGGGAATAGTGTTTATTCTAGAGTGGCAACGGAGTTGCTGTTTCAACCTTAAGCTATTTTTAACTACAATCTGTATCAGTGCTGTTGCTAGCACCAATGCCTTGCTCGACATGCTTTTACACACAGTGCTCCAGCCATCACACGGCGCCTGAAAGGTTCTGTTCTATAGAAAAGGCTCTAACTGAAATTACAGTACCCATAGTTAAAATGGCAAACTTGCATTGCATTTGCTAATTTCCTTTGTCAAATGCATGCTACTGATGTGGTTGGTTATTAGGCATGGAAGTTGAAGTACTATACAAGCATCACAAAACACAATTTAAACTCATTTAGTTCACTGGTCTGGGGCAAATCTGATCCCACTTGGGTGATAAGCATGTCGACAACACCATTCCAGTAACTCAAACCAGAATTGGGGTGTGATGGCACAGTGGTCAAACTGCTTCCCGGTTAATGCACATGAAATGTCAAGACCTGTGGTTCAGATTCTACGTAAATAGGAGGTCTCATGGCTCATGATAGCAAGATTAATGGTCATGTAAAACTGTCAGAGCCAGGAATCAAACCTGGGCCTCCAGAGTGGGAGCCAAATTTGCTAACCACTGATAGAGATTGGAGTTAAAAATAGCTTAAGGCTGAAACATGAACACCGTTGCTAGTCTAGGATAAACACTATTCCCAAATTCATTCAAATTTCCCTAATATTCAACAGTGTACGTAAAAAAAATTACAGCGAAAATCCAATTTTCATTTTAATATTTGTCATCAGCACAACTAATCTGATACAAAATGGCTACTTTCCTCAATTTACATTCTCATTGTTGAATGATGTAACTAGCTAATGGAGACATTGAAATCCTGGCAAGTTATTCTCATTCACAACAAACTGAGGTAGCTTGAACTGTGCTGTGCCATTCTATCGGTGATGTTGGCGTCACAATATTGAAATATCTCCCCTTCCCCCCACAAAATGCCAGCTGGCTAAATCATTTGAAGACATGTCTTCTCAAAGTGATTTGTCAATATCCTTCACATTTCTTCCTCTATTCCAACATCAACCTTTGGGGAACATCATTGCCGTATTGTCTATCCACCCCCCACCCCACCAACAAAGACGTAATGGCGAACCAACTTGTTGAACAAACTGTAGCAATGAGCTCCGCTTTAGTTACTACCGGCAGCCTAGCGCCTTGGTTCCGTTGCCCAACGGTAAATTTCCCAATGACGTCAACAGAGAAAACAAGAAACCCCCAAGTCAGCAGCAGTTTCGACAAAAGAAGAACCCAAAAGTGTGACATTCAAATTTAATAACTTAAAAATGTCTATCAACCGTGTTTTATGAAGAATAAAAACTATCGGATTTCGAATTAAATTAATTAAATAGGCCTACATGTGTGTTACTCTAAGTGCAAATTCACAAGGGCCAACCCACGACAGTAGAGTGTTGACACTGCCATTTGGCAAATACAAGCGACATCAGAACATCACAAAATTTAAGTTGGCAGGACTGTCTCTGCTTCCTGCTTGGCGGATCTTATGTGAGTGGAAGCGCAAGCACAACTCGCCCGCACTTGACTGATCACGAGGGTACAGGCCGGACGTTTGTTTTAGACGATTGCCCTTGACCTAGAAGCCTGCGGGTGAGCCTACACACACTCATTCTCTCACCCTATCGCTTCACACTTGTCACCACCGATCTGATTTAATGGAATTCCAGACTTGAGCAGACAATACAGTCCACGTCGAAGTATTGGGTGACACGGAAGTACATGTTACGTAGTTGCGAACAGAACGTCATTATATTTGCCAATGACTGTACTTGACCAGTAGTGTGAAACAGCGTTGTCAATCAACGGACCGCTTGGGGCAGCTGATAACAACACAGGTACTGTAGTAACTCGCCTCCAGGCTTCCATTAAGATTTTTCACACGTCTAAAACAAAAGTCCGGCCTGTACAGCTATCACCTGAAATCTCACCGGAGACCTCGGACTCCAAAGGTGTAGTGTTGGACAATACAAGGCAATGTCTCGACTTGTAATTAAATATAAAACCGAGTGTGAAATCATTTAAATCATGAAAGGACTAATCATCGCATAAAGGTCTGAGTGTGTGTGTTTCTTTGTTTTGGAACAATCAACATTAATACGTAAACTCTTCGGGAAATAAATTATTTCACTTGCCACATGGCAGGGCAAACAGAACAATGTCATGCTTTTTATTTGATTCCATTTGGGTGGGTGTTTTAGAAAATTGTTGTTATTTTGGGGTTTGTGCGATCAGGATATGATAATTTATTATTGTACCCATGGGAGAGGTACAGTATCGAACCCATATCCTTTTATTTCAAAAAGAAAGAATTAATGCAGGTTTTAGAACGGACTTCTGAAGTTAGTTGAGGAGTAATACAGCATCATATTGCGTGACGCATGGATAAGTTGTGCAACTCAACGAAGCAGGACCACAGATGCAAGATGATGTCACTGACGACTCGGCGGAAACCAAGTGACACAACGGATTAAAATACCATTGGAAATTTTCCGTTCTTAAGAGAGAGAAGAAGTTCTCGGATAAAGCCCTTAGTCGACACTAAAATGGCAACGCCGCAGCAAGGGAGGAGTCATGAAATCAGAGAAATAATTAAAATGTAGCCATTTGCGGGCATTAAACTAAAGAAAGGACTCCGTCAATGTTATTTATCCAGGGAAAGAGATTTTTTAGAGTGGAAAAGGTTAATAGTAATTGTACAAGAAAGAAGTGTCAAATCAGCATTACGTAGTCGGTGAATTCCTGAACCAGGAGCTTGTGGTAGGGGACAAAACAAAGACACCACCCACGTAATTGAGGAGCTCATTTTAATTAATATTAAAGATTTGTACGATCGATTTTTGGAAATTTAGATATTTTTGTGACAATTAAAATCTCAGCTTTTCAGAGATATTTTTATAACATTGTACGACGATTATTTTGGAAAATGGTGGTGGAGAAGAAGAGAAATTGATTTATTTTTGGCAGATTTCAATATAAACCCTGGAAGCGCCAGGAAATTCATTCAGTCTTCAGCGTCCGAGAAGGGCGTATTGCTGTTTCAACGAATACATTCAGTATCAGTGAGCGCAGAGGCGCTGCACGCTGTTTCACCAACATACAGTCCTCAGAGCACTCCTAAGGGGAGTTGCTGCATCGCGAAGTATTCAGACGTATGAACCTCAGGGGAGGTCATACTGTGCAACAAGTATTCAACAGTACATGCAGTAATCATCCATCAGACCTCGTATGGTCGTGCTGCTTCATGGCACAGGCAGTCTTATTCAGCCCGGTGGGACTTGAATCTGTATCACGACAGGGAAGTACTCTTGAGGGAAGTACTGTTCCTGCATTCATCAGTGTCGCCGTGCATTAAAACATTGAAGTCCTTGTCAAAAGGAATAGTATCGTCAAACTTCGAACAGTTAATAGTCTACGGACTTAGGCCAAGTTTTACACTTTGAGCAAAAGACGTTAGCCGGCGAGGGTAATCGAAGCCCAGACACCAGTATTTGAAGTTACATCGTAGTATCTCGAAAGTATACGATACATCATTAGAGAAGTGATACTATAAACATTTTACCCAGTGCGTTAAATAACCACGGTAGGGTCGAATATAGCAAGCACCTAATTTTCCTGAATTGAGGAGGTTAGCGTGATAAGTGGCGATAGAGTTAGAAGTCTACAAAATAGGCATCAGTAGCCACGTGGAATTACAGGGAAGTAGTCCACCAAGTAAAGACAATAGTCGTCAGAATTCAGTTCAGACGCGAAGTACTAAAGACAAATGTAGAGTGCAGTAAAGTGAGTACCACGACTCCAGGGGTAAACGTTAAACCATATACCATTTACCATATAAACAATTGCATACCGAAAGAGACATTATTATCGTGCAGTAACTATAAGTGCCGATAAATTCAACACCAGAAGTAGGAGAATCTTCGTAGCCAAAGAGGGGAAAATTCGAACGAGACTGTCATTATCCAAATAGGAATTAGGAGGCAGCGGTTGAAACTTGCACCCCTAGGATCTGGATCGAAAGAATTCACGTGTTTAAGGCAGTGCTAGATGTTACAAAGTGAAATTCATTGTGTAAATATAATTATTAGTGAAATTTATATTTTAGTGATTCTTTTTAGTGTATGTGAAAGAATGTGTATAATCCCTCAATTCAATTTAAGTGTGTTAAATATGTGTAAACTAGAGGGAAATTTAATTAGTGATAATATGAGTGTCAACATGGTGTGAGAAATTTGCGTAGGCAAAATGTCGCTCCACTGGGATCCGGACAGTTTGACCGGATAAATCATGTAAGTAGAACCAAATTTTATTATGTGTTTTGGACTTGGGAAGCTCGTGTAACAATAGTAACCATGGAGAAAGTGTTCTCCAACATTGAAAATCAGGGATGTAAAACTGTGTAATAATGAGAAATACGGGATCTAATAATGAAAGTAATAATTACTTAAATGAAAAATGTGTAATCAAAGAAATAGTATTCAGTGGAATATCAGTAAATGGAAAGGAATAATGTTATTTAAAGGCAAGCAGGATAATAATAATGTAATGAATGAACAAATTGTTGAATTAATATTCAAGTATGAGTCGTTATGTGCTGAAATAATAATAATAATAATAATAATAATAATAATAACAATAATAATAATAAGGAAATGAATGAATAAGTTGTTGGATTAATATTCAAATATGAGCCGTTATGTGCTGAAATAATATTGATAATGATTACACCAGTTGTGTTCTTGTAAATGAAAAGTCAAGATTGCGTTAAAGGCAAAACTATTATTTTTGGACGGAGAAATTAATTATGTTGGAATAAATATTTGGCTTTGAAAGGCATCACGAATGTATTGATTGTCGCCAATGAGCGCTTATATTATTAATTGTCACGCTAATAAATGCGGTGAAATAATGCCAGGAGATTATGATTCTGGGGATCAGCTGGACAGAGTAAATGATTATGTGTTTGTTTGCCATGACAAACTTTGAAGGGTGCTAAGTTCACTGTAGTTAAGCGCGGGGATGAGTGCGAATACCTCCCCAAAAGCCGCTATTATTATTCGGACGAGTGGTCAGATACCATCGCTCCATGTGTTAGCCCTAAGTCCTCGAGAATGGAGATGTCCTAGAGGCAGGCCAGAGAATCGAACCGGTTTTCTCTTACGTCGAAGCCCCTTATTTATTATTGGTTTTATGAGTTCTTACCTGCCAGTGATAAACCTCCGCAATTATAATTATACCTGAGCCAAGGAAATAGGTCTTTAGAACCTCATATGTTTTGTTAAATGAAAGTGACGAGTGCCTTTCCAAGTCTTAAGAAGTCACGCTTGTTTGAAAGCAGTTGTAGTGTCCCGTCTAGGAGGGAGGAAGGTATTGACTCTCCCTCGCTCGTCATAAATCAAAGCCTCAAGGGTCTTGACTTTAATGAAGACGACTGTTGAGATAGGCCAGTAACAGAACCAGACACTGTCTGCGGTCTGTCGTAATATAAACCTTTTAATGGACTGGCAATCTGTACCGAGTTTTGCTATGATTATTTATCCTTACTATTGCAGTTTAGATCTGCATTTCATGAATAATTAAATTGTCATTTGAGACAATAATGGATATCCCTTTGGTATTGTTACATTTTATATGTTATTGTTCCCAAGTATTTATGGAAATATTCGGACAGCTGGGAGTCTGTCTTGATTTGAATTTATCAGTAATTTCCATAACTTGTGGTACACGAGTTTTCCCTAGGACAAATACAGTTTGCTAGTTTGGAAAGAGAGATGATACAGTGTGAATATCATGTGGTACCCAATAGATGGTAATTGTTGACACCATTTTTATACATTAACTCAAATTTATAATAATATTGAAGTTAAGAATATTTAGTGTGTTTTGAATAGATAATTTTATGTAATGATTTTACCGAGACTTTTAGAGCTCGTTTTGAATAATTTTTGTATTGATGCTAAATGGAAGTGCTAAATGGCAGTTTTTATATTTATATTAGGTTCAGTAAATAGTGATTTTTATAGATTAATGTTGTATTTGTTCCTTGTTTATTAGAACAAGTGTGAAGCTGATTCAGTTTATTATGTTGGTTTGTAGTGCCTAATTTTGATTAATTAAATAGTTTTATAGTAGGATTTTGAATTTTATTTTATTGAAGTGTTATCCTAAGCTTGATCCTATTATGCGTGAATCACTCAGTGGGAGGACGTTCTATGCCCCGAATATATATGACTGAGCAGTTGGACAGTGATTTGCATATTTCTTGTACGCAAGGGCACATTATGCACGAGGTGTGTTGGTTTTGTGCTTGTGAAATGTGCTTAGCTTTGTGAGCTGTTATTACCTTTCCTTTCAGCAGGGTTAAGTTCCATTTCACTGGGTTGTATTTTCTGTTATGTAATGTTGTTGTTTGAGTCTTCAGTCTTTTGACAGGTGTGATGAAGATCTCCATGTTTCCCTGTCCTGAGCAAATCGTTTCATCTCTATATAGCTACCACACCCTACATCCGAGGCAAACTGTTTAACATATTCTAACCTTGGCCTACCCTTACGGTTCATCCTGTTTGAGTCTTCCAATGCTCTGTCAAATTCTGATCTCAATATTAAATCTCCTTTCTCATCCTCATCAATTTCCTCTTCCCTTTCCATTACATGATTCTCAATCGAAACCAGATTTTGGATTGTAAAACATATCCCGGTACTGACATAAACTCCGACCACAATCTGGTTGTTATGAAATGCAGATTTAAGTTGAAGAAACTGAAGAAAATCAAAAGCCAAAAATATGGGCAACAGACAGATTGAAAGAGAAGGATGTAAACGAAGGATTCAAGAAGAGTATACAGGAAGGACTAAAGAAAAACCCTAAACGAACTTCAATTGCAGACGAATGGGCACTTTTGAAGAATGAAATAACAAAATCCGCAGAAGAAAACATTGGTAGGAAAGAGAGAATAGGTATAAAATCGTAGACCACTCAGGATATACTACAATTGATGAGTGAAAGGTGGAAACACAAGAATGTAAGAGATGAAAAGGGGAAAGCAGAATACAGACGTCTGAGAAATGAGATTAACAAGAAGTGCAAGAAAGCGAAAGAAGAATGGTTGAAAGAGAAATGTGCTGGTATAGAAAATTGTCTGAAATTAGGAAAAGTTGACACAGCGTATCGAAGGATTAAGAATACTTTTGGAGAAAAGAAGACTAAGTGCTGTAATATTAAGGACATAGATGGAAAGCCTCTAACAGATAGGGAAGAAAAGGTTGAGAGATGGAAAGCTTACATAGAGTGTTTGTATAAGGGAAATGAATTTGAGAATCATGTAATGGAAAGGGAAGAGGACATTTATGAGGATGCAAAAGGGGATTTAATAATGAGATCATAATTTGACAGAACATTGGAAGACTTAAGCAGGAACAAAGCACCAGGCATAGATGATATACCGATTGAGTTGCTACGCTGCATAGGAGATGAAGGTCTGATCAGGTTATTTCACTTGGTGTGTAGGATTTATGAGACAGATGAGGTACCCTCTGGTTTCAAGAAGAATGTTATCATCCCTATACCAATGAAAGTGGGAGCAGACAGATGTGAAGATTACCGTACAATCAGCTTGATTACTCATGCTTCAAAGATCCTGTCTAGAATAATTTACAAGAGGATGGAAAAACAGATAGAAATGGAGTTGGGTGAAGACCAGTTTGGTTTCAGGAGAAATGTAGGAACAAGGGAAGCTGTAATAAGTCTTAGGCTGATTTTGCAAGGAAGAATAAGGAAATATAAGGGAACGTTCATGGCATTTGTAGACTTAGAAAAAGCTTTTGATAACGTTGATTGGACTAAATTGTTTGACATTTTGAAAACGATTGGAATAAAGTACAGTGATAGGTGGGTGATCTACAATCTACACAGAAACCAGACAGCAGTCATTCGAGCTGAAGGACATGAGAGAGAAGATAGTATTCAGAAAGGTGTAAGGCAAGGCTGCAACTTATCACCCATACTTTTCAATCTTTACATTGAAAAAGCAATGAAGGAAATTCGAGAAAAAATTACAGTCGGAGTGAAGATTCAAGGAGAAATAGTTTCAACTCTGAGATTTGCTGATGACATAGTCATCTTGGCCGACACGCCTGAGGATTTGAATGAGTTTTTGAATGGTATGGACTCCATCTTGAGGAAATAATTCATGATGAAAGTTAATAAAAGTAAAACAAAAATATTGGAATGCACCGAAATACATCAGAAACCTCTATGGACATCAAATTGGCACGTGAAAAGCTGAAGGAAGTAGGAGACATCGGTTACTTAGGAAGCAAAATAACCAGTGATGGACGAAGCAAAGGATATAAAATATAGGTTGGCTCAGGCAAGGAAAGCATTTCTACAAAAAAGGAATCTGTTGACTTCGAATATAGATTTAGGTATTAGGAAGTCATTTTTGAAAGCCTTTGTGTGGAGCATGGCACTCTATGGAAGTGAAACTTGGACTATTGGTGCAGCAGAAAAGAGGAGAACTTGAAGCGTTTGAAATGTGGTGTTACAGGAGACTGATGAAGATCAGATGATTAGATAGGGTTACAAACGAAGAGGTATTAAGACGAGTGGGAGAGGAGAGATGTTTCTGGCGACTGCTAACGAAGAGAAGAGATAGGTTGGTTGGACACATACTAAGACCCCCAAGAATAGCAAGCATAGTTATAGACCAAGGTTAGAATATGCTTAATAGATTGCCTCGGATGTAGGGTGTGGTAGCTATGTAGAGATGAAACGATTAGCTCAGGACAGGGAGGCATGGAGGGCTGCATCAAACCAGTCAAAAGACTGAAGACTCAAACAACAACAACAACAACAACAATCTCCTTTCCTTTATACAAACACTCTATGTAAGCTTTCCATCTTTCAACCTATTCTTCCCGATCTGTTAGAGGTTTGCCATCTTAGTCCTTAATATTACAGCACTTAGGGCCGGTTCTACCACATCCGGGCAAAGGGGCCGATAACTTGCCCGTCGGAATAAGTAAGAATTTCCGTTCGACCATCAACGGGTAGCGCTATCGGCGGTATAAACTTCGTCTACCCAGAGTGTAAATTTTCGGGAGCTTCGAGTGGCCGATAAAGCATTACCAGCCAGATTTGAGCCGTGCGTAAGGGTTTCTTTGCATCATCTATGCTGTACATAACCTCTTCATAAATTACTAATAATACAATTAGAATCATTTGGTAATTTTGTTGTCACATAATGATATAATTACAATTATTAATTAATTATAAGGGATGCAACAGTTAGGCCTACTGATCATATTTTATTTTAAGGCACAGAGCTAATTGACGTCCTGGAAATGTATAACTTTTTTGTCGACGTAGAAGAAGACGCAGTCACACGTCCAAGACGGAACAGAGATCGGCTGGAGCATAATGAAATTTAGTCGAATGAGGAATTCTTCGTCCGGTTCAGGCTGCAAAAGCCAACAGTTTTATATTTGATGCGGTTGATTGGACATGAAATACGACCGCCTAGTGATTACCGTACGGAACCATCATAGATTTCAAAATATTATCTCTATTACATGTTTAGGAATACTGTATGAAGCGCTCATATAATTTAATAAATTCGCTCACGTGTGCATGAGAAATACAGAGTGTACAGGACATTATTCAGGTTCTGTACCGTACTATACATTGTCATTGACTTGGTGTTTTGCTTATGCAGCATAAGACCTGATATTTAGGGCATTGCATTTTGTAGTTGTCTACGTCACTAAAGCCTTGACAAACAGAACTACGATCTTAGGCTTGTGGTGACGCGTTATACGGTCAATGGCTTTCATCATAAAATATGTGACAAAATCATTCCATCTGCCAAACGAAAAGTGTAAATGTGAACTTTGCAACATGACCTATCCAAGATACCTTCTATAGCTGTGCAAGAAGAGTGAAATCTCTCGTAGAATACAGCAAAGAGAACTATCTAATTATGCACAAATGTGCGCATTCCGTTCCATTCATTTTACAGAGTTTACAAACAAACTTGTCGCCTGGAGTGTGATCATTTGATTTAACATACATTTTATGATTGAACCTATGCACTGCAAGCCTTGTCACAGCATGTCTGTAGCTCATATAGGCCTAAGACTGTTTTCAGACTGCAAAGTACCCTATTGCTAGAAACATATTTCACAGGTTATTCCTCCTTGAAAAGCACTGCATGCTTGTCTAGTTTTCGATTATTGAGTTTAGGTATGGTTATTCAGTTGCATTCCTCCGAGATCTGAATCACATGCTGCCCACGAGTGTCGCGAGAGGTTTTGGCACTAGGCCTATATCTTGTTGAAACCAAAGAACACGTGATATCAACAAACAACGGACAAAAGCGAAACGAAAAGAAACTTAACGCATCTAACGATAGGTGGCTCACTCATCGATTACTAAAATTTAACAAAAATCAGGCTAGCCACCATCTGTATTTTGCTGTTAGGTTCCTGGCAGCTGCCCGGAACTTGCACGGAAGTGGTAGAACGCTGCCCAAGATGCACAGAGGTTTACACCGGCAGATAGTTTATCACCCGGGTTGCTGCCCGCAACTTTTACCCGGATGTGGTAGAACCGGCCCTTAGTCTTCCTTTCCCCAAAAGTACTCGTAATCCTTCGATAAGCTGTATCTACTTTTCCTAATTTCAGACACTTTTGTATATCTGCACATTTCTCTTTCAACCATTCTTCTTTTGCTTCCTTGCACTTCTTGTTATTCTCATTTCTCAGACGTCTGTATTCAGCTTTTCCTCGGTTTTCTACCTATTCTTTCTTTCCTACCAATGTTTTCTTCTGCGGATTTTGTTATTTCATTTTTCAAAAGTGCCCATTCCTCTGCAATTGAAGTTTGTTCAGGGATTTTCATTATTCCTTCCTATATACTCGTTGTGAATCGTTTGTTCACGTCCTTTTATTTCCGTCTGTTTATTGTCCACCTTTTTGGCTTTCAAATTTTCTTCAATTTCTTCAACTTATGTCTGCATTTCATAACAACCAGATCGTGGTCAGAGTTTATGTCAGCACACGGATATGTTTTGCAATCCAAAATCTGGTTTCGAAATCTCTGTTTGACCATAACGAAGAGGATTTGGTAACGCCCTGTATCTCCTGGTCTCATCCATGTGTATATTCTTCTATTGTGGTTAATGCATAAGGTGTTAGCTATGACCAACTAGTGCTCGGAGTAGAATTCCATCAGCCTGCTTCCTCGATCATTCCTTTCACCTAATCCGAATTCTCCTACAATTTTCCCTTCTCTTCCTTTTCCTACCATAGCATTCCAATCTCCAATCTCCATCACACTTGACATACCTCAGAACTTGATCTAATTCTTCGTAGACCTTTTCATCATCTTGATCATCAGCTTGACTGATGGGCATATAGACTTGTACAACTGTGGTGCACTTTGGTTTGGTATAGATTTTTGCTACAATAATCCATTCACTATATTGCTCGTAATATTCTACCAGCTGTCGAAGTTTCCTAGGCAATATGAGTTCAACCCCTGCTTGGCCAGTGTTTCATTCAGTGCTAATGATACTATAGTCTCCTGACCAAAAGTCCTGCCCTTCCTTCCAGAGCACTTCACTCATCGCTACCAAATCCAACCTCAGTGTATCCATTTCCCTTTCCAAGTTTTCTAACCTCCCACTGCCTATCCGACTTCTAACATTCCACGCTCCGATCCATAGAATATCAGATTTCCTCTTTGTCACCTCTGTGATGTTGTAATTATATATTTTTAAAGCACATGTATTTTTTTCAGGGTATTATTTGCATATCCCAGTAATTTGGATTATATTTTGTTGACAGACTGAGAAGTTGCTATATCAATATTTTTTTTGGTTAAACCTTTGGTCTTGTGCGCAAGTATGTTTTGATTTTCTGCATTTATATTTTATCTCTGGTGTACCCAGGTCTTCACATTGGTTTTATAATAAACTGTAGTTCTGTTTCACGCCATTTTATGGCACTCGTTGGACTTCACCGAACAAATGCGTTGTGTGTTTTGGTAATTTGCGGGAGTCCAGTACTTACTGCAATTCTTTTTTCTAACATAAAGATAGCTTTGAAGCCATTTTTCAGTATTGCCTTATTAACAATTAATATTGTACCTTTCAGTAGGTCAACACAAAAAAAAGAGTTTTTTATGGGGGTTAATTGTAAATTCGGCTAGAACAGGTATGACGTCACAACATAATTTAGGTGAGGTTAATTAATTTATTCAATTGAGCTTAAGAGATTTATTTTTTGATTCACCACGACAAAGTTCAATCTTGAGTAACTATTTACTTGTATCACACAACATATATTTGTAATATTTATCTTTTAATACAAATTACAACCTGAGTGTAAATGGTGGCTACTTGACCCCTTTTGTTCTCATCTGAAGAACCTTGGCTCCTTGGCCCACCGAGCTGTCCAGAGGCATATCCTCATCCAATAGTACACCACTCCATCGCCTTGTGAAGGGCGTAACTGGCCATACAGAACAAGGTTTATTCCTCGGATAACCATGCCCGGTGAGAAGGATCGCCACATAAATGGTAGCACAGTGTGATTGAATCGGCTCTGTGGGCCATAAACCACCTGCTGTCCATCCT
Organism: Meconema thalassinum; assembly: GCA_946902985.2. Lineage (NCBI taxonomy): Eukaryota > Metazoa > Arthropoda > Insecta > Orthoptera > Tettigoniidae > Meconema > Meconema thalassinum. Next base: position 1,058,150,636 of record OX336389.2, on the reverse strand, counting down.
TTCATGTTAAATTTAAGTTTTGTGCCACCTGTTGTGTCTGTAGGGTTAACCTGAAAGCTAATTTATTAACGGTAGCATGTCACCATGGATCTGCGCCACGTGCTGTCACCTGAATTGTTGCTGAAGGACGAGTTAACCTATGAGTATTCTATAAGAGGACCGAACACCACAGGAGTCTTCAGCAACAACTGCCACTTACTGGAGGCCATAGCCGTATTGTTAATATTATTTATTTATTATATTGTGTTCTAAATTGTATATGGGGCGTGGTGGCGCAGCGGTGATTCTGTTGGCCTCTCACCATGGTGGACCGGGTTCGATTCTCGGTCAATGCATGCGAGATTTTCAAAAAGAAATGTCATGTCCTGTGGTTCGGATTCCACGTAAAAAGGAGGTCCCATGGCTCATGATCTCGAGATTAACGGTCACGTAAAACCACAAACTTCAACTTCTAAATTCTAAACACGTGCATATATACCATTACTCACGTAATTAACAAGGCCTTAAGACAATATAAACCAACCGTATAATTAGATTCAAATTGCGAATCATATTATAAACACCAAAAACGTGCTACAATCGTAGTTAAAATATATTAGTGCATAATTTAAACCTCAACACAGTGGTCAGTATTAGATGATGGACTTTTGGTCGAAATGCGTAATACAAGGAGCGGCAAAAAGATCTGACGGTTTTTAAATCCCAACAACACAAACATTTTAAATGATACAAACTCTTTTATTACTTATAACAGCAAGGTGTACATGTCAATTAATGGAAAACATGAAAGAACAATAGATTTTAACTTTTAAGATTTGAAGATAACGTCTTCCAAATGATGCCCATCTTTTGCCATGCGGCAAGAAGATCTGATGGTTTATGTCGTTGTATGGCTGAGCGAGTTAGTGGTAGGAGGTAGTGGGGATTGGCGCGATGATGAGCCTACGTGATGCCATTTCAGTAGCCATGGAGCTGTGGACAGGTGAACAACGTGCGTTTGTTGTCGAGGCATTTTTTTAAAGTGGTGAGTCTTGCGTCGTTACTCAGCGTCAGTTCCGTCAACACTATAATGTGGGTCGAAGAGGACGCGCTCCATCTCATAACACAATTTTGTTATGGGTGAGTAATTTTAGAGCTACAGGTTCAGCCTTAAAACGTACGTCGACAGGCCGTCCAAGGTCAGCCAGGACACCAGAAAATGTTGAGCGAGTGAGACAAGCTGTGGAAACCAGTCCACGGCGGCCGGCTCGTAAACAAGCTGCTGCTTTGCAAATGTCTGATCGAACAGTGAGACGAATATTGCGTTTCGATTTGCATTTTCATCCGTATAAAATGGTTATTGTCCAGCAATTGAAGCCTAATGACTATGCAAAGCTTCAGTGCAAGACTGGAAGAATGCATGGCAAAAGATGGGCATCATTTGAAAGACGTTATCTTCAAATCTTTAAAGTTAAAATCTATTGTTCTTTCATGTTTTCTATTAATTGACATGTACACCTTGCTGTTATAAGTAATAAAAGAGTTTGTATCATTTAAAATGTTTGTGTTGTTGTAATTTAAAAACCGTCAGATCTTTTTGCCGCTCCCTGTACTTAATTGCCCCATTATAATTGTGATAATTAACTAATACTGTACATGTAATTTTTTTCATGAGTGTTGTTCATATATTTTATTCATTGTACCCTGCTCAGTCATTGGGAAAATGCATGTTGACCGACTGCAAGCTACAAATGACAGTTTGTATAGGCAACACCGGAAGAATGGCTTCAAAACTTTACATTTGGTCATCGATGTTTGGCTGTTACTGATGTTAACTGTTGATCATCGTTTTCTCAAAAGACCTGTCATGTCAATTGAACAGTACCTTGCTGTTTAAAATGTTGTGATCCTTTACCACCTGGTGTGTTAGCTACTCTGTCACTGGTGTTATTTCATGTTGTTGTTTGTTTGTAAATTTTACTGTTCTGTTCGGTTGGTGAGAGAGAGTTCCGGGATATTGCTGGTGGAGGCTGTGTACTGGTGTGTGCAAGTGGTAGCATAGATTTGCTGTGTTTACTTTTGCGAGTGGTCATGGTACAGTGATGACTTGACCAGGAAGTCGGTGGTCGACTATATACTGTATGAGAAAGAATTAAATAAGAACATCACGGACATCAAGGTTATACCATTGGAGAACCTGGAGAGCGACCATCGATTGCTGTTAATGAACCTGAGAGGGACTAAGGAGAAGAAAGGGACTGAGAACCAGGAAATACGTATAAGGATATGGAAACTGAAAGAAGGAGATAGAAGGGTCGAGTTCCTCAAAATGGTAAAGGAAGGAATTCCAACAGATGAAGAAAGAGGGGTGGAAGAGGAATGGGCTAGATTTAAGAAGACAGTAGTAGGTGCAGCAGAAGCAGTATGTGGGAGGACAAGTAGTAAGAAGTGGTGGAAGGAAACACCATGGTAGAATGAGAACACAAAAGAAATAGTAAGGGAAAAGAATAGAGTCTTTAGGATGTGGTATCAAAATAGGACGGTAGAGACAAGGGAAGAGTACCAGGAAAGAAAGAAGGAGGCAAAGAGAGTAGTGGCTGAGGAGAGAAGAAAGTGGATGGAAGAGTAGACAAAGATGATGGAGGATAGTGAAGGTACAAAAAAGTTCCTGTATGGGATGGTAAAGAATAAGAGGCAGAAGGATCCTACGGATTATGTTAGAATGGTGAACAAAAGGGGACAAGAGATAGAAGATAGGGAAGAACTGAAGAAAATGTGGAAAGAATATTTTGAAGAACTCCTGAACCCAAATGGAAACCATGGCGAGGAGGAAGAAATCGGGGAAGAGGAAGATGAACTGCAAACAGAAAAGGACTTAACATGGAAAGAAGTGGAAGATGCAGTGAGGAAGATGAAAGGAGGGAAGGCACCGGGTGTGGATGAGTTGAGTGTGGAGATTGTGAGAGCAGCAGGAGAGGTGGGGATACAATGGTTGTACCGAGTGATGAAGACAGCATGGAAGGAAAGGAAGACCCCAGAGGACTGGAAAAAGGGAATAATTGTCTCAATCTTCAAGAAAGGTAGTAGAACAGAATGCAGAAACTATCGGGGAATAACACTGATGAGTCATTGTGCAAATATGTTTGAGAAAGTTTTGAAAAGGAGAATTAGGACAAGGATAGAAGGAGGGATGAGGGAAGAACAACATGGCTTCAGAGCAGGAAGGTCCACAGTGGATTTGATTTTTGCTGTAAGGCAGTTACAAGAACAGCACTATGAATATGGAACAGATCTACCGATGGCCTTCCTGGACATTGAGAAAGCATATGACAGTGTATGCAGAAACAAAGTATGGAAGTCCCTGGAGGATAGAGGGGTAGAAAAATGGACTATAAGGAGGATAAAGGAGATGTACAAGGGAACCGTGAGCAGTGTGAAAGTGGGAGGAGAGAGATCGGACTGGTTGGAACAGAGAAACAGCCTGAAACAAGGAAGTGCACTGTCACCGTTACTTTTCATTGTGGTGATGGATGACATAATGACCCGAGTGGCACATGTAATTGGGGAAGGAAAGATGAAAGTAATGGTGTTTGCAGATGATTTGATGATTTGGGGAAACAAGGAGGAGGTGGTACAGGAACAGTTGGACGTGTGGGAAGGAATAATGCAAGGGTATGGGATGAAATTTAGCATAAATAAGGGTGAGATGGTGATCACAACAAGAAAGAAGGAAAGAACCACACCAGGAATAACAATTGGTGGGGAACAGCTGAAGAAAGTGGAGAGTTTCAAGTATCTGGGAAGCCTGATACAAGATAATGGAAGAAACGGGAGTGTGAGAAGCATGTTATGGAGCAAGGATGTCCCTCAGAACAGCAAAAAGATCATATATCGGACGTACTATGTCCCTATCCTGACGTATGCCTCGGAGACCTGGGTTATGAAAGGAAGGGAGAAGAGCAAAATATAGGCCAGTGAGATGAGGTTCTTGAGAAGCAGTATTGGAACTACAAAGAGGGTCAGAATAAGAAATGAGAGGACCAGAGAATTAATGAAGGAGGAACCATTACAGGATGGTATAGAGAAATCTAGACTTAGATGGTATGGACATGTAAAACGAAATGGAGGAGAAGAGGATACCCAGGAGGATACACGAGACGAAGTGGGAAGGAAAGAGACCAAGAGGGAGACCGAGAGACAGGTGGCTGAAGGGGGTGGAAGAAAGCGTGAAGAAGAGAGAAGACTGGACAAGGGTGGAGGCTGAGAGATGGTGGGAAGACAGAAGACGTTGGAGAGGCTAGTGTTCCAAACAGACCTGGCCAGTGGCTGGAAACTGCGCAAGATGATGATGATGACTTTTGCGAGTGGTGTCAAGTTAGTTTATGTTCAGTTGTTGACATTCAGGTTAGGTAGTATACTTATTAAATGTGAAGTGTTTTGTTCGCTTGATGCAAGGCGAAGTATGTAAGTCTGGATTACGCTGTGGTACCTACCAATCTTAGCAAGGCCTGGTCGTGGAATGGTACACGGCCTGGATTGAGCAAAGGTTGGGGGAGTATATGGAGGCTTAACCGAGTCTAGCAACGTCTGGTATAGGACAGCAGTGCACCCATGAGTGTACGTGACAATAGTTTGAGGGATTTTGTGAGTTTTCAGATAAAGGTGCTACGGTATCCCCAGATGGTCGAACTGGAATGCCAACTTTGTGTTTTCTTTTAAGTGTTCTCGTCTGGATCGGGTAGGTAGTGGTGGCGACTGTAAATGTTTTATTTTATAACTTGTTGTTGCAAATGTTTATTGGGGAACTTTGAATCTGAATGTCTGATGGATATTTGTGTCGTGTGTAAGGGGGTTCTGGTTCGACCCTCTCATCCCACGTATTTCAGGTGTTAATTGTTTTCCACCACGCTTGGGATCAATTTAATGCCCTCTGTTCTTCCTCCCTTGCTGCCCGATTGAAACAAGTCTGGAGGGAAGCAAGATACTGACAACTTAGGACGCATCCCTGTTAAGGTTAAGTTAGGAGATTTTTTGTATGTGAAACATTTTGCACCGAAGACTCCTGGTACTCAGGTCTCGAGTAAGTTACAGGCTCGGTATCGGGGCCCGTTTGAAATTGTAAGCTTTATATCTCCAGATACTGTTTTAGTACAGGATCCTGGTTTCAAAAGAATATTTTGCGTTCATCTATCTCATTGCAAGCCTCTTGATGGCAAATCTTAAAATTCTCATTCCTTAAGTAAACTTGGATAATGTCTGGTGCTGAAAAAAAAATTGGTGAATAGACATGGCATTTTTTTTAAAATTATCATGTTGGAAGCCATATTTCAGTGCTACCTTAGTCATCAAAATTTAATGTGTTGCTGTCGGCGCACAGTGGGTCAAAATCGAAATTTAGGAGGACAAAATTATTTATTTTCATAGTTAAAAAATCAAAATGTATTACTTCTACAGCTTTATCATATAATTGTCGCTCACTATTCTGGGATATAAACGCATCTTAGTGTAAATCTGTCACCACTGTTCGAGCAATCTGAATTGGAGGGTGAATGTAAGTGGCTGTGGTTTGGTTGTCTTTGTGGTTAGTGTGATGCTTTAAGATGGAACATGCAGCTGAAGGTATGATCTTTGTAACGTGTTTCAGTTATTAATGGGCGTAATTGTTACGTTATTTTAGCTATATTTGCATTATATAACATTTAACTATTATTTTTAAAATTATATTTTGACTTAGATTTTTAGTATGTCGCGTCACTCGGCGTCACTAGGCGTCACTTTCTACTTAATGTTAAAATGTAGATAAAGTCTTGTAGTTTACGCCTGTTATAAGATTTTTTGCATCTTTTTGCAACTTACTTCATTATTTTACGTTTTAGAAGATGCCGCGCACCAGTTCTCACACGTTTGCAACTGTTTGAAGCACTGGGTTCGATGATTATGTCAAAAGTGGAACTTTGTGACTTTCTTAAAAGTAAATTAGGGGTAGAAAATTGTTCTGAAGAGATAACTGTATGCTCTATCCAACTCCTAGTCATAGACAATTTCTTGCATGTGTAGACGTAGTTTAAAAAGGTCTTAACTGATGTGTATTATGAAGTAAACAAATTATATACGTTGCTATCACTCTAAATTCATGATTAAAACGTTAAAATAATTTTGTCCCCCTAGATTTCGATTTTGACCCACTGTGCGGCGGGGTTGGGCAGTATCGAAAATACATGTATTTAAAATACGTATTTTCGATACTTTTGTATCTTGAATTTTGTATCTAAAATACATTTTGGGACATGTATTTTGTATCTGTATCGAAAATACATTTTGGGACATGTATTTTGTATCTGTACCGAAAATACTTTTTATGAGTATTTTGTATTTTCAAAATACATAAAATACAATCAAAATACAATCACTGCATTTGGTAATTTTCAGTTTTATCTTTCATTATCTTCTCTTTTCATAACTTGAGATAATTGGTAGACATTACAAAGGTAAGTTTGAGATCAATACAACTGTGCCAGCAATATAGCAACCTTGTAAGACCATGCGCAATGTTATTTATTTAGGATGCATTTAGAACAAAATCTCCGGAGAAATGTCTCCCGGATGTCTGTTATCAGCTTGGTTAATCTTGGAAACCTTTCCACTAGCAGTGGGCTAGCCTCAAGCTACCTAGTATGAAATTCCCAAATCACAAGAGGTTGTCTGAATCTGTTAACTAGTATTGTTCGAAAATTCCTGGAAGTGCTCACACAAGGGCAGTACAAAATGCGACAATTGTCTCCTGTAAGAGCAATGTAACAGTCGTATAAAACTTTGAATTGAAAAATAAGTTGCTGTTCTTTCATTTGACGGGCTTGGACATCGTGATCATTTAGTCCAGTGTACTTGGGTGTGTATATATATAATTTGACTGATAACCGTGTTATTGTTGGTCAATGTAGTAGTACCGGGTGAGTTAGCCGTGGTGGTTACGGCATGACTGATGGCAGTCGCTCACATCCGGGAGGCGAGGAGGTTCGAATCCCCCCGCCGGCAACCTTGAAGATGGTCTTCTGTGGTTTCCCATCTTCCTTCCAGGCAAATGCCGGGGTTGGTCCCTAACTATAGGCCACAGCCGCTACCTTCCAACTCCTCGTCCTTACATTCCAACTTCCCTCCTTCCCTCCCCAACGGTACTTGTAGCTCACCCATTGGGTGTCCGTCTCGAAGCAGCTACAAAACTGGCGAGCCGAACATGTCCTCGGACACTCCCGGCATTAAAAGCCATACGCTAAAAAAATGTAGTAGTACCGTAGAGTGTTTATTTTTCATTCGTGGAAGGAGAGAGCCGTGGCCTTCAGTTAGGAATCATCCCGGTATTTCCCTGAAGTAAAAAAGGAAAACCACTTCCGTTCTTCGCAGGTTTGCTAGCCACTGCGTCACGAGGCAGATGAAGATAAATATAGTGGTTGTTATTAGTAAATCTTGATCATCAGCCCGATGTATTTGGGTGTGTGTCAAATTTGTCTGATAACCTGTGTTTGTGTGGTTTTTGTAGCAGTATGCGTGGCTGTATTTATTATGGTCTAGGATTGAGCAGATACCCTGGGACTTGAAATATGGTGGTATTCCGGAATGTGGGCAAAAAACAGCAAACTTTACACCGAGGATGACTGCTGTCAGTGCCAGAAAAAGAAAACTAGGATCTCTGTATTTGTCTTGGATAGTTGCATACGTTAAGGATGGATGACGACGATGATGTATGTATGTCTACTCATTATTTTCCCCGTTTTAACGGAATTGGGGATGAGACGCGATGAAAGGCTATGTGGCGGATGTTTTTACGACCGAATGCCCTTCCTGACACCAACATGAGAGGATTTAATGAGAGATGAAGTTGAATGAAGCTGAGCAAGGATGTGAAAGGAAGCGGCCGTAGCCTGTCAGATGGTACCGTCCCAGCATTTGCCTAGAGTTGAAAGTGGGGGAAACCACAGAAAACTATTTCAAGGACGCCGGGGGGTGGGGATCAAACCCACGTCTACCAAGTCCACATAGCGTTTGGCCCCATGGCCCCATGGCCTAGCGCTGCGCGTTAGTGAGCGTAGCTACCGCTGTCAGTGATGATGGTAAGATGATAATACTGTAATAATACGGTAATAATAACTATAATGTGTATTATTCCCGGGACGGAGATGAGATGATTTTTCGCGTCCTTGTGGTGGATAATTTATACAGCTGGATGCCCTTCCTGTCGCCAACCTCATGAGAGGAGTTAATGAGAGATGAATGAAACTATGCACGGAATTGCAAGGAAGCGGCCGTGGCACATTCGAAGGTGCCGTCCCAGCATTTGTCTATAGTTGAAAATGAGAAATCACGGTAAACCATTTCAAGGACGGCCGACGTTGAGGATCGACCCACGTCAACCGAGACCGCAGATAACTGGTAATAATTATAAGGAACCCAACTTAACCACGTCTGGACAACCAGAAACCTGATGGGATGGGATATTTATTTACTTATTATTTTTAATTTTCTTTGTGGTATATTACTTAGAAAGGAGAATTTATAACCGAATATACAAATTAAACATCTGAAGTCAATTGACTGTAGTGTCCCTTGGTGCAGATTTCTTACATTGCCATTTTAGGATTTCAGAGAGTAGTCTGAATGACATGCCTCAGTGTTTGCCTGAGAGAGCTACAATCTTTAGCGTTTCTATTTTGAATATAAAGAAAATATGAACAAACGGACATATTATAACTACACCTTTGTTAAAATATCTCAACTAAGAAACGTTCTAAATACAGTAGTAGGAAATATTATCTTATGGAGCTTCAAGCGGTGTTGACCATCAATGACTATTGCATTGTGTTAATTTTTAAGTATAACTGGTATACAATTTTAATAGCCATTGCATTTTAATGAAAATAATTTCACAATATTTACATAGTGAATGCTGAAAAAAAATATTAACTTGCAAAAGGGACTGAAACGTACTAGGTATTAAAATAATTTCAGTATTATTCTGTGATAGTCTCCTGAAATTTCTTCTTGTTAACAAGGGCTGAATTGATGTGTTTTTTCTCTTTTTTAAATGACATTTCGCTTATGTTTGGTGGTTTCCAAATGTTGAGTCACTGAAAACTTTCTCGAACTCCCTACATTTGTTTCACAAATTTTACAATAAAGGACACTATCGTCCGAAGAAAAAATTTCACTTCCAATTGTTTTCACAACATTTCACAACTTAACAACGTCGTGAGCATTTATTGGAGTCATAACTCCGTGCTTGCTGTTGTTGACGGTAAGCAGCTTGGCATTTCACTGAAGGTCAAAATTAAGGAGTTTGAGATAATAGGTCCAGATAATATTTCTGGAAATTCCTGGTCATTCATAAGCTGAACCCCTATGGTGAACTGGTAGTAAAGTGAAAGGAACGAAGGTATTTCAGTTGTTGGAGAATCCGGTTCTTCCTTACTGGCAGTGCAAACTACTAATTAGCAGATGATACAAATACTCTGGATATTTTAAGGGAGGTGAAAGCAACTTTATCAATAACAAGGAAATATTCAGGTTTGGCTAACCAGCCACGAGACTCTCGGAGTCTGAATAGAAATATACGACAGAGCATGAAGCACTTCAAAATAATAGGAAATTAGAATACATGCCACTCTCAAGCATAGATCTGAACTTAAACAGGCAAATGAGAAAAAATATGATGAATTGTGGCAAAATAACCAAAATATGCAAAAATATTCATATGATTTTGCATGATCTTTCGGGCCTTAATTATTAAGTTGTATCTTGACATGAGAGCTATTTATCCGACCACCTCATGGCCCAGTGGCTAGTATTCTTGGCTGTCACTCATGAGGGCCGGTTTCAATTCCCGAATCTGTCAAGAAATTGAATTCTGGTCTGAGGTAAAACTTAGAAAAGGTTGGTTCAGTTCCAAACTCAATTATCCTGGAAGTGGTTTTCGGTGGTTTTCCACTTCTACTCAAGGCAAATGCCGGGATTGTACCTAAATTAGGGCATGGCAGTCTCCTTTCCAATCCTCATCTGAATTACACATACACACACTAATACAGCCATCCCAATAACACAATTTATCAGACAAATTCCACACACGGCTAAGTACACAGGGATACATGAACACAATACCGCAACGACAACTAGCTCTTTATCTGAACTGGTGCACAGTACTCAGTGACAGATTATATGAAGTCAACAGCTGAACAACAGAGAGTATTGGTGTTGGACCATAAGTGGAACCACAAAGCTTCCACAAAATGTAATTCCACGTCTTGCAGTTGTGAGCAGTCTTTGTTAGATAATCTTTGAAAGATAGCGTTCTCTCAAGAGTTTCAAACAATGTAAACGGTACACATGTACACTAAATACTATGTATTTCAGAACATTGGCTGAAAGAGGAACAACTTGAATTAATTCAATTCCCAGGGTTTATACAAGCTAGTAAATACTCTAGATCTAATATTAGCCAGGGTGGTACTTGCATCTTCTTAAGAAATAATTTAGATCATGAACAGATAACAGCTTATGATTATCTAATTATGGAACAGGATTTTGAATTCTCTGCCGTAAAAATTCAGCAGTTTAAGTTAATAATTGTATGCGTATACCGTTCTCCGTCAGGAAAGTTTCCTCTATTTATAGATAAATTAGAATTGTTACTCAATAACATGAGCAAAGTAAATTTCGATATAATAATTTGTGGGGATGTAAATGTGAATTTCTTAAAACTTGATAGAAATTGTGAATTATTAACACAGTTACTAATTTCCTATGGACTGAAACCTACAGTAAATACACCAACAAGAATAACAAAATTTAGTAAAACCACTCCTGATCAAATTTTTATAAATACAGATAAATATCACCATTCAATAGAAGTCTATTGTCTGGGTTTTAGTGACCACCATGGACAAATACTGAGTTTTGAAGTATCCGAAGTAATCAATAATAATGATAATGGAGTAAAATCAAAGTGCAGGTCATTCACTGAATCAAATGTTACATATTTCAATGACTTATTAAATAAGGAAACATGGTCAGAAATTTATGAACTAGAAAATGTAAATGATAAATTTAATGCATTTAACAGTACCCTAAAACACTATTTTGAAATAGCATTCCCCTTTAAACGAAGAACTGTTCAAAATAACAAAACTAGCAATTGGATAACAACAGGGATTATAAATTCATGTCAAAGAAAGAAATTTCTACACAAATTATAGAAACAATACCACACAACACCTGAATTCAATTTATATTACAAAAAATACACTAGCATATTAAATAAGGTAATAAGACTAGCAAAGAAAATGCATAATGATAATTTTATTTCCCAATCATCTAAAAACAAACAGGGCTATGTGGTCCGTGATAAAGAAAGAAACTGGAAAATCTGCTAAAATACAAAGGAACATTACACTGACCAGAAATAATAAAGTGATTAATAATCCAGAGGAAGTAGCAAACACTTTTAATGACTATTTTCTGGAAATTCCACAAAAATTAATAAATAAATCACAGGTAAATACACTAAATTCTAATAATAAAATAAATATATGCAGTGATTCTTTATTTATAAATCATGTCACAAGTGAAGAAGAATAGTTATAAAAGAGCTAAAAAATAAATTCTGTGCTGGCATTGATGGCATCCCTGATGCAATTTTAAAGAAATGTGCAGAAAATATAATAAATCCACTTACGCACTTAATAAACAGTTCAATTCTCTCAGGAACTTACCCGGATATTTTGAAGTTATCAAAAGTAATTCCAGTGCACAAAAACGGTTCAAAAGATGAATTAGATAACTATCGTCCTATTACCTTACCAACTGGTATTGCAAAAATTGTGGAAAAAATTATGTATACGAGACTGACAAGTTTCATAGAAAAAAATAAAATATTATCAAACTCACAACATGGATTTAGAACGGAAAAATCTACACAGACAGCAATTTACGAATGTAGTAAGAGTATACTGAAATTAATTGACAATAAGGAACATGTAACTGGCCTATTCTTGGATTTATCGAAAGCATTTGATGTTGTTGACCATAAAATCCTCCTTACGAAACTAAATCAATATGGTGTTAGAGGTCTAGCTAATAAATGGATAGAGTCTTACTTAACAAGGAGTAAACAAATAGTAAGCTTGAGACACAAGGATGATGGAACCAAATTACTTAATGAAACATTGTCCAATGAGGGAATTATTGAATTTGGAGTACCCCAGGGATCGGTTTTGGGCCCACTACTCTTTCTCCTATATATCAATGATATAACACAGAACGTTCATTCACATAAGGAAATTTTGTTTGCGGACGATACAATACTCGTAATAAAAGGTGAAACTAAACAGGTCATACAGCAGTCTGCTGACTCCATTACAGGAGAGTTAACCAAATGGTCACAAGATAATCGCCTCATAATAAACTATAAAAAGACAATATGTCTAAATTTCCACACTATACAGAATAGGAATCCTGCGATGACCAATGTAACATTAAATGGTCATCAAATAGAAAATAAATCAGAAAGAAAGTTTTTAGGACTATGGATACAACAAGACTTGAAATGGAATAAACATATACAATATCTGAATACTAAACTGAACTCGATGTGCTTTGCGTTACGTATTTTGAAAACCTGCACTAGCATGCACACATTAAGAAATACTTATTTTGCTTATTTCCATTCATACTTAAGATATGGGATCATATTTTGGGGTATGTCGTCAGATGTACTAAGCACGTTTAGGATACAAAAGAGGGCGATTAGAATTATGGCAAATGTAAACTCTAGAGAATCATGTAGACCTCTGTTTAAAGATTTAAACATTCTCCAACTGCCCTGCATATATATCTTTGAAAGTATTATGTTTTTTAAAAAGAATTTAATGAATAAAGATGTTTTTCTTAAAACAAACAATGATGTTCATAGGCATAACACAAGACAAAATCAAAACATTCATATTTCACACACACACACAAGCATATATCAAAAAGGAACTTTTCACGCTGGAGTTAAATTATACAATAAACTACCCCAGTATATAAAACTGGCCCCAAAAATAAAAACCTTTGATAGAATGTTGAAAGCTTATCTGCAGTGCCATTGTTTTTACTCAGTAGTTGAATATTTTAGCGTATAGGAGTGATGGAATCGATAACTATATTTTACTTTTTTAATTTAATTTTAATACCGAGCTGTATGTTGTTGTATTTATAGAATAAAGTTTTCATATTATGATAATAGAGTGAGGTGTAAATAGTTGTGCAATAAGATTGTATCTATTAAGATTTGCTATTATAATAAGTTATAAATAGTTATAATCTTAGTAATATATACCTGTTAGTTCTTTTATTTTATGCATGTAAATTCTGACGTGTCCTATATCAAAAATGTATTGAATGCATGTATTTGATCAAATGGAATTAATAAAAATCTATCTATCTATCTATCTATCTAAATATATATAGGTCCGCCTCGTTGCGTAGTGGCTAGCACTCTTGGCTGTGACCATGGAGGCCCGGGTTCGATTCCCGGCTCTGCCAAGAAATTTAATTCTGGTTTGAGGGCTGGAACGGGATACACTCAGCCTTGTGAGGCAAAACTGAGAAGAGGTGGGTTCAGACCCCATCTCAGCCATCCTGGAAGTGGTTTTCCGTGGTTTCCCACTATTACTCCAGGCGAATGCCGGGATTTTTTATTTTTATTTATTTTATTCAATTAATTCCAAAGAGCCATAGGCTCGTACAGAGGAATTGTACAGTAATATGTGTGTTTACACACCAAGGAAGAAAATTCTGAAGGTAACACAAATTGATGAATAAGGGCATAGGCCTATTAGTAAAGTTGATACTATATCTAAGATTATTTAGACCAAAGTCTCTTAAAATGATAAGCACTTAGGATTTTTAAGCTTATACATAACTTATTTGATGTATTAAGATGCATCGAATTTTTCCTACAATACTTTCATAGTTTTCCTCTTAAATACTGATAAAGTTGGTGCACTTTTTACTTCATCAGAAAGTTTATTATATAACTGTGATGCAGAGAACTTGAAACTATTTCTACCGTATTTAGAAGAGTGAATGATATATATGAGGATATGTCCTTCGCATGCCTCGTTCCATAAGAATGATTGTCTGAGTTCAAGATGTAGGGAGAGCTATAGAGTACTGTGTTGTGTTTAATCTTGTATATTAGCGTAGCTACTCGGAGATCTGCACTTATGCTGAGGGGTAGAATTTTACTTCTAATGTACAGATCTTTTACTGGAGTGCAGTAAGGAAGGTTAAATATGTTTCTAATAGTCCTATTCTGAATAGTCATTAAATCATTCAGTGTGGATTTCCTGCAGTGAGCCCAAATAACATTTAAAAATTGGAGCTTGCTATGTACATGTGAATAGTAGATTTGTTTTACAAGGTTTAGGGGAATAAGATACCGATAGATAGATAGATAGATTTTTATTAATTCCATTTGATCAAATACATGCATTCAATACATTTTTGATATAGGACATGTCAGAATTTACATGCATAAAATAAAAGAACTAACAGGTATATATTACTAAGATTATAACTATTTATAACTTATTATAATAGCAAATCTTAATAGATACAATCTTATTGCACAACTATTTACACCTCACTCTATTATCATAATATGAAAACTTTATTCCATAAATACAACAACATACAGCTAGGTATTAAAATTAAATTAAAAAAGTAAAATATAGTTATAGATTCCATCACTCCTATACGCTAAAATATTCAACTACTGAGTAAAAACAATGGCACTGCAGATAAGCTTTCAACATTCTATCAAAGGTTTTTATTTTTGGGGCCAGTTTTATATACTGGGGTAGTTTATTGTATAATTTAACTCCAGTGTGAAAAGTTCCTTTTTGATATATGCTTGTGTGTGTGTGAAATATGAATGTTTTGATTTTGTCTTGTGTTATGCCTATGAACATCATTGTTTGTTTTAAGAAAAACATCTTTATTCATTAAATTCTTTTTAAAAAACATAATACTTTCAAAGATATATATGCAGGGCAGTGGGAGAATGTTTAAATCTTTAAACAGAGGTCTACATGATTCTCTAGAGTTTACATTTGCCATAATTCTAATCGCCCTCTTTTGTATCCTAAACGTGCTTAGTACATCTGGCGACATACCCCAAAATATGATCGCATATCTTAAGTATGAATGGAAATAAGCAAAATAAGTATTTCTTAATGTGTGCATGCTAGTGCAGGTTTTCAAAATACGTAACGCAAAGCACATCGAGTTCAGTTTAGTATTCAGATATTGTATATGTTTATTCCATTTCAAGTCTTGTTGTATCCATAGTCCTAAAAACTTTGTTTCTGATTTATTTTCTATTTGATGACCATTTAATGTTATATTGGCATCGCAGGATTCCTATTCTGTATAGTGTGGAAATTTAGACATACTGTCTTTTTATAGTTTATTATGAGGCGATTATCTTGTGACCATTTGGTTAACTCTCCTGTAACGGAGTCAGCAGACTGCTGTATGACCTGTTTAGTTTCACCTTTTATTACGAGTGTTGTATCGTCCGCAAACAAAATTTCCTTATGTGAATGAACGTTCTGTGTTATATCATTGATATATAGAAGAAAGAGTAGTGGGCCCAAAACCGATCCCTGGGGTACTCCAAATTCAATAATTCCCTCATTGGACAATGTTTCATTAAGTAATTTGGTTCCATCATCCTTGTGTCTCAAGCTTACTATTTGTTTGCGCCTTGTTAAGTAAGACTCTATCCATTTATTAGCTAGACCTCTAACACCATATTGATTTAGTTTGGTAAGGAGGATTTTATGATCAACAACATCAAATGCTTTCGATAAATCCAAGAATAGGCCAGTTACATGTTCCTTATTGTCAATTAATTTCAGTATACTATTACTACATTCGTAAATTGCTGTCTGTGTAGATTTTTCCGTTCTAAATCCATGTTGTGAGTTTGATAATATTTTATTATTTTCTATGAAACTTGTCAGTCTCTTATACATAATTTTTTCCACAATTTTTGCAATACCAGTTGGTAAGGTAATAGGACGATAGTTATCTAATTCATCTTTTGAACCGTTTTTGTGCACTGGAATTACTTTTGATAACTTCAAAATATCCGGGTAAGTTCCTGAGAGAATTGAACTGTTTATTAAGTGCGTAAGTGGATTTATTATATTTTCTGCACATTTCTTTAAAATTGCATCAGGGATGCCATCAATGCCAGCACAGAATTTATTTTTTAGCCCTTTTATAACTATTCTTACCTCTTCACTTGTGACATGATTTATAAATAAAGAATCACTGCATATATTTATTTTATTATTAGAATTTAGTGTATTTACCTGTGATTTATTTATTAATTTTTGTGGAATTTCCAGAAAATAGTCATTAAAAGTGTTTGCTATTTCCTCTGGATTATTAATCACTTTATTATTTCTGGTCAGTGTAATGTTCCTTTGTATTTTAGCAGATTTTCCAGTTTCTTTCTTTATCACGGACCACATAGCCCTGTTTTTATTAGATGATTGGGAGATAAAATTATCATTATGCATTTTCTTTGCTAGTCTTATTACCTTATTTAATATGCTAATGTATTTTTTGTAGTATAAATTGAATTCAGGTGTTGTGTGGTATTGTTTCTATAATTTGTGTAGAAATTTCTTTCTTTGACATGAATTTATAATCCCTGTTGTTATCCAATTGCTAGTTTTGTTATTTTGAACAGTTCTTCGTTTAAAGGGGAATGCTATTTCAAAATAGTGTTTTAGGGTACTGTTAAATGCATTAAATGTATCATTTACATTTTCTAGTTCATAAATTTCTGACCATGTTTCCTTATTTAATAAGTCATTGAAATATGTAACATTTGATTCAGTGAATGACCTGCACTTTGATTTTACTCCATTATCATTATTATTGATTACTTCGGATACTTCAAAACTCAGTATTTGTCCATGGTGGTCACTAAAACCCGGACAATAGACTTCTATTGAATGGTGATATTTATCTGTATTTATAAAAATTTGATCAGGAGTGGTTTTACAAAATTTTGTTATTCTTGTTGGTGTATTTACTGTAGGTTTCAGTCCATAGGAAATTAGTAACTGTGTTAATAATTCACAATTTCTATCAAGTTTTAAGAAATCCACATTTACATCCCCACACATTATTATATCGAAATTTACTTTGCTCATGTTATTGAGTAACAATTCTAATTTATCTATAAATAGAGGAAACTTTCCTGACGGAGAACGGTATACGCATACAATTATTAACTTAAACTGCTGAATTTTTACGGCAGAGAATTCAAAATCCTGTTCCATAATTAGATAATCATAAGCTGTTATCTGTTCATGATCTAAATTATTTCTTAAGAAGATGCAAGTACCACCATGGCTAATATTAGATCTAGAGTATTTACTAGCTTGTATAAACCCTGGGAATTGAATTAATTCAAGTTGTTCCTCTTTCAGCCAATGTTCTGAAATACATAGTGCTGAGATGTCTTTAAGTTCATTTTTAAGCATTAGATTTATGTAATCAATTTTATTATAAAGAGACTGGACATTCTGGTGGTAAATTTTAAATTTGTTACTTTTGCAAGCTTGTGTTGGTGATTTATTTACATTATTATTATCATAATTGTTATTATTATTGTTGCTAGACAAATCCGAAATACCATTTTTGCACTCCGTTAAATTTGACTTCAAAAGATGTGAATGCCAAACCTCACGTTTGGCTTCTTCTACCAGTTTCCCTACTTCCACTCTAATGATATTACTGTTGAATTATTCTTACCATTTGAATTTACAATTTTGCAGATTTCATCACTAAGATACTCTTTTCCTAATCTATTTAAGTGTAGGCCATGCCGAGTGTGGAACTTCCTATCTAATTTACTTACATCTACAATTTGGACATTTGGAAAACTCTTACAAATGTTATGAATTTTTCCATTTGTAGCCTCTATTTCTACATTTACACATGATTTGGGAATTAAATCGTATCTCTGCGGAATGTTTACAATAATGACATTTGTTTTTTGCATGGATGGCAATGTACCCTTTAAATCTTTGATTACCTTTTTACTCTCATTTCTATAGACGTCGTTTGCTCCAGCGATGATCACTGCGTAGTCCTTTGCAGTAAGGGACGCACACTCTCCTATCATCCCGTTCGTGACTTCTGCAATTTGAGCTCCTGGCTTCACTGTCGAAGTGACCTCCATTTCTCGGCTTCTCTCCAATACGCTTGCTGCTACATCTCGCCCGTGGCTATCCGCAAATATCCGCATCTTCCTGGATTTTCTCTTTATCACTTTCTTCTTTTCTTCTTGAGGAAAGTCATCATTTTCTTCGACAAGCACTCCAAATGAATTTGAGACGGGAATTTCAGTTACATGTACTCCATTTATAGGCCTAGGCTTATTCAATCTTACCTTACCAGCAATCACTGTCGACCAAGTTTCCTTGCTTTCCTCTCTGTTTCCTTTTAATTTATTCAACTCTTCCATTAACTTGGCAATATCTTCCTTTAGCAGCTTTATAATTTCGTCTTTTGAGGACAGTTCGTTTCTCAGGTTATGACATTCGCATGACGGTAGCGGTAGGCCTACATTACGACAATCGGTTTCACTTTTCTCCTCATTCAATTTTACCTGAGATCTTGTGATGATTTTATTTGCATTTTTTACTTTTATTTTGCACGACGAGCATAAATCCGTTACGGTTACACAACCTGACGAGACACTAACACTGTTTACTGTCGTCATACTAGAGATCTAAGTTAGCCTAGATGTTTACACCAAATTACACTAAATTTAATTTAATTATTACTACCTAATAGAATTAATCTAATTACCTACCAATAAAGAAGAATGTGAAATACGTATATCTTCCAATCGGGTGAAGTCTCGTAAAAGCACCACTGCTCTACTTGGTTCAAACAGTGATTGAAGAAGTCACCGAATCTTTGGATACACGTTCCCACAACTTAGTTTAAGTTTATTAAATTATCAACAAGAATTTCTAAATACTATCAATATTCCGTATTACACTTGATCTAAGGAAAGTAACTTTATAGATTTTAAGCCTCTGTTATAATATTTTACCACTTTTATCAAATATTTACACTAGCTGCTATTTCACTACACTTTCACTGTGTCGCCATCTTGGTGACCGAAGTTTCCTTAGGATCCCTACTATAGGTGAGAGTTTCTTAGCAATTCGTGCAACGTGTTCAATCCAGGTCAGGTGTTTGTCGATGATTAGACCTAAATACTTTGCTTGATTAACCTCTTTTATTTCAATATTATTTATATATATAATTTGTCATGTGTGATTTCTTTCATGCTTTGTTTTGAAATTACCATGTAATTGGTCTTCTGTAGGTTCATTGTTAATTTATTGGCCTGGAACCATTGTGAGAGAGTATTTATATCTTGTTGCATATTTTGTATGATTTCAATTGTGTCTTTCCCAGTGTAGAAGATATTTGTATCATCTGCATACTATTTGATATGCCCTCTGAAATTACATTCCACAATATCATTTATATAAATTAAGAATAATGTAGGTCCAATTATAGATCCTTGTGGAACTCCATGAGTTATATATTTTCCTGAACTTATGCATTTATTCAAAGCTACATGCTGCTTTCTTCCAATGAGGTAGTTTTGGAACCATTTTAGAGCTATACCTCGGACACCAGCATTTTCTAATTTTGATAACAGTATTTTATGATCTACTGTATCAAAGGGTTTTGTGAGATCAATAAATAACCCAACTGCCATATTATTTTTGTCAATAGTTTCTTGTAGCATTGTTATTAAGTCAATAGTTGCTGCCTCAGTACTAGAATTTTCCCTGAATCCATATTGCATAATATGAAAGAATGTATTCTTGTTCAGAAATGAAAGCAATCTTGTTTTTACCACTTCTTCCAGAATTTTTGAAACTACCGATAAAATAGAAACAGGTCTATAATTATTTGGATTTCTTTTGTCACCACCCTTAAATATAGGAACTACTTTGGCCACTTTTAAGTCATCCGGTATCATGCCAGTAACTAAGGACTCATTAATCATTTCAACCAAGATTTTAATAAATGATTGCATATTGTTTTTAATGAAATTTGTCTTGATCGTATCTAAACCACAGCTCTTTTTATTCTTTAAATTTGTGGTGATGGACTTGACCTCTGCTTCATCTGTTGGATATAAGTAGAGGGAATTTGACTGCTTGTGGTCCTTACTGAGAATTTCCTTCTGTTCAGGAATAGCTTTTGCTAGACTTCCAGCAATGTTTGTGAAGAACAAGTTAAATGATTCACATAGCGCTTGATTGTCTGTGATAATTTTGTTGTCTATTTCAAGTGAAGTGCATGTCTCAACTGTTTGTTTTTTGGTGTGTATGATTTCTTTGATAGTCTCCCAAGTTTTATTGGAATTGTTTCCATATGTTCTGATTTTTTCTGAGTAATAATTTGACTTGAATCTTCTTTTTAAGTTTGTTACACTATTCCTGCATTTACATTATTCTTGGTTCATATCATTATTATTTTTGTGAAGGGGATTTTTGAGCTTTGCATGCAGAGTGTTCCGTTGTTTTATAAGTGTAAGGAGTTCAGCTGTGACCCATGGTAAGTTAGTAGTCTGTCTTTTATTGTTAGTATTGTTTGTTATTTTTCTTTGGTTATGCCTGTTCCTTAGATTCAATTGTTTGATGAAAGAGTTATATAGAGAGTTAACAGTACTGTCTGCATCATTATGGGAATCTGCGTTTATAGATATATTAGTTCCAGGAGTGTGTTGCCTATCCCAAGAGTCCTCGTGTGTTGTTGATTTTGTCGAGTTATGTGACAGAGTGTACGTGCTATAATTGGTCTTGGAAATATCAAGAATTAATATACTGTGATCACTAATATCATTGATGATATTTTTTTTTTTATTATTATTATTTATTAAATCGTTACAAATACACACATTTTACAAAATTCATAATATCTGTACACATTTTATGAATTTTCTTGCACTTCCTACTCATTATTTAATCTTTAAATTTACAATTATTAAATTATATTGTTACAATATGATAAAGACAGGTCGAAATATGATATCAAATTCATACAGAGCAGGAAGAGATATCACATATGCCACTAAAAGGTGCAACCTTGTGTGTGGCATGCATATCGTTGATTACTATTTCTAAAAATTGTATAATGGCTTAGCCGAATAACACGTTCTATGTAAATGGTGTATACACAAAAAGAAAAAATGAATAAGAAGGAAAATTGAATTTGTGTTTTATAAACTTGTAAGCTCAAGTAATTATACTTTCAATTTTAATTTTGTTTTCTCTGAGAAAATGTTTTATTTGCATCTTCAGGTTTGCATGATTTCCTTTAAATTCTTTTAATTTAATTGGGAGAATGTTATATAATTTTGGTGATAAATACAGAAAGTTACGTTTGGCTATACCTAACTTAGGTTGATATAAAATAGAGTGATTCTCTGTAATACTTCTGGTTTCATACTCGTGGCTAACAACTTGAATTCTATTTCTATCTTTAAAAATGTATTTATATATTTCAAAAGCATACAATTGTTTAATGTTGAAGACCCTTGTCTCAGCATACAGTCTAATAGTCGGATATAATCTATCTTTCTTCAACATTATTCGTAATATGAGATTCTGCACAATCTGAACACTTTTTAGTACATTTTCATAGGCGCCTCCCCAGGCAAGAATACCATATGTAAGAACTGACTGGACTAGAGCATGGTAGATGTCTCTTATTAATTTGTAATTGACAATATGTTTTAAATTGTGAAATATATAGATTGTTCTTCTTATTTTACTTGTAAGGTGTTTGCATTGGCTTTTCCATTTCATGTCACTATCTATAAATAATCCCAGATATTTAACTGTATCCACTTTAGCTATTTTAGGACAGTCACAGTTCTGATTACAGTTCAAAGTGTGTATTTTTAGTTCATTAAAATCATCTTTAACTGCTTTTAAACTGAATCTTACGAACTTTGATTTATTTACATTTAGAAATAGTTCGTTACCATCTAACCATACCTTTAACATTTTCAATGCCGCAGTTGCAATTTGTTTTACATTTCCCCATGTTCTACCTTCAACACAAACTACCGTATCATCTGCGTATGATATGACATTAACATTTTCAATTCCATGTATAGATGATTCAATATCGTTGATAAAAATCAAAAATAATAATGGACCCAACACTGTGCCTTGTGGTATTCCTCTTTTCACTCTTAAAGGTAGACTTGTAGTTCCATTTATTCTGACGTATTGAATCCTTTCAGTCAAATAGCTTTCTATCAATTTCAGTGCTATGCCTCTGATGCCATATCTTTCCATCTTCTGAAGGAGAATATGGTGAGGTATGGTGTCAAAAGCCTTCTCTAAGTCGAGAAATATGCCCAAGGTCGGTTTCATACTGTTCATATTTTCATAAATCCGCCTAGTTAATTCCCCAATAGCATCAGTGGTGCTGACATTTTTTATAAAGCCAAATTGTCTAGTTGATAGTAGATTGTGTTTCTTCAAAAACTGATAAATATGATTTTTTATACATTTTTCAAATAATTTTGATATGACTGTCGTTAACGATATCGGTCGATAGTTCTTTAGTTCTGAAGGATTGCCTGCTTTATGTAGCGGTTTTACAATTGTAATTTTTAATTGCTTTGGGAAGTATCCAACTGAAAGTGACTCGTTTATTATTGTTAGTAAAGGATTCTTTAAAGAATTAAAATTCTGCTTAATAATTTGAGCTGAGATGTTATCTATTCCCATTGCTTTAGTGTCGCTTATTTCGTGTAGGTACTTATGTAAATCCGCTTCGGTAATCGGAATAAAAAAACAGGAATATGTGTTTCTGTTGATTTTCAAGGAAAAATCTGGATTGTTCTTAATATTTTTAGACATGTCAGTAGTTTTGTTAATAAAATAATCATTGAATGTATTAACTATAGTGAAATCATCATCGTAAACATGATTTTGAGATCTTATTTTTGTTATTTTTTCTTTATGACTTATTCTTTGTGTTATTTCATTGACAATGCCCCATACTTTTCTTGGATTATTAGAATTGGAATTTATTAATTGTTTATAGTGGTCAGTTTTAGCTTTATTAAGCAATTCGTTTAATTTATTTCTATATCGCTTATATTTCTCCATGATGGCATTGTTCTCTTTATTTGCTATACATTCCTGATACAACCTATCTCTGGTGTGAATGGACTTAATTAGCGCGTGTGTGATCCACTCCTTTCTCTTTCGTTGCTTTGAATTTAATTGTATTGAAGAATTTTTTATGCAATTTTGGATAGTTTGTATAAATTTATCTACTTTAGAATCCAAGTGGTTGTTCCCTAATACTGTATCCCAATTAATATTGCTCAATTTATTTTTAAGCATCTCACTATCTAACTTAAATCTATGTTCACGTATTTTACACTGAGCTGCTTCTAAGTCACGGCCATTTTCAAGATTTATACTAACTAGTATAGGATAGTGATCTGTAATTCTGCTCTGTGATATAATGGGTAAGATGTTATCATTAGAAATACCGCTACGAATAAGTGCATGATCAATACAGGTTTTGCTCGTTGAAGTTTCTCTAGTGGTGCCATATATCAACGATCTAAAATTATGCTCATGCAGTAAGTTTAAATATTCATTAGAGTCGTACTCATCAAATAGATCTATGTTAGTGTCGCCTAGAATCACCTCGGTTTCTAGTGTACATTTTTGCTGGACATAATCATGGAGATTATTAATAAATAGTTGTTTGTTGTATTTTGACGAACGGTATATGCCTGTCAATGCAATTGTATTGATCCCATAATTTATTTTGAGCCTAAGGAGTTTGAAATCATTGTAATTCACAGTTTCTACCTCGTGGTCAATAGAATTCTTCACCATAAAAACAACTCCATCACATTTATTAAAGCATCCTTCGTTATAGTATGTTTTATAGTTGGAATGCTTGCATATATTAAAGTTACCTAATTTCCAAGTTTCTGTGAGTATAACGACATCAAATATATGGTTATATGCTTCTAACTCGGCATCTAAATTTATTTTATTTTTAGATAGACTTCTAATATTTGTGTGAAATATGCTTAAGTTATTTACCTTCTTAAATTTAAGTATTTGAGACACACATTGATCAATACCTCTACCTACTTCTGTATGAATTTGATATCTTACAAAGTCATCATTAAATAAAGTCATACACAGAAATATTTGACAGGAACAGGATATTTACAATTAGTCAGCTGTTGAGATCAGTTAGTAAGGTATACTAATTACTGTATTGGATGTTTCCTCAGAAGTGTTCATACAATTGAATGAGGAAAAGTGTTAAGTGTTAGCGGTCAAGTTATTGTGAGATATCTTGGAGGGAGGGGTGGAGTGGAATTCAGCTGTTGAGGGGAGGAAAGTGAAAGGTCAGTTTGAAATAGCACAAGCAACACGGCAGGGGAGGTATGCAATGAACAGTTATGCGGGAGAGAGACAGACAGATTGTGGTGTGGGTTATCTTAGAGGGTGTACCAACTTTTGCTTACTAAAACAATCTATTGCTATATGTTAAGTGGCCTTACTTTAAGCTTTGGGTAACTCACACATCTTTGTAACACGGTGCTTGCTGCCATCTGTTTTCTTCACGTAAATTACGCCATCGTAAGTCCATACGTTGGATTGCTGAAATCTTGCAATTCCCGCCTTCAAAATCGCTAGTCTTGTGGCTGTGAGATCTTCCCTGATTGTCACCGGGGTACCTTTGAGCTGTTTCTTGTTTTTAAACAATTCATGCCTAGCACGATACGTCGCCAATTTTACTATGATTGGCCTAGGTTTGGTCCCAATCTTGGGTCCTAACCTATGGCTTCTGTCTATGTCCGCAAGAGCGATGTTTGCCTTAATGTCTCCGGCAACTTTCAGCACTAAATTATCTGTGTCCTCGTTAGGATGCTCTGGCACACCGAAGATACGGAGATTTTGCCTCCTTTGGTATTGCTCCAGTTCATCGTGTTTGGAGTTGCTTTCCGATTTGAGATCTTCGATCTCTTTATCCCGTTTCTTTATCTGAACTTTGAGGTCCTCACAAAGATTCACGTTGAATTGGATCGTTTCCTCAAGTTTACTTAATACACATTCCGTGATCTTATCCACTACAGTACTTACAATTAGGTCCACAAATGATTTTGACTGCAAGGAATCCTCCATCACACGCCGTACTACTTCCTCTATGGAGTTGGTAGAACTGGAACTGTCGTTACCTGTCTGATGCTTCTGCTGCTGCTGCTTGCTCTTCTTAGAAGACATTTCACTTTTTAGTTTTTACGATTTATGTAAATTAAAGGATGATGAGTGTGAAATAATCTCACCAGCTAAAAACTTATACACTGAATTGATTCACACTATACTTCTTTTTCCTCTCTACACTGCGTTTACACCTGCCAAGTACACAATTTCCACGAGCCGATCCTTAGTCGTGTTACTCACTCTGCGCCATAACTTAATTCTGAATTGTTTAGTGACACGTGATCTATTAAGGTAGCTGCTGTGTCACAAAGTCATGTAGCATATTTAGTGTTGCACTGTTTAAAACCATAGCATGCTATTAGATTTAGATATTTCCTTCTTAATTGATCATCAGCTGGGATATCAATGTTGGTATCTCCGAGGAAGATGCATAATTCATTGTTTATCTGACTAAGAAAACTTTCAAATGAATTTAAGAAGGGTATGGCATTGCTTCTATTGGGGTTATATGCTGCAATAATATCAATGCTCTTATATGTCGGCCTATTACTTTTAACATCATCTCTGAATACCTCAATCCACATCAAACTATGTTTCATTTCACACTTTCTTTTAACATTCACTTTCCATTTGTGTGATACATGGCATCTGAATTACAAATACACACATTAATACAGCCATTGCAGTAACACATGTTATCATACAAATTCCACACACATAAGCACATGGGGCTACATGACCACGGTATCACAAGGCCTCTTAATTAATCAACATACCGTACACAAAAAGAAAGTCACAAATGTATACAAAATAATATGGTACCACTCTGGTGGATTAATGGTAGTTTTATTCTTGGCCGATAAAGTCGGATGAAGGTACCAGCTCGAAAGATCTCCATGAGGTAGCTTAGGTCATACGAATGGGCGTAATTTCAGCCTTCTAACTGGGGTGGCAAGCATTGCCGGGGGGTCTGGGGGGTATGGAATACCCCCCAGGCAAAAGGGGGGTACGGGGGTCCTCGGTCCTCCCCCGGAAATTTTTTAAAATTGTGCGTTAAAACTGTAGTTGACAAGCACTTTTTAAACTGCTTTACATACCATACCAGCATAAATGTAAATCATTTTTACCAATGATCTGTGTTATTATTTATGGGCCTAGTTATACCAAAATGTGTTATTTTTAATAACATCAACAACAAAATCGTTTGAAAAAAATACCATCCATACATAGTTTTTAAAAGTTTGGTCTGTTGTTGATAATTATTAATTTTATTGCTTACCCTAGTTAAGTATAAATTAAGAAAACATCATACTAAAATAACATTGCTTTATTGAAGTTTTACTTGATAACACCATAAGTTGTACAAAAACTATTTTACACAAAATGAAGCCTTCTCTTTTGTTTTGAGTTAAAAACATCAATTACTTGGGGAATATCCATTTCAACACTCCTTTCAATTGCCAGAAGGGCCAATGACGACAATCTTTCTTGCCCAACAGTGTTTCTGGTGTAGGTTTTTAACCTCCTTAGACATGACAAAGACCTTTCGCAGGATGCTGAGTTCATGGGAATTGTAAAATATAAGCGGAACAGTTCAAAAAGAAGAGGGAACACACTTTTCAAAGATTTTTTAACCACAAGGTCAGCTCTTTCTTGAATACTCTTTTTCTTTTTGAACCCATCCATGTTGTAAAAACATCTTAGTTCAGAGAGGAGCAGTTCACCTTCCATACTGTAGTACTTGCACAAATATTGTACACTGGAAAGTTCCACGCCAGTTGCACCAAGAACTTTGCTTAAGTGGTTCAGTACATCTAGATTGTTTTCTTGAAGCTTGGCTTCTATCTCTTGCACCAGGATGTCAATAACTGGTCAAAGGGTTGAAACCTTGTAATATTGTTCCACTGTTTCAAAAGGAGTTTTATCCCCACCACCAATGTTTGATGGAATTCTCCCTCTTCTTGGCATGTGTGCTGCTTGGAATCCGCAGTGCTCAGAGATTTCTGTGCAGTGGTTAAATAACTTATTAAAAAATTCATCTGTTCTGAAGGATTGTAAAACTTCAATTGTGCTGATTTTGACAGATTTCACAACTTCGTAGGTCACATCGCTTGCTTGTAATGTTTTTGACAGTTCATCATATTGCGTAAGAACTCTCCTCAGTAACAGCAAGTCAAACACAGAGCTGAAATCCTCCATGCTCTTTAACAAAGCATTGGCCTGTCCACCACTATGTGTGCAATTTGTTGTAAAGTGTTCAAAGTTGTTTCGAAATTGTCTAACAAAGACCGCACTGCTTCAACACGGCAAGCCCATCTGGTATCACTTAAAGACTTAAATGTTACAGTTCCACCACTAAAGCTTTTGGAACTGTTTTGAATTTGTTAAAAAACAGCATGTCGTTTAGTTGATTTCTCAATAAAGTTGTAAAGACTTTGAAGCACAAAAAAGTCTTTCTTATTGATGTTACGCTTGTACAACTGCTTACAATGCACAAATTTAATATATGTGCATTGCAGTGAATATAAATTGCTGTTGGGGCTTCTTCCATAATTCTAGCTGCCACGCCTTTATATGGACCCCTCATGTTTGAGGCCCCATCGTAGCACTGAGCACGCAGATTTTTAATGTTCAATTCCAGTGAAATCAAAACATTCTTTAGTTCATTTGCCAGAGTTTCACCATCAGTTTTTTGGCTGGATAAAACCCTACAAACGACTCATAAACTTGTAATTCATCGTTGACATGCCTTAAAACGACAGCTACTTGCTCGTGCTTTCCTATGTCTTGAGTCTCATCAGCTATAATGGCAAACACTTTGGACTCTTTAACTTCTTTGGCAATGTGCAGCTTGATTTGTTCTCCAATAATGAACAGTAACTCATTCTGGAAAGTCGCTGGAGTGTACTGAAAATTCTTTCGATGCTCAGTGTAGAACTTCTTGATCAAATCACTATCTTTAGAACGAAGCTCCATCAGCTCCAAAAAGTTTCCTCTGTTCTTTGATTCTGCAGATTCATCATGTCCTCTGAGAGCAATGGATTGCCTGCCACAAAATATTAACGATTCACACAAAGCTCCTAAATACAATCGGTTTTCTTCAACTTCTTTGGAGTACTTTTCATTAACTTTTTCAATAACAGTACCACTTCTATCTGCTTCTTGTAGAGAGGTGAACTTAGTCATACTAGTCTTATGCAAATTACTACAATCATGTTTTTCAAACACTTTTACAGCTTTCTTCCACTTCGAAAACCCACTGATTGTGAAAGCGTCTTCAGCATTTTTTTCCGTCTTGTAAAACACACGACAGACAAAACGAAATGCTTTATCGGTTAGAGGACTATATTCCAGCCAAGAAAACATTTTGTACCATTCAGGCCTAAACTTTCTTTCATCCTTTTTAGGGAAAACGAAATCTTGTGGTTGAAATGATCCTTCCTTAACATGCAATATGGCCATACGTGGACCATGGGCAGGATCACGCTTGTTGATCAGTCCAATTGACAATAATTGGTCAATTGCAGTAGAGGAACAGCTGGAACTTGGTAAATTTTCCTCACTCGAAGTACTGCCCTTCGTAAGTGTAGATGACTGAGTGGATGAGGAGCCTAACACTTCTTCTGTATGCTGAGGTGGCTCTGACTTATGTTCCAAAGAATCTTTTTCTGTTGGCTCATCTTCTAGACGCTGTTTCTTCTTGCTTGGTGGGCCTGAGCAAAAGTAAGACAACAAAGAACTTTGTCCCTTTTTTTTCTTCTGAGCCTGAAAAGAAAGGGATTAAACTTGTTTTCAAACACCAACAATTCAAAAATTTACAAGATGTCTATCTCATGGTAAATAAAAAGTTGTATAGGGCCTACAAGTAATTTTTTTTTACAAGCTGCAAGTTTTTTTTACCATAGTTTCAACCTCAAGAAAAGGGTTTAGTGTAATTTGAGGGAAAAATTAGACTCAGTTTATAAACAACAAAATAAGGCTGGCTTAAAATGACACACAACACGAGGAACGGTGAAAATATACTGTATGTTTTGAGGCAATTTTTCCCTCGTTAGAACAAGATCAAAAAATAATAACTGTAATATGATAAGGCAAATAATGTGAACATGGAGGAACGGAAATAACGTGGAAAACTGCAAAAATAACCAGGCACACAATATTTTTCTTTTAGTAGCAACGTCTTAGAAAAAAATAAAATTTGTTTGGATTAAAAAAACATTAATAAATCTAACCAAATCAAAGTTACTTAAAAACGAAAAAATATTTTGTTTATTTTTTGTTACAGCACATTGGACAACACTAGACTTGTTTTATGCTATGCGTTTGAGGTTATGTTTCTCTGACAGCTGACTCTGTGGCGAGTTTAAATTTCGCGTGGTCCAGTTTTCCGCGCTCGGCACTTTCGTGGCGCTTTATTTTTGCGGTTAGTGCATTTCTCTGTTCGCATATTGGGAATATAATGAGGCCAAATTTCGCAGTCAAAGTGTTAAACCGCAGTGTAAGTGAATGGGCGTCTTTTATTTTACTCAAGACCGTTCTCAGACGCGTGATTTTGCTTTCTCTAGAGTCTAGACCTCATCAATATTGCGGACACTGGCTTCACTATACTATTCTGTGCGCTGTGGGAGAAACTGGCTTATAACTTAACCTATAAAATAGGTAGACACTTGAACTGAAATTAAATTAACTTACCATGTCTCAGTACATGAAATCCAATCCTATGATGCAGATAGTTCACTGAAAGAAACTTAGAAATTTCAAGAAAATGAAGGCAACACGTTACAGGTAGAATAGTACGAGTAGATCTCTTTCGAAAAGGCAAACGACAGACAACAGCTGATGTCTGCTTTGCATTACATATTACAGGGTTGCCACCTAGTGACATTTATATCGCTTAATCGCTTAGTCCCATTATTCACGCAAATGGTATTATTACTTTTTACGCCATCATTTTGAAAATGAAAGCTATTATTGTTTGGGTAATTAAATTGTTTCTGAAAGATACAGTTAAAAACAAAGTCAAGATTGTACCAAGTTTATAAACGAATTTTTTACTTGTTTGTAGGCAAAAAGTGAGGTTTGGGAATTCTGGGGTGGCAACTGCCACCCCTTGCCACCCCGTAATTACGCCTCTGGATACGATAATAATAATAATAATAATAACAATTTCTATACTGTATATACAGTATTTCCCATTTTATGGGTTCGGGGACGAGGTGAGGTATGTTTCTATGTGGCAGTGGTTTTCACGGCTGGATGTCCCTTCTAACGCCATCATTAACAGAGCTGGATGGGAAACGAAATGACATTAGGGCAAGGGTTTGGAGGAAAGCGACCAAGGCTTTTCAGGAAGTACCGTCCCGAAAAACCACTTCATGGAGACTGACTGTGGGATTTGAACCCTTTGGCCTTTCGCGTTAATGCAAACATCCGTTCAGATCACTGATAATATAATAATAATAATAATAATAATAATAATAATAATAATAATAATAATAATAATAACGAAAACAAAATCGCAATAATGGCCTTGCAAGAAACTCGCTTCACTGACGAAGATACGTTTGAGTCTTATGGGTATCGGTTCTTCAAGAGCAAATCCCGTAAGAAGGTAACGAATTACACCCCTATCTTCAGTACAGCCCTTGCTGTCAACACCAGAATCCTTAGGTCAGTCTCGAATTTTGAAGCTGTTAACGATAGGTTATTCCTGCTATCTCTGCGCTGTGCAAACAAAACATATACGCTAGTCAACGTACATGCTCCAACTAATGAACAAAACAAAAAAGAGTTGGAAGACACTGATAGATTTTGGACCCTCTTGGATGCTAGATTGGCAAAAATCCCGAAACAGCACGTCAAGATCCTAATGGGTGATTTCAACGCACAGGTAGGATGTGAACGGAAATACAGGAATATCGTTGGGCTCTATCCAGCGCACAATAGAACTAACAAGAGTGGAGAACGCCTCATTGAATTATATAATAACCATAACCTCCAGCTGATGTCAACACACTTTCGTCACCTGCCTAGAAAACAGACTACATGGAGATGCCCGAACAAAACATTAGGAGAGTTCCAAATAGACCATGTTGCTATATCTCGAAGATCTAGTCCGGAAATCATGAACGTTACCGTAAAAAAGGGAATGAACATAGACTCAGATCACTATGTATTGGTAATAAAGTTCCGGCCCATTCCACTAAACAAAAAGAAAAGCAAACCTACCATAATTCGCTTCGACACAAACATGCTCAGAGATAGGGAGAATGAATTCAAAGAACTTGCCCAATCAGTGGAAAAAGACTTCAACATCACGAGAAAGCAGATGATAAACGCTGCAAAAGAAGTAGCAGAAACCAAGAAGAGGAAGAAACACACATGGTGGAACAATAACTGCGAGAATACCTTAAAGGATCGTCTAAATGCTTGGAAAAAAGTACTACACCTCCAAAGAGGAAGAAGATTGAAACATCTATATAGACCAACGAGCACAAACAGCAAAAATAATACGCAGCGAGAAACGCAAGTATGAAAAAGAACAAATGGACAAAATTGAACAAACCTTTCACAGAAATGAGGCCCGTGAATACTACAGGGATTTTAAAAAGAAGATACAAGGATACAAGGCACCTTCCCTTTGTTTTCTAAGAAAAGATGGAACTCTAACAACATCCAACGAAGAAAACTGCGAAATTTTAGCCGGGTATTTTAACGAGCTCCTAAATTGTGAAAAGCCACCCAACCCCATCAAAACAAACAAACAAACAAACAAATGAACCACAATTTGCCATCTTCTCCACCAAATCGCGATGAAATCAAATGCCACATAAAGAGGTTGAAAAATAACAAGGCTCCTGGTGAAGACTCCATGATTGCAGAACTGTGGAAACTTGCCCCAGAAGAAGCAATTGACATCCTACACCAAACCATTGTAGATATATGGGAGACAGAACAACTCCCAGAGGACTGGAAGTTAGCTTTGATCCATCCTTTACACAAGAAAGGAAATATAAGAGATGTGAACAACTACCGTGGTATTTCTCTTCTGTCAGTAGCTTACAAGATCCTGTCACTTTCCATCCCTGAAAGACTGGAACAGCAAGTTGAACACAAACTCGGAGAATACCAAGGGGTTTTTAGGAATGGCCGATCGACTGCAGAACAAATCATTAACCTAAAAACCATAATTAGGTACTAAGTGTTGAGAGGTCGAACGTATGTATCGACATTTCTAGACTTTAAGAAAGCGTACGACTGCATCGACCGTGATGTGTTGGCTAACATACTTGCAGAAATGGGAGTCGATATGAAACTGCTGGCGATAATAAGGGCAACCCTAATTAATACCACATCCAAAGTCAAATTCCAAGGATGTATCTCTGAACCCTTTGAAATCAAGACAGGCGTTCGACAGGGAGATAGCCTGTCACCTCTGTTGTTCAACTGCTTGCTTGAAAAGGTAATACAGAATTGGCGACAGAAGTTAAAAGAAGGAGGCCTTTACAAACCTTTAAGGATCGGAACAAAGAAGAACGGAGTGGAAATAGATTGCTTAGCATTCACTGATGATATAGCCCTGATGACTGAAGATTTCGAAAGTGCAACAGAACAGGTCAATATATTGAAGGAAGTAGCAGAACAAACAGGATTACAAATTTCCTTTCAAAAGACAGAAGTAATGTCGAACATCAAGGATGATACACCACAACTAAACACCAAATATGGAACGATAAACCGTGTTAATAAATTTAAATATCTTGGGGAATGGATCCAGCAAAATGGCCTTGACAAGGAAGCCATATAAGCAAGAATCAAGAAAATGGAAGTCGCTTTTCAAACCACCCGCAACATATATAACAAAAAGTGGTTTTCTATAAACACAAAAATTCGTCAGTACAACACTGTCATCAAACCAATACCACTATATGCATCTGAATGCCTTATCCTATCCGAGAAATGTTTGCTCGCGAAGTTAGAGAGAAAACAAAGAAAGATCCTCCACGTCATACTTGGCCCGGACTACAAAAATGGCATCTACCTCAGAAAATCCAGGCAAGAAATTTACTCGAGGATAGAGAAGATCACAGACACAATGCGAAAGCGCAGAGTTTGCTTCTACGGCCATATACGACGGATGATCGACTCCCGATGGACGAAACGTATCTTCAGTATATTCGACTCAAAACCAAAAACGACAATGCCATGGTATGTTAACGTCCAGAAAGATCTGAAAGAAATGTGGATACGAGCAGAAGATGCACAAGACCGAAATCTTTATAGAGCAGCCATCAAGACGTTTGGGACTTTCCGGGACGAAAAACGGACAACTGGTGCCAAATGGACAGAGGAACGTAGTGCTAAACACAGTGAGCTGATGAAGACAATGTGTATCAAGCGAAAAATGAGCAAATGCCAGAATGTAAAATGAGGCTAATCGTGGTCCCTAGTTGGCCGATTAGCGAAATCGAATGAATGAATGAATGAATAATAATGAGACTTAAAAGACTGGACATCTCTCAGGAAGATGCTTCAGCAATTGGGGTTCCAGAGCAAACTGCCACGAAAGAAAACAGGTCCCCTCTGGACACAGGAGAGGATGGAACAACACAGCCAGAGGATGCGTAACTACTGGGCAAACATCAAAGCCCACTCCAAATGTAACAGTTGAATGTCGTGGTCCGTAGATGGCCTATACGAAACAATAATAATAATAATAATAATAATAATAATAATAATAATAATAATAATAATAATAATAATAATAATAATAATAATAATAATAATAATAATAATGTTATGTTGAAAAGTTTGAATGAAGGAAAAGCATATTTTATTAAAAGTATTTTGTATTTTGAATTGTATTTTAAAATACTATTTTGTATTTTGTATTTTCAGGAATTTTATAAGTGTACTTTGTATTTTGTATCTAAAATACTTTTTTGTGAGTATTTTGTATCGAAAATACCTCTTGGGAGTATTTTGCCCAACTCTGGCTGTCGGTCAACACATTTGTACCCCGTCGTAATGGGTGTTGCCCTAAACCTGAAAAATATTTACATGTGATTAATAAATACACTTGGATGACCAGCTACGATCGTCAAGTGATCATCATCAGATCACTTATACTTAGACACAGATTTAATAGCCTAAGTGTAAGGAATCTGATGATGATCGCTTGACAATCAAAACTCGTAATCCAAGAGTATTTATTAATCTCGTGTAATGTTTTTCAGGATTAGGGAAACAGCTATTACAATTGGGTCCAATCGTGTGGACAGACTGAAAAACATCAAATTTAGATTTCTTTTAAATATATTTTGAGTATAATGTAAATTCAAGGATTGTAAAGGTGATTTATAAAGTGAACCGTTTATCCATCTAAGTATGATGCATGTGAAGCAAGTTAAATGTTAATCAAGAAAATTCCCCTTGGAACTTCTAATTAAGTCATCAGTACAGGGTCTTACCCCGACCCACTGGATGTTCTGCCAACCAATGAAGAATTAATTTTAGCACATAAGTCCCGTAGTTGGCACTCATGAACGTTACCATCAAACCGACTGGCGGAAGCGGGAATAGTTTGTTTTGATTGATTTTCCTCGTGGTGTTGCTGGTTGTTTTGATTTGTTTAGTATTTTGATTGTTTATTTGAATTGAATTGAGAGTCACTCATGCCACTGCAAGGGAGGAAAAATTGCCAAGCACCGGGATGTAAGAATTATAATGATAGTAAGAACAATACGGCAATTTTCATCTACCTGGTGATGACCATGTGTAAAACTAGTGGGCAATATGGACTACTCTCGAATAAAAATATATAGAGAATAAATGTGTGCATTTCATCTCTTGTTTGTTTTCTTACTCATTCTCCTTTGCATTGCAATACAATTTGTGGTTTAGGGCTACGGGGAGGGGTGGGTGGCAAGCGGGCATGCTAGGCAAAAAGTGAGGTTATGGCAATGTAGTGTGTGCATTTGGACCGTTTTCTTGGTATTCATCGAATATCCCAACAATTCTGTAGAGTAGGAGAGCATTTTTAATTAGCCTAGAGGTGCATTGAGCTTTAGAACGGCATAACTGTGTCCTTCGTGACCAATCTATTGCCAACATTGATATATATCAAAATATATTCTTTTCCTATCTGGACGTATATTTCAGCGCCTAGCGAAATGCGCAGTTATGTTTGTGTTATTTTCACCAATAATCAATAACTCATCGCAGAACATACTGTTCATTTACGTGTAATAAAGGCTACATTCATATGGCTTTTTACTTTTTATGTTGCCAGACTTGCCAGTACAATCCATAGCCTCAGGCGGTGTTCTCTCTCGGAAATTCTATAACCAAAAGTGACGAATCTCTTATACTTACATGATCCTTGGCAAGCACTGCAGCTTTCAAAAGACATCTTTCATCCTGCTTCTGGACTTGACGTTACAGACAGGCTCCGAGCAAATCAAGGCTAGTAAACTACAGTTTATAAGCCTTGCGAGCAAATAGCTTAATATTAAGCTATTTGCTCCGAGTGAAAGCCGAAGTTAAACGATTGACTTCACCACATGGTAGCGTTACGATTGGTTACGAAGTGAGAAGCTTATTATCCTCTCTGTTTCAAAATAAATCATGTGATTGTGCCAGAGCTTATCTATATTTACGACACTTTACTAAATGTAAAATACTGTAGTGTAATTTTCAACATATCATATTCTCAGAATACATTACATTGAAGTATCTCCATTTTCTGTACCTTGCACGTCGCCCTGATGGGGTATGATTCCTGCATTGAGTGCGAGAGGTCCCGGGTTCAAACCCCGGAATTGCCCAGCATTCTTACTATTGTTTTATCTTTTGAAAAGATTCAAAAAGTGTATAAAAGAACCTTACTAACTTTTCTTTTCTTCGTGCGAGACTTGTACTTACTGTGTGCCAGTAATATAAACACATAGTTTGAGGTCAAACGCTCTTTCTTTTCTTTTCTTAGTCGTTTACCCTCCAGGTTGGTGGAACCCACGGACTCAGCGAGGGAACTCACCACTACCGCCTCGACGGGCAGTGTCCTAGAGCTGGGAACATCTAATGGCAGTGGATACAACTGGTGTACAACTGGTGAGGTGTGAACATCTAATGGCAGTGGATACAACTGGTTTACATTTGGTGAGGTGTGATTGGCACCTCGCCCAGGCGGCCTCACCTGCAAAGCGAACAGGGGCCTCATGAGGGATGGGACGGGATGGAAGATTGGGATGGATAGGCGAGGAAGAGGGAAGGAGGCAGCCGTGGCCTTACAGTAGGTACTGAGACCGTATTTTGTATTGAGTTGGATCTATATTGGACAGGTGTGTACTTAGGTGCATTCCTGAGGCGCTACTTACACG
This sequence comes from Meconema thalassinum, assembly GCA_946902985.2. Taxonomy (NCBI): domain Eukaryota; kingdom Metazoa; phylum Arthropoda; class Insecta; order Orthoptera; family Tettigoniidae; genus Meconema; species Meconema thalassinum. The sequence goes on along the minus strand of OX336389.2, from coordinate 1,058,113,903 downwards.
GCACACAGCGCATGGATACTCCGTGGCGAGGTTAGGAGCAGATAGGCAGCACGCCATACAGCCTGGAGCACGTGCTTTATTTTAGTACAAGGGAGCTCTACAAAATGGAGACAGCAGTAACGTCAATCTGATGCAACATGATATACTTTGATATAGTAGCCATGAAACAGAATAGTAATGGACAAATGCATTATGTTTAAAGAAGAGGAAACTTGAGAGTATTTCACACATATATAAATGCAGATAACAAAATATCAGAATATTATCGAACATGATCCAGTGTCGATATCGATAGTCAATATCGTTCCTGAACGAACAGCACTATGGGTTTCGCAGAGCAGTAAGCAAAGAGCTGTCCAGGCAGAGACAGGAGTTTGCAATATACTTCGCTGGGAGTACGACACTCATATCGTGCGCGAGCAACGCGGACGTGTATCTACTTAAAGTTAGACAGTTCGTACCGCAAATGTTTATGTCATAGCTTATTATAGCTGAAGACTGTGTTAAACTTCATCATCAGGAGCAGTGAACTTTGTATTCACCAGGACTTGTGTGATATTTTACATGCCAGTACAAGACGTTATTCTACAACGGTACAGTTTACAGTATACAAGCATATTATCATTATGACTTCAGAACAGAAGTTGATTGAACGGAGACTTCACCAAGACATGGCTATGTCACGTATGGGCTAAAATGGAAAGCAGGAATGCGATGCAATAGTGGAATTGACTACTTAGGATGATCACCAAAACCAAACCTGGATTATTATAACAGCAGAAAACTCTTTAAGAAGAGGTGGAAGACGTCCTGGAGATGTTTATTATACATTCATACTGTAACTGCATGAAATACAATGGCATACTACGAATAAGCTCCAGCCATATCTTGGGAACGTGTGAGAGCGATGAACTTGTTTCGCGAACAGCTGTTTTCCCTTTTCAAACGTTCGGACTCGGGTTCGGCTCTTTACAAGATCCAGTCGTATCGAGGACTACGCGACCTGATGAACGAGGGTTCAGTTCCAGAACGAGGACAGTGTGTTTCTCGCATACTCATGTTTCAACCAGATGGCAACGTACAAGGTAGCTGACCACCCATTTTCATAGTAGACGGTATGAATTAGACATACTCTAGAGTGTTCCTTTTCACCAATTTTTCTTAGTAGTTAGAAAATACACTCCAGGGCTAGTCCCGATTCTCTATCGCTTTTGTTTTGTAGTGTATTTTAGTTTTGTAGTTAACATTAATATTTTAATGCTCTTTTATGCATTAATACACTTTTTTTTTTCTTTCTAAATCTGAGCATTTAATGGAATTATATAACCTGTTGAGAAGATTAATATGAAGAGTAGAGAGACGACTACGATAACCTTATATAAGAATAGTAGTTAGCAAGCAGATGACCAATACGCTACGTATACTTGAAGATTATTTGAATAGACATTTCTACGAATTTCGAATTTGAACTTGAACACTTATGCAATTCGTGCGAGTTTCTCTAATAGACGTGCGGGTCTATTCTTCATCAAGTGCAGTATAAATATGGAAACATAATGATTTATAGAGCAGATATTTGCGATTTTTAGATTGATTTTGGTAATCTACAGCTCTTGAGATTTTTCTTTTTGGAGTGGTCTTAGACACTATTAGATCGTTCGGTTTCTTTTTGTTCATGATTCGTTTGTTGAACTCCATCCTGGTTAAGCGTTGGATTCTAATAGTTCTCGTGTACCTTCTTAAGACAGGCTCATTTCTATGGTGCAGAATCTTTCGTGTGGTGAGGATCTCCAGTCGAGTTTTTGTCTAGTGGAGCTGAATCGTTCTTTTTTACAGTGATCTATCCACAATTTCTTGAAAGATATAGTTATGAACATGAGATTATAATGAGAAATAAATTACTATTGTAAAATGATTGTATACAATATTTTCATTACAAAGCGAAATGATAATGTCAAAAATTCTCAAGCACTGTTATTTAAACAGCTGATTATATTATATTGACCTCAGTTCTGATAAAAATTGTCCATGATACTTTAACTTATGTTAATTTGATGCACGATATTTCATGACTTTTATGTTAAAGCTTAATTGAACTTTAAGATCTTTGGAAAATGTTTACAAGCTATGGAGAGCTTATCTATGAATGAAGCAACGTGTATTTGCGAATTTGATTGTTATAATGAGATATTAGACATCAATGGATGATCTATGTCCTTTTCTGTCCAGTATAAATTAGCTATTGAGCTATGTCTGAATACAATTATGTGTATATTTTGAACGTGCGGTATAGTCACGAATATTAATACTAGAAGGCTAATATAAGGTTAATACATCCAACATTTAAGTGAAGCAGCATTATGATAATTGTTCTAGAATGGATTGTTCAAATTAATAACATTTGTTTTTGGAGAAAGGTTAATTGGAAAGACGAGTAATAATATTCATATAATCCTGTAATAATAACCACTAAAAGCTTTAGAGATAATAATAATAATACTATGAATAACTATGTGATTTAAAATGTTGTTAACATTTTTTTTTGCTATGATAATGCGTTCGATAAACTTAACCATTCATCGAACATGCCCTAATTTGACTTTAACTAATACTATAGAATGCTAATTGATGGAATCGAATTTATTACTGATGAAGAATTTGAACGTGTACAATAATGTATAAATGTAAATAATATCATAAACTTTGAGGATCAATTAAACATGTAACGAGTGTATATAATAATGTTTAAATATTTTTGAAACTGTTTTTATTTACATGCGATTAGGATACTGTATTTTGAGAGCATTTTTGAATATATTTCGATGCTAATGTTATTATGAGATTTCTACGCTTCAGTAGAGGTGAATTATTTTGTTTAGTGGAGAGATGGTCCACCATGCAACAGTCTTTAGATTAATAAACTGTTGGTCAATTTTAAATACTTCGGATGTCTTGGTCATTTATACTAGAAATAGGATGCGCTACGAGGACCAGTGGGTCAGTTTTTAGAATGCCTAGCGCCACACTCGAGATTAATTTAGTCATTTTTAGAGTCTCGTTAGCTCACTTTGAGTTATTTTTCGTTTTCATTTTATCGACCACTGGCATCTTCCTATCGCATTCTTTATAAGAGAGGTATCCTTATCCCTGGTTGATCCTAGTTGGTAGAATTTTAGGGGCATTTCAGCCGGGCGCTTCCAGGTTCTACGATCCATCAGTGCCATCGGATTTCAACAGGTAAGACCACGTGGATACGGGTGCAGTACCATTCCGGCATTGGCCCGAAGACGAAGTGGGAAACCACGGAAAACCACTTCGAGGATGGCTGAGGTGGGAATCGAACCCCCTCTACTCATTTGGACCACCCGAGGCTGAGTAGACCCCGTTCCAGTCCTCATACCACTTTCCAAATTTCGCGGCAGAGCCGGGAATTGAACCCAGGACCTCCGGGGCGGCAGCTAACCATGCTGACCGCTACGCTACGGAGGCGACTTCTTGAGGTCAAACGCAATTTTTTTATTTTAGTCGCTTTACCCTACAGGTTGGCTTTTCCCTCGGATTCTGCGGGGGATCCCAGCATTACCGCCGCCAGGGCAGTGTCCTGGAGCTTGAAACACCTGGAAGAGGGATAAAACTGGGGAGGTGGGACCAGCACCTCTCCCAGGCGGCCTCACCTGCAAAGCGAACATGGGCCTCATGAGGGAAGGAACGTGAGGGGAAGATTGGGAGGGATAGGCAAGGGAGAGGCAAGGAGGGTGGCCCAACCTCCGCAGTGGTATCCCCCAACCAGGTGTTTCAAGCTCCAAGACACTGCCCTGGAGGCGGTTATGGTGGGATCCCTCGTTGAGTCCAAGGAAGGGCAATGGCTTAAGTGGCGTTGTTGGTACTTGCTGTTCTTCTATGCCCAAGATCGCGGGTTCAAACCCGGCCGAAGCCGGCGTTAAAAATCCCTCAGTATGCCTTTCTTCGGAGGGGAAGTAAAGCCGGCGGTCCCATGTCATAGATTTATGGCATGTTAAAGAACCTTCCAGTAATTAAACCTGTGTGAAGCTAAATTATAGGTTAAATTTGGATAACGCCCTTAGGTTCCAACGTTCGTTGCCATGAGCCGACTGCGGTGGCATCTAGTAACCAAGCTCTGAACTAGTAGTTGTTGATGGTGGCGTGTGGCGGCAAAAGTAGAAAATACTTGAAAAAAATCAATGTCTGCAGTCACAGCCCCTAAACTGAGGAAGCAACCCACCAACCAACCTAAGTCCGAGGGAAAAGCCAACCTGGAGGGAAAACCGACGGGAAAAAAGAAGCGTTTACCTCAACCTATGTATTTATATTACCGGTATAAGTACAAGTCTCGCACGAAAAAAAAAACGTTCGTAAGGTTCTTTTATACACTTTTTTGAATCTTTTCAAGAGATAAAACAAAAGTTAAAATGCAGGGCACATCCGGGGTTTGAACCCAGGACCTCTCGCTTCCGAAGCAGGAATCATACCCCTAGACTAACAGGGCGACGTGCACGATACAGAAAATGGAGGTACTTCAATGTAATGTATTCTGAGAATATGATATTTTGAATATTACACTACAGTATTTTACATTTAGTAAAGTGTCGTAAATATAGATAAGCTCTGGCACAGTCACATGATTTATTTTGAAACAGAGAGGATAATAAGCTTCTCACTTCGTAACCAATCGTAACGCTACCATGTGGTGACGCGAAGTCAATCGTTTAACTTCGGCTTTCACTCGGAGCCCTGTTCCTCACTGTCTGTAACGTCAAGTTGCTTCTTGGAGCAGTATACCTCTCACATTTGATTGCTGTATTATCATGGAAGAGTATTATTCTTCCATGGTATTATGTTAAAATAATTTTTTTAAAGTTCAATTATAACACAAGGACAATATGTAATTTCGTTAGGTTGGCAAAGCATGTTCGAGTGTTTTTTGTTCTAACAGTGTGTGCGGCAGTTGCCAAGATCCGTTGTTGATGCCTGTTCTGTAATAAAGATATGTGTAATTACATATGATTTGAAGGTGCTAATTCCAACATCTGGCGACCGTGACAGGATTTTTGTTAAATATGGAAAGGGCACGTAAAGTAAGAAGTGTTACAAGAACGGCATTTACACGAGTGCACAACGAAATAAAAGTAGAGTTGGATTCTGCCGAACCACCACGCGAGTTTGAAGCAGAAGCGAAGTTTCCGTTATTAAAAATTAAGTACGACGAACTTCAGAAACTTGATGAACAGATATTCACGCTGGTGTTAGAAGCAAATGCAACAGAAGATCAGCTAGACGCAGAAATCATGACGAGAGAAGATTATACTAGCAAGTATTTTAAGATGCAGTTTGTGTTGAATAAGAGAGTGAAAGAATGTGACAATGTTAGTGTTACAAGCAGTCAGACAGGAAGTAACCTTCAAAAAAGGAAATTTAAGCTTCCCCAGATTGAACTTAAGAAATTTAGCGGCAATATTAAGGAGTGGTTACCGTGGTGAGGACATTTTTCAAAGATTGACCAAGATTAAAGCATTGAGTTAGGAGATAAGTTTCAGTATTTGATCCAGTCAACTGTGCCGTGTTCCCGTGCTAGAGATTTAGTGGAGAGCTACCCCCCAACAGCGGTAAATTACCCTAAAGCCATAGAAGCCTTAAAATCACGATTTGGAAAAGAGGATATGTTGATAGAGGTATACATTCGAGAACTTCTCTCACTAGTGTTGAAGAACACTGTGCCAGGGTCTTCACGCTTACTATCAGCTTTATATGACAAACTAGAGTCCCATTAGAGGTCTTTAGAGTCTTTGGGTATAACTACTGAAAATTGCGAGGCTATGTTATTTCCATTAGTCGAGTCATGTATTCCTGAAGACTTGCTCAGGATCTGGCAACGACAGTCAACTGCTGGAGGAAGTCCAAAGGACCGGCTAAAGGGATTGATGAATTTCATCAAACTGGAAGTAGAGGGAGAAGAAAGAATCTGCATAGCCATGTCTGGAATCAAATTCGAAAAGGATAAAGAGAGGGAAAATTTAGGTTTTCAAGCAGATGAAATACCGACAGCAGCAGGCTTACTTGTCACTAAAGAAAATAAAGTGAGTCTAACCTATAACTGTACATTTTGTAATGGTAATCATGTCAGCAGTGAGTGTTTTAGTGCTCAGGGACTAAGTCTTGACGAAAAGAGGAAAAAGTTGTCAAATAAAAAATGTTGCTTTGTGTGTTTGAAGCCAGGACATTGTGCAAAGACTTGTAGAATATCACTTAAATGTGTAATTTGTCACAGGAGACATTATCCCATCATGTGTCCAGAATTGCCTTCCAATAAGGATATCAAAGAGGATGAGAAATTATCAGACAAAAGTGAGCAGCAGGAACCAAAGCCTATTGAAGCATTGCATGCAAGATCATTAGCTTCTCCTGAAGTGTACTTGCAGACAGTTATACTTAAGTTAGTAGGAAAACATGTTGAAAGAAAAGTCAGAGCTATTATAGATACAGGGTCACAGAGGTCCTACGTTTTGAAAGAGGCTGCGGTTGAAATGGGTTATGAACCTATTAAAGAAGAGAAGGTTATTCACTCATTGTTTGGGGGTAGTAAAACGGAAGTTAGCCAATATAATACATACAGAATTTGTTTGGGGAGTATAGATGACAATTACCGGTGTACTATTGAAGTGTTGGATCAAAACATTATATGTGGAGATATTGGTCGAATCCAGAGAGGACCTTGGGTGCAAGAGCTAGAAGATGCAAACATTGAACTGACAGATGTAGGAGATGAGATAGTACCAATAGAACTATTAATTGGTGCTGACGTAGCAGGTAAACTCTTCACTGGAGCAAGCAAGAAATTGGACAGTGGGCTAGTAGCCATGCAAACTAAACTTGGATGGACTGTGATGGGCAAAGTGAATGGGGCTCAGACGAGAGGAAATGGTGGTATGGTCGTGTCATCAATGTTTGTTAGGAACATTCCAGTGTCAGATTTATGGGACTTGGAACTCATTGGTATCAGAGATCTGGTGTTGCAGAAACCCAAGGAGGAGTTGCATCAAGCTGCTCTACAGCATTGCAAGGAGACTGTGTCAATTAACAGCGAAGGAAGTTTTGAGGTACACATGCCTTGGAAGGAGGGTCATCCACCTTTACCAGATAATTATGATATGCATTTGAAGAGGCTGGATTTGAGTCATAAGAAACTGAAAAGGGATGGCTTGGTAGAAGACTACCTACAAGTGATGAATGAATGGCCTGTATTTGATGCTTCTACAAAATTGGCAGGAAAACCTTCACTAAATGAGTGCCTGGAATCAGGGATTAACCTGAGTGAATGTATACCTAAGATCCTATTGCAGGTCCGAGCTAAGGCGAGAATATCTCCAATGAAGAAGATGACGATTCCCCGGCTGGAGTTATTAGCAGCTACTATCGGAGAACGATTACACAACTCAGTGGTGGAAGATCTTGGAATCGAAATCCGTGAAGCATTTCTGTGGAGTGACCTAACAACAGTCCTTTCTTGGATTCTCCGAGAAGATCAAAGGTTGACATTCGTTGGAAACCGAGTGACAGAAATTACGAATTTGACATCAGCTGATCAGTGTAGACATGTTCCTGGTGAAATTAATCCGGCTGCCTTACTTCTCGGGAGTGTGGTGCAAAACAGAGTTGGGAGTCCCAATGGTGGGAGGGTCCTGATTGGTTGAAAGAACCACCAGAATCATGGCCGGAAATTCCAAATGAAACTGATAAGATCGAGTGCTTCAGTACGACCCAAAGGATACAATGGAAATTTAATCTACCAAGTGCTGCCTGGTGGGGTGGATGGTGGGAGAGACTAATAAGAGTCTTGAAAGAGACTCTTCGAAAATTTATCGGCCGAGCAAAGTCAGAATATGAAGAGATGTCCACCATCCTTTGTGATTGCGAGTCTTTAATGAATTCTCACCCGTTGACCTATCTGTCCTGTGAGTCTGAAGACCTAATTACATTAACACCATCCATGTTCTTGCAAGAAATCAAGGAAGCTGTAGGAAAGGACGGTATTGTTAAATGTCACTTGTTGGTAAAGGAGGGTGTTCAAGAGAAGACTGAGGCAGTGGAAGAACTGAAACAGACCATAGATTTACCTAAGGTGGCAGCTAGGGGTCGAGAAATAAAGACTCCACGAAGGCTAGATTTGTGAGATTATAATTATTGATCTGTGTGAAAGGGGTTAAGTTCACTCATCAGGATTTGTTAACTTAAGGTGGGAGCATGTTAGGATTGTAATTTGTAATGTAATTTCGTTAGGTTGGCAAAGCATGTTCGAGTGTTTTTTGTTCTAACAGTGTGTGCGGCAGTTGCCAAGATCCGTTGTTGATGCCTGTTTTGTAATAAAGATATGTGTAATTACTTATGATTTGAAGGCGCTAATTCCAACAATTAGTATTACTGTTATTATTGTATTGTTACTATATTTTTGTTACTATTGTTAGACTATGATTATTTATATTGTGAATGTAAGTGAAATGTTTTATTTTTATAAGCCCTAATCTTATTTTATGTAGGGCGCTACTGTAAAGGAGCTCTTAAGCTCTAAGTGTAGCCGTGAAAATAAAAGCAATCAATCAATTAATCAATCTAATTCCTGGGTTCGGTAGTCTTGTCTCTCAGCTGACCTTAATGGCATTAAGTCTGGTTGAACATCTCTACTATCGCCTCTTACACTACATCTTCTTATTAGTTTTCTCTCTACTTTTTCTTCTTCTTCTTCCCTTACTTCAAAATCTCCTACGATTTCTTTACGACGCTCCCCCATTTTTTCTTCAAATCTTCTTTCAGAGCTTCTAAACCTGCGGTATCGCCAATACTCAAGTTCTGTACTTGTTTTCTAAGTTCTTCTATCTTCGTAGATTTTCCTTCTCCTATTGTTTTCACGTCATTGACTATTTCATTTAACTGATCTTTTAAATTTTTCATTTCCTTCTATAAATCCAATTTTATTTGAGATGAATCGTCCACAAGTGTTTTCTGAAGAGAATCAATGCGTTTTCACATATCCTCTCTTATACTACTAACATCTCTGTTAATTTTTAATTCAGTATTAGCTAATTTTTTATCAAGTTCACCTTGAATTTCCTTGATATGACTACTACTAGCTTTTGCCCATTCCTCCTTCCATACAACTACACGAGCTTTCAACATTTTCTCCATATTAAGTTCGATGTCATCGAATAAAATCATATTACGGAATCTAACCTGAGTACTTAAAGAATCTACATTGTTCTAAAGATCATTTAATGTGGTTTGTGTTTGTAGATTATCATTAAAAAATTGTACATTTATTTCATCTAAATTTCCCTTAGTTTGATTTTTAGTGCTTTCCATTTCATTCCTTACTTCGATCTGGAAATTGATATTACTCACCTCTATACTCTCTAGTTTATTCTGTACATCGGTAGAACTATTCCGTAATTTAATGACTCTTTCTTTCAACCTCGAAGCCTCCGTTTGCATCTTACCTTGTTCTACACGCATACCATTAACATCCATGTGTACATTAGCTACGTTCGTTTTAACCTTATTTACTTCTGTTTGAGTATTGTTTACATCTATGAAAACATTATTGACCTCAGTCTGTATTTTAGTTACATCGGTCTGTAAACCATTTACATCTGTTTGTATATTCTTAACGTTTACTTGTGCATTTCTAACATCGGTTTGTATATCTCCAACTTTCTCCTTCACCTGGGTAGAACTTTCCTGCAATCGCGACATGTTATCATTTACTGAAGTGGCACTAGTTTGCAGTCCGTCAAAAGAGGTTTGAACAGCACTAATTTCCTCTTTCAGACTGTCTTTGACGCATTCAGTTACCTTATCGGTGATATTCTCAACAACATTAAGTACGACACTGTCTTTAACACTATCAACATTTTTAGTAACATTTTCAACACATTAGTTATACCATCAATACTTTGAATATTGTAGGTTTGGACTCCTTCTACGCCCTTAGTGATGTAATCCATCTTTTCCTTCAACTCCTCAATAACATTCTGTACGTCCACCACCAACATCGCCATCGTTGCTAAATACACTGAAAATTGTTGGAGGAACACATCCAAAACAGAGCATGGTGACAACATTATGAGAGCGACCAATTTCTACCGTGTATTGGGCATCTTTAATGTCTGTATAAGTCCTTATTCTAACTTAATATTAGACTTACCCAGTACCTGTGGCTTCAATAACCAGTATCTATCGTGCGTGTGTGCGATTTAAATTAATCATACTACCTCAATTAAATTTAATTTTACCAACATCAAATAAGTTACAATTTAAATTTAAATGGCTAACATTGGCCATGAGCCGGTCTGAAATGAAATAGATTCAGATTATATGGTTCAGTTTCCGAATTTCTAATCCATATTCAATTTTCTCAAGCTTACATTGGATCTGACCTGTACATGAGTGCAGCTCGGTCTTAATTTAACTCAGAAATATGGCTAACAGATCTTCGAATGCACTTTCATACTTTCATACTTTTTTCGAATGCCTTTCGAATGCCTTCGAATGCACCTCGATCGCCCCATTCTCGGGCTTGCCAATTTACCGACTGTACCCCTCCAAATCATGATGCTCACCTGTCGTAAATCCTAAGATGGAGTGGATCGTAGAATCTTGAGATTCCCGGCTAGAAAGTCTGAAAATCCTACCGACAAAGACATCATGACCCTACAACAGTCTCTGCGATTGTGTTATGGATCAATTACACTCATCTGGGATGGTGACTACCTGTGGAGAGTGAGAATCTTACCACTTCTCGGGTCGGATGGGTTAAGGGTGCCTAAAATATGATCCAATTCCACAACATAATTATAATTAAAATAAATCCACACGAAATGCCTTGTAGAAAAATAACGAAGTGAAAATTTATTAAATAAACAATTAAATAAAAAGAAATAATACAACTATTAACAATTAAAGCAGGGTCGCTTGCATCTTAAAAAGATTAAATTAAAGCCAGACATGACTTCACTATATGCACATCAGCTGAATAGAATGATCAGCTGTGATCTAATTCACACCAACCAACGTTTAATTTGATATAAAACACACTTGAGATTGTTTATAAACATCGCGCAGTCTTGGAGAAAAGAACGGGACTGGTATTTACATAATACAGAACAGCATTCCTTTGCTCCTACAAGTTAGACTCCACTGCGTCAACCTGTTATATAATTCTCCACTCCATTTGCATTTCTTATATCATCGTAGAATTCCATTATATCGTAAATACTTGTATACGGCATTACATCACCTCGTATACCTCACTATCAATTCATTATAACCATTGTATATCATCGCAGACTTTCCTTTACATATTTACGTAATATTTGTATTACCTCTTTATTACCATTGAACTTACTAGCAAAAACAGCTGTTTATTATCACCACATAACTTGTTATTTATACCAGCTTCTCCGTACATTAACGATTATTGAAGTTTATGTTGATAGACCTTCTATTGGTTTACTTCGAAAACTACTATGTCGTTCAACATTGCTATTAATTATTTAATAAAAATACAATTGTTCGTTTCACCACACTGATCTATCTTCAGAATTACAATATTGCAAAATCACGATAACAATAATACGTCACGTAGCAAATTGTTTTAAATACTCAAAGTATTTATCATGTGTCCCCAAGGAACAGTTTTAGGTCCTATTCTTTTTCTGTTATATATTAACGATTTGTGTGAGATGAACTGTAATGCGATGATTACCTCATATGCTGATGACACTGTCATCACAGTCACAGGAACAATTTGGGAGGACACTTTTAATAGAACTCAAGAAACCCTTGCTACAGTCCAAAAATGGCTAAGAAACCACCTCCTTGCCTTAAATGAAACCAAAACACAATATCTATGTTTCTCACACAACAAAACATTACAACTCACATACAATTTAACACTAAAGATCCACACACCAATTTGTAACCATGGCGAAAGATGCAACTGCTATACCATACAGAAGTCAATGAATGCTACATATTTAGGGATTATTATAGATAGTCATTTAAAATGGAATATGCATGCATCAAAGTTGGCCAATAAACTCCAAAAGTTAATTTATATATTTTACAGAATCAGAAATATCCTTTCAGCAAAAGTCTTGAGAACTATATATTTTGCATTAGTCCAGTCACAACTACAATATGGAATAAATGGTTGGGGTGGAATACTTGATTCACATTTGGCTCAGGTAAATACCTGCCAGAATTTCATTCTAAAAGTTATGTACAAAAGGCCACCAACTTTTCCAAAATGTGCACTGTATCAACAAAGCATGTTGCTTAACATACGACAGTTATTTGTTCTGTCATCAATCATATTTATACATAAAAATATGAAGCTCTTCTCAAATGGACAAAAACTTGAAATGTGCACTAGACTTCAAGACAGAACTGGAATAAATATCCCTCGTCGAAACACACTACTTGGCCAAAGGAATTTAAGTTGTCTTAGCACTAGGATATACAATATATTGCCAGTAAATGTGACAAATAACACCCTGAATATATTGCAGAAAAGGCTTTTTATATGGCTCCTTAATAACTTTGATAGAGCAAATGAACTTATAAATTTTCACCAACATATTTAACCAACTCAGTCACAAATAAGTAATGTAACATCTTCTTTTATTTTTAGTATCCTTATAATTAATGCTTTTACTATAAACTTTTCGTATTATTATCAGTCAAATACCATGTTGCAAATAAATTACGAAATCGTGTTCATGAAGCCCACACTCAAGTTTATCTTATGTGGGATTCACCCTGTATTTTTGATACAACATCTGTATATGTACATGTTTTCTGTCAGTGAATAAAAATGTGTGCTCGTAAAAAAAAGTTAATCTCGTTTACGATTGGATTTAGCATTTCCCTAAATATCAGTAGTTAAAAATATTACCTTTCAAGAAGATAAATTTTCCAAATTAAAATAGTCTCAACATAACGTGAATATAGTTCCATTCCTATGTTTTCATTACAATAAAAGATACGAGGAATATTTCTTGCTAGATCGCCGTAAAGTCATTATAATAACTTAATGATGTTTGAAATACTGTTAAACGCTGTAATCTTCTTCCTATCTAAATAACTTCTCGCATTTAGGATGCCCAATTCATTTACATCAAATGAATTTAATATTTGACATCGATGAAATAGAAATCCAAGAATACATGAAAATAAAATCTAAGGAAAATCTTTAAATATAGGAAAACTAAGTTCCATAAAATTTAAAATATCAAAGTAGAAAATGTAGAATCCTAATTTATGTAAAAAGAAGGAAACAACCCTCCAACATAAATTCGAAGAATAAATGTCGATGAATTTCAAAGTGGAAAATACAATCACATAAAACATGGAGAAATAGGTGCTCAAATATGTTGTCAACTACTCAAAAATACAGTAATAAATCTTGCTGGTCTACCTTGCGTCGACTCACTAAGGTATATGGAATACCCCGATGTTCCAGATCCCTGATGAAAATCATTAACATTGGTCTCCTCGCTTCAAGCGAACTGCAATCCTGGGATGCGAACAGCATTCTTATCCGACTCCTCCGGGATACGAACGGTTCTGCTCCCCTGTAGTTCCTCGACACCTACCAAGCTTCATGTGCCAGATGGGATAACTGTATCTGCTTCTTGCTTTCAGAGATGATAATTCTTCTTTTCGACTTCTTCGTTTGAAGTTCAAAATCATTAATGAGCAATATCGTTGTTGATTATCCATAATGGCAGATAATTACGATTTTTGTAGAATACGATGAAGTTGTATGTTGAAATGTTCACATACAGGGTCTTTCATATAAAGTAAGAACGCCAAGCGGCAGTTTTGTTATCCGATGCTGCGGTGGCCTTGGCCGAGCTTGTGGCGTGCCGTGGCCCCCTGCTTTAAGCGTGTGTACAATCCTATATGAAATACTACCTTATAAAAGATGCTGGATGTGTCGTTCTTCCTGGGTCATACAGGCATTGTATCTGGTAACCTCATTCTGGCTGACGCGAGTGAGGTCTGCCACTGTATTGTTTATGATCTTTTATTTTATGTCTTTTATTGAACACTGAGCCAGTAGTGTCAAACTTATTTTCAATTACGTGAATCTGTGCTAGTGAAGGTGGCGCTTCATCACGAAATTGCTGAACACGTGTATCACATACCCGCCGAGCATACTCGTACTTAAAATAAGTTTTACAAACAAAAATACGATGTTGTAATGACAACTGTCTCACCATGTTAGCACCTGAGATTCAGACTGGCGACTGAACACCTGCAAGCTTATTGCAAGGTCAAGTATATACTATGCGCGCACTTTCAATACTACAGCAGGGGGCCGTGGTGCGCCACAATCTCGGCCAAGGCCACTGGAGCAACTGATTACGAATCCACCGTTCTTACTTTATATGTAAGACCCTGTAGATGTTAAGTGAAACACCGTCATTGCTCGTAGTTATTACGTAGATGTACATGGTTATTTGTGGATGTACATGATTTCAAAGTCGAAACTATTGTCATAGTCGCTCTCTGTCGTCCACCAAATTCCCAGTTTAGATGTGTTCCATTGGTATGGTTAAAATACTCCATAACGACACCATCTATCATAGCGTAATACAGCATTTCTACTAATTTAATGATAGCCTTCGTTGTAAAATTCGAATGATCAAATATTTCAATGTTCATGTAGATCACCTTAATGTTCGTCAACTCACGTTGCTTTTGTAGAATCACAGACCTCAACTCAAGTTCAAAATGTTCATTCGCTTCACTGTAGAATACGATGTTAATGTCCCACGTCTGGATTCGAATAAATGTTCCTCACTCGTATAAAATTACTATCAGCTTCTTAAATGTTCAAAGGATATGTCCGTAGCTGCTCACTATGGTATGCAATTCTTATCTCAACACAATTATGCTTGTATAATAGTTTATAAGACGCGAACTCGTATCGGCACTGAATTGTGATACTATATTTGACTTGCTACAGAGTCTGTCTGAACATTGATCGCGCCCGTGATGGCTGGACATTTGATAGTCAGCTATCGCCGCACTTCGCTTTAGGTTGGCTGGGAATCGAGCTCCTGCAGCACGTCTGTCCCCGACAAATTTCCAGTAGAATAAGACACTCTTTCGAGTCTGAAATCCTGCTCCACAGCTATAATTGCCGCCATTCAGAAATCCGTGGTAAATTTACGCGGCTACCTGTATGAAACATAATACAGCGTACTGCGGATCTATATAGACTTCCAATGTCATGATAAAATTTTCTTCTTAATTTCAGCATCTTCTCATATTAAATAATGGCATACATGGGCTCTAATTATCATACTCGAATTATATTAATTAGCCTGGGATGATCAATCCTTCCATGTAGCAATAACCAATAGAATTATTTATATCAATCCAGCTCTCGGATCTGCGGCAATCTCTTGTTACCAGGCGAAATGACCTTGGCAGAACTCCCAGAATCGCTCACAGAAACCCGTGCCTGACTTCCAACTCGTCGTTAAAACCAGCCCTGCGGGTATTTTCTGTATCTTACTTAACATGCAATTTACTTATCATAGGCTCCAAAATATATCATAAAATTCACCCGAAATCATTTCTAATCCGGGCTCAGTACTGCCCCCGAAAATTGAATTATTTTGGGACAAAACGAGAGTATTTTCCGTCCCCATGATGAAATTTAACCAGCAAATATAAATCCTGGAAGTGTGACACAAGAGAGTCGTGTTGCAAACTCGAGGCAGTGGGAGAGCCCGATCACGTGATATATTGCACAATAGACGCTTCTAGAAGGTTGAAATCGGCATAGCAACAGTGATTTAGCTATGAAATATAATAAATATGGTTATAAATTATGCTATTGGATCCCAGCCCAGAGTCAATGAGAAGAGGTCTTATTGAAGACGGGTTAACTTCAACTACTGTATATAATTTGGTGAAATTATGCATTTAGGCCCTTAGAAGAAGATTTTCTTAATTGGTAATGAAGAGAAAATTAAAAGAAAATACATCTGATACTTTAAAAACCGCAGATCGGTTAATCTACGCAGTAATAAGCATTAGTAATCGACGCGCTAAAATTATGGTGGGAGATTGATATGGCCGCCAAAATTTTGACTTGGAGAGGGAGATCCAAGGATCGAGGTTCTTATTCCAGCAGTCTTTGAAGATTGAGGAAGTGTTCTTATTGGGTTAATGGAGATCCCAAAGCTTTGTCCGAGTGCGGCGATTGTCGACTCGTGGGGACGCTAGGTTAGCAGAGTAGAACATTGGAGATTACCGCACTAGCATTATAAGCGAAGTTGAGAGGAATATTGTAAGTAGAATATCTCATATATATTTGAGACTAGACTTCAGCCAAGTGAATATATAGAAAGTACAGATCGAATACTGTATTTTATTTAAAGTCGAGTGTTCTAAGTCACACCCTTTCGACGAAATAAGCCTATTAAGAAAGTTTTTCAAAAGTGTTGGAAATATAAGCTGAATATCATTTTAGTTGCAGCGTGAAGTTGGCGAACGCAGTTCAAGTGAACAGTAGCGGAGAACGTTAAACATTGGCGCAGCAAACAAACATTATCATAATTACTATTATTATTCTTCGATTAGTTTCATTCGACATTGTTAACATTGTTGAAATAGTCATGCACCAGAGACCTATTTAATGCAGAGTTAAGATACAACAATGGAGCTTCGATAGACAACGTATTGCAGAATACAGACGTAGTGTACGTTCCACCTTGTACATTTTCGTCAGTCTTCGAACATTAATGTAACATCAATTAGCAATAGAAATAATTCATTCACCACCTACATGAATATTTCTATACATTATTATTCAACGATGATGCTGATATATTTGCGACGGAGAATGAAGATTCTACAGAAGATGATTGTCAAGATGCTAGGGTATCCCAGCAACAACCGAAGAATTTGCCAGAAGGATGTCGTTCGAGCCCAAACGGAGGTTAGTGAATACCGGAGAGGGAACGTTTTCCTATCTCTGAGTTCGCAGGTCCGAGGTTCGAATGGAGATCCATCTCAGTATCTTGAACTGAGGAAACACCTAAAGTATTGTGTAAATACTTACCCAGATCTTCAAGATATCGTCCAAATTAGGTAGCAGTGCCATTTACTTATAGTATAGAGCTTGATTAGTGACATTCTGAGCCGACGTTCTTACTCCATATTTCACATTTTATGTATTTCAGTGTTCTCATGTATTTTACACTTCAGATGTGTGTTAAGATTTTATGCTTCAAGATTATTAGAGATGATTGCCTTTCATCTATTTTTCAATTTTATTCTACGGATCAGTTGTTGAACTGACATTTTAAAAAAATTGTTTGAGGAATCATATTGCCTCATAGAAGACGAGTCGGTTCGACTATCGAATTTTAATAATTTTATTTGAACCAAGAATTCAGACATTGTGTCATAGTTGCAAATTAAATTCTTTTAAATTTAATTTGAGCACTTTAATGTAACAACTTCAACTTCAAGAGCAGAGGAAACATCGAATGATATTGTCATATCATTATTGTACATAAACTTTTGGCGATCTAGGAAATACTAGTCGTTTGATATGACCAAAGTCTTAATCCCTATAGACATTCTTTGTGTGGAGTGGAAAGACATTACTAAATTGACAAACCTTTTCATTATTTGTAAAGCTGAAAGCTTTGTTCATTTAATTGTTGGAGGAAATATCTTTTGATAGAAGATTATTCAAATCTTTGGCTAGGAATTCAAAGCTAGTTTATCCCGGTCAAGATTGAATTCTATTTGACACTATAAATAACATGTGTGTTATTTCACACTATTTGTGTAATATCACGTCATAATGTAGACCTGATATTGCAACGATATGCGATTTAAAGCTTGATAAGTGAGGTGAGACAGAGTTATTATTTTTATTACTTGTATTTGTGACAGACGAGTTAACAGTTAATTATCTTTCTGTGTAGTAAACTTTAGGAGGTCAATCACGGCAGTCTAATATCGTTCATTATTATTGGAAGTTTCATTTGAAGAATTAAAGGATGTATAATAGTAGATCAGTAGTCATGTGTAACGACACTGAGGGTCAAGCCTTTATTTGAGAGAAGTTCCTAAAGAAGAAATGTTAATAGCAATTAATCCCTTTTTGGTTATTGTTTAACATAGTGGATGATAATTGTTTATGCCATATATACTGTTATATGAGGATTTGTAGAGCCATGGTGAGCTCGTGCGAAGGAGGTTCCACATTTTAAGGGGAGTCATTGAAAATATTGTTCTTTGATAAGAAAATGCATGGATCATGCATGATAAGAATCGTTGTATACAAGGAGTCCAGTTCATGTGAAGTAACGTTTTAGTTGTGATTACAGAAGGGTGTAAGCGGAACGCAATTAGAGAACGATTGTCTACTCATGTAATTTATACTATTATTAAACTTTATTAAACCAGGAATAGTATAAATACGTACAGCTAAACTTTGTCAGTCGACTGTATTAGATCGACAATGTAAAGAAACCTATATAAGATTACGTGTGAGCAGTATATGAAAGCTAAAGAGTGTTACAAAATGTTTATGTGGAGAAACATTGTAAATAACTAATTTCAAGTTGTATAGTAACAGAGAATACAGAATCTCGAAGGTAACGTGTTAGCAACGTTAAATATTGTCTATTATTATGAAAAAATTACGTGTAAATATTTTCCCTAATGATTTAATTATTTGAATAATTTTTACTAGGATTAAATTAACAGAATGTTTTTGGAATAGAGTGTTTTTGTGAGCGAATGTTTTTGTATGGATGATTGCCACCTGTTAAGAGTGACTGTTCAACCTAGTCGGTCTAGAACGATTACGGAGTATGAATGAAAGTGTGTATTAAAATGTCAGTATGATTGGTAGAGACTTGTTTAAGTTATGAACATTCTTATAATGGCAGAATGTAACTTTTATTCGAGGCTTTTAGACGTGAGCCAGACAGCAATGATACAATCAAATGTGGACAGAAAGATGAACCGTTAGCAGTCGAGGTCATGTTATTATATAATGTGTAGCCAGATGGTCAGCCACTGCCTAGTAAAAGGAACAGTTTCATAGCGCAGCAATTTGCTAGCGTTCATTCATGAATCAGGCCAATACAGGTGCATTTCTAGACGCGTGGTGGAAGAGGTAACCAGTTGTATGGAATGTTATGAATGCAGGAGCTTCTGTTAAAAGTTTTTTTTCGCGTACAGTAGGCCTAGTTATTTCAAAACTTTTATGCTTGTAATTTATACACAGTAATTGCAGTAAGATGTGTAGTGGAAGAGAAGTGTGTAAGATTGTAGGGTTATTTTTTTGTTATTTAGAATAGTTTATTGTTATTTTTGTTTAGATTAGATTAGTTTACACATGTTAATAAATTTACACAGTTCGTTGTCTTTCGTCGTTGACGTGTGATTCATTATAAATATTAGGATTAGAGTATTGTGGATGCAGTGTAGGCGAAGCTGAGTTCCCATTCCCCGAGACACGTAAGTAAAGGTAAGTGTGCCCCGTGTATTTGTTGTTTTTCCACATTATTCTTATAACTGCTGTATGTAAATCACTAAAGACCATGTTGGAGCGATTTCTAATGAAGTAATTTGCCGGTGCTGTTAGAAATAGGCAATCCAGCTGGGGCTATGGATATTCCAACAGGCTACTTTCCGGATTTACGGGTACAGTACCATCCCGGCATTTGCCCGAAGACGAAGTGGGAAACCACGGAGAACCACTTCGAGGATGGCTGAGGCGGGAATTGGACTCCCTCTACTCATTTTGGCAACCCGAGTCTGAGTAGACCCCGTTCCAGTCCTCATAGTACTTTTCAAATTTCGTGGCAGAGCCGGGAATCGAACCCAGGACTTCCGGGCCAGCAGCTAACCAAGCTGACCGCTACGCTACGGAGGCGACTTTGTTTTTTCCACAAAATAACACTATAAGCGAAAATAAAACGTACTGTACGCGTGTTCGTGGTCGAGAATATTCTATCTTCAGAAAGTTTTCTAAGTTAGTCAATGCTATATAAATAAGACTCTGGAAGCAAGCCACAAAGCATAGTTAACTAGTTAATCCAGCCGACCAATCAGGATATTCCTAGCCACGTGCATGGCACAATGAAAACACGGCACAAAGGATGTCACGAAGGTAGCCGAGGACTTCCGATTGGCAAAGAGACACCCACGAGCGGATCGCGACTGCAGACAAGTAGAAGGGGAATGCACGTCAGACGCGTGGCGATAATAGCCAATCAAAAGAGGCGTTATAAAGAAGAAAGTAATGAGCGCAATTAGAGTATCTAATTACCAGCAAGATTTTAAATCTTTCAGAAAAGTTGTTAATTAATAATTAATGAACATTTATAAATAATTGCAGCTAATTGATTGCTCAATTAAGGAATAATATTATATTCACCATTAACGCGCCTTTTAGGAAGAATTTTTATGGGGAGACGCCAACTTTTTGTCAATGTGGGAGACAAGCCAGAGGGATTAAGGCTTCTTATCAATCTAGACTTCGACGAGAGTGGATGTGTCTACAAAACTCTGCTACATTATTAGAGAACAAAGCCTGATAGTTAAAAATGACTTCGCAGAAGAATTTATAGCAAGATATACAGAATATTAATCTCAGTAATTAATATCTACAATTGTAACAGGAACTACGATCAAACTATTGAAGAAAACTACGTGGAAATATTGAGAGTGACGTTTCAAAGTGATAGAAAACTATATTCTACAGTTATCACCATGTCAGACATTCTGAAATTGAGAGGGGAAGAAACAGTTAAATCTACAATGATGAAGATATACTGTTAAAATGCTTAAGGGAACATAGCTACTATGATAACGAGAATATTTGAAATAACATGATATAAATACCGTGGGGGAGATAAACATCTCATCTCTCCTACGCCAAATAATTCTACAACTACAAAGTCATTTCACCGACTTCAATGATTAATACATTTTACCAGAACTGCTGTGCAGAAGAAAGAAGTTTTTCTCGAACGAGAGTGGCCAGGGTGGACCCGGCGCTGTCAAGAGAGAAAGGGCTTTCCCATCTCACAAAGAAGATAGCCAAGCTGAAAGGATGACTGCACGATGATGTTAGAGTTCGCATCCCGTTCCTGGCAGTTTGCAGACTTCCGAAGGAGACTGGGCAGAATTCCACACGACATCTTGAGGGACGATCTCTCAGAAACTATCCGTTTTCTGATGAGCAACGCGGGAAAGCAACTTCCAGTAAGATCTACGCTGCACCAGGTAGTCTAAGACCAACGAAGTATCCCATTTTGTAGAATTTTAGAAACTTTTGAGAATATCTGACAACTTTGTATTTTAATGCCATTTTTCTAGGTCTACGAATTGTTACATTTTAATTTTTGTTTTGATATTTTCAACGCTATGACTGGTAGAATTTTCATTCTCGATTTTGATCGATTTTTGAATTTTAAGCGAGATTTTGTGTGACAATTTAGAAACGCTAGTTGGAATGTAGAACTTTATGCGATTTCGAATTAATTTGATGGAGATTTTATGGTTTAGCTCGAATTTTATAGTTTAGTCAGAATTTCATTGTCGAGATCAAACTTTATCGTTTGGATTGAATTTTATTGTACAACACGAATTATATAGTTTGAATTATATTATATTTTATATCTTTTATTTTAGATTGTGTTTAAAAATGGCGGACGAGATTGAAAGTCGGTTACATGTTGCTCTCCGATTTATACAGAATACCGCAGATGCAGGCGGTTACATGAAGAAAGAGACTAAGGAAGATATCCATAGAATGGTGTGTGTCATTGTGGATTGTTTTAGTGACATGAAATCCATGCTAGAAATTAACAGTATAACTAAACAGAATTCTCAGCAAGAGGTTATTGAGGTTAGCCAAAATGTTTGTATAGAAACGTCAGACAGAATGTCTACAGAACAGGTGGCTCCATCTTACGACAATTTCCATGAAATACTTAGTAAAACGAAGACCCATGATGGGCCACAGAGAAGTCAAGTGAACAACGGAATTATTCCACAGACGACATCTAGCGTCCAACGAGTCGAGGCAATGAATACAGACCATCGAGGCCATTGTCAGATACCATCTAGCGGACCTGCACGGAACTGCTCTCGGAGAAATAGAGATGACACGGAGAGTCTACTTCGTGAGCTGACAGATGAGGCCATGATTTCAGCGCAGCGTGAACAGGGCCGGATGCCATCTAGTGGGCAACCGGACAATCTTCAGCTGGGCAACAGAGACATTCACGCAGAACAAGCAACGGAGGAAAGAATTACACGGAAAATAACACAGAATATGCAATCCATGTTGGAGGCCTTATCAGCCAATCTCAAGAAGATGGTACGAGAGGAAATGAACATAATATCCTCAATACAAGGTGGGGATCGTATCAATCAAAATAGCAAGAACGATTTGCGAGAAAATAACCCGCTCATAAAGAATACTGACGTGGAACATGCAACTACCTCAAATATGATGCCCATGGCAAATATAACGCATCAATAACGCAAATATAAAGATTTGATTGAAGACTCTCGAACTGCACAATTGAAACCCACGTACTCCAACTCGCAACGAACAACCTTGACAACAGTAGAGACACACATGATCAGCTCTGTAAATGGCAGTACGACGAACATAACAGAACTACAAGCAGCAGAACCAAGAGCATGGCTATGCATAGGGCGACTCCACCATAACACCACTGTAGAAATGGTACAGCACCATCTAACCAACCTAAATTTAACAGATATCATTGAATGTGAAGAACTTCCAACCAGCCCCACTCAAAAAGCACTACGAGTAGTTATACCTTTTCAAGATCTGTCAAAGGTTTACGTCCCAGGAGCGTGGCCCAATGGTGTCTTCGTGAGACGATACTGGCTTTTTCGCTCCCGTAAATCAGGAATTTCCCTCACAGCCTAACCAGCTGCGCATCTTGCTTTGGAATATAGAGGGCTTAAAGAGCGCCTTAGCATTGACAAACAATAACCTTCTGCATTCACATGATATACTCATACTACTAAAGACTCTATCGACCAAACCTATATACATTAATGGATTCTACGCACAGCATATTACAGCAAAGCAAGGGCCAAGAGGGAGACCAATGCGTGGCACCTCATGTTACTACAGACCAAGCATTGGTAAAATTCTAAGTACGTACCAAGACCAAGACACAATGATAATAAACTTTGAATGGATCTCTGTGATAGCCACAAATTCAGGGCCACTAACACCTATTGAAGATCTGATAGCAACAATCATGATCTCCATAGGACATGTACCTCAGGACAGAGACATTATATTGGCCGGAGACTTTAACTGCAGACTAGACGTCGATAACAATAGAGCGAAAGAACTTCTCGAGCTAATGACGGAGGAAGGATTCAACCTCGTCAACAAGGTTGAAGATAGAACGTACTTTGCACATTCAGGGAGCAGCACTATAGATTTAGTTTTCTATAAAGGCCGTAGCATTAAGTTACTAAATTACACTGTATGTCTCACTTCAGAGGAGGCGATGATAAAGAAACACTGCCCGATCTCGACACAATTTAACGTCTCACAAATGGATAAGGGAGAAACCCTAAAGATACCAACCCTTCACGACAGATAGACAAAGATGTTCTTAGACAGGAATCGGAGGAATGGAAAAGTTTTGATAAACACATAAAGGGAAAAGACATAGACGCAGCCGCGCTATCCCTGGAAAAAACTATCAAATCAGCACTTGTGTATACGCCGGAAAGAAGATCGCGAATATGGTTCGACAAAGAATGCTATCTGAGGAGAAAAAGAGTCATCGAGGCCATGCATGTCGCAAAATTTACTATGGACCAGGAGGCATTACTACAATACAGCATCATAAAGAAGGATTACAAAAGACTACTATCGGTAAAACGTAAGGAACATTTGGAAAAAGAGGCGATAAGAATAGTAGAGGAAGCCATCAATGACCCATTTGTAGCATTGAATCATAGAAAAACACATGGCTTTGGAAAAATAGAAATGTCTGAATGGGAAAAGCACTTCCGGAACATATTAAATGTAGACGGAGATGTCAGCAATCTTGAACCAACTAAAATGGGAACATACCAAAATGAAACCAAGCCGTTCACATCGGAGGAGGTAGAAGAAGATATCATGTCACTCAAAGACAATAAGGCCATAGGACCTGACGGGATTTGTAACGAACACGTGAAAGACTCAACAGAGATGTTGCTTCCGGCAATCTCAGACTTAATGAACCTCTGTCTACATGAATGTAGCATCCCCACAGCATGGAGAATCTCAACTATTAAAGTGCTGTTCAAGGGTAAAGGCGATCAATCAGATCCAAACTCCTACAGAGGGATCGCTATCGAAAAGAACATGATGAAGATACTGACAAAACCCCTCGTTAAAAGGATCACAGAAGCAGTAGACCATAAACTCCCAGAGGAACAGTTTGGATTCCGTAAAGGACGAAGCACTCTCCACGCCATTAACAACCTATTCATCGTGGAGAAAATGTATTTTTATTAAGTATTTTTATTTTTATGATAGACCAGAGTGGAGGAAAAGATAAACCATGTATATACTTTATTGTGCGGATTATAGAATCCCAGATTGCGTCATTATTATCGATGAAGACATAGTTAGGTGCAGGATTTTCTTGATTCTAAAGAAATGTAGTTGAAAGAAGCAATTATAAGACAGTTAGTATCATTATTTCATGTTGAAAATAGGCATTTTGCCAAATGTATATATTTTCTTGAAGATGTTAGTTGACGAACTTCATCATTTCTGTATATAAACCGTGTATAATATTTTTAGGAAAACTGTTCAGAGTCAAATTTGGGCATAATTTTAGTTAAACTGCTGTGGTGTCACCGTGCCTAAGCGAATCAACTCGACTGACGGTACCTCACGGGCGCGCTCCCCTTTTAAGGAAAAGGCAGAGACGCGTGTACTTCGTCGAGTACGGCCCGTGAGGGCCCGTCAGCCGGATTCTCCGCCGAGGACACGGATCGCCACGCGAGGGATACCCCCCGCTCTGCGCATTTATTAACAAGATTTACAAAAATTGGGAAAATGTACAAAGATCTATACAATATGGTACCCACTACCTCTACCAGACGACTGCTCCCGACCAGCCCGACCCCGCTCCTTATATACATCAGCCAGACAGGCGTGTACAAAGGGCGAAGCCGAGCAGTACGGGCGCAGCCGCCTGGCGAGGAGCGGTCGGACTGAGGGCCCTGTGCTTTATTAATTAATTATATACAGATCGCAGCCAACAAATACAAACATATCATCTAGTTAAACTTAGAGTATGAGTTTTATTGCTTCTACGGAAGTATTTTCAGAAGATAAGAGGCGGGAGTTGGAATGTATAGAGTAACGAAAAGTATTTGTAATGACGGAGATCCACGTCATGGGTAGATTAACTTTATTTTCTGGGGATTTTGTAAATTTAATAACATTAATTTATTTTGTTGTTGTTAAACTCCCGTTATCCGGGCACAGCAGCTGTTTATCTTTACTTAATTTATTTAAACTTATTTGAGCTTATAAAAGCACCGTTTATAGTTGTTCGTCCTTATTACCTTACCAACTCGTATTGCAAAAATTGTGGAAAAAATTATGTATAAGAGACTGATAAGTTTCATAGAAAAAAAGAAAATATTATCAAACTCACAACATGGATTCAGAACGGAAAAATCTACACAGACAGCAATTTACGAATGTAGTAAATTAAATTAATTGACAATAAGGAACATGTAACTGGCCTATTCTTGGATTTATCGAAAGCATTTGATGTTGTTGACCATAAAATCCTCCTTACCAAACTAAATCAATATGTTATTAGAGGTCTTGCTAATAAATGGATCGAGTCTTACTTACCAAGGCGTAAACAAATAGTAAGCTTGAGACACAATGATGATGGAACCAAATTACTTAATGAAACATTGTCCAATGAGGGAATTATTGAATTTGGAGTACCCCAGGGATCGGTTTTGGGCCCACTACTCTTTCTTCTATATATCAATGATATAACACAGAACGTTCATTCACATAAGGAAATTTTGTTTGCAGACGATACAACACTCGTAATAAAAGGTGAAACTAAACAGGTCATACAGCAGTCTGCTGACTCTGTTACAGGAGAGTTAACCAAATGGTCACAAGATAATCGCCTCATAATAAACTATAAAAAACAGTATGTCTAAATTTCCATACTATACAGAATAGGAAGCCTGCGAAACCCAATATAACTGTGCCACTCCAAAGACTGGCACACATTTCTGCCCCTGCCCGCGGCTACCCGGGCGGCCTTCTACGTGACTTGTGTTTCACTTATATTTGAATGTCCCGCCGCTGGCGATGTCCTCCCCTCTCCCCGATAAATGAACTGTTCCGGCTCTACAAATGAACTGTCCCGCCTGGACGAATGGACTATTCCGGGCTAAATGGACTCCGTCTTGGCCCTGTCTCTAACGCTATTGGCCCGACCGGTTCAAATGAACCAATGGCGCGATCCCGCGCGCAGTGACTTGCATATTGAGTAAGCCTGGCCGGCCTGCCAACTGAATTGTCCTTGTGGTTGGGCCAGCGAGGTGTTTTCCGTGACTCTGGGGACCGACTGCGGTTGGTAGTGTCTACTTCCTAAATCCTCCGCGAGGCGCGCGCGACTCCCTGTCGCCTCACCTGCAGCGTTCTCTGAGAGCGTCTCTCTCCCCACAAGCTCCTGAACCATGCAGCGGACAAGAGTGTTCTCGTCCGAGCTCTTCGGGCTCGGCATTCTATACAGGCCATGTGGCCTACCATCGATATTAAGGTAAAGCCTCTGATCTTTCTGCAATAACTATTGTGAACTCCAGTACTACAGAATAATTATCAGCTCACAGTGTCGCCGTGAGGAAAACAAACCGATTTAAGATTAATTGACTTATCTATCAAAAACTTTGCACTAGTATGAACTGCAAGGCACATAGCCCATGGCGGCTTGCCTTCACAACCAGTTTCTTTTGTATCGAGCAACATCGACAGAACTCTTAAACCGTGTGTGATATAATTAATTTAATTGTGATTGTTCAGTTCTGAATTATACCTGGAATGTTATATTTTGGAGGGCTAGTTAGGATATGGACAAATGGGCGCATTGCTTTTGAATGTGGCCTACACTTGGAAACGGCTTGCCTCATGTCAGGCGGCCGCCAACAATTTAATTATGTGGACAACGGTCACGGTAGTTGTCGTTTGGAGCAATTTCGCTCAGGGCCAGTAGTTAGCCTTTAGTCTTTTCTTATTTAACCTAAATTCCTTATTTCGGTACCTTTGTTTGGATGTACCATGTTTTACCTTGTTTTGTGTTTCTGCTCTTGGGTTCTCCCAAAATGCCTCCTGGCATTTCGTTTTCGTTTCAGTAATTATCCTTTCACATTTAAGTTGCGTTCTTGTTTTAGGCCCGTTTGCAGGGACAAATTTCTTACTATCCCAGGAATATGTTTTTAATACTAAGGTTGTGATTGCTTCCCGTGACCGTGGATTCACAACACCACGTGGGGTTTAGGTTACAGTTAGGAGTGTTACTTATTTATGCCAGTGTTGTTTTCCACATGTTGTATTTTCCTTGTTTTTCTCAATACATTTTTTTCATTTACGTATTTTTATAACCCATGGGCATTCGTCTACCATCTGTTTTGCATTACCCAGACCCACGCCTTGGTATAACGAGGCCCAAATCCACATCCCGGGTACCCTACCCGCCTGGTTGCTCATTCCTTGTGAATGGTTGCCAGAGTACGACGTTTGAGAGTGTGTGAAGATGAGGTCATACAATATGGTTGGTAACTTCATTAAGTTTTCTTTCACCGCGTCTCCTACCGAGTGCCAAGCGTCGTACAGTAAGTGGAAGCAGAGCGTTAGTTGTCGATTTTGTCTGGTTTGCTACCGCTGGTGGTAGATGGAAGCCACGTGGCAATATTATCGACTCTGCCCTGATATTTATCAGGATGAAAACACTGAAGTGTGGAATCCCTTTTTTGTAATTATAACTTCATACCATGGGCAAATAAGTAAAATTTGTGTTAAAGTTTCATGTGGAAAATTAAACCGTTAGACTTGAGGTGTTGTAAAATTCAAGTGTTTGACATTTTTTGTTTTTTTTTTCTTTCATGCTATTGTCATGGAGCGGCACGTACCAGATCCAAAGTATTTGGATTATGAAGAAATCCAATATGAATTGGAGATCAGGAATTTGGAGGTTCCCGCGAGCGCGGAGGTGGCTCGAGCAGTTCTGAAACCTGCCCTTAAGGACCCTGTATTGTTGCCTGTGCTGTCCGAAGCAGAATTTGCAATTGGTGAGTCACAGATTTTCCATAGAGTAGAAGTTTGTGCTAATCTCATTAATTTGTTTTTGCTCGATGATTATGGTACGTCTGCCCAATATAAAAAGTTGCGCGCTCGTCTGCAGTACTTGTTCACTCGCTGCGAAGATGTTTTATCTGTTTCGTCTCATCGTTCTGACGAGGAACTAGCCAATATTTTTGAAATTCAGCGCATGATAGCCGAATGTGCAAATAAAGTTTTCGATGAAAATTCTAGTGGTTGTAATGGTGCAGAAGCACTCCGTGCAGTCAGTGTAGACAGTGATGAAATAAGGTTCCCTACCAGTGAAGGCGATAATCAGCCTTATGTTCCGACATGTGCTGCAAACCTGTTGAATGCAGTTCGGTTGAGTTGGGAAGGTTCAATTAATGCTAGTATGTTTCGATCTGCTGACCGCAACAGTGATTTTTCCGGTTTCTACTAACAATAGTGTTACAGTAGATAGTAGTAGTGAGTTGCCAGTAGTTTCTTTTGCTGAAGTAAATCATGGATCTTATTATTCTCCTCCTTCTGCGAGAATTTTGTCGAAAGTGTATGAGGATATCACTTCTGCAGCCAGGTCCCGTGCTCGACCAGGGTTGCCAGCCAGGAGTGTCGATGCTGGTGGCAACACAAGTGTTGTTAAATTGTCTACGCAATACCTCCAGGTCACTGAGAGGCAACCAGTCGATAGTGTTTTAGCGACTGAGTTTAGCCGGTTAAATTTTAACCAAGGATTATCGTCCGACGCGAATTTGGTTGAAGTGTCAAACGCTTCATGGATGAATAATTTGGGTAACAATTCTAGTTTTCATGTACCAGTGTCCGTTCATTCTGTTTCTGCTGTAAACAATTCTAACGGTAATGTCAATTGTAATTCTTCCGTTTCCGAAATTTTGCAACCGAGTGCTAGAGAGTTGTTCATGTCAACTGAAATGCCTCGTTCCGTGTGTAGCACAACTCCTGTGTACACCACAAGTAACTCCTATGGTGGAGTAACATATTCTTATTCTAGTGCCTTTTCTCGTCCTACTTGTTCTGTTCTGACGCCCAGTACGAGGGGTGTTCAAGAAGTAAATCTCCGCAGTCGGAGCATGTATCCTACTCCGAGACGAAGTGCTCCTCAAGACGTTCCTAGTAGTAACTATCCTCCTTCGTTAGGTATCAAACCTCTTAATTTCCGTTGGCCTAAAGACAAAGTTTGGTGCAACAAGAACAGATTTTCTTCTCGTGTAGAACCTCAAGGTCGGGATTTCAATAGCCCGAGTGATGATAGTGGACCTGTTCGTGGCGAACAGAGAGGTCCGGGTTCTAGTCATTCAGTTTTTTCTAACCGCAATTTTGGGAATCTCGCCCACCCGTTATCTGATTGTGTAGCTAAGTTGAAGCACATGAATACTGATACCACTGATGGTATTATTTATTTTCTGCGTGAGTTGGTAGAAATTTATGAGTACGCTGCTGTATTTGGTGTGAGTTATACTCAGGTGTACCAACTTATGTTCCCGTTCACTTCTGGTATGATGAGAAGTATGGTTGTCGAGGCTATGTCCCGTAACACAGGTATCGAAGTGTTCTGTGAGCAAGTAATGTCAAATTTCATTCCATATAGGAAGATGGGTACTGTAATTCAACGTCATTTGTATCGTGTACAGAAGTATGGTGAATCGTTGGATGTGTACATGCAAGATATGTTAAAGCTGGCTAAGATGTTTTCTGTTAACTTCACCGAGCAAGAGATGGTGGAACACATTTTGGATGGTGTGACGCCAGACTATCGTTCATTTTTATGCTTAGGGTCTCGCCCGAGCACTATCGCTCAATTGTGTGCTTTTGCCGTACGTGGAGAGTCCGTACGCCAGTCTGACTATGGTAGAGGTTCTGTTGATCAACCCTCACAATTTAATTCATACAAACCGCAAGGTTCTTCTAATCGTTGGAACAATGCTCGTTCCCAGGGTAGCCAAGGTAATTGGAGAAATCGTAAGCCTCAAGTTTCAGGAGGTCGTTGGTCGAGTAATCAGCCTCAGAGTAGTCCTGTTCGTAATGAAGAAGTCAGGAGCTCTGGTAATTTTAATTCTGGAAGGAATGTCCGTTTCCAAGGTCCTTCAAATAGTGGAGGTGATGGCAGACACCCAGAAGCTACCAACCGTGGTGAATATTCGAATCGTCAAGAAGCTCGAGGGCGAGTGAATAACAGTTCTGTGAAATGTAACGCCTGTGGTCGTTTCGGTCATTCAGACCGCATGTGTAATGCTCCTCCGCAATGACATCCGGAGGCCTGATATCGTGATGTTATGTCGATGTCATCAGTCGTTAATGTAGATAAGAGTAGTGTCGGAGTATGATCGTTGTTGCTGTTGGTTGTAATTTAAGTGAATGAGTGGGTGTTCGATGAGACTTTGATAATGCTCTAGCTGTGGGTCGAGTTAGTGTCCCGCTGAAGTCATCTTGTTTTATGCCACCTTTCGAAATCCTCATGGATATTTTCTCTGTCCTGCTGTTTGGGTATTTCTGTCGTGTGCGAATGGATGTGTGACTGGTGTTGTTTTGGTATTGTTCCTGGACATTGGCCAGTGTTTCCCTGAGTCAGTGCCTGTCTCGGTTGTACCCCGGCGTCTTCTGGTGACACTGCGTTTTCTTTTGGTTAGCTGGCTTGTGTGTTCCTTACGTCAACGCTCGGCAGGAGGAAGTTCTATCCTTATGTGCCATGTGTCGAGCTCGTTCGTCCCCTTCTGTCATGTGAACTGGTGGAGTTCACCTTGTGACAGAAGCAACTTGTAGTGTTAGTGTGTCTTAGATAGTTGCATAGATATTTTATTTCAGGGTTTTTAGTGTTGGAGAGTTGGTGCCTGTCGACGGAGTCGATTTGTTCTGGTGGCATCGGTTTCTACAGGTAGTTGCGGTAGAGTTGTTTTGTGTCAAGGTATCTCAAGTTGTTGAGATATTTGCAGTGGTCTTAGACATTTTATTTTCAGGATTTTTGTGTTGAAGAGTTGGTGCCTGTCGACGGAGTCGATTTTTTATGGTGGCATCGGTTTCTACAGGTAGTTGCGGTAGAGTTGTTTTGTGTCAAGGTGTCTCAAGTTGTTGAGATATTTGCGGTGGTGTTAGACCATTTTATTTTCAGGGTTTTATCTTGTGTTTTTGGACTTACCGTGTGTTGCCTTGGGTGGGTGCCGGTCTCCGTTTGGTCCTCCTGTGTCCTCCGGTTTCTTGGTGTCTATCCTTTTGGTCGACTGGGTTATTGCGTCCTTGTTCGTTTTGCTCGGCATGAGGGATTCTCCCCTCTAGTGTGTAGGTGTCGGGCCTTCTTCGTTCATTTGTTGTAGTTCCGGTCGACAAGCGTCGATTTGTTGTTGGTACCAGTGTTGGAGTGTTGGTTATGTTTTAGTGTTCTTGTGTTTGGTGTTCTGCGATTGGCTCCTATCGGGTAATGTCGATTTGTGTGTTAGTGCCTTGGTTCTTGATGTTTTCTGTGTCTGAATAAGTCAGGAGGGTGTTTCCCTGTGCTTTAATTGGTCGTGTTGGCCAGTGCAGGAAGGTTTATTCCCTGTCCTTTTGTTGTAGCCCAGGATGGTCCATTCCCTGAGGTTATTTTGCGGTTCAGGATGGTCATTCCCTGACCTTAGTGGTTTCGTTGGTCGTGCTCAGGATGCTGAATTCCCTGTCGCAAGTTGGCACCCTTGTGAGATCTTTGGTCGAGGTTAGGATTGCCTCATTTGGTCGTCAAGTGTGTGTTGTTCCTCAGGTTGTTGGATCAATAAGGTCGTGCTCAGAATAAATTTAAAGTTGACGATCTTGTGTATGTCAAAAACTTTTGGAGGGAAACTCCTGGTCACCAAGTAAGTGGCAAGCTCATGCCAAGATTCCGTGGTCCGTATCGAATTTTATCCTTTCCTACCGATGTTACTGTCCTATTGGAGGACAATGAAAGAAGGCGCATTTTTCGCACCCACTTGTCATATTGTAAACGTGCTGGTGAACGTGAGGCAGAAGAAGTCGAGGAAGCTGAGAACGCAGGACGTGAAGGTGTAGTGTGAGTTGTAGTAGTTTTTTAGGGTGTTGTGATTTGGTAACAGTGATCTCCTTTATTGAATGTTGGTATCGTGTAGAGTTCTTGGAGTCGTGTGTGTGGTGCTGTCTTGGTATGACGCTGTGTCGAGAGACGTGGAGTTGGAAGTTGTGCTTCTGTCGTGTTCAATTGCAGTGATTGTGCAATATCTCCACAAGTACATCGTGAGTCAGTTTTTCGCCGAGGAGAAATCTCATCAAGTGATAGGCATAAAGGGTCTTATAGTTTTTCTTTTCAAGTTTTCATTCTTGTTAGCGGGACCTGCTTGAGGTCTTTCTATGCCCCTTGTGGCCTATTTCTTCGTTCTGTATTTGGTATTGTTGAAGTGAACATTGACATGTTCTGAGTCGTAGTACTCTTGTTCTGGTGTGTGTGTGTGTGGATATCAGGGATTACTGCATTTGTTCGCAGCCCTGGTGTCGGACCCTTTCCTCTTTGAATTTTGTCTGTGTGCTGTGTGTAGCGTAGAGAGTTAAGAACTGTTGATTAGTTCCATGTGCGTGGTGCGCATCGTGAAGTGGTGGCTGTACCTGTTACGTTGTGGTGGTGATGAAGGTTGCCCTGCATTTGCTCGCAGGCGCCTTGGTGTCGTTGAAGATGACACGTTGGGTCGAGTTGGTGAGGTCTCTGTTCGTTGGGTCACTGTTCCTGTCCTTGTGTTGGTGAGTGGTAAAGATTGTAGAAACGTGTGAGTTCCTGTTCTGTTCTCTGCGTTCCGTGTAGGTGTGTTTCCTGTTCTGCGTTCCGTGTGCTAGAGGGCATTTGATGTATAAGTAATGTAATGTAAAAGGTAAATTGTAAATGTAAATGTTGGAAATTTGTTGACACCAGTTGTGATCTGTGTGGTGACAAGGTAACTGTTTCATATTCTCCCCTGTATTGCGAGAGCTGAGCCATTCCTGTGGTCGTGGGTTCCCCTAGATTTTCTTCGTGCGACCCCATCTCAGTATTTTCTCACTACGGTGAAAAATGTATAAAGATTTTCCATTTATTCAACATAGCATTGTAACATTAGGATTTTGGTTGGGTACCAGTTCTGTGTAGTTACTAACTCCAGTGAAGTGGAGGTAACAAAAGTTCAAGAGAACGCTGTCCAGTGTTTCTTCCCATTTTAATGACTTAACATTAACGTAATTCTGCTAAACCTAAAGTCTGCGTGTGCATTGTGTGTGCATCGCCCCTATGAAAGTGAATGTGATCTCGTATCACTAAGGCAAGTGAATTGCCAAGTCCTTGCTCGCACAGTGAAAAGTCCTAACATGTGCTACGGAAGTTGCTCAAGCTCTCGCCCTGGTCCCCCTTAGACCAGTGGCATTCTTCGACCCCGCTGGTGAAGAAGCCAACCCAACCTAGTGTTGCGTCTCTGCGTGCTGTGTCTGCTCTTGCCCTTGGCTGTTTCAGTGGTGGTCCAGTGTGAGGGTTGCGCCCCTCACATCTGGAGATGGTGGTGGCCTGCGCAAGGGCCGCTGTCATGACGTCGTCCTCCATCTGATGGTGATCCTGATGCCTGCTGGTCGGTGCGGATGGTGATCTCTTCCCTGATGTCGACCCTGGATACTGAACGACTGGAGCGGTACTATGGTGATGCTGGAGGGGTTCTATGGTGGTCATCTGGTATGGTGGTATGGTGCTGTTGGTGTTCCTTCTTGCCAATCCTGAGGTCTTCACGACATCATTAGTTGGGCATTTCTACCTTCCTGCTGTTTCGACTTCCTGGTGCAGTGAGTGACGCATGAACAAACATTATTTTGCCTGTGGGCAAACCAAGCCATCCTCAAGAGAACTTACAGGGGGGAGCCCTCTTCCTGCTGGCTCACCCCCACTGTCGGCCTTATGAGGGGGAGGCTGTGCCACTCCAAAGACTGACACACATTTCTACCCCTGCCCGCGGCTACCCGGGCGGCCTTCTACGTGACTTGTGTTTCACTTATATTTGAATGTCCCGCCGCTGGCGATGTCCTCCCCTCTCCCCGATAAATGAACTGTTCCGGCTCTACAAATGAACTGTCCCGCCTGGACGAATGGACTATTCCGGGCTAAATGGACTCCGTCTTGGCCCTGTCTCTAACGCTATTGGCCCGACCGGTTCAAATGAACCAATGGCGCGATCCCGCGCGCAGTGACTTGCATATTGAGTAAGCCTGGCCGGCCTGCCAACTGAATTGTCCTTGTGGTTGGGCCAGCGAGGTGTTTTCCGTGACTCTGGGGACCGACTGCGGTTGGTAGTGTCTACTTCCTAAATCCTCCGCGAGGCGCGCGCGACTCCCTGTCGCCTCACCTGCAGCGTTCTCTGAGAGCGTCTCTCTCCCCACAAGCTCCTGAACCATGCAGCGGACAAGAGTGTTCTCGTCCGAGCTCTTCGGGCTCGGCATTCTATACAGGCCATGTGGCCTACCATCGATATTAAGGTAAAGCCTCTGATCTTTCTGCAATAACTATTGTGAACTCCAGTACTACAGAATAATTATCAGCTCACAGTGTCGCCGTGAGGAAAACAAACCGATTTAAGATTAATTGACTTATCTATCAAAAACTTTGCACTAGTATGAACTGCAAGGCACATAGCCCATGGCGGCTTGCCTTCACAACCAGTTTCTTTTGTATCGAGCAACATCGACAGAACTCTTAAACCGTGTGTGATATAATTAATTTAATTGTGATTGTTCAGTTCTGAATTATACCTGGAATGTTATATTTTGGAGGGCTAGTTAGGATATGGACAAATGGGCGCATTGCTTTTGAATGTGGCCTACACTTGGAAACGGCTTGCCTCATGTCAGGCGGCCGCCAACAATTTAATTATGTGGACAACGGTCACGGTAGTTGTCGTTTGGAGCAATTTCGCTCAGGGCCAGTAGTTAGCCTTTAGTCTTTTCTTATTTAACCTAAATTCCTTATTTCGGTACCTTTGTTTGGATGTACCATGTTTTACCTTGTTTTGTGTTTCTGCTCTTGGGTTCTCCCAAAATGCCTCCTGGCATTTCGTTTTCGTTTCAGTAATTATCCTTTCACATTTAAGTTGCGTTCTTGTTTTAGGCCCGTTTGCAGGGACAAATTTCTTACTATCCCAGGAATATGTTTTTAATACTAAGGTTGTGATTGCTTCCCGTGACCGTGGATTCACAACACCACGTGGGGTTTAGGTTACAGTTAGGAGTGTTACTTATTTATGCCAGTGTTGTTTTCCACATGTTGTATTTTCCTTGTTTTTCTCAATACATTTTTTTCATTTACGTATTTTTATAACCCATGGGCATTCGTCTACCATCTGTTTTGCATTACCCAGACCCACGCCTTGGTATAACGAGGCCCAAATCCACATCCCGGGTACCCTACCCGCCTGGTTGCTCATTCCTTGTGAATGGTTGCCAGAGTACGACGTTTGAGAGTGTGTGAAGATGAGGTCATACAATATGGTTGGTAACTTCATTAAGTTTTCTTTCACCGCGTCTCCTACCGAGTGCCAAGCGTCGTACAGTAAGTGGAAGCAGAGCGTTAGTTGTCGATTTTGTCTGGTTTGCTACCGCTGGTGGTAGATGGAAGCCACGTGGCAATATTATCGACTCTGCCCTGATATTTATCAGGATGAAAACACTGAAGTGTGGAATCCCTTTTTTGTAATTATAACTTCATACCATGGGCAAATAAGTAAAATTTGTGTTAAAGTTTCATGTGGAAAATTAAACCGTTAGACTTGAGGTGTTGTAAAATTCAAGTGTTTGACATTTTTTGTTTTTTTTTTCTTTCATGCTATTGTCATGGAGCGGCACGTACCAGATCCAAAGTATTTGGATTATGAAGAAATCCAATATGAATTGGAGATCAGGAATTTGGAGGTTCCCGCGAGCGCGGAGGTGGCTCGAGCAGTTCTGAAACCTGCCCTTAAGGACCCTGTATTGTTGCCTGTGCTGTCCGAAGCAGAATTTGCAATTGGTGAGTCACAGATTTTCCATAGAGTAGAAGTTTGTGCTAATCTCATTAATTTGTTTTTGCTCGATGATTATGGTACGTCTGCCCAATATAAAAAGTTGCGCGCTCGTCTGCAGTACTTGTTCACTCGCTGCGAAGATGTTTTATCTGTTTCGTCTCATCGTTCTGACGAGGAACTAGCCAATATTTTTGAAATTCAGCGCATGATAGCCGAATGTGCAAATAAAGTTTTCGATGAAAATTCTAGTGGTTGTAATGGTGCAGAAGCACTCCGTGCAGTCAGTGTAGACAGTGATGAAATAAGGTTCCCTACCAGTGAAGGCGATAATCAGCCTTATGTTCCGACATGTGCTGCAAACCTGTTGAATGCAGTTCGGTTGAGTTGGGAAGGTTCAATTAATGCTAGTATGTTTCGATCTGCTGACCGCAACAGTGATTTTTCCGGTTTCTACTAACAATAGTGTTACAGTAGATAGTAGTAGTGAGTTGCCAGTAGTTTCTTTTGCTGAAGTAAATCATGGATCTTATTATTCTCCTCCTTCTGCGAGAATTTTGTCGAAAGTGTATGAGGATATCACTTCTGCAGCCAGGTCCCGTGCTCGACCAGGGTTGCCAGCCAGGAGTGTCGATGCTGGTGGCAACACAAGTGTTGTTAAATTGTCTACGCAATACCTCCAGGTCACTGAGAGGCAACCAGTCGATAGTGTTTTAGCGACTGAGTTTAGCCGGTTAAATTTTAACCAAGGATTATCGTCCGACGCGAATTTGGTTGAAGTGTCAAACGCTTCATGGATGAATAATTTGGGTAACAATTCTAGTTTTCATGTACCAGTGTCCGTTCATTCTGTTTCTGCTGTAAACAATTCTAACGGTAATGTCAATTGTAATTCTTCCGTTTCCGAAATTTTGCAACCGAGTGCTAGAGAGTTGTTCATGTCAACTGAAATGCCTCGTTCCGTGTGTAGCACAACTCCTGTGTACACCACAAGTAACTCCTATGGTGGAGTAACATATTCTTATTCTAGTGCCTTTTCTCGTCCTACTTGTTCTGTTCTGACGCCCAGTACGAGGGGTGTTCAAGAAGTAAATCTCCGCAGTCGGAGCATGTATCCTACTCCGAGACGAAGTGCTCCTCAAGACGTTCCTAGTAGTAACTATCCTCCTTCGTTAGGTATCAAACCTCTTAATTTCCGTTGGCCTAAAGACAAAGTTTGGTGCAACAAGAACAGATTTTCTTCTCGTGTAGAACCTCAAGGTCGGGATTTCAATAGCCCGAGTGATGATAGTGGACCTGTTCGTGGCGAACAGAGAGGTCCGGGTTCTAGTCATTCAGTTTTTTCTAACCGCAATTTTGGGAATCTCGCCCACCCGTTATCTGATTGTGTAGCTAAGTTGAAGCACATGAATACTGATACCACTGATGGTATTATTTATTTTCTGCGTGAGTTGGTAGAAATTTATGAGTACGCTGCTGTATTTGGTGTGAGTTATACTCAGGTGTACCAACTTATGTTCCCGTTCACTTCTGGTATGATGAGAAGTATGGTTGTCGAGGCTATGTCCCGTAACACAGGTATCGAAGTGTTCTGTGAGCAAGTAATGTCAAATTTCATTCCATATAGGAAGATGGGTACTGTAATTCAACGTCATTTGTATCGTGTACAGAAGTATGGTGAATCGTTGGATGTGTACATGCAAGATATGTTAAAGCTGGCTAAGATGTTTTCTGTTAACTTCACCGAGCAAGAGATGGTGGAACACATTTTGGATGGTGTGACGCCAGACTATCGTTCATTTTTATGCTTAGGGTCTCGCCCGAGCACTATCGCTCAATTGTGTGCTTTTGCCGTACGTGGAGAGTCCGTACGCCAGTCTGACTATGGTAGAGGTTCTGTTGATCAACCCTCACAATTTAATTCATACAAACCGCAAGGTTCTTCTAATCGTTGGAACAATGCTCGTTCCCAGGGTAGCCAAGGTAATTGGAGAAATCGTAAGCCTCAAGTTTCAGGAGGTCGTTGGTCGAGTAATCAGCCTCAGAGTAGTCCTGTTCGTAATGAAGAAGTCAGGAGCTCTGGTAATTTTAATTCTGGAAGGAATGTCCGTTTCCAAGGTCCTTCAAATAGTGGAGGTGATGGCAGACACCCAGAAGCTACCAACCGTGGTGAATATTCGAATCGTCAAGAAGCTCGAGGGCGAGTGAATAACAGTTCTGTGAAATGTAACGCCTGTGGTCGTTTCGGTCATTCAGACCGCATGTGTAATGCTCCTCCGCAATGACATCCGGAGGCCTGATATCGTGATGTTATGTCGATGTCATCAGTCGTTAATGTAGATAAGAGTAGTGTCGGAGTATGATCGTTGTTGCTGTTGGTTGTAATTTAAGTGAATGAGTGGGTGTTCGATGAGACTTTGATAATGCTCTAGCTGTGGGTCGAGTTAGTGTCCCGCTGAAGTCATCTTGTTTTATGCCACCTTTCGAAATCCTCATGGATATTTTCTCTGTCCTGCTGTTTGGGTATTTCTGTCGTGTGCGAATGGATGTGTGACTGGTGTTGTTTTGGTATTGTTCCTGGACATTGGCCAGTGTTTCCCTGAGTCAGTGCCTGTCTCGGTTGTACCCCGGCGTCTTCTGGTGACACTGCGTTTTCTTTTGGTTAGCTGGCTTGTGTGTTCCTTACGTCAACGCTCGGCAGGAGGAAGTTCTATCCTTATGTGCCATGTGTCGAGCTCGTTCGTCCCCTTCTGTCATGTGAACTGGTGGAGTTCACC
Source organism: Meconema thalassinum (assembly GCA_946902985.2). NCBI lineage: Eukaryota > Metazoa > Arthropoda > Insecta > Orthoptera > Tettigoniidae > Meconema > Meconema thalassinum. Next base: position 1,058,074,664 of record OX336389.2, on the reverse strand, counting down.
TTGTGACAGAAGCAACTTGTAGTGTTAGTGTGTCTTAGATAGTTGCATAGATATTTTATTTCAGGGTTTTTAGTGTTGGAGAGTTGGTGCCTGTCGACGGAGTCGATTTGTTCTGGTGGCATCGGTTTCTACAGGTAGTTGCGGTAGAGTTGTTTTGTGTCAAGGTATCTCAAGTTGTTGAGATATTTGCAGTGGTCTTAGACATTTTATTTTCAGGATTTTTGTGTTGAAGAGTTGGTGCCTGTCGACGGAGTCGATTTTTTATGGTGGCATCGGTTTCTACAGGTAGTTGCGGTAGAGTTGTTTTGTGTCAAGGTGTCTCAAGTTGTTGAGATATTTGCGGTGGTGTTAGACCATTTTATTTTCAGGGTTTTATCTTGTGTTTTTGGACTTACCGTGTGTTGCCTTGGGTGGGTGCCGGTCTCCGTTTGGTCCTCCTGTGTCCTCCGGTTTCTTGGTGTCTATCCTTTTGGTCGACTGGGTTATTGCGTCCTTGTTCGTTTTGCTCGGCATGAGGGATTCTCCCCTCTAGTGTGTAGGTGTCGGGCCTTCTTCGTTCATTTGTTGTAGTTCCGGTCGACAAGCGTCGATTTGTTGTTGGTACCAGTGTTGGAGTGTTGGTTATGTTTTAGTGTTCTTGTGTTTGGTGTTCTGCGATTGGCTCCTATCGGGTAATGTCGATTTGTGTGTTAGTGCCTTGGTTCTTGATGTTTTCTGTGTCTGAATAAGTCAGGAGGGTGTTTCCCTGTGCTTTAATTGGTCGTGTTGGCCAGTGCAGGAAGGTTTATTCCCTGTCCTTTTGTTGTAGCCCAGGATGGTCCATTCCCTGAGGTTATTTTGCGGTTCAGGATGGTCATTCCCTGACCTTAGTGGTTTCGTTGGTCGTGCTCAGGATGCTGAATTCCCTGTCGCAAGTTGGCACCCTTGTGAGATCTTTGGTCGAGGTTAGGATTGCCTCATTTGGTCGTCAAGTGTGTGTTGTTCCTCAGGTTGTTGGATCAATAAGGTCGTGCTCAGAATAAATTTAAAGTTGACGATCTTGTGTATGTCAAAAACTTTTGGAGGGAAACTCCTGGTCACCAAGTAAGTGGCAAGCTCATGCCAAGATTCCGTGGTCCGTATCGAATTTTATCCTTTCCTACCGATGTTACTGTCCTATTGGAGGACAATGAAAGAAGGCGCATTTTTCGCACCCACTTGTCATATTGTAAACGTGCTGGTGAACGTGAGGCAGAAGAAGTCGAGGAAGCTGAGAACGCAGGACGTGAAGGTGTAGTGTGAGTTGTAGTAGTTTTTTAGGGTGTTGTGATTTGGTAACAGTGATCTCCTTTATTGAATGTTGGTATCGTGTAGAGTTCTTGGAGTCGTGTGTGTGGTGCTGTCTTGGTATGACGCTGTGTCGAGAGACGTGGAGTTGGAAGTTGTGCTTCTGTCGTGTTCAATTGCAGTGATTGTGCAATATCTCCACAAGTACATCGTGAGTCAGTTTTTCGCCGAGGAGAAATCTCATCAAGTGATAGGCATAAAGGGTCTTATAGTTTTTCTTTTCAAGTTTTCATTCTTGTTAGCGGGACCTGCTTGAGGTCTTTCTATGCCCCTTGTGGCCTATTTCTTCGTTCTGTATTTGGTATTGTTGAAGTGAACATTGACATGTTCTGAGTCGTAGTACTCTTGTTCTGGTGTGTGTGTGTGTGGATATCAGGGATTACTGCATTTGTTCGCAGCCCTGGTGTCGGACCCTTTCCTCTTTGAATTTTGTCTGTGTGCTGTGTGTAGCGTAGAGAGTTAAGAACTGTTGATTAGTTCCATGTGCGTGGTGCGCATCGTGAAGTGGTGGCTGTACCTGTTACGTTGTGGTGGTGATGAAGGTTGCCCTGCATTTGCTCGCAGGCGCCTTGGTGTCGTTGAAGATGACACGTTGGGTCGAGTTGGTGAGGTCTCTGTTCGTTGGGTCACTGTTCCTGTCCTTGTGTTGGTGAGTGGTAAAGATTGTAGAAACGTGTGAGTTCCTGTTCTGTTCTCTGCGTTCCGTGTAGGTGTGTTTCCTGTTCTGCGTTCCGTGTGCTAGAGGGCATTTGATGTATAAGTAATGTAATGTAAAAGGTAAATTGTAAATGTAAATGTTGGAAATTTGTTGACACCAGTTGTGATCTGTGTGGTGACAAGGTAACTGTTTCATATTCTCCCCTGTATTGCGAGAGCTGAGCCATTCCTGTGGTCGTGGGTTCCCCTAGATTTTCTTCGTGCGACCCCATCTCAGTATTTTCTCACTACGGTGAAAAATGTATAAAGATTTTCCATTTATTCAACATAGCATTGTAACATTAGGATTTTGGTTGGGTACCAGTTCTGTGTAGTTACTAACTCCAGTGAAGTGGAGGTAACAAAAGTTCAAGAGAACGCTGTCCAGTGTTTCTTCCCATTTTAATGACTTAACATTAACGTAATTCTGCTAAACCTAAAGTCTGCGTGTGCATTGTGTGTGCATCGCCCCTATGAAAGTGAATGTGATCTCGTATCACTAAGGCAAGTGAATTGCCAAGTCCTTGCTCGCACAGTGAAAAGTCCTAACATGTGCTACGGAAGTTGCTCAAGCTCTCGCCCTGGTCCCCCTTAGACCAGTGGCATTCTTCGACCCCGCTGGTGAAGAAGCCAACCCAACCTAGTGTTGCGTCTCTGCGTGCTGTGTCTGCTCTTGCCCTTGGCTGTTTCAGTGGTGGTCCAGTGTGAGGGTTGCGCCCCTCACATCTGGAGATGGTGGTGGCCTGCGCAAGGGCCGCTGTCATGACGTCGTCCTCCATCTGATGGTGATCCTGATGCCTGCTGGTCGGTGCGGATGGTGATCTCTTCCCTGATGTCGACCCTGGATACTGAACGACTGGAGCGGTACTATGGTGATGCTGGAGGGGTTCTATGGTGGTCATCTGGTATGGTGGTATGGTGCTGTTGGTGTTCCTTCTTGCCAAGCCTGAGGTCTTCACGACATCATTAGTTGGGCATTTCTACCTTCCTGCTGTTTCGACTTCCTGGTGCAGTGAGTGACGCATGAACAAACATTATTTTGCCTGTGGGCAAACCAAGCCATCCTCAAGAGAACTTACAGGGGGGAGCCCTCTTCCTGCTGGCTCACCCCCACTGTCGGCCTTATGAGGGGGAGGCTGTGCCACTCCAAAGACTGACACACATTTCTACCCCTGCCCGCGGCTACCCGGGCGGCCTTCTACGTGACTTGTGTTTCACTTATATTTGAATGTCCCGCCGCTGGCGATGTCCTCCCCTCTCCCCGATAAATGAACTGTTCCGGCTCTACAAATGAACTGTCCCGCCTGGACGAATGGACTATTCCGGGCTAAATGGACTCCGTCTTGGCCCTGTCTCTAACGCTATTGGCCCGACCGGTTCAAATGAACCAATGGCGCGATCCCGCGCGCAGTGACTTGCATATTGAGTAAGCCTGGCCGGCCTGCCAACTGAATTGTCCTTGTGGTTGGGCCAGCGAGGTGTTTTCCGTGACTCTGGGGACCGACTGCGGTTGGTAGTGTCTACTTCCTAAATCCTCCGCGAGGCGCGCGCGACTCCCTGTCGCCTCACCTGCAGCGTTCTCTGAGAGCGTCTCTCTCCCCACAAGCTCCTGAACCATGCAGCGGACAAGAGTGTTCTCGTCCGAGCTCTTCGGGCTCGGCATTCTATACAGGCCATGTGGCCTACCATCGATATTAAGGTAAAGCCTCTGATCTTTCTGCAATAACTATTGTGAACTCCAGTACTACAGAATAATTATCAGCTCACAGTGTCGCCGTGAGGAAAACAAACCGATTTAAGATTAATTGACTTATCTATCAAAAACTTTGCACTAGTATGAACTGCAAGGCACATAGCCCATGGCGGCTTGCCTTCACAACCAGTTTCTTTTGTATCGAGCAACATCGACAGAACTCTTAAACCGTGTGTGATATAATTAATTTAATTGTGATTGTTCAGTTCTGAATTATACCTGGAATGTTATATTTTGGAGGGCTAGTTAGGATATGGACAAATGGGCGCATTGCTTTTGAATGTGGCCTACACTTGGAAACGGCTTGCCTCATGTCAGGCGGCCGCCAACAATTTAATTATGTGGACAACGGTCACGGTAGTTGTCGTTTGGAGCAATTTCGCTCAGGGCCAGTAGTTAGCCTTTAGTCTTTTCTTATTTAACCTAAATTCCTTATTTCGGTACCTTTGTTTGGATGTACCATGTTTTACCTTGTTTTGTGTTTCTGCTCTTGGGTTCTCCCAAAATGCCTCCTGGCATTTCGTTTTCGTTTCAGTAATTATCCTTTCACATTTAAGTTGCGTTCTTGTTTTAGGCCCGTTTGCAGGGACAAATTTCTTACTATCCCAGGAATATGTTTTTAATACTAAGGTTGTGATTGCTTCCCGTGACCGTGGATTCACAACACCGCGTGGGGTTTAGGTTACAGTTAGGAGTGTTACTTATTTATGCCAGTGTTGTTTTCCACATGTTGTATTTTCCTTGTTTTTCTCAATACATTTTTTTCATTTACGTATTTTTATAACCCATGGGCATTCGTCTACCATCTGTTTTGCATTACCCAGACCCACGCCTTGGTATAACGAGGCCCAAATCCACATCCCGGGTACCCTACCCGCCTGGTTGCTCATTCCTTGTGATTGGTTGCCAGAGTACGACGTTTGAGAGTGTGTGAAGATGAGGTCATACAATATGGTTGGTAACTTCATTAAGTTTTCTTTCACCGCGTCTCCTACCGAGTGCCAAGCGTCGTACAATAACATTAAATGGTCATCAAATAGAAAATAAATCAGAAACAAAGTTTTTAGGACTATGGATACAACAAGACTTGAAATGGAATAAACATATACAATATCTGAATACTAAACTGAACTCGATGTGCTTTGCGTTACGTATTTTGAAAACCTGCACTAGCATGCACACATTAAGAAATACTTGTTTTGCTTATTTCCATTCATAGTTAAGATATGGGATCATATTTTGGGGTATGTCGCCAGATGTACTAAGCATGTTTAGGATACAAAAGAGGGCGATTAGAATTATGGCAAATGTAAACTCTAGAGAATCATGTAGACCTCTGTTTAAAGATTTAAACATTCTCCCACTGCCCTGCATATATATCTTTGAAAGTATTATGTTTTTTAAAAAGAATTTAATGAATAAAGATGTTTTTCTTAAAACAAACAATGATGTTCATAGGCATAACACCAGATAAAATCAAAACATTCATATTTCACACACACACACAAGCATATATCAAAAAGGAACTTTTCACACTGGAGTTAAATTATAAAATAAACTACCCCAGTATATAAAACTGGCCCCAAAAATAAAAACCTTTGATAGAATTTTGATAGCTTATCTGCAGTGCCATTGTTTTTACTCAGTAGTTGAATATCTTAGCGTATAGGAGCGATGAAATCTATAATTATAATTTACTTTTTTAATTTAATTGTAATACCTAGCTGTATGTTGTTGTATTTATAGAATTAAGTTTTCATATTATGATAATAGAGTGAGGTGTAAATAGTTGTGCAATAAGATTGTATCTATTAAGATTTGCTATTATAATAAGTTAAATAGTTATAATATTAATAATATATACCTGTTAGTTCTTTTATTTTATAGATGTAAATTCTGACGTGTCCTATATCAAAAATGTATTGAAGGCATGTATTTGATCAAATGGAATTAATAAAAATCTATCTATCTATGTATTGGCCGAGCCCACTAACCAAGCTTCACTACTGTAGGATAGGCTAGTACTGGTACTTCAGTACCAGTGCATTAAGCAGCTGGTATTTTTTATAATGATTATGTACTGGAATTCAAGACACATACATTTCTCGTCTTGCACTACCAGAGAAAAGGAACTGTGCGTTTTCACACAGCACTTACCCTCTTTGCATATTATTTCCTTCCCTTATCTCAAGACTGTCTATTAACACTTCACTACAGTTCAATGATGTAGCATAGGCCTACTTTCCTTTAAAATCTGTGTATTCTATCACACATACAGGAGTATTTGCTGCTGACCACACAAGACCTGTTATTTTTGCTCACCATTTTTTTCAAAATACAGTATATAAAACTAAATCTATTGCAATTTGGCCTGCTCTATTTTAATTTCATTTGTCTTCAGTTTGGAAACTGGCCTACATGGCAGATACTACATCTCTTAATATTTGATTTGGCAATTCATACACCAACCATCACTCGACCAGGTATATGTTGAGAAATGAAGGATTTATGTCCCTTCCTGCACTTGTGCAGTAATAAATTAAAAAGAAACATCTCCTTATTTTTTCCTGTGGAAGAGGACAAATTTTCAGACAACTATTTTCACCCAAAAACCTCTGTGGCCTTCTCGGTTAGATAAGCAGTATAAGGGATAGGCTTATAGTATGGTGAGACCAGTTGCCTATGGGTAAGCTGAAGAAAATGAACTGCCAAGTAAAGAAAATCAATTAGTTCATCAACAGTTGATGTTGTCCCTTGTCATTAGGTACCGTACCATACTTACATTGAGAGGGATAAATGAGCGAGGTAGGCCTACAACAAGGATAATACAATCTTATATCAGGATTTCCTTCACTTGAGATGAGTGTTCCAGAAATATTTTTTTCTAGATGCTGGTGATAGTTTTAAGGGTGGAACCTTGAGGTCATTAGCCCCTATTAGAGGGGAGAGGGGTAATGACTCAGAAAAATACCTCTAGTTGAGAGGTAGGGGCAATTTGATTTATATTCTTGCAGTATTTCAAAATAATTTTGGCATCTAAACTGATTGAAAAAGGAAATTATATTAACTAAAACCTGTAGCCTATATCACAGCTAGGTTACGTACGGTAATGAATAAATCCCAAGAAAGCTCAAAATCATGATTCAGGAAACTACAGTAAAAGATGAGATACCGTAAAATGGGGTGAATAGGGACAGAGAAAAGGAAAAATAGTCAATATTCTTTAACATGACATCTAAAAATATTTATTTCATTTAAGGGACATTTTAGTTTATTATATACCTTTACGTTTGTACTAAGTCAGTTTATATTAAAAGTGACATTTGTGGGGTTGGCCAGCCTGTAAGATAGACTACGTTTTGGCACCATTTTCACTGTTGAGATAAACTTAGTGTGGTGAGAAAAGTGTACTGGCTGAAAATGTGTGTTACGTATATAATTTCTATTATTTGTGCCCATTGAACTATTTCTCAAGTTTATAGAAACATATGTGACGAAACTGCGGAGTATTTAATTTTAATTTAGGGACTTGCACCACATAACCTAAAAGTGGGGTGTATAGGGACAATGGGAAGAACATATAAAAGTGATCCTCATTCAAAGACTCATCTACCAGTGGATGCTGAGATAGTGAAAAAGGCAGTGTTAACAGTTAGAAGTGGTATGTCAATACGATCAGCAGCAGAGAAATTCAAAATTTCAAAATCAGCATTGCAAAGGTATGTAGTCAACACAGATGGAGATATGGTATCGATAAAGAAGAAAGGTGGCCAAACAAGTTTGTCACACGAATTTGAGGAGGAACTGATAGAGTGTATTTTGACATGTTGTGATTGGGGTTACCCAATGAGTACTTTTGATATCCGATGTTTTGTAAAATATCACTTAGACAGACAAGGTTCAAGAATGAATCAATTCAGAGACAATATGTCAGGGATCGATTGGGCCTTTTCGACATAAAACTCGCATTTCCCAGAGATTGTGTCAGAATGTGAAACGTAGCAGAGCAAAGGTATCCCCAGCAGACATCAGGAAGTATTTTGACGAATTCGAAAGGACTCTAGAAGGTGTACCTCCTGAGGCAATTATCAATTATGACGAGACCACTCTTGCTGATGATCCAGGTCGGCGCAAACTGATCTTCAAGAGAGGCTGCAAATATCCTGAACGAGTGATGAACGAAAGCAAGTCAAATACATCCGTGATGTTTGCAGCAACTGCTGACGGGACTCTTTCGCCACCTTATGTTATCTATAAGGCCCAGCACCTATATGACTTATGGACAGAAGGAGGGCCACATGGAGCTCGATACAACCGCAGCAAATCTGAATGGATAGATGGATGCTGTTTTCTTGATTGGTTCGAGAAGATAATTATTCCATACTTTCGGTGCTTAGTTGGGAAGAAGGTGGTAATTGGAGACAATTTAAGCTCTCATTTGTCTCCTGCTGTTGTAAAATTGTGCAAAGAGAATGGCATTTGTTTAGTGTTCCTGCCTTCAAATTCAACGCATTTGACGCAGCCTCTAGATTTGGCACTCTTCAGGCCGTTGAAAATTACTTGGCGTCAGGTAATGGAGTCATGGAGACTGAAAGGAGGAGGGAACAAACCGTTTGAAAAGAAGATGTTTCCAAGATTGCTAAAGCAGACTCTCAAAAGTATGGAAGATAATTTGCAAATGAACATTATATCTGGTTTCAAGAAAGCTGGAATAATTCCATTAAACAGGAACAGTGTTTTGGAGAGACTTCCAGACTGTGAAGAAGTAGAAGATATGTCTAACACCACGAATGTTAATGACAGTCTGACACGTTTTCTCAAGGATATGCGTTACAGTGGCGATGAAGTCAATAGTGGTGCACGTGCCCGGAAGAGGAGACTGAAAGTATTGCCTGGGAAAAGTGTTTCGGCAGAAGATGTTACTTCTGAAGAAGGGAACAGCTCTTCGTTGCCTGATGAACAACATGGAAGTGTGTCAAACAACATAGAACAAGGAATAGAGGAAGGCAGCTGGGTGAAAGTGAAGTTTACATTAGATCGAGGTGAGGAAAAAGTCTTTGTAGGAAAGGTGCTGAAGGTAATAAACCCAGGACGAAACTACTTAGGAACATTCCTCAGACAGTCTGCGAAGGTGTCCAGTATTTATCTATTCCCAAATGTTGCTGATGAGTTTGAGTTCGAGCAAACACAGGTGATAACTATCCTGCAGCCACCGGTTGTGAGAATTCAATGAACTGTGAGATTTCTGGTTTGTTTCTGTGTCGAACATGTAAATATGACCCCAAAATGAACAAATTTCATATTAAAAGCTGTTAAGAAACGTAAATTGTGTCCCAATTGACCTACGCACCAGATAGAATGGGGATATCCACTTAAAATATCGAGTGTCCCTATTGACCCCATCACTGGGGTGAATAGGGACAGGGATTTAGAACGTTATATTAAAATTTTCAACTGCAGGAAAGTATTCTGTGTGTATAAAATATAAATATATCAGTCCCCTTTCAACAATAAAATTTACTCCACTAAAATATAACAAACTCTTCAAAAGTTATTAAATAAAAACTGAAAAAACTGTCCCTATACACCCCATTTTACGGTACCAGTAAATAACGTACCAGGGAAGTACCAGCAAGATGAGTTCCTAGGAACATGTGAGATAGATGAAACAATGCTAAAGAATAATAATTACAGATTATGTGGTCATGTGTGGATGACTTGAAAGAAGTTTACAGTTTATAGTTAAAGAGGCTCAGGGAATTCTGTTAGACTTGATAGATACGATAATGGTTCCATATGGTAGCCTACCGGTACTTATTTTAATGCTCTGGAGCTTGTCAGTTCATATGATTGATTACTGTAACTGACCAGAAAATTTAAAGGCATGGTTATTTATATAATGGAATGAGGACAAGAGTAGTCTTAATACTCAATGTGAAGAAATTTAATAATTATCTTGCCATCTGGTGGTGGTGATTGTTCTCAACATCGGAGTCATTCCCCCTTCGATAACTCTGGTGGTGGTGATTGTTCTCAACATCAGAGCCATGCCCCCTTGAATAACTTGCCACCTAACGGTGGTCATTGTCTCAACTCCGCAGCCATCCCCCCTTTAATAACTTTGTCTCATCTTCAGAGACGTCTGCCCTTCAGTAACACGCCACCTGGTAGCGCTGATTGTTCTCAACATCAGAGTCATCCACCCTTCAGTATCTTGCCACCTGATGGTGGTGATTGTTCTCAACATCAGAGTCATCCCCCCTTAAGTATCTTGCCACCGGGTGGTGGTGATTATCGACATCAGAGTCATCCTCCCCTCCTCAATATGTTGCCCCCTTGGCACCCTGTTTTCCCATTTCTTCGGGGTCGGGGATGAGTTTCAATGTGGCAATAGTTATTACGGCTGAATGTCCTTCCTGACGCCATCATCATGAGAGAAGTTAATGAGATATTACATGAATGACACTGGAAAAGGATTTGGAAGGAAACGGCCGTGGCTTATCCCGGCATTTTCCTGGAAATGAAAATGGGAAACGGCGGATGGAGATATATATTCTTATACACACCAAAAATTTAAGCCATCATGAATTTTCGAATGAAACATTTGGCATACCGTACTCAGAATCAGGCCTAAGCTAGCTTCTTAAATTTGAATGACCGAAATAAAATGCGTTCGCTAGTCCGAATCTCTGGAATACGGTAGGCCTATAACAGCTTGATATATGCCGTACATTAAAATGTAACGAATAGCCTAGCTTGAAGTATTCTCTACCGTATCTGACTAGCCTACCACTTAACACAATACATGCCATGTCAGAAAGACAAGAAACATAACCTACGTACCGGTATCGTAATATTTTCGAGAGCAAGGTCTGGATTGATACGGTGCATATTCGCAGCCTTCGGTACCAGTAGATAGTTACAGAGGAATATCGTCCCGACTTAAAGAGTAAGGGGTGCATTTGTAAATTAGGCACTGATGTAAGATATCAAACATACTGTAGGCTTTACTTCCTTCTCGTTGTTTATATGAAGTGGTTATGTCGGTAGCAATGGAATTAATCTTATCCAAGCACAAAATGGCACTTTCAGACTAGCACAAAAAAGATAAAACTAAAGTCCTGTGTTGAACGGGCACGAAATTACTTTTCAAAAACGTGAAATAACGTATTTACGGATATTGGTGTTTTCATCATTGTATGATTCGCCATTTTAATCTACCAGATACAGACTTATCAGCCTCTCATGGAGCGGGTTAGTTTATCTGGGATGTATCTCTAGGATAGCTATATCAGTAACATATCTGAATATTGTAGAACGCACTTAGTGACTGATAGCGTGATTTATCTGAAACTGAGGGATATCTGGACATTGTAAAACCGGCCCTGAGGCGACTTTTTTTTTTCCACAAAATAAAACACTACGCGAAAATAAAACGTACGTAATGTAACTTAGCGTGAATCTACAGAATGAAGCTGTCCAGTTCGTAATTCACAGTTTTTATTTTAAAAAATAAGTTAGCTTTCTAATGAAATCTACTTAAAACATCAACTATCGCTACCGTCATGCGAATATCATAACCTGAGAAACGAACTGTCCTCAAAAGACGAAATTATAAAGCTGCTAAAGGAAGATATTGCTAAGTTAATGGAAGAGTTGATTAAATTAAAAGGAAACTTGGTCGACAGTGATTGCTGGTAAGGTAAGATTGAATAAGCCTAGGCCTATAAATGGAGTACATGTAACTGAAATTCCCGTCTCAAATTCATTTGGAGTGCTTGTCGAAGAAAATGATGACCTTCCTCAAGAAGAAAAGAAGAAAGTGATAAAGAGAGAATCTAGGAAGATGCGGATATTTGCGGATAGCCACGGGCGAGATGTAGCAGCAAGCGTATTGGGGAGAAGCAGAGAAATGGAGGTCACTTCGACAGTAAAGCCAGGAGCTCAAATTTCAGAGGTCACGAACGGGATGATAGGAGAGTGTGCGTCCTTTACTGCAAAGGACTACGCAGTGATCATCGCTGGAGCAAACGACGTCTATAGAAATGAAAGTAAAAAGGTAATCAAAGATTTAAAGGGTACATTGCCATCCATGCAAAAAACAAATGTCATTATTGTAAACATTCCGCAGAGATACGATTTAATTCCCTAATCATGTGTAAATGTAGAAATAGAGGCTACAAATGGAAAAATTCATAAAATTTGTAAGAGTTTTCCAAGTGTCCAAATTGTAGATGTAAGTAAATTAGACAGAAAGTTCCACACTCGGCATGGCCTACACTTAAATAGATTAGGAAAAGAGTATCTTAGTGATGAAATCTGCAAAATTGTAAATTCAAATGGTAAGAATAATTCAACAGTAATATCATTAGAGTGGAAGCAGGGAAACTGGTAGAAGAAGCCAAACGTGAGGTTTGGCATTCAGATCTTTTGAAGTCAAATTTAACGGAGTGCAACAATGGTATTTCGGATTTGTCTAGCAACAATAATAATAACAATTATGATAATAATAATGTAAATAAATCACCAACACAAGCTTGCAAAAGTAACAAATTTAAAATTTACCACCAGAATGTCCAGTCCCTTCATAATAAAATTGATTACATAAATCTAATGCTTAAAAATGAACTTAAAGACATCTCAGCACTATGTATTTCAGAAAATTGGATGAAAGAGGAACAACTCGAATTAATTCAATTCCCAGGGTTTATACAAGCTAGTAAATACTCTAGATCTAATATTAGCCATGGTGGTACTTGCATCTTCTTAAGATATAATTTAGATCATGAGCAGATAACAGCTTATGATTATCTAATTATGGAACAGGATTTTGAATTCTCTGCCGTAAAAATACAGCAGTTTAAGTTAATAATTGTATGCGTATACCGTTTCCCATCTGGAAAGTTTCCTTTATTTATAGATAAATTAGAATTGTTACTCAATAACATGAGCAAAGTAAATTTCGATATAATAATTTGTGGGGATGTAAATGTGGATTTCTTAAAATTTGATAGAAATTGTGAACTATTAACACAGTTACTAATTTCCTATGGACTGAAACCTACAGTAAATACCCCAACAAGAATAACAAAATTTAGTAAAACCACTCCTGAACAAATTTTTATAAATACAGATAAATATCACCATTCAATAGAAGTCTATTGTCCGGGTTTTAGTGACCACCATGGACAAATACTGAGTTTTGAAGAATCCGAAACAATCAATAATAATGATAATGGAGTAAAATCAAAGTGCAGGTCATTCAATGAATCAAATGTTACATATTTCAATGACTTGTTAAATAAGGAAACAAGGTCAGACATTTATGAACTAGAAAATGTAAATGATAAATTTAATGAATTTAACAGTGCCCTAAAACACTATTTTGAAATAGCATTCCCCTTTAAACGAAGAACTGTTCAAAATAACAAAACTAGCAATTGGATAACAACAGGGATTATAAATTCATGTCAAAGAAAGAAATTTCTACACAAATTATATAAACAATACCACACAACACCTGAATTTAATTTATACTACAAAAAATACACTAGCATATTAAATAAGGTAATAAGACTAGCAAAGAAAATGCATAATGATAATTTTATTTCCCAATCATCTAACAAAAACAGGACTATGTGGTCCGTGATAAAGAAAGAAACTGGAAAATCTGTTACAATTCAAAGGAACATTACACTGACCAGAAATAATAAAGTGATTAATAATCCAGAGGAAATAGCAAACACTTTTAATGACTATTTTCTGGAAATTCCACAAAAATTATTAAATAAATCACAGGCAAATACACTAAATTCTAATAATAAAATAAATATATGCAGTGATTCTTAATTTATAAATCATGTCACAATGAATAGGTAAGAATAGTTATAAAAGAGCTAAAAAATAAATTCTGTGCTGGCATTGATGGCATCCCTGATGCAATTTTAAAGAAATGTGCAGAAAATATAATAAATCCACTTACGCACTTAATAAACAGTTCAATTCTCTCAGGAACTTACCCGGATATTTTGAAGTTATCAAAAGTAATTCCAGTGCACAAAAACGGTTCAAAAGATGAATTAGATAACTATCGTCCTATTACCTTACCAACTGGTATTGCAAAAATTGTGGAAAAAATTATGTATAAGAGACTGATAAGTTTCATAGAAAAAAATCAAATATTATCAAACTCACAACATGGATTCAGAACGGAAAAATCTACACAGACAGCAATTTACGAATGTAGTAATTGTATACTGAAATTAATTGACAATAAGGAACATGTAACTGGCCTATTCTTGGATTTATCGAAAGGATTTGATGTTGTTGACCATAAAATCCTCCTTACGAAACTAAATCAATATGGTATTAGAGGTCTAGCTAATAAATGGATAGAGTCTTACTTAACAAGGCGTAAACAAATAGTAAGCTTGAGACACAAGGATGATGGAACCAAATTACTTAATGAAACATTGTCCAATGAGGGAATTATTGAATTTGGAGTACACCAGGGATCAGTTTTGGGCCCACTACTCTTTCTTCTATATATCAATGATATAACACAGAACGTTCATTCACTTAAGGAAATTTTGTTTGCGGACGATACAACACTCGTAATAAAAGGTGAAACTAAACAGGTCATACAGCAGTCTGCTGACTCCGTTACAGGAGAGTTAACCAAATGGTCACAAGATAATCGCCTCATAATAAACTATAAAAAAAATTGTGTCTAAATTTCCACACTATACAGAATAGGAATCCTGCGAAACCCAATATAACATTAAATGGTCATCAAATAGAAAATAAATCAGAAACAAAGTTTTTAGGACTATGGATACAACAAGACTTGAAATGGAATAAACATATTCAATATCTGAATACTAAACTGAACTCGATGTGCTTTGCGTTACGTATTTTGAAAACCTGCACTAGCATGCACACATTAAGAAATACTTATTTTGCTTATTTCCATTCATACTTAAGATATGGGATCATATTTTGGGGTATGTCGCCAGATGTACTAAGCACGTTTAGGATACAAAAGATGGCGATTATAATTATGGCAAATGTAAACTCTAGAGAATCATGTAGACCTCTGTTTAAAGATTTAAACATTCTCCCACTGCCCTGCATATATATCTTTGAAATTATTATGTTTTTAAAAAGAATTTAATGAATAAAGATGTTTTTCTTAAAACAAACAATGATGTTCATAGGCATAACACAAGACAAAATCAAAACATTCATATTTCACACACACACACAAGCATATATCAAAAGGGAACTTTTCACACTGGAGTTAAATTATACAATAAACTACCCCAGTATAAAAACTGGCCCCAAAAATAAAAACCTTTGATAGAATGTTGAAAGCTTTTCTGCAGTGCCATTGTTTTTACTCAGTAGTTGAATATCTTAGCGTATAGGAGCGATGAAATCTATAATTATATTTTACTTTTTTAATTTAATTGTAATACCTAGCTGTATGTTGTTGTATTTATAGAATTAAGTTTTCATATTATGATAAAAGAGTGAGGTGTAAATAGTTGTGCAATAAGATTGCATCTATTAAGATTTGCTATTATAATAAGTTAAATAGTTATAATATTAGTAATATATACCTGTTAGTTCTTTTATTTTATGCATGTAAATTCTGACGTGTCCTATATCAAAAATTTATTGAATGCATGTATTTGATCAAATGGAATTAATAAAAATCTATCTATCTATCTAATTTTCTGTTTTTCTATAACAGAACAGCGTTAGACTGCGCACGATTACAATTCCGTTTTATGGCACAAAACGCACGTTTTCCTTGTTTAATTTTCCTCTTGTCTCTTCAAATTTTACAATGAAATAAGATGACGGAAAAAAGTCGTAATTGCTGAACATTGCGTACATCTGCTTAACAGCACGGTGGCAAAAGTGACGATACGTGATTTAAATTAGGCAAAGTAAGGACAACACGTGTTTTCCTTATTCTGCCCACAGCCGTTTGTGGGTTGTAATGTTTAACAACAGGAAAGTTCGGTGATACATGCACAAAAAAAAGCGTTGTTTCCACTTGAAAGGCGAAGAGAGAGAGAGAAAGCTGATGGATAGGGCCCGGAATCGAACATCCAACCCCACGCGCCCGAGTCACACACGCAGACACGGAGCCAGAGCGATATGACATTCAACATTTGCTATGGATGCTTTGGTGTGCGTACGAGTGCACGGGCCTGACCGCTCGAGCTGAGCCGTCACCTGATGACGTCATATATTTAACCGTTGTGGTTCACTTTTAAGGTATTTCTGGACACTTGTGACCCTAAGTGTCCTATATCAAATTACTACGTCATCTACGTCACCACAGAGAGTTTTAAACGTTAATAAGAATCACCCTGTATAAGTTATGATACCAGTATTCCAATCCACTTGTTCATCCCACATACGTAATGGCAATATAGTTTGTTTGATACCCGTATTCGCGAACTCAATCGAATGTAGATGGCAGGTCGGTTGCGATAAAATGGCGGACGCAAGGGTGATAGACTTCATATATGTGTTGAATCTTGTTGGCAATTCTAGGCGGGCTCTTGTTGAAAGACATGCATTTTTGGAAGCCAAACACATATGTGCGAAAAGTGTTAGAAACAGATGCTTTTATGAGACTGGAAGCTTTATGCTTACAAACTGGTAATTTGAAAGGAGTAACTCATCAGATTAAAAATGAAATTCGGTCACCAGTTGCCGAGAAAAAATAATTTGTTCATGAATATGCAATAAGCGTGTAGTCGGTATATTGTTTTATATACGGTACGTCATAAGTATATGCATTTAAATTTGGAAGATATAGCCTAATACTGTTGAAGTCGATAAATTAACGACTGTAGCCTACAAGTTGACTATAAAGAATTTTACAATTTTTAATAGGCATCTAATTATAAACTAAGAGCACCTGGACTTCACAGATTTGAAGCAGCAATGGGGCAAGTTAAAGAAAGGCAACCACATGTAGGCCTACGATAAAGTGAACCCTAATATTATTATTAATCTATAGCATTACACATCACTTTTGGAACACAAAGAAAAATATATATAAGATTTACAAATTTACAGATAAATTATTTACATAGTCAATCGTATTTGATGTAACATGCAAGAAGTCCAATTGGTTTCCACAAAATAAATTCTGAGGGCACCCTTCGACTATATGTCTGATTGTCTGACGCGGGTATCCACATGTGCACTCAGGAGAGGCGATCTTTCCCCATTTGTGGAAAAGATCTCCACATCTCCCATGGTTGGTATCGGTACGTATCCTATTCAGAGTACAATATGTCCTACGTGGCAAATCAAGTTCCCATAATTTGTTGTTGCTTTGGAGAAAACTAGCTCTGGTGGAGTGGTA
Organism: Meconema thalassinum; assembly: GCA_946902985.2. NCBI lineage: Eukaryota > Metazoa > Arthropoda > Insecta > Orthoptera > Tettigoniidae > Meconema > Meconema thalassinum. The sequence goes on along the minus strand of OX336389.2, from coordinate 1,058,057,496 downwards.
TTATACCATTATTGTGCCCAGGCTTCATGAAGATTGAAGTTATGGTCTGCCTGGTTGATTGCTGTTCTGATTGTAGAATGTCTGGAACGGAGTCTGTTAATTTGGATGGTAGGTATGTCCTCATGGGTTTGCAATTGTTGGTTGTTGCTGATTTTATTATATTCTCTCAGGAGGATATTCCTTCTTCTCAGCGTAGGAGATGGAATACGCCCCATAACAGGTAGCCAGAAAACAGGTGTGGACCTGATTGTACCAGTAATAATCCACATAGTTTGCCTTAGCTGTACATCTACTAGCTTCGTGTGGCTACTGCTTAGCCAAACAAGGCTACAATATTCTGCTGCTGAGTATACAAGACCTATGGTAGTTGAACGAAGGGTAGAAGCAGTCGAACCCCATGTTGTACCACACAACTTTTGTAGGATGTTATTTATTGATCTTAGGTGGGCTGAAGTCTTTGTTAAATGCTGTTTAAATGACAGCGTTCTGTCAAGTGTAACTCCAAGGTACTTTGGGGATTTCTTATGGAACAGACGTTTACTTTCAAAATACACGAGTATGTTTATTTCATGGTTGTCTAGGATTTTGCTCAAATGAAATCATGTGGATTCAGTTTTGTTAGGGTTCGGTTGAAGTCCCCATTTACGGAAGTATTGCACTTAAGTCCTGTATTAATATTTCTTCGGTGACCTCGATTTATTTGTGCTGAGTTGCTAACACCCAGTCATCAGCATAGCCAAACTTTCCTGGACTGGGTGTTTAGCATATCTGCTATATAGAGACTGAATAACAGCAGGCCTAGACTGAGCTTGGGGTAGTCCGTTCTTAAAAGTTTTCTGGTCTCTAATGGCATTGCCTACAGTAGCATATGGTTACCTGGAAAGGTCTATCAGTCAGCATATTGTTCAGGAGTTTGTGGTTCTTCAGCAGGGTATGAGACGGAGAAACGTATGAACAATGTCCTGTCTCCACACAGTATCATAAGCGGAGGACAGATCAATAAATACAGCAGAAGTCTTTTGCTGTTTTTGGAAAACAAACATTATTTAAGATGTCAACATGATAACTTGATCCACACAGCTTCGGTTTGGGCGAAATCCAGCCTGTTCAACAGGAATCTTTTCAAGTAATTCATCACGTATTCTGTTATACAGCAGCCTCTCAAGTAGTTTGTACATCATGCTCAAAAGAGAGATAGGACGATAACTTCGGGCTTCGTCGTTGGGTTTACATTGTTTCAAGATACCAATGATCGTTGTCTGTTTCATTAGTCGATTAATGGATCCTGTTAGCAAAATATTGGGGGGAAAGTAATTTTTGCCACATGGGAAGAACAGCTGTCAAATCGTCCTTGCTAAGTCGCCTAGTTTGTAGTGCAGTGTAGAATGTGGGGTACTGGTTATTGTAAGAAATTCGTTAGTATTTATAATAAATAATTCTCCTTTGTAAAATGCCAGCCACATACGATCATATACTTCGAAATCGGCTTTCCGATGCGAAGTAATCAACTCCATTCCTTCTGAAAAGCTTTCTTCTTGTGGAAGTAAAACATTGGTATGGCAATTGTTGACTTTGAAGAGCACAACGAAACTGAGCAATTATATTACTCATCTTTTAGCCTCAATTATTATGAAAATAACTGAATAACGAGAGAAGGGCACACCCTTCAACTCAAATCACATGTCACAGCATCTGTTTGATTATGTTTCCATCACTCCTACGGTAGATAACGGCAGCACCGTCGGTCGAATTCACGAATTGTAGCCTCCCAACACGCGAAATACGATCCATATTATGCGTTATTGGGTAAGGGCAACAGCTGCGTCCAACAAGTTCCAACAAGGAAAAGAAAAGAAGAAGAGCGTTCTGTAGTGACAGTAAATCACCATAGATGGCTCTCCTAGCTAACTAATTGGCTTAGATCATGAATCCAATAGATGGCTGATGACGTCACGTTGTTGAAACCAACATCTCGATCAGCTGACTAAAGGGAACTGCGGGTCACTGCGGGTAGTTTAGAGCACTGAAATACGACACGTGATGATAGAATTGGGTTATTTAAATTGAGTTCTATTCATTACTAAGTCAGAATGGTGTATTACTGTGTTGCGTATGGATGTAAGGAGACGTTTTAAAAAGGATCGGGCATTTCTTTCCATACGTATGTTAATTCATTGCTAAATAACCCTAAAATTCGTGACTTAATTACTTGCATTTCTTTAGCCTACGTTACCTCTTAACTCCGAAACACGAAAGAAAAATGATTAAACATGGAAATGCTGGAATTTATTATAAATTATTATAATTTACCCTATCCCTTACTCCACTGAACAGGCCAGTGTTTATGCTCGAAGGTATCAAGTATTTATATGTCCATAGGCTAGACGTTTTTTTTTTTTTTTTTTTGTTGAGACTGCTAGTAAATGCATCTCTGAACATAAAAATGCTTTATGTCCCTATGCTGAATTAAATGTAGTGTGGACTACACAATGCAGTCGTCAATCATGTTCAGTGTCAAATTACAGGTTATGCTACAGATGTGACGGTGTAGTCTTCGATAATAAATATTAAACGTAAGTTATGGACAGTGCGTTTGGTTGAGGAAATTTTGAGATTCTTCTAGGATAGGCTACATTGCATCCCTAAATTAGTCAATTCTTCGTAGAATTTCAAAATTCTGGGTTATTTTTGCGAAGGTTTCTATGATTCATGGAAAATGGAATTTAAAAACAGTTCATTGATTAAAATATTTTCCTATGTAGCAAATGTAATGCATAGTTGTTAAAAACCAACGCTTACTATATCGATAGACTTCCTTATTTCCATTTTCCCATGTTGTTCTGTTCACTTTCAAAAAATACTGAAGAGGAAGGGTAACGCTGAATGAGAGCTCATCGTACGATAAAATGTTCTTACGTACCGGTACTAAAATTAGCCAAAATACATTTTCTAATGATGAAAAATAATTTGGGAAATGATGTAATAAGTTAATAGAATGAACTTGTTTGGAGCTTTCGGGCGTACAATCAAAAATGACCAGCTAGACAAACACAATTCTGTTCAAAAATCAGTAGGCCTAATCCAGATTTGGATTTGTTATTAAGTATTTACAAGAGGGGATCCTGGAAGTATGAGTATTACGGAACAAGACAGCCACTTTTTTTATACAAACACAATTCGGTTCAAAAATCAGTAGGCCTAATTCTCATAGTTGGATTTGTTATTAATTATTTACAAGATGGGATCCTGGATGTATGAGTATTACGGAACACGACAGCCACATGTTATACAAACACAATTCTGTTCAAAAATCAGTAGGCCTAATTCTCAGAGTTGGATTTGTTATTATTTACAAGATGGGATTCTGGATGTATGAGTATTACGGAACACGACAGCTACTTTTAACACCAAATATGTTACATTCTTAAGCTTTGCTACCTTCCGGTACGTGGAGAAACATGCGATGCTTTTCCCAATACCGTAGAAATTACGAAAATGTGTGTTTAAACCCTCATTAAAATCATTTTCCCACATACTCCTATAACCTTCCAGTAGATAGATAGATAGATAGATTTTTATTAATTCCATTTGATCAAATACATGCATTCAATACATTTTTGATATAGGACACGTCAGAATTTACATGCATAAAATAAAAGAACTAACAGGTATATATTACTAAGATTATAACTATTTATAACTTATTATAATAGCAAATCTTAATAGATACAATCTTATTGCACAACTATTTACACCTCACTCTATTATCATAATATGAAAACTTAATTCTATAAATACAACAACATACAGCTAGGTATTAAAATTAAATTAAAAAGTAAAATATAGTTATAGATTCCATCACTCCTATACGCTAAAATATTCAACTACTGAGTAAAAACAATGGCACTGCAGATAAGCTTTCAACATTCGATCAAAGGTTTTTATTTTTGGGGCCAGTTTTATATACTGGGGTAGTTTATTGTATAATTTAACTCCAGTGTGAAAAGTTTCTTTTTGATATATGCTTGTGTGTGTGTGTGAAATATGAATGTTTTGATTTTGTCTTGTGTTATGCCTATGAACATCATTGTTTGTTTTAAGAAAAACATCTTTATTCATTAAATTCGTTTTAAAAAACATAATACTTTCAAAGATATATATGCAGGGCAGTGGGAGAATGTTTAAATCTTTAAACAGAGGTCTACATGATTCTCTAGAGTTTACATTTGCCATAATTCTAATCGCCCTCTTTTGTATCCTAAACGTGCTTAGTACATCTGGCGACATACCCCAAAATATGATCCCATATCTTAAGTATGAATGGAAATAAGCAAAATAAGTATTTCTTAATGTGTGCATGCTAGTGCAGGTTTTCAAAATACGTAACGCAAAGCACATCGAGTTCAGTTTAGTATTCAGATATTGTATATGTTTATTCCATTTCAAGTCTTGTTGTATCCATAGTCCTAAAAACTTTCTTTCTGATTTATTTTCTATTTGATGACCATTTAATGTTACATTGGTCATCGCAGGATTCCTATTCTGTATAGTGTGGAAATTTAAACATACTGTCTTTTTATAGTTTATTATGAGGCGATTATCTTGTGACCATTTGGTTAACTCTCCTGTAACGGAGTCAGCAGACTGCTGTATGACCTGTTTAGTTTCAACTTTTATTACGAGTGCTGTATCGTCCGCAAACAAAATTTCCTTATGTGAATGAACGTTCTTTGTTATATCATTGATATATAGAAGAAAGAGTAGTGGGCCCAAAACCGATCCCTGGGGTACTCCAAATTCAATAATTCCCTCATTGGACAATGTTTCATTAAGTAATTTGGTTCCATCATCCTTGTGTCTCAAGGCTACTATTTGTTTACGCCTTGTTAAGTAAGACTCTATCCATTTATTAGCTAGACCTCTAACACCGTATTGATTTAGTTTGGTAAGGAGGATTTTATGGTCAACAACATCAAATGCTTTCGATAAATCCAAGAATAGGCCAGTTACATGTTCCTTATTGTCAATTAATTTCAGTATACTATTACTACATTCGTAAATTGCTGTCTGTGTAGATTTTTCCGTTCTAAATCCATGTTGTGAGTTTGATAATATTTTATTTTTTTCTATGAAACTTATCAGTCTCTTATACATAATTTTTTCCACAATTTTTGCAATACCAGTTGGTAAGGTAATAGGACGATAGTTATCTAATTCATCTTTTGAACCGTTTTTGTGCACTGGAATTACTTTTGATAACTTCAAAATATCCGGGTAAGTTCCTGAGAGAATTGAACTGTTTATTAAGTGCGTAAGTGGATTTATTATATTTTCTGCACATTTCTTTAAAATTGCATCAGGGATGCCATCAATGCCAGCACAGAATTTATTTTTTAGCTCTTTTATAACTATTCTTACCTCTCACTTGTGACATGATTTATAAATAAAGAATCACTACATATATTTATTTTATTATTAGAATTTAGTGTATTTACCTGTGATTTATTTATTAATTTTTGTGGAATTTCCAGAAAATAGTCATTAAAATTGTTTGCTATTTCCTCTGGATTTTTAATCACTTTATTATTTCTGGTCAGTGTAATGTTCCTTTGTATTTTAGCAGATTTTCCAGTTTCTTTCTTTATCACGGACCACATAGCCCTCTCTTTATTAGATGATTGGGAAATAAAATTATCATTATGCATTTTCTTTGCTAGTCTTATTACCTTATTTAATATGCTAGTGTATTTTTGAAGTATAAATTGAATGCAGGTGTTGTGTGGTATTGTTTATATAATTTGTGTAGAAATTTCTTTCTTTGACATGAATTTATAATCCCTGTTGTTATCCAATTGCTAGTTTTGTTATTTTGAACAGTTCTTCGTTTAAAGGGGAATGCTATTTCAAAATAGTGTTTTAGGGTACTGTTAAATGCATTAAATTTATCATTTACATTTTCTAGTTCATAAATTTCTGACCATGTTTCCTTATTTAATAAGTCAATGAAATATGTAACATTTGATTCAGTGAATGACCTGCACTTTGATTTTACTCCATTATCATTATTATTGATTACTTCGGATACTTCAAAACTCAGTATTTGTCCATGGTGGTCACTAAAACCCGGACAATAGACTTCTATTGAATGTTGATATTTATCTGTATTTATAAAAATTTGATCAGGAGTGGTTTTACTAAATTTTGTTATTCTTGGTGCTGTATTTACTGTAGGTTTCAGTCCATAGGAAATTAGTAACTGTGTTAATAATTCACAATTTCTATCAAGTTTTATGAAATCCACATTTACATCCCCACAAATTATTATATCGAAATTTACGAGGTCCTCTGTTTATCCTTTAATCAGCTGATCGAGATGTTGGTTTCACGTCACAGTACAGGCGCAGTGGGGCAACGACCACTCTATTGTATTTATGCTCGAAGCTAATTGGTAGTGTGCTAATCGGGTGGGTGAAACGTTATAGGGAGTTTTGGTGCCAACCTGGTTAAAAACGCTAGTAGTAATCACGTACGACGATGTAGTTGAGTTATTCTTCTATAGATGGCAGCAAAATCGGAAAATTGGTGAGTATTCTTGTTAATGTTGTATATTTAATTAATATTTGAATATATATCAATAATAAATACATATTGAAGTGCTTAGTAAAGAATACAATCGGTTTCGAACAACACTATACGAAGCAATTGAATTATATTGAATCACACATCGATTTTAGTCGGTACACAGCGCTCGAAAACGATATCAGATACTATCGATACAATTCAAGATAGGAGCTGGTTGTTCCAACGCTTCCCGTAATACAAACGTGATATTTCTTAATTTGACTGATAGGAAGTACCGCACTGACAATTAAATAATACTTGTGTGTGATAAGTGCAGCTGTAATTTTGTCATACAATTCATTTTTAATATTGTAGTATTTATTTATTTATAGGGTACAGAAAGACCCAGTGAGCTGATAGCTCAAGGGAGGGACCGTCCTTTACAAATATGGCTTAGTAACTAACTTAATACTAGAATATACTAAGGTGGTAGGAACATTTATTCAGTGCTTATGAGTTCATCTATATTCTTCAACATATTGTTTCAGGAAGTACCTGCGTGCTTCCTTTTTGAATTTGTTTAAGTTTACAATTTGTCTCTGTTTAGGAGGTAAGTTATTATAAGTTGTGCTGGCTGAATAGGAAATACTTTTAATACCATATCTAGTTGTGTTTGTTGACTCCATGTATAACTGGTTTGCTGATCTTGTGTTATGGGTATGAATGTCTTTCCTGCATTGAAGTTCAGTATTAAGACTAATAAGACCATGTTTATATCTGAACATAAATAAAGCTTCAGAGTAGTTGAGCTGGCTTCGTAATGGCAATATGTTTGTCTCCTGAAATACTTGTACAGTCGGTTTCCTAAAATCGTAACCATACATGATTTGAATTGCTCTTTTTTTTGGAGTACTTCGAGCTCATTTATTGATTCCTGTGTACATTTACCCCATATTATGTTCATGTACATAAGGTGAGAATGAATAAGAGAGGCATATATGCTCCTTAAATGTTGATTGCTTATTCCATAATCCCTTAACCTTTTTAAAACACCAATTACACTCACAATTTTCTTTTTCACATTTGTGACATGATCATTCCAACTTAGGTTATTGTCCAAAGTTAGCCCTAAATATGTGTATTGTTTAAACCGTTCGATGGGCGCATTGCCAATTTTAACTATGTTGGAAGTGTTTGAACTGTAAGCTGGTTTATGAAATAGCATGTATTTTGTTTTTGAGGTGCTTATGTTTAAATTATTTTTTGAAAGCCATGTTGTTAGTATATTTAGATCCTTTTACATATTCTCCATAATCCTTTGTTCACATGCGCTCTCGTAAAGTAGAAATATATCATCGGCAAATAGAAATATTTTACCAGTAAACTCTAAATAACCTATATCATTAATAAATATCAGGAACAGCAATGGTCCAAGCACTGACCCTTGTGGGACACCGCATTTAACATCAGAGATGGACCCTTTAGTTTTATTAATATTAACATACTGCTTCCTGTTAGACAGGTAGTTTTTAAACCACTCAAAGGCTATTCCTCTAATTCTTGCATTTGATAATTTACTTAGCAACAAGATATGGTTAACTGTGTCAAATGCCTTAGCAAGATCTATAAATAGTCCTGCTGCTATTTTATTGGTGTCCAATGCTTTATGTATAAATGACACTACGTCAAATGCTACTGAATCAGTGCTATGTTTGGGAAGGAAGCCATAGTGATATTTGAAGAAGAAATTGTTTTTTGTTAGGAAATTCAGGACTTGTTTTTTGATTACTATTTCCAGTACTTTTACAAGTGAGGATAATATATACAACGGTCTGTAATTACTGGGATTAGATACATCACCTTTTTTAAATATTGGCACCACTCTTGCTAATTTACATTTATCTGGTATTACTCCTGTTTGCAGTGACAAGTTAATTATATCAGCAAGCAATGGAGCCAGATGATTGGCACATCTCTTAAGGAGTATGTTATTTATTCCATCGTCTGTGTAATTCTTTTTGTTCGCAAGGTTTTGAATGATTTGTTTAACCTCCGTCACATTTGTTGGCTTTATGTATAGTGAGTTACAGATCGTCTGGTTCGAAGTCAAAATTGGGTTCATTGGAGTAAGGTCTTTAACCAAGTTTTCTACAACATTTATGAAATACATGTTAAATGCTCTACATATATCTTGGCCAGAGGTGTATCGTACGTTTTCATATTCAATTTCTACAATGTTTCGTGTATTACGAGGTTTGCCAAAAATTCCACATTCCTTTCATCGTATTCCCTTCCTTAACTACATTGTTGTAGTATAACTTTTTCAGCGCTCTTTTCATTCTAGTCACATCCCTACTACATTGTGTGTACTCTTTAATGGTTTCAGTTGAAGGGTTTTTAGTTTTAGTTTTTGCATACAAATTATTTTTTTCTTTTTACCGCTTCCAGAAGCTCATGTGTTACCCATGGATTATGTGTGCCTTTTACCTGTGGTTTTTGCTTAATATTTATACTAGCTGTCCTAAGTCCATCACTAATGAAATCACAAAGCTGATTATATGCATCGTTGACGTCAGTAGATAGATTTGGCAATTTATTTTTTGAAAAGAAATTGTTCAGTTTGGCATAACTTATTTTCGTAAATGTTTGTATATTTGAACGATTATTGAATTGCGTACTCACTTCTGGTTGTGATGTAATTTCTAGAATTAAAATATTATGATCACTAAGGTCACTCATAACATTATACAAATAGAAGTTATCATTGGCAAAGTTAGAATGTATATGGTCAATTAAAGTTGAAGAAGTAGGCGTTATTCTTGTTGGCAGTCTTGTATTGCATGGATAAAAACTAAAGCAATTCAGTAAAGACGAACAGGCCCTGTGAATAATGCTGTCTTTTAGAAAATCTATATTATCGTCTCCGATGAGTAGTGTGTTTGGGTTAGTATTGCTTCGTTTGCATTAGTCTCCCCTTTGTTATAGTAAGAAATTACACTGTATCTTCTGTGTTTCTGAAATATTTCAATTTGAAATATACTGTGATAACTATTAATTGTGTTAATAACCTTGGTTGCCCATTTTCTAGATACATAAATTGACAGACCTCCTCCAGCCCCGTCTCGTGTTACATGGTGTGATTCAAAGCTTGGAATGTTATAATAGTGTGTTTCTTTGTCTGACAACCAATTTTCTGTTATGACTATTAAATCTATTTCTAAAATCTCGTCAATAAGGAGCATAATATCCTCGAACTTATTCCGAACACTTCATGCATTGATGTAGATACATTTAAATTTTGAAATCAAAATCTGATTTTTAGTCTGTAAATTATAGTTTTCTATAGAATCACAATGAATTTCAACAGAGCTAAATGTTTCGTTGTGTTTATAATCGTCTACGTCCATTAAATCTATAAAATGCAACTTTGGATGTGTGATACCTGCAGTACTTATTGTCCGTATTTTTTCTCGAGGTGGGCGATCTTCGCTTCACTGCAGATAGATAGATAGATAGATAGATAGATAGATAGATTTTTATTAATTCCATTTGATCAAATACATGCATTCAATACATTTTTGACATAGGACACGTCAGAATTTACATGCATAAAATAAAAGAACTAACAGGTATATATTACTAAGATTATAACTATTTATAACTTATTATAATAGCAAATCTTAATAGATACAATCTTATTGCACAACTATTTACACCTCACTCTATTATCATAATATGAAAACTTAATTATATAAATACAACAACATACAGCTAGGTATTACAATTAAATTTAAAAAGTAAAATATAGTTATAGATTCCATCACTCCTATACGCTAAAATATTCAACTACTGAGTAAAAACAATGGCACCGCAGATAAGCTCTCAACATTCTATCAAAGGTTTTTATTTTTGGGGCCAGTTTTATATACTGGGGTAGTTTATTGTATAATTTAACTCCAGTGTGAAAAGTTCCTTTTTGATATATGCTTGTGTGTGTGTGTGTGCGTGAAATATGAATGTTTTGATTTTGTCTTGTGTTATGCCTATGAACATCATTGTTTGTTTTAAGAAAAACATCTTTATTCATTAAATTCGTTTTAAAAACACAATACTTTCAAAGATATATATGCAGGGCAGTGGGAGAATGTTTAAATCTTTAAACAGAGGTCTACATGATTCTCTAGAGTTTACATTTGCCATAATTCTAATCGCCCTCTTTTGTATCCTAAACGTGCTTAGTACATCTGGCGACATACCCCAAAATATGATCCCATATCTTAAGTATGAATGGAAATAAGCAAAATAAGTATTTCTTAATGTGTGCATGCTAGTGCAGGTTTTCAAAATACGTAACGCAAAGCACATCGAATTCAGTTTAGTATTCAGATATTGTATATGTTTATTCCATTTCAAGTCTTGTTGTATCCATAGTCCTAAAAACTTTGTTTCTGATTTATTTTCTATTTGATGACCATTTAATGTTATATTGGGCATCGCAGGATTCCTATTCTGTATAGTGTGGAAATTTAGACATACTGTCTTTTTATAGTTTATTATGAGGCGATTATCTTGTGACCATTTGGTTAACTCTCCTGTAACGGAGTCAGCAGACTGCTGTATGACCTGTTTAGTTTCACCTTTTATTACGAGTGTTGTATCGTCCGCAAACAAAATTTCCTTATGTGAATGAACGTTCTGTGTTATATCATTGATATATAGAAGAAAGAGTAGTGGGCCCAAAACCGATCCCTGGGGTACTCCAAATTCAATAATTCCCTCATTGGACAATGTTTCATTAAGTAATTTGGTTCCATCATCCTTGTGTCTCAAGCTTACTATTTGTTTACGCCTTGTTAAGTAAGACTCTATCCATTTATTAGCTAGACCTCTAACACCATATTGATTTAATTTGGTAAGGAGGATTTTATGGTCAACAACATCAAATGCTTTCGATAAATCCAAGAATAGGCCAGTTACATGTTCCTTATTGTTAATTAATTTCAGTATACTATTACTACATTCGTAAATTGCTGTCTGTGTAGATTTTTCCGTTCTAAATCCATGTTGTGAGTTTGATAATATTTTATTTTTTTCTATGAAACTTATCAGTCTCTTATACATAATTTTTTCCACAATTTTTGCAATACCAGTTGGTAAGGTAATAGGACGATAGTTATCTAATTCATCTTTTGAACCGTTTTTGTGCACTGGAATTACTTTTGATAACTTCAAAATATCCGGGTAAGTTCCTGAGAGAATTGAACTGTTTATTAAGTGCGTAAGTGGATTTATTATATTTTCTGCACATTTCTTTAAAATTGCATCAGGGATGCCATCAATGCCAGCACAGAATTTATTTTTAGCTCTTTTATAACTATTCTTACCTCTTCACTTGTGACATGATTTATAAATAAAGAATCACTGCATATATTTATTTTATTATTAGAATTTAGTGTATTTACCTGTGATTTATTTATTAATTTTTGTGGAATTTCCAGAAAATAGTCATTAAAAGTGTTTGCTATTTCCTCTGGATTATTAATCACTTTATTATTTCTGGTCAGTGTAATGTTCCTTTGTATTTTAGCAGATTTTCCAGTTTCTTTCTTTATCACGGACCACATAGCCCTCTCTTTATTAGATGATTTTGAAATAAAATTATCATTATGCATTTTCTTTGCTAGTCTTATTACCTTTTTTAATATGCTAGTGTATTTTTGTAGTATAAATTGAATTCAGGTGTTGTGTGGTATTGTTTATATAATTTGTGTAGAAATTTCTTTCTTTGACATGAATTTATAATCCCTGTTGTTATCCAATTCCTAGTTTTGTTATTTTGAACAGTTCTTCGTTTAAAGGGGAATGCTATTTCAAAATAGTGATTTAGGGTACTGTTAAATGCATTAAATTTATCATTTACATTTTCTAGTTCATACATTTCTGACCATGTTTCCTTATTTAATAAGTCATTGAAATATGTAACATTTGATTCAGTGAATGACCTGCACTTTGATTTTACTCCATTATCATTATTATTGATTACTTCGGATACTTCAAAACTCAGATGAGTGTGCTTGGGCCATCTCGAGCTTCCCGGACACAAATCTTGCAGTCTCTTGTCCAGGTTCCGAATATCTTCCCATTCTGCTTCAGGATCCGGCATCTTCTTGCAATGTAGTCGTTCCTGGGTGATAGGTGGTCATTTATAAAAATATTGCGTGAAGGGCAATTCAGTCCAATGTCCTGGGTTGTTATAACTCTCTTCTGAATTCTCGCATTCACTATTTCGTCCTTCTTCCACCTGTTAGTGAATTTCACTACGATTCGCCCCACGTCCCCGCCTCTCGCCGGCAAACGATGAGCGACATCGATGTCGCGGAGTCCCAACTCAACACCCAATGCCCTGGAAGCTTGGATCACTAGGTCGTACACATTTTCCCTCGGCATTTCTGGCATTCCACTTAATATCAAATTGTTCCTACGCGTGTACTGCTTAAGTTCTTCTGACCCATCTAACGCTTGCTTCGTGTCATTGTTTATACTCGCCAACGATTTTTCCATTTCTAGTGTTCTTTTCTTTATCTCATTTGTGAGGTTTTTGAAATCTTCAAACTGCTCGTTAATGAATTCCGTGGCTTGCTTAATTGTTTTTAAGTCCTGCATGAAAGTGTTCCTTAGTTCATTTACAGACAACTGTATCTTTTCTGTAACCTCCTTCACCAAGTCACAATCACTGAAATTGAGTGGTGGGTGACAATCGTCGCGATTGCATTTCCACACCTTTTGCGGATCACTTTTTATAGACTCGTAAGCCTTCTTAGAAAGTCTTGTGCATTCCTTGTGGAAATTACGCCCACAATCCCCTTCACAACTAACGAATTCCTCGCTATTTTTCACTTTTTTCCCGCACGGAGAACAAACATTACTAGCCATAGCCGCCATCTTTAAACTCTACTCTTTCTATTTGTACATATCTGTGGGGTATCATGCTATGTGCTTTGTGGAAACATGGGCTGATCACCTTGAAACATCCACAACTATTCTGATAGAGCCTATGTTTTCTTCTCTACCTGATATCACAGGAGGAAGAAATCGCCTATTATTAGACCAACTACTAAAAAGAAAGAGAAAGAAAGGAATATAAAGTAGTGGTGGGGGGATAGAATAGGGGAAAGTGTCAAGTTGGCACGGGGCGGGAGGGGAGAGTGGCCAGGCCGGGGACGGATCGCGCTCGAAAGTGCATCTTCGCGCCATCTTATATTGTCAGTTGGAACTACTTGCGCCGAGCCATTTTAACTCGTGGAAGCTCTATAGGTTGGTATCAACATTTTGCATTAAGTTGCAGCTCTACCCATATATCCTCCTTGGTGCTAATTTTGTAAATTAGGATCAATACCATTGTAAAGTTCACAATGAATTATGCGTAGTCAGTCTTGTCTCAACCGCGTTACGAAACACTTCATTCAGCAGTGGAAGTACTCGCCTGTGTGTTGGGGTCAGACATTTGTGGTGTTGGGAGGTAGTAGTAGTAAGTGTGATTAGATTTCCCACAGACTACAGGTTAGTGTCCATTTGTTTCTTCTTGTGTCTCCAACATGGGTGAGGCCAGTGGTGGCCCATCACCCTTGTTAAATGTGAGTATCCCTGAAAATGTAATTATAGATAACTAGGTCTCTATGGAGCACATGTTTGTCGTGGATAACCCTGAGACCATGCCGTCGGTAGTCTCGCCGACTACGCCCGTAGTGAATACCACTGTGCCTAAAACTAATTTAGCAGCACAACATCGTTATAATGACCGTCATCGCGGTCCTTACATAGTATTTGTACAGTCAGTGGATCAGAATGTGGGCAATCTGCACCCCATGGCCTTGGGACGTTTATTTTTTGAGAAACAAATTCCAGGCATCAAGGGAATACAAAAAAGGGTCGCAACCGCGTGCAGGTACAATTTGCAACTTCGGCCATGGCCAACTCTTTTCTAACACACCCCCTTCTCATTGAACGAAATTTATCTGCCTTTATCCCATCCTCAAATGTGCAACGTGTAGGTCTTATACGTGGAGTTGATCTGTCGCTTACCCACGAGGAAATCATACGTTACATGGAGTCCCCCGCCCCTGTGGCACGGGTCCAACGCCTTAACAGAAAAAAAATGATTGATGATAAGCTAGAAACGTTACCTACAGGTACGGTGAAAATCTTTTTTGATACACAAGATTTGCCCACCTATGTATGCATTTTTAATGTCATGTTGGAAGTAACCTTATTTATATTCAATCCCATCCGTTGCCAAAAATGCCAACGGTATGGCCATGTTCAATTACATTGTCGCGCAAGGGATCCTCGATGTGGCAAATGCGCCCTGGGCCATCTCACATCCGACTGCAAGGCAGTTATATTCAAATGCGCCAACTGTCAAGACAACCACCCGGCAGGGGCAGCGAGATGCGAAACACACATTCAGCAAGTAGCTATCAAACGTCAAATGTGCATTGACAATAAATCGTATAGTGAAATCGTCAACCAACATCAGAAAGAGTTTAACCCGTTAACGCTACCGAATCAATTCCCCCCCACTAGCGCCCCCAACTGAATCACGACCAATTGATCCCCCACGAAAAAGGAAATTCACCGAAACGGTTCATAAATCACCCAGGTCTATCACCCCCCTTGGGTATGATCGACACGGGTACCTTAATATTGTTGCCACACCCTCCACTTCCAGCATGAGTTTTCCCCCATCGGCCCCAATTGAAGAAGTGGCTGGTAGCGTCTCGCACCCTCCAGCGGTTCCGAACTCGAATGACACTACCCGCATCATCCTCGCCGAATTCCGGCAATTAATGGACCTTTTAGGTCACAATGTACAATGGAGCCATTGTGTAAAAAATTTATTGGAAAAAATAATCCCGTTGTTACCCCCTCTTGCCCCCGTTGATCGTCCGTCGTCTGATACTCGTTAACATGACGTATTTTTTTGTTCTGTATGAGGGTACTCCAGTGGAATTGCCGGAGTATTGTCAACAAACGTCATGAATTATTGCTTTTAATAGAAGAATTTCATCCTGACATAATTTTCCTCCAGGAAACGTGGCTATATTCTCATACGCGTTTTAACATTAATGACTATCATGCCATACGTCACGATGGCCCAGGTTATCGTGGCATATGCACTTTAATTAAACAATATATCCCCTTCGCGCAGCTACAATGTGATTTTATTCTGCCTTCTATGGATATTCAAATATTACAAATAAACAATCGTCTATTCACACACTTATATTGCCCACCGAATATTCAAGGTACTCAACGACAATGGTATCTATTTTTTCGCTATGCCAGCCAGTTAAAACACCACACTATTCTAGGAGATTTTAATGCACATCACCCAGCCTGGGGCAGTGGAAGAGTTAATCCAAAAGGCCGCCATGTCCATCACGCAGTCACATCACATCAACTCCTAATTTTAAATGATGGTTCTCCAACCCGCTTAACCCCACCGAATAGTCCATCTAGTGCGGTTGATATCACCACGTTAGACCAGGCACACCACCTGACATGGCAAACGATTCCCGATTTGCATCAAAGTGACCATTATCCCATTCTGATACATTATGGCTCTAGTACTTCCATCCCACACGCACCCTCAACGTGCTCACTCAAACGACCGACCCATGGTTTTGATTTTGTCTTATTTTCTAATTATTTACAAGATCATCTCACTCTGAAACATCGTACCCCTTTGTCTGCTTATGCTATCTTGACCGATGTCATTGATGCATATATAACTATTTACCATTCTAGGGCGACACCCACCCCTCATACTAACAAACGCACCCATCGCCCGCCTTGGTGGGATCAGGAATGTTTCCTGTGGGTTAAGAAACGCAACGCAGCACTCAAACAGCTTCGAAAGAATGTTAATCCCTCTAATTACTTCAGTTATAAAAGAATATGTGCGTCCATTCAACAACATTTTAATCTCAAACGACGTGCTGCATGGCGTACGTTTATTTCTACTTTTAGCAGTCATACCACGCTCCGCACCCTATAGTCAACGATAAAAAAAATGTCGAATGTAGTCACGGGGCCCCCCATGCGATTCCTTAACACGCAGGGTTATGAAACCTTTTATCGGAACCTCACCCCTGATTCCGTTGCTCCATGTTTTCCCCCCAACCCTTATTGCGAATCCCCGAGATTCTTGACTTTGTTACTACCCATCTCGTCCACAGAGATCTGGCAAGTTACACATGGGAAGAAATCTACACGGCCAGGTCTTGATGCGGTGACATATCGCATGATTGAAGCTTTTCCCCCTCGAGCCCTGACAATCGTTTTGAACCTATACAATTCCATTCTGCTATCAGGTATAATCCCCGAAGACTGGAATCAATTCGAAGTACTCCCAATACTCAAGCCTAAAGCCGATGCGAAGGACCCCCATAATTATCGCGGCATAATGTTGAGTTCTTGCCTTCGAAAAGTGCTTCAAAAAATTCTACTTCGACGTTTACAATGGTGTTTAGAATATTACGATGCTCTCCCCAAAACTCAATATGCCTTTGTTAAAAAACGTAGTACTAATGACGCACTGAATATTTTTCTCACTGACTTATTACTGGCGAAAGGACGAAAACAACATACTATAGCCATATTTTTGGACATTAAGGGAGCTTACGATTCGGTAGACCCCTACATTTTATTACAAATATTATATTCCCATCGTTACCCATTAATATTTCTCAGCATTATCCATAATTTCCTAGTACGTAGACGTATATATTTATGCACAGGTAATGCGGTACTTAACAATAGATATACGTCGCAGGGTCTTCCCCAGGGCGATATTTTAAGTGGTATGTTATACTCCCTTTATACCGGATCCCTGGAAACTGTCATACTTCCGCATGCCAGATTGATTCAATTTGCCGATGACATATTAATATATGCCACTAGATCCAATCTCAACACTTGCAGGGAAGATTTACATTCGGCACTATCGCATGCACATCAGTGGTTCACAGACCACGGCTTAGTAACGTCACAAACGAAAAACGCGGCTATGATTTTTACCCATAAACGCCTATATGACACGTCGCCGGTGGTATATCAACAAGGCCAAATTGAAGTTGTTCGGGTCGTCAAATATTTAGGTCTGTACATTGACGATAAACTTAATTGGCAACGTCATCTAAGTCACATTACGCAAAAATTAGAACCTAAATTCCCAGTGCTCAAGGCTCTTACCCAACGCTCATGGGGCGCCGCGCCGTCGGTGTTATTGACGGTATATAAAAATATTTTCCGCTCGGTATTAGACTATGGGAGCGCCTTTTTTGACATTATGACACCTACTCGCTTAATCCAGATGGACCGGTTACAATACCGAGCCCTGCGCATCATCATTGGAGCTCTCCCATCCACACCCACGCAGGCTTTATTGGTGGAGACTGGCGAAATACCACTCGCTTTACGACGTCAGTACTCGTGTGCTAAATATATATTACAGAAAATGTCACTGTCCCACACACCTCTATTAAACAAATTACGCTTATTAGATGAATATTACCAACGCCATCTCTTATCTCAAGATCGTATTCCCGCGCTTTTAACTATGTATCACCGTCTCTGTCCGTATCGACAGATGATCGTACAAACACGTCTCAACCCAGTGTACACCATCGCATATCAGGTTCACAGCCATCACCCACACATCCTCCAGACTAGTCTCCCCCAACTCACGACAACGTTTAAATCACACCCCCTATCATTTCCCGTACATTCCATGATATTATTAGCAGTGGCGGCTGGTGACATGGTTGCAGCGTTGCACAACTCCCAATAATTTTACACCTAATTCGTCGTTTCTTTTCCTTTAATGTTTTAGTTTTATAGATCTAATGCACTCAAAAATGTGTTAAAATCATCGATATTTTGATATTATTTATCCTAATGCTTCACACTGTACCTATAAAAGCTGCCGCCTTCAAATCAAACTCCAGAGGGGTTAGCTCTCTTGTGGCGACTCCCAAGTAGACAGTGCGTCCAGCAGGGACGAGGCCAAGCTTGTACATAGCTTGCTGGCCAGCATGGGTAGTAGGGAGTTGCAGACGAGCTGCCAGCCCCCTCGCAACACTCAGTTCCAAATGGCACCGTTAGACTACACCACTCTTTGGAAATGACAACACCCTCGATTTCTCTTACCCCGCGAAGGGTAGTTTAGTTAGTTAGTTAGTTAGTGTTGTTGTTTTAATGGGCGGAACTACGAGGTCATCTGCCCCTGAAGGGTAGTTACTTTCACACACCACTAGGGAATGCTACACCACCCACAACAGTACAAATATCGGAATTTCATAGGGAGACATTAGTTGGTTCACACCCAATTATTTTTAGATGTTTTCTCATCATAACTTCATTTAGGCCTAATATTTTTGTCAATTGTTCTGTGAAGCGAGCCTAAGAACGCCACCATTGCTATAAGTACAGTAGATAATTGGCTGAACTATTTTGCGACGTATTGTTGGTGTTCTGTAGCGGTTTATGTTTGCTTTCACCACTCTTGTTCTTGGGGGATTTGGGTTGCGATTAGTTCCTGTATTTAGTTGATTTGAGTATTTTGGTTCCAGGCAGATACATAAGTGTGCATTATTATTATTATTATTATTTGGTTGATTGTGATTAGACCTATGCATTCACTACGAAATTTCTAGGCTAGCAAAATTCAGTGTTTTGTTAGTTTGCCTTTTCGCGCCACTTTACGATATAGCACCCAGATTTGTCATCTGTGGATCTTGTAAGTTAGTATTTTATTTTAACGGAATGTTTAGTTTGAAACATTAATTGTATTTTGGAGTGTGAGTGAAAATTAATAGAGTAAGTAATTTACTAGTTAGACAGTTTTCCCAGCTCCCTGATGACGATAAAATTACACTTGGTAGACCATTATCGGATAAGTATTGTCCAACATATAAGTATACGAGGCCGTTTAAAGGAGCTATTTAAGGCAATAATAATTGGTTATGTGAATGTGATATTAAAAACGCTTTATTCTGTTTTCCATGTTTGTTGGTGGAGAATCCGCGTGGACCAAAATAGGAGTTACGGAAATTAATCCCTAAAATAAACAAACATGAATCTTCAGCTGAGCGGCTTCGGTGCCGTAGTTGGTAGCATGCTGAGCCTCTATGACCAAGATCGCGGGTTCAAACCCGGCCGAAGTTGTCGGATTTTTTAAGAGCGTTAAAAACCCTCAGTATGCATTCCTTCGGAGGGGAAGTAAAGCCGGCGGTCCCATGTCATAGATTTATTGCTTGTTAAAGAACCTTATACTTATTACACCTATGTGAAGCTAAATTATAGGTTAAAAATTTGAACAACGCTCTTAGGTTCCAACGTTCGTCGCCAGGAGCCGACTGCGGTGGCATGTAGTAGACTAACCAAGTTGTGAACTAGTAGTCATTTACGGTAGCCTTTGGCGGCAAAAGTAGGAACTGCTTGAAATTCAATGTCTGCAGTCCTCACTTGAATTAAGAACAGATAACACTCACTAATACAACCATCACAATTAACACCGGTTATCAGACAGTTTCTCCACACACCCTAAGTACAGGGGGCTACATGACTGCGTTGTCGCAGCTCCTAAACTGAGGAACCAATCAACCAATCTTCAGCTGTTTGAAATTGACACTTTTTGGAACTGTTAACGAAGCTGCACAATTGGACAGTGCCTATAGAAGGTAAATTGCGGAATATAACGAAGAAGTTAGGCACAGTAGGTATGTGTTAAATATTGTAATAAACTGTATTCGTTTCTGTGGCTCTTTCGAACTGGCCTTGCGTGATCATGATGAAAGTGTAACATCAACAAATCCAGGTGTTTTCAGAGAACTAATTAATTTTAGCGCTGAGTTGGATGCTGTGTTAAAGGTCACTTGGTAAGGGCAACTGTTTTCAAAGGAACGTCCAAAACAATTCAAAATTAACTTTTACGGATTATGTTAAAAAAAGGAAGGAAGCTTGTAGTTTAACGTGACCGTTAATCTTGAGATCATGAGCCACGGGACCTCCTTTTTACGTGGAATCCGAACCACAGGACATGGCATTTCACTTCGAAAATCTCACATGCAACGGATTATGTTGGAGGTATGCCAAGAAGAAGTATCAAAGCAAATAAAGGAATCGGAAATTTTAGCCATTATAGCAGATGAAACTAGTGATATTTCAAACATATTCCAGATGGCTGTTATGTACCGATACGTAGTAAGAGGCAAACAAAACCTGATGCACACACATTAGCAGCGTGTTTACTGGATGAATTAAAGAAGCAGAAATTGAATGAAACTCCGCAAAAAAGAATTGCGCAGACGTATGGCAAAGCGCACTTCATGGCTGGTTCCTCTGATGGGGTTCAAGCTATAGTGAAAAAACTGATAGTCAGTCTTTCAGACTTTATATCATTTTAAATGCTACAAATGCTGCGTGAACTCAAAGTCCGTTAGCAAGTGCAAACCAAGGTCAAAGGAGGTAGCTGGCTGGATGACGTCACGCTCACCGGAGTGCACGGGGAATGGAGGAAGCTCAAGCAGTATTATGACATCACACACCTCAGTGCATTCTCGGTACATTTCGTCCCGTCACCGTACCGTAACGCCAGACCCCAGCGTAACTACGAAGTCGAGAAGATCATTTAAAATGATAAAAATCCTATCCTTATGCAGAATATGTGCCCGTCTTTGTTAGTAATAACATTCTTCGTTAACGTACAAGCTTTTCGGTTGCCATGTTTTTATGTTGAGAATGTTTATTACCCCGGAGATTGAGACCCAACCTTAGACAACCTGCTGTGTTTAAAATTCTTCCCATTAACTCAGGCATAGAGCTTAAATACATACATCTGATTTTTTTATGAATTCCCATAAGAAGAAGCCCAAAAGAGCCATTAAAATTTGTCTATTTGTCGAACGTACAGTTATTTTGGAAAACCCATGTATTTCAGTTTTTATAGAACTGTAGTTTATCTAACGTTAGTTCATTTTTGTTACATGTGTAAACTTCCCATATAAAATTGCGACATCAAAAATTTTGGTGCAACACCCAGCTTAACTTACCACCGGCCGCCACTGATTATTAGTCACTTTCCTCAACATACCCTGTTTTATACAGATGGTTCAAAACTTGCCCACCCACCTCGCGTGGGTGCAGCTTTTTTCGCCCCGTCATTACAAGTTGAGCGTAAATATGCATTACCCTCTCACACTACAATCTTTACGGCTGAAATCTTTGCCCTTCGTCAGGCTTGTATTTATATCAAACAACAGGGTCTGTCTCATGTACTCATATGTACTGATTCGCAAAGTGTCCTCCTTGCCATACAAAACATTATCGAATCTGATAATTGGTTTTTACTTAATTTAGCCCAACAATTGTATGAAATAGAAATGGCAGGAAATAACGTCATCTTAACTTGGATCCCAGGACATTCCCATATTTATGGCAATGTTCAGGTTGATATTTTAGCTAAAGAAGCTGCAATGGGCCAGGGGACACGTATTGATATGGCTCTCCCATATCCTGAACTTCTGCCACATGTATATGAACTCATCATCCAAGAATGGCGCCAGCAGTGGAGGGAATATGTACGTAAACACTCAACACCATATACATATATTCAATCCTCGATACCGGTTCAGCCGTGGTTTATGCAAGGGTCCTATACTCGACGTCACATCACTACTATCATTAGAATGCGATTCAATCATGCTGTCACCCCTGCGTATCTCCATAACATTAATGCTCGTGCTTCTCCTGTTTGTGATGCCTGCGGTCACTACCAAGGAGATCTTCCTCACATACTTTTTCAATGTCCACAGTATGATACACAACGCTTTAAAATGTGCGTTTCTCTTTTCTCCCTGGGTTTTCAATTACCGCTCAATTTGACGACTTTGTTGCATACTCCGGCGGTCCCGCTGGTTGATATCCTCACCAAGTTTTTATGTGACATTCGAGTTATTTTATAAATTCAACCTTTTTTGTGATCCGGTCTTGTTTGTGTACATGTAATTGCCAGTCACCAAGATGGATCACTTCGGTGTGAAGATTTGTACCTTTGTGTCCCCTGTGTTTCCTGGTATTTTTGTAGTTAGAAATTGTCAGATGATGTTACCCCGTGTTTTCCTCACTATCACAGATCCTCAATTTATCCTTGATGTTTTGTACTTGGTTTTTACTGGTCTTTTACTGCCCAACACACGGGCAGTACCCGTCTTGCCATTGGGCGAAGCTCATGTGTGCCCAGAAAAAAGAAGAAGAAAAAATTATGCGTACAAGTTGTATAAACAACATCTTAATTTAGTACCCTCAATAATGTTCCTCTCATTTCAGTAGTGGCATTGAAGGTAATGAAACAAAATTTTCATCTGCGATCTCGAAGACTAAGCTGTGATATACAGTGGATAAAGGGAGATGTCGAATGCATTTAAGCCGACTTGATGATAATAATAAGATGGAAACCCATTTGTAGACTTACTCATATCCTAAATCTGAATCCTGAGATGGGAGTTTGAAGTTAAAAAGCAAAATAAAACACTGAACGTTCTCGCCTGCTGAACTCGAGGTGGCAGGATCATATCCTTGTGCAGTCAGTTGGCATTTAAGGCCGCTTAACAGCCCGATTCTGTAAATTCACTCCATGCTCCATAACAACCCTCCCGATGGCGGGCAAATCGATTGTCGCCTTATTTCACACCATTCTGTACCAAAATGTGTTGTAGTGTTTTCTTTTAACTATTTCTTATGTTCCCTACTGCCTTAATTCATACTCTTATTTTCGTATATTCTATCCATAGCATTCAACGAACATTCCTGCGTCAACATGATACACCTAACCTCACTTGCAAAATAATTTACTCTGGCTGACCACATGAATATTAATATCAATTGAGATATTTTTAGATGATTCCTATGTTCTGTATTGCCTTAATTCATACTTTGTCCCATTATGGTATATTTTACTTATAGTATGCAACGAGGATTCTTGCGGGATGATTTTCTTGGTACATCTAACCCCACTTGTTAAATAATTTACCCTGCCTGCCCTAATGAATAATATCCGTTAAATTCTTTTTAGCTATATATAATGTTCCCTATTGACTTAATGCATACTTTCTCTTATAGTGGTATATTTTATTCATAGTATTCAACGAATATTCCTGCGGATCGCATAAGTTAACTTTATACACCTAAACTCTTTGGAAAAAAAACTATGCTGCCTGTCCACATTCATATTTATTGTTGTTGACTATTGTAGGAATGAAATAAAGTTTTCTCTGGTTCATTACAACATGAAATAATAACTAATGTTATTGGTGTTACATCCCTGTTAACTACTGAGGTTTATAGAGACGCCGGGGTGCCGTAATTTTGCCTGAAGGGGATATTTAACATGCCAGTAAATGTACTGACATGGCTCCCTCGCATTTCTACAACCTCAATCCCCTTTACTGCCTTACACACCAGGTTTCAACCAAAACTCAATATTCTCCGGTCTCTTACCCGCCGACCCTGTTGTCCTTCTCCTTGTCTTTCAACATATTATTCGCTCGGATTTAGATTGTGGCAGTCATTTTTTTGATTTGGCCCCGAGTCGTTCGTTGCAACAACTGGATACCCTTCAATATCAAGCCCTTCACATTATCATAGGAGCTTTATCCTCTTCCCCCACCAATGCTTTGTTAGTTGAGACAGGCGAGATTCCCCTCTCAGTGCGCAGGTCATTCCTCTCCAGTAAGTAGGCCTATCTATTGAAAATTCTCTAGCTATCCAATCACCCACTCATTCCCAACTTTTGCACGAATATCGCACTAGTCATCTTTTTCATCCCGTTCATTCGCCTGCGTTGCTTCTTGCTTACCAATTCCATTTGCCCTTTAAACACCATGTCTTACAAACCCGTACCTATTTGCTTCATAACTGTTCCCTTTCCGCTCAATCGTTCACCCCTTCCGTTCTCCTCAATGTTTTTCAATCCTTCCCTACCCCTGCCCGCAGTCACCCCAGCTTTTATGCTAAACACCTTCAAGATTTTTACATAATTTCCCCCACCATGTTTCCGTCTATACTGACGGCTCTAAACGATCTCAGGCCTCTTTTACGGGAGCTTCCATCTACGTCCCTACACTGCATTGATTGTTGTCATTTCCCTTACCGACTGACATCTCTATTTTCACTGCTGAAGCTTTCGCCATTAGACACACATTATTGCTCATTCGGCAGTGGTCCCTTAACAATTTTATCTGACTCTCGCAGTGTTTTATTGGCACCTCACTTTCTATTCCTCCCATCATTGGTATGTTCATGCCATTCAAAACTTGTCTTACGACTTATCCCAACATAACTTCGACGTCCACTTTGTCTGGATTCCCGGACACGTTTCTATTCCGGGTAACGAAGCAGCCGACTTTCTCGCTAAATCCGCCACTCTCGGACAAGGTACTCTTATCACATTTCTATCCCTTCGAGCGATCTACTTCTCAAAGCAAAACAGCATTTCCATCAATCTTGGCAGGCTCAATGGGATATCTCCTCCAGGACCAAGGGTAGTTTTTATCATCGCCTTCAACCCCGCATCCCTTCCTCGCCCTGGTTTTCTGCTGGTCATTACACGCGCCGTCATATCACGACAATCATTCGCCTCCGATTTTATCATTCCCTCACTCCGTCTCGATTGTTCAAATTTAAAATTTGCGCCACTGATTGTTGCGATTGTGGTCAGGCAGTCGGTACTATTCACCATTTATTCTTCCAATGTCCTCAATACAATTGCACCAGACTAACTTTCTATCGCCAGTTATTTAAACTCGCCCCTTTCTTCCCTTGCATGCCGCGTGCTTGATTCACGCTCCGACATTTCCCACTGTTAGTGAATAATTTCCTTTTTAGATGATTGTAAATTGCAATCATAACTTACTCTATGTTTCCTTTATATGTTGACCCGGTCTATCCCCGTTAGTATCTTAGTCGCCTTGGTGGATCACTAGGCGTGAAGCAAGTTGTGTTTGTTTTCCTTTTCCCCTGTTTCATTTTGTCGTTGCAAACACATTGCCTACATCGCACCCCTAGTGTAGCCCGTCAGGTTTGTTATTTTCCTTTCTGCTTTCAACCACACCGTTGTTTGGATCTCGCGTTGAAATGTGTGCTTTTTCTTTTTACCTGGTGACTGGGTGAAGCGTTATCTCAGGCCCAAAAAAATCCCTGAAAAGAAGACGAACACCCTCAAATGTAAAAGTGACTGCATCGGGATTCGATCCTGCTATCTTGGATCATCAGACGAGAACGTTACCGCTGAGTCACGCGGTAACGTTCTCGCAACCAGTACGACGACATGAACTGTATCAGAACTTAAGTTAAGATAAATGTATAAAGCCAGTGGGCTGAACTATTAGGCACCTGCCCGTAATGCACTGGTTTTCTTGTTTGACTTAGTTTCTATATTTAATTGAATTCTGAGAGGAGGTAATCACACGCAAATATTTATATTGTTAGGAAAATAGGTGTATAAAATATAGGAAAAATCTCCAAGGATGGGGTTAGTGTATGTAGGCCTACTCTTTGGGCAGTAACACAGCAGAAGTTTTCGTGGTGATGGATCCAATCTAGTTTGCCAGTTTTTCTTCATACTGTAGTTTTATTAATATGAAAGCACCTAGTGTTCTAGCCAGAACACCACCTCTGGCTGCAGTGAAGAAAGTCAAAGAGTGGTGCTTTAATGATTCATCACAATGTCAACTATCTATAAGAAACCAGAGCAAGTGCCCACTAGGCCATTCATGGTTGTAACATTTAAAATTCAGAGCAGAAAGAAGTGCTTCTGGGTGCATTATGTGGATCTATTGTGCCTGGAATGATAAAGAGCTCATGCCACTGGAACCACCCACACAATCTCTTACGATTGTCAATTCTAAGCCTAGGAGAACTATTAGCAAACATAGGCCTACGTGTTAAGTCACAAGTTTGCACTTTAGTAGAAGGAAGTATCAGTAGGCCATTGACATACTTCCAAATCCTTATCCCAGAACAGAACTACATTCCATATTTTAGCAATATTTACCACTTAATGGAATGTATTGCATTTCTTTTTCAGATTAAGTGATTTATTAGCCTATAAAAAAATAAAAATATACCTAGCAAAATCCTTTCTTCTTTTGGCTCTATACATGGAAGGAAGTGGAGGATGCAGTGAGGAAGATGAAAGGAGGGAAGGCACCGGGTGTGGACGAGTTGAGTGTGGAGATGGTGAGAGCAGCAGGAGAGGTGGGGATACAATGGTTGTACCAAGTGATGAAGACAGCATGGAAGGAAAGGAAGACCCCAGAGGACTAGAAAAAGGGAATAATTGTTCCGATCTTCAAGAAAGGTAGTAGAACAGAATGCAGAAACTATCGGGGTCATTGTGCAAAGATGTTTGAAAAAGTTTTGGAAAGGAGAATTAGGACAAGGATTCAAGGAGGGATGAGGGAAGAACAGCATGGCTTCAGAGCAGGAAGGTCCTCAGTGGATTTGTTTTTTGCTGTAAGGCAGTTACAAGAACAGCACTACGAGTATGGAACAGATCTACTGATGGCCTTCCTGGACAATGAGAAAGCATATGACAGTGTATGCAGAAACAAAGTATGGAAGTCCCTGGAGGATAGAGGAGTAGAAAAATGGACTATAAGGAGGATAAAGGAGATGTACAAGGGAAGCGTGAGCTGTGTGAAAGTGGGAGGAGAGAGATCGGACTGGTTGGAACAGAGAAACGGCCTGAAACAAGGAAGTGCACTGTCACCGTTACTTTTCATTGTGGTGATGGATGACATAATGACCCGAGTGGCACAAGTAATTGGGGAAGAAAAGATGAAAGCAATGGTGTTTGCAGATGATTTGATGATTTTGGAAAACAAGGAGGAGGAGGTACAGGATCAGTTGGACATGTGGGAAGGAATAATACAAGGATATGGGATGAAATTTAGCATAAATAAGAGTGAGGTGGTGATCAAAACAAGGAAGAAGGAAAGAACCACAACGGGAATAACAATTGGTGGGGAACAGCTGAAGAAAGTGGAGAGTTTCAAGTATCTGGGAAGCCTGATACAAGATAATGGAAGAAACGATAGAGAAATAAATGAGTGGGGGACAGGCAGAAGTATTCCAGAGGAGTGTGAGAAGCATGTTATGGAGCAAGGATGTCCCTCAGAACAGCAAAAAGATCATATATCGGACGTACTATGTCCCTATCCTGACGTATGCCTCGGAGACCTGGGTTAAGAAAGGAAGGGAGAAGAGCAAAATACAGGCCAGTGAGATGAGGTTCTTGAGAAGCAGTATTGGAGCTACAAAGATGGACGGAATAAGAAATGAGAGGACCAGAGAATTAATGAAGGAGGAACCATTACAGGATGGTATAGAGAAATCTAGACATAGATGGTATGGACATGTAAAGCGAATGGAGGAGAAGAGGATACCCAGGAGGATACACGAGACGAAGTGGTAAGGAAAGAGACTGAGAGGAAGACCGAGAGACAGGTGGCTGAAGGGGGTGGAAGAAAGCGTGAAGAAGAGAGGAGAAGACTGGACAAGGGTGGAGGCTGAGAGATGGTGGGAAGACAGAAGACCTTGGAGAGGCTTGTGTTCCAAACAGACCCAGCCAGTGGCTGGAAACTGTGCAAGATGATGATGATGATGATGATGATGATGTACACAGGGCAATTGTTGAGGAGAGGACATGTAATATTCACAATAAGTCAAGTGCTCCTTCAAAATTCTACACAGGAGGGAGGAGGTTTCTAGATTTATTCTTGTATCATGACCTGGAAATGTGCTCACGTAGCCTACACATTTTTGTGCTACGCTATATTCTTAGGCATCAGTTGGCCACGATAGTA
This sequence comes from Meconema thalassinum, assembly GCA_946902985.2. Classification (NCBI taxonomy): domain Eukaryota; kingdom Metazoa; phylum Arthropoda; class Insecta; order Orthoptera; family Tettigoniidae; genus Meconema; species Meconema thalassinum. Next base: position 1,058,029,009 of record OX336389.2, on the reverse strand, counting down.
TAACAAAATAATTTAAACCGGCTACATCCTATAGAGAAAACAAGAAGAAGAAGAATTATTTTTTTGAAGAGCAGTCTTTAGGCGTTTTGGAAGATATCTACGCTGGGAAGAGCCTAGAAATTCTCTCAAGAAATGGGGACATAATGAGAAAACTGCCAACTTTTTATACCACTCAGTATGCCTCTCACCAAGGCGGTCCGGGTTCGATTCCCGGTCAATGCATGTGAGATTTTCGAAGTGAAATGCCATGTCCTGTGGTTCGGATTCCACGTAAAAAGGAGGTCCCGTGGCTCATGATCTCGCCATTAACGGTCACGTTAAACTACAAGCTGGCTGGCTTTTATACCACTGAGAAGAACCAATTAATGTAATCACTTATCAGACCCTACTGTCAGAAATGGATACCACACTACGGAAAGCCTAACCTCATATTATGCAAAGTATGAACCATCTTCAGTTTAAAGATTAATAATCTCATTTATTACCCAGCTTAGGCAAATAACCCTGAAGTAGGCCTACTTATGCTGCACACATCATTACAGTTTACGCCACCATTTATAGCCGTCAGAGTTTGCTCATTGAAGCAAGTTTAGTAATAGCAGCTGACAGGATATGCTTAGAGCACGTGCTCCACTGGTAGTCTGCAGTCTCGCCGGCTGATCGGAATTTTATCTTCTGTCAATCATTTCGATCACAACTAAAAATAAAATAAAGTTACCATACTCAGCAAATTATACAAGTGTATGTTAATTCGATTGACCTGCATAACGAAACCCTCAAAATGATCCTCATATTTCACTAGTTAGACCGGAGTTTGACAGCCAGAGCAATCAGCAGTTGACGTGAGCCAACAGCTGACTTTTTATGCCTCTTGTATAGATCAATTCATCACTGACTACTTCGTCAGTGAATGATGTTATTGCATGTGATATGACACATATTGCAGGCAGTTTCCACACCAGGAGATAGTAGGTTCGAGCGAGACTTTAATCATTGGCATTTTTAGATTGTTGGACTATGATAACTATCCATTCCTCAGCATCTGTTGTGGACGAATAACACATTTATCAAAATCATCCATATCAGTGATGCGACTGGGTACCTGATGGGCCTTACCTGGTGTTCCAAACGATCTACCCTGTTCCTCACAATGAACTTTGTTCTTTAATAATCCTCCTAACGGTCCTCTCAGGCACTTGTGTTGCAGCTGCCCCTCTATCCTGCACTTTTTTTTCCCAGAAAAATTAAGACCTCACCTAACGCTCCTTCACTTTTCACAAACAAATGCACATTATTTATAACCTCACAAGTTTGGCCGTTTAGAGGTTCGCCACAAAGTTTTCGCTCAGCATACTAACACAATCTCCACTATAAGTAACACAACACGAACACAATGAACTAGAAGTAACTACGATAAATATCAGTCTACTACTGTATTTCATTTATTCATCCACACAGCACGATTACCAGTATAACAGTCCAGCTTATCACGCTACTGACAACTCGCATATCACTTGCACATGACTGAGGCTGGCTGGCTGTCCTCTGTATGACTGAGCAACAGGGGCTGACCGGCCAAAATCAGGGGTGTAAACTGTATTGATGAAGCCAACACAGTAACCCAAAATTAGCCCACCCACACTGTGTAAATTACCCAAAGAATATTAGCAGCAGGAGCAGGAAAAAGACAAAGCTGAAAATATTCACCTCCTCTATGTCATATTACATGTGTCATCATGATGGCTATGGTACTGTAGTGTGTGTATTTGTAATCAAGACTGGGATTTGGAAGGTAGCAGCCATGGCTTTAAGTTACGAACCTGGAGTAAAAGTAGGAAAACACGAATATACACTTCTAGGACAGCTGAGGTGGAAATCGAACCCGCCTCATAAAAACTGCATGCGAAGAGAACCTGCCTTTGACATTCACAACTTGGTTAAAATGGACAATAGATGATTTTCATACCTTGTTTCATATTCTGGGCAACATAATCAATTGAAATTATTACTGCCTCAGAACAAATTGACCCTTGTGAAAATCTAGTGGGGAGCTCAAGAGAGAGTCTGCTTACCTCAGCCTGCTGGATGTTGTCTGCTACGTCACTCGTCAGCCATCAAAAATACACTCTGTTCCCGCTTCAACTGTCACTCACTCACTCACTCACACGAAAACCACCATTATTAATTTCGCTTCTTATAAACTGTATTTGGGGTGATAGGAATAATTAAATGACACTAATACGTGTAATGGAACAATATAGTTAAGTTACGAAAACATTATTATGACTATATAGTTCAGTAATGTACTATTAATAATCAACCATTATTAGGGTGCGTGGTGCCGCAGTGGTCAAGCTGTTTGGCCTCTCCAAGGTGAACCGGATTCGATTCCTGGTCAATGCATGTGAGATTTTCGAAGTGAAATGCCATGTCCTATGGTTCGGATTCCACGTAAAAAGGAGGTACCGTGGCTCGTGATCACAAGATTTATGGTCACACAAAACTAAAAGCTTCCTTCCTTTGAACCGTTATTAATTATAATAATTAATGAACCAAGCAAATGGCAATGCATTTTCAATCTTCACCTTAAAAGTAATCACCGGGTAGTCATTAATCATCTAATGGTTCGATTCCAGACATTTCATTATCACTATCACGTTCATCAGATTCACTTTCAATGCCACTGTCACTGCTGCAGCCATTGTTTGCACTAGTTATTATGAGCGATTCTATTCTCTCCTCTATTATTCCCTCTCGTTCATAATACTTATTTTCTATTTTCTCTACGTGATCGCAAACGCTAATCCAATTACTTTCCTGAAACTCTGAAAACCTCTGTTCGCAAAGGCGTTTGACATAATTAATTTTAAAGGTGACATTATGTGCACCGACCCACTGTTTGACATCAGACCAGACAAGTTCTATGGGATTTAGATCCACATGGTATGGAGGCAGTCTCAATACTGTGTGTCCACTAGCAGCCATTATATCATCTATTATGTAGGTTTTTTGTCGCGGCTTATGGACTTTAATAAGTTCATAAAGGTGAACTTTCAGCATTGAATCGTTAAAAGGGATTTTATTAGCCCGCAACCAGTGTTTCATTGTATCCTTATTAGAATTTGATGTTGGGGCCTTGTCTTTCTGCGTGTTGTGATATGATGCGTTGTCAATAACAAGCACTGAGTTGCGTTCCAAATTAGGGATCAACTTCTCTTTTAACCAACGAATATAATATTCACTGTTCATGACTTTGTGATAGTCCTCACTTTTTTATGCGACTGGTAAATAAGTAGCGCGTTGGGAACAAAACCTCTCCGACCACCGGCATGGAGTATAATCAGTCGTTCTCCTCTCGAGACGGGATAGAACTCTCCCGATGTGCTATCGTCAGTCCAGGCTTTAGGCGTAGAATTGCTACTATGTATATAAGTTTCGTCTTCATATATGATGGGACGACCATCTTCTCTGTATTTTTTTTATGGCTGTCAAATAAGATACTCGCATGTTTCTTATGTCATGTTTCTCTATTAAAACCTGCCTATTATTTCTAGTCTTCTTCCACTTGAAGCCTAACTCTTTTACAATGCCTCTCAAACTGGTGCAGCCTCCTTGGAATCCAAACTTCTCTCGTAACACAGGCAGTAATTTGGATATTAATGGAGAAGTTTTCTGATGAATGTAAAATTCATGGATTGTACGTCGAATAACACACTTATTGAAATCGTCAATGCCCGTCACACGTTTCTTCCCTTTCCGTGTTTTTCCTGGCATACCAAATGAAGTCCCTTCAGCCTCATGTTGCCTCTGTTCTGCTAAGATTCTCTTGACCGTCTTCAACGATACTTGTGTAGCCTCTGATACTCTTTTTTGTAATGTCAACAATTTTCTTCTGTACTCGTCTTGTGTCTTATTCTTACACTCATCAGCTTCCTCCTTCATAACCCTATAAACATTGAAAACAATCTCTCGCGTTTGCCCTCTCTTTGTCGTAAACTTCAGTTTAGAATTCACAGGCCGCATCACTTCCTTTGCGAATACAAAAATACGAATGATAGAAACTTGCACTGACAACGAGCCGAACCAAACTGACTGTACCTCTCAGTTATAAATCTGTCACAAGAAGCATCCCTTCTTCCTTCCCCCCTCTTCCCCCTTCCCAACCCGCTTCTGCATTGCAAGTGTCAATGAACTTCAGATAGGCCTGCTGGCCAGCTTCAGTTACTCATTCAAGGGTCGATTTGTTCTGAGGCAGTTATACTGTCCATTATCAGTACTCACTGGAAGCATGTGATAAATTACATAAATATGTGTTCTTGTTTCTTGCTCATTCAATTACAGCTGCCATGTTTGCCAGGCGCATGAGGTCAACTGTTACCAAGGCGCACACAATGATGTCAAATTACTGTTGCCAACAGGTAAGACACAAAATACACTACCACATAAGGTCGTCATATACGTGACAAAACCAGGGGTGCATATATGGCTAATGCTGCCCCGCTACCTATTAATTATTGGTCTAGGCAAAACCCATTGGTCTAGAGAAAGATAATTGATGCGTGTGGTGTATTCTTGGAATACCCGGTACGAGAGAATATAAAATTTTAATGCTTTTGCTTGTTCATTCCTTCCTCTTTATCAAACACCAACAGTGATTTTCTATTTTCTCTTTGATAGTCATGTCTCTTATGTCATTGTGAGTCTGTTCTAGATATATATCTTCCATGACCCACCTAGCGTCATCTAGCAGCGAATCTCTGAAGCTCCTCAATTCTTCCTGGTGCAAGAGGACTTCCTTTTCCATCTGGCCACCAGATCTCGTTGCCATCGCCAGCTATTATCTCCGTGATCAAGAGAACTTCGTCTACTCTTTCACCCACCAGGCTGTGCTAGTATCGCCTGCTATCAACTCTTTGAAGACCATTTCCTCAAGAGAATTTAAGTTTACAATATTGGTCATGCTTATATGTATTCCTTTTGTCTCCTACCCCCACTCTTTTCCCTTCCATGGACCCTCCGCGCTTCGCTGAGTGGGTCTCACTTGTAAGTCGGCAGTTGACTCGGTCAGTCAAGGCTCAACTAGAGCCAGTCTCCTCAAACCAGGAGGCACTCTCTACATTCTACGCCATGTTGGCACATTAAGTATTCGTCAAAGGGAACTTCACCTTCGACATGCAACCAAGATAAGTACAGACTTAAGGTTTTAACCTATCTTCATCAGTTTTATTATCTACATGCTTTTATTGATCATTTTATAGACAGCGTGAGATTACTTATTTGGGGCGGTAATCATTCATCGCGGGATTTGCCATGTTGGGCTTTTGTCTGTCTAAGCCAACCTTAATAGAAAGTAGCTTTTCTTAAGCTATTTAAATGAGAGAGCTTCTCACATCGTGGGAAATTATCTAATACCCGCTGTCCATAAAATATTAAGCTCGTTCCACCGCTGGATTAACTTTGGCCCCATTCTTCTATTAGGATTGTTCTGGAACCTTCCAGATTCTGTACTCTATCTACAAGTCTTGCCGTCATGTATTTTTCACTCACTTGTGGGAATACTATTTTAAAATGAGGAATCTTCCTTATAAATTACTGCAATAGCTAAATTTTCTTCCACCGTTGGAATGTTCTATGGCGCATTTAATTGTAATTCACAACTTTCTCAAGCAATAGACTCTCGCCTACCTAGTGCAACCAGTTATTTTTCATCATTGCAATAACTTTCTTTCCCATAAACTTTCGTGTTACTACAGTGAACTTTTCATCCAATCAACAAACTATAGTGATAACTAGTGCTCTTTCAACATTTCTACCGCGTCGCGATCGTCCGATTACCATAAATAAGGCCATGAACATTTATCCTAAATCCCAATTGATCTTTCCTAAACCTTCTACTAACAAACCATATTAATAAAATTGTAAATCTAGATCATTTTCAATGAGGTGTCACTCTAACGAAGTGCCCTTCCATCTTGCTTGTTTATCATCAATTAATTTCTGAATAACCACGTGTTTTATACACGGTTCAAGCTTACATTGTTTCTCCCTTATAATCAGGGAATACAATTCTTTCAACTCAGGAGTGAGTTATTTCTAGGTTTCACGAAAGGGAAACTTGCCCCATTAGTCTCGTGATTCCTAATTAAACATAGGAAGTCTAGAACCTTCCTTTTGACTTTCTCTTCAGGTTTCACAGTAAGTGCCTCTTTTGTATAATTGTAATAAAAGTAATTCTGCACAAATATAAGAAGTTATAGGAACTTCTATCTTATTCTTCATGTTTTTCTTATTGTTATTTTCGAAGTGGTTACTTTCTCTAGAATGTTTTCTCAGAAATTTCTTATAGTACACACCTTGTACTCTATTTATTGTTAAACTTTAATCACCTTAATTGTCATTAAATTTTGAATTTTTATCTTCGCTATTTTAAATCCTTGCTAGGATTTTATAAAGGTTTGAAACCTAATAAATTGTTAATTGCCTGGAGCAAACTTTAAATGTTAGGAGGTCTGCGACCCCAAATTGTTACTAAAAATTGAAACTATATACTTGTCAAATTTATTAGACTTTTTTTGCATTGTTAAATAAATTCAAACTTTCCTTTTCGACTCATCATTTCTCTAATACAACGGTTAGGCAAGATCCTGTCTTCCTTGGCTCTTCCTACTCAATGCCATTAAATCTATTGATAGGGCTTTCACCACTCGTTGCATTTGAGCAAGAACTCTTAGTGGTAATCTCTTTAAAGTTTCTCTTAGCTTTAATAGCTAATTCTAACTGGCCAGTAAGGCAAGTACAGCTCGCTACGCCAGCTACCTGCTTGTGGAGATCCTCTCCGAAAACTTATGGTTGGTTTTCCAAAAAATAAGTGTTTCTCTTTGTCTAAACTTTTAGCCGGCTCCTCGCTGAGTAAAAGCTTAGCCATTTCCAAATGCAACTATTGGTTCACTTACCAAAATTACTCCCCAAGGTATTTTTTTTTATCACAATCCTTCTTGGAAGCACTTGGTCGCTTTTTAGGAACTCCACAACTTCGAAAACTGGAAATATCAAAATCGATGCAAATTATTGGTACTCTTCGAATTACTTGGTCAAAAAAGAATTCCTTTGAACAGATCTACAATAAGTCTGTTACTCTCGCCAGACCATCACCCTTCCCCATAGTACGCATATGCATGCTTGAGAGGGAATACTCTAAAGCCATTCTCTTGCAAACCGCCCAAGTCCTAGCTGCGGTTCCCGTTAGCTTCGACCAGGTCCTTACCCACTTTAGGTATCAGAGAACGGATTTGCAGTGGCAACCGCCTCTAAGTGCATTTAAAGTTAAATTCATAACTTTTGTGGGACTCTCCTCCTATTTTCTATCCTTTTTCTCCAGTCCGAAACCCACCTCCTTTTCTTTATCATCTTCCCATGGTGGTTAGGTTATTCCTCAGCCAATAATCTACCCAAAATTTGGAGCCGAAACCCGGGAGAGTCCATTTGTCATTTTTTTTTCTGTTTAAAAGATTATTTGACAATACCTTGCAAATTATTAATACCTGCTTTGAATCTTTCAGCTATAACTACATCGTGCAAAGCCTGTGAAGGGGAAAGAGGCCGCTCCTGTCTCCTTTGGTGTGTCCCTTTCTTTCAACTTATTCGCTGCTGCCAGCCTGACAGCATTTCCAAGGTTCCACAGTTTCGTGAGTTACATTTTAACCTATTTTCTTTGACATGGCTCCTACTGAAAAGGATAAGGATGAAAAACTTACTTCTAAACGAGCATCCTATGAAGGGCAAATTACCCGATTCAGAAAGTACATAAAAGAGTTAGAGCCCTCAGAAGCTCAATTAGACTTGTTGAAACATCGTGTAAGGGATTTTGAACGTTCTTATGAAAATTATTGCAACATCCAAACTGAAATAGAAACTTGTATGCACAATCAAACCGAAGATCGAGTCGAAGTAGAAAACCAATATTACGAAGGCATAGGTTCTGCTTTCAAAATAATACGCCAATTCGAAGAGGAGCAGAAAAAGGACGCTTCTGTTCTTGGTTCCCTTCACGAACCACAAACTTCTTTCCGTGATGGTACTTACAAGCCCAAACCAATTTTACCTAAAATTGATTTACCCCATTTCTCTGGAGATGAATCTACTTGGGATTCTTTCTATGAATTATTTTGCGCCCTTGTTCATGACAATGAAGACATTCAAGTCATATACAAGTTTCATTACTTGAGATCTATCCTCAGAGGTCAAGCTTTGCAGTTAGTTGAAGCACTTCCTCTAAGTGCCGAAAATTACCCCATCACCTTTAACTTATTGAAGGAAAGATATGGCAATTTACGGTTACGTATTCAACGCCATATGAAGGCTCTATTCAACCTACCTGCGTCACAGCACAATGACGTCACTAGTTTGCGTACTCTAGTTGACACTACACAACTTCACGTTAAGGCTCTGTCCCAATTAGATCAACCTACTGAACACTGGGATACTTTCCTAATACATTTAGTGGTTTCTAAAGTTGATGCTGCTACCCTCAAAGCTTGGGAAATTGAACTTTCTAAAGAAGACGACTACTCTTACGAGCATTTAGTCACTTTCATAAATGCCAGATGCCAGCTCTTAACCGCTTTAGCTAATCAAAGTGAACCCTCATCTCCTAGTTCTAAATTTGAATTAATGTCTATCAAACCTAAAAGCGAACGCTTAGCGTCTAATACCCAAAAACCCGGGTCCAGCTCATCTAAATTTAAATCAAACACTACTGGTTACCCAACTAGGTCTAGTGAACGTCGTGTTGCTAGCTCTATGGTTTTAAACACTCAAAGCGAACCCCGCAGGAGTTTAAACGAACCTTTAAAGTGCATACTTTGTAAAGATCCCCATGCCCTATACCTCTGTAAATCCTTTAAAGAAATGTCACTCGACGACAGAAGAAAATTAGTTGCTCAAAACAAACATTGCTTCAACTGCCTAGCGCCCACGCATTCTGCTTCTAATTGCAAGTCCACAAGACTTTGCTACCATTGTGAAAAGGCTCATCACACTTTGCTACATTGTCATGATTAGGCAAGGTCATCGACAGCATCTACTTCTCCGAAAAATGATAGTGCTAACAATTCCAATGCTTCATCGTATATTCAAAATGCCAAGTCCATTCGTAGTGCCCAAGTATTGTTGTCTACTGTCCAAATCGAAGTTCAGGATAACTTTGGCAACTGGGTCCGTGCACGCGGTCTTCTTGATTCAGCGGCAACTCATGATTTTGTGTCGAATTCCTTGATTAGAAAACTAGGCCTACCTGTAAACCCCACTTCTATCAACGTATCAGGCATTAACAGCTCAAAATCAAAAGCTTTACAGTTCTCAAAGCTAACCATAAGAGATATTTGTCACAGAAACAACTTTCTCAAACTGAATTGTCTAATTCTCAATAGCATTGGAGAAGACACTACAAGTCACTCTGTGGATATTTCAGGGTTAAACATTCCCTCGCATTTAAGGCTAGCTGATCCTTTGTTCAACATGCAAAACCCTATTGACATACTCTTTAGTGCCAATGTTTTCTGGAATTGCCTTCGTAAACAGGTTCGCAAGTTATCCTCAAACGTGGTCGCCAGAGACACTAATTTTGGATGGATCGTCACAGGTCAACTTCCCCATTATTCTCCCCAACCCGCATCGCAATGTTACTTCTCCAATACTGATCTGGAACAGTTTTGGAGGCTCGAAAGCGTTGATCCTCCTAACGTAACCTCTTCAGAAAATGAATTCTGTGAGCAACTTTTTTTGAACACCACCACTCGTTCTTCTGATGGCCGGTTCGTTGTTCAAATGCCAAGATTACATAATCCTCCCAAACTTATTAACTCTCAGCCCAAAGCTCGAAAAGCTCTCTTTGCTATCGAGAGCAAATTCAAGAAAGAACCACTTGTTAAACAGCAGTACACTGATTTCATGGATGAGTATGAAAGCTTAGATCATATGGAAGTTGTTAACAAATCTGATGATGAATTGCACCCCCAAATTGAAACGGTTTATTTAAATCATCATCCCGTGTGGAAAAACCCTCTTGTAAAAGATAAAATCCGAGTTGTTTTCAATGGTTCATCACCCGACGTTAATGGCAACAGCCTTAACGACACCCTTTACTCTGGTCCTGCTATTCAGTCAGATCTATCTGCTATACTCTTAAACTTTCGATTATTTCCCATAGCTGTCATAGCTGATATAAAACAGATGTACCGCCAAATTTTAATTCAACCGGAACAACGAGATCACCAAAGAATCTTGTGGCGTGATGAAATCAGTAAGCCTATTAAGGTATTTCGTTTAAACACAGTCACTTATGGCTTAAAACCTTCTGCTTTCCTTGCTATCCGATCCCTACACTTGCTAGCCTCTCAAGATGGTCATTTATTTGATTCTAAAGCTTCTGAAGCATTAACTACGTCATTCTATGTTGACGATTATTTTCAGTCCTTCCCCACTTTGGAGGAAGCTTCTTTTGTGTCTTTAGAACTTCAGGCATTGCTAAGGAATGGAGGTTTCCCACTTCATAAGTGGAATTCCAACTCCCCTGAGATTCTCGCCCAGTTTCCGATTGAAGACGTTGATCCCTCCTCTGTCGAAATTTGTGGAAACTCCGAATCCATAAAAACTCTAGGAGTTCATTGGTGCACCAGCACTGACACTCTCAACTATAAAGTTTCGCTCGCAGAAGAGCTTCCTAACACAAAAAGACAAATTCTCTCTGAAATTGCAAACATTTTTGATCCGCTTCAATTCCTTGCCCCAGTTATCGTTATAGCCAAACTCTTCATGCAAGAGCTGTGGTCGCTCAAATGTGAATGGGATGACACTGTTCCTCTTTCTTTTCTTAATCCTTGGCTCTCGTTTCGCAGCAATTTGCTGGATCTTTCCCTTATTGAAATTCCCAGGAATTTAATTAGCTCTCATTCTAATGCATCCATTTTCCTTCATGTGTTCGCGGACAGTTCCGAAAAAGCTTATGGTTGCTGCGCATATTTAGTTTATCGTGGTTCATTAAATGGATCTTCAGTTTCCAACCTTGTTTGTGCCAAATCTAAGGTCGCTCCTCTTAAAACTATCACTTTGCCTAGGCTTGAATTGTGTGCTGCACTCATGGCCGCAGAACTTGTTAAGAAATTACGAGAAGTTTTAAAAGTCGAATTCTCGCAAATCTATCTCTGGAGCGATTCCATGATCACCCTTTCTTGGATCGCCAAGAACCCCTCTCACTGGCAAACGGAGTTTCCAAAATTCAATCTCTTTCTTCTGGATGTCAATGGAGGCATGTGCCCAGCGCTGACAACCCAGCCGATATTATCTCTCGTGGATGTTTACCCTCTCAATTGGCAGCTTACCAGTTGTACTGGCATGGGCCCTCGTGGTTAATCGAAGACTATTCTTTTTGGCCTTCTAAACCTCCAGCTACAAACTCCAACTTGCCTGAAGCAAAAGTATCTCTACCTACCGCTTCGTGTCTTGTTTCCAACGCTTCTCATCCCTTGTTGTCCCGCTATTCTTCTTTTCATAAATTAATACGAATTGTCGCCTATCTCCTTAGATGGAAATATCTTGTGGTTGACCAACCTCTTCTCCCTAAACCACACCTTACCAATCATGAATTGAATCTCGCTACCATTAAGGTTTTACAACTGACACAGCAAGAAGCCTTTTCTTCTGAATTGTCTTTGCTTTCTTCTAAAAGGGATCTTCCCAAATCCAGTCGTCTTCGTGCTTTAGCCCCGTTCCTTGATGACCATAGGTTACTCAGGGTAGGTGGTAGGCTCGCTCAATCTTTGCTCTCTGAAGACAAAAAGCATCCCGTTATTTTGCCTTCCAAACATCACGTAACTTCCTTAATTATACGTGACTTTCATTATCGCAATCTGCATGTTGGCACACGCACTCTGCTTTGCCTCTTAAGGGAAAAGTACTGGATTATAAATGGAATTCACAAAGTTTCCTCCGTAATTCACAAGTGCATTCCTTGTTTCAAAGCGAAACCTAAGGTCAATACTCAACTAATGAGCGATCTGCCTTCCTTTCGCTCTTCTCCTATACGCCCATTTGCTTTAACTGGTGTGGACTATATGGGTCCGTTCCAATATCAACGAAATTCCCCTGAAGCTAAACGCAAATTGTTTGGTAAGCTCTATATTTCTCTCTTTGTTTGCATGGTTACTGGCGCAATCCACTTGGAACTAGTAACGAATGCTTCTACTTCTTATCAGCTGTCTCTCGCTTCACTGCTAGGCGTGGTGTTCCTTCAGAGATGTTCTCTGATAACGCTTCCACTTTTCAGGGCGCAGCTTCCCTGTGGAAGAAAGCTCTCACTTCCTCTCCTGCCATGGAACAAATTTCTAATTTTTCCTACTCAAAGGGTTTCAAATGGCGCTTTATACCTCCCTACGCTCCTCATCACGGTGGTAGGTGGGAATCTTGCGTAAAACTCACTAAGCGTCATTTAAGAAAAGTCTTAGGTAATCGAATTCTGACTTATGAAGAATTCAATTCACTGTCCGTTCTGATTGAAGGTGTTGTTAATTCTCGCCCTTTAACTCCTCTTTCCAATGACTTGCTTCCACTCACACCTGGTCACTTCCTTATCGGCACTTCTCTTTCTGCCCCTCCTCCTCTTCCCCATTCTTACAGGGATTCTAATTTACCTATTGTTTGGCGTAAACTTGAAGCCCTCCGCAATTCCTTTTGGAAGAGGTGGAACTTGGAATATTTAACTTCCTTGCAACGGAGACAGAAGTGGTTTCTTTCCAGTCCCGACATCAAAGTGGGGGACTTGGTCTTGGTTAGGGATGTTTCTCCCCCCCCCCCCCCCCCTGGTCTGGACTTCTGGTAGAGTGACCGAGTGTTATCCTCGAAGGGACGGGAGAGTCAGGGTGGTCAGAGTGTTGACCACTAATGGTCCGATCACAAGACCACTGTCTTTGATCGCTCCATTACCTTTAAATGTTTAACTGCTTATTTGTTCTCTGTTGGTGTTTATCCCTCCCAGTATGGTGTATTCTTGGAATACACGGTACGAGAGAATATAAAATTTTAATGCTTTTGCTTGTTCATTCCTTCCTCTTTATCAAACACCAACAGTGATTTTCTATTTGATAGTCATGTCTCTTATGTCATTGTGAGTCTGTTCTAGATATATATCTTCCATGACCCACCTAGTGTCATCTAGCAGCGAATCTCTGAAGCTCCTCAATTCTTCCTGGTGCAAGAGGACTTCCTTTTCCATCTGGCCACTAGATCTCGTTGCCATCGCCAGCTATTATCTCCGTGATCAAGAGAACTTCGTCTACTCTTTCACCCTCCAGGCTGTGCTAGTATCGCCTGCTATCAACTCTTTGAAGACCATTTCCTCAAGAGAATTTAAGTTTACAATATTGGTCATGCTTATATGTATTCCTTTTGTCACCTACCCCCACACTTTTCCCTTCCTTGGACCCTCCGCGCTTCGCTGAGTGGGTCACACTTGTAAGCGACCGGGTGAAACTTTATAGGGTGTTTTGGTACCAACGCTAGCTTGCCTTGTAGTAGTACCTGCTGACAACGTTAAAAACGCTAGCTGTCATCGCGTACGACGATGTAGTTGAGCTGTACTTCTATAGATGGCAGCAAAATCGGAAAATTGGTGAGTATTCTTGTTAATGTTGTATATTTAATTAATATTTGAATATATATCAATAGTAAATACATATTGCAGTGCTTAGAAAGGAATACAATCGGTTTCGAACAATATTATACGAAGAAATTGAATTATATTGAATCACACATCGATTTTAGTCGATACCCTGCGCTCGAAAACGATATCAGATACTATCGATATAATTCAAAGTAAGAGCTGGTGGCTGGTTCTTCCAACGCTTCCCGTAATTCAAACGTGATATTTCTTAATTCGATTGATAGGAAGTACAGCACGGACAATTAAATAATACTGGTGTGTGATAAGTGCAGAAGTAATTTTGTCTTACAATTCATTTTTAATATTGTAGTATAGTAGCCTACTCTTTCTATTTGTACATATCTGTGGGGTAGGCCTATGTCATACTATGTGGAAACATCCACAACTATTCTGATAGAGCCTATGTTTTCTTCTCTACCTGATATCACAGGGGGGAAGAAATCGCCTATTATTAGACCAATTACTAAAATATGAAAGAAAGAAAGGAATATAAAGTAGAGGTGGGGGGATAGAGTAGGGGAAAGGGAGGGGAGAGGAGCGAGTAGGCCAGGTCGGGGACGGATCGCGCTCGAGAGTGCATCGTCACGCCATTTCATTTTGTCAGTTGGAACTATTTGCGTCGAACAATAACTTGGGGTCAAAATTTTGCATTAAGTTGCAGCTCTACCCATATATCCTCCTTGCTTGTAAGTCGGCTGTTGACTCGGTCAGTCAAGGCTCAACTAGAGCCAGTCTCCTCAAACCAAGAGGCACTCTCTACATTCTACGCCATGTTGGCACATTAAGTATTCGTCAAAAGGAACTTCACCTTCGACATGCAACCAAGATAAGTACAGACTTAAGGTTTTAACCTCATCTTCATCAGTTTTATTATCTACATGCTTTTATTGATCATTTTATAGACAGCGTGAGATTACTTATTTGGGGCGGTAATCATTCTTCGCGGGATTTGCCATGTTGGGCTTTTGTCTGTCTAAGCCAACCTTATTAGAAAGTAGCTTTTCTTAAGCTATTTAAATGAGAGAGCTTCTCACATCGTGGGATATTATCTAATACCCGCTGTCCATAAAATATTAAGCTCGTTCCACCGCTGGATTAACTTTGGCCCCATTCTTCTATTAGGATTGTTCTGGAACCTTCCAGATTCTGTACTCTATATACGAGTCTTGCCGTCATGTATTTTTCACTCACTTGTGGGAATACTATTTTAAAATGAGGAATCTTCCTTATAAATTACTGCAATAGCTAAATTTTCTTCCACCGTTGGAATGTTCTATGGCGCATTTAATTGTAATTCACAACTTTCTCAAGCAATAGACTCTCGCCTACCTAGTGCAACCAGTTATTTTTCATCATTGCAATAACTTTCTTTCCCTTAAACTTTCGTGTTACTACAGTGAACTTTTCATCCAATCAACAAACTATAGTGATAACTAGTGCTCGTTCAACATTTCTACCGCGTCGCGATCGTCCGATTACCATAAATAAGGCCATGAACATTTATCCTAAATCCCAATTGATCTTTCCTAAACCTTCTACTAACAAACCATATTAATAAAATTGTAAATCTAGATCATTTTCAATGAGGTGTCACTCTAACGAAGTGCCCTTCCATCTTGCTTGTTTATCATCAATTAATTTCTGAATAACCACGTGTTTTATACATGGTTCAAGCTTACATTGTTTCTCCCTTATAATCAGGGAATACAATTCTTTCAACTCAGGAGTGAGTTATTTCTAGGTTTCACGAAAGGGAAACTTGCCCCATTAGTCTCGTGATTCCTAATTAAACATAGGAAGTCTAGAACCTTCCTTTTGACTTTCTCTTCAGGTTTCACAGTAAGTGCCTCTTTTGTATAATTGTAATAAAAGTAATTCTGCACAAATATAAGAAGTTATAGGAACTTCTATCTTATTCTTCATGTTTTTCTTATTGTTATTTTCGAAGTGGTTACTTTCTCTAGAATGTTTTCTCAGAAATTTCTTATAGTACACACCTTGTACTCTATTTATTGTTAAACTTTAATCACCTTAATTGTCTTTAAATTTTGAATTTTTATCTTCGCTATTTTAAATCCTTGCTAGGATTTTATAAAGGTTTGAAACCTAATAAATTGTTAATTGCCTGGAGCAAACTTTAAATGTTAGGAGGTCTGCGACCCCAAATTGTTACTAAAAATTGAAACTATATACTTTTCAAATTTATTAGACTTTTTTTGCATTGCTAAATAAATTCAAACTTTCCTTTTCGACTCATCATTTCTCTAATACAACGGTTAGGCAAGATCCTGTCTTCCTTGGCTCTTCCTACTCAATGCCATTAAATCTATTGATAGGGCTTTCACCACTCGTTGCATTTGAGCAAGAACTCTTAGTGGTAATCTCTTTAAAGTTTCTCTTAGCTTTAATAGCTAATTCTAACTGGCCAGTAAGGCAAGTACAGCTCGCTACGCCAGCTACCTGCTTGTGGAGATCCTCTCCGAAAACTTATGGTTGGTTTTCCAAAAAATAAGTGTTTCTCTTTGTCTAAACTTTTAGCCGGCTCCTTGCTGAGTAAAAGCTTAGCCATTTCCAAATGCAACTATTGGTTCACTTACCAAAATTACTCCCCAAGGTATAATTTTTTTATCACAATCCTTCTTGGAAGCACTTGGTCGCTTTTTAGGAACTCCACAACTTCGAAAACTGGAAATATCAAAATCGATGCAAATTATTGGTACTCTTCGAATTACTTGGTCAAAAAAGAATTCCTTTGAACAGATCTACAATAAGTCTGTTACTCTCGCCAGACCATCACCCTTCCCCATAGTACGCATATGCATGCTTGAGAGGGAATACTCTAAAGCCATTCTCTTGCAAACCGCCCAAGTCCTAGCTGCGGTTCCCGTTAGCTTCGACCAGGTCCTTACCCACTTTAGGTATCAGAGAACGGATTTGCAGTGGCAGCCGCCTCTAAGTGCATTTAAAGTTAAATTCATAACTTTTGTGGGACTCTCCTCCTATTTTTCTATCCTTTTTCTCCAGTCCGAAACCCACCTCCTTTTCTTTATCATCTTCCCTTGGTGGTTAGGTTATTCCTCAGCCAATAATCTACCCAGCGTGACTATTCCCACTGACTACTTAAGCTGCCGCAAAAATGATTTGAATTCTACAGTTAAAATTAAAGCTAATTCGTTCCAAAGCAGTCAAAATAGCACTAAAGTTCCTTTTCCAGTAAATATAAATCGTTAAATCTCTTACTTCAAGAAAGGTAGTAGAAGAGATTGCAGAAACTATCGGGGAATAACACTGATGAGTCATTGTGCAAAGATCTTCGAGAAAGTTTTGGAAAAGAGAATTAGGACAAGGATAGAAGGAGGGATGAGGGAAGAACAACATGGCTTCAGAGCAGGAAGGTCCACAGTGGATTTGATTTTTGCTGTAAGGCAGTTACAAGAACAGCACTATGAGTATGGAACAGATCTACTGATGGCCTTCCTGGACATTGAGAAAGCATATGACAGTGTATGCAGAAACAAAGTATGGAAGTCCCTGGAGGATAGAGGAGTAGAGAAATGGACTATAAAGAGGATAAAGGAGATGTACAAGGGAAGCGTGAGCTGTGTGAAAGTGGGAGGAGAGAGATCAGACTGGTTGGAACACAGAAACGGCCTGAAACAAGGAAGTGCACTGTCACCGTTACTTTTCATTGTGGTGATGGATGACATAATGACCCGAGTGGCACAAGTAATTGGGGAAGGAAAGATGAAAGCAATGGTGTTTGCAGATGATTTGATGATTTGGGGAAACAAGGAGGAGGAGGTACAGGAACAGTTGGACGTGTGGGAAGGAATAATACAAGGATATGGGATGAAATTTAGCATAAATAAGAGTGAGAAGGTGATCACAACAAGGAAGAAGGAAAGAACCACAACGGGAATAACAATTGGTGGGGAACAGCTGAAGAAAGTGGAGAGTTTCAAGTATCTGGGAAGCCTGATACAAAATAATGGAAGGAACGATAGAGAAATAAATGAGCGGGGGAGGCAGGCAGAAGCATTTCGGAGGAGTGTGAGAAGCATGTTATGGAGCAAGGATGTCCCTCAGAACAGCAAAAAGATCATATATCGGACGTACTATGTCCCTATCCTGACGTATGCCTCGGAGACCTGGGTTATGAAAGGAAGGGAGAAGAGCAAAATACAGGCCAGTGAGATGAGGTTGTTGAGAAGCAGTATTGGAGCTACAAAGATGGACAGAATAAGAAATGAGAGGACCAGAGGATTAATGAAGGAGGAACCATTACAGGATGGTATAGAGAAATCTGGACTTAGATGGTATGGACATGTAAAACGAATGGAGGAGAAGAGGATACCCAGGAGAGTACACGAGACGAAGTGGGAAGGAAAGAGACAGGTGGCTGAAGGGGGTGGAAGAAAGCGTGAAGAAGAGAGGAGAAGACTGGACAAGGGTGGAGGCGGAGAGATGGTGGGAAGACAGAAGACGTTGGAGAGGCTTGTGTTCCAAACAGACCCGGCCAGTGGCTGGAAACTGTGCAAGATGATGATGATGAAATCTCTTACTGTACGTACAGAATCTTCAAAGAAAAATAAGCGTAACATAACATAGGATGACATTTTTCATATTATGTAAGATATTTACCTTAATTGTCAAAGAAAACTATTTGAAAAACTTGAAGAATCGAAAATATATTGTTTTGTACCTACCTTAGTCCATCATGAATGAATAATTTAATATTCAAGCCATTAAGTGATAATATATATATATATATACAGTGGCCTCAAGATAGCATGCGCACACAAAGTGTGTCCCCCGCCAAGAGTGCTGTTGGCAGCCAGCTAACGGTACAGTTTGTTTCCGCAGCTAAGTAGTAACTCATTCTGTTGAGCCAAGTGGTTTATGTTGTCTCTGTCTCTGAGTGAACTGGAAAGAAATTAATTTCTTTACGAGAATTATTTGTTGTTGTGTTTTGCTGTGTTACGATGAGTTGTAGTAAATTACCGCGCAAAGTTATCAAGAGTCAAACTCGTGAGGTTATTCATAATGTGATGGAATTCATTAAAAAGGAGAGTGAAGCAGGAGGATTTGTGATAGATGTGAAAAAGGTGCGAGAAAGAGTGTCGGCTGCAGTTGGATGTTCTAAAATGACTTTAACGAGGATAAGTCGCGAGGCCAAGAGGAAAAGAAATGAAGGTGAACCACTGTTCGAAACTCTTAATAAAAAACGGAAAAAAAAAAACAAGTCGGTCACAGGCCTGGATGGTTTTGATAAAGGTGTTGTAAGGAGAGTGATCAATAACTTTTATCTAACCGAGAAATGTGTACCGACAATACCTAAACTGCATGCGAGGCTCGTGAAGGATTTAGGGTTTCCAGGCGGCAAAACAAGCCTGAGAACAATTCTCAAAGAGTTAGGCTACAAATGGAAGAAAACTCGGAACAATAGGCACGTGCTCGTTGAAAGGCAACACATCGCTTTTCAAAGGTATAATTATCTGCATAACGTCACAAGATTCAGATGGTGTATATGGATGAAACGTATATTCATTCTACTCACGTCATTTCAAAATCGAGGTCAGATGACTCGACTGAAGGCTTATTTACACCCATTTCTAAAGGAGGAAGACTCATCGTAATACATGCTGGAGGGGAGATGGGGTTTATTGAAAATTGTTTGACAATGTGGCAATCGTCACAATCGACAGGAGATTACCATAACGTGATGAATTACAATAATTACAGCAAGTGGCTCGAAGAGAAGCTAATCCCTAAAAACAGTGTGCTTGTGATAGATAACGCCCCGTATCACAACGTTCAATCTAACAAATGTCCCACAAGCAACTCCAGAAAGACTGTCCTGCAGGAGTGGTTAAGGTGTAATAACATCCCATTTACCGACAACATGGTGAAAGTTCAGTTACTTGAGTTAGTAAGGCTGAATAAACCACTGCATAAAGAATGTGTGATAGACTTTCTGCTGAAACAACATGGTCACACGGTTCTACGCCTTCCACCGTATCACCCAGAACTCAACCACATAGAACTTGTCTGGGCCGAACTAAAAAATTGGATTGCTGCAAACAACACCACATTCAAAATGGAGGATGTCAGAGCATTGGCAATACAGAAGTTTGATGAAATCTCACAACAGTCTTGGATGAAGAAGTGTGAGAAAGCCAAAACGTATGAAGCTGAGTACCTGAAGCAGCAGCCTCTAATTGAATCGGTGAGTCGTGAAAGGCACTAACTGACATTTTTGGGTAAAATGAGTTATACATCGGATAGTATATTTTCGAGGTAGGCGCATCGATTGGTGATGAAAGGAACTAGCTATGGTAGCTGTGTATGGTTGTAATGCATGACCTCTTCTTTAGAGTTGGTGAAGAAAGGAACTAACTGCTGCATTTAGTTCCGTTCAATTACAAACGTTGCGCCAGCTGACGTGATAGTGGCTCCATGGTGCAGTGCTGAAGGTTGCGTGACAAAGGAAATACGATATCTATCTGTGCAGTTTGTACGTAGCAGAGTTTATTGTGTGTCAAGTAGTATTTTTCAAGGGTTTCTGGAATTAAGTAGCAAAACTATGGAGCTTGAAGAAGCACAAGATGAGCTAGATATTCTAGAAAGAGGTAAGAAGCGAAAGAGAAGACCTGAAAACTGGAAGTGTAATGTAAGGAAAGAAAAGATAGTGAAAGGACAAGCCTACACTAGTTGTTCAGGAAAACTAATTGATGACAAAAAAATCATTATTCCAATATGTGAGTGCAAACTCCGGCAGTGTTACCTGAAGTTCACAGAAAATGATCAAATTGTCATTCTCTCGAAATTTCATGATTTGGACAACAAAAGTGAGCAGGACCTTCATCTACAACGGCTCATGGAGGCTTTTGACATTAAACGCTGTTCCGATCATGCAGAACATTCAAAACAAAGAAGAGCAAGCTTTATGTTCTATGTACTGCATAACTCAAACCGCATAGAAATTTGCAGAAAGGCTTTTATAAACCTTCACTGTATATCACAGAAGAGGGTTTTCAGGTTAGGTTCTCTTTTAATCACAGGCTCCAGACCACAAGATGGCAGGGGTTACAACAAGAAGACCCATGCAATTCCAGGAGATAACTGCAAAGATATTTATGATCACATAAGTTCATTCCCTGTTAAAACTTCACACTACGGAGGAAAAGAAGTCAAATATCTGCACTCTGAATTAAATGTGAAGACCATGTACAACCTCTTCAAAATGTCTCATCCTGGAACGACAGTTAAATATAGCTTTTATTTATCATACTTCAATGCCAATTTTAATTTAAAGTTTGGGAGAGAACAAATTGATGTGTGCAGGACGTGTGAAGAGCTACAAATCAAATTGAAATCACCTCATCTGTCTGAATCAGTTAAACGTGTGGCACAGGGTGAACTGGACATTCACAAACGAAGAAGCCAGAAGTTTTACAAGGAGCTACAGAAGTGTAGAGAACTAGCTGCCAGGGATGACACGGTGTGTGGACTAGTCTTCGACTATATGCAGAACTTGTCTGTCCCATGCATCCCAGTGCAAGAAGTGTTTTACTTGAGACAGTTATCTGTGTTCGTTTTTTGCGTAACAAATCTGAAGGACAACAGTTCTGTTATTTACTTGTACACCGAAGGAGATGCGAAGAAAGGTGCTAATGAAGTATGTACGTTCTTGTACCATTATATTGAAAACTATGTTCCTGACAGTGCCAAAACGTTACATCTATTCTCTGATGCATGCCCTGGACAAAACAGAAATCATACTGTCATTCGCTTCTGTTTAGGATTGACAGAATCTGGAAGGTTTGACGATGTTGTTCATCGTTTTCCTGTCAGAGGGCATTCTTTCCTCGATTGTGATAGAACGTTCGGCATGATGAAACTTGCTATAAAGAAACATGACAGAGTTTACATCCCTGAGGAGTATGTGGCCATAATAGCAATCAAAGCAGTAGTTATGGTGCAAGGAGATGAAATCCTTAACTTCAATCAATGGTGGCCATCTTTGTACAAAAGCAATGTCTTTCCAATGAATCCTATTCCCGTGCTGTACCAAGAAACCAAAAGCAGTCCTTTACACCAACATCTTTTAAGCAGTTTGAATACTCAAGGAAACACATTGGGACTACACGAGCTTACCCATTCATAAACAGCTGTGTGCACCAAACATTCCAGCTAAAGCAACCAGGTGCACGTCCTGAGCCAAGAACTCTGTTCGGCAGCCTTCAACAGTGCTATAGAATTGGGAACGTTCCTATTAATAATAACAAGATTGTTGATCTTAAGAAACTGACTCAATACACTCTACCCGACGATGACATACAGGCATTTTATGAAAGACTTCTGCAATGGCCTACCACAAATGCCTGTAACATTGATGATGATGATGTCAAATGTGTGTACAGTTGTGTTTCAGTAGTTGCAATTAATGTTATAAGTTGAAAAAATAACAATAACATAATATAACACGCCAATTTTTGTCATATAATCTCATTCAGAATTAAGAGGCACTAAGTACAATACATTCATGTCTAGTTTGTAACTATTAAAATACACAATGGCAAATGTAACTTCTATTTTTTATACTCAGTGGTCCGTTCTGTACTAGTTGGAAAATTAAAGTACATGAAATTTATAAAACTGTAATACTCAAACAGTTTTTATCAATTTACCAGAAACTACTCAATGCGTAATTAGTTCCCTTCACGACTCACCGATTCAATTGAAGAAGTCGTGGAAAACTTTATTATTAAGTTAGGTGAAGACAGTAGCGAAGGAGAAGAGGAGGAAGAAGAAGAAGATGAGAGTGGAGATTCAAATGGTGATTTATCGGGAGTGGAAGAGTTGCCTTTGGACGGACTGTAAATAATGGTTTCCATCGTTTCTTCGCTAAATTGTATTGTGGTGATAATACTGTGATAATGTGAATAAATAATTATTTGTGTACAGTACATGTGTTGTGAACTACATAGTGATATTTGCACTTAGTACTTCATTCCCTATTTACAATGCTCATTGTTTAATCATAAAAGCTGTGTGGTGTAGCGGGTAGCGTTCTTGGCTTTCGCCACGGAGGTCTGGGTTCGATTCCCACCTCGGCCATCCTAGAAATGGTTCTCCGTGGATTCCCACTTCTACCTCAGGCAAATGCTGGGATGATTCTTAACTTAAGGCCACGGCTGCCTCCTTCCCAATCCTACTGCCAATTTACAAACACACATACTAGCGCAGCTATCACAATAGCACAGGTTGTCACGCATATACCCCACACACACACCTGAAATACACGGGGCTATATGACAACAATGTCGCAGCCCCTAAAATAAACAACAAAAGCCTTTTCAAATAGCCCACGTATTAGTCAAAGTATTTTTTTAATTATCGGTTACTGTTATTAACTTACTACTGGCTCCTTGGCACACAAATACCTTGTTTTCTACGTTGTATAAATGAACTTCACAAATGTGATATATATGTCACGGCCCCACAGAATAAACAAGCTGGGAGGGATGGTGGTAGGTCAACTTGTCAAATAATGTGACTGTACACGCATAGCTGACCGGGCGTGGTGCCCCCTCCAGCGGCTGTGCTTCCACCCCTAACGCGGCAACTTCCTATCTCGAGGCCACTGTACTAGCAGAAGTATCCGTTATATAGAGTGCAACTGCACCACTTTACTGCGAGAACTAAAAGCTCAAGCAGCCTCAACCTCCCTATGAAGGCTTTCAAAAAGATTGGGGGTAGCACGCAGTTCGCTACTCCTGTGGGGAGTCCGGGCGGGGACACCAAGAGCCCGCTGATGAGCCAACTTGGTGTCTTAGGTGTAACCCCACACAAGACACGGCACAAACCTAGAAAAATTGCTGAGTTTTAATTCACTGGCCGTGAAAGCCAATATACCAACTTCTCAAGATATTTCAGTTTTTGCAAAAGGTTAAATTTCTACCTGACTGTTTTAATATACAGGGTGTTTCGGAAGGAATAGTAAATATTTTAGGAGGTGGTAGTATAGATGAATTGCCATAAAGAAATCCATATAACATGTGTCCCATTTGTATTGGATACCGAGATACAGATGTTGGTATGTAACCAGGGCAGTTGTTGTTTCGTGTGATGGCGCACCAGTTGCTATGGGCGCATTTCTTGGCCACCAAGGTCCCCTGACCTTACCCCTTTGGATTTTGGCCTGTGGGGATGGTTGAAAGGCGAAGTCTACAAGGAAAACGTTAGCACAAGAGCTGAGATGGTCGTTCGGATTATGCATAGTGCAGCCCTCGTCAAAGAACGCCAAGACGCCCTCTGAAGAGCTACACGGAGTGTTATCAAGAGAGGTGCAAAATGCATTGAAGTTGGTGGTGGAATTTTTGAAAATTAATTTTGAGCGTCCTCATTTGCCTTGGCTTTACATTTATTTGGGTTAAACACTACCAGATGTATCTCTGTACGCAATACAAATGGGACATGTTATATGGAATTTTTTATTGCCATTCATCTATACTACCACGTCCTAAAATATTTACTATTCCTCCTGAAACACCCTGTATAAGATCATTTAACAAGTATCAATGGTTATAATGAAATTAATACCTCACCATAACTGGTTGTCAACTATAATACTCTCAATAGTTTATGAGCAGACTTGGTTGCCTTCTAGGTCATTGATTGTAACTGCTTGCCTCTCACCAAGGTATACCGGGTTCCATTCCCGGTCAATGCATGCGAGATTTTTGAAGTGAAATATCACGTCCTGTGGTTCAGATTCCACATAAATATGGAGAATGCGGGGCTCATGATTGCGAGATTAATGGTCACATAAAACTACAAGCTTTCTTCTTTTTCTAGCTAATTAATTCTAGCTTTGGTTTGGGACAGGTATCATCTCGCTCACGTTACATTGAAAATGAAAATCCACAGCCTGCTTCCAGTTGACCAACGGGGTGAGGGAATGGAATGAATGGAGCCCCCATCTAGCGGCGAGGATATAAACTGTATTTAAACACAAATAGTGCTAAATGTTCCGGCATAACTCAACAAGATGACAGTGTTTCGCCCCGGTGTGCTATTGGGCTCTTCAGTTGGTTAAAGCACACCTCACCAAGACAATGTCTAGTGCACACTGGGAAGGCCATTGCAAGACGTATTTGATACATGTGTATCCGCGTCACGAGCAAGCCAGTGCACTATGGGAGTCGAAACTCCATTCCAAAGCAATTATAACCTTACCTTGTCATTGAATATACAATTTTCATAAGAAAATATGCATTGTCTGTTGAGCCATAATGTATTTAAACACAAATAGTGCTAAATGTTCCGGCATAACTCAACAAGATGACAGTGTTTCGCCCCGGTGTGCTATTGGGCTCTTCAGTTGGTTAAAGCACACCTCACCAAGACACTGTCTAGTGCACACTGGGAAGGCCATTGCAAGACGTATTTGATACATGTGTATCCGCGTCACGAGCAAGCCAGTGCACTATGGGAGTCGAAACTCCATTCCAAAGCAATTGTAACCTTACCTTGGCATTGAATATACAATTTTCATAAGAAAATATGCATTGTCCGTTGAGCCATAATATATTTAAACACAAATAGTGCTAAATGTTCCGGCATAACTCAACAAGATGACAGTGTTTCGCCCCGGTGTGCTATTGGGCTCTTCAGTTGGTTAAAGCACACCTCACCAAGACACTTTGGAATGGAGTTTCGACTCCCATAGTGCACTGGCTTGCTCGTGACGCGGATACACATGTATCAAATACGTCTTGCAATGGCCTTCCCAGTGTGCACTAGACAGTGTCTTGGTGAGGTGTGCTTTAACCAACTGAAGAGCCCAATAGCACACCGGGGCAAAACACTGTCATCTTGATGAGTTATGCCGGAACATTCAGCACTATTTGTGTTTAAATATATTATGGCTCAACGGACAATGCATATTTTCTTATGAAAATTGGATATAAACTGTGACGGCTGCCGAAACCTGTCGCACTCCCCTGGGACAATTATTAAATGAATGAGAGATGAAATGAAATGAGAGTGGAGTGTGTTGCTGGAATGGAATTGTGACAGGGAAAACCGGAGTACCCGGATAAAAACCTGTCAGCCGCCGCTTTGTCCAGTACAAATCTCACATGGAGTGACCAGGATTTGAACCACGGACCCAGCGGTGAGAGGCTGGCGTGCTGCCGCCTAAGCCACAGAGGCTTCACGTTACATTACAACTGACAATTTCAGTTGCTGTTTCAGAGACCTATTGGGAAACTAGCCTCACTTTCAAAGTTATTACTGTTTGAGTGACCTCATTACTGATCCATTAACTACACTCTTATTTATCCTTTTCCCTTACCTTCTCACTGTATCTCAACTTTACGACCATTAACCTTATATTGCTCTGTCACTAGTTTATAATAAAACTGCACCCCATACAGTAGTAACATACGGGCTGCCATTAGTCAGTCGCGCAAAGTAAGGTGAGTTGGGGTATCTGGACCCAGGGGGTAACTTGGTCATGTTTTTTTTTTTTTCATAAAACTTGTGAGGAGACTTTAACTTCAAACGGTTGGCAGCACTGAAGGACAATGGCGTCTCCCTTCAGCAACCTGCCTCATGTCTCTCTGTGTTGTGGCTTGCATGTAAGAATTTTGTGAATTTTTTAGTTAATGGTTTCCATAACAACGTGGTGTCATCTTGAGTTTATGAATTATCTACAGGTTCACTGTAAGTATTATCAATATTATAGTTACTTTAGCATAAATTAGAAACATAATAGAATATTGAGATGTTACTGCCAGCAAGTGTTCACTTTTAGGTTATGAGCTAAAGTGGGTGGCCCAGTTACCCCCAAAATCTTTTTTAATTTTGTTTATATTTCCCTTGTGATTTACTATGTTCAATTACTTTTTTCCCCCAGAAAATGGTGAGGACATACATCAGAAAACCTCAGAGAGGAGCTTGCGTAAGTTACTCAGATGAGGACATGGAAAAAGCCATCGATGATGTTAGGAATGGCAATAGGACCACCAGGGGTGCAGCCACATTCTACAATATTCCTAGGTCTACGCTAAAACACCGTATTCTAGGCACACGTGGTAAAGGATTCACTTCCAGAAATGGTAAGGGCAGTGGAGGTGTTGAATCATTCTTGTCTGCTGCCGAAGAAGAAGAAGAAGAAGAAGAAGAAGAGATAGTGAACTGTTTGAAAGTAATGGATAAAAATGGGTTTGGCTTATCTCGGCATGAAGTTTTGGATCTTGTTTAACTTTACATCAGACAAAACAACATTATATGCAGATTCAAAGACCAGAGGCCAGGTGTAGATTGGTTTATTGCTTTTAGAAGTAGGCATCGCTTGTCAATCAAGAAAGCACAAAGCATTGAACATGTACGGTGCGATCAAATCAAACCGTGGGTAGTGTACAACTTCTTTGAAGTTTTAGAAAAAACTTTAAAAGAGCTTAATCTTGACGGAAAACCAGAAAGAATCTTCAATTGTGACGAGACCTCATTCTGTCATGATCCGTCAAAAACCAGAGTTGTTGGAGCCATTGGTGCAAAAAGCAAGCGCAAAACGAGTACATCTGGGTGTGAAAACACATCAGTGCTGTTATGCTGTTCTGCAGCAGGACAAATTCTTCCACTACTGTGTGTATTTAAAGGGAAATATGTCATGGAGAATTGGATCAATCAAGATGCTACATCACAAACTGCGGATTCAGTAAGTTCACGGGGATGGATGGAAACCACATTATTTTTCAATTGGTTTTGTGATGTGTTTTTACCAAATATAGGTGAAGAAAGGCCAGTGCTGTTAATCTATGATGGTCATACTAGTCATATTTCTACTCAACTGATTAGATTAGCCCAGGAAAATCAAGTCACAATTATGAAGCTATCACCCCATACCACACACCTTTTACAACCTATGGATGTGGCTGTTTTCAAAAGCCTCAAAACCAAATGGGACAGTGAATTGTGTAAATAGCAAAGAGCTAATCCACACAAAAAAATCCCTAAACAGGAATTTGTCTCACTTCTAACCAGACTTATCCAAGACGTGCCCAGAACAAATATTATCAATGGATTTAAGACAACAGGAATTTCTGATTTGGAAGTACATGGGGTCAACAAAGAAGCAATCCCAACTTCAGTATTTAAGACAACTGACCTGGAGAGGTACAAAAAAAACTGCCCAAACCCTAATGCTGTGCCACCAGAAGTAGCCATGGTACCACAAGAAATTAGCTCACACTCAACAGACACGGTGCCTTCGGAAATGGCTGTTAACCCTTCAGACACAGCATCACAAGAAGTCTCTTCCTTAACAGACGCAGTACTACCAGAAGTAGCTGTTCCCTCAGATGAGCAACCCAGTACACCAACAGTTGCAAGCCCACTGGGAGTAGGCAGCACCTTATGTAGCAAGAGTTTTGAAGAACTCTTATTGGGCATGGTTAAGAAAGGAAAAACACATCAAACAGTTGACAAAAAGCGTAAGAGACTTGTGACTAATTGTGAGATTATTACATCCAAAGACTATCTGGCAATGAAAGAAAATGAAATCAAAGAAAAACTGGAGGAAGCAAACAGGAAGAAACTCAACCAGGCAGCAAAAGAAAAGAAGAAAGAGATGGAAAAGGTGAACATTTCTAAGATCGATGCCAGAAAAAAGAAGAAACATATTATTACTGATGAGACAAGTGAAGAAAGTGATCAGTTATCCATATGTGACAGTGATGACGATTTGGATTTTATGTGTTCTTGTGACGAAGAAATAGATGAACATGATGTGAACACAATACAAGTGGGGGAATATTGTGTTGTTAAAGTTTATGGGAAATCAAAACAAAATGTCCGGTTGTACATCGCAAAAGTGACAAACCAATCAGACGCTGGATATGATGTCGTATATTTTAAACAATGAAGTTTATGGAAACAGAAGAAGACTCCTATGTTGCCAAAAAAGATGAGTTATAAAGCTGTCAAAGCTCCTTAAAAGCAGCTCTGCTAGATTTAAAGATATGATCAGCTTTACTGATGATTTGAGTGACTTATCGAACATTTATTAAGATTTTACTAGCGGACCCGTGCAAGAAATCCCGTATATTCATGAGCCACACTTTCCCCAATAGGTTTATAAGGACAAAGGTTGTTATGTTTTTATTTGAACCGAATGATTATAGAACACTATTTACGTTTCAGGCATCCCTTACGCCAAATTATGAACTGACCAGCAATGTTGTCGCGTATTTTCAGACAGCGATAGTATTTGCAAATCGCACACTTCATACAGTTTTTTAAAAGTCATTTTTTAAAGCAATTATAGAGATTTAAGAATTTAGGGTGCAATGCGTCACTGGTAATGTATATACTCTTTCAATTGAATGCCCATTCTTCACGATCGGTCGCTTGTGAGTGCCACAGGAGGGATCTATACTACTGAAATAATATATATGATTAACTACTTATTCTTCCTATGGCATCATAGGATTCTTCTTCTGTATTTTACCTCTTGTTCCTCAATATAATTTGTGTGATTCCAAAATTTGACTTATTTTCAGCCCCAATGTTAATGTCGGAGTTCTCTTACATCGTGCATAACTCGACTATGGGGTGGTTCTAATGACTTGATGTAATTTTTTATGGGGTTTACATGTTTGCCAACAGGCCCAATCAAAATAACAATAGTTTGTATGAAACCAAGGCCCTTGTGGTCCAGTTGTCCCAATTTCGAGGGGCAACTGGGTCCATCAAGTTGTTTTCTTCTTCGATTTTTAAATGCAATTAAAATTAAATTCAACATTGAATTTGACAATAAATATTTGAAGACTACATATTGAATTATAAATAAAAAATATTTTTTATATTAATATAATTTATTGGTGGTTCCAAGGCAAGTACAAAGTTATAACCTACATACCCACATTGTAAAACCATGGCCCAGACACCCTAACTGACCTTACCACAGTTTCCCAGGTCCAACACAACCAGAGTCTAACTATAGCCAACTGCCTGTGTCTACTTCCTGCTGTGCTCTCACTGAATATGCCAAATTTTCTCTGGCTTCATGTTATAAAATGGTCTTGAATTTTATTTGATGCGTTATTCACCTCAGTAATATAAGGTATCTCAACTACCCTTCTGCCAAGTTCCCTCATGATTTGAGTGTAGTACCTTGATCACTTCCCCTGCTGATGGATTTTATTTTTTTAATTCATATTATTTAAGTCCATCTGGCTTAAGTGTATACATCTACCATGTGCTTGTTTTTGTAATTCCTTCTTTCTTTGTATGTTTCCTTTTCTGGCTTGGTAATGTTGTCTACTACTGTAATTAATGTATAAAGACAAAGAAATTGAACTTGAGTAGCATTATTAACATAAAATACAAACAGTATCATATAGAATAGGGAGAGTTAATTAATAATAATGCAGTAGTGTAGGCTACCCTTGACCATACCCCAACCAGACTGCAATGAACCTTTAATATTAACCACTACCTCTCAGAAACTTCATATCTAGGAACTACTCAAGATCATACACTAACCTACAAGAGGCATTGCCAAAACATCTGGCAAATGGTATCCGCACAAAATAATACTCTCCGCAAATTATTATCAGGTACCAGTTAGGAAACACAGCCACTAACTCTTAGAACATCAAGATTGGTACGGTGCTACTCTGCGGGCAAATATGTCAATCCAGTCTGGTATAAATCAGCACATACAAAGCAGGTTGGCATTGCTCTTAACAAAATTATCACTGGCTGCCTGGAACCTACTCCCAATGAGAATATCCATTGTTTAGCTGGTATTGCCCTGGTGACATCTGTAGGGAGATAGCAGCAAACAAAGGAAGATTTAACGTGTCTACATCAGAAGAAGATTCCTCCCTGCCCCACCCAGACTTAAATCTAGGAAAATCTTCTTTTGAAATATAGTCGACCTTGAAGGGAAAGCAGACACTGCCAGCATCAACATGAGGAAGAATTGACTATCTCTTAAGCTTGATGGTTCCAAAGGGCTCCCCTCTCATCACAAGGAGGAATGGGTTACATGGAAGCCACTGAATAGACTTCTAACAGGAGTGGAAAGAACTAAGCTGAATATACAGAAATGGGGTTTTCAACTGATTCATCCCCAGCAGCAGGCAGTTTGCCACTGTATCTTGTGCCCATCAACATGCACAATGGAAGATCTAATTTTAGCCTCCCCTAATGCTGTTGACAAAGCTCGCTACTGGGCAACAACCTATCTTTTATCTGCCTCTTACATGGGAACTGTCAATATGGTCATATCGAAACCGACAATGATATTTCGTAGAGATGATGAGGAAACCATAAATTGGCGATGTACAAAAAATTAGCTGCCATTCCGAACTGGAAGGTATCAAAATCTTGATACAAAATTCGTGTGACAATGCAACTACTGGACAACCCATGCATCTTGCTGGCTCGTGCGGCGCACAGCGGAGTGGAGTTGCAGTTGTGCTGGAGAGAGAGAGAGAACGAACTGGCGGGCTATCACGCGCCAAGGACAGTTCATTGTTAGGGAACGAATTTGAAACATAAATGAGGTTCGTTAATCGCATGATAAAAACAGAAATATTTTTGGCACCATGCACAACGAATATGCACTTGGAGGCCACATTGTTGTTCAGTTTTCCTTACTTATTTGAAGGCAATATTTCGCAGGCACTTCGAACTCGGAAGGTCTCTCCGTTGTGTATTTGGTTGTGAACCACGAATATTTAATCATGTCCTTGAACCGTGGGGAAGAAAATTGAAAATGAATAAAGGATTGCATTTTCAGTACGCTGTTTCTCTGATATACTGTACATCAAATTGAACGTCTTCACAAGCCGACGCAATGTCTGTTAAACGGCAATACAAAGCTTTCCATTGCCGGAAGAAAAACTTATCCAAGGGCTATATTTTCCTTGCAGTGCCGGGAGGAATCAGGAATCTAACAGTAGCAAACACTTCTCTTACGCAAATGGGGAAAAGTACGGTATTCTTTAAACCAATCATTTAATTCCTTTTTGCCCATTTGCCCGATTTTGTGGCTGCTGTTATATTTCTGGCATGAAACATTTCCTTCATTCCGCTTCAGCCTTCTTGCTTCTGCATAGCGAGAAAATAATTTTGTAGCATCAATTTCCTGTGTTCAATGGGACTTACTGATTCAGATTCTAATTGGTTCTTGCACTTGTACACTTGTCGTAGTGACGTCACCTTACAACAAGTTTTGTGAACAGTGGTGCATGAAAGCCGCTTCTTACCCCCCCCTTATTTAACCACAAATTTACAGCTTTCTTCTTGTACGCAAGATCTACAGTTTGTTTCACTTTCATCTGTGGACTGGAAGCATAGCTTGAACTAGAAGATTTGTCAGGTGACTGCAGTGTCTCTTCACTGGATTGAAAGGAATCAGACTCGGGGCTCACACTCGGATCCGTAACTCCTCTTCTACCTGGCAATGGTGGGCTGCCTTCTATTTCTGGTAGGCTAATGCAGATGAAGCTGGCCCCGTGGTGTTGTGGTAGCGCGCCTGCCTCTCATCCGGAGGCCACGGGTTCGATTCCCGGCTCCGTCAGGAATTTTAGAAACTGTTGTGAGGGCTGGAACGGGGTGCACTCAGCCTCGTGAGGACAACTGAGTAGCTGTCTGACAGTGAGGTGGCAACCCGATCACGAAAGCCAAGATTAACGGCCGAGGGGACCCGATGCGTTGATCACGCGTCACCCCAATATCTGCAGGCCAAATGGCTGGGCAGCGGTCGCTTGGTAGGCCTAGTCCCTTCATGGGCTGTAGTGCCTGGGGTTATTGATGTGTAACATCTTTCCGCTCGGTTGCTGGATAGATTTGTGGGAGTGATTTTGAAAATTGGGGACGGAAGTGGATCGGAACGATCGAGCTGGCAGTGGTGGATCGAACGGAAGTATGCACTGCCCGCGCGATCGATCGAACAGAAGAGTACTAGCTGGCAGTGGTGGAAAACGGAAGTATGCACTGCCCGCTCGTTCAATCGAACGGAAGTGTACTAGCTGGCAGTGCTGAAAAACGGAAGTATGCACTGCCCGCTCGATCGATCGAACGGAAGTGTACTAGCTGGCAGGGGTGGAAAATGGAAGTATGCACTGCCCACTCGATCGATCGATCCAGCGGGCAGTGGTAAGACCCAGCTGGCAGTGGTACGAGAAACAATGAGCACCCGGTGTCGGAAATTGATACCACGACGTACTCTCGGCCATATGGAATGTATATGACATACTGAACGGAAAACGCTCATGCGAACTCTGGTGTCAAGTGATTGAAACAAATGACATGGTACATGTTCGAAGTCTTCGTATCAGTATTTAAATGGTAAAATGCCTTAATATCAAACATTGTAAGTAGTCGGCATTGCCGGTATTATGTTTCTGCGCAATGGCTATTCAAATATTAACCCACATAACGGTAATGCAGTCATCAATATAATACTGTATAATCGTTGTGGTTATACGAGAACTATTACTGTATACATTCTCTTTACTCACAAGAGGGCCTATTCATAAGGCATTTTAAACTCAATTTCAAGCAGGAACATTATCGAAACAAGCAAAATATAAATGAAACATAATTCCGTAATGCAGTATTATTGGAACGTGGAAATAAGTCACCATCTTGTGCACAAAATTTGTGTAGTCGAAATAGCCGTGGGGTTAGTGCTTATGACTGTGAATCTAGAGATCTTGGGTTCGAATCCCGGACGGGGTAGATATTTTTGCTACCAGATTATCATTTTAAACGATATTTATCATATCAATATGACTCATTTTAACAGAATCCATATGAAATTACGTGTTGGTCTGTGAATCAAGAGGACCTGGTGTCGCGTCTATTAATCTAGTTGATCCATATCGTATTATAAACTACAATATCTGTAAAACACTCCCTTTAACAATAGATTAATATTTGTGCAAATAATAGTATAAAATACCGGTGTATCAAAAATTTAACGTGATTAAATACAAGTTTTTCGGGCTTGTAGGCCGTGGTCCAGACAGGATATCTCCTGAAACATAAAATATCTAGTGCCCGCCCTATTCTTCAACGTGAGGTTTCTTCTATGTCAGATGTTACACATCATATGTGACTACTGTAAGGCTCGTAATTTTTTATATATAATGCAGATGAGGTGTCACTGCTTCCATTATCACTTTCACTGTCACTATTTCTCTCCAGACACGACTCGGCACCCATGGGATGATTTTCAATTAGTTTGATCACATGTCGACCCATCTCCCTTTCTTCCTAAGTTATTTTATGGGAAGAAGAGAAACCTTTTTCACGGAAATAACGTAATGCACACTCTAGAACATTAGCCAGATTCATGACTGCTCCTTCAAAGGAACATGTGTTTGTAATACTTAATTACATGTGTTAAAGGCCTAGCACAGAGCACTCAAGGTTACGCGCACGCTTCAGCTGGTCCCCAGGGCTGTCCACCTTGAGCTATATGCTAGCGCATGCAATCCTATTCGAAATCTGCATGCCGATTTCCGGACCTTCCATTTTGAAATGGCAGCTAATTTTTTGTACATCGCTAATTTATGGTTTCCTCATCATCATCATCATCTTGAGCAGTTTCCGACCCCTGGTTCGGGTCTGCTTGGAACATAAGCCTCTCCATCGTTTCCTGTCCATCCACCATCTCTCGTCATTTACTGTGTCCCAGCACACTCCTCTTTCCTCCACACTCTTCTTAACTCCTTTTGTCCATCTGTCCCTTGGTCTTCCCCTTGGCCTCCTTCCCGTCATTTCCATTCCAAACATCATCTTCGGTATCCTCTCCTCTTGCATCCTCCTCACATGTCCATACCATTGTAGCCTAGATCGCTCTATTCTATTTTGCAATGGTTCCTCTCTTACCATCTCTCTGACTCTCTCATTCCTTACTCTGTCCATTCTTGTTACTCCTACCCTACTCCTCTGGAACTTCATCTCCACTGCTCGTATTTTATTCTTGTCCCTTTCCTTCATCACCCATGTTTCTGAACCATATGTCAAAATTGGCACAAAGTAGGTCTTGTAGATGATTCCTTTACATTTTTGTGGTACATCTTTATTCCATAACATCCCCCGAACACACTTGAAAAAACCATCTGCGCACATTCCCCTTTCATTTATTTCCATCCTATTGCCTCCCTTTCCTTCAATTATGCTTCCCAAGTACTTGAAGCATTCTACTTTCTGCAACTGCTGTCCTCCAAGTGTTATGCCCATATCCAGTCTGTTCTTCCTCCTCGTTGTGATGACCACTCTACGAAATATCATTGTCGGTTTCGATATGACCGTATGGACAGTTCCCTTGTTTGATCATTAAATGTTATCTTGATTTATTTTTTAATTTATATTCTATCTACATACTTAATTCTAAGTTGTGTCTGTAAATAGTTTTGTTCAACTCTGTTTTTGTTTATAACTCCACATTTTATTTTGGTTTATATTCAACCTTTATGCTCATGATCTCCTGTTTGCTTGGTGTGGTGTTCACAATCCTGTAGAACTAACTCAGTACATTAACCCAGGGGTTCTCAAATTTTCCTGTCACGCACCCCCCTTCTGAAACATAAAATATCTAGTGCCCGCCCTATTCTTCTTGTTCTTTGTTAGGACTGAATATTTCCCTAGGAGGGCAAGCACTATAACTTTCATGGGATCTCTTTTTACCGCTGCTAATAAGCCACTTATCCATGGGTAATGGCGTTACTTGTATCAGTTTACTGTAAATCAGGCTAACCACTTCCACTAAACACACACTAGAATTCACCTGTTCACTCACTTTCTTTGAACGGACTGCAAAGGCCTGGCTGATTTCGAGTCAACAATGGCAGAAATAGAAGAATCTACTGTATTTTTGCAAGGAAGTGACAGTCACATTATCAAGCGGCTTATTGTCATTAGTGGTTGTTTGGGAGTGACGGATGAAAGGGTGCTGTGTGGGAAATGTTACTCTACACCTTCTACTTCTTAGAATTCCTGCTGGCAGGATCTACTGGTCAGTTCTTGTGAAAAAAGACAGCAAAAGTACGAGTGTTTATTAGTCTTGAATGGTCGTGGGAGCTTCCTGCCTATGATAGGTTCATGGATATGAGGATAGCAATATTTGTTACAGAATATGAAACATAAATATTTCAATCAGAATTGGTGCCCCCTTTATCACTCTCAATTTACAGTAAAACATTCACGATAGATACTTGCTAGGGACTCGTAGAATTCCAACCCGCATATCCTCGCTAACGCTAAGAAGCATATATGCATATACGCGTCTAGAACATAGGCGTCAATAACAACTGATTCACAACTTGATCAACAAAGAAGACAACATGAAACCCTTCTCTAAATCAGAAAACAAAGACGCACGCGAGAAACGGAAGTCGAGAGCTCCCACAAGGTACCGCTCACAAAGTTCTGAAGAAGAGATTCAAGCAGTAAACCAACAAACCCAAACAAAAACAAACCCATGGGAAGGAATCAAAAGAAGTGAAAGACATGTTTTCTGAAATCCTGACAGAGCTTCAAAACTTAAGGAAACAAAATGAAGACTTTCGAAAGGAAACAAGAGAGGAAATAAACAGCATCAAACAAGAACTAAGGACAACAGAAGAAAATTCACGTAAAATAAACGACGCCCTTGAACGGAAAATAGAAAATGTGGACAACAGAACGCAAGAAAAACTAGACACACTATCCGAGAAAATACATGCCCTAGAGCTACAAGAGGAGCAAAGATTGAAGAGGAAAAGAAAGAACAACATTGTCATTAAAAGTAAAGAGCTATTACATGAGAACCTAACAAACAGTGAGCTAGGAAGCAAAGTCAAATCTATACTGGACAAAATAGAAACTGAAGTCAAGGTAGAAAGCGTATTGCAGATTGGGAGAGATAGCCACGGTAAAGGGATAGTGAGAGTCACATTTAAACACTTTACAGACAAGCTGAAAATAATGAGAAACAAACACAAGCTAAAGGGGCAAGACCTCTATGTTGACGACGACCTCACCAAGAACGAAAGAGCAGTACAAGCGAAATTAAGACAGATAGCCAGGGAGGAGAGGAGCAAAGGTAACAGTGAGGTGAAAGTGGGTTACCAGAAGATCCTCCTAAACGGGCAATGGATTAATTGGGAGGATCTAAAAAACGGGGAGCTGACCGCCGCACTGTGATCAAGCAACCGGCGGTAACAAAGAAAGAACTAATACTTGCCACACTCAACGTAAGGTCTCTGAGAACTGAAGACAAGGAACTTGAACTGGAAAATGCTCTCTTAAACATAAAGTACGACATACTAGGGCTTAGTGAAGTAAGACAACTCGGCGAAGGAATCCGAGAAAAACCGAATGGAGACATCTTCAGCTACATCGGTGAAACCAAAGGGCAAAAAGGAGTGGGCTTCATGATCAAGAAGCACCTAAAAAGCCACATTCGGGAAATTCGAGGAATCTCAGAGAGAATTGCGCTACTGTCCTTAGATCTAGAAGGGAATACCATCGTAATTATACAAATCTATGCCCCCACAGAGAACAGCACAGAGGAGGAAATTGAAAAGTTTTATGAGCAACTAGAAGACACACTGGACAACTTCAAAACACAAAGAACGTTTGTAATGGGGGACTTTAACAGTAAAGTGGGAATCAAGGAACATACAGATGAAGCACCTATGGGACCATTCGGATACGGAATTAGAAATGGGAGAGGAGACAGATTGATCCAGTTTGCTCAAGGACACAACATGAAAATTGTGAACACCTTCTTCAAGAAAATGCCAGAGAGTAGATGGACATGGAGAGGCCCGAACGGCAGGACAAAAAACGAAATTGACTTTATACTTACCGACAACTTAAAGGAAGTAAAGGATATTCAAGTGATCAACGGGCTAAAATTCGACACCGACCATAGAATGGTGCGCTTAAAGCTAACAATAAAGAAGAATAGACTGTCATACTTCAAGACCAGGATAACTAGCCCTGGACAGATCAACCAGACCGAATACGCCCAAGAAATCCAGCAAAATCTAAATCACCTGAAGCAACAAAACCACCTAAGCACACAGCACCTCTACACAGAACTCATAAAATGTATAACATCTGCATCTAACAACTCAGCAATACCAAGAAGTAAGAAGGGACGGCGCGATAAACTAAAAGACAGTACCAAACGCCTAATCGAGGAAAGGGAAATATTGAAAGCACAAGCTGTAGATAACAACCAGAAAAAGTTAGAGTACGGGCAGCTTAATAAGCGCACAAAAAGGGAAATTAGAAAGGACATTAGAAACCACAACACAGAAATCATCAGAAAGTACGCAGAAGAATCAAAATCAATACGAAAGATGAGAAAAGAACTAGCACCAGACTAACAATGGATGCTTGGAGTGAAAGACAAAAGAGGTAAAAGACAAGCAACAAGGGAGGAAATAACGAAACAGGCCACAGACTTCTACAGAGAGCTGTACTCCAGTACACACCAGAGAAGAGACTCAGACCAAAGTGATAAGGGGCTGGAGGCACTACACGACGAAGAAATTCCTCCCATCATGACCAGTGAAGTCAGAGCAGCAATAAAGGAGGCGAAAAACGAGAAATGCCCCGGAGAGGATGCTATCTACAACGAATATCTGAAAATGGGTGGTGAGGATCTCATAGAAGTGATAATAAGGCTATTCAACATGATACTTGAAACAGAAGAAATTCCAACAGAATGGAAACAGAGTGTTATTGTTCTGCTTCACAAGAAAGGCGCTAAAGATGACATTAATAACTACAGACCAATCAGTTTAATGGCCAGTCTCTACAAACTTTTCACGAAAATCATGACTAGAAGGAAGTCTAAACTACTAGATGAAAACCAAGCAGTGGAACAAGCCGGTTTCAGGACAGGCTTTAGCACAATTGACCACCTGCAAGCAATGAACCAGCTCTTGGAAAAAACGCAGGAATTTAAACTCGAACTATACATTGCATTCGTAGACTATAACAAAGCCTTCGATTCTGTGGAACATAGTTGTGTGCTAGAGGCATTGAGAAGCCAAGGCATACAAAAGAGATATGTCAGACAACTGGAAAAGCTCTACGAAGGCTGCCAAGCGAGGGTAAGAACGGAGAGGGAGGGTGCGAACATCAACTTAGAGAGAGGCGTGAAACAAGGCGACCCCCTCTCACCAAAGTTGTTCACATGCCTACTGGAGAACCAATTTAGGAAGTTGGAATGGGACAACAAATACGGCATCGAAATAAACGGGGAAAGGCTGACACACTTACGGTTCGCAGACGATATTGCACTGCTAGCAAAATCGGCAACAGACTTGGAACAAATGCTAGCGGACCTGGACACTGTCAGTAAAGAAGTAGGTTTATCTATGAACCCCCTAAAAACAAAACTGATGACCAACTCACTGGAAGTACAAATCCTCATCAATGGCAAACCACTAGCGTACACACAGGAATACGTCTACCTTGGACAAAACCTGTCATTTGACTGCTCCCAGGAGAAGGAAATCAAGAGACGAGTTGGACAAGCATGGAAGAAGTTCCGGTCCTTAAAATTTATATTGATGGACAAATCCCAGAAAGTAAGTCTAAAGTCAGAAGTGCTAGAAAAGTGTGTAATGCCGGTACTGCTATAAGGCTGTCAAACCTGGGCGTTAACAGAGAAGCAAAGGCAAACAATCCGGGTATGTCAACGCAAAATGGAACGGAAGATCCTTCAAGTTTCCTTGAGGAACAGATTACGAAACACGGAGATAAGAAGAAGAACTGCCATGAAAGATGCCGTGGCAACAGCTGACAGGCTAAAATGGAAGTGGGGAGGCCACGTGGCCAGATTGAAAGACGATCGATGGACGCACAAACTAACGGTATGGGACCCCAGGACAGGAAGAAGGAACGTGGGTAGACAGAGGACCCGCTGGGATGACTCAATCGTAAGGAAGACAGGCAAACACCGGACGAGGATAGCAAGGGAGAGACAAGAATGGAGACGCATGGAACTATAAGAAGGGAAGAGAAGGAGAGCTTCAACAATGAAAGATCCTGGTAGACAGCACACCTATGACATGAAAGATACACTTCTGCAACCTGTAACAAGCCAAACAACGCACGTAAAGCGAAGTGAAATGTAGTGTTAGTGAAGTGAACTATAGTGAAGTGTAGCAAGTGGAGTAAAAACTTGTACACAACTCCTTAGGACTTGCTCGCCTAACGAGTTTAAACCAGAGCACGTCCCTGTTCGCAGGAGGCCTTTGCCCTTATGGGATTATCTAGGCTATATTTATTTTTATTTTATTTATTTATCACTCTCTGAGCCCCCACCACCACCACCATGAGGACCTCTGCATTAACCTAGAGATGTTTGTGAGTTGGTACTTCTGACATGAAAATAGAATAGAATCTCTGCTGGCGACCAATATTAAAAAAAACACAAGTGAACAGGATTAGTTGGTCCTGCACATGACTACAAGTAAAACTAGATGAGAGAGACAGCATGTTGCTGAAATATGAGAGCCTGACTGCAATCTGAGAGAAAATTTCCCCTTATAGGGAGTATTTGTGTGCAGATGTAAACAAGATCAGTAAAGGAAAAAACTATTTCAGCATATAAAAAAACACAAGAAACAATAAAACAGTGTATTTACGAGCTTCTGACAAAATTGCAATTTTCTCAGCAAAATTAAAAAGACTTGAGTTTTATAATGAAGCTTATCTTCAAAATAAAGTCTCTTTAAGTAAACAAGAACTCAGAAGAAATGGCTGGAATTTCTACATTATTTTCATACATAAATGGAAGAATTATATAAAAGATACTCTTAACCAAATAAACAAACATGAACACTGCTCAGGAGTATGGTTCACAAAAATATTGAGCAATGGATGTAAATTATAGCTTCTGTGCAAGAAAACTAATAGTGTATATACATTTTACTAAGAAATCTATATGGTAACTGACTGTTTTTCAATCTTCAATATAAATGTCCTCATTATGAACAAAAACAATTATTCTAGAATGCTTGAGTTCCTGCTCAGGCACTAACAAGTACAGCAAATAAGCCATACTACAAAGCAGCGTCTTGTGGATAGGATAACATACAAGTAAATAAACAATATAACTGATGAGTACAAAATATGATTTTCTTTTTACATGGGAATAGGCCTAAATAATGCTTTTCATTGGACTATACAGCACAAACAAACCATGTAAGGCAGTCCAATGGCTGTTTAGTTTCCATGAGGACACTTGTTTCTTATTTTCATGCCAAATCCAAAACCAAGTGACTCTATATCTCTGCAAGTCAGACTGAACGAACAATCAGCAACCTTCAAAAAGATGTAACACACAAATGTAATAACAAAACCTCTTGGCTCATGTGTACATTAATTACTTCACTGTTTTCCAGTCTTGAGGGTAGAGCTAACCCTACATGCAGTAATTATATACAAAGGATTATTACAAGCACATGATCAATGTCATAATGCTAGTTATATTTACTGGAACTGTTCTTCTTTATACACTTTGTTTCATAAAGGCTATGTTATCTGTCAGACATTTATTTTTGAGAGAGAACCTAGCTGCTATCGTTGCAGTAATTCCATTAGCTTCATGGATATCCCTAGCCAACAATCATCATTAATATACTAAAGACTGAAGCTCAATATTATACTCCAGTAGGTAACACTAATCAAAAGTATTCTCAGCATTCTTCCTCTGCATGCCGCATGCAACCATTCACTCATAAAAAGACTTTCTTCACAAAGCTGTACATTGATAGAAGGTATGATATCAGTGAACAGAATCTCACACACTCAGATTCAAACAAATATATATGAACTTACAAAATTATACTTTCTGGAAATACAACAATTACTGAGCTTAAGACACAATTCATTTTACTGATGCCTCCAATTACACAATTTTTCTAAACATCCAAACTCAAACAGTACATCCTGTCATACACTGACACTAAATGCCAATACTCGCTCACAAAATAAAATCTGAAAATGCGGAGGCGGAAGACAGGCACTGCGACAAAAACATAACAAAAATTCCCTGAAACAATATGTCCTTAACATTTAAAATGTCACTAAAGCTAAATATTCCTAATAGTAATTTTACAATTAAATCTGAGACAATAATGGCCTTTTTTTTGGACCCATAGACATTCATGTGCTTACAGATGCTGATATTTGAAGCCCTGCGTATGGGACAGAATTCATATAGGCTACCTACAGCACATTGAGAATACACTAGCTGTTGATCATAAGAAAAATAAATCTCGCTCTGGCTTGCACTGCGAGAAGTCTATAACCGAGACTTCTTTGACTTAATTCCTCTTGTTCCCACAGGAACATAGAACAGCCGTGAAACGTCTCCATTGCGGTCGTCGACTTGCCAATGCTTTAACTTCCTTCCACGTCTTCCCAATTTCAAGCGCCTCCAATTCCTCCAGGTCTTTCTAGGATGACCTCTCCTCCGTGCACTTTGCGAATTCAATTCAGATGCTTTTCTTTCTACAGGTCCCACTTGCTTCCTCACGGTATGACCTATCCATTTCCATTTTCTCCTCTTGATTTCCACTTCAACTGGAACTTGATATTATTTCAGGCCATCTGATGTTTATGATGCGTCGTAAACAATGGTTTATACATGTTTGCAGAAGTTCCAAGTTCCTCAAGCATATAGAAGGACTGACTTAACATTTGTATTGAAAATTTTAATTTTCGTCTTCCTAGCAATGTTTTTATTCTTCCACACCGCATACAGCTGAATAAATGCTCCATTTGCTTTCCTTATTCTCGCTTTCACATCTTCTACTGCTCCTCCTCCTCTTGTCACTACACTTCCCAAATAAGGAAATTTTTTAACCTCCTCAATCTCTTCTGCTGCCACAATCAACCTTTCTTCAATTTCGGCATTTACTCTCATTTTCTTTATAACCGAGAAAAGTTATATAATAATAACCTCTGGCACTACAGCCCGTGAAGGGCCTAGGCCTACTAAGCGCCCACTGCCCAGCCATTTGGCTTGTAGATATTGGGGTGACGCGTGATTAGCGCATCAGGTCCCCTCCGCCGTTAATGTTGGATTTCGTGATCGGGGCGCTGCCTCACTGTCAGACAGCTACTAACTTATCTTCAAGAGGCTGAGTGCTCCCCGTTCCAGCCCTCACGTCAGTTTCTAAAATCTTTGACGGAGCCGGAAATTGAACCCGGGCCCTCCGGGTGAGAGGCAGGCACGCTACCCCAACACCACGGGGCCGGCTAACCAAGAAGTTTGACTCCTTAAAAACAACAATTATCATCAATGTTACTGTGGTGCTATTTGGAACCAATACTAGTGGTACAACAATGAATATTCCCAGTTCATGTCATCATTCACTCATCAGTGAATATAATACTCACATAATAATCATAGCAATTGTTGGGGAGAATTACAGTATATTGATACATACATCATCTGTTCTTGTGTCACTTAAAAACACTACAGGCAAACTACATATAGTGTTTCATAACTTCTCTCCCCCCCCATACTTGAATTTACCCTCCTGTAATTATGACAATGAAATGAGTTCTGATAGGGTAGTTAGCAGAATGTGCTATAAAACTAATTATCAAGGACAGAGCCTCTGGTGAGTGATGCAATGAAAGAATTGGTAGCAACTAAAATAGAAATCTTACTGGTTAAGCTTGTTTAAAATAATTAAACATTATACGAATGAGAATAACAGCATGGAAAATATTACATATCACAGTTTTGAGAAAATTTATATTAAGCAAACATGATCTAATTTTGAGCAAACAGGTTTCTTTGGTTCTTACGACATTTTATCCTTTTGTCTGTATTGATTTTGGTTTCAAACTAAAGTCATCTTGCAGTAATTTGGACTACAATATTCCATGGAAAACATTTTCAGAAATTAAATTTTAATCTATTTACTTAAATGCCTCAATGAATAATTTATTTAGTCGGCTAGATGAAATGGCTGCACATAATGAGATTTAAGACAAATAAACTCATAGTAAAATTAGACATAGTATACTTTTGGGTTATGCCCTAAACAAATAATACCATTTTATCATCTAGGCTTACAGGATGGAAATGCGTCTTGTATCGGTGATTGTTTTCCGACGTTTCGGCCGTCATTGCAGCAGCCTTAATCATGGGTAGGTACGAGTTGGTGTCCGTACTAAACTCAAGCTGCTGCAATGACAGCCGAAACATCGCGAAACACTCACCAATACACGACGCGGCTCCATCCTGTAAGCCGAGATGATAAACTAGACACCGGCCGCGAAAGCCTACAATCTACATAATACCATGTCAGTATTCCGGGCTGTGAAAGTGTTTCTTACAATCCAGACTGACTCGAGGAGCTTTTCTCAATAATTTGTTTGTATCTTTAAATACTGTTCATATATACAAGTAAAGAAATTCAATTTTCAATACTCAAAAATTCATCATCACATTATTATAGCACCTGCTCAGGAGAAGATGAGAGAAATGGTCT
Organism: Meconema thalassinum; assembly: GCA_946902985.2. Taxonomy (NCBI): domain Eukaryota; kingdom Metazoa; phylum Arthropoda; class Insecta; order Orthoptera; family Tettigoniidae; genus Meconema; species Meconema thalassinum. The sequence continues at coordinate 1,057,984,741 of OX336389.2, read as the reverse complement.
GAAACACACTACAGGCTCTCTCTCTGTAACGTACAAGACTAAATGTCTGAAAAATATACAAACCAGTGAATTCTCGACTAACCTACATATATTCTTTTATGCAAATCTATACTCTATCATCATGATGCAAGCAGGGGCAGATGACCACAATGTTCCGTCCATTAAAACAATCATCATGATGCAGTTGTTGCAACTTTTCTCAAATCCAATGCTTAAGATGCACTTGCTGCAACTTTGCTAGTGTGTCCAACAACACACCCAGTGGGAATGCAATACCACAACATGCTTCATGACCTAAGCACAATCAGTTTGAAGCAACCAGCAGTTAATATCAGTCAGCTGAAGCAAACTCATTTCTATGCAAACTCATATCTATGTTCTTCTAGATGAGCCTTCGTGCAATGCCAACCCATTCATTAGCATTTGTTGACATCTGGTGGGGTAGGAAGGAACTCATCCGCTCGCTTGTGGTCGCTCAGTGCCTTCATCGTGTAGGTATCATGAGGCAGCTCCGACTTCCTACGAATGAATGGCTTCTCCTTGTTGCGCTGTTTGCGAACCTGGACACATAATACAAATCCTCATTAGTCACAAGGGAACTGGGACTTGACCTCTTTGAAATACCAGAATGACGATCACTCAAAGGTGTCACAATTTCCGCTCAAGATGTTCTGCATATTGACAAAACCTTTTACCAAAACATTATCAATTGAAAAGTGGAACAGAAAAAAAATGGCCAAGCAACATGTTTTTCAACTTCACATATTTGTTGTATTGTGTGATTTGAAACACCGTTGATAACAAGATAAAACAAGTCGTGTGAAAAATTACCTCCAAATAGTTTAAATTTTCCCAGAAAGATGGAACATGATCCTCATTTTCAGTTATGGTGGGCTATACAATGACTCCCAGGACTTGTTTTGTTTTGGTGCTTGGCCCATTATACAGGGTAAACCAGAACTCCACCGACAAACTCTCGGAGGATGCCCAGGGATGCCCTTCAAGTGTTTTGATGTGGGAGACCCGTGGTTTTCGGTGGCGCGTTACAGAGTAATATTGTAATAATTAATTATTCTGTTTGTTGCCCCAGTTACCCTTGTTTCTGTACCTATAAGGGAACATTCTTGGATTTTGTCGGAGGGTTGTTGCAGTACTCCATTTTTTGTAATGTATGTTTTGGTTATTGCATATTACAGGCTTTTTCACTGTTGTAAAGATATTTTCACGGAAACAAGGATGACTGGGGCAACAAACCGAATAAATCATAATTACATTATTACTCTGTAATGAGCCACTGGAGACCACTCCCCCAAACTAAACACTCCGAGGGCATCTCTGAACATCCTCAGAGTTTGTTCACTCTGTATATTTCCACTACTGGCACTATACTGTACAAGCATAGTGTTTCTTCCTGGCACCCCTTAGGGTTTCTGGGATTTCAGAGATCTTAGGGAAAGAAGAATAACATCTACTGAAGTTGCTAAAATTGTAACCCTGTCTACCAAAAATACCTTTCAGCATTATTATTATTATTATTATTATTCTTTTTGCGTTTTTCCCATTATAGAGCGCGCTTGAACTTGTTTTTCGGCTTGATGATATTCGCCTTCCTATCTTCCCAAAATCTCTTCATGAAGTCACTGTGCTGCTTCTTCCGTTCTTCTATCCACTTGGTTCCAGTCCTGCCACTAGTTTTCACCCTAAACTTGTGCTTTGTTACTGCGGTCCTGAAGACTTTGCGGTTTCTCAGAATATTTTCTCCGATGTTCAACTCTTGCAGGTCCTCTCTTGATTCATCCAGCCAGGCTATCCTTGATTTCTGAGAATTTATTACATTGAATAACCTTTTTGTAAGTCTATAATCGTCCATCCTGAAGAGGTGTCCATAAAATGTTAAACGTCTTTTTCGTACCGTGTTGCTGAAACTATCTGTGTGACGGTATAGGTCTGAATTTCGTCTTTTAATCCAAATTCCGTTTTCTTGTGTGGGGCCGAATATTTTTCTAAGAATTTTACGTTCTTGCTTTTCTATATTTGCAATTTTAGAATGACCTCCTAAAGCTATGGTTTCTGAAGCATATAGAGCTTCCGGTAGTACAACTGTTTTGTAGTGTTTCAGTTTTGCATTATGTGACATTACTCTTTTATTATAGTGATCCCATGTTAGTCTGAATGCTCTATGAAGTTTTGAGGCTCTTTCTGTGTTAGCCAAACTGTCCAATCCTGAAGGAAGAATTATTTCTCCAAGGTATTTAAAAAATTCTACTTGTGATATTGCTCCATACGCTGTTTCTATTTTTTCTTTCTTCTTCTTTTGCTGAAAATTCTTCATGTACTTGGTTTTTTCAAATGATATTTGAAGGCCTGCTTGTGATGCTATTCTGTATAATGTCTCAATAGCATGCTTAGTTTCTTCTTTGTTCCTAGTGATAATCGCTAGGTCATCTGCGAAAGACAAGCATTTCACATTGATTTTGTTTCCAGCAGTTCCTATGCTAACGCCTTTGATGTTCTTTTCCCACTCTCTGATGACTTTATCTAGAACCAGGTTAAATAGAAGGGGTGAAAGTCCGTCTCCTTGGCGAACACCTGTTTGTACTTCAAAAGAGTCAGAAATTTCCCCAAGAAACTTCACCTTCGATGTTGTATTGGTGAGAGTCTGACGAATCAGTTCTCTGGTCTTCCTGTCCACTTGAAGTTCTTCTAGCGTCTCAAACAGGGTCTGCCTGTCCACAGAATCATATGCTTTCTTTAGGTCCACAAAGGTGACAATTGTGGGGTTGGATCTGCGGATCTTCAAAATCATCTTCAGATTCCATATCTGTTCAGCACATGAACGCCCTTTTCTAAAACCCGCTTGATATTCACCAATCAAATGGTCTGTTTGTTTCTCTAGTCTGTTCAGAAGAGCTTTAGATAGGATTTTATAGGCCACAGATAATAGGGATAGACCTCTATAGTTGTTTGGATCAGTTTTGTTACCTCTCTTGTGCAATGGATGTATTAACGCGCACTTCCAGTCCTGTGGGATCACTTCTGTTTCCCAAATTGCTTTTAAAATTGCGTGGATTCTTCTGGTGACCTCTTCCCCACCGAGTTTCAACATTTCAGCGGTAATACCGTCTTCTCCTGGTGCTTTGTTGTTTTTAAGAGATTGAATGATTTCAGCTGTTTCTTCCATTGTCGGTGGATGTGAATCTGGATTCGGTGCAGGCTTTTCAAAGTGCATTTTTTCTTTCGGTGGGTCACAGTTGAGTAGGTCCTGGAAGTAATCTGCTAAGATCTTGCAGTTTTCCTTGGTGTTTGTTTCTAGTGAGCCATCTGGTCTACTGAAACATATGCTAGGTGGTTGATAACTAGACAGACTCTCACGGAAGGTCTTATAGAAACTTCTGGTGTTGTTTTTTAGGAAATCCTGTTCTATCTCTATGAGTTTATTCCTGTCGTATGTCCGCTTCTCCCTGCGGATGATCTTAGCTGTTGATTTCTGGATCTTAAGGAATAATTCCCATCGTTCAGTTGTCTGATGTCCGTTCCATTTATTCCAGGCTTTAATTCTGTCTTCAATTGCTTTATCACAGGTTGTGTTCCACCATCTGTGTTTCCTTTTCCTTGGGGGCTGCCCTAACTTCTGTGCTGATGTCAGAATTGAGTTTCCTAAGTCCCTCCAGTCTTTGGGATTTTGCTCTTTTATGGCCTGAAGAAATTCTTTGGCGTTCTGCTTGAGGTGCTCCGGATCCACTCTTAGTAATCTCTTAGTTTTTGGTTTGGATCTATTAGGCTGGAATTTCACTTTGATTTGGCTTAAGTAGTGATCAGAGTCACAGGTAAGTTATACAAATATAGAGGGACCGATGCATTAAAACACCTAGAAAGTGTTTTGGCTACTGAATGTCAACAAACAATATTGATTATACAATGAGGGTCCTTGCCCTCGCACAGGTCGCAACGAGTCACCGCTACATTTATAGAATGTACGATTACAGCAGGGGTCGGGAAGCTCCGGATGCTGTCATGGCAATTATTACATATGCAGATGGCAAGATACCTTAGTTGATATAATTAAGATGTGTTGTGAAGTACTGTATTCTATCTCATATCCCACGAACATGGTTAGTTATAGAACAAAACATTGAATATTCCTAGTGGTAACTTACACCACTTCTTCTCAAAAAGAAGTCTTCCAGTAAATGCGTTCATAATTTTCAGCACCGTGCAATTTTTACTTGTGAGGGAACCTCAAACAAAAGGTATACAGAAACAATCCGTGTACTCTGGAGGCTCTCGAGAACTCAATAACTGCACCGATAAGAAATGTCATATAGCTAGTGTACCAAAACTTCCTACATCGGTGCAATGTGTGTTTAGAAGATGGACAGCATTTCCAGCAACTACTCTATAAAGTGAGGAAAGTAGCCATTTTGTATCAGTTTTGTTGTTTTGACAAATATGAAAATGAAAATTGGATTTTAGCTGTAATTTTCTTTTTACACACACTGTTGAATATTAGGGAAATTTGAATGAATTTGGGAATAGTGTTTATTCTAGAGTGGCAACGGAGTTGCTGTTTCAACCTTAAGCTATTTTTAACTACAATCTGTATCAGTGCTGTTGCTAGCACCAATGCCTTGCTCGACATGCTTTTACACACAGTGCTCCAGCCATCACACGGCGCCTGCAAGGTTCCGTTCTATAGGAAAGGCTCTAATTGTAATTACAGTACCCATAGTTAAATTGGCAAACTAATTCATTGCATTTGCTAATTTCCTTTGTCAAATGCATGCTACTGATGTGGTTGGTTATTAGGCATGGAAGTTGAAGTACTATACAAGCATCACAAAACACAATTTAAACTCATTTAGTCCACTGGTCTGTTGCAAATCTGATCCCCCTTGGGTGATAAGCATGTCGACAACACCATTCCAGTAACTCAAACCAGAATTGGGGCGTGATGGCACAGTGGTCAAACTGCTTCCCGGTTAATGCACATGAAATGTCAAGTCCTGTGGTTCAGATTCTACGTAAAAAGGAGGTCTCATGGCTCATGATAGCAAGATTAATGGTCATGTAAAACTGGCAGAGCCAGGAATCAAACCTGGGCCTCCAGAGTGGGAGCCAAATTTGCTAACCACTGATAGAGATTGGAGTTATAAAATAGCTTAAGGTTGAAACATGAACACCGTTGCTACTCTAGGATAAACACTATTCCCAAATTCATTCAAATTTCCCTAATATTCAACAGTGTACGTAAAAAGAAAATTACAGCTAAAATCCAATTTTCATTTTCATATTTGTCATCAGCACAACTAATACAAAATGGCTACTTTCCTCAATTTACATTCTCATCGTTGAATGATGTAACTAGCTAATGGAGACACTGGAATCCTGGCAAGTTATTCTCATTCACAACAAACTGAGGTAGCTTGAACTGTGCTCTGCCATTCTATCGGTGATGTTGGCGTCACAATATTGAAATATCACCCCCTCCCCCCACAAAATGCCAGCTGGCTAAATCATTTGAAGACCTCATGTCTTCTCAAAGAGATTTGTCAATATCCTTCACATTTCTTCCTCTATTCCAACATGATTATGATGATGATAATTGTTGTTTTAAGGGGCCTAACATCGAGGTTATCGGCCCCTAATGAAATGAAATGGCGTGAAATGAAAGGATGTAGATAAAAACAACTCACTGCCATGGATGAAACGAAAATGGTGTTTATAAAACAGACAGTGAGCCCCAAAAATGATGCCTTATTTGAATAAAAAGAATAAAAGGCGGATGGTAAAAAAGGATAAAACAAATAAGGCATAGTGAACAATAATATAGATGAACACAATAAAAAACATAAAGCAGATTTAACCTGAATTAAAAGTCGTAACTACACTTTAAAACTTAAAAAAGTAACCATTCTCCCTCATGAACCGGATGACGAGGTCTACTGGCGGCCCGTCATCACGGAGAATAAGGGAGAGGGTATTAGGCAGTTTAAGAGTCCTTCGCAGATCGGCCAGATCCACACACTCCAAGAGAAGATGTGCCGCGGTTAGGTGGGCACCGCAAGTACACACAGGGGGATCTTCTCTCTTTAGCAAGTGGGAGTGCGTAGCAATCCCATGGCCGATCCGGAGTCGACAGAGTACCACAGCTTCCTTCCGGAGAGATCGGAAGGAAGATTTCCACACCTTCGTTGTCTCCTTGATGCCTCTCAGTTTGTTGGGTGGAGGCGTGGCACGCCATGCTTCCTCCCAATGCGACAGGATCGAATGCCGCAACTGAGAGCGCACATCACTAGCAGGCACCTTATACGGTAGCGAGGGCAGTGCGACTGCCTCTCTCGCCGCCTGATCAGCAAGCTCGTTTCCCGCAATACCCATGTGGCTAGGAAGCCACACAAAGGTCACCCCGGTTCCAGCGTTACGGGAACTGACGAGCAGGTCGTGTGCATGCTGGACCAATGGGTGCTTCGGGAAACACACATCGATCGCTTGCAGCGCACTCAGAGAGTCAGTACACACAAGAAAGAGCTGGTGATCATCTGATAACGTGTACCGCAGAGCCTCTAAGATGGCATAGCGCTCCGCTGTGTACACGCCACAGGCCTCGGGAAGTGAAAAGAGAAACCGACGATCCTCAACCACAAATGCACAGCCTACTTTCTCGTTTACCCTCGAACCGTCCGTGAATAGAAGCCCTGATCCCGGATACCGGCTCACCACGGACTGGAACAGCCTCCGATGGACGGAGGAGTCCGTGTTCAACTTGGGGCCGGTGTGCAGATCCAGGATGATATCAGGGCGAGAGAGCATCCACGGAGGGGCCTTGCTAGGTACTCGGACGATACAGGAGACAGAAGGAAATCGGAACTGACGGTATAAGTCATCCAAGCGAATCCCCGCCGGCTGAGTGGCTCGGGCGAGCGCATCATTCAGCCGGCGATTCGGATTGGAAAACAAACATGGATAGCTTGGATGAAGTGGCATCTGTCGAATAGTTGCAGCATAGGTCAGCAGTACTTGTTGGCGCCTCAGGTGTAAAGGAGGTACGCCAGCCTCGGCGAGCAAGCTGACGACTGGGCTCGTCCGAAAGGCACCCGTCGCCAGCCTCACACTGCCGTGGTGGACACTGTCCAGTTTAACAAGCACTGACTTACGGGCCGAACCATACGCTACACTGCCATAATCTAATCTAGATAAAATCAGTGCCTTATAAAAGCGTAGGAGCACCGCGCAGTCCGCCCCCCATGATGTGCCGCTAAGATACCGCAACATGTTGAGTTTCTTAGCACAGGCAGTTTTCAAACACCGCACGTGGGGATTCGCTTGGATGACTTATACCGTCAGTTCCGATTTCCTTCTGTCTCCTGTATCGTCCGAGTACCTAGCAAGGCCCCTCCGTGGATGGTCTCTTGCCCTGATATCATCCTGGATCTGCACACCGGCCCCAAGTCGGACACGGACTCCTCCGTCCATCGGAGGCTGTTCCAGTCCGTGGTGAGCCGGTATCTCGGATCAGGGCTTCTATTCACGGAAGGTTCGAGGGTAAACGAGAAAGTAGGCTGTGCATTTGTGGTTGAGGATTGTCGATTTCTATTTTCACTTCCCGAGGCCTGTGGCGTGTACACAGCGGGGCTCTATGCCATCTTAGAGGCTCTGCGGTACAAGTTATCAGACGATCACCAGCACTTTCTTGTGTGTACTGACTCTCTGAGTGCGCTGCAAGCGATCGATGTGTGTTTCCCGAAGCACCCGTTGGTCCAGCGTGTGCACGACCTGCTCGTCAGTTCGTGTAACGCTGGAACCGGGGTGACCTTTGTGTGGCTTCCTAGCCACATGGGTATTGCGAGAAAAGAGCTTGCTGATCAGGCGGCGAGAGAGGCAGTCGCACTGCCCTCGCTACCGTATAAGGTGCCTGCTAGTGATGTGCGCTCTCAGTTGCGGCATTCGATCCTGTCGCATTGGGAGGAAGCATGGCGTGCGACGCTTCCACCCAACAAACTGAGAGGCATCAAGGAGACAACGAAGGTGTGGAAATCTTCCTTCCGATCTCTCCGGAAGGAAGCTGTGGTACTCTGTCGACTCCGGATCGGCCATGGGATTGCTACGCACTCCCACTTGCTAAAGAGAGAAGATCCCCCTGTGTGTACTTGCGGTGCCCACCTAACCGCGGCACATCTTCTCTTGGAGTGTGTGGATCTGGCCGATCTGCGAAGGACTCTTAAACTGCCTAATACCCTCTCCCTTATTCTCCGTGATGACGGGCCGCCAGTAGACCTCGTCATCGGGTTCATGAGGGAGAATGGTTACTTTTTTAAGTTTTAATGTGTATTGTGGTGTTTGAAGCCATATTTTCAGTGTTGCCTTAGTAAACAAGAGTTTAGTGCTTTTCAGTAGGTCAACACGAATGTACCCAAAAGAGATGGGTTATGCCCTAATCCTGAAATAAATTACATGAGATTAATAAAAGACTAGGATGACCAGTTTCGATCGTCAAGCGATCATCATTAGATCCATTACACTTAGGCTATAAAATCTATGTTTAAAATACAGGTGAAAATATTTACAATATGTACAATTATTTAGTTGCAGTATTGGTACTGCAACTGTCAGTGTATGCTAAATGCAGTATATATGATGTTAGGTGAAATGCTAAATGGTGATAGCTATCCGGAGTTTGTACTTTAGAGAGATTATATGGTTGTAAACGATGGTTAAACTATAAAATTGTAGGCTAACTACTTATCTGATTGTCTTCCTTAATACAGCTACTCGCAGTTTTCGTGCTCACTGGAACTCACTGTGCGGTCGACTGCGGTGGTTATCTTAACGACTGGTTTTTCCCTGCCTTCTCCCCCCCTGCCCATACGTGCTGTGGGGAGTGATAGCGATGTGTTTCTGTGAGGTGTTGCCAACCTAGATAAGATGTATGTTATTGAAGGAGGTGGGTCTACAACTATTAAAGACCGTGGATTAGCCCTCGCCACGCGTGCACCATAAGCCATTCGAACTAAGCGTTGACGGTCTTATGAGGACGTCCCGGCACCTTTAATACTGCCGCGAATATGGGCCTTGGTTTATTGCAGAAGAAAAGTACATCGTACACCTGATCCAGATAACATTTACCTATTAAAACCCCCTAATTTGCCCCCTTTTTTTATCTAGCTTGGCTGTGTCGCTAAATTGTGTCTTGTTTCCGACAGGGTGTGTTTTTTAGTAGCGTGAAAAGCACTAAACTCTTGTTTACTAAGGCAACACTGAAAATATGGCTTCAAACACCACAATGTTCACGGCTAGTCAGGCAAATCGTGAAGCCAAGAAATTCAAATCACTCAGGCTTAAACTCGTGAATTTAGACAAGTCAATTTGGTTCAACAAAAAATGTATAGAACTAAACCTCACCCCTAAATACGTACCAATTAAAACCGTACCGAACACACCAGCCTCGATCATTTCAACTAAACAAGCCAAAGCGCTTTGGATAAAAAACGAATTAAGATTTGCATACATAAGAAAGCAAAAAATTAACCAACAATTATACGACATTCAATTGCAACTAAGTAATTTCTGGCACGCAGCCCAATGGGACAGCTTCACCGAGCACCTACATGACACCATCAAAATCAGAGCAACGAGGAAGCATGAAACGCTAGAAAATAAATTAAGAAAACTAGGAGAAACACAGAACCATCAATCTAACTAACAACACACGAATAACAATGAATTCAATTTCCACAGCAGAGTAAACAACAGAACGAACGTAACCTTTTCTCAAGGTGAAATGAATATGTTAAACAAAGGTTTGAAATACAACTGCACAGACGCACACACGAACCACAATATAAAACAGTTAATCACAGATATTGAGATAGCCAGTCACAAGCTCCCAGCAGAAGACAGGGAATTAACCAAAAATCTCGCCACCAACTAAGCCAAAAAAATCCTCAAACGAGAGGGCGATAGCAATAACATTCAAAACAACAAACAACTCAAAAGAAATAAAGTCGTTGAAACAAAAAATAAAAGAACATGACTTAATCATCACAAAAGCAGATAAGGGAAACACTACAGTAATTTTGAACAAAACAGAATACATTGAAAAAACAGTCTAATTCCTAAACAACAACGAAATCAAGGAATTAACAAAAGACCCCACCAACAAATTCCAAAAACAAATAAAAAGTGCGCTAAAAGAAACAGAATACATACTGACCAAAGCCGAAAAATCAAAACTAATAAACATGAACCCGAAAATACAGTCATTGAGGGGACAACCAAAAATACACAAAAAGGAATGCCCAATGAGACCAATAGTCAATTGTAGGAATGCCCCTAATTACAAAATCAGCAAAGAGTTACTAAAAATCTTAAAATGCCGTCTTTCCAACGACAAAAACAACTCTGTAAAGAACACAACAGAACTAGTAACAGCATTGAACATCCTACAAATGAAACCTAGCTTCAGGCTAGTATCCTTCGACGTAACTAACATGTACACCAATATTCCGATTATTGAAGCAATCAACACTATCGAAAACAACTTAAAATCCAACAATTCGGTAAAAGAAATTGAAGAGATTGTGAGATTACTGAGGGTCGTTCTCACCCAAAACGTGTTTAAATTCGACAATAAAATATACACACAGAGAGAAGGCCCAGCAATGGGATCGCCACTAAGTGGGTTAATCGCTGACATCTTCATCAATGCACTAGAAAATGCGTTCTTAGAAAAGACTTCAACAAAGGGAATAGTAATATGGAAAAGATACATAGATGATGTAATTTGCATCTACGATACTGAACTAACAAGCGAATAAACAATTCTCCAATCCATTAATAGCCTACACCACTCTATAAAATTCACTAAGGAATCCGAAATAGACTGGAAAATAAATTATTTCGATATAACTATTGAACGTAAAGACAACGACCTTTCATATTCCATATTCCGGAAAGCAACACAAACCTCGCATGCAATCGACAATCAGTCTAATCACCCCAGTACGCACAAACTAGCGGGTTTCAATTCAATGGTGCACAGGGCTTTATACATACCCATGTCAAAAGACAACTATAATAAGGAAATAAGAACTATTAAGCAAATAGCAAAGGAAAACAACTTCCCGCCAAGCAAAATAAATCAAATTATAGCCAAACATAAAAATAAAGATAAAACGATTCCCAAACCGGACAGTAATGAGAAAAAATTTGCGCGTTTCAACTATGTGAATGCGAATACATATAAAATCACTAACCTATTCAAAAAGCAAGGCATAAAGATAGCTTTCATGACGAAAAACACAACCGCTAGGCACCTCCTAAATAGTAATTTAAATAAACGTGACCCGTATTCAAGGTCAGGGGTATATTCTATAACGTGCCAAGACACCGATTGTCAAGCTAATAACATCGGGCAGAGTGGAAGGCGAGTAGACACACGTTATAATGAACATAGGAATGTTATAAGATACGGAACACATTCAGCCGTGTGCGAACATATGTGTGACGCAGGGCACAGCTTTACCAACATAGAGTCGGACCATAAAATAATCCCTCACGAATCGAAAGGCAGAGCTCTTGACATAAAGGAAGCAATCGAGATACACCTAGCCAAACGAAACAATCCCAACACTCTAAATGAACACACGTTCATGGAGAGCTCACCCCTCTTCACGCTACTAAAAAACACACCCTGTCGGAAACAAGACACCATTTAGCGACACAGCCAAGCTAGATAAAAAAGGGGGGAAATTAGGGGGTTTTAATAGGTAAATGTTATCTGGATCAGGTGTACGATGTACTTTTCTTCTGCAATAAACCAAGGCCCATATTCGCGGCAGTATTAAAGGTGCCGGGACGTCCTCATAAGACCGTCAACGCTTAGTTCGAATGGCTTATGGTCCACGCGTGGCGAGGGCTAATCCGCGGTCTTTAATAGTTGTAGACCCACCTCATTCAATAACATACATCTTATCTAGGCTGGCAACACCTCACAGAAACACATCGCTATCACTCCCCACAGTACGTATGGGCAGGGGGGGAGAAGGCAGGGAAAAACCAGTCGTTAAGATAACCACTGCAGTCGACCGCACAGTGAGTTCCAGTGAGCACGAAAACTGCGAGTAGCTGTATTAAGGAAGACAATCAGATAAGTAGTTAGCCTACAATTTTATAGTTTAACCATCGTTTACAACCATATAATCTCTCTAAAGTACCAACTCCGGATAGCTATCACCATTTAGCATTTCACCTAACATCATATATACTGCATTTAGCATACACTGACAGTTGCAGTACCAATACTGCAACTAAATAATTGTACATATTGTAAATATTTTCACCTGTATTTTAAACATAGATTTTATAGCCTAAGTGTAATGGATCTGATGATGATCGCTTGACGATCGAAACTGGTCATCCTAGTGTTTTATTAATCTCATGTAATTTATTTCAGGATTAGGGCATAACCCATCTCTTTTGGGTACATTCGTGTTGACCGACTGAAAAGCACTAAACTCTTGTTTTAATGTGTAGTTACGACTTTTAATTCAGGTTAAATCTGCTTTATGTTTTTTATTGTGTTCATCTATATTATTGTTCACTATGCCTTATTTGTTTTATCCTTGTTTATCATCCGCCTTTTATTCTTTTTATTCAAATAAGGCATCATTTTTGGGGCTCACTGTCTGTTTTATAAACACCATTTTCGTTTCATCCATGGCAGTGAGTTGTTTTTATCTATATCCTTTCATTTCACGCCATTTCATTTCATTAGGGGCCGATAACCTCGATGTTAGGCCCCTTAAAACAACAATTATCATCATCATCTTTCAATCTTTACATTGAACAAGCAATGAAGGAAATTCGAGAAAAAATTACAGTCGGAGTGAAGATTCAAGGAGAAATAGTTTCAACTCTGAGATTTGCTGATGACATAGTCATCTTGGCCGACGCGCCTGAGGATTTGAATTAGTTTTTGAATGGTATGGACTCTGTCTTGAGGGACGAATTCATGATGAAAGTTAATAAAAGTAAAACAAAAATATTGGAATGCACCGAAATACATCAGAAACCTCTATTGACATCAAATTGGCAGGTGAAAAGCTGAAGGAAGTAGGAGACTTCTGTTACTCAGGAAGCAAAATAACCAGTGATGGACGAAGCAAAGGATATAAAATGTAGGTTGGCTCAGGCAAGAAAAGCATTTCTACAAAAAAGGAATCTGTTGACTTCGAATATAGATTTAGGTATTAGGAAGTCATTTTTGAAAGCATTTGTCTGGAGCATGGCACTCTATGGAAGTGAAACTTGGACTATTGGTGCAGCAGGAAAGAGGAGAATTGAAGCGTTTGAAATGTGGTGTTACAGGAGACTGATGAAAATCAGATGGGTAGATAGGGTTACAAACGAAGAGGTATTAAGACGAGTGGGAGAGGAGAGATGTTTCTGGCGACTGCTAATGAATAGAAGAGATAGGTTGGTAGGACACATACTAAGACACCCAAGAATAGCAAGCTTAGTTATGGAAGAAAGGGTCGAGGACAAGAACTGTAGGGGTAGACCAAGGTTAGAATATGTTTAACAGATTGCCTCGGATGGAGGGTGTGGTAGCTGAGATGAAACGATTAGTTCAGGGCAGGGAGGCATGGAGGGCTGCATCAAACCAGTCAAAAGACTAAAGACTCAAACAACAACAATCTCCTTTCCTTTATACAAACACTCTATGTAAGCTTTCCATCTTTCAACCTATTCTTCCCGATCTGTTAGAGGTTTGCCATCTTAGTCCTTAATATTACAGCACTTAGTCTTCCTTTCCCCAAAAGTACTCGTAATCCTTCGATAAGCTGTAAGAGATTTATTTTTTGATTCACCACGACAAAGTTCAATCTTGAGTAACTATTTACTTGTATCACACAACATATATTTGTAATATTTCTCTTTTAATACAAATTACAACCTGAGTGTAAATGGTGGCTACTTGACCCCTTTTGTTCTCATCTGAAGAACCTTGGCTCCTTGGCCCACCGAGCTGTCCAGAGGCATATCCTCATCCAATAGTACACCACTCCATCGCCTTGTGAAAGGCGTAACTGGCCATACAGAACAAGGTTTATTCCTCGGATAACCATGCCCGGTGAGAAGGATCGCCACATAAATGGTAGCACAGCGTGATTGAATCGGCTCTGTGGGCCATAAACCACCTGTTGTCCATCCTTTGATGTTAAATTTAAGTTGTGTGCCACCTGTTGTGTCTGTAGGGTTAACCTGAAAGCTAATTTGTTAACGGTTGCATGTCACCATGGATCTGCGCCACGTGCTGTCGCCTGAATTGTTGCTGAAGGACGAGTTAACCTATGAGTATTCTATAAGAGGACTGAACACCACATGAGTCTTCAGCAAGGACTGCCACTTACTGGAGGCCATAGCCTTATTGTTAATATTATTTATTTATTATATTGTGTTCTAAATTGTATATGGGGTGTGGTGGCGCAGCGGTGATTCTGTTGACCTCTCACCATGGCGGACCGGGTTCGATTCTCGGTCAATGCATGCGAGATTTTCAAAAAGAAATGTCATGTCCTGTGGTTCGGATTCCACGTAAAAAGGAGGTCTCATGGCTCATGAACTCGAGATTAACGGTCACGTAAAACCACAAACTTCAACTTCTAAATTGTAGACACGTGCATATATACCATTACTCACCTAATTAACAAGGCCTTAAGACAAAACAAACCAACAGTATAACTAGATTCAAATTGCGAATCATATTATAAACACCAAAAACGTGCTACAATCGTAGTTAAAATATATTAGTGCATAATTTAAACCTCAACACAGTGGTCAGGATTAGATGATGGACTTTTGGTCGAAATGCGTAATACAGGGAGCGGCAAAAAGATCTGACGGTTTTTAAATCCCAACAACACAAACATTTTAAATGATACAAACTATTTTATTACTTATAATAGCAAGGTGTACATGTCAATTAATGGAAAACATGAAAGAACAATAGATTTTAACTTTTAAGATTTGAAGATAACATCTTTCAAATGATGCCCATCTTTTGCCATGCGGCAAAAAGATCTGACGGTTTATGTCGTTGTACGGCTGAGCGAGTTAGTGGTAGGGGTAGTGGGGATTGGCGCGATAATGAGCCTACGTGATGCCATTTCAGTAGCCATGGAGCTGTGGACAGGTGAACAACGTGCGTTTGTTGTCGAGGCATTTTTTTAAAGTGGCGAGTCTTGCGTCGTTACTCAGCGTCAGTTCCGTCAACACTTAAATGTGGGTCGAAGAGAACGCGCTCCATCTTGTAACACAAATTTGTTATGGGTGAGTAATTTTAGAGCTACAGGTTCAGCCTTAAAACGTACGTCGACAGGCCGTCCAAGGTCAGCCAGGACACCAGAAAATGTTGAGCGAGTGAGACAAGCTGAGGAAACCAGTCCACGGCGGCCGGCTCGTAAACAAGCTGCTGCTTTGCAAATGTCTGATCAAACAGTGAGACGAATATTGCGTTTCGATTTGCATTTTCATCCGTATAAAATGGTTACTGTCCAGCAGTTGAAGCCTAATGACTATGCAAAGCTTCAGTGCAAGACTGGAAGAATGCATGGCAAAAGATGGGCATCATTTGAAAGACGTTATCTTCAAATCTTAAAAGTTAAAATCTATTGTTCTTTCATGTTTTCCATTAATTGACATGTACACCGTGCTGTTATAAGTAATAAAAGAGTTTGTATCATTTAAAATGTTTGTGTTGTTGTGATTTAAAAACTGTCAGATCTTTTTGCTGCTCCCTGTACTTAATTGCCCCATTCTTCTTCTGCGCGAATGGGTCTCCTAGGACCACGCGGAATCAACACTTCTTGGCTTTGATGTTAGCCCAATAACTCTTCATGCGCAACGATTGAGCTAGTCTTCGTTGCTGCGACCAGACGTGTCTGGTAGTTCCTCTCTCTTCTGCCTCAAAACCCCGTGTATGAGTAATTTTCCTAATTTCCTCTCTATCCTTGAGATTGGGAAAACCTAATTCAGCCAAGTCCTTTTCCACCTGTTTGTACCAATTGGACCTTGTTGCCTTTTTCTGCAGAAACGTATAGATTTTATTTGTTAACTTGGTTGGGTCCATTCTGTCCAAATGTCCCATGAATTGGATCCTTATCATACGGATTGTGCCTGTGATTTTAGTAATTTTTAAACAGGTTGCAGCATTAGGTTTCGGAAGGTGAATTCCATCTTTAATTCTTGGTCCCAAAATTTTTCGCATGATCTTGCGTTCCTTAATCTCTAATTGATTTCTCAGTGTTTTATGTTGTAGATTAAGTGTCTCGGCTGCATAAAGGGCTGCAGGCAAGTCTACTGTTTTATAATGTTGAATTTTACAATTCCAAGAGAGGCATTTTTTGTTATAAACTTGTTTTGTCAAATGGAAAGCAGTTTCCATTTTCTGTAGTCTTGCTTCTATAGCTTTTCTTTCGTTGCCAGTTTCATTGATCCATTCACCTAAATACTTGAAGTCTTTCACTCGGGAGACCTGACAATTACCGATTCGGAGTGTATTCGAAGCAGTTTTAATATCCGTCATAAATTTTGTTTTGTCAAAGGAAATCCGTAAGCCGATTTTTGCTGCTTGTTCTTGGAGTAATTCAAGTTGTTTCTGGGCATCAGAAATGCTTGGAGCAATTAACGCCATGTCATCCGCAAATGCCAAACAGTCTAGTGTTATCCCTTTGAGTTTTGGTCCTAGTCAAAGGGATGGTGCACCAGCTCGTCTCCATTCTCGGACGACTTTTTCGAGCGCACAATTAAACAACAATGGAGATGATCCATCTCCTTGATGCACTCCTGTATCAATTGAAAATTCTGCACTCAGTCCTGCCATAAATTTAACCTTTGAACTTGTATTCAAGAGGGTATCTTTGATGATTGATGTTGTCTTGCGATCTAATCCAAATTCTGAGAGTACAACAAGGAATTCACGGTCAATGCTGTCATTAGCCTTTGCAAAGTCAACAAAAGTAATGACATAATTTTTGTTTGACATTTTATGGAAGTAAGACATTGAGTTTTTCAAATTGATAATTTGCTCTGTACACGATCGGCCTTTCCGGAACCCACCTTGGTATTCACCAATCTGCGGATCCAGTTGAAGATAGGCACGGTTCAAAAGGGCTTTGGACAAAATTTTGTAAGTTACCGAGAGTAATGAGATCCCTCGGTAATTGCTTGGGTTCGTTTTGCTACCTTTCTTGTATACTTGATGGATGATCGCCATCTTCCAATCTGGAGGAATTTTTTCAGTTTGCCAGATTTCATCAATAATTTCTTTGAGTTTGATGATGAGATTTTCACCTACATTTTTCCATAGTTCTGCAACGATCTGGTCCTCTCCCGACGCTTTGTTGTTTTTCATGGATTGGATTATTTCACGAATTTCCTGTAGGTTTGGTGGTTCCGAGTCAGGATTCCGTAGAGAATGACAAAATTGAAATGTTTCCTGAGGTTTCTCACAATTGAGTAGTTTACCAAAATAATCTGCAAGAAGTGCACAATTTTCAGAGTTGGAGTGGGCGATGTTCCCACGGTTGTTTTGAAACTGGAGAGAAGGTGGTGAATATTTAGTTAATTTCTGCTTGAATGTTCTATAGTAATTTCTAGAATGATGTTTCTTGAAGTCCTCTTCTATATCTTTTAATTTATTGTTTCCATGTTTTTTACGAATCACTCTTAGTGATTTTGTTACTGTTTTTCTAACGTCTTGAAGATATTGTAGCGTCCTTTCATTCTTGTTGCACATCCAGTTCTGCCATGCTTGTTGTCTTAGGTTTATGAGGCGGTCACACTCATCAGTCCACCATGCATGTTTCCGTACACTGGTTAGAGGTGCAATTTTTTCAGCCGTTTTTAGAAGTTCAGCTTGAAGTTGCTGCCAATTCTGAGGGGTTAACTTTTGTGTCTCTTGCGTGAATTCCATACTATTTTGTATAAGATGGACATCATATCGACGGGGTGGTAATTTTGGAGTGAATTTCCTCCTTTCTGGGATAATGTCCAAAGAGAATTTTGTGGGGTAATGGTCAGAGTCCAGATCTAATCCTTTGAGGACTTTAAGTTTCATGATTTCCGCCGTGTTGGAACGAGAGATCAGAACAGGGTCCAACTGAAATTCACCCAATAGTGGATTTGGTGAAATCCAAGTCTTAGTTTTTGATGATTTTTTCTTGAAAAATGTTGATTTAAAAAATAGATCATGGTTCCTGCATATCTCTATTAGTCTCATGCCATTCCTGTTAGTTTGCTTATGACCTGACCATTTACCAACCCAGTATTTATACTCTTTTTCTTTGCCAATATGGGCATTGAAATCACCCATTAAGATCTTAACATGGTTTATTGGGATTCTCAGAAGAACATCGTCTAACAAGTTCCAGAATTCTTCTACTTTATCAACGTCCTGTCTATTCGTAATATTGGTTGGTGCATGTCCATTGACTAGCGTGTAGATCTTGTTAGCTGATTTAACTGTCATGGTGTCATTATAATTGTGATAATTAACTAATACTGTACATGTAATTTTTTTCATGAGTGTTGTTCACATATTTTATACATTGTACCCTGCTCAGTCATTGGGCAAATTCGTGTTGACCGACTGCAAGCTACAAATGACAGTTTGTATAGGCAACACCGAAAGAATGGCTTCAAAACTTTACATTTGGTCATCGATGTTTGGCTGTTACTGATGTTAACTGTTGCTCATCGTTTTCTCAAAAGACCTGTCATGTCACTTGAAGAGTACCTTGCTGTTTAAAATGTTGTGAACCTTTATCACCTGGTGTGTTAGCTACTCTGTCACTGGTGTTATTTCATGTTGTTGTTTGTTTGTAAATTTTACTGTTCTGTTCGGTTGGTGAGAGAGCATTCTGGGATATTGCTGGTGGAAGCTGTGTACTGGTGTGTGCGAGTGGTAACGTAGATTTGCTGTGTTTACTTTTGCGAGTGGTGTCAAGTTAGTTTATGTTCAGTTGTTGACATTCAGGTTAGGTAGTATACTTATTAAATGCGAAGTGTTTTGTTCGCTTGATGCAAGGCCAAGTATGTAAGTCTGGATTACGCTGTGGTACCTACCAACCTTAGCAAGGCCAGGTCGGGGAGTGGTACACGGCCTGGATTGAGCAAAGGTTGGGGGAGTATATGGAGGCTTAACCGAGTCTAGCAATGTCTGGTATAGGACAGCAGTGCACCCATGAGGGTACGTGACAACAGTTTGAGGGATTTTGTGAGTTTTCAGATAAAGGTGCTACGGTATCCCCAGATGGTCGAATTGGAATGCCAACTTTGTGTTTACTTTTAACTGTTCTCGTCTGGATCGGGTAGGTAGTGGTGGCGACTGTAAATGTTGTATTTTATAACTTGTTGTTGCAAATGTTTATTGGGGAACTTTGAATCTGAACGTCTGATGGATATTTGTGTCATGTGTAAGGGGGTTCTGGTTCGACCCTCTCACCCCACGTATTTCAGGTGTTAATTGTTTTCCACCACGCTTGGGATCAATTTAA
This sequence comes from Meconema thalassinum, assembly GCA_946902985.2. NCBI lineage: Eukaryota > Metazoa > Arthropoda > Insecta > Orthoptera > Tettigoniidae > Meconema > Meconema thalassinum. Next base: position 1,057,965,185 of record OX336389.2, on the reverse strand, counting down.
TGGCCTCTGTTCTTCCTCCCTTGCTGCCCGAGTGAAACAAGTCTGGAGGGAAGCACATAAGTTTATGTAGCAAGATACTGACAACTTAGGATGTAGCCCTGTTAAGGTTAAGATAGGAGATTTTGTGTATGTGAAACATTTTGCACCGAAGACTCCTGGTACTCAGGTCTCGAGTAAGTTACAGGCTCGGTATCGGGGCCCTCTTGAAATTGTAAGCTTTATATCTCCAGCTACTGTTTTAGTACAGGATCCTGGTTTCAAAAGAATATTTTGCATTCATCTATCTCATTGCAAGCCTCTTGATGGCAAATCTTAAAATTCTCATTCCTTAAGTAAACTTGGATAATGTCTGGTGCTGGAAAAAAAAAAATATTGGTGAAAAGACATGGCAATTCTTTTTTTTTTTTTTTTTAATTATCATGTTGGAAGCCATATTTCAGTGCTACCTTAGTCATCAAAAATTAATGTGTTGCTGTCGGCGGGGTTGGGCAGTATCGAAAATACATGTATTTAAAATACGTATTTTCCATACTTTTGTATCTTGTATTTTGTATCTAAAATACATTTTGGGACATGTATTTTGTATCTGTATCGAAAATACATTTTGGGACATGTAATTTGTATCTGTTTCGAAAATACTTTTTATGAGTATTTCGTATTTTCAAAATACACTGATCGGCAAAAAAAGTGGAACACTTTAATTTTTTATGTAATTTCTTAATTTATTCCACTAAAATGTATCGGTTTTCCAATATTTGCATTATTCATGTAAATTTAGATGGTTGGCAACAGAGAATACCGAATCATGTTTTACAACACGCTTTAACTCACAAATTTCGTTACAATTTGCAAATCTTACAATTTTCTATTTTTTAGTAATGCTCTTTTGGGCTGGTGTTTATCAAACGTATTGCCAAACAAAACAGTATTAATTTTTGCACTGCACTGCAAGAGCACACTGGTCACTAAAAACGGGTGTTTCCTCCTTTAGCGTCTATGACAGCTTGTAAACGCTCAGGCATACTGTTCACAACTCGTCGAATGGCATCTGCTGGGATGCGATCCCATTCCTCCAGCAGCGATGTTCTCAGTTGTGCCAAGGTGGTGTGGTCATGCTGTCTAATGTTCCTTCCAAGCGTACCCCATACATGTTCGATGGGGTTCAAGTCAGGACTACGAGCTGGCCAGTCCAGGGTTTGAATCTCCACTTCCTGCAGATATTGTACAACACAGCGAGCAGTATGAGGGCGGGCATTATCCTGCATCAGCATGAAATTCTGACCAATGAAAGGCGCAAAGGGCATCACATGGTTCATCAGGATCTCTTCGATGTACCTTTGGGAATTGAGCGTCCCGTGATCGATGCACACCAAATAAAATGAAAATAAACACAAGAAAATGTAGTCTCTTAAAAATAGGGAAAGTGCGAAGGCAGGATTTTCAATATAACATTGGCTCGGAAATACTTGTAGAAGAAGATTCTTGCAAATACTTGGGCGTTCAAGTAAGGAATGATATGAAATGGAGTAGTCATGTAGGATGTGTAGTTTCAAAAGCTTACAAATCCCTGCACTTTGAAATGAGGGTATTAAAAGGAAGTAGTACCTCTGCTAAAGAATTAGGCTATTTGTCACTTGTAAGACCTATTCTGGAATATGCCTCGGCGGTTTGGGATCCATATCAAGTAGGGCTCATCAACGAGTTGGAAATGGTACAAAGAAAGGCCGCTAGATTTGTGCTCAGTGACTTTAATCCCAGGAGCAGTGTGAGCCGTATGTTAAAGAAACTTGGGTGGGAATCACTGGAGGCTAGGAGGATGAAATCTAGACTCTGCACTATGTACAACACGTATACAAATCAACCAGCATGGGGTGAGCTTAGCAAACGATTGGGAAAGCCCACTTACATGGGTAGGAGCGATCATCCTTTCAAAGTTAAGGGCCGACCACAGCGAACAAATTATGGTAAATATTCTTTTGTAAACCGTGCCATTGATAACTGGAACTCTCTACCTGCCACAGTCTTAGAGCCTTTTCCCAAACATATAGGTGTGTTTAAGAAAAGACTGACTATTTGTGTAAATACTCCAGTTTAATTGTTGTATAATTGTTATTGAATTGTTATGTATAATTATTTATTTGTTATGTATATCCAATTTGCCACCGGGGGACACACCCCCCCATTGCAAATAAATGAATGAATGAATGAATGAACTCAGTGCGGGCCATATCGTTGATGCCACCCCACACCATAACCGAGCCACCTCCAAATGGAGTCCTGGAGGAGAAAGCAACAAGGCTGTACCTCTCCCCGCACCTTCTCCACACTCTCTCTCTTTCATCAGGAGATCTAAGGTTAAAGCGACTCTCGTCAGTGAAGAGAACAGAGGCCCACTGCTCGTGGGTCCATCCCAGATGCTGCCTTGCGAAGCGAAGACGCGCCTCTCTGTGATGCCGCTCGAGTGCGGGTCCACGTGCAGGTCTCCTGGACGGAAGATGAGCTTCTTCAAACCTTCTTCTTACTGTTCGCTCACTCACTCTCACATTTCTGACATTTTCCAGTTGATTTCGTGCCTGAACTGCTGTGGTATGCCGATCATGCAGAACTTGGAGGGTGAGAAATCTGTCATCCCTGGCACTTGTGCTTCTTCTACGGCCTGACCCTCGTCTCCTGTCGTATGTTCGGAGCTCTCTGTAACGTTGCACTGCACGATGTATGCTACCGAGAGATGATCCAATGACCTCAGCAACATAACGGAAGCTGCGGCCATCCTCCACTAATGCAACTGCCTGTGCAGCTTCTTCACGGCTAAGAGGCATGTTTTAGTGTGAACTGCAAATGGATAACTTGCTAAAATGTGTGACAATGGTTCACACGTGTTCAACAAGTGCCAGTTGTTATCCCTAGAACAACAATAAGCGAGCGGCAACACTCATAAACCTTAAACGCTTCCAGTCCGCTTCCCGCCATAAAACCATTAAGATAGGCTCATCGAGGATTGGGGGTAATTGGTGGTAATAAACCACCCTAAGAAATGTCATATTATCAATTTCTATTCACCGATGTTTCAGATGTTTGTTCTAATGCATGAACAGCTTTTAAAATGTGATTAAATCTTTTTCAAGGCTAGATTTATACTATTTATATTACTTTTTTTAACTGTTCCACTTTTTTTGCCGGTCAGTGTACATAAAATACAATCAAAATACAATCACTGCATTAGGTAATTTTCAGTTTTATCTTTCATTATCTCCCCTTTTCATAGCTGGAGTTAATTGGTAGACATTACAAAGGTAAGTTTGAGATCAATACAACTGTGCCAGCAATATAGCAACCTTGTAAGACCATGTGCAATGCTATTTATTCAGGATGCATTTAGAACAAAATCTCCGGAGAAATGTCTCCCGGATGTCTGTTATCAGCTTGGTTAATCTTGGAAACCTTTCCACAAGCAGTGGGCTAGCCCCAAGCTACCTAGTATGAAATTCCCAAATCACAAGAGGTTGTCTGAATCTGTTAACTACACTGACCGGCAAAAGAAGTGGAACAGTTAAAAAAAGTAATATAAATAGTATAAATCTAGCCTTGAAAAAGATTTAATCACATTTTAAAAGCTTTTCATGCATTAGAACAAACATCTGAAACATCCGTGAATAGAAATTGATAATACGACATTTCTTAGGGTGGTTTATTACCACCAATTACCCCCAATCCTCGATGAGCCTTAATGGTTTTATGGCGGGAAGTGGACTGGAAGCGTTTAAGGTTTATGAGTGTTGCCGCTCGCTTATTGTTGTTCTAGGGATAACAACTGGCACTTGTTGAACACGTGTGAACCATTGTCACACATTTTAGCAAGTTATCCATTTGCAGTTCACACTAAAACATGCCTCTTAGCCGTGAAGAAGCTGCACAGGCAGTTGCATTGGTGGAGGATGGCCGCAGCTTCCGTTATGTTGCTGAGGTCATTGGATCATCTCTCGGTAGCATACATCGTGCAGTGCAACGTTACAGAGAGCTCCGAACATACGACAGGAGACGAGGGTCAGGCCGTAGAAGAAGCACAAGTGCCAGGGATGACAGATTTCTCACCCTCCAAGTTCTGCGTGATCGGCATACCACAGCAGTTCAGGCACGAAATCAACTGGAAAATGTCAGAAATGTGAGAGTGAGTGAGCGAACAGTAAGAAGAAGGTTTGAAGAAGCTCATCTTTCGTCCAGGAGACGTGCACGTGGACCTGCACTCGAACGGCATCACAGAGAGGCGCGTCTTCGCTTCGCAAGGCAGCATCTGGGATGGACCCACAAGCAGTGGGCCTCTGTTCTCTTCACTGACGAGAGTCGCTTTAACCTTAGATCTCCTGATGGAAGAGAAAGAGTGTGGAGAAGGCGCGGGGAGAGGTACAGCCCTGTTGCTTTCTCCTCCAGGACTCCATTTGGAGGTGGCTCGGTTATGGTGTGGGGTGGCATCAACGATATGGCCCGCACTGAGTTGGTGTGCATCGATCACGGGACGCTCAATTCCCAAAGGTACATCGAAGAGATCCTGATGAACCATGTGATGCCCTTTGCGCCTTTCATTGGTCAGAATTTCATGCTGATTCAGGATAATGCCCGCCCTCATACTGCTCGCTGTGTTGTACAATATCTGCAGGAAGTAGAGATTCAAACCCTGGACTGGCCAGCTCGTAGTCCTGACTTGAACCCCATCGAACATGTATGGGATATGCTTGGAATGAACGTCAGACAGCATGACCACACCACCTTGGCACAACTGAGAACATCGCTGCTGGAGGAATGGGATCGCATCCCGGCAGATGCCATTCGACGAGTTGTGAACAGTATGCCTGAGCATTTACAAGCTGTCATAGACGCTAAAGGTGGAAACACCCGTTCTTAGTGACCAGTGTTCTCTTGCAGTGCAGTGCAAACATTAATACTGTTTTGTTTGGCAATACGTTTGAAAAACACCAGCCCAAAAGAGCATTACTAAAAAATAGAAAATTGTAATATTTGCAAAATGTAACGAAATTTGTGAGTTAAAGCGTGTTGTAAAACATGATTCGGTATTCTCTGTGGCCAACCATCTAAATTTACATGAATAATGCAAATATTGGAAAACCGATACATTTTAGTGGAATAAATTAAGAAATTACATAAAAAATTAAAGTGTTTCACTTTTTTTGCCGGTCAGTGTAGTATTGTTCGAAAATTCCTGCTCCCGTAAGAGCAATGTAACAGTCGTATAAAACTTTAAATTGAAAAATAAGTTGCTGTTCTTTCATTTGACGGGCTTGGACATCGTGGTCATTTAGTCCAGTGTACTTGGGTGTGTGTATATATAATTTGACTGATAACCGTATTATTGTGGGTCAATGTAGTAGTACCGTAGTGTGTTTATTTTTAATTCGGGGAAGGAGAGAGCCGTGGCCTTCAGTTAGGAATCATCCCAGTATTTCCCTGAAGTAAAAAAGGAAAACCACTTCCGTTCTTCGCAGGTTTGCTAGCCACTGCGTCACGAGGCAGATGAAGATAAATATAGTGGTTTTTATTAGTAAATCTTGATCATCAGCCCGATGTATTTGGGTGTGTGTCAAATTTGTCTGATAACCTGTGTTTGTGTGGTTTTTGTAGCAGTATGCATGGCTGTATTTATTATGGTCTAGGATTGAGCAGATACCCTGGGACTTGAAATATGGTGGTATTCCGGAATGTGGGCAAAAAACAGCAAACTTTACACCGAGGATGACTGCTGTCAGTGCCAGAAAAAGAAAACTAGGATCTCTGTATTTGTCTTGGATAGTTGCATACGTTAAGGATGGATGACGACGATGATGTATGTATGTCTACTCATTATTTTCCCCGTTTTAACGGAATCGGGGATGAGACACGATGAAAGGCTATGTGGCGGATGTTTTTACGACTGGATGCCCTTCCTGACACCAACATGAGAGGATTTAATGAGAGATGAAGTTGAATGAAGCTGAGCAAGGATGTGAAAGGAAGCGGCCGTGGCCTGTCAGATGGTACCGTCCCAGCATTTGCCTAGAGTTGAAAGTGGGGGAAACCACAGAAAACTATTTCAAGGACGCCGGGCGGTGGGGATCAAACCCACGTCTACCAAGTCCGCATAGCGTTTGGCCCCATGGCCTAGCGCTGCGCGTTAGTGAGCATAGCTACCTCTGTCGGTGATGATGGTAAGATGATAATACTGTAATAATACGGTAATGATAACTATAATGTGTATTATTCCTGGGACGGAGATGAGATGATTTTTTGCCTCCTTGTGGTGGATAATTTATACAGCCAGATGCCCTTCCTGTCGCCAACCTCATGAGAGGAGTTAATGAGAGATGAATGAAACTATGCACGGAATTGCAAGGAAGCGGCCGTGGCACATTCGAAGGTGCCGTCCCAGCATTTGTCTATAGTTGAAAATGAGAAACCACGGTAAACCATTTCAAGGACGGCAGACGTTGAGGTTCGACCCACGTCTACTGAGACTGCAGATAACTGGTAATAATTATAAGGGACCCAACTTAACCACATCTGGACAACCAGAAACCTGATGGGATGGGATATTTATTTATTTATTTTTAATTTTCTTTGTGGTATATTACTTACAAAGGAGAATTTATAACCGAATATACAAATTAAACATCTGGAGTCAATTGACTGTAGTGTCCCTTGGTGCAGATATTCTTACATTGCCATTTTAGGATTTCAGAGAGTAGTCTGAATGACATGCCTCAGTGTTTGCCTGAGAGAGCTACAATCTTTAGCGTTACTATTTTGAATATAAAGAAAATATGAACAAACGGACATATTATAACTACACCTTTGTTAAAATATCTCAACTAAGAAACGTTCTAAATACAGTAGTAGGAAATATTATCTTATGGAGCTTCAAGCGGTGTTGACCATCAATGACTATTGCATTGTGTTAATTTTTAAGTATAACTGGTATACAATTTTAATAGCCATTGCATTTTAATGAAAATAATTTCACAATATTTACATAGTGAATGCGGAAAAAAATATATTAACTTGCAAAAGGGACTAAAACGTACTAGGTATTACAATAATTTCAGTATTATTCTGTGATAGTCTCCTGAAATTTCTTCTTGTTAACAAGGGCTGAATTGATGTGTTTTTTCTCTTTTTTTTAAATGACATTTCACTTATGTTTGGTGTTTTCCAAATGTTGAGTCACTGAAAACTTTCTCGAACTCCCTACATTTGTTTCACAAATTTTACAATAAAGGACACTATCGTCGGAAGAAAAAATTTCACTTCCAAATGTTTTCACAACATTTCGCAACTTAACAATGTCGTGAGCATTTATTGGAGTCATAACTCCGTGCTTGCTGTTGTTGACGGTAAGCAGCTTGGCATTTCACTGAAGGTCAAAATTAAGGAGTTTGAGATAATAGGTCCAGATAATATTTCTGGAAATTCCTGGTCATTCATAAGCTGAACCCCTATGGTGAACTGGTAGTAAAGTGAAAGGAACGAAGGTATTTCAGTTGTTGGAGAATCCGGTTCTTCCTTACTGGCAGTGCAAACTACTAATTAGCAGATGATACAAATACTCTGGATATTTTAAGGGAGGTGAAAGCAACTTCATCAATAACAAGGAAATATTCAGGTTTGGCTAACCAGCCACGAGACTCTCGGAGTCTGAATAGAAATATACGACAGAGCATGAAGCACTTCAAAATAATAGGAAATTAGAATACATGCCACTCTCAAGCATAGATCTGAACTTAAACAGGCAAAGGAGAAAAATATGATGAATTGTGGCAAAATAACCAAAATATGCAAAAATACTCGTATGATTTTGCATGATCTTTCGGGCCTTAATTATTAAGTTGTATCTTGACATGAGAGCTATTTATCCGACCACCTCATGGCGCAGTGGCTAGTATTCTTGGCTGTCACTCCTGAGGGCCGGTTTCAATTCCCAAATCTGTCAAGAAATTGAATTCTGGTCTGAGGCAAAACTTAGAAGAGGTGGTTCAGTTCCAAACTAAATTATCCTGGAAGTGGTTTTCCGTGGTTTTCCACTTCTACTTCAGGCAAATGCCGGGATGGTACCTAAATTAGGGCATGACAGTCTCCTTTCCAATCCTCCTCTGAATTACACATACACACACTAATACAGCCATCCCAATAACACAATTTATCAGACAAATTCCACACACGGCTAAGTACACAGGGATACATGAACACAATATCGCAACGACAACTAGCTCTTTAACCGAACTGGTGCACAGTATTCAGTGACAGATTATATGAAGTCAACAGCTGAACAACAGAGAGTATTGGTGTTGGACCCTAAGTGGAACCACAAAGCTTCCACAAAATGTCATTCCACGTCTTGCAGTTGTGAGCAGTCTTTGTTAGATAATCTTTGAAAGATAGCGTTCTCTCAAGAGTTTCAAACAATGTAAACAGTACACATGTACACTAAATATATATAAGTCCGCCTCGTTGCGTAGTGTGGCTAGCACTCTTGGCTGTGACCACGGAGGCCCGGGTTCGATTCCTGGCTCTGCCAAGAAATTTAATTCTGGTTTGAGGGCAGGAACGGGATACACTCAGCCTTGTGAGGCAAAACTGAGAAGAGGTGGGTTCAGATCCCATCTCAGCCATCCTGGAAGTGGTTTTCCGTGGTTTCCCACTATTACTCCAGGCGAATGCCGGGATTTTTTAATTTTTTATTTATTTTATTCAATTAATTCCAAAGAGCCATAGGCTCGTACAGAGGAATTGTACAGTAATATGTGTGTTTACACACCAAGGAAGAAAATTCTGAAGGTAACACAAATTGATGAATAAGGGCATAGGCCTATTAGTAAAGTTGATACTATATCTAAGATTATTTAGACCAAAGTCTCTTAAAATGATAAGCACTTAGGATTTTTAAGCTTATACATAACTTATTTGATGTATAAAGATGCATTGAATTTTTCCCACAATACTTTCATAGTTTTCCTCTTAAATACTGACAAAGTTGGTGCACTTTTTACTTCATCAGGAAGTTTATTATATGACTGTGATGCAGAGAACTTGAAACTATTTCTACCATATTTAGAAGAGTGAATGATATATAAGGCTACGTCCTTCGCATGCCTAGTTCCATAAGAATGATTGTCTGAGTTCAAGATGTAGGGAGAGCTATAGAGTACTGTTTTGTGTTTAATCTTGTATATTAGCATAGCTGCTCGGAGATCTGCACTTATGCTCAGGGGTAAAATTTTACTTTTGATGTACAGATCTTTTACTGGAGTGCAGTAAGGAAGGTTAAATATGTTTCTAATAGTCCTATTCTGAATAGTCATTAAATCATTCAGTGTGGATTTCCTGCAGTGAGCCCAAATAACATTTAAAAATTGGAGCTTGCTATGTACAAGTGAATAGTAGATTTGTTTTACAAGGTTTAGGGGAATAAGATACCAAGCCTCCGTGGCTTAGGCGGCAGCACGCCGGCCTCTCACCGCTGGGTCCGTGGTTCAAATCCTGGTCACTCCATGTGAGATCTGTGCTGGACAAAACGGAGGCAGACAGGTTTTTCTTCGGGTACTCCGGTTTTCCCCTGTCACAATTTCATTCCAGCAACAATCTCCACTATCATTTCATTTCATCTGTCATTCATTTAATCATTTCCCCAGAGGAGTGTGTCAGGCCTCGGCAGCCGGCACAGTTCGTATCCTCGCCGCTAGATGGGGGCTTCATTCATTCCTGACCCGGTCGGAGACTGGAAGCAGGCTATGGATTTTCATTTCAGAGGAATAAGATACCGAAGTTTCCTTAGGATCCCTACTATAGGTGAGAGTTTCTTAGCAATTCGTTCAACGTGTTCAATCCAGGTCAGGTGTTTGTCGATGATTAGACCTAAATGCTTTGCCTTTTATTTCAATATTATTTATATATATTTTGTCATGTGTGATTTCTTTCATGCTTTGTTTTGAAATTACCATGTAATTGGTCTTCTGTAGGTTCATTGTTAATTTATTGGCCTGGAACCATTGTGAGAGAGTATTTATATCTTGTTGCATATTTTGTATGATTTCAATTATGTCTTTCCCAGTGTAGAAGATATTTGTATCATCTGCATACAATTTGATATGCCTTCTCAAATTACATTCCACAATACAATTTATATAAATTAAGAATAATGTAGGTCCTATTATAGGTCCTTGTGGAACTCAATGAGTTATATATTTTCCTGAACTTATGCATTTATTCAAAGCTACACGCCGCTTTCTTCCAATAAGGTAGTTTTGGAACCATTTTAGAGCTATACCTCGGACACCAGCATTTTCTAATTTTGATAACAGTATTTTATGATCTACTGTATCAAAGGCTTTAGTGAGATCAATAAATAACCCAACTGCCATATTATTTTTGTCAATAGTTTCTTGTAGCATTGTTATTAGGTCAATAGTTGCTGCCTCAGTACCGGAACTAGAATTTTCCCTGAATCCATATTGCATATTATGAAAGAATTTATTCTTGTTCAGAAATGAAAGCAATCTTGTTTTTACCACTTCTTCCAGAATTTTTGTACCTACCGATAAAATAGAAACAGGTCTATAATTAGTTGGATTTCTTTTGTCACCACCCTTAAATATAGGAACTACTTTGGCCACTTTTAAGTCATCCGGTATCATGCCAGTAACTAAGGACTCATTAATCATTTCAACCAAGATTTTAATAAATGATTGCATATTGTTTTTAATGAAATTTGTCTTGATCCTATGTAAACCACAGCTCTTTTTATTCTTTAAATTTGTGATGATGGACTTGACCTCTGCTTCATCTGTTGGATATAAGTAGAGGGAATTTGACTGCTTGTGGTCCTTACTGAGGATTTCCTTCTGTTCAGGAATAGCTTTTGCTAGACTTCCAGCAATGTTTGTGAAGAACAAGTTAAATGATTCACATAGCTCTTGATTGTCTGTGATCATTTTGTTGTCTATTTCAAGTGAAGTGCATGTCTCAACTGTTTTTTTTTTTTTTTGTGTATGATTTCTTTGATAGTCTCCCAAGTTTTATTGGAATTGTTTCCATATGTTCTGAATTTTTTTGAGTAGTAATTTGACTTTAATCTTCTTTTTAAGTTTGTTGCACTATTCCTGCATCTACTGTACAATATTCTTGGTTCATATCATAATTATTTTTGTGAAGGGGATTTTTGAGCTTTGCATGCAGAGTGTTTTGTTGTTTTATAAGTGTAAGGAGTTCAGCTGTGGCCCATGGTAAGTTAGTAGTCTGTCTTTTATTGTTAGTATTGCTTGTTATTTTTCTTTGGTTATGCCTGTTCCTTAGATTCAATTGTTTGATGAAAGAGTTATATAGAGAGTTAACAGTACTGTTGTAACGTGTTTTTCGAGGGGTTTTTATGCAACTGGCATAAGTCAGTAGGAAGCCATTCTATATTTATTTACGCGGCAAATTGTTCAGCCAAGAGAATTTTTCATGTTAATTTATTATTATTATTAATTTATTATAATTATTATTAAGGTATTTTCGGAGCATTTTATAAAAATTATTAGCATTCAGATAGGTTTTCTATGTCTTAGAAAACGCTATCAAGCAAATTATTACGAACGACAATCATCATCATCTTGTACAGTTTCCAGCCCCAGGCTGGGTCTGTTTGGAACATAATATCATAGAAAATTATGTGATTGCGGAATTTTACGGAGTTTTCGTCAGTTAGGGTATATCGAGAGACGTGACTCACTGGGAATTCAAGTACACGCTTAATCTTGTCGGAAAGCATGACGCAATCCTGGGTCGCAGCGTCAAGGAAAGGCGAATGTATGGAACGGAAAACGACTTCTCCCTCCCGCCGAGTGTAATGAGCCAGAGTGGGGATCTAGCGCGTAGGGAGCAGCCAATCAGTGGAGACCACGCAAGCTAGAAGTCGGATGAAGAGTGGGGATGCGACGGGTGCATATATCGTTCAGTGTTCCGTGGAATGAGGACAATCAGTGTAGAACTTGCCGAGTATGGTTCACGCGGGAGTCGCTCCGATGTTCCGTGGAGTGGACGACTAACTTTTGTTAAACTTAACCAGTGTGGTTGTACGAGTGTTTGGGTCCGATGTACGGACCATAGAATTATCTAATCTACCAGAATCTCATCAAATATCGACAAAGATGTCGACGTCCAGGAGACTGTGGGAAGCTCACAGCATCATCCAGTACGAGGGAAATGTTTCGGCCATTTCCAGTGGTAAGCGCGAATGACGCAGAAATACGCAATCTCTCATTTCTCTTTGTTTTATATTTCATATTTCAATCACTTCATAGCTTGGGAATAAGAGTAAAATCAATAATTTATCAGACTCCGTTTTCACGTAATTTTCTATCGGTAATATTAAAATCGCAACGCTCCAATTTAAATTTTAAACTTATTATTATTATTAATTTTGCTATTCTTGTTTTATATAATAAATTCATTTCTTTTACAATGCAATCTTTGCTTTCAGTAGGTAGCATTAGATATAGACCAATTCCTTCTCCTGATACAATTGTTTGTTGGGTTAATGATCAAATCATACCACGATCTGAGTGAATAGAGTCTTGAAGGTGTTCTGCCAGAGCTAGACGTTGTTAAATACAAATTTAGATTTCAACATTGCATTGAGGTCTTGGCGCCCATTAAAACAACATAGCTTAGGCAAAGGGTGGGCTAGCGAAACTGCTACATTTGTCGCTACCAACATGGGGCATTAATAAACGCTACACTGTCTGCATCATTATGGGAATCTGCGTTTATAGATATATTAGTTTCAGGAGTGTGTTGCCTATCCCAAGAGTCCTCGTGTGTTGTTGATTTTGTCGAGTTATGTGACAGAGTGTACGTGTCTTGGTCTTGGAAATATCAAGAATTAATATACTGTGATCACTAATATCATTGCTGACATTTGATATTTTATAACTTAATTCTCAATTGTTTAGTGACTCGTGATCTATTAAGGTAGCTGCAGTGTCACAATGTCGTGTAGCATATTTAGTGTTGCACTGTTTAAAACCATAGCATGCTATTCGATTTAGATATTTCCTTCTTAATTGATCATCAGCTAGGATATCAATGTTGGTATCTCCGAGGAAGATGCATAATTTATTGTTTATCTGACTAAGAAAACTTTCAAATGAATTTAAGGAGTAAAGGCATTGCTTTTATTGGGGTTATATGCTGCAATAATATCAATGCTTTTATATGTTGGCCTATTACTTTTAACATCATCTCTGAATACCTCAATCCACATCAAACTATGATTCTTTTCACACTTTCTTTTAACATTCACTTTCCATTTGTGTGATACATGGCATCTGAATTACAAATACACATACTAATACAGCCATTGCAGTAACACAGGTTATCAGACAAATACCACACACATACCCAAGCACATGGGGCTACATGACCACGATATCACAAAGCCTCTTAATTAATCAACATACCGTACACAAAAAGAAAGTCACAAATGTATACAAAATAGTATTGTACCACTCTGGTGGATTAATGGTAGTTCTATTCATGGCCGATGAAGTCGGACGAAGGTACCAGCTCGAAAGATCTCTACGAGGTAGCTTAGGTCATACGATAATAATAATAACAATTTCTATACCGTATATACAGTATTTCCCATTTTATCGGTTTGGGGGCGAGGTGAGGTAAGTTTCTATGTGGCAGTGGTTTTCACGGCTGGATGACCCTCCTGACGCCATCATTAACAGAGCTGGATGGGAAACGAAATGACATTAGGGCAAGGGTTTGGAGGAAAGCGACCAAGGCCTATCAGGAAGGACCGTCCCGAAAAACCATTTCATGGAGACTGAGTGTGGGATTTGAACCCTTTGCATCCGTTCAGATCACTGATAATAATATAATAATAACGAAAACAAAATCTCAATAATGGCCTTGCAAGAAACTCGCTTCACTGACGAAGATACGTTTGAGTCTGATGGGTATCGGTTCTTCAAGAGCAAATCCCGTAAGAGGGTAATGAAGAACACCCCTATCTTCGGTACAGCCTTTGCTGTCAACACCAGAATCCTTAGGTCAGTCTCGAATTTTGAAGCTGTTAACGATAGGTTATGCCTGCTATCTCTGCACTGTGCAAACAAAACATATACGCTAGTCAATGTACATGCTCCAACTAATGAAAAAAAAAAAAAAAAAGAGTTGGAAGACACTGATAGATTTTGGAACCTCTTGGATGCTAGATTAGCAAAAATCCCGAAACACCACATCAAGATCCTAGTGGGTGATTTCAACGCACAGGTAGGATGTGAAAGGAAATACAGGAATGTCGTTGGGCTCTATCCAGCGCACAATAGAACTAACAAGAATGGAGAACGCCTCATTGAACTATATAATAACCATAACCTCCAACTGATGTCAACACACTTTCGTCACCTGCCTAGAAAACAGACTACATGGAGATGCCCGAACAAAACATTAGGAGAGTTCCAAATAGACCATGTTGCTATATCTCAAAGATCTAGTCCGAAAATCATGAACGTTACCGTAAAAAAGGGAATGAACATAGACTCTGATCACTATGTATTGGTAATCAAGTTCCGGCCCATTCCACTAAACAAAAAGAAAAACAAACCTACCATAATTCGCTTGGACACAAACATGCTCAGAGATAGGGAGAATGAATTCAAAGAACTTGCCCAACCAGTGGAAAAAGATTTCAACAGCACGAGAAAGCAGATGATAAACGCTGCAAAAGAAGTAGCAGAAACCAAGAAGAGGAAGAAACACACATGGTGGAACAATAACTGCGAGAATACCTTAAAGGATCGTCTAAATGCTTGGAAAAAGTACTACACCTCCAAAGAGGAAGAAGATTCGAATATCTATATAGACCAACGAGCACAAACAGCAAAAATAATACGCAGCGAGAAACGCAAGTATGAAAAAGAACAAATGGACAAAATTGAACAAAACTCTCACAGAAATGAGGCCCGTGAAAACTACAGGGATTTTAAAAAGAAGATACAAGGATACAAGGCACCTTCCCTTAGTTTTCTAAGAAAAGATGGAACTCTAGCAACATCCAACGAAGAAAACTGCGAAATTTTAGCCGGGTATTTTAACGAGCTCCTAAATTGTGAAAAGCCACCCAACCCCATCAAAACAAACAAACAAATGAACCGCAATTTGCCATCTTCACCAAATCGCGATGAAATCAAATGCCACATAAAGAGGTTGAAAAATAACACGGCTCCTGGTGAAGACTCCATGATTGCAGAACTGTGGAAACATGCCCCAGAAGAAGCAATTGACATCCTACACCAAACCATTGCAGATATATGGGAGACAGAACAACTCCCAGAGGACTGGAAGTTAGCTTTGATCCATCCTTTACACAAGAAAGGAAATATAAGAGATGTGAACAACTACCGTGGTATTTCTCTTCTGTCAGTAGCTTACTTTCCATCCTTGAAAGACTGGAACAGCAAGTTTAACACAAACTCGGAGAATACCAAGGGTGTTTTAGGAAAGGCCGATCGACTGCAGAACAAATCATTAACCTAAAAACCATAATTAGGTACTATGTGTTGAGACGTCGAACGTATGTATCGACATTTGTAGACTTTAAGAAAGCGTACGACTGCATCGACCGTGATGTGTTGATTAACATACTTGCAGAAATGGGAGTCGATATGAAACTGCTGGCGATAATAAGGGCAACCCTAATTAATACCACATCCAAAGTCAAATTCCAAGGATGTATCTCTGAACCCTTTGAAATCAAGACAGGCGTTCGACAGGGAGATAGCCTGTCACCTCTGTTGTTCAACTGCTTGCTTGAAAAGGTAATACAGAATTGGCGACAGAAGTTAAAAGAAGGAGGCCTTTACAAACCTTTAAGGATCGGAACAAAGAAGAACGGAGTGGAAATAGATTGCTTAGCATTCACTGATGATATAGCCCTGATGACTGAAGATTTCGAAAGTGCAACAGAACAGGTCAATATATTGAAGGAAGTAGCAGAACAAACAGGATTACAAATTTCCTTTCAAAAGACAGAAGTAATGTCGAACATCAAGGATGATACAGCACAACTAAACACCAAATATGGAACGATAAACCGTGTTAATAAATTTAAATATCTTGGGGAATGGATCCAGCAAAAAGGCCATGACAAGGAAGCCATAGAAGCAAGAATCAAGAAAATGGAAGTCGCTTTTCAAACCACCCACAAAAAATTAGTCACTACAACACTGTCATCAAACCAGTACCACTATATGCATCTGAATGCCTTATCCTATCCGAGAAATGTTTGCTCGCGAAGTTAGAGAGAAAAGAAAGAAAGATCCTACACATCATACTTGGCCCGGACTACAAAAATGGCATCTACATCAGAAAATCCAGGCAAGAAATTTACTCGAGGATAGAGAAGATCACAGCAGAGTTTGCTTCTACGGTCATATACGACGGATGATCGACTCCTGATGGACGAAACGTATCTTCAGTATATTCGACTCAAAACCAAAAACGACAATGCCATGGTATGTTAACGTCCAGAAAGATCTGAAAGAAATGGGGATACGAGCAGAAGATGCACAAGACCGAAATCTTTGGGACTTTCCGGGACGTAAAACGGACAACTGGTGCGAAATGGACAGAGGAACGTCGTGCTAAACACAGTGAGCTGATGAAGACAATGTGGATCAAGCGAAAAATGAGCAAATGCCAGAATGTAAAATGAGGCTTATCGTGGTCCCTAGTTGGCCGATTAGCGAAATTGAATGAATGAATGAATAATAATGAGACTTAAAAGACCGGACATCTCTCAGGAAGAGGCTTCAGCAATTGGGGTTCCAGGACAAACCGCCAAGAAAGAAAACAGGTCCCCTCTGGACACAGGAGAGGATGGAACAACACAGCCAGAGGATGTGTAACTACTGGGCAAACATCAAAGCCCAATGTAACAGTTGAATGTCGTGGTCCTTAGATGGCCTATACCAAACAATAATAATAATAATAATATGTTGAAAAGTTTGAATGGAGGAAAAGCATATTTTATTAAAAGTACTTTGTATTTTGAATTGTATTTTAAAATACTATTTTGTATTTTCAGGAATTTTATAAGTGTACTTTGTATTTTGTATCTAAAATACTTTTTTGTGAGTATTTTGTATCGAAAATACCTTTTGGGAGTATTTTGCCCAACTCTGGCTGTCGGTCAACACTTTTGTACCCCGTCGTAATGGGTGTTGCCCTAAACCTGAAAAAAATTTACATGTGAATAATAAACACACTTGGATGACCAGCTACGATCGTCAAGTGATCATCATCAGATCACTTATACTTAGACACAGATTTAATAGCCTAAGTGTAAGGAATCTGATGATGATCGCTTGACGATCAAAACTCGTAATCCAAGAGTATTTATTAATCTCGTGTAATGTTTTTCAGGAGTAGGGAAACAGCTATTACAATTGGGTACAATCGTGTGGACAGACTGAAAAACATTAAATTTAGATTTCTTTTAAATAGATTTTGGGTAAAATCATTGTAAATGTAAATTCAAGGATTGTAAAGGTGATTTATAAAGTGAACCGTTTATCCATCTAAGTGTGATGCATGTGAAGCAAGGTTAATGTTAATCAAGAAAACTCCCCTTGGAACTTCTAATTCAGTCATCAGTCCCCGAACTGTGACGATTACAAGAATTGTGAAACCTTTCCCTGGTGCTTTTCTGTTGGGGTCTGGTTGTATTCCAGCAAATCTGGTGTGGTGGAGTTGCTGTTGGAGTTCAAAAATTGAACTTCAGCTGTGTTGCTGCTCTTCAGCCGAGGCGCAGCGGGGTCCGGAGGCGTTTGGGACATCCTGCCTCAATGTGTTTTGGTTGGCATCATGCTTGGGGACCTGCAGGCGGAGACCTTGATACTTCATAATTCATCCATACCTGGAAATGGGACGTCCAGGAGGCTCGAACCAAAAACTATCGTCCCCATACTTTAACCAAAGCTGCTGCTTCTCCAAGACTGAAACTGCTACTCTGAGCTACCTTATCTATACCCGGAGGTGTCTACTTCTGGCGGGTGAGGAAGTGGCGTTGGCATCACAATTCTGAAATATTCCCCCTGAAATGCCAGCTGGTGAAGATCACATGTCTTACATTACTGCAATTTGTCTCTCCAACCCCCCCCCCCCCAACAAAGATGTATTGGTGTACCAACTTATTGAACAAACCATATCAGTGAGCTCCACTTTAGTTCCAACCGGCAGCCGGGTGCTGTTGCCCAACAGTAAATTTCCCCAGGACGTCAGCAGTTCAAGAAACCCCCAAGTCGTCAACAGTTTCGACAAAAGGAAGAAGAAACCCAAATTAAGAAACAAAAATTTAATAACTTGAAAAAAATCTTTCAACTATGTTTTATGAAGAATAACAACTTTCAGATTTCAAATTTAATTAAATAATACATGTGGTAACTCCAGCGGTCACCAAGTGAAACATTCATCAGTGCCAACCCACAACAAATAGTGTGTCGAGACTGCCATTCGGCAAATGCAAGTGACATAAGAACATCGCACAAATTGAATTTACAGAACTGTCTCTGTTTCCAAATGGCAAAATAACACGAATTGGGAGCAAACATGAATTGCCCTCACTATCTTGACAGCCGAGGGTCGGTAAAGAGGTAAAACCTTCCTGGGGCTCGGATCCTGGAAACAGGGACTACAAGGTTATTAAACTGAAACTGAATTTAAAATGCTGGGAATGAAATTGGGTAATTATAAACAGAAAGATTGTCCCATAGGTATTTACCAACTGCATGTGTTTATTTTTTGGAAGAATAAACTTTACGACATAAAATCTCAAAATGTTCACTTGCCACCGTGGGAAGTGAAAAGAGGATGAAGACAAGTTGTTTTGGGTTGATTTTATTTTAGATTTTGCTAAATGTTCCTAGGTTATTTGGGTTGGATTTGTGTGATCATGTGATAATTTGTTACTCACGTGGGTGTGTTGGTTTATGTGTTAGTGAAATGTGCTTTGTTTTGTGGATTACCTTGTTGCGTAGTGGCTAGCATTCTTGGCTGTTACCGCGAAGGTCTGGGTTTGATTCCCGGCTCTGCCAAAAAATTTAATTCTGATCTGAGGGCTGGAACGGTGAGTTTCTCGATGATGAAATAATTCTTCTGATACTGTTTTACTATTCGGTCCTACAAGCTATGTGGCACAAGTTAATCGGATAACAGATCGCAGACCATAAAAGCTAATGTTATAACAACCAGGATGCTTTTTTGATCGATATTGAGTACTGTATTGAATTGGGACTATCAGCGTTGACGGAGAAGATCTTCATCAAGAAGGTAAATTTAAGTATCTTGGTTCCCCAATCTCAGACAACGAATGACTTATCAATGAGGTCAACTCAATGATTTATGAAACTTGGTTGAAGTAGCGAACGAACAAGAGACACCTGTGACCGTCGGATGAAAGACCACTTCAAATTCATGATCTACCTGTCATCCGTCCTGTAGCTCTCTATGGCATCGATTGGTGGCCAGCTACAAAGGAGGTGGAACTTCAACTGAGTATCTTGGAGACGAAGATACTTAGGTGGATGGGTGGCATTACTAGACTGAATAATGATTCAAATGATGATATAAGGAAACGTTTTGGTGTTGCACCATTCCAGAAGAAAATGAGGGAATGCCGCCTATGCTGGTTGGGCATGTGGTTAAGTCAGCACACGCCATGGAAGACGCAGGAAAGACGTCCAAGGAACGACCAAAACAGCGATGGGCAGATACAGTACACAAAGACCCGAGACTGTAAACCTCCATCCAGACAAGGCTCAAGACCAAGGAAACTAGAGACACCAAATCCACATAGTGGACCCTGTCAATAGGCAGAAGGAGGAGGAAGAGGAGGAGGAGCAGGAGCAGAAGGAGGAGGGGAAGAAGAAGGAGATAAATAAGAAGAAGAAAAGAAGAAGAAGAGGAAGGAGGAGGAAGCCGAGTGCTTACAAAAAACAAAACCCCCCATGGCTCCACAGCCCGTGAAGGGCCTTGGCCTACCAAGTGACGAATACCCAGCCATTTGTCCTACAGATTGCAGGGTGACACAGGGTCAACATGTCAAATCCCTTCAGCCGTTAATCTCTATTGCCCTCACGAGCCTGAGTGCACCACATTCCAGCCCTCACGTCAATTTCTAAAATCCCTGACATAGCTGGGATTCGAACCTGGGGCTTCGGTATGGCAGGTGCGCTACCCCAACACCACAGGACCGGCGAGCACTGACAATGGATAACTTATTCAAATACAAGAAATAACTTAAAATGCTTTCTCCTTGTCAAGACAATGATTTTAAAAAATATTCCAGTTTATGTTTTCAACCTTAGTCGGGTTCTTCAGGTAACTACACCAGTTGTTTTTATCACTTCTGCATATTATATTGTTTTAAAATCACTTTCACTTAAGGTCTTAAGATCATCAATTAAGATTTGAAAACATGTACCAGAATATTTGTAAAAACAATGTTGTTTCATTTGATGGGCTTGGATATCGTGGTCATTTAGCCCCATGTACTTGAGTGTGTGTAGAATTTGTCTGATAACCTTTGTTGTTGTGGTGTTTGTAGTAGTGTGTGTATTTGTAATTCTGGGATGGCTGAGGTGGGAATCGAACCCACCTTTTCTCAGTTTTGTCTCACGAGGTTGAGTGGTACCCCGTTTCAGCCCTCAGACCGGAATTAAATTTCTTGGCAGAGCTGGGAATCGAACCCGGGCCTTCGGGGTGGCTAAGAATGCTAACCGATACACCAGGAAGTGGACTGTACAAACAACATAGTACTGACAATGTGGATTGATTTTTTAAAATTCATACATCAGATCACACATCGGTCAGGATTTACACAGTACAGCAACTATGCAAATTATTTCTTGTTTTAGTCCATAAACCGAAGGCCCTGTCATTGAAAAGGACGAATTCTGGGAGAAACTGTATGCTTACATATAAAACACTAGCAGTAGTACCCGGCTTCGCCCGGTGGAATGATGATAATGTTTTAAGGTCTCCTTAGAAATATAATGGACTTAAAATCTAAGTCATTTGCCCCCAAAGACAATGAGGGAGTAATATCTAGGTCATTTGCCCTTTTGATAAGGATGATAATAAAAACTACTGTTGAATTGACACGTCAAACTTACAAACTACCGTAATAGAAATACATATTTCAAAATTCACAGGCGAGGAAGACTTATTGTGTGTGTTGATTAATGGTGTAATGGGCGTAACATCTACTGTAGGTCATTTGCTCTTATGATGAGGATGATAAGGGAAACTACTACCGGTATTGAATTGACACTTCAACGTATAATATACCGGTGGCGTAGTCGGTAGCATGCTGAGCTTCTATGCCCAAGATAGCGGGTTCAAACCCGGCCAAAGCCGTCGGATTTTTTAAGAGCGTTAAAATCCGTCAGTATGCCTTTCTTCGGAGGGGAAGTAAAGCGGGCGGTCCCATGTCAGATTTATGGCATGTTAAAGAACCTTCCACTAATTACACCTGTGTGAAGCTAAATTGGATAGGTAAACAACGCTCTTAGATGTCTACGTCCGTTGCCAAGAGCCGACTGCAGTGGCGTCTAGTAGCTAAGTTCCGAACTTGGCCTAGTAGTCGTTGACGGTGGCGCTTGGCGGCAAAAGTACGAACTATTTGATGAATTCTAAGTTGCAGATGGTACTTAAATTAAAAAACAGATAACACACACTAATGCAGTCATCACAATTAACACCGGTTATCAGACAGATTCTACACACACCCAAAGTACACGGGGCTACATGACCGCGTTGTCGCAGCCCCTAAACTTAAGAACCAACCAACCAAAAATAAATATTTCAAAAATCACAGTCGAGAAAGACTTTATGCGGCGGTGATTATTGGTATGATGCGCGTAACATCTAGGTCATTTGCACTTATGATGATAATAATAAGGTAATGAAAAAATGACTACTAAACGAACATGGTGTTATTTTAAAACTGATATAGGTAATTCAGGCGTCTAGCTTCGATGTCTTCCAAAGTCTCATCTTTATTTTCTGGCTTAGGCCTGTACTCGATGCGTCTAGTGAAAGAGCGTACTGCTCGGCAAAGACAAAGAATATAGGTCCAAGCTGCACGAACCTGAGATGATCGCAGATAATGACGAAATATGATGACACACGTGCGGGGTTCCCCGTCCTATTTAGATTGACCGGGAATCACTCACTGTTTCGCAACGGCCCTGTGCTGGCATCAGCATAGACAGCAGGAGATAACACGGCGGGTCGCGATGAATCAGCAAGCTATTCTCACAACTGACCCCCCCCCCCCAGGGTCTCACAACATGTGGGACGTAGGTTGGCGACCACGGGACCCCAGCTGAGTCTGGCATCGCTTCTACTTCCTGTCGGCCTCCCTTGGTCAACTCTTGTTCTCTTCCGACCCAGACTGTATTAGGGTATCCGAGGGCTAGGGAGTCTTTCAATTTCCCGCCTTAATTGGCTTTGTCTCATCTTTCCTGATACCCTCATTCTTCGAGGGGTCTGCCTTCTTTTCCTTTTCATAATATCTCCTGTGTTCTGCTCAAGGCCCTCAAAGAGGCAGGGTGTGTGTAGACCACCACTTCTGGTACACCCTCAAGGGCTCATGACTGGTGAGTTAGGAAGCTGGCAACCCCGAGGAATTCCTGAGCTAAATGCAGGGAATGGAGTGGTATGTCAGAAATTTCAAGTGGACAGTGTTACGCATCGGGTTCCAAAGGGTAAGTATACACACTTTGTTTTCGATCGGTGAACGATGTAGATTTGTACCAAAGGGCCTTAATGCGGGAAATGGAGTGGTCTGTCCGAAATTTCGAGTGGACAGTGTTATTCGTCGAGTTCCAAACGGTAATTATGTAAAATCTGGTTGAGATCGGTGAAACGGTGTAGTTTTGTGCCAAAGGGCCAACATGCAGGGAATGGAGTGGCCTGTCCAAATTTTAAAGTGGACAGACAGTGTTACTCATCGGGTTCCAAAGGGTAAGTATACACATTTTGTTTTCGATCGGTGAACAATGTAGATTTTTGCCAAAGGGCCTAAATACGTGGAATGGAGTGGTCTGTCCGAAATTTAGAGTGGACAGTGTTACTCGTCGAGTTCCAAAGGGTAATTATGTAAAATCTGGTTGAGATCGGTGAAACGGTGAAGTTTTCTGCCAAAGGGCCAAAAAGCAGGAAATAGTGTGATCTGTCCGAAAGTTAAAGTGAACAGTGTTACTTTTCGGGTACCTACGGTTAAGTATATAAAATTGGGGTCAGATCGGTGAAATGGTGTAGATTTGTGCCAAACAGCCTAAATGCAAGGGATGGAGAGGCCTCGCCGCAATTTCAAGCAGACAGTGTTAGTCGCAGTGTTCCAAAGGATAAATATACAAATTTTGGTTGAGATCGGTGAAACGGTGTAGATTTGGGACAAAGGGCCTAAATGCAGGGAATGGAGTAGTCTGTCCGCAATTTCAAGCAGACAGTGTTACTCGCAGGGTACCAAAGGGTAAGAATACGAAATTTGGTTATGATCGGTGAAACGGTGTAGATTTGGACCAAAGGGCCTAAATGCAGAGAATGGGGTGGTCTGTCCGAAAGGTCAAGTGGACAGTGTTACTCGCAGGGTTCCAAAGGGTAAGTATACACATTTTGGTTCAGATCGGTGAAACGGTGTAGATTTGTGCAAAAAGGGCCTAAATGCAGGGAATGGCGTGGGCTGTCCGAAATTTCAAGCAGACAGTGTTAGTCGCAGTGTTCCATAGGGTAAATATACAAATTTTGGTTGAGATAGGTGAAACGGTGTAGATTTGGGCCAAAGGGCCTAAATGCAGGGAATGGAGTGGTCTGTCCGCAATTTCAAGCAGACAGTGTTACTCGCAGGGTACAAAAGGGTAAGAATACGAATTTTGGTTCTGATCGGTGAAACGGTGTAGATTTGGACCAAAGGGCCTAAATGCAGGGAATGGGGTGGTCTGTCCGAAATTTTAAGTGGACAGTGTTACTCGCAGGGTTCCAAAGGTTAAATATACAACTTTTGGCACAGATCGGTGAAACGGTGTAGATTTGGACAAAAGGGCCTAAATGCAGGGCATGGGGTGGTCTGTCCGAAATTTTAAGTGGACAGTGTTACTCGCAGGGTTCCAAAGGGTAAATATACAAATTTTGGTTGAGATCGGTGAAACGGTGTGGATTTGGGCCAAAGGGCCTAAATGCAGGGAATGGGGTGGTCTGTCCGAAATTTTAAGTGGACAGTGTTACTCGCAGGGTTCCAAAGGGTAAGTATACAAATTTTGGTTCAGATCGGTGAAACGGTGTAGATTTGGACAAAAGGGCCTAAATGCAGGGCATGGGGTGGTCTGTCCGAAATTTAATGTTGACAGGGTTACCCGCAGGGTTCCAAAGGGTAAGTATACAAATTTTGGTTCAGATCGGTGAAACGGTGTAGATTTGTATACATAGCAGACAGACAGACAGACAGACAGACAGACAAACTTTGTGCTTTATATATAGAGATTCTGCCCAGCAAATCTCTCTATATTGGACGAGAACTCAATGGTCATGGGAAAAGGAAGAGATGCATATGAGCAGTGTCATGAAGGGCAAGCGTATGGAATGAGAAATGATGATGGCTGCTGGGCCATAAGACTTTACTAAAGCTCATAATTTAGTTCTTGTCAATATATTCTTCAAGAAGAAACCTACAACAGTGGTGAACATGCCACATGAACATGCCACATGGACATGCCGGGAAGACACAACTTCAAATTGGCAGTAAATTTCAAAGTAATCCCATCAGATAATACTGCACCATAACACCAATTACTTGTTCTAGATATGAGTTATAAAGTTCAGTATTATTCAGTCCCAGAAAACTGGTCCTGAGAGGATGAGAAAAAGGTGGAAGCTCAACAAGAAGAAGGCTCAGCACGTTCATTATGAACACTGATCTGCCAGCAGAGGAAATTATAGTAGAAATAAACACAACAGCAGTTGAGATCCTCAGAAGGACAGAGCAGGGAAAGTGGATTACCAATAAACATACTTGGTGGTGGAAAGAGGAATGTCCAATTGGCTATTAAAGCAAAGAAGCAGGCTTTTAAAACTTGGTTCCAAACAAGACTAATGAAGATATACATCAGTACAAAAGACTGAAATCAGCTCTCAAGTACACTGCCACCAGAGCAAAGAACTCTCATTATCAAGAACTGTATGACCTGCGGGAAATGTCAGAGGGTGCAGATGGAATCTACCAACTTATGAAATCTTGCCATCAAGCCACTGAGGACATTACTGACATGCCCTATGGATTAAAGGTGCTAACCATCAACTTCTTAGAGAACCAACAGCTGTATTATACTGATGGACAGACTATTTCAAAGTAATGTGCAATGAAGATTTCCCTTCACCCATCTATACGAAAGTGCGGTGTTATCCGGGGATTAAAATTGACCAGCTTGCCCAACAAGTGGAAGAAGCAAATTTAGAGGACTGTGAAAAATTTAAGTGTTGTTGCTCCATGTTGGGACGAACGATTTAAAGAAGAGGGCTACAGCTGATTACATCATGGGGGAGCTCTACGAACTAGGCAGAAAAGCTAAAAGCAAGTTTAGGAATGTAAAAATTATAATGAGTGGCATTGTTCGGGGGGGGAGAGATGTTCCGTTACGGCGAGTTAAGACTGTAAATGACCGCATGGACTGGATATGTGCACAGCTGGAATTAGTGTACGTAGATGCTGACTGCTGGATTGGTGGCAGAGACTTCGCCCAAGACTGGCTGCATTTAAATCGACGGGACGCTTTCAACCTAGGGAGCCTACATGACAGGGTCTCGGTTCGTGCCGGCTTTTGTGAGGAGGAGCAGGTCCAGAGGTTGCCAGCCGACGGGAACAGAAGGAGCTATTTCGGGATATTTGCTGTGGCGGTAAGACTAATATTACTGCAGGTTAATTGTCAGATTTTAGGAAATAAATTAATTGAACTTTGGAATCTTGTAGAGACGTATTCTCTGGACATTGTCATTGCTACTGAATCTTGGTTATATGAGGATATAAATAGTAACGAAAAAATTCAAGGGACCTACGAAATGTACAGAAGGGATCGGGGGAAGGGAGGTGGTGGGCTATTTATTTGTGTGCGCAAAAGTATAGCTAGTTTCTTAAAGTGGGCTGATAAAGATTATGAAATGTTGTGTGTACAAATTTCGGATAAAGGAAATAAATTCCCTCTTCAGGTGATAGGGGCGTATAGAGCACCGAAAGATAACTTTTCACTCCTCGACACACTGTATGATAAAACTTGTACGGGTAATGCTATGAAAAAGAGCATAATAATTGCCAGAGATTTAAACTCCCCAAAGTAGACTGGTCTGGTGAGTCAACTAGCTGTGGTCAAGCTCAGAGCACTGCAAACAAATTCTTAAGGGAGGGGGATTTTCCCAAGTAGTTGACTTCTCTACTAGGTGTGTTAGGTGTGTTTAAGAAAAGACTGATGATTTGTGTAAATACTTCAGTTTAATTGTTATTGAATTGTTATGTATAATTATTTATTTGTTATGTATATCCAATTTGCCACCGGGGGACAAACCCCCAATTGCAAATAAATGAATGAATGAATGAATACTACGCGGCGATCCAATAGTTGGATCTGTTACGCCAATTACCATAGGAGAAGTATCAGAAGCTGTCAGTAGAATGAAGAAGGCAAGGTAAAAGGACTGGATAACACATCATCAAAAGCTTGGAAGATTCTTGGACAATGACGAACCAAAATCCTTGCAGCACTCTTTACTGTTACCACTGATGAGAGCTGCATACCTTACGCCTGGCAGACCAGTACCACCATCCCCATTTCGAAGGGTAAAAGAGACGTCGGCAAATGTTTGAACTATTTCCTAATTCGCCTGCACTACCACACAATAAAAATCTTGAAGCTTGTTCTCGGCAACAGACCAAGAAGCATCATCCAAATTTCCCCTGATCTGTGTGAATTTGTCAGGGGACTCAGCGTAATAGATGCAATTTAAGCCGTCTGTACGCTTGTAGAAAACACAGGGAAAAGAATCAACCCCTGCACCTGGCATTTCTGGACCTAGAAAAGTAGTTTGATAAGATATTGCCTGAACTCATCTCAAAAGCATTTTGTAGACACGGTGTCTCAGAAGGCTATGTGGTATGTATTCACATTCTAGGTTATACTGTAATATAATGAGTGTGGTGTGAATTCCAGTTGGAATTTCACCTCTTTTTCCAACCACTGTTGGAGTCCACCAAGGATCTGTGCTCTCACGCCTTCCACTCATCCTCATACAGAAACAGCTGACATCCAGAAACCTCACCCATAGACAATATTATAAGCTGATGAAATGTTTCCTGTCTATCTAAACCTCCAAGTTATTGAGAACCAGACTGTGAGTGGGAAAGATAATTTAAACATGAATGACTCCTGACTGAACACCAAGAAAAGAGGTGCACATACCAATAGTAGCACTATCAACATACAGTAGAAGACCAATACCTAGTCAAAATTACACTATTTAAATACCTTGGTTCTCTAATAACTTTGGATGATAAGACATGGACGCTCAACTGCTGCATGGCTAAAACGGCGTCCAGTTTCAGGAGTGCTATGTGACAAGAAAGTACCTAACCATCCGAAAGGGTTCGCCAAGTGGCTCTTTATGGCTGAGGGTGCTAGCCAAACCTCCATGCAGTGGAGATGGAAACGTTTTGGTCCACGAGTGTTACAAGGCTTATTGAAAGTTAAATGCACATGTTTCAACCTAAACAGTGAGGCCTTCTTCAGCTCAGCTAAATTAAAATTAAATCTAATCTTATTTCTAACTAGTTATAATAGGAAATGGATATCCTTACAAAATTTTTGATTTTACTTAAAAAAAAATCTTATTAGTAATTGGTGCCTCTAAAACTGCGTCAGTGTAGCTGTGATGGAATGTGGTGAAACTTGGTGGCGGTTCCTCGAGGGAGGGAAGGGAGGAATTTCCTCTTCATATTACTCAGTAATTTATATATAAAATATTTACCTTAAAATTCAAGATAGATTGGATTACTTTCAATTTCACAACAATAAACTGAACATGTTTTATTGGGTTCTAACTAAGCATGCACTTACACTGCTTAAAAAGTCTGTATGGAGGAAAGCATATACTTTCTGCTTTCCTCCTGTACTGCAGTTATTACACATAGACACAGGCGCACTAGCGAACAGAGAAAGAACCACAGTTTTAACGCAGCCAAATGAACGGCAGAAGAGGATATCCTCCCCTTGTTCTGTGCATGCATGTAATGTGGTGAACTTGTTACAGCTGCCATCTAGCGGCGTTGCATTCAATCAGTTAATGGTACCAGAGCATTATGCTAATGGCTACAAAAAGAGCTGTGAAAATATTCACTTACGGTATTTTCATTTTAAAATCAATATTATTCATTGTGTTTTATATACTATTCATGGATTAGAACTTTCAATATAATTTGAAAGCTATAGGCTAGTCTGGTTGTCTATTTTATACAGGGATGTTTGAAATTGTACACCCGGATGTAGGCAAATGTAATGCATGTTTTATTTAAGATGGTGTTATTTTATGCAGTTAACTTCTTTCCTCCTCTTAACAAAGAGCCACTGGTGAAACTTGTTAACATCGAGGAAGGGAATCAAAATCTTAAGTTCATTATCTGCTAATAATAGTACATTATGCAACAAGCCTATATTGATAATAATTAAGATACGAGTATGTTTATAAAACGAGCAAAGTGAGTTTTATAATTTCCATACGAGTGCCTGAATTAATATTATAGATGAGTTGCATGCAACTGTTTATGTTACACGATAATTATAACTTTATTTTATGTTCGAACATAAATATTCATTAATATCTGTCGAGATTCCGTCAGTTTCGTTTACTGAACAGAGGGCATGGGACGCAGCGAATACCTTGTATTAGACCACGGCCTCCTAGAATGACCCCACTATGACACTAGCCACGCAGTGAAATTAAAAATAAGAGGCCGTGGAAGTCAGCGCAGGTAATATGCTATCCTTACCTCATTGGTCAAACAGCTATGTTGTAATGAAAATCTTGAGATCTGATTGGTGGAGAACCTGTATCATAATGAAACTTAAACTATTATGAGCCACTTTAAGAGGCAGTTTTCTGGCATATAATATTTATATTTAAGCTGATAGATTGGAATCCGGGCTAGCCATAAGAAACATATTTATATTTAGTCACGGTCTAACGTAAACCATTATTTGTTGTCTTATTCTTGTCGTAGTTGTGTAAACATCCTCCAAGCATATGTCATGTTTTTCACAAAGGCTTTAATATATTTTTATTACTTATGGTTTTAGGAAGGAATCCTTGCATCATAAGTTTAGATCATAGTATCACTATGCTCTCCTTTCACCCAGCAGATTTTTTTAGCATCTGAGTTAAAATGTAAGAATGGTTTCAACGTTAACTCTATCTTGAAAAAACCTACTGTTGGTGGTAATAAAAAGCAATGTGGATGTGAGACGAATATATTATGTGTACTTACTAATGCATATGTTGGTCGCGAAATTAAGAAATAGCTAGATAAACTTTTTGCACTATTATTTGAGATGCTTCAAGGATGTTCACACAACTACAATGAGAAAAAGATAACGAATAATGGCTTTGGCAATAGCAGGTAATGAACTTAAAACCAGAAGAGGAGGCCGAGAGTGCTAACATGCTAGCTGGCATCGGGAGAGCATGGGTTCGAATCGCATGTCGGCCGTCCTGAAAATGGTTTTCATGGTTTCCCCATTCTCACCACCAAGAAAATGCCGAGACGGTTCCTTTCAATAGATCCACGGCCGATTTCCTTCCAAAATCCCTTCCCTGACCCATCCTGAAAAGAAATTACATGGCCATTGGCTGCAGTAATAAAATTATAATGAACTTAAAGATCTCGATTCCCTTTTTTGATGTTAGCAGGTTCCAACACTTTCCATCGCAGCTCTGATAACGCTGTTTTAGACTATAACAAGAATAAACCAACAAATATGGTTCTGGCAGTAGCAAATATTGAACTTAAAGATCTCCATTCCCTTTCTCGATGTTAACAAGTTTCACCACATTTAATCGTGGCTATACTGATGCAGTTTTAGATGCACCAATTACTAATAACAATTTTTTAAAATAAAATCAAAAATTTTGTAAGGATATCCATTTCCCATCATACGTAGTTAGATAAAAGATTAAATTTAATTTTAGTTTAAGCTGAGCTGATGACGATCTCATTGTTTATGTCGAAACATGTCCGTTATCTTATTAAACGTTCAATAAGTTTAATAAAAATTTAGTATAGATTTGACGGATTTATTATTACTATTTCAATTGGATATTAATCAAGCGTTTTATACATACAGTAGTTAAAACCTGCATTTGCAATGTTGTTGTCGATTCATTGAGTGGTTTTGCAACCTGTAGTCCCATGTGCTTGGGTGTGTGCGATATCTGTCTGATGACCCGTGTCATTGTGATGGCTGCACCAGGGTGTGTATTTGTAATCAGCTTTCATTCACCGTCGGTGATGGGTTCACACGGTAGGATACATTAAATAAAATGAGTTTAATACTTTGATTTCAACACTTCCGCGATTGGCGTCAATAGGCGAGCCGTGACCAAGCTCTTGGATTCAATGGACCCTTACTCATGCAAGTTCTTAATTCCTATCCTGCATCTAGTTTTGTTGGAAAAATGGTGCTGATTAAAAGTATTTAGAGTCCGGAGATAGCCTGGTCTCATGGCCTACACGTTAATCCGCGTAGTTACCCTGGCCGGTCAAAACTGTCTTCCGCATATACCAATTGTCTGGGTTCATCAGAGCCAATCTGGCTCTTATTGGGTTTTGGGTTGATGCAGTTCCTGACACCACATGATTTTTCAGGTGAAAATTCTACTTTGCAGAACCTCGGTCGTCCATGTGAGAGGCAAGCAGCTACGCCACTGCACCATCACGTCCTGTCTCCATATACACGCGCAAATTCTGAAGCAAAAAAAGGGATTAGTTAAATATACTGCAATTAATACCTGATAGCGCAAAACCTCACCTGCACACACAGCGAATCTCGTGTGCGGGCGAGTCCATGTGCTTCAGCGTGATTGATAGGGGAGGAACGTTCACTTTGTAACGTGTTTTTCGAGGGGTTTTTATGCCACTGGCATAAGTCAGTAGGATGCCATTCTATATTTATTTACGTGGCAAATTGTTCAGTCAAGAGAAGTTTTCATGTTAATTTATTATTATTATTAATTTATTATAATTATTATTAAGGTATTTTCGGAGCATTTTATAAAAATTATAAGCATACAGATAGGTTTTCTATGTCTTAGAAAACACTATCAAGCAAATTCTTACGAACGACAATATCATAGAAAATTATGTGATTACGGAATTTTACGGAGTTTCATCAGTTAGGATATTATGAGAGACATGACTCACTGGAAATTCAGATACGGGCTGATTCTTGTCAAGAAGTATTACGCAAGCTTGGGTCGCAGCGTCAAGAAAAGGCATGGGACATTAATTAACGCTACACTTGTCGCTCAACGTGTGGGCAAGCGAAACCGTTACAATTGTCGCCGACAACTTGGGGCTGAAAACCTAATAACATTTGTGGAAGGAGAAGGGTATATATTTCTGTGCCTGTATTTTGGGGGTTATTTGTCTGTATCAGTGTATATCATTATGGGGGATGAGAAAGAAAGACAGATGAGGTTACGTAGTGGTCATCAACGGGAGAGTGATGATACGAGCAGTATGTCGAGTGATGGTAGTACCGGGGTAGCGGAGGTAAATCCCGATACTGAAACAGGGAGTGTAGGCGGCCAACCAGAATTAAAAACTTTACTTCTCGAGTTTATGTATCAGAACAAAGTTAGTAGTGAAGCCTTAAATGCTAAATTAGAACAAAACAGTAGGGAAAATAAAGAAAGTACAGATGCCTTAAACGCCAGATTAGAACAAAACAATAGGGAAAATAAAGAAAGTACAGAAGCTTTAAATAAAAAATTAGAACAGAATAATGCAAGATTAGAACAAAACAGTAGGGAAAATAAAGAAAGTACAGATGCCTTAAACGCCAGATTAGAACAAAACAGTAGGGAAAATAAAGAAAGTACAGACGCTTTAAATGCTAAACTGGAACGAAACAACGCTAAATTAGAACAAAACAGTAGGGAAAATAAAGAAAGTACAGAAGCTTTAAATAAAAAATTAGAACAGAATAATGCAAAATTAGATAAGAACAACAAGGAAATTAGTGTGAAAATGGAGCAGATTAGAGGAGAAATCAGAGGAGTAATGGAAGAGAAGGTTAAAGAGATCATTGCAGATGTAGACAAGAAATTAGGAAAAGTACAGGAGGAGTTAGAAATTAGAATCAGTACACAGGCTGAAAATTTAAAAGAACTAGTGCAACTGGAAACACAGCAGGTCAAAAAGCAATTGGGGGGAGAAATTGACAAAATTCAGGTAGCTACTAAAGAGGTTAAGGAACAGCTGGGGGGTAGAATTGAGAAAGTCCACTCGCAAATAGTTGCAGAAGTAAATGATTTAAGAGAGAGTAATAGAGAGAGCATTAGCAAGATTGAGGAGAAACAAGCAAAGCTATATGATCAAGTAGAAGAATCAGAAGGAAACATTAAATTAACAGTAAACAGTATTGAGAGGAAGGCTGAGGAGAAAATCACAGAATTAAATTTAAAATTAAAAGCTAGGATCAGGCAAGAAAATAGTCAGAATAGGCCAGTTTTTGTGAATAGCACACACAGGGAGGTAGAACTGGGTAAGTTCAGCAATCGACAGGGGTGCCCAATGGAGTTCATGAATTCTATAGAAAATAAATTTGGAGAGAGGTTGGAAGATGGTAGTATTGAGTGGTGCCAGGTAGTTGAAATTTTAGAACAAGTGTTTGTGGGGGAAACGAGGAATTGGTTTGCTGTCTACAGAGAGAAGTCTACTGATATTAAGGACTTTAAAATGAAATTCTGTGAAAAGTTCTGGAAAGAGGTTATTCAGTCGCAGCATCGTGAGGGAGTAGTGTGTGGTAAATATAACCCTAAAGGAAGCTCCACCATGACCGAATACTTTTTAGGGCAGGTATTAGTGTGTAAATATCTGGATGGCTTGAAGGAGGGAAGTGATGTGGTGAAGTTGTTACTTAGGCACTTTCCCTATAGGATCAAGGAGGCTGCTTGTATCCAGAATGTAAAGACTATATCACAAGTAGAAAATTTGTTAAGCACATTTGATGCACTAGGGAGAGGGGGTTATGAGGACAATTTCAATCGGAACCAGGGTAATAATAATAATAGACCTAATGAAGCCAGGCATCAAGAAGTTCAAGGGAACGGTGGCGAAGGGGCCAATGCTCAAAATAGAAATAATAATAATCAGCTAAATCAGAACAGAGGAAATGGCTATGGTAATCAGTATCAAGGGAGGAACAATGATTACAGGGGAAATCAAGGGAGAAACAATGATTTCAGGGGAAATCAAGGGAGAAATTATAATGACAATAATTACAACCAGAATAGGGGTCAAGGAAGAGGACAGCCTAGTGGTAGTAATATACAGCCAAACAATGACAACACAGCCCAGAACAACCAGACCAGTTCAGTAGTTAGTAGTACTACGGCCAGCTGTAGCGGTTCTTTAAACGCGAACCAGGCTGCGAAGTAAGGTCAGAATCTCAGTCTGTAGCATGCCCTGTCCATACAATTATACAGGAACCCTATGAACTAAATGTAAGAAATGAATTATTACATGAACTAAATGATGAAGGTATTATTCAGGAAGTGGTTAGTAAGAGCCCCATAGTTAAATTTAACGTGTCCGAGGCATACACAGATGTTTTAATTGATAGTGGTTGTATGAAGAGTTGCATAAGTAGTGCATTTTATGATAAAATGAAAGGAACTGGAGTAAATTTTGAGGAGATGCCAATTAAAAGCACTTTTGTCATCACAGCTGTTGGGAAGAGGTCTAAAGTAATTTCTAAGCAAGTTTTAGTAGACATTAAAATTAATAATCATGTAGAGAAGCAGATTTGCCTTGTAATTCCAAATTTAGTATTCAGTGTTATCTTGGGTTCAGAGAGGCTAAGTAGAGTGTCTGGTAACTTATGTTATGATGTAGGGCGTTTGAAATTTAAATGGGGAGATTCTGAAGTAGAAGTAGCGTTCAATGACCATATTCAGAGAAGTAATATTGTAGGTGTGATTTGTACTTTAAATGAGATATCGCCAGCCGTAGAGCGGGGTTCTCCATGTTTTGTGGGCAGTGTGATTACGAACGGAAGTCTAGAGGACTCGTTACGTGATGCTGCATTTCAGGGAAATATAGAGGTGGAACAATGTGTTCGGCTCTATGATGTGTTATTGTGTAATAGGAGAGTTTTTGAGGATCGCATTGGTATGGCCAATTGCTATACACATTCATTGAACGTTATTGATAGGTCAGTATTCACAGGACATAGATATCCTGTACCTTTCGCTTATCAGAGTGCAGTTGAGGCACAAATTAACCAGATGCTTGAAGATGGGATTATTGAGCACTCTAACAGTCCGTATGTTAATTCTTTGATCACGGTACCCAAGACCGATGGCACAGTTCGTATTTGTTTAGACGCTCATTTGGTTAACAGTAGAATTAGTTCAGATCAGCTGAAATCTATGTCAATAGAGGAATTAATGCAAACATTTGAGGGGAAGAAATATTTCACTTGTGTAGATTTGAGTTCCAGTTTTTGGCAAGTGCCACTTATGTACGAAGATAGACCATTTACAGCTTTTAGTCATAAATATAACCTTTATCAATTTTGTAGAACACCTTATGGGTTAAAGAGTAGTTCAGCAGCTTTAATTAGGGCTTTAAACATCGCATTAGGGGATGACACAGGAGAGTTTGTAACCATTTACATAGATGATATGGTAATTAGTTCACTCAGTTTTGAGGAGCATCTACGTCATTTATATATAGTTTTTCAGAAGTTAGATCAGGCAGGGTTCACTTTGAAGCTGTCTAAGTCGTCATTCTGTCAGTCAGAAGTGACATTTTAGGTCATAGAGTGTCAAGTAGAGGTGTGACACCATAGGAAAGAAGGGTTAGCATGTGTGGACAGTTAGGCAACAGGGCATCGTTACAGACACTGAGAAATATGCTAGTGGAGCAACGTGAGGACGTTAAGTTAAGGGAGCCACTGGCTAGGTTGGAAATAGGTGAAGAAGAGTATGTGAAAGTAGGACGGTTCACGTACAAGATGCAGGATGGGCTTCTTGCAAGGAAATGTAGGAATAATCGGTGGGCAATATGTGTTCCTGCCACTTTGCGGGAGGAGCTAATTTGGTTCATTCATAGGGAATTAGGACACTTTGGTGCTGCCAAGGTCTTCTATGAAATTGGTCGTGACTTCATTTGGAGTAAAATGGGAAGGGATGTTAGGAGGATTTTAGCTAAGTGTGACACCTGTCAAAGGAGTAAATATCCAGTTAAATATTTAGTGGGGGAGAGATCTGCAGTTCTCACCAGTAGTACCGGCGAACTACTGTGTGTGGATTTATTTGGCCCGATCGTTAAAGGACAGTACGGTTACGAGTACATTTTTATAGTTATTGACGCTTTTAGTAAGTATGTCAAGCTATATCCGCTAAGGAAAGCCACGGGACTAGCGTGTAGCCGTCTGATCATTAATAAGTATGTACCTGAGTTTGGCATTCCTCTCAGGATACTATCTGACAGTGGACCACAGTTTACTGCAAAGAAATGGAGAACCAGTATGCAGGAAGCTGGTATAACACACGTTCATTCCTCTGTAAGGTACCCTCAGGGTAATTCTGCAGAGCGTCCATTAAGGGAAGTGGCTCGTCTTTTTCGGACTCTAGTGCATGACAAGCATGCGGCCTGGGTTGGACATCTTCCCAAGGTCGAGACTTGGCTGAATTCTGTCCAGCATGAGAGCACGAAATTGACGCCATACGAAGTTCACTTCGGAAAGAGACCACAAAATGAACTAGCGAGGGTGTTGGGATTAAATGAGGGTAAGCAACCGGGGATGGATTACATTGTTCAGTTGGCGAAACAGAATTTATCTAAGTCAGCACAAAAGAGAATTCGCCAACAAAAAGAAACTAAATTTGATCAATTCGAGCCGGGAGACAGAGTCTTACTTAGAGTGCCGAAACAGTCAAATAAGCTAGAGAAAGTCATGTCCAAGTTCTTTTATCTTTACGAGGGCCCATTTATAGTTTCCAAACGTATTGGCAAAACAGCATATGTGCTGGAGAATAGTGAGGGAAACAGATTATACGGGTCATATAATATACATAGTCTCCGAAAGTATGTGTCATAAAGTGAGGATGTTTAGCTGGCGAGCCAGCCTATCAAATGAGTAAGTGTGGTATTTGGTGCGTGGGAGGAGATGGTCTTCCAGGCAGGCGTATCAGAAGTCACACAGGGGGGTAGTATGTAAGTAAATGAGAGTTTTTAAGGTACAGGGAAATATGACAGGATTGTCGGATGCTCTTGAGCACTAAAATGTCTCGATACACCAAGGTCAGAATTTGGTAGCGCTGGTGAATTCCCATTTGTCCCCAAGAGATGGGTGAGCGCTTGGACAGGGTATTTTTGCTTAAGGCGTCCACGGGACAAAAGATGGGCCATCAGAATGCGAGACAGTCCTTCATGAAACTCATACATAACGGCACACGTGATTTCTGTTTACAGCCTCGCCATGTAAGATTTTTAAGTGAGTAATTTAAGGTAATTTGTACAATGGTTTCATTTGTGTGAGGAGAACTGGTCTGTGTTGAGAACTAGTTTAAGTAGAATATGGTCTACGGGAACTTAACAAGACAGGGCGATTACGGCACAGAAATATTTGGTGTTATATGTAATGCGCATTTACTGTTTCTTTTTCAGAAGTCAATATTAAGTTCATCTTTTATAAAGAGAGATCAAGTATTATGGTCATGAGGCGCTGCCACAATAGTGTGATCGTGTGCTCAGTGATAAGTGAGATTAAATTTCACCATAAGGAAGGGACCTCCAGTGAAATTAGGAAGTTCTATGGTGATATAAATATATCAGAACACCTTCAATGCGTGTGATATGACATCATAAATACATAGTGCTCACACATTAATTATGTCAATTTCTCCAACATAGAGAAATTTGAGAGGCGGAAATATCCGTGGAACACTATTCTAAGTGAAAAACAGTGGACTGGTTGCAAAGTGCAATCCACAGTGACAACAAACTTTGACGCAAAGTGCGTGAAGAAAAATTATGAGTGTATATATCTGTAATTTAGGGTGATTTCATTTATGTAATATGTATTTTGGATGGGGATTATTAACGTGCCTGGGATAATCGGATAATGGACCGTCGTCACGGTAAATCATCCGATGATCCGAGGCGAATATGTAACGTGTTTTTCGAGGGGTTTTTATGCCACTGGCATAAATCAGTAGGATGCCATTCTATATTTATTTACGCGGCAAATTGTTCAGCCAAGAGAATTTTTCATGTTAATTTATTATTATTATTATTTTATTATAATTATTATTAAGGTATTTTCGGAGCATTTTATAAAAATTATAAGCATGCAGATAGGTTTTCTATGTCTTAGAAAACGCTATCAAGCAAATTCTTACGAACGACAATATCATAGAAAATTATGTGATTACGGAATTTTACGGAGTTTCGTCAGTTAGGATATTATGAGAGACATGACTCACTGGAAATTCAGATACGGGCTGATTCTTGTCAAGAAGTATTACGCAAGCTTGGGTCGCAGCGTCAAGAAAATGCGGATAGTTGGAACGGAAATCGACTTCATCATCCGCGCGCCGTGTGTAATGAGCCAGAGAAGGGGAAGTATAGCGTGGGGAGCAGCCAATCAGTGGAGACCACGTAAGCTGGAAGTCGGTACCGAGGTGGGGAGCCGAGGTGTGCATATATCGTTCGGCGCGCCGTGGAACGAGGACAATCTGTGAAAGACTTGACTAGTTCGGTTGCAAGTGTGTGTCGCTCCACTGTTCCGTGGAGTGGAGAACTATCTGTTTAAAACTTAACCAGTTTGGTTGTACGAGGGTATGGCTCCGTTGTTAGGACCATAAAGTCACCAAATCTACAAGTATATCATCAAATATCGACGGAGATGACGACGTCCAGGAGACTGTGGGAAGCACACAGCATCATCCAGTACGAGGGAAATGCTTTGGCAATTTCCAGTGGTAAGCGCGAATG
Organism: Meconema thalassinum; assembly: GCA_946902985.2. NCBI lineage: Eukaryota > Metazoa > Arthropoda > Insecta > Orthoptera > Tettigoniidae > Meconema > Meconema thalassinum. The sequence continues at coordinate 1,057,926,826 of OX336389.2, read as the reverse complement.
ACGCAGAAATACGCAATCTCTCATTTCTCTTTGTTTTATATTTCATATTTCAGTAACTTCATAGCTTGGGAATAAGAGTAAAATCAATAATTTATCAGACTCCGTTTTCACGTAATTTTCTACCGGTAATATTAAAATCGCAACGCTCCAATTTAAGTTTTATACTTATTATTATTATTAATTTTGCTATACTTGTTTTATGTAATAAATTCATTTCTTTTACAATGCAATCTTTGCTTTCAGTAGGTAGCATTAGATATAGACCAATTCCTTCTCCTGATACAATTGTTTGTTGGGTTAATGATCAAATCATACCACGATCTGAGTGAATAGATTCTTGAAGGTGTTCTACCAGAGCTAGACGTTGTTAAATACAAATTTAGATTTCAGCATTGCATTGAGGTCTTGGCGCCCATTAAAACAACATAGCTTAGGCAAAGGTAAACAGTTACATTTATCACCCAACAGTTAGGGGCAGCCAAACCGTTACACTTGTTGCTACCAACATGGGGCATTAATTAACGCTACACTTGTCGCTCAACGTGTGGGCAAGCGAAACCGTTACAACTTCGCTCCTTGGTATAGAAGTGTTCGCGTCAACTCTTGGTATCTGTAATAGTAATATCACAAGTGACGAAATGTCACTCTCGAAACTTGGTGTGGTGTCAAGGCTTCCAGTAGCATAGCAGCAGTGACCTCCTCCAAGCCCTCGAGTTTGCGCAGGTCTGTGCCATCACGTATTAATTGCTCTCTAACTTGCATGTCCTTCGCTTGTGCATGGGGGCTCTGTATGAAGTGAATGATTTATTGTTGTTTTGCTTACGTCATCACAGGTATGGTGTGAATTGAGAAGCAATGATAGCAAGCTTGATGACGCAGCAACTGGGCACTAAGTCATCTGACTACGTGGGTCAAACCGGACGTAGTTTTAACGTAAGATACTAGAGCATTTTAACGCAGCAAGGCATAAAAGTTTTTCGGCCATCAATAGTCATATGTAGAGACGGGAATTTGCCTATTTGCCTATTTTATTCCTGTGTTTAGGAACGTAGGCTTTCGAGATATAAATCCGTTTTAGGTTCTTTTAGGCTAGATTTCGTTGGTTTTATTGTGCCTATAAATGCCTATTTCAAGGGTTTGTGCCTATTTGGAGTATAATTGCCTATTTGATGCCTTTTGACTGTATTTTAAAGTGCATTATATTGCAGCTGGTGTGCTCGACAGAATTATATTCTCATTTCTCAATATGTGTTTACCCCACGAACTTAACAACCCTTCATTTTGTATTTCACTTTTCTTTATATTGAAAATTTACCCGTTAGTATGTGTGTGAATTAGTATCATAAACTTTATGCTGATTGAATAACAAAAGAACTAATTTAATGCCATGTTTTCGCGTTTTTTCAATCTCGATATTAAGCCTCCGAAGTTAAAAACCCTTCGTTTCAGGTATCGTCCCCTTCAAAAGCCGCGTTAGGTTGGCGCTGCAACCTAACTGTGAATTAATATACAGTATATCCTGTACGCGTTTGAGTGTTGAATGGGCAGGCAGTTAAAAGCAGCCAGGAGGGATGCGATCCAGCTGGCAGTTAAAATGCCGCGGCGATCACAGTGGGTTGGTGCTGTAACCTATCTTGTGTTGATGGACAGGCAGGTTAAAGCACCTTGGATGGATGCGATCTAACTGGCAGTGGGTGTAGCATGGCCTCTTACCATGCTACTGTTGCCATGCAGTCAGGAGGGATGCGATCCAGCTGGCAGTGAAAATGCTGCGGCGATCACAGTGCGTTGGTGCTGTAACCTATCTTGTGTTGAATGGACAGGCAGTTTAAAGCAGGCAGGAGGGATGCGGTCCAGCTGGGAGTGGAAATGCTGCGGCGATCAGTGAGTTGGTGCTGTAACCTATCTTGTGTTGAATGGACAGGCAGTTTAAAGCAGCTTGGAGGGATGCGATCAAGCTGGCAGTGGGTGTAGCATGGTCTCTTACCAAGATAGATGGAAACTTGGTGGTCCCGTCTTGAGCTACTGTTGCTATGGAGATGACCGGCCTTGCTATTACTTCATCAGTTTATTTTCTGCTTTTATTAGCCTTTGCTTGAGTGCAAAAAGGCCGAAATCAGAAGAATAAGGAAGACTATCGAAAATTCATGTAGCCAGACGTTCCTTCTGGGTCCTAAGCTATGTGTATGCAAAATTTGGTTGAGATTGGTGGAACGGTGTAGATTTGTATACGGAACAAATCCACCCACCCACTCACCCACATACATACATACATACATACATACATACATACATACATACATACATACTGACTTTCACTTTTATATATAAGATAAGTATGTTATTAAATTATAAGTTGCTTATTGTTAAAGAAAGGGTTACTACAAAGCTGGTGAAAAAGGAAGATGGAGAGTTGTTAACACACCCGGAAGAGATAAAGGGACGATGGAAGGAGTATTTCGATAAGCTATTGAACGTGAGCAATTGTACTGGTGAGATCGAAGTGACACAGCCTGACGACTCTATAACAGAAGATGATATAACAATGCTGGAGGTAGAATTAGCAGTACAGAAGATGAAGATGGGAAAAGCAACAGGGGTGGATGAGATCAGTGTAGAAATGATAAAGGCTGCTGGACCTGTTGGTATGCAATGGCTGTATCGACTGCTAAAGTGTGTGTGGAAACGGAAATGTGTACCAGAAGACTGGGTGAAAGGGCTAATAATACCAGTGTTTAAGAAAGGGGACAAGAAAGTGTGTGATAACTATAGAGGGATCACCCTCATATCACAGATAGTAAAAATACTGGAAAGGATATTAGAAAGAAGAATGAGAAGAAAGGTGGAAGGAGAGTTGCAAGAGGAACAGTATGGCTTCAGGAATGGAAGATCCACAGTGGACCCAATCTTTAGCTTGAGGCAGGTGATGGAAAAGAACTGGGAATATGGAGAGGATTTGATCATGACTTTCATAGATCTAGAAAAGGCATATGATAGTGTCCCCAGAGAGAAGGTATGGGAAACCATGGTTAAGAAGAGACTGGGAAGAGAAATGTTGGAAATGGTGCAAGCAATGTACAACAACTGTGTTAGCAGGGTTCTGACCCCTGTTGGAAAGACAGATTGGTTTAGGAACAAGACTGGACTAAGACAGGGGAGTGTGCTGTCACCTCTTTTATTCATAATGGTAATGGATGAAATTGTAAAGGAAACAAAGGAAGCATATGGACATAAAGAAATGAAGTTACTATTATTTGCAGACGATATTGTGGTCTGGGGAAGGAACACCGAAGAAGTGCAAAAACAACTAGATGCACTGAACGAAAATATTCAGAAGTATGGCCTGAAAATCAGTATAGAGAAAAGCAAGACCATGGTGATGACAAGAGGGGAAAGACAAGGAAAGGGCATTGTGAAAATTGGAAGTCAGAGTTTGGAAATTGTGGACACGTTCAAATACCTAGGAAGTGAATTGATGCAAACTGGTAGGTTGGACATGGAGATTGGCAGGAGGGTACAGCAGAGCAATGCTTTCTATCAAAGTGTAAGAAAACTTGTTTGGGATAAGGAAGTACCAAGGAAAAGCAAAGAGGTAATGTATAAAATGTACTATGTACCCATATTAACGTATGCAGCTGAGACTTGGACCCTGACGAGCAGGCAAGAGAGTAGAATCCAAGCCAGTGAAATGAAATTCCTAAGAAGTATGATAGGTAAGACAAGGAAAGACAGAGTGAGGAATGAAGATGTTAGGAAGGAAGTTGGGATGGGAAAACTAAATGAGAGAATTGAGAAGAATAAACTAAGGTGGTTTGGACATGTAAAGAGGATGGAGGAAAATAGAATACCAAGACAGATGCTGGAGGCGAAGTGCAAGGGTAAGAGAGCAAGGGGAAGACCTAGAACAAGGTGGATTGATTCAGTGAAGAACAGCGTGAGAAAAAGAAATCTGGACTGGGACAAGATCGTGGAAGAAGAATGGTGGAAGGAAAGAGGAAAGTGGAGAAGTGCCATAAATACCCCGACCCGGCAGAAGCTGGATAAGGGGAAATGATGATGATGATGATGATGAAGTTGCTTATTGTTAATTCTTCTTATAGTAAATCAATATTTTATTAAATTACAAGGAATATTTTCATGCCTATTTTGTTGCCTATTTTACACGTTAGTGCCTATTTACATGCCTATTTTGGCTATTTTAAGAGCCTATATGCCTGCCTATTTTAACTGTTTTTAGTGCCTATAATTCTCGTCTCTAGTCATATGATAGAGTATAACCACAATTTCTCCAAAATTGAAAACGATCTGGAAATCCTACATTATTGCAGTAGAGGAACCATGCTCAACATCTTGGAACAACTTGAAATAGATCAGGCTTTAAGAATTAATCCGTCACACAATTTAAATGAAATTAACTTTGATAATAACATTTTATACGAAACTTTGACTAATTACGTCGTGAACATCAAACACATAAAAAAGCCCCCGTAGTTGCAAGCGTCCTAAGGGTTACATCCTCTACTCCCACCCCCTAGTATTTCTTCCCCTACACATCATTCGGCAGCGAGTCCCCGCCCCTCCATTCTCTCCTCTATCTCGGCCGACCTGACCTAGTCCGTCAGTTGCAACACCTGGCTCCAGCCAGCAGGCCATTTGCAGGTACGTATAAGGTAAGATTTCTTTTTCGTTTTTCGCGGCGAGTCTTTTTGTTGATCAATTTTGCGATGACTATTTTATTTATTTCTTTTGTTAACAGAGGATCTATGCTATCTGGAAAATGTAGTTTTCATTTTCAAGCCGCTCATTGGGAATGTTAGCGTGATTTTTCGTCCTTAAACAAGCAATGGCACCACTTTGGCCAAATGAACAACTTCCCAACTTAACCGCGCCAAGGAAAGGACTGTTGAAATGACCGGATTATATGACACTAGTCTAATCAACTGAAGACAGGAAGATAATGGACTATACATTGCCTTTTTTAAAAGTGTTTTAATATGTTCAATTTGTTCAGGATTTTATTGTGTTTTCATGAGTGACTGTATGTGCATGATGTTCTTTTTACCTTGCTCAGTGTCTTATGGGTAATGTTTTAATGGTGTCAAAATGTGGCTGATGAAGGACCGCTCCAGGGTTTGAAACATGTACCACAACTAGTGCAACATAACGCATAACCAATGTATTGATTGACGGAGGTTGTTCAATAAATTTTAAAAAAAAGTCATCTGACCCTGGACATATTTTATCGCATCATCTCGGCGAGGGAAGGGCTTCCTCTAATCAGCTCATTCCTTAGGTCTATGTTAATAATCTGTGGCATAGTTTTATTTTATGGATTCCTTCTATGTTACATCCCATTCACTCCAGTAGTCAGCCCATAACAGACAGACAAAAATTAAACTGACGGTAAATTTGGTTTCCACAATATTCAGACAGAAAACTTAGTTTATTTACAGAGATTTGGGCTAGGATTTAGGTAGGAGGCAGCTGTGGCCTTAATTTAGGTACCATTCCAGCATTCACCTGGAGTTTAAGTGGAAAAACAAAGGAAAACCACTTATAGGATGACTGGGGAAGGAGTAAAACCCACCTCTTCTCAGTTCTACCTCACAAGGCTGAGTGAACCCCAACCCAGCCCTCAGACCAGAATTATGTTTCTTGGTAGAGCTGGGAATTAAACCCAGACCTCTGGGGCGACAGCCAAGAATGATACTCGACACGACATGAGGTGGGCATGTGAAGTTTTGAAACCATATTTCAGTGTTACCTGTACAAACTATCAATTTATACTTTTCAGTCAGTAAACACACATGATTGGGTACAATAATAGCATGTAACACAAGTTCTGTATTGTTCACATAAATAAGGGGCAATTTTGGATTAAGTGTTTCGAACGTCAGGTGGTCGTCATCAAATCTTCATCACTAGGGTTGAAGTTAAGATTTATATACAAAATTTAGAATTTGTGATTTTATTATACTTTTGTATAACTTGTCTAATTAGTGTTAGAATTTATGATCCACAGTGAATCTTGTTATACAGTAGATAAGCCTATTCTAAAATGTTTTATTACAGGTTTGTGTCTACGTATTAATTGTAAAGAGTCAAGCGACACTAGACAAAAATAAATTAGTTCATATACACTGATTTCTACTATGGTTGTGGGTACATATCCATACCCATAACCATAGTAGAAACCATAGTGTTGCTTCACTATTTACAAGTGCATAATATTCACACGTACACACAAATCTATAATGAAACATTTTACAACAGGCTACCCTATAATGAGATTGATGGCGAATCACAAATACTAACACTAACAAGACAAGTTATACAAAAGTATAATAAAATCGCAAACTCTAAATTGTGTATATAGATCTTAACTTCTACCCTAGTGATCAGGATCTGATGATGACCACTTGACGGTCGAAATGCGTAATCCCAAATTGCCCCTAATTTATGAGAATAATAATACGTGAAATTATAATGGGAAAACGAAGTGTTGACTGACTGAAAAGGACAAATTGATAGTATGAGGTGAACAGGTGCAATGGAGTGCCCAATCATAATTTTACTGAAGTGTTGAGAAAAAGTGGTTTTGCATTTCATCCCTAATGATGATGATTATTATTATTATTATATTAATAATGAATGCCTACCCTTCCCAGGTCCAGGTCGCCAGAAACCTGTAAGGAAGGGGTTATTCTATTAATCAACATTAGTGAACAAAATATATACTAGAACACATGCCATATAATCCCAGAAATAACAGAAAGATCTTAACTAGAAAAAAAACTGAAACCTTGTTTTAAAAGAATATAATAGAAAAAAAAATAGAAAAAACAGTAATATCAATGCACTGTAATAATTTGTTAACTTCACAAAGCCTAGAAAAGAACCTAATTATTATTGTTAATAATAATAATAATAATAATTTATAACTATATTAATATTATTTTCAACACTTTCATGGCAATTAAGTTCAAGTACACTGAAATATTTGGATTACAATGTAATATTTGAGGCATCTAGAATCAAAACCTGCCAAGTCCACAAAACAAACTTTGTGGGAAAATGAGGAAAACTGTTAACATATGAAAAAACATCCTTGGAATATGAGCATTTAGTTTATTAATTACTTTGTCATCAAATGATGCATTCCAACAAATTACAGGATTGTCCTTTTATGGAAAGTAACACAATTCTTAAAATTTATTAGAAGTTAACTGTTTTTGAAAGTGAAATGTACATATGGACGCTTTTGGAAGTAAGAAAAGCAGTTCTAAGAATAAAAACAAGGGAAGAAGGAAAGCATTTGAATGTGAACCCTCCAAATTATGTATGAAATGAAAACCTGACCTGAATTATGATTAAGCATATATTTGAAATACAGCAGCAGTATCAGTTGTGAATAGGTTACACTTTGTAAGTACTCTGGTACTTATCTTTAGGGACTTGGACATCGTGGTCATTCTAGCCCTCAGACCAGAATTACATTTCTTGGCAGGGCTGGGAATGGAACCCGGACTTTAGGGTGACATCCAAGAATGCTAGCCATTGTGCAATGAGGTAGACCTCTGCGTACTTGTTTACTTTAATAAGTAAACAATATAATGTGGGGCAAATTAGAATGAGCAATGTTTCATTCAGCTAGCATATAAACTAACTGCCCCCATATTTCTAGTCATCAAATTTGAACTTTAGCCTCTGTGATTGTCGAAGGCTTAGAGGGAATGAACTGAACATTTTAGGTGTTATAAATTTGAGTTCTATATTTGTGTTGACTGACTGGAAAGCTTTGTTTAATAGAACTAGGCAACACTGGATAATGGCTTCTATCACTTCAATTATATTCTATAGGAATTTACAACTAAAGGAACATGTGCAAACCTTGCTCCACCTGTCTGGTGTTTATGTTGTTCTGTAGCAAGATTCTGAACCCATTATTAAGAATGTTATGCAAATCTTCCATGCATAGAACCATTCTTTAGCAATTAAATCTACCCTCGATTAATTTAAAACTCTCTTTGGAATGTCTTCCAACAACCAGCTCCATTGTGGACCTTTCCAATGTGACAATATCATATCGAAGGGCTGATTCGACTAGTGCCAAGTATACATCAACATGAAATGAACCCTGAAAAATTGGATCCATATTGACTTACACTAGATTAATACAAGATTTTAAAAAATCCGCCCTGTCAATGCACAATATGTAGTAAATTCATTCAAAACTTAGAATGTAAGAATAGTAAATTTTTATTGAGCTATTGCCAAGTATGTACAAGAGGGAGCACAATATGCAAGTGTATGAGAGAAGAATAGTGTTCTTCTGAGTCAATTCCAATATCTGCTAACGTACCGTAATTTAAAATGACCCTGCGGCATAGCTGTGCTCGTTAAATCGTACACTACCGCCACAAGGGCAGATGCACCAGTCCGGAGGTCACAGGTTCGAATCCCAGTGCTGACAGCGGCTATTCAGAATGTGGTTTTCCCCCAGGGTTTTCCACACCTCCTCCAGGCAAATGCAAGTCCCAGGGTGCCCACCCCATCCCCGTCACTAATACAGTTACACTACTACAATCATCACAAGAATACAGGCTATTATACAAGTTAAACATGCACCCAACAACGTGGGGCGATGACCAAGATGTCTCAAGCCACTCAAATGAATTAACAAGAACCACTAATTCAAAATGCTTCTCTATTTTAACTTCATTGTACTGTTGTCTCATTTCTCTTGCAGTTATTAGCATCGTTTACCTAGGTGTGTGTGTGGAATCTGCCACATAACCTTAGTTGTTGTGGTATCTGTATACACATATGGACCACCATCTTGTAAAATTCATACCTAATGTCAGTTGTTGTTGATTCATTTAGGGGCTGTGCAACATCGTGGTCATGTAGCCCCATATACTTGGGTACGTGTGGAATTAACCATGAAAAACCACTTCTAGGTTGGCTGAGGTTTTTCAGATTTACCTCATGAGGCTGTGTGTACCCCGTTAGAGCCCTCAGAGACCAGAATTAAATTTCTTGGCAGGGCTGGGAATCGAACTTGGACCACAGGAACACTACACCGGTACAACGTGACCATGTCATGGTTTTATTAAAAATGTGAAAATCGCGAGTGTTAATACATTCATCCCACTGGGAGGCGAGATGATCAAATCCAGTTTTGTAGAAAGAGGTAGGTCGCTGACGGATCCACAATCGCACCCACTCTTGCACTTCCTCATCCGAATATAACCGACATCCACGAATGTCTTTCTTCAGCTCAACAAAAATGTTAAAATCACAAGGGGAAAGATCCAAGCTGTACGGAGGATGTTGAAGTGTTTCCCAGCCAAGTCGCTGCAGCATAGTCTTCACCAGATTGGCAGTGTGGGAGCGGGGATTATCATGCAACAGGACGATTCCGTCCGACAGCATCGATCGTTTGTCCCTCCGTCAGTTGATGCGGAACCCACTGTGCGCAAATTTTGTAGAAATGCAAGTGATCTTTGATAATGGCTAATGCCGACATGAACACAAAAATCTTCCTCCGTGACTAGTCAGTTTTCCCGGATAAGACCATCAATCCACTATTATCACATCAGGAGCAATGGCTCAATGGGCCTGTCCTGAGTATGCATCATCTTGCAGTGATGTGTGCCCTTCTTGGAATCTCGTATACCACTTGTGCACACTTGCAGTGTTCGCCATACACAGCGGATATGCGACAATGAATTTTGCGTATTCCAGCACCCTTGGCCACCAGAAAACGAACCACACTTCTCTGCTCTTCTTTGCTGCCTCCATTTCTACAGGTAGACGAACACACTCGGCAGTCCACACACAAACAAGACATACCTCAACACCAGTGTGCAACCAAGAGTTGTCGCTATGCAGTTCCCCTATCACAGCAATGGCAGTATTGCCACATTTCGCGCGGAATGTCTGTTATGGCGAGAGTTCGGTTGACTTTTGACTTTCCCTCGTACATTCTAAGGAAGGATGACAATAGAATCCCAAAGCTTGCCCTTGTATATCATCCTATTGGAAGAAGAAATATTGGTCGATCCATAATGTAAACTGAGGTTGGAACAGGCTAATAGCCTAATTTATGAAGAGTGAGTGAGTTAATGCTTGGCCACTTATTTTGAAAAAACAACTTCCTAGCACTCATGTTTCCCAAATCCCAAAATCTGCATGTTCATCTTGCACCCACAGTGCAGACCTGTCTTTTGTGTGTGCCTGTGTCGACTTTTGACTTTCCCTCGTACATTCTAAGGAAGGATGACAATAGAATCCCAAAGCTTGCCCTTGTATATCATCCTATTGGAAGAAGAAATATTGGTCGATCCATAATGTAAACTGAGGTTGGAACAGGCTAATAGCCTAATTTATGAAGAGTGAGTGAGTTAATGCTTGGCCACTTATTTTGAAAAAACAACTTCCAAGCACTCATGTTTCCAAAATCCCAAAATCTGCATGTTCATCTTGCACCCACAGTGCAGACCTGTCTTTTGTGTGTGCCTGTGTGCTTCCAAACCAACAATGGCATTTATTTTGAAATAAAGTTCAGGAACTAGAAGAATATTGTGTCATCCTGCTGTGCGGCCCTCATGATGGAAACATACTCAACATAATTATACAGGGCGCCAGGGAATGTTCTGTGAGAGGTAGCATCAGCAGTTTAATTGGCAGCATGGTGTCCTGGACAGGGTAGCAGTACAGTGAAGGACACACGCGTGGGCTGTCGAAATCGTCAGTGTGAATTGCAGTAAGCGAGCGTTCAGATAGATTATTGGAAGAGTGCAACAGTATACTGTATACAGGCGGTGATTTTTACTACAGAAGAGAGAGAGCTTTTTTGGTGGAATAAAGTTTCTTGAGAAGGTGATCGGTTTAGAGAAAATGTAAAACTAAAATTTCAGGCACTGTTTCCTAATAAAAAGTTTCCAAACCGGGATACCGTTCAGGATTTGATAAGTAAATTTGGTGTGACGGGCTCAGTTTACGATGCACCGGGAACAGGCAGGCGTACGCTTTTAGCATACGAAAAACTTTATGAAATCTCCGATATAATGCTGCGTAGACCAAGAAAATCAACACGCAAATTAGCTCAAGAAACAGGAATCTCTAAGTGGACAGCACATAAAGCTGTAAGCTTCCGTTGTTCCATTATAAAGTTACTGTTGCAACCATTGTAATAATGGAGTGTGTCAGTGTATCAGTGTCTATTCAACCGGGTGAGTTAGCCGTGGTCGTTACGGCATGACTCATGACTGCTGGCAGTCGCTCGCATCCGGGAGGCGAGGAGGTTCGAATCCCCCCGCCGGCAACCTTGAAGATGGTCTTCTGTGGTTTCCCATCTTCCTTCCAGGCAAATGCCGGGGTTGGTCCCTAACTATAGGCCAGAACCGCTACCTTCCAACTCCTCGACCTTCCATACCAACGTTCCTCCCCACGGTACTTGTAGCTCACCCATTGGGTGTCTGTCTCGAAGCAGGCACAAAACTGGTGAGTCGAACATGTCCTCGGACACTCCCGGCACTAAAAGCCATACGCTCAAAAAAAAAAGTCTATTCAAATTAAATATCTGTTAGATGAGCTGGGTATAATTGCTCTTAAAAAGAACCAGTGTGTTTATATCAATAAGACAAGAGATTTGATTGTAGGAGTGTACGTGGATGATTTGGGTATTTGGGGCAATGATGAAAATGTGAATTGGGTGAAATCTGAGCTGAAGAAAAGGTTAGAGTTAAGAGACTTAGGGAAAATTACCAATTTTCTGTCAATGAATGTAACACAAGACAGAGAAAAAAAAATTGCATTGATCAAAGTACTGTAAATACACTGAAGAAATACTGTTGAGTTGTAAGTTAAGTTCTACAAAAGGGAGGTCAGCACCCTTAGTTATCAGTAGTGATGATAAAACAGGATCAGGGGAGGAGAAAGTAGATCAAAAAATGTTTCAAAATGCAGTAGGAAAGTTACTATATTTGTAGACATCAACAAGACCAGATCTCAGTTTTGCGGTATGTAAAGTAAGTCAGAGATGTAAGGAGCCTAATAAACAAGACTGGAATAATGTAACGCATATCATGAGATATTTAGGAAATACAGAGGAAAAGAAAATTGTATATTCTACTAGAGACCAACGATATTGTAAGGTGGAAATATTTTACAGCACTATGTTAAGAGTGGGATGATTCTGTTCAAGTATGGTCCATATGTCTGATTAGTGTTTGGAAGTGTTGATTTATGTTTGTTTGATTGGTTGAATTTAGTAATTTAAATGTGTTGTTCTTCTGTGTATTGGTGTGCAGTTTGAGCACTGAAATGATTGCCAAAGGGGAGGTGTTGTTATTGCTAATAGGTTGTCAGCAATTTCAGTGTTTTGCTGTACTTTTGTTTTACTTATGGTGATTGGCCCGTTGGTGCGACTGTGTGCGACGTTCTTGCTCGGCGATGTGTTGCAACTGTTGTAATAATGGAGTGTATCAGTGTCTATTCAAATTAAATATCTGTTAGCATTAACATTTCGGTCTTTATTTCACTGTCAAATACCTAGGTATAACCTAACTACAGTTACCAGTTGATACAATTGGCAGCCATGCTGCCTACATAACTGCTGATGCTGCCTCTCGCAGCAGCATGTAGGCGCTGCGGAGAACATTCCCTGGTGCCTTGTATTATATTCAAATTATTCTCACCATCGATGTTACTTTGCCAGCTTAGCAAAGGTAACTAAGCAAGATTTGACAATACCCATATACAACCTCCTTGGGTGCTTTTAAAATAAGTGGATTGTATCTGTATACCATGGGATTCATAATATCCATTACGTTTTCAGCTAAGTGACAAATATTTTGGAACACAAACTATGAAATAGTTAGAAATAGTGGAGAGTGAGATGATTACAGGAGTTTTTTTAAAACTGGAAACTATTATTTGCATGGGAAACAACAGGATTTGAGTTTTGGAGATACGGAAATGTGAACCTGGAATCAAAACTTGGTGAACAAACTGATGACATTGAATCGAAGCAAGCAGCGTAATTATTCAATGGAAGGTCTCTTTCCTCTCAAGTGATAATGATAGAAACCTTCCATTCATCTTTCGCTTGCGATGTTTAGAAAATAAATTATTATATCTTTGGTTAATGTGCCCACATATTTCTGATATCTTGGTTAATAATAATAATAATAATAATAGTAATAATAATAATATTTCTTATTAATTCTCAATACTACTTCATTATTAATCTGTACTGTATAAGATGGAGGGCAAAAGAACTGGTCAACTAACCCATTTATCTCCTGGCTTAGTATACCTTTTGTGTGGCACCTAGGATTTTTTGTTTTACTATAGTCACATTGCATTTAGAAGATCCAATCAGCCAACTGACATAAAAGGTTGTGCCACACCATGATACGGTTCAACATCAGGTAATGCTAGCAAGGCCTCTATTACAGAGACCTTTAAATTTATATGTAACCCAACACCAATATATTAAAAGAAAAGAACATAAATACAGTACTCAAATAGGAAAGGAACCTAGGAGCAGTTTAATGAAAATATATGATTAACAGCTGGAGAGCAGCGACCTACCAGGTAAGAACACTGAACAAATGAACAAAAAAAGATGTTGCAAGTTGTCCAAAATTTTGGATCATCCTTCATCAATGTAGAAGAGGACAAGAGTGAAGATGACAGATAATGTTCCTGATGTGCAGTCGTAGCAACCTGTTATGGCGTAGGTTCTGTTAGTGGCGATACTGAAGAATGTGATAATCGGTATGTGCAAGGGTATGCCTTGCAGCTTTTGTGCTCACAAGGAAAAGATCTCGGGCGAGGGGGTAGATTGATGGAGTTCTTTAAGAGCTTTTTCCTGTGAGAACACAAACACTAAAAGATGTGCCCCTTGCACTTTCACCAGTACCATCACCAACAGAATGTATCCTATACAACGTCACTGACTGCACATTATCTACCAGTTCGAGTGCAAGTTGTGGCCGACTTTCCACATTGGCCTAAACTCCAGTTCATTAACCATGCAAATGTGCGGCCACCATAGCAACACGAAATCTATTAACTTTTACCTTCTTATACCTACAGTATTTCCTCGCACAATCGTCGCCACCGCGTAATCGTCGCACCCCACTTTTCAAACACTAAAATAGATTTATAAAATTTCATCGCATAATCGTCGCATAGCATGTTCGTATTTGTGCGCCAGTCAGTTGCACACGCTGCCGCGACTTTATAACCTGGCGCGACTTTGTCAGACGAAAAATATCTCGTCTTTATGCTTGCGGGCAATGAACTGTGACGCGAGCGGCAAGCTTCGTCACTTAGCACATTCCGCGAGCGTATAATCTGGCGTGATCTTGTCAGGAGAAAGTAATCTTGTCTTTATGCCTGCCGGCTATGAACCGCGACGCGAACGGCCAGCGCACATTCCGCGAGCGTATAGGCCTAATCTGGCGTGGCCTTGTCAGGAGAAAGTAACCTCATCTTTAAGCCTGCCGGCTATGAACCGCGACGCGAACTGCCAACGCACATTCCGCGAGCTTATAGGCCTAATCTGGCGTGATCATGTCAGCAAAAAGTAATCTCATCTTTAGACCTGCGGCCTATGAACTGTGACGCGAGCGGCCAGCGCACATTCCGCGAGCGTATAGGCCTAACCTGGCGTGGTCTTGTCAGGAGAAAGTAACCTCATCTTTAAGCCTGCCGGCTATGAACCGCGACGCGAACGGCCAACGCACATTCCGCGAGCGTATAGGCCTAATCTGGCGTGATCTTGTCAGGAGAAAGTAATATCGTATTTATGCCTGCGGGCTATGAACCGCGATGCGAATGGTCAGCGCACATTTCGCGAGCTTATAGGCCTAATCTGGCGTGATCATGTCAGCAAAAAGTAACCTCATCTTTAGACCTGCGGCCTATGAACTGTGAAGCGAGCGGCCATCGCACATTCCGCGAGCGTATAGGCCTAATCTGGCGTGATCTTGTCAGGAGAAAGTAATATCGTATTTATGCCTGTGGGCTATGAACCACGACGCGAATGGCCAGCTTCGTCAGCACATTCCGCGAGCGTTAACCAGTCGTGACCTTGTTAAAAGAAAGAACCCTGTCTCTGACTGCGGGCTATGACTCACGCCAGACTCACCCTACGCGAATGACTGGCCCGTGCAGCAAATAATGATACAGTATATTCTTTGAAATTAAATATTCTTCGCATAATCGTCGCACCCTGCTTTTTTCCGCGAAATTTTGGCAAAAAAAAAGTGCGACGATTATGCGAGGAAATACGGTATTCACACCTGCAACCACTAGACCACTTTCACCAAGTGTTTCATCATCAAAATCGTAAACCACCTCTCCCCCTCCTCCCATCCCCTTGCCCTGAGGGACTCTAACTCTAATACTCAAATACTGGGAAGCTCCAGGACTAAACATCATATCATTCTCCCATTCCTCACCCCTCTCTCCCTGTCCTCCCTCCCACCTAACCTTCCAACAGTAGCACCTAGGTAAGCATTCTTTCCAGGGACCATTCTTGTCTTCATCTCCATTGATAAAGGATGATGTGAAAATTCTGGACAACTTGTAGATGTTCTTGTTCCTGTGGTGTTCTTAACTGTTGAGTTGCTATTTTCCATCTGCTTAATCATATGCTTGTATTAAAAAAAAAAACATATTTAGCTTGTATGTTCTTCCCTGAATCATTCCGTTGTTGACATCCTCAAATGTCATTACATTCACTACATTAATTAAAACAGACAGAGAGCAACATATTTGTAATAAATATAGTGAACCTTCATAATAGAGGCAGCATGAAAGAAGAACAAACCATGGATGAGGGAAAATGATAGATGTGGAACTATGTTGAAAAGCACATAGCACATCACAATAAACTACACGTCAATTTGAATTTATTTGTTTTGTTACTTAACATCATCACTTGCCTACACACATAAATAAACACCACACTTATTTACAGTTTTAACATTTACAAAACATGTCCCTCTCTTTAAAAAAATGTCTTTAACCAACATTTTTTTTTTTTTTCTTCTTTCTCATTTTGTATGAAGCGAAGCAATGGAACTTGTTGCTCTTTAACATTGGCATCATGAGCATAAATGTTATTTGAATGTTTCTTGAATGTACTTTTAACTTTGCCAAATAATGGAATCTTCCTCCTTATTTGCTCACCAATACTCACGGACCCCCAGGATATCAGTGCTAGGCAAGCCTCAATTTGTGTGCATGCTACCAGTTCCCAGCTTCTAATTGGGGAACTGACAAATCTTTAGATCTACTTATCATGCATATTTGCAGCCTTTTGACCCAAATCAAAATAAATGCTAACACACAAAACTAAGGTATCTAATTTATCCTTTCTAGCACATTTTCTAAGTTGTAAGTTCCTTTTTACTAGGTGATGAATAACCTTAAATTCTGAAAACTACTTAGATACAGGTGAAATGGTGTAAACCCAATACCAGACAATTGGGCATTTTCCATGCACACATTTAAAACTATAATTAAGCCATTATTACATCACTAAATTGAGGAGAGAGTTGCAGAAACAGAGTGTACAATGTACTTTTAAACCACGGTTTCTGGCCGACTGTGAGAACACATTTTAAACAAGGTCTGACATGATTTCAATAAAGCCATGGATCAAAACAAGCAAATGGGGTGCAGTCGTCCACTGTTCTACAAGCACTAGGTTAAAACTCATTGCGACTGAAAATGTCAGCTGAGACGAGCTGGGATCAACTCAAAAACAAGTTTAACTAAACATGCGGTTTTTTCATTTGGATTTGTGCAGGACTTGTCTGGTAACCTGTGTTATTGTGGTACCTGTAGTAGTGCGTAAGGTGGTGACCGTAAGTTAGAACTTAAATCATATTTTGACTGAAGCATTTAATGATGCTTCTATATTCCTTGAAAATGAACTCACTTATGTTCAAAACATCTATAGACACAGTACATCAATAATTAAGCCATTTATTGTATAATCAAGGTGCATTTTCACATTGTGCCTTTCCTTCAAGGCAAAAACCGTTCTACTAGAGAAGAGGGGAAACCACACATATCCATTTCTAGGATGGCTGAGGTGGGAAACATGAGGCTGACACTCAAAACTAGAATTGGATTCCTTCTCCTTAGACGAATGTTAGCCACAACACCTCAAAATGGTTTAACTAAACATAATTTGTAAACAGTTGGTTTATTTAACTCTCAATAACTTAGTTTCTGCAACAGTCCACCTAGGTCTTGCTCTTGATCTCTGGTTACCATTAAGCAGTGACTTGCAAAGGAAGTGTTGCACAGTCAGTGAAATTGTACTGTGGTTAGAAAACTAAAACATAGCGATTCTCTGAGCTTGGCATTGTTTAGTGTGGCCTGTCCTCGCTTATTCGGCATGCTTGGTTGGCTCTCCGTTTTGCTCAACCAAATTGAGTTGGAGCTATAATCTGCAGCCTGTATTATTTTGCACATGTTGTGTAACTCTGGCCAAAGCATGCAATTCACAACGAGTAGAACTCCCCTTTCACCCAGGCGCAGAGGTGTTGGAAGAGCGACACTCACCAATGCCTAATACAGCAAAACCATGCCTTCATTCCAATTGCTTTGTCCACATTTATAATGGGGTATCCAATCAGTACAAAATTGTTATGATGTCGTTAACATCGCCTTCATAATTGTTTTGTTGCTTCCTTAGCCAGTCATACTTTTTAGAGCTTATCTGCCATGTCCTACTTATACACTGTATTCAGGAAGTCCATATATCCCTGTACCACACAAGTGCCATCTCCTTTGTAGGTGAATTGGGAGGGGTGTGATGGTGCAGTGATCAAGCTGCTTGCCTCTCATCACGGCGGACTGGGTATGATTCCCGGTCAATGCAAGTGAGATTTTTATTTTCTAGAACTTAAAAAGGCAAAGCTTCTTTTATTTCAAATCTTGGTCTAGCTGCTGCGAGCAATAGCAAGCTCCAGAAGTAGTTTGACCAATAGGCAAGTGATCCCAATTACAGTGATCTCTTGGCTATCCAGCCTAATGTGGTGGAAGGCCAAACCGGATGAGCCGGAGTTCTATATTCTCTCTTCCGATTCAAGCCGTACCATTATGCTTACCTTTCAACATCGTTCTTCTTACTTTCATTCAACTTCCACTACTTTGGGCAGCACACCACTTTTCAATTTCTGCTCGATTTTTTTCCAGTCTCCAACTGTATTTTATCCTATCCCTAACTCCAAAGCAATAGTTTTGGCCGTTACCCCAGAATCTACTGTCGACCAAAATATTATGTGGTCTCGATTTGAAGGTTGTTTGTGAAGTAACCAATAGACCTACACAAAATCCAATGACATCATTCTCGTCGTTCTATTGTATGTAAGTTCATGTAGGTTAGGAATTTTTAATTTATATTTCAATATTTTTTATCGCAGTTGGAACACGAAAAGTGCCCATTCTTAAGTGTGTTTCAACCATGCGTCATATTTAAGAATTATTATCTCAAAAACCCGTCATCAGATCGAATCTACATTTTAACACCATATACATTGGAATGTCTTATAACTGGTTTATTAATTTCAAAATTGTGTGTGTCCAAGAAACAAAGTTGTTATTTATGTAAGGTAACTTTTTCTTGGCCCGGGGTGGTTGGAAATGTAGTTCTTGGTCGCGTTGTAATCCTTATAGATCAAAAGGTTATGCTGTATGACTGTGAAATACGTAAATTAATTCACTTATTTTATATAGGTTTGTATTTGTACGGGAAAATAAGACATGGTTCAGCAGGTAGCCGATACGGAGAAAGCTGTACAGCGTTGCAAGGATGGAGCCCATCACGCGTCATTGCGCGTCTCGCTCGGAAGTGATGGGCTCAATCTCGGCAACGCTGTACAGCTCTACCCATATCGGCTAGCTGCGGAACCATGTCTTATTTCCCCGTACAAATACAAACCGATATAAAATAAGTGAATTAATTTATGCATTTCACAGTCATACAGCACAACCTTTTGATGTATAAGGATTACAACGCGACCAAGAACTATATTTTCCAACCCCCACCCCCAGTCGAGAAAAAGTTACCTTACAAAAATGATAACTTTGTTTCTTGGACACACATAATTTTGAAATTAATAATCCAGTTATAAAACATTCCAATGTATATGGTGTTAAAATTAGGATTCGATCTGATGATGAGTTTTTGAGATAATAATTCTTAGATGTGACGCATGGTTGAAACACGCTTAAAAATGGGCACTTTTGTGTTCCAACTGCGATAAAAAATATTAAAATATAAATTAAAAATTCCAAACCTACATGAACTTACGTACAATAGAACAACAAAAATGTTGATGTTATTGAATTTTATGTAGGTCTATTGGTTACTTCACAAACAACCTTCAAACTCGAGTGCACATAATATTTTGGTCGACAGTAATTGCTTTATAGCACGTAGTTTCTCATCTATAGTCACTAGAACTTTTTTTGTTTATCACCCATTCCACAATTTTTCATTAAAATACTGTACTGTACAACGGAGCGCACAAAACAAATTTACGAATGTACGCACTTGGAACATTCCGATAAACAACTGACGGAACAAAGAGCACCGAGTTGCCAACAGAGCTGCTCTCTACGTGTGTTCATTGTTGTTTTTGAGCACTGAAAGAGGGCTTCTGTGTCCCGTTTGTTAAAGAGTGTTTTTTTCCGATAATGTATAAACAATACCGTACTGCACCTTATAACTGTGGCTCCACATGTGCCAGAAGTACAAGATATGCATAAAATATTTTGAAACAACACATAGTGTTCTAGCAGGTGCCCACTTCTTAAAGCTTTGGAAAAGTATTGGTACAGTATTAAGTAGGCCGGATAGTCACGAGTCGGAGAGCCGAGAGTCTACTGTATCGTATAATTCAGATGAAAGTTTAGTCGGAAGTGATGACGAAGATAATTGTTGTTTTAAGGGACCTAACATCTAGGTTATCGGCTCATTAGTCGGGAGTAGTAGTGACAGTATTAGCAGCAGTGATAATGAAATACATGATGTGGCTGTGGTGGATGCAGTGATAAATGACGAGAGTGGTGATGAGGATTTAATACTTCAAACTCTATCACACAAAACTTAACTACTACGGTAATGCGAAAAAACTATGTTTATGCATGTTCATAACGTTATTAAACGGAATTCTAAATTTTGTGAATGTCGGGTTATTCTTATACTTGTAGTACAATTTTAAGTGAAGAGTGTATTTCATTCACATACAGCTGTAATCTACACCGGCCACTGAGGAGGAAGCTTTATAAATGGCTGCGTCACTGGAGGCTTAAGTGAGAACAGGTGCTGGACTGTGGCAGAATTATAACTGCATACAGGATACAGAATGACCTACAGATGCAGAAACTTAGTGTAACGTGGGTGCGACAACACTTCACCGAGGTACAAAAGTGGACTCACTACAAAACATGTCATATCAATCTGGAGAGGTTTCAACGAGAATTACATAATTGTATTCAATGACCGCAAACTCAAGTGATGGTCTAGTGAATGGCATCATCCAGGAGTACCACGAATTAGGCACACTGTGAATGCAGTGTTTACAGTTCATTTTTGGTGCAACAATTGTGCTGTGCAGCACAAACCAAATCCCAAGAACATTAGGACAATAACGATAACACGACAGCTTACACAGCAAACTTTGTTAAGCATCGCTTACAGTGGTGAGGACTGTTTGCTAACAAAGAAGTCATTTTAACAGCATTTCGGGATGAGGCGGCACATGATAGCATTTCGCATCCGGTGGATAGTATTCAGTGCCTGCCCCATTGCTGGCAATGAACAGTGGATAGCCCAGATGAATCCTTCGAAGATTATTGTTAACTAGTGTGTACGTGGTCTCTTATACTTATTGTCTATGCCATGATAAAACACTGTTGTCCAGTATCCTGTGTTCTTCGTCTTCCCTACAAGAGTCTCCTGCATCCAGACTATATTCAGGCTCAGGAAACATGAAGTGTGCAATAATAACAACGTGATTTGTATGACCAATTAAAATCCATAAATTAATCCAACTTGCTAACTGTTAACATGCCACAAATTTCCAAATTCTAGGCTTTAAAATATCTCAAGTTAGACCACACTTCCATCAATGTAACCAGAACACTTTTGGGTGACCTGTGTCCGAGATTTAATTCATTTTGTCTTGTAATCACCATACATGATACAAGAAATATTTTTTGTATGTATTGGAGTGGATTTTTGCCTTGCAATCTTGGGATCACACTTTACAACAGATCCACCATGGAAATATGGAAATAATAAAGGGTAAAAATACACATACACAAATCACACTTCCTTTTAGCACGCATTTCCTTTTAGAGATAAAATTGTGTCGACTGATACTGAGCATATCTCTATCAAGAATTAACGATGATGATGATGATAGTTAGGGACAATGTGATGCTAGGATTTGGCCTGGAATGGCTCTTTATGGGACAATAAATTTGAGACCCACGTCTGTCACATTTAAGTGCTCTAACTGCCGGTGACAGCGTCTCTCTCACCCGGAGGTCCCAGGTTTGATTCTCAGCTCCATCAGAAATTTTAGAAACTGACGTGAGGGCTGGAATGGGGTGCACTCAGCCTCGTGAGTAGCTGTCCGACAGTGAGGTAGCGCCCCGGGTAGGGTAACCAAAATTAATGGCTGAGGGGATTCAATGTGCTCACCATACATCACCCTGCAATCTGTAGGCCAAATGGCTAGGCAGCGGTCGTTTGGTATGCCAAGGCCATTCATTGGTTGTGGTGTCAAGGGGGGGGGGGTCAATTGCCACTAATTGTGCTAGAATTCAATCCCACAACTTCTCGCACAGTGAGCAATCATCTAATCTAACCCATTTCACCACACAATGTCAAGAATTACCTTATCCAATGAAGATACAACAGTTTTTGAACCCTTTGATCACATATATATTTGGGAATTCATGAAAATATCCACTTTATACATCAGTTGATGTTCATATATACATCACGAAACTCTATTGGACGTACGTACTGCCCCCGTAAATTGAATTATTTAGGGACAAAATGAGAGTATTTTCCGTCCCCATGATAAAATTTAACTAGCAAATATAGTTTCTGGAAGTGTGACACAAGAGTGTAGTGTTACAAGCTCGAGACTGTGGGAGAGCCTGATCACGTGATATGTTGCACAATGGACGCTTCTAGAAGGCTATATTTAGCATAGCCACAGCGAGTTTGGAAATTAATATTATAAATATTGTTATAAATTATGCTATTGGATCCCAGCCCAGAGCCAATGAGAACAGGTCTTATTGAAGACGGGATCAACTTTAATTACACAACATGATGAAATTATTCATTTAGGCCCTTAGAAGAAGATTTTCTTATTTGGTAATGAAGAGAATATCAAGAGAAATTATGTCTGATACTTTAAAAACCACAGATCGGTTAATCTACGCAGTAATAAGCATTGGTAATCTAGGCGCTAAAATTATGGTGGGAGATTGATATGGCCGCCAAAAATTCGACTTGGAGGGGGAGATCCAAGGATCGAGGTTCTTATTCCAGCAGACTTTGAAGAGTGAGGAAGTGTTTTTACTGGGTTAACGGAGATCCCAAGGCTTAGTCCGAGTGCGACGACTGTCACCTTGTGGAGACGCGAGGATAGCTAGGTGGAACGTTAGAGATCACCGCACTTCCATTCTACGTGAAGTTGCGAGGAACATTGTATTGATTATATCTCATATATAATTGAGATCTAAATATAAAGAAGCGAATATATATACAGAACAGGTCGCATAGTATATATTGTGAAAAGTCGAGCGCTTTAATATTCACCGTTTCGACAATATAAGCCTGTCAAGTTAGATTTCCCAATGTGTTGGAAATAAAGCTGAATATCATTATAAATTGCAACGTGAAGTTGACGAACGCAGTTCAAGTGAACAGTGGCGGAGAACTTTTAATATTGGCGAAACACATAAACATTAATAGAATGACTATTATTATTCTTCAATTGTTATCATTCAGCATAATTAACATTGTTGATATGATGAACTAGATAGTCATGCGCCAGAGACATATTCGATAACAGGAGTTAAGATACAACGATGGAGCTTCGTTAGACAACGTATTCTTGAATACAGACGTAGTGTACGGTCCATCTTGTGCATTTTCGTCAGTCTACGAACACTAATATAACATCAATTAGCAATGGAAACATTTCATTCACTATTTTTATGAATATTTCCATAATTATATTCCAATGATGAAGCTGATACATATTTACGACTGAGAATGAAGACTCTACAGAAGAGATTTGTCAAGATGCTAGGGAAAGGTAGCCCAGCAACACAGAAGAATTTGCCAGAAGGATGTCGTTCGAGCCCAGGTGAATGTTGGTGAATTCCAGAGAGAGACGTTTCTTATCTCTGAGGTCGCAGATCCGAGGTTCGAATGCAGATCCATCTCAGTGTCTTGTACTGAGGAAATATCTAAAGTATTGTGGGAATACTTACATAGATCTTCAAGTTTTCGTCCAAATAAGGTATTAGTGTATCTCAATTGTTATATACTGTAGAGCTTGATTAGTAACATTCTGAGCCAGCGATCTTATTCCATATTACCAGCGATCTTATTCCATATTTCTATATTTTCACACTTCATGTATTTCAGTGCTTTTATGTATTTTACACTTCAGATGTGTGTTGAGTTTTTTATACTTCAAGATTATTTAGAAGATGATTGCATTTCATCTATTTTTCAATTTTATTCAACGGATCAGTTGTGGAACTGACATTAAAAATTTTTTGTTTGAGGAATCATATTGCCTCATAGGAGACTAGTCGTTTCGACTCTCGAATTTTAATAATTTCATTTAAACGAAGTATTCTGACATTGTGTCATAGCTTCAAATTAAATTCTTATTAAATTTAATTTGAGCACTTTAATGTAACAACATATAACTTCAAGAAAAGAAGAAACATCGAATGATATTGTTATATCATTATTGTACATAAACTATCGACGATCTAAGAAATACTAGTCGTTTGATAAGACCGAAGTCGTAATTCCTATGAACATTCTTTGTGTAGAGTGGAAAAAAACATTACGACATTGACAAACCTTTCTTATTATTTGTAAAGCTAAGAGCTTTGTTCATTTAATACACACATCAAAAAAAGTTTTGCATCACCTCGGTTCCAAGAGTTCCGGAACCGTTAAATACAAAGGGAATAGAGATCAACACAAACAACATTTCAGCTCGTTTTATTGCTCACGAGACCCACACATTGCATGTTGTACCATCATACAGCTAGACTTTCAGCATTTGTGGTCCAGATTGCAGTACACACCACTACCTCTAATACCCAGTAGCACGTCCTCTTGCATTGATGCATGCCTGTATTCGCCGTGGCATACTATCCACAAGTTCATCAAGACACTGTTGGTCCAAATTGTCCCACTCCTCAACGACAATTCGGCGTAAATCTCTCAGAGTGGTTGGTGGGTCAAGACGTCCATAAACAGCCCTTTTCAACATATCCCAGGCATGTTCGATAGGGTTCATGTCTGGCGAACATGCTGGCCACTGTAGTCGAGCGATGTAGTTATCTTGAAGGAACGCATTCACAAGATGTGCACGATGAGGTCGAGAATTGTCGTCCATGAAGACAAATGCCTCTCCAATATTCTGCCGATATGGTTGCACTATGGGTCGGAGGATGTCATTCAGGTATCGTAAAGCCGTTTCGGAGCCTTCCATGACCACCAGTGGCGTACGTCGGCCCCACATAATGCCACCCCAAAACATCAGGGAACCACCACCTTGCTGCACTCGCTGGACAGTGTGTCTAAGACGTTCAGCCTGACCAGGGTGCCTCCAAACACGTCTCCGACGATTGTCTGGTTGAAGGCAT
The DNA here is from genome assembly GCA_946902985.2 of Meconema thalassinum. Classification (NCBI taxonomy): domain Eukaryota; kingdom Metazoa; phylum Arthropoda; class Insecta; order Orthoptera; family Tettigoniidae; genus Meconema; species Meconema thalassinum. The sequence goes on along the minus strand of OX336389.2, from coordinate 1,057,901,860 downwards.
ATGCGACACTCATCGGTGAAGAGAACGTGATGCCAATTCCGTGGGGTCCATTCAGCATGTTGTTGGGCCCATCTGTACCGCGCTGCATGGTGTCGGGGTTGCAAAGCTGGACCTCGCCATGGACGTCGGGAGTGAAGTTGCGCATCATGCAGCCTATTGCGCACAGTTTGAGTTGAAACACGACGTCCTGTGGCTGAACGAAACGCATTATTCAACATGGTGGCATTGCTGTCAGGGTTCCTCCGAGCGGCAATCCGTAAGTAGCGGTCATCCACTACAGTAGTAGCCCTTGGGCGGCCTGAGCGAGGCCTGTCATCGACAGTTCCTGTATCTCTGTACCTCCTCCATGTCCGAACAACATCGCTTTGGTTCACTCTGAGAAGCCTGGAAACTTCCCTTGTTGAGAGCCCTTCTTGACACAAAGTAACAATGCGGACGCGATCGAACTGGGGTATTGACCTTCTAGGCATGGTAGAACTACAGACAACATGAGCAGCGTACCTTCGTCCTGGTGGAATGACTGGAACTGATCGGCTGTCGTACCCCCTCCGTCTAATAGGCCCTGCTCATGTATGGTTGTTTACATCTTTGAGCAGTTTTAGTGACATCTATGAACAGTCAAAGGGACTGTATCTTGGATACAATATACACAGTCAACGTCTATATGCCGGAGATCTGGGAACCGAGGTGATGCAAAACTTTTTTTGATGTGTGTATGTTAGAGGAAAAACCTTTTGATAGAAGATTATTCAAATCTTTGGCTAGGAATTCAAAGCTAGTTTATCCCGGTCAAGATTGAATTCTATCTGACACTATAAATAACATGTGTGTTATTTTATGCTATTTGTGTAACATCACGTCATTTGTCGACGTGATATTACAACGATAAACAATTTATAGCTTGACAAGTGAGATGAGACAGGAGTATTATTTTTATTACATGTATTTGCTTGCGACAGACGAGTTAACAGTTAATTATCTTGTTGTGGAGTAAACTTTAGGAGGTTAATCACGACTGTCTAATATCGTTCATTACAATTGGGAGTTTCGTTTGAAGAACTTACGCATGTATAAGTGTAGTCCAGTAGTCATGTGCAATGATACTGAGGGTCATGCCATTATTTGAGAGAAGTTCCTACATAAGATATGTTAATAACAATTAATCCCTTTTTGGTTATTGTTTAACATAGTAGATGATAATTGTTTATGCCATATATACTGTTATATGAGAATTTGTAGAGCTATGGAGTGATCGTGCGAGGGAATTCCGCATTTTAAGCAAGTCAAAGTATTGTTGTTCTTTGATACAAGTAGTCCAGTTTTTGTGAATTAACGATTTAGCTGTGTTAACAGGAGGGTTTCAGCGGAAATGCAACTTGAGAAAGATTGTCTACTCACGTCTATAATACAATTGAGGCGTTGACAGAGGAAAGGTAGTAAGTGCCAAAAATGAAATTTTTCAGGAGAAGCAAAAAACGATTTGCGATCATTTTGTTATTCACTTTATTGCACAAAATACTTCCAAATTGAAGAAATCCACTCACTTAACATATTGAAAAGCAATATTCAGAATTAGGCATAGCATGGTGGAAAAATAATTTGTCTATACAATGTTTAAATAGAGATTTCTGCACAATCAGTACTAGGCTACCACTTGAAACTGATTTTGTTAGGCACAGATATCCCTGTAAAATGCATGATACTTCTTATCCTGGAAGTCCATCATTGGTAATAAATCCTCCTTTTATGCTTCATTGATGAATATTCTTCTTTCAAGGGGTTGCAAAATCTTAATATTGGTGATGGCCTTGAATGACTGATGCCTTTTGAATATAGCATGTTTCTTCATTTCAATTTCATTAAATGACTGTCTTGTTTCAGTCACGGGGAATTCTCTTGGAATTCCAATCCAGCGTGCGGCGTGGTGGCACGACGGTCAAGCTGTTGGCCTCTCACCAAGGTGGACAGGGTTCGATTCCCGGTCAATGCATGTGAGATTTTCGAAGTGAAATGCCATGTTCCGTGGTTCGCATTCCACGTAAAAAGAAGGTCCCATGACTCATAATCACAAGATTAACGGTCACGTAAAACTACAATCTTCCTTCCAATCCGTCCGACGGTGCTTATTTCAAGAGCACCCGTACTAAAAAAACTTGTCAGATTCAGCAGGAAAGTCAATGACGTTATCATTGTTCATCATAATTACATTATTGGGCTTGAAAACATTAGCACTGCAAATCATTTCAGCCATTTCTTCTGGAACCATTGGCTTACAGTTTCTTTCTCTTTTCGATGATGCCAAATTTCCTTTCACGGGGCTTTTAGGAGTGTCCGGAAACCAGGAATTTTAATTCAACAGAATGGAAATAGTTTATGGCATTGGCATAAATCATAACCATTAACACCATTCGATTTTTATTCTGCCCTGCGCATTGTATTATTGTATTTCCCATTTCCCAGAATGTTGACAACGTTAATCAGATCCACGATATGTACCTTGCATGTCTGCTATCTGTCTCCTGAAATCGGTGTGGTGTTTGCTTATTTCTTCTTGAGTGAAACTGGGGCACTTGTAACAACATTTACATGTTGCCTGGAAAAGTAGAAAATATTGGTTAGATTAGCCTATGTCTCTTTCCTAACCTGCCTGACCCTTGCAAGCGAAGTCGGTGTTCGACGAGTTTGCATTGTTACACGTCAATTATGAAGTGAGAAAACATATCTCTTAAGAAGTGTCATTTAACTTAACATTTTGAAAGGACCACGTTTTGTAGGCATGTTGATTTTAATAATAATTTGAGTATCACTTCCACGCAACAAGCGGAAACTTGTTTGGCGCGCAAAAGGAGTTACTACGTTCTCTGCGCCAAGAGCCTCATACTTGCCACAAGAGCGATCTAGTGGCAACAATTTCAAGCTGTTCTAATCATCCATCGACTTCCTACTTTCTCTGCGGTGTTGGCCTTGGTTCTTACTACCTTCTTCACGAAAAAAACGAAAATTTCATTTTTGGCACTTACTACCTTTCCCTTGTCAACGCCTCAATTATTAAATTTTATTAAACCCGAAGTTATGTAATTACTTACAGTTTACCTTAATTAGTCGACTGTATTATACCGATAATGTAATGAAACCTATATAAGACGATGTGTAAGCAGTATATTAAAACTACAGAACGTTAGAGAAGGATGGTTATGTGAAAAACCAGTGTATATATTTAGTTAAGAATTATATTGTAACCGAGAAGTTGGAATCTCGAAAGTGTCGCGTTAGCAACACTAGATAATGGATATTATTATAAACATATTACATGTAAATAATTTTTGTGGAAATGATTTAATTAGTTAAATAATTTAGTAGGATTTATTAATCAATTGTTTTGGAACAGTGTGTGTTTATGAGCGGATGTTTTGGTGTGTATTATTATTCATTGATAAGAGAAAATGTGGAACCAAATTGGTCTAGAACAATTGCGGAGTGCGAATGAAAGAGTGTATAACATTTTTAGAATGATTGTTTAAGAAACAAAGTAGTTATGTGAACTTTTGTAAGATATAAATGTTAATTTTTACGTGTTTTATAAATGCACACACAAGCAGCCTCTGTGGGCTAGCGAGAATGATTCACCGTTAGCATTGGAGAGCGATGACATAATATAAACAGGTGTAGACTCACAGCCTTGTATTTATTGTATAAACCAGTTTCGAGTACGGCGTGGTGCGGGTGTTTCATTGATGAAACAACGTTACTACACGTGCGTTCTGCAAACGCAGGCTTGTGAATGAAACCATGTGTCTGGAATGCCATTAAGAGGCTTCATTAAACGGTTTTATTTTTACGCAGTGTAGGCCTAGAACAAGCCAAGATTTATACTCATAATTTTTAATACAGCATTGTAGTAAGATGTAGAGTTGAAAGGAGGTGTGAATGATTGCGTGTTTTTAATTTTAATGTCTATTGTTAAATTCGTTTATTGTTATTTTGTTTATAGTAGATTAGTTTACCCTATTGTTAATAAATTTTGTTCAGATTGTTTTCCATTGTTGTTGGAGTGTGATTAATTTTAAATATAAGGAGCAGAGTATTGTGGATGTAGTGTAGGCGAAGCTGAATTCCCAGTCCCCGAGAGGTAAGTAAAGGTGAGTGCCCCGTGTAGTTGGTTGTTGATCCACAATATTCTGGTAACTGCTGTCTGTAAATCCCTAAAGACCATGTTGGAAGCGATTTCTAATGTAGTATTTGCCAGAGCAATTAGAAATAGGCAATCCAGCGGCGGCAATGGATATTCCAACAGGATCCTTTCCGGATTATCGGGTACAGTACACAAATCAGGATTTATGAGAAACTTACATGCATTACTGCATTTCATAATGTATAACATTATCTTCATTCACTGGATTCTACGAGTATAACTCCCCATTCTTTGCACCATATTGGATACTGAGGAATTGAAAGCTCCGTTACTTCAGCTTTCTCTTTTTTTTAATCGTTACTTTCCTGTACAGGTTAATTACAACACATTTATGAACATTAACTATTACGATTTTTTCTTTTCAAAGCATTTTCAATAATTTTCTAGTAACTGGAAGCAGAAGGGAAGGTTTATGCAAAGACTTCTGCACCTAGTATGATAACGAGCTCACAATGCTACAGAATGGAATTCTGCATGAAGATAGGCACCTATATGATTATATGCATTCCAAGGCACAGACTTCCTTTACATACAGATCGAGTATTATACATCAGACTTTCTGACCTGTATGTACCATAACTTCACTACATCTTCCTCAATGAATCAGTGGTAGAGTGTTCGACTCATGATACCAAGATTGTGGGTTCATTTGCTGGCAAAGAAAGTTAAATTTTTCAAGGGAGGGAAATTTCACGCCCCCTGAGTTGTGAGATGTTGGCTCGTTTAAGCGTTTTCTTTATCACATTTGGTGATACAAGACAAAATTAAATCTTGGCCAAAGATGCCCACATAGCTTTCAAGCTTTCTCTGCTAGATGACAGTGGGAAAGAAAAAAAAATCATTGCTGAGTTGGCACCACCTCAGTATATCTGTGCCAAATACAATAAGACAAATACAACACTTCTTAAGTTCAGCCTCCTGGGTGTTAAGATTTGAGAATTGTGTCACTCAAAATTAGTTGGGTGTATGTACAGGGTCTTTCATACACACATCAAAAAAAGTTTTGCATCACCTCGGTTCCCAGATCTCCGGCATATAGACGTTGACTGTGTATATTGTATCCAAGATACAGTCCCTTTGACTGTTCATAGATGTCACTAAAACTGCTCAAAGATGTAAACAACCATGCATGAGCAGGGCCTATTAGACGGAGGGGGTACGACAGCCGATCAGTTCCAGTCATTCCACCAGGACGAAGGTACGCTGCTCATGTTGTCTGTAGTTCTACCATGCCTAGAAGGTCAATACCGCAGTTCGATCGCGTCCGCATTGTTACTTTGTGTCAAGAAGGGCTCTCAACAAGGGAAGTTTCCAGGCGTCTCAGAGTGAACCAAAGCGATGTTGTTCGGACATGGAGGAGGTACAGAGATACAGGAACTGTCGATGACAGGCCTCGCTCAGGCCGCCCAAGGGCTACTACTGTAGTGGATGACCGCTACTTACGGATTGCCGCTCGGAGGAACCCTGACAGCAATGCCACCCTGTTGAATAATGCGTTTCGTTCAGCCACAGGACGTCGTGTTTCAACTCAAACTGTGCGCAATAGGCTGCATGATGCGCAACTTCACTCCCAACGTCCATGGCGAGGTCCAGCTTTGCAACCCCGACACCATGCAGCGCGGTACAGATGGGCCCAACAACATGCTGAATGGACCCCACGGAATTGGCATCACGTTCTCTTCACCGATGAGTGTCGCATATGCCTTCAACCAGACAATCGTCGGAGACGTGTTTGGAGGCACCCTGGTCAGGCTGAACGTCTTAGACACACTGTCCAGCGAGTGCAGCAAGGTGGTGGTTCCCTGATGTTTTGGGGTGGCATTATGTGGGGCCGACGTACGCCACTGGTGGTCATGGAAGGCTCCGAAACGGCTTTACGATACCTGAATGACATCCTCCGACCCATAGTGCAACCATATCGGCAGAATATTGGAGAGGCATTTGTCTTCATGGACGACAATTCTCGACCTCATCGTGCACATCTTGTGAATGCGTTCCTTCAAGATAACGACATCGCTCGACTACAGTGGCCAGCATGTTTGCCAGACATGAACCCTATCGAACATGCCTGGGATATGTTGAAAAGGGCTGTTTATGGACGTCTTGACCCACCAACCACTCAGAGATTTACGCCGAATTGTCGTTGAGGAGTGGGACAATTTGGACCAACAGTGTCTTGATGAACTTGTGGATAGTATGCCACGGCGAATACAGGCATGCATCAATGCAAGAGGACGTGCTACTGGGTATTAGAGGTAGTGGTGTGTACTGCAATCTGGACCACAAATGCTGAAAGTCTAGCTGTATGATGGTACAACATGCAATGTGTGGGTCTCATGAGCAATAAAACGAGCTGAAATGTTGTTTGTGTTGATCTCTATTCCCTTTGTATTTAACGGTTCCGGAACTCTTGGAACCGAGGTGATGCAAAACTTTTTTTGATGTGTGTATAAAGTAAGAATGCCAAGTGGCGGTTTTGTTATCCGCTGTTGCGGTGGCCTTGGCTGAGCTTGTGGCGTGCCGTGGCCCCCTGCTTTTAGCATGCATACAATCCTATATGAAATATGATGGAAGATGATGGAAGTGTCTTCCTTCCTGGTAACCACATTCTGGCAGACTCGAGTGAGTTCTGCCACTGTAATGTTTCTGATCTTTTATTTTAGGTCTTTTATTATTGTGCACTGAGTCAGTAGTGTCAAACTTATTTTCAATTACATGAATCTGTGCTAGTAAAGGTGGCACTTCATCAGGACATTGCTGAACAAATGCATCACATACCCGCCGAGCCGAGTCGTACTTAAAATAAGTTTTACATACAAAAATACGATGTTGTAAAGATAACTGTCTCACCATGTTAGCATCTGAGGTAGTGGCTTCGGTGGCATAGTCAGTAGCATGCTGAACTGCTGTGCCCAAGATAGTGGATTCAAACCCGGCCGAAGTCGTCGGATTTTTAAGAGCGTTAAAATCCTTCAGTATGCCTTCCTTTGGAGGGGAAGTAAAGCCGGCGGTCCCATGTCATAGATTTATGGCATGTAAAAGATCCTTCCACAGACAAAACTTGTGTAGAGCTCAATTTCTAGGTTAGATTTCGTTGTAACGCTCTATCAAAGTTCCAATGTTCACCACTAGGTATCATTGATATCTGGTAGCGAAAGTTGGAACTACTTGAAATTGAATGGAACTTGTAGCTCACCCTAGTGGTGTCCGCTTAAGCAGCTACAGCCTCTGGCGAGCCGAACATGTTTTCGGTCACTCCCGGCACTAAAAGCCATACGATAAAAGAAAAAAAAAGCATCTGAGGTTCAGACTGGTGACTGAACCCCTGCATGCTTATTGCCAGGACAAGTATATACAGTACTATGCTCGCGATTGCAATACTAGAGTAGGGGACCGTGGCGCGCCACAAGCTCGGCCAAAGCCACTGCAGCAGCGGATAACAAATCCGCCGCTCGCCGTTCTTACTTTATATCAAAGATCCTGTATGTGTTGAGGACCATTTCATGTTGCGGTCCAGCCTAGGAGGACCATTATGTGTAGCGTATTGCTGTTAATAGATCCTGGCCCGGAGGACCTTTTCATGATGCGTATGCCGCCCGCTTCGGACCATTACAGGTAGCGGATGACCGTAACTTCCTTAGGTAGCTCGAGTATTGGAGACAATAGTGGACTGTATATTTGATGTTAGTGGTGGTCAGTAATAGAATTGCATATGCCCAGTCTGATGCATACACATCTCTGTGCCAGGTGCTTATTATACATGGAGATCTGGCCGATGTTGGCATTTATTTCTATGGACTTGGATGTCACACACACTATGTTCACTTTTCAGTGAAATTTACAAAGTTCACTTATTTTTATTATAACATAACCTCTCACCTGTCATGTCATTCCATTTTTCTTCAATCTGTTCTTGCTAGCACGTGTTCCATGACACTGTAATGATTTCCGGAACTAATGTTGGTCACGAGGTTCATTTTCAGTTGGCCCCTTGTTCTGATTGGCCTCAGCAGTTTTCGAGAATTTTCCATGCTCTCGGATTGGCCGACGCCACCTGTCCGCATCACGCATTCCGCGTGATCTCCGGTATATAGCCTGCCCTGGCCTACATCAACTGTCTGTCTCCAGCAAGTCACAATGCCAGTCACTCATCTTCAGCCGTCTTCACGCTGTTTGCACAACGCTTGAATGTGTCTCAACGCTGTGTGCTAATACATCGCAAAATGCCTCTAGTCAAACCAGCAGTGCATTCTAAAATCTACGAAATCTATATAAGTTAACATCGATACTTGGCCTACGTCAGTTTGTCGTGAGCAAAAACGATAAACAAATTTTCTTCTGTGCTGGGCACGAAGTCTTCAACATTTCCAAGACGGAAAAAAGTGATCAACACGTTCTTCCTCCATTTCTATTATGTGGAAATTCCTCTACACCAACGCCAACAAGCTAAGTGTTTATTATAACCTAAAACATTTCTAAACTTAAAAATGTATCTTCCTTTTTTTTTAGGGTTATGTCACATGGCTTAAATAACTTGTCAAACCATGCCGAGCTAAACTTATTTCCTTCTATTAACTATTTCCTTCTATTAAGTGGTTTAAGCATGTATTATGCCTTTAAATTGTGGGCTATGAGAAAACAACTGTTCTCTCTTTCACATGTTAACTATCCTTCAAAACAAATCATCCTTTTCTCTATTTTTGTATAAACTATTGGGCTTAGCACCAGTTCACCTCTCTGACGAAGTGAATGGCTTGTTCTCTACTTAATCTATCAAGGTGTTTTTGTGAATGCTCCCATTTCAATTGTAAACAACCTCGCCTTGTAACTATCAGGCGACTAGTGGGATGTTATCCCTACTGGCATGTAAATATTGATTTTTCTGTAAATAAACTAGCCTACTATCGGTGTGCAGTCCTAGGCTAGATTTTAAGCTATTATTGAGTACTATAGTTACTCGCTAATTTACCCTGCATTGTTCTACTTTTGACTACTGGCCACAAAGTGGTTACTTATTCTCAGGGTTGTTGGCATTTCGAACTTATGAAATCTTGTTCGCTTGTTGTCGGCCTGTCAAAGGTCACATTTCCATTACATATTTATATATTTATTGTTAATCTTTTGAAAGCTTATGAAATCTTGTTCGCTTGTTGTTGGCCTGTCAAAGGTCACATTTCCATTACATGTTTATATATTTATTTATTGTTAATCTTTTGAAAGTTGGTTTTTGAATAAAATACTACTGTTATTGGCAAACTGTTTCCATTGCTATTTACTAATCAATGTTCAATCTGTTCCTACTTAATAAAGTTCATTTGCTTATTAGACTAGAAGCTTCACTTCTAGTCCTTCCCGAAAAAGGAGGTCTCGCATTGACAGATCCTAACCACACTACGTAAATGAACAGAGATTGTATTTATAATAGAACAAATAACTACCACATTTATTTAGTGCTTATAGTACACTTCTAACCTGATGTGGTCTCTTGTTGCTGTATGAAGCATTTACCGTGCATGGTAGCATGTCTTGAACAATAGGCGTACATCGCTTGTGAATGTAGGCAATCTTATAGTGCACAGACTCAAATAGTTTTAGGATACGATTCCCGTATATGGAATGTTACTATTCTATAACTAACCGTATGTTAGCGTGAGCCTGTACTGTATAAGAGCAGGTTTTCATATTGGCGATTCCTCTTCTGCATTAGGAAGCCATGTCTTCTTGTACAACAATCATAATCTCAACTCTGTCTCCAAATGCATACAATTCTCTTGCACTCACATCCTCCCTGATCCTAACCACACCGGCCTGTATGGGAATAAGGAGTGCTGCGATCTTGCGGCTAATGTTGAATTAGCCTTCTGGCCTGCACAACATATTGTATCATTAACACAAACATGAACAGCTTACCCTAGCCATATGAGATGCAATATTTACACACCATTGAGGGGTAGAGCTATGCCATCCTGTCGTAGACATAACTTCCCCCGTTGAAACAGTTAAATGTTTCAAATATATACAAGACCATAATAAACCTTACGTGCTAACACTGAATGCCTTAACCTACTGTTATCGCGGCAGGAGATGGCAGTTCAACACGCTATGACGAGGTGCGGGGTGGTCCTGCAGTACGCATGCGCGGTCCGCCTATTCCAAACTTAATTATATCGGCATCCCGCTTGCCAATGGTTATTATTGCAGCAGATGACACACAGCCAGTGAAAGAAGGAATGTGCTGAGTGAGTGAAGCAAGTGGTGACCAACTGAATGTTTTTGGAATGCGTGATACACAGTGAGCGGGAAGTCCTATGCAGTTCAAACCCAACTGCCATCTCCTCGCGCGATAAGAAGTACAATGATGACGACTTATATATTAACCCTAAATGCATACAAGGTAAGATCATAATTCACACTTATTCTTGCTGTGGAAACACTACAAGTTTCGTTAGTGCCCGCTTCGTAGAGGCTCCTGTAGCTGTCCTCACGTTTACCACTCGAACAAGTCCATCCCTTCCTGGGAAAACTTCTTCAATTTTTCCAAGTTTCCAAGTTAGAGGAGGCAGGTTTAGTGGTCCAGCTTCTGGGAGAACCGACCTTGATTTGCATTGGACCACCATAATCCACTGCCGTATGGAGGAAAGTCCTAGAAGGTGTAACACTTGCCATAGGTAATTGGCCCATGAGTTGCTGAGTAGCAGCTGCTTTCAATTTGTAGCAAGGCAGGCATTTGTGAATGACTCCTCTGACTACTTGTCTAGTGCGAGGTATCCAAAATTTTTGCTGTAATGACGCAATGAGTAATTGAAGAGCCCGGTGCAAGAACCAGACAGGTCCAAATTATAAAAATTTTCAGGAGACACAAAAAACTGAATAAAAAATTCAAATTTCGAACATTTAAATTTTTTCCATGTACAATTGCTAGAAGGAATAGTAACACACATACGTAAGTGAAAATGATATGGTTTTTGTTGTTAGAATCATCTCAATTTATATATGAAATATATAAAATTGCTGGAGCTGTCTTGTTTCTTGGCCCGGTAAAGTATGCTTAAAACGGAGGATGCAATAACCATTAATAGTTACCTGAGTTATCAATGTACCATACTTTATTATATAGCAGACTTGCTATGAAACTCAATATTTTTACATAGAGACAAGATTTACACACACCAAGGAAACTTAATCCACTGTAAGTTCATCATCATTCAGTAGCAACATCATTATCGATTGCATCTTCATTTTCAGTTGAAACTATCTGGTTGTAGAACCACAAACAGTCCGGTGGAACATACTTTGAAGCAATGTCTTTAATATCCTTTACCTTATTTGGATTGAGTTTTAAGACTCTGCGATGTAAAAGACATGATGCGTCTGGTAAGGAAAGAGTAGCTCCTGCTTTTTCCAAAACAAAGAAATCTCTTACTATAGCACTCGCATTGACACTACACACCAGTCCGTCGCTGTTGTATTCAACATATCTGTATTTTGATACTGCCAACGTTGAACCTTCACGAGCACTAACCTTTGTTTTGAATAAGGTTTTGAAGTGACTTGTATAGTCCAAAAATGTATTTTGTGTAACATCATGAACAATGAACTTGCGACTCACATTCTGTACTAGCACACGATACTCTTGTGGCAAATATAGTCTTTCTCGCTTTCGTTTTTCTTTCTCGATGACACCAAAGGTCCGGTCGCAGGGAAGGAAGCTGTGCCCAGGCTCTGGATACCGATGTATTATTTTCTCAAACCGTCCAAGTCCTTTCACAAGTGTATACAGAAAATGAAAAAGACCAATGTTCTTATTCTGTGCCGAACAGTTGTCCGAGAAAAGATACAAGATTGTGATGTCTTGACTTATCTCGGTTTGTATGAAATGATTAAGCATGCTAATCACTTCATTTTGACCCTTCCTACCAACAGATTCATCGTACATAAAACAGAATGATTTTCCGGTCTTTCCAGAATGTATACAAAAGTTGTATACCCACAACTGCCTTTTATAAAATATGTCCCCACTCGGTACTAATGGTAATGGCAGATTTTGTTCAAAATCAAAAGACAACACCTCAATGTTTCCACTTTCCTTAGCCTCCTTTGTCGTTTTTTGGATATCTTTGTAAAATTCCTCACTTTTCCGCTTGTGCAGCTCTAGTTCAATCTTGAGTTTGTTGACAGTAACAGGATCCTGTTCTCCTTTCATCTGATTGTCCAAATGGTCACATGTCTGGCATGTGTCACTTCTTGGAACTCCAAAGGATAGGTTGTGGTAGTCAGAAAAATGACGGCAATAAAAATCATATGACACTAATGGACGACACGTGTTACCTTTATGCATGTTTTCGTAGACAGTCGGTTCGTACTTTTCCAAATATAACCTATGCATTTTTGACAAATTTAATTCGGGTGAGAGATACTGTTTCTTTTCATTTCTTTCGCGGCTATAATGTGAGCTTTGTTTGGGGAAGCTATTAATATGGTCATCAATATTTTGTAGAATTTCGCCAGGTAGTTTGTTCGGCCTATTGTTGTGCTTTCCACGTTTGTCCACAGGAAATGGGCTTGCAGTTTGTAGGTTTCTGATTATTCGTTCAATCCTCGCTTTACCCACACCATGCAACGAACAGAAAGCCTTCTTGCAGACATGCATTTCAAATTCACCTTGCTTTATTCTATATTTGCATGAGAAAGCTCGATTTTGTCCAATGCCGGTTTTAGGCCTACGTCTTTGTATAGGAACAATACTTATTAATCCACCTAAATATATATCCTGTTTGTTTTTGTCCGCCGCTAAATTGAAGTGCTCTATTGTGTTAGTTTTAACATAGTCTGGCACTTTGGTAAAACATTTTGCTTTGCATTCACAGTCTGGCCCCGTGATACGTGCCTTTATAACAACATTAGATGGACTTACGTGTTGACAACCACTTGACCTCTGTTTTTTTAATACATTCCGCTTCCATGTTTCTTCTCTTCTGTGGCGTTTCTTTCCTTTAGCAGCAGGCGTGGTGGTGCTGTCTGCGATAACATTCGACGTACTCGGAACTGGATGGATGGAATCATGATCTTCATGATAAATACTGTCTGTGAGCTGTTCTTCACTGTCCATATTGAAGCTATTACATCAAAACACTGATTGAATTAACACAAAACTAATCTAACACAACAGAATAGTATAAGAACCACGTGTTCACCTTGTGCTGTCTCGATAGCAACTACCATGCGCAGCCAAGTAGCCGAACATTGAACTACAGTCGCTGCAAGAACCAGACAACTCCAGGAGCTGTATGGGATCTTGCCCCGGCAGAAACAGTCAAAACAAACCAGACAGTTCCTTTTCCATTGTAACTACGCACCAACTCAGTTGAGTTATCTGGTTCTTGGACCAGCAGATAGAGCATTTTTTTTATGATACCTTACAGCAAAAAAACGATTTTGACCAAAAAGTGGAGCTGTCTGGTTCTTGCACCGGGCTCTTCAATTGGGGTCCTGCATGCAGAAGACGAATGTGCTCATACCTTATGATGAGTTTCGTAAAGTGATGACTTGGAGGTAAGATTAATTGATGTCATAAGCTAGCTGAGAATGGCATAGCCGTCCACCGACTCGAAGAGAACCATTTTCGTCAAGAAAAGGATGAAGATCCCGAAGGTCACTCTTTGAAGTGATCCCTCTTTGCTCTTGAAGCGAGACAATTTCTTTGTTTTAGACTTCCTGCTGTGTCATCTTTGAGCACCAATGCAGCGAAGTTTGGATTTCTTGTGCAGTTAATTCACCACACCTTTTGTCAGCTTGATGTCGCGTATTGTGAACAAATCTCAAGCAATAACTGACGACCCTCAGTAGACGAGTTAATGATGAGTATTTGGTTAGTATGCTTTCATTGTTACATAACAGGGATAATGCAACAATGTGATGTGATCGTTGTTCTGCAAGTTCTGCGCCTGTTACATTTGGAATGAATGTAGGCTAGTCTGATGAATGAAGAGTTAGCCATGATGGCCCATTTCACAACAGTTGAAGATTCTGTAGTGTCACAGGAGTAGTTCCTCGTGATATCAAGTCTGCAGGGTTACCCTGTGATGATACATGATGCCAAGTGCTGTCGCAAGGTAATCTTGGATTTCAGCCACTCGATTTTCTAAAAATGTTTTCATTCGTGTAGGTGGTGATGATAACCATGGATAATGCATAATACATAATACATAATAAGTATCATGTAAAATAATATCAATTGATGAATTAGCTAAAACCACTCCTGTTAATCCACCAATAGTAAATAAGAAAACAAATCCTAATGCCCATAGTAACGATGGACTATAATTGAATTGTGTTCCATGAAGAGTTCCCAATGGTTGAATCAGTCCACAACCTGACTTCAGATAGATCCAATTTTAAGATAGGTACTATCTTGTACACTAGTCTTGCGAGTAGCAAAGCTCCACAGAGTTCCAATCTTGGTAGTGTTACTGATTTTATAGGGGCTACGCAAGATTTTGAGCACAGCAATCTCGTCTGAGTCTCTCCTTGTTGTGATGTGGAGCGAAGGTAGAGGCAGGCTCCATATGCCTTTTCGCTTGCATCACAGAAAACCGTGAAGTTGTATGTTCGATGATATACCTTTGACTAATACATGTCTATCAACCTTAATTCTTCTGAGCATAGACAATTGCGAATTAAGTTGACATCAACGTGCATTGAGTTCGGTATCCAGTTTACTATCCCAGCCTATGTTGTGTAGCCATAGATGTTGTAGGAATATTTTGTAGTTGATTACCACCGGACTGACAAGTCCCAATGGATCAAAGACTGATGCGACTGTAGAAGCCACGTCTCTTTTAGTGACTGGCAAATCCCTTGAATTCCCATCACTATTACAAGAAGATGATGTTGGTTTGGTACCAATCACGAAAGTGTCTTCTGTGGGATGCCTCAGTAATCCCAATGTCTTCACTTCGGTTGCCATGTCCAGTTGAAGAGGGAAATCGGTCTGTTTCAATGCCGAAGGGATGGCGTCTAGCACAGCTAGATGATTTGAAGAAAACTTCGTTAGTGGAAATCCTCCATTCTTGAGAAGTTCAATAAGCTCATGTAGAAGATGTTGAGCCTCAGTTTTAGTGCTTGATCCACTAAGCATGTCATCCACATAGAAGTCTCGCCTTAATATCTGTGCAGCTTGCGGAAACCTTTGATTCTCATCATCAGCTAATTGCCAGAGACACCTAGTTGCAAGATAATGTGCTGATGCCGTACCATACGTAGCTGTAGTAAGTTCATACATAGTCATTGGCTGTTCAGGCGAATTTCTCCACAATATTCTCTGGAATCTAGTATCCTCTGAGTGTACCTTCACTTGTCTGTACATCTTAGTTATGTCAGTAGTGAATATGACTTCGTGCGTTCTGAAGCGCAGAATAATGGATTGCAAGTCTTGTTGTACTGTTGGTCCCACAAGAAGATTGTCATTGCGGGACAAACCAGTGGTTGTCTTTGCTGACGCATCAAAGACTACTCTTGTCTTTGTGGTGGTACTTGAGGGATTGACGACTGCATGATGAGGTAAGTAGTAGACTTGTCCTGCCTTGTCTTGACCTCTTTCTACTTTCTTCAAGTGTCCTAGATCCTCATACTGCTGAAGGAATTCATCGTATGCGGCACGCAGAGTAGACTGTCTTTGTACCCGATGCTCTAATTGTAACAATCGACCGCTGGCATGGCAATATGAATCTCCTAGTTGCCTGTCATCATTTCGAATTGGTAGGCGAACTATATATCTGCCTGTCTCATCGCTGTTGACATTTTGTTGAAAATGTCGCTCACATTGGCGTTCTTCTCTGGTAGGAGAATGGTTTAGTTCTTCAACTTCCCAAAATTTCTGCAGTTGCTTGTCTAACGCCTCATGATTCCTAACCAAGAAGGTTCGTTGAGGTTGTCGTGGATATTAGGTTGCGTTCTGCATTTGTACTCGACCGGAGAGGATGTATCCGAGCTCTGTATCTTGTAGAACTGGATAATGACCTGGTCTCGTACGTTTATCTGCTCTCAACAGACATCCGAATAGTTCTGCACCAATGAGTTATCTTATGTTATATCAGAGGATATCATTAGGTAGGTTCCAACCTTCAGTGCTGATGAATGTTGACGGAATATCCCCAGTTATTCTTTGTAGTATTGAACAACTGATATTTGCCATGAAATTAGACACGTTGGAGTGTATTTCGACCATAACACTGTGGGTGGTTTGAGATTCCACATTGCTTATGCCATGAATTGGAATGACATCTCTACTTTGTTCTAGATTGAGAATCCTTGCCATGGGATCAGTAATGAAGTTCGTTTGAGAACCACTGTCTAACAGGGCTCGACAAGGGTGTAGTATGCCCTTGTAGTCTTTCACTTTTACTACAGCAGTTGACAGAAGAATCTGAGCGAGTGTTAGGACTCATCTTTAAAGTGCAGTAGCTGCTAGTAGGTAATTGGTTGTTGTGAGAAGGAGCAGGAACATGACTAGTGTCTGCTGATTGTTGTGGTATCGATGTGTTATGACTGAGCGGACTGGTGCTTCCATGTTCTTGGTGACCCTGATGGATAAGTGTGTGATGTTTGTTACCACATTTCCTACAGTTCCCAGATTGGCAAGCCTTGTGCTCATGTGAAGACCTTAAGCAATTAAAACTGAGTTTGTTGTGCTTCACAAACTTGTGTCGCTCACGGACACTTAATTGAGTGAATGAAGGACACATATATATAGTGTGGCCTTGTTGACAATAGGAGCATGTATTGTCACTTATGGCAACAAATGCACAAGCATGCTTGTTTACCTTATTATACCTTGACACCCTGGCCGTACCAGACGTATGATTAGCACCATAGTGTGCCTCAGATGAGTGAGTAGTTTGACTGAGTTCTAGTGCCTGGCATCTACTTTCAAGAAACGACAGAAGCTCATCAATTTTAGGAATGTCTTGAGACCTAGTTCCTAATTCTCACGATTTTCGTGTATCAGAGTCAACACTGCTGAGTTGAGCTAACAGTACTTCATGAAGTTGAATCTTAGTGCAGAATGTGTCCACAGCGTTAATATTACGTCTCATGTGATTGACAAGGTGACATAATTCTGGCGCACAATCTTTACTAACCCGAGGAGGTGATAGTAATTCAGTAGCATGTTGAGCCACTTTTAACCTTGGATTGTTATAGCGTTGGTTTAATAACCTCCAAGCAATTGAGAAATTGTCATTGGATATAGCAAGATTTTGCACCAGCTGATATGGTTCACCTTACGTGATGATAACAAGTAATGAAGACTTTGCACTTCTGATAAGGATTCATTCGAAATGACTAAACTGTCGAAGGTATCAAGGAATTGAACCCATGTCCTGTAGTCGCCATCAAACCCAGGAAGGTTTATGGAAGGTAAGCGTATGCTATTTGAATGACAACTAGCACTACCTTGAACCGATTGAATGTCACTGTTTGCGTTGACCTCAAATGATGCTGGCTTGACAACAGCAGTCATTTGTACCTTGAGAGCAAGGAATACACTTTCAAAATCATCCCTGTCTTTACTACGATCTGGACTGTCGTCACAACATTCCAGTTCTGACTGAACACTGTCGTATTTTTGCCATACACCTGTTAGCTGATCTAACCTGCAACGAATGTGTTCTGGATCTTGCTCACTCTGAAAGTTCTTTACGGACTTGTGCATACGTTTTAAGCTAGCCTTAGCTGCAGCTGTTTCCTTTAGTAATAGTTTGCGCTGAGCCTGTTCCATGATGTGGATACAGCAGCAACACTATTGACCGTAACTTGATATGTAAACTGCCTACTTGACCTTTGTAGTTTATGTATTATCTGGTGATTACCGAGCGTAGTACATTTCACGTATGAGATGTGTAGCACTATGTATACCACTACCTTGACATAAGAACATTGTTACTGTTACTGACCGGAATTTCCACAGCTGAGTATTCATATCCGAGCCCGGAGATGACCAAATTCATGATCCGGCTTGTTGAGGACCATTTCATATTGCGCTCCAGCCTAGGAGGACCATTATGTGTAGCGTATTGCTGTTAATAGATCCTGGCCCGGTGGACCTTCTCATGATGCGTATGCCGCCCGCTTCGGACCATTACAGGTAGCGGACGACCGTAACTTCCTTAGGTAGCTCGAGTATTGGAGACAATAGTGGACTGTATATTTGATGTTAGTGGTGGTCAGTAATAGAATTGCATATGCCCAGTCTGATGCATATACATCTCTGTGCCAGCTGATATTATACATGGAGATCTGGCCGATGTTGGCATTTATTTCTATGGACTTGGATGTCACACACACTACGTAAATGAACAGAGATTGTATTTATAAAAGAACAAATAACTACCACATTTATTTAGTGCTTATAGTACACTTCTAACCTGATGTGGTCTCTTGTTGCTGTATGAAGCATTTACCTTGCATGGTAGCATGTCTTGAACAATAGGCCGTACATCGCTTGTGAATGTAGGCAATCTTATAGTGCACAGACTCAAATAGTTATAGGATACAACGATTCCCGTATATGGAATGTTAATGTTCTATAACTAACCGTATGTTAGTGTGACACTGTACTGCGCAAGAGCAGGTTTTCATATCGGCGATTCCTCTTCAGCCCTAGCCGTATGAGCTGCAATATTTACACACCATTGAGGGGTAGAGCTATGCCGTCCTGTTGTAGACAATATATCGAGAGAGAGAGAGAATCTTTCTCATAACCAGTGTTAATGCGGAATCCATACAAGTGTGCATTTGTAATTGGGAAGGATTTGGAAAGAGGTGGTCATGGCTTGTCATTTGCCTGGAATAGAAGTGTGAAACCACAGCAACCACATGTAGGAATCAAACCCATCTCTCATTAGTTATCCTCATGAGGCTGACTGTACCGTACCCCGTGTTGCCTGTACAAACTATCAATTGATAGTTTCTTGGCAGAACCAAGAATTGTGCCCAAGACCTCAGGAATAACAGCCACTGACAATCACTATTACTGTCAGTGTGACTTACAGTTTTCAGATATTATGTCACATTACAATTTAATCTACTGTCGACCAAAATATTATGTGCACTCGAGTTTGAAGGTTGTTTGTGAAGTAACCAGTAGACCTACATAAAATTCAATAACACCATCATTTTCGTTTTTCTATTGCACGTAAGTTCATGTAGGTTTGGAATTTTTAATTTATATTTTAATATTTTTTATCGCAGTTGGAACAGAAAAAGTGCCCATTTTTAAGCGTGTTTCAACCACGCATCACATTTAAGAATTATTATCTCAAAAACCCGTCATCAGATCGAATCCATCAGATTGAGCCCATCACTTCCGAGCGAGGGCTCCATCCTTGCAACGCTGTTCAGCTTTCTCCGTATCGGCTACCTGCTGAACCATGTCTTATTTTCCCGTACAAATACAAACCTATATAAAATAAGTGAATTAATTTACGTATTTCACAGTCATACAGCATAACCTTTTGATCTATAAGGATTACAACGCGACCAAGAACTACATTTTCCAACCACCCCGAGCCGAAGAAAAGTTACCTTACGAAAATGATAACAACTTTGTTTCTTGGACACACAAAATGTTGAAATTAATAAACCAGTTATACAACATTCCAAGGTATATTGTGCTAAAATTTCGATTCGATCTGATGACGGGTTTTTGAGATAATTCTTAAATGTGACGCATGGTTGAAACATGCTTAAGAACGGGCAATTTTTGTGTTCCAACTGTGATAAAAAATATTAAAATATAAATTAAAAATTCCAAACCTACATGAACCAACGTAAAATAGAACGACGAAAGTGATGATGTTATTGGATTTTATGTAGATCTATTGGTTACTTCACAAACAACCTTCAAACTCGAGTGCACATAATACTTTGGTCGACAGTAGATCTACGGTAGTCATTATCAGACCACCGGTACATGGATCACCAAAATTCGTTTATCTTTAGTCAGATCAACTGTTTGATGGTCATTAGTTATATGTATTAATGCTAGTTTTCAAGATGATTCGACCCACTGTGACTGTGCAAAGCCAGGTGTTGCTATTCATATAAATAAGGTGACTTCTTCTTGTCAAATAATAGACGAGCAAAGCAATATTGATCATCAAGTTAATTCAGTCTTGTTGGATTCCAAATCTTGCCTGGAATGTTCAATTAACCCCTCCAGTGCCAGCCGGCAGATCCATCAGTCCAGAAATAACTAGCTAAAGATCCAAATGGGAGATATGTTGGTCTTTAATTTACATTAACAGCCATGCAGCATGTATTGGCAATGGAAAAGAGGGAACCATTTACATAATGCAAGGCTTAAATTGGTGGCACCAGCAAGTTAAATTTGAACTATTTATTCTTTGGGCTTAGACTTGTAGTTGCCTTGACCATCATTCTGCTCTATGGTCATGTGTTTATTTATGTTTGCATTTAGAGAAATTATCCAGGAGACGAGGTAACCATGACTATGTAAATATGGATGTTATGTTTAGCTGATTTTCATCAAATATCAGATGTTGCTTATGGAGCAATATACTGTACATTGCGAGTTTCCTGCTCCTTAGTTTGTAGGTTTAGGCTAAACAAATTTTATAGTCAACTGCAGAGATTGGTTCTGTTAGTGTGTATGTGTAAACACAGATCGTGTTGTGTACAATTGCCAGCTCTCGGAAGGCCCATGCCATGGAATGTGGAATAATACCCTTAAATGCATGTGCTAACCCATCGCAACAATGAAATGCCTGTACATGTCAGGGTTGCCACCTATCCCAATTTACCTACACAGGATGTCCTGTATTTTATATAAAAATTATGTATCTTGCAATATTTATCATTAAGGGGCAGATGACTTCACTGTTTGGCATTTTTAAACAACACTCATCATCATCATGCCCCATAAAATATTGTCGGGGTTGTTTTTCTACTACTAATTCTAGATATTCAAACCAAGTGCAGAAAATGCTTTCTTCACTTAGTTTCGTCACTACAGTACACTAACTTGTCTCTTGGCATGATACAGTATGAGTAGCTCACAACTGAGAATTCACTGCACTGGCTTTTCTACACCTTCACTCTATTTATTTCACCATACCATACAGTACTACCATCCTGAGAGAATACACACCCAAGTACTTCAAATGGTCCACAAGCTCCAGTTTAGTTCCTCCTGCCTGACATGTAATTTCTTGTGTTTCTTCCCTACGAGCATCTACTTTGTTTTTGAAATGCTGATTTTCATACCACATTTCTGTTCAAGTTCTAACGTCTTCGCTTGAAAGCTTTCAGAATTTGTCGTTACAACCAAGTCATCAGCATAAGCCAGACTGCTTGCCTAGTTTCCACCAAACTGAATCCCACCCAACCAGTTAATATATACCCTTCAGTAAAAGCTCCATATATAAAATAAACAGTACCAGTGCAAGATAACAGCCTTGTCTCATGCCGGAAACTACTTTAAATCAAGAACTCAACCTACCATCAACTTACACTGCAGCCTGATTCTAAAAATAAATACTTTTGTATACCTGGATACCATAATCCCTCAGGATGCTCAGTATCCTCACCCTGGGTACTCAATCACATGCCTTCTCTAGATCTACAAATCATAAACACAACTATCTACTCCTCTCATGGCATTTCTCAATAACTTGATGCATACTGAAAACTTAATCCTGACATCCTTGTTGTGGTCTTAAGCCACACAGGTTTTAATTTATCTTAGTCTTGGCTAATAATCGAACCTTCCTTTCTACGAAGTACGTCCAGAAAGTAAGTTCCGTTTGGTAATAACATTAAATTGTGTACAGATACAGAAAGATTATTCATTGCACAAAATTCTACAACCCTTAAACTACTTTTCCACATAACTGCCGAAATGTTGCAGGCATTTGTCGTAGCGTGGCACGAGTATTTGTATACCTTCTTCATAGACGTGTGCCGCCTGTGTCTTCAACTAGTTGTACGTTCCGCTGCAGCGCAGTTGCGCATATGCGCGTTAGACGCTCTGTATCAAGGAGAAGAAACATGCGCCATTTGGAGAGCGCTGTCAGCCACGTACGCGTTGTTGTGCATGTTTACTCGTACAATGTCGGTGTTGATTGAAAATCCCGCTGCTTGTGAAATCAGATCTGTGATTCGTTTTCTGAATGCTAGGAAACTGAAACCAATTGAAATTTATCGGCAAATTTGCGAAGTGTATGGACAAAATGCAATGAGTGATTCAATGGTGAGAAGATGGGTCCGACAGTTCAATGAAGGACGTAGTGTAGTGCACGATGAAGAATGAAGTGGGCGTCCATCTTTGGTTACAGAAGAACTGGTTCACGCGATTGATGACAAGATCCGGGAAAACCGCAGGTTTACAATTAGTGCTCTCACTATGGAATTTCCCCAAATCTCAGATCACTAATTCATGAAATTGTTACCGAAAAACTGAACTTTCGTAAACTTTGCCGATGTTGGGTACCAAAGATTCTTACGGAGCAACACAAAACAAAACGGTTGGGTAGTGCACTTCAGTTTTTGACCCGTTACAATGAAGGTGGCAAAGAATTTCTGACACAGATAGACACAGGAGATGAAACTTGGGTTTCTTACGACACCCCTGAAAGTAAGCGGCAATCAATGGAATGGAGGCACACTTCATCCCCAGCAAAGGTTAAGCCGAAACAAATCTTGACACCTCGGAAAATGATGTGCACAGTGTTCTGGGACTGGAAAGGCATCTTACTCATTGATTTCTTACCGCGTGGTCAAACAATCAACGCAGATGCATACTGCGAGACACTTGGGAAATTGCGCCGCGCAATACAGAATAAGCACCGAGGGTCGCTGTCAAAAGGTGTTGTTTTTCTTCACGACAACGCACGACCATACACTGCAAATGTGACGAAAAACCTCCTACAGGGATTTGGCTGGGACGTGTTTGACCACCCTCCGTACAGCCCTGACCTCGCTCCTAGCGACTTTCGTCTGTTCACACATCTCAAGTCTTTCCTTGGCGGTCAACACTTCAAAAATGACGACGAGCTGAAAGAAGATGTTTCCAATTGGTTGAAGACACAGGCGGCAAACTTCTATGAAGAAGGTATCCAAAAACTTGTGCCACGCTATGACGAATGCCTGCAAAAGTTCGGCAGTTATGTGGAAAAGTAGTTTAAGAGGTGTAGAATGTTGTGCAATAAATAATTTTTCTCTATCTGTACACATTTAATTTTATTACCAAACGGAACTTACTTTCTGGACGTGCCTCGTACAATGCCCGAGTATACTTTGCTTGGGACACTTATCAATGAAATACCTCTATAATTGTTGCAATCTTTCCTGTTACATCACTTATAAACTGACCGTTTATTGCTTTTGTCCAGTCGGAGGGTACCTCTCCTAAAACCCATGCCAATTTGATTCTCCTATGCAACCATTTCATCCCTGTTACCCCACTATACTTTACCATTTCTGGCCAAATTTTATCTACCTCCTTTGCGACAATTTAAGTATATTTGCCATCTTCTCTACTTCCTCAACCGTGATTCTATTCCGTCCTCATTTTCCTCCTGCATAATCTCAAAATTCTCTTTTTCCTTCATTTCTAAATTTCCTTTTAACACCCCAAAAAAGGCTTTCCTCCCACCTGACCCAATGTTTCAAATTTATCTCCAAATTACTCCCATGATTTTCTTTGCCCTACCTTGTTTTACATCGGACTCTTTTGTTTTACACCAGACTTTTTTGGGGTGGAAAGTGCAGGGGAGGTTTCACATTAAACACTGTCCAACTACTGTTTGACAGTGCTTAGAAATGTTTAGTATTTGCTGTAGAAACTAATCATAGCCTGGCACTCAACATTTACAATTTGAGCAATTCAGTATACCACAAGTTAGATACACAAAAGCCAACATTAGTCCAACACAAGTAGAGAGTTGCAAGAGGTATGTAGGCTTCCTCATTCCCATTCATAGCGTTTGAAGATCAGCGTGCATTAAGTGTGTCAGGCCGGAAAATTGTGGAACATATCTCATACGTGCATTACCTAAGCATTTCCTTTTGTGAGGCCGTTGTTAACCACGTAATACAAAATAGCATGACATCACCAACTACACAAATAAAAGCATTTAAAGATTTATCTGAATCAATGGAAGAAGTATTGAGGTATAATTTGCTTTGTGTTCTTCAGTCATACACTTGCCTCTATTCAATTGTGTTCTTCTCTGCGTTTGATAAAATTGTCAACACTGCCTTTGTTTTACAATATTTTAACCAAATCCTCTACAAACCTTGAAATCCATTAACAGTAGTTTGTAATATACTTTCCATTAAAGCAACAGTATAGAGTGAAGTTTACAAAATTTGGTGTAACGTCCATTTTTACATTTTTATATCAATCAAATTCATCTCCAGATAATCTGTAACAACTCACCAAGTCTGTAGAATTGCACCAATGACCAGTACACAGCCTTAATTCATCTACAGCCAAAGGATAATTGACTAAAGCAGCAATAGTTTCACACAATGGAACCACTCTTTGATCCCACTCAATATCCGTCTAGCTTTTGCTTATAAATATCATTCTGCTCCTCAAACACACCTCAATGGCGAGGACTCTTCAATTCCTGGCAGCACAAATGCCTAATAAAATCAAGTGCTGATTTGCGACCATTTCCTTCCATTTAATGAGTTTCTTTTTACTGTTTCTACAAACTGTCGATGCTTTCAAATATGATACAAGATTGGCATTGCTAATTTCTCTTTTAACATGTTGTGGAATAGTCACTAACACCACTGCTGTGAATGCACTACTTCTTTGCCAATGCTGTCCTCTGTTCCTCCCTGCCATTTCTTGTGTCTTCATCCTCTCCTCTGTCTGGTTTATTTGGATTGCAGAGGAAGTTGATGAAGCCACTGTGAAAAAAAAGGCCTTAGATTGACACGTATGAATAAACGGGTGGACACTCCAAAACTATTTGTTTGTAATTTTACCATGTAAATTAAAAAGAAAGGAAAAATGAAAACAAAAATTGTCATTCCTATAAAGTTTTGAGGTTATCAAACAGAGTGAATAAATTCTTAAAGGGGAGAGGTGTAGGCATGCCAATGCAGGTCACACTCACATACGAGATCATGCGTTGTATTAAATCTGAAGCTCTGGGTACAAAATTGTGGTGAAATATGTATAGAGGCCTTTACTTTCTTCTTCTAATATAGAAACAACAAATGCATGGGTATCCAAAAAGGGAGCAATTAGGCTCTCCCTCCTATTTTTTGAACTTCAAGCGTAGAATAATTTGTTGCTTGATAACCTCAATTGTTTTACAAGAAAGTTTCATTTATTTAAATTAATGTATTTAATTAAGCCACAACGAAATTACAAACAAATAACTTTGGAATGTTTATCCGTCTTCCTTACTGTCAACCCAATGACCCTTTTAGTGTTATGATCGCTTTAAAAGTATGTCTATCCCCCTTTTAGGAAAAAGCCTTAGGATGCCCACGATTGCATATTACTGGTAGATTACCTTCAGGCTTTATCGTTTCTTAAAGAAAAAAAAACCTGTTCAATTAATACTTTTTAGTACTTACTTGTTCTTAATCATGTTAGTACAAGGTATATACTAAATTGCTCAATGAATTTTTAAAATTAGACTACAATCAGACAGTGACACCAAAGAGTATATCCTCCTTTCTTCTATTACCCTGAATCTTCTTACTTTATTCTTTCCCTAGTTTCTTAAAGCAAATAGTTGGTACAGAAACAGTACTTACAGTATTATTGCATTAGATACAAGTCAACCTCCGATAGTTGCATTATCCATTATTTTCATTATATTCTTGTTTTATAGCTATGGAGCTTAGCAACATACTAAGACTCAGTATAGGGCGTTGAGGTGGTATGTTTGTGAACCAAGACTTGAGGTGTACAGTCAGTCGTAATAATTTATGAAAGTGATGATGATACTTTATTTGTGTTCAGTGGTAATTTCATCAAATAAAAAAAATTAAAAAACTTTTTCTTCAGACTTAAATAAAATATAAGTTGTTTCTTCACACAGGACATCACACAACATGCTGGATCCACAACTACAAACATAGGTTACACTACAAACAACATGCTTTTGCAGCACTCGCTGCTTCCAGTAAAAGGGACTAGGTAACATCTACTGTACGGTATGCATGTGAATGAAGAACATGTTGATATTTATTTCAACTACATGGAAGGAATTTTTAACTTCTACTTTTCCCCTCGATATACAAACTTTAATAACTCCTGTAAAAACCAAAATCAGTAAAAATAAACAAGGTTTATACCATGAAAATTACATCCCAATAGGACTTGTGGTTCTAAAGTTCTATTTACATTTCTCAGAATAAAGGTATTTTAATGAACACAGACAATAACAAAGATAGGTTGACACCTAACTGCAAAAAACCTACCTAAAGAGCTGCTCATGACAGCTCTAGGAAAAAATTTTTGATGTCAGATTTACAAAAGCCATCGACTTATTTGTAGCTCTTCAGTTGGTCAACCCAAATTTGCCCGAAGACTTGGTGGGGTACAATGTATATAATATATGTACAAAAAATAACACTCCTGGAAAAAATTACATGTATTAGTTATGATACTGTTATAATGGGGCAGTTTTTAGTATTATGCGTTTCGACTTTCAAGCGGTCATCTTCAGATGCTGATCACTGAGTTGAGGTTTAAATTTATATACAATGTTATCTAACTACATAAAAGTTGTAGTGCGTACAATTAGTGTTTGTATTTTGATTTGCAGTTTGAATCCCGTAATGTCAGGTTAGTTAGTTTTATTTATACGGGTTCGTGAATCACGCAAGAATATTACGTACGTGTATACCAATTTGAACAACACAATATAATAAATAATAAAGTTAGAGCATGCACTTGAATTCTATTATGTAATATGGTTACTTATCTTAACGGATATGTTGGCCATAGCTGCTGCTATCTCTCTCGGCTGTCCACTCTCCACTGCCGATCGGTGATGACAGTGTGCCCTAGTTTGAATAGCGTAATGCGCGATATCTGTTGACGTAAATTGTAACTAGCTGAACTAACAAGCTGAAGCAAGAATGACTTAAATTAGTGTACGTTTTGGATTCTGGGAATATTCTCATTACTATTGCAGGCCATTTTAGCAGTCTCCCACAGCCTAGCAAACCTTCCATTTATGCTGCTGCCTGGTCTATTAGACAGATATAGGACTCCTGCAATACTGCCTAAATACAGGCCTTAGTTTGTTGAGAGATAGCACATGGTGCATCCTCCTCCTACAACATATTTCCCAAATTATCCATCCCGTATGCATTCATTGCCTCATTTTTATGCGTGTGGATTTATTTTATTTAGCAGCGCGAAAAGTGGTGACCTTTCTACAAACATGCCTTCCTTAACATTTGCTGGGTTATCTTTCTTGATATACTTGTACGGATTCTTTAATATCGAGAGCTCTGCCCTTTGCTTCGTGGTGTAGAATTTTCAAGTCTGTTTCCATGTTAGTGAAATGATGGTTGTTATCGTACATACTGTATGTTCGCATATAACAGAATGTTTGTTGTGCTTAATTGCATTTTTGTGCTCCTTGTAACGTGTGCTAATTTGTCTTCCACTTTGCCCGATATAGCATTACATCCATCATCTTGGCATGTGAACATATAAGCATGATTTTGAGTGCGGGTTTTTCTTTGATAAGTTGCAATTATGTAGGTGTTTACCGAGCGAGTTGTTTGTTCTGAAAGATATATCACGTCCTTGTTTCTTGAATATATTTTGTTATTTTGAACATGTTTTTGTTCACGAAATTGAATCGTACGTATTTGTTCTCATTTTGAGTTGGTAAATTGGGGAAATTGTGCTCCCTTTTCTTCTGTTGTTTTGCTAATATCTGGTCGACCATGTTGGGCGAGAAATTATTCTCTGTTGCCACCTGTTTTATCATGTTAAATACTTATTGAAACTTTGAGTTGACATAGGTATGCTGATTTAATGCCTGCTAATTTGTGTGAATTTGGGTGATTTGAATGGTTAACAATAGCATGTGAGATTTGCGTATTCTTGCGATATATAGAATACATTACATTATGGTCGCCTTGATGGATTATTAAGTCTAAGTAATTTATGCGCCGGTTATTTTCCGTTTCCATAGTGAATTTAACGGATCGGTGCAAATTGTTGATTGTTTTGAGTAATGTATCATTGTAGGTTATTTCCGTGTCATATACGCAAATGACGTCATCCACGAATCTACTCCAATGTATGATGCCCTGGGCGGAATTACCTTCGAGGAATTTGTCCTCTAGGCTATTAATAAATACATTGGCAACTAGGCAACTGAGTGGTGACCCCATAGACCTGTTGATTGTTCATATATTTTGCCTTGAAATTGAAATACGTTCTGGTTGCCTTGAAATCAAATTTCTTTGTGAATTTGTTAATGTACATAGCTCAATCGGACAATTTTACATCCTGTTTCCTTCGGGAACAGATATTTCCAATTGAAATTGAAATACGTTCTGGTTGAGTGTGACTGTTTTAGATTGTCCCCTATTACCCTTATTGGTTCTTTTACTGGCATGTTTGTGTGCATGTTCGTTACGTCGAACGAAATCATTCTCATGCTTGGTTTTATGTTTATGGACCCTATTTCATTGATTAATTCGGTTGTAATTTTTACTGATAAGTCGTTCTTGATAATTATTACTCAGAATTATTTTTTAAAATTTATTTATTAATTACCCGTATTATGTAATTTTTTTTGTGCATATATTACATACATTGTACCCCGTACAAATTCGTGTTGACCGACTGAAGAGCTACAAATAACAGTTTACAAAAGCCATCGACACTCAAAAGTTTTCTGTGTCTCGGGAACTTGGGCTATGTTGTTCCTTCTCTGAGGGGCTTTGAACTTTGTGGTCATCAGCTCCAAGTAATCTGTCAAATAATCTGTGTTATTAAAGTGGGTGTATGTACTTGTAACTTGAGCTAGGATTGGGAAGGAGGTGGCTATAGCTGTACATTAGGTAACTTCCTGGCATTTGCTTGGAGTAGACTTCAATCCACGGTAAGCCATTTCTGAGATGGCTAAGGCAAAAATCAAACCTAACTCTCCTATATCTAAGTGAGGCTGAGTGAAGCCTGTTCGAGCTTCCATACCAGAATTAATTGAACCTGACCTACCTACTTAAGATACTTTCATTGATGCTATGCAGAAGTGTTCCCTTAAGTCAATTTTGCATGGCTGCAGAACTCTGTAGCCTACTTACAAGGTTTAATCCCTGTACAGTGGACAAGCTGAAAAACTACATTTCACTCGTTGAGGATGGTCCTTTTAGTGAGGATACAATTCAGGATGGCCAACAGTTGATTCAGTCTGTAGATGAAATAAAGGGAAAACACTGGATTGGGTTGATGGAAGGACAGGTTATGACAGAAAAGCAGCAGGAAAGCCAGGAACTGCTGAAGCGATTGAACAATGGCCCAACCAAAGGATCTTTACATTGCAATGCCATTTCCAATCAGATTGCTTATCAGCTTCTGATAAATAGCAAAACAGAACATTGAGTCAGGAGAACAAAACTTCAGAGAGATGATCAACAAGGAACAACTGGCATATCCTATTTTTTCAGCTTGACAGAAATAGAAGATGCTTTGGGGAAGTGTAAGATTGGAAAGGTGAATGGGTTGGATGATATTCATGTTGAACAGATCCTCCACTTTGGAAATGCAACAGAAAGGTGGATTCTCCAACTCTACAACTATTTTGAGTGTCAAAGTCCTAAGATCTGGAAGAAATCTAGAGTAGTTGCGATTCTTAAACCTGGTAAAGAGCCAATAGATCCAAAGAGATTCAGACCAATATCACTTATTTAAGATCTTTGAAAGAATGCCTTTCAATCGAATATAATTTTATTAATGCAGCCAATGGCCATTTATTTCATTTTCAGGACAGGTCAGGGAAGGGAGTTTGGAAGGAAATCGAATAACACCACTAATCTAACCTCTTTTGAGCCCACAGCAAGCTGGTCTTAGGCCAGTCAAAAATTGTGGTGCCCGATCCTAAATCTAACATAGCATACAGAAGATGGTTTTCAATCACATAATATTACAGTAGTGGCCTTCATTGATCTGTCCTCTGCATATGACATACAGGAGTATAACATTAAATACTGCTGAAGAAACTTTACCATCTTACTACGGATTTTTGGTTCACTAAAATCATTGTCACTCTGTTGCAAAAGCGATAGTTCTTGGTCCAGTGTCGAGGCCAGTGCAGCAGATGGAGAAGACGGAAGAACTATCTACCACAAGGCATGTCCTAGCTCCCTTCATTTTTTACATCAACAGGGCTTACCAAAAGAATAAAGATACTGTACCATGATACAAACAAAATATTCTCAAATAGTCAGGTATAATTCAGCCAAATTCATAGACAAGTTCCTGAAAAAGTTTCCGAGTGTTTTAGAAATGATCAATAATCATTTGGCCCATTACAGTCCCTCTTGCACTTCCCGAGACAATGCAGCAGTGAATCGATCATTCGAAGACATTCCTGGTTGGTGATCTGCCTCCACAAGTTCACTAATTGGAGCCTCAGTTCTTATTTTGTCTTCAGCTTCTTCTGCAACTTGTATCGCAGAGTATTTCAGATATTCCCAATTACATTGAGATCAGGGTTGCTTGCTGGCCATGACTGAAACTCCACATCATTTTGTGCAAACCAATCCTTTGTGATTCTGGGATTGTAATCTGGTATGTTATCTTGCTGAAGGATGAATTTTCCAATGTTCTCTACACATGTCTTAGAAAGTTCTAACTGGGAATCTATCTGCCAATAGGACCTACCTGTCTTGTACATTCCTACAATCATCAATTTCAATTCTTCAGGCCCACTTTGCTACCCCACTTCTACAAAAGTTTTGTAAAACAAAAACTTAAAACAGAAACATTCAGCACACCCACTACATCAGCTGTGATTGTGATTTGTTATTGAAGCAGTGACACCAACACATGTTAAATACTAAGAAACATTCGGCTGAGCAATTGGCACAAAATGTGAATTCTAATGATTTTTTATTCTTAATTGGTTTTTCCTTTCCTCTTTTCTTTAGATTCGAAAACTGTTGTGAACCATGGCTAGGCTATTCCAATTAGAAACATTTCATGAGCATTATTTTGATACTCCAAGATAGCCTTGTGATAGACCTACCTGAAAACAACCTAAGTGGCATGGTCTTAAAAGTTTTGATTATTTTTAAATAAACATGTATAAGGTAAATCCGGTCCAGTTGCCACTCCGGTACAGATGCTGCATACACTGTGGCCATAGGTTCCCATCATTACAGCTACATGGCAAAGTGTATGTTTATATCAGTTCTAAGGAATAACCACCGTCTGCGGGTCTGGTGCAAGTTACTCACATATTACGCAAATTTTTGTCGATAACGTGAGGCGAGTGCATGTTTCCTCTTGATGTAAGTTTTTCCTTGTGTTCATTTATTGTATATTAGGTTGGTTACAAATGCTTAAATTATACATTTTTAGTACAGAAGTAGTCTAAAGCTTGACTTTCGTAGATAGTAAGCTTATTTTCAGTCATGCTAGCCTTGAGGTACGGCAACAGGAGGGTATGGCGTCTCAACCTGAGAGTTGGGAGAGTTGCCGCACAGCAATCCGGTAGATAAGCCTCATTGATATAAAATTTTAAAAGCGATCTGGAAACATTTAAACTATTCAGAGGGTACCGGTATTCTATATGAGCATTTTATTATCTACTGATTCTTAAAATACATAATTTAATTTATTGCTCTCATTGATAACAACATTGTTACTATATATAATTATATTATTTTCAGAAAATAAAATTTAGCCATGCCTACTCAGTACAAAAGTAAGGACACTGTAAATAGAGCTCAGTAGACAGAGGAAAATTTAAGGGAAGGTGTAAAAAGACTGAAAGCCAATGAAATGCTATTCAGGTAGGCAGAAAGGTGCAATGGAATTCCGGCATGTACACTAAAACGACAATGGATTCCGGAAAATTAACAAACAAGAGCTGTCTTGTGAAGAACTTAAAACATTTGATCTTTAACAAGGACGTATAAACAATCCAAAAACTCATAACAGTTTTTGTGATAAACTACTTCAGTTAATTAACCATAAAATATCAGAGAAAAAGGTCCATTGAATTACCTGTGATATGTTATTTAGAAAGAAGTGTTTTTAATTTTTTGTGATTAGCATCAGAAAAACATTTTTAATTGTCTGTGAAAATACTAACTCTTAATGAAAAAAATTCCTACAACAATAGAAGATAATTTTTGATGAAGTATATTTGTGATGTGATATTAGAACACTAAAAGAAAATTCTTATGTCCACAGTATAAAAAAAATTAAAATTAAACACTGTTGAAGAAGGCCAAAAAAAAGGCCAAAGCATGTGAATTAAAATTAAACATACTTTGTATTGACGAGGTGGAGTATTTTCAAAAGATAAATAATATTTTTCTAAATATAATTGTCTTGTAGTATGTTCTAATACTCAATTGTATTAAGAGTTGAACAAATTAGCATAAATTTGATTTTATTATTAATTATTTTACTTGCGGCATCTCTCGTGAGCAAAGTCGGCATCTAAACCGGGTTCCAGGGAGAGACGCCACTGATACTACCATTCCTTTGCTCCTTCTCTTCTCCGATTTGTTTTCAATAATTAATGTTTACGTCATATCGCTCATATTGGCCCGTATTGACGCAAATTGAATTCAGTAAAGTTTATTTTATTTCCGCCCTATTCAATTAATGTTTAATTAATTTAATACAAACATTATTTAAATTATGCTCTATCAATTTGCAACAATTTTTGAAGTAATTCTACTGAGATACAACAAAATATATAAAAAGTGCAGCAACATACCGGATTTACCCTATCAAATCCTAGAATCTGTGATAACTCCCTCATTTTTTTAAGCTATTTCTTTCACCAAACGACAGTGCTTTTCTTGCATTTTATGCATGGTAGAAAAATGGCATAACATCTCAAGTACATGAGAATACTGATGATATATAAGTTTTTGAGGGGTGTCCTCATTCTGTTGGTAAGCACTGTACACTAATGACCAACCATTGGCACCTCATACTAGGAGTGTTCTGTATGCTGATGATCTGGCCTTGGCAACTCAGAGTGGAAATTTCGAGACTGTAGAACCTCCGCTCTAGAGGTATTATTAAATTATGAGATTTCATATAACTTAAAATTGTGCTTTAAATCTCAAAAACAAAGAAGGATCACGGAAGCTTTGTGAGGTTTGGAAAGGAAGACTGTTGGAACATGGTAATGCACATGTATACTTTGGAGTACCGGTAACTCTTGAATGTTCTTTGACATAAAAGAAACTGCTGTAACATCAAGGCACATGTTCCATCTCGAAATTCCCTAATTCAAAGTGACAAAATCTGGGTGTAGTGTTCAACCTCACACCGTAAGGACAACTGTCTTAGCTCTTTGTCGCTCGGCTGCTGAGTATGGCACAAGTCTGCTCACAACGCAAGGTTGATGTTGCCCTATATGAGATATACTGGATGGTTGCAGGCTGTTTAAGACCAACATCTATCCGAAGAGTTTACTCCCCATCTGATATTCGACAAGAGGTGGCTGCTAATTAAGAAAGGCAAACATCAGACACCACCAGCTCAACTTAAATCCACCAATAGTTTCCTACAATATCAACTATGCCACTCAAAGCAGATAGGAAGAAAGTTAGGCTTGTTCTATGGAACAGACATCCCGAACACTCAGAATACTTAACAACCCAATGGTCATGCAGAGAGCTGACAAGTCCTTAAACAGACTGCGGAGAAGCATTGCGAGGTCCAAGGACAACTCAAGCAAGTGGGGCATCCTATGAGATGGACAGACTTTTTGTAATTGTGGAGAAGAAAAAACCACATCACAACACAGGATTCTTGAACCGGTGATTCCAAAATTGTATTGATTTATTATATTAAAAAAAGTCTTTGTAGGTATTCTGCCCTATCAATCCAATAATATTCACTAAACTTACAAGAGTACATGTTTTAGGCCTTGTTCCCTTCTTCAGCCCTTTAATAACAAAAATATTAGAAAACATTTTTTTTATAAAAGTATGGTTTCCCTGTCCTTAAAGTATTCATTGAAAATGTTCCAAGTTGTTATTAACACTGTTCACAAAACAATCAATATTTTCTCTGCTAGTCCATCTCATGTTTATCACATGTGTCCGTATCATTGAGTCTTGTACACTATTCACATAATCTTATGAATGTTTGAAACTAATTTACGTGAATTTTATATTTTGCACTTTTCTTTGGGGTGGGGGTTTCACCATGGTTCTGATATTTATTTGTTTGTCTTGGCTTGAATAAACCTGTTGAAAATATCACATATTCTGAATGAAAGACAGATTCTAACTTAGGATGAAAACACGTGGTATACGAGGTCAAGGACAAGCAGAGGAAAGAAAAAAATGTGCTTTTATGGCCAATGTTAATAACAAATTGGAACATTCTCAATGGATATTCCAAGATCAGGGGAACCATGTGCATTTTAACAAAGTGATTTTTAATGTTATTTTAATAACAGGCTGAAGAATAGCGTAGTGTAGCCTAACTTTCTTTTAATTTTGTAATTCTCAATATACTAGGTATTGTTCCTATTTTCATGTTTTCATTGTGATCTATCGTATTGTTGCATTGCGGTACTGCTCTGCTGTATATCATTGGCGCTGCTCACACAAATAAAGGTGAGTGTTATCATTGTCATCATCATTGTTGCTTGATTTATTTATTTTTCTTGACAATAGAATACTTCAATACTAACTTCATGATTAAAAAACAATACTGTAAATGAACACAACAAAGCAGACAACACAACACTATTACCGTTACCCACGGAGGTGGCAAATTCCCGTTCCAAACAATGCAAAAATGAATCCACTTGTGAACAGGTCTTGCAGCCAACTGACTACACATTATGTGCACACAGGATGACCACATGTCACACAATTACTAACATCTCAAAATTTCCTAGCTAGGGGGACTTCCCCATCGGTATGTGCAATAGTGTGTTAAGGTGTGAATGTTGTCTGACATGCTATGTTATTATGGTGTTCCTACTTGCACGTGTAACAATAATTATTTGGGGATAGGACTGGTAAAGGTACCCCCAGAGTGAGTATGGAAGAGCCCATGCAAAAGCCACATTCAGGATGGAGAGTGCCCAGAATAGCCAGATCAATTGAAGGCAGTTTCTAAAAGCTAGTGTCTCTACAGCCTGATTTATGGCATGAGGTTATGATTACTCAACCTCAATTATCTAAAAATGTGTAATAAAACTGAAACATTGTCTGCTTAAGGAAGAGAGAGGACATACTGGTACACTGTATAACCACCAAATTAAAATAACTGATAATTTAATTCCAGCTACAGTAGAACAAAAATATGGCTATGATATTACTTACTTCCCTTGATTCCGCTTCAAGTTTTTCATATGTAATCTCTTCATCACCGACTATATCACCGACTGGAGAGCCCAAATCGCTAGCACTGCTGTCCATACTGTTGCTACGCAAAGGTGCATAACTAGGATTCCTCATAGCCAATTCCTCCACTCGAGACCATGCTTCATCCCGATCCCTTTGGCGCTCTTTCTCCCTTCAAATGAAGCAAAATAAAACCCACAAACAACACAAATATCTGGACGAGAGAATTAGTTCGACAAAAATAAATGAGTTCCTACAGGGGTAAATGACATAGATTTAATGCCCCATAATCACCACCACATACCATAGAGCAGAAGAATACCACTTGGCTCAAAAAACAAAGAGTGAAATTTTTGTAATTTCCTTTTCTCCAGCCAGTGAGGGAATTTCACCTTTCTCATTTGCCTTACCGTGACCCTCCGTGGCAAAGGCGGCAGCACACCGGCCTCTCACCGCTGGGTTCGTGGTTCAAATCCCGGTCACTCCATGTGAGATTTGTGCTGGACGAAGCGGAGGCAGTCAGGTTTTTCTCCAGGTACTCTGGTTTTCCCTGTCACAAATTTCATTCCAACAACACTCTCCACTGTCATTTCATTTCATCTATCATTCATTTAATCATTGCCCCAGGGGATTGCAACAGGCTTCGGCAGCCGGCACAGTTCATATCCTCTCCACTAGATGGGGGCTTCATTCGTTCCATTCCCTGACCCGGTCGGTCGACTGGAAGCAGGCTGTGGATTTTCATTTTTTTCATTTGCCTTACCAGTGTAGTATAGTGTGTGATGACTGTTGGGATGAGACAGATGTCAAACTAGCAGATTTTATCAGTAAAGCATGAGTTTCGAAGCATGGTCGGTACTTTAAAGCAAACTATGGAGGGATGAAAGATGATCTATTTGATAGTTGCCTCAACAAGTGAATTAATATGATTAGCCTCCAAATCAGTTTGTTCAGAATATTTTATTAAAATAGGCATTATTTGTATTTAACCTTAACTTGGTATTGATGCAGTCCGTTTCTGTGTACATCGGAGAATGCCCGGGGACACATCTGCAAAAACTTCCGAGCATCGCTGAGCACTTCACAAAGACCAAGGCAAGGAAGATGACCGCTTCAGTCATGATGGGCACACCCGCAAAAGAAAGAACTTCAAAGGTAGCTACGAGAACACCAAAAACGAAGACGGCTATCCACTCTGAGTCGGCACATAGCTCTGCCACTAACCTTGAACAAGGTTCAAGTCAAACCCTCGATGAGGAGACCACATCGCAACGTTCAGATGATACTTAGGTCATGGTGATAACATCAGACTATCATAGCAGCACTTCAAGACATCCAACAGCACATACATTTTTTAGAACAAGGGCCAGCCAACCAGCACCCTCAGATGACGACGAAGGAGGAAGAGGATGCTTTACCAGACCACAACCCGTTCAGATGGCACACACTACAACCCTCGCACTAACCAAAAGGGCTTCCAACACCAAATGACCAATGAGTATTAGCACTGGCCCGTAAGTAACATCTGGCCATGGTACCAGCCGGTCGAGATCATCATGACACTGCGACTATCTTGTGGTTTCAATCAGTGTGGCCATGACTGGATACCAGCCAAAAGAAGTATGCCTACAACAGAGCCAACGTCCTCACCAAAGGATGAGGCCATGCTGTGCAATTGGGCAATATGACGGGCAACAAAATTTGCCGCCTAGATTCCGGTTCCAAACAGTTTTCCACTAACCCGGCTCCGAGAATCCAGCGGACACCCTGTCGACACAGAACATGCACAAGCCCTTGAGATATAAAGGTGTGCGGTCCTCGGTGGGGAGACAGTTGGAAATCCCTTGAGGAAACAGGCTGGCACAGCAGCGTCTTATTCATAAACTGGAAGTGATAGACATGGGCGTAGCAGGAATGATCACTGGTACCGAACAGTCGAGACTCGTGAAATTTGGAAAAAAATAAAAACACAAATTTTTGTCTATTGACTTTTCCTTGAACATTACGCACTTACTAGACGTATATCAGACCCAAAACATGCTTTGTATTAAATCATGAAATAACGCAAAATCGGTGCACAAAACTAAATGAAGTCACATTGTGATTTTTCATCTCTATAAATAAAGTAATCATTCTGTCTGAACATTTGCAATTTTTGGCTAAAACCTTGTATTTATCGCAGATGAGGTGTACAATGACCAAATATGCCCTCAGTTTGAATTTTGTCTGTTATGGATTGGCATCAAAACTACTATAGTGCGACTCTACCTTAAAAGACAGTACGCATTAAATGGGGCGCGCTGATGCCAGATCTACTGCATATACAAAGTTCTGCAAGGGCGGGCACATGATGTAATATAACGCGTATACAGGCGTGCTTTTACGCTAAACTCGGGAAATTTCCAAAATATTTGTTTGTTGTATATAACTGTAGCTCATACCTTGCAGCGAACAACGCTACAATATTTAGATATGATACGCCGAACCTCAGAGCGCGAGTTCAATGCACACATTATAACAATTTATATTTTTCAATTATTCATGAATATGATAAGATTATAATATGTTATTCCTGGGATGAACAAAGGCAAACCACGGAAACCACTTAGAGGATGGCTGAGGTAGGAATCGAACCCACCTCTTCTCAGTTTAGTCTCATGAAGTTGAGTACACCCCGTTCCAGCCCTCAGACCAGAATTAAATTTCTTGGCGGAGCCGGGATTCAAACCTGGGCCTCCACGGTGACAGCCAGGAATGCTAGCCACTACGGTACGCAACGAGGCAGACAATTTATAAAGAACTCAAGGACCACTTCATTTCACAGTTTAACTTCACACCATCACACCATCAGTCGGGGAGATACTGGCACCTGAATAAACAAACTTACGCAGCGTCAGCGCTGGGCGGGAGGAATAAGTGCGATAACTTATGAATGCTATCTGATATCGAGCTCGGGTTTGTTTTAAAAACTTTTTCACATATTAATGAACATTTCTTCTCGCTTAGTCACCAACGTAAAGTCAATAGCAAAAAAGTTTGTCGCTACATAACTTTCCTGTGATACCATCCCAGATTTTTCAAGTAACATTTAAGAAAAAAAATCATAACTTTCTTACTATGAAAATAATTACTGCCCTGAGAAATAGAGTATCTTCTACCAACATCAGGCAACCTAAAAATAAATTCTTGATCTGTTGCGATCATTAGTTCATTATCTATGGCATGATAAGTTTTATATCTGCAAAACTATAGATTCGCGCTAAAATATCGTAATTGTGAAAATTGGGCCATGTGTTAATTATTTATGGCTTTTATTTTTAAATCATCATAAAGAGCGGAAAATTCTCTATAAGACCATGCAAACAGTTTTTTAGATTTGTCACTTTCAATTATTGGGAAATGGCAACATCGCCGGGGTGGAAGAGGACGAAGCTAATTGCAGGACATAGGAGTGCGAGTGAGAGGCATATACTACATTTAATTCCAAACTGTCTTTTAAGGTTGAGACGCTCTATAGAGCAAATCACATGAAAATTCATATGCAAGTAGAAGGCATCCCCGAAATAAAACTAGGCTCCAAATTGTTCTGCATAAGCGCCTCATGGGGAAGGAGTGAATTTTTGGAAACTGAAATCTCAAATATCTCTGTTAATATTAGTCTTATGGTAATATTTAACATTACAAAAGTTGTAGGCAACAATATGTTTGAACTTTTATGTCTCATGCTATTTTATCATACAATCTCTACTTAGTATAAAACAAAGTCCCCGATTCTTGGATGTTACGGGTAAATTCGAGAACCACTGGATGGATTTTGATGCGGTTTTCACCATTCTGTAAAGGATATCTCGAGGATGATTTCTGTACAAAATAATTTATTTATGATCAAAGGAAGCCGAGCAGTAACGATTTCAGTGGAAAAGTCGAAGAAAAAGCTGGCATCCGAGCGCTTTAAAAGCTTTCGCAGGGCAAACCGTTAAAAATATCTAAATACTATGAGTGAAAGAATTGTTCTGCATGAAAAGTTCTACAAAAAAGTCTGCGAGAGCATATGTCTCATCTTCTATACATCGCCCACTATAAGTTTTTTTACGTTTTAATTTCTTCCAACCATGTCCATCTACTGAGGCGACAGTTTACGAACTAGCTAAGGGTGAGTCTATCATCCCTGTTACAGCCTAGCAAGCGGGCGAACCTATTGTCCCAGATACAGCCAGCAGCAAACCGTTGAGTCGTGTTAAAGACTTCTGAGAAGGGTGGTTGTGTTTGGAGTTTCCCTGGAAGTGCAACTCGGGTTTTCTTCATTTCGCCTGTGAAACACAGTCAAGTTAATATTGGACGGAAGGGAGATTTGAGTTTCATTCAACTCGCCATTCCCTGGAAGTGCAACTCTCGTTTCGCCTGTGAACTTTTTGTTCCGCAAAATTCACAGTCAATTTATGATTGGACGGAAGGGGGATTATATTAAATTAAATTATACTGATTGGCGTATAATCCCTACTTAATATAAAACAAAGTCCCCGATTCTTGGATGTAATGGGTAATCTCGAGAACCACTGAATGGATTTTGATGTGGTTTTCACCATTCTGTAAAGGATATCTCGAGGAAGGTTTATGTAGAAAATACTTTATTTACGACCAAATGAAGTAGAGCACTAACGATTTAAGTGAAAAGGTCGGAAAAAAAACTGGCGTCCGTGTGCTTTTTAAGCTTGCACTGGGCAAACCGTTAAAAATATCTATATATAGTATGAGTGTAAGAATTGTTCAGCATGAAAAGTTCTACAAAAATGCCCGGGAGAACATAACTCTATCTCCAATACATCGCCTACTATAAGTGTTCTTACGTTTTCATTTCTTCCAACAACCTCCGTTCAGTAACTGAGGCGACAGTTTACGAGCTAGCTAGGGGGGAGTCTATCACCCCAGTTACAGCTTAGCTAGTGGACGTGCTTATTGGCTCAGATACAGCCAGCAGCAAACTGTCGAGTCCTGTTGAGTTAAAAACTTTAGAGGAGAGTGGTTGTGTTTGGAGTTTCCCTGGAAGTGCAACTGGGCTTTTCTTCATTTCGCCTGTGAACTTTTCGTTCCGCAAAATTCACAGTCAATTTAAGATTGGACGGAAGGGGGATTATATTATATTAAATTATACTGATTGGCGTATAATCCCTATTTAGTATAAAACAAAGTCCTCGATTCTTGGATGTCACGGGTAATCTCGAGAACCACTGAATGGATTTTGATGCGGTTTTCACCATTCTGTAAAGGATATCTCAAGGAAGGTTTCTGTAGAAAATAATTTATTTATGACTAAAGGAAGTAGAGCACTAACAATTTCAGTGAAAAGGTCGAAAAAAAAAAAAAACTGGCGTCCGTGCGCTTTTTAAGCTTACACTGGGCAAACCGTTAAAAATATCTATATATAGTATGAGTGTAAGAATTGTTCTGCATGAAAAGTTCTACAAAAACGCCCGGGAGAGCATATCTCTATCTTCAATACATCGCCTACTGTAAGGGTTTTTACGTTTTAATTTCTTCCAACCATGTCCATTCAACTACTGAGGCGACAGTTTACGAGCTAGCTAAGGGCGAGTCTATCATCTCTGTTACAGCCTAACTAGTGGGCGAGCCTATTGCCCCATATACAGCCAGCAGCAAACTGTCGAGTCATGTTGAGTTAAAAACTTTAGAGAAGAGTGGTTGTGTTTGGAGTTTCCCTGGAAGTGCAACTGGGCTTTTCTTCATTTCGCCTGTGAACTTTTCGTTCCGCAAAATTCACAGTCAAGTCAAGATTGGACGGAAGGGGTATTAGTGTTTCATGCACCTCGCCATTCTTCAATTAAGTCTGACAAGAATTTGTTGCACATGCATCTCCATGATAATATAATTAATAGTCCAGTCAGTGATTTTAACCCATCATGCCGAGACGTAAAACGGATATTGGTCATTGTTCATTGACATTGGAAAAAAAAAAAAAGCTCTTATCAAGTAATGCATTTATAACCGTTCCTGGGTGAAGCCGGGTCCGGTTGCTAGAACATAATAAGGGAGATATTTATGATTTTACAATTTTGTCATTTTTTTATTAAGTTCTATTTCTTCATACAAAGTGAGATAAACCGATCTTAAGTTTCACCTTTGTGATAAACACAATCTATATATATACACACATCAAAAAAAGTTTTGCATCACCTCGGTTCCAAGAGTTCCGGAACCGTTAAATACAAAGGGAATAGAGATCAACACAAACAACATTTCAGCTCGTTTTATTGCTCATGAGACCCACACATTGCATGTTGTACCATCATACAGCTAGACTTTCAGCATTTGTGGTCCAGATTGCAGTACACACCACTACCTCTAATACCCAGTAGCACGTCCTCTTGCATTGATGCATGCCTGTATTCGCCGTGGCATACTATCCACAAGTTCATCAAGACACTGTTGGTCCAAATTGTCCCACTCCTCAACGACAATTCGGCGTAAATCTCTCAGAGTGGTTGGTGGGTCAAGACGTCCATAAACAGCCCTTTTCAACATATCCCAGGCATGTTCGATAGGGTTCATGTCTGGCGAACATGCTGGCCACTGTAGTCGAGCGATGTCGTTATCTTGAAGGAACGCATTCACAAGATGTGCACGATGAGGTCGAGAATTGTCGTCCATGAAGACAAATGCCTCTCCAATATTCTGCCGATATGGTTGCACTATGGGTCGGAGGATGTCATTCAGGTATCGTAAAGCCATTTCGGAGCCTTCCATGACCACCAGTGGCGTACGTCGGCCCCACATAATGCCACCCCAAAACATCAGGGAACCACCACCTTGCTGCACTCGCTGGACAGTGTGTCTAAGACGTTCAGCCTGACCAGGGTGCCTCCAAACACGTCTCCGACGATTGTCTGGTTGAAGGCATATGCGACACTCATCGGTGAAGAGAACGTGATGCCAATTCCGTGGGGTCCATTCAGCATGTTGTTGGGCCCATCTGTACCGCGCTGCATGGTGTCGGGGTTGCAAAGCTGGACCTCGCCATGGACGTCGGGAGTGAAGTTGCGCATCATGCAGCCTATTGCGCACAGTTTGAGTTGAAACACGACGTCCTGTGGCTGAACGAAACGCATTATTCAACATGGTGGCATTGCTGTCAGGGTTCCTCCGAGCGGCAATCCGTAAGTAGCGGTCATCCACTACAGTAGTAGCCCTTGGGCGGCCTGAGCGAGGCCTGTCATCGACAGTTCCTGTATCTCTGTACCTCCTCCATGTCCGAACAACATCGCTTTGGTTCACTCTGAGACGCCTGGAAACTTCCCTTGTTGAGAGCCCTTCTTGACACAAAGTAACAATGCGGACGCGATCGAACTGCGGTATTGACCTTCTAGGCATGGTAGAACTACAGACAACATGAGCAGCGTACCTTCGTCCTGGTGGAATGACTGGAACTGATCGGCTGTCGTACCCCCTCCGTCTGATAGGCCCTGCTCATGCATGGTTGTTTACATCTTTGAGCAGTTTTAGTGACATCTATGAACAGTCAAAGGGACTGTATCTTGGATACAATATACACAGTCAACGTCTATATGCCGGAGATCTGGGAACCGAGGTGATGCAAAACTTTTTTTGATGTGTGTATAATACACTAAGGTGTGTGTTTCACAAAACTCAAGCTCCTAAACCAGAGGGAGTTAGAAGGTGTGGTTAGTACCAAAATCTTCCAAATCATCTCAATAGTACAGGAAAAATCTTGCATTCGTAAACAAATAAACAAGACGATAGCCCCCTGGCAGAACAGTGTCACGCACAGCCGCATAGCACTAGGGCCGGATGGGTAGTCTGTACACATGGGGCGCACACAACCCATTGTGCAACCAGCAGCACTGATGAATTGCTCTCTGATTTCATAAATATTGACAATTTGTTCAAAAATTGGGATTAAACAAATAAACATACTTATAGAAGCCCGCATAACAGTAAAGCCAGGTGGGTGGTTTATACACATGCAGGAGTTTTTGCACGGGTCCGCTAGTATTTAAAAAGCTTTATAACTGCTGATTTAGAAACTCAATCAAACTACTTTGAAAATGCAAAGGAATTAAATTTTACTCTCATTGAAGAAAAAGACTTTCCTCTGATCAATGGACAGAAGTGATTAAGCCTAACACTAATATAATTGCTGTCAGTTATCTCCTAGTTCGAAGAATTGGCACAAACCTTTCCATAAGGTGCAATGAGCATAAAATTTGAGCTTTCATGCTAGGCTCCTGATATAAGAAAGAACTAACGAGGATAACTAGGATAAAGCTCGTTCACTGATCGCAGCCAGCATCAGCAATCATGACAATTACGAGGTTCGCCCGGAAATGGGTACCTTTCCAACTTAGGCGCAATGAGGTGATGTGATATTGTTATCATTGCAGAATATATTTTGGTCTTAATATCCCCACAGTTCGGAATATCAATCACACGAGATATACAAAGAAAACCAAGCTGTGTATGAGACATGTAGCTAATATCTAGAGGCTACGTGCAATGTCAATAAAGTGAATTATTCTCGGTGAAAGAGGCAGATTATCTCGGAAGGAACTGGAGGTCTGGAGTCTCTACTTAGTATAAAATAAAGTCCCCGATTCTTGGATGTTACGGGTAAACTCGAGAACCACTGGATGGATTTTGATGCGGTTTTCATCATTCTGTAAAGGATATCTCGAGGATGATTTCTGTAGAAAATAATTTATTTATGATCAAAGGAAGCTGAGCAGTAGCGATTTCAGTGGAAAAGTCGAAACAAAACCTGACGTACGAGCGCTTCGTAAGCTTGCGCTGGGCAAACCGTTAAAAATATCTGAATACTATGAG
Organism: Meconema thalassinum; assembly: GCA_946902985.2. Lineage (NCBI taxonomy): Eukaryota > Metazoa > Arthropoda > Insecta > Orthoptera > Tettigoniidae > Meconema > Meconema thalassinum. The sequence continues at coordinate 1,057,857,234 of OX336389.2, read as the reverse complement.
CGTAAGAATTGTTCAGCATGAAACTGAAATGGTTTCCTTTGCCCTCACGTTGAGCGACAAGTGTAACGTTTTGCCTCTTTCACCGAGAATAATTCACTTTATTGACATTGCACGTAGCCTCTAGATATTAGCTACATGTCTCATACACAGCTTTTACCTTTGCCTAAGCTATGTTGTTTTAATGGGCGCCAAGACCTCAATGCAATGTTGAAATCTAAATTTGTATTTAACAACGTCTAGCTCTGGCAGAACACCTTCAAGACTCTATTCACTCAGATCGTGGTATGATTTGATCATTAACCCAACAAACAATTGTATCAGGAGAAGGAATTGGTCTATCTTCGTACATAAGTGGCACTTGCCAAAAACTGGAACTCAAATCTACACAAGTGAAATACTTCTTCCCCTCAAATGTTTGCATTAATTCCTCTATTGACATAGATTTCAGCTGATCTGAACTAATTCTACTGTTAACCAAACGAGCCTCTAAACAAATACGAACAGTGCCGTCGGTCTTGGGTACCGTGATCAAAGAATTAACATATGGACTGTTAGAGTGCTCAATAATCCCATCTTCAAGCATCTGGTTAATTTGTGCCTCAACTGCACTCTGATAAGCGAAAGGTACAGGATATCTATGTCCTGTGAATACTGACCTATCAATAACGTTCAATGAATGTGTATAGCAATTGGCCATACCAATGCGATCCTCAAAAACTCTCCTATTACACAATAACACATCATAGAGCCGAACACACTGTTCATCCTCTATATTTCCCTGAAATGCAGCCTCACGTAACGAGTCCTCTAGACTTCCGTTCGTAATCACACTGCCCACAAAACATGGAGAACCCCGCTCTACGGCTGGCAATATCTCATTTAAAGTACAAATCACACCTACAATACTACTCCTCTGAATATGGTCATTGAACGCTACTTCTACTTCAGAATCTCCCCATTTAAATTTCAAACTCCCTACATCATAACATAAGTTACCAGACACTCTACTTAGCCACTCTGAACCCAAGATAACACTGAATACCAAATTTGGAATTACAAGGCAAATCTGCTTCTCTACATGATTATTAATTTTAATGTCTACTAAAACTTGCTTAGAAATTACTTTAGACCTCTTCCCAACAGCTGTGATAACAAAAGTGCTTTTAATTGGCATCTCCTCAGAATTTACTCCAGTTCCTTTCATTTTATCAAAAAATGCACTACTTATGCAACTCTTCATACAACCACTATCAATTAAAACATCTGTGTACGCCTCGGACACGTTAAATTTAACTATGGGGCTCTTACTAACCACTTCCTGAATAATACCTTCATCATTTAGTTCATGTAATAATTCATTTCTTACATTTAGGTCATAGGGTTCCTGTATAATTGTATGGACAGGGCATGCTACAGACTGAGATTCTGACCTTACTTCGCAGCCTGGTTCGCGTTTAAAGAACCGCTACAGCTGGCCGTAGTACTACTAACTACTAAACTGGTCTGGTTGTTCTGGGCTGTGTTGTCATTGTTTGGCTGTATATTACTACCACTAGGCTGTCCTCTTCCTTGACCCCTATTCTGGTTGTAATTATTGTCATTATAATTTCTCCCTTGATTTCCCCTGAAATCATTGTTTCTCCCTTGATTTCCCCTGTAATCATTGTTCCTCCCTTGATACTGATTACCATAGCCATTTCCTCTGTTCTGATTTAGCTGATTATTATTATTTCTATTTTGAGCGTTGGCCCCTTCGCCACCGTTCCCTTGAACTTCTTGATGCCTGGCTTCATTAGGTCTATTATTATTATTACCCTGGTTCCGATTGAAATTGTCCTCATAACCCCCTCTCCCTAGTGCATCAAATGTGCTTAACAAATTTTCTACTTGTGATATAGTCTTTACATTCTGGATACAAGCAGCCTCCTTGATCCTATAGGGAAAGTGCCTAAGTAGCAACCTTACCACATCACTTTCCTCCTTCAAGCCATCCAGATATTTACACACTAATACCTGCCCTAAAAAGTATTCGGTCATGGTGGAGCTTCCTTTAGGGTTATATTTACCACACACTACTCCCTCACGATGCTGCGACTGAATAACCTCATTCCAGAACTTTTCACAGAATTTCATTTTAAAATCATTGATATCAGTAAACTTGTCTCTAGACAGCAAACCAATTCCTCGTTTCCCCCACAAACACTTGTTCTAAAATTTCAACTACCTGGCACCACTCAATACTACCATTTTCCAACCTCTCCCCGAATTTATTTTCTATAGTGTTCATGAACTCCATTGGGCACCCCTGTCGATTGCTGAACTTACCCAGTTCTACCTCCCTGTGTGTGCTATTCACCAAAACTGGCATATTCTGACTATTTTCTTGCCTGATCCTAGCTTTTAATTTTAATTCTAATTCTGCGATTTTCTCCTCAGCCTTCCTCTCAATACTGTTTACTGTTAATTTAATGTTTCCTTCTGATTCTTCTACTTTATCATATAGCTTTGCTTGTTTCTCCTCAATCTTGCTAATGCTCTCTCTATTACTCTCTCTTAAATCATTTACTTCTGCAACTATTTGTGAGTGGACTTTCTCAATTCTACCCCCCAGCTGTTCCTTAACCTCTTTAGTAGCTACCTGAATTTTGTCAATTTCTCCCCCCAATTGCTTTTTGACCTGCTGTGTTTCCAGTTGCACTAGTTCTTTTAAATTTTCAGCCTGTGTACTGATTCTAATTTCCAACTCCTCCTGTACTTTTCCTAATTTTCTGTCTACATCTGCAATAATCTCTTTAGCCTTTTCTTCCATCACCCCCCTGATCTCACCTCTAATCAGTTCAAATTTGTCACTCATTTCCCTACTGTTTTGTTCTAATTTAGCATTTAAAGTTTCAGTACTCTCTCTATTTTCCTTACTGTTTTTGTTCTAATTTGGCGTTTAAAGTTTCATTACTCTCTCTATTTTCCCTACTGTTTTGTTCTAATTTAGCGTTGTTTTGTTCCAGTTTTGCGTTTAAAGCGTCTGTACTTTCTTTATTTTCCCTACTGTTTTGTTCTAATTTGGCATTTAAGGCATCTGTACTTTCTTTATTTTCCCTACTATTTTGTTCTAATTTGGCGTTTAAGGCATCTGTACTTTCTTTATTTTCCCTACTGTTTTGTTCTAATTTTGCATTTAAGGCATCACTACTAACTTTGTTCTGATACATGAACTCGAGAAGTAAAGTTTTTAATTCTGGTTGGCCGCCTACATTCCCTGTTTCAGTATCAGGATTTACCTCCGCTACCCCGGTACTGCCATCACTCGACATACTGCTCGTATCATCACTCTCCAGTTGATGACCACTACGTAACCTCATCTGTATTTCTTTCTCATCCCCCATAATGATATACACTGATACAGACAAATAACCCCCAAAATACAGGCACAGAAATATATACCCTTCTCCTTCTACAAATGTTATTAGGTTTTCAGCCCCAAGTTGTCGGCGACAAATGAAATGGTTTCCTTTGTCCCCACGTTGGGCGCCAAATGTAGCAGTTATTAATGCCCCATGTTGGTAGCGACAAATGTAACGGTTTCGCTAGCCCTCACTGTTGGGAGAAAATGTAATTGTTTATCTTTGCCTAAGCTATGTTGTTTCCATGGGCGCCAAGACTTCAACGCAATGCTGAAATCTAAATTTGTATTTAACAACGTCTAGCTCTGGTAGAACAGCGCCAAGAATCTATTCACTCAGATCGTGGTATGATTTGATCATTAACCCAACAAACAATTGTATCAGGAGAAGGAATTGGTCTATATCTAATGCTACCTACTGAAAGCAAAGATTGCATTGTAAAAGAAATGAATTTATTATATAAAACAAGTATAGCAAAATTAATAATAATAATAAGTATAAAATTTAAATTGGAGCGTTGTGATTTGAATATTACCGATAGAAAATTACGTGAAAACGGAGTCTGATAAATTGATTTTACTCTTATTTCCAAGCTATGAAGTTACTGAAATATGAAATGTAAAACAAAGAAAAATGAGAGATTGCGTATTTCTGTGTCATTTGCGCTTACCATTGGAAATTGCCAAGGCATTTCCCTCGTACTTGCTGATGCTGTGTGCTTCCCACAGTCTCCTGGACGTCGTCATCTCCGTCGAAATTTGATGATATTCTGGTAGATTAGATAATTCTATGGTCCGTAACTTGGACCCAAACACTCGTACAACCGCACTGGTTAGGTTTTGCAAAAGTTAGTCTTCAACTCCACTGAACATCGGAGCGACACGCACTTCCAACCGTACTCCGCAAGTTCTACACAGATAGTCCTCGTTTCACGGCGCGTCGAACGATATATCCACACGTTGGCTCCCCCACCATGGTACCGACATCTAGCTTACGTCGTCCTCACTGATTGGCTAAGCACGCCGCTAGTTCCCCTCCTCTGCCTAATTACACTCGGCGCGCGAGAGGGAGAAGTCGTTTTCCGTCCCAACAATTCGCCTTTTCTAGACCTTGCGACCCAGCCTTGCGTAATACTTCTCGACAGGAATCAGCTTGTACTTGAAATCCCAGTGAGTCATGTCTCTCAAATACCCTAACTGACAAAACTCCGTAAAATTCCGTAATCACATAATTTTCTATAATATTGTCGTTCGTAATAATTTGCTTGATAGCGTTTTCTAAGACTTAGAAAACCTATCTGAATGCTAATAATTTTTATAAAATGCTCCGAAAATACCTTAATAATAATTATAATAAATTAATAATAATAATAAATTAACATGAAAAATTCTCTTGGCTGAACAATTTGCCGCGTAAATAAATATAGAATGGTTTCCTACTGACTTATGCCAGTTGCATAAAACCCCTCGAAAAACACGTTACAAAACGTTCTACAAAAAAGTCCGCAAGAGCATATGTCTATCTTCAATACATCGCCCACTATAAGTGTTTTTACGTTTTAATTTCTTCCAACCATGTCCATTCAACTACTGAGGCGACAGTTTACGAGCTAGCTAAGGGCGAGTCTATCATCTCTGTTACAGCCTAGCTAGCAGGCGAGCCTATTGCCCCATATACAGCCAGCAGCAAACTGTCGAGTCGTGTTGAGTTAAAAACTTTAGAGAAGAGTGGTTGTGTTTGGAGTTTCCCTGGAAGTGCAACTGGGCTTTTCTTCATTTCGCCTGTGAACTTTTCGTTCCACAAAATTCACAGTCAAGTTAAGATTGGACGGAAGGGGGATTTGTGTTTCATGCACCTCGCCATTCTTAAATTATGTCTGACAAGAATTCGTTGCACATGCATCTGCATGATAATATAATTCATAGTCTAGTCAGTGATTTTAATCCGTCATGCTGAGACGTAAAACGGATATTGGCCGTTGTTCATTGATATTGGAAAAAAAAGTGCTTAACACGTAATGCATTCATAACTGTTCCCGGGCGAAGCCGGGTCGGGCTGTTAGTTACTGAATAAAATTAAATTTCTTGAAAGAACCCTGGAGGTCATAACTTCTCCTGCACTGGGATCTTCTTTATACGTTATTGATTACCTGCTCACACAATGTATCTGTGGACAGCTGTATTCAAACAAGGATAATGTTAGAAATAATTTATATCCATTTCATTAGGAAATTATAGTCTCTCCTGCGGTATACTTAAAGCAGCTGTTGTATACAATTACAATGGTTATAATAAAATAGCCCAACGTCAAAGCAAACTGATTGGGTGGGATTCAGTTATGTCGAAACATAGCGATGACCTCATAACGTAAACAGAAATGTACGAAATAAGGTATGAAAATCAGCATTTCAAAAATAAAAGTTATGTTGGTAGGGAAGAAACACAAGAAAATTTAATGCCAGATAAGAACTAAATTGGAGCAAGTGGAACATTTTTAGTACTTATGCAATGTATTCTCTCAGGACAGTAGTGTGGGGAAAGAGATAACGTTGAGGTGCAGAAAATCCCATGCAGTGAGTTCTCAGTTGCGATCTATAGTATTCAGCAAGAAGGTAATGTAGCGATGAAACTCTCCCTACATCATTCAGAATTTAGACAAACCTTGCTGTATGTAAGTGAGAGCTGGGAAGGTTCAGGATATCTGATACATAAGTCAGAGGTTACTGATATGAGGGTAGCACGAATGATTGCTGGGACCAATAGATGGGGGCAATTGCAGGAAGGTACTCGTAATGCAGAGATATAGACTAAACTGAAAATGAAAACGCTAAATGAAGCTGTATGCACGAGCCGACTCAGATGGTGGGGTCATGTGAAGAGAATGGGGGAGGAGAGATTACCTAAGAGGTTAATGAATTTGGCTGTCATGTAGTGCTGTGTACTTTGGGTGTATGTAGAATCTGTCTGATAACCAGAGTTAATTGTGTTGGCTGTATTAGTGTGTGTTATCTGTAATTCAAGTAAGAACTGCAGACGATCAATTTCAAGTAGTTCCTACTGTTGCTACCAAATGCTTCCCTCAACGACACCTAGCTTTGAACTTGGCTACTAGATGCAACCATAACCGGCACCTGGCGACGAACATTGGAACTTAATAGAGCGTTAATCAAATCTAACCTACAAAAGTAGCTTCACACAATTGTAGTTAGTGGAAGGTTCTTTTACATGCCATACATTTATGAAATGGGCCCGCCATCTCTACTTCCCCTTCGAAGAACGGCATACTGAGGGATTTTTAACGCTTCTTAAAAAATCCGACGACTTCGGCTGGGGTTGAACCTGCGATCTTGTGCCTAGAAGCTCAGCATGCTACCAACTATGCCATGTAATTCACTTTATTGACATTGCACTTAGCCTCTAGATATTTGCTACATGTCTCATACATGTACAAGTGTGGTTTTGTAGACTTGGCTGATTTCAGGCTGTTCCTGTACTGTTGTCCACTTCACTTCACTACACACTGTGGACAGGCACGTCTATTCCCAACGTATATACTCGTTGGTTGCTAGCGATATCTGACGCTGTACCTGAACTATACTTGGCGATACTAGCTCTATCTGTTATTGCATTGTGTAACTAACTTTCTTAAGTGTGTGTGGAGCGGCAGTGATAGCCACTACCTTACCAATTCTAACCCAAAATAACTAATACACTTACGATTATAGACACCACAGTAACACAGTTTATTATGGGGTTGTTGACCACTCTGTCTCAAGGCTCTAAATGAAATATAAATTTCTACCACATTTAACATAAAGCGTTATGTAACATCCTGCAATGGTCAAACAATACGCTCAAGGCATTATGTCATTCCCCTGCCAAGCGGAGAGTCCGATTATTTACATTACAACCTTGGGAGTAGCACAGCCGGACTGAGCAAACTACCAGCACGTGCTACTCAGAAAGTCATACACTCGGGTCGCAGTATTACAATTCTGAAAAACATAATTTTCTCGTGAATGGTACTAGCTACAGGCACGTAACTGTCACAATTGTATCTACTCAGCAAGATCTATTTTATATGTATTTTCATGCATGTGTTTCATTCCACCCTGTATATACATACACCCAAGTACACTGAGCTAAATAACCACTATATCCATTCCTTTAAAATGAAACAAAAACAAAAATTCTATTTTTAACTTTAAAGTCTTTAAGTCTTTTGAATGGTTTCATGCAGCCCTCCATGCCTCCTTGTCTTGAGCAAATCGTTTCATCTCATCATAGCTAGCACACCTTACATCCGAGGCAATCTGTTTCACATATTCTAACCTTGGTCTACCTCTACAGTTCTTATCCTCAACCCTTCCTTCCATAACTATCCCTTGGAGTCTTAGTATGTGTCCTACCAACCTATCTCTTCTCTTTATTAGCAGTTGCCAAAAAAATTTCTCCTCTCCCTCTCATCTTAATACCTGTTCATTTGTTACTCTATCTACCCGTCTGATATCTCATCATTTTCCTGTAACACTACATTTCAAATGCATCTATTCTCCTCTTTTCTGCTGCGCCAACAGTCCAAGTTTCACTTCCTTACACCTAAATCTATATTTGATGTCAACACATTTCCTTTCTGTAGACATGCTTTCCTTGCCTGAGCCAACCTACTTTTTATATCCTCTTTGCTTCGTCCATCACTGGTTATTTTGCTTCTTACGTAGCAAAAGTCTCCTACTTCCTTTAGCATTTCACCTGAAAGGTGTCTAATACAGTACTAATAAATAAACAAACACACTCAGCTATGAAGCTTGGCATTCAGTCATAAATAGAGATGGTCATATGTTATTATATAATACGCTAAGGTGTATGTTTCACAAAAATCAAGCTCCTAAACCAGAGGGAGTTAGAAGGTGCGGTTTGTACCAAAATCTCCCAAATCGTCTCAATAGTACAGGAAAAATCTTGCATTTCTTGAAAAGACAACGGAAATATATTTATTTGTTTATAAAGTGCTTTTAAACAAATAAACAGACGATAGCCCCTACCAGAACTGACTTGATGTTACAGACAGCTAGGAACGGGGCTCCGAGTAGCGTAGAAAGCCGAAGTTATACGATTGACTTCACGTCACCACATGGTAGCTTTACGATCGGTTACAAAGTGAGAAGCTTATATCCTCTCTGTTTCAAAATAAATCATGTGATTGTGCCAGAGCTTATCAATAGACCTATTTACGAAACTTTACTAAATGTAAAATACTGTAGTGTAATATTCAACATTTCATATTCTCAGAATACATTACATTGAAGTACCTCCATTTTCTGTTTCTTGCTTGTCGGCCTGTTGGTCTAGTGATATGATTCTTGCTTTAAGTGCGAGAGTTCCCGGGTTCGCATCCCGGACATGCCCCAAAATTTTTACTTTTATTTTATCTCTTGAAGAGATTCAAAAAGTGTATAAAAGAACCTTAGCAACATTTTTTTTTTTCGTACGAGACTTGTACTTACTGTGTACCAGTAAGTTTGAGGTCAAACGCTATTATTTTTTTTAGTCGCTTTACCCTCCAGGTTGGCTTTTCCCCTCGTACTCTGCGGGAGATCCCACCATTACCGCCGCCAGGGCAGTGTCCTCCAAAGAATTACTTTAAAATGAAATTATCAATATTTGCCTGCCATTTTTTCCCCCCCACTTTTTGATATCATATTCTTAATCAGCAACTTAGATAACCTTTGCATACTAACTTCGGTACAAATTGAACAACTATTTATATTTTGGCCATGTTTTCAAGATTCTGGCCCACTGTGCGGCGGTCCCATGTCATAGATTTATGGCATGTTAAAGAACCTTCCAGTAATTACACCTGTGTGAAGCTAAATTTTAGGTTAAAAATTTGAATAACGCCCTTAGGTTCCAACGTTCGTCGCCAGGAGCCGACTGCGGTGGTGTCTAGTAACTAAGTTCTGAACTAGTAGTCGTTGATAGTGGCATTTGGCGGCAAAAGTAGGAACTACTTGAAATAAATTCAATGTCTGCAGTCCTTACTTGAATTAAAAACAGATAACACACACTAATACAGCCATCACAATTAACACCGGTATCAGACAGATTCTATACCCACCCAAAGGGCTACATGACCGCGTTGTCACAGCCCCTAAACTGAGGAACCAACCAACCAACCAACCAACCAACCAACCAACCTGGAGGGTAAACCGACAAAAAAAAAAAAAAAAAAAAAGGCGTTTGACCTCAAACTATTGTATTTATATTACCGGTATAAGTACAAGTCTCGCACAAAAAAAAGAACGTTCCTAAGGTTCTTTTATACACTTTTTGAATCTTTTCAAGAGATAAAACAAAAGTAACAAGAAGTTCCGTGACGAACTAAAGAGCCTACTTTTCTTAAAATTTAAGATTCATGCCAATGATTAATCTATATGGATCTATCTAGAATAATGACGATATTAAGTTGGTAATAATAGAGAACTACAGTTGGCAGCCCTGGTGACTGAATATATTCTTAATTCTATCTCTTAGGGTACAGAATACAAAATTTAGTTGAAGTCCAATGGATAGCATGGACGTTACATGCAGTTAAACATTGGATCTAACAGCGTGCGTAAAATCATGTTGGCAACAATGACATACATGTATTGATCAGAAATAATCTGAAATAATATGATCTATTGTTGTGTCAATTTTGAATGAAATACATTAGTTGGTATAGAAGTTACATGCATTTTAAAATTGGACCTATCAGCAGGCTTAGAATCATGTTGGCAGCACTGACATATATCAGTTACATCAAATTAATCTAGAATGCCAGGTACTATACGTGTGCAAAGTTTAGAGCTATTGGCTTGCATACTTTCTGATATATTGATATTAGGATAACACAAATAGAGACAGTATTTATTAACAGTTGGCAGCCCTGGTTACTCTTAAGAATCGGCATAGTCATATCTGTTATGGTACACATAGCACACACAAAATTTGGTTGAAATCCAAATGATAGTATAGAAGTTACATGTATTTAAAGTTGGACCTCTCAGCAGGCTTAGAATCATGTTGGCAGCACTGACGTATATAAGTTACTCCATATTAATATAGAATGTCAGGTACTATACGTGTGCATAGTTTAAAGCTGTCGGCTTGCATACTTTCTGATATATGGGTATATGGATTTAAAAAAATTGAGAGCATTTATTAACAGTTGGCAGCCCTGGTGGCTCTTAAGACTATGCTCAGTCATATCCACTTATGTACACATAGCACATACGAAATTTGGTTGAAATCCAATTGATAGTGTAGAAGTTATATGCATTTAAATTTTGGACCTATCAGCAGGCTTATAATCATTTTGGCAACACTGCCATGTATAGCCTCCTTGAAATTAAACTGCAATATTACTATCTAATCGTGTGCCAATTTTGAAATAGCTCCCATTCATACCTTCCAAGATATCCGACATTGAGCTCAAATTTCAATTGCGATTTTTCAGCAGTTGGTAGCACTGACATCATTTTCAAATATGGCCGTGAGATATTCAGTTATAGATCTTTACTCCTACCAAATTTTGTTTCGATTGCTGCAGCCGTTTAGGAGTTGATAGGGAGGGGGGGACACACACACAGCCAGCCAGCCAGACAGACAGACAGAAGGACAGACAGACAGACAGACAGACAGACAGACACACACACATTTGCCCGATCTCATAAGTCTACTTTTTCTTCATTTTTGCAAAATGTGAAAAGTAGGCTAAAAATTCTGGGCATGTCCGGAATATGAGCCCGGGACCTCTCGCACCCAAAGCAGGTATCATACCCCTAGACCAACAGGCCGACGTTCAAGAAGCAGAAAATGGAGGTACTTCAATGTAATGTATTCTGAGAATATGATATGTCGAATATTACACTACAGTATTTTACATTTAGTAAAGTGTCGTAAATATAGATAAGCTCAGCACAATCACATGATTTATTTTGAAACAGAGTGGATGTAAGCTTCTCACTTTGTAACGGATCGTAAAGCTACCATGTGGTGACGTGAAGTCAATCGTATAACTTCGGCTTTCTACGCTACTCAGAGCCCCGTTCCTAGCTGTCTGTAACGTCAAGTCCAGAACTGTATCGCATACAGCCCACATAGAACTACAGCCAGGCGAGTAGTCTGTACACAAGGGGTGCACACAACCCATTAAGCGAGAGTTCTCACATGGGTCCCCTAGTTTCATTTAGTTTTACATTGAAGTTTGTGGACGAAAATCGTGATGTGATTTTGAGTCAAATTTTATACTCTCTGTGCAACCATTTGCAATTGAGAGTTTGGATTTATGTGCCATGTTCTGAGGTACAGGGTCATTATCTTTGTGCGCCCCGATAAACACGGCAAGCTAAGCCGGCTTTGACTGGCGCAGATCGCGGGCGCATGTACACGGTTCAGCTGGTGGTAGGCGCACACTTTTACACGTTTACCAAACATGTTCAATAATATGTACATACAGTGCTCATAGTCAATGCTGAAAATGTCCTCCCTCTCTTGTAAAACACACCTTACATCTTCTGATGAAAGAACGGACAACAATCTCATCTAATTTTTGTCTGTTAACCTTTTAATTATTTACGGAGCCAGTTTTTTTGAATCGCTTAGCGAGCCTCCTAATTCTACTGGTATTAGGCATAGGTCTTCCTGGAAACATGATTCGTAATTTTCGTCTTGTTTCAGACAACTCACTAAATGATATTAGTCAGTGGAGTGGGGTATTGCGAGATCCGCACCGGGCCAGCCAAATGACGCAATAGTTTGCCGCGGTGCACTCAGCCAGCTGGCCAGGTGCGGAGCGAGTGGACCTCGCAATACCCTGCTCCGCTGACTCTTATAGTTAGTTTACCCGTGTTTTGTCATTCATATGGACGTGTATCTGCATAGCTTAGACGTGTTGCACGTTAAGTGATTACTGTGATTGTTGGTCATGCTTAGACACCAATTCACATTGTGTGAACGTGTGTATATCCATAATTCGAATAATAAAAAAAATGACAGACAAAGTTGTGTTCAAATTAGATGAGATTGTTGTTCACTCTTTTATCAGAAGATGTCAGGTGTGTGTTACAAGAGAGGGAGGACATTTTCAGCATCGGCTATGGGCACTGTAATTACACATTATTGAACATGTTTGGAAAAAGGGTAAAAGTGCGTGCCAACCACCGGCTGAACCCTGTACGCGCGCCCGCGATCTGCGCCAGTCAAAGCCGGCTTAGCTTGCCGTGTTTGTCGGGGTGCACAAAGATATATAATGCTTCAATTCCTCCGTTTATATGTCTCTTTATCTTTTAATTTTTAATCTTCGACAACAAAGCAATTCATATAGGCAGATTTGACCTGATTTTTTATCTAAGAGAGGAACTTGTGTATTTCTATTGGCTGAAAGGGTGGTTAACATATTCTCTGCAAATATAGAGAGCAATCATGATGGCGCAAAATGCGCGAACCCAAGAGCGGAGAGGGGAAAGGAGGAGAAGGAAGGTAGTAACCATGCTGCAGCACATGGACTCGCCCATGCTTACGCATTTGCCATCAGGTATACCACATCTGAAGATGGGTACAACAACTAGAGCAAATATCAAAGTGGTCTAAAGTACACAAACTTGGATACCTCATTTTAAAAACAACTAATATTTTGTTCAATTTTTTTAAAAGATCAGCATTTTGTCACTTCAATACTCTTGACACACAAGTGGGGGTACATGTATGCATTTTAGTCGACACCATAGTGTCTATAATCAAATGTTCTCGAAAGAGAATCAAAATTAATATTGTCCATTGAGCCATTATAAGTAACACATAAAGTGATAAAAATGTCCTGCACAACTCAACAAATTGTTAGCGTTTCACCCTAGTGTGCCAATTGGGCTCTTCAGTTGGGAAAGTCACACCTACCAACATGCGTAGCAGGCACACACTGAGAAGGCCATGCAAGACGCTTTGCTACATATGCAGCCACGTTACTGGCTCTTGCATGGCCTTCTCAGAGTGTGCCTGCTACGCGTCTTGGTAGGTGTGACTTTCCCAACTGAAGAGCCCAATTGGCACACTGGGGCAAAACACTAGCAATTTGTTGAGTTATGCAGGACATTTTTATCACTTTTTGTGTTAACCATAGTGTCTCGCAAAAAGATAATGCAGCAATATCATTTTTAAATTTAGTAGACTCTTAGTTGCTTTGTTACCATTCATCGTATCTCCAGGCATCATTTCATCAGATCACCATACTTACTCCTGTATTAAGACGAATCCACAATAGGGGAGGGTGTGCTGCTTTCCTCCCACCAAGGTGGACCAGTTTCGATTCCTGGTTAATGTATGTGGGATTTTTCAAAGTTAAATGTCATGTCATGTGGTTTGGATTCCACGTTTTAAAAAAAGGAGGTTCCGTGGTTAATGATCAGGAGATTTACATTCACATAAAACTAGAAGCTTCCATCCTTTTTTCCCCACCATTGCTGTAGCTGAAAAGGATAACAGATGATGGAACACCCATCATCATGAACTCGAGACTTAAAAACAAACAGTGCTGTTTGGTGAGCAGGAATCATTACACTGCGATGTGTACTCCCATGGTTGATGAAACTGTGCCCTCATGCAGTTGGTGGAGGGCTATTGCATACTACAACAGCCAAGGGCAGTGAATAAACGACCCAAGTGTACCACCAACTGTATCTCGAGCATTTTGGCACTGTTATTTCATAACATGGCTATTGAAACTACAACCAGATAATGGGCAGTGGAGCGCACATCATAACCACTAATTCGAAACAGAAGGGACAAGGAATTTCACCAACTGGCCCATAAGAAAGAAGTGCTACTAAGACAACCATTGAATAATATAATTTCTCTCTGAGAAAATGAAACTGACCAGGCTGGTGATATCAGACATAATTCACCACAAGAATGAGTTAATCATTCAACAAGAAAAAAATGAGAAATGCAGACAGTCGCCACAGTGAAGCATCTTGGCAGTTGAACAATAATTCCAAGCTAATTATGTCCCCAATCAATGTAAAAGCTCCCAATAGAAGTGAGGGAATGTTAAAGTTACATAGAACTATTTCAATATTTCATTTTCTAAAATGGCCTCCTTCACCTAGCATTCATGCTTCTTGTAAACATATTTTATTTTCCGTCATTTCTCTACGATTTATACTTTTCCTAAGTCTTCTGCACAGGGTCAACAGAGTTTCACTTTAAAATCGATTTACTTTAGGGCAACAAGTGCTAAGTTGAAGAATCTCTGAGAGATGGAGATTTTGTATTTCTGGCTGTGATAATGATGGTAAAGAAATTATATGTTTTGTGTTATTGAGGAAGATTTTCAGAAAACTACAGATTTATGTAATCTCCAATTTGAAAAAAAGAATTATTCAATAAAAGAACCTCAACCCTTTCAGTACCAGTCGCGTATAGGTGGTATATGTGAAGAATACCAGGCTTCTTTTCAAAAAATTGCAATGTTGTACTAAAATCATTATAACTTTTGTATTTTTGAAGATATACCTCCAAAATTTTCCCTGATCATTGAAAATGAGTTGCTTTACCATTCTACTAAGTAACATACTATGTTACAATAACACTACAACATACAAAAAAATATTTGTTTTATTACTGTGAAAATAAAAAAAAAGAGAAAAGTCAAAATTGAGAGAAAGAAACACAATTCAAAATGAAAATTACACACATACGGTTGTTATTGTCTGCAGTCACATGTTGTTGGTTTACTCTCTGGAAAGTTTCATTATCTTAGGTACTATAGTTTCTAATTTAAAAAATATTTTAATACACCATGCACTGTACATAATTCACATTTTATGCTGGTTCACTTTGAGCACTTGTGATACCCTATGCAGATACCATGAAGACCTTTCATACACTTGGAACACGCAGTTCGTGACCTTTTTACTGGGCCTCCATCTATTTTGCTGCACACAATGCATCGTTTTAATAATATACCACTTAATTTCACCAAAAGTTCCCCTTCCCTTGGTGGATGAAGCTTAGCTATCATTTTGGTTTGTAGGTTTTTCTCCTGGACCCATTCCTATTCTATGGACTTGAGCCGTGTCATAACATTACTCGAAGTATTTCTTTGTATATCAAATAGGCATTCAGCACCATTCGAGCATAGATGCAAAATACCACCTATTTCCAATATTTCAGTGTTCGTCACTCATCGAAGTACGTGTATAACCTCATGTCAGATGGGTTCGAACCGACGGTCACTATCAATTGGAACTTCACTAAACCCTGTATTAGGTACACAGGCATTATTGTCATTACCGCCTACACCGTCTTCATTTGCGTCACCGTCACTCTCCGAATCAGTAAAATTGTCACTTTCACTAATGACAATACCACGAGGTTTATGGTACTGCGGAATGTCATCGCTGCGCTCACTTCCTGTATCAGAAATAAAATCACCAACATCATTACTACACGACCCTGATATTGCTACATCTTCATCAGACTCGATGTAATCATCATCGGCGCACACTCTATTGATATACTCGGCTAGATCATCATTGTTTACGAACACATTCCGCGCGGCTGATGCCATATTCGTACTAACAACGGTGCGTGGTGGACAAAACAGTGGGCACTTTCTAAAATATCATATCTCCGTAAATAAAACTATTACCGCGATAGTTGTGGTAAATTTAGGAACTGCAGGCTTTGACGATTTTGGATAATCTGCGTTGTGCTGCTATCTGTTAGAAAACTGAGAACTACAAGCATATATAAAACTGCCTGCATGAGGAGCGCTATTGCGTTTCTGGCTGTTTTTGCTAACACGCCGAGGAACGCTTTCGCGCTCCTTGGTATTCTAGGAGATAAAAGAGGGGTTTTACCATAATTATATGTAAAAAAAATGTTCAAATCACTATCCAAATTGATTGAAATGATAACAGATGGATACAAAGGCTTACACGATGGATGAAATTGTGCATGTAAGTTGACTTCGGTGTTGGGGCCATATGATCGGAATGGATGCAGAATGATTACCTGGGAGGCAAAAAGACTCGCAGAAGAGGGTAAGAGAAGTCACGTTACACCCAAAAGATGATGGCTATATTCAGGTTTTAACGAGAGGTATGATGTACAAGAGGCTGCAATACATGTATTACAAGTCCGCACTAGTAGCAGCTCTTGAAAGACTGGTGGGAGCACTGGCTTGCTTATCTCACCAGAGATTACTATGTTTCTATTCCCTTATGCACTGCAATATTTTTCTTAACTTCACAATAGTTACAAAA
Source organism: Meconema thalassinum (assembly GCA_946902985.2). Taxonomy (NCBI): domain Eukaryota; kingdom Metazoa; phylum Arthropoda; class Insecta; order Orthoptera; family Tettigoniidae; genus Meconema; species Meconema thalassinum. The sequence continues at coordinate 1,057,840,530 of OX336389.2, read as the reverse complement.
CTTTACATCATTTTACTGTGATGTGTTCATGACATGCCGAGTGTAATGTTCCCTGACCAAGTTGATGGAACAGTTTGTTGTGGACTGGAGGTCAAGCTTTAAGGGTGTTATACAAACTAAATCCTCCATTTACTGTACTGCAACAATACACATAATTAACCCCACCTACTATTTCACAGTACTGTAGCAGTTTGTGAAAGCAACTCTATGAATCTGCATCAATCTATAAGTGATGAGAGCTTAGGTATCATACAAATCGTGTTCTGAATTGTTCAGCATATCTAAAATGATTTAAAGAGAAACTTGGCCGATGAGAGATGAAATTAGAATACAGGCGGCTGAAATTAAATTCCTGAGGAGTATGGTACAGAAGACTAGGAGAGATAGAGCGAGTAATGAAGATGTTCGAAAGGAAATGAATGTACAGAAGCTGAATGCTAAGCTGGAGATGGTATGGACATGTGAAAAGGATGAATGATGAAAGAATGCCAAAACAAGTAATGGAGAGACGGATGACTGGAAAGAGAGGACGAGGAAGACCTAGAGTACGGTGAATGGATATGGTGAAGGACAGTGTGAGAGAACGAAACCTAGAGTGGAGTTCAGTGGTTGAGGAAGGAAGGTGGACAGACAGAGTAAAGTGGAGGGGTGTCATATTTGCTTCGACCTGGGCCAAGCTGGAAAACGGAAATTGATGATGATGATCTAATTCTAAAGAGTAATGCAATGTAGCAAAGAGCAAAGAGTTGATAACTCGACTACTGCAACTGTGTAGTGTAAGTACAGACAACAGAAATCATAACTACTTAGGTACTTACTTTTGACGCTCTTGTCTGTACTGCTGAGTGCACTCATCAAACAGCTTCTGATTCATTTCCATGAATAGTTTTAATGCATTGTATATTAAGCCATGAATTGTCCTGAGGAAGAGAAAGAAAGTAGTAAACAACAAGGACAGTATTGTTAACCATTTTACAGAATTTTCTCTACACACATTATACTGAAATTCAATCCAAAAGAGAGCAGTGGAGTATTTTATCAAGATCAATAGGGCAGGAAAGGCATAGCCTATACAAAAAGTAATGGAAGTATCTTGGGATCGTTTAAGAGATTGAAGAGTATTTTGTGGAGAGAAAAAAAACAACAACAACAAAAATACCGTAATGTTGCCATCAGTGACCATTAGCTATAAAGAAAAGTCTGACATATATTACACTTTTTGACACTACAAGACAGATTAAGGGCAGGTTCTAACATCTCCTGGTACAATTGAATCGGTATTTTTTGAAAGGGCATTAGTCATCACAAGTAAAATTTGGATAATCAATAAAAAACGATTCATTCACGAATAAGCATAATAACAGTTCCTTTAATCACTCTAGCTGATCCATTAAGGTACTTATTGCCACAATGTTGACAAAGATTTAGTCATTAGATCAATCAGTGAATTATGTATGGAATACGAAAAGTCAGAGAGTTTTCAAAATAATTGGGGTTTAAGACACATAGAGACCTAAGAAAAGTAGTTCAAACACTGCATTTTACAATAATTCCAAATTTATAATACCAAAGGATTACAACATAATGCTTATATAATAGATAATCAAATTCTTTGCTCTAGTCGTTTTCTATTTTGAAGCATAAGAGTGTATGTCTACCCCTTATTATTCCAGTTTCCAACGGGGTCGGGGATGAGATGTGATGAAATTATATGAAGCGGATGGTTTTTACGGCCGGATGCCCTTCCTGACGCCATTGAAGCATAAGATTGTATCAAAGGTTATACTTTCATTCACTTAAGTCTCCGTCACATTTCCTTCCCAGAGACATCACAGATCAGTTATTCAAAAGTGCTGTCAATAGTGCCGAGTGGTTTGTCGGCACATAATCTAGAATCTTCGAAAAGTCCGTCAATTTAGCGCTTTTTAGTGGCAATTTCCCCTGTGGATAGGCTCACCTCCCAGGTGGTTGAATCACCTGATGACGCTGAAGTCTTAGTTAAAAGTGTGCGCAAGTAAACCGTTGATGGTTATATATGCTTTCTCATAACCTTTACGATGCTTTTCAAATACAAAATGAAAAACACTGCTGATTGAGAAAAATCAAATGCTCGTTCCTAGATTTATATCCACTTTCAAAAGATGATGGTATTTTCTTTGAACCTTCCAGTGCTGGTGCCCATTTGCCATACATTATTGCTGTACCTTGTCCGACAGACCCAATACCAAAATAGTTTCTTCTGGTTATAAGAATTTTGAAGGAGATATTTTTCCACTGGTGTTATTTTGTGAGGTACACTTAAGATGTACAATTGGAAAAAATTTTCATTTTTACACATTTACTATATATTTTGTTAATAATAAAATAGGACATGTCAAACACGACATGGAGGAAACATAATCGCTACAAAATTAACTTGAACAACTGAGTGGTTTAAAATTATGATGATTCAGTTAAAAATAACTGAAAAATAAATAGTTCACACTCACAAGCTAGTGAGCACATGAAAAATGTGCAAGACGTTGAAGCCTTCTAATGACCATCAGGGTGGGGTCTACATATGGAGATGTTGAAACAGTAGAAAAGTGAAAATGGTCGTAATAGTGACTGATGCCCTCCCAAAAAATACAAATTCAATAGCAGATAGTTGCATGGGAGATCAACTACCCGACAGCAAAAATATCTTGAAAACTTGGGTTATGTACTACCACATCCATGTGAGCTCCAGGCGGCCACTAGGAAGTACACAATGAGATGCAGACAGTGGCAAGCCTCCGTTTGTCCAGCCGAGCCACATAGCTTCCCGTTTTCATATTGTTACGGCTGTGAGTTTGTGTCATCGCTCGCCGCATGAGTCACAACTGCCCCAGGGCTGGGCTGTGCCCTGCCTCGTGTATTGCGTGCGCCTTATGCAACAGGGCTACTAGGACAAAGGGGTGGACCAGAATATTCGTGACTGAGCCAGAGATGGAAACCTCGAGAAGCCGTGAACCCTGGATGGATCTAGAAGCATTTATTGAGTCACCGGCCTGCTATATAAGTGCGACCTGTCAAGCAGTGGTTGTTGTTGTGTTTTACGAGCGAGTGCGAGCGCTTATCCTGGGCGACAGAAGTGTGGTGACTTGCGAAACCCCTAGTGAAGCCGATTCTCTTGACAGCGAAGGGAGTGAGGAGCTTACAGTGGACTGCCCGTGTTTTGGGGGAGTGTGCTTACCTAGTGCGACAAAGGTCATTGTGGTGAGTTGCAAAACAGTGAGTTACAGACCTAGTGCAGCTATTTCATGCCAGCGTACGGGGCCGGACTCATTAGCGAGAGGATTAACTGTGGTCTGTTGACAAGTGTAAGGGGAAGTATTCTCGACGTGAGGAAACTGGAGTAAGGTAATAATTGCTTGTATTTGCTGTAGAGTAGTGTATCTTTCTGGCCACAATAAAGTTAATTATTTCTTTAAAGCAGTAATTGGTGTTGTGCTTTCTACCCACCGTAATCCAGTTAACAAAAGTGCCACTAGGGGGGTGGCACGTAACAACTGGTGTCAGAAGCCAGATTACGAACTCAAGCACAACACCTGACGGTCCTGGTTTCAAAACCCGAGCAGGTCATTTTCTCTAATTTTCCTGTGAGTGCATGCCCTTTACAAGACAAACAACTAAAATGGAGGCGCAATTGGCAGCATTGCTAGAAAAGTTAAGTGGCATGGAAACCAAAATGGAAGACGGCCAGAAGAAGATGGAAGACGGCCTGAAGAAGATGGAAGACGGCCTGAAGAAGATGGAGGACGGCCAGAAGAAGATGGAGGATGGCCAGAAGAAGTTAGCAGAGGACCTGAAGGACGGCCAGAATAAGTTAGCAGAGGACCTAACCGCCAAATTTCTGGATGGCCAGAAAAATCTGGAAGAGTGTCTGCTGACGAAATTAGAGGAGAGCCAAAGGAAATTAGAACAGGGCCTACGTGAGGAAGTCGCAGCAGTGGAAAAGAAGTTCGACGCCTTACAAGTGGAAGTTGCCGAGCTGCGCCAACGCCCGCTGATGGGGGTGGAGGAGAAATTCAATGCCTTACAAGTGGAAGTTGCCGAGCTGTGCCAACGCCCGCTGATGGGGGTGGAGGAGAAATTCAACGCCTTACAAAAGCAAGTTGCCGAGCTGCGCCAACGCCCGCCCACCGTTACACCGGGAATATCAGGAACGGGACATAGCAGAGTGACGCCCCCAACCTTCGACGGAAAGGTCCCGTGGAGCACCTACTTACGTCAGTTCGAGGCGGCCTGTTCCATAAATAACTGGAACAACACAGAAAAGGCTACAGCTCTCATTGTAGCGCTGAGAGGTGACGCCCTTAACGACCTTCAGGCCATCCCGACTGGATCCCAGGACTACGCTTCACTGATCGCCCATATGGAGTCCCGATATGGAGATAGCCATCTTCAGCAGGCCTACCAGATGCAGCTCCGGACCCGGGTACAGAAGAACGCGGAAACCCTGCAGGAGTTCGAGATGGACATCGCACGCCTCGTAAGGCTCGCCTAACCAACAGCGCCGGCCGACTTTCTGGAACAGATTGCGACGCAGACCTTCACCGACGGGCTACGGGACTCGGACACTCAACAGGCTCTGCGACTCGCGCGCAATAAGACCCTGGCAGATGCGCTGAGCCACGCACTTGAGTTCGAGACGGCAAAACAGGCATCTAGAATGCACGCGCGGGTGCGTCAAGTGGACGTCGACGAACTAGCAAAAAACAACGAGACCAAGCCCCTGGCCGACGAATTGATGGAGGCGCTAAGCCGTTTCTTCGATAGTCGCGGCACTACCAGCAACGACACAGCCGTAAGACAACCGGAGAGGCGGCCCGGATGAGGACTACCGACCTGCTGGGCCTGTGGTAAGAAAGGCCACCTGAGCAAGGACTGCGGTGATCGCCGCCGCCGAGGGTATCCGGCGGGAAATCAGTCGTCTGAAAACAGCGCGGCCCAGGGAAACGAGTATTAGCCAGCCTTGGGGGGCAAAGGTTGGCTTGTGACAGTCGTCAAGCCCCGGCAGTCCAAGTGCGTGTGTCGAAGTTACGGAGGGATAATAGCAGCCTGATGGTCGACGGAGTCGTCAACGGAGTGAACTGATGGTCGACGGAGTCGTCAACGGAGTGAACTGGCCCGTGCTGATCGACACGGGAGCGTCGAGGACCATCGTCAATCCCACCGTGATCCCGAAGTGGAGAGTGCAACCTACACAAAGGAACCTCCAGCTAATAATTGCGACTGGAGAGACCGCACCGGTACATGGCGAAGCATCACTGGAGTTCGTCATTGGTCGACGGGCGATAAAACATCCAGTGCTTGTGGCCGACGTATCAAATGAAGTGATCATCGGACTGGACTTCCTGGACAAGAACAACATCATCTTGGACCTGAGTACCAACACTCTGCACTTCGGAGGTGAGGAACTTGCTTTGCAACCAGCACACGAGGCCATCACCGCACGACGAGTAAGGCTGAGAGAAGAAGTCATCGTTCCCGCCAGGACGGCGGTCAGCGCCGCCGTAATTGTCGACGGAACTGCTGAGGGAGTGGCGGCTGTCATCGAGCCAAAATATGAGGACATCCAGACAAAAGGATTGCTAGTTGCCAAGACTCTCATCAACACGACGTCTCGGCCGTACTTCCGCCTGTCCAACCTGAACGACTACGATATTACGGTTCACCGGGACACCAACCTAGGAGTCTGCGAGCCCGTTACCTGGATTGCCCACATCACAGACACGACGGACGGACACCTGCAGACGGACAACCGAAGGAGACGCGCCCTGCCAGAAGAACTACAGAAGCTGTACCAAGGATCCCAGGATCATTTAGATGAGGAACAATCACGCCAACTTCGGGACCTGCTACACGAATTCCAGGATGTCTTCTCCGTGGGGAGCAAAGACTTCGGCAGGACTAGCTTGGTCCAGCAAAGAATCGACGTTGGGGACAGCGCACCGATTAGGGCCCCATTCCGACGTGTCCCACTCTTCAAGCAAGCCGAAGTCGACCGGATGGTAGAAGAAATGAAGGAACAAGGGGTGATCGAGCCATCACATAGTCCTTGGAGTTCTCCGGTCGTGCTTGTGAAGAAGAAGGACGGTTCTACCAGGTTCTGCGTGGACTACAGGCGGGTGAACGACGTCACGAAGAAGGACAGCTACACTCTACCCCGGATCGACGACACGCTGGACACCATATCAGGATCAAAATGGTTCTCCACCTTGGATTTGAAGAGTGGCTACTGGCAGGTGGAGGTCCACCCTAAGGACCGCGAGAAAACGGCATTTCTCTGTGGGCAGCGGGCTCTGGCAGTTCACCGTCATGCCATTCGGTCTGTGCAACGCCCCTGCGACCTTCGAAAGGCTAATGGAGTCCATTCTGAGGGGACAACACTGGAAGACCTGCCTGGTCTACCTAGATGACGTCATCGTTCTGCGAAAAAGCTTCGAGGAGCACTACAGCAACCTGAAGGAGATCTTGATGAAGCTACGGGCTGCCCAGCTGAAGTTGAGCCCCAAGAAGTGTCAGCTCTTCCAGAAGCAGGTCCAGTACCTTGGGCATATTGTCTCCGAGGAAGGGGTGCGCACCGACCCAGAAAAGACCGCAGCTGTGAGGGAGTGGCCAGTTCCGAAGGACAAGTCCCAACTACGAAGCTTCCTGGGACTCTGCACTTATTACCGTCGCTTCGTGAGAGGATTCGCCGACATCGCCAAACCTTTACATCGACTGACTGAGAAAGACCAACTCTTCACGTGGACAGCAGAATGCCATAGTGCCTTCGAACAACTCAAGCAGGCTCCGTGCACCGCGCCTATTCTGGCCTACCCCAGACCTGGAACAAGGTTCACTATCGATACCGATGCTAGCGACTTTGGCATAGGGGGGATCCTGTCGCAAGTAGTGGACGGCGAGGAGAGAGTAGTGGCCTACTTCAGCAAGGCCTTGTCAAAGCCAGAAAGGAACTACTGCGTCACCAGGAAGGAGCTGCTCGCCATCGTGAAGACTATTGAACACTTCCACAAGTACCTGTATGGGCAAGGATTTCTCATCAGGACCGACCATGCATCCCTGCGGTGGCTCCTGAACTTCAAGCAGCCCGAGGGTCAACTCGCGCGGTGGTTAGAGAGGCTTCAACAATACAACTTTGAGATTCAGCACAGGAAAGGCCAACTGCATTCTAACGCCGATGCCCTGTCACGAAGACCGTGCCCCAAAGACTGCACCTTCTGTACTAGGAGGGAGGAGAACACCGGGATACAGTGCCGAAGGACTACCGTGGAACTTCAAGGGAGCTGGAGCCGCGAATCTTTCACGCGGGCACAAGCAGAAGATGATGACCTGGGACTGATAGCCGAATGGAAGAGGGCCTGTGTCCCCAGACCTGGGTGGAACATTGTGAGTGACTGCAGCCCAAAGTTTAAGTCCTACTGGGCACAGTGGGACTCGCTGATTGTAAGGGATGGCCTCATCTGCCGTACCTGGGAGAGCACCGATGGGAAGACATCTCGGGAACAAGTCGTCGTTCCAAAGGCTATGACGGAGGAAGTCCTGAAGGAAGTTCATGGAGGATCATCTGGTGGACACCTAGGGATAAAGAAGACCCTGGAGAAGCTGAGAGAGCGGTTCTACTGGATCGGATGCCGAACAGACGTGGAGAACCACTGCGCGAGGTGCCACGATTGTGCAGCCAGCAAGGGCCCAGGACGAAGACGACGGGGTCCACTGAAGACCTATAACGTGGGCGGCCCCATGGAGAGAGTGGCCATCGATGTTGCTGGGCCATTCCCGTTAAGCGAGGCAGGGAACCGCTACATATTAGTCGTCAGCGACTACTTTATCAAATGGCCGAAGGCGTATGCGCTCCCTAACCAAGAAGCCACGACGATTGCAGAGACCCTGGTGGAGGAATTCGTCAGCCGGTACAGAGTACCCCTGGAGCTGCACTCCGACCAAGGGAGGAACTTCGAGTCGCAGGTGTTCCAGAACCTATGCCAGCTGCTGGGAATCCGGAAGACAAGGACAACGCCGCTACACCCTCAGTCCAACGGGATGGTAGAGCGATTCAATCGCACCATCGAGAACCATCTCCGAATAGTCGTCAGCGAGCACCAGAGGGATTGGGACAAATATCTTCCACTATTTCTCCTGGCCTACCGCGCCGCCGTGCTTGAAGCCACCGGGTGCACACCAGCCCGGGCCATGTTTGGGAGGGAGCTCCGTCTACCTGTCGATCTTGCCTTCGGCCGATCTGGGAATGATCCGATCCCGGTAAGCCAGTATTGTCAAGAACTGGTCGACCAACTGGAGGACGTGCACGCGTTCGGGAGGAGGAACCTGCGGATCCAGACCGACCGAATGAAGACCCGATACGACCCGCAGACGGATGCTGGCGGATTCCACGAGGACGACCTGGTCTGGCTCTTCAACCCATTACGGAAGAAAGACCTGTCACCCAAACTGCAGAAGTCCTGGGAGGGCCCGTACCGAGTCGTGAAACGGATCAACGATGTCGTCTACAGGATCCAGCGGAGCCCGAGGGCGAAGATGAAGATCGTGCATCGAGATCGCCTGGCAGCCTACGGAGGGACACAGACGGACCAATGATTGATCGGGACGATCAGCCTTTTTAGGAAGGGGGTGGTGTTACGGCTGTGAGTTTGTGTCATCGCTCGCCGCATGAGTCACAACTGCCCCAGGGCTGGGCTGTGCCCTGCCTCGTGTATTGCGTGCGCCTTATGCAACAGGGCTACTAGGACAAAGGGGTAGTCCAGAATATTCGTGACTGAGCCAGCGATGGAAACCTCGAGAAGCCGTGAACCCTGGATGGATCTAGAAGCATTTATTGAGTCACCGGCCTGCTATATAAGTGCGACCTGTCAAGCAGTGGTTGTTGTTATGTTTTACGAGCGAGTGCGAGCGCTTATCCTGGGCGACAGAAGTGTGGTGACTTGCGAAAACCCTAGTGAAGCCGATTCTCTTGATAGCGAAGGAAGTGAGGAGCTTACAGGGGACTGCCTGTGTTTTGAGCGAGTGTGCTTACCTAGTGCGACAAAGGTCATTGTGGTGAGTTGCAAAACAGTGAGTGACAGACCTAGTGCAGCTATTTCCAGCCAGCGTACGGGGCCGGACTCATTAGCGAGAGGATTAACTGTGGTCTCTTGACAAGTGTAAGGGGAAGTATTCTCGACGTGAGGAAACTGGAGTAAGGTAATAATTGCTTGTATTTGCTGTAGAGTAGTGTATCTTTCTGGCCACAATAAAGTTAATTATTTCTTTAAAGCAGTAATTGGTGTTGTGCTTTCTACCCACCGTAATCCAGTTAACAAAAGTGCCACTAGGGGGGTGGCACGTAACAATTTGTATTTAGGCAGCTAAACGTTGTCCATATCCACTGACTGGCAAAGAAAGTGGATTACTTAACAGAAATTACATTTAAGTATTTAATTTGACTCTGGTTTAGTACTCTATTCAGTACATAAGACAATTTTAAGGGAATAGTGTCCTTTTCGACACTTCGCCCAATAATGAAAAGAGGGCCATGAACAATCATGTCTTGTTTGTTTATTGTCAGAGAAGCACGACTCCAGTTTGCAAGGCTGCATTAACTCTGGACTGCTGAATAGTGGAGATCTGTACTCATTACAGATGAGAGCCATTTCTGTCAAGTCCCCAGATGGGCCTGGAAGGGTTTGGAGGAGACCAGGTGAGCGATATTCCTCTCAATCAGGACTCGTTTTGGAGGAGGTTCAGATATGGTGTGGAGAGGCGTCAGTCTTCAGTGATGCATTGAGCTTGTCAATATCCACATCGACCATAGCAAGGGACTCGATGCACATCAGTACATTGAGGAGATTCTGGTACACCATGTAGTGCCATATGCACAATTTGTGAGAGAAAATTTCAGGCATATGCATAGTAATGGCCAACCTCATGTTGCAAATCATGTGGATGCGTTTCTCAGAGAAGTTGGAATTCGAACCCTGGACTGGCCAGTACGCAGCCCCAACTAAAATTTAATTGAACATGTGTGGGGTATGCGAGCACAAATTGCTCGACGACATGATTTCGACACCTTGGAACAGCTTAGAGATGGATGCTCTGTATGGAGAATGGAATGCTATTCCTCAAGAATCAATCAGGGATCATCTGCTCAGTTTGCCTCGACGTCTTCAAGCGGTTATTGAAGCCAGGGGAGGAAACATATGCTATTAGTGGTTTTTATCTTTTTAGTGTGTGTGAAAGTGTTATTGAAGTGATAAAAGCCATTTTTTCAATGTTGCCTAGTTTGTGTTGACCGACTGGTAAGCTTTCTTTAATGAAGGTGTTATGCCAGTTACTGTACACATCAATAACAGTAAACCAGTGCACTAAAAATAAACCACTTAAATTTCTTGTGAAATTGGTAAAATTCTGAAATTTTGTTACCAATTTTTTAAAACATTAAAACATGAAGTTCATGTTTCTGTTGCTTATCTCAAACAAACGTTTTGAAGTAAATAAACAAAATATTTCACTAAAAGTTGAATTTGTAAACAAATCTTAAATACTTGGCATTTAAATACAATTTTCGTCAAATAAATATACCATAACTTAAAATTAAATCAATTGATAACACCATTTCTGTCTTTTTTTTATTATTTTTTATTATAGCAGAGGTCTTCCTTCTTTCACCTGAAAGAATTTAACCATCAATGATGGATTACGGAAAGTTGAAATAGGAGAATTCATAACCATATTGAACCTTCTCCTAGAATTCAACTTCTTTAAATTCAACATTATTCATAAATAGCCCAACGGCCTGCCAATGGGCTCTCCAGTTCCCGACGTCCAATGCTGACATATATACGAGGGCAGAATCGGAAAGTAATGCACAATCTTTTTTTCTCCAAAATGTTTAATAGATAAGAAAACCAAACAAATCACACATGAACTGACATCTTTGACCTACTATTCTACATAGTCACCAACTTTCTCAACACATTTCTGCCATCGTGGCACCAGTTTCAATATGCCCTGTTACTGGAAGTCTGTTTCGTTGGAGTAAAGCCATCTGCAGACTGCTGATTTCACTTCCACAACTGTCGCAAAGTGTTGGCTGGCCAGGAATTTCTTCATGGGATCAAACAGATGAAAGTCTGATGGTGCCAGGTCCGGTGGATGCTGGAGCACCTCCCACCCAAATTTCTCACGAACAGGAGCAGCAACATAGGGACGGGCATTGTCATGAAGAAGTCTGACACCGTCAGCATTAATGTTGTGGCGTATGTCAGGAAGGGAACTTAACCAAAGTTTTAATGTAGGCTGTAGCATTCACAGTGGTCCTGTGTTCAGCCAAGTCTACCAATAACACACCACACATAACCGAGAACACTGTCACAAGCACTTTCCAGCAGATTGAGCCACTTTGAATTTTTTTCGTACTGGGGAACCAGCATGTTTCCACTCCATAGAGGCCTGCTTGGTTTCGGGCATGTAGTGGTACGCCCATGACTCATCACCAGTGACGATTCTTGGAGATATTTCTTCGGTTCATACAGTCGTCCCCATACATGCCACACAGGTCCCTGTGAATTTCACTAAGTTTATGCCCTTTGGCCCACAAATATCGAACTACACTTCACTCCTCTTCACAAATTGACGACAGTAACATGCATGCCATGTTTGTTTCGTAGTTCAGGCTTCTCTCGCTAGAGGTGCACATGAAAACAAGATACCCTCTGTAGCCCAAACTTATAAACTATATTGTTGTGAAATTTCAACATTCCAGCTGCAATACCAGGGGAGAAAAAAATGATTGTTCGTTACTTTCCGATCTACCCTCTTATAAATATAGACGACCTATAAACTTCTATAATCATCAAGTTCAAAGGCCTAATTTATTGGGGGAGATACATAGACAATACATTTGTTATTATTCATCAACAAATCACCAACACAGATTCTCTATCAAACTACCTCAACACAATAAATCCACACATCAATTTCACAAAAGAATCAGAAACCAATCATTCATTAAATATTTTAGATATCAATATCATAAAGTAGACACCAACTACTTCAGAACACATTCAGAAAACAGTTAAAGTGCCACCACTATAAGAAACGACTTCCAGTACTCAGGCACACATAAGAAAGTGACTTGCCACAACAGCATGTAGCAACCTACTCGCTAATGTTTGCAAAAAATCTCATTTTAAAATAGTATTACACTACTAACAGTCAATAAGCCCAACAAATTTCTATTTTCAGTGACCTATCAACTTAAATGCTCCATTATCATACTGGAAGACATTTTTCTGTATTGCCTTAGTAATTGAAATTTAATGTTTTTCAGTCTGTCAACACGATTGTACCCAATTATATATAATGGGTGGTTCCCTAATCCTGAAAAACAAATTTTTTGCCTACTTTTCACATTTTGCAAAAATGAGGAAAAAGTAGACTTATGAGATCGGGCAAATGTGTGTGTGTCTGTCTGTCTGTCTGTCAGTCCTTCTGTCTGTCTGTCTGGCTGTGTGTGTGTGTCCCCCTATCAACTCCTAAACGGCTCTAGCAATCGAAACAAAATTTGGTAGGAGTAAAGATCTATACCTGAATATCTCACGGCCATATTTGAAAATGATGTCAGTGCTACCAACTGCTGAAAAATCGCAATTGAAACTTGAGCTCCATGTTGGATATCTTGGAAGGTATGAATGGGAGCTATTTCAAAATTGGCACACGTACAGATAATAATATTGCAGTTTAATTTCCAGGAGGCCATACATGGCTGTGTTGCCAAAATGATTATAAGCCTGCTGATAGGTCCAAATTTTAAATGCATATAACTTCTACTCTATGAATTGGATTTTAACCAAATTTCGTATGTGCTTTGTGTACATAAACAGATATGACTGAGCGTATTCTTAAGACCTACCAGGGCTGCCAACTGTTAATAAATGCTCCTAATTTATTTTATCCAAATACCGATATATCAGAAAGTATGCAAGCCGACAGCTTTAAACTATGCACACGTATAGTACCTGACATTTTACATTAATATGGAGTAACTTATATACGTCAGTGCTACCAACATGATTCTAAGCCTGTTGAGAGGTCCAACTTTAAATACATGTAACTTCTATACTATCATTTGGATTTCAACCAAATTTTGTGTGTGCCATGTGTACCATAACAGATATGACTACGCCGATACTTAAGAGTAACCAGGGCTGCCAACTGTTAATAAATACTGTCTCTATTTTTGTTACCCTAATATCAATATATCATAAAGTATGCAAGCCAATAGCTCTAAACGTTGCACACGTATAATACCTGGCATTCTAGATTAATTTGGAGTAACTAATATAGGTCTATGCCAATGCTGCCAACAGTAAGCCTGCTGATAGGTCCAATTTTAAAATGCATGTTTTCTATACTAACTAATGGATTTCATTCAAAATTGACACAACAATAGATCATATTATTTCAGATTAATCCTGACCAATGCATGTATGTCATTGTTGCCAACATTATTTTTACGCGCGCTGTTAGATCCAATGTTTAACTGCATGTAACGTCCATGCTATCCATTGGACTTCAACCAAATTTTGTATTCTGTACCTTAAGAGATGGAACTAAGAATATATTCAGTCACCAGGGCTGCCAACTGTAGTTCTCTATTAGGCTACATTATGCCAGTTATACATTATTTCGAATTAGAAATTTTGATATTACCAACTTAATTTCGTCATTATTGCAGATAGATCCATATAGATTAATCATTGGCATGAATCTTAAATTTTAAGAAACGTGGGCTATTTAGTTCGTCACGGAACTTCTTGTTAGAGTGTGTGAAGGTATATGTCAGTTACACATCAATAACAGTCAAGTAGTGCATTCAGGATTAGGAAATCACAATTGGGCACAATCATGTTGACCGACTGAAAAACATTAAATTTCGATTATATGCTCCATAAGCAAAGCAAATTATATCGGCCAATCAAGGAGGAACTTGTATGTTACCCAGAACGTTATAAATGCATCTACATACAAGAGGTTTTTTGGCCATGGGGGAACAAATGTCAATGTTATCTAAACCCACTACTTGGAAGAACATAAGTCACTGATATCTAAACCGGGTGAGTTAGCTGTGGTCTTTACGGCATGGCTGCTGCCAGTCACTCACACCCGGGAGGCGCGGAGGTTCGAATCCCCCCGCCGGCAACCTTGAAGATGGTCTTCTGTGGTTTCCCATCTTCCTTCGAGGCAAATGCCGGGGTTGGTCCCTAACTATAGGCCACAGCCGCTACGTCCTTACATTCAAACTTTCCCCCCCAGACAACACTCCACACACACACACGATGGTACTTGTAGCTCACCCAATGGGTGTCCGCATAGAAGCAGCTACAAACTGGCGAGCCGAACATGTCTTCATACACTCCCGGCACTAAATGCCATACCAAAAAAAAAGATATCTAAACCCTACTTTGAAGAACTAAGTCGCTGATATCTAAACCCACAACTTGGAAGAATATAAGTCAGATATCTAAACCCACTGCTTGGAAGAACATAAGCCAATGATATATAAACCCACAACTTGGTAGAGCATAAGTCACTGATATCTAAACCCACTGCCTGGAAGAAAATAAGTCGCTGATATCTAAACCCACTACTTGGTAGAGCATAAGTCACTGATATCTAAACCCACTGCTTGGAAGAACATAAGGCACTGATATCTAAACCCACTACTAGGTAGAGCATAAGTCACTGATATCTAAACCCACTGCTCGGAAGAAAATAAGTTACTGATATCTAAACCCACAACTTGGAAGAACATAAGGCACTGAAATCTAATGCCACTACTTGGTAGAATATAAGTCACTGATATCTAAACCCACTGCTTGGAAGAAAATAAGTCGCTGATATCTAAACCCACTGCTTGGAAGAACATAAGTCGCTGATATCTAAACCCACAACTTGGGAAAACATAAGTCGCTGATATCTAAACCCACAACTTGGGAAAACATAAGTCACTGATATCTAAACCCACTACTTGGTAGAACATAAGTCACTGATATCTAAACCCACAACTTGGTAGAACATAAGTCACTGATATCTAAACCCACAACTTGGTAGAACAATAAGTCACTGATATATTCTTCCAAGTTGTGGGTTTAGATAAGTCATTGATATCTAAACCCACAACTTGGAAGAATATAAGTTACTGATATTAAATCCCACTACTTGGAAGAATATATGTCACTGATATCTAAACCTACAACTTGGAAGAATATATGTCACTGATATCTAAACCCACAACTTGGAAGAATATAAGTTACTGATATTAAATCCCACAACTTGGAAGAATATAAGTCACTGATATCTAAACCCACAACTTGGAAGAATATATGTCACTGATATCTAAACCCACTATTTGGTAGAACATAAGTCACTGATATCTAAACCCACAACTTGGTAGAATATAAGTCACTAATTTCTAAACCCACAACTTGGAAGAATATAAGTTACTGATATCTAAACCCACTACTTGGTAGAACATGTCACTGATATCTACACCCACAATTTGGTAGAACATAAGTCACTGATATCTAAACCCACAACTTGGAAGAATATAAGTCACTGATATCTAATCCCACTAATGGTAGAACATACGAGGGCTATTCCAAAACTAAGGTCCGGTTGAAGAAAAAAAACATCCAAAATCAAAATTGTTTCCTAAACAATTGTTTTATTGACATTCCTTAAGTCTTTCTCTATTTTTTTCTACATAATTTCCATACTTATTTACACATTTGTCACATGGTTTCACAAGCTTTTGAATGCCTAAGTCGTAGAACTCGGCCGCCTGCGAAGTTAACCAGTTTTTAACAGCTTCTTTCACTTCATCATCTGTGTCGAAGCGCTTGCCGCCAAGAAACTCCTTTAGGTAGCGGAACAGGTGGAAATCACTTGGCGCCAAGTGCTGACTGTACGGTGGGTAGTCCATCTGTTCCCATCCAAATTTCTTGATTAGAGTTTGCGTGTCATTCGCAGTATGGGGTCTGGCATTGTCATGCAACAACAACACGCCAGACGAAAAAAGACCACGTCGCTTATTCTGGATTGCACGTCGAAGTTTAGTCAGGGTAGCGCAGTAGGCGGCTTTATTGATCGTTGTCCCTGAAATAGTGAATCGTCGATCTTCACGAATTTTGTCGTCAACCGCATGAACCAACTCGTCTGAAATCACTGATGGTCTGCCAAAGCGGGGGTCATCGTGCACATTTTCCCGTCCTTCATTAAAGGCTCGCACCCACTTGCGCACTTTACTGTCACTCATTATGTTAGGACCGTACACTTCAGTAATCTGCCGATGAATTTCTGCCGCAGAAATGTTTCTTGCAGACAGAAACCGTATCACTGCCCTTACTTCACAATCGGCGGGCTGATTAATAGTCTTAAACATTGTGAACTGACACTATCAACAGCACACAGCAACAGTAACAACGCTACTGGCGGCTTTTGCCGCACAATGCATGCCAGGAGTCGGTGCGCATGCGTGTTTTGCCCTTGGCGCCGCTTTCAAATATTTACGGCAAAACGGACCTTACTTTTGGAATTACCCTCGTAAGTCACTGATATCTAAACCCACAACTTGGTAGAATATAAGTCACTGATATCTAAACCCACAACTTGGAAGAATATAAGTCGCTGATATCTAAACCCACTTCTTGGTAGAATACAAGTCACTGATATCTAAACCCACTGCTCGGAAGATCATAAGTCACTGATATCTAAACCCACTGCTTGGAAGATCATAAGTCACTGATATCTAAACCCACTAGACTGTCTTTCACAACAACTGTGAATTCACAGAAACAGTTGCCTTAGTTGATGTGAAAAGTCTTTCTTGACAGTGGCAAGTTCGCAGAAATCATCTTCAGTCAACACAGCAATCGCATGGTTTCAAAGGAATCTCTCTTTCTAAACTACAAGAATGCATTAAACAGCCGATATCATGCTGCAGAGCAGTCGTTCGTACATTTCTAGCCCAGAGTGCTCCTTTCTGCTCTTGCCTTTCGCCTTCCTTTACTCTTTCAATATGTCTGTCAGTACACAAGGTCCTAGCACTCAGATTGACAAGCAAGTACACCCTTCCTAGAGACCTGAGATGGGAGACATGTTCCGAGTTTCTCTCATACAGGTCATATCAGAGCACACTGTATTCTCCAAGGTGTGCTTGTCTATGAACAGCACTCGAGTTCATAGATACAACTTGCAGTCAGTGCTGCTCTCGAGCTGGTTCAAGAGAATTTTGCTCTCCCTACAGTCAAATTAGTGCATCACACATGCATGCTTGCTGGCTGGCATAAGCAAGACATAATATAATCAGCATCATAACAAAGTCATCCTGTAGTTGACGTCTCCAGATGGAGTTGCAAATGGCCCTCCAAAAATTACCATTCAAAATTGCAATATTTCACAGCAAGCTAAAAGATGTAGAGTTTCATAGATATCATTCACAAAATGTTGAAGCATTTCACAAACATAATGCTTACAATGACAAAAAAATTTCAACTTCAAAAGAACAGCTATTGTGATCTCTCCTATGTTGATAAATCTATTTGCGAAATTCCAGGATCTATATCCACTCATGCTTTCTTACCCCCTGATACAATTGTACTTATCCTGTAGTCTATATAGAGTATATAGACCAGTGTCCAAAAGTTAAGCATAATCACTAAACGAGGCCATACCGGCTGATAGGAATGTCAGACGGATTGCTGAACAAACGGAAGCTGAACCACACACCATATGTCACACAACTTGTCCACAAAAACAGTGTCAGAAAGGTTCTGATAGCTAAGGTATACCATTGACAACAACAACAAAACTTGGCAATGTCTTCCACAACAAAATATGCTGTTAATAGGGTGTATGGTTACCCCTAACGGCCACACATGTTTCGCAGCGACGTGACTTGCTCTCTATCAGATGGTCCAAGAGCTCTCGTGGCAGTCGATCCCATGCGATACCAATGCGAAGGTCTTGGAGGGTCCTTGGTGAGGGCTGACGGAATGCAATTTGCCTTCCCAATGCATCCCATGCATGTTCTATAGGATTCAGATCCTCCGACCTCGCTGGCCAGTCCATGCTCCACCAGAGCAGCGCGGTGCGGTCGGGCATTATCGTCCATTAAGGGCTAGTCTGGACCAACCGCACCTCTGAAGAATCGAACATGTGGTCTCAGTACCTCATCCCTGTATCTCCGAGCGTTCACAGTGTTCCTCGGACCACCCATGAAGATGTGCAGGTCCATACATGATGCAGCCACACAACATGACGCCACCACCACCACCATACTGGTCCCGTTCCACGATGTTCCTGAGGTTGTATTGGTTACCCGGTTGTCTCCAGATTAATATGCAATGGGAATCGTTCTGCAAACTGAAGCGGGATTAAACTGTGACCACATGCCTCCATTCATTCATGGTCCAGTTTCGATGTTGACGGCTCCACAGTAAACGGGCCCGTCTTTGTGCTCGAGTGAGCGGGACGCACACCGCTGGACGTCTGGCAAACAGCCCTGCTGTTCTGAGCCTCCGGTACACAGTTTGCCGGAAAACGGCAATCCCTGAGACGGCTGCAAGCTCCGCCGGCATTGTCTTGCAGGTGCACTCCGATTTCGTCGGGCAGTTAAGGCCAGATATCGGTCCTGCTGTGGGGTGGTTACTCTTGGTCGACCTGATACTGGTCTATGACTAACATCTCCTATGACTCGAAGTCACCTCCAAAGCCTTTGTGGCACTTTGTGGCACATTCAAGGATACGGCGACTTCGGTCTGTGTCTGGCCTGCTTCCAGGCTGCCGAGTATTCTACCCTGCAAACCGGGGTCCAAATGGCGTCGTTGTGCCATTATGTTGTCACGTTCAACACGAGGCTATACTCGCACACTATAACAGGGCAAACACGACTGAGGGAATAAAGGGCGCAGGCACTGCTGTGTTTAGCTTGCAGTTACGCCACTAGTCAAAGCAGGGAATACTCCTTTCCTATACAGAGCGAACACGTCAGGTTGGTAGGGGATATGTAGTGCGATATGCAGTCTATTTCCTGTTGCCCTGCTTATTTGTAACTTATGCTTAAATTTTGGACATTAGTGTATATATACCAGGGCAGATCAAAAAATAAGTTGCACTTCCCAGTTATACAACACCTATACAACAGCAACACGCCTATAACGACATGCAATGTAACGTCACTTCTCCACATAGTTTCCAAGAGACTCCAAACATTTCTGTGAACGCACAACCAACTTGTCGATGCCGGATGCATAGAAAGTTCCTCTAGCGTTCTGCAACCACACGGAGACAGCGGCCTTCACCTCCTCATCGATCTGGAAACATCGATCACCGAGCTCCGTTTTGAGCTTACCGAACAGATGAAAGTCACATGGCGCTAGATCGGGACTGTAGGGTGGATGTTGCCAGACCTCCCACTTGAAACGCTGCAGCAGTTTGCTTGTTTGGCGGGCCTTGTGAGGTGTTGCGTCATCGTGCAACAAAATCACACCAGCGCTCAATTTCCCCCGGCACTTCTCTTTAATAGTTTTACGCAACCGGTGCAACGTTTCACAATACGACGCCGTATTGATCGTCGTTCCTTTTGGCATGAACTCCACGTGCAGCAAACACTCTATGTCAAAGAACACTGTCGCCATAACCTTACCGGCTGAAGGTTGAACTTTGGCCTTCTTTCGTTGTGGTGATAAGGGGTGCACCCATTCCTCTGATGTTCTCTTTGTTTCGGGGGTGAAGTGGTGGCCTGTGACGATTCGCTGCAGAAACCCGTTGCCGTCTGCGGCATAGCGTAGCAAAAGTGCCAGGGAGGATTGGAAACGTTGTCCCTTGTGATCATCGGTGAGGAGACGTGGGACCATCTTTGACATAGCTTACGATATCGAAGGTCCTCGTGAACAGTGGAGAACACACTGCCATACGACATGTTCAGCCGCGTCGCGATTTCTCTCAGTTGAATGCGCCAGTTCGGTCTAATGATCGCATTCACACTGTTGACATTTGCATGGGTCCTGGACGTTGCGGGCCTGCCTTCACGATATTCGTCCGTGATATCCGTGCGTCCGGCTTCGAATTGCTGACACCACTTTACGATCCCTTGCCGGGAAATGGCCCGCTCCCCATACACAGCCCTAATTTCACGATGAATGTCCGTGCAATTCTTCCTTTTGGCCCATAGGAATCGGATTGTCGCACGCACCTCATATTTGGAGTGAATGTCCAGTCGATGCGCCATTGCATTTGGCCGCTATTCACCCCATACAAGACGAGACACCACAGCGACCTGCCTAACAGCCGTGCGGGCGGTGTCTGTCCTTTTCTCCGCTGTGCCCACGTTTGCGACACACAGCGCGCTGCTGCAGCGCGTTAGTGCAACTAACCTTTTGATCCACCTTCGTATATACAGTATATAATACTCGAAATTAATGCTTTTCAGGGACAGATGACCACGTAATTCTGCCCCTTGAAACAACAATAACTAGAGGTGTTAGTTTTTGTTAATTTGCGATAAAACGAAAAGTCATATTTAGAGGTTAGGATGTTTTATTTTCACGTATTTACATGTTTCGTGCCGCCCAGGAGTGAAATTAAATCGCGAAATAACGCTAATTTTGTGAATAACACCACAAATACCGCAATCTGCGAAATAAAAACAAATTTTCATATTTTTTCCCCACACCAATCCGAACATTTTTGTCCACAAGCCGATAATCGAATTTGGTTGGTGTTCAATTCGAGAGAATGATCGATTGTATAGTTTCGCGAGGGGTAATACTACGATATACGTCACATTACGATATACTGTCGATATTCTCGTTACTCGTTGGATTTTAGCGCTGTGGTAAACAGCTGTTATATCGCGGCGTGAATAGTTTGGCCGACTACCTCCAAAAGGTTATGTGATAGTTGTTCATAATGTAAACTACGTTTGCCTCCTGTTACATCGGTAGGGAGTGTAAATTATAGTAGAGAATTCTATATAATTTAATAAAAAGTGCGCAAATTGTGCGTTATCATCGAAGCTAGTGTGTTATTTGCGTGAATCAGTTGGCGACCACGTGTTCGTCGTATTAGTTCCGAACTTAGCAGTACAGGAAGATGAGACGCGACGTAATTTAAATATTATGACACGAATTCAGAAATAAATTTTGCGTGTGGTTACGAATTTATACTGGCGTGTGACTACAGTCAACCGTGTGATAACAGTGTTTGTTACTGGGCATCGCTCAGTTGAGTTTAAAAATGCCGAAGGTAGCTGTTTCTGCCACAGACAGACTTAAAGAATATAAGAATGAAGGATTTATAATTTCTTGTGGCATTCTTATGTGCAAATATTGTGATTGTCGGTTCGATTATCGCAGGAAAGATGCATTAGACAAACATTGCAAATCGGAGAATCATTCAAAACGCCGAGAAAATTCGCGTCTTGAAGTTAGTGTTCCTAGAGTGGCCACCTTGAAAGAAACATTATCAAATGCTAGTCGTGTGAAGGATATGAAAGAAGAGTTTATTTTGGACACTACTACTGCGTTTGTGAAAGCTAATATACCAGTAGAGAAACTAGACAATCCTGCTATCCGTACTTGGTTTAATAAGTACGTTCGCGGAAGTGGAGATTTACCATCAGCAAATCAGATTCGTCAGAAATACATCCCCATGATTGGCGAAAGAAGGAGGGAAGAAATTAGGGAAGATATAAAAAACAAAGACGTGTTTCTGCTATGTGACGAAACAACTGACAAGAATGGTAGGTGTGTTTTCAACATTCTTTTTCGTCCATCAGTACCATCAACTGAAATGAACACCCATCTGGCTGCCTCTGTTGTTCTAGATTCTACCAATAGCGTAAATTGCTCCAATGCGATATTAGACACCTTGAATTCCTATGAAATTGAACGGGAGCATGTAGTGGCAGTAGTTACGGACTCAGCACGCTACATGACAAAATGTGTAACTACTCTTCAAGGATTGATTGAAGAATTAAGTCATGTCCAGTGCTGGGCTCATAAAGTCAATCTTATCGGCTGCGTATTTGAAAAAGAGCTGGACGAATTGAACATGTCTATAGTAAAGACAAAGAATGCCTTTTTAAATACGCGAAAAAGAAAAAGCAATTACGTTGCATTTCTAAGGGAGAAATATGAAAACACAGAAAAAGAGAATGAAATTCTAGCTTTCCCAATGCCTGTATGTACAAGATGGAATTCATGGTTTAAGGCTGCAATGTATATGGCCACGCATGTGGAAGATCTGGTAGAATTTTTCAAAACATTGGAAGATTCAAATTCTGGGGTCAAATTTTTCCAACAAGCATCGACTTCAACAATACAATTTCAAGCATTGTATGTTTCTGTTGTTGGTGCCTTTCTTATGGACTTGCTTAATTTCTTGGAGGGATCTAAGTACCCAACAATTCACTTACTGGCTGGGAAGCTAGATGACCTTGAGGTAAAGCTCAAGCTATTAGGCGATGGTGGAATGTTCAATCATACGATCCTCCAGAACTTGGAACAGCTTCCTCAAAATATGCAGATAAAGGTTAAGTCCAAGCTTACGTGTGTTGCCCAGTCAGCTCTAGTGAAAGTCAGGACTTTAAGGACCACGGATCCAGCCAGGAAGACTGTAGAAACCATCGGGTCATTGTTTGATCATCGGCATGCACCTAAGAACGTATCTCCCACAGAACTGCTCCAATTTAAGAAGAATGCCCCATTTCTTACGAAGATGGAGTCTCAACAGTTTTTAGAGGCTCACAGCATTTACGTGACTGCAATCAAGAACCAACTGCGTCATGAAGATAATGTGAATGTTCCAGAGATCCTCATGGGATTAAGGCCTGCTCACCGAGACTATGCAACAGCTGCATTAAAGTGTGTGTGGTATCCTTGTTCAAATGTGGATTCTGAAAGGTCATTTTCGAAATACAGTCTCATAGTAAGTGATAGGAGGCGAAAATTGACAGCTGCAAATGCTGAGACTTTAACCATGATCTACTTCCAGTGATTTCACCGCAGTATTTGGATAAAACTGAAAAAGGTATTCACTGAAATGTGTTTCGAGATGGTGAATGTAAAATAAAAATGTGACTTCCATATAAGTATTATCTCATTCTTCCATAGCCATGTTTAACGTTTTACCCTGCTGTTTTGTTTTTTACTTTGTTTTATTAATTGTTTATATTTTTAAATGCACTAATTGTACAAACCTTATCGCTTTCCAAATTTTAACATGTCATCCCCCGAAAAAATAATAAAAACACAAAACACCACCTTTTGAATTTTAAATCAACAAATCTTCAAAAAAATAACAACACTTTCTAACAACTCTAACAATAACTAATTACTAATGCTTTTCAGTCGGTCAACACGATTATACCCAATTGCAATGCGTGTTTCCCTAAATCTAAACAAAAAAAAACAACATGAGATTAATAAATAAATTCACTTGGATGACCTGTTTTGATCGTCAGATCCTTTCTGTAAAGTATTTTTCAGGTTTAGGGAAACACCCAATTCAATTGGGTACAATCATGTTGACCGACTGAAAGGCATTAATTTCGATTACTAGGGCAACACATAAATGGTTTCCAACACTATAATATATAATGCTTTTGTTTTCAGCCTGTTGGACCATGTAACCAGCACCAGTTTAATAAGATGTATGATAAAATAAAACAAGATTAAAGTAGAGCTTGTTACAGGGTCCAACAAACCAAAAACAAAAGTTATTAGAAATATTGTATTAGTTTCATGCTCATTACCATTTTGAAAATACTGTAATACCCACAAACTTGTTTTATATTCCTCTATCATGGTACAAAATTTCTGCTGTCATAGATCCTGAGAAAAAAAAAGAATTGAATTTGATCTTGGTTTTGTGATATATATCTGTGAACATGATTCGCACAAAATTTCAAGCTGATAGTTCTAATAGAATCTGAGATATTGAATACTGGTGAAATACTGTCTCCCACAAGTCCAACCCCTCCTCCACGTGGTGGGAGACGGGCAACGGCATGAAGTAGGGGATTGCCTGTAGGGGTGAAGTACAGTGGGGACTTTGTGTGCCCCGGGACCGCTACGGTAGCTGTGAAGGCTCTATGGGAACCCTGATAAGTGACGGCTGACGGGGCTCTGGTGAAGCTACGATAGGCCTAGCAAGCCAGTAGTGGATATCATATTTGCTTTCAAACCAGGAACAGGCCTCGGAAAGGACGGATGCAAACGACGACGACCTGGATATGCTAATGGACTACGAGTTGGGACATTAAACATACAGACACTGACCGGAAAAGTGGAGGAGATTGTAGATGTGATGGAGAGAAGAAAACTGGATGTACTGGGCTTGGCAGAAACAAGATGGAAAGGAGAAGGTCGCAGAGAACTGAGGAAACGGTACCGGTTGTACTGGAGTGGGAACAGTGAAGGAAGGAGCAGCGGAGTAGGAGTAGTTGTGAGAGATGGAATGAAGGAAGAGGTAAAGGGAATATGTGACAGGATCATGAAGATCAGAGTAACTGTAAAGGGAAGAAGCCTGGAGATAGCCCAGGTATATGCCCCTCAAGTTGGATGTACAGCTCAAGAGAAGGAAGACATTGAGGAGGAGCTACAACAGCAGTTGAATGGTCAGAGCATCATTGTCATGGGAGATTTGAATGCACATGTAGGAAGTGAAAGGCAAGGATATGAAAATGTATTGGGAGCAGAAGGATGGGGTAGCAGGAATGAAGAAGGGAGAAAGTTGCTGGATTTGTGCAAGAGAAACGGTTTAGTGGTAGGCAACTCCTGGTTCCGGAAGAAAGAAAGCCACACGGTAACGTGGTACAGCAGTGATTTAACAAAGAAATCTTTGGTAGATTACATGCTGTACGACTGGGAAATGAAGAGAAGTGTCAGTGATATAAAGGTAATACCATCAGAGGCCTTAGATAGCGACCACAGAATACTTGTAATGAACCTGGGAGTTGTTAAGGATAGCAAGAGGACAGAGTACCAGGAAAGGAGAATCAAAGTATGGAAACTCAAGGAAAATGAAGTCAAGGAAGAATTCCAGAAGATAATAAGGGAAAAGATGCCAACAGACAATCCTAAAACAGGGGAAGAGGAATGGAAGAAATTCAAAAACACAATGGTGGAAGCTGCAGTGGCAGTATGTGGAAGAACAAGCAACAGAAAGCGGTGTAAAGAGACACCATGGTGGAATGAGAGAGTAAAAGAAGCTGTGGGAAGGAAGAACAAGGCTTTCAGAGTGTGGTTCCAGGAAAGAACTGATCTGGCAAGGGAAGATTATAAGATAAAGAAGAAAGAAGCAAACAAGATTGTCGCAGAGGAGAGGAAGAAGTGGATGGTAAAGTGGACAGAGATGATGGAGGAAGACAGCAGAGGAAATAAGAAAGTACTTTATGGGATGGTCAAAAGTAAGAGAAGAGGTCTGCGAGAGGATGTGGTAATGATGGACAAAAACGGAACTGAGGTACACAACAAAGAGACACTCAAGACAGTGTGGAAAGAGTACTTTGAGGATTTGCTGAATCCAAATGGTCATAGGGAGGAAGACAATGTATTGGAAGATGGAGAAGACAACACAGGAATGGAAAAGGACCTGACTTGGAGAGAACTGGAAATGGCTATAGACAAGATGAAAGGAGGAAGGGCACCAGGTGTGGATGAAGTGAGTGTTGAAATGGTGAAGGCAGCAGGGGAGGTTGGGAAACAGTGGCTGTACCGTGTGATAAGGGTGATATGGAAGGAGAAAAAGACCCCAGAAGATTGGAAGAAAGGATTAATTGTCCCAATATTTAAGAAAGGAAGCAGAAAGGAGTGTAGAAATTACAGGGGAGTCACACTCATACCTCACTGTGCCAAGATATATGAAAAGATATTAGAAAGTAGAATACGAGCCAAAGTGGAGAGAAAATTGAGAGAGGAACAGTATGGATTCAGACCTGGGAGATCAACAGTGGATCTCATATTTTCAGTGAGACAGCTCCAGGAACACCACTACGAATTTGGAGAGGATCTGTTGATGGCCTTCCTGGACATCGAAAAGGCCTATGATAGTGTGTGTAGGGAGAAGGTTTGGAAAGCAATGGAAAACATGGGAGTGGAAAAAGAGACTGTAGGCAGAGTGAAGGAGATGTATTGTGGAAGTGTGAGTTGTGTGAAAGTTGGAGGGGAAAGAACAGACTGGTTCAGACAAATGAGTGGCCTGAAACAGGGTAGTGCGCTGTCACCCCTTCTCTTTATTGTGGTTATGGACGAGGTAATGACACGGATAGCAGGAAAGATAGGAGAAGATAAGATGAAGGCAATGGTGTTTGCAGATGATCTCATGGTCTGGGGAAACAAGGAGGAGGAAATCCAGGAGCAACTGAAGGCTTGGGAAGAAACAGTGGGAGAGTACGGATGGAAGTTCAACATCAGTAAATGTGAGATCCTGGTAACGACCAGGAAAAAGGACAGACCAATGAGTGGGATAACACTTGGAGGTGGACAGCTGAAGAAGGTGGAAAGTCTCAAGTACTTGGGAAGTATAGTGGAGGAAAATGGGAGAAATGACAAAGAGATTACGGAACGTGGCAGACAGGCAGAAGCATTTCTGAGAAGCATTAGGAGCTTAGTGTGGAATAAAGATGTCCCACAAAAAAGCAAGGAAGTGTTATACAGAAGCTACTATATCCCGATACTGACCTATGCTTCAGAAACGTGGACAATGAAGAAAAGAGACATAAGCAGAATACAGGCAGGTGAAATGAAGTTCCTGCGAAGTAGGATCGGAGTAACAAGAAGAGACAGGGTGAGGAATGAAAAGGTCAGGGAAATGGTGAAAGAGGAGCCCTTGCAAGGTAGGATTGAGACATCAAGACTGAGGTGGTATGGACACTTAAAGAGAATGGATGAGAAGAAGATTCCCAAGAGGATACATGAGATGCAGATGCAGAAGAAACGACCAAGGGGAAGACCAAGAGATCGATGGCTGAAAGGAGTGGAGGAATGTGTCAAGAAGAGAGGCGAGGACTGGACCAGAGTGACAGCGGAGAGATGGTGGGAAGAAAGAAATAAGTGGCGAGGCTTATGTTCCAAACAGACCCAGCCTGGGGCTGGAAACTGTACAAGATGATGATGATGATGATGAAATACTGTTGTGTTGGATTGGCAACTTTTTTTCAAAATTCAAAAGGTGAGTTTTGGGTCAGATGGGGTAGCAGTAAGTCATTGACAAATTACACTGAAATCACTCCAGCAAATAAAAATTTATAAGGGGGAACTACAGACATACATACAGACAGACACATGCATGGTCAAAAGTTGGTATCATAAGCCTATACAGTTAATTCATATGATGAAAATAAGCTGCTTACAATACAACTATTATTATTTCTTCCATTGAAAAGAAATGTATGGAGATTCAACAAGACCAGATCACCAGGAAATTTAATTCATCAATGATTTCATCCAAATTTATGATATATGCAGGGCTTGACCAAAAATGAAGGTGACAGAAATGGGAGCTCCAGCTGGCCAAACATTTAGAAAAGAAAGAAAAAAAAAAAAAAAAACATTTTCGTGCGGGTCTGGCGAGGCATGAGCCACGCAGCGGAAAGAGTACAGGACGGTAATCCAAGGGTCGTGGGGTTAAGTCCCTTTTTGTCTTGTTTTATCATTTTAAAGGATTATGTCGACTTCGCTGGGGTTACATTACGGTGACGGGACGAAATGTACCGAGAATGCACTGAGGTGTGTGACATAGTACTGCTTGAGCTTCCTCCATTCCCCGCTCGCTCCAGTGAGCGTGACGTCATCCAGCCAGCTACCTCCTTTGACCTTGGTTTGCACTTGCTTTTTTTTTTTTTGGCCTATGGACTTTGAGTTCACGCAGCATTTGATATAAAGTCTAGTCTTTCAGACTGACTATCAGTGTTTTTTAATTTTTAATTTGTATGTTATTTACACTGCAAATAAACCAAAATAATGCTCAATATATTGTATCTATTAATATTTGCATGAAAATCATGAAACGGAATGGCAAAGGAAAATTTGGTATGGCAAATAAATTTCCAAGAAGGCATTGCAATTAAGGCGTACACGAGAGCGTCGTATATAACATTAGATACATCTATGATTTTACAGTTAATAATTTACACGTGCTGGGGTGATATTCATCGTAAAAACAGGGGGAAGCAGTAATGTTCTCGGCCATGGCTCAGCGGTAACGTTCTTGCCTGCCGAGTCCAAGGTCACAGGATCGAATTCTGGCACAGTCAGCATTTGGGGGTGCGCAAATGTGAGGGAGCTGTGGCAGTAGATTTAATGACACGTTAAATATCCCCTTCGGGACAAAATTCCGTCACCCCGGTGCCTCTAAAAGCCAGTGTAGTTAAAAGGGACGTAAAACCAATAACATTATTAATTTTCTCGGCATCTTCTACATGTTATAAACGCCTCATTTTCTAAACGCTTGGCCATCTGGAGCTCCTACTTCTGGCCACACCTGTAGGTACTATAAATTTGGACGAAATTTGTGATGACGAGTAGGTGCGGTCCCCTTGTAAGTTAGGAATGTGGGTGGTTGTTTATATTGTTATTATCATTATTATGTCTACCTCATGGAAAAGTGGTCAGCAAGCTAGGCTTTGATCTGAAGGGTCTTAGCTTCAATACCCGGCCCGGTCATTTCATTTTAAACTCGTGAGGTTGGTTTTCCTAATTCGAAGCCTAGGTGTTAGATATGTCTTAATTATCATTTCGTCCTTATCAGAATGCATCTGCACAGGCCCCTCCAGAAGCCACATGCCATTATGATTATTATTATCGTGTTGGAAGCCAATTTTCAGTGTTGCCTTATTTGTTATTATTATCATTGTTGTTGTTTTTGTTGTTGATTAAAAAGAAGTCTTTGACGAACTACCCCAAGACTGTTCTTTAATTTTTGTTGAAGGTTAAATTACCTCAAAATTCATGACGAGGAAACTTCTTGAATTTCATGAAATTGGTACCATTTCTGCTATAATTTTATAACTGTAGTTTGTTTCTCAGCCCATTCTGAGCCCATCAATAATAGAGGTTATTCCTAACACTCAGAAACTATTAAATAATTTGTCTTTACAAAACTCATCTAAAATAAAAACTCAAGGAAAATCGACAATATTAGATTATTAGGAAATTTAAATTAAGAATATGGGGTTTCTTGAGGAATTTCTGTAGCCTTTCAAGAGGCAAACGCAATCAATGTTTTTGAAATAGCAATTGGCAACTATTCAATTTCTGAGG
Organism: Meconema thalassinum; assembly: GCA_946902985.2. Classification (NCBI taxonomy): domain Eukaryota; kingdom Metazoa; phylum Arthropoda; class Insecta; order Orthoptera; family Tettigoniidae; genus Meconema; species Meconema thalassinum. Next base: position 1,057,811,179 of record OX336389.2, on the reverse strand, counting down.
TCTTGTGTGTTTGTTTGATTTCACTATGTCATCAACAAACCACAATACAATTAAAATTGCTGTATTTACAAGTAACAACAATGGATTTAGATTATTGATTTGGTACACTGATTTTTCTGCCATAATACTGTACTAGTGATGTTCAAATTTGAATTTCATTGTGGATAATTGACATTTATAATGGAACGACTAATATTTTAATTTTATTGCAGATAATTAAAATCGTAATTTCACTGAATCATCAAGAATCGAATATTGTGATTATTTAGTTAAATGGTTTTGAGAAATATTAAGTATCAAGAATAAGCCAAACATAAACTAGATCCAAAGTTACTCACTTATTCCAATGTGACTTGGAGTTGCGGTACAAGGAGGGAAACATAATTGGCAAGATTTCAGCGGCATTGTCACTGATAAGTGACATGATATATTCATTGTTCCAATAATACAATGCTCTTTCTGCCACCTAGAAAAGAACAACATTTGGTAAATAAAAAATCTCTAACCTAAATAACAAATGACATTCCACACATGTTTAGCAAATATAGGTAGTTAGTGTTCTGCAAAGAGGGCACTTGGAATGCAGCAGGTCAATTTCAGGAGTGCAAAAATGAAAAGGTAGTCTTAGAAGAAGATGGAGGAACTTCAGTGAGCATACTGCTCTCAGGTAGATCTGTATTACTTGAGTGAACTGTTGATCAATGTATTTTTACATCTTATTGTGGCTTTTTCTATGGAGTAAGAATGAGGTAAGATGAGTAAATGAGTGACACATTAATTTTGCAGCCAGATGCCTTCCTGATGCCATCCTCATCAGAGGAATATATGAGAGTGAAATTGCACAAGGAGTGCGAAGGAAGCAGTCATGGCATTTGCCACGGAAACCATGGAAAACCACTACAAGGATGATTAACTGGAGGGTTATCCATTTTTTAAGTCCGTATTGACGCTTACAATCAAATATATTGAGTAAAAAGTTTCCGCCCAATCAATACTTTTTCTGAAAAAATTTTTTACTTTTTTCTCACATTAGGGACATGTTTCGAACAAATAATTTGTTCTTCTTCAGCCTATACATATATCAACTTCGTAATTATCTTAGACATTTGCATAATAAAATACATGCACATTAGACAATTCATTAAGAGTATACAATTACATTCATTAAGAAACATACAATTATAAAAAACGCAATGTTAAAATACTTGATAACACATTAAAATATTTGGAAAATTTTCTTGTTCCCATTTATACTGGATGGCCTTGTTGTGAAGGCTTATTAAACGGTTATAGGCAGCAGTTCAATAAAGGCTCAGAGTCATCCCTCTGGTTTATTCTTGCCGGTGATGTATTGATGGGTTTACATGGCTTTTGGTTGATTTTCTTTAATATCTGCGTCATACGGATTGTTGGTTTTTTGTTGGTAAGGCGATCCTGCGATCCTCACGGCAGGATCGCCTTACCAACAAAAAACCAACAATCCGTATGACGCAGATATTAAAGAAAATCAACCAAAAGCCATGTAAACCCATCAATACATCACCGGCAAGAATAAACCAGAGGGATGACTCTGAGCCTTTATTGAACTGCTGCCTATAACCGTTTAATAAGCCTTCACAACAAGGCCATCCAGTATAAATGGGAACAAGAAAATTTTCCAAATATTTTAATGTGTTATCAAGTATTTTAACATTGCGTTTTTTATAATTGTATGTTTCTTAATGAATGTAATTGTATACTCTTAATGAATTGTCTAATGTGCATGTATTTTATTATGCAAATGTCTAAGATAATTACGAAGTTGATATATGTATAGGCTGAAGAAGAACAAATTATTTGTTCGAAACATGTCCCTAATGTGAGAAAAAAGTAAAAAATTTTTTCAGAAAAAGTATTGATTGGGCGGAAACTTTTTACTCAATATATTTGACTACAAGGATGGCCGCATTATCTCCCGATTCCAGAGATAACCAGGCCCCATGAATTTGTATTAATACACCGAGCTCGCCTTGGGTCTGTTTACCAATGCTCCAATAATTACTTATATTGTAGGTGCCGTTGTGCAAATTAGAGGACATGGACCATCTAGGTGCATAAAATTTGTTTGATAATCTGCATTACTGTGCATGGGCACCCACAGGGGAGCAGGAGGGGCCGTAGCCCCCCTTGAATCCCGAGAATATTTTGATTGTTCATTGTCACACCAGTTTATTTCATAAATTGAAGTTACTGATAGTTAACTGATTTAGATGTAGGGATAATTCCACAGTTTTATTTAACTTAGTGATTTGGAATTACAGTAGAACCCCTCTCATCCGCCCTCGGCTGGTCCGTCGCTCCGGTCGATCCGACCGTGCTCGAGACGAGCTTGCCCCGACTTGTAGTGGTGACTCACTACCCGTCACGCCATTGTTGTTATCGCTTGTGCGTTTTAGTGCTCCGTCATCTCTCGTATCGTTTCTGTCGTCCGAGTTTTGTACAGTACAATACGTACTGCACTGTGAAGTTTTTAGTGCTTAATGTTCGTTGGTTTTATGACATTGTTCTTCTGTGTTCTTTACAGTACTGTACAGTAATTTGTTTACCATACACTGTGTGTACTGTACAGTTGTGTGTGTTTTTTTCAACATACCAGGAGTGAAACGTAAATACGTTCTTCTTTCATTAAATGAAAAATTACCAGTGCTACGAAGACTGGAAGAAGGGAAATCACTCCAAAAAATTGCCAAGGAACTCAATGGAGGCGTTACGACAATAAAGGATTGAAGAAGTAATCGGTAGAGCATGGAATCATGTACAGTGACGATAGATGGTGAAAACGCTCTTAAGAATCGTAAAACATTGAAAAAGCCTAAACTTGAACTGCTTGATAACGCATTGTGGATGTGGTTCTACCAAGAAAGAAGTAGCCTAAAGGAACCCTGATATATTGAGTTCAAATGTAAATCTGTACTTTCTGATAATCCGACCTTTTTTGCGTTCTGACCATACCCACAGTCCCTAAGGTGACGGATTACAGGGGTTGTACTGTATTTGAAAATATCTCTTAGTGTTTTTTAGAAAATCGGCGAACTGGATTAACATTACCATTTTAATGAACTGCTTGATTTTTATTTTTGTCAATACAGGGTGAAACAACTTCTTTTTACCAGTTTTTAAGAAACGAACACAAATGAATATCACGAAGCAAGTAAGAAATGAAACAAAAATTGTGGGGGGAAGGGGAGTACGTGTCATCATCACCTAGTGACAGGTAGGTAATGAAATGAAAAATATTAATTGCCACCGCCCCCCGCCTGGAAAAAATCCTGCGGGTGCCCATGTTAGCAGTGCAAAATAGAGAAGGAAGAACTTGCTTCACTAGAGCGACTGCTTGGCGTATTGTCATCATCATCATCATCTTGAGCAGTTTCCAACCGCTGGTCGGGTCTGCTTGGAACATAAGCCTCTCCATCGTTTCCTGTCCATCCACCATCTCTCGTCATTTACTGTGTCCCAGCACACTCCTCTTTCCTCCACACTCTTCTTAACTCCTTTTGTCCATCTGTCCCTTGGTCTTCCCCTTGGCCTCCTTCCCGTCATTTCCATTCCAAACATCATCTTCGGTATCCTCTCCTCTTCCATCCTCCTCACATGTCCATACCATTGTAGCCTAGATCGCTCTATTCTATTTTGCAATGGTTCCTCTCTTACCATCTCCCTGACTCTCTCATTCCTTACTCTGTCCATTCTTGTCACTCCTACCCTACTCCTCTGGAACTTCATCTCCACTGCTCGTATTTTATTCTTGTCCCTTTCCTTCATCACCCATGTTTCTGAACCATATGTCAAAATTGGCACAAAGTAGGTCTTGTAGATGATTCCTTTACATTTTTGTGGTACATCTTTATTCCATATCATCCCCCTAACACTCTTGAAAAATCCATCTGCGCACCTTCCCCTCTCATTTATTTCCATCCTATTGCCTCCCTTTTCTTCAATTATGCTTCCCAAGTACTTGAAGCATTCTACTTTCTGCAACTGCTGTCCTCCAAGTGTTATGCCCATATCCAGTCTGTTCTTCTTCCTCGTTGTGATGACCACTTCACTCTTTTGTGCTGAGAACTTCATCCCATATGATAACACTACCTTCTCCCACTCATCTAATTGCTCTTGTACTTCTTCCTCATCCTCTCCCCATACCAGAAGGTCATCAGCAAACAACATTGCCTTCATTTTCCTTTCCCCAATGCTATTTACCACTTTTCGTATGATTTCATCCATCACCACTATAAATAACAGGGGTGAGAGGGCACTTCCCTGTTTCAGACCACTCTCCAGTTGAAACCATTCCGTTCTCTCTCTTCCCACCTTTACACAGCTTTTGCTTCCCTCGTACATTGCTTTCACTCTTGCCACTGTCTCCTTGTTCACTGCTTTTGCTCTCATTACTTCCCATACCTTGTTTCTATTAATACTATCATATGCTTTCTCAATATCCAAGAAGGTCATCACCAGATCTTTCCCATATTCATAATGGTGTTCTTGTAGCTGTCTTACTGCAAAGATGAGGTCAACTGTTGACCTTCCTGGCCTGAATCCATACTGTTCTTCCCTCAGCCCATCTTCAACTTCTGTCCGAATTCTTCTCTCCAGTACCTTCTCAAATATTTTGGCGCAGTGGCACATGAGTGTAATTCCCCTGTAGTTCTTGCATTCCTTCCTACTTCCCTTTTTAAATATGGGTATTATTATCCCTCTTTTCCAGTCCTCTGGTATTTTCTTCTCCCTCCATATCACTTTCATTACTCGAAAGAGCCACTGTGTTCCTATCACCCCTGCTGCTCTCACCATCTCCACACTCACTTCGTCTATTCCCGGTGCCTTTCCCCCTTTCATCTTCTTTAATGCTTCCTCCACTTCTTTCCATGTCAATTCCTTCTCTGAAATGTCTTGGTCACTGTCTGTTTCTTCCTCCACAATGTCCACTACGCTGGTTTTAGTTGGATTTAGGAGTTCCTTGAAGTATTCTCTCCAGATAACCTTTACTTCTTCCATATTTTCGACCTCCTTTCCATTCCTGTCCACCATTCTGACATTTTCCCCTGTATCTCTTCTCTTTGCCTTTATCATTCCATACAACACTTTCTTACTGCCATCACAGTCCTCCTCCATCATTTCTGTCCATTTCTCCAGCCATTTCTTTTTCTCTTCCTTCACTACTTCTCTTGCTTCTTTCTTCCGCTCTTGGTATTCTTCTCTTGTTCTGTCTGTCCTCTGTTGGAACCATTTCCTGAATGCTTCATTTTTCTTTTTCACTGCTTCCTTAGTTCTGGGGTTCCACCATGGTGTTTCCTTCCACCTTTTCTTTCCACTAGTTCTGCCACACACGACTTCCGCTGCTTCTACCAACACGTCCTTGAACCTATTCCATTCTTCTTCACCTGTTTTCGGATCATCCTTCGGTAATTTGTTCCTCACTAATATCTGGAACTTCTCCTTATTTCCATCCTCCTTCAGCTTCCATGTCCTTATTCTTCTTTCTTGGTTCTCAGTTCTCCTCTTTTCCTTCAGTCCTCTCACCTTGGCGACCAGCAGACGGTGGTCACTGTCCAGGGCTTCTGAAGGTATTACCCTTATATCCGTGATACTCTTCTTTGTCTCCTTCCCGCATAGAATATAGTCCACCGCTGATTTCCTAGTCAAATCCCTGCTGTACCAAGTAATTTTATGGCTCTCTCTCTTCTTGTACCATGTGTTTCCAACCATTAGCCCATTTATCTTGCACAGTTCCAACAATCTCTCTCCTTCCTTATTCCTGTTTCCCCATCCTTCACCACCAATCACTTCCTCAAAACCTCTTCTATCAGTTCCGACATGGGCATTTAGGTCTCCCATGACTATCAGGTCTCTCCCCACTAACTGCTTCTGCAACTCCTCTTCAAACTCGTCCTTCTCGCCCTCTGTGCATCCCACCTGTGGTGCATAGACTTGCAGAATGTCCAGGTTTCTACCTTTCACAGTGATTCTGGCTCTAATTATTCTATCACTTACCCTCTTTACTTCCTCCCTCAGCCCTTCTCTCACCACCATTCCCACTCCATTTCTCTTCCCCTCCTCATTTCCTATCCAGTATAGCTGCAAGCCATTTCTCAGTTCTTTTCTTCCTTCCCCTCTCCATCTGGTCTCTGCCAGTCCGAGTACATCCAGTTTTCTCCTCTCCATCATATCCACAACCTCCTCCACTCTTCCCGTCAATGTCGTTATATTCAAAGTTCCGATTCGTAGTCCATTTCCATAGCCAGGTCTGCTTCCTTTAGATCTGTCCTTTCCGAGGCCCGTTCCCGTTTTAAAAGCAGTTTCATATCCACTACTGGCTTGCTAGGCCTAACGTAGCTTCACCATAACCCTGGCAAGGGACCTGTTTTTGGTCCGCGAGAGGTATTTTATTTCCCTCAAACCCTCCGGACAAGTCCGGCGAGCCCCCCTATCCGCCACCTGGGACGCGCCCGATAGAGGAACAGGCAAACCCCCACGGGCGTATTGGCGTATTGTATGCATGCATAAAAGAATCAACTTACGATGCATCATAATGGGTGTCCTAGACTTAATAACAACAGTTGTGCACACACTACTATAGTAGGAGGCATGATGGTGCAGAGGTAAAGCTGCTTGCCTCCCACCAAGGTTTGATTTCCAGAATGCATTTAGGATTTTCAAAAGTAAATGCCACGGCCTGTTGTTTGGATTCCAAGTAAAAGTAGGTCCCATGGCTTACGATCGTGAGATCATAGTGGTCATTAAGGTTAACAAAATACTCTTCAGCCAACTTGGCTTTTGTGCAACAATATCTCAAGCTAATTGAAATCTTTTGTTAGTATTTAATTTTGAGAGCAACCAAAGCAATTAAACACATCAGCAATAGCAAATAGTTTTGTAGCCCCCTTTTCAATAGGAAGAAGTATGATGTCGTTACTTGAACAAATTAACAATGGAAATCCATTTTTTTTTTAACTTACAAGGAAATTGTTATTTTAGTAAGTCAAAGCTTCACCTTAATTTGTTTATGTATTTGTTTATTTATTTCATGCAGACTGGCTGCGTGGCTCAGCGGTAACATTCTCGCCTACTGATACCAAGATAGCAGGATTGAATTCCGGTGCAGTCAGTTGCCATTTGAGGGTGCTTAAATGTGAGGGAGCCATGTCGGTAGATTTACTGGCACGTTAAAGATCCCCTTTGGGACAAAATTCCGGCACCCCAGCATCTCTAAAAGCCACAGTAGTTAAAAGGGACGTAAAACCCATAACATTATTATTATTATACATGCAGAGCTATTGTCAATAGAAGACCACATTAAAAATTTGATCAAAATTGCTGTTTCTCAGCTGTGTGGTTTCATTTATATGCCGGACATCCTTTGCAAGCTGTGTACACAGTTTGAAGGCTAAAGATGTTCGTTTTAAGGTGCAGAATATCAAAGTAATCTACCCCAAACGATATGGATGATAATGAACATGTCATTACTTTTACAGTGGGATGTCAATAATCTAAGCTTATTGGGACCAGGGATGGTTCAGATTTTCAATTTGTTTGGATTATCGAATATAAAAAAAATAACACATAAAAAAAAAAAAAAATAGACAATACTCGCATTTTCAAAGATTTGTTCTGAAATCCTACTTCAAACCATTTGTTCCTTCTTGTTCTGAGCGTCTGACAGGCTTAAGTAACACATCCTATATAATGAACAGTTTACAGGTAACATCTATTAGAAGGAAACAATTATTTGTACAGTTGTGTTAAAGACAACTAGCCTATAAAACCCCATATTAAATAGCCTACCAGATAATAATATTTGAATGATTGTGTGTGCTATGAATGCCATAGTGAAAGAAGTAGTACAGCAACAGTCACTGTAGCTGAATGCTTAGGAGGCAAATTCCATTCCCTGTACACGCATGTTATTTGTACATCTCTCTCTCGCTGCAGAGTTTGAAGCATGAGAGAGAGAGAGAGACATATACAGGGAGAACAAAAAATGCTGCACTTGGAGGTCGGCATGCGGTTCCTCGTCGAAATTCACGACAAAAGTTTATCTTGCAAAACCCAGTCCCGCCAATAGGTTTAACAGAAATGCGTGTTAAGAAACGAGGCTCTGGCAATGCTGTAACTGCATGCAGCGAGGCCAAAAACAGATCGCAGGAACTCGGCGCTCTGCCGGAGCTGTCTCATTAGCTCAGTGAGACGAGGTAATGCCATAAATGCCGACTGTGCGGACGCGCCGATGATCGAGTCGCGTCGATTTTGTTTTTCAGTTAATGTATCAAATTGCATCCAATGTACACCTCCACTATGTTGTGTACTATGTATGGTATGGTTGTGCACTGCGTGGTTAGTCGACTCATGCATGCCGTTTCGTGGATCAGACTGACATGTGACAAAATGGGTCGAAAAAAAAACAAACCTGAGGTAGATTCGAACCGTAGCTCCATGGTGCATGTCAGTTTGATAACCGAGCAGTCTACTCAGTTAGCTGCGACGGCTGGTAGGTTGAGCGGGATGATGTACATTTCTCTGTACATTCAGTTGCGCTGCAGGATGTGACAGTGTTGCCAGCTTCTCGTTTTCATACTTGTGTTTTCAAACAGCACCCGATCCGATTTTGCTATAGAAACTTTTGTCTTGCAATTGGATGAGGAATCGCATGCCGACCTCCAAGTGCGGCATTTTTTGTTCACCCTGTATAATACTCACACCTGCTCCATGTCTGCATCTCAGCACTCTACACTAATTACAGTCCTGTATATGGGAAAATGTGTATGAAGTTTTTCACACAAACCTCAATTCTGATGACTATACTGTACACAAATATTCCCATATATTGTAATTAATTGATTACAAACAGTAATGTGCTAGATCCCAATGTGGTGATGCCAGTTGGAGGTAGGGGGGAGAGTATGTTTGGATAGATTCCTTGTGTAGTGTAACAGGTCTGATGGCCAAGTTGGCCAAATGACTTTTAGAGCAATTAGTCATTGGCATCCGCACCATGATCCCATGATCGTGAATTTGATTCCTGGTCAAGGAAGTCGGAGTTATCAAGGGTGGCAAAAACCTACAGCACACCGCTACGTCGGCTTGTAAAAGATCACATTTGGTGATTGCATGACTAAATTAATTAAATCTCAGCCACAGCCCGTCTAATGGAGTTCTGGTTTTAATAGCCAGATGGCTTCAACAGAATGTTGGCATTGGAGAGTAGATTACCCCAATGGCTCCAAGTGACAGTAACTGAAGCCATACATCTATAATTATTATTATTATTATTATTATTATTTATGAGATGCGACTAGGAGAGAACTTAGATCACCCATTACTTCAGACTTGTTTAGGTAATACTAGGAATTTTCTTCAATTACACTATGCAGTTGCCTAACTTCCAAGTAGAAAGTACAGGAGGAAATATCTTCCATTAAAATGTTTTTAGAAGTGTAAAACATGTAAATAAGCACTTATATTTCCAAAATAAAAAATATATGTGCATTATTGACCAAAATTGTCACGATATGTAAAATAGACAATGTTTTTCCAATGTACAGTCGCTCAAACAATGAGCAGACACTTGGTAATAGTTTTGGGCAGATCCCGATGGCAGGTTTACATGAAAGCAGTTGGAATTGTTGAGCACATCTCTTCAATGTCTGGAAATTGGCATTAAATCACCTTCCATAAACACAGAAGCAGCTCTCCATCCACAAGCAGCAAGATGTTGCCTACGCAGTCCAACATTTTGAATAAACATTCTATCATGACTAAGTTACTGTAAGACAAAATGTCGTCAAAGAAGCAACACTGGACGTGACAAACAACCCGAGACACTACAGTTAACAGCATTGTCTCTGACCGCGAAAGCTTACGAGACAACATCAGTAGCTCATTTGATTACTCACCACCACACCAGAGTTTGTCTTGCGAAACACTGGCAAATGAATTGAGCTAACCGGATCAATTTTTCAAATTCATTTGAAATCTGATATGTGTTATCACACTCATTTGGAGAAATAAATTTTCTGTATCCTTCTGGAAACAGTAATCCATTATTGCTATGGATTAGCTATTGTTTTAAAGACGATGTTGTTGTTGCTTCAATACGGGGCTTGGGACATCTTTGGTCATCAGGCCTGTGTACTTATGAGTGTATTGTACGGTATCTGTTATTTTGATGGCTGTAAATGTGCGAGTTACTTTAATCATTTGGATCCAGGATTGGGGTAGGTGCCCTGGGACTTGCCCGGGGAAAACCAAACTCACGATGAATGCTATCAGCACAGGGATTCACAACTGTGATCTCCAAATTTTCTGTAGCACCTAATTGAAGCCTTGAAGAGTGACTATGTAAGCTGCTGGGTTTTCTTTAAAGAGGTAAATGATAATGATAATAAAATGAGTGATGGTAAGTAACTGAGTAAAAGTAATCACATTAATACAACTTTTTTTTACTTGAAATTGTTACAGTTTAGAAAATGTATTTTTTACCTGTAATTTATTTCTGGAAATAAAAAAATGTAATCATTACATTGTAGTAATCCCTTCAAGGACCCCTGAGAAATTTTGAACACCAGTTATTTTGCGAAGCAAATGGTAAATTATTTGCATAGTATGGAGCAATAATTCTTTGATTTCTGCTCTTTTTTAAAATATTTTCTGAATTAGTTTTAATGGACAGCATTCATTTTAAAATAACTTAATCCTCCCCCAAAAAGTAATTATTAAGTACTGCCATTTTGTGAAGTCATTGAAATTGTAATTTTACTAATTACTTTTTGAAAACATACAGGTAATTGTAATTCATCCCAATTATTTTCCTTTAGTACTTTTCCCAACACTGAAGGAAAGTATTACCTGAAAGTGGGGACTGGAGACACATTTGGCAAGCTGTCGAAATAATGGATCCATCACTTTCTGGAATTCAGCAGGCTCAATAACATCAAGGATTTCTTCCAGTTCATTCAAAAACATAACCTGTAAGAAAACAGTTCAAAAGTATAGAATATAAACAAAAGGATGGAATTGATGAGAAAAAGAACACTTGGAAACAATACAGAACAAAGATACCAGCAAACTGTGTAACTACGAGCCTCGTTCATTCCTGGAGAAAATTGCCCTGCCACGTAGGAAAGGAGTTCCAGGAAAGTAGAGAAGATCAGACAGACAATTGTGAGTTAGTAGATTGCTACGACTATTTCTGATGATGATGATGATGATGATGATGCCCCTGGATAATGGATGGGGCAGGATGAAAATTGTGAATTAGTTGGCAACTGTAATGTAGTTGCAGGGGTGAAGGAGAAGGAAGAGAAAGATTACGGGGACTCGGAGGATGAGGAGATGGATGACGGTAGATAGAAAGATGAGACCCAGCGAAGGACTGGAGGCTGCTGAAGGAATGCTGCATTTTTTTCGAGGAGCAAGGTGCACCTGCCATGGACATTAGATCCTCTGACTTCTGAGTGATGAAGCCATGACAAGGAAAGAGTGTAAAAGGCAAAGGCAAACCACCATCACCAGATTTTTCTCCAAAATAGACCAGGCATTTCATCGATATGTATGTTTTTATATCTTTTACAGAAATTACAAAATTTAAGTTTACATTCTACTTTTCCTTTTTAGCCCGGTCAAGTTAGCCCAAAAATAGCGGTAAGGTTACAAAAATTTGCATAGAGCTGAAAATTTGTACTAATGGTCTAAACACCATTATAAATGAAATGTGAAAAGTCCCCATCGGTCCGACAACGGCAAAAAAAAAATTCAACGTCAAAGTTCGCAAATATGGGTTTTTTTTGCGTTTTTCAGCCAAACGGTAAGTTTTATCATAAAAATAGATCAGATTAAAATTGTAGATCATGCCATTATCTATAAGAATTGTCTTCTCACTTTTTATCCTAAGAGTCACCGTTTTCGAGATATAACGATTCAAAAAGTTGAAAAAGTTGTATTCTTCATAATATGCACACGTTTCCACGCCACCTGTGAGGTAGTGTACTTGGCGTTTTTTTTAACGTGGTTTCTCCAGTAAGCCTATTCCACTATCTATTGTGATCCTATTTAATTCAATAATATTTAATCATCATTAGGGGCCGTATTTTTTGGTAATAGCGATATGCGCGAACTTTTCATATTATCTTTCTTGCCCATGACCTTGTATATGCTTAAAGTACCGTATTTTAGCAAATTGAACTTGCGAAATATCACGAAATCTGATTTATTGCGCGAATTGCGCAAATTATCACGAAAACTCCACTTTGTACGAAAAATGCTAAATATTATCGAAAAAGCTCTCCAATAAATGTTTAAAAGCTTCTGAGGACTTGACCGTCGTGGTTTCCTTCTCATTTGATTGATAGTGCTGAATATTCTCTACACAAATACCCACAAAGCCGGAAGTTCGTGTATTCAGTTCCGCGATCTCTAAGGCTATCGATGAAAATCAATATCTGCTATCGATTACATCAAATAGTGTTGTGGTCGTAGATACAGCAGTGTGAGTTCGCGACTAATAACATTTTGTATACCGTATTTGGTTGTTCTAAAATTTAATAACAAGGATACATTAAAACAATGCTCTTTAAAACCCCTAATCACATAATTTGTTAGATTTACCCCATACTATATGGAAGATTGCAGAACAAACATCGATAATTATGACAATTTATTTCGCGAAATACCCACCGAAATAGTGTCAGTTTTAACACCGAAATCAACAGTTTTATTTCACCAAAATATAAGGCCCTTAATCATCATATATATTATTTCAGTAGTATAGATCCCTCCTCCGGCGCTTACAAGTGACCGATCGTGACAAATGAACATTCTAATGAAAGAGAATAGACATTAGCAGTGACGAATTGCACTCTAATTTCATAAATATCTATATTTTCCTTAAAAAGTGACTTTCAAAAAAATGTAAGAAGTGTGCGATTTGTATATACTGTTGCTGTAGGAAAATACGCTCCATAGTTGCTGTCCACTTCCCATTTTAACCGCTGTGACGCCTGTTTCATGTCTTTTTTAACATCTGATGTCTTTCCTTTATCATTGTTCATGGATTTTAGAAACAGTAAATCAAAGAAATGAATACTCAAATCGTATAATTTCATAAATATCGAATAACCGGTGAGTGTTATGATGATCCAATTTTCAGTGATTGCCTTCTTAAGTTAGGGAATGTAGAACTTGGAATTCCAACTGAAATGTAAAGTGTTCTATAATCATTTGGTTGAAATAAAATCATAACAACCTTTCTCCTTAAAGTCTCTCATAAATTTGTCCCCTGTCACGAGTGCACGATTGAAGTTGAACTTGCTCGCAGCTGCAGTGCAGAAGACTTCCAGCTAGATAAGTAACCTGTACCATCAAAATTGACCATTGATAACCCATATAGTCACCCCAAACAGACAAATTTCCGAAGTTCTATCACCATTTTAGCATTTCACCAAACGTCCTTTAGATCACAACTAACAAATAACGACAAGTTGCAGTACCAATACTGCAACTAAATAAGTGTACATATTGTAAATATTTTCACCTGTATTTTCAAACATAGATTTTATAGCCTAAGTGTAATGGATCTGACGATGATCGCTTGACGATCGAAACTGGTCATCCTATTGTATTTATTAATCTCATGTAGTTTTTTTCAGGATTAGGGTATAACCCAACTCATTTGGGTACATTCGTGTTGACCGACTGAAAACCACCAAACTTCTGTTTACTAAGGCAACACTGAAAAATGTCTTCAAAGCACATAATGATAGTTATATCGGAGTTCTTGTTAAGATATTGTTAGTGGTTATTGACCTTCAAGTTTGCTTGCTTAGTGTGATACCTGCGATTGTTAGTAAATGGTCAGGTTGGATGGATTATGAACTAAGCTGGATGTTCGAGCGATGTGTGATCCGTTCTCGTTCAGCTGCTACCCAGCTATTTATTTGCAAATACCATCACCCATATACTTGTAGATACAGATTTAATAGCCTAAGTAAAGTATAATGGATCTGATGATAATCACATGACGATCGAAACTGGTCATCTAAGTGAATTTCTTAATCTCATGTAATTTTTTTTAGGTTTTAGGGAAACTCCTTTTACAATTATAGCTGCTACCCAGTGCGAGAATGGATCTCACATCGCTCAAACATCCAGCTAAGTTAATGAAACATTAGAGCAAACTAAGCAGATTTTTCTTTGATCATTCGACACCAAACTGCTTACCTGAAATAAACTGATTCAGCATTCAAAATAGACTGATTTTATTGTATCAATGCAAATACCACTGAATTATTATTATTTATTACTTCACTTTTGATGAACACAGACTTAAAATCACATATGTTGATGGGACCACATTATGACTACTGACCCGACTTGTAATGGTTTTGTGCCCCAAGTTGGTAGCGACAATTGTAATGGTTTCCTTAGCCCTCACGTTGAGCGGCAATTGTAATGGTTATTACTGCTCCTTGCATTGAGCGTACAAATGTAATGTTTTCTACCTGGGCGGACTATTCGCCAGAAAATACTACTGCTAAGTTTGATCTATGTTGGGTGCCAAGCTGGATACTCTGTGTTCCAAGCTAAATTTGTATATTTAATATCGACCCCTAGCGTGAGTAGAACATATGAGAAACTCTTAATGACTAGGCCGTGGGATGATTGAATCATCAACCCAGACAACATTTGATTGTGGAGAAGGATGTGGTATTATAACTATTGCTACCTACTGGAATTAAAGAATCTACTTTGTAATAATTGAATTTAATACACTTGGAAAATATGTCAGCATCTTGAATAAAATTTACACCGTTAACGGAGCATACAACTTTAACCATTGCCACGAACAAAATTACTTAATACGCCGGTCGGGAGAATAACGTGAATTTAACTTATTTCCAAATTAATGCTTAAAGAATTTATATTGGCCCTATCGAAAAACAGAGAGTGTGTGTCGTAGATTACTTGTGCTTACCCACGGAAACATTGTCTCCACGTTCTTGAAGTTTCGTAGCGTTGGATGTTCTGCATTGGTGTTGACGGCGTCAGCCCCTTCCTCGTTGATCAAAAGTAATCATTACAGCTTGTGGTGGAGTCTATTCCATGAACCACAACACGTTGCTTGCCTAATCACTGCAACTTTGAAAGAATTATGTATTTTCCGCCTTCAATACTGTTTAATATTATTACTTACAGGGACTAGTTTCGGGGGTAAATACTCCCCCTTCCTCAGCCTGTCCAACAGGCTGAGGAAGGGGGAGTATTTACCCCCGAAACTAGTCCCTGTAAGTAATAATATTAAACAGTATTGAAGGCGGAAAATACATAATTCTTTCAAAGTTATAGTTACGTCAATACGGACCTGATTAATCGACATTATTAATCACTGCAAGACGCGTGGAACCCATGATCTGATGTGATCAGCGGAGTTAGCGTGAATAAATTCTCCCACTTGGGACTAACGAACAAAGTACGCCTTACTGTACCAAGCGTAATGTCTTAATGAATGTCTTCCCTCACTCAGCGCGTCAACTATATGCTTCAATCTTCTCCCACCAGGGTCTAGCTTAACACTGCGGCCTCGCTGCTTCGACCAATCCGCGTGCGTCACGTATCTCGCCATGCCCCTGCTATGTTGCTTCTTCTCCCTTGATTGGCTGGTCACCTCACGTGGCTCTTCCCGCCATGAGACTCCTTCCCCGTATTTATATTTTCCGTTTCCGGGCAAGACGTAAATCATACTCGTTTTCTTGCTTTGAAGTGTTCCCTCGGATTTCGTAATTCCATTGTACTCCAATCTATTCTTGTATTGAAATACCCAGTGAGTCACACACCACTCTCTTAGCCCTAATGAATAAAATCCCGACTTTACGTATGAAATGATTTGCAGTGCAATATTATATATTGGAATCATCCAATATAGATACGGATTTCTACTAGTAGAAATCCTATCTGTAATCTTCCAAATTTAAAAGCTCCCAAACAAATGACGTAATAAATATTAATAATAATAATATGAAATATGAAATTGAATAAACTGAAATAATTTAACTTGGCCGGATTATTGCCGCGTTTAACAAATATGATATAGTCCAACTAACTTGTGTTAGTGGCATAAAACCCCCTAGAAAAACATGTTACAGACTGACTATCAAAATGAAACGAAGGAACAGGAACAGCACCAAACAAAAGATTTGAGCGATTCAACTATTGACATTGATGGGCTCACACAAGATTGTAGTTTGTCTTGGCTCATATATGCCTAGTGAGTGAAGTGATGGACGAGTGGTGAAAGTAGGTAATAGAGCTCATATGATTTTGCAGGAAAGCAGGACACTTGATTCACATCCTTCAATGGAGGACATTTTGAAGTTCACATTCTTCAAAGGTGGAAAGCTGGTCATTTTATATTGGCTTTGCATTGGTAATGCATATCGACTTGACCTGGTGTGTATTCGTATAATTTGATAAAGTACCCTCTGTCATTGCTGCAGCATGTATACCTATGTTCCTAATGTGACTACATGAATACTGTAGTCATAAATATAGTGTACTTTGATAGTATTGTGTGTCTCAGTGGTCAGACCACGTGCCAGTGGGTGAGACGAGAGGGAGGGAGCAAGGGACTGTTGGCGGACCGCAGGTATTTCTGGTGAATCAGTCCCTAGGCTGAGAGTGGAACGATCGGGGAAAGTCTGAATCTTTCTGCCTCAACAAAAATCCAGTCCAACTTTCACTCAGACATAGCCAGACAGACATGTAAGCGAGTACAGTTAGTGAGTTAGTTCGTGACAGTGACAGTTCAGTTCGGAGTGAGGAAGTGCAGTCAGCCCAGCGAAGAGACACAGTGACCAGCGAGAGCCTAGCAGTACGTCACCAGTTCCGATCACATTTCTGCCAGTGATGAAACATAGAGTCGGGTGCTGTGAAAGCTTGGATGTGGTTGTGACCATGGAAGACGCGTGCGAGGACCTGGGCTTAACATGTGATGGACACGAACACATGGAAGCTACCTCAGCCGGACTCTGGAGTGGCAAGTGCAAACTGTAGAGACTGTCTAGACTGCACAAACAAGTGTACAATTGGTGTAATGTGGTGACTGGCTTACAGTGAGTGCAGTGTAAATAGTAGCTATAGACCCCGCAGTGTAGCCATGTTCGTTAAATCGTGCACCACGACCGCGAGGGCAGCTACAGCAAGTTCAAATCCCAGGACTGACAGTGGCTATCCCGAGTGTGGTTTTCCCCTGTGTTTTTCCACACTTCCTACAGGCAAATGCCAGGATAGTACCTAATTTCAAGTTCCAGAGCACCTTCCCCATCACTGTCCTTAATACAGTTACAAACACTACTACAGTCATCACATAAATACAGGTTATCGGACAAATTGAACACACTTCCAACTACACAGGGCAGATGACCAAGATGTCCCAAGCTCCTAAAATGAATTAACAACAACAAAAGTAGCTATAGCAAAATAATAGTATCAGTCACACATGCTATCAGTTGTGTGTGTTATTCACGTGTAGACCCCGAACCCAACACAGTATTAACTGTAATTTTTCAATTGACGTGTATATTAACTTTATCCGGGGATTCCTATGTTTGTTTCACCCCCTTGAAACCACTTACAACTCATAATTTTTCAGCACTCAGTTTGAGATAAGTGTTAGTGTACAGTATCAGTATTATTGTTGCCAGGAGTGTGATATTGGCCTAAGTGTTGGAAGTGTTTTAAGCTGCATCACAAAAAGCTGAATTACCAAGGAGAGACAAATGCTTTAGTGAGAAGACATTTCATACACAGCAGACAGATTGCTGTTCACACCCCGCAGTAGGCCAAGTGAAGAGACAGTGCTAGTGATCTAACTATCCCATCAAATTGGGATTAGTGATACTAAAAACTTTCCTACACAAATTTCCTGAGGCAAAATTAACATTGGTGCTCATTCCTGAAACAACCCTTGCAAGAAAAAGGATGATAATATAATTTTATAACCCAGATAACACATTTCTCCTCAAGTAGTATAATTAATAAAATAACATATAATGTGTGATTTTCAACAGCAAAACTTTTCAGCAAATACTCTAAAAATTTGAAAGTAATCCGAGCTATATTTTAAAAATTATACCTCCAGCTGCTGGGTATTGTAGCATATAACGTGCTGCATAGCTGAAGATTTAATGGATGCAATAGGTTATGCTTTTAAACCATGCAACACTATTTAACATTTACATAATAAATAATAATAACCCCTGGCACTACAGCCCGTGAAGGGCCTAGACCTACCAAGCGACCGCTGCCCAGCCATTTGGCTTGCAAATATTGGGGTGACGCGTGATCAGCGCATCGGCAGGGTGTCTACTGTAAGAATGAAGTAAAAATTAGTTACTTTTTAGGTACCTTTTAGTTACCTTTTAGTTTATTTTAGTTACCTATGAATTCAAGATACGTCTTTGGTCTGCAAGCATAGGCGCTCATCACGCAGTGAAGAAAAACAACAATGAACTGTTTTGAAGAGGTACAGTAAATAAAATTCACATGATGTTATAAAAATTTTAAAAAATAATAAATATATAGGCTACTAGATATTTATTATCAAATGAGTTGTTTCAGCTAATATGTCGTCTTGTGCACAATATGTTGTTATAATTAGGGTACCAAGAGGTTGCTCTCCTCTTGACCATTTGGCGAGATTTTCTTCGTCCCCGTGGTAGGTCATGAAGAAATTTGTGCGATGTTACGAGATCGTCACTGAATTCTGTCTTCACAGTCAAATACGGAGAAATATCGGGATGTTACACAATCGGCGCTGGTCTCAGCCGTTTGACAAGAATCACGTAGTTTTCACAATAGAACATGGAGAAAAATCGCGATTTAGATGATCAGTGTCACTTTTAGTCATTCGACGAGATTTCCGTTGTCCTTGAGGTCGGGCACAAGAAAATATAGCATTATTACGAAATCGGCGCCACTTGCTGTCCGTTTGACAAGAATCCAGTTGCCCTCGTCATTGAATGCGGAGAAATATCGCAACGTATCGCAATCGCTGCCGCTCTCGGCCGTTTAACGTTGTCATCGAGATATTACGCAATCATCGCCGCACCCGGCCATTCAACGATGTCTGCTTGTCTATCTGACCTGACAGAATGGCGGAGGCAAGCTCAAGGTTGGGCATGGTTAAAATTCAGGAGTAGTTATGAACATGTTTGGTCGGCACCGTGATTCCCTTTGCCCCTATGCTGTGGTTGGGAGTTCATCAGTGCAGGGTGGATCACGAGGAGGAATTAGTATCACAATGCTATGTAGGCTGTCATTTTTTGAGTGGGTTGATGCACTTCTCGCTCCCCGCACGCTTGAAGTATACGGTCATGGGAAAAGTGGCAAATAGGTTTTGTGATGGGTGCCCCGTGATGGGTGTCCAATCACCTTTGGCAGGATTCCCGCAGTCCTCGTGGTCACAAGTTCACGATAGGGGACGGGTTTTATGACTTGACGCAACTGACGTCGATCTCGGTCCGTTTAACGAGATTCCCGCAGGCAAGTGGAAGGGTAAGCCGGACGTCTTGAGGATGCGATTTTAGAGGATGAATGTTCGAAGTCGGTATAGAATATTACGAATTATTCTGAGAGGATTGCATGAATAATACGACAAGAGGGCACGTTTTCTTTCGACTGAGAATCACGAATTATACAAGTTATCGAAATAATCGGTTAGATTATATATCCGATGGACCCAAAGTTCGAAGGAAAAATCGACATATAACGGAATTTTGTATTAACCATGCTGGATGTCGCAAATTTTCGACTATTTTTCGCAATTTTCTTTCGAAACGGTAACATTTCACAAGATTGTGATATTAAATTATTTCGCGTTATTTCTGGACTTCAATTTGACATAGTCTCCAAATAACAGAAATGAGAGATTTCTTTTTAGTTTCGGAAGTATTCGCGAATAAACGTCTCGCGAAAAGTCAGGTTTCCAAATACAGTAACACAGAAAAATATTTCACACCAAACTTCTTGAAGCCGAAAATATACGTTGAACCGATGTATACCACTCAAGGTATCCTCAGTATGTATTTCCATGAGGTCGGGCACGGGGAAATATAGCTTAGTACTATGCAATAGGCACGACGCCGATTGCGTGAAACTCGCTCCATCGCAATCTCTGAGCCTAGCGGCCCGAGTTTAAATGATTCAACCCACCTTCAGAAAATTTTCGTTACCCGTTTGTAAATTTTGTTACTTTCGTTACCAATTTGTAAAATTCGTTACATTTTCGTTACTTTCTTTACCGGTAGGGTAGACACCCTGATCGGGTCCCCTCGGCCATTAATCTTGGTTTTCGTGATCGGGGCGCTACCTCACTGTCAGGCAGCTACTCCATTGTCCTCACGAGGCTGAGTGCACCTCGTTCCAGCCCTCACGTCAGTTTCTAAAATCCCTGACGGAGCCGGGAATCGAACCCGGGGCCTCCGGGTGAGAGGCAGGCGCGCTACCCCAACACCACGGAGCCGGCTTAACATTTACGTACCTTCTGGCAATTTAAAGGAAATAAATGAGTGATGACAATGGCAATGAAGCTTTTTAGAAGTGAACAATGCAATAAAGAATCAAAACCTTTTTACCAATCATTTAGCGTCAATATTTCAAATGCATCGTAGTTACCACTTACCTCTTTGGGAGAATGTGTCTTGGGCCAGAATTTCAACAACGATTTTATAACAGGCTCAGTGAGTAGGGGATCTTTCTCCAAGAACTGCACAACACAGTATGCAAGTTGCGGATGGTATACAGAAAGTGACTTCACCTTGTGTAAAGGTAACAGCACCTTCAGAAGAAATACCTTGTGTTCCTCCTTTAACGGTAGTGCAAATCCATTGATGATACTGTAAACAAAACAAAAAAGATGAGCCAGGTTATCATCAAGTATTTAATGGATTTCCAAATACACTGACCGGCAAAAAAAGTGGAACACTTCAATTTTTATGTAATTTCTTAATTTATTCCACTAAAATGTATAGGTTTTCCAATATTTGCATTATTCATGTAAATGTTAGATGGTTGGCTACAGAAAATACTGAAACATGTTTTACAACACGCTTGAACTCACAAATTTCGTTACATTTCACAAATCTAACAATTTTCTATTTTTTACTAATGTTCTTTTGGGCTGTTTTTTTTTTTTTGCCAAACAAAACAGTGTTAATGTTTGCACTGCACTGCATGGGAACACTGGTTACTAAAACGAGAGTTTCCACCCTTAGCGTCCATGACAGCTTGTTAGGCTCATCGAAGATTGGGGGTAATTGATGGTAATAAACCACCCTAAGAAATGTCAATTTCTATTCACGGATGTTTCAGATGTGTGTCCTAATGCGTGAAAAGCTTTTAAAATGTGATAACATCTTTTTCATGGCTAATTTTATACTTTTTAAATTACTGTTCCACTTTTTTTGCCGGTCAGTGTACCTAATTCTGTAAGGAAGATAAAGACAGAAAGTTTTGAAACAGTACACAAATATGTGGTTGTGCTGCACATGAATTTCATAGACTCGCGAGACTCAACAGCAGTAATGTCTTTGCATACTGGCACTTGAAGTTGGAAAGAATTGCAGAAGTTCTGCACCATAATGATGAATAATGAAGGGGTTTTCAACCCAAAGGCTGGTTTGCACCTCTAAAGAGGCGGTCCTGAGCCGGACTTCACTAGTGGTAGGATGGCCAGTTCCTTTCCACTCCTCCTCCTCCCTCCAACAGCACATGATCCCCAGAATCGGTCACCCATCCAAGTTCTGACCATGCCCAATGTTGCTTAACTTTGTATATTTCAAGGGGTCGGGTGTTTCAACAAGACCAAGCCATTGGCCAATAATGATGAGAACTACATACTATTACCAACAAAAAGTGACAGAATTATTTACAATAAGCAACACAATCCAAAATTATCTTTCCTTTCTAACAACCATAAATTCAAAATTAAATTCACATTAAAATACACAGTTAGTTTCAAAAATAACTTCCTTAGCCCCTTATTGGTTAGTGGCTAAATATGCAGCCAGAGGTTTCTCCCTCCCTCTCTCTCTCTCTGTACGCTCAAATTAATTTTTCTGTCCTTTCTGCAAAATGTTACATTAGTATAATTTGTACGGTGGTAGTTTTCATCACATCAGTGAGTTTTGATTGCATGTTATGACAGTTGTTCCAGTATTGGGACTATTTGTCTAAAAAAATATACATTCGTGGCTATATTGGTCCTCATCACATGTGTTGCCACTAACCACACTAACCATCCACACAAGAAGGTCATGACAAAACTTGAGCATTATTGGGTAAAAAAAAGTCAAGCAACATTGGACATGGTCAAAACTTGGATGAGTGACTGTTTAAGGGGGAACATATGCAGTTGACAGAGGAGAGGGAAGGAGGAGTGGAAAGGAACAGGCCACCCTACCGCAGGTAAATTCCAACTAAGGAACACCAACTCAGAGGTTCAGACCTACCTATAAGGCAGAAAAACCTTTCTTCTTTTTCTTAGCCTTAAAATACCAGAGCGTGCAAATGCGTTCCTTGTAACACTCACGAAATTTACCAGGAACGCAATAGTGCTCTTTGTGTAAGCCGTTCAGTTTAAAGTCGTAGCTCTTAGTTTTATGACAAATGGCAGCACATTGCGGGCAGTATAGGACGAACAAATTATGTTGTTTCTAAATCTTCCACTATAATTGCGCCAATCGCTGTTTCTGAAAAGTTGTGTTTTTCTTTTTAAGGCACGAACAATTTGTACCTTGCGCATGTAACAACATGGTTTCAACCACACAGGATGCATTCCGGAACAATGATGACTTAGCTTAGTACAAGGTCATCGAAAAAGGTTGCAGCAATTTCAAAAAATCATATCTCCCGCTGTGAGATAAATTAATAATTCGACCTGAAAGCTAATCAGGAACTCATTGAGTTTTAGTTTTAGATGTGACTGTACTCCGCCCGTGACCTTCAACCGATGCGCAGAATGAGTGCGCGACAGGAAGCTGCCATGCCACTGTTTCAGTAGTGTGATTGCAATGGTGACAGTTCAGCAGAAGGCACACTGTGTGTTGTGGTTAGTGCAGTTTAAATCTGTTTTAACTGTTCAGCGCACTTTCCGACGTGTTTATGGTAGGGATCCCCTTCAAGCTAATAGCATCAGACGGTGATATGAAAGGTTTCAGAAACTGGCAGCGTTGACGTGAAGAAGTCCCCCGGACGCCCTGGAACGAGTGACGAACCAAAGGAGCGCACATAGAAACATTATAACATATGAAAAAAACTTTTTGAGTTGGTGAATTTAACAAAAAATACTCATTTTAATATCTCAAATAGCCTAGTTCCTGAGGTATGATTTTTTGAAATTGCTGCAACCATTTTCGATGATCTTGTATATCAATTGTGTATGTGCCGAAGATGATTATATTGAATCTGAAGATGTGACAATATCTCAGTTGTCAAATAATTTTGATATGTACGTAGAGTCTGAAACGGAAAGCGAAAGTGACAATGACATTCCTTGGGGTCACCAACCTCGTGGTGTTGTGAACAGTCAAGAGTGACATTTTTGCTGACTCGGAGAGTGGCAGAAATTAAGAAGAAATTCGTAAGGATGGAGAGAGTGAGCCATTATGATGTAGATGAACACATTAAAATTTGTAAGGCCGGTATTACACTATCAAAGAAATTTGTCCAAGAAATTTTATAAAATATTTTATAAAACTGAACTTTTATAAAAGTTATACAAAACAATGAAGCCTCCGTGGCTTAGGCGGCAGCACGCCAGCCTCTCACCGCTGGGTCCGTGGTTCAAATCCTGGTCACTCCATGTGAGATTTGTGCTGGACAAAGCAGAGGCAGACAGGTTTTTCTCCGGGTACTCCGGTTTTCCTTGTCACAAATTTCATTCCAGCAACACTCTCCACTATCATTTCATCTCATCTATCATTCATTTAATCATTGCCCCAGGGGAGTGCGACAGGCTTCGGCAGCCGGCACAGTTCATATCCTCGCCGCTAGATGGGGGCTTCATTCATTCCATTCCCTGACCCGGTCGCTCGACTGGAAGCAGGCTGTGGATTTTCATACAAAACAATCATCACACCATTACACTACATCAAATATTTTATCATAGTTCAGCAAAATGGATGAAGGACAGTTCCTTGTTCACTTTACTGTATTACGGAAGTTGAAATTATGTAGTGGCAATGTAAAATAAACAGAAAGATAAACTAAACGCCCACGTGACAAGAAAATATTTATACGAGTAAAATCTTGGTGAACAAACTGTAGTACGAGACTTGAAAAATTACATTAGTATATAATTATTAATAATTATGATGAAATGAAGAATGGTGACGTTTGAAACAACCATTGCTCGAGCAAAGAAAATTGAAACATCATCATCATCATCCTTTTCCGTCTCCAGTTTCCCGGGTGCGGTTGACAAGCGCTCGCCACTGCTTTCTGTCATTGTACAACTTTCGTTCTACAACTTCTTCCCATTTCAGCCCTTTTTTCTCCACTTCTGATCTCACGGTCTCAATCCATCGTTTTCTGGGTCTTCCCCTCGGTCTTTTTCCTTTCAGTTCTCTATTGAAGTAGTCCCTTGCTGTTCTAGTGCTATTCATTCGCATCACATGTCCATACCACTGGAGTCTATGCTTCCCTATAACATTTGCAACAGTTTCCTGTATCCCAGCTTCTTTCCTATTTGTTTCGTTTCTGATCATGTCTTTTCTGGTCTTTTGATTCATGGTTCTAATGAATTTCATTTCTGTTGCTTGGATTTTGTTAAGGTCTTTATCCAGTGAAGTACATGTCTCCAGTCCATACACCAGAATTGGTACAAAGTAAGTATTGAACATGGTTAATTTTGCTTTCAGGTGTATGTTGCTGTCCCATAGTAGGTTTCTCACTTGACTGTAAAAATGTGATGCTTTCTGGGTCCTGTTGAGTACTTCTTGCTGAACAGTGTTATCCTTTGAGATGGTGCTTCTGAGATATTTGAAGTTGAAGACAGAGTCTAATTTAGTTCCTTCCAAAAAGATGTTAGAATTGGTACCATGTCTGTTGATAGTCATTTATACAGTCTTGGTTTTGCTGATGTTTAGCTGGAACTCCTTAAATTTATTGTTCCAGGAATTTAGCTTCTTTTGTACTTCAGCTTCCGTTTTTCCCCATATCAGAACGTCATCTGTAAATACATGGGCGTTTGGTTTACTGTCAGTTGCCTTAATCGATTTAAGGATATGATCCATTAATATGATGAATAAAAGTGGCGATATGGCACTTACTTGTTGGACTCCTCTCTGGGTTTCAAACAACTCTGATCTTACATTTCCAATCTGGACACAACTATAGCACGTTTGATATAGCATCTTCACTTTGTCAATCAAGTAATTTGGCACATGCATATCTTCCAGACATTCCCAGATCTTTTTACTTGGGACACTATCATAAGCCTTTTCAGTGTCCATAAATACCTCTGTGTAGGAAGGAGAAATGTTTTGCACAAGACTCAATTGTTTGACGTGGAGTGCATTTTTTTTAGCATCTCTACACAGTTCCTGTACACAGTCTGTCCTGGCTGGCAGCGATCTCTTTCCTTGCCTGGGGAGGAACTCATTTATGTTTAGTTATGTTGTGTAACATTGACCTTTTATTTTTGGGGTAAAATTTAACTATTTTTTTGCTTTTCCTCAGGCTTTATGTTTGTAGTGTACTGTTGTCTCTAGCTTCATTGTTTCTGCATGTAAGTGTGTGAGTAAGTGTTGCGAATCTTATGTTGTGTCTGGGCTATCTTTGGTGTGGATCCTCGAGTTGGTTCTGTTTGCTATTGTTATTAATTCATTTAGCGGCTTGGGATATCTTGGTCATCAGCCATGTGTAGTCGGGTGTGTGTTGAACTTGTCTGATAACCTGCATTTCTGTGATGACTGTAGTAGTGTATGCAAGTGTATTAGGAACAGGGATGAGGTAGATGCTCCGGGACTTGAATTAAGGCACTATCCCAACATTTGCCTGGAGGGAATGTGGAAAACTCAGGAAAATCCACACTCAGGATAGCCACTGTCAGCGCCGGGATTTGAACCTATGATCTCGGGACTAGCCCATGCGGCCGTGGTGTACAATTTAACAAGCATGGCAAGCCATGGGGGAGTTGATTCTAATGTGTGAAGCTGTGCTATCACATCTGCATATCTCTCGGAGAACACCACTATTTTTGGCCTGTTTCATATGTCTTCACGTATACCGTACTGATGAAGCAGCATAGCGATTTATTTAAACAACCTGTTTGTGGGCCTACTGCATTGTTTCAGGGGTATGTCTACAAATGAGCAGTGGCGGCTGGTGAAGGGGAGCTGCAGCCCCCTCCAGGGTATTTGACAAAATCAATTTACACTTTGAAAGTAATGGTGTAACGGTATAATTAAATAGATCTCTGCTGAGCCATTTAAATTTTTCGCAAGTAAAGGCTAAGCTGGCTTGTAAATCCTCTCCCCCCCACAGCTGCTGCATTCTCGGCAGCACCTTAAGAACTTAACATCGCACTACCTGAATCCACTTCCCCCATAGTCAAGTTGTCCTATGAAAGCCTCCTTGGGTGCTGCAATTCTTGCAGCAACGCCACAGAGAGCCAACACATCATTGGAAACAATCGATTATGCAGTTTGAAACAGCTCCAATATTGTACTGACAGCGGTTAACAGCTCCTAATTCGTATTCAGAAAATTTGCGACTTATATTCTAAAGCAGGGTGGTCCAACCTTTAGTTGCCCGAGGGCCAATCGAACTTCAGTATAGGAATGTGGGGGCCAGAGACATTCCAGAAAAAAAAAAAAAAAAAATTACATATTTTACTCAAAACATTTATTAAAATTTATATTACTGGTTTAATATGGGCTACCACTTCATTTTACAGTCGAGAAATTAATGTGATGATTGGCACTACTTTCCTGATACAAGTGTGTCGATGTCCACTGTAAGTACAGTAAGGCAAAGTCTCAGGCTCGATTCCAGTGAAGCACTTTCAATTCGATTTCTCGTTTATGATTTAATTTGTTTGAGAGCAGAAAAAGCACTTTCTCACACATACGTACTGCCAAACAGCGATAACACTTGCAGGGAGAATTTAAGCAGTTTAGGAAAACGTTCTTTTGAAATCAGTTTCCAGAATTTTTCAGGGACATCACACTTTTTTTATTCTGGTAGAATGGGTCTGCCTGAAGATCACAAATTTCCATTTGAAGGTCGTAGGGCACCTCACTCACTTCAATATCCATGGGGTTGTTGAACAGTGCAAGTTTTGCTTTTTTGGAAGTCAAAATCCTGGAATCTGTTCTGGAACTCTTTCTTGATATCTATTATTATTTATAGGGGCCGATAACCTAGATGTTAGGCCCCTTAAAACAACAATTATCATCATCATCATGTATTATTATTTCACGAAACATACTAAAATTGATGTCACTTTTTCTTCTTTCGACTGCTGACAAGATGGGAAGTGTGTCATATTATTTGCCTCCAATGCAATTTGCATTACATCAAGCTTTTTGCGGATATGACCATAAATCTGGGAGATATTTTGTTTTCTGCCTTGTAGTTTCTGGTTTAATACATTTAGATGGGATGTTAAATCTGTCAGAGAAGCAAGATTATTTAAAAACTGGATTTCTTCCAGTTTTTCTTGATACTCATGCCCAATGTTTTCATTTTTGAGAAAAGCAAGAATTTCATTCCTCAACCCAAAAAAATGTTGCAAGCAATTTCCAGCACATAGCCAACACTGTACAATGAAATGTAACCATACTCAGCTTCCAAATTGTCCAGGAATGCAATAAATGCTCTGTGCCTACAGGCTTTATTACCTCCCCTTATTAAGTTTACAGTATTTACAACAGATTTCATTGCCTCACTGAGCCTTATAATTTTTCCAGAGAGAGCCTCCTGGTGGATAATGCAGTGGAAAAACAAAAATTCAATCCTTTTTCTTTACACAGTCCTACTAAACCAATGTTAGGACCACCCACTGCTTTAGCTCCATCTGTTGCAATGCCAGAAAACTTCACAAAACTTCCATATTTAGAAACGACATCATCCTGTGCGTTGAATATGTCAAAACCTTTTTTGCTGGTTTCTAATGAACTTAATTCCAACAGTTCTTCATGAATTTCTAATTCTTCGTTTATTGTTCTGACAAAGATAAGGAGCTGCCGATGTCAGCTATATCTGTGCTCTCATCTAGAGCTAGAGAGTAAAATTCTCTTGAGAGAACCTGAAACTTCACCAGCCATATCATTAATTCTTCTACTAACTCTCTGATGAGACAAGGAAATTGTTTCAAAAATTTTAGCCTTCCCATTATCTCCAAATGAAGATGCTATTTTTACAGCACATGCCTGAGCTCACCATCCCGAAAAGACGTTTTACTTTTAGCTAGCTCTAAACCGGCAGTGCTTGATGGTTGCTGAAATATATTCTTCTGTCTTGTTAGTTTCAACTTCTGGCACTTCCCTGTTTTTTTGTGTTTTTTTTGCGTATGGCTTTTAGTGCCGGGAGTGTCCGAGGACATGTTCGGCTCGCCAGTTTTGTAGTCGCTTCGAGACTGACACCCAATGGGTGAGCTACAAGTACCGTTGGGGAGGGAAGTTGGAAGGTAAGGGCTAGGAATTGGAAGGTAGCGGCTGTGGCCTATACTTAGGGACCAACCCCAGCATTTGCCTGGAAGGAAGATGGGAAACCACAGAAGACCATCTTCAAGGTTGCCGGCGGGGGTATTCGAACCTCCTCGCCTCCAGGATGTGAGCGACTGCCAGCAGTCATGCCGTAACGACCACGGCTAACTCACCCGGTACTTCCCTGGTATTGATCGTATTTTGATTTATTCAAGCTGGTATAGTGTCTATTCACGTTATACTCCTTCGAAACACCTAGGACTTGAGAACAGATAACACACTGTGGTTTTACATTATGTTCAACAAAAAAGTAACTTTCCTGCCACTTCGACTGAAATTGTCGTTTCTCATCTTCAACACGCCGTTTATTAAGTCCCGCCATATCAGGTACCGCTCTCTCAACAACAATGACAACAAACTCTCGTCGTACTATATCTCTCGAACAACCTCTCTCGTCAAAAATAACCTCTTCGAACAGCCCTGCGCTCCCCCGCGAACTTATCAGCAGCCAATCACTGGTAGCCAACCAGTTGTCGCCTGGAGACGGAGCCGCTTCTCATGCCGTACGTATTCGTGGATAGACAATTCTGATTACTGGCGTATTTTTCGGGATCTTTCTTTTTCCACCTGGCTCCTTCGTAACATTACTGAATGAAAGAGAAAATCAAAGGGCCGCATGCGGCCCGCGGGCCGCGGGTTGGACCACACTGTTCTAAAGCAATAAATTATAAATGGGATCATAGTACTATCGTAAGAAAATGTATAAATGGGAAAGGCTTTTGCTGCAACATGGCTAGGTTTGTAGCACTGAATGGTAATGAGAATCATGAGTAGAAGCAGGATGGAATTCAAGTAGGCGCTCACGGCATCTAGTAGGCAGGGGGGTGCCAATGTGGGTGGTCCTCTGTCTAGCCGCTCTTGGGTCACGTGAAGCCATGACGTAGGTAGTATGGCAAGTGGTGTGGTACAGGGTGGGGCAGAAACAATGACCCATTTTAAATTGCCCGCCATTATTGCACACGGCTTCCTAGAGAGTTGATATTGGTACCAGTGTGTAGTGCAGTTCAAAGCATTGCCAGTCAGTATGGAGCCTTGGTCAAACGAACACCGTGCGATTGCAAGAGAAACGTTTTTCAAATGTGGTGTCAGTGTCGTACGAACACAGCGTTTGTTCCGGCAACATTTTGACATTGGTCGGAATGATCAAGTTCCGTCTCAGAAGTCGATTACGAGATGGGTCCAGCAGTTCAGAGCAACAGCATCTGCAACAAACAAGAAACCATCTGGTAGGCCACGTACAGTTCGCACCCCGGGCAACATTGCACGCATGCGAGCTGCTGTCGAGCAAAGTCCAACGCGATCAGTTCGTCAGCATTCACAAGTTCTTAACATCTCGGCCAGAAGTGTGCGACGGATGTTGCATCTGGATATGAAGTTCCATCCCTACAAACTCAAAGTGGTGCAGCAATTATTGCCCAGAGATCTCCAGGCACGTCAAACATTCTGTACACAGCTTCTGGAGATGATAAACACTCAACCCGACTTTCTCAACAATTTCATGATGTCTGACGAGGCCCATTTTCACTTATCGGGCTATGTAAACAAACAAAACTGTAGGTACTGGGCGCCTACCAATCCTCATCAGATGCACGAAAGAGCACTTCATAGCGCAAAAGTTACTGTGTGGTGTGGTGTGTGTCTGCAGGGTATTATTGGTCCGTATTTTTTCGAAAATGATGCAGGTGACGCTGTCACAGTAACATCAGATCGATATGTTGTTATGTTGCAACAGTTTGTAATGCAGGAAATGCGCCATAAGAATATCAATTTGCGGTCGTTATGGTTCCAACAAGATGGTGCAACCGCTCACACGGCCAGAACATCCACGACAGTCTTACGCACAATGTTTCCAGATCATCTTGTATCCCGCTTTGGCAATGTCAACTGGCCAGCCCGTTCGCTCGATTTATCGGCTTGTGATTTTTTTCTGTGGGGATTCCTAAAATCCAAAGTGTATGCTAACAGGCCAACAACTATTGAAGAATTGAAAAACAACATTCAAGCTGAAATCGAGGCCATAACAGGTGACACTCTTCGTAAGGTTATGGAGAATTTGCATGTTCGTGCAGAAGATTGCATCGCCAACAATGGTGGACACCTGAAGGACATAATTTACAAAAAGTGACATGTGTAATTAATGGTAGGATGTGTTCTTTTGAACAGTGTACAGTAATAATATGTAGTTGTATTTCTTCATGGTTAAATATCATGTTTAAAATGGGTCATTGTTTCTGCCCCACCCTGTAGATACAAGCTAGCCACAGTGAATGTCAGTAGCCGTAGCAAAACAAGTGCTTTATTTCTTGTGTGTGACCATTGTCTTGTTCCTAGTTTCATTTACGTGTTTTATAGGTGGTGTATTGTGTATTAAATGTACTTCCCTTCGGTATGTACAATCGTCTGTGCACTAGTTGAAGCAGAATAAACTAATGTATATTCCCTTACAATGGAATGTGCTATTGCTACATGCCGGAACTATCAGAGGAAAACAAAAGACAACATTGATATTGTGTACCATAGTTTCCCCACAGATACAATTCTTGTGAAAGCTTGGCTGGCAAAATGTAAACGATTGATGAGATAAAGTAAATATAGTCAATACAAAAGTCTGCTCGATCCATTTTACGAGCGATGATTACTATCGTGATTTAGAGCATGAATTATTGGGCCTGCCACTGAGGAAAAAAAGACGTTTCAAGATGGAAGCTGTGCCTTCTCTTCATCTTCCCTTCACCAGTGTTCAAGTGCCCTACTCGGACATTCAGAACAGCCCTGATAATTTGAATGATGGGTGTTCACCGCTTTTACAGGTAAGAATAAACATGAATATGAGCATACAAATCTTTTCAACTCCTGAGCGTCTAGTGTAGGTCGTTATTTCTCAAGCCAGTAACATATTAGTCTACGAGTTCTGAAATCAGTGGCGTAGCAAAATAATAGGTTGTTTGTTGTTGTTGATTCATTTGGGGGCTTTGTTACATCGTGATCATGTGGTGCCATGCATTTGGGTGTATGTGTAATTTGTCTGATAACCTGTGTTATTGTGATGGCTGTATTAGTGTGTGTATTTGTAATTCAGATGAGGATTGGGAAAGAGGCGGCCTTGGCCATAATTTAGGAACAATCCCGGCATTCACCTGGAGTAGAAGTGGGAAACCACGGAAAACCACTTCCATGATTTTTGAGTTAAGAATCAAACCCTCCTTTTCTCAGTTTTGCCTCACGAGGCTGAGTGTACCCCGTTCCAGTCCTCACACCAGAATTACATTTCTTGGCAGAAACAGAAATCGAACCAGGGCCTCCGTGGTGACAGCCAAGAGTGCTAGCCACTACGCAACTTGGAGGTTCAAAATAATACAACAACAACAACAAAGTGCATTATCAGCAGTCATATGAACCCAAAATTCTCTATTTAATTAGAATGTTGGTTTCATCGACCAATTCGGCAACAGCAAGAAAATATACTTCGATGTTCGACTTCTTAAAACAATCACCACGACCAACAACAAAATATAAAAGAGGAACAATTATTTCGATTGTAGGCTTCGTAGCAAATGTTTGATGTATTCTTTAGTTTAGAAACAATGATTTTTTTCAAGTACTGTAGGTTAGACACGGGTAAAAACATCTCTCGCTTTACTGGTCATTAATTTTTTAAAGTACTTGAGTCGGAAATTTTTAAATACCAAATGTGATAGGCCTATACCTGTGAAACGTTCAGAGTGTGTGCATTCCTAGAGAATCTCCTATAATTGCCTAAGAGATATTTACTTTTTTTTTTGTGACAAAGATAATATTTTTTTAAAATAAAAATAATGAGGGGTATCTCTTATTTTATTTTTTTTACATTGAGCACCATCTTGTTTGCAATTGAATTAAGATAGTTCTAGTAACTAACCTCCATCCCACACATACAACTACACCACTGTCTGGAATATTCCAAAATAAGAATGACGGGATTCGTTGGCTCAGTTCCATCCTATACTGTATATTCACATTGCTAGTGATGGTATTTTCTTTGTGCAAATCAATTATGTCATCTAGTTGTAGGCTTGCAATACCTAAATGTGGAAACTAGCGGCTATCATTTAGTTTCACATGCTTTACTTTTTCACCTAATTAGGAAGACTGGAATTTGATTCCACCTGAATAACCTTATTTAAACAGAGTATGATTCACTAACAAATATTTAAGAGTATGTTTGCTTTATCAAATAATAAGACTAATATTACACTAATACTATGGTTTTTTGACGGGTGCTCACATCTCCCAGAGACAAGAGAAACACATCACGGATTGTACGGAAAAGGGCAATAGAGCACACAGAAAGGGTTTCTCCTAAAAAGCGCAGGAAGCTTACTGAAGATGCCAGTACGACTAAGAAGGGTTCCAGTGCTGTGAAGAAAAAGTACTCCTAAAGAAAGAAATTCATGAACTAAAAGCAGAGAATGTGGGTTAAGAAATCAAGTAATCTTTCTTCAGAATTCGAAGAGAAAATGTGCACAAAATTTAAGGAAGAAAGTTACAGGCTTAGAGGAAGTCATATTTAAGACAAAAATCACTTTATGGAGAAGTAGACTCTCGGCTGCTGGAAGTACCCGGTAAACTTTTCACTCCTGCACAAATAATATCACTCAAATTCAGTAGACCTGTCAACTGGGATTCAGACACAATTTGTAAGGCAATTGCACTTAGAGCAGTTTCTCGAAAGGGCTACAGTTATTTGCGAAATAAATTACATTTTCCTCTGCCGGGACTGTCCACTTTGAGGAGATGGACTAGTAATTTTAAATGTGATAGGGGGATTTTACATGATGTGTTGAAATTAATGGAACCACAGATTGAAAATTTCACCGACATGCAGAAATTCTGCATGATTTCATTTGATGAAATAAATGTGGATAGCTGCATATGTTATGACCAAGGAACGGATGAAATTTTAGGCCCACATAAAAATGTACAGGTGCTAAATGTGCTAAATGGAAGCAACCTGTGTATTATGACTTTGATGTGTCCATGTCAGCAGATCTTATTAAAGATATCATCGTCAATCTACAGAAGATAGGTGTCAAGGTTGTAGCTATTGTGTCTGACATGGGTGGTAAAAATCTCGCCCTTTGGTCGGAATTAGGTATTTCTCACACCAAGACATATTTCAGTCATCCTTTGGGTTGTGATAGACACATATGGGTATTTGCGGATTTCCCACATCTTCTGAAATTGTTGCGCAATCACTTCCTCGACAGTGGAATTCTCTTGCCGAGTGGTAAAGTAATTCAGAAGAAAATAATTGAACAAATAATTCAGGCAGATTCAAATGAAATAAAAATTGCACCTAAGTTAACGCATCTGCATGTAACTTGCAGAGGTCGTGATAGGCAGCGAGTAAGCTTAGCTGCAGAGTTTTTCTCAGGGACTACTGCTAGGGCACCGAGTTTTGTTTCTCAAGACATGAATGAGGCCTATGATTTCCTCGAAATAGTGAACGATTCTCTGGACATTTTTAACTCTCGCGTACCTGATAATCCTGGAGTAAGAGCAGCTTTTGGAGTGTGTTTGGAGGAACAGCTTCAGGTTTTGGATATATTTGAGATCCTCTGTGAAAATATGCGAGTGGTGGGTAAAAAGACAATGCTGCCATATCAGAAAGGCTTTCTTATGAGTGTAAGATCTCTGAAAGAACTTCATAATTATTTACGTAAACAGGGATTTCGCTTCATCTTGACAGCAAAGCTGAATCAGGACTGTGTGGAAAATTTATTTTATCAATTACGTGGGCTTGGACATTTCTATGACCACTCATTACCAGTAGAGGCGAAGAACAGAATTCGTCTGTTATTAATAAGTGCGAATGTGGGAAATATTCCTGTTTCAAGTGCAAGTTCTGTTAAGAAACTAGACGATAATGATGAGTGCTTCCTTGCACACCAGCTTTTAGAAGGAATGTCAGAGAAAATGGAACATAACTCTGGTCTAGAAGTAGATGAATCAATTCGAGATTTATGCATTGAAAATCTCACCTTTCGAGAGGAAGTCCAAGACTATTCGTCACATGTGGACTTGCTTTTTGAAGGCCTTAGGTATGTAGCTGGATACGTGGCTTTCAAGTGTAAGAAGCATTGTCAATTAGGCTTTCAATCTAAGCCGCTCTCAATATGTCAGAATGTATTGTCAACAATGAACTGGATACAGGTTCTTTCAAAAGGCGATTTAATTGAGCCAAGTGATGAGTGGTTTGATGAGGTGAAACAATTTGAAACGATTTTTAAAATTTTCACGGAAATGAATTAAAAGGGGGGTCCACGGATAATTAATACGCTTGTATTAGTATTGCAGCAGAAGTTCCCGCGCACTAATGAGAATGCTATTCGACTGTTAGTAAGAACGAGGACATTTATTAGAATGCACTTCCTCAACGACCGTAAGTCACTCCCAGAGGCTGAAAGAAGGGCTATAAGCAAACGGCTGAAATGGGAAAAATCAGCCTTGTAGAATCCATGTGTTGGTGTTGCCATGTACTTTTGACATTGTAATATATTGTGTAAGAATTTCCTTGTGCTGTATGATTGTCATGTGATACTTTTGATATTGTACTATATTGTGTATGAATTTCCTTGTGCTGTATGATGTCATGTGATATATAAATAATTAAAATAACCTCACGGAAATATTCCATATACCCGCTACCTTCCAACCCCTGCTTCATAGTCACAGCCACCAGCCAATTGCTGCGCGCTCCCTGACTTGGCCTAACCTTAGTATTTAAGTAACCTTGTCTAGTAGGTACCAGAAGAACCAAATCCATCATCATCCCTTAGCCAGTGAAAGAGAGGCATTCCACCATCTCCATGATTTGTGCATATTTTCTTCAAACACTTGTACAAACAGTCTCGCCAACATGCGAATTATAGATCGAGATTCTAATGTAGTATGCTTGCGTGATTTTAACAAATACTGTACTTGTATATTATTTCACATTATAGTCGGTGGAGAATTTAGTTGAACTAAAAAGGGAGTGACAGATCATAGAAAACTGAGCGAAAAAATTCAGAAGCAAGCATCTTCCGGAACTCATTTAAATAACATGATAAATTTTACAGTGTTAGGGAAAGTGGATGTACAGACGAGCTTAAGTTCAGCATATCAACAATCGGTTGAGCGTCATAACAATGAAGTAACTAGGAACAGGGGAATATATAAATAAAATCATAATACTATAGCAAGAAAATGATTATATCAAAGAGAAGAATTTTGAAATATCTGTGGAGCTGTAAAACTTTTGAGTTTCCTTCTCACTGAAAACTTACGCCCGACATTTAAAGAGGTCATTAAACTGTTACGCATCGCTATCACCCTGCCTCTGACTACCGCTGAACCAGACCACTGCTTCTCGTGCCTCAAGAGAATCTGTGCGCTTTTGCTATGTGCTCAATTGAGAAGAACCTGTTGGCAACAAATGACTTCAATGAGCTTGTCATAAACCACTTTTCTGAGCAAAAGGAGCGGCGAATGGACTTCATCTACAAGAGAGTCAATTAAGGTAGATCTATTTACTTGAACATTCTCCTGTCCTGTTAATTTTCTTATCTTTCATAGTTCGTGTATTGCGGACAATGATATATTCTATTGAAAAACATTGTTGCAAGTTTTTCTTTTATTTCCTGACATAACCAGTATGTTTTATGTCATTGCATTCATAACCGTATTCAAACTAAAAACTGTAAAAGTAAAGAGTTGGGCAAGAATTCTCAAACTCTGTCCATGTGTAATAAATGTTACGCTTTATCTCCTGCCACGTTATTATTATTATTATTCCAGTTTCTAATTTGCAGTTAAATTCACTCTCTGCTAGTAATTTAAGTAATGTATCAGAATAAGAAGCAATTTAACAGGTTAGTAATGAATGAAAATGAAACATAATGTGACTCGGGAGGTACTGAACCCGCTGAGCTAAGGTTCATGTGATATTTTTCACGACAGCACATTTATGATGGGATGTAGTACCTTTGAACACACCCAGAAAACTACGAGAAGCTGAGAGCTTATACAATTCTCTTTGAAGTAGCGGAGAATCGCACTTTTGACTTTGGTGAAGTCTGCTAATTATTTATCTGAGGTCTTATTAATCAATTCTATCTTTCCACGAGACTCAGAATATTCCATTTCGTCATTCAGTATTATTGAAACATTTTGGAGAATGTTTTTTCACTTTAAGGTATGGTAATATCATTGCAGATACGCAAACAGGAATGTAAGTAGTCGCTCAACGACTTAGTTTTGACGACTTGCTTCCACGAGGAACGCAGTTCCTTGCACTACTTCTGGAGAATCTGCCCTGTGTAGGCGTGTAATTATATCCGTCGCATTAGACGTGGCAAACAGTCCGCTTTTCAGCGTGGAAATCATTATCAGGTGCCATCGAGCAAAACTGAACTACAAATCACTGTTGTTGATGTGCAGTGATCAACACAAATTGTATAGTGAATTATTTGGCAAGTATTGTGAAATTTACGACATTACTGTAGCACCACATTTTTTCACCCACGTGTTTGTGGAGGGCCGAGAGCCTGGTGCGAAAATATACAGGTAAATGTGATATTATTACTTTGAACAGGTGTGATTATAAAAGTACATGATATAGAAATTGCTACGGTGAATTTATCTATAATAAAACGACGCCCATTTCACGGATGCCACGTGATAGAAAAAGTAGCGTCTGTACACGTGTGGAACCGCAGAACAGTGCATAGCCATTTATCATTTACATCTGCAAAGTGTAGAGGCTGTGTTACCAGTTATATTTAAAGCCTGTGATATCTGCGACGAATACTGTAATTTTCAAGTGATAATAATGAACTACTACAAGTCTTATACTACCGCCCACGTGGTAAACTTTTTCAACACCATGTTCGAGGCCGAGACCATGGGCTAATACCATTATGGTATGAGGGAGATGTCTCGGATGGGACGAGCATGATTATGGAACTTCTAGAACATCGAACGAGAAGGAAGGAACCGAGGATGCCTTTCCTAGGCATGTCCAGTCCATTCACGAGGTCAACTACAGGGACAGACCGAACCCTGGTCTTTGGGAGAGCCCAGATGGAAGTTCTGATGAGGACGATGCCAATCCTGAAAGCCAGAGGTGCTTTTGTCCAACCCTTGTTGTTGGACAGAGAGCTAAGTGTGAGCTCCTTCATATCGTGAGTTTTGTACACCCTTTCTTGTTCTAGTTTCTGGTGGTATAGTTAGATTAGTGTAGTTTGTGAACCAACCGAACTTAGTGACAGCCATTTCATAGGTAGGGAATGTAATTAGTCTAATTAGATGTCATTTATCTACAGTGATTGTGAGTCACCCTTGGGTCTGACATTTTGGTCAACCCTGGTGCAGCTTGATGCACGTCGTGGGACGCCAATTTCTGCCTATTGCTAAACGTGACTGCAGTCATTTTTAGGCTACTTTGTTTAACCCTATCTGGGGTGATTTTTCAAGTCTTTGCAGACTCTAGTTATGGCAATCTGATGCCATGGTTATGTTTCTTTAACTGCACTTTTT
Source organism: Meconema thalassinum (assembly GCA_946902985.2). Taxonomy (NCBI): domain Eukaryota; kingdom Metazoa; phylum Arthropoda; class Insecta; order Orthoptera; family Tettigoniidae; genus Meconema; species Meconema thalassinum. The sequence goes on along the minus strand of OX336389.2, from coordinate 1,057,772,822 downwards.
GCAGCCAGTCTATGTTACACCCCTGACTTCGTTAGAGTAGTCGTATCATTTGGGTAATCGACTGTAATTACCAGTTTTGTAACAGCATTATATTTCATTAGAGATGAGCTCAGAAGCCATCTAGGTCATGTGTAGACCTTATAAGTAAAAGGGACGTTTTGTCGTTGCCTAGCATCGAACTCAGTTCCCAACGTATCACTAAGCAGATCCAGCAGGGAGTGGGGTTTGCGTATTATTATTTTGTTAGTGTCATGTGTTATGACACGTGTTTATTTGATGTTTGATACAAGTCAGAAATAGAGTATTTTATCTTTGAAAGCAGAGAGCTCCAGCAATGAGTGACATTGCTACCTTTTAAACGTCTTTGTTGTGAAAGACAGAGTTATATGATTGTATTCAGATTTATAACGTGCTTTTTATGCACATAATCTTCGAGGTTTATAACCTATGGTAAAGGTATTATTATGAGGCCAGTTGAACAGTTATTATCTTGCTTAAATTGTCGGCCTAGTTAGTGTGTTGTGTCATTCAGCGCAGGAATCTTGTAGCCTGCGGCGACACGAACAGGTTTTGTGTATCTACCCAGTGCCCGACTGAGAGCGCATGCTTCTAAGTGAGACAGACTCATGTTAACATAGGACAGAATGCTTTTAGCATTCACTTTCCCTTTCATTGCAATTATCGCTTATGGAACCCAGTGTCCATTCTTGTATCTGATCATATGTTCTGTAGATTGTCATTTGTTAGTTAAACGCTGTTGCGTGTACCGTTGTTTTTGACGAGTACAGTTATGTCAGGTTTCTATAGTATGTTGTAGGCCAGCCCCGCTAGGGAGGTTTTTCATGTATGATGGTATTGTGTGTACCATGTCCGGGATTGTTCCCGTTGACCAGATGTTTAGGGAGGGTAACTGATTGTGTCCAGGCCCATCCCAGAGTTATTGAACGCGAGCTGTGCGCCGCTGGTAACTTGTGTTCTTGTGTGTCCGAGTTGTTATTGCTCGTTGATTGTATTCCGACTTTTGAGTCGAGGCTTTTTGGCAGAGATGATCTCAGGGGAGACGCTCCATGCCCAGGCTTGTCAGTATTATTCGCCATAAACCAACGATAACCTAAACCGACATCTTAATAATAAAACGCATAATTTTGGTAAACAAAAGCTAACTAACGAATCCTTTCTGCTTAACCTTGTTCATTTGCATTTGGAACCTGCTGACATAGCCGTGCTAATGAAGGTATTTCCTGGAGGAAATGACTTGAGGACAGCTGACACTCTTTTTGTTGCGACTGAAGCTTGCTCGAACCTTGAGTTCGTAGCTGGTGGAGCGCAGGCCATACGATGTTAGACGTAGTCTTCACTACGCAGTCGTCACCGTAACTACACACATTAGATGACTATGGCTTACAAACAGTAAACCAAGGTGTAGGCAGGCATTTGAATAAAACTGTGGTCTCTTATTTATTTATTTAATGATGTAAAAGTGTATGAATCCTCTATGTTACCCTTTTGTGTGCTGATTAGCACTTGGATTATAAGAATGACTTAGATGTTTTTTTTTATGGCTGGTCACTTAGCTTCGAATGTAATTGTTTGATATTACGGACGTCACCGCCGTAAATTTTGTTATTAATTGATAGGACTTAGCTAGATGAATTAACGTTAAATGTAAATGTGGAGATGGTATCATCCTAACTTAGATTTGTTTTGCTACCCTGTTAAATGTAAATTCTGATATTAGCTTGATCTTGTAACTTGACCTAGGGATTTGCGTCGTACCATTTTCCTAGTGTTGCTGTTGTTGCTTTATTATTGTGAGACAGATCTTTCGTGAGGGTTTACTGTAACTTCTCAGGTAGGGACCTGCTCTTTATTTTTGATTATTTATTAGCTTGCGGATTAGCCGATAGAAACCCTCCGAACTAGGCTAGGGGTTTGTAACATTTATAATAAATTTTCACGGTGTTTTACATAAATCTGGATGTTTCTTTTCTCAGTCTAGTTTTTAAGGTGAACCTTTCCTTAGGCAGTCTATGACCTTCGTCACCATGTACCACGATCCCCGTGGACTACAGTTTCTCATGCCGCTTTGGCCTATTTGGAAGTTCACCTGATCCTCACGGCAGTTAGGTCCGACGGATGAGATGTTAGGGAAGTCATTGCGGTTGATGGCTATCCTGGCAGCTCCTCTGACGGGCTCAGTACATTTTCCTAAAATTCATCTGTCAGCTCGAACACTGACAATGATTGTTACTGGCACTTGTATATTTCCAAATTTGAACATTAAAAGAAGAAAAAAACTCGTGTTCTATGCCGAATTCAAGTGATAATCCAATGTCCACATTTTAACAGGCAACGCTTTAGGCTTGAGATTGGAGTTATTAAAAAAATAATTGTATATTCTATGTTATTATATACTGGATAAATCGTTGTTTAATTCGTGTATTCATGCAAGCTGGGATTTGTCAAATTTTGAGCTCACAAGGATAATGTTATGATTTAAGAAAAAAGATCCAAACACAAGCTCCCTGGAATTCAAGTTTTGCGTTTTCGTCTATACGTAATTTTCTCATCAGGTTCTCAGTGTTGGTACCCTATGAAATCATAGTCGTAATACCAAATGATAAAAACCTCTGATTAGGGCAGCCTTAGGATCCGTCATCAAGAATATTGAGTAATAACGCTATATTTTCATTGGATATAAAAGTAACTCGATTTTACTCTTTTTGTCCTCTATCAAATTATGAAGAGGTGCGGGAAAAAATACTGTGATCGCCCTCCCAGCCTAAGAGTCTGTCGGCCGCCACTGCCTCTTATATAACAGGTATTTATTTTGTTTTAATAAATTGGCTATTGTGGAGAAAATAATTTAATTATGTCACCTATGGATTTTATCCATCTGATAATAAAGAATACCCACCCAGTTCTATCAACATGACACTTGATGCACCTTATTTTAAACATTTCTTTGGGAAGGAGTTTGACTATGTTTCATTGTGTCTAACAGGGAGATTGAAACGAAATGGAATCCCTGTCTCCGCCATATTAAATTTTCAATTTCATATATGGGATGGAGTGCAAGGTTAACTATCCCTGTGGAGTCCAGGCAGAATGAACCTACCTTGGTACACTTGGGTAAATCCCCAACAGAGAATGCAAAAACTTAGAAGATTTGCCAGTGTTTGTAAAGTTCTTTCATTGGAAGGGTTAAACAAAACTGAACGATCTTTGCATTAATAATAATTCAATTGTTTGGAAGCTCAAAATGTGTTCTGGCTTCCTAAATAGCCTCTAACAGAAAAGTTGAATTTTTAAAGTAAATTTTTCGTAATACTAGCAATAATATTGTTACAAATTGTACATAAGTTACAATTGTTATTGTAACAGTTAGGAATCTCCTGCAGCAAGTGGATAGAATTGGGGCATATTTTTAACAAATGTTATCATTCCATAGAAACCATGCACTTTTGTAATCAACCCCTATGCTGCTGAATTAAATTTTGAACTTTACTCTCAAAAGATTGAATTAAGCAGTGAAAATTAATTTTTATTCTTACCTCGAATAACTTTATTTTCGGATTACATACATACTCGAGACCACTGAAAAGTACTATTATGACAAATATTTCTAGTGGGCACACATACACTGCAAGAAAAGGCAAAACAAAAATGAAAAAGTGGAAGAACTTTTTTATGTATGTAGGCCTATATGACTATTTCATTTTTTTCCTTCTAATTGATGACTTTAGTCATAATCACCTTTTTTCCTTCTAATTGTTTGCAATTTTTAGACTATTTTCTTTTATGAAAAAAAAAAAAAAAAGGCTTATGAGATCACCTTTGGTCCGTGTGTGTGTGTGTGCCGCCCCCCCCTCCCCCCCCCCCCCCCTCCTAGTAAAATCTAAATGGAAGGAATGATTTCAATGAACTCGGTAAGGTTATAGTACTATTTTGTCCGACCCTTGAAATTTTATTATGTCGCACCAATCCAACATGGCGTCTGTGCGAAATATTTCACCGGCATTCCGAAACTATTCCTGACATCATCCTGAAAATTTGCACGGTGATAAAGGGCACTACTAGACGTTAACATATGTGACTTTCAAAAACCCGTTAAGTACAAAACGAACCTAGTGGCCAAGCGAAGTTGAAACATTTAAATAGACTTTTATCGCAATTTAATCATCCGAGCACAGTGTAACTTGGTACAGCAAATGTTTATACACTTTGTAATGCACTGATATCTAATTTATTTCAATTGTTTACACAACCTCAAGTTGTCGGTTGTACAAAATTTGAAAATTAAGTTTTTATTTCTTGTGTCCTAATCATGCGATCGTAGTCATCATTTGAATAATGAACCTACGCAATATTCGTCATCTAATAGTACATAACTGTATGGCCTGCATATATAAATATCCAACAAGGCGACCATCCTAAATATTTAGACGGATCTCAATATCTACGAATCTATTACAGCAATCAAACTGAAATTTCTTATGTTGATAGAGGCAATTAACGTAAGTTGGATATATGAAAATAGGCTATTTAGTTCTTCACGGAACTACTTGTTATTTATTAGTATAGACTTGCTCTAGAACGCTGTAAGGGAATATTTTCACAATTATTTGTAACATGTGTACATTATGTTGAACTACACTGTAAAAATAGAAAAACAGCACCACTCTGACAGTCCATGTGCTAATGCCACAGGCAAGTACCGTACTCTTTGTAACACTTGAATGTGTGATACTTTTAAAAACATGGCGCAATACACAGTGGTGGATTTCCTCGGCAATCGCCACAAAAGTAAGATGGTTGCTTACGACGGCACGCTCCTTTCCCTTTCTTCTTAGTGCACTGATGGAACACACTGTACAGTTGGGTTTGTGTTTCTTGTCCTCAAATTGTTTTGGAAAGTGCATCTCTGTTAGTCTGGCCGCCTGTTTAGGAGATGAGTGTTTTCTTCCCCTTTTGTGAGGTACCCGACGTGCATAATTTTCTAGGAGGCTTTGAATAATATTCTTCTGAAATGTTCTGTGAGATATGTAGGCCTATATTACTAGGAGATAATCGTCAAAGCACCCCTAGCAGTCTAAATCACGAGTTTAACTCAAATGTAACATAAAATAGCATCCAAGCACAATAATAGTTCACATACAACACAACCTAACTGCGAGCTGGCTGCTTGACTCGCTGCATTAAAATCTGAAGTTTCTGGTATTACCACTAGACGGCAGCACATCACAGAGCAATACAAAGACAGTCCTTCACATATTTGACGTCAGAAGAACATTGTATCAAGAGGTTACAAAATTCTGAGGCCGTGGACTAAAGTCGAATACGGCAGCGGACGGAGTGTGATTGCCATTCGACTACAGACGAACATGGCAGCATAGGGGTTAAATTTAAAAGTTTCTGAGTTAAAACACACAGTGAGTTTCCAAATAAGAGCCAATTAAGGAAACTATTATTTGTGAAGAATTATTTTATTTTATGGTTTTATTAAATGATCTTCCAATGAACAAAACTCAAGTCAAAAGTGTTTTAGAAATAACTTGCAATGTTTCATACACTTCCAAGGCATTACAGTTCATGAGCAACTGGTCAACTTGCTTTAGCCACTAGCAACAAGTTATTTGTCTAAACCTGTGATGGCTGATATTTTCATGAAGCACCTATTTATCTGGACACATGGACATGACAACCTGCATAATTTTCTGAAACACATGAACTTACTTATAATGGAAATGGAGCAAAAGGGAAGAACACAACATCCTCAGAGAAGCTTTTTTAAGTAGTAACCTAAAGAAGCAAATTTATAGGACACTTTACTCTTAGTGAAGATCTGATGCTGAAGAGAAAGAGCGCCCGGTAGCTACTGTGGTACTGCCGTACAATGAAGAATATTGTCACCAGATTCCCTTCTCCAAGAAAATAGGACAACTGTTGAGGAATGTAGAAGACCCAGTTGTTGCTACTGATGAACCATGAGTGTACAGTGATCAGGTTACACTAGACTAACTGGCAAAATGATATAAGACATGTTGAGGGAACACAGGGATGAGAAACCACTGTCAGGATTAGCAGGGCATGATAAACTTCAATGCCACTGATGCAGTGATGATAGAGCCCAGTTATCCAATGAGTTTCATGACAGAAGCTGTTGTAATATAATGTAATCCAACCAACATGAACAGGGATGATAACATTTTGGTGACCCATATTGAGACATCCTAATGGACTAAATTCACCCTCTTGTTACACTGGCACAGCACATTACGAAGAAGAAACTAGGCCACAAGACAGCGCTGCCGAGAATGATCGTGGCAACACATTATGCAGCTCAGTTATCCTCCGTCACCTGAAGATGCTGCCACGCAACAGTGAAACTAGTCATGCCACTTCGCATACAGGTAAGAACACAAGTATGACATGCTGTACTAATCATTAAGGTCCTCATGAACTTTCAAAATATCATAATTCTGTATGAAGAATAGGACACAGGTTCATTAGCTAAAAATGCCGTCGGCAATCAGTTCCATAAGTGGCAGTTGCTCCATGTATATCAAGATGATGATTGAGCAATAGAAAGAGCTTCACTATGAGTGAAAGCAGGATCACTGACCTGTGTTGTCAGGAGGAGGAGAAGAAAACAGCTGACAACAGGGGATGAATGGATGCACGCTAATGCATACTAGAAATGCATGCATAATATTCAGGACAGAAGTGTTGATACATTATTATTTCATAATCTTATGTTCCATAATACTGCATCTGTACTGCTGTACTTCCAATAATAAGACAGAAGAACTTGGTAGAAATTAAATCATTAAGAAGAGTACTGTACAACTTATCTGAAGGATCTGAGAGTAACCCATTATTCAGTTTTGACTCATTCCATGCTTTTGTCCATTAGAAACCTCTAAGATGTAGCATTAATATTCCATAACAAATTTCATACCACACCCAGGGATACCACAAACATAGGATTAACTTGAAAGACCATGTTGCTTCATAAGAAAGAGAATGCTTACTGCAGCAATATGTATACAGAGAACTAAAAGATAAATTAGCTTACCTGCCTAGTATTTCTAAAAGTTCTGCAATCCCATTGTGATGCTCTGTTTCATATATAAACCTGTGGATAGAGACATCAGATAAATAATTAATTGATCATCATCATCATCATAACATTAACAAATCTATATAAAGAACAAAGTTCCAAATGGTTCCGCCTCGTCAATACTGTTTATTAAAATTTCGTGATACAATCACTTGTCTTTTAACACATGGTACATGTTTCGACGTCTAACACTTATTGATTTCTTCATCAGCCTATTTTATTTGGGCAGCACTTAAAACATTCCCTTTATATACTGGATGTAGTTAAAAATTGTACATGAAAACACACATAGATCACTATTAAGTATACACTGTAACACATTAAAAAGTTGTTAAAACATTTTCTTATGTTAAAAGCTCAATAAAACCCTCAGCCGAGCTTGGCAGTCTTTCTTGGTTTATTTCATGTCCTGTTTCTAATGTTAGTGTCAAAAGCCCAAGCAAGGGGTGACCATTCCCAACTGGAAAGAAATGAAACTATGTATGAGAGAATGAAGTGGTAGATGAAATAAAACTAAAAAAAAAACCTAAATGTTATGTAAAGACTTACGATGTAATGCAGCAATGAGTTAACAGAGCCGTGCTGAGTCGGACGGAGACTGTGCTGTACTGAAACGGTGTGACAACATGGAAGCAACAAGCAAGACAATAGGGGTGGAAGAGGAGAGGGGGAAGGGGGGGGGGGGGGGGGGGTATGGAGTAGGTTTAGGGGAAGGTAACATGGATCAACGGTTGTGGATTTATTTCTATGGTGGTTTATATTTTGTTCTGTAATGGATTAACGTTTCATAGAGTACGTTGTTGTTTTAGAAATGAATCTCATTAAGATTCGTTAGGGGGGCGGTCCTTTGGGCTAAATCGATTTCAATTTCTTCTAAGATGTTCATTGTAGTTCCTTTATTTGCTCGATGTATGATTCTCATATCGTTGTTAATGTCTGTGAACCCATGTTTGGTATCTTTCATATGATTTGCCATGGCGGAAAATTTATTGTATTTAATGGCATTGAAATGCTCACCATATCTTGTCATCAATGCTCTACCTGTTTGTCCACAGTAATTAGCGTCGCATTTCGCACATTTCAACATATACACACCTGATTTACTGAATTTGTTCGTATGGTTCAATTTATTAGTATTGAATAAAATATTATTGTTTGTGTTAGAAGTTCTATATGCTATTCTTAGTCCACACTTTTTGAAAATATTTGAAATACTATAAGTTTTGGTGCTGAAATACGTGAAAGTCGCGTATTTGGGCTGCTCTTTTTGTTCCGGCGTTAGGTGGGTGACTGGTTTGTTTTTAAGCTTGCTGATAATATTGGACAAACAGTGATGTAAATCCGTTTACCTTGGCAATCTGTTTAATGATTTTTATTTCTTCATTTAGATCTGTTTTGCTTAAAGGAAGGGAAAAGGCTCTGTTGATCATACTATAAAAGGCGGCTTTCTTTTGATTGCCCGGGTGGTTAGAGTCTTTTCTTATTGTCGTGTGGGTCTGGGTTGGCTTTCTAAAAACTTTATAGGTTAACCTGTTATTATTCAAACAAACTGTAGTGTCAAGGAAGTTGATTTTACTGTTTACGGCTGATTCAGAGGTTATTTATTTATTTATTTATCGTATGGCTTTCAGAGCCGGGAGTGTCCGAGGACATGTTCGGCTCGCCTGAGTCTGTAGCTGCTTCCAGCGGACACCCTAAAGGGTGAGCTACAAGTTTCGTTCAATTTCAAGTAGTTCCAACTTTTGCCACCAGATATCAATGATACCTAGTGGTGAACGTTGGAACTTAGATAGAGCATTCTGACGAAATCTAACCTAACAATTTTTGCTTGACACAAGTTTAGTCTGTGAAAGGATCTTTTACATGCCATAAATCTATGACATGGGACCGCCGGCTTTACTTCCCCTCCGAAGGAAGGCATACTGAAGGATTTTTAACGCTCTTAAAAAATCCGACGACTTCGGCCGGGTTTGAACCCCCTATCTTGGGCATAGCAGTTCAGCATGCTACCGACTACGCCACCGAAGAGGTGAATTGTATGCTTTTATCCAAACCGTTTAGTTTTTGTCAGCAGTTCCTTGAAAGACATTACATTTTTAAAGCAAATAAATCCCTGAAAAACACACATAATTTCTGCGAAGAAACCATGAAACTTATCTTAATGAGCAAACACTCTATGCATAGCGTGGACGTGAAAGATATGTACACAAATATCCCAATTGCACCATCGCTCAAGGTCATTAAACAAAATTTGTCTAACAACAGTATATTGTCAAAAGTAGAAATTAACGAATTCATGACGCTATTAGAATTCAAACTCACAAATATTTTTTTCACTTTTAACAATAGGATCTATAAGCAAAAAGAAGGACTTTCAATGGGATCTCCGCAATCTGGTTTAGTAGCTAACATATATCTTGACTATCTGGAACACGAAGAAATTGTAGGAAAAATTGACGGTATACATTATTGGGGAAGATACGTGGATGAAGTGTTTGTAATAATCGATGATACTATTTTAAACATAGAAGGACTCTTGCAAAAATTAAATGGTTTGGATAAAAGCATACAATTCACCTCTGAATCAGCCGTAAACAGTAAAATCAACTTCCTTGACACTACAGTTTGTTTGAATAATAACAGGTTAACCTATAAAGTTTTTAGAAAGCCAACCCAGACCCACACGACAATAAGAAAAGACTCTAACCACCCGGGCAATCAAAAGAAAGCCGCCTTTTATAGTATGATCAACAGAGCCTTTTCCCTTCCTTTAAGCAAAACAGATCTAAATGAAGAAATAAAAATCATTAAACAGATTGCCAAGGTAAACGGATTCACATCGCTGTTTGTCAAGAATATTATCAGCAAGCTTAAAAACAAACCGGTCACCCGCCTAACTCCGGAACAAAAAGAGCAGCCCAAATACGTGACTTTCACGTATTTCAGCACCAAAACTTATAGTATTTCAAATATTTTCAAAAAGGGTGGACTAAGAATAGCATATAGAACTTCTAACACAATAATATTTTATTCAATACTAATAAATTGAACCATACGAACAAATTCAGTAAATCAGGTGTGTATATGTTGAAATGTGCGAAATGCGACGCTAATTACTGTGGACAAACAGGTAGAGCATTGATGACAAGATATGGTGAGCATTTCAATGCCATTAAATACAATAAATTTTCCGCCATGGCAAATCATATGAAAGATACCAAACATGGGTTCACAGACATTAACGATATGAGAATCTTACATCGAGCAAATAAAGGAACTACAATGAACATCTTAGAAGAAATTGAAATAGATTTAGCCCAAATGACCACCCCCCTAACGAATCTTAATGAGATTCATTTCGAAAACAATAACGTACTCTATGAAACGTTAATCCATTACAGAACAAAATATAAACCACCATAGAAATAAATCCACAACCGTTGATCCATGTTACCTTCCCCTAAACCATCTCCATAACCCCCCCCCTTCCGCCGCCCCACTCCTAACCAAAACACTCCTGAACTCTCACCCCTCTCCTCTTCCACCCCTATTGTCTTGCTTGTTGCTTCCATGTTGACACACCGTTTCAGTACAGCACAGTCTCCGTCCTACTTAGCATGGCTCTGTTAATTAACAAATTCACAATGAAATTTGATAAAATGGTCCGGTTAACTCAAAACAGTTGCCAGCGTTTCGCCCCAGTGTACCATTGGGCTCTTCAGTTGGAATTGGTACACCTCTCCAAGACGCGTGGCTAGTTAACTCATTTCCGCATTACATCGTAAGTCTTTACATAACATTTAGGGTTTTTTAAAGTTTTATTTCATCTACCACTTCATTCTCTCATACATAGCCCTTGCTTGGGCTTTTGAAGCTAACATTAGAAACAGGACATGAAATAAACCAATCAAGACTGCCAAGCTCGGCTGAGGGTTTTATTGAGCTTTTAACATAAGAAAATGTTTTAACAACTTTTTAATGTGTTACAGTGTATACTTTTAGTGATCTATGTGTGTTTTCATGTACAATTTTTAACTACATCCAGTATATAAAGGGAATGTTTTAAGTGCTGCCCAAATAAAATAGGCTGATGAAGACATCAATAAGTGTTAGACGTCGAAACATGTACCATGTGTAAAAAGACAAGTGATTGTATCACGAAATTTTAATAAACAGTATTGACGAGGCGGAACCATTTGGAACTTTGTTCTTAATATAATTCAGTCAATACGGAAAAAATGTGCGACTCTCAGAGTCAAAAAGATTAACAAACCTACACAATAGTTTTAAAGAACCTGAAACTAAATACATCTATAACAAATTGTACACTTCACTACATCAAATAATAATTAAAGGGGTGACATATATCAATTTGTCACGTGAACATCTTCAGATCTGTTTAGTTAATTTGCTAATAGGTTTAGTAAGTATATGTAAGATAATTAATGGTTATAATATTATCAAGGATGCAGGCTGTTTTACAGTGGAGGACAGGAGGCAAGAAATGGAGTAGGAATGATTATAAGAAAGGATGTCGTAGAGTATGTGGAGGAGATGAAGAAAGATAAGTGACAGGATGATCATTGGGAGGATACAGTTCCAGACAGGGACAAAATATCTGTTCCAAGTATATGCTCCACAAACAGGGAATAAAGAAGAGAACTTAGAAGATTTCCTAGAAGATGTGGAAAAATATGTAGTGGATAAGGAAATAATGGTAATTGGAGATCTGAATGCACAAGTGGGAAGAGAGAGACAAGGAAGAGAGGAGATTTCGGGACCATATGGTTATGGCAGTAAGAATCCAGAAGGGGATTTTTGAATGGACTGCTGTCAACGGAACCAATTAATTATAGGGAATACGTGGTACAGAAAGAGAAATAGTCAGAAGATAACGAGATATGGATGGGGAGATAGAAGAACGAAAACTCTGATTAGACTATGTATTAGTCGAAAAAGGACATCACAAAAAACTAATGGATGTCACAGCCATGCCAGAGGAAGCCTTTGGAGGAGATCATAGGGCAGTGGTAGCAAATCTAAAAGTAAGAAAGGTCATGAAATTACCAGAAAAAAGGGAAAGAAAGATTAAGGTCTGGAGACTAAAGGAAAAGGAGGTTGCAGAAGAGTTTAAGAAGGAATTGCAAGAACAGATACCAAGGATGGATATTACCCATGTAGAGCAAGAATGGGAAATTTTTAATAGGGCATTTGTGAACAGTGTAGAGAAAACATGTGGTAGACCATCAGGAAAGGTACGGGAAATGGCGACAAAATGGTGGAATGATAGAGTGAAAGAAAAGGTAAAAGAGAAGAAGAAAACTTGGAAGGAATGAAAAAAAAAATGATGAAAGTAGAGCAAAATATATAGAAGCAAACAGAGATTGCAAGAAAGTAATTGCAGAGGTAAAGAAGAAAAGCTGGGAAGAATTCATCCAGGAAATAATGGAGGATTGAAATTGTGGAAAAAAATTGCTATTTGGAATTATAAAAAGTAGAAGGAATTAAAAGGAGAACACTGGGTTCGTGAAAAACAAAGAAGGAGAAATATTGACAAAACCAGAAGAGATAACGGACAGATGGAAAGAATATTTCAGCAAGCTGTTGAATGTGAGACGTCAGGCATGCGGAGAAGTTACGTAAATAGCCAAAACGGTGGAGGAAAAAATAGAAGAAGAACCAGACATTACTATGGCAGAAGTGGAATGGGCAGTTAGAAAGATGAAGATGGGGAAAGCTGTGGGAATAGACAAAGTGGCAATAGAAATGATCAAGGCAGCAGGACCAGTGGGACTCCAGTGAACATACAGACTTCTCAGGAGTGTGTGGAGAGAGAAGGAAGTTCCTGAAGACTGGATAAAGGGAATAATATTGCCAATATTCAAGAAAGGAGACAGGAAGGTGTGTGGTAACTACCGAGGAGTCACCATCATCTCGCATGTTGCCAAAGTAATGGAAAGAATCCTAGAAAAAAGAATTAGAATAAAGGTAGAAAGCCAAATAGAGGAAGAGAAATTTGGATTTAGAGGGGGCAGGTCAACAGTGGAACCCATTTTCATTCTGAGACAGAACATTGAAAAGAGTTGGGAATATGGGAAGGATATGGTAATGACTATATTTGATCTAGAAAAGGCCTATGATAGCATCCCTAGAACAAAAGTTTGGGATAGCCTAACAAATAGGGGGATAGGCAAGGAACCGAGAGACATGATAAATGCAATATGCATGGATTGCTACTGTAGTGTGAAGACTAGAGTCGGGACATCGGAATGGTTTAAAATTGACACTGGACTTAAGCAAGGAAGTGTGTTGTCATCCTTATTGTTCTTAATGGTGATGGATGACATCATGAAGGCAGCAATGAAAGACTATAGTAGGGCAAAGATGAAGGTAATGTTGTTTACAGACGATGTTGTGATCTGGGGCAAGGATGAGATGGAGGTACAAGATCAGTTAGACGTAATAAATGAAAAGATTGAGCAATGGGGATTGAAGATAAATTTGGAGAAGAGTAAAACAGTGGTGATGAGTAGAGGTGAGATAGAAGGAAAAGGAGTAATCGAAGTCGGAGATAGGGAATATTGGAAGTGGTGAAACGCTTCAAATACTTGGGAAGTGAACTGACTGAAGATGAAAGACTAGATCTGGGAATTAGCAGCAGAATACAACTCGGGAGTGCTTTCTAGCAACAGGTTCGGGGACTAGTATGGAACAAGGATATACCAATTAAGGCTAAAGAAGTTATGTACAAAGCATATTATGTTCCTATAATGACATATGCAGCAGAAACTTGGACAATGACTAAGAGGGATGAGAGAAGAGTACAGGCAGCTGAGATGAGATTCCTGAGAAGTATGGTCCAGAAAACGAGGAGGGACAGATTGAGAAATGAAGATATATGGAAAGAACTGGGAGTACAGAAACTAAAGGACTATCTGGAGCAAAACAGATTGAGATGGTTTGGACATGTCAAATGGATTAATGAAGTAAGGCTACCAAGACGAGCACTGGAACGACAGATGACATGGCAGAGAGGAAGAGGAAGACCAAGAATGCGTTGGATGGACTCGGTGAAGAATAGCATTAGAAAACGGAACCTGGATTGGAACACCATGTCGGAAGAGGAATGGTGGAACGAAGGAACGAAGTGGAGAGGAACCATATTGGCCTCCACCCAGTGTAAGCTGGAAAAGGGGAATGAAGATGATGATGATGAATATTATCAACTCGTCAATAATATTTACACCAGTCCTGGTTGCCCGTTAGTAATCTTTACTGCGTTTGATTGGCTTTCAAAAATACAATTGTTTAAACAGAACGAGTCAGATTGGAACACTAACACTATGTTATAAAATGCTGGATAGACAAAGTTAGTTAGTTAGTTTATTGTTTTAAGGGGTGGAACAGCAAGGTCATCTGTCCAATCTGGAAGGTGGTGTAGTGGGGTTATTCATATCACAGGGTTACTCACTGAAAGGACGCTACAGAACTGTCAGTCATGAGCAGAACTACCCGTTCTTCGAATAGCCTTTGGCTTCTTTTAACAATTAAGAACTAACACATTCACACATTCATAATGTTATATTTTTACCTGTTTATTAATTAAATGCATTACTACAAAAAATGAATATTATTGTACCAAGATCCCCCCCAAGCTTGCTATTAGGAAGTGGGTCAATCAGTACAGGGTAAGTTTTCTTCCTACACATTTCTGAATTCATATACTGTATTATGGCCCCCTGTTCCCAACAATTTCATAGATAATTCAAATTAAATATTCTGTTTGTAAAAAGACTGGCCATAGCTATAAATTGAATTATAACACATTTATCTAGTTAGGAAAATAATACCTATCCACATACTACCATAAGTTCTTCCCCCCCCCAACAGTTATCACAATCTTTTGCATTGCACATTGGACATCGCATACATGTATTTATATTTATTTTATTTTGTGGTATCATACTTCATTCAAGTCCAGTTGTTCTTGTTGTTGTTGTTGTTGTGCCTTTATAGTTACATGAGATAACAGAAATGCTGAAACAAAATTGTAAGTTTATAGATGAAAACACAAGTGCAGTTGTTTTCAAAACTAGGTATAATTTTTGTAGTTTAGGGGTGGGTGGATCCACAGGGTACATCCTGGTTGGCTGATACAGAAATATAATGTGTTAATTTATTAAATTTTCTTCTGAACATTTAAAGGTGATCTGTACTCTTCCTCACTTTAGAAAATATGGCAACCCTGGTCGTAACAAACATTATTTCCATAGTAAATGTTCATGCTAGTACACAACATTGTGAGAAATGACATGTAGAAAGGACACTTCATGGTACTTCCCATAATGCATACAATCTAAACACAAATCTCACCTATAAAAAATATTATTTATTTGCTTCCGGATGTAAGCTCGTAGTCCCAAGAACTTCCCATATATCCTATGCAAGGTTGTCTTCAGGAAATCTCTTTCTCTTGGATCTTCTGAGTCGAAGAGTTCTAATAACTGAAACAAATTACTGTGCTATTAAGAAATACACAAAAAAGAGGAAAAAAAGAAAAAACAGTTGTCCAACTTATGAATAATAAAATGTAAGTGGAACATATTGTTCCGAATTTCACAGTAATTTGGTATACAGTTTGGTGAAAGGAAATCTTTGGTCAGAGATCACTGATACATTAATCAGATACTTCAAGTAGTGTATATGTGAATATAAACAGCAGGTCACATATTACCAGAAAAGTACACAGTGGATACACAAAAAGATTGTCGAACTTACGGATAATAAAATGTTAATGGAACTGGAATTTAAAAGTCCCAAATATCAAAGCAGCACACTAGTGTTCCCGACAGAACTAACTGCAATACCACAACAATCCTTGCAATGATGGAAATCACTGGAAAGGAAGAAGAGCAATTGACTCATGGAAAGACATTACAAAAACATGCACAGGACAACATTATATCACAAGAAAATATGTTATGCCAAGAGGGGAAGGTTGTTGCTTTTATCAGAGGCTTAGAACTTCTTTGGTCATTAGCCCCATGTGCTTGGAGGTGTGCTGAACTTGTCTGTGTTATTACGATGACTGTGGTAGTGTGTGAAACTGGAATGATTAGAATTTAGGACTTAGGTTGATGTCCCAGGACATCAAATAAGGTTCCATCAAAGCATCTGCTTGTAATAAGTGTGGCTATTTTTCTTAAGAAGTGATAACCAAGTGATTAAGGGGGGGATGTAACCGAAAATGCATACCTGGCTTTAAAATGTTCACTGAGTTCACAATATAAAACAAAGAGTATTGAAACTTTGTACAGTTGTCTAATGGTGTTTGATCTATTACGTGGCAAGCAACAGCTATCGTGGGTGACAAAATGGCACCAGTACAGTCACTACAAAATGTTTGTTACATCCTCTTATTTAGGTACACTTTACAACATAACTGTAAAAGATCCTGGCCTGAGCTTTTAACTAGTTTAAATATATGCCACTATCTCCAACTTTATGTAGAATTATCCAAATACCGTGAAAAGTTTTTTATTTATGGTCATTTGAATTATGGATTCTATAAACCTCAGTGAAAATATGAATGTAAATGCATGCAAATTCTACTAATGGTTAAATAGAAGCATAATTCTACATAAATATGTGTATAGTCACTCAATAAACAATCCCTGAAAATTTCAGCTATGTAGCATTTAGGGTTTCAGAGAAAAGTGTACCTATGTGGTGGACAAATTGATTTTGAGAAAACAACATTTGAAAGTTGGATAAGTTCTTATACCCACATTTAAGTAACTTTGTCTATAGGCATGCAGCATCAGATATATATTTATTTTAAAAATACTTCCAGTTGAGTAATGAGCTTGAAATTTTTACACAAAGTATAAAAGAGGCCATACATACAAAAAACACATATTCAAAATTTTGATATTTTGACCCCTCATCGGTTACATCCCCCCTTAAACTAGCCTGGTGACTTTCATTTCTAAAAAATTACTATCAGTTTTTAATGTTTTTTAGTGATGCTGTAATAAAATATAAGGTAATGCTTACAGTTATAAAATTTAGACTTTAAAACAAAGATGGAATAGATTGTAACAAAATCTTGAGTGTTTGAAATGGACAATCAAGATGATATATGGACGAGTATAAATACTGCATAGTGTGGAAATGCACCAAGAAAATTAGCAACCACAGCTAGGTCTGTGTACTGGTCAATGCTGGCAAAATTGCCAATGAATTGGCTGACAGGAGCCGGGCGAGAGGGGAGCCATAACATAATAAGCAGCAATAATCCAGTTTGAAGTTTTCCAAAACTTCCTGTGCTGCTACATATTGTGTTTTGATATGAATAGTAAATATTTTCAACAGTTACTTTGAAGTACAGGTAAGACAAAATCTTCAAACTAGGGTATTGCTTCATATTGTGTTATGGCCTGGCTGCAGTCTGGTGGGTTAGGTTTCATTTACCCTGTATATTATATTGTGTTAGTGTCTCATTCTTAGATGTAAATTAATCTACATGATAAGAAACCAAGCATCTATTTTTAATATTAAAAACAGTTTAAATAGCAGTCTTTCAAATCATTTCATCTCCCACCCTGTAAAACGTTCAAAAACGAAACCCAAAACCAGACAAACTTTGTGATTCATTGATATGGAAGGAGGCATCTTGCACCATCTGAACATTGTGCAGTATGTTTCTAGCCTGAAAACACTAAGAGAGATGCATCACACAGTAAAAACAATTTATTTTTAAGTATTAAACGGTTTTCCAAATACTATTGGAGGTGAGCTGAGGGATGGCTATGTCCCTGTTAAGGGTTGAAATCAAGGGCCACTGGAGACCAAATTGGTACCAGTTCCACCCACATTGCCATCCTCTCCCCGGTTTATCTCCCCAGCCCCATTACACTCCTGTCACCTAATTTCATTGTAGGCAGAACACACTCTTGTAAGTAAAGTTTGCCAGGCATCTGCTAGTCTCACACTTGTCCACCCAAATGCCAAATGTCTCACCACTCCATAATACCTTCTTTCACTCCACCACATTCTGGATGTTGATATGATAACTGATGCCATGCTCAGTCTCTGTTTGAGGCCTACACCCCCTGTAAAACTTTACCAGCTTGCAGGGATAGTACCACCAGATATTCGTCGTGAGGAAGCTGCCAATGCAGAGAGAGATAAACAGGTTCATCAGCATTCCCACCCGCTATATGGTTATGTACCAGCCACCGCTAGCTTGAAATCCAGGAGAAGTTTCCTTAAAACCAATGCAGTCGTGCAATCTACACCAGCTACAGCAAGAAAAGAATTGTGGATTTCTTGGCTTGGGAGCAACTCTCTATGGTGTCATCCTTCGGAAAGCCTTCCACTTGACTATGAACAGAAATGGATCGTGTGGAGGGCACTTAATCGTCTGCGTTCTGGCGTTGAAAGGTCAAAGAACAATTTGCAGAAATGGCACTTCCCCGTTGACACCACCAACTGCGACTGCGGTACGCTCCAGACCATGGAGCATCTACAGAATTGCCTGCTGTGCCCTGCCACTTGTACAATGGAAGATCTCCTTCTCGCAACACCAAATGCTATACAAGTTGTATGTTTTTGGACAATTGTGGTGTGAATAGACATTGTGTGTTTGTTTGGTTGTAATTATGTAATTTTGTTTTGTAAGCCTTGTAATTTGTTTGCTTCTAACTCGAATATATATGCACAGTCTCATATAACTAGTCATTCAATGTAAATCTAAGTCTTGTATAGTTACTTTAACTTCAGTTAAGGAACAACAATTATACTGGTTTCTAAATAGTGACGCAATGAGAGACTTGGCTGCTCGTTTCACACGATGGTGGACCGGGTTTCAATCCTGATAAATGTAAGCAAGATTTCAGAAACAAAGCCACGTCCAGTGGTTCAGATTTCGCATGAAAAGGAGATTTTGTGGCTTATGATCAGAGGTTTAAGTCACATAAAACTAAAAGTTTGCTTTTCTTTGCTCCATAGTGATGTTTGCATCACGATAAACAATTTACACCTAACAGAAGTTAAGGAATCCTACAATCATGCTCCTATCAAACACACACACAACTCTCTTTGTTGACTCATTATGACAGAAAACATGTGTACGATGTTGAAGCCTTTGCTTATGTAGTATTGATATCATACTGGGTATGTACATTTAAAGCAAAGCGATATCCAGTGACTTTTGGCCACACAGAACATATGCATTCAAATACGCACATAAAAAAGTTTTGCATCACCTTTGAATTATACAGTGCATGTCTCGGCGCATGAAGGCATAATACAGTCGCACAAATTCCTACTTAGCAAATTAAGGAAAAAACAAATCTGTGCCAGATCACAGCTGTGGTTTCTCATTGGGTGGTGGCTAACCAATACAGGGTAATACGTCTCCTTGTTCCAGGACAGGCTTGATCTATCTAGGCATAACATCTACAATGTTGTCAAGCAAAGTTTGGTCCAATTTGTCCCATTCCTCAATTGCCGTTCAACATACGTCCTTCAGATAGTAAAATTGGTCTGAACATCCCTAAATAGCTTGTTTCAATGTAGCCTAGACATGTTCAATGGGGTTCATGTCAGGGCACCAAGTAGGCCACCCTAGTCAAATGATACCTGTATACTCCAGGTACATCTTCACAAGAACTGCACATACTCAAGAATTATCATCCAATAAAATGAAGATTTCACCAAAATGTGAGCGATATGGTTCCAATATTGGTTGAATAATGTTGCCCCTGTACTGTTGATCATTTAGAGAGTCTTTAACTACTGTACCATAAGAGGTATACTGTGACCCTCTGTGTTGTCATCCCAGAACATCAATGTGTCACCCCTTTGCTGCACAATGGTTCATGCAGTATCGTAAACATGCAGTGTTGCTGGGTTCCCACCAAACACGTTGTCTGGGGTGAGGCATTTACAACATTTGTTGGTAACAGCATCTTACACCAATGCTGGGAAGTCCATACACCATGATTTCTTGCCCATCTGCAGTGGGCTGCATTAATTTTAACAAAGGTTAATGGAACTGTCTCCAAGTATAGTAAGCTCTTACGATCCACTGTGTACCGGTATTTGGTACACATACAGAATATTAATTCAAAGTTTATCACAAAGCATTTAGCATCTATAGACAACTCCTGTAAAATACCAATCCGGAGATAAACTAGTCCCCCGTTCAGATCTCTGGAAGGATACTACTTGAGAATGATGAAGATTAGGGAACTTCAGCAAGTCCGGAGGACGGAGGCTCAATTCATGGCATTGACAGTCAAATGTGATTTTCCCCAGGTTCTTCCATACCTTCCAGGCAAATGCCACGATGGTACCTTACTTCAAGTCCCAGGGCATCTGTCCCAATCCCTTTTCCTAATAATTACAGCTAAATACACTATTATAGACAACAAATAAAAACTGGTTATCAGACAAATCCAATACTCACCCAAGTACATGGGGCTGATGACCAATATGTCCCTAGCCACTAAAATAAATTAACAACTAAGGCACCCAGGAATAGCTAACTTAGATATAGAAGGCAGGTTGGGTGATAAAAACTGCAGGTGAAGGCCAAGGTTAGATTATGTTGAACACATTGCCTTGAATATAGTATGCAGAGATGAATTAATGGTCATTATTTATTCCAGGTTGTACATGTTCCAGGCTACTGTGCCCTTTCACTCATTACAGCTTGCATCACTCACAATTAATTCTTATAAATTAAATTAAACAGCCAAAATGTGTGTAAGTTCTTCCTTGCACATGTTATCAAAATTTTTAATACTTTTTTTTTTCAAATTAAATATTATTGGAGTAGTCAATCTTGAAAAATTTTGTTTTATTTAATTACAACATTCATTATACAGTAGAGTCTCGCAAACTCGGCACTCGGTAACCCGGCACTCCGGATTTCTCGGCCACCATGACAGGAGAAAAAAAAACATGATTTTTGTTTGTTTTTGTGTTTCCGCACAGAGCATTATTATGTTTCCTTTCATCTTCTCCGTCAATGGAATTATCGACAGTTAAATATGACGCGAAACAAGTTGACCTACAGTACATAGTAAGAAGAGTAACGAAGACCTGATGATACAGGTAGTTGTACGTACAGTACTGTAAATGCACAAACTGTTGGCAGTAAGAAGTAAACAAACGGTTCTCGCGCAGAGCGTTGCATTACTTTTAAACCAAAACAAACAGCTTATTTCTTCTTTTTAACACATTTCCCGATAACCCGGCCTTTTCGCGAACTCGGCCACCCTTCGGTCCACAGTAGGCCGAGTTTGCGAGACTCTACTGTACTGTATAGTCGCCTTGTCAAGTGAGGCATTCATATTGTGGTTGAATCCTATGATGAATTCTGTGATTTTGTTTAATGAACATACATATTCTTTTCTTTTCATTGTCTCTGAACAGTCTGTGGGATTCAATATTATGCATCTTTCTAAATTGACAACCTCCTGCAGCATTTGTAGTATTGGTTTCTTGCCGGTAGGCCTAAAGATTCATAATACAATTCATGAGATGAAGAGGATGAATGTGTCCATCATGGGTATTAGCGAGATGAGATGGCCGGGGACAGGAGATTGTTATGTGGAGGATCCCATGGTATATTACAGTGGTAATAATGATGCCAGGCATCTGCATGGAGTGGGCTTTAAAGTTGACAAAAGTTTGCAGTCTGCTGTTATCGGTTGTATACCATTCTCCAGTAGAATAATGATGTTAAAGTTACATGGTAAACCTTTCCACATTATTCTCATTCAAGTGACTAGTGACAAAAGTGATGAAGATGATGAGGAATTCTATGCCCAAATTCAGACCGTCCTCAAAGACACCAAAGAACATGATGTAACCAATGGCGGCCGGTAATAAGTTTGCAGAGTTGCACAACGACCAGATTAATTCATGAAACACAATTAATTCCGTAATAATATTTTTAGTACTAGAAGTTGTATGTTTCCTTCATGATTCTGTTCTTTAATAATTCAGGAAATATTATAGTAAGTTACTGTGAACTGACTGAGAAAGCGAGGCGCACCAGCCGTCTAGGAGCGCTCGTCCGTTTGGTCGTTGCCAAGCCCAAGTACCGACCAGACCTCAATAGTGAAGGGTATGGCAGAGATGCTAGACCGGGTAAGCCCTATCCCAACAGTTAACACGGCTGGGCGTTGCCCGCTGACTGCAACAAGGAGCCGAGGCGCAGGCGCGGACAGATACATCCGAGATGCTTCGTCAACTGCTGAAACCATGTCTTGCAATATTGCGCGTGCACTTGTGACACTCGCAGTTCTTGCCCTCATACATAACTTACGTTGTTTTGTTCCCATGAAGGTTTTCATGTAGACTAACTTATATTCCAATTTTAATCCGATGGAATTGTGATGTCTCTTAACCTTTTCACTGCTAATATTGTGAGAGACTATCAAACCCCTCCATGCTGAATACATTTTTAAAGTATGTTATTCAGATGAAGTTGCCGACGAGATATCTCGGGCACAGCAAGGACGTGACGTTCTACCGCACCCGAGATATCTCGGGCGTAGCAGTGTAAAGGTTAACTACGGCATTCGTTATGAATGAGGTACATCCGTTTTACCGCGCAATTGAATACAGTTTTCTCCGATATCAAGCAGTCTTTTACCCTATCACCTCATGGGTGCCCACTGGACTTGGAGGGGGGGGAAGGAGAGGCCGTGTCCCCACCCCCTGAAATCCCGAGAATATTTCGATTGTTCATTGTCACACCAGTTTATTTCATAAAGTGAAGTTACTGATGGTTAAGTGATTTAGATGTAGGGATAATTCCACAGTTTTATTTAACTTAGTAATTTGGGATTATTAGAGAATATCTTCAGTTATTTAAAAATCGGCGAACTGGATTAACATTACTATTTTAATGAACTGCTTGATTTTTATTTTTGTCGATACATTGTGATACAACTACTTTTTACCAGTCTTTAAAGAATGAACATTATGACGATGATTCACAAAGAAAAGCGAACTCCTATGGACAAAAACTCTGAACTAAGAAAAAGAAATCCTCCCATTTATGCCATAAAGACTATGTACCCAATGGTTTAAGAGCAGCCAAATAATGAATGTCACGAAGGATATAGGAAATGAAACGAAAATTGCAGGGTGGTGGTGTAAGTCTCAATATCACCTAGTGACATGTAGGTAACTAAATAAAAAATAATACATGCCCCTCCCCCTAGAAAAAATCCTGCAGGTGCCCATGAACCACCTTAATGAAAATAGTGCAACACCCAGAAAAATTATCTGCCAGCCGCTACTGGATGTAACCCTTGTTATGGGAGATTTTAATGCAAAGGTTGGGAAAGGTTCTGAAGAACACATTGCGGGCCATGGGGTCTCGGACAATGAAACAACAGAGGAGATCGTTTAGTGCAGTTTTGTAGAGAGGAGAACTTTGTCATTGCTAATACATGGTTTAAGCTTCCTGCCAGGAGACTTTATACATGGAAAGCTCCTGCTGATAGTCCAGACAACATAATAAGAAATCAAAATGATTTCATTCTAATTAAAAACAGATTTAGAAACAGCGTGATTTTTGCAAAAACCTATCCAGGAGCAGATGTTCCTTCTGACCACAATCATCTCATTAGCCAAATCTGTTTCCGGCTTAACAAGATTCCTATAAAAACAACACAAAGGACATATGATACTGATTCCCTTCGGGAAATAAATACAAAGTCACAGGTGGCTGCTGCCCTTGCCACTGATCTTAAGACGTTGACTTCAAATGACATGCAGCCCTTGGAACTTTGGGACAATTTTAAAACCTCATTGAAGAGAGTTGGAGATCATTTTCTTAGGAATAAGAGATAACATAAAAAAAGGAAGGCATGGATGACTGATGAAATATTGAATCTAATGAGTAGTCGAAGAGAAGTCAAAGGAAGTGTAAAAGGATATGAGGGAACCAGAGATAAGCAAAGCGAACTGATGTGAGTTTAATAATAATAACGAACTGATGTACATGGATGGCAATAGCGGAACCGGGCAAACTAAACATGTGCGAACATGGCACGGGTTTTAGACAAAATTGAAGCATAAAGGGCAGGTGGCAGCACCTTACACATATAGAACCGCAAACTTGTTAAACAAAGTATAAAACTACCAAAGTTACAACAGGAAGAGATAATGAAGAATATTGGTTGATTCATAGATTGATAAAAAATAAGATCAGACAAGCCAAGGAAGCTTGGATGTAAGATAGGTGCAAAGAAATTGAAGAACTTAATAGTAAATACAATGTTTTCCAGGTCCATAAGAAAATCAAAGAAGTCTCAAGTAGACACAGGAAAAGAAACAGTCAATTTAGTTGATAGTCAAGGTAACGCAGTATTTGAAGTAGAAGAAAAATTACAGGTTTGGGAGAACTATATACAAGAGCTTTTTAATGATGATCATCGTCCTTCCCGACCCGAAATTCCTTCAGTTGTTGGACCCATGTTCACCATGGATGAAGTGAAATATGCGATTAGGATAGTGAAAAATGGTGCTCCTGGTCAAGATGACATTCCAGTGGAATTATTGAAGAACTTGGATGATGATAGCATTGTGACGCTCACTACATTGTATAACAAGATATACAACTCTGACATATTACCAGAAGACTGGCTCTTGTCTACATTTATTGCTCTTCCGAAGAAACCGATTGTTAAGTCATGTAGTGATTTTAGGACAATCAGTCTTATGAGCCATGTGCTCAAGATATTTCTCAAAGTTATCCATAATCGCAAATACAGGAAATGCGAGATGAATATCAGTGACACGCAGTTTGGGTTCCGCAACGGTCTAGGAACTCGTGAGGCATTATTTGCGCTTCAAGTTCTTTTCCAGAGATGCAGCGAGGTAAATCAGGATGTATATGCATGTTTTCTGGACTATGCAAAAGCCTTTGACCATTGTCAGCATGCTTGATAAGTTGTACTCATGAACTCCGGAATAGATGAGAAAGGCATTCGGATCATCATTAATTTATACTGGGGTCAAAAGGCCAGTATCAGAATTGATGGACATATATCGAGATCAGTAGAAATAATGCGTGGTATGAGACAGGGATGCATTCTTTCGCCACTTTTTTTTAATATCTATGCAGAACAGATTTTCTCAGAGGCACTTGATGGCATTCAACAAGGTCAATGGTAATTATATTAATAATATACAGTATGCAGATGATACTGTATTGATTGCAAATAGTTTCGAAGGACTTAAAGATTGTTACTATGGTGTATCAAAAGAGTAAACAATATGGCCTAGACCTCAACATTAAGAAAACAAAATATATGATAATATCGCAAAAACCAGCATTGTCAAAAGTCCTTTTGGTCGATGGGCATCAGATTGAGCGAGTCAAGAGTTTCGTTTATTTAGGACAGAATATTAATGAGAATTGGGATCCTTTGGTTGAAATAAGATGCCGTATAGAGAAGGCTAGATCCATCTTTATGACAATGATAATAATAATAATGTTATTGGTTTTACATCCCTTTTAACTACACTGGCTTTTATGATGCTTAAGAAAAGAATTGTGAAGTGTTATGTTGTCTCCACCCTTCTTTATGGTGTTGAAGCTTGGACCTTGTCGGTAGCTACAGAAAAGAAGATTCGAGCTTTTGAAATATGGATATACAGGCCGATTCTTAAAATCTCGTGGACTGAACATGTGAGTAATGCCGAGGTTCTTCAGCTTGTGAGCAGCCAACCTGAGCTGTTAAACACAATTAAGAAGAGGAAATTGGAATACTTGGGACACATGATGAGGAATCCAAAATACTGTCCGCTCCAAGTTATACTTCAGGGTAAAATTGAAGGTCAGCGTGGACCGGGAAGGAGACGAATAACTTGGATGGATAATTTACGAACGTGGTTTGGGATTGTCTTCCACGGAACTCTTCAGGATTGCACAGGATAAGAAGGTGTTAGCCATGGTGGTAGCCATGGTGGTAGCCAACGTCCGTATCGGATACGGCAGAAGAAGAAGAAGAAGAAGAAGAAGAAAAGGCCTAAATTGACTACCCCCTTTTACTGGTTACTTCCTTTCTGTTACGTAGAATTGTGATGACAGCTGGTGATTGTTTACAACTTGAAGTAAATTTTCATTACTGATGGATGGAACTCATTTATTCACATTACATGTTCTCATGTCACAACGGATTACAACTTCAAAGGATACAATTAAATGAGTTCCTTTTACACTAAGGCGTAGTCATCTCTACGAAAGAAAAATATACATTAGATAAATGAAATTGAATTAAGACTAATTATGAGAGGGTTCTTTCAGAAATGTGAGATAAAAACTTACCAACAGTTGAGGTGTTGTGTTGTGTAGGCCTGTTGCCTCACAATACTAAACTGAGTAGGCTTACTGCGATGGACAAGGAGCAGTGTTAGGGGGTGGGGAGAAGGGAGGCGAGGAGGAATGTTAAGGGGTGGCGAGTAAGAGAAGACGTGGGACGGTTTACTTTTGTGGTTTGGCGTTTTATCAAACAAGTTTGTTTTATGATGAATTCTGTGATGATAATGAATAATATGTGATCATAATAAGCTATGAAAAAGACCATGGTCACCCTTCTGGTAAAATTGTTTCATATTGACCTCCATTAATTCAATTCAAAATGTAACTTATGTATTTTCCTTCCACCTAGTCAATACTTTCTAATGCAAGTCATAAAACTGTGCACAATTGTTTCAAGTTCAATTTCGAACCATTCTTCAGCACAAACAAAAAGTAAACCTAATACCAAATTGTGCTATCAAGAATAAGAACATGTAAGAAACTGCTAAATAGGTGAAATGTCAACTGTTGTGTATAACTTTTGTTGAAATAAACACTGTTCTTGCTGAATTTGCATATCTTCTTGTAGAGAAACATTGTTCTTAAAAAAAACTTGTTCATTAGGGTATACTATTGTTTAAACTTAATAAAAAATCCTCTCAGAGAACATTTTTTGAGAACAGATGTATGTATAAAATGTGGGTAAGCACCTTATTGAATTATAAAATCATCGTCAATACAGAACTGATGAGACTAAGTGAATTGGTCCTGGAATGAAGAGAAACTCTTTCTTTGATTGGCAGCTAGTGAAAAACAGATTATGAAAGAAAAGCAAGAAAAAGAACTTACTTGAGTCGTGAGGAATGTGTGCAGTACATGGGGTCTTCTAGAATGCTCTTAGTTCTGTGTAGGAACCTTTTAATAAACTGGTAACATTCTTGATGATGTGAATGTGAAAATAGTGTGACCCTGTAAAGCAACGAAGTTGAATAAAAACAGTGTGTTGAGACCTAGAGTGTGTTAAAGATCGAGGCGAAATAACTTGCCCTAGTTTGTACAGCATGTAGACGTGTGGTGTGGAGAGGCTATTCAGCTGTTAACTGAGTGGTGTGAAAATGTGAACAGGCGAGTCGGCACGAGAGAGGAGGAAGGGGAAGGTATTGTGAAGAAGGAGCAGGGGGTTGTTATGTAACCAATGTCCAGGTCAGGGCGGTTTAGTTAAAATGTGTTTTCTTGTTATGAAATGTATTAAAATGTTGAATAGAGGGTTGTTCTCGTTAAGAATTTCATTTAGGTTCTTCTCTGGATGTATTCTTTGATCAACATATATTTCCAATCTCCCAAGGATATCCACCAAGAACCCTTTGTTGACAGAAGGTAATATTTTAGGTCCTGATTGATGCTAGTGACTCTTAATTTTCATCAACCATATGGGTTGACCCATCGCCAAGTACCTTCGATGTTTTACAGCATATATGTGTTCTTTAAATCTTATGCGTATTAGCGTACCTGATTGTCCCATGTAAGAGCTTTTACAAGCAGTGCATTCTAGCGCATAAATGCCTACTTTGTGAGATTTATCTATTAACAAATTCACAAATAAATTTCACATAGCTCAATCGGACAATTTACATCCTGTTTCCTTCGAGAACAGATATTTCCAGATTTATCTATAACGTTTACTTTGTGTGAATTAAAAATTATGTTACGATTTTTGTTCTTAGTTCTTAAAGCTATTTTAAAATTCTGTTTCTTGAATAGGTTGGCGAGTTTGTATATATTGCTGCTGAAATAGGTCAAAGATACATGTTTTCGATCTTTGATATTTGAGTTCTCTAAAGTTGATTTTGGTCTATTTTTTGTTCTGTCGATTATTTTGTTTACATATTGTTTACTATAGCCGTTCAATTCTGCTTTTTATGTATGACATCTAATCCTTTTTTTTTATAATTTTGTACTGGAAGTACAAAAATATTCATATTATAATTTTTAATGAATTGATCTTCATCTCATTATGGATGATTTTGCAGTCATTTTAGATCTACGACTGATTATGATGCTGCTGCTTTCATTTTCAGTAATATTCTGTATCGTTGGCCAGTAATGTTGTATATTGGAGAGGATTTTAAGGAGTCGCCAGGGCCATGGAGAGCACTCGCGGGCCCTGGGACAAAGATATATGAGTTCCTTCCATGACATCCTGATATTCAATATTTCTACTGTAAATCTTGAAAAAAATGGCTGTTCGGTTTATTGATTTTACGTCATACAGTCATGTTGCCAGCTTATAATCTACCATTTCTTATTTGTAAATTTCTTACTTTGAAGTTACTTGCCTGTTTTCCATCTTGCTTGAAATTCAATGTGCTGGCTTTCCAATATGTAAATAAATAACACTTTTCAACTAGCAGATTTATTGCAGCCAATCGCCAATATGAATAGGTATATACAATCAATTTTCTTCATTATAGGTCAAGAGAGGCCTAGTTTTCTTTTCGATTTTTTTTAGAAATATCTAAAATAGGACGTGAGTAAGAGTGTCAGAATTTATCTGCTTTGCAACGACTCACAATCCCCTTAGCTTGTACTCACTTTGCCTGTTTATGATTTCCAAGGACGAAAATTCAAAAGCATTGCTTATTTCCAAAATTCAGCCAAATTCATGTATCTATATTTGTCTTTGTATCACACTGATACAGCATTTAAATAAAGGGGTAGTATCTTCCAGGCTCTACAACATGCCTGAACCCCAGGGCTCTTTTAAAAATAACTGTAAAAAATAGCTCATTTAAAAATAACTGTAAAATTAATTATTTTCATGGCTGTATAAAGGACAGTCGAACTTGGATAACTCGAAGTTTTTCTCCGGTCCCTTGAATGTCCTATGCAAAAAAATCGTGGATAACTCGAAGTTTTGGTTCCGGAAGTCATAAAGATTTGTTTGGCTGAAACAGGTTTTGTCAGTTTCAAGCCCAGTCCCAGTTTGATTTTTGGTTCCACTCAAGGTCAATAAGCGCAACTCTCTTTCTCTCTCGCTTTATCGCTATCCCCCCCCCTCTTGCTTCGACAACGCCTCGGAAGGGAAGCAGACTTCGTAGGTCAATTTCGGTGTTCGTGGATGATCGGCAAAGTTCGGATAGCATTTCTTCCCCCCTACCCCTGCTTCGTCAGTGTGCGGCTAGTCTTCAAGCCGGTAGCATCGTGTCTTAACAGGCAAGTGAGCGTTTGGTTACAATCACAGCGAGTGAGCCAGATTTAAGTGCAAATTTCTTTGTAGGTTATCTACCATGTCTCTTTCAAAATCAAGTCGCTCAACATTGGACTCAAAGCTGAAGACACTGACGCTAGCTCAGAAGATTAAAGTCATAGAGGAAGCCGAGCTTACAAGTACAGTATTATTTTCAAAAAAAGGTACTGTAATTTCATTTAAAAGGTCATTAAAAAGCATCAAATAAAAGAATTTGATGTTTTAAAGGTCGTTTTCCATTATTATACACCCTACCCCCTCCCAAATGACCGTTTTGGATAACTCGAAATCGTTGATAACTCGAAGTTCTTTCGGTCCCTTGAGCTTCGAGTTATCCAAGTTCGACTATAGAACATCACAAGCATTACGTGTCTGAGAATCAAGTGCTGCTGTGTGCACTAGTGTTTCTTGATCAGAGCATTTGTTGGCTAGCGGGGTAAAGTGGGTAGCGCTACGCCAATGCAAGCTCAGTGCTGGCTATAAACAATGCTTAGATCCTAACTTGGCCATCAGCAATCTTATCTCAAATGATTAATAACCTGAAATACATAGAAGACAAGACACATTGGAGTAGTCTTGTTGGTGGTGATTAATGATTGTTGTTCTAAGAGGCATAACATCTGCCTCTAAAAGAACTTGGTTATAACATAAACAGGATGTATCTCCTCAAGAGATATAAACAGACATGGAGTTATCTGTTGAGTAACTTGATATTTAACAAATAAACTGATTCAGTCTAGTGGCCATAATACATAAGAAAATAGTGGCACATTATAGGGCTATGCAAATTGGGAGGACAAGGGCATTTCCACGTTACATTGTATACTTCCTGGCAGCTGTCTCGAGTTCACTCGCATGTGATAGTGCTCAACCTAAGTTGCCAGGATGTTTATGCTGCAAGGTAGTTTTTGCCAGTGCAGCTACCAGCAAATATACCATGAGATACGGTAGTATAACTGGCCCTTAGTAGTATGAGGAGGAATAACAATAATAATCCAGGAAAGTCTGCAAAACAGCGAACTTCTATCTATGGGACACTTCTTGAAAAATCATGGACAGCATTGAAGATGATGTACTTTTGTAAATATACAACACAGAATAAAACTTCAAAAAGATTTCAAGGATTGAAACAGACAATAAACATAAATTTTAATATTGGAGGCATGTTACAGTGTATGTAAATGGAATAAAATACAACTAAAAGAAAATGTATGTACAAGAAAATATTCATACATGCTCACATAATCAAACTAACAATGTAACAGAAAGTTTACTAACCTGTAAAACAAACTTTTGATCAATATACCGCTTGGCTGCATTTGGTTGGAAGTCTGGGGACTCGAGAAACCTAGAATTGAACAGAAAACTTAACATTTATATGCAATAATTACCATCCACAAAATGGGACCTATTAAATGTTAGAGTAATAGTAATACACATGAGCAGTCTTTAATCATAAAATTGAATAGGCATTCAGGGAAGTCAAATATTCTCCTTTTCTTTCATATCAAAGTACAGCACTTGAAAATACTATTGAAGTAAATAAAGACAATTGCATCATATCATTTATATCACGAGTTAGAAATTCATCAATTGAGTAAAAAAAAAACTTTTTAATAATCTTTTCGACACACATAGAAAACTCTTTGAGTTTACTGTGAGTCCCCCATATTAGATGGAATCTTATTATATATTTTCAGATGCACCTGTAGTAATGTATAGCTTTGCCTAATTTAAGATAAGAAGTGACGAGACCGTGTTCATCTCTAGCGCTACGAGTACTGATACCCTGCCATTGAAGTTGCCGATGTTTGTTTTTTACACAAATTTGACATTTACACATATGTACAGTGCATACATGGGAAGAGTTAATATGTTTAATTTGATATACGGTATCTATTTTTCCAAGAATCTCTTTGTGCAAGATCTTAATTATTCTTAAGGCTTTCTTTTTCCAAAATAAATGCTTGGTGAGAAGCTGAACAACTTCCCCAAAACTGAATGCCATACATTAACAAGTGAAGAAAAAATGGTATGCTATGGTTAAAATAGATTGGGTAGTGCAAGTTCTGAATTTCCTAAGCAAATAAATATTCCTTGATAATTTTTTTTCTACCAAGATTTTGGACGTGAACATCCCATTTCATTTTACACCGAATAGTTTTACTGAATTACAACTGTTCAAATTCGATTTTACATTGTTTAAAGAGAATATAATTTATTTTTTAAATTTCTAAGGTGCAAACCAAGGCTTAACAGTTTCCACCTTAATTTTTATTTTAACCTTCAAAGGATCTCTGTGAGCAAGGAGTGTCGTGTCATCTGCATACAATACTGTCCCACCAGGGATGTTACATTAAAGATCATTTACGAATACCAGAAATAGAAAGGGGTTCATCACAGAAGCTTGTGGTACACCAGAAGATTTTTCTTTCAGTTTTGAAAATTCATTATTTACCAATACAGTTTGTTTTCATTTTAGGGGCTTGGGAGATCTTGATCATCAGCCCCATGTAGATGGGTGTGTATTGAATCTGCCTGACAACTTGTATTTATGTGATGACTGTAGTAGTGTATGTAGCTGTGGTTATTAAGATTGAGGATCAAGTTTGACTTCTCTAACGATATACTGTTAAATAAAACTTTTACATTTTTTGCCATGTATCGTTAGAGCCATCATCTGGATGGAGCTGAACTATACTGTATCTGTTGCATCTCTTTTCAGTGTTAAATGTTGTTGTTTGAGCCTTCGGTCTTTCAACTGGTTTGATGCAGCACTCCATGCTTACCTATCCTGAGTTAATCGTTTCATCTCTACATAGCTTCCACACCCTACATCCGAGGCAATCTGTTTTCTTGTCCTCGACCCTTCCATAACTAAGTTTGCTATTCCTGGGTGCCTTAGTATGTATCCTACCAACCTATTTCTTCTCTTCATTTGCAGTCACCAGAAACATCTCTCCTCTCCCACTCGCCTTAATACCTTTTCATTCGTAACCTTATCTACCCATCTGATCTTCCATAGAGTGCCACGCTCCAGACAAAGGCCTTCAAAAATGACTTCCTAATACCCAAGTCTATATTCGATGACAACAGATTCCTCTTCTGTAGAAATGCTTCTCTTGCCTGTGCTAACTACTTTGTATATTCTCTTTGCTTCATCCGTCACTGGTTATTTTGCTTCCTTAGTAACAGAAATCTCCTACTTCCTTTAGCTATTCACCTGCCAATTCGACGTCAATAGGGATTTCTGATTTATTTTGACTGCATGCCAATATTTTTGTTTACATTTATTAATTTTCATCATGAATTCTTTCCTCAAGACAGAATCCATACCACTTATAAACTCATTCAAATCCTCTGGTGTGTCGGCTAAGATGACAATGTCATCAGCAAATCTCAGAGTTGAAATTATTTCTCCTTGAATTACTCCTACTTTGAATTTTTCTCCAATTTCCTTCATTGCTTGTTCAATGTATAGATTGAAAAGTATGGGTGATAAGTTGCAGCCTTGCCTTACACCTTTCTGAATACCAGCTTCTCTCTCATGTCCTTCCACTCAATTAACTGCTGTCTGACTTCTGTACAGATTGTAGAGCATCCTCCTATCCCTGTATTTTATTCCAATCGATTTCAAAATGTCAAACAACTTACTCCAATCAATGTTACCAAAAGCCTTTTCTAAGTATAAAAATGCCATGAACGTTCTCTTATCCTTCCTTATTCTAGCTTCCAAAATCAGCCTAAGACTTATTAAAGCTTCCCTTGTTCCTATGTTTCTCCTGAAGCCAAACTGGTCTTGACACAACTCTGTTTCTATCTGTCTTTCCATCCTCTTGTAAATTATTTTAGTCAGGATCTTTGAAGCATGAGTGATCAAGCTGATTGTACGTTAATCTTCACATCTGTCAGCTCTATGGAAGTGAAACTTGGACTGTTGGAGCAGCAGAAAAGAGAAGAATTGAAGCGTTTTCCCCAGTATAGGGATGATAACATTCTTCTTGAAATCGGAGGGTACGTCACCTGTCTCATAAATCTTACACATCAAGTGAAATAACCTGAACAGACCTTCATCACCTATGCAGCATAGCAACTCATTCGGTATATCATCTATGCCCAGTGCTTTGTTCCTGCTTGAGTCTCCCAATGCTCTGTCAAATTCTGATCTCAATATTAAATCTCCTTTCTCATCATCATCAATTTCATTTTCCCTTTCCATTACATGATTCTAAATCTCCTTTCTTTATACAAACACTATGTAAGGTTTCCATCTCTCAACCTTTTCTTCCATATCTGTTAGAGGTTTTCCATCCGAGTCCTTAATATTACAGCACTTAGTCTTCCTTTCCCCCAAAGTACTCTTAATCCTTCGATTTCAGACAATTTTCTATACCTGCACATTTCTCTTTCAACCATTCTTCTTTCCTTCCTTGCACATCTTTCATCTCTTACATTCTTGAGCTTCCACCTTTCGTCCATTAATTCTAGTACATCCTGCGTGATCCTCAGTTTTCTACCTATTCTTTCTTTCCTACCAATGTTTTCTTCTGCAGATTTTATTTCATTCTCAAAAGTGCCCATTCCTCTGCAATTGAAGCTTGTTCAGGGTTTTTCATTAGTCCTCCCTTTATACTCATCTTGAATTGTTTGTTCACGTCCTTCTCTTTCAGTCTGTGTCTTTCCCACCAATTTGGCTTTTGACTTTTCTTCAATTTCTTCAACATAAGCCTGCATTTCATAACAACCAGATTGTGGTCAGAGCTTATGTCAACACAAGGATATATTTTGCAATCCAAAATCTGGTTTCGAAATCTCTGCTTGACCATAATGAAGTCGATTTGTTATCACCCTGTATCTCCTGGTCTCAGCTATGTGTATATTCTTCTATTGTGGTTATTGAATAAAGTGTTAATTATGACCAACTCATGCTTGGTGCAGAATTCCATCAGCCTGCTTCCTCGATCATTCCTCTCACCTAATCCGAATTCTCCCACCATCTTCCCTTCTCTTCCTTTTCCTACCACAGCATTCCAATCTCCCATTACTATAACATTTTCATCACATACCTCAGAACTTCATCATTTCTTCATTGACCTTTTCAACAACTTCATCATCAGCTTGACTGGTGGGCATATAGACTTGTACCACTGTGGTGCACTTTGGTTTTGTATTGATTTTTGCTACAATAATCCGTTCACTATATTGCTCATAATATTCTACCCACTGTCAAATTTGCTAGTCAATATGAGACCAACCCCTGCTTGGCCATTGTTTGATTTAGTGCTAATGATCTTATAGTCTCCTGAACTAAAGTCCTGATCTTCCTGCCAGCACATTTCACTAATCCCAAGCAAATCCATCCTCAACCTATCTAACTCCCTTTCTAAGTTTTCTAACCATCCACTGCCTATCAGACTTCTAACATTCCACGCTCCGATCCATAGAATATCAGATTTCCTCTTTGTCACTTCTGTGATGTTAACGCCCTCACGAGTAGACCCTGCCCGGAGATCCAAAAGGGGGACTAGTTTACCTCCGGATTGTAATTTTACAAGAGAGGAGGCCATCATCACATGTAATTATGCATAGAGAGGTGCATATCCTCGGGAAGAGCAATACGGCTGTAGTTTTCTGTTGCTTTCAGCCGTGCAGCAGAACGCAGTGTAGCCAATAGTTGGCTAATATGTTAGTTAAGTAAATTAAAATACCAATGTCATTGTCATTTAAAATCCACTGAAACATCACTTCTTAGATGATCAAAATCATAAACAAAACCCGTGGCACCACAGCCCATGAAGGGCCTTGACCAACTAAGCAACCGCTGCCCAGCCATTTGGCATGCAGGTTACTGGGTGACGCTAAGTCAGCACATCGGGTCCCCTCAGACGTTAATCTTAGTTTTTCTGACCAGGGCGCTGCCTCAATGCCAGACAGCTACTCAATTATCCTCACGAGGCTGAGTGCACCCCGTTCCAGCCGTTATATCAGTTTCTAAAATCCCTGGCAGAGTAGGGAATCAAATCTAGGGCCTTCGGGCAATAGGCAGGTGCACTACCCTAACACCAAGGGGCCAAATTAGAAGTTCAAGAGGGGGGGAATGTATTTTGGATGCTCACTTTAGGGGGGGGGTATTAAGAATTGCTATAAGAATATACTAAAAGCAACAAAGGAAACTTAAACAGGTACAAGAATGAACATAATACTATTTGCTGATGTTCTGATTTGGGGAGAGAATGAGAATGTGGTCCAAGAACAGCTGGATGTACTGAAGGAAAATATTGAGAAATGGAAAATGAAAATCAGTGTAGAGAAAAGTGAGACAATGGTAATTACAAGAGGAAAGAAAGAAGGAAAAGGGATTGTTAAAATTGAAGATGTAGATCTGGAAGTAGTAGAGCACTTCAAATATTTAGGAAGTGAATTGATGGAAAATGCAAGATTGGATTTGGAGATCAACAAGAGAATACAATGTGGGAGTGTTTCCTATCATCAGATTCGGGGTTTAATTAGGGATGAAGATATTCCCCTGAAGGCTAAAGAAGTAATGTACAAGACCTATTACTTAACAATAATGACGTATGGAGCAGAAACTTTGCCGGTGACTAGGAGAGATGAAAGTTGAATACAGGCAGCCGAAATGAAATTCCTGAGGAGTATGGTACAGAAGACTAGGAGAGAGAGTGCGAAATGAAGACATTCGAAAGGAAGTGAATGTACAGAAGCTGAATGATAAGCTGGACATGTGAAAAGGATAAATGATGAAAGAATGCCAAAACAAGTGATGGAGAGACGGATGACTGGAAAGAGAGGACGAGGAAGACCTAGAGTACGGTGGATGGATTTGGTGAAGGACATTGTGAGAGAACGAAACCTAGAGTGGAGTTCAGTGGTTGAGGAAGGATGGTGGACAGAGTAAAGTGGAGGGGTGTCATATTTGCTCCGACCTGGCTTAGGCTGGAAAACAAATATTGATGATGATTAGGAATTGCTAGGGAGATGATATTTTATGACAATTTTGCGAACATATTTTATGGAAGACCCCAAATGCACAGAGTATTAAGAGCAAGAATGATGATATTCAAATAAATTAAGGGGTAAATGTTATAGCAAACCCAAATATTTGGTTAAAAGAACAAACAAATACATTTTTCAATATTAAAGAATATATTAGATATCAAGTAGTTAAAAGGCATCCTTGTGTACCTCGAGCAAAGGGAGTAATGCCTGACTAGCCGTGAACATTATGGTGTTTGAAGCCATTTTCAGTGTCGCCTTAGTAAACGAAAGTTTGATGCTTTTCAGTCGGTCAACACGATTGTACCCAAATAAGATGGGTTATTCCCTAATCCTGAAAAAAAATGTACATGGGATTAATAAATACACTTGGATGACCAGTTTCTATCATCAAGTGATCATCATAAGATCCATTACACTTAGGCTACAAATTTTTTATGTCTGAAAATATGGGAGAAAATATTTACAATATGTACACTTCTTTAGTTGCTGTATTAGTTGAGATAGTTCAACTCGTCAATATTTGTTAGTTATAGTCCATGTGATGCCTTGGAGGCTGGATTTAGACAGCTCCTTAACCCGGTCCACGAGTCAATTATAATTGGCTACATGGATAGTACTTGCCACGTCGTGGGGGTGGGCAACGGAACTGTAATATACCGTGGAACTACAGTACCGGCTAAGTTCTGGTGAGGACCCAATCCTATGGGGTATAACATACGCCCCGTGCACAGGGTTACGTGCGAAGACCTCAACGGAATCTGCAGCGGAGAAGATGGACTTCGGAACGGTGGAGATTGCGGAAGAGGCAATCCAGTACTCAGGGAATAGTATGAGTACAGCATCAATCGGCAGCGTCTGTTTCCCATGTTAGGGGCGGCCTGAATAATAGCTGGCAGTAGCTTCATAAAATGCCATTGGGAGTGGCGACCCCATCGTAATAATAGCCTAAAATGGAAATGGCACTTCCAATGATTCGGAGAAGGTTAGGGCGTACCCTGCAGGCGACGCGCAGTTCCTTTGGTACTGGGGGAACTGTGAGAAATGGGCGACCAGTAACCAAAGTGAAAGTGGGAATCATGAATGTCATGACCCTGACAGGCAAGATGGAGGAGGTGGTAGACTTCATGGAGAGGGAGAATGTTGGAATGATGGGGCTGAGTGAAGTGAAATGGAAAGGTAAAGGAAGGAAGTGGTGGCCAAGAGGCAAAAAATGGCGTGGGACTGATAACCTCGAAACAACTGGAGGAGTATGTTGAAGTGGTAGAGTGTGTGAGTGACAGAATAATGAAAATTAGAATGAAGATGAAGAATGACGTGATGGACTTCATACAAGTGTATGCACCACAGACTGGAAACAGAGAAGAAGATATTGAAGTATTCCTGGAGGATGTAGAAAGAGTAATCTCAGATGGAGAAGTGGTGATCATGGGAGACATGAATGCACAAGTCGGAATTGAGAGACAAGGAAAGGAAGAAGTCGTTGGACCATATGGATATGGGAAAAAGAACCGGGAAGGAGAGGAACTTGTAAACTTTTTGAAAGGAATGGACTGATAGTGGGTAATTCATGGTTTCGGAAGAAAAACAGCAGGAAAATTACGAGATATGGGTGGGGTGAGAGAAGAACAAAATCAGTAATTGACTACTTCCTGGTGGAAGGACAAATCGCAGAAAGCTGATGGATGTGACAGCTTTACCAGGAGAAGCATTTGATGGGGACCATAGAGCTGTGGTGGCAAAATTTAGATGGGGAAAATTGGAAAACCTAAAGGAGATCAGAGAAAGTAAAATAAAAGTATGGAAATTGAAAGACAAAACTGTACAGGAAGATTTTCAGGAGAGATTGAAGCAACAAATCCCAGTTACTGAAGTGGAAAACGTAGAAGAGGAATGGTCCCACTTTGAAAAGGCATTTGCTGGTGCAGCAGAGAGTGCTTGTGGTAGGACGTCAACAAGAATGAAAGAGAAGGAGACACCATGGTGGAATGAGGAAGTGAGGAAAGCAGTGAAAGAAAAGAAGTCTGCATGGAAAGAATGGAATCGAGATCAAACAGAAGAAAGCAAAAGGAAGTATCATGACAGCAAACGGAGGTGTAAGAAAGTGGTAGGAGAAGAAAAGAAGAAAAGTTGGGAAGAATTTACACGAAGAATGGAAACAGATGTAAGTGGCAGTAAAAGGGTGCTGTATGGACTTCTAAGAAGTAAGAGGAAAGAAAGAGTTACTACAAAGCTGGTGAAAAAGGAAGATGGGGAGTTGTTAACACACCCAGAAGAGATAAAGAGACTATGGAAGGAGTATTTCGATAAGCTATTGAATGTGAACAATTGTACAGGTGAGATGGAAGTGACACAGCCTGACGACTCTACAACAGAAGATGATATAACAATGCCGGAGGTGGAATTAGCAGTACAGAAAATGAAGATGGGAAAAGCAACAGGGGTGGATGAAATCAGTGTAAAAATGATAAAGGCTGCTGGACCTGTTGGTATGCAATGGCTGTATCAACTGCTTAAGTGTGTGTGGAAACGGAAATGTGTACCAGAAGACTGGGAGAAAGGGCTAATAATACCAGTGTTTAACCTTTTCGCTGCTGAATTGTTACATTGTTAGCGCACCCTCTGTGCTGGATTCTTTTAGGCAACCTCTTTCACACAGAAATTCACCAATTTGAACATAAAATACAAGTGGTAACTGAAAATAATTTAAGGTAATTTACTCACCAGTGTGTTCATAAAGTATTGGCCACGGTTGATGTTTGGGATCCAGGGTTCGATTCCACATGAGTTGGTGAAATTTTGTCCAGTAGAAAAAAATTAAAATTGTAATTTTCACCGTAGACTATGCTCACTAAATGCACGTACTATATACATCCCATACACACACACTTCCCAACAGAAACATTAAATTAACACACGATATCACTAAATAAACACCCGAATCCAATATTACCTCAAACAGAAACATCTAAAATAATTCTAACACATACATTATCCTATACCTAAACCTTCACGAAAAAAAAAAGCCTGCCTTCAACTAAATAGGCTATACAATTTATCTATACTAATAATTGAACACTAAATATGTGCAAAGATAAAGTTTACGCTTCTAAACATTCTAATAATTGGTATCAAGCCATTTCCTGAGCCTGGAATGCTGACTGGGTGGCTTAGCGTCAACAGTCAGTTTATGAAACTAGTTTGTTTCGTCCGCTACCTTTGTCAACACCTCTTCATTGACAAATAACTCGAAATAATCTATTTCGTGTGATTCAGGGGTCAAATTAGTATTTGACATACCTGGGTTTGGCAGTTGGAATGCATGCACGTTTGGCGCGAACTCGTCCTCGGACCACGTGGGTAGGCCTAGGTCAGGTTCATTTCTTCCCCTCTCTATCGGAATATCTTCAACATTATCACTATCACTGTCACTTCCAAACAGTTCCCTAATATCCCCATCGTCACTTCCGACACTATCTAAATCCACATCAGACTCAATCTCCTCTAAAAGCGTAAGAATTTGCTCCGGACGCATAATGCGCGCGCTAGATGCAGCCATTACTCATACACGATGTTTATAACGTGTGACGAAAGAAAAACATATTTCCCGCAACGTTACAAGTGGGTATTTAAGGAACTAAGTGGTTGAAAATGTAGCTAACAGATGGCGTAAGAATACACAACATTTACAAAGCATATCGAGTATACTCGATCGCAGCACTGATGGCACAAAGTTCTGATCGAGTATACTCGATCGCAGCACTGACGGACCGCTTGAGGCAGATCGAGTATACTCGACCGCAGCAGTGAAGCGGTTAAGAAGAGGGACAAGAAGGTGTGTGATAACTATAGAGGAATCACCCTCAT
Organism: Meconema thalassinum; assembly: GCA_946902985.2. Taxonomy (NCBI): domain Eukaryota; kingdom Metazoa; phylum Arthropoda; class Insecta; order Orthoptera; family Tettigoniidae; genus Meconema; species Meconema thalassinum. Next base: position 1,057,732,235 of record OX336389.2, on the reverse strand, counting down.
ATCACAGATAGTAAAAATACTGGAAAGGATATTAGAAAGAAGAATGAGAAGAAAGGTGGAAGGAGAGTTGCAAGAGGAACAGTATGGCTTCAGGAGTGGAAGATCCACAGTGGACCCAATCTTTAGCTTGAGGCAGGTGATGGAAAAGAACTGGGAATATGGAGAGGATTTGGTCATGACTATCATAGATCTAGAAAAGGCATACGATAGTGTCCCCAGAGAGAAGATATGGGAAACCATGGTTAAGAAGAGACTGGGAAGAGAAATGTTGGAAATGGTGCAAGCAATGTACAACAACTGTGTTAGTAGGGTACTGACCCCAGTTGGAAAGACAGATTGGTTTAGGAACAAGACTGGACTAAGACAGGGGAGTGTGCTGTCACCTCTCTTGTTCATAATGGTGATGGATGAAATTGTAAAGGAAACAAAGGAAGCATATGGACATAAAGAAATGAAGTTACTGTTATTTGCAGATGATATTGTGGTCTGGGGAAGGAACACCGAAGAAGTGCAAAAACAACTAGATGCACTGAACGAAAATATTCAGAAGTACGGCCTGAAAATCAGTACAGAGAAAAGCAAGACCATGGTGATGACAAGAGGGGAAAGACAAGGAAAGGGCACTGTGAAAATTGGAAGTCAGAGTTTGGAAATTGTGGTCACGTTCAAATACCTAGGAAGTGAATTGATGCAAACTGGTAGGTTGGACATGGAGATTGGCAGGAGGGTACAGCAGAGCAATGCATTCTATCAAAGTGTAAGAAAACTTGTTTGGGATAAGGAAGTACCAAGGAAAAGCAAGGAGGTAATGTATAAAGTGTACTATGTACCCATATTGACCTATGCAGCTGAGACTTGGACCCTGACAAGCAGGCAAGAGAGTAGAATCCAAGCCAGTGAAATGAAATTCCTAAGAAGTATGATAGGAAAGACAAGGAAAGACAGAGTGAGGAATGAAGATGTTAGGAAGGAAGTTGGGATGGGAAAACTAAATGAGAGAATTGAGAAGAATAAACTAAGGTGGTTTGGACATGTAAAGAGGATGGAGGAAAATAGAATACCAAGACAGATGATAGAGGCAAAATGCAAGGGTAAGAGAGCAAGAGGAAGACCTAGAACAAGGTGGATTGATTCAGTGAAGAACAGCGTAAGAAAAAGAAATCTGGACTGGGACAAGATCGTGGAAGAAGAATTGTGGAAGGAAAGAGGGAAGTGGAGAAGTGCCATAAATACCCCGATACGGCAGGAGCTGGATAAGGGGAAATGATGATGATGATGAGTCTATGTGATGTTTTGTTAAAATACTGAAAGTGGTGATTGACCTCCAAACTTGCTTGTTTAGAGTGAATATGTGGTTGTAGTTTGTTGTAACTTTGGAGGTTTTATTCTTATTTATCAAGTATGCGGTTCTATATATGTAAGGTGCTGCCACCTGCCCTTTTATGCTTCAGTTTGTCTAATACCCGCGCCATGTTCGCACATGTTTAGTTTGCGCGGTTCCGCTATTGCCATCCATGTACATCAGTTCGTTATTATTATTAAACTCCCATCAGTTCGCTTTACTTATATATCTCTGGTTTCCTTATATCCTCTTACAGGTTATGGGCCCAGATGCGCGTGACTAAGTGCGTAAATAAAAAATCGTAATTATTCGTAAAAACGTGCCAGAAGTTAACCTCAAAAATGAACGCCGAAAGTATTGGGAGAATTAAACCCCTCGGTAAGGATAATTTCGACACGTGGGCCGTGCAGATGCAGGATATCCTCATTACGGGCAATTTGTGGGAATTCGGCGGCGGGAATTCTACGAAACCAGAACCAGCGGCTGGAAATGCAAACGCGGCGGCAATTCAAGAGTGGGACAAGAAGGATCAAAAGGCTCGGTCGCTGATCATTTTGTCGATGTCGCCTGATCATTTAGTCGATGTCGCCAAGTGAAATAAAGCAAGTCAAGAATTGTGTCACGGCACATGATACATGGCAACGACTGAAACAGATCTACCAATCCCAGGGACCAGCTCGGAAGGCGACCTTACTGAAAAAGCTAACCTTAGAAAAATTGGCGGACGATGGCGACGTGCGTGACCATCTGAACGATTTTTTCGACACCGTGGACAAATTGGGAGATATGAACATCACGATCAATCTGGAATTGTTGACAGTTATGTGTTTATACAGTCTGCCGGCACGATTCGAGACTTTAGGTGCGCAACAGAGTCACGTGACAACCTATCGACTCCCGAGGCTCTTCGGACCAAAATCATCGAAGAGGATGACGCACGAAAATCGAGCACACAAGGTGAAATAGCGGGAGCTATGTTCGTCAAGAAGAAGACTGGTCCAGGTAACAAGAACTATAAGAAACAAACACCCAAACAAAACATCAACAGTGAAACAGAAGGAGGCAGATCTGAGTTCCGGTGCTACGTGTGAAAAAAGCATGGTCATCGAGCCAGCCAGTGCAGATTTAAACAAAGAGATCCATCGAAGATCAAAGGTCAAGACAGTTCTAATACTCAATCGGCATATTTCACTAGAGAACTATGCTTACAGGCGATGACAACTCAGAGCAGTGACGTACGCAGAATATGGTGTCTCGACAGTGGCGCCACTTCACATATCTGTGGCGACCCTGCGATTTTTTCGAAGATCAATGAGTCACGAAGGGGTGTGGTGAAATTGGCTATGATTCAACGGCAGAGATCGTGGGAAAAGGCAGTGTTCGCTTATCTACCCGCATTGCGAACGAAGAGATAGATGTCTCTCTCTCTCTCAGATGTTTCTCACGTTCCAGACCTCAGGACAAACTTGCTGTCGGTGGGAAATATCACCAACCGCGGCCACGAGGTGATTTTTGACAAGGAAGGTGCAGTCGTCATGAACGAAAAAGGAGAAATCGTGATGCGAGCTGAGAGGAAGAATAACCTATATTACGTCAGTGAGAGTCAAAAACGAGCAAATATGGCTGCATCGCCCAAAATAATTGATCTAAAATTGCTACACCGTCGGCTCGGACATGTCAACGTGGGCGACATCTTGGTAGCTGTGAGAAAAGGGAGGGTTTCTGGCGTTGAGCTGAGGAATCCATCGACGACTCTGGACTGTAGAGTCTGCCTCGAGGGGAAGCTGTGTAGGACGCAGTTTCCAAAGAAATCCGATCGACGGACGGAGCTACTCGATTTGATCCACACGGACGTGTGTGGACCGATGCCGACTCCATCTATGGGAGGTTCAAGGTACCTCTTGGAATTCATCGACGATCGCTCTCATTGGTGTGAAGTGAGATTTCTGAAGGCAAAATCAGAGGTCTACGAAGCTACCGTCGAGTATGTTACCAGGATGGAGAATCAGAAAGGAAAACTAGTAAAGGTGATCCAGTCTGACAACGGCAGGGAATACCTGAATCGAGAGTTCGACAACTACCTGAAGAAGCGCGGAATCACAAGACGCCTCACAGTCCCTCACAACCCCGAACAAAACGGGAAGTCGGAGAGGATGAATAGGACTTTGATGGAGACTGCCAGGTGCATGTTGTTCGACGCCGGATTACCTCACCGCTTCTGGGCGGAAGCAGTGAATACTGCAAATTACATCCGTAATCGCCTGCCATCAAAAAGTATCGGAGGCAAAACACCGTACGAATTGTGGACAAGAGAGATTCCTGACATCTCGCAATTCAGAACGTTTGGAAGCAAGGTTTACTTCCTGGACAGGGATCCCGGAAGAGGGAAACTGGATCAACGAGGCAGAGAAGGCGTGGTCATGGGTTACTCCGAAGAAACCAAGGGCTTTCGCATATACTCCCCTGACAAAGACAAAGTTTTGATCAGCCGAGATGTAACATTCTTCGAGAATGAAAAGCCACTGGAAGAGACTAGAATGGAGCGCCCGGAATCCTCGAAGTAAGATATTTGTTGGGAGCTGTTCTTTGCAGAACCACCGCCGCAATCACCAAGAGAAAAAGATCAACCAGCTGTCATGGAGGAACCAGTCTCTCAACCCGAAATCGGAGAAGATGATGTACCTTTCCTCGGTTTCGATGTGACGCCAGTGGATGATAATGATAGAACGACTGTCGAAACATCCGATACTACGCCTCAATTGATGCAAGGACCTGGTCGACCCAAGATTCTGCGAACTGGAAAAAGGGGAAGACTGAAGAAACTTTTTCAAACAAATCTCCAAGATGTGGGGGAGCAAGAAGACGACAAGGAGATTTTTCAAGCAGAGATTCCATTCAAGGAGGCAATAACAGGACCAAACTCTAACGAGTGGCATGGTGCCATGGTCATGGAAATGGAATCTATCCCGATGGTGCTGCGCGACAAATTAAAACCTGATGGAACACTTGAGATGAGAAAAGGCCAGGCTGGTGGCTCAAGGTCTCAACCAGGAGTATGGAGTCAACTACTTTGACACGTTCGCACCGGTGGCGCGAATGGAATCAATTCGATTGATGGTTTGTCTCGCTGCCAAGCTTGGTGTAAAAATCAGACAGTACGATATCACAACGGCTTATCTGTATGGTGACCTAGATGAGGAAATATTCATGAAACAACCGAAGAACTTCAGGGAGATGTTAGAGAGCATTGCGATGTCTGGAACTGACAACGAAACCAAGGAGAAGGCCAAGAACATGCTTCGCCAGTTGCAGGGAGGCGACAAGGTCCGCTTACTACAAAAATCACTGTACGGATTGAAACAGGCCGGGAGAAACTGGTATGCCAAGCTGCGTGAGGTCTTGAGGAAGTGCGGTGCCAAACCAACCGCATCGGATCCGTGTCTATTCCAAATTGGTTCCGGAAATAACATAACTTTGATTGCCGTTCATGTTGACGACATGATGGTGCTGTCAAAATGCAAAAAGACGATCGCCGAAATCTCCAGAGTCCTGAGTGAAAACTTCAAGGTCAAGGACTTAGGATTGGCCAAACACTTCCTAGGCATCGAACTAATCCAGGAGACCGGATGTATAGCCATGCAACAGCAAGATTACATTGAAGAGCTTCTCCAACGCTACGAGATGGCCGACTGCAACCCTGTAGTCACACCACTCGACCCTGGAATGAAATTGAGCAAAAATGAGAATCCCAGTACTAACGAGTTGAAGTTGCCTTACCGCGAATTGGTAGGCGCGCTGACATATCTGTCGACAACTACACGCCCGGACATTTCGTTCGCTGTCAGCTACCTGGGACAGTTCAACAATTGCTTCGGAGTCGAACATTGGAAAGCTGCCAAGAGAGTGCTGCGGTACTTGAAGGGGACTTCGAACATCGGGCTGATCTACGAAGCAGACACCGAACCGATCCAAGGATTCGTCGACGCCGACTGGGGAAGCTGCCAAGAAGATAGGAGGTCCTACACGGGGTACGTGTTCCTGCTCGGCGGATGCCCTATATCGTGGGACTCGAGAAAACAAAGAACCGTGGCCCTTAGCACCACGGAGGCAGAGTACATGGCGTTGTCAGAGTGAGCCAAGGAAGCTGTGTACTTACGTCGATTTCTGCTTGAGTTAGGCTTCAAAGACTTAGCCACTATGTTCATCTTTTGTGATAATCAAAGTGCAATTAATTTGGCAAAGAACGCGATGTATCACAGTAGAAGCAAACATATTGATATTAAACATCACTTTGTTCGCGAAGTCTTTGAGTGTAAATTTTTTGTTTTGAAGTATATCTCTACGAACGATCAAGTTGCTGACTTTCTCACGAAGAGTTTAAGTCGAATGAAACATGAACGTTGCTTGAAGTTTGCTGGTTTGGAGAGTGTAAAGATTGTATGAACCTCTACTTGAGGGGAAGTGTTGTAACTTTGGTGATTTTATTCTTATTTATCAGGTATGCGGTTCTATATATGTAAGGTGCTGCCACCTGCCCTTTTATGCTTCAGTTTGTCTAATACCCGCGCCATGTTCGCACATGTTTAGTTTGCGCGGTTCCGCTATTGCCATCCATGTACATCAGTCCGTTATTATTATTATTAAACTCACATCAGTTCGCTTTGCTTATATATCTCTGGTTTCCTAATATCCTCTTACATAGTTAAGTGGTCAATTCAGGTTGGAACTGATGATGATCACTTGACGATCGTAACGGGTATCCAAGTGTATTCATTAATCTCATGTACATTTTTTTTTTTTTTTTTTTTTTTTCAGGATTATGGAATAACCCATCTTATTTTGGTACAATCGTGTTGACCGACTGAAAAGCATCAAACTTTCGTGGAGTAATGCCCTCGTAAAGGAGATAAAACTCCATTAATGCCAGTTACTGTGAAGAAAGACCATCAAGGCTGCAATATTATTGCTGCCTATAACCCACATGAAAACAACATTCCATACATCTTAACTAACCTTGAGATAATTATTGGTACTAACTCAGCAAATTTGATTCTACCAAGTAGGTGATATGAACATTAGTTAAGGACAGGTATACCAATAACTATGTTAACCTAGTTAAATCTTACTGGTTAGTTGTCTTTAAGCCTAATGATACCCAACTTGTGTACCACAAACTAATTTTATGCTATTGATCATGGTATTGTTTAATGACTGTGAAAAAATGTGTAATCTTTATAATGTTGATAATGACTTGGGTAATCACCACTTATTAATTTGTTAAATAATGACACCAAAAAAAAAGAAGACTAGAACTACATAGGCAATTATATACCCAAAGAAAAGTATAAAATAAACTACAACAAAATTAAATTAAATTTCATAACTCAGGAATTCAATATGCAATGAAAATAACGTCAATTATCACTACAACAAATTGTGTAATATTATCAGTTAAGGAACAGAAGCCCGTGTTATCAAATGGAAGAGTAAGAAATCAAGAACTTCACCAACAAATTGATGGATTACAGAGAGATTTTAGCACTAACACAGGAAAGATAAGGGACACGTAAAAACCAAAGTAAAAAAAAAAAAAGAATCTGCAAAAATTTTAGAAGAAAATAAAAAGAAATTAGCAACCAAGTTACTTGTGCTCTATGCTCCACATCGGAGTAACAGGAATTAAGTCAAACAACCAAGATATAAAAATTAAGAGAAATCTACAAAGTAAAAACAAATTTAAAAAACAAAGATGGGGTGTTGAATAAGAGTCATTCCACATCAGATTGCATGGCCATAAAAGAAATACTTTTCTATCATGCTGTAGTTTAAAAAAAATTGCTTTAAGAATATAATAAATTAACCAAGCCTTTATTTTTATTTTCCTTCCATTAGTTTAAAGTTTAAATTTAGGGGCTATGCACATTCTATGAAATATTATAATACAGTACCATCTCAGATCGAAGTATGAATGAGATGTTTAGCTCATTTTAATCTTATTAATACAGCCTATTTCCTCCATGTTACATAACTCCCCTGTCAATTAAATAGATTTTCCATGTGATGGACTAAATAACTTTTAGTACATGACCTACACTATATAGGGCAATAATTTCAAACTCAATGCTCAATATCCAAATATTGTAGTCATTTTTAACAATAAGCATAAAAATAATATTTTAAGGTAGCAAAATGGCCTTACTATGCTACTACCGCTTGCCCTTTCTTACACCAAAGCTTTCATTGTTGCTCAAGATAATGCACATCAACAAATCTCTGACAGTGGAAAACATGTGCCCAAAGTCACATGATGAGGCACTGAATACAACACATGAATACAGCACTCAAAAATTATGTACAAGAATATTTAGTTCATGTCCACCGCATGGAGTTGTGCCTAGCATTCTTGCTTGTCACTGTGGAGGCTCGGGTTTAATTTCCAGCTCTACCCTTAAATTTAAATCTGATCTGAGGGCTGAAACAGGGTACACTCAGCCTCATGCGGCTGGTCTGAGAAGAGGTGGGTTCGATTCCCACCTCGGCCATCCTAGAAAAATGCTGAGATGGTACCTTAATTAAGGTCATGGCCACCTCTTACCCACATCCTAACCCCAAATGCACACACTACCACAGCCATCAGACAGATTCCACACACATCCAGGGCTACATGACCCTGATGTCGCTATGCCCCTACAATACACCAACATTTAATTCATGGCAATGGTTGTTAACTTTCCCAAGGACTGGTTTTATAGAGCATCAGTAAAAGATGCTCCTTTCCAAAAATTAACATGTATGTAATTCATAAATTACGATACCTACACTATAAAATTAGGGCTGATTACTCGATGTTCCACTCTTTAAAACAATCACCACCACCTCTACAAACAAAAATCAATTACGTACCAGAATATGCAACTTTCAGTATTGATTTATTATGACTCCTCCCGTAGAGATGGCATCTTTCTGTAACGAGTCACAGGAGTTCACTTTAAGGCAAGTTATATGTACGGCCTCTATAATTTATTAAAAGTAAGCTGGAGAATTCAGTGCCAGGATTATGGTGGTTCATATACGAAGCTTCACTTCGATCGCTTGAATAGGATGTAAGAATTAGAAATATGTTTTTATAATTTTTCATTGTCACTATCTTGAATTTATGAAAAAAATTGGATAACATTAGATGTCAATATATTTAGCTCAAAATAAAGATTTGCCAAGACTCACTGTGCTCAGAAGATTAGTTTTCGGAAGTCATATGTGTAATCATACCTAATAGTCCTCTTATCACCATGTAAAATTTCAGTTTGATTGCTGCAATAGTTTCAGAGATATTGAGAACCAGTGAAATATTTAGTATGGCTGACGTGTTGGATTGGTTTAAATGTAAGCGATAGAGTTGTGTACCGTTAGATAAAAATTGTTATGGGGGTTCATTATACAAACTTTCAATTAGATTGCTTCAATAGGACATGAAAAAGAAAAGTCATCATCATCATCTTGTACAGTTTCCAGCCCCAGGCTGGGTCTGTTTGGAACATAAGCCTCGCCACTTAGTTCTTTCTTCCCACCACCTCTCCGCTGTCACTCTGGTCCAGTCCTCGCCTCTCTTCTTGACACATTCCTCCACTCCTTTCAGCCATCTATCTCTTGGTCTTCCCCTTGGTCGTTTCGTCTGCATCTGCATTTCATGTATCCTCTTGGGAATCTTCTTCTCATCCATTCTCTTTAAGTGTCCATACCACCTCAGTCTTGATGTCTCAATCCTACCTTGCAAGGGCTCCTCTTTCACCATTTCCCTGACCTTTTCATTCCTCACCCTGTCTCTTCTTGTTACTCCGATCCTACTTCGCAGGAACTTCATTTCACCTGCCTGTATTCTGCTTATGTCTCTTTCCTTCATTGTCCACGTTTCTGAAGCATAGGTCAGTATCGGGATATAGTAGCTTCTGTATAACACTTCCTTGCTTTTTTGTGGGACATCTTTATTCCACACTAAGCTCCTAATGCTTCTCAGAAATGCTTCTGCCTGTCTGCCACGTTCCGTAATCTCTTTGTCATTTCTCCCATTTTCCTCCACTATACTTCCCAAGTACTTGAGACTTTCCACCTTCTTCAGCTGTCCACCTCGAAGTGTTATCCCACTCATTGGTCTGTCCTTTTTCCTGGTCGTTAACAGGATCTCACATTTACTGATGTTGAACTTCCATCCGTACTCTCCCACTGTTTCTTCCCAAGCCTTCAGTTGCTCCTGAATTTCCTCCTCCTTGTTTCCCCAGACCATGAGATCATCTGCAAACACCATTGCTTTCATCTTATCTTCTCCTATCTTTCCTGCTATCCGTGTCATTACCTCGTCCATAACCACAATAAAGAGAAGGGGTGACAGCGCACTACCCTGTTTCAGGCCACTCATTTGTCTGAACCAGTCTGTTTTTTCTCCTCCAACTTTCACACAACTCACACTTCCACAATACATCTCCTTCACTCTGCCTACAGTCTCTTTTTCCACTCCCATGTTTTCCATTGCTTTCCAAACCTTCTCCCTACACACACTATCATAGGCCTTTTCGATGTCCAGGAAGGCCATCAGCAGATCCTCTCCAAATTCGTAGTGGTGTTCCTGGAGCTGTCTCACTGAAAATATGAGATCCACTGTTGATCTCCCAGGTCTGAATCCATACTGCTCCTCTCTCAATTTTCTCTCCCCTTTGGCTCGTATTCTACTTTCTAATGTCTTTTCATATATCTTGGCACAGTGAGGTATGAGTGTGACTCCCCTGTAATTTCTGCACTCCTTTCTGCTTCCTTTCTTAAATATTGGGACAATTAATCCTTTCTTCCAATCTTCTGGGGTCTTTTTCTCCTTCCATATCACCCTCATCACATGGTACAGCCACTGTTTCCCAACCTCCCCTGCTGCCTTCACCATTTCAACACTCACTTCATCCACACCTGGTGCCCTTCCTCCTTTCATCTTGTCTATAGCCATTTCCAGTTCTCTCCAAGTCAGGTCCTTTTCCATTCCTGTGTTATCTTCTCCATCTTCCAATACAGTGTCTTCCTCCCTATGACCATTTGGATTCAGCAAATCCTCAAAGTACTCTTTCCACACTGTCTTGAGTGCCTCTTTGTAGTGTACCTCATTTCCGTTTTTGTCCATCATTACCACATCCTCTCGCAGACCTCTTCTCTTACTTTTGACCATCCCATAAAGTACTTTCTTATTTGCTCTGCTGTCTTCCTCCATCATCTCTGTCCACTTTACCATCCACTTCTTCCTCTCCTCTGCGACAAACTTGTTTGCTTCTTTCTTCATTATCTTATAATCTTCCCTGGTCAGATCAGTTCTTTCCTGGAACCACACTCTGAAAGCCTTGTTCTTCCTTCCCACAGCTTCTTTTACTCTCTCATTCCACCATGGTGTCTCTTTACACCGCTTTCTGTTGCTTGTTCTTCCACATACTGCCACCGCAGCTTCCACCATTGTGTTTTTGGTTTGAAAATTTAAAATTGCCAACTTTTTTAAAACAACTGAATAACATTAGATCCCAATATAGTAAGCTTTAAGTTATTGCTGTGCCATGTTTCATAATGTGAAAACAAAAAAAAAAAAAGGGTGAAAACAATGAAATTTCATCTTTTTCTGTAAAGTTTCTGAGTGGTATCTCAAACAAACACCGGTTTAAAAATAAATCTTGAGCCCCCCTAAAAACAAAACTGATGACCAACTCGCTAGAAGTACAAATCCTCATGAACGGCAAACCAATAGCAGCTTTATTCGACTCCATAATGGAATCCATTAGGTCCGTATTGACAAGAAATGTTATGCCACAATTCGAGGAATTCTGGTCGTTGAAATTTATATTGATGGACAAATCCCAGACGCCAAGTCTTAAGTCAGAGTTACTAGAAAAATGTGTAATACCGGTACTGCTATACGGATGTCAAACCTGGGAACTAACGGCGAAGCAGAGACAAACGATCCAAACATGTCAACACAAAATGGAACGGAAGATCCTTAAAATGTCCTTGAGGGACAGAATACGAAACGAGGAGATTAGAAGAAGAACAGCCATGAAAGATGCTATAACAACAGCCGAAAGGCTAAAACGGAAGTGGGGAGGACATGTGGTCAGAATGAAACTTGATCGATGGATGCACAAACTTACAGTATGGGACCCCAGAACAGGAACGTGGGCAGACAGAGAAGGCGCTGGAAGGACTTGATTGTAATGAAGACAGGCAAACAATGGACGAGGATAGCAAGGGACAGACAAGAATGGAGACGCATGGAAATATAGCACAAAGAGAAGAGAAGCAGCTCTCCAAAAAAAAAAGCCGGCGGACAACACACGCGGATGACAAGAAAGGGCTCACTTTTGCAATACCGTAGAGTGGAACCCCACGATGCACAACCAGCAGTCACACGAAGCAAAGCGCATACAACGACAAGACACATGCACCCCCAGATAAGGAAGTGAAGTGAAGTAAAGTTAAGTGGAGCGAAGACAACAATACAACTCTTTAGGACTTACTCGCCTAATTAGTTCAGATCAGAGCACGTCCCTGCACGCAGGAGGCCATAGCCCTTAGGGGATTGAGAAGGCTATATTTATTTATTTATCTATTTATCTAAAATGGTGCGCTTCTCCAGGTAAGATCGTATTTACCTACTGTATCTCCCTCTCTCAGGGCTGCTAGCAATAAGATGGGTTCAATTTTATCTTCTGTATGACTTCCTGTTTAGTCATATTTAAACTAGTGATATAGACTGAAGATAAGCTGTCTAGCATTTAGTTTAACCCTCTTAGTGCCAAGCCATTTCCTGAAATACTTGCCAAGAATGCTAAGCTATTTTCAATGGTCATGCAGACTATTCGAAAAAAGATCATAAATACCACATTTCCAACGATAGAATCATTATTCTTCCTTTGCATTATAACCAATATCTCATTCTTTCATACATTATGTTCATAAAAGTAAATTCGGCATCTAAACCTTTTTAATTGAGGTTATTCTGATAATTGTTCAATTTTTCAATTTTCTTTTGTAAAAAATCAGTTTTGAGCCTAAATTAAGGACACCTAAGAGTCATATTCGAAGAAACACTACATTTGCAGTTGTAGAAAGTTCTTAGATACATCTGTAGGCAGAAAACATCAACAAGAAGAAAACAACTGCACCGCAATTTTGGCGGGAACGCGTGTGATTGGGGGAGCACAAAGGTAGGGCGTGAATACAAACTCAAACCTATCGCGTAATAGACTTCGAAGTAAAAAAGTAAACACCGCACAGGCAAGCTTGAAACCTCACCTTTCCAACAGGATGAAATAATCACGGACATATGCCTACAGAAATCACAAATATAAGATAAACAGCGCACCGATTGAATCGGCTTTGGCACTTTTGGCGCGAGCAGCGAGAGCCGATCTGATCGGCGCGTGGCACTGAGAGGGTTAGTATTAGATAGTGTCCAAGGTTCACAGGAGAGAAATGTAGTGAAATTATAAGTAGGCCTAATGGAAAAAATCATCGTTACGGCAGTTGTTTTAAACTCTTCAATATTACAAAACATGGCCATAAAATGAACAGAAAGATTAAGATGTGCGACTAACAGTGACCAAGTGAAACTGAATATTAGGGGAACTTTGCCAACTAATGTAAAATTTGTAATGATTGTCAGATAAAAAATCCAACTTCCAGATGCCTCTAAAGATGAGTAGTTGTTGATTCCTTTAGGGGCATTGCGACATTGTGTCTGAAGAAGAAAGGAACCTGTTGAGTGTACCAGGAGCCAATACACAACAATGAAGTTGCATGCTTTTGTTCCAGAATCATAATGTGTAGCTAAAATTAAACAATATTCCTAAGAAACCTAAGAAGAGGAGGGAACTCGAGTGAGCCTGTGAGTTGGGAGAAATAGCCATCTCTCAAGGTCCGTATTGACAATTTGACTAATTTATTGATTGTTCAATGGTCTGCCAATCAATACCTTTACAATGAGGTGGGCACTAAAAACGGGACATGTTTCGAACCTTGTACATTCGGTTCTTCTTCAGCCGATTTGAATTGGCACAGAAAAAATCACAGACAAGAGTAATGACATCATACAAGTATACAATAAACACCCTTAAAATACACATTAAAAAAATTAAAACACAATTTAAAAAACTTTCTTCACTTCATTTAAACCACTGTGCTATGAGTTTGTCCATGCTGTGGAACAGCTTGTGTTGAAATGCGCGGAGAGAGCGCGCTTTTGTCCGTGTGTTCTGATGAATTAAAAAAAAAACGTGCTTATCTTCGAATTTTCTTCAAGTCCTTTCAGTTGGCTTCTGTTCAGTTCGACTTGACGAGAACATGATGTAATTCTATGAGTGGTTAGAACTTAGTCAAATGTGGATGAAAGGTGGAAAGTTGTCCCAATTGGGCAGTTCCTGCGAAGCTTGTGGGTCAGCGTGTTGGCATAATGCGGCCACTGTTAAACAAAAAATTACGGAATTATGAAAAAGGGGATGAAATAATCCCTGAATAGGAGAAAACCACACTCTAAAATGAAAGAGAAAACAAAACATACAAATGCAATAGCGTAAGATCTGAAGTTTACCTGTGTGGATCATGGGTGCGGGTCCAACCACTTAGCCTCGCTCTACTTTGACGCACTTGCCGTAGCCAGCTGGTTGGACCCGCACCCATGATCCACACAGGTAAACTTCAGATCTTACGCTATTGCATTTGTATGTTTGGTTTTCTCTTTTATTTTAGAGTGTGGTTTTCTCCTATTCAGGGATTATTTCATCCCCTTTTTCATAATTCCGTAACTGCCCAATTGGGACAACTTTCCACCTTTCATCCACATTTGACTAAGTTCTAACGTCTCATAGTATCTCATCATGTTCTCGTCAAGTAGAACTGAACAGAAGCCAACTGAAAGGACTTTATGAAAATTAGAAGATAAGCACGTTTTTTTTAATTCATCAGAACGCACGGACAAAAGCGTGCTCTCTCCGTGCATTTCAACACAAGCTGTTCCACAGCATGGACAAACTAATAGCACAGTGGTTTAAATGAAGTGAAGAAAGTTTATTTAAATTGTGTTTTAATTGTTTTAATGTGTATTTTAAGGGTCTTTTATGTATACTTGTATGATGTCATTACTCTTGTCGGTGATTTTTTCTGTGCCAATTCAAATCGGCTGAAGAAGAACCGAATGTACAAGGTTCAAAACATGTCCCGTTTTTAGTGCCCACCGGCACACCTCATTGTAAAGTTATTGATTGGCGGACCATTGAATAATCAATAAATGAGCCTATGAGTGCAGCAGACACTGCTGCATGCCGCACTGCTGAGCCACACTGGTCTTCTGGCCCCAACTACCACACTGGTCTTCTGGCCCCAACTACAAATCTCTATGCACCCCCTGATGAGTAAATTAATTCCTCATGAGCTTTTCGAGAAACCATTCTGATTTTTCTGGACTGTATCTGCGAGGCGATACCAAGAATACAACAGATTTCTATTTTTCTAAATCAGTTAAGGTGAACATGGACTATCTAAAAATATATTTAATATAGAAATTATGAAATATTGCTGATAAATACGAGGCACGTCCAGAAAGTAAGTTCCGTTTGGTAATTAAATTAAATTGTGTACAGATACAGAAAAAGTATTTATTGCACAACATTCTACTCCTCTTAAACTACTTTTCCACATAACTGCCGAACTTTTGCAGGCATTTGTCATAGCCTGGCACAAGTTTTTGGATACCTTCTTCATAGAAGTTTGCCGCCTGTGTCTTCAACCAGTTGGAAACATCTTCTTTCAGCTCGTCGTCATTGTTGAAGTGTTGACCGCCAAGGAAAGACTTGAGATGTGTGAACAGATGAAAGTCGCTAGGAGCGAGGTAAGGGCTGTACGGAGGATGGTCAAACACATCCCAGCCAAATCCCTGTAAGAGGTTTTTCATCACATTTGCAATGTGTGGGCGTGCGTTGTCACGAAGAAAAACAACAACTTTTGACAGCAACCCTCAGCGCTTATTCTGTATTGCGTGGTGCAATTTCCTAAGTGTCTCGCAGTAAGCATCTGCGTTGATTGTTTAACCACGTGGTAAGAAATCAATGAGTAAAATGCCTTTCCAGTACCAGAACACTGTGCACATCATTTTCCGAGGTGTCAAGATTTGTTTCGGCTTAACCTTTGCTGGGGATGAAGTGTGCCTCCATTCCATTGATTGCCGTTTACTTTCAGGGCTGTCATAAGAAACCCAAGTTTCATCACCTGTGACTATCTGTGTCAGAAATTCTTTGCCGCCTTCATTGTAACGGGTCAAAAACTGAAGTGCACTACCCAACCGGTTTGTTTTGCGTTGCTCCGTAAGAATCTTTGGTACCCAACGTCAGCAAAGTTTACAAAAGTTCTGTTTTTCGGTGACAATTTCATGAATTAGTGATCGTGAGATTTGGGGAAATTCCATAGCGAGAGCACTAATTGTAAACCTGCGGTTTTCCCGGATCTTGTCATCAATCGCGTGAACCAGTTCTTCTGTAACCAAAGATGGACGCCCACTTCGTTCTTCATCGTGCACTTCACTACGTCCTTCATTGAACTGTCGGACCCATCTTCTCACCATTGAATCACTCATCGCATTTTGTCCGTACACTTCGCAAATTTGCCGATAAATTTCAATTGGTTTCAGTTTCCTAGCATTCAGAAAACGAATCACAGATCTGATTTCACAAGCAGCGGGATTTTCAATCAACACCGATATTGTACGAGTAAACATGCACAACAACGCGTACGTGGCTGACAGTGCTCTCCAAATGGTGCACGTTTCTTCTCCTTGATACAGAGCGTCTACCGCGCATATGCGGAACTGCGCTGCAGCGGAACGTACAACTAGTTGAAGACACAGGCGGCACACGTCTATGAAGAAGGTATACAAAAACTCGTGCCGCGCTACGACAAATGCCTGCCACATTTCGGCAGTTCTGTGGAAAATTAGTTTAAGGGTTGTAGAATTTTGTGCAATAACTAATTTTTCTGTATCTGTACACAATTTAATGTTATTACCAAACGGAACTTACTTTCTGGACGTACTTCGTATTTTATAAAATAACACGTTAACGACATGTTTATAAGGTTCAGTTTGGATGAAAATTTAAATCCCTATCACAATAAATTACTGCAAATAAATTACGTACTGTGTACGGGGATACATCATCATCTTCATTTCCCCTTTTCCAGTTGACACTGGGTGGGGGCAAATATGGTTCCTCTCCACTTTGTGCTGTCGTTCCACCATTCCTCTTCCGACACAGTTTTCCAATCCAGGTTCCGTTTTCTAATACTATTCTCCACAGAGTCCATCCAACGGATTCTTGGTCTTCCTCATCCTCTCTTCCCTGTCATCCGTCGTTCCAGTGCTCGTCTTGGTAGCCTTACTTCATTCATCCGTTTGACATGTCCAAACCATCTCAATCTGTTTTGCTCTAGTTTGTCATTTAGTTTCTGTACTCCCAGTTCTTTCCGTATATCTTCATTTCTCACTCTGTCCTTCCTCGTTTTCTGGACCATACTTCTCAGGAATCTCATCTCAGCTGCTTGTACTCTGATCTCATCCCTCTTAGTCAATGTCCAAGTTTCCGCTGCATATGTCATTATAGGAACATAATATGCTATGTATATAACTTCTTTAGCCTTAACTGGTATATCCTTGTTCCATACTAGTCCCCGTACCTGTTGGTAGAAAGCACTCCCGAGTTGTATTCTTCTGCTAATTTCCAAATCTAGTCTTCCATCTTCAGTCAGTTCACTTCCCAAGTATTTGAAGTGTTTCACTACTTCCAATTCCTTATCTCCTACTTTGATTACTCCTTTTCCTTCTTTCTTATCTCTACTCATCACCACTGTTTTACTCTTCTCCACATTTATCTTCAATCCCCATTGCTCAATCTTTTCATTTATTACGTCTAACTGTTCTTGTACCTCCATCTCATCCTCGCCCCAGATCACAACGTCGTCTGCAAACAACATTACCTTAATCTTTGTCCTACTATATTCTTTCATTGCTGCCTTCATGATGTCCTCCATCACCATTACGAACAATAATGGTGACAACACACTTCCTTGCTTTAGTCCAGTGTCAATTTTAAACCATTCCGATGTCCCGTGTGTACGGGGATACATACTGTTTAAATAAAAAGTATCACATGCAATGATTCCATATGTATTGAAAAGGGACAAAAAAAGAAATTAAAAATGTGTTTATTTTGTTTCTAGAATACGAAAAAAAAAGTTGAAATAACTAGCGAGAGAGATTTAAAAAAAATTGAATTGTATCATTTCGCATGGAGTGACTCATAAGCAACAGAAGGTAAAACTTGGAATTGGCAAACTTGTAGTTGACGGCAAAATATAGAGGAAAACATGCCCGATGAATTTAACAAATTTTAAGTCAATATTGATCAGAATAAATGGGAAAATCAAGGAAATGGTCTTTCGGGTACGAATAGACCCTCTCCATAAAAAGAGAGACAAGAAAAATGTTGACAGGGGTATAGCAATATTGTTTGTTTCTTGCAAGATCCTCTCTAAAGAGCTCTCAACAGAAATGAAGGTCATCTTCATAAACAGTTCGGCGAGTGCCACGTTAGCTCCAGAAAAGGACGCTACTGTCCAGAACAGATTTTCAACCTGTAGAACAATATCAGACACAAAACAATCGCAAAGTTAAACTATGTGGTTGTCTTCGTCGACTTTAAAGAAGTATGCGACTCTTTTGTCCGAATAATACCACTCTATATACTACAACAGTTTGAGGTGGATGACACGCCCAGAAACTAAATCCAACTGACACTTACCAATACAGTATCGAAGGTGAAATTAATGGGTGAGGTCTCGGAACCGTTTGATATCTAAACTGGGGTCAACTCCTTTTAGCTGCATTTTGGAAAAGGTTATTATAGAATGGAGAAGACATTGTGTCAAGACAAAGGGGATGAAGATTGGTTCAGATTAGGTCCCAAATTGAAAGGAGTAGGTTGACTACCTGGGCTTTGCAGATGACTCGGTCATTCTTACCAACATCGATTCAACAATAATGAAAATCAACCGGCTGAAAGAATTAACAGAGTGAGTAGAACTGCAGATCTCTTTTGGAAAGACAAAATACATGACAATAATATCAGTGATGGACCAGAATGGATGATCATGAACTATGGGAAGATTGGATGGGTCATGAAGTTCAAATATCTTGGTGAGGTGATCAAACAAAATGGACTAGAACAAGAAGCCATCAATGAGAGAATCTGGCAAATAGACTGAGCGTTCCAACTGACGATAAACATCTATAAATATCCTTTATAATCATTATCCATGTTGACATTACAAATCTACCACTTGTTATTCCCACTTTACAGCACAACTTACTTTGTTAACAGTGTTATTAGCACTGCTCTTGAACTACAAGGGCTGTAAGCTTCAGAGACCTTGACTTTGAGTAAACTGGGACAAGTCGATAAATTATTAAAACAAAAACAGTTGTCTCAAGCAGGTAGTGCGGGGAATGAACGCTGAGCTTCGCCCACCCCTGGGGGTGACCAGGAAAACGGCCGAGCAAGAGGATTGCTATGAGTGGCTCGGAGAGGCAAGCATGTGACATTTAACGCTTCTCAGAAAGCTACTTCCTTGTATAGTGTGTGTTAATTTAATTATCGTGATTTGTAAACATGTATATGTCGTAGTCAGATAGTGAAATCCGTCATTTCATGAAGATCCTAGGCACTTCATGAAAAGCCGGCATATGATGTAAAAATAGATAGTTACACCATCTGACGCGTTTCTTCATGAAGTGACGGACCGATTTATGCAGATGGTGTAAGAAATTATTTTACATTATCAGCCGAGGCACTTCATGAAGATCCGGTGTTTGTTGATTCGGCACTTCATGAAATGACTGACGCAATGAAGCCGTACATTGATTCTTTTAATTGTTCTATTCCAAGAAATAAAATAATGCTTGTTTAATATGGTTTTCGAAATAAATTATCACATAACAACCTAAATCTAATCGTGGAATACCGGTTACTCTTAACTCTTCAATTGTGTATCCCTTTTTCTCTCCTTCCTTCATTGATGCAATTTGTATTTTTGAACTTGATATGTCAAGAAGAAACATAATTAGGCTTGTGTCTGTGTACCTTAATATTGATAAATGAATAAATAAATGAATACACACATACATTAACACATTAGAATACTTCGATTGCATAGTGTACTGAAAAAAAATAGAGGGATCTCTGATGGGTCAAAAATGGCAGCAGCTTCATTTCTTTGTCTGAAGGAGGGGAGGGGGGCTGGTGGTATGGGGAGGGGGACGAGAGGGGGGGGGGGGGGTTAGTTAGCTAGCTAGTATACGCTGTCCGCAAGGAAAGTTGAACAACCTGCAGGGTGACGTTGCTTGAGGCTGCACTGTATTATATAGAAATTCCCAAAATTAAATAAATAGTAAGCTCTTTGGATTATAACGATTGAATTAGCTAAGGAATCTGAATCAACCAAAGAGGAAATACAGTAGTTGTAGATTCATATCGGCCAATATTCACTGTGGGAGACAATTGAAGGAGAGTTTGCATGTGATAGCAATAATAGTAATTATGTGTGTTTGTCATAATTCATCACCAACAGCGGTAGCTACATACATTAACACGAAGCTCTAAGCCAGGCGTTCTCAACCAGGAGCTCCACAGTACTCTTTCAATGACATTTGGTACTCCCGTCATACGAGCACAAACTCCCCTGAGATCCATTCTTTAATTCAAATTCTTTTGCATGAACGAGAATAATAGGGTTTTCACTAGAAGATTTGACAGTGAAAATTTTTATATTGTAAGATAGTATTTTTTAATCATCAGTAATCATAATTGGACATCCCTGCTGTATGAGTAACGCGAATGATGCTGATTCGACTCAACTGTACGTACGTAAATGATCTTATCTGCATGAGTCATGCATGCACTTGCAGCATGCCTGTTGAGCGGTGAATCACTAGATATATCAGCACTTCAAAGGGAGTGAGAGACAGGAAAAGAAAAGAGCGGCGCATACTTGTTGCATTATTATTATGCCGACAGCAGTGGCTACGCTGGCTAAAGCGCAGCGTTAGGTCATGGGGCCAAGCGCTCTGCTGACTCAGTCGACGCGTGAGTTCGAGCCCCACCGTCGGCCGTCCTTGAAATGGTTTTCCGTGGTTTCCCATTTTCCACACCAGGTAAATGCTGGGACGATACCTTATGACAGGCCACGGCCCCTTCCTTCCACATCCTTGCGCAGTTTCGTTCATCTTCTTCCATTCCATCTCTCATCCCGACACGCAGGTCGCCCACGGGCGTCGACTAGAAAGACCTGCACTCGGCCTCTCAGGAGGCCACACCACAAAAAAATATTATTATTATTATTATAGTATTATTTTTAATTTAATGGTGCTCGGGTGCTTGGTATGGCATGATGGTGGTGGTCACAGTCTCAAGAAGGTTGAGAACGCCGCTTTAGTATATGAAACCAAGCTATAGGCCTATACGGACTTGTCGAGTGGTTCATATCCCACTCACAACGGTAAATAAAATGATGTTTCCCATGTTAAACTCTAAGGAAAATGCTGGGACGGTACATTCTAATAGGGCACCGACCGCTTCCTTCCATCTCTTGGTTCAGTTTCAATCAATCTCTCATTTAACTTTTCGTTAGCTTGGCATCAGGACGGGCATTTGGCCTTGAAACCACTTGCCACATAGAATCACACGGGGCTGATGATTGAGGTGTCCGAAGTCCCCCAAATGAATTAACAAAACTGGAACGATAACAGGTAAGATAAACACAATGAAGAAGAAAGCAGAATGAAAATGAAAATCCACAGCCTGCTTCCAGTCTCCGACCGGGTCAGGAATGGAATGAATGAAGCCCCCATCTAGCGGCGAGGATATGAACTGTGCCGGCTGCCGAGGCCTGACGCACTCCTCTGGGGCAATGATTAAATGAATGACAGATGAAATGAAATGATAGTGGAGAGTGTTGCTGGAATGAAATCTTGACAGGGAAAACCGGAGTACCCGGAGAAAAACCTGTCTGCCTCCGTTTTGCCCAGCACAGATCTCACATGGAGTGACCGGGATGAGAAAGCAGAATCATTCTTTCAAATATTTCTGTCTATAATAAATAGACTGAAATTCGAGATTTTCTCGAAGGTGAACCCTCCACTAAATCGACTAAATTGAAAGCTTTTGTGTATGCCCCTCTTACTTCTTGTGAAAGTGTCGCGCTGAGAGACAGTAGACGGAAGTATGACGCTGTTGTTTCATTTGAGGTACCGGTACCGGTACCGGTACTTCGACATCGTGGTCATTCAGCCCTGTGTACTTGGGAGTGAGTAGAATCTGTCTGATAATCTGTATTATTGTGATATTTGCAGTAGTGTGTGTATTTGTAGTTCAGATTAAGATTGGGAAGGAGGCGGCCGTGGCTTAAGTTAGGAACCAACCCGGCATTTGCCTGGAGGAGAAGGGGGAAAACCACTTCCTCTACACAGTTTTGCCTCCCAAGGCTGAGTGTAACCCGATTCAACCCTCAGACCGTAATTAAGTTCCTATCCCTGGTAACCATCGTTGATTTCATAAGTCTACTTAACGAGTATATGCTGGTTCGAATCCCGTCACTGACTGTGGTGTTTTCCCCCAGCTATTTCCACACACCCTCTAGGCAAATGCCGATATGGCACTATATTTCAAGTCTCGGGTTTCCTTACCAAATTATTTAGCCATTACAGCTACACACACTACTTCAGTCATCACGTAAACACAGGTTATCAGAAAACATCCACCCAAATACACTGGGCTGATGGCCAAGATGTCCCTAACCCTTAATATAAATATACAAGAAAACAACAACTATAAAACAAGTCAACAACTGAACTATATTAAAATGTGCAGATTGAACAAAATAAAAAAACTGAAATAGTCACTTGGCAAAAATGTATTCCCTCGGTGGGGTTCGAACTCACCACGTTGTGATCCGGAAGCTAACACTATACCCCGAGACCAAAACTTGACTCAGATAATTGGCTGCTAAGAGCTCTACAAGATCTCTTTATTGCGCGTCCGTAACTGAGTTCGTTCTTGTTTCAAAGGGTGGAACAGCGAAACCACATCTTATTATACTATCGGTTATCTATCTCGCATGCTTTAAAAACAAAATGGATCTGATCGACTTTCTTCTTCCGTTCACAGTACTGCAGCACAATAGGCCTATTCCTTCTAGACGCAAGGCCAAGATGCTGGGAATTAGGGGATAAATGAGGTCCAGGACATTAGACATTTTTACCATATGTCACAACTTTCTGAGGAAATAACAGCCCTTTAGTGTCCACATTTTTATCAGATTAATTCTTGGATATCACACTTCCCTCACACGTGATCACCGCTGCCGCTACTTCATGAAGTGACGGGCTGGATTTCCCGTCAGATGATGTACAAAATGAATTACACTATGTGACGGCAAAATTTAGTCATTTCATGAAACCACGCGTCAGATAGTGCAACTGTACCTTTTTACATCATATGCCGGCTCTTCATGAAGTGCCTAGGATTTTCATGAAATGACGGATTTCACTATCTGATTACGACATATATATTGTTTTAATCGCCGTAAGACGTGGTCCTCTGAGGAATCAACATGGTAAGGATGTTACAAAAGACTAGGCAACAGGTGGGTTGTTGAGCAGGTTCGATTAAGATACCGTAGGGACCTATACAGTAAGACAGAGCCAATAACATTGTCGATTAAAAAGAAAAGATTGCTGTTCTATGGGCACATCTTCTGTATGCTTAATAACTGACTGACTAAGAAACTTTGGAATTTCACAAAACCAAAGGCAACCAAGTGAAGGTGGTTCCAAGAATGTGAGAAAGACCTGATGCAAATTGGCATTCCAGGAAAGAAAATCCACAACAGATGTGAATTTAGAGAGATGATTAAATGCTATCAGGGTTTTAAAGTCATATCAGAACCTAGAAGACAGAAAGGGCCTCTCTGCCAGAAGCACAAAAGAAGGCACTCACCGATGTACTCAAACACTGGGAGGATATCAAAGCCGGTAGATGAACAAGATCTAGGCATTGAAATGGAAATTGGTTGTTAACATGCAGTCCAAAGAGATTCAATTTGAATGTTTAAAAAAATAAGAGCTACAACTACAGTAATATATGCAAACATGATGACTTTGAAACACGAGAGGCAACAATGAATACAACCCTGATTTGACCGAACAGCAAGAAATTATACCATTTATCACTATGTTTGCCTCACCGCTGGGTCCGTGGTTCAAATACTGGTCACTCTCTGTGAGATCTGTGCTGGTCAAAACAGAGGCAGACAGGTTTTTCTCCAGGTCCTCCGGTTGTCCCTGTCAACATTTCATACCAGCAACACTCTCCACTTTCATTTCATCTCATCTGTCATTCATTTTATCATTGCCCCAGAGGAGTGCGACAGGCTTCGGCAGCCTGCACAGTTCATATCCTCGCCGCTAGATGGGGGCTTCGTTCATTCCATTCCTGACCCGGTCGGTCGACTGGAAGCAGGCTGTGGATTTTCATCACTATGTTTGTAGTAATGGGGGACAACATTGCACATCGTTGGAACTTGGTTCAGGTGGATCACATGATGTTGGTTGGGGAAGGGAAAGAGGTGGGGTAGAAATAATGGAACTGATAACTGTTAAAAAAAAAAAGTCTTCAGCAGCATGTATTTCATATTTGTGAATGTAGCCTGACATTCTGTTATTCAGAAGTCAGTACTAGTGTGTGTAATAGAAATAATTTCAAGGCTGGGATTTGGAAAGGTTCCCCGGGTGTGTGCTTTAAAAGATAAAAACACAGGAAAACTAAACTCTAGATTGCCTTCAAGAATGTGAGGATTTAAACTTCAGATAACCAGACAGTGCATACCATTGGGAATTGGGTTGATTTTTCCTGAAAGCATTGCTCATGTGTTCGCACAAATGTTCCACTAACCTGAGGAAGAATTCATAAACTAGTTGAAGATGAGGCCATGCCGCTTCTAAGGTAGGCTCATCCTCTTCAGGATCAAATTCTGCTCCATTTGGATTGCTGGATGGTGGTAGAGTCCTGAAGAGGTTCACAGCAAACTGAAATTAAAAATTACACCATGGTGTATACACAATACAGTAGAGTAACTATGTTCCTCAACATTTGAAAGCTACTTTATAGAAAACATGTAAGATAGATTTTGTCCCTAGCTGCACAGTTAGTTTCCATCTTCCAATTAGTTTATCCTTTGAACAGTCCGTATTAAAAGCCATACTTCAATTTCAGGGGCGTACATATATTATTTGTTTATGAATACACAGACATTAAAAACTAATATACTCGTACTTATCATGTATAAGGTGCGTTCAAAAAGTAACGAGCCGGAGGCTGTAATGCGCAAACCGGTGACGACATGGGCTAATCGTGGCGTGTGTAACGAGGTGTGGTTCCGACCAAAGCGTGGAAGGTCACAGCCCGTCGCTAGAGGGCACGCGTGCACGTCACGTGACGATACAAAGCAAGCAAGCAGCAGCATGCATCAATCGTCCAACGTTGCCAGTCGCATTGCAAACAGTGACATGGAGGCGTCAAAAGAAGAGCAAAGAGGTGTTGTTCGGTTTCTGACAGCAAAAGGAGTAGGGGGATTCGCCGAATGTCACAAGTGTTTGGCGAACACTGCATGTCCCTTGCAAGGGTCAAGGCGTGGCACAAGCGCTTCAGGAAAGGACGGGTGTCGTTAGCCGATGATGCCCGGTCTGGGGCACCCCCATGCATTACCAATGACAACGCCCAGCTGGTTGATGCACTCATTACCCAGGACCGCTGAGTGACAGTGAACGCCATGGCCGCCGTGGTCGGATTGAGCGTCGGAAGTGTGTACACCATCATGAAGGAACGACTGCACTTGCGAAAAGTGTGTGCCCAATGGGTGCCCCACAGTCTTCAACCACACCAGGAAGCATGTCGAATGGCCTAGTGCCTTGGTCTTGGTTGGACGATTGATGCATGCTGCTGCTCGCTTTGTATAGTCACGTGACGTGCACGCGTGCCCTATAGCGACGGGCTGTGACCTTCCACGCTCTGGTCTGAACCACATCTCATTACACACGCCACGATTAGCCCATGTCATCACCGGTTTGCACATTACAGCCTCCGGCTCGTTACTTTTTGAACGCACCTTATACAATTGTTACTAAGCGACATATGGCAACGTTGCAAAGCAAGGCGACAGTAGAGCGATGTAAACAGTGTGACAATCAGTTTGCTCTGATCTTACGTGTAACAACATAACCTCTTATTACTCTGCAGTGCCTTCGCTCTTATGAACGTACCAAGAGCAGCAACAAGTGCCCCTGAAGCAAGTGAAAAAAGTTTTTTCGCTAACTTTTATACCCTTATCAAACTTTTGGCAAATTTGCCTCTCTCTGTAGCTACCGGTACTGTCGAACGGAGTTTGAGTTGGTTGAAAACATACTTAAGAAATTCAACTTCTGAAAACAAACTCAACGGTCTAGTATTGTCATCTATTCACCAAGACATACATCTCACTGACGATGAAGTTATAAACCGATTTGGTAATGCTTCAAGAAACCGTGACTTTATATAATAGTGTAAGTTGTAAATAAAAACATTAACATTAATTCTTTCCATGTATACACTATCAAGTGAACAAGAGGATTGAATTAATAAAAAGTAACATAAAATGGTCTTAGTTGTGTTTGACATTAACCAAACATAAAACATCACAACAAATTGGTTAAAAAAGTGATGCCAGAGAGCCTTAAAATTCATCATTTTGCAGCAAATTATACAATACTTCCCCGGGGAGAACCCCGGACCCCTGATTCTTTGGGGCCTATACCATGCCCCGTAACCCCCGTTTGGGCATCCCCCGAAATAAAACTCTATATACCCCCCGGCTAAATTTACGTGTACCACAACTCAACCATGTATTATTCTTAAGAATCCCAGATCTAGAATCAAACATTGTAAATAACCATTCATTTTCATTTGCTGTGCCGTGGTTGTTGTTCTTGTTGTTGTTTTAGTTGAGGGGCTGGGACATCATGGTCATTATTTAGCCCCATGTACTTGGCTGTATGTGTATGTATGTATGTATGTATGTATTTATGTATGTATGTATATATATATATATATATAGAGAGAGAGTATATATACCGGCTGATTCAGCTAAGTTGACCACCTCATATCTATTGAACCGCGTAAGATATCGTCATTCTGTTTTCAAATTCTTAAATCGTACTACGGGGTTCAAACAACACGGTTCATTTCGCTCCCAGCACATAAGTATTTACCGAGAAACCGGTAGCAACTTTTGTTTTTTAAATAGGACTATACTAATTTCCCCCACTGGAACAACTAAGAATCAAGTGACAAGTTCACTGATATGCTTGTTTTGCAAATCTGACAAGTAATTTTTGAGATATTGAAGGTTTCTATGTGTGTCGGCATTAGACAGAAAGCGATGCGCCAGCTGCTGGAATGTGGGTTACATGTTCTCTTGCGAGACCTACTCTTTGTTGACAAACTTACAAACCGAATGTATCCCATTCATAGCATACTGTAATGTGTACATAATCAAAATCAAGTCTCTTATGTAAGTGTGCCTTTTTCCTTCTCCACTTAGACCTGCATCCATGCGGAAATATCTGAAAACACCTCAATGAAGAGGATAAATGAAGTACGGAAATCTTTAGTGCTGGCGGACCTGCGACAATAACTTAATGTACATAATTATTAAAATCAGAAATGTAACAAAACTCGCCCATTTAGTTCATTGCGAACGTCTCGTCTAATGTTAATTCTTAAGAGTCCGGTTAATCATCGATCATTTGGAAAATATACATATTTGATGATTTGGGGAAACAAGGAGGAGGAGGTACAGGAACAGTTGGACGTGTGGGAAGGAGTAATACAAGGATATGGGATGAAATTTAGCATAAATAAGAGTGAGATGGTGATCACAACAAGGAAGAAGGAAAGAACCACAACGGGAATAACAATTGGTGGGGAACAGCTGAAGAAAGTGGAGAGTTTTAAGTATCTGGGAAGCCTGATACAAGATAATGGAAGAAACGATAGAGAAATAAATGAGCGGGGGAGGCAGGCAGAAGCATTTCGGAGGAGTGTGAGAAGCATGTTATGGAGCAAGGATGTCCCTCAGAACAGCAAAAAGATCATATATCGGACGTACTATGTCCCTATCCTGACGTATGCCTCGGAGACCTGGGTTATGAAAGGAAGGGAGAGGAGCAAAATACAGGCCAGTGAGATGAGGTTCTTGAGAAGCAGTATTGGAGCTACAAAGATGGACAGAATAAGAAATGAGAGGACCAGAGAATTAATGAAGGAGGAACCATTACAGGATGGTATAGAGAAATCTAGACTTAGATGGTATGGACATGTAAAACGAATGGAGGAGAAGAGGATACCCAGGAGAGTACATGAGACGAAGTGGGAAGGAAAGAGACCGAGGGGAAGACCGAGAGACAGGTGGCTGAAGGGGGTGGAAGAAAGCGTGAAGAAGAGAGGAGAAGACTGGACAAGGGTGGAGGCTGAGAGATGGTGGGAAGACAGAAGACGTTGGAGAGGCTTGTGTTCCAAACAGACCCGGCCAGTGGCTGGAAACTGTGCAAGATGATGATGATGACATATTACAGTAAGCTAAGAATGGAATACATTCAGCATGTGAGTTTGTCAACAAGCAGTGGGTCACGCAAGAGAACATGCACTCCACATTCCAGCGGCTGGCGCATCGCTTTCTGTCCAATGCCGACACATATGGAAACCTTTAATATCTCAAAAAGTACTCGTCGAATTTGCAAAATAAGCACATCACTGAACTTGTCACTTGATTCTTACTTGTTCCAGTGGGTGAAATTAGTAGAGTCCCACTTAAGAAACGAAAGTTGCTACCGGTTCTCGGTAAATACTTACATGCTGGGAGCGAAATGGACCGTGTTGTATGGGCCCCATAGTAAGATATAAGAATTTGAAAACAGAAGGACGATATCTTAAACAGTTCCGTAGATATTTGAGATGGTCAACTTAGCTGAATCTCCCTGTATATATAACTAGCAACCCAACCCGGCTTCACCCGGGAACAGTTGTGAATGCCTTACGTGATAAGCGCTTCTTTACGATGTCAATGAACTACGACCTATATCCGTTTTACGTCTCGGCATGATGGGTTAAAACCACTGACTGGACTATTAACTATATTATCATGGAGATGCATGTGCAACAAATTCTTGTCAGACGTAATTTAAGAATTGCGAGGTGCATGAAACACAAATCCCCCTTCCCTCCAATCTAAACACACTTTTAGTGGACGATATATTAAATATAGAGATGAGCTCTCGCATACGTTTTTGTAGAACTTTTCATTCTGAACAATTCTTACACTCATAGTATATAGATATATTTAACGGTTTGCCCAGCATAAGCTTAAAAAGCGCACGCACGCCAGTTTCTTTTTCGACCTTTTAACTGAAATCGTTAGAGCTTGATTTCCTTTATTCGTAAATAAAATATTTTCTACAGAAACCTTCTTCAAGATATCCTTTACAGAATGGTGAAAACCGCATCAAAATCCATTCAGTGGTTCTCGAGATTACCCGTGACATCCAAGAATCGGGGACTTTGTTTTATACTAAGTAGAGATTATACGCCCCCCGCCGGTACTGCCACCTTGAAGAAGGCAATTTGTTATTGCCGGGTGTTTTGGGGGCTTGCGAGCTCAAATGATCTGCAGAGCTATGCCAGCGGGAGCTTAAGCTCCTGGTAGGGTCACCCAAGCTGGAAGTGATGAGCCAGACTAAGAGCGGTACCCTGGTCCTCCAGGTTGGGGGTTGGGCGTGGGGCTAACAACCCCACACTGTAAAACCTCAAAAGTTACGAAACTCTCAACGAAGCCTTGGAATTTGGACGGAATTAACGATGATGAACCTGGAAAATGTTTAAGGACAAGGAAAAAGGATATGACTTTAACAATGGCAACATGGAACGTCCGAACGATGTTGCAGATAGGAAAAATGGCAGAAGTAGCTGAGGAAGTTTTGAAGTATGGAATGGATATAGTAGCGCTACAGGAAGTGAGATGGAGGGGAAACGGTAGGATTGACAAGAAGGACTATACAATGTTATACAGTGGTCCTGAAGTAAGAACTGGTCAGTGTGGAACAGGCTTTATCATTAGTTCAAAGATAAAAAGAAGTCTTCTTGGATTTGAGCCTCTAGGAGATAGAATGTGTAAAATGAGACTAAAGGGACGATTCAGGAATCTGACACTTATATCAGCGTATGCACCTACAGAAGACGATAGTGAAGAGAAGAAAAATGCATTCTATGACCAGTTGGAAAAGGAATGTAGTATGATACCAAAATATGATGTGATAATACTTCTTGGGGACTTCAATGCCAAAATAGGTAGAGAGGACTTCTTGCAGTATGTAGCAGGGAAACATTCTTTACATACTAATACTAGTGAAAATGGGAAGCTTCTATGCCAATTTGCAGAAAGTAATAGAATGGTAATCAAAAGTACTTGTTTTAAACATAAGGACATACACAAAGGAACCTGGAAAATGCCAGGCACCGGAGTGGTAAACCAAATTGACCATGTCTTGATTTCAAGAAGACATGCATCTTCAATGATTGACGTCAGGTCTGCAAGGGGCCCCAACTGTGATTCGGATCATTTTTTGGTGAAAGCTCTGTTTAGAGAACGAATTGCGAATGTAGAATGTGACAGAGGAATTAAGAGGATACAGTGGGACGTGGAAAAGTTTCAGCAAACACAAATTGTTAAGCAATATGAGGACACACTGAACAAGAAGTTGGAAGAGAGATTAAAGAATATGAATGAGGATGACACTGTAGAGAGGAGATGGACTGGAATAAAGAAAGCATTGGAAGAGACTGTGAAAGAAACTATTGGGGAGAAGAAGAGGAACAGGAATGAAGAATGGTTTGATGATGAATGTAGGAAATATATAGAGCAGAAGAATGCAGACAGATTGATTATGATTCAAAGAGAGACAAGATGGAATTGTGAAAGATATAAAGGAAGTAGAAGAACAGCAAATAGAGTTCTGAAAAGGAAGAAGAGAATGTATCTAAGAAGACAAAAGGAAAGAATTGAAGAATTGAACAGCCAGAATGAAAGTAAGAAATTGTACCAAGCAACGAAAGGAATGACAAAGGAATTTCAACCACGGGAGAACTCGTGTAAGGATAAAGATGGAAAAGTGATTGGAGAGGAAGAGAGAGTTCTTGAAAGATGGGCGGAGCACTTTAAAGATACGTTAAATATAGAACGTAAGGACGAGATGAATGAGAGACAGGTCTACATGAATGTAGAGCCACAGGTCACTAAACCATCCATAGATGAAGTTATGGAGGCAGTGAAGCGTCAACGAAATGGAAGAGCACCAGGAGAGGATCAGATCATAGCGGAGGTAATAAAGAATGGAGGACAAGGGATAGTTAGGAACCTACATGAACTGATTGGGGAGATATGGGAAAGAGAGATAATGCCTCAGGATTGGAAGGTTGGCCTTATCTGTCCCATCTTCAAGAAAGGTGATAATTTACAATGTGGAAATTATAGAGGGATAACATTACTAAGTGTTGTATATAAGATATTCTCAAGTATATTGCAAAGGAGACTGAGCGACTACTCTGAAGAAATACTGGATGAGAACCAGTGTGGATTCCGGCCAGGAAGGGGAACTACTGACCAAATATTTGTTATGAGACAATCTATGGAGAAATGCTATGAATATGGTGTTGATCTGCATTTGCTATTCATTGATTTCCAACAGGCGTTTGATAGCATTGATAGAATGAAGATGTTGAACGCCCTAGAAGCACGTGGAGTGCCAAAGAAGTTGATCAGTCTAGTAGCAATGACAACGGAAGGATCGCAGGCCAAGGTTTATGTAGGAGGCAAAACTAGCAGGAATTTTGAGGTGAATACCGGAGTGAGGCTAGGAGATTCATTGTCTACAGTGTTATTCAACTTGACACAGAATGAAGTTATGAAAGAACTGGGATTGGGAGGGACGATAATAAACAAGTTCAAGCAGGCGTATGCATATGCGGATGACATTGTGTTGATGGCAAGTAACTGGGAATCTCTTAAAGAAATGTTCAAGATTCTGGAGGAGAAGAGTGGAAAGATGGGTATGAGAATTAATGAAAGGAAAACGAAATATATGAAAATGTCAGCGGGAAAAGATAGAAGAGCAAGAGAAAATGTAGAAATTGGTCAGTATAAGTTTGAGAATGTAAAATGCTTCAGTTACCTTGGTACTATACTAAATTGTGAGAATTCAGTATCAGAGGAGATTCATAAACGGATCATGAATGGAAACAGGGCTTACTATGCTAACACTAAGCTCTTAAAATCAAAACTGTTAAGTAGGAACTTGAAAGTTAAACTCTACAAAACCCTTATTAGACCAGTGGTGACCTATGGATCTGAGACGTGGACAATGTCAACAAATGATGAGAATGATCTCAAAATTTTTGAAAGGAAAGTTTTAAGAAGGATATATGGCCCGGTAAAGGAGGATGAAGGGTGGCGAATCAGGACAAACAAAGAAATTGAAGAGATAATCAAAGGTGAAGATATTGTGAAATTTATTAAGTCCCGACGTCTGGATTGGCTTGGTCATGTAGAGAGGATGAATGAAGAAAGAACACCAAGGAAGATATTACATGGAACTATGGAAGGGAAGAGGAGACGTGGACAACCGCGCAAAAGATGGCTACAAGACTTAGGAGAAGACCTGAGAACTATGAGGGTTGGAAGATGGTGGGAGAAAACTCATAGAAGGGACGAATGGCGAGGAATCGTGAGAGAGGCCAAAGCCTACCCCAGGCTGTAGCGCCGAGGAAGTAAGTAAGTAAGTAAGAGATTATACGCCAATCAGTATAATTTAATATAATCCCCCTTCCGTCCAATCTTAAATTGACTGCGAATTTTGCGGAACGAAAAGTTCACAGGCGAAATGAGAGTTGCACTTCCAGGGAATGGCGAGGTAAATGAAACTCAAACCCCCCTTCCGTCCCATCTTAACTTGACTAGGTTTCACAGGCGAAATGAAGAAAATCTGAGTTGCACTTCCAGGGAAACTTCAAACACAACCACCCTTCTCAGAAGTCTTAACTCAACACGACTCAACGGTTTGCTGCTGGCTGTATCTGGGGCAATAGGTTCACCCGCTAGCTAGGCTGCAACAGGGATGATAAGACTCACCCTTAGCTTGCTCGTAAACTGTCGCCTTAGTAGTTGAATGGACATGGTTGAAAGAAATTAAAATGTAAAAACACTTATAGTGGGCGATGTATTGAAGATAGACATATGCTCTCGCGGACTTTTTTTGTAGAACTTTTCATGCTGAACAATTCTTATACTCATAACATTTAGATATTTTTAACGGTTTGCCCAGCGTAAGCTTACTAAGCGCTCGGACGCCAGTTGTTGTTTTTTTTGGGGACTTTTCCACTGAAATCGTTACTGCTCGGCTTCCTTTGATCATAAATAAATTATTTTCAACAGAAATCATCCTCGAGATATCCTCTACAGAATGGTGAAAACCACATCAAAATCCATCCAGTGGCTCTCGAGTTTACCCGTAACATCCAAGAATCGGGGACTTTGTTTTATACTAGGTAGAGATTTGAATAATGAATGCTATTGGTTCTATGGCCCTTTTAACTACTGCGGCTTTTAGAGACACCAGTGTGCCGGAATTTTGCCTCAGAGGGGATCTTAAACGTGCCAGTAAACCTACTGACACGGCTCCCTCGCATTTGTGCTTCCTCAAATGCTAGCTGACTGTGTCAGGATTCAATCCTAAAACCTTGGGCACATCAGGCGAGAACGATACCACTGAGCCATGCAGCCAGTCTATATACTGTATATAGTTTGTCTGATAGCCTGTGTTATTGTTGTCTCTGTAGTAATGTGTGTATTTGTAATTCAGGTGAGGATAGTTAAATAGGCAGCCGTGGCATTATGTTAGGAACCAATCCCGGCATTTGCCCGGCATAGAAGTGGGAACGATGGAGGGATAAGTGAGGGAATTGGTAAGGGGATCCAACAGAAAAATATGGGTTTTACCAGAGTGTGAGGGGTTTGGTGTGGAACCAGGAGGTTCCCGAGAAATGTAAAAGAATCTTGTATTCAACATATTACATACCTATACTGACGTATGAAGCAGGCACGTAGACAACAACTAAACGGGAGGAAAGTAGAATCCAGGCAGCAGAGATGAAGTTCCTTGGAAGTATAATTGGAACGACTCGCAGACACAAATTCAGAAACAAGGAAATTAGGGAGAAAACAGGATTCCCGAAGTTACAAGACAAGATTGAGATCAATAAACTTAAATGGTATGGACATATTATGCGAATGGGAGAAGACAAGACTCCCGGATCGATTATTTACTGATAAAGTAACGGGAAGGCATCAAAGGGGAAGGCCAAGGATGAGGTGGATGGATACAGTGAGGAAGCATTGAGAAAAGAGGAGTGAATGTGGAAGATACTGGAAGAAGGACAAGAGTGGTTGAGAGACAGAAAAGTATGGAGGTCCTTGATTCACACCCTGAGCCAGATTACTGGAACCAGGAAATGAAGAAGAAGAAGAAGAAGAAGAAAATCACCTCTTCTCTCAGTTGCGCCTCATGAGACTAAGTATACCCCGTTCCAGCCCTCAGACCAGAATTAAATTTCTTGGCAGAGCCGGGAATTGAACCTGGACCTCCGGGGCAACAGCCAAGAATGCTAACCGCCACACCAGGAAGTGGACTATTTCCATCTGAGTGACCAGTCTAGTTTGCAAGCCTTTGTTTGCCTATAAGTCATCTCCATGGTCCCCTATTAGCGGTTGACACTGCAGTCTCCCCTGCTTCTATGCCTCTCACCTTGAAATCATTATGCACTGAATCTAACCATTGCCTCCAAGGTCTCCCTCTGCTTCTCTTACCCTCTATAGCCGAGTTGATCAGCCTCTTAGGTGATCTCTCCTGCCCCATTCTCATCATATGACTCCAACATCTGAGTCGGCTCACATGAACAGCTTCATCTAACATATTCATTTCTAACTTAGCCTTTATATCTTCATTACGAGTACCTTCCTGCCATTGCTCCCATCTATTTGTCCCTGCAATCATTTGTGCTACACTGACATCAGTTACCTCTAGCTTATTTATGAGGTATCCTGAATCCACCCAACTCTCTCACCCATACAGCATGGTCAGTCTAAATAATGAGAGATGTTGGGAGAGTTTCGTCCCTACACAAACTTATTTCTTGCAGAATACAGTAGATCGCAACTGAGAACTCACTGCATTGGCTTTTCTGCACCTCGAGTCTACCGCATTCCCAAATATTACCGTTCTGAGAAAATACACAGGCCAAGTACTTAAAATGGTCCAACTGCTTTTATTTAGTTCCTCCTGCCTGGTATTCATCTTCTGGTGATCTTCCCTACCGACATCACCTTTGATTTTGAAATGCTGATTTTCATACCATAACCCTTACATGTCTTTTCATGTTCTAACATGTTAGCTTGTCAGTTTTTGACAGAATCGATCATTACAACCAGGTCATCAGCATAAGCTAGACTGCTGGTTTCCACCCAACTGAATCCCACCTAGCCAGTTTCTGACCTTCATGAAATGGTCCATATATAAAATCAACAGTAGCGGTGAAAGTTTATAGCCTTGGCTCACACCTGTAACAACATTAAACCTTGAACTCAACTCTCACTGCAGCCCGATTATATATCAACATACATACTTTTGATAGCCTGCAGCAGCTCTTCACCCGACACCATAATCACTCAGGCTGCTTAGCATCTATTCCCTAGGTACCTTATTGTATGCCTTCAGTAGATCTGCAACGCACAAGCACAACTGTCTATTCCTCTCATAGCATTACTCAATAACCTAGCGATATTGAAAACTTGAACCTGACATCCCCATTGTGATCTAAAGCCGCACTGGTTTTTATCCACCGTACTCTGGACCCATGACCAAACTCTTTCTACAATGCCCGAGTACATTTTGTCTTCGACACTTATCAAGGAAATGCCTCTATAATTGTTGTAATCTTTCCTGTTACCGAGCTTATTAAATGGAGTGATAACTGCTTTTGTTCAGTCAGAGGATACTTTTCTACATCCCATGCCAATTTGATTATCCCATGCAACCATTTCTTCCCTGCCTTCCTGCTATACTTTACCAATTCTAGCCAAATTTCATGTACCCCTGCTGCTTTGTGATACTGTAGTTTATTCAACACCCTCTCTACTTCCTCAACCGTGATCCTGTTCCCATCCTCATTCTCCTCCTCCATAATCTCAAAATCTGGTCACATTGCTAGGTAAGTCTCCATTTACATTTAGTAAATATTCTAGCCAACTTTCCATTGCTTCCATGCATTTACTGTACAATGTGTTTTTGAGAATTATCTATAATTATCATAAGCATTCAATTATAAATTCCATGCAAATCTTCAATGAGCATTCCAAAGAATACAACCTGGACCAGTACTGTTATGTGAACAGCTTAGCTTCTTCGAGCATATTAGGCTCCTCAGATTATTTAATCCCACAGTCCTTTGCTCAAATTTGTAACACAGAATTTAACATTTGGTGGTTTAGTAAAAAATATACCGTACCCGAGTGCCACAAATATAGCATCATCATCAACTATAGCAGTTTCCAACCGCAGGTTGGGTCTGCTTGGAGCACAAGCCTCTCCATCGTTTTCTGTCCATCCACCACTTCTCTTCTGTCACTGTTGTCCAATTAACTCCTTTTCTCTCTACACTTTTCTTCACCCCCTTTATCCACCTATCCCTTGGTCTTCCTCTAGGTCTCTTTTTCTTCCACTCCATTTCCAATATTTTCCGTGGTATTCTCTCTTCTCCCATTCTTTTCACGTGGCCATACCACTATAGCCTTGAGTTTTCAATCCTATCCTGTAGGGGTTCTTCCTTTAATATTTCTCTGACTAACTCTGTCCATTCTAGTTACACCCATACGACTCCTCTGAAACTTCATTTCCACTGCTTGTATTCTGCTTTTATCTCTCTCCCTCATCACCCAAGTTTCTGATCCATACGTTAGGATCGGCTCAAAGTAAGTCTTGTACATGATCCCCTTACATTTCTGTGGCACATCCTTGCTTCATATCAGGCCTCTAACACTCTTGAAGAATCCATCAGCACACCTTCCTCTTTCATCTAATTCAAAGGCATTTCCCCCATTTTCTTCAATGACACTTCCCAGATACTTGAAGCTCTGCACTCTCTTCAACTGCTCTCCGCCTGATCACTTTTCGTGATACTTTCAATGTTTAGCTTGGCCCATTTGTCGGTCAAATTTGTTTCTTGTTACCGAGATCCCCGAATGATAATTATTTCTTTGGAAATGTATTAATTGCTTAAACTATATGCATAACCTTGTTATTAATCACCTAATTCATAGATATTATAGTTACTCACCTAGTGTTTAAGGCTTCCGCAACACATCACTACAACGACTACACTGAGCCTGTCTGCTGCTTGCCTGCTGTCGCCACGAGCTCGTGACGTCATTTCCTTGGCCAACCAATAGCAGCGGTGTTTCTGGTCAGCTGCCTTCCTCGGCGGGTTTTCGCCGCTATATAACCTCGAGTCATCTTCTGGGTGACGTGCCACCCTTCATCCATTCTTCGGCCACGACTCTACGGGCCACTCTGGTGCCACTCTTCATCCATTCTTCGGCCACGACTTTACGGACCACTCTGGGCCGCTATTCTTCGGGCTTACTCTACGGCCAACATTCTACTGTCAACATGTGACTATCTGCTTTTTGGTCACCACTCTGAGACCAATAATCTTCAAATATTCTCATCAAGACTTTTCAAGTACCGCAGTGAGAGTCATCATCTACGACCAATAATAATAATAATCTTCATGGTGCATTATCTCGCAGTGAGGAAAGGCACAAGGAAGGAATGTCAACAGTAGTTGCTACGTGCCGTGGTCAGCCAGGACCAACCAAGTTTGTAAACATACTCCAATCTCTCCAGTGCACAACAACAGCAGTGATACCTCTCAAATGTGTGGAGTGGGTTGCCTACTGGGACTGACAAATGTTCATACGTGACTGTGTTTGTATACATTTCTTCGCTTGAGGGATGATTCACTCCGGACATACCCTCCACTTAAGTATCGCCAAAGATAAGATAAGTTTTTTAGCACTCATTTATAGAACATTTTTATTGCCTCTTCTATTTTAAGAAGACAAAGTTGATCTTTGCCATGAACTTTTTAATAAGAAGCTCAAGTATTTTCTTCAGTGGTTATTAATTAATGTTTTGTTTACTTAAACAGTATATTAATAAATTGCATATTTGTTACCTATTATGTTTAATTGTGAAATCCTTCAGCCCCTTACATTAACGCATAATTCAGTCTTATTGCTTCACCCTAATGATATTGAATCCAAGCTAATGCTTGTTGCTGTTCTCCCTCTATGAGTTGGAGTTTTCTGGGACAAACTCCACCATATTTATGGTGCCTCACCCCCGGGAAACATATCTGTGTCACCCTGGGAATGTTACAAGTTTCATATCTTGGATTTCACATTAAACATTAACAATTTTTGTTTATTGTGTTTCAACACTAATTCAAATTGTAAGTTTCAGCCTGAGGCGCATGTTCAGCAGAGGAGGAGAGAAACTTAAGCAAAGCCGGTTTCTTCCGCATCAGACTAAACCTTACTACCTAGCAAGCTGTCATCCTCTGGCTTCCAGTACTCGAAGTCACAATATTGACGTGAGTAACAAACAATTTCTAACATGCCTAACCTTGATGAATAACTCAGCAACGCCAGAGCCTCTTGTAAGGGGTAAGCTCACACGGTTTCGTACTTTTCTAACGGAGCTTGAACCCCAAGAGCGTAATCTTGACATAATTTCGTCCTAATCCTCCCGCCATTACGGGCTCGCATTCCAGAGCACTCAGGGCGCTATTTGCTATTGAAAATCGGTTCAAACGAGATGCTTCTGTTAAAACTCAGTATGCTTCCTTTATGGAGGAATACGAATCATCCAATCACATGGAGGTAATTTCTAAATCAGAAGAAATTGGCCATCCTTTTAAGGAAATAGTTTATCTAAATCATCACCCGGTATGGAAAAATTATGAACAAGCCTTTGAGAAATATGATGAGATACAATGCAGTATAGAAACTCAGTACCCGGACCAGCAAATTGATAGGTTGGAAGTTGAAAAATTATACTATCAGGGATTTGCTGAAGCTATACAGCTTATTAGGGCTTTAACTTTAAAAGAAAAACAAGAAGATCAAACTTCTGCAGCATCTTCTACATCTTCTTCACGCATTATATTACCCAAATTAGAAATACCCAAATTCACTGGTAAGGACATAGAATGGGAGCCATTTTTTGAATTATTTAATTCTTTAGTACATGAAAATACTTCTATCCCGGTAATTCAAAACTTTCACTACTTGCGTCTGGCAGTTCAAGGCAACACACTTAACCTGATTCAAGCACTTTCTTTGACCAGTGATAATTATGAAGTTGCTCTGAATCGTCTTAAGGATAGATATGGGAACATTCGTTTATCCATTCAACGCCATATACAAAGCTTATTAGAGTTACCTAACGTGCAAGCAGACAACGGCTTATCACTTCGTAAGATGATTGACACTGCAGAACTACACGTCAGAGCATTGTCCAATTTAAACCAACCTGTAAATCACTGGGATTTATTTCTAGTTCACCTCATTTCTGCAAGATTGGATGCAAGTACAGTAAAAGCCTGGGAAACAGAACTTTCCCAGCATTTGCAATGCACTTATGAGGCAACTATTAACTTTTTGAAGGCTAGAAGCCAAGTCTTTTCCGCCATAGCTAATCAAAAAACTAGTATTTCAGATTCAAAAGCCTTCTCAAAAGACAAGGTTAACAGTTCTAATCAAAGAATTTTAAGATCACATGCTCTTCCTGTTGATGCTCGGTCACCTAACCAAATGCAAACGTGCGGTCTGTGTCAGCAATCGCATAATTTATACAATTGTGATGAATTTAAATCTTTATCAGTAGATGAAAGACGAAAGTTAATTACGAATAAAAAACATTGTTTTAACTGATATAACAGCTTAGGCTTTCACGGCCGGCGTTCATAATTAAATACAAGTTTTTCGGGCTTGTAGGCCGTGGTCCAGACAGGATATCTCCCGGCGTTTCACCGGAAACTGCGTCCGGCATTATCAAGGGTTCCGCTCCTTACCTGGGTCAGCAGTGGAATGAGGAAGAGGCTTGAAATAATGGGTAACGGCCAGTAGTGGAGTATTGTTGTTTGAATATGACTGTCAAGAACAGTCGCGCAGGGAACACCTGACCCTCACAAGCTCGGTCGCCGAAGCCGGAGCACGCACCGCACCCCGCAACATGTACGTGAGATCAGACGATCCAGCCGGAATGCGAAGAGAACACTCGGCTCACCATGCTAATTTGAAGATCCAAACTACCTTCCAGCCGTTAGTTCATCGCCAACATCCACCCAACCGTCATATTCAAACAACAATACTCCACTACTAGCCGTTACCCATTATTTCAAGCCTCTTCCTCATTCCACTGCTGACCAAGGTAAGGAGCGGAACCCTTGATAATGCCGGACGCAGTTTCCGGTGAAACGTCGGGAGATATCCTGTCTGGACCACGGCCTACAAGCCCGAAAAACTTGTATTTAATTATTGTTTGAACTGTTTGTCAGGAACGCATATGTTAAACAATTGCCGTTCACAACGTTTATGCTTTCATTGTAAGGCTAGACACCATTCCCTTTTGCACAGACATGAAAGATCACGGTTATCAGGACCAAGCAGTCCCAATCCCAAGTCTAATTCTGAGACTTCTCAAAATAGTGCGCAGTCGTATGCTCAAAGTTCTACCTCGCTTGGCAAAGTTCAGGTTTTATTACCTACCGTGCAGGTTCTATTGAAAAATGCTTACGGGAAATGGGTATCTGTCGGGGGATTATTAGACAATGCCGCTACTAACAATTTTATTAGTGAATCTTTGCTACAAAAGTTAGGCCTCCCAAAACATCCTACCTCAATAGAAGTTACAGGAATAAACTGCTCTAAATCGCAATCGTTAACCTTTGCTAAAGTGGATCTGAAGGACTCTAATAATCTTGGTACGCAGTTGCAATGAGATTGTTTGATCATCAAGTCTATAGGCAACAATATTCCTGGCACTTCTTATCCTATTCAAAGTTGGAATATCCCGAATTTTGTCCAGCTAGCTGACCCTCATTTCAACAGAGCTTCGCCCGTAGAGCTTCTTTTCAGCTCAAGCGTATTTTGGCAATGTCTTCATTCCAATAAAGTAAAAATTGCTCCTAATGTTTTCTTCCGCGAAACTGATTTTGGTTGGATCGCTACTAGTCAAATATATCGTAATCCTATTCAAACCGTGTCAAATTGTTATTTTGTTGGTGCCGATTTGAGTCAAGAGCTGACCAAGTTCTGGGATCTTGAGAATGTTCAGGCTACTTCTTCTTCTTCTTCTTCTTCTAACGAAATTTGTGAAAAGTTATACAAGGAAACCACTGTTCTTACTGCTGAAGGCAGATTTATAGGAACTCTTCCACGTATTCCTAATCCTCCCGCCATTACGGGCTCGCATTCCAGAGCACTCAGGGCGCTATTTGCTATTGAAAATCGGTTCAAACGAGATGCTTCTGTTAAAACTCAGTATGCTTCCTTTATGGAGGAATACGAATCATCCAATCACATGGAGGTAATTTCTAAATCAGGAGAAATTGGCCATCCTTTTAAGGAAATAGTTTATCTAAATCATCACCCGGTATGGAAAAATTCTTTAACACAAGACAATATAAGAGTAGTTTTTAATGGCTCATCACCAGATTCCAATGGAGTCTCTTTAAATGATACCTTGCAATGCGGTCCCACTATTCGAACAGATCTCACCTCTGTCTTGCTTAATTTTCGACGGTTTCCTATTGCTGTAATCTCCGATATTAAGCAGATGTACCGGCAGATTCTCGTAAATTCTGAGCAGCAAGATCTGCTAAGAATATTGTGGCGCGATGAGAGTTCCAAACCCATAAAGATATTTAGATTGAAGACTGTGACATATGGCCTGAAGCCTTCAGCCTTTCTTGTGATTCGGTCTCTCCACATGTTAGCCGAGCAAGATGGTCATCTGTATCATCCTTTGGCCCCTGAGGCATTAAAAATGGCATTTTATGTTGACGATTTCTTGTATTCTTTCCCTAATATTTCTGAAGCACTCCTTGTGTGTGAAGATTTGAAATCCCTGCTCCTAGGAGGTGGTTTTCCGCTCCATAAATGGACTTCAAAATTCTACTGAATTTATATCAAAATTTTCATCAGAGGTCCCAGTTGATGAATTTGTTGCTATTCCTAAAAGATGAAGCAGCCGTAAAAGCATTGGGGTTTTTTTGGTGTCCTTCTTCTGATACCTTCTCTTATCAGGTACATTTGTCAGAATCTCCCCCTGTAACTAAGAGACAAGTTCTGTCAGAAATCGCAAAGATCTTTGACCCTTTGCAATATATTGTCCTATAGTTATTGTTGCAAAAATTTTCCTGCAAAAGCTTTGGTCCTTAAAATCTGACTGGGATGAAAAGCTCCCCTTTCCTCTTTTAGAAGAATGGTTAGAGTATCGCAGTAGTTTGCTGGATCTCTCCAAGGTTTCTATACCCCGCCTTTTAATTTCTAATCCCTTATGCCAGCAGTATGACCTGCATGTATTTTCTGATAGTTCAGAACGGGCTTATGGCTGTCGTGCATACATAGTAGGATGTTCCTCAGCCACTTTCCCTGGATTTTCTAATTTAGTGTGCGCTAAATCAAAACTTGCTCCACTTAAAACGGTATTATTGCCGAGATTAGAATTATGCTCTGCTTTAATGGCAACAGAATTAGCTACTGAACTAAATGTCAGTTTAAAGTTAAAATTTTCCTGCACATTTCTTTGGAGCGATTCTTCTATTGTACTAGCTTGGATTTCCAAGCCTTCTTCTCATTGGAATACCTTTGTGGCAAATCGCGTTTCTAAGATTCATGAAGTTTCCCATTCTGAACAATGGAGACATGTTCCTAGCCGTGAAAACCCCGCGGATATAATATCACGTGATTGCACACCTAAAAAATTGATTTCTTCAGACCTGTACTGGAAAGGTCCTCCTTGGCTAAGTCAGGAATCATCTTGCTGGCCTCGCTTAGCTAATCAATTTGCAGAATAAGTACCTGATGCCCGCACTGACCCTGTCACGTCGCATCTTACTTCTACTTCTACTAGCCTTTTTCAGAGATACTCTTCATTTGATAAATTGATTCGTGTAGTGTCTTACATATTCTGGTGGAAATATTTAGTAATTGATCAACCATTGAAGCCTCAACCCTTTCTCACCAGAGTAGAGTTAGAATTTGCTACTCGCAAGATTTTGTTGCTTGTTCAGCAGGAAGTATTTGCTCCTGAAAAGCAAGCTCTTATAAGTGGTAAAGACTTACCCAAGTCTAGCAGGCTTTCACCACTCACTCCTTTTCTAGACCAGGACGGCATAATACGTGTGGGTGGAAGATTAGCTATGTCTAGTTGTGAGGATGGGAAAAATCATCCCATCATCCTTCCTTCAAAGCATCCTATCACTACACTTATAATGAAAAAGTTTCATTATAAACACCTTCATACTGGCACTCGCACCTTGCTCTGTCTAATTCGTGAGCTCTACTGGGTCATTAATGGCGTTCATGAGGTTTCTTCTGTTGTCAAAAAGTGTATACCTTGCTTTAAGGTTAAACCACGCCCCGCCACGCAGATTATGGGTAATTTACCTCCATTTCGTTCAGAACCTAGTAAGCCCTTTGCTCTTACTGGGATTGATTACGCCGGTCCTTACGTATACCAGACCAATCCCTCTTCATCTAAGCGCAAAATCTTAGGTAAACTTTACATCTCGTTATTTGTATGTATGGTGACGGGAGCTATCCACCTCGAGTTGGTTACGAATGCCTCTGTATCTTATCTTTTGGCCGCCTTTTCTAGATTTTCTGCTAGAAGGGGTGTTCCATCTGAAGTCTTTTCAGATAATGCAAAAATTTTGTAAGTGTTTCTGATCTCTGGAAAAGAGTGTTAAGCTCCCCTTCTGCTAAAGAAAAAATTTCCAACTTTTCCTATTCTAAAGGGTTCAAATGGCATTTCACCCCGCCTTATGCTCCCCTTCATGGGGGCCGATGGGAGTCCTGCATCAAACTTACTTAGAGACAGCTTAAGAAAACTCTTGGTCCTGCCATACTTTCTTATAAGGAATTCAACTCTTTAATTATTCAAGTCGAAGGTATCGTAAATTCCAGACCCCTGACTCCTCTTTCTAACGATCCTAAGGATCTTTTACCTTTAACACCCAGTCACTTCCTGATTGGCTGTTCGCTTGCTGCTACTCCGCCTTTGCTGGTTCGACGCTGTGATCTTAGCCTACCTATCTTTTGGAGAAAAGTAGAGTCTTTGCGCTGTTCTTTTTGGCGCTGATGGAAGTTTGAGTATCTCAGCTTGCTAAATAGGCGTGAGAAGTGGCGGCTTCCTCAACCAGATGTACGAGTGGGGGACATGGTTCTTCTTCGAGACTCATCTCCGCCTCTCGTGTGGAACCTAGGCAGAGTTATTCACTGCCACTTTGGCCGTGATAAGTGCATCAGAGTTGTTGATGTTTTAACTAATAAAGGTCTTTACACTAGACCTATCTCTGCTATCTCTGTTTTGCCTTTCGAGTCTTAGTTTCTCCTCGTCTGTTATCCATGTTTGTTTTGACTGATTCTTTGGTTTGTTTTCATTCGGAGTTCTCGGAGAATGATCACTTTTCGTGATACTTTCAATGTTTAGCTTGGCCCATTTGTCGGTCAAATTTGTTTCTTGTTACCGAGATCCCCGAATGATAATTATTTCTTTGGAACTGTATTAATTGCTTAAACTATATGCATAACCTTGTTATTAATCACCTAAATCATAGATATTATAGTTACTCACCTATTATTTAAGGCTTCCGCAACACATCACTACAACGACTACACTGAGCCTGCTGCTTGCCTGCTGTCGCCACGAGCTCGTGACGTCATTTCCTTGGCCAACCAATAGCAGCGGTGTTTCTGGTCAGCTGCCTTCCTCGGCGGGTTTTCGCCGCTATATAACCTCGAGTCATCTTCTGGGTGACATGCCACCCTTCATCCATTCTTCAGCCATGACTCTATGGGCCACTCTGGTGCCACTCTTCATCCATTCTTCGGCCACGACTTTACGGGCCACTCTGGGCCGCTATTCTTCGGACTTACTCTACGGCCAACATTCTACTGTCAACATGTGACTATCTGCTTTTTGGTCACCACTCTGAGACCA
The DNA here is from genome assembly GCA_946902985.2 of Meconema thalassinum. Taxonomy (NCBI): domain Eukaryota; kingdom Metazoa; phylum Arthropoda; class Insecta; order Orthoptera; family Tettigoniidae; genus Meconema; species Meconema thalassinum. The sequence goes on along the minus strand of OX336389.2, from coordinate 1,057,687,293 downwards.
ATAATCTTCAAATATTCTCATCAAGACTTTTCAAGTACCGCAGTGAGAGTCATCATCTACGACCAATAATAATAATAATCTTCATGGTGCATTATCTCGCAGTGAGGAAAGGCACAAGGAAGGAATGTCAACAGTAGTTGCTACGTGCAATGGTCAGCCAGGACCAACCAAGTTTGTAAACATACTCCAATCTCTCCAGTGCACAACAACAGCAGTGATACCTCTCAAATGTGTGGAGTGGGTTGCCTACTGGGACTGACAAATGTTCATACGTGACTGTGTTTGTATACATTTCTTCGCTTGAGGGATGATTCACTCCGGACATACCCTCCACTTAAGTATCGCCAAAGATAAGATAAGTTTTTTAGCACTCTTTTATAGAACATTTTTATTGCCTCTTCTATTTTAAGAAGACAAAGTTGATCTTTGCCATGAACTTTTTAATAAGAAGCTCAAGTATTTTCTTCAGTGGTTATTAATTAATGTTTTGTTTACTTAAACAGTATATTAATAAATTGCATATTTGTTACCTATTATGTTTAATTGTGAAATCCTTCAGCCCCTTACATTAACGCATAATTCAATCTTATTGCTTCACCCTAATGATATTGAATCCAAGCTAATGCTTGTTGCTTTTCTCCCTCTATGAGTTGGAGTTTTCTGGGGCAAACTCCACCACCGCCTAACTTTATCCCAGAGTGTACAAAATATATGTATAATATTATTATTATTAAACTATAAATGGACTGCAGTGAGGGTTCAAACTCTAATCTTCAACATTCCAGACAGGTGCATTAGCCATTCACACTACCGGGACTCTGCCAGACCACGCTCTCATCTGTAAGTCTTAGATGAAGAGAGCAATGCAAGCAATTCACTGGATATCAGCAATATGACCTAGACACTGATAAGCATGGTCAGAACCTGACTTTGGATTTTTGAGAATCATAGGAATGATGATGATGATGATGATAATTGTTGTTTTAAGGGGCCTAACATCTAGGTTATCGGCCCCTAATGATCTGGGTGATAGCGAAAATGATAATGAAATGGAAACCAAAACGAACATTATGTGAGACGGAAAATACGTACAAAAAGGAACTCACAATATGGTCTTACAAAAGGGAATTTAGAACGAAAAGATTCACAAAAAGAATAGATTGAAAAAGACCCACAAAACGTAGGCTAGATTCAAAATACGTACAAAATGCAATGTAGCGTCGAAATACTTACAAAATGCAACTGAAATTCAAAATACTTACAAAATGCAAATGAGATCGAAAAGACGTACAAAATGCAATTGAGGTTCAAAATGCTTACAAAATGCAATTGAAATTGAAAATACACAATGCATTTCAGATTGAAATATCCCAGTTCCAATCCAAATTATTCACAAAGTGCAATTGAAATTCAAAATACTTACAAAATGCAATTGAAATTGAAAATGCTTACAAAATGTACGGTAGATTCAAACGACTCATGTGGATTGACAATACTTAGAAAATGCAATTTAGATTGAAAATACTTGACAAAATGTAATTGAGATTCAAAATACCCACAAAATGCAATTGAGAATCAAAATATGTGCAAAATGCCCACCAAACAAAATGCAATTTAGATTCAAAATTCGTGCGAAATGTGGTTTTGGTTGAAAATACTTACAAAATGCAATTGAAATTCAAAATACTCACAAAGGTCCCTCCACCATATTGAAAGACTTACTAAAAAGCAATTTAGATTGTCAATCTTTACAAAATGCAATTGAGGTTGAAAACAATCGGGAGATGTAATTTAGATCGAAAAAAACTTACAAAATGCAACGTAGATTAAAAATGCCTTAAAAAATCGCTAAAAGGGAATTTAGATACACGGTGAACCAAGTAACAAAATCAGTGCGGGAATCTTAAAGAGAAAAGGAAATATAATGAAAAGGGGAGAGGAGAGGAGAGGAGAGGGTCCGCCCCAAAGGTAGGGGACAAAAGGGGAAAACGGACCCAGCTCAGGAATCCCTCGGGGTCGCCAACTCCCGAACTCACCAGCCGTGTCATGATCCTCCCTCCTAACGTGACATTATGCCAGCCAATGGATCAAGGTGTGCTGGAAACATTGAAGAGAAAATATCGGCAGAAACTCCTTTCATCCCTGATAGAGGAAGTGGACAATGCAACAACATGATGGAAAAGTTAAAACGAATCAAAATGAAAGTCGTAGCATCCTCACAGCCAGGAATGCAATTCAGTAAGGGAACAATGTCATCCGTGTCTTCTTGTACCATCTCCTCTCTATAATCAGCCTAACTCAACAATATGTTCCAAGAATTTGCTTTTTCTTTTCCTTTTACCTCCTGCCTTGTGCTTAAGGCCCTTAAGGAGGCAGGGTGTATGTAGCCCCACCACTTCTGGTGCACCCTAGATAATGCTACACCCTCAGGGGCTCACTCAAGATGCGAGTAAGTGGTAGGCACAAGATAACCTGTTTGAACTAACCCGACTCCGATATTATTGATTTCGTGAATGCTAACAAAAATGAGGATAGTGAAGAAGAAGAAGCACAAGAAGAATAAGAAAGAGGTATTGCAGAACAAAAGGATAAAACAATGTCTCGCAGTGAAGGATTAAGAGCATTGGATATGGCATTAACGTACTGGGAACAACAGCCGTAGGCAAGCGCAACCGAGGTGTTGATTTTTCTTCAATAGCGAGATCTCGCAGCAAGAAAACGTGAATCAGCAGGCAAGAAGACATTGTTGACAAGTTACTTTTCTTAAGGCATTTATAACATTTTTGTTCAATACTGCATGTATATTAAAATTGATAATTCATTAAATAGAGTACTGTAAAATATGTCATTGTTTTAGTAATAGTGTATCGACTACCTATTTGTTTTAGTTCATTTTCAAACCTATTCCGTATTATGTGACATTTTCGGTGATCCGACATACTCCAGATCCAGTTTAGGTCGGATAATCAAGACTCTGGTTGGTTGGTTGGTTGGTTGGTTGGTTGGTTGGTTGGTTGGTTCCTCAGTTTAGGAGCTGCAACAACATGGTCATGTAGTCCTGTGTACTTTGGGTGTGTGTAGAATCTGTCTGATAACCGATGTTAATTGTGATGGCTGTATTAGTGTGTGTATCTGTTTTAATTCAAGTAAGAACTGCAGGCATTGAATTTTTTCAAGTAGTTCCTACTTTTGCCGCCACTATCAATCAAGACTCTACTGTATATGCTCTGTTAAAACAAAAGAAAAGTTACAGCGAAGAGAGGCTTGTTATGGGTTCTGGTCGTTCAACCACTCAACCAACTCCAATTTTATTTGATCAAATATTTTAAAGATTACATGTTAATGTATTATTGGATTATAATTGTAATGAATCAATGTGATGCAGAAGGCTGTGAGCCTATTGATAGGAACCGTCCCGGCATTTGCCTGGTGGTGAAAATGGGTAACCACAAATACCATTTTTAGGATGGCCGAGGTGGAATTCGAACCATCGCTCTCGCGATGTCATCGGGGCACAAGTTAGCGCGTTAGCACTCTCGACCACCATGGTCGGTCAAATATATACATTGATTGCCAGTGTTGGGATATCTTGTGTGTTCGGACTGGTGCATTGGTGACAATAGTACATAGTGCATGTCACATGCCTTCAAATGTATAAATTGATTGCCAGTGTTGCAATATTTTGGGTGTTCGAACTGGTGCATTGGTGACAATATTACATAGTATATGTCACATGCCTTCAAATGTATATATTGATTGCCAGTGTTTGAATATTTTATGGAAAAAAAAAAAAAAATAGGTATAACATTTTCACACAAAGACATGCTAGCTTTCAAAAATAAATTATACTCACCATATCCACAGCTTCAGGATAGATGGCTTCAGTGATGACACCTCGCTGAGTGGTGACAAACTCCACCATCTCATGCAGGGCCGCTCGTTTAACTTCCTTCCATTTTAGGTCAGAGAGTGGATCAGCAACAAAGTCAAACAATACGCAACACTGACGAATTTTCTGAATGAACAATTCTTCTCGTTCATTAGTAGTCGCATCTGAAAAGGAAAAAAATAAAGGCAATGAGTTGAAACAAATCGAAATAATTAACAACATTCACAAATGGTCCAGCAACCTACTAACTTTCCTCACAAAATACACATACTGAAACTAGGTCTTTCCACCAGTATCATAACACACATCACAGGTGTAAGTTCCGTAATTAGGCCATAACTCTCTGTGTATGAATGAAATAGCCCACTACTATGGACAATCTGACCAGAAAGCTTATCCTCCAAAAGATTATGGAGGCATAAAAATGTTCTCTTGCTGCTGTTGATTCATTTACAGGCTTTGCAACATCGTGGTTATGTAACCCCATACACTTGGGTGTGTGTGTGTCATTGTGATGGGTGTACTAGTGTTTTTGTAATTGGGGCTAGGATTCGGGTAGGAGGCAGCCTTGGCCTTCATTTAGATATTATCCCAGCATTCGTCAAGAGTAAAAGGGGGAAAACAAAGAAAACCACTTCTAGGTTCTCAGTTCTGCCCCACGAGGCTGAGTGAATCCCGTTCCAGACCTCAGACCAAAATTAAATTTCTTGGCAGAGCTGGTAGAGCGGTGTCTTGTAGTGGTAACTATTGCTTAGACCTCAACAGTAAAGACATTAGTTCATCGAACTGTGTAGAATTATTCTCACAATTCTCAATCACACTTGGAGATTTTGTAACCAGCCCCATCATTCAGTTGTCTGGGAGTAATATACAGTTCAGTCAAATTTATTGTATAGTATAGCCAAGTATATGAATAGCACACATATGGATTAAATGCAAGCTGAAACAAAAATATTTTCACATTTCAAGAACTTAGAAGTGATCAAGTTCACATCCTATGTAGGAAAGTCGAAGTTAAGCTAATTTGGAAATATAAAATACTGAAATTAACCAACGAAATAAATTCTACTTTACTATCAGGAACACTTTAATGAGTGTGTCTTGTTAATAATTTCTCATCCCAATAAGCTATTGAAATATACACACATCAATAGCTTCTTTGTAGGGAACCAAAATTAACAATTATTGTAGTAGAGAATATAAGAGATGGCATATCATTCCTTCAGGTTGTATATCTTCCAATATATAGACGGGGCGTGGTGGCTCAGCGGTCTAGCTGTATGCCTCTCACCAAGGCGGTCTGGGTTCGATTCCCGGTCAATGCATGTGAGGTTCTCGAAGTGAAATGCCATGTCCTGTGGTTCGGATTCCACGTAAAAAGGAGGTCCGTGGCTCATGATCTCGAGATTAACGGTCACGTTAAACTACAAGCTTCCTTCCAATATATAGAAGTACCGCATGAAGAAACAATTTTTAAGATCTCTGACTTACGGTAACAAAAAATACTACCATTTCTCCATTATAACTTGAATCTTCATCCCCTTTGCTTGATTGCCATTATTTATTTATTTATTTATTTATTTATTTATTTATTTATTTATTTATTTTAGTCCTTGGTAATGATGAATTAGGGCTCATGGTCCTCTGATACACCATGTAAGAAGGTATTAAGCAACAATTACAATAAATACAATCGAAACTGATCATCCAAGTATATTTATTAATTTTTCAGGTTTAGGGAAGCACCCACTACAATTGGGTACAATTGTGTTGACAGATTGAAAAACATTACATTTCGATTAGTAAGGCAACACTGAAAAATGGCTTCCAACATAGCAACAACAACAATAATAATAACAACAATAATGTTCAAAAACATTTTTATGATATCCTAGATATTACCATCCATCAACATTCACACGAGATAGCTGTATTCAACAGGTAATCTTGGCGTGCAGCCTTAAATTTCTTTATAGTCTTAAGGAGTTTCTGATATTGGCAGAAGTTGAATTCCATTGACAGAACCCAGCTACGACAAAAGAACGGTCGAACATTGATGAGCTATTGATGGGAATGACGAGGGAAGAGCCAGATTGAGTGTTTGGATTATGAAATGAGGTAAAATAATTAGGTTTTGATGACATGTACACTAGGAAATCAATAGATGGATGTCAGTAAGTTAGTGAAGTCCATCAAGTTTGATAGCTTGGGGATATGTGGGCCTCGTAGCCCACACTAAAAGCAACTGAAAACAAGAGTTCAATGTTTGTTGAAGTTTCATGGTTTGTCCAAGAGTCGCATCAATGAGAACAATTTTATAGTAGCTGAGAATCCGTAGTGTAAGTATCCGAGTTTAATCTTGTGGACAAATGTTCCTATGACACACAAGTGGGTGAAAGGATGCACACATTATTTTTACTTGTAATTCTCCCATGTGAGGACCAGTCAAGAGTTACGTTTAACATCAACCCGAGGTTCCTTAACTTCATTACTAAAAGGAATGACGGTTACATTCAATGTTACTAGAGGAATAATGTAGCTGTAATTTCAAGAATATAGTAACTTATGAGAGCCGACCATGATGATTTGGGTCTTTTCGAGGAATAAGGAGGAGAAAGTTGTCACTGGCATACACACAGAGATCAGCGTTTATTCCTTATTGCATTTGCTGGTGTGGCAGTATATTTGGAGATCGTCTGCGTAATGGTGACCGTTATTATCTTTATTTTAATTGTGGAGGAGATATCATAGAAATACAATGAACAGAAGAGGCCAAAGGACAGATCCTTGGAGGGGTACCTGCATTTTTTTGACATGACTGAGTTGGCATCCTGAACTATGACACGTTGATTTCAATCCGTTGAGATAAACGGAGAAAAAATGTATGGCCTCGATGCCAAGAAGGGATTTTAACTTCTTCAATAAGATCTCGATATTTATGGTGCCAAATGTCATCAGTTAGCATAAGTAAGACAGTTGCTGTGTTGTAGCCTTTCTTGAAACCAAACTGCAATGTGTCTAGTAGAGAGCGAGTGTTCAAACATTCCAGTATTTGAACACGTACTAACTAATGCAGCGCTTTGGAGAGAACAGCGAGAATTGAGATAGGAGGTAGTTGGACAGTAGCAGTGGACATAGTTCCTCAGGAAGTGGAATTACATTAGCATATTCCTAGATTGAGGGCAATGAGCCATTGTTTAGACAACAATTTAAATATATGTGTAATTGGGGAGAACAGCACCAATAATGTAATGAATAAATTATCAACCCCTCCCGTCTAGGATCTGTAGGATTTCAAGACTTTCCCCACTCCATTGGTGGTTATGTTTTGTGGATTCATTTTAGGGGGTTTGCGACATTGTGGTCATGCAGCCCCGTGTACTTGGGTGTGTGTGGAATTGGTCTGATAACCTGTGTTATTGTGATGGTTGAATTAGTGTGTGTATTGAAACACAAAATTGGGTCAATCAGGTGAGGAAAATTATGGGCCATGGTCTACATATGGACTGTCTTCTGGGTAAGGTTGAGTATCGCTTCTGTGAAATATGCATGTAGCTCAAGTGGAATGTCAGGTATATTCCTATGTCCAAAGCACCAAGTTGTTTCCAGGCACTAACTATGTTTAGTCAACAAGTTGTCTCACAAACACACTTAAATTTAAAATATGTAAGATTTGCTTAATATGGTTTCAAGGAACTCAATAATGTTAAAGTCACTAGTTTGGCAAGTACTGGTACATCTGTATTCTGAGAGTTTTAACTATACAGTCAATATCTTTCTCTTTATGATTTTTATCACATTTAGAGGTACCGGTAAATGTTTCAAGAGAACATACAGTCTCTTCTTCAGCCTCTCATATGAGCCTCTTAACTTAAACACTTCAAAAAACTTTCATATATTCCTCAACACTACAATAAAAACTTTGCCAAAATTATCAACTCTTATAGACCAATGACAACATGTGTTTCTAACATTTATACATTAATTGTGGACATGTATACAAGAAAATTTTATAAGTTAGGCCCTTTACATGTATGAATTACATTGCATAATAACAGAGATCCCTCTTATTTAATGATGGAGTAAGGCTATTGATAAAATAATTAAAATAATGTTAAAATAATTTCCATCATCTCTTAGTCGGGAGAAACACGGCTTTCATTGTTACTAAATAAAAACCAGTCGAATGTGGCTGTTATCTTTCATATCTTTCTGTTGTAGGTTCACGATGGCAGAAAATTATTCAAAATATGATTTTGTGGCAAGATGTTAAAATGTTAAGATGTTCCATTCAAATGGTATCCATTCATTGGTGCTTATCCTTGTGGTATTGATACTTTCCAAACTGAATCTTCAAGTTTTAGTGGAAATGATGATGTTGATGACGATAATTGTTCTTTTAAGGGGCCTAACATCGAGGTTATCGGCCCCGGATGAAATGAAATGGAGTGAAATGAATGGATGTAGATAAAAACAGCTCACTGCCATGGATGAAACGAAAATGGTGTTTATAAAACAGACAGTGAGCCCCAAAAATAATGGAAATGTGGTCGACTCTCCATTTGGAAATATTTGATAAGGTTTCCAGTGCTCTATTGCCCTATTGTTGTAATTTATGGAAAGTAGTGATGAAGCCTATACAGGGTCTTTCATATAAAATAAGAACGGCAAGCGGCAGTTTTGTTATTCGCTGCTACGGCGGCCTTGGCCGAGCTTGTGGCACGCCATGGCCCCCTGCTGTACTATTGAAAGCGCGCGCATAGTACATATATGAGGGCTGTTTTTTTTTTCAAGTTCCGATGTATAAAAATAACAGATTGACATACCAAACTGATTTTACTACTAAGTGTGTGCTTGTTTTATTTGTATGTCTCAACATAATCGCCAAAACGATTGAAACATTTGTCGTATCGTTACACCAGCTTCACAATGCCCTCGGCAAAATATTCTGCCGCCATTGAGGTGGGTACGTCTGGACAGTCTCCTGAAGTGTTTCCTTTTTGGCGGCAGAATATTTTGCCGAGGGCATTGTAAAGCTGGTGTAACGATACGACAAATGTTTCAATCGTTTTGGCGATTATGTTGAGACATACGAATAAAACAAGCAAACATTTAGTAATAAAATCAGTTTGGTATGTCAATCTGTTATTTTTATGCATCGGAACTCGAAAAAAAAAAAAAAAAGCCCTCATATATGTGCTATGCGCGCGCTTTCAATAGTACAGCAGGGGCCATGGCGCGCCACAAGCTCGGCCAAGGCTGCCGTAGCAGCGAATAACAAAACTGCCGCGTGCCGTTCTTATTTTATATGAAAGACCCTGTAGTCAGCTTGGTTGTGCACCCGTTGCACGGTGCACATCCAACCCGGATCCAAAATGAATTGCTATGTTCTTAAATACTTGTATTGTCTGAAAAGAATATCTTGACAGGACATATGCCTTTTGACTCCCAGAGTTAGCCATGGCTTAGGGTTAGGAAATATCCTTACCTTTCTTCTGGGCACATATTTGTGGTATAAAGCATGTATTAATGGATTAAACTTACTTTCGTCCCTAGTCTAGTCCCTATGCCATTCCATGGAAAGTTGTAAGCATCATATTTCCATATGTTAGGCTACATATTTAGGTTTGTACTATGAGTCATATAAGCATATCAAGTTGTGGGTGGATATACAGTAGCTGGCACTGATATTTGGTCACGAGTCACATTTTTCAGTAGGTTATTCATTACAATGAGATCAATTAGTGTGTGTTCGCAATGTTAATTGGCTCAAGCGAAGTATGGTCATGTTGTATGAGGAAAGTGGGTCTTCAAATTTCTTTGTTTTGAACGTCTTTGTTCTAAGATCCCCTTAAAATAATAATGACATGTTCATAAGATGGCAGTAAGTTTAGCAAACAAGTTTCAAACTCAGAAATACACAACTCAGTAGGTGGACGGTAGAAAATGGCAATCAACCATTTTTGTTCATTCAAAATTCCTTCAACAAACATAAACTTTGTTCTTAGTAACTCAATGGAAGATGATTAGCAAATGACCTTGTTTTTCACATTATCACTACAATAAAAGGCAATACATCCACCTTCCCTATCAGTATGTTCATGACGATGGAAATTATAACCATCAAGCTGAACCACATAGTTTGAAAGTGATTCAGATATACAACTCTCAGAAATTCCTGCTGCATGTACATTGTTTTCACAAAATATAGCCTGAATTTAATCTGTGTGCACTGGTAAGCTGTGGCTGTACGAACAGCAACACTGCAAGGCACGGGCCGGGAAAAAGATAAACACTCTCATTGCATCTCACTACCTGAAGCACAAGTGAAATTGATGGTGTATGTCATCTTCTTTGTTACTTCATTTCTTTCGTTAGCAGCAACATGGTTACAAGCTCACTATACTTGATTGTGGGTGAATATTGTCTTATATGTTGCCCTGTTGTGATCTCTCTAATTAACTGGACTAGGTGAAAGGTGCCTAGGGACAAGAAAGAGGCTGTCTACACACTATTAACACCTAAATTAATATTATTAATACAAATCAACATTCACTTCCAAGTGCCATTATAGATAGCGACTCCTTGCTTTATGTAATGTTGGTAGTGCCTCAATATAGGCTACCATTATAATCCATAACTAGGAATGAAAACAAAAAACTTCAAGATGCAAGTTCCAGATGGAGACAGGAGAGTTGTTCTGTAACGCAGAGAAAACCTACACATCTACGGAGTATATGCATAAAATGAGATGCAACTTCAAAATTATCCAAAAAAGAACAGAATGCAAATTATTGTCATGTAATTATGAAAATGTTTTATCAACTACAGAATGAAGTTTGATGTTTTTCAGTCGGTCAACATGAAATTACCCAATTGTGGGTTATTGCCTAATCCTGAAAAAATTTACAAGAGATTAGTAAATACCCTTCGATGACCAGTTTTGGCCGTCAAATTAACTGCTCTCACCAGGACTGTGCAAGACTCAACCAGATAAGTAGCCTGTACAATACAATCTCAATGGACCATTTAACAACAATCACATAGTCACTCTAAACAAGCAAATTTTGGAAGTCAACCACCAATTCCAGTATCTTAACAAAACATCACATAGACTACAACTAACAAATATTGATGAGTTGCATTATCTTAACTAATACTGCAACTAAATAAGTGTACATATTGTAAATACTTTCACCCATACTCTCAGACATAGATTTTAAAATTTTAAGGTGTAATGGATTTGATGATGATCGCTTGATGAACGAAACTGGTCATCCAAGGGTACTTATTAATCCCATGTAATTCTTTTTTCAGGATTAGGGAATAACCCACAATTGGGTAATTTCGTGTTGACCTACTGGAAAACATCAAACTACGTTTACTAAGGCAACACTGAAAAATGGCTTCAAACACCACAACTACAGAATACAGGGTGCCAAAAATTTGTTCCCATAGACGTGAGTCTGGGGATATCGCCCTTTGTTGATATAACAGCCATACATACTGTACATATTGTTCACACGGTGTGTTGCTGGAACAACCACAGTAGTTGCACACAAAATCGTCCGACTGTTTTAAATCTGGTTCATTGCATTACAAGCACCGATGTTCAAGCTGAACCTTTCACTTGCCGCAATCAACATTGCAGATTACGGTATGTGGGAGTCAAATATCTCTAAAAGTATTTCTGGACTCATATGTATTTTTATATGGCCTTTCTTTCTTCTCTGTATGAGAAGAATAGAACCTTGAAATTTTGCCAGTCTTTAGATACCCAAATAGAGTACAACTGTCCTTAATGAAGCCAATTAATATTCATTGGGTAGCTGAGTACGTTAACACGCAAGGCCATGAGGACTCGCAGTACATCGTCCCCTGAAGTGGTTTTCCATTTTCAACCTTGCAGAATGTTATATCCAGCATTGAATCATAGCAACACACCCTGTTGTTAATCATGGAAATTACACAAGACATATATACTCCCTGGCATCTGACTGTTACTTGATAGACACAGTGCTATTGACATCCTGTAAGTACATTCATTAACTATATTAATTATATTAATATATATACATGTGTGTATATGTGCCTTCATTTACATCCTAAGTGTGCATTTGACCACCAAGACACAACACAAAACCTTCAAACAGACCATGCCTTATTCAATTTCAGTAACTCCTCTGACGAGATTAGTGTCAGGAAGGGCAACCGGTTGTAAAACTCATATAGCAACGCATCTCTCCACATTCCCGATCTTGTTGCTGTTCTATTTGGAAGCTTGGAAATGGTGGTCATCAGACCCATGTACTTACAAGGGAACGGATTGCAGTGCAAAATTATAATCTGGTTGAAATTTAGTACACAATATTCCTACAAAGTTGCACAATGACTTAATGAAAACCGCACGGGCCACTTTCAATTTTGAACGCCAATATTGAAGGTCGAATACCTGCCAGGCGACGGCATGACCGAGGAGGTGGGAAGAGGTAAAGCTGACCTTGAATCCTAGCAGCACGCGATGGCTTGTGGCCACCAGGCAGCGACCTGCCGTGCTGCATTGCATTCCCCACCTTAAACGTTCTCCTCAGCTCACTCTTCTACCCTCTCAATTAGAGTATAAAATGCAACATACTGTGATATTTTGCACGTGACCATACTGTAAATAAATAAAACGACTTTCATTCTTTCCCTCTTTTACTCTTTGTAATCCTTGCATTAGTGGATGCTTACAAAGAAGAGGCCAATGCAAAGAGACTGCTTGCACCACGCGCACCTTGCAATACTTTATTTTGTGCATATATCGCAATTATTTCGGATAGCATCATCCTTGAAACACAACTGAACGGGGTTCACAAAGCAAACGGGTTGTGTTTCAACATAACCGGATTTGTACCAACTATACTTCCACATGTTACGAAACCGCGGAGAAGATACAGTAACTTAGTTGGTTGTGGGTCAATGATTGGGTTATTAAAATGTTGTTGCGCAAATGAATGTTAATATCAAAATTGCATAATACAATCAGGTCATAAAAAAAACGAACAAATTGTTTCCATATCCAGAAACCAAGTACATCTAACGGCTGAATCATTCCAGTAATTCCCTGGGGAATAGTTTTAACAATAATGGTTTTGTTGGCGGGATTTGACGCTAATAAATTTGCTTCACTTTGTGCTGTCCACGAATCGAAGAGTAAAACACTGTCACCTGGTCAAGTTTGAAAATAAATGGTTTGGGACCTGTTCATCCCAAACATCACTTTTGTTTGCATAGCCCTAAGAAACTGATAAGGGAGTACCGGGAAGAGGGTAAGGTGGGAGATGGGGAATGCAATGCAGCACAGCAGGTCGCTGTCTGGTGGCCGGGAGCCATCGCGTGCTGCTATAATTCAAGGTCAGCTTTACCTCTTCCCACCTCCTCGGTCATGCCGTCGCCCGGCAGGATTTTGGAGTTCAATATTGGCGTTCAAAATTGAAAGTGGCCCGTGTGGTTTTCACTACCTCATTGTACAACTTCGTAGGAATATTGTGTATTAAATTTCAACCAGATTAGAATTTTACACCGCAATCTGTTCCCTTGTTAGATGTGGGCAGAATTTATCTGATGATCTGAGTTACTGTGATGTCAGTAATAGTACTGAAGCCATTAGGAAGGTGGTAACTGTGACCTTGAGTTAGGAGTAGAAATAGATATGATGATGACGATGACGATAATTGTTGTTTTAAGGGGCCTAACATCGAGGTTATCGGCCCCTAATGAAATGAAAATTGGGCCGATAACCTAGATGTTAGGCCCCTTAAAACAACAATTATCATCATGAAATGAAATGGCGTGAAATGAAAGGATGTAGATAAAAACAGCTCACTGCCATGGATGAAACGAAAATTGTGTTTATAAAACAGACAGTGAACCCCAAAAAGTATGCCTTATTTGAATAAAAAGAATAAAAGGCGGATGGTAAAAAAGAATAAAACAAATAAGGCATAATGAACAATAAAATAGATGAACACAATAAAAAACATAAAAACAGACTTAACCTGAATTAAAAGTCGTAACTACACATTAAAACTTAAAAACGTAACCACTCTCCCTCATGAACTGGATGACGAGGTCTACTGACGGCCCGTCATCACGGAGAATAAGGGAGAGGGTATTAGGCAGTTTAAGAGTCCTTCGCAGATCGGCCAGATCCACACACTCCAAGAGAAGGTGTGCCACAGTTAGATGGGCACCGCAAGTACACACAGGGGGATCTTCTCTCTTTAGCAAGTGGGAGTGCGTAGCAATCCCATGGCCGATCCGGAGTCGACAGAGTACCACAGCTTCCTTCCTGAGAGATCGGAAGGAAGATTTCCACACCTTCGTTGTCTCCTTGATGCCTCTCAGTTTGTTGGGTGGAGGCGTGGCACGCCACGCTTCCTCCCAATGCGACAGGATCGCATGCCGCAACTGAGAGCGCACATCACTAGCAGGCACCTTATACGGTAGCGAGGGCAGGGCGACTGCCTCTCTCGCCGCCTGATCAGCAAGCTTGTTTCCCGCAATACCCATGTGGCTAGGAAGCCACACAAAGGTCACCCCGGTTCCAGCGTTACACGAACTGACGAGCAGGTCGTGCACACGCTGGACCAACGGGTGCTTCGGGAAACACACATCGAGCGCTTGCAGCGCACTCAAGAGAGTCAGTACACACAAGAAAGTGCTGGTGATCGTCTGATAACGTGTACCGCAGAGCCTCTAAGAAGGCATAGAGCTCCGCTGTGTACACGCCACTAGCCTCGGGAAGTGAAAAGAGAAACCGACGATCCTCAACCACAAATGCACAGCCTACTTTCTCGTTTACCCTCGAACCATCCGTGAATAGAAGCCCTGATCCTGGATACCGGCTCACCACGGACTGGAACAGCCTCCGATGGACGGAGGACTCCGTGTCCGACTTGGGGCCGGTGTGCAGATCCAGGATGAGATCAGGGCGAGAGACCATCCACGGAGGGGCCTTGCTAGGTACTCGGACGATACAGGAGACAGAAGGAAATCGGAACTGACGGTATAAGTCATCCAAGCTAATCCCCACCGGCCGAGTGGCTCGGGCGAGCGCATCATACAGCCGGCGATTCGGATTGGCAAACAAACACGGATAGCTTGGATGAAGTGGCATCTGTCGAATAGTTGCAGCATAGGTCAGCAGTACTTGTTGGCGCCTCAAGTGTAAAGGAGTTACGCCAGCCTCGGCGAGCAAGCTGACGACTGGGCTCGTCCGAAAGGCACCCGTCACCAGCCTCACACCGCCGTGGTGGACACTGTCCAGTTTAACAAGCACTGACTTACGGGCCGAACCATATGCTACACTGCCATAATGTAATCTAGATAAAATCAGGGCCTTATAAAACGTAGAAGCACAGCGCGGTCCGCCCCCCACGATGTGCCGCTAAGAAACCGCAACATGTTGAGTTTCTTAGCACAGGCAGTTTTCAAACACCGCACGTGTGGTTCCCACGTCAATTTCTGATCGAAAAGGAGCCCAAGGAACCGGTACGTAGCAACAACAGGCAAAGCTACATCGCCCAGATCAAGCTCAGGATCAGGATGGAGAGTGCGCTTTCGGCAGAAATGGACAACCGAGGTCTTTGTGGTGGAGAACCGAAAGCCATGCTCTAGTGTCCAGCGTTCCACTCTCCGAATAGCTTGTTGTAGCTGTCGTTCAGCGACCGCCATATTTTGCGCACTATAAAGTAGAGCGAAGTTGTCTACATATAGCGACGGTACCACTGCTGGACCAGCAGCAGCGACTATACCGTTTATGGCGATCGCAAATAATGTTACGCTAAGCACCGATCCCTGTGGGACTCCGTTTTCCTGTATATGATATTGCGAATATGTCCCCCCTATTCGGACACGGAATAGGCGTAGGGACAGAAAATTCGCAATAAAAACCGGCAAGTTACCTCGGAATTTCCATTGATGCAGGGTAGAGAGGATGCCGTAACGCCAAGTGGTGTCATAGGCCTTCTCGAGTAGAAATAGGAAACCATGGACAACCACTTTCAGGTTAACCGAGTTAGGAATTGAACCCACCCCTACTCAGATTTGCCTCAGCCCATTCCAACCCTCAGACCAGAATTTAATTTCTTACCGGAACCAAGAATCGAACACAGGACTCTTAGAGGACCTGAGTCTCAATATACACTCCGAGACCATAGGAAGCGGCATCCTCGAACTCGTAGAAATGGAGATAATAAGGAGTAGTTTAAAATATATGTACTGTATTTGTCTGTGAGTGAGTAAATTAACCTCGAGTAAGTGGAATCTGTCAAATGCGGAAACAGAAATAAAGTCACACGAAATATAGTTTGTGGATTTTAGCGGTATTCAATTAGCGATAAACTGCGAAATTGGCTCAATTGCAAAATCGTTAGTTTTCTACGATATTATGGACGCTCTACAAAATAAACATATCGTGTTAGAAGCCGCTTTTCAGTGTTGCCTTAGTAAACGAAACTTAAATGCTTTTCAGTCGGTTAACACAATTGTGCCCAATTATGGGGTGTTATTCCCTAAACATGAAAAAAGTTCTATGAGATTAGTAAATTCACTTGGAGTTTTGATCATCAAGCGATTCAGTGCAGGCAGCGAAGTGACAGAAGCTGTACAAGAATGCCTAAATAACTAGTCAAGTTCTTAAAAGTAAACTTGAAGTCCAATAACCACTAGCAATATCATAACAAAACTTACATAAAACTATGTGCAAAATTTACAATAAACTCCTGTAACTAAAATATTGTATATATTGTAAATATATTCATCCACATGCTCGTAGACATAGATTTTATAGCCTGAGTGTAAAGGATCTGATGATGATCGCTTGACGATCGAAACTGGTACTCCAAGTAAATTAATTAATCTCATGGTTTCTTTTTCAGGTTTAGGGAATAACACCTATTTCAATATTGTGTACAATCGTCTTGACCGACTGAAAAGCATTTAAATTTCGTAAAATAAACAAATGTTAAATATAGTAGTGGTGGTGTATACCTTCGTATATCAGTAAAAGGGCTTGAAATATGAATAAGATAGCTACAATTGATCTCCATTTCTGGTGGACTGTGTTTAGATTTTTTTTGACGGAAGAGACTTCATTCACAGTAAACGACCGAAATGCAATCTGTTAGGTTCTTCCGTCTTAGTTTTGCTGTTTTTTGGTTTGTTTAGTAAATAATATGACAAGCAATTTTATATCATTTTAGAGGTAGCATTGAACAAAACCTTTATTTGTAATGCATTTGCTACAAAACGCAAAATTCGTAATTCGTTGTTGTTATTTCATTCGAGGGGCTTGGACGTCGTGGTCATTCAGCCCCATGTACTTGGGTGTGTGTGTGTGTGTAATTTTGTCTGATAATCTGTGTTATTGTAATGGCTGTATTAGTGCATGTATTTGTAATTCAGGTGAGGATTTCGTTTAGGAAGGAGGCAGTGGCCGTAAGCTCCAACCATCCCGACATTTGCCCAGAGTAGAAGTGGGAAACCACGGAAAACCACTTCCAGGATAGCTGAGGTGGGAATCGAACTCACCTCTTCTCACAATCAGTTTTGCCTCACGAGACTTAGTTGTACCCCGTTCCAGCCCTCAGACCAGAATTAAATTACTTGTCAGAGCCGGGAATAGAACCCGGACCTCCGGAGCGACAGCTGAGAATGCTGGCCGCTACACCACGAGGTGGTCAATTCGAAACTCAAAATGCGAATTTCTTTTGAATGTTACAAACCACACACACTACCTCCAACAGAAAAAAAATGTAAAATTTATTTCAAACACAGTGGACTGCATGTTATCAGAACTGGATATCGTTGTTGTAGATTAATTAATAGGCTTTGCGACATCGTGGTCATGTATCCCCGTGTACTTGGGTTTGTGTGAGATTTGTCTGATAACCTGTATCAGTGAGTGTATTTGCAACTCAGGTGAGGATTGGGAAGGAGGCGGCCGTGGCCTTAAGTTAGGAACCATCCCAGCATTTGCCTGGAGTAGGAATGGGAAACCACGGAAAACCACTTCCAGGATAGCTGTGGTAGGAATCAAACCTTCCGCTTCTGAGTTTTGCATCACGAAGCTGAGTGTACCCCATTCCAGCCCTCAGACCAGAATTAAAAGGTCCTGGCAGGGCCGGTAATCTAACCCGGACCTCACGGGCGACAGCCAAGAATGCTAGCCGCTACACCACGAGGTACCCAACTGGATATCCTTGATCATGAAAGTTCTCAGGGCATATTCTTCCAGGTGGATGACCGAGTTGTTGAGTAACAGGAGAGACAACTTCGGGAGGGCGATACATGATCTTGAGAGTTCCGACACTGGACGAGGATACATGTTCGTTCTCCAGTGACGTATGTCGTGGGTTACAGGAAGTAACCGTGAAAAATAGTACGGTAGTTAATTTTAAATGCTGTGGGAGAGATAATAATACTGTAATAATCTAATAATAACAATAATAGTAATTGTATTGGCTTTACGTCCCTTTTAACTGCTGCGGCTTTTAGAGACGTAGGGGTGCCGAAATTTCACCCCGGAGAGGATCTTAATCATGCCAGTAAATGTACTGTCACGGGCCCCTCACATTTGCGAACACTCAAATGCCAACTGACTGCACCAGGATTCGATCCTGCAACCTTGGGCACAGCAGGCGAGAACGTTACCACTGCACCATACAGCCAGTCGTGGGGTAAATGGAACTCATGATTTATATAAATTTCAAGAGCTATTTTTCACTGTTACCTTCGTCGTCTAATAAAAGAATATTGCTAACAGCACAAACGCAGCATTTACAGGAGTACTAAACACTAATTGAATACAAGTAGAAATTTGACACGTTATCAAAGTTTTTATAACTTAATAATTGAAGGGTCCACGGGAAGAAGGGGGAATGTCAACTTATGTAAAATGTTCAGGAAACGAGTTTTGAAGTTTCATTACTTAAATGTACGCGTCAACTAGAAACGTCATTTTCTCACGACCCTCATTGTTCTTAGCCAGACAGAATCGTGCATTCAATACGTCGCAATGAGGCCTACCAGATCGCGCTGATATCTCGATTTTACATTTTGAGTGACATCCCCCCTTCTTCCCGTGGACCCTTCAATTGTATATATTGTTGTACGTAATTGTTATATATCCACCAATCCGAAAATAATAATGAGCCTATGTGAACCTTATCTGATGATATTCGCCTGATGAACGAAACATGTCATCCTAAACAACCCCCTCTTTTCTTTTCTTTTCTTTTCTTTTCGAGAATTATATGAAACTAATTAATTAATATATTCCCAGGTTAGTAGAAGTGATTAGATGAGTGTTATTCCCTGTCCAATTTAAATGGGCACATTATTGTGTTGACTGAAAAGCAATTCTTGTTGTTGGTGTTGTTGTTACTTCATTTGAGGGACTTGGACATCGTGGTCATTTAGTCCCGTGTACTTGGGCGAGTGATATTTTGTCGAATAATCTGTGCCACTGTGACGGCTGTATCAGTGGGTGTATTTATAATTCAGGCAAGGATTAGGAAGGGGGCTGCCGTGGCCTTAAGTTAGGAACCATCCGAGCATTTGCATTTGCCTGGAGGAGAAGTGGGAAAACCACTTCCAGGATGACTGAGGTGGGAATCGAACTCACCTCTTCTCAGTTTTGGCTCACGAGGCTGAGTGTACCACGTTCCAGCCCTCAGACCTGAATTACATTTCTTGGAAGAGGCGGGAATCGAACCCAGACCTCAAGGGCGACAGCCAAGAATGCCAGCCGCTACACCACAAGGTGGTTCAATTATTATTATTTTACTGGACAAAAATTAAGGTTATAAAAGCTCGTGGAAAGGACTAGGCCTAATTGTTTAACAGATGGATGCAAAGTTCACGATTGGCAAAACACAAGTCTACAAAATTATGGCTAATTTCTAAAGAGGAACTAATTTGAGTAAATGTTTATATAAATCATCTCCCTTGCCTAATTCACAAAGTAATATAACTCTATCCATACTGCTCGATTATCTACAGTTGGTGTGTAATTACGGTAATTTACTGAATTTATTACATTTAATACGCCCGGAGTAATCACGGGCGTAAGTACAATCCACCAATAAGGGTGCAGCATATGTAGTTGTTGCTGTTGCCTTATTAGGGGACTAGCTTTACGTACCCATCCTCGACGGGCTTACGCTGTAAGGTTAACAAAAAATAGCGTTCCGGAGACAGGTGACAGGGGGTTAGCTTAGTTATGCCTAGACTGTCAGACCTTGTTTGGTCAACACCCGTGTAATTTCGAAATTAGTCCCCAGTACATTTTGTTCTGCTAATTAGGAACGGAAGGGAAGACTACTTGTTGAGACAAACATAAACATTACACAGTTGATACGAGAAGTAAACTATCAGCCAGAAGGCAGATTCTTAAAAAAGAAAAAAAAGTTTAATCATTTTAAATGATCTTGTCGACTTCGTCGTTACGCTGAGGTCTGGCGTTAGGTTACAGTGACGGGACGAAATGTACCGAGAATGCACTGAAGTGTGTGACGTCATAGTACGATGTAGCAGCCAAGTACTAAGAAGGCAGTGCGAGAACAATCAAGTAGGCAGTGAAGAAACAAAATAGTCTCTTGAAACTCTGTTCTCGCACTGCCTTCTTAGCACTCGGCTGCTAGCAAATAAAATTATATACAGTCCAGTCTTTCAGACTGACTATCAGTCTCTTTTTTAGAAATATTGGTTTACTTTTGACCTGTTTAGTCAATCAACCAGCTCCAATTTATTTATACCGTACCGTATTATGTGTCTTGTTAAGATTGACCACCTCTTACCCGTTTGACGAATCCCTGCCGGCGGAAGATGTATGAACTACAACTTATCAGTGGTGTGACACAATCATTTTTCCCGGAGATATCGATGGATCGTTGTGGCATGAGCTTTGCGTTTGGTCAGTTGGGTATTTTAAAAATGTGCTAGTGAATACTTTTGAGGAATCCATATGCTAAACGGAAGAGTAGTGTATCAGGGTAGAATATATTAGCCTACCAGAAGCAGAACAGCACGCAACCTCCTACAGTAGTGCCAAAACACTTGATGCGCAGTATACATTCCTTCCTTTCTGCCCCACACAAGCATTGACTGCCGATAGAGAAAGCCCTGCGCGGATGCGGATATCCGCGAGTTTCTTTATACCTGCGCTTGCCCGCGTAAGTATATCCGACCGACTAAGTGCTATAATTAGCCACCCACTGCTTAACTTGCCGTTACTCAGAGGGACAAAACGCAGTCAATATTGTCTTGCGATTCACGCATAGCCTAGGGGTACGGATTTCTCCTCAAATGTCTAAATGTGTTGCTTTAATACTTTATGCTCTATCTAATAATTAAAATATTTAAAAATGTAATGTCAGCGGATTCAGATAACAAACGTGCAGATGCGGATAAAAGTCGTGTGGATGTGGTGCGGGGCAGAAGCGGATAACAGTCGTGCGGATGCGGGCTGGATGCGGATAACGTTTTGTTTATCCGCGCAGGACTCTACCGATAGACAGATGTAGATGTATGACAGCGCACTCACTTCAAAACGGCAACGACTCGTCAGAAGCGTCAAAGTGACTAGCCATGTCATGAATCATGACTGTGTACACGGACGGCGAGAGTCATCAAAGCCAGTTCATCAATGAGGAACGGAAGTGATACGTATTTGAACTTGTCACCTTGAGATATTCCTAGATCAGCGAGTGAATCACCAAGCAGTTATCGCATTGCCAAGTCTGGAGAAGGATATACTGTGGATTACGCAATTGGCTGCTAGGATTTGAGGCTTTCTCTTAACCCCTTCACCCATTTGTATTACATAAATAATTTGTAGCAAAGTTTCATTTTTGGGGTGCCATCTACTCACGAATTTTCATGCCATTCGCTCCGGTAGTTTTGACGCCAACCCACAACAGACAAAATTCAAACCGAGGGTATCTATATTCATAGATATGAAACATTTTACCACGAGTCAGTGTGAAGAAATGTGGAGAAATCTCACACTCAAAGTGGCCGCTGATAAATGCAAAGATTCAGATTTTGCATCTCCAAATGGTGCAGCTATCCAGTCTGCACTAGAATACCGTACTACTCTTCTACGGAGTAGAATCTTGTGATTTATTTCAATTTAAAATTGTTCACTTTACGGACCCTTAACTACACTCTCAGGCAACCTATATCTAGAGTAAGGTGGGAGTTTTTTCTTATTAATCTATTCTAACCAACAGTTTTAATTCCATAACATAACAGGTGCTTAGCAGAATTCACTCTCAAGTTAGTTAACAGCCTACACCAGAACAGTCTCTCTTTCATTCATAATCATAAGAACTATTTTCTACAAATATTTCCAACTTTTTTTTAGCGTATGGCTTTTAGTGCCGGGAGTGTCCGAGGACATGTTCGGCTCGCCAGTTTTGTAGCTGCTTCGAGACGGACACCCAATGGGTGAGCTACAAGTACCGTTGGGGAGGAAAGTTGGATTGGAAGGTCGAGGAGTTGGAAGGCAGCGGCTGTGGCCTATAGTTAGGGACCAACCCCGGCATTTGCCTGGAAGGAAGATGGGAAACCACAGAAGACCATCTTCAAGGTTGCCGGCGGGGGGATTCGAACCTCCTCTCCTCCCGGATGTGAGCGACTGCCAACAGTCATGCCGTAACGACCACGGCTAACTCACCCGGTGATATTTCCAACTGTTTTTCTCGCATTACTGGGGTGCGGAATTGACCACTAGCAGTGCGCGAACATCCTTAAGAACCCCATAGCTACGTTAAGACCACAGGGCAGGCTATCTCCGCACTAGAAAGGAGAGTGGGTTGGAACCCCACTCTTAGCCGTCCTCGAAATGGTTTACCATGGTTTCACATTTCCAACTTAAGGAAAATGCCGGAACGGTGTCGTTCTGATCGAAAATTGGAATCACAGCACTGCCAGTAGCCAATTTGAGTGAGAGTTTTCCCCACATTTTTTCACACCGACTCGTGGAAAATGCTGGGATTGTCTGACATGGTGGCACGAACGTTCCATAGTGTTTCGTTAAACAGCCCAATTCGAGCGCCTCTTATACCACCTCGTGTTGTAGCGGCTAGCATGCTTGGCTGTCACCCCCGAGGTCCGGGTTCGATTACCGGCTCTGGTCCGAGGGCTGGAACGGGGTACACTAAGCCTCGTGAGGCAAAACTGTGAAGTGGTTGATTCGATTCCCACCTCAGTCATCTTGGAAATGGATTTCCACTTCCACACACCCATGAAGTACATGGGCCTACATGACCACGATGTCTCAAAGCCCCTAAATAAATCAACAACAATACTAACACAACTCTTCGCTGAACCATGCCAATGCCAGCAGCTTCGGGATCATCAGGCAACTTCAAAGTCCTCCCGTATACAACCGATCCGTATATGATGATGGATAAACTTCCATCAGTTCTCTCCGAGTGAAGTAGGTATGTCAATGCTGTTTGAGGAGGAATGATTTGGGGAGAAGCGTACGGGTTACACTGTTTTCTCCTGACGAACCCTGCTTTAAGCTACGCCCTACTAGTCTGTTTGGACCGCCATGTCAGGACAAGGTCATGCTTGAGTCGATGGCTCAACAACTCATTTGACGTTACAGACAGCTAACGCACAGGGCTGCGAGTAGCGTAGAAAGCCGAAGTTATACGATTGACTTCGCGTCACCACATGGTAGCTTTACGATTGCTTACGAAGTGAGAAGCTTATATCCTCTCTGTTTCAAAATAAATCATGTGATTGTGCCAGAGCTTATCTATATTTATGACACTTCACTAAATGTAGAATACTGTAGTGTAATATTCAACATATATTCACAGAATACATTACATTGAAGTACCTCCATTTTCTGTATCTTGCACGTCGGCCTGTTGGTCTCGGGGTACGGTTCCTGCTTCGTGTGCGAGAGGTGCCGGGTTCATATCCCGGAAATGCCCAGCGTTTTTACTTTTGTTTCATCTCTTGAAAAGATTCAAAACGTGTATAACAGAACCTTAGGAACGTTATTTTTTTTCGTGCGAGACTTGTACATATACCGGTAATATAAATACATAGTTTGAGGTCAAACGCTTCTTTTTTCTTCTTTACGTCGGTTTACCCTCCAGGTTGGCTTTTCCCTCGGACTTAGGTTGGTTGGTTCCTCAGTTTAGGGGCTGTGACAACGCGGTCATGTAGCCCCGTGTACTTTGGGTGAGTGTAGAATCTGTCTGATAACCGGTGTCAATTGTGATGGCTGTATTAGATGCAGACATTATGCCCTTACTTGATTTAAAAACAGATGATACACACTAATACAGCCATCACAATTGACACCGGTTATCAGACAGATTCTACACACACCCAAGTACACGGGGTTACATGACCGCGTTGTCACAGCCCCTAAACTGAGGAACCAACCAACCTAAGTCCGAGGGAAAAGCCAACATGGAGGGTAAACCGACGAAAAGAAGAAAAAAGAAGCGTTTGACCTCAAACTATGTATTTATATTACCGGTATATGTACAAGTCTCGCACGAAAAAAAGAACGTTCCTAAGGTTCTGTTATACACTTTTTGAATCTTTTCAAGAGATAAAACAAAAGTAAAAACGCTGGGCATTTCCGGGATATGAACCCGTCACTTCTCGCACACGAAGCAGGAACCGTACCCCGAGACCAACAGGCCGACGTGCAAGATACAGAAAATGGAGGTACTTCAACGTAATGTATTCTGTGAATATGATATGTTGAATATTACACTACAGTATTTTACATTTAGTAAAGTGTCGTAAGTATAGATAAGCTCTGGCACAATCACATGATTTATTTTGAAACAGAGAGGATATACGCTTCTCACTTCGTAAGCAATCGTAAAGCTACCATGTGGTGACGCGAAGTCAATCGTATAACTTCGGCTTTGTACGCTACTCGCAGCCCTGTGCGTTAGCTGTCTGTAACGTCAAGTCAACAACTCTCCTATGCGTCTCAACCCGCTCAGGGACGGGTCACCACGTGAGATAACTATACATCCTAATAGGCCTCGGCTGTTTCCTTCCATCTTCATTAATTTTATCTCTCATAAACTCCTCTCAATAGATGGACGCCAGGCACCACACAGGAAACTCATCTCAAATCAGAAATGTATTGAGTGACTTTTAATCACCTACATTAACCGGAATTCTGTTTGCAACGGAAATAATTTCAGGTCCCTTGGGATTTTGTTATAGACAGGTATGACGTATGTCCTTGTGGACAGAACATGAACACAATCTTGATGACTGACTTATGCCAAAGCGTTGCTGTGTTATGCTCTGTTCTGGAGGTGCGTGTGCCTTTCAGGCCTTTCAAAAACAAATAGCTACATTTGAAGGTTTGTTTTCTTCTGCACTAGTAAAGATAGTTGTCTTTAATTCATTTGTTCGTTATCGTTTTATCCTCTAGAGTTGGCTTTTCCCACGGAGTAAGCGAGGGATCCCACTTCTACCGCCTCTAAGGGCAGTGTCCTTGAGTTTGAGACTGAGTCGGGTGATGCAACTAGGCAGTGTGACTAGCACTTCGCCCAGGCGCCCTCACCTGAAAAGCGAACAGGGGCCTTATTATATAGGTGTTCTGTGTATGAGGGGGATGGGAAGAGTGGGAGGGATAGACAAGGAAGAGGGAAGGGGGCGGCCGTGGCCTTACGTTAGGTACCATCACGGCATTTGTCCGAAGACGAAGTGGAAAACCACTTCGAGGATGGCTGAGGTGGGAACAGAACTCCCTCTACTCATCTGGACCACCCGAGGCTGAGTAGACCCCGTTCCAATCCTCAAATGAAAATTAAAATCCACAGCCTGCTTCCAGTCTCCGACCGGGTCAGGAATGGAATGAATGAAGCCCCTATCTAGCGGCGAGGATATGAACTGTGCCGGCTGCCGAGGCTTGACGCACCCCTCTGGGGCAATGATTAAATGAATGACAGATGAGATGAAATGATAGTGGAGAGTGTTGCTGGAATGAAATTTTGACAGGGAAACCCGGAGAAAAACCTGTCTGCCTCCGTTTTGTCCAGCACAGATCTCACATGGAGTGACCGGGATTTGAACCACGGACCCAGCGGTGAGAGGCAAAGTGCTGCCGCTTAAGCCACGGAGGCTTTCCAATCCTCAAACCACTTTTCAAATTTCGTGCCAGAGCCGGGAATCAAACCGCGCACCTCCGGGGTGGCAGCAAAGCATGCTCACCACTACACCACGGAGGCGACTTTCTTTAAATATATGTGTTTAAAATGGTATAGTCCGTTTAAGAGACTCAATATAATTATATCGATTACATCCTATATGAACATATTCCATGCAGGGTGCGAATTAACGGGGGAGGGGATCCCCCTAGCGAAGCAACCCATAATATAGGCATCATATTTTGTAACTTAGAAAGGAGCTTGGTATCCAAGTTGGACAACACCTCTTTTGCTTTTTTATAGGGAAGGTGAAAAACTAAATCCACAATATGGTTGTCAGTATCATGGTGATTTATCTTTATTTCATTCTTATGGGTCACATAAACATTTTGACATACTCATTATTAAAATTAAATGAATATTTAAGCCGTAATTATAATTTAAATAGTGGAGTTGGCCGTGTATGAAACCAAGTCATGGAGTTGTCTGTTTTTGAAGCCAAAGGGAGCCAATTTGAAATTGAATATGTTCTCTTTTGAAACCAAATAATTATGAAATCGATATCAATGAATTTATTTTATTTTGTTCATCTACACTTCTAATGCCTGAGGGTGTTTTAAAATAATGTTTTTTTTTCAGCGGATGGCTTTTAGTGCCGGGAGTGTCCGAGGACATGTTCGGCTCGCCAGTTTTGTAGCTGCTTCGAGACGGACACCCAATGGGTGAGCTACAAGTACCGTTGGGGAGGAAAGTTGGAATGGAAGGTCGAGGAGTTGGAAGGTAGCGGCTGTGGCCTATAGTTAGGGACCAACCCCGGCATTTGCCTGGAAGGAAGATGGGAAACCACAGAAGACCATCTTCAAGGTTGTCGGCGGAGGGATTCGAACCTCCTCGCCTCCCGGATGTGAGCGACTGCCAGCAGTCATGCCGTAACGACCACGGCTAACTCACCCGGTATGATAATGTAATTATGTCTAATGTATTAAAACAAAATCATATAAAATTGGTATTATAGTTAAAAAAGACATGGACAAATTGTACTGAGACGCCTTTTGACAAAACTGAAATTCTTGAGTTATTCTTACAACTTAGAAAGAACTAGTTCATCAAAATCTGCACTCTCCAACTCATCACACTCACATTGTCCACTATTTAAAATATTACCAGCGCCGTTACAGGTTAAACATTCAGCCATGATGGATTTTCAGTGCCTGTTGGGAGCTTCTCATTGGCTACTGAAGGAGTTGTCATTTTTTGGAACGAAACTATGGTGGAATTGTCTATATTTTGAATCTGAGCTGAGCAAATACATGCTATTCTCCCTAAGTTCTGTCTTTTTTTTATATAAGCAGAACAGTTGTAGATTCGCATTCAGCATAAAAAGTCACAAAGAGTGAACCTAAATCTCAAAACTGACAAAAATGAAGTTGTCCAACTTTGATAATAATATAACCCCTGGCACTACAGCCCGTGAAGGACCTAGGCCTACCAAGCGACCGCTGCCCAGCCATTTGGCCTGCAGATATTGGGGTGACGCGTGATCAGCGCATCGGGTCCCCTCGGCCGTTAATTTTGGTTTTCATGATTGGGGCGCTGCCTCACTGTCAGACAGCTGATCAATTGTCCTCACGAGGCTGAGTGCACCCCGTTTCAGCCCTCACGTCAGCCGGGAATCGAACCCGGGGCCTCCGGGTGAGAGGCAGGCGCGCTACCCCAACACCACGGGGCCGGCCACAACTTTGATACCAAGCTCCTCAAATTATGGTCACATTAAAGCCGAGTATATTATTTCACAAACTGGATATGTTTTCACGACCTTAGGCCGAGTTCAGGAATTGTTTCCAAGCGCGAAACTAATAGATTCGAGATTTAAATATGTATCTGCTATTTTTATCAATATACAACAGTGTTTTCAACCGACAGCGGTAGCTATGCTCGCCAAAGCGCAGCGCTAGGCCATGGGGTTAAGCTATTTGCGAACTAGGTAGACGCGAGTTCGAGCCCCACCATCGACCGTCCTTGAAATGGTTTTCCGTGGTTTCCAGGAAAACTCTAGGAAAATGCTGGGACGGTACCTTCTGACAGGCCACGGCTGCTTCCTTCCACATCCTTGCCCAGTTGCATTCACCTTCATTCATGTCATCTCTCATTAACTCCTCTCATGAGGTTGGCATCAGGAAGGGCATCCGGCCATAAAAACCACTCGCCACATAGAATTTCATCGCATCTCATCCCCGGCCCCGTTCAAAACGGGAATAATAAGGGGTAGACATATATGCATACATACAGACAACAGTGCTTCCATCAGCATATTCTACGAATCTACGGAAAACTCGCGACATCTTGCCTCATGCGCAAGTTCACATTACGACCTACTGTCAATAACTTATATGTAATTGTATTTTTAGTTATTTTAAGGTAGATGGGGGGTTATTATTTCCAGGTTAGGGATAATAAAATCACCAGTCCCATATATCTGCAGGGGTTATTTCGTAACCTGTGTATGCAGTATCTGTACAAGTGTTAGTTGCAATTATTTTTGAGAGGGTGCCACGTGATGTGAAATAGCAAACCGTATCAGCTCAGCATTCCCTGCAGTATGTGTGAGGAAACCATTACCCAAAACAACCCAGGATTACTACTGCCAGCCACGGTTCTTCAGTCTGCTACAGTCTGCTACAGTCTATGCTACACTATGTTTGGTATCTTCATTCGTACACGAAGTACATAAAAAGCGTACCATTTTATTTTCAAGAGGTTTCTAAAGACGATTATCATTCATCCCTCTCCTCTAAGCATTACATATTCAGATAATCAAAACAATAGTTTCAATTTGTTACGATTACTTTAAACACTCTTTGTGGGTCTCAAGCTGTCTCGTTTCTTAAAATCTCCTGGCCGCCGCCGCTACCCAGAGGGGTGGCTGGAAGAACCATTAACCGGCAGTTGCTCAACATAGCCTAATAGCTGGGAGGATTTCAATGTTATGGGTTTACATCACTTTTAACTACGGAACTGCGGCATTAGACACGTCGGGGTACCGGAATTTTGCCCTGAATGGGATCTTTAACGTGCCAGTAAATCTAATGACTCGGCCCCCTCAAATACTAAATGACTACGGCGTTAATTTGGGCACAGTACGTTACGCAGTCTGTCAGTAATTTCACAAGGTTCTGAAAACATACAATTTCTTGAAATGTACAACAATTTGAAATTATTTCTAGTCAGGTAAAACAACACCAATTCTGAAGTTTTGTATTACCGGTACTTCAAAGTACCATACATTTTGATACGACACACTGTTTTCAGTATGGATACCAGCAAGATATCTAATAATGGGATCCAGTAACTGTCGTACTCCTTTACGTTCCAAGTTGCAGTGATCAGAAATATGCCTACTGCATGTGGCAATATTAACAAAAATATTTATCTTGAAACTACCATCACCCTGTTCTATTATGCTGATGTAGTTCCAGGTCGAAATTTTGTTACAATTAGTAGGAGCCATGTTCACCATAACAGACTTGGGAATAATTAAAGCCATGGCAGAAATCCAATGCATTCGCAACCTGTTATGAACTGGCACAACTATTCTTAATGGATATCTCGTTGGATAGCCCGCTAATGGATAGCGTGCATACACAACAACTGACGACTCTATCACAATCGATTTTGTGCTGACGTCATCCGCGTTGCCAACCGGTGTGGTATCTCATTGATCTGTCATACGAGCGACATAAACAGTGCTATTCAACTGGGTAGTTACGTGATTCAATACCGACGAAGAAAACTAAATTACAGGATACACTTGCTCAATGTCAGGACCCTGAGGAGGAGGAGGAAAAGGAGGAGGAGGAATGGATGAAAGAGAAGGGGGGGGGGGGGGCTATGGTACACAACGTGATTTGTCACTTTAGGACGTTCAGGCAGATTTAAATGGAAAATTAGCTTACCTAGTAACGGAGGCAACTGCCTCGGAAGTGTTGCGTGACTGTAGATAAGCATGCTCTCGTTGTCACAGTCGTCTTTGGATACACAACCGGGACCTGTAGGATCAATCCCCAGCTGACTATCAGGATCAATTGCGGCTGCTACCAAATCAAGTCCACTATGAAAACTTGGACTTTTCGGTAAACCAAGAGCTGTCGTATTGCCTGCTGAATCTCGATAAAACATGGCCCTTGCCCCAGGGCCGGCCTCACTGTGAACCATTGCACCATCCAAACCAAAGCAATACCAGCACTGTCGCTGTTTGTTATTTGAAGTTACTTCAACTCACAACCAACACCTACCCTCACTTTAACGTTAGAAATGATGCTTACGGCAAATCACACATAGGCTATGTTTTCATCGTAAGTTTATGAATGCAGTGCGCAATATCTTCACTACATACATTTATAAAACACTATGGGCACTCAGTTAAAAAAAAAAACAAAAAAAAAAACGGCGCTCGGATGACGCTATTTCACTGATATCAAAACACCGACAACATATCGACGACGAAATCGTTAGTCACTAGAACATCGCTATACCCACGCTCATACTCGGCTCCAGCACACCCCACTACGAGGCAGCACTGCTTACTAACAAACGATAGCACTGCGTCGGCTCTTTGCGAATTAAAAAGGAGCATGCGCAGTTTCCCTTATTCTAATAAAATAAAATTGATTACATATGGGAGAAAAATTACAGTAGACTACTTGAACGGAAATTTCATAGCGGTACCAGTTTACTGAAAAAATATAATGTTGCTTCCTCCAGGAGTTTCCATAATCACTTCAAATAATAGCCTTTACTACACGGCACCTGTCTCAGTCCTCGGCATATCTTACACAGATTCTACGCTCTCACAAGTATTTATAATTTTGTTCTCTGGATTAATTAAACATGCCGTTGAGGTTTATGGAAATAGAAATTCATAACATTTTATGTTTCATTTTAAATTTCCTACAATGCAACATTAATTAATGTGGTAGCCGCAATGCACCTGTATTTAATTAAATTTTAATCAAGACATGGCATAAACCTAGAAAAAATGCTGAGTTTTAATTCACTGTCCGTGAAAACCAGTATACCATTTTTTTAGGAAGCCTTCATAGGGAGGTTCAGGCTGCTTGTGCTTTTAGCTCTCGCAATAAAGAGGCACAGGTGCCCTTCATAAAAAGTGAGGTGGCGAGCAATTCGCTACTCCTGTGGGAGTCCGGGCGCGGATACCAAGAGCCCGCTGATGAGCTAGCTTGGTGTTCCAAGGCGAAACCCCACACACGACACGGCATGAACCTAGAAAAATTGCTGAGTTTTAATTTAATTATTTATTTTTAACCATAGCACTCTGCTGTATACCGTATTGATTTTACTGAAATATATTTATGGATGGGTGAATGCTTGTGACAAAGTGTTCATCAGTCCTGTATACATTGCGTGCGTGTGGAATCTGGCAACTTGTATTATTGTGCTATGTGTACTAATTCGTACACTTGTAATAGGGTCAAGGATTGGAAAGGAGGCAGCCGTGACCTTGAGTTAGGAACCATTCCGAAATCTTCTTGCAGTACAGTTGGGAAACCACTTACAGGAGGGATGAGGTGGGAATCAAGCCCCTCTCGAGGCTGAGTGAACCCGGTTGAAGCCCTAACACCAGAATAAAACTTCTTGGCAGAGTCGGGAATTGAACATAGGATCTTGGGGTTAGGCGTCTCAATACGCACTTCTAGACCAGGGTTTGCAAGGTGCCTGCGGCATTCATGATCTTGTGAGCCAAAACCTAAAGGCCGATTCACAATGCGCACTTGGGTAGTCGGACGTCTAGTCCATGGAGGAAAGAATAAGAGGAGATGCGCTGAGCTCGTTTAAGTGAAGCCAAGCGCTGCACCCAAAGTGGGCGTAACCTTATCCTGTATTCGGTGTTCCGTGACTTGCATGAGGCATTGTGCATGGTGTTTTCTGAGTTATCCTTGCAGGATATCTTTCCAGCCTTTTCTCACCTTAACTCATGCTGGAGCAGTA
This sequence comes from Meconema thalassinum, assembly GCA_946902985.2. Classification (NCBI taxonomy): domain Eukaryota; kingdom Metazoa; phylum Arthropoda; class Insecta; order Orthoptera; family Tettigoniidae; genus Meconema; species Meconema thalassinum. The sequence goes on along the minus strand of OX336389.2, from coordinate 1,057,655,202 downwards.
GTGATAAGTTATATATATATATGAAAAAGAAAATCCACAGCCTGCTTCCAGTCTCCGACCGGGTCAGGAATGGAATGAATGAAGCCCCTATCTAGCGGCGAGGATATGAACTGTGCCGGCTGCCGAGGCCTGACGCACTCCTCTGGGGCAATGATTAAATGAATGACGGATGAAATGAAATGATAGTGGAGAGTGTTGCTGGAATGAAATGTTGACAGGGAAAACCGGAGTACCCGGAGAAAAACCTGTCTGCCTCCGTTCTGTCCAGCACAGATCTCACATGGAGTGACCGGGATTTGAACCACGGACTCAGCGGTGAGAGGCCGACGTGCTGCCGCCTGAGCCACGGAGGCTCTAAGTTATATATATATATATCCTATATAAAACTCTTCCATTCTAATCTCAGCATGTTTACCCTACATACCAAAAAAGCCATTTCTCTGCAAATCCCAAATTATCAAACCGCTGTCGGTCAATAATTACGGTAGGCCTACGAAATGAATCAATTCAAGGTTAATCGCCAAGTTTCTACCCCCACAAACAAAATACCGTACGGTACCAAAAAGTATAGGCTATACCGTATTTTTGTGCAAATATGAGTCTTTTTTTTAAGTGTTCTGTTTATTAATTTTAAGGTTTGTATTCTTGAATATCAAAATGTGTACGAACAATGAGTGAAAGTAGCTGTGCTCGAAATTAGGCCTAAAAACTTATGAATGCCTCAACACCAATAAGAACGTAAAAATCAATTTGGTGTAAATACCGTAATTAGTTCGGCATCATTAGTTCCCAAGATGTTAGCATATAAATACGTTTTGCCGCGTCCTTCTTACAAAACTAGCCTTGCAAATGTGATCTCATATTTTTAATTAAATTGGCTTTTAAAACGATAACGCTGCTTATTTGTGCCAAGCACCGTGATGTACAGAGTGTATTCTGCCTGTACAAGAAAAAATCTTCGCTTGTCATTGCAGTTTTATGTCACTAAAATCCAAGACTAGTTGGAGTGGTTTTTTTTTCGGCTTTAAGCATAGGAACAGCCATTTTCTTGCTCCCCAAAGTGGGCGTGCCGTTTGGCTTTAGCAGCTTGCCCAAGGCAGCGCAGCGAAGGCATCCCCTTCCGTTTTTTCCTCCATGGTCTAGTCGCAATCAGGCTTGTGTTAACTTATTGGCAACTCCAGCTATCTGATATGCCATCTGGCGGTGAAAATAAGAATCTCACGAAGTAGGATAAATGGACCACGTGGTGACAGTTTGTATTGTTTCTTGTATGCGTGAACAGAGCGTGTTAATTTGTTTGTGTTTTTATACACAATTAATGCGTTTTACTCATAGTTAGAACACAAAATGAGTAAAAGCAAAGTATATTGCTCAGTTTACGGCTGAAAGCCGATACAGTATATACGTTTTCATTACATTCCAAAAGATGCAAATAGCAATGACCGAAAGGTTACGACACCGAATAAATACGGAGAACAGGAACGAGTTGTGGACGTTGGGGGACAGTCCCACTTAAGGTAATAATAATACTAGTCATATAATAATGAACTAATATAGCATAATTACCTGTGACTGAAAAGAAGCAGTGATAAAACATGTTTGCAACATTCCGATGCACCTGCCTTACATGAACATTGAAACTGCTTAATTGTTACCGTAGCTTTCTCCTTTCAATTACTCTTGTAACCATGTGGGGCGGATCAGAGACGTCTGGAGCTCAAGAGCGTAAATTGACCATCACGTTTCATCACTGTGTACTCTTTCACATGATATGTTTGCAAATAACACTTCTATCCCTTCTGTAAAGTTTCTGGAGTCTATGGTGCAGTTAGCAAACTCGAATATAGCTATGAAACGAAACAGCGTCATGATTCGAAATGCACAAAAACAAATCCGAGCAGAAAAACAATGCTTGATAACACGTAATTCACACATAAAATCCAGTGGAACTCACTAATTAAGTCGCGGGTATCACACTGTTATATTATAACACTGTCAGTATCTTGGGGATCACATTTACTGATTATAACAGGATAACACGAATGTGTTCCAGATAGCAATCCTGTGTTATTGAGTGTTTTATCCTACGTATCCCGGCCATGTTGAACCGACCCCAGCGCCCCAAGTGATAGTTTGAGTTGCCGATAGCACCAAACGCAAATATGAAGTTGCAGTCGGTAGCGGGTAGTTGGCAGTCCAGAAATTTACCTTCGACTACTAACTGCTAGTTACAAGAGGTCGACTACAGAGGAGTGCAAGGATCATGTAAGTATAAGAGATTCGTCACTTTTGGTTATAGAATTTCCGAGAGAGAACACCGCCAAAGGCTATGGATTGTACTGCCAAGTCTGGCAACATAAAAAGTAAAAAGCCATATCAATGTAGCCTTTATTACACGTAAATGAACAGTATGTTCTGCGACGAGTTATTGATTATTGATGAAAATAACTCAAACGTAACTGCGCCTTTCGCTAGGTGCTGAAATATACGTCCAGATAGGAAAAGAATACATTTTGATATATATATATATATCAATGTTGGCAATGGATTTGTCACGAAAGACACAGTTATGCCGTTCTAGAGCTTAATTCACCTCTAGGCTAATTAAAAATGCTCTCATAATCTACAGAATAGTTGGGATATTCGTTGAATATAAAGAAAATCGTCCAAATGCACACACTACATTGCCATAACCTCACTTTTTGCCTAGCATGCCCGCAACCACCCACCCCTCCCCGTAGTCCTAAACCACAAATTTTATTGCAATGCAAAGGAGAATGGGTAAGAAAACAAACAAGAGATGAAATGCACACATTTATTCTCTATATATTTTTATTCGAGAGTAGTCCATATTGCCCACTAGTTTTTCACATGGTCAACACCAGGAATATGAAAATTGCCGTATTGTTCTTACTATCATTATAATTCTTACATCCCGGTGCTTGGCAATTTTTCCTCCCTTGCAGTGGCATGATTGACTCTCAATTCAATTAAAATAAACAATCAAAATACTGAATAAATCAAACCAACCAACAACACCACGAGGAATATCAATCAAAACAGAATATTCCCGCTTCCGCCAGTCGGTTTGATGTGAACGTTCATGAGTGCCAACTACGGAACCTTAGTGCTAAAATTAATTCTTCATTGGTTGGCAGAACAACCAGTACAGGGCCTTACCTCGACCCACGCGCTCCCTATGAACTGTCATCCCCCTGGAGGAGTGGCCAATCACATCAGGCCAAAGACACTGACCAAACAGAATAATGACCCAATGGCGGTGCGGGGAACGTGATGAAAACTTCCCTGAGAATATTGGCGCGCGTGGCGGTAGGTTCTCACAATCAGACACAGACACGCTCAGCGTACTATATAGTAAATGTTTTACCCTGCAGTAGTACACCGGGGTGGGGATGGGGAAGTGCAGAGCTACGTGACGGTATCTGCACAACTGATAAAAGAGTACGGTAATGAATGGGAACGAAAACATCCATTTGACGTACATCTTCATAAAAGACCATTCAATATCCAATTCACATTTATTTATATTACATTACCGTACATACAACCGACAGCAGTGGCAACGCTGGCTAAAGCGCAGCATTAGGTCATGGGGCCAAGCTCTCTGCTGACTCGGTAGACGCGTGGGTTCGAGCCCCACCGTCGGCCGTCCTTGAAATGGTTTTCCGTGGTTTCCCATTTTCAACACCAGGAAAATGCTGGGACGGTACCTTCCGACAGGCCACGGCCGCTTCCTTCCACATCCTTGCCCAGATTCATTCATCTTCATCCATTCCATCTCTCATCCTGACGCGCAGGTCGCCCAAGGGCGTCACCTAGAAAGACCTGCACTCGGCCTCACAGGAGGCCACATGACAAAAAAAAAACGTACATACGCTACCATCAACCACCTAAAATATGAACTCTACGACACACTTGAATGGTAATTTATAAGAGTGAGGCATGTGTCGTGAACATCACTTGGGTAAGATGACGTTGATTATTTTAGGCGCTTTCCCGTGTAGCCTACTTGTGTGTGTGTGTGTGAGTGAGAGAAATTTGTATGATAGCCTGTGTTATTGTAATGGCTGTATTAGTGTGTGTATTTGTAATTCAAATGAGGAATGGGATGGAGGCGGCCTTGGTCTTAGGTTAGGAACCATCCCGGCATTCATCTGGAGTAGAAGTGGGAAACCACGGAAAACCATTTCTAAGATGGCCGAGGTGGGAATCGAACCCACCTCTTCTCACTTTTGCCTCACAAGGCTGAGTATACCCCGTTCCAGCTCTCAGACCAGAATAAATATCTTAGCAGTGCCAGGAATCGAACCCGGGCCTTCGCGGTGACAGCCAAGAGTGTTAGCCACTACGCAACGAGGCGGACATTTTGAATAGCAATCAGGCAGTTTTTTTCACAGAGTTAAAAATATCCTAAAGTAGAGTGCTACATTGCAAATGGCTTGACGAACAAACAAAAAGCAGACCAAAGTTTTGTAAATTCTTGAAATCTGATAGGAAAACAAAACCCAGCCATAATCAAACCTTACGCTACATATCCCCACGATCAAATAATGTCAAGTGACACTACAGCTAGCAAAATAAGGGACACCGGTGCGCGACCGTTTGACGTTCGACACAGCGAATGGCTGAAGGCAGCACGAGAGAGACAGACCTATTATAGTATTTCTCCACAATCGTTGCAAGGCCGTACGCGCCAGAAGCACGCTGGCGTGAAGACAGCGTGCCAGCGCGCCCGGCGTGCTGTTTGGCCACCTCTCCCCTAAAGCAAGGGAAGTTGACTACGGGAACTATTTAAATAATAAACACTATAGCGATGTTCTCTTCTCTTATTTGAATTTGTATTTTCCCTACTTCCGGTTCAAAACCATGAATGAACACTGTTCGTGGTACCGGTAACTATTTGAGTTTTAATATTATAGTATTTTACCCCAGAATAATGAAAATGAAAATCCACAGCCTGCTTCCAGTCTCCGACCGGGTCAGGAATGGAATGAATGAAGCCCCCATCTAGCGGCGAGGATATGAACTGTGCCGGCTGCCGAGGCCTGACGCACTCCTCTGGGGCAATGATTAAATGAATGACAAATGAAATGAAATGATAGTGGAGAGTGTTGCGGGAATGAAATTTTGACAGGGAAAACCGGAGTACCCGGAGAAAAACCTGTCTGCCTCCGTTTTGTCCAGCACAGATCTCACATGAAGCGACCGGGATTTGAACCACGGACCCAGCGGTGAGAGGCCAGCGTGCTGCCGCCTAAGCCACGGAGGCTTTTTATTTTACCCCAGAATAATAATAATTATTATTATAAGAGAAGAAGACACCGTGGACCGAGAGCTTTTTTTCGAAAGAAGGTGTTAAGTATGGAAGGATTCCAGGGAAGAGTGGAAAGGAAACCCGGGACGAAGTGGTCTAAGGACAGAAAGAAGCAGCATAGTCTAAGAATGAAGAAATATTGGGAAGAACGGAAAATAAAAAAAAAACAAGGAGATGAAGATGAAGAAGAAGAAGAAGAAGAAGCATACAATAACACGTCCTGTATTTACTGTAGGCCTACATAGCAAGGGCTTTTTGCACAGACGCCATTTAAAGAAAATAACAGCTTCGTTCTGATGTATTTATTTCGTGGATCTGACCACATTTTATGTTGCTGCTAGTATCTCCACTAGAACGAGAAACGCAATCCCATTGGCTCTTGTACTTCCATGCAAACTGCCGGGTTAAAAAAAATGGCACATGTTCAATTCCATGAGTTGTAAGGAAGCTGTCATGGAATGGAGAACCTAGTATGAAAGGTACAAATCACACGGTAATAGACGCGTCTATACCAGTGTGTATACCCGTACTGGTAGAAGCTTCCAAACCAGGGAGTGTCGAGTGATACGGGCTTTAGTCCTTGGACAGGCCAGGCTTGTCACCAGGGTTGCTCTACAGAGACGGATACAACCCGCATTGCTAAATACCCATTCTCATTTTCTTATACACCTACAGTCCTACACTCTCAATTCTCAGAATCTACAACACTCGCATTGCTCCACACACCCAATTACACACACAAAAATTGTTTTTCATATTGCGATTTAGTGACTTGTCTATTTTGTTATATGTATGTAATCACATTATACACAATATAGGGTTCATACAAAGAAAAGCAACAAAAGAAACAACGAATAACAAAAGTGATAATGTGGGACTGACCATACAATCGTCCTTTTCATGTTGGGGCATATCATTACCGGGTATGGCCACCACGAGCTCTAAGGCATGCTTGCAGACGACGAGGCATTCTGAGAACCGACGAATCCAACATGGTTGGGGGCAGATTATCCCACTCTCTGACAGCAGCTTCAATCAGCTGCTGTTTGTTGGTTGGAGGATTGGGACGGTTCGAAATTGCCCTCATGAGTTCTTTCCATGGTTGCTAAATACAGTTCATGTCCGCAGAATAGGCAGGCCACTCCGTTCTCTGTAATGCCATGCATCTGAAGGAACTGATTGACAACCCTAGTTCGATGGGTACAGCATTATCGTACACTACTGTCGACCAAAGTATTATGTGTACTCGAGTTTGAAGGTTGTTTGTTAAGTAACCAATAGACCTACTTAAAATCCAATACCATCAACATTTTCATCGTTCTATTCTACGTTAGTTCATGAAGGTTTGGAATTTTAATTTATATTTTAATATTTTTTATCGCAGTTGGAACACAAAAAGTGCACGTTTTTAAGCGTGTTTCAACCATGCGTCATATTTAAGAATTATTATCTCAAAAGACCGTCATCAGATCGAATCCAAATTTTAACACAATATAAATTGGAATGTTGTATAACTGGTTTATTAATTTCACAATTTTGTGTGTCCAAGAAACAAAGTTGTTATCATTGTTGTAAGGTAACTTTTTCTCGGCTCGGGGTGGTTGGAAAATGTAGTTCTTGGTTGCGTTGTAATCGTTATTCATCAAAAAGTTATGCTGTATGACTGTGAAATACGTAAATTAATTCACTTATTTTATATCGGTTTGTATTTGTACGAGGAAATAACACATGTTTCACCTGCTAGCCGCTCCGGCAAAAACTGTACAGCGTTGCCGAAATGGTGCCCACACGCACCATGGCGCGTCTCACTCGGAAGTGATGGGCTCCATCTCAGCAACGCTGTACAGCTTTTGCCGGAGCGGCTAACTGGAGAACCATGTGTTATTTCCTCGTACAAATACAAACCGATATAAAATAAGTGAACTAATTTACGTATTTCACAGTCATACAGCATAACATTTTGATGAATAACGATTACAACGCAACCAAGAACTACATTTTCCAACCACCCCGAGCCGAGAAAAAGTTACCTTATAACAATGATTACAACTTTGTTTCTTGGACACACAAAATTGTGAAATTAATAAACCAGTTATACAACATTCCAATGTATATTGTGTTAAAATTTGGATTCGATCTGATGACGGTCTTTTGAGATAATAATTCTTAAATGTGACGCATGGTTGAAACACGCTTAAAAACGGGCACTTTTTGTGTTCCAACTGCGATAAAAAATATTAAAATATAAATTAAAATTCCAAACCTACATGAACTAACGTAGAATAGAACGACGAAAATGTTGATGGTACTGGATTTTATGTAGGTCTATTGGTTACTTAACAAACAACCTTCAAACTCGAGTACACATAATACTTTGGTCGACAGTAGACTGCTCCTATTGTATGGGTGCAAACCAATGGAGACCTCATTCATGGTGTCCACGGAATTTTCAATGTCAATTTTCCTGACCATTTTTCAACAAAATTCCTGACTCGTGAAGTCATCGTAACACTGGAAAAAAGGTTTATTGAGCAAACAAATAGGCCTATACAGAGTGGTCCACCAGCCCCTTATTATTTTTGGAGGAAGGCAACCCAACTAACGCGTTTATCACAGTCATCCTAAAAACATTAGTGCCTGCTCCTTTACGACCTTAGTACAACTCTACCGTTGAGTACATGCTCGCAAATATAGTAGAAATCAATAGTGGCAGTGTTATTTCAATGACTTCAAATATAATGCTTGATTAAAACGATCAGAGCTCCAAATAACATCTTCTTACGTTTGGACAGGAAGTGTCTACGATAGATTCAATACGTGCCAGCAATACATCATGGTTCTCGGTGGATATGGTGGCTAAATCAAGAACTGCTAGAGTAGCGTCAACGAAGTCGCATTGTATTAGGTTCGAACTTTGAACTAGTACATTTTATTTGCTTAATGTCGTTTATTGTGGATGTAATGTGGACGCATATCTATCTGTTCCAACGAGTGATTTTTATTTGGTCCTGAAAAGGACCGTACATCCGATGGTACGTAACCAGATTGGACGACGACATAATGATCTGTAGAACGAATGCAAGGTATCCTGTATATTCATGGTAGCAAGTGTTCGAAATTTTGACCACCTTGGTTTAAAGGAAAACTCAGACTCACTCAGACGACCCACATAACAAATGGATTTGTTATGTGGGTAGCCTCACGAATAAATACATCAGACCGAAACTATAATTTCTTTCAACGGCATCTGTACGAAAAGCGCTAGCTATACACATACAGTAATAGTTAGTTAGTTAGTTAGTTAGTTAGTGAGGTTTTAAGGGGCGGAACAACGAGGTCATCTGCCCGAAACATACAGTAAATACAGATAATTATAACGTTATTGGTATTACGTCCTTTTTAACTATTCTGGCTTTTAGAGACGCCGGGTACCGGAATTTTGCTCCGGGGGATCTTTAACGTGCCAGTAAGCCTACTGACACGGCTCCCTCGCATTTGTGGATCCTCAAATGCCAGCTGACTGCGCCAGGATACGAACCTGCAACCTTGGGCACAGCAAGCGAGAACGTTACCGCTGAGCCACGCAGCAATGCAGTAAATACAGAACGTGTCATATTATTATTATTATTCTGGGATAAATATTGAACTATTAAATTTCTAATAATCACGAATAGAGTCGCCTCCGTTGCGTAGTGGTCGGCGTGATTAGCTGCCACCCCGGAGATCCTGGGTTCGATTTCCGGCTCTGCCACGAAATTTGAAAAGTGGTATGAGGACTGGAACGGGTTGTACTCAGCCTCGGATGCTCCAAATGAGTAGAGGGGGTTCGATTCCCACTTCAGCCATCCTCGAAGTGGTTTTCCGTGGTTTCCCACTTCGTCTTCGGATAAATGCCTACCGTAAAGCCACGGCCGCCTCCTTCCCTCTTCCTTGCCTATCCCTCCCAATCTTCTCCTCCCTTCCCATCCCTCAAGAGGCCCCTGTTCGCTTTGCAGGTGAGGCCGCCTGGGCGAGGTGTTGATCCCACTTCTCCAGTTGTAACCCCCCTGACCAGATGTGTCAAGCTCCAGGACACAGCCCGTAGGGGCAGTAAAGGTGGGATCCCTCTCTGAGTCCGTGGGAAAACCCAACCTGGAGGGTAAAATCGACTAAAGGAATAATAAGTCGCCTGCGTAGCGTAGCGGTCAGCGTGGTTAGCTGCCGCCTCGGAGGTCCTGGGTTCGATTCCCGGCTCTGCCACAAAATTTGGAAAGTGGTATGAGGACTAGAACGGGGTCTACTCAGCCTCGGGTGGTCCTAATGAGTAGAGGGGGTTCGATTCCCACCTCAGCTATCCTGGCTGGTGGATTCCCACTTCGTCTTGAGGCGAATGGCGGGATGGTACCTCCTGTAAGGCCACGGCCACCTCCTACCCTCTTTCTTGCCTATCCCTCCTAATCTTCCCCTCCCTTCCATCACGAGGCCCCTGTTCGCTCTGCAGGTGAGGCCGCCTGCGCGCGGTGCTGGTCACACCTCCCCAGTTGTATACACTCCGATCAGATGTTCCCAGCTCTAGGACACTGCCCGTAGGGGCGGTAGAGGTGAGTTCCCTCGCTGAGTCCATGGGAGCCACCAACCTGGAGGGTAAATTCGATTAATAATAATAATAATAATAATAATAATAATAATAATAACGAATAGTATCCATCCATGGTTTTGAACAGTATTTAGGAAAAATAACCATTTAAATGAGACAAGAAAACAACTTTCCCTACCGTCTTCGTAGATAATGTGAACAAAACCAAGTTGAAATCTTGCTGTACGAGGTATGGAGGGTATAATAAAATAGATAAAAAGAATTTAAAATTTCCGCCGTCGGATAGTCTCGAACCCGCGATCTTCGAAGCAGCGAGCGGGGACGATACCACTCGCACACTTTTCCAACACACTCTGTAGGTCTTCGTTGCGCTTCTTATTCGCTTTGAACATTTGGGTGGCCGCCATTAAGTTTCCATCAAGACGGCGGCGATATAAAATATGACACTGAGGTGCCCTTTGCTAGTGCTGCCTCTGTACCAAATGACGTTCAATTCGGTTTCACCGTGTTTGAATTGATAGGGGTAATGGATTTGCACACATACATGGCTCCTATCTGAAACTATTGGGCTGATGACCTTGTAGTTTGGTCAACAGATGCTCACCACATAAATGGTATGTTGTTGCAAAATTTTGTAGAGATCAAATGATTAGGTTGGTCGTTATTTGATTTAAGCTTTTAACATTTGGGTGGCCGCCATTACGTTTCCGTCAAGATGGCGGTGATATAAAATATGACACTGAGGTGTCCTTTGCTAGTGCTACCTCTGTACCAAATTTCGTTCAATTCAGTTTCACCGTGTTTGAATAGATAGGGCGAATCGATTTGCACACATACATGGCCGCCATCTGGAAACTATTGGACTGATGACCTTGTAGTTTAGTCAAAATACGCTCGCCATATAAATATATGTTGTTGCAAAATTTGGTAGAGATCGGATGATTAGGTTGGTCGTTATTTGATTTAAGCGTTTAACATTTGGGAGGCCGCCATTACGTTTCCGTCAAGATGGCGGTGATGTAAAACATGACAATGAGGTGCGCTTTGCTAGTGCTACCTCTGTACCAAATGTCGTTCAATTTGGTTTCACCGTGTTCGAATTGATAGGGGAAAAAACAAACAAACAAACAAACAAAAAAAAACCACAATCACAAAAAACCACACACACACACACACACACAATTTTGGCCATGCGTAGATCTCATAAGTCTATTTAAAAAAAAAACGAAAGTAGGCTAATAATACAAAGGGAAATTCTAAGGAATACGTATACTTCGATGCAAGCACTCGCGATAAGAATATCCTTCGATATGTTGTTTGGTTTCATTATAGGGGCTAGAACATCGCGGTCATTTAGCCCCGTGTACTTGGGTGTGTGTGTAGAATATGTCTGAAAACCTGAGTTATTGCGGGCTTGTAATGATGTGTGTATTTGCAATTAAGGATTGGGAAGGAGGCGGCCGTGGCCTTAAGACAGAAACCGTCCCTGAATTTGGCCAGAGTAGAAGTGGGAAACCACGGAAAACCACTTCCAGGGTGGCTGAGGTGGGATTCGAACCCACCTCTTCTCATATTTGCTTCACGAGACTAATTGTACCCAATTTCAGCCCTCAGACAAGTATTAAATTCCTTGGCAGAGCGGGGAATCGAACCCGGACCTCCGGAGCGACACTTCGATATGTTATGTTAATATCCACACCAGTTTCTTAATTTTCTGCCATTACAGGTCACGTGGCTTAACGTACAAATTCGATTGTATTCTCTTTATAAATCAGCAAAATTAAACGTACTCTTCACAAAAATACATCGTAAGGGAATAAATGTGGCAATGTAGTTACATCCCTAGTAAAATGGAGCGTGGGCTTTCGTTCAAAAAATATGTCCACCCTGGATTCGAAGCACTACTCCTCCCGTTCGCGCCCACCACGTACGGTAGGCTTTAACCGACTCAGCCACCAACACATGGTAGGTACCGCGAGCTAAATATGCTGTAGTACTGTGGCCGTCCCACCTCAAACGTTTAAGTCCAAGTCAAAGTGTTAAAGCATGGTTTATGGTGTTGATTTAACCTTCTACTATTACAGATCACGTGGCGTAAACTATTAATTCGATCGTATTACGTGTATGTGCGTTATTTCAAGGAGCAATAAGTCATATGTTAGTAGAATGGGCCTTAGTATTCGGCGGGAAAACGTTTACGGTCCGTTTTTCTTTGCTAGACCCATGACCCAATTACATTGCTGTCACCCAGTCAGATCGCAGGGCAATATCGACCACCGGGAGAAATGCAATGTTAGTTGGGTTTCATAAAACTAAATAATAAGGGGCTGGTGGACCACACTGTATATTTCTTTTTTTAATTAGCAGCCTCCACCGTCCCCATAGCTGCCCAACGCTCGCCTCTTGATTCATTTAAAATACAAAATAAAGTAAAGTATAATGCAATAATACATAAATCTAAGTACTTAATAACCTAAACTATAGTGAATTCACACAACCTTAATACTATAAAATACGTTTTTTCAATCTTAAAAATCCTTTCTAATCTTAAAGTATCACCTGACTTTGGCATCTCACAATTCTTTCTTGTGTTTTTCCAACAGCTGAATTTTTCTTTTAATGTCATCTTCTTCATATTGAGACATTAATCTTAATTTTTTCCTCTCATCTTCTAGCTTTTTAATCTCCGATGTCAGTTTTCTCTTAGCTGCAATTGCCTTTTCATGTTCTTTCATACTCTCTCTCTCTCTCTTAACTTGTAGGCCATTTTCATAGCGCTTTCTAGCCCCCATCACTGACAAAATTATTTTTTGAGAAATGGGTACATTATGTACACCTCCATAGTTAAGGATTGCATCATAAACCTTTCTTTGTGATACGACTGCCAGAGTTTAGTTGAACTAGTAACATCAAAATATGGCTGTAAAACACAAAATACTGTATGGTTAATATAAAATTCCTGACGTTCTAATAATTTTCACCATTTTTTCACATTTATTCCTGACTTTTCCTGACCAAAAACAAAATTCCTGACTTTTCCTGACTATTCGTAATTTTTCCTGTCTGTGGACACCATGTCATTGCTTGCATTGTTGTCCCTCGATATCTGGCTGACTGTGAAGAGAATATCACAGACAAGGGGAAAAATCTACGGTCGCCGAATCTGTCGATTTTTTTTATAGATTTTCCCTACACTGAACCAGCGATCTCCAGACTTGCCGTGGTGTACGATTCAACGAGCACGGCTACGCCGCGGGACTTTTTACACATGACAGGTACACCTTGTAATCTTCTGATTCCTGCTTTCAAGGCATATCTCCCTTTATCTGAACTTCACTAATCCCTAAAACAGGCGTTCTTAGCCTTGTTGAAACTGTCAGCAGGCCCGACGAGAGAGAGGGGGGGGGGGGGGGTCAGGCAGGGCTGGTGCCCCGGAGCCCGTCCCTCCCAGGGGGGCCCGGGGTCCTAGGAGGATGGGCCAGATCAGACATTGATTTATTATTGTCTTTATGTGACTTGAATTTTCTACTGGCAATAAGTTAGTGAATGCAGTGAACTGTCGGTGAACAAAGTTACAAGGATTGAAGAACTCATTCTGTCAAGTGGACAATATTTTACTTTACAAAGCGCTTGTGGGAAGAACAACTGTCTCAAAGCGGTCAACTTAGGTGATGAGGCTTCGCTATGTATTGTTCTCAGATTCTAAATTTAGCATATTCGGCTTATGCACCAATCCTTAAAAATAACTTGCTCATCCCTTCACTTATTTCGCTAAGGCCACGAGAGCCTGGGCTGCCCTGGTGTGTTTCGTCAGCTAGCTCAAGAGATTGAAGTTTGGTGCGTCACGTCGAGCTTAGATATTTAGAGGTGATAGTGTCTGAAATTAATATATTGTCTATAGAGCGTCTCTACCTTAAAAGACAGTATGGAATTAAATGTAGTATTTGCCTCTCACTTGCACTCTTATGTCCTGCAATTAGCTTCGTCCTCTTCCAGCCCGGCGATGTTGCCATTTCCCAATAATTGAAAGCAGTGATTAAGTTGGAAAAAATATTTACAGGAACTCACCTTATTAATTCAGCAATTTCCAAATGGACTCGTATTGGGTGTCAAAATCAGCGGCCTCGTGTTTCCGACAAGTTGTTTCATCAGCTGAACGTCTCTCCTTTCGTAGCCATGACTTGGCATATGGTTGTGGGTTAAATAAATGCACTGGAGGTCCTACGCTGCTTATGAAAATAAGTCCGCTTGATCTATCAACCAGCAGCCTATTTCTCTTTTCGGTGTGGATCTCATTTATGGTACTGAAAGCGCTTTCAGCTTCTGCTGAAGAGATGGGAATGGTCTGTACAGTCTTGATTAAAGGCATCAGCTCCACTGGAATTTCCTTGGTCTCGACATACTTTCTAAAAGCATTAATGTACCTCCTCTTGTCTGACATGTGGAAAAAGTCACAAAGGTTGCCGACACTCTCATCACCATAGCAGATATCCAAAGTAGAAGTGGAGGGCCAATTATTTTTGTATAGTACCTTTGAATCACTGATAACTTTTGTCATTCTCTCATGTCTCTGCTGACTAGAGCTGGAACCAAGATGAGATGATGTGGACACATTTTCCATAAGCCTGTTATTTAAATTGTTCACAAGACTTCTGAAAAACTGCTTTCTGTCAATTTTTACAACTTTTTTAGAATCATGTAATCCTATGTTTCTAAACTTTTTGTTTTCTGCTGGTTTAAGAACTGTTCTGTAGTATTCTCCAGAAGCTGAGTTACACATAGATTCAAACACTTTTATAGTGCGCTTGATTGCATTTTGAGCCTCTGTCAGACTTGTCTCTTTTCTGCAACTCTAATGACAAATCAGCTAACTCAACAAGAGCATCATACATAATTGCAATATTTTCTAGAAATTCTACACAAGTTAACATATTTTCTAGACCTCGGAATTTTGCCCTTGCTTTGGAGTCTCTCTGGTGGTCATTTTTGGCCTCACTAAAATGTTTTACTAGAGCACTGTAGTTTTCCCAGACAGCTTTTACAGTTCTCTGGCTTGAAAATACCCATCTTACTGTAAATATTTTCCCAATCTTCTTAACTCTTTGTTCCAGTGAAGCAGCACAAATGTTGAGTTCCCTTTGATTTTTGGTAGACATGCTGTATAAAGAATACAATTTGTCAAAGAAAGAATGGAAATGGTTAACACCTGTAACTTCATTCCTTGTATCAGAAACGGCCAATTCCAAGCGATGGTTTAAACAGTGCCAGGTTACTATATCTGGAAATAACTTTAAAAACTGTGCTCCAACTCCATTTTTTTTTTACCTAACATTACAGAGGCCCCATCACATGCTAGACCAACTAAATGTTCTGCCAGAAAGTTTTCGTTCATCCCATATGAAGAAAGATTCTTCAATATCTCTCGAGTAATAACATCTGCTGTAGTTGATTCAAGTTCTATCAAGTCCCAGAAAAAGAAAACAACTTCAGAGTTATCTGAAAGAGCACATCTCAAACATAATACTAACACAGATTTTACACTAACTGTTGTTGATTCGTCAATCATAATACTGATTTTCCTCTGATTTTCTGTTATAGATTTTGCTATTTTATTTCTCATTTCCTGTGAAATGTGTTCAATAATATTAGCACAACTAAAATTTGTATGAAGAACTCGTCCCACATCTAAACCATTTAATTGTTGAAGTTCAACATAAGCCTGTAGGTCTACGAAGGGTCTATTTCTTTTCGCAATTGAGTATCCTGTTCGAAATACTCGAACGGTGGTTTCTAGGTGTTTGACATTCATAGTGTCCAAGCAACATTCAAATATCTTTTTATTGGATTCTGATTTTTGTACCATAGCTTTTTTGTGAGATTCTGAATTTTTGTGCTCAAATATTTTTTTCCTAAGGCTTGTTTGTTGTTGATTAATATTATTTCCGTTGGGATGAACCTTGCATTCTACCCATACTTTCATTAGCTTAAGTCCTGCCCCTTTAGAAACTCCTAATCTTAATTTACTTTCCTCTTTACATATATTGCAGCCTACATTTTTATTTCCTGCAAATAACCACTCGTTCTCTGACAAAAAAATAACGGTACTGAGACTCGTTCCAACAGTCTGGAAAATCTTGTTTTCGGTAGGTGGGTCCTTGAATTTCACAGTCGATGGTAGAAGGTGTAGAACCATAACCTAGATTCTCCCTTGAATCTGCATCACACGTTTCAGCAACATTTAACCCAGGGTCTATCTCTATACTCACGTCTTTAATGAAACTAATGTTCTCGGAACTCCATTCAGTTTCGTTTTTACTTGAGCCATCACACACCTTTTTAGTATTCTTTGATTCTTCATCTTCATCCCCAGCACGTTTTTGTTTAACCCAGCCACTTAAGTTAACTCATTGTCACAAGTTGTGACTCACAACACACTTTCACAGTCACTGGAAAACTTGAAAGGTACTACGGGGCTACTGATGTTCATTAACTGCAGAGAGATTCCGTAATATCTGCTTCACAGCAACACATCGAACAAAACATAAAATAAAACTTGGATTCACACAAACATAACGAGCGGAAGAAAGTTGTTGTGCTCACTTCCCGCTCTCCGTATCCAATAGCAGTGTAGCCAACCTTAGAGAACCAGAAAAACGCCCAGGAGTGTAAAAGCGACCGTATTTTATGAACATAAAACCGTAAGGTTCGATATTAGCCCGCTAGAGTACACCCGTGACGTTTCAGCGCTATGTATAGATTATAAACGATTTTCTTACTGAATGTAAAATTGTTACGTCATTCTAAAGCGGGAAGATATTTTCCGGAACGGCGTTCCGGCCCGTTCCGGTCCAACTAAACCACTGATTGAAAGTGACAAATCTAAGAAACTGTTTGCGTGGTCTTATAGAGAATTTTCCGCTCTTTACGATGATGTAAAAATAAAAGCCATAAATAATTAACACATGGCCCAATTTTTACAATTACGATATTTTAGCGCGAATCTATATTTTTGCAGATATTAAACTTATCACGCCATAGATAATGAACTAATGATCGCAACAGATCAAGAATTTATTTCTACATTGCCTGATGTTGGTAGAAGATGCCCTATTTCTCAAGGCAGTAATTATTTTCATAGTAAGAAAGTGATGATTTTTTTCTTAAATGTTACTTGAAAAATCTGAGATGGTATCACAGAAAAGTTACGTAGCGACAAACGCTTTTGCTATTGACTTTACGTTGGTGACTAAGCGAGAAGAAATGTTCATTAATATCTGAAATAGTTTTTAAAACAAACCAGAGCTCGATATCAGATAGCATTCATAAGTTATCGCACTTATTCCTCCCGCCCAGCGCTGACGCTGCGAAAGTTTATTTACCCAGGCGCCAGTATCTCCCCGACTGATGGCGTGAAGTTAAACTGTGAAATGAAGTGGTCCTTGTGTTCTTTATAAATTGTCCGCCTCGTTGCGTACCGTAGTGGCTAGCATTCCTGGCTGTCACCGTGGAGGCCCAGGTTTGAATCCCGGCTCTGCCAAGAAATTTAATTCTAGTCTGAGGGCTGGAACGGGGTGTACTCAACTTCATGAGACAAAACTGAGAAGAGGCGGGTTCGATTCGTACCTCTGCCATCCTCTAAGTGGTTGCCGTGGTTTGCCTTTGTTCATTCCAATGAACAAGGGTTCGTTAATGGTGCGGAGTTAACGTTAACGGCAGACACCCACGACGAAATGACAGGTGAAGTGTATGAAAAGTGGTTCGCCGAGAAATTGTTGCCCAATGTTCCCGAAGGATTGTAACGTGTTTTTCGAGGGGTTTTCATGCCACTGGCATAAGTCAGTAGGAAGCCATTCTATATTTATTTACGCGGCAAATTGTTCAGCCAAGAGAATTTTTCATGTTAATTTATTATTATTATTAATTTATTATAATTATTATTAAGGTATTTTTTGGAGCATTTTTATATAATTATAAGCATTCAGATAGGTTTTCTATGTCATAGAAAACACTATCAAGCAAATTATTACGAACAACATTATCATAGAAAATTATATGATTACGGAATTTTACGGAGTTTCGTCAGTTAGGGTATATTGAGAGACATGACTCACTGGGAATTCAGATACAGGCTTATGCTTGTCAAGTAGTATGACGCAAGGCTGGGTCGCATCGTCAAGAAAAGGCGGATGTATGGAACGGCAATCGACTTCACCCTCCCGCCGAGTGTAATGAGCCAGAAGAGGGGAGTAGCACGTGAGGGGTCAGCCAATCTGTGGAGACCACGTAAGCTGGAAGTCAGGACTGGAGTGGGAGACCGACGAGTGCATATATGGTTGGCACGCCGTGGAAACGAGGACTATCGTTATAAAATTTAACCAGTATGGTTGCACGAGTGAGTGGCTCCGATGTTCAGTGGAGTTACCGACTATCTTTGTGAAACTTAACCGTTGTGGTTGTACGTGTTGGTTCCGATGTTCGGACCATAAATCTTCATATCTACAAATATATCATCAACTAACGAAGAAGATGGCGACATCCAGGAGGCTGTGGGAAGCTCACTTCAACATCCAGTACGAGGGAAATGCTTCGGCAATTTCCAGTGGTAAGCGCGAATGACTCATAACTACGCAATCTCTCGTCTTTCTTTGTTTCATATTCAGTAATTCAGTAACTTCATAGCTTGGGAATAAGAGTAAAATCAGTAATTTATCCGACTCCGTTTTCACGTAATTTTCTAGCGGTAATATTTAAATCGCAACGCTCCAATTTAAATTCAAACGTATTAATATTATTAATTTTGCTATACTTGTTTTTTATACAATAAATTCATTTCTTTTAACCATGCAATCTTTGTTTTCAGTAGGTAGCATTAGATATAGACCAATTCCTTCTCCTGATACAATTGTTTGTTGGGTTAATGATCCAATCATACCACGATCTGAGAGTAAAGATTCTTGAAGGTGTTCTACCAGAGCTAGGTGTTGTTAAATACAAATTTAGATTTCAACATAGCGTTGAGGTCTTGGCGCTCATTAAAACAACATATCTTAGTAGAAAACGGTATATTTGTCACGCAACAGTGAGGGCAATAGAAACATTACATTTGTCGCTACCAACTTGGGGCTGAAAACCTAATAACATTTGTGGAAGGAGAAGGGTATATATTTCTGTCCCTGTATTTTGGGGGTTTTTCATTTATCGGTGTGTATCAGCATGGGTAGTGCTGAGGAAGAGATGAAGTTGCGTAGTGGTCACCAGTTGGATAGTGAAGATACGAGCAGTATGGCTAGTCTTGGAATGAAAGCAGTACAGGGATGTCGGAGGTAAATCCCGATACTGAGGGGGGTAATCAAAACAGTCAAGCAGGGTTAGAGAGTTTGCTTCTCCAATTTATGCAACAAAACAAAATTAGTACTGATGCTTTAAACTCTAGACTTGAACAAAATAGTAGGGAAAATAAAGAGAGTACTGAAGCTTTAAACGCTAAACTTGAACAAAATAGTAGGGAAAATAAAGATAGTACTGAAACTTTAAACGCTAAACTTGAACAAAACAATGCTAAACTCGAACAAAATAACGCTAAATTAGAACAAAATAGTAGGGAAAATAAAGAGAGTAATAGGGAGCTGAGTGATAGTTTAAATGCTAAATTGGAACAGAGCAGTAAGGAAGTGAGCAATAAATTAAATGAGAAATTTGAAGAGAACAATCTAAAATTAGATAAGAAATTTGAGCAGATTAGAGGAGAAATCAGAGGGGTGATGGAAGAGAAGGCTAAAGAAATTGTAGCAGATGTAGACAGAAAGTTAGGAAAAGTACAAGAGGAGTCGGAAATTAGAATTAGTACACAGGCTGAAAATTTAAAAGAACTAGTGCAACTTGAAACACAGCAGGTCAAAAAGCAATTGGGGGGAGAAATTGAGATTCAGGTAGCAACAAAAGAGGTTAAAGAACAGCTAGGGGGAAGAATTGATAAAGTACATGCAGAAATAATCACTGAAGTTAATACTTTAAGGGAGAGGAATAAGGAAAGCATTAAGGAGATTAGTGAGAAACAAGCTCAGTTAAGTGGTAAAGTTGAAGCATCGGAAGGGAGCATTAGGTTAACTGTAACTAATATCGAAAGAAAAGCTGAGGAGAAAATTGCTGAATTAGAACAGAAGTTGAAAGCTAGAATTAGGCAGGAAAATAGCCAGAGTAGGCCAGTTTATGTGAATAGCACACACAGGGAAATGGAACTAGGCAAATTTAGTAATCGGCAGGGTTGTCCAATGGAGTTCATGAATACTATGGAAAATAAATTCGGGGAGAGGTTGGAAGATGGTAGTGTTGAGTGGTGCCAGGTAGTTGAAATTTTAGAGCAAGCGTTTGTAGGGGAGACAAGAAACTGGTTTGCTGTCTACAGAGACAATTTTGAGAATATTACAGATTTCAAAGTTAAATTTTGTGAGAAATTTTGGAATGAGGTCATTCAGTCTCAGCATCGTGAGGGAATTGTGTGTGGGAAATATAACCCGAGAGGCAACTACACTATGACCGAGTACTTTTTAGGACAGGTATTAACGTGCAAATATCTGGATGGTTTGAAGGAGGAGAGTGATGTAGTCAGGCTATTACTAAGACATTTTCCATACAGAATCAAAGAAGCTGCCTGTATCCAAAATGTTAAATCTATCTCACAAGTGGAGAATTTATGAGTACATTCGATGCTCTGGGAAGAGGCGGTTACGAGGAGAATTTCGGTAGGAACCAGGGTAACAATAATAACAGGCCTAATGAGAATAGGAACCAGGAAGTTCAAGGGAACAGTGGCGAAGGGGCCAGCGTTCAAAATAGGGGGAACCAAAATAGTAATAATAATAATCAGCAAAACCAGTACAGAGGAAATGGGTATGGTACGAACTACCAAGGTAGAAATAATGATTTCAGGGGAAATCAAGGCCGAAATAACGATTATAGGGGTAACCAAGGGCGGTATAATAATAATAATAATAATAATTATAACCAGAACAGGGGTCAAGGAGGGAATCAGCCCAATGGTAATAACGGACAGAGAGATACCGTTAATACAACCCAGAACAACCAGACCAGTGCAGTAGTCAGTAGTACTACACCAAGCGGTAGCAATACTTTAAACACGAACCAGGCTGCGATGTAAGGTCAGAATCTCAGTCTGTAACATGCCCTGTCCATACACTTATACAGGAACCCTATGACCTAAATGTAAGAAATGAATTATTACGTGAACTAAATGATGAAGGTATTATTCAGGAAGTGGCTAGTAAGAGCCCCATAGTTAAATTTAACGTGTCCGAGGCGTACACAGATGTTTTAATTGATAGTGGTTGTATGAAGAGTTGCATAAGTAGTGCATTTTATGATAAAATGAAAGGAACTGGAGTAAATTTTGAGGAGATGCCAATTAAAAGCACTTTTGTTATCACAGCTGTTGGGAAGAGGTCTAAAGTAATTTCTAAGCAAGTTTTAGTAGACATTAAAATTAATAATCATATAGAGAAGCAGATTTGCCTTGTAATTCCAAATTTAGTATTCAGTGTTATCTTGGGTTCAGAGTGGCTAAGTAGAGTGTCTGGTAACTTATGTTATGATGTAGGGAGTTTGAAATTTAAATGGGGAGATTCTGAAGTAGAAGTAGCGTTCAATGACCAAATTCAGAGAAGTAGTATTGTAGGTGTGATTTGTACTTTAAATGAGATATCGCCAGCCGTAGAGCGGGGTTCTCCATGTTTAGTGGGCAGTGTGATTACGAACGGAAGTCTAGAGGACTCGTTACGTGATGCTGCATTTCAGGGAAATATAGAGGTGGAACAATGTGTTCGGCTCTATGATGTGTTATTGTGTAATAGGAGAGTTTTTGAGGATCGCATTGGTATGGCCAATTGCTATACACATTCATTGAACGTTATTGATAGGTCAGTATTCACAGGACATAGATATCCTGTACCTTTCGCTTATCAGAGTGCAGTTGAGGCACAAATTAATCAGATGCTTGAAGATGGGATTATTGAGCACTCTAACAGTCCATATGTTAATTCTTTGATCACGGTACCCAAGACCGACGGCACAGTTCGTATTTGTTTAGACGCTCGTTTGGTTAACAGTAGAATTAGTTCAGATCAGCTGAAATCTATGTCAATAGAGGAATTAATGCAATCATTTGAGGGGAAGAAGTATTTCACTTGTGTAGATTTGAGTTCCAGTTTTTGGCAGGTGCCACTTATGTACGAAGATAGACCATTTACAGCTTTTAGTCTTAAATATAACCTTTATCAATTTTGTAGAACACCTTATGGGTTAAAGAGTAGTTCAGCAGCTTTAATTCGGGCTTTAAACATCGCATTAGGGGATGACACAGGAGAGTTTGTAACCATTTACATTAATGATATGGTGATTAGTTCACGCAGTTTTGAGGAGCATCTACGTCATTTAAATATAGTTTTTCAGAAGTTAGATCAGGCAGGGTTCACTTTGAAGCTGTCTAAATCGTCATTCTGTCAGTCAGAAGTGACATTTTTAGGTCATAGAGTGTCGAGTAGAGGTGTGACACCAGAAGAAAGTAGGGTTAATAAGATACTTAACGCAGAGGTGCCACAGAATGTAAAACAGTTAAAAACATACCTGGGAATTTGCAACTTTTTCAGGAGGTTCGTTCTTAAATACTCAGGGTTGGTAGAACCATTCAGGGAATTGCTTAAAAGTGGGACTCGGTGGAGATGGGAGTCCAAGCATGATCAGGCTTTCAGAGCGCTAAAGGAAGGGTTTGAGAAAGCTGTTGTGCTGAAATATCCTTAAAAAAATAAGGAATATGTGGTTATGACAGATGCTTCACATATAGGCATTGCTGGAGTGTTATGTCAGAAAGATGATGAGGGTAATCTGTGCATTGTATCTTTAGCCTCGCGAGGACTGACAGCAGCAGAGAAAAGATACACGATTACTGAGTTAGAGCTTTTAGGTATTGTTCTCAGTTTAGGGAAATTTAGAATGTATTTAGTAGGGGGGAAATTTGAGATCCATACAGATCACCATGCATTACTGTATATGAGGACTTGTAAACTCAGTTCTAACAGAGTTAGTAGGTGGATTCTTGCTCTGCAGGAATACGAATTCACAGTAAAATATATTAAAGGTAAAGATAACATTCTTGCAGACATGCTATCAAGGGACACTAATTTATGTAGGGATTATCCTGTGGTTAAAGCAGAGGACGGTATTTTAATATGTGCATGTGTGGACAGTAGCAACAGGGCATCGTTACAGACACTGAGAAATATGCTAGTGGAGCAACGTGATTACGTTAAGTTAGGGGAGCCACTGGCTAGGTTGGAAGTAAGTGAAGAAGAATATGTGAAAGTAGGACGGTTCACGTACAAGATGCAGGATGGGCTTCTTGCACGGAAATGTAGGAATAATCGGTGGGCAATATGTGTTCCTGCCACTTTGCGGGAGGAGCTAATTTGGTTCATTCATGGGGAATTAGGACACTTTGGTGCTGCCAAGTTCTTTTATCTCTACGAGGGCCCATTTATAGTTTCCAAACGTATTGGCAAAACAGCATATGTGCTGGAGGATAGTAAGGGAAACAGATTATACGGGACGTATAATATACATAGTCTACGAAAATATGTGTCATAAAGTGAGTGTGTTTAGCTGGCGAGCCAGCCTATCAAATGAGTAAGTGTGGTATTTGGTGCGTGGAAGGACTGGTCTTCAAGGCAGGCATATCAGAAGTCACACAGGGGGGTAGTATGTAAGTAAATGAGAGTTTTTAAGGTACAGGGAAATATGACGGGATTGTCGGATGCTCTTGAGCACTAAAATGTCTCGATACACCAAGGCCAGAATTTGGTAGCGCTGGTGAATTCCCATTTGTCTCCTAGAGATGGGTGAGCGCTTGAACAGGGTATTTTTGCTTAAGGCGTCCACGAGACAAAAGATGGGCCATCAGAAGGCGAGACAGTCCTTCATGAAACTCATACATATCAGCACACGTAATTTCTGTTTACGGCCTCGCCATGTAAGATTTGTAAGTGTGTAATTTAAGGTAATTTGTACAAAGGTATTATTTGTGTGAGGAGAACTGGTCTGTGTTGAGAACTAGTATTAAGTAGAATATGGTCTACGGGAACTTAACAAGACAGGGCCGATTACGGCACAGAAATATTTGGTGTTATATGTAATGCGCATTTACTGTTTCTTTTTCAGAAGTCAATATTAAGTTCATCTTTTATAAAGAGAGATCAAGTATTATGGTCACGAGGCGCTGCCACAATAGTGTGATCGTGTGCTCAATGATAAGTGAGATTAAATTCCACCATAAGGAAGGGACCTCCAGTGAAATTAGGAAGTTCTATGGTGATATAAATATATCAGAACACCTTCAATGCGTGTGATATGACATCATAAATACATAGTGCTCACACATTATTTATGTCTATTTTCCAACATAGAGAAATTTGAGAGGCGGAAATATCCGTGGAACATTATTCTATATGAAAAACATTAGACTGGTAGCAAAGTGCAATCCATTATGACGACAAACTTTGACGCAAAGTGCGTAAAGAAAAATTATGAGTGTATATATATGTAATTTAGGGTGATTTCATTTATGTAATATGTATTTTGGATGGGATTTTGTTAACGTGTCTGGGATAATCGGATAATGGACCGTCGTCACGGTAAATCATCCGATGATCCGAGGCGAATATGTAACGTGTTTTTCGAGGGGTTTTCATGCCACTGGCATAAGTCAGTAGGAAGCCATTCTATATTTATTTACGCGGCAAATTGTTCAGCCAAGAGAATTTTTCATGTTAATTTATTATTATTAATAATTTATTATAATTATTATTAAGGTATTTTTTGGAGCATTTTTATAAAATTATAAGCATACAGATAGGTTTTCTATGTCATAGAAAACACTATCAAGCAAATTATTACGAACAACATTATCATAGAAAATTATATGATTACGGAATTTTACGGAGTTTCGTCAGTTAGGGTATATTGAGAGACATGACTCACTGGGAATTCAGATACAGGCTTATGCTTGTCAAGTAGTATGACGCAAGGCTGGGTCGCATCGTCAAGAAAAGGCGGATGTATGGAACGGCAATCGACTTCACCCTCCCGCCGAGTGTAATGAGCCAGAAGAGGGGAGTAGCGCGTGAGGGGTCAGCCAATCTGTGGAGACCACGTAAGCTGGAAGTCGGGACTGGAGTGGGAGACCGACGAGTGCATATATGGTTGGCACGCCGTGGAAACGAGGACTATCGTTATAAAATTTAACCAGTATGGTTGCACGAGTGAGTGGCTCCGATGTTCAGTGGAGTTAGCGACTATCGTTATAAAATTTAACCAGTATGGTTGCACGAGTGAGTGGCTCCGATGTTCAGTGGAGTTAGCGACTATCTTTGTGAAACTTAACCGTTGTGGTTGTACGTGTTGGTTCCGATGTTCGGACCATAAATCTTCATATCTACAAATATATCATCAACTAACGAAGAAGATGGCGACATCCAGGAGGCTGTGGGAAGCTCACTTCAACATCCAGTACGAGGGAAATGCTTCAGCAATTTCCAGTGGTAAGCGCGAATGACTCATAACTACGCAATCTCTCGTCTTTCTTTGTTTCATATTCAGTAATTCAGTAACTTCATAGCTTGGGAATAAGAGTTAAATCAGTAATTTATCCGACTCCGTTTTCACGTAATTTTCTAGCGGTAATATTTAAATCGCAACGCTCCAATTTAAATTCAAACTTATTATTATTATTATTATTAATTTTGCTATACTTGTTTTTTATACAATAAATTCATTTCTTTTAACCATGCAATCTTTGTTTTCAGTAGGTAGCATTAGATATAAACCAATTCCTTCTCCTGATACAATTGTTTGTTGGGTTAATGATCCAATCATACCACGATCTGAGAGTAAAGATTCTTGAAGGTGTTCTACCAGAGCTAGGTGTTGTTAAATACAAATTTAGATTTCAACATAGCGTTGAGGTCTTGGCGCCCATTAAAACAACATATCTTAGTAGAAAACGGTATATTTGTCACGCAACAGTGAGGGCAATAGAAACATTACAGGATCTATCCCAGTGATAGACAATGTAGGCTACCACAGTCGGAAAAACGAACTTTTACCTGTAACGGAGAAAACACTGGATTATAGATTGGCTCACTCAAAAGGGGTCCCTTTTCGAAATGATATGCTAAAACGGGAGCTTCGTTTTATTGTGGCTCAAAACGAAGTCAGATATGATAAATACATCATTGACGAGATGGCTAAACCAGCAGAAAAATATGTTCTTCGCATACCACAGTGAACTTAATCCAATCGAAATGGTATGGGCGCAAGTGAAGAACTATATAAAATTGAGCAACGTCTCATTCAAGAAACAAGAAATGAAGAATTTAATTTCGGCTGCATACTACTTGACCACACAAAATTGGGTAAATTACGTGGACCACAATATATACCACCGGTATAAGTTATATAATATTCATGAAAAATGTCATATTATAATTTATTATAACCTATGATATTCGAGGAAATGTAATATTATAAATTGTAACATATTATATTACTATCATATTCATGAATAATTGAAAAATATAAATTGTTATAACGTGTGCATTAAAATCGCGCTCTGAGGTTCGGCGTATCATATCTAAATATTGTAGCGTTGTTCGCTGCAAGGTATGAGCTACAGTTATATACAACAAACAAATTATTTTGGAAATTTCGTGAGTTTTGCGTAAAACCATGCCTGTAATACGAGTTATAATACATCATGTGCCCGACCTTGCAGAACTTTGTATAGCCTATGCAGTATATGCAGTAGATCTGGCATCAGCGCGCCCCATTTAATGCGTACTGTCTTTTAAGGTGGAGACGCACTATAGATGGACGTATCGTATGCCGTGTAGGCAGGTAAGTAAAATAAATTTTAAAGTAGCGTCCACACAGTAATTAATTTTATAGGTATTGTTGATTTAAGGGGCGGAACAGTGAGGTCATCGTTCCCTAATAATTCACTTACGCACTATGTGAAGAATTATCATTGCTGGCTAAATATCTTGCGAAAGGGTGGGATGATTCTGTTGTCAAACGTAGAAATGCATGCGAAATTGTTCATCTTCTCGTATACTGAATTGAGAAATCAATGCTAACATTTGAATAATCTGTATGTTTAGGTGGAGTATAATTGTTGTTATTATTATTACTAGTTCATTCAAAACGATCAACAATCATAGGTACTTGGGTTCGTGCGCAAATCATTTCTGATTAAGGGTTTATTGAAAACCTACATTACTATTGGTAGACTACTAGAGTTGTGAAATGTATCCAAGTAAGGTAACATTCGAGTATTTATCTGGACTGAGTGTTTAATTAACCAGGAGGAAAATGACAATTAAGCTAGGGCACTGAACTTTGTTTTCCAATTCCTCTCATGGAACGTCAGTGGTACAGGCAGATGACCTATCTGTTCCGCCCCTTAAAACAACAATAAGTAACGTCAGTGGTGTGCATGGCGACAGAGAAATTAATATATTGCATGTAGGCAACCGCGCAGATTTTTCTAAGACCAAATATTTTAACTCTGCTTAATTTAGAAGAAAATTAAGATGAAGTGTTGTCTAATATTAATACAAATACAGTTTTGTTTTGAGCTGGTGCAGTGGCTATTATTATTATTGTACATTTCTACACCGTTTATTCTAAAGAGCAGCATCGATCTGCAAAGCACTTATTTTTCAGGACGCGAAGAGATACGTTCCCTTGCGAATCAAGCCCTTTTGTGAAACGCTTTGACGTCTCAGTACCGTTAAAAATAAAATGAGTTGCTCTCTTTATCTACGACTTAGAAATGGCTCCGGGTCCTGACGAAGCCGCAGCATTCGGCTTCCTGACTGCGGTGTCATTCGCAGTCTTACTCAACTGTTAATGATAGGCCTATTTGTCGTTACAGTTGTTAATGCATTTAGGGGTTTACGACATTTAACCCCACGCACTTGGTAACTAGTAGGTCTAGTATCACTGGCGGGTAATGAACCATTGTCGCTCGGTTGGGGATCGTTTGCATCAACTAGTACTGTAGATACATGTATAATTCAGTATTTGCTGATGCGTTAATTTTCCGATTTGTTTCTGAAGGCCTCCACGTTATTGAATGAAGTTGACTGTAAAGCAGTAGTTTCCCAAATATTAATGAAGTAAAAATCAAGATTCTCAAACAGCGAACAGAATCGAAACCAAAAAACGTGCGAATTGTGTAGACTGAAGGGGAGGCTAGTGGTTGTTGTATAACAAGAGAGATGTATTGGCAACATTGTTGTAACTATTTATCTTGGAGAGTAGAAACTTAGACCCTCTTAAAACCACCCACTGCTGGACGAAGAACAGGGTATACACTGTGCTGTACTATGGACTCAGTGACATGATCAATCGCATGGCATATTCTTAGTTACCGACTGGGAGAGCGTTAGCCGTCGCGACTATTACTGTAATTATTAGGGTTAAGAGTGGGGTAGGTGTCCCTGGACTTGAAATAAGGTACTATCCCGGCATTTGTCTGGAGGGAGTGTGAAAAATCACACTCAGGATAGCCGCTGTCAGCACCGGGATTCAAAGGTCCGATCTGCAGACTTGCTGTAGACTCCCATCACGGTCATTGGTGAGCTATACCGCGGGGTCTTTCTTGAAGGTGCGAGGGCTGTTACTTCAATATCGGAAAGTCTTTCCTACAGCCACTAAATTTCAATGGTCACCACATTTTTACTCCAAAATATCACAAAACTAATAACCCAAAATGGCCTAAAACTCAATAATTTGGACCTAATATTTGCAAAATTTTCCGGAGGAGGACCCCCGGACCCCACTCGGAGCTTGGTGATATTCCATCTCCCAGATCCCCTGTGTGTCCACTCCCCTATAATCTTCGCTTAAATCCGCCTCTGATGGTCGCCAGTCATAGATAGGGTTTGGGATTTTTAGGCGAACCTGGCTCTAGGTTTGCTTACTGCAAAGCAATATTAAATTATAAGAAATTCAATGACTGCAAATTACAAAATATAGTTCAAATTCAAGTTTTCTTCTTTTGTGAAAACAAATCACTGATCAGCTGCAATCTACTGATAGCACATAATAACTTGACTTACGTATGAATACTGTATACCTGTGGTTAATTATGAAAGTATATTTTACTTTGTTTAATGTACAAAGATGTGTGATCGCCGTTCAACCAAAACACTTACCAGTGTTTAGGCTTAGATCCAGGGGCGTGACTCTTCAAGGGCAGCAAAATTTAAGAATGTCAACATAATAACACTATATGTCAAACGTATTTTAAAATAAGTCTTGACTTTGTGTAAAAATCATGTTTTCATTATGAAAAGAGATTACGTCATATGTCGCAGAGGCCGTAGTACTGCACAGTGTACAGTATACCCTTTCCACCTCTTTCAACAAGCAGTTCAATGAGCTGAACTTTCTGTTGATTAATTTTTGGGTCTGAGGACGTCGAGGTCATCAGTCCTTTCTACTTACTGTGCGTGTAGAACTCTGTCCGACAATATATATATCTGAAGTTAATAATATATATTTAATTAATTTGGGATAGAATTGGGGAGGAAATGAATGTACGATGGGGCAACTACAGCCTTTGGCTATAGGGTTAAAACGATGAATCATGGAAAATAAGCTTAGAATCACTGACGGTGGAATTCGAACCTACCTGTTTCCGAGTTCATGGACAACAGTTTTCTTCAAAGTGATTTTTTTCCCAAGTTAATCACTGTAAGAGCGATGAAATTACGGTCCGGAAAATTCATTTTCTTTTCAAATTTGTGTACAACAAACGAGCATGTTGCTTTTACGAGTAGGTATCACTGAAGTTCTAAAATTATTGATATCAAAGAGGATCTGCAGAACTTTAAATCTGCACACTGTGCATGCTTACAGTGTTACCTCATCGGGGCAAATTTAGGTCTGTCAAACGCCAAAACTAAACAGTATAGTGATTTTAATGAAAGTTATTACCTATTTTTCCATGGCTTTACTCTGATTTTTTTTATTGAAAATAATGCATTGGTACGCGTTTGTCAGGTATAAACATTGAATTTGCAAATACTTTTGCGTGCATTCCTCCAGTTTCACTGT
Source organism: Meconema thalassinum (assembly GCA_946902985.2). Taxonomy (NCBI): domain Eukaryota; kingdom Metazoa; phylum Arthropoda; class Insecta; order Orthoptera; family Tettigoniidae; genus Meconema; species Meconema thalassinum. The sequence continues at coordinate 1,057,625,104 of OX336389.2, read as the reverse complement.
TGTAAATTTAGCATACCAGCATTTACTTATTTATATTGACAGTAATTCACGCTCTGCTTGTGATAATAAATATAGCCTGGATTTAGTAAAATATATAATTTAAATATTACTATACAGTAGCCTATTTATTGCAGCCAATGGTCATTTCAATTGAACGCCCGTAGGCTACCTAACAAGTTCAATTTCAAGTAGTTCCAACTTTGGCTACCAGACGCCACTGTAACTGACACCCAGCGGCGAACGTTCGAACTTGAGAGCGTTTCTAACCAAATAACCTACATATTTTGGCTACACACTACCAATTGAAGTGGAAGGTTCTTTTACATACCATAAATCTATGACATGGGCCCGCCGGCTTTACTTCTCCTCCGAATAAAGGCATAATGAAGGATGTTAACGCTTTTAAAAATCCGACGACTTCAGCCGGGTTAAACCAGTGATCTGGGGCATAGCAGTTCAGCATGCTACAATTATTATTAATAATAATATTATTATTATTGCTTGCTGGTTCTTTATGTTCTTGTAATTGATTTCATGATGAACATTTTGTGCAAAAACAAAAAATGCGCAAAATCAGTTTGTGCAAATTTACGAGGATTATAATTCAAATTTACAGGATTTGGTTATAAAGGGGGGCCCGGGAGATTCCATCCCCAGGGCCCGTCGCCGCTCTCCACGGCCCTGACTGTCAGCACCACCTTCATGCCACACCAAGTACCCGAACACCATGAAGTCAAAACATAATAATAAAAAAAAAACAACAACAACCCCTGGCACTATCCAGCCCATGACGGGCTAAGGCCGACCAAGCGACCGCTGCCCAGCCATTTGGCCTGCAGATATTGGGGTGACGCGTGATCAGCGCGTCGGGTCCCCTCGGCCGTTAATCTTGGTATTCGTGATCGGGGCGCTGTCTCACTGTCAGACAGCTACTCAATTGTCCTCACGAGGCTGAGTGCACCCCGTTCCAACCCTCACGTCAGTTTTAAAATCCCTGACGGAGCCGGGGATCGAACCCGGGGCCTCCGGGTGAGAGGCAGGCGCGCTACCCCTACACCACGGGGCCGGCTAAAAAACATAATAATGTATTTATTTATTTATTTATTTATTTATTTATTTACCGTATGACATTACACATGAAACACAATAATAATAACAACAAGTAGTTCCATGAAGAACTGAATAGCCTATTTTCATATAGGCTGTGATGTCCGTGTCAGCCCGTGTTCTCGATAAAGCTGACTCGCCTGCCTGGGCGCGCCTCCCTCTTATACTCAAGACAGTTATGTACTATTACATGAAGATTATTGCGTAGATGTATAATTCAAACTTCAATCGCATGAATAGGACACAAGAAATAAAAACGAGATATTACAACTTCGCACAGCTGCCATCTTGTGGTTATGAAAACAATTTAAATAAATTACATGTCAGTGGATTAAAATGTGTAGAAGCATTTATCTTACCATGCTTCACTGCGCTCGAATGGTTAAATCGAGAGAAACGTCCATTTAAATATAAATATTTCGCGCCGCCGCCATATTGGATTTGTGCTCACCAGGTTATTGAAAGTTCTATAGGTGAACTTATATTCATAGCCTCTATCAACATACAAAATTTCAGTTTGATTGCTGTCATAGATTAGTAGATATTGAGAACCGTCTAAATATTTCTGATGGCCAACATGCTGGATTTTTATCTATGTAGGCCATACAGTTATGTACTATTAGATAGCGATTATTGTGTAGGTTCATTATTCAAACATTGACTTCGATCGCATGATTAGGACACAAGAAATAAAACATAATTTAAAATTTCGCACAGCCGTCATATTGAGGTTATGTAAATAATTGAACTAAATTAGATGTCAGTGCAATACAATGTGTATAATCATATAATGTGCCATGTTTCACTGCGCTCAGATGGATACATCGCGAGAAGTCTATTTACATGTTTCAACTTCGCTTCGTTTTGTACTTAACAGGTTTTAAAAAATCACATAGATGAACTTCTAGTAGTGTCCTTTATCACAGCAAAAGCATTCAGGGTGATATCAGTAATAGTTTCGGAGATATAGAATGCCGGTGAAATATTTCACACAGCCGCCATGTTGTATTGGTGAGATGTAATAAAATGTGAAGGGCACGGTCGGGGTCGGACGAAATAGTACTATGATCTTACCGAGTTTCTTTAAAATCGCTCCAGCCGTTTATATTTTATTAGGGACACACACATACGCACACACACTGACCTTATTAGGCTTTTTTTTTTCATAAATGAAAATAGGCTAATAAAAATTACATACAAGCACATATATCAACCTTATTACAACCTTATGTCCAGTCTATTTATCCAGCCCAGGCTCGATGGTGTAGCACTGAAAAAGTCGTTAGGGTCACCTAGGTACGCTCTTAGTTTGCAATCTTCGACAATGTGCCTCATGGTATGGTTCGATGTACCGCAATCACAGCAGGGGGTTGGCCGCTTCCCCCCATTTGTGCAGGTTGTATGCAAAACTCCATGTCCTGTACGGATGCGGTTAATAGTCTTCCGTATATGTCGCGGTTGTTCCAAGCCCTTGGATTTCTTTACGGGATCAATAAGGTCTCGCACTTCGGGTGGGGCATTTCTAGTCCATGTTTCACGCCATTTAGCTGCAATATTGAAATTACTATCAGCAAGCTGTTGAACCAGTCGCAGGGGTGGATTCCAGGACCGGAGCTGGTTTATTGCCAAAGCGGGAATGTCATCATGGATTGGAAGAGTGGGATTGTTCATTATTTTAGAATATTCCTTCGTCAGTGCATCTTGTCTTCTTAACACCGGAGAGGCTATGTGGCTGAGTGTTGGGAGCCAGTAGAGTGGAGTAGTTCTTATAAAACTATGGCTATGTTGAGCTGAGTGTCTACCTTCTTTACGTGGGGTTTGTTCATTCATACCGGCGCACAATATTTAGCTGTAGAATACACAACTGGGCGCAGAAGTTCGAAGCGTATCTGCTGATGCTCCCCAACTAGTGCTGCAAAGGTTTAGGATGAGGTTATTTCGTGTGCTTACTTTTCAAGATGAAATTTACAAATGTTTCTTAAAGGATAAGAGTCCTATCCAGAGCCACACCAAGATATTTTGGGTGACTCTGGTAAGGAAGCACTATGTTGTTCATTCGGACTTCCAGTTTATAATCCGCTGTTCTGTTGTTTAAGTGGGAAAGGCTGACTTCGGTTTTGGAAAAATTTGGTACACGTCTCCGCTTGGTGAAATAATCATGGGGGTTGAACTTTGCTCACGTCCGTAGGTTAAACCATATAGTGCCCTACACGTGACCCCTGGTGTGGTGCTAAGCGAGCAATTGACGTCAGAAAAGTTGGATGGCGCAGCCACGCGGTAGAATGTTGAAGCTGTAACATTGTGACTGGTGAGGTTTATTTTCATGATGAAGCATTGCCGTCGTGATGGGAACAGAAAGAAATTTGTCAAATTCGGGGAGGTACTGCTCTGTATACGGTTGCAAATCGTATAAAACGGGTACGAAATATCTTCACTACTTTCCTGTACAGAAAGTTCAGAGAAAAAGATGGGCTTCGGCGCTGTCAATTGGAAAACGTGTTACATGTTACATGACAGTGTGCAGTCTGCATTTTTGTGAAGACGACTTCTTTCCACAGCATAAGCACCGGTACTGTTGATTATTGATAGTTATTGTCTCTAATTTGTATTCACAAGGATTTAGCTACATCAAAAATACTGATAAACTTGTAGCCTAATACTTCTGTGCCGTAGGCCTACATAGAATGTAATCCGCTCTTCGTAAATTATTTTAGGGGTTCTACCGATTGACAATAGCCGAATGGTTAGAAAACTTAAGAAAAATGCTGTTCCTTGCCTTAATTTGCCAGAGAATTTATATTCTTGCCCTTGAACAGCAAGTATGTAGGTCAATATTTGCAATATTGAAGAATGATTTGAGCATCCCAAGTAACGCTTCTTTGAACCCAAAACATTCATGCAAATTCAGGGTTGCTTGATTCAATTTATTATCAGGGAGTCGTCCTTAGTGTTATGTGATATATATAGTGAAATTAATAAAAAAAAATCGATACCGCTAGGCTCCCAAGTACAGGCTTCATATAGGCCTATGTAACAGCAGACAGTAAATTAACTATCTACATGTGGGTAATATTTTTAACTGGTAGTAATTAGGCAATGCATTTAAATTGATTATAAAAATATTTCTACCAATGAAGGAAAATGTGTAGTATTTTGTCATCATAAATTAGAAGCCATAACAAACGCACGCCCAATTACTTCACGTCACTATCTCGCCGCCATATTGCAAGCAGATGACCCGTAAGCTCCTCCCCCGTTTCGGACGTCAATAGTATGCTGGCAGCCAGACGTATCCTCTTAGAAGATCTCCTGGCTATAATACACAGGGAATCAAATAATAATAAAATAATTAGCAAATTAAATAAGAAAATGATTAAATAATATCAATAATATAAGAACTAAAAACTTATATAATTAATTAAGTAATAAAATCATTAATTCAGTTCAGTGCAGTCAGTGGGAACGGACCAGACATCGCTCAATCAGCTAAGTTGACAATCGACTCGTATCAGCGGGCTCTTGGTGACCGTGTACTGGTAGTTTTCTTTTCTAGTCGACGCCCGTGGGCGTCCAGCGCGTCGGGATGAGAGATGAAATTGATGAAGATGAATGAAACTGGGCAAGGATGTGGAAGGAAGCGGCAGTAGCCTGTCAGTAGGTAGCGTCCCAGCATTTGCCTGGTGCTGAAAATGGGGAAGCAACGGAAATCTATTTCAAGGATGGCCGACGGTGGGGCTCGAACAACGCGTCTACCAAGTCAACAGAGAGCTTGGTCCCATGGCCTAATGCTGCGGTTTTAACGAGCGTAGCCACTGCTATCGGTTATTGCACGGGTAGTGAAATATACCCTAGTCTTCTTATATGAAGCAAATTTGTGCTTCTTTACTGCGAAAGTTGAGAGCTCTTACAGCTTTTCTCCTCCCTATAGACAGCGCGGTGGTCTGGACACGGTCACATAATAACATCATCATAAGATCACAGATATCACACTGAGTAAGCTAATTTGAAGGTCAATCACCACTAACAATATCTTAACAAAATAAAATCACATATAACTAACAAATCTTGACTAGTTGCACTAGTTTAATAACTACTGCATCGACATAAGTGTATATATTGTAAGTACCAACACCCAAACTTGTTGACATAGAATTAACATACTAAGTGTAAAGGATCTGATGATCGCTTCACGATCGAAACTAGACATCCAAGTGTATTTATTAATCTCATGTATTTCTAATTTCAGGATTACGGCAACGCCCATTACAATTCGGTACAATCGTGTTGACCAACTGAAAAACATTAAATTTCAATAAAATAATTAACTAATAAAAGAATATCTATAATAATAATAATAATAATCCTTTTCCGGTCTGTCTCTCCCTCTGAAGTGCTGAAATAGCTAGGGATTCACCGCTCACCAGGGTAGCTTGTGCTCGCGAACAGTTTTTGGATCGTAGTCCTGAAAGAATAATTTCGAACGCCTACGTTTAATACCGGTATCTAATTAGTTTCAAATTACTTAGTAGTTTAAAATATTCCGTCCGTAGAGTATGTTCATTGATTCCATCTTCGCCCCAGTGATATCTTGAGCCGCGGTCTATGCGACACGGTTGACGCATACGCAGTCCATTTTACGATCTTTTTTCGTAGCCTCTCTCGTCACTCGCTATGAGAAAATAAGCTGGGCTCTGTGCCGGAGACAGTTTGGCTAAAGGTAGTACAGAAACTGAAGTGGAATGCCATCTATCGGTCATTATGAGGTACTAGGTGGCCGTGAAGTGAAGTGCAGTAGAGAATAGGTGGCACAATTATAGTGAAATAAGCAAGATCTTTCTGTATTTGAGTAATATATAGGTGTACGAAGGGAAATTAAGTATAAGCGTTATCTATACGAGTGATAGTGACACCAACAAATTAAAAAGGTTAATTAATATTCTTTCGCGTTTGTGAAAATTTAGTACGCCATTTTGTCACAGAGTCTATACGACAGACATGCCTGACATAAGCATACAGCACGTCTCGACCCAAAGAGAGAAAGACTGTTGCCCCATCTGTGAAGGACTAGTGGAAGATGAGAATGCTGTACAATGCGATGACTTATGCCAGAAATGGCATCATCTGAATTGCGCCGAATTGCAACAAGGACAATTCAACGCTTTGAAAGTGTCACATAAAAAGATATCAAAGCATTTTTGGCTTTGCTGTGAATGTGAGCAGGACTTTCTGCTATATAAAGCAGGAAAAACTCTGCAAAAGGTCATAGAAAATGTAAGAGTCGAAATGAATAAGAAATCAGATTTTCTTGCAGAATAAATAGCCTACGTGGTTAAAAGTCAGACAGTGAATCTTAAACGGGAATCAGCGATACAAAATCCAATATCAAAACATATGCAGAAGTCTACGCCAGTAAACCTAGAGAATCAAAGTGCTTCTACCCAGTCTTCCCTCACAACAGAAGGTTTAGATAGTTAACATGGTTCACGTGAGGACGTTCTTCATAAGAAGAGAGAAGATAACAATACAATTGTAGAAGATAAAATGGCAGATATTCATCCAGTTGACGTTAAAAACCAACGAAAAAGAACGGCACCAATAGCGCCGGGGCGAGAGAACGTCATTCAAACAGAGAGAAACTATGTTCCCGCTAAGTCGGGAGGAGAGACGCACGTTGTGGTGAAGGAGTCATCGGCACAGGATGTAGTCGATCAAGAAGAAGAAGCTGGGCCATTCAGCACACTCAGGAGACGTCGCAGTCAGAGACAGGGCCTGATTATCGGTACCAAACAAGGTAACGACGAAGACTTAGCAGACAAGACAGCTTGGTTGTAAGTAGGCAGGGCAATTCGAACCTTTCTATTACACAACAACATAACCTAGGGAGTTGTTTGTGAAAAGCTCAACACATTAGGATCTAAGGAAGCTTTTAAGGTAGGCATTCCTTTCAATCATCTCGCCGAAATAGAGAAACCAGAGTTTTGGCCAAAAGGGGTGCTTGTTAGAAGATTCCTTTTCCGATGCCACAGATTTATCAAAGGAGCTGATTTCGAATAAGCAAACTATAAAACTTCTCTTATGGATCACGGAAGGACTAAGAAACACGTTACAATTTACCCCACCAAATCTAACATTGAACTATGACATAATGAGTATGACAGAGACCTTTTTTACAAGAACCTTTAGACCTACCAAGTTACTACGAGGTACATGCCTATGCAAATACCAGCTGGCGGAGTGTCTTGCTTTCTTAAACCGACAGCTGGAAGCATACTGGAGTACAGGGCAGAGGCAAATGCCATAATAGTCAAGACAACAAGGCTCACTCTAATAGGGGTATACATCTCTCCAGTTACGGCAACAGAAGATGTAATAGACGCTCTTCTAAGAACAATAGGTCATGTAACAAGTCACACGAATGTAATATTCGCAGGCGACATTAATTGCAGAACTGACAAGCCAAGTATAAAGACTGATCTAGTTTTGGAAACCCTAGAAAAAGAAGTGTTCACGCTAGTAAACGAAAATACTTTTCAAACTTATTTTGCACACAATGGAACAAGCGCCATCGATCAAGTGTTCTACAGGGGAAATGCGATTCGCGTAGTGAAACAAGAAGGATTATGGGCATCAGGTGCTTCCCCAATTCGAAAACACATCCCCGTGCACACTGAGATAAAAATTGCGTCACAGACTGCATCAGCACAACGATTTCCAGTGCAACTCCCTTCTAGGAATCTAGATCTGACAAAATTGCAGGACATAACATGCATTGAGGAAACAAAAGCCCTCGTCGCTCAGGATCAATTAGATGACGCGGCGCAGTGTGTTAGCCAGTTGATCAGCAAAGCTTTCGTCTACAGAAGAGAGAGACATGCAAAAAATGGTTCGATAGTGTGTGCAACATTACTCGAGAAATTATACTACGATCGTTGTACAGAGCAAAGTGCACAAATGGCAAAGATGATTTGAAGGATTACGCTACGCGGAGGAAAGAGTATAAACTACTACTTCAGACTAAAAGAACAGAGCACATTGAAGCCGAAGCTAGGGAAACAACAGAACTAGCGAGATCAGATCCCTACTTAGCTCTAAGAAAGAGGCAAGCTCCTAAGGCAAGAGAGATACCAATAGAGACATGGGCGGAACATTTCTCAGAGATTCTCAACAAGAATGGAACAGTAGAAGAACACCAAGTCACTGCTACAAATTGCACGGCTGATGATTTCATCCAAATAATCACCGATGAAATACAAACTAATATCACGGCAGCTAAGAAGGGAAAGGCAACAGGGCCTGACAAGATATTCATAGAACACATAAATGAGACACAAGAACTGCTTCTGCCAATTCGGACAGACATATCTGGTGGTGAAAATGGGAAACCACGGAAAACCATTTCAGGACGGTCAAGGTGGGATTCGAACCCACGCTCTCCCGATGCCAGCTAGGCACGAGGTAGCGCATCAGCATCAGCTCTCTCGGCCACCGCGGATGTAATAAGTTATGTGATAAAAGGATCTTCGATAATGCATTTGTTGAGTCACGAGGTGACGTGGGTAGGAAGAATAGTGGTCGTTGGAAAGTTTGCAGTGACCAGTAGGCTTATTGTCTGTTTGATGGATTGATGTAGTGTGATATGCGCACGAGTCGTCAAGACAGCGCAGTTAAACTTTTTATGTCACTTTTTTTAAGTGTATTATTTCACTTGCGCAATTTTCATTTAATATTGCTCATAAAATTGATTTTCTGATAGAGGTGAATAACATTATACAATATGAGGAATCGTGCCATATTATTTTGGTGTAGGCCTACATTAATTGGCTCCAAGTTGATGAAATGAGGTCATGATATCCGATGATTATTAATAATAATTATCACTTCTGTTATTCTGAAGAGATTTTGATGGTGTTAAACCTTGGAAATCGTATATGTTTATTTAACAAACCACAGGACACGATTTTTCACTTCGAAAATCTTACATGCATTGACAGAGAATCAAACCTGGTCTCTCAATGGCTTTTGGAAGTTTAGAAAAATGTGCATGAATGAAATTCACATCTTGATAAACAGTAGCGGTTTCAAACACAACTAACACTTGAGATGCAGGGCATTAAACTGGAACGTAACTAGTGAATGGCGTGAATGGCGTAATTTCTAGTAGCAGGATATGATACACTGAGATACAGTAGATGATAATCCAATAATTTTGTGGATTGAGGAAGAAGAAGAAAGGAAGCTCATAGTTTTACGTGACCGTAAATATCGCGATCATGAGTCACGGAACCTCCATTTTTACGTGGAATCCAAACCACAGGACACGATTTTTCACTTCGAAAATCTTACATGCATTGACAGAGAATCAAACCTGGTCTGCCTAGGTAAGAGACAAGCAGCTTGACCACTGCACCATCACGCCCCTATGACTGAGAATAATTTCAATGCATAGTCTAATTAAATAATGTCTTGTGGTAAGGTTTGAATTATTATGAACAATATTGAGCTTAGTTAGATTCCAGAAATGTTTCATTGTGTAACGGCTTATTCACTACCGTGAATAATGTGTGATATAGTGCTCGCCGGACTTTGGAGAAAGGCTTTCAGCCCGAAGGCTGGTTTGCACCTCCGAAGAGGCAGTCCTGAACCGGAGTTTACTTGCGGTAGGATGGCCAGTTCTGCCGTGCTACGTATAAGACCAACTGCAGAAATAAAATAAACTAGCGGACCCGTGCGAGAAATCTCTCATGTTCATAAACCACACTTTCCCCAATAGGTTTATAATGGGAGACTTACGGAGAACGGTTGTTATGTTTCTATTTCAACCAAATGATTATTAGGGCCCGGATTTATATGCACTAAAAACCTGAAAATATGCATGCAAATATGCACTAAAAAGTTAGCATATATGCACGGAAAATAATGAAATATGCACTTAAAACATGCAATTTTATTCACTTACCTATTTACAAGTATCATTTGTTGCAAAAAGAAGCATCACAATAGTTAACTAGTAGTCTTTCAATGTTTTCTGGAGACAAACTATGTCTATTGTCCGTCAAAATGAGTTTATAGGCTGAGAATGATCGTTCTACATCAACTGACGTGATTGGACAGTACTTATACACGGGCACCAAAGTTTCGGAGCATACGTCTGGCAAGGATACCCTAGTTCCGCTCAAGTATTGACTAATTAACTTAATCTTCTTCAGTCCTGGGTTCGAATTCAACACCTTTTCTAACTTGCATTTAATCTTCTCTCCAATTTCGCCTGGAGCGGAATTCAATGAAGATGCAGCTTTCTCAACGAGATCATGTGATTCATGGAGGGGAGTACCAGAAGATTCTAAGCTCTCAATGGCTTTTGGAAGTTTAGAAAAATGTGCATGAATGAAATTCACATCTTGATAAACAGTAGCGGTTTCAAACACAACTTTTGCATCACGGACACAGGCAATATGCTCATCTTCAAGTTTTGTAACCACTTCTTTCACTTCATTAAAATTCTCCTGATAAAATGATACGGCAGATAATCATGTCCCCCACCTAGTCAGGACAGGTTCAGGTGGCAAAGGAACTTCAGGTAGACAATCTTTGTAGAACTGGACACGAGCTGGTGCTTTCAGAAACAGCTTCTTCCCACATACAATTACATTGTTAACAGCTGGAAACTGTGTGCGTATTTCTTCTGCAATGCGCTGTAATCCGTGCGCTAAACAGGTTACGTGTATGAGTTTCGGATAAAATACTTGGAGGGCCTTTGCTGCTTTCAACATATACGAAGCTGCATCTGTGAGCAGTACAAGCACTTTACAACAATTATCCTCAATTTCAGATGGCCACAATAGTCGCAGAGAATCATTTACAAATCTTGCTATTGTGCTATGGTTGGTTTTCTCTAGTACTTTACAAGCAAGAAGATGCGGCTTACCGGGTTCGTCTGGATGTAATTTACCAACCACGAAATTTGCTATGTAACGGCCACATGAATCCGTTGTCTCATCCACCGATAACCGACAGTAGTGGCTACGCGGGCTAAAGCGCTGCGTTAGGCCATGGGGCCAAGCTCTCTGCTGACTCGGTAGACGCGTGGGTTCGAGCCCCACCGTCGGCTGTCCTTGAAATGGTTTTCCGTGGTTTCCCATTTTCAACACCAGGCAAATGCTGGGACAGTACCTTCTGACAGGCCACGGCCGCTTCCTTCCACATCCTTGCCCAGTTTCATTCATCTCCATCCATTCTATCTCTCATCCCGACGCGCAGGTCGCCCACGGGTGTCGAATAGAAAGACCTGCACTCGGCCTCTCAGGAGGCCACACGACAAAAAAAACCATCGATATCCAGACATAACTTCTTCCGATATCAGAACGGATCAATTCCAGGGTAGATTCATATAGCGGAGGTAGGTAATTGTTCCTAAGCGTTGATTCATCTGGTATTTTTTGATTTACACAATATTTCTCAAGAAATGATCGCAGAACTGGATTGTGTAATTTATTCCATGGAATGTTGCTGCATACGAAAGCCCCACAAAGATCATTTGAAAATGTATTAAGAATACCGGACTTCGGCTTTACCTGCGTAAGAAGTAGTTGTTGTGGTGTGCTGTTCTTCTCCTCCTTTGCTTTAATATGTGCAGTTTTTTTTTAAATGCTGTTCAAGCTGAAATTTATTTTCACATTTTACTTCTTTGAGCAAACTTGACAGTACACGATGACACCATCTGTTGAATAGTCCCTATTACCCGACACCCACTGATTTAGTAAATCTCTTCTCCTGCTCTTTTCCTTAGGCATTTTTAGAAACTAACACTTGAGATGCAGGGCATTAAACTGGAACGTAACTAGTGAACTGAAGATACTTCTGTCCTGACAAATTGCCCAACCCCCTGAGATTATTATCTACTGTGGTAGAGAAAGGAATTCCGGGAAGTCCAGCTAGCCTGCCTACCCATACCTAAGCTATCTGTTGCCATTGTCAGTTGTGAAAGTGAAGTGCCGTTACACAGAGAGTCGAAAACACCAATTAGTGAGGGATGCACATAATATAGGCAACTAGCTAGGGATGCACAAAACAGATTTATTTTAGTAGTTCTTGTAATTGTCCTTAAATTCAGACATATATACCGGAATATGCACTAAACCTCAAAATATGTCAAAATATGCATATGCATTTTTTTTAAATCCGGGCCCTAATGATTATAGAACACTATTTACATTTCAGTTAGAATTCCAAGTTCTACGTTCCCTAACTTAAGAGGGCAATCACTGAAAATTGGATCATCAACAGTATTTGCAAATCGCACACTTCTAACAAAAATTGATATTTATGAAATTAGAAAGCAATTCGTCACTGCTAATGTCATTTGTGTGCCGAGTCCATTGATTGACAGCTTAGCTGTAACAAACCGGTTATTCGAAATTTATGAAATTATACGATGAGTAGGCCTACTCATTCATTTGATTTAGCCTACAGTTTCTGAAATCCATGCAAAATGATAAAGGGAAGACCTCAGAATGTTAAAATGACATGAAACAGGCGTCACAGCGGGCCAAAATGTGAAGTGGACAGCATTTATGGAGCTTATTTTCCTACAATAACAGTATCTGCAAATCGCACATTCTTTAAAAGTCATTTTTAGAGAAATTATAGATATTTATGAAATTAGAGTGCAATTCGTCACTGCTAATGTCTATTCTCTTTCATTTGAATGCTCATTTGTCACGATCGGTCGCTTGTGAGTGCCGCAGGAGGAATCTATACTACTGAAATACGTTATATGATGATGATGATATGGAGTATTTGGTATCGTCTCAATGCTCTGCATTATAATACAACCTTTAAAAAGCAGTAACATGGTATTCTGTGCAAAATATAAGGGAAACATAACTTGCTGCCTTTGCAATTTTCTCGAATCATCTACAATGGCAGTCAGCAGTAAGTAGGAACTGGATCGTAAAGAAGCAGTACGTGCTTTTTAAGGTTGTACTTTATTCACGTGCTGCTATACTCAACGATGACAAGATGCAGTAAATACTGAGTACAATGTATATTTTTGTTACCTCGTTCATTATAATGTACGTTGGATATCATTATAGTAAGAAGATGTGAATTGTTTACAGTGTGTTTAAAAATAAATTGCATTTAAGAAATTATTAGCAGGAAGTGTATGCTTCATTACATTACAGGTAAGAACTAAATATTCCTTGTATATTATTATTATTATATTGGTAAAAACGTTCCTTAATATTAACAGATTAAATTACGGGTCCTACTCAGTACGTGAAGCGACATACTTAGCCATTTCCTACTTTACATTAACAGAGGGGTCCAATAAAATGTACTCACTGTTTGCAATTCAATAATATCGAATGAAAGAGACTTAGGCCCCTTTCACACGGGGCCACCACGTCATTGCATTGATTCAAATGGAGCCTTTCACACGTGGTGGTGGTGGTGGCGGGCCTGGTCGCGCGGCCAGAATTCGTGGTGGCAGGCAATGCGATTTTTGGCGCTGCCAAGTTGGCCGCGCCGCCACATGTTTACATTGAGTCAAATGGAGCCTTTCACACGAGACGCGACTTTCTGCACGGCCAAGCCAGACGTGTGGACTATCTGCTAGTGTTAAAAATGGATATCGTTCCAGGAAAGAGTGATTCGACACAGATAAATTCATATCCTTGATGCAATCTAAACCTGCTCTGTGGGATATGACTGCAGATGAATATGCAAACAGGGAGTTGAAGAGGAAGAATTGGGAGGACGTGATAACTCTTCAAATCAAGTAAATTATAGCAGCGAGATAAATGTTATTAGACAACTCTATGTTTATAAAAAGTAACGAAAACGTAAGGGCCCATGTCCTCGCTGTTCCGCCCCTTAAATAAAAAATAACTAACGAAAAAGTAAATATTTGTTACTTTGACAACCGTAACGGTAATTCTGTCACTATTTTTGGTAAGTAACGATAACTGTAACGAAATTACTTTTGATAAAAATCGATTGAAATCGCTTTGGGTTTGCTCTTATCTGCCGGCTGATGAATGCATTTAGTATCACTTGTGATTATCTCACCCTGTGAAAAAGATAAACAAATGTCCGTATCCGGCTGTAACTATGACTGCACACAATTGCGTTCTATTCACTTGTTTATATGTTTATCTCCGTGAAAGTATAATGTAAGGAATTATCGGAAGTACACTGTAAATCGAAAATGTGCAAATTCGCCTTACCTCAGTGTCACTAGGACATTTTCCTCTGGAGGTGTACTATCTCTCATATTTGTGTCCACACCGGTCAGTTGATCTTTTAAACACTGCAGTAGCTCATCAAAAGATGAAATGTTCATTCGTAGGAAGGTGAAGAATTTGACTGGATTCTGTCTGAGATCGATATACAGAGTACAAAATATACCTTTTGTTGATCGACCCTGCAAAAGTGGGTGAACCCAAAATCTTCTATTTCCCCGTTTTCGGCGCTTACGCAAGCTGATATATAGAAAAACAGCAAGTGCTGCTTCATCCACCTCCATTTCAAGACTGGCTCATTACTGGTGGCGTGTTTGGTGGCTAGAGAAAATATTGCAAAGACGTGGTGTCGCCGCCATGGTGTCCCCGTGTGAAAGAGGCCTAAGTTCCTAATGCAAGTTCCTAATGCGGAAGTGTAATGTAACTATTAAATTAGTCATGGAGAAGGTGACGATGACAATTTGGGCCGCGCATGCACGTGTGATGGTGTAACCCATACACCAGTACTCGGAGGACAGTCGAATGGCAACAATGGCTGAGGTACGGTTATCATTAATGGAACGCAAGGCTTCGCCGGCGACTGCCCCCGCGGTGAGAAACCAAATTATTTCAATCAACTACACTAAATTCAACCAATGAACAAATTTGACAATAACATAATAATAATAATATCCAAATATCAAAACTGAAAATAACATGACTGTCTGCGTGGCTCAGCGGTAACGTTCTCGCTTGCTGGTCCCAAGGATGCAGGTTCGTATCCTGGCGCAGTCAACTGGCATTTGAGGGTGCGCAAATGCGAGGGAGCCGTGTCAGTAGATTTACTGGCACGTTCAAGGTCCCTTTCGGAGCAAAATTCCGGCACCCCGGCGTCTCTACAAGCCAGAGTAGTTAAAAGGGACGTAAAACAATTAACAATATTATTATTATTATTATTGAAAATAACATACTCCAGCAAGAGAAGCATTCGATTGCACCGGTGGCTGGCACGCCACGGACTAGAAGGCTGTGTTGAAGTGGTACGGGAAGCACGAGAACATAGACGAGGTACAACTGCAGTGGCAGTGGCAGCCACCAACACGTCTCATAATTGCCTGTATCCATGATAAGTTCTAAACCGACGGAATTGTTAATGATGTGCACAAGACTAGATCCGTCCAAACAGGTATGGCTACAAGTCCAGCGTCCGCTGGTGCGGTTTTGCAACATTTCACCCGATCACCGCAAACATTAGTGAACCAGGGAGCGCGCGCAAGTGTGGTGAGCCGGTCAAGCATAAAGGCGCGTTCTTAAGGGTGAACAGTGGAAAATGTACATTCCAAGGTGGCTACGCGCGATGAACGAGGACGACCCGGATCGAAGGTTGGAATACTGTAATTGGTTGGAGCACATGGTTCGCGAGGATGAGGAAATTGCAGAGAAATTTGTGTGGTCTGACGAGACGCAATTGAAGCTTAATGGTACTGCGAACCGCCACAATTGTGTCTACTGGGCTTCTCAAACACCTCATGTCCACGTGGACTAGGCAGTGAATCTGCCAGGGCTTAATGTGTAGTGTGGTCTGTTATCGCGTGGTTTATTGGTCCTTTCTTCTTCGACGGTATCATAACTGGCAAGGTGTATCTTCATATGCTTCAGACAAGGATGTTTCCTGCCATACAAACCCTGTATTGCGATGAAATGTTTTACATGCAACAAATTGGAGCCCCGCCTCACTTCCATCTAGATGTCAGGTCGTACCTGGATGATATTCGACCCGGACGGTGGGTAGCTCGAAGAGGTGCTATTGAGTACCCACCTCGGTCTCTTGATTTGACATCTCTGAACTTGTACATGTCGGGGACCGTCAATCGAGCCTCCTCCGTACCCTCGAGCCCTGTCCACTATCTCTAACTGCACCTACAGTATACCAACAGCGCTATTGTGTGGCTCGGCACACAACGGGCAGTTCCCAACCTATACAATACATGTGCCTGATCTGTGGGTGTGTGAACCTCCTGCTATAACGTACATGTTCTTCATATCAGAGTTCGTTTTACGGATTCATTCGGGGTACCCATAGTGAATTTATAAATGCACTCAGGATTCCTGCTGTCTTCTAGCTTTTAACCATACATTGCATTATATACTCCGCATTTGGGAAAGGGACCGCTGTTCTTCAGCATGGTAATGAAAGTGACGGCTTGCCCAGAACAAGATCGCAAGGATGGTGTTGGCAACTCTGGTACTGTACATACTCTGCTGGCAGTTGGTCCCCCTGCTGAAAGGGTTGTTTACCCATTAAGAAAGGGTCGTGTTCTTACCTGCATCCAGCAGCACCCACTAGCTTGCAGGTAGCGGTGGCTACAAGACATGGTGTCAGCGCATGTACTGTAATATCTACTGTACTTAAACAGTGTTTAATTATGTACCGTATATATGTCAAATATATTTCATTATACAGTCCACCATATCTTATTCTATGTATTCGACATAACTTTTGGTCCTCCGGGAACGATTATATGGCAAGGAAAAAAGTAAAAATTGAACTCTGTGATCCAAAGACAGCATGGCTTCGCACTAATGGCGTGGGTTGTTAGCGGCATGGCGACCAAGGAGTAATAAGGAGACGCCCTGTCAGCGCTATAGCATGCGGAGAGTTGAAGCACTGACAATGCCCCCATACTTGGCCGGCTCGAGCGGTAAATGGAGCCTACGGTACCGTTGACTTATTTATTAGTAGGATTTAAGTATAATTACCAGTAAAAGATCGTGAGCAGGTAGGCCTATAGTACGAAGTTGTAAGGTATCTGACGATGGAAATCAAGGAATATTTGTTGATCTTCGCTAGCTAGCGTGAAGGGTACGGCAGTCACAATACTTTTCGTCGTACACGAAAATCATGTAAACTGCCGTAAAACGTTTAATTTTACAACATAAACTAGAGCAATACACCGATCTAAAATATAGTATAGCACTTGGGAAATGAATGTATTATACCAGTATGCAGTTCTTATAACCTGTAATTATTGTGGGATTTCAGGCAACCAGACACCGACCACTATTCTTAACTTATACCAAATAATAGGCAAATAATTACCGAGATACCAGTAGGCCTGCCATTATATTCACGAATGTGTATTAAATAAATTTAAAATATTATGGCAAGTGAACTAATTGGGTGGTGGCGTTATTGTTTTTATTGCACGATGTTTAAAAAAAATAGGCCAGTTCAGTTCCGGTAACAAACTTAACAAGGTCTAGGCTGAGGTTTGAGATTAACACGCTAAAATATGCAAATGATGGCATATCAATCTTCTAACACCCACGAGCAATAAATCTAGAGCTCAAGTCACGTTACAAATAGATTGGGGGTAATTAGATTACAATAATACCGGTCATTAATTGACAAGCAGAAACTATTTCCAGTAATAAACGAAGGAAAATATCCGTAATTAATTCCTAGCAATCAAAATACTTATATTGGTGG
Organism: Meconema thalassinum; assembly: GCA_946902985.2. Lineage (NCBI taxonomy): Eukaryota > Metazoa > Arthropoda > Insecta > Orthoptera > Tettigoniidae > Meconema > Meconema thalassinum. The sequence continues at coordinate 1,057,607,287 of OX336389.2, read as the reverse complement.
ACACATAATATGCCACTATTTGAACATTTAACGAATTATACTAGAACAGTACCAGGTGGCTACTCTAAAGATGAAAACTTAACACAATAAATGGCAAATAAAGTGCATTTACTTGTGAAATGACATTACTTTGGCAAGTGGGAGTTCTGTTTGTGCAAACATATGCCCCACATGACGACATTTCGACCCACACGCGAAATATCGCCACTTTTTAAGTACGTACGTTACACCATTACATGTTTTTCTTATGGGACTACCGCAATGTTTTGAGCATATGTGAAGGAGTAACTTCTGGCTTCACTTCCTTGCCGTTCGGGCCTCTCCTTATTACTCCTTGATGGCGACCACTGGACAACAGAATTCATCATCTTTGTTTCTACATTCAAAACTGTTCGTTTGTACTTGCAATGTATTGGCATTGCTAGTGATCGCACATGATTTCGCCCGTAAAACTGTATGTTATTTGTACGCAGTTTTCCCGCAACTCATTGAAAGAAAACCAGGAGTTCATATTTGTATTATGTAAATATGTTAGGTATTTGTCTTTTCGTTTTGTCATTTTTGTACGTACATGCATTTGGTCTATTGTGATTTCATACTCTCATGCAGCAGTTTATTGGGAATTGCTAGTGCAAAATGGAACAAAAATTAAAATCACTTTGTAGCAAAAGGGGTAGATTAAAAGCTAGCTTATCTCGCACACAAGGCTTCGTAGAGAAATTCGATTCTAAATCGAAGGACGTAGATCAGTTGGAAGATCGACGGGCTCACTTATCAAAAATCTGGGAAGAATATGAAACAGTTCAATCACAAATACAGGATTTGAAAGATGATGAATCCTTTCAAGCAGATTAAGATTCTTATCGCTCCGACTTTGAGGAGCAATACTTCAAAACAGCTGGTCTTATAAGATCCATAAGTGGTGCAATTTCCAAGTCAGTAACTTTGCTAAGTGATTCTATTGGTGAATCAACTTCCAGTTCGCAAACACGTTCAGTTAAACTGCCTCAAATAAGTTTACCTAAATTCGCAGGTGATCATTTGGAATGGCCCAACTTTTCCGATACCTTTAAGAATCTCATTCATGAGGATGCAAATCTGTCAAAAATACAGAAATGTCACTACCATCAGTGCTATCAGCTAGGGCGGCAGACGTTTTATAGTCTTTAGAAATATCTGCAGCCAATTACGACATAGCGTGGAACCTGTTAAATGAAAGGTTCAACAACCGGCGAGCAATTGTTTCCTCCCGTATTAATTCTGTCATTCAGATAAACAAAATAGAAGTGGAATCTTCCAAGGCATTAAGAGACTTGTATGACGGCTTCAGAAGGCACATACAGTCACTATCAGCGCATGGTCTGTCTTGTGAAGAACAATTAGATGCCATTTTGATACATTAAATAACAAGCAGTTTTGACGCTGGAACATTCAAAAATGGGAGACCTCGTCACCAACCTTTGATCTACCATCTTATCACACACTGGATAAATTTCTACTCGAAACATGTAATGCATTGGAATCGAACGAAACTAAGAACTGTGATCGCTCAGAACAGCCGAAGCACGTAGGCCTTTCACCTAAACCGAATGCGTCTGGTTTCAAATCGAGGCCATTCACGAATCCAGGGAAGAATGGTTTCCTTTCACAAAATAAAAACCAGAAATGCCCGCTTTGCACGGAAGAACATCCCATACTTATGATGCAGAACATTCACTTGTATGGGGATTTATGACAGATGGAGGGAGATCAAGAAACATAAGCTCTGTGTAAATTACCTGTCAGGAAATCGCTTCGCTAACGAGTGCACTCGTTCATGTTGTAAACTGTGCAAGGAAAAACACAATACCTTGTTTCAGAGGGACCAAGGGTCACCGAACCCTGATAATAGTCAGACTTTAAACAAGAGTATTATGTCCAATAATACTTCACTGCCCACCGTTAATGAGCATCGAAGTAGTAATGCTGTTTCAATGCATAATCATAACAATGATATTTCATCTCATGAATTGTTTTCGACACCTGTAGTGAATGTCAACAATTCAGAAAGAAAACCCAGTCATGCTAGGGCTGTGTTAGACACCGGCTCGCAACTCAACTTTGTAACTAGGGAATTAGCTCATCAATTACGATTGTTAAAGACAAAGACTAATATTCCGATACATGAGTTGCATGACACTATTATCAAGGTGGGAACGGTGGTAAGAACAAAGATATCTTCGCGGTTCGGTTACTTTGAACGAATCATGACATTTCACGTAATACCATCAATTACTGGTCAGTGCTTGCCCACCAAAATTATCAACATCACAGATTGGAGTATTCCTGAGTTTATATTAGAAAACCTTACGGATCCTCGTGTCATCAACCATAGACATTCTCATTGGAGCAGAATTCTTTTACGATCTTATCGGCGCTGAACAATTTCGGCTCGACAGTTTCTCACGGAAACTACCGTTGTTTCGCAACACGGCTCTTGGCTGGGTAGCAACAGATAGTGTTGGTTCGTCTGAAAAGCACACAGAAAACAATTCTTCCTGTCTCATTGTGTCAGGTAAGATATTCAATGAGCCGGGAAAGGCACTTCTCGTCCCAGGACATTCCGAACAGGAGATTAGTGAGTGGCTATTTACTGACGGTCACAGAAGGAATCCACAGGGTAGGTTCATAGCCCCACTTCTCCTTAAGGCTGTGCTACCGAAAAATAAAATATTTTTTTATTTTTATTTTGTCTTCTTAATCTGTTATATAGGTCTTCGGGACTTGTAATATGCCACTTTTGTAAAATATAGACTGCTCCTTTGTTCAGGGCATGTATTCAAAGTCACGTCACGACAAAACTAATTACAGGAGAATTTCGAAATTTCTGTGCAATAACCCTTGTAATAGTAGCTTCATTATGAACAATTTTTATTTCAAAATTCCACATATTTTATAAAAGCATAATATTTCAATAACCTTTTTTATTGTAAAAAAAATGCTATAATAGCTTCAAATTTATTCAATTTGTAGAGGGTCTAATTCTGAGCAGTTCGAATATTTGATGAAAGAAATTGTTCAGTGATAAACCCGTGACGTATGTACCTTTGACTAGTCTTCAACTCGGCAGAACGGTAACTAAACAGGCTACACGATAGGCTACCCGCACTACCACTTGCACCGAGCTTCATTCCCGCACCCTACTACCTAGCACCGCACCTCCCGTTGCGGGTCATTCCTTTCCTTACGCAGCATTCCATTCTACACACATCAAAAAAAGTTTTGCATCACCTCGGTTCCCAGATCTCCGGCATATAGACGTTGACTGTGTATATTGTATCAAAGATACAGTCCCTTTGACTGTTCATAGATGTCACTAAAACTGCTCAAAGATGTAAACAACCATGCATGAGCAGGGCCTATTAGACGGAGGGGGTACGACAGCCGATCAGTTCCAGTCATTCCACCAGGACGAAGGTACGCTGCTCATGTTGTCTGTAGTTCTATACATGCCTAGAAGGTCAATACCGCAGTTCGATCGCGTCCGCATTGTTACTTTGTGTCAAGAAGGGCTCTCAACAAGGGAAGTTTCCAGGCGTCTCAGAGTGAACCAAAGCGATGTTGTTCGGACATGGAGGAGGTACAGAGATACAGGAACTGTCGATGACAGGCCTCGCTCAGGCCGCCCAAGGGCTACTACTGTAGTGGATGACCGCTACTTACGGATTGCCGCTCGGAGGAACCCTGACAGCAATGCCACCATGTTGAATAATGCGTTTCGTTCAGCCACAGGACGTCGTGTTTCAACTCAAACTGTGCGCAATAGGCTGCATGATGCGCAACTTCACTCCCGACGTCCATGGCGAGGTCCAGCTTTGCAACCCCGACACCATGCAGCGCGGTACAGATGGGCCCAACAACATGCTGAATGGACCCCACAGAATTGGCATCACGTTCTCTTCACCGATGAGTGTCGCATATGCCTTCAACCAGACAATCGTCGGAGACGTGTTTGGAGGCACCCTGGTCAGGCTGAACGTCTTAGACAAACTGTCCAGCGAGTGCAGCAAGGTGGTGGTTCCCTGATGTTTTGGGGTGGCATTATGTGGGGCCGACGTACGCCACTGGTGGTCATGGAAGGCTCCGAAACGGCTTTACGATACCTGAATGACATCCTCCGACCCATAGTGCACCCATATCGGCAGAATATTGGAGAGGCATTTGTCTTCATGGACGACAATTCTCGACCTCATCGTGCACATCTTGTGAATGCGTTCCTTCAAGATAACGACATCGCTCGACTACAGTGGCCAGCATGTTCGCCAGACATGAACCCTATCGAACATGCCTGGGATATGTTGAAAAGGGCTGTTTATGGACGTCTTGACCCACCAACCACTCTGAGAGATTTACGCCGAATTGTCGTTGAGGAGTGGGACAATTTGGACCAACAGTGTCTTGATGAACTTGTGGATAGTATGCCACGACGAATACAGGCATGCATCAATGCAAGAGGACGTGCTACTGGGTATTAGAGGTAGTGGTGTGTACTGCAATCTGGACCACAAATGCTGAAAGTCTAGCTGTATGATGGTACAACATGCAATGTGTGGGTCTCATGAGCAATAAAACGAGCTGAAATGTTGTTTGTGTTGATCTCTATTCCCTTTGTATTTAAAGGTTCCGGAACTCTTGGAACCGAGGTGATGCAAAACTTTTTTTGATGTGTGTACTTACCGTGGAGTGCAAAGAAAACAAAATAACTCGCCGTCTTCCATAACATTTTCCTGCGCGCTTAGTCGCTGACACTTCAGTCTGACTAGACCTAATCTTGAGGAAGCAATAGAAGAATATATCTCGCCCCTTTCTCGTTTCATTTCCTAATTCTGCGTTTGGGTTTTGTGATTGAGTGTTCCTATAACATTCACACTTTATTCTACAATGCCACGAAAGCATTCTCCGTCAAGGAAACGTTCCAGAAGAGGCCGCGCAGCAAAGACTACGTGGGAGAAAAGAAAACAACAAGAAATCACCGTGAATGTTTCAAACGATTCTGCTCAATTTGAAGACTCCGAAGAAATATTCAACAGCTTGTTAGTTGAAAGCACTCCCCCAATAGGCCACGATGCAAGTCGGTAAGTAAACTATTGCTACAATATATAAATTAATTATTAATTAATTTGAAAGGACTTGTCATTTTTTTAGTAGATTAGCTACTTGTAAAACGTGTTGTTGTTGCTTACTTTAGGAACTGAGACATCGCGGTCATATAGCCCCATGTATTTTTGGGAGTGTATGGAATTTGTGTGATTACATGTGTTAATGTGATGGCTGTACTATTGTGTGAATTTCTAAATTGGGGATAGGATTGCTTTTAGAAAGGAACCATCCCAGCATTTGCCTGGAGTTAGTTTTAATGCGTATTTGCTTTCTGTATGTTAATAATAATCAAGGTAATATTTTTTAACATTGGTGATTTCAGGTATGAAGATCAAGATTATTCCATAAATTTTCCAAACGATTCAGGAAGTGATACAGACGATGACAATGAGTCTGAGTGTGTAAGTACCAACTATGGTAATTGCAAGGAATACTGAGGCCAACGAACTGCCTCCAATAGGGCGACGCATCGTTGATATGGGTCACGTTATGAAAGAAATAGAATTAGTAACGATCCATTCCAAACATTGTACCATGGGAAAATACAAATACAAAAAAGAAATAAACAAGAAGTTCCGTGAAGAACTATACAGCCTACTTTTCATGCCAATGATTATTCTACAGTATATGAACCTATCTACAATAATGACGAAATTAAGTTGGTAATATCGAAATATCTAATTAGTTCAAAATATACCTGGTAAAATGTAGCCTAATAGAGCACTACAGTTGGCAGCCCTGGTGACTGAATATATTCTTAGTTCCATCTCTTAAGGTACAAAATACAAAATTTGGTTGAAGTCCAATGGACGTTACATGCAGTTAGACACTGGATCTATCAGCACGCGTAAAAGCATGTTGCCAACAATACCATGCGGTGCTGGTCAGAAATAATCTGAAATATTATGATATCAACTGTTGTGCCAATTTTGGATGAAATCCGTTTGTTAGTATAGAAGTTACATGTATTTTAAAATTGGACATATCAGCAGGCATAGAATCATGTTGTCAGCACTGCCTTGTATTAATTACTCCAAATTAATCTAGAATGTCAGGTGCTATACGTGTGCAAAGTATAGAGCTGTTGGCTTGCATACTTTCTGATATATTGATATTAGGGTAAAAAAATATATAGACAGCATTTATTAAGAGTTGGCAGCCCTGGTGGCTCTTAAGAATACGCTCAGTCATATCTGTTTATGTACAGATATTACATACAAAATTTGGTTGAAATCCAATTGATAGTGTAGAAGTTATATGCATTTATACATTGGACCTATCAGAAGGCTTAAAATTATTTTGGCAACACTGTCATAGTTGGCCTCCTGGAAATTAAACTGAAATAGTATTATCTACATGTGTGCCAATTTTGGAATAGCTCCCATGCATACCTTGCGAGATATCCAACATGGAGCTCAAATTTTTAGTGCGTTTTTTCAGCAGTTGGTAGCACTGACATAATTTTCAAATATGGACGTGAGATATTCCGGTGCACATCTTTACTCATACTAAATTTGGTTTTGATTGCTGCAGCCGTTTAGGAGTTGATAGGGGGGGGGGGGGGAAACACACACAGCCAGACAGAAGGACAGACAGACAGACACACATTTTCCCGGATCGATCTCATAAGTCTACTTTTTCCTCATTTTTTCAAAATGTGAAAAGTAGGCTAAAAATGGATTATATTGTACATGGATTTATTATTGTGATAACTGCGAAAACGAATATACTGTAACTTCAGAGCCTGTTTACCAATAAATGGAAGTGAACGATGCTCTGATGTGGGGAGCTATGGCAGTATGTCTCGGGTTTTCTCAAGTCGAGGAAATGTTCAGTGTTTTGGACATACCGATCGTGGGCCACAGCAAATACGCAAACCATGAAATACGAGTTGGTGATGTAAGTACTGTATATTGATCCATATTTCCTTATGACCTATATATTATAAACAATTCTGAATAAGTGGTTTCAGTGAATTATGAATACTATTTTGTTGTTGTTCATTATTAGATGAAAATTATGCAAAGAAAAGCATCTCTTCAAACATTTCTATATTAAGACAATTTTAAACATTTTATTCAAAACATATTTAAGATTTTAAAATAAATACATTCTGTAAATTATAATCCCGTCCAAGCAACCATTGCTATTGTTGTTATTAATATTATTATTTTCTTTCTAAAGGTTTGGGAAGTAGCTCTCATACGTAAAATGAAGGAAAATCCAGAAGAAGAAAGACGTATTGCCATTGAAAAGAACAACTATTTGAATGGCGTTCCGGACATATCTGTTATTGGCGTCGGAGGCTGGGCGAAGAGGTCGTATGGACATGGGATGAGCTCGCTGAGTGGTGTTGTAAGCATTTGGGAACTATTCAAGGGATTTCACGTATTCATTTCATTGCAAAATGGCGATGTTTACTTTTGCTTAGCTAAGTCACACCACTGTGTCTACATGGTATCTTAGTCCCTGGAGAAAACTACATGGAAGCCCAGGTAAGTAATAGAAATAAACAGTATTGAAGGCGGAAAATCTATTATTCTTTCAAAGCCCAGGTAGTATTTTCAAGGCGAAAATTGTCGTCAGAGAGAAAAGACGATCTCGAAGGGCACTGGCATTTTCTCAAAAACCGCCAGTAAAGAAGAGACGAAAGTGTGATGAAAACTATGGGCCACTAGCACAGTTGCCTGACGTTGAAGATGAAGTTCTTGAGACAAGAATGATCAACTTCTCAAAGAAAATGGCCGATGAGGTAACAAACGGTAGTCCTATTGAGGTATCAACTCTTGGACAACACACTAACCCCATGTGGCACGACCAAAGAGTGAATCGCTTGACAGCTTCCCCTTGCCACAATCTTGTAAAATCAACTTTGTATCCCAAAAATCGACCCTCAGTTTCCGTCAAATTTGGAAGAGATAATGAGGACGCTGTGTTGAAAATGTACGAAGACAAAATTGGCAACATGGTCACCAAGTGTGGGTTCTTCGTAGATCAAGATCATTCATTTTTAGGAACCAGTCCTGATGGTTTGGTTGCTTGTGATGGCCTCGTAGAAGTAAAATGCCTTGCGTCTGTCACCGAATCAGATTTGAGAGACGAGGTGACAAAAAAAAAAGTTTGTGCTTGGAATTGTCAGAGGGAAAATTGCAATTGAAACGAAGCTACAGCTACTTCTTCTAGGTCCAAGGTCAATTGAATATCACCAGGAGAAAATGGTGCGACAATGTAGTTTATACGAAGAAAGGAGAACTATTCGTAGAAAGGATAGGAAAGGATGAGATATTATGGCAAAGAAAAATGCATCCAAACCTGGTACAATTTTATAAGGAGTGTATTTTGCCAGAAATTCTAGACAGTCGAGTTGTTCGAGGCATGAACATCCGAGATCCCTCATTTGTGCTAGAGGCACAGCGACAAAAGCAGGCGACAAATAATACCAACAAACGAAAGAAGAGGAAACCACTGACACATTCACAGACAAGAAAAACATTAACCACCTGGGGGTGTAGTGGCTAGCGTTCATGGCTGACGCCCTGGATGTCCGGGTTCGATTCCCGGCTCTGCCAGGAGATTTTAATACTGTTGTGAGGGCTGGAACGAGGTACACTCAGCCTCGTGAGATAAAACTCAGAAGAGGAGGGTTCAATTCCTACCTCAGTCATCCTGGAAGTGGTTTCCGTGGTCGGGGTGGTCCCTAACGTAAGGCCACGGCCGCCTCTTTATGTTCTATCCCTAATTTACAACTGCACACAATGGTACAGCCATCACAATAACACAGGTTACACACACCTAGATGCACGGGGCTATATGACCACGATGTCGCAGCCCTAAAATAAGCAACAACAAGAAGCTAATATTGTTGAATGATACTCGAACGTACTGTAAATTGTTCAGAATACGTAGCCTAAATCTTGTTTTTTTATCAGTTGCCTTGTAAGTTTATTTGGTTTAGGAAGTGAATAATAAATTATTCTTTATTATTTAATGTGAAATAATTAATAACATAACAACTTTAACATACTTAAATATATCAATAGCTGCGTGTTATTGTGTTTTTCATGTTCTTGCTAGTGTGTCTATGAGCCGATTGTCAATGAACTTGCTGCTTACATTTTTAAAAATAATTGTTGTTTGTTAATAGTGCATAATTTGGGTATTCCCGAGATGGTTTCTTATTTGGAAATGATGATATAATTTATAGTAGATTAACTTTCATTGACATACGTATGTAGCAAATATTATGTGTTTTCAGTGTTTTGGCTCTTAATTGTGAAAGTGTGTGCTTTGTTCACAGAATGTTAAATATGCATTGTACTTCATAAAATTCTGCATACGTGAACTTGAAATTTCATTAAGTTACTGAATGAGCAGTCATTTTGTTTACATAAATCACCTTTTGTGGTTTACTGCATTATTTTTAGCCTACTTTTCACATTTTGCAAAAATTAGGAAAAAGTAGACTTATGAGATCGATCCGGGAAAATGTGTGTCTGTCTGTCAACTCCCAAACGGCTGCAGCTATCGGCACCAAATTTGGTAAGAGCAAAGATCTATACCTGAATATCTCACGGCCATATTTTAAATTGACGTCAGTGCTACCAACTGCTGAAAAATCGCAATTGTAATTTGAGCTCTATGTTGGATATCTCAGAAGTTATACAAGCGAACTATTCCAAAATTGGCACACACATAGACAATAGCATTCCAGATTAATTTTCAGAAGACCATACGTGCCAGTATTGCCAACATGATTCTAAGCCTGCCGATAGGTCCAATTTCTAAATGCATGTAACTTCTATACTATCGATTGGATTTCAACCAGATTTCATATGTACTATGTTTACTACAGCAGATATGACTGTGCGCATTCTAATAAGCCATCAGGGCTACCAACTGTTAATAAATACTCTCACTATGATTTTACCGTAATGTCAATATATCAGAAAGTATGAAAGCCAACAGCTCTAAACTTTGCACACGTATAGTACCTAATATTCTACCTTAGTTCGGTGTAACTTATATACATCAGTGCTGCCAACATGATTCTAAGCCTGTTGATAGGTCCAGTTTTTAAATGCATATAACTTCTATACTAGTAAATGAATTTCAACCAAATTTCGTATTTGCTTTGTGTACCATAACAGTTATGACAATGTGTATTCGTAAGAACAAGCAAGGCTGCCAACTATTAATAAATACTCTCTCTATTTGTTTAATCCTAATATCAATATATCAGAAAGTATACAAGTCATCATCTCTAAACTTTGCACACGTATAGTACCTGACATTCAATATAAATTTGGAGTAAATAATATACCTCAGTGCTGCCAACATGATTCTAAGCTTTCTGATAGTTTCAATTTTTATTTACATATAACTTCTATATTAACAAATGGATTTTATCCAAAATTGGCACTATAATAGATCGTAATATTTCAGATTAATTCTGAGCATCACATACATGCCATGGTTACCAACATGATTTTACGCGCACTGATAAATCCAATATCAAAAAGCATATAACGCCCATACTATCCATTAGACTTCAGCCAAATTTTGTATGTGCATTCTATACCTTAAGAGATAGAACTAAGTCAGACTATTCAGAGTCACCAGGGCTGCCTACTGTAGCAATTTACTCTTTTACTTGATTTCGTTATTATTCTAGATAGATCTATATAGATTGGCATCATTCTGAAATTTTAAGAGAAGTAGGCTCTTTAGTTCGTCACGGAACAACTTGTTTTATAATGTTTTGCATTCCATTGCAGTTTTGTCAGTGCGCAATAAAAAGGTTTATGATCCATCCAAACACTTCTTTTGTGTTTTAATTTTATAGTTATATCACTGATATGCAACCACTTCGCTACAGAAAAACTCTTCCCCCCTATGGGTAGTTACAAAGCCCATATGTAGTTTCGTTTCACGCGCGCAAATTTTTTTAAGAAAGAACTTTTTTGGAAATTATGAAAAAGTCAAAATACTGAAACTGATATATATATCTTTACATCAATTATACTATTATTATTGCGTTAAAGCTGGTAATTTATATAAATGGAATCCCTGAAATCGTATAAAATAACTGGCATTAAAAATTATGAGCAAAGTATTCCTATATTTTTTCTCTTGGATAATATTGCAAAGAAACTAAAAAAACTCAATGTATTTCTACATTTTTATTAATTCCATTCCTTGAAACTGGTAGGTATACTGAAAGCTTTAATTGTGTATTCATTTTATGTGTCATATATCCAGCGCAGTAAATCTGTGTTCAGAAAATATGTAGTGGATCTGAGAAGGTTAAGTGGTGTCATAAAATTACTTCCTGTTGAACTTCACAATTCAAACGACAAATTGAACTTCTGAATGGCTGGAAGTACTTTATATTAATATAATTCAAGATTTTATAGTAGCTTTATATTGCGGAGTTAAAATACGCTTAAAAATATATTTTGTTTTTTTCGCCATCGTTTTACCCTCCAGGGTTGGCTTTTCCCACGGACTAAAAGAGGGATCCCACCTCTACCGCCACTGAGGGCATTGTCGTGGAGCTTGAAAATTGGGTCTTGGATACAACTGGGGTGTGTGACCAGCACTACGCCCAGGCGGCCTCACCTGCAAAGCGATGATCAGGCCTGATGAAGGGAGGGAAGACTGGGAGGTGGCCGTGGCCTTACGATAGGTACCATCCCAGCATTTGCCCTAGGATGAAGTGGGGAAACCATGGAAAACCACTTCGAGGATGGCTGAGGTGGGAATCAAACCCCCTCTACCCATTTGGACCACCCGAGGCTGAGTAGACCCCGTTCCAGTCCTCATACCAATTTTCAATTTTCGTGGCAGAGCCGGGAATCGAACCGCGGACCTCCGGGGTGGCAGCTAATCACTCTGACCACTACGCAACGGAGGCGACTTTAAAAAATAATATGGTACCTAATTTGACGTTATTGAAATTCTTCATAGAATTTTGAAGTTTTTCGTTCTTATTTCTAAAAATTACAACAACAAAAAACGGGACGCGATAGAGAAACTCTGAATACAGAATTGGATTCTACATCCCTCAATACCTAAGCAGTCATTTAGGTATATTGTCTCATTAATATTATATTTATTTTTTTAATGATAAATTTGCCAATTTTGATGTTTTTTCGATTTTCTTTTCAAAATTACAAGAAAGGAAACCTGACGTGCTACAGAAGATCTGAACACATGGCACTTTACTTAACAATAAGTAAGTTAATATTTTCCCTTGTAGCAGAAGAAAATTGAAATGCATAGTCCTATCAATCAAACGCCCCGACCCATTTCATCCGGCTGGAGGACAGATCTCAAGGTTGCAATAAACTTACGACTCGGAAACAGATCGCTGTGCGACTCGCAAGGAAGCCTTCAACTGAGAGAGGGGAAGATAGTGTGCGAATGAGGAGTAATGGAAGGGAGGAGGGGAAGTCGCTATTCACATGCGGTGGCTTGCAAGGGACGGCAGTGCTGCCATCTCTTGTCCAGCGACTGTCAGCAGAAACGGCCGCACAGCCTAGGTAGCAATGTTAATGAGGCGATTCGACGGTTTCACAGCCTAGAGAAGCGGTTTGAAAGACAGCTCCAAGTCAAGACGGAGTTCGTCGAGTTCATGAGACAGTACACTGACCTGAATCATATGGAGGAAATCCCTAGTAATGAGATAAACAATCCATTACAGTACTACCTTCCACAACATTGTATATTTAAGGGTAATTCATTGACAACGCGCACTCGCGTGGTATTAGATGGCAGCTCGAAGGGCGATTCTGTTTTATCGCTCAATGACTTATCAGTAGGACCGATCGTTCAACATGATTTATTTTCAATATTGCCTAGATTTCGCATGTATCGCTATGTATTGACAGCTGACATAGAAAAAAATGTATCGGCAGGTTCTCGTAGAATCTGCACATACTAATTTTCAGCGTATCGTGTGGAGGGAATCTCCAAACGACGAGCTGACGAATTATCGTCTCAAAACAGTGACATACGGCACGTCATGTGCACCCTTCCTGGACACAAAATGCCTCTCTCAATTGGCGAATGACACTAAGGGGGAATTTCCTGAAGCTTCGAATGTACTCGTAATACGGTGGGATTTTTATGTTGACGATTTAATGACATTTTGTGAATCAACTGTTGCAGTTATTTTATCCAGTGCGAGTTTTACCTTACTGAAATGGTGTTCGAGTCCAATGAGCTATCGAGCATTTCTAACCACGAAACAGATCCCAAGTACATTATTAAGGTAGATGAAGGTGAAGACTTGAAATTGTTAGGGCTATCTATGAAACCCATCACGGACACTTTTCAGTTTTTTCGCTATCGTTTTACTCTCCAGGGTTGGCTTTTCCCACGGACTAAGCGAGGGATCCCACCTCTACCACCACTGAGGGCATTGTCCTGGAGCTTGAAAGATTGGGTCGGGGATACAACTGGGGTAGTCTCACCTGCAAAGCGAACAGGGGCCTGATGAAGGAATGGGAAGAGTGGGAGGGTTAGGCAAGGAAGTGTAAAGGAGGAGGCCGTGGCCTTACGGTAGGTAGCATCCCGGCATTTGCCCGAAGACGAAGTGGGAAACCACGGAAAACCACTTCGAGGATGGCTGAGGTGGTAATCGAACCCCCATCTACTCATTTGGACCACCCGAGGCTGAGTAGACCGCGTTCGAGTCCTCATACCACTTTTCAAATTTCATCACTGAATCAGATTTGAAAGACGAGGTGACTAAGAAGAAAAGAAAAAGGTTTGTGCTTGGAACTGTCAGACAGAAAATGCAATTGAAACGAAGCCACAGCTACTTCTGGCAGGTACAAGGTCAATTGAATATCACCAGGAGAAAATGGTGCGATATTGTAGTTTATACGAAGAAAGAAGAAGAAGAAAGGACAGAAAAGGATGAGATATTATGGCAAACAGAAATGCTTCCAAACCTGGTACAATTTTATAAGGAGTGTATTTTGCCAGAAATTGTAGACAGTCGAGTTGTTCGAGGCATGAAAATCCGAGATCCCTCATTTATGCTAGAGGCACAACAACAAATGCAGGCGACAAATAATACCAACAAACGAAAGAAGAGGAAACCATCAGATACATTCACAGACAAGAAAAACACAAACCATCTCGTGGTGTAGCGGCTAGTTTTCTTGGCTGTCGCCCTGGAGGTCTGGGTTTGATTCCCGGCTCTGCCATTATATTTTAATTCTGGTGTGAGGGCTGGAACGGGGTACACTCAGCCTCGTGAGATAAAACTCAGAAGAGGAGGGTTCAATTCCTACCTCAGCCTTCCTGGAAGGGGTTTTCCGCGGTCGGGGTGGTTCCTAACTTAAGTCCATGACCGCCTCTTTATGTTCTATCCCCAATTAACAACTACACACAGTGGTACAGCCATCACAATAACACAGGTTACACACACCACTATGTCTCAGCTCCTAATATAAGCAACAACAAGAAGCTAATACTGTTGAATGATATTCGAACGTACTGTAAATTGTTCAGAATACGTAGCCTAATTTTTTTTATCAGTTGCCTTGTAAGTTTCTTTGATTTGGGACGTAAATAATAGATTATTAAATATTATTTGAATTGAAATAATAAATACCATAACAACTTGAACATACTTAAATATTATCATTAGCTGCGTGTTATTGTGTTTTTCATGTTCTTGCTAGTGTATCTATGCAGCCGATTGTCATTGAACTTGCTGCTTACTTTTAAAAAATATTTTTTGTTGATTAATAGTGCATAATTTAAGGGTATTTTCTGTAAAAATTCCCGAGATGGTTTCTTATTTCGAAATGATGTTATAATTTTGTAGATTAACTTTCATTTTCATATAAAAAAGGACCGTTAATCTCGCGATCATAAGCCACGGGACCTCCATTTTACGTGGAATCCGAACCACAGGGCATGGCATTTCACATCGAAAATCTCACATGCATTGACCGGGAATCGAACCCGGTCCACCTTGGTGAGAGGCATACAGCTTGACCGCTGCGCCACCACGCCCCTCTTCGTTTTCATATGTAGAACAAATTGTGTTTTCAGCTCTTAATTGTGAAAGTATGTGTTTTGTTCTCAGAATCTTAAATATGCATTACACGTCATAAAATTCTGCATACGTGAACTTGGAATTTCATTACTGAATGAGCAGTCATTTTGTTTATACAAGGTGTCCGGGTTAAAGGTATAATCATATAAAATGTAATAACCTGAGAAGTAGTGGAAATATTTATTGGCGGTTTGTTTCTACGATTAGGGAAACTCAAAATGTTTCTATACATACCTAATCCGTCTCGATATGCGCACCATTAATGGCGCAACAGACATCTAATCTTTACATACCTAATCCGTCTCGATATGCGCACCATTAACGGCCCTACAGACATGTAATCGGTATTCCACTTCTCTCCAAGTGTTCTGCAGCATTGTAGGCGTAACATTTGCAATAGCTGCACGAATGCGAAGACGCAGATCTGGTAGATCACGAACTGGTGTCTGGTACACTTGATTCTTGACAAATCCCCACAGGAAAATATCAAGTTGCGTAATGTCGGGGCTTCTAGGGGGCCAAACAATTGATGGACTACCTCTACCAATCCAGCGATCTGGGAACTCACGATTCAAGAAATCCCATTTCTTGACTGTTACGTAAGTGGGAACATCATCAGTTGGTAACAGTCCATACTCACGCCGAAATCTACGTTGTAAGAGTGTAACGGATTTTAGCTCCGCGAGCGAAAGAACACAGAAAACTTTCTGCTGCGGAGTCCACATGGCTACTGGCGCGCTTCTCGTGAACAATGAAGTTACGCGCATGCGCATGTGGTACCACCGCAAGCAAACACAGAAAACATTTTGAGTTACCCTAGTTGTAGAAACAAACCGCCAATAAATATCTCAAGTTATTAAATTTTATGTTTTCATATCTTTACCCCGGACACCTTGCATAAATCGCCTTTTATGGTTTACTGCATTATTATTTTTATAATGTTTTGCATTCCATTGCAGTTTTGTCAGTGCACAATAAAAAGGTTTATGATCCATCCAAACACTTCGTTTGTGTTCTAATTTTATAGTTATATCACTGATATGCGACCACTTTGCTACAGAGAAGCTCTTCCCCCCTATGGTTAGTTACAAAGCCCATATGTAGTTTCGTTTCAACGCGCGCAATTTTTATTAAGAAAGAACTCTTTTGGAAATTACGAAAATGACAAACTACTGAAACTGATATATATATATCTTTACATCAATTATACTATTATTATTGCGTTAAAGCTGGTATTTTACAGAAATGGAATCCCTGAAATCTTATAAAATAACTAGCAGTACACATTATGAGCAAAGTATCCCTAGTATATTTTTTTGCTTGGTTAATATTACAAAGAAACTAAAAAAACTCAATGTATTTCTACATTTGTATTAATTCCATTCCTTGAAACTGGTAGGTATACTGTAAGCTTTAATAGTGTCTTCGTTGTATGTGCCATATCCAGCGCCGTAACTCTGTGTTCAGAAAATATGTTGTTCTTTTGTAGGGGATCTGAGGAGGTTAAGTGGTGTCATGAAATTACTTCCTGTAGAACTGCACAATTCAAACGACAAATTGAACATCTGAATGGCTGGAAGTACTTTGTATTAATATAATTCAAGATTTTATAGTAGCTTTATAATGCGGTATTAAAAACACTTATATATATATATATATATATATATATATATATATATTTCGCTATCGTTTTACCCTCCAGGGTTGGCTTTTTCTACGGACTAAGCGAGGGATCCCACCTCTACCGCCACTGAGGACATTGTCCTGGAGCTTGAAAGATTAAGGCAGGGATACAACTGGGGTGAGTGACCAGCACTACGCCCCGGCGGCCTCACCTGCAAAGCGAACAGGCGCATAATGAAGGGATGGGAAGAGTGGGAGGGTTAGGCAAGGAAGTGGGAAGGAGGCGGCCGTGGTCTTACGGTAGGTAGCATCCCGGCATTTGCCCGAAGACGAAGTGAGAAATCACGGAAAACCACTTCGAGGATGGCTGAGGTGGGAATCGAACCCCCTCGACTCATTTGGACCACCCGAGGCTGAGTAGACCCCGTTCCAGTCCTCATACCACTTTTCAAATTTCGTGGCAGAGCCGGGAATCGAACTGCGGACCTCCGGGGTGGCAGCTAATCACGCTGACCACTCAGCAACGGAGGCGACTTTAAAAATAATATGGTACTTTATTGAAATTCTTGATCAAATTTTGAAGTTTTTCGTTCTTATTTCTAAAAATTACGAAAAACGGGACACGATAGAGAAACTCTGAATACATATTTGGATTCTACATCCCTCAATACCTATGCAGTCATTTCAAGTATATTGTCTTATTAATATTATATGTATTTTTTTTAATGATAAACTTTGCCAATTTTGATGTGTTTTTTTTTTTTCGATTTTCTTTTCAAAATTACAAGAAAGGAAACCTGACGTGATGCAGAAAATCTGAACACATGACACTTCACTTAACAATCAGTAAGTTTATATTTTCCCTTGTAGCAGAAAAAAATTTAAATGCATAGGCCTATCAATCAAACGCCCCGACCACATTTTATACAGCTGGACGACAGAGAAAATCTGAACACATGACACTTCACTTAACAATCAGTAAGTTTATATTTTCCCTTGTAGCAGAAATAAATTTAAATGCATAGGCCTATCAATCAAACGCCCCGACCACATTTTATACAGCTGGACGACGGAGATCAAGGTTGCAATAAGCTTACGGCTCGGAAAGCAGATCGCTGTGCGAGGCTTACAACTGAGAGAGGGGAAGATTGTGTGCGAATGAGGAGTAATGGAAGGGAGGAGGGGAAGTCGCAATTCAACTGCGGTGGCTGGCAAGCTTAGATCATGAATCCAATAGATGGCTGATGACGTCACGTTGTTGAAACCAACATCTCGATCAGCTGACTAAAGGGAACTGCGGGTCACTGCGGGTAGTTTAGAGCACTGAACTACTACACGTGATGATAGAATTGGGTTATTTAAAGTGAGTTCTATTCATAACTAAGTCAGAATGGTGTATTACTGTGTTGCGTATGGATGTAAGGAGACGTTTAAAAAAGGATCGGGGATTTCTTTCCATATGTATGTTAATTCATTGCTAAATAACCCAAAAATTCGTGACTTAATTACTTGCATTTCTTTAGCCGACGTTTCCTCTAACTCCGAAACACGAAAGAAAAATGATTTAACATGGAAATGCTGGAATTTATTATAAATTATTATAATTTACCCTATCCCTTACTCCACTGAACAAGCCTGTGTTTATGCTCGAAGGTATCAAGTATTTATATGTCCATAGGCTAGACGTTTTTCTTGGTTTTTTGTTGAGACTGCTAGTAAATTCATCTCTGAACATAAAAATGCTTTATGTCCCTATGCTGGATTAAATGTAGTGTGGACTACACAATGCAGTCGTCAATCATGTTCAGTGTCAAATTACAGATTATGCTACAGATGTGACGGCGTAGTCTTCGATAATAAATAGTAAACGTAAGTTATGGACAGTGCGTTTGGTTGAGGGAATTTTGAGATTCTTCTAGGATAGGCTACATTGCAACCCTAAATTAGTCAATTCTTCGTAGAATTTCAAAATTCTGTTTTTTTTTTTTTTTTTTTTTTTTTTTTTTGCGAAGGTTTCTATGAATCATGGAAAATGGAATTTAAAAACAGTTCATTGATTAAAATATTTTCCTATGTAGCAAATGTAATGCATAGTTGTTAAAAACCAACGCTTACTATATCGATAGACTTCCTTATTTCCACTTTCCCATGTTGTTCTGTTCACTTTCAAAAAATACTGAAGAGGAAGGGTAACGCTGAATGAGAGCTCATCACAAGATAAAATGTTCTTACGTACCGGTACTAAAATTAGCCAAAATACATTTTCTAATGATGAAAAATAATTTGGGAAATGATGTAATAAGTTAATAGATTGAACTTGTTTGGAGCTTTCGGGCGTACAATCAAAAATGACCAGCTAGACAAACACAATTCTGTTCAAAAATCAGTAGGCCTAATTCAGAGTTGGATTTGTTATTAAGTATTTACAAGAGGGGATCCTGGATGTATGAGTATTACGGAACACGACAGCCACTTCTTTTTATATACAAACACAATTCTGTTCAAAAATCAGTAGGCCTAATTCTCAGAGTTGGATTTGTTATTATCATTTACAAGATGGGATCCTAGATGTATGAGTATTACGGAACACGACAGCCACTTTTTATACAAACACAATTCTGTTCAAAAATCAGTAGGCCTAATTCTCAGAGTTGGATTTGTTATTATTTACAAGATGAGATTCTTGATGTATGAGAATTACGGAACACGACAGCCACTTTTAACACCAAATATGTTACATTCTTAAGCTTTGCTACCTTCCGGTACGTGAAGAAACATGCGATGCTTTTCCCAATGCCGTATAAATTACGAAAATGTGTGTTTAACCCCTCATTAAAAATCATTTTCCCACATACTCCTATAACCTTCCATTACGAGGTCCTCTGTTTATCCTTTGATCAGCTGATCGAGATGTTGGTTTCACGTCACAGTACAGGCGCAGTGGGGCAATGCGCACTCTATTGTATTTATGCTCGAAGCTGGCAAGGGACGGCAGTGCTGCCATCTCTTGTCCCGCGATTGTCAGCAGATGTAGTCGCTCAGCCTTAAGGACCACTCACAAGTGTGTTTCAGATATTTTATCCAGTGCGGGTTTTACCTTACTGAAATGGTGTTCGAGTCCAATGAGCTATCGAGCATTTCTAACCACGAAACAGATCCCAAGTACATTATTAAGGTAGATGAAGGTGAAGACTTGAAATTGTTAGGGCTATCTATGAAACCCACCACCGACACTTTTCAGTTTGAGTTGAGAAGTGAGTTCGGTTCGACACAGATAAACAATAGAATAATTCTATCAGACCTGGCTAAAATATTCGACCCGTTAGGGCATCTGATCCCTGTATTGATTAACGCTAAGATTTTTGTCCAGCAGGTGTGGCAAATGAACTTAAATTGGGACGACGTTCTCACAATAGAACTTCAAATTAAATGGATTCGTTATATGCAGGACATTGCTAAATTGAAGGAATTCAAGGTGCCTCGTCATGTTAGGGCAGTAGAATTTGTGGAATACCGTACAGAAATTCCAATTCCCACATATCCTTCCAGCATGCTACCACATAAGCTGATTTTGAAAGTGGGGGATTGATTGACCTTTGATTCCCATCGTTAAAATGTGTTGCAAAACAACTTTCTTTAAGATAAAGAAACGCGTTTGTCGTTGGGCCTAGTTTTGTTAGTTATTGAGGTTTTAAGGGGCGGAACTACGAGGTCATCTGCCCCTTGGGCCTAGTTTCAGTGTCTGAACGTGACACAATATAATGAACTAATCTTCATTTATTATATCTATACGAGTAGAACATGAATTTAACTTTGTTGTTGTTGATTCGTTTAATGGATTTGCAACATCGTGGTCATGTAGTCCCGTGTGCTTAGGTGTGTGTAAAACCTGTCCGGTATCCTGCATCGTCGTGACGGCTGCATCAGTGGAAATAACTTCATTGTCGTCATCGAATATAAGTCAAAACACTTCCTGCTGGATCGTTACTGCAAGTCTGAACATCCGTTTCCTTGTACAGTACCTCAATTGATCATTTAGAAGTAGACTGCCCAAAGATGGCCAGTTAGCTAAAGGATGCCTTCTTCAAAAGTTAATTAGATATTCGCTGTGGTGAAATGCTCAAGAGAATTAACTCTGATTTAACTACGAATTAACAGTTAATTTACATTGGTGAAAATAGCCCTCAAGGAAATAAAACATACATCAAAGAAGGTGAATACCGTTGATTCTAGAGGAGCATGGCAACCAGCAGGGAACTGCGCGTGGTTTAAATGTGCAAACGAATGGAATCAAAACCGAAGTTAGAATAAATTTAAGAATTAATGAGGTAGCTCTTTCCATTAACCTACTTTACAAGCTACCCGACAATAAATAGAAATGGACTCCACATACTTAAACTTATAGAGCAACGAAGATTCGCGAAAAATTACGCGATATCCTATGAACAAATTAAGTACAGGTTAAGGAAATACGTGCTGCTAAGGAAAGACGGAAGAAAGAGAAAAGCGATTAAGTTAGATGGGAGATGGTAAACGTCTACCGCCAGTTAAGGAAGTTGTGGGTTTGCAGAAGGATTGCTCACCTTACTGATCAATGCGAAAAGTATTGATGTACGGTGGTTGTTGATTTATTTAGGGGCATGCGACATCGAGATCACTTAGTCCTGCGAGCTTTGGTGTATGCAAAATCCTTCCAATAACCAGGTCATTGTGACAGCTGTAATAGCGTATTTGTTATTCAGGCTAGGTTTGGGTAGAAGTTATCCATGAACTAAACTTCGGTATCATAACGCCATTTGCCTTGAGTAGAGGTAAGGAACCATGAAAATACACTTCTAGGATGGTCGAGGAGAGAATCGTTCCCACCTCTTCCCAGTTCAGCCCCATTATGCGAAGTGTATTTTTGAGTCCTCGGGCCAGAATTAAATTTCTAGGCAGGGCCGGGAATCGAACCCGCAACTTGGGGTTGACAGCGTCTTGTAACTGAAAAAGAGCTTTTGTATGATAAAGAGCAGATGAAACTAAACAACCAAACATTAGTGGCTCAGAAATAGTAAAGAAAATCAAATCCCGTTTGCTGTGAAAGAAGCTAAAATCAAAAGAATTACCGGGACCAGATGACATCCTTGTGGAACGTCTGAAGACGATAGATGAACATAATATACTGTTCCTTTTAGAACTCCTCAACGCTGGGTACAACAATGGACATGCTCCACCTGATTGACTTCGATCTACTTTCATCATACTGCCTCAAACAAATGGCGCGATCATGTACTGTAGTGATTACAGGCTAATAAGCAGGCCTAGGATTTCGATGACTGCATACTTTGTTTAGCCCAACTTATTAATGAACTGTATTCAGAGTAAAAGGACTCAACATATTTATTAGGCATTCCATTATTCTCTAATATTGTATATACGGCACTATTCAAGCTTTTTATTGCATTTTTATATGCATCTCCAGGTTTGCTTTCAAGTGTGAATGGACATTTTCGTTTGTAACATTTCATTTCTTAGTAGGTTACTTTGCTTGGCTCATAACAGAACTAAAATTAGGTTCGAGGAAACTGGACAAAAACTATCTCCCTCCATCTTCCTCCCATCCCATGGACCAACAATTAATTGCCTAGTCACCAGCCCTATCATACCCTTACACTTGCCTAACAAGTCACAAGTAACAGATAGCTGTCATAAATGGGACACGAAGTTATTGTGTTTATGAGAGTCTTCTTAATAGCAGGTGCAGAGCAGTGTCTTTTACACAGCGTACAGAATTGTTGTGTGTGGTGAAACCGTGCCTAAAGTGAAGCAAAGCAATTAATGTGAACTGAAAAAAAAAATGAGTTAATGTCTTCGATAGTGGCGAAGTTAGGGCTCATGGCCCTCTCTTACACTTAACCACGAAATATGGTACCAGTACATAGCTTATGACAATTTCGAAAATACAAAAATTATTATGATGATAAATAAGGAGTAAATTAATTATGCTAATACTAATATTAGTAAAAAGGCACATGAATAATGATAGTAATAATTATAACAATACAAATAATAATAATAATAATAATCACAATGTCACAGACCTCTCTATAATATCCTAGGTATAATCCTAGCTCAGTCATACGTCCTATCATCCATCACCATTCACACGGGGCAATCAGCAGTATTCAACAGGTAATCTCGGCATGCGGCCTTAAATTTATTTATTGTTGTGGAATTTCTGATATCGGGAGGAGTTGAATTCCATAGTCGAGATCCAGCTACAGCAAAAGAGCGGTTAAACATGGATGAGTGGTTGATGGGGATGGCGAGGGAAGAGCCAGATCGAGTGCTTCGATTATGATATGAAGACAAGTAACTAAATTTTGATGACATGTACGTGGGGGTGTTTTCATGCAGAAATCTATAGATGGATGTCAACAAGTGAAATTTACGGCGTTCATCAGGTTTAAGCCATGAAAGAGCACGGTAGCTTGGGGTAATGTGGGCATCGTATCTTAGATTGAAAGCGAACCGAAGACAAGAGTTCAATGCTTGTTGGAGTTTCATTATTTGTCCATGAGTCGCGTCAACGAGGACGATGTCACAGTAATCTAGAATTGTCTGGATGAGTTTAATCTTAATGTCTACTGTCGACCAAAGTATTATGTGTACTCGAGTTTGAAGGTTGTTTGTTAAGTAACCAATAGACCTACATAAAATCCAATACCATCAACATTTTCGTCGTTCTATTTTACGTTAGTTCATGTAGGTTTGGATTTTTAATTTATATTTTAATATTTTTTATCGCAGTTGGAACACAAAAAGTGTACATTTTTAAGCGTGTTTCAACCATGCGTCACATTTAAGAATTATTATCTCAAAAGCCCGTCATCAGATCGAATCCAAATTTTAACACAATATACATTCGAATGTTGTATAACTGGTTTATTAATTTCACAATTTTGTGTGTCCAAGAAACAAAGTTGTTATCATTGTTGTAAGGTAACTTTTTCTCGGCTCGGGGTGGTTGGAAAATGTAGTTCTTGGTTGCGTTGTAATCGTTATACATCAAAAAGTTATGCTGTATGACTGTGAAATACATAAATTAATTCACTTATTTTATATCGGTTTGTATTTGTACGAGGAAATAACACATGGTTCAACAGCTAGCCGCTCCAGCAAAAGCTGTACAGCGTTGCTAAGATGGAGCCCATCACCGCCGAGCGAGACGTGCCATGGTGCGTGTGGGCACCTTTTCGGCAACGCTGTACAGCTGTTCCCGGCGCCGCTAGCTGGTGAACCATGTGTTATTTCCTCGTACAATTACAAACCGATATAAAATAAGTGAATTAATTTACGTATTTCACAGTCATACAGCATAACTTTTTGATGTATAACGATTACATCGCAACCAAGAACTACATTTTCCAACCACCCCGAGCCGAGAAAAAGTTACCTTACAAAAATGATAACAACTTTGTTTCTTGGACACACACAATTGTGAAATTAATAAACCAGTTATACAACATTCCAATGTATATTGTGTTAAAATTTGGATTCGATCTGATGACGGGTTATTGCGATAATAATTCTTAAATATGACGCATGGTTGAAACACGCTTAAAAACGTGCACTTTTTGTGTTCCAACTGCGATAAAAAATATTAAAATATAAATTAAAAAATCCAAACCCACATCAACTAACGCAAAATAGAACGACGAAAATGTTGATGTTACTGGATTTTATGTAGGTCTATTGGTTACTTCACAAACAACCTTCAAACTCGAGTGCACATAATACTTTGGTCGACAGTAGTGGTAAAATATTCTTATGGCGCACGAGTGGGTGAAGGGATGCGTATATCTTTTTACGTGTATTTCTTATATGTGGTGACCAGTCGAGAGTTTCAGTTAAGGTTAACCCAAGGTTCCTTACTTCTTTACTAAAGGGGATGGTGATTGAATTCCGTGTTACTGGAGGCACAACGTAGTTGTTTTTTAATGAGTTTAGTAACTTATGAGAGCCGATGATGATAGTTTGGGTTTTCTTAGGATTGAGCAGGAGAGAGTTGACATCGGCGTACACACTAAGTTGATGGGTATCAGTGTTTATATCCCTTATTGCATTTGATATATTGTTATATTGTTGATACTAGTGTGGCAATATATTTGGAGATCATCGGCATAAAGATGATATTTATTATAGTTAATTGTGGAGGAGATATAGTTGATATAGAGCACGAAAAGTAGGGGCCCAAGGACCGAACCTTGGGGGGTTCCTGCCTTTTTCTGACGCCACTGTGAGGTGGTGTCCTGTACAATCACACGCTGATTTCGACCCGTTAGGTAAGCAGAGAAAAAATTTATGGCTTCGGAGCCAAGAAGGGATTTTAGCTTCTTCAATAGGGTCGGTATATCTATGGTGTCAAATGCTCTGCTGAAATCGAAGAGTGTGAGTATTGTTACTTGTCTTCGGTCCATTGCTTGTCTGATGTCATCAGTCACCTTAAGTAAGGCAGTAGCTGTGCTGTGGCCCTTCTTGAAACCAGACTGGAGTGGGTCAAGTAGAGAGTGAGTGTTCAAATATTCCAGTATTTGAGTTTGTACTAACCGTTCGAGTACTTTGGAAAGAGCATGTAGAATAGATACAGGGCGGTAGTCGTACGGTAACAGTGGGCAAGGTATCTTAGGAAGAGGGATCACGTTGGCGTATTTCCAGATAGAAGGCAGTGTGCTATTGTTTAAACAGTAATTAAAAATGTGTGTGAGAATGGGGAGAACAGCACCAATAATGTAATGTATAAATTTTATAGGTATATCATCAATCCCGCTCGCCTGGGATCTAATGGAATACAAAACTTTCTTAACTTCATTACCGTAGTGCTTACGTTACGAAATGCAAAGCTGGGTCGATCTGGTGGTGGAAATGATGGACCGCGACTGGCAGCGTTATTTGGGCTGGATTGAGTATCTGCATCCGTGAAATGTGCATTTAGCCCGACTAGTGGAATGTCATTAAATTAACTTGTTCTTTGCTAAATTGTATTGTTTTATACTACGTAACTTAAAATTTATGTTCAAAACCCAGGCATTAAAACAATTGATTCCAATTTTAAGGACATTATATACATATTGTAGGGATTGATTTTTTTAAGACCTTTCAAAAATATCGTAGGGTATTTTGGGGGATTTATAGATCATAATTGCATCTTTAGAATTTTATACGACATTAAAGTCCTAGCCCTACCAATAAGCCTTTTGAGTCGAAGTATTTCGGTGAATTCATAACAGAATCAGGAACGAAGGTGAACAAGGCCTTGGAGAACAGTTGGGATTAAGAAATACTTTTGGGACCAGAGAGCACAGATTGCTCTCAAGTTATGTTCCAAAACTGCCTAGATAAGCAGAAAGATATCTTATTGTTACTTCATAGGCTGTAAAAATGCTTTTGATTACAATCATCGTGAACGTTTCAAATTATTATTATTATTATTAGTGTATAGAAATTGATGGTAAACATGTTTGAATGGTCGAAATATTCGTATTGAAGACAAACGTCGTTGTTACAGAACGGGCGTTGTTGAAATACAACGTATGCCATATAAGGTTGTTTTATTACCGCTTCTCTTTAACCTCCCTTCAGAAAATAAAATCCTATAGAAAATTGCCAATGTGGCAAAGTTAATGGAACGTTGATTAACATGATAAGATACGCAGATGGTAGGCCTACTGTTATTCCATCAGACAGTCTTGGACTTCAACTCTTGCTGCACAGAATAGGTCTTATAAATGTCACGAAAACCAAATTTATGGTCTTTAATATCAGACGGCTTTCTCATTCTAGGTCGCAATTAAATAACTAAATAATTGACAGTTATTGATGATATTAAGGGGTGAAACAGCGAGGTCATCTGCTCCTGATTAAGAGTTGATCCTTTGAAATGTCTAGGATGCATCATTACTACCAGCTTCTGGTAACAACGAAGTTAACGGAATAATCTGGTTTAAAAAAATGAATTGTTTTTTGTTTAAATATGTTCAGTCTTATACCGTATGTCCTTTTAAGGTACGAAAGGATGTTGTGAAACTCGAAAAAGAAATGTAGACAAAATATAATTAAATACCAACCTGCAGTTGAGGAGTGGTCGGGACATCAAATGACAGCTGTCACAATTTTACTCGTTTGCTCTGAAAATTATATGAATCTAAGGCAGGGGTTCACAACCTGGGGGGGGGGGGGGTTATCAAGGGGGGCGTGAAGTGATTTCCGAATTAAGTTTTTTTTAACTCGAATATTACAATTTTGTAAAATAAACATTTTTCGAATCTCTCCAAGTGATTGTCGCACCAAGTCAATCGTTCAAAAGTACTGGTAATTGCCAACTGTCGGCACAAACCTCTGCGAAGCCGCGAGGTTGGAGGTGAAATAAGGTGAAATAAAGCTCCAAGGCAATCACTCCAATATTATGCATTCCTGGAAAAAGTACAGTTATGGAAATGCCGGCTTCAGTTGAACAACTTCTCATCCTTTCACCGCCTTAATGAAATTTTGCCGGAAAATGAACGTGATCGTAATAAACTTAGGTGCAAATTCAGTCACATTTGGATTCCCTGGCACAATAATTTAACTTCTACTTTCCTGATATCTCGTCGGAAGAATGGTCCTGGATGTTAACAAGAAATTCGTTTGCCATTGACATTGAAGCACTGCCAGTACAGCTTCAAGAAGAAGCCATAGATTTGAAGTGTGAATCAAAACTAAAAGATGATTCTAAAATATTAGGACTGGGTGACTTTTGGGGTAAACTGTCTTGCAGAGTATCCTGTAATAGCCAAATTTGTATTGCGTGTCATTGTCCCATTTTCAAAGACATATTTATGCGAGTCAGGATTTGAACGCTGAGTGTCATAGAAACAAAGCAGCGCTGTCGGCTTGATGTTGCAAGTGATCTCCGCTGTGCTCTGTCAAATATCAAACCAAACATACCGAATCTTACCAAGAGAAAACAGTGTCAACCCTCTCACTGACATTTGTTGACTAATTTAAGGATTTGTTGTAAAAGTGTATTCTTTGTATTGTGCTAAAATGAAGTTAGTATGTAATAGATAGGCCTATTCCATTATGAAGTGTTATTAGGTTAGGTAAAAAGCCTCCGTGGCTTAGGCGGCAGCACGCCGGCCTCTCACCGCTGGGTCCGTGGTTCAAATCCCGGTCACTCCATGTGAGATCTGTGCTGGACAAAACGGAGGTAGACAGGTTTTTCTCCGGGTACTCCGGTTTTCCCTGTCAAAATTTCATTCCAGCAACACTCTCCATTATCATTTCATTTCATCTGTCATTCATTTAATCATTGCCCCAGAGGAGTGCGTCAGGCCTCGGCAGCCGGCACAGTTCATATCCTCGCCGCTAGATATGGGCTCCATTCATTCCATTCCTGACCCGGTCGGAGACTGGAAGCAGGCTGTGGATTTTCATTTTCATTAGGTTAGGTCTATATCCTCCGCGTCAATCGAAGAGGTTATAGAGGCGATGAGTGATGGGGAGGGGGCGCGATGAACTCCCGTATCTGAAAAGGGGGGCGTCAGCTGACAAAGGTTGGGAACCACTGATCTAAGGAGAGAATCTGCACTTTGGTGCCATGCCTTGAGCATTCCAGGTACCTCTCGAATAAATAAGTGTACTTTGAGAAGCAGGTATTCATTTATACTCTTTGATCGCAGGATCTTTGAAATCGTTTGTAAACAAGCTTGTGAAACGTGTGCTCTGTGTTCAATCATGCCGTAAGTCAGAGGTAAAAAGTAGAACTAGGCCTAGCTGTGACAGAAGCTGTTTCACAGTCCAATCAGGGGTGTTATCTGACAAAATCAACAAGAACAACAGATACCACTCCACTATCAGCAATAAGGAAGCGAATAAGCAAAGTTAGAGACGAGCGAAGAAGGAAGCAAAATGCAAATTGGGGCCTAGAATTTGAAAAAAAAAAAAAAAAAAATTCATCCAGACTGACGGCCATACATGCTGAGGAAGCTCGATAGAGTACAGAAGGAACATCATCAGGGTGTCGAGCGATGACCTTTTTTCAAATTCCCGTATTTCCCGTACGAAAATCCACCGAATTCCCGTATATTTTAGAATCCTCTAAGACTAGAGTTCGCATACCGAATGGCTGAAAAATGAATCTTAAAGCGCGAATCAAGATTTTCTGGCTAAGTGTAACTGCATTTTTGAAGACACTTCCGCAGCCCACGGGTGATGGCGAGATTTAGGCCTAATGCGTAGCGTGAGCAAAGCGCGCGCGCGCGCGCGCGCGCGAACTCTCTCGCAGGTGGGATGAGATGCTACGAACACAAATAAAATACCGTTTACCTGGGGAGAGCTGATATAAATGACTGTTTTACTGAGGAGGGTTGAGAGAGTAGAGAATAGGAGTGTCACATAATAAATGTTCACGGGAAGTGACTGAATTGTATGGTACCGTAACCGTATAGAGCTTCCACGAGTTAAAATGGCACCGAAGCTTATGCATAGCGAACTTCCGGTCGCGAATCTCCATTTGATTTTCATTGGCAGTGAATCGTTCGTTCGTGATTATATTCTTTATTATTTCGGATTGTGGTTTTGTTTCTAAGGCGTTCAACTTATGAAATAAGAACTAGAGGGTTGGCCTTTAATGAATATTCCAAAAGCAAGTGTCTCCTAAAAGAGTAATTAGTAAAACTTCGCATCAAAGACGGCCATAACCAACAGCTTGCCTACAAAGTGTGCGTTTTGCACATTTCAAACGGCTGTGGTCTAACATATCTTAAGACTACAATAATTAAGTTGGTGCAAATTAAATATGTTATATGTGAGAATATTATTATAATTTGCTATCCGGTTGATATATTAGTATATTATGCATTAACGTGGCCCGTTTAAATGCTAAATTGTGACGGATGCTACGAGATATAGGCTATTCGCCGTACCGGTAGGCCTAATATTTATTTAATCATTATAATTATAATAGCCTATCTATTAACACTTATTTAACGAATAATCATTTTATAATTCTATACATATTCCAGGTATTGCAAGAAAGCGATATTTGATAGCACATGCGGTTCCACCTTAGAATCCAACCATGCCCAGTTTTTAGTACCTATGGAAAATATTACCGTAAGTTAATAAACCAAACAACTGGCGACATTTTTTTTAAATGCTCATTTACATCTTCACCCTAGTCTACGTAAAGTACCATACGGTAATCACTGAAAGGGTACGGGGGATATGACCTAAATTTCACAAACGAACCTCATTTTGCATGAATTATGGAACCCGAATCCTAATGGAGTTATAGATTATCTGCATTTAGAAATATGTTAGTCAATAATTTAAAACAAGATGCCAGAAAACTAAATACAAAATGCTGCGTGCCTACTACGGTGTAAAGTTGCTCCGTGAAAAAAAAAACCACCTCGCCAAGATTATACGATGTTCATACGGTTAAATACAATCTTCCAATTGGAGAAACACTTTCTTTGTCACGATCTGGGAAGCAATTCAAACATAAACATATGTAATTTACGGGAAAATGTGCAACATTTAGCGACTACGAGTGTTGTATATGGCACAACGTTAGCTGACATTTCGCATCATGAATACATGAAGAATTAACACATGCAGAGCTTTCTCACTGCACACAGCTGAAGATCATATCATTCTTGGTGCATTTTACGTTCTCTTAACAACAATAATTTGCTTATTTACATGCAAGGAAAATTGTAGTACACAGTTCCCATTGCTTCCATTACCTGACTACTAAACCAGAAGCTGGTAATGCATAACCATACACCGGTGGCGCGTCCTATGGCAAATGAAAGAAAATGTAAGCTCTATAGGAGCCCGGAACAGGGCGATACAATTTTCTACACTACTGAAAATAGTCAAAATACCCTTTGTAATAATGAATAATAATTTTGGGGGTCATGTAGTAATAGATTTTACCCACCCACTATCTCTTTTTAGATCACGACTTTTATAGTAAAATTAGAGGTGTGTCCGCTATTACACGCGTACATTATGGGGCAAATACAGTATTGCTAACCCAGCGCATTCGTACTGACAGCCTTCCTGTCACTTAGCCCCGCTTTTCCTCTCCAAAACCCACGGTCGCCACATAAAAAGACCCTACGTCCAACCGCCACACGACAAAAATTCTGAGCATGCTTCTCACCTACACCCTGTATTTCGAAGGAAACAACACGAAGGATACGTCGGGAGCTTGGAACAGCTGAGCTGTGTTGCTAAGTTTTTAGTGTTGTTGTAAATCAACTGATTCGAATAAGACACAGCGCTACACTTCAGACATTATTTCTGTACAATTATACGTAATATATTTTTAAAAAAGATCCTGAGTCAACACCGAGGAAATTCAAACAGAGAAATACGATATTTTTAGATTAATAAATAAATTACACACCGAAGCTATGATGCCTTTATCATCGGTATTCGATTCAATAAATACGATAAAGAGGGCAAACACTCTACAGCTAATGAATATAAAAACACTCACCATGCAATGATTATCCTTTAACATGAAACTAGAGTCTGAGTGGAGGTCGTTCACAGCCTACTACAGTAGTTGACAGATAACACCTTGCACAGTCACTGAATCGCGACTCTCTACGGTTAATATTAGCTTTCGTGATAATACAAAAATAAAGTTAAGGTAAAGACATATTAAGCACTGAGCACTCAAACAGGCCCCTCTGTGGCGATATTATTGCCGTGGTTTTATATTGTCGAGTTGTAGGCTATTGAATGGTAGACGGTATTTTGAACACTATGACGGGAAACAATAGCCTGTGCTCTATTATCCATTGGTGCAAGCGAACTGACACCAATACATAAATTATCCTCAGCCACTTGGCAAGGGTTTCCTTGACACTCTCCATCCCTTCACTGTCCCTATCATCACCACCATCATTGTCTTCGTCAGAGCTTGATGAATTGCCAAGGTTAATAATCATTTCATCCACCGCGATATCCAAACCGCCTTCTGTATTTCTTTCTGTACATGCTGTACGGGATGTGTCCAGTCCTCGGGTCGAACTTCGGCGAAGTAAAAGTAACGAAACTATTACAATGAAAGGAAATCCGACACTGACAGTGGTTAACAAGCGACTGAAACAATGTCTGCCCATACGAGATGAATTCTGTCACTTGTGTGATGTATTTTGTAGCCACATGTTTGTGACGGGTGTTTGATAGTAAAATGTCAAGAGCTATGAGATATTGTTTGTAGTTTTTGAAATTTATGTATGTGTGACGCATTTGCCTTGAGTGTTTCCACGGACTTGAAAACAATTTGGTATGTGCATCTCCCCTTAGAAAGAAGACCATGGAAAGGCTAAAAACAGTAAAATTCCACACGCGACACGCCACGAATACTTTTTAATTTAGATTTATTTTATCAAAGTTGATAATAGAAAATAAAATAACGTAAAACGAAATTAAATAAGTCACTTTGACAAATACAAGATTGTTACTAGGAAGTTCAGTTATACACAGCACAAAAATAAGTTCTTTTGACAGTACTATTCTCTTTCCCAAATCCTGGAGATCTTTCTTGGATTTTCTTTCGACTGCCACCTTAGCCGTCGCTTCGTACCTGTTTCGCTTCCTTGAACACGGCGTAGGAGTTTCGTGCAGTATGGACTCTTGCTCATGGTTATCTTTTCTTCTCCAACAGCTGCCCTCACAGCGTCCTGAACAGTATGTGATAGACGATCATGCACTCCTTGTTCAGGGAGAAACCTCTGTCTAGAGCTGCATTGTTGTGATAAAAAAAAATCAGTATCATTTTAACGAAGCTTGTGAGATCGTTTTTGGCAGGAACTGAGGAAGGTGCTGAAGCCACTAATTCAGACCACAGCACGTCAAGCCGTGGCTCTTTTCCGCCGAACTGCTTCAAACGCGCAGTGACGGAGGGCAGTCTCAGAAGTGCGGAGTAGCTGCTCTTGATGCGGTCAGCCATTGCGCCAGAAAGCAAATTCTTCTGATTACAAAGAATTTCCAGGGCAATGACGATCCTAACTTCTTCCAACTTAGGAGTCTCAGCGACCCCTATAGGGTCTAGGCAGGAAATAGCACGGGTCTCTCGTGAGCAAGAGTTGACCTCTCTTTGATTTTTTCAGCCATAGGATACGAATGTACAATTTTCGGCAGTTGGTGCGAAATTGCAGCACATCCGCGTCTGGAATTTTCTGAGATCTTGAGCTGTTAACTTCTTTAAGAGCTGCTCTTGTCGAGAAACCCAGGTTTCCTCTGTGAATAACAATGCGGACTGATTCCTGTATGTCATTGTCAGCAACGAGCGCGGAGATGGTACGGGCCAGGCAAAGCATGCATTCGACGTTGGCTGGGTTCTCATCCCGCTTAGCGCTCTATCGGTGGCGCAAATTGCGGGTGGCAGCGCGGTCTGCAGGCGAAATAGAAGACTGAACAGGAGGACTCTACCGAGCGTTCGGGGGCTAAGAATTCAGGCATTATGAGACTTTTCAAGATTTCCCGTATCAAGTGCCAATTTCCCGTATAATTCCCGTATTTTTCCCGGGTCACAAATTCCCGTATAATTCCCGTACGTCCCGTATCGCTCGACACCCTGATCAAGCAGCCCAAGTGAATTTTAGAGTAAGGATCGGGGGCGATTATGTTGTGTAACTTTGACTGCGTTTATCTTTAATTCGTGAAGTTGAGCATTTAAATAGAACTTCTTCTTGATAAATGCTCTCAAAATTGGATGAACATTTTAGTGATAACTACTCCTAACAGGGCGAATAGTGTAATCTAATGTTTAAAAAAATTTTAGAAACGAAAATATTGACGTATGCTTTGATTATATCGATAAAAATTCAAAAATTTGGAAATGGATTTAAAGTTCACCATAAAAGATATCCAAACATCCTTACACAACACTGTTTGGCTATATTATGAGATCAATTCTTCAATTTACCATATAAAAGATGATTTAAAAAAAACTACAAAATATTTTTTCCTTCTCGGATCAATTGACTTGTAGTTATATTTATTAATACGAAGAAATTATGTGTTTAAAATTTGAAACCAATTGATTAATTAGGATGTCTCCCTCAAATATCTTCTAGGCTCTTACAGATATCAATATTCTGTTTTCACTGTCATCAAATTATGCTGATGGGCTTATATAACAACTTGTACGTATTTTCCGCTGCTTAGTTAATAACTGAGATATCGGTAGCAACTTGGTATTTTTTGTAATCGAATGATACGGATTTCTCATGAGCATGACATACGAGGCCTATCCAGAAATTAAGTTACCCTACGTTTTAAATAAAAAGAAAACATAGTTACATGAAAAACTTTATTGGCACCAAATACAGCATTGTTTGAGCTATTTTTCGACATAATCATTGATATCTGGTGGCGAAAGTTGGAACTACTTGAAATTGAACGGAACTTGTAGCTCGCCCTAAGGGAGTCTGCTGGAAGCAGCTACAGACTCAGGCGAGCCGAACATGTCTTCGGACACTCCCGGCACTAAAAGCAATACGATAAATAATAAATAACCAGAATTGAGACACCTGTCATATCGTGGTATGAACTTTTGTATGCCTGTGTCCTGAAGGTCTGCCACCTGGGAATGGAACCAGCGTGTGGCATTCGTCTTCAGCTCTTCGTCAGTGTGAAAATGCTGACCGGATGGCAGGGATTTCTTGAGGTGCAAGAAAAGGTGAAAATTGCTTCGACCACATACGCTCGGCCCACAGCAACTGTTCTGCGGAAGTTCGGCTGGGAGCTGTTTGATCATCCACAGTACAGTCCTGATGTTGCTCCTGACTTGTGGCATAGTGACTAGCATTCTTGGCTGTCGTCGCGGAGGCCCTGGTTCGATTCCCGGCTCTGCCAAGAAATTAAATCTCGTCTGAGGGCTGGAACGAGGTACACTCAGCTTCGTGAGGTAGAACTATCCTAGAAATGGTTTTCCGTAGTTTCCCCACTTCAAATCCAGGCAAATACTGGAGTGGTACCTAAATGAAGGCCACTACCTCTCCCCCTTTCCAAATCCATATTTGAAAAAATTTGGCGTCTCTGAGCAATTATTGGTTTATTAACTACTGAGACTTTTACAGACGCCGGGGTAACAGAATGTTGTCCCTAAGGGGATCATTAACGTGCCAGTAAATCTACTAACATGGCTCCCTCGCATTTGCGCACCCTCAAATAACAACTGGCAGCGCCAGGATTCGATCCTAGAACCTAGGACACAGTAGGAAAAAAAGTTAATGCTGCGCCGCGCAGCCGGCCAGTTGGATAAAAGAAAAAGGGAAGAACCCAAGTAGCCTGTGCTGAACACGAAAGTAAAAAATACATTGCTGTTGTTGCTCATTTCTATTATGTTCTATCTATAGGAGCTGTTTTTGCCATTATAGCTGGATTTGTCCAATGATATCCATTATTTACAGGATTTTCCCGTTGAGCATGGGCTACATAGCGCATCAGTTATAGTACAACTCATTCAAAGAGCGGCGGAATTACTATTTCTTTATAACTTACATTATTTGACTAGTTTCATTTGGGGGCTGGGACATCTCGGTCATAAGCCCCATACACTTGAATCTGCAGAATTTGTCTGATAACCTGCATCATTGTGAGGTCTGTAGTCGTGTGTGTACTAGTAATTGAGGCTACGATTGGGATGGAGGCGATCGCGGCATTAGGTTGCGAACCATCCCGGCTTTTGCTCCGATGTAGAAGTAGGAAACCAGGGAAAACCACCTCTAGGATGCTTGAGGTGGGAATCGAACCCATTTCTTCTCAGTTCTAATGAACACTTGAAATAATGTTCGGCTTCCTTTGGCCTAGACAATCTTTCAAACAAATTGGCGATGTTTCGATATGAGAAATTTATCCTGGAATTACTATGAGAGCCAGGTCACTTCAGGAATATCACAAGGGAAGATGTCCCTAGATTCATAATTTACGGGCGTAGAAAGTGCCCCACCGTGATTTCAGCGCCTATGAATGTGTTTCTTCTTCCCAATGTACCAAACGAGCGACGTTAGAAATTATTAGACTACACATGGAACTTCAATCATTTACTTTCTTCATTGGTCCACACCCTTGGAATAACGACTACCATTCTGATTTAGGGATACCCATTCAGTTTGAAGCAAATTATATCTCGGAGTGACGCTAAAACATGTATGCATGTCAACACGCCATGAATAACACTTAGCCGTCTCGATTTTTCCGCTTTGCACAGCGCCTTGGTGAAAAAAGGCGTAGCCTAGTACTCGCCTGATTTGAAAATGAATTATGCCACTCAATTTGTTTGTCACGCTCATGAGAGAAATAAGTACCAACCCATTAAAAAAAACAAAGTTGGTGCCTATACTTCACTGAATAATGAAGAGGAAAATATGTTTAAGTTGTTCTAAAAGACCCTTCGCACCATTCACAGCAGTGAAAAAAGAATATTGATATCTTGCACGGTTTAGTGGGACATTTTAGGTGACTAACCATGTATACATAGGTCTACGTGTGTAATACACCATGTCACATTTGAATAAATGACCACAACGATTTTCTTCGCCATCCTTGAACCACTCTAGTATCTACTACAAGCATCGAAATAATAATGTTATTGGTTTTACATCCCTTTAAACTACTACGGCTTTTAGAGACGCCGGGGTGCCGGAAATTTTGCCTCGAAGGAGATCTTTAACGTGCCAGTAAATTTACTGACACGGCTCCCTCGCATTTGCGCACCCTCAAATGGCAGCTGACTGCGCCAGGATTCGATCCTGCAACCCTGGGAACAGCAGGCGAGGACGTTACCACTGAGCCACGCATCCAGGCCCTGGCATCGAAGTCTAGAGATGTGAAGCCATTCTTTCAGTGTTGTCTACACAAAATTGTAATTTGTAGCTCATCAGTCGGTCAACACGATGGCTTCTCAAGTGTTCTGCCTATTGATTGCTTGCAATTTAACTTTGTCGTATAAATTGTTTAAGAATGATTCCCATTGAACGTAGTGCCAGAAGTTGCTCAGCTGCAGCTGAATTGACGATTAATTCCTTGTTTCTTAACATACGCGAATTTTATTTATTTTTTATTAATGCAGCCAATGGCCATGTACTTTTCTTTTCAGGACGGGTCTGGGAAGAGATATTGGAAGGAAATCGGCCGTGGACCTATTGAAAGGAACCGTCCCGGCCTTTGCCTGGTGGTGAAAATGGGAAACCACGAAAACCATTTTTAGGACGGCAGAGGTGGGAGTCGAACCCACGCTCTCCCGATGCCAGCGAGGCACGAGGTAGCGCATTAGCGCTCTCGGCCACCGCGGCCAAATCCATATTAAACTAGTTTGTTTCTTCGAAATTGTCGCCGATTGAGTTTTCGAGTTATTCTTAATAGGTACGTAATTAGGTGTTAAATTCTATTCTAAACTTTTTTTTTGTCTAAATTCATGATTGTTATCCTCAGTGATTTCATTCTTTTGGCTTCGCGGTTTGCCTGACTGGCATTAGAAATGCAGAGATTTGAAGCAATCATTTCAGTGTTGCGTAAGCCTCCGTGGCTTAGGCGGCAGCACGCCGGCCTCTCACCGCTGGGTCCGTGGTTCAAATCCCGGTCACTCCATGCGAGATCTGTGCTGGACAAAACGGAGGCAGACAGGTTTTTCTCCGGGTACTCCGGTTTTCCCTGTCAAAATTTCATTCCAGCAACACTCTCATTTCATTTCATCTGTCATTCATTTAATCATTGCCCCAGAGGAGTGCGTCAGGCCTCGGCAGCCCGCACAGTTCATATACTCGCCGCTAGATGGGGGCTTCATTCATTCCATTCCTGACCCGGTCGGAGACTGGAAGCAGGCTGTGGATTTTCATTCATTCATTCATTTCAGTGTTGCGTAAGTCTCCGTGGCTTAGGAGGCAGCACGCCGGCCTCTCACCGCTGGGTCCGTGGTTCAAATCCCGGTCACTCCATGTGAGATCTGTGCAGTTTTTTTTTTTCGGGTACTCCGGTTTTCCCTGTCAACATTTAATTCCAGCAACACTCTCCACTATCATTTCATTTCATCTGTCATTCATTTAATCATTGCCCCAGAGGAGTGCGTGAGGCCTCGGCAGCCGGCACAGTCCATATCCTCGCCGCTAGATGGGGGCTTCATTCATTCAATTCCTGACCTGGTCGGAGACTGGAAGCAGGCTGTGGATTTTCATTTCAGTGTTGCCTTTACAAATGACAATTGAAGTCTCTTACAAGTTTACAAGATACTATTTTTGTTGTTATTATTAATGCATTTTATGGTTGTCAACTCCTAAATTGGCCCAAGGAGGGATCCGTAAGCGGTGATGAATTAGTCTATTTATTGAGGTAGCTTGCTTTAATAACACGTACCGTACCGTGGTATGTGTATATATGAATTTGCTTTCCACTACAAAATACGTACTGTGATGTACCGTCGCATCGGGGTGATCACAAAACAATAAATAAAAACCAAGTACAGAAATCTTCCCGTGAATCTAACATCAGCCGCAAGGATGAGATTCTGACACTTAGGCTAAACCACTTGACTAATTGCTCGCTGTAATACGAAATAACGTGTAGGTAGAGATAACGACGCGCAGCTATGCATTTCATCTTTAACGCTCAGCAGTAGGAGCGGGGTGCAACGCGGTGCGGGGAACGTGATGAAAACTACCCTAACTGAGGAATATTGGCGCGCGTGGCGGTAGATTCTCACAATCAGACACAGACACGCTCAGCGTGGTAAATGTTTTACGCTGCAGTAGTATACCGGGATGGGGATGGGGAAGTGCAGAGCTACGTGACGGTATCTGTACAACTGATAAAAGAGTAATGAATGGGAACAAAAAATCCATTTGACGTACACCTTCATAAAATACCATTCAATATCAGATTACATTACCGTGCATACACTATCAACCACCTAAAATATGAACTCGAATCAATTACCATGCAAGTGTGTCGTAGAGTGAGGCATGTGTCTTGAGCTTCACTTGGGTAAGATGACAATATTATTTTAGGAGTTTTGAGACATCGTGGTCATGAAACCTCGTGTACTTGGGTGTGTGTGGTATTTGCCTGATGACCTGTGATATCTGTGCTAGTGTGTGCATTTGTAATTGAGGTAGGATTTTGGGTAGGAAGCAGCCGTGGCCTTAAGTTAGGTAACATCCCGGTATTTGCCTGGAGTTGAAGTGGAAAACAACGGCTGAGGTAAGAATCAAACCCGCCTCTTCTCACGAGGCTGGTGTAGCCTGTTCCAGCTCTCAGGCTCTCGGGCCTCCGCGGTGACAGCCAAGAACGCCAGCCACTACGCAACGAGGCGGACTTGGTAAGATTATAAGCATGGCTTGGCATTTGCTAGTAAAACCGAACTTTGATAATGTATTTGTTGAAAATGTTTACAAGAGTACTTTATTTCATTTAGGCTGAGGCCAAGCTTGCGACTTTGTAGCCGCGTCAGAAATGCCACGGCACGGCCGCCGTAGTACATTACGCGCAGCGACAAAGATGCTCTGCGTAAAGATGGTATATTGGCTTTCACGGCAAGTGAATTAAAACTCAGCAAGGTTTGTGCCGTGTCCTGTGTGGGGTTTCGCCTAGGACACCAAGCTGACTCATCAACGGGATTTTGGTGTCATCGGCCCAACCCCCCTGCTTGAACTTTTAGTTCTCGCAGTGAGGCGCAGGTGCGCTTCATAATAGGGAGGTAGCGCGCAGTTCGCTACTCCAGTGCTCTGCGTGGTTTCTTACCGATGCGGTCATGCCAGCGCGACACTGGGCGCATAGATTGGCAACTCAAGCTATCTGATATGCAATCTAGCGGTGAAAATAAGAATCTCACCAAGTAGGATATCTACCACGTGGTGAGTTTATATTGTTTCTTGTATGGGTGAACAGAGCGTGTACAATTGTTTGTGTTATACACAATGAGTTTTACTCAATGTTAGAATCCGAAACGAGTAGAAGCAAAGTATATTTCGCAGTTTATGGCTGCAAGCGGATGTATACGAGGGCTAGGGATAAGAATTTTCATTATATTCCAAACGATGCAAATACCAATGGCCGAAAGGTGGCGATAACGAATAAATACGGAGAATAGGAACGAATTGGACGTTGTGGACGTTGGGGAACAGTCTAGCCACTTTAAAACAATAATAATAGTCTACCAATAGACTAATAGGCCCTAATTACCTGTGACAAAAAAAGAAGCAGTGATAAAAAATGTTTGCAACATTCTGATGCACCTGCCTTGCAATTACATTGAAACTGCTTAATTGTTAGATTTCTTCTGTCAATTTCTCTTGTAACCATGTGGGACGGAGCAGCGACGTATGGAGGTCAAGAGCGTAAATTGACCTAAAATTTCCATCATTGTGTACCGATACGGTACTCTTTCACATGGCATGTTTGCAAATAACACTTTTAGCCGTACTGTGAAGTTTCTAGAGTCTATGGTGCAGTTAGCAAATTCGAACGTAGCTATCAAACGTATCTGCGTCATGATTCGAAGTGCACAAAAACAAATCCAAACAGACAATCAATGCTTGATAATACATAATTCACGCATAAAATCCAGTGAAACACACAAATTAGATCGCGTGTATTGCACTGTTACACATAAAATAACACTGACAGTATTTTAGACAGTGCTTTAAAAAAATAGGTACTCTCAGTTGTAATCGATAAAACATCACGATCTTGCAATTTTTGGCAATTTGCAAAGTCCAGTCACTGTTAGTGTTCGAATCATTAACTTTCAGCTTTTTCGAGGCCTGGGTGGATGTTACCTAGTTCGTTATTTTCTTCATCCTTCAAAACTAACCACACGCACAAAATAACAACCTACCCCGCCTCCAAACACTATAAGAACGGAGTCCCTAGTTGACGACCAAAATAAACTGATTCGACAGATCGATTTAAATCGAGGATTACTCAAAATCTGCTCCAGCTGTTGTGAAAAGCGCGTTGACGCCAGCTGATCGGTGAACTTTCAAGTCGGAAGTTATATTTGCCGGACCAGATGCAAATGCATCGATATTTTTCTTAAATAATTTTCAAATGTTTAAGGGGTACACGTACCCCCGCGTCTTCCCCTGGAAAACGGCACTGATTTTAGGTAACACAATTACTGATTATAACAGGATAAGACGGAAGTGTTCCATAGCAATCATGTGTTATTGAGTCTTTTATCTACTGTACGTATTCCGGCCATGTTGGACAGACCGCAGCGCCCCCAGTGATAGTTTCAGTCGCCAATAGTTTTGCTCATAGACAGAGTGAGTCACTCTAGCATGCTAGGGCCTGGGCGACGCGCTCCATAATCAATAAATAAATAACTAACTAACTTAATTATTTAATAAATCTATGTTTGAATGAATTAATAAATAATATATTGTTACTACAGTGAAACTCTAATACATAGTTTAATAAACTAGATGTGAATTTTATCTTACCTCGACGTACTTGCAAGTCTTCCTTCTACTGAGATTGCGTTGTTAAAAGTTGTTTTTCAATTCCTTTCTTGAGATACACACAAAGTTCGTCATACGAAGTTACACTCATTCTAAAATTTTAAAAATTATGGCATCATGGGTCCATAAGGTATTAAGTTAAGTGTGAAACTGTCCACTTGCGCGTCTTTGCTCGTTGATCGGATGGAGGCTGTATTTTCTTTTCCTTCGCTTCTTTTTTAAGTATTATCCATTTAAGATTTGATTTTATTTCTAGATGCTGGTTATAATTTTAACGACCTTGAGGTCATCTGACCTTATTAGATAGGGGAAGGGTAATGATCCAGATAAATACCTCTAGTTGACAGGTAGGGAATATGTGATGTACATTCTTGTAGTGTTTCAAATTAATTTTGCAATCTAACCTGATTATTTTGTAAATACAATTAATTTGTATAGTACAGTAACTAAAAACTGTACAGCACAGTTAAGCTGATGAATAAATTCAAAAACTTCAAATCCTTGAGAAGAAAACTAGAGTGAAAAAGAAAAGATATAAGAAGCAGGAAAGTATCAGCATGAAGGATACCTAGGGACAAATTAGATGAAGCAGTGCTAACAAATAATGAAGTCATCATGCGTGGATGACTGGTAAGAGGTTTACTGCTCGACTTACAGACTCTTGACCCTTCTCATAGGATATAACCCTACATTAATAAAATCAAAGCTATATTGATATTCTTGAATAAATATTCGTCTATTGAGACGTAGGCCTAACCTACCTTGTTCAATTTGAAGAGATTAAAATGACTTCAATTATCCTAAGTCTTGGGATATACCACCTTAATATACCGTACCATACGTTAAACTGTTAAGTATTCTTTACCATAGCCAAACTAGCATAACACAATAAATGCCGTATCAGAAAGGCAAGAAATTTACGTACGTAGGCCTAAAATTATCGGGAGCAAGGTATGGTTTGATACAGGTTCACAGCCTTCGGTACATAGTTTCAGAGCAATTTCGTTCCGAGTTGCAAAACTAAAGGTAAATTAGATACTGATC
This sequence comes from Meconema thalassinum, assembly GCA_946902985.2. Lineage (NCBI taxonomy): Eukaryota > Metazoa > Arthropoda > Insecta > Orthoptera > Tettigoniidae > Meconema > Meconema thalassinum. The sequence continues at coordinate 1,057,564,897 of OX336389.2, read as the reverse complement.
TAATATCAGCATTCACTCTCACAAGATTATCTGATCATTTCAACATCGCAGGCTCGAGGATAGTACATCGCCCTTGTCCACTTTCGAACAACGCGCGCTGCTACAGATCAGATGGAGCAAACCGTTCACAGGTACACGTAAAACCTGATCCTGCTCCCAATACATCAGTTTTGGAGCTGTTGATCAACTGTTTGCTACCGTGAACGCAACCAGTGTGAGGAGTGAAGCCTCGGGGTGAACGTGACAACATAATGGCACAACGACGCCATTTGAACCCCGTTTTGCAGGGTAGAATACTCGGCCGCCTGGAAGGCCAGACACAGACCGAAGTTGCCGTATCCTTGAATGTGCCACAAAGTGTCATTTCCAGGCTTTGGAGACGATTTCAAGACACAGGAGAGGTTAGTCGTAGGCCAGTACCAGGTCGACAAAGAGTAACTACCCCACAGCAGGACCGATCTGGCCTTAACCGCCTGACGAAATCGGAGTACACCTGCAAGACAATTGTCGGCGGACCTTGCAACCATCTCGGGGGTTGCCGTTTCCCGGCAAACTGTGTACTGGAGGCTCAGAACAACAGGGCTGTTTGTCAGACGTCCAGCGGTGTGCGTCCCGCTCACTCCAGCACAGAGACGAGTCCGTTTACTCTGGAGCCAGCAACGTCGAAACTGAGCCATGAATGAATGGGGGCATGTGCTTTTCACAGATGAATACCGCTTCAGTTTGCAGAACGAATCCCGTCGCACATTAATCTGGAGAATCGGGTAACCGATACAACCACAGGATCGTGGAACGGGACCAGTATGGTGGTGGCGTCATGGTGTGGGGCGGCATCATGTTGAATGGCCGTACGGACCTGCACATCTTCATGGATGGTCCGAGGAACACTGTGAACGCTCGGAGATACAGGGATGAGGTACTGAGACCACATGTTCCGACTCTTCAGAGGTGAGGTTGGTCCAGACATCCTCTTAATGGACGATAATGCCCGACCGCACCGCGCTGCTTTGGTGGACGCATTTCTGGCCGGGGAAGACATTTATCGCATGGACTGGCCGGCGAGGTCTGCGGATCTGAATCCTATAGAACATGCCTGGGATGCATTGGGGAGGCGAATTGCATCCCGTCAGCCTCCACCAAGGACCATCCAAGACCTTCGCATTGCCCTTTCGGAGGAATGGGATCGACTGCCACAAAAGCTCTTGGACCATCTGATAGAGAGCATGCTACGTCGCAGCGAAGCATGTGTGGCCGTTAGGGGTAACCAACCATACACCCTATTGACAGCATATTTTGCTGTGGGAGACATTACCAAGTTTTGTTAGGTTTTGTCAAAGGTGTACCTTAGCTATCAGAACCTTTCTGACACTGTTTTTTTTTTTTTTGGACAAGTTGTGTGACGTATGGTGTGATTCAACTTCTGTTTGTTCAGCAATCCATCTGACATTCCTATCAGGCGGCATGGCCTCGTTTAGTGATTATGCTTAATTTTTGGACACTAACGTATAACGGGTGCGCATATAAGCCTATAAGTGGAAGTGAGTGTTAAGAAAGATATTGCTAAAGAAGAAATTGTAAAGACATTAAACTATAAATTATTCGACGAAGTATTTTCGTCAAGAAAACCTTATTTCTTACGAACATAATTAATTCATCGCCATTAATATTCTACGTAACTTAGAAATATTGTAAGCACAACGAGCGAAGTATAAACTGGAGACTGCAAAGTAGACCTACTATAAACATTTATCTACGAATATTATTACCACCATGGATGCACAAATGAAATTGAGAGGGATGATCTTGAATAACTTGAAATAAGTTGTGATGAATTGCTAAGTATGTCAATGGGAACATAGCCTATAGAGACAATGAGGATTTCTGGAGTGACGTAACGAACTGTCATCGAGAGGACACCAACTCCAAAGAGATCGTCCAAATTATAATTTTTCATTGAGGACTATAAAAATGGATACATCAACTTCACATATGAATTCTACGCGGATTTTAAGAAGAACAGAAGATCGAAGGAAGGCCAGAACTAGGGCGGACCCAGTTCAATTCCAGAACGAGAGACGTTGTTCGAGGATGAGAAGTGAACTGATTGTAAGGAGTATCTGGCGTGCTTGCCCGAACGAGAGAGATGACTTCTACTTGGAGGCTTACGACTTCTACTTGGAGGCGCTATGGTATCACCGATAAACAATGGTACGGTACTCGATGGAAACCTTGTTTAAGAGATCCAACGTTGGAATCGCCACTTCTAGACAACTTACGCATTATAAGGTAAAATCAAGAATTCATATCAGTATCCCAATATATTTTTTTGTAGTTTGAAGATGTATGAAAATATCCGACCAGTATTCTAGGTTTGTCATTTTAGAAATTTTTCTACGTAATTTTAGATTTTTAACTAGCATTTTTGCTTACTTTCGATTTGGATTTCAAAAGTTAGATTTCGACAGGATTAGTTATTCTCGGTGTGGAGGTAGGAGTATCAAGGATCGATGTTTTGATTCGAGTTTTTCGTATTTGCATTGCGATTTATTTAACTTGTTGTGGAGATTTTGTCACGCCACGTTTTGATCTTCGTTATTTTAATCAGCCGATTTTAGAATTATATTCAGTAAGGTTTTGTATTTTATTCAATTTGGTACGATAGCTAGACGATCTTTATTTCAGATCAAAGTTATATTATATCAAGGACGACTTATTGTCAGATCAGATGACTATTTCTCAAAGGATATGTGAATAATGTAAGAAGTCGTGAGGATGTTAACATTGAAATGTTATTAATAATATAGAAGGAAGGTTATAAACGTCATTTAATGTAACAAATGAAGTATCGACGAATACTTATGAGAAGCATGTCTTGTTGACATTTAAGAATGTTGTGAAACAACAGTAATAAACGATGAATTAGAGCTAGTGAAGTTATTAAGATTATGGTAAGAGTTCATATTAGACCATCCTTTGTATACAAATTTTTAAAAACTGAAATTACCTGATTTAATAGTCGGGAGGATATCAGGAGAGGATCAGGAGAGGATTGAGAATTAGATGTTCACTGCTCCGCTGTCATAGACCCACCATCCCACCCAAATAGCAACACGACTTATATAGTTGAAATCTAAGTTCTGACCTCCATCTTTCTCACTGAGTCAGTAATGCCAACCCCACGCGTTTGGTACAATTTCGCACGTGATTTATGAAATCACTATACTCAGTGGAAAGTGAACTCAATTACAGTGTTTATTTATGTATTTATAATGTTTTTCATACAAAAACAGACCTAACCTGGGGCTTACGGCCCAGACCCCCTTGCTTGTGATACTAGCAGTAATTTTCCGCAAGACAGTGCCTAACTTAGTAGCGAAGACGTGTGGTGAATTTCTTTATTAAAGTTGGTAACTTAGTCACATGATCGTCTTTCGGGTGTCACATGACTGTCCAAGATGGCGTCCGTAAGTGAAGGAAAATTGCATTATTTCCATGAAATAACAATTATTGCGGTGCAGCAGTGGCTATTGAGTATGAAAAGATTGTGAAACGACTCCCCGAAAGGTATGTATATCATAAATTATATATTTTCAATAGGCTAAGGTGTTAAAAGTGATGAAAAGGGAGGATGGTCTAAAGTGAACTATAAATAAGATTATTATATTACCAGCAATTATCATGATGAATACCCAGTAATTTACAGTGATATTATTGTAGATTTATTTGCAACCAGTTAGGAACACAGTTTGAAGTTTGTTATGTCAGAGTTTATTTAAGTTAAGAGAGTTGATCACATTGTTGATAATGTTGATATCGGAAACTACGATGATATTCCGTTTTGTGAAAGGTTGATGAAATATTCCTAGTAAATAGAGGAGAGTTATGTCTGGTGTTGCTGTAATGGCAATGTGCTGTGAGGCACAGTTACATTGATATTGAAATGATGTTGATATCTGTGCTGACAGGTAGCCGAAGTTCTTAAGTTAAATATGAGATGATGATGATGATGATGATGATGATAATTGTTGAAGGGGCCTAACATCTAGGTTATTAGCCCCTAATGGTCTGGGTGATAGCGAAAATGACAATGAAATGGAAACCATAATGAAAATTAAGTGAGACTGAAAATACTTACAAAATGAAACTCAGATTGAAACGACTCACAAAATGGAGAGTGGTTATACTTGCAAAAGGGAATTCAGAAAGAAAATACTCACAAAAGGAATATATTGAAAAATACACACAAAACGTAGTTTAGGTTAAAAATACGTACAAAATGCAATGTAGTCGAAATATTTACAAAATGCAATTGAAAATCAAAATACTTACAAAATGCAAATGAGATTGAAAATACGTGCAAAATGCAATTGAGGTTCAAAATACTTACAAAATGCAATTGAAATTTTAAAATACACAATGAAAAAGGCCGGTTCAGATTCAAAATACTCACAAAGTGCAATTGAAATTCAAAATACTTACAAAATGCAATTTAAATTGAAAATGCTTACAAAATGTATGGTAGATTCAAACTACTCATTTGGATTGACAATACTTACAAAATACAATTTAGATTGAAAATAACTACAAAATGTAATTTAGATTCAAAATACTCACAAAATGCCCACCTTACAAAATGCAATTTAGATTGAAAATACTTGCGAAATGCGGTTTAGGCTGAAAATACTAAAAAGATGCAATTGAAATTTTAAATACTCACATAAGTGCCTCCACCTACATTGAAAGACTTACTAAAAAGCAATTTAGATTGTCAATCCTTACAAACTGCAACTTAGATTGAAAATACCTACAAAATGTAGTGTACAGGTCTGACGTTTGATTTTGGCCGGTGCTTGCTTGTTGCGAAGAGGTCTCCGGCCAGCCAGAAAGCCTTCTTATTGTGAGCATGCGCAGTAATAACTGCATGCACGCACGCACGCTCAGAAGGAACGAAAAAAAGGAGGAAATAGTTTGAACGGTCAGCACAATGAATGCGTGGATCTCACGGCCACCGGCCAAAAACAAACGTCTGACCTATAGATTCAAAAAATTTGCTTAAGGTAATTTAGATACATGGGGGCGCCAATTAACAAAAACAGTGCGGGAACCTTTAAGAGAAAAGGAAATAGAATGAAAAGAGAACAAGAGGTCTGACCCCTCGAAGAATGAGGGATCAAGAAAGATTAGACAAGGACCAATTAAGGCGGGAAAGTGAAAGACTCCCTAGGCCTCGGATACCCTAACACCGTCGGGGTAGGTAAAGAACAAGAGTTGACCAAGAGAGGTCGACAGAAAAGAAGACGGAGAGGAACCCGGCACATTTAAGTGGAAGCAATGCCGGACTCAGCTGGGGTCCCGTGGTCCCCAACCCACTATATGCGAGCTACTTGGGGGTTAAATATGATAGGAAGGAATACTGTTGAAATAGTTTAAATTGGAGATTGTTATGATTGTATTGAAGTCAGTCGGATGGACGTGACATACGGGTTGGTAGAGATATTATATAGATCACGTTGAAACTGATAGGAACAGCTGATCGCTATGGTAGCTGAGGATGTATATAATTTAAATGGTTCTGAGCTAATGATAATAGGTAACACTGGTAATTATTATTATTATTTGAGGTTGAGTGTTATTATTATTTGTATTGTATGGATCAGAACAGAGTGAAGTTATCGACTATATTATTTTACATTTTGCTGTATGGATTATAGATTCCTGAATTGACTAGTATTACTAGTAAAACCAAAGTGGAGATCGAATAGAGGCGGAAGTATTAAAGCATTTGAAGAGAGTTTCTTGTAAATGTAATTCATACATTATTAAGCATTGTATGGTAGTTATATTTTAGCGGCAGATATAGAGGATTAATTTGTAAGATATGTAAATATTTAATAATCGATCGACGTAAGCAAGAATATTTTATTTAAATATTAAAATAGATCAGAAGTCGAGTAGGAGACAGGAGCTTGAGTTTGTATAGAGTGACGAACAGTAATAGTAATAGCGGAGGCCTACGCTATGAGTAACTTTTTATTTCTATTTAGGTAACGTAAATGTTATTTTTATTGTTAACTCCTGAAACCTAGGGCGCAGCAGTTTGTTGGCAATTTGCGTGTTTTTATTTCATTTAGTTAAGTGAGAGGAGGAGAGTTACTGATTGAAAATACTGCAGATTTAGTGAGATTTCTTTTTATTTATTGTATCGTGTTTTGAGAATAAATAGGCAGGCACGTGTCTTACATATCCCTGATTCGTTTGATAGAAATTTGCATTATCTTTTGTGGTATACTGGTAGTTTAGAGTGCTATAGAGGTGGTGGGGACGTCGTCAACCTGATCCTTATCCCATTGAGCCTGAGATTTGTTTCTTTCTAGTGCTCCAGAGTATGTTAGTAACCCATAACCCATATATTTAGTTATCTATAGCACATTTGAGGACCAATGACCCCATCCTGAGTGTATTCGCCAGTAGCTCTAAGCAGTTTTTCTAGCTGGGGACTACACGATGCTGCAATCCTTCACCATCTGCAGATTTTGGCGGATTCTACCCAAGGAATACGGGTACAGTAGGAACAATATTATTTATAAAAAGGTATTGATGAATTTGAACCACAGACTACCGGCTAAAGTTGTCGGATTTTTTAAGAGCGTTAAAAATCCTTCCCTCGGAGGGGGAAGTAAGGCCGGTGGGCCCACGTCATAGATTTATAGCATGAAAAAGAACCATTCACTAACTACAATTGTGTGAAACTAAATTTCTAGGTTATATTTCACTAATGCTCCATTAGTTGCAACGTTCGCCACCAGGTGCTGGTTGCGATGGCATCTAGTAACCAAGTTCACAGCTAGGTGTCATTGATGGTAGCATTTGGTAGTAAAAGTAAGAACTACTTGAAAGTTGATCGTCTGCGGTCCTTACCTGAATTACAGATAACATACACTAACAGAGCCAACACGATTGACACCGGTTATCAGACAGATTCTACACACACCCAAAGTACACAGGGCTTCATGACCGCATTGTCGCAGCCCCTAAACTGAGGTACCAACCACCATATAAAGCACGAAGATCTCACGTTACATTTTCTCGAATAAAGCAAGGACTCTGTTTAACGTGTTCATATAATTCTTGGTGGGGGGAGAGGGTATTGCTGTTTTTTAGAGCAGAAAAGGAGATAGCGAATCATAGCACATGATTCTTTAGCTCATTTATGAACACCAGCAGCTTGTAGACAAGGCCATTTCAAGCAAAATAATAGAACATTGCACAGGTTGTTAACGTCAAAAAAAAAAATCATGTGTCTGCCATGGCCCCTCATGCTATGACGTAGCCGTCCCCACTACATGAAAGAATAGTTGCAAGGCAAAGAATACCTTGCATTCGATCACGGCCTCCTCGAGTACCCCAGTATGACAATAGTCACGCAGAGACATTTAAAATAGGAGGCCATGGAAGTCGACGACATTCGCTAGCTTGACCCGTGAGAAATGTCGCCAATGGAAAGAAAAAAAAACCGGGCGTCTCCGATGCGCTACAAAGTCGCAAGCTTGGCCTCAGCCTAATTAGAGGCTGGGGACATCCCAGTCACCAAACTTGGGAGTATGCGAAATTGTGCGATAACTTGTGTTATAGTGGTAACAAACAGATGTAAAAATATTCGAATTTAAATGTACCGTTCTTGAGGAGAATACTTCTTTCACTCACTGTGTGTGACCTAAGAGACCTTTCTAAAACAAAACAGTTAACTGGGACGTTCAACCCATAACAATGAAAAGAGGGACCACCATTCAAAAATTCAGCCAGGAAGTTGTTCGCCATAGAAAGAAAAGTATGCTGAAAATATAACCGTTCAATTAGTTTCCATTTTATATTTTGTTTCTTTATTGATTCAAACTACACATTGACAATAACAATGAGGAAATATGCAAACAAGACAGTTAAAAACCAAGTCTAAATATAACGTTCGTACTTTCGTTACAATTTTAAATGAGAATGCCAAAATTTACGAACGAGAACAATCTGAGGCAATGTTTCACCCCATTATACAAAACACTGTCTTCCACAAACCCTCATATAAAAAATTTCTTCATATGGCATTTCTTCTTCCTCAAAATACAATACTGAAATTTTTCATGTTACAAGAATTCTCACACTTAAGCGAAAGTAATTAACATTGTAAAACATAAATATAAAATCAACTCAATATATAAATAACTTCATATAAAATAGATGTGAGAGTCTTAAATATAGGACCACTTTACTGAGTATTACTTTAACTTCCAAGTGTTAGGACTCAAGGTAAAATGTTAATTCAATCTTTGGCAGTTAATAATACTGAGTTCTTCAAGACATCAAACGGAGATACCTTCTCGGCCTCCAGCTAGCATGCAGGATGCAATTGCATTCTTACACGAAAGTTTTACTACAGCTAACAATGAGGGTTTGAACCTTCAAATTGTACTTTGCTTCAAACAATACCTTACAATCTTCAAAATTTCACAAATTGGCTCTTGTAGTCAAGATGATTTCTTCAGCTGTCTATCATTCCAGTCAAATAGATATTGGAGTGTATACTTGGGTACCAAAACTACGGCAGTCACGAACAAAATATTGTTCTGATATCATTTGGGAGTTCATGTAAAGAGACTGGGGGAGGGGACGTTACCTAAAATATTAATGAGTTCGGCTGTAAAGGGTCAGAGAAGGAGAGGGAGAGGTAGACCTAGGGGGAGTAGTTTAGTTTCAGCGTTGAACGATTTCAGAGTGAGAGATGTAGAGGCAGAGGACGCCGCAATGCTAACTGCTAATAGGGGGTCACAGAGGTGACTTGTTCGCAAACCATGGCTTACAGATTAGATTGGACGCTGAAAGGCAAAACTGTCTGAAATGATAATGTATTGTTACGGCTGTGAGTTTGTTTTGTCGCCTCGCCGCGTTGAGTCACAGCTGCCCCGGGCTGTGTGTGCTCTGCCTCAGTGTATTACGTGCGCGTTACGCAACGGGCTGCGAAGTGAAAGGGATGGTCCAGAATATTCTTGACCCAGCCAGTGAAGGAAATCTCGAGAAGCCGTGTGTCCTGGACGATTCTAGAATTCATTGAGTCACCAGCATGCTATATAAGCGGCCTCAACAGTGAGGAGACCGAGTTTTTGAGGACAGTGTTCTTGAGCGAGTGTGATTTCACTGAGCGACAGAAGTGTGGTGACGAAGTGCCGTGCGAGTTACGAAATCCAGTGACATTGTTTCCCCAGCTTGTGGACAGCGAAACAGCGTGTAGCAGGTTATCGTAAGTAACTGTAGTTTGTGTACATGAGGAAGAGGTGCAGGTCAAGGCCACCGGACTCATTACGACGGTTTAACTTCTGTGGTTTGTTGACAAGTGAAAGGGGCAAGAGCGCTCAAGGAAGAGACTTGAGGAAGCTGGAGTAAGGTTCTAATTGCTTGTATTGGCTGTTGAGTGGTGTATCTTCCTGGCCGCAATAAAGTTAATTATTTCTTTAAAGGAACAATCTGTGTTGTGCTTCAACCCACCGTAATACAGTTAACAAAAGTGCCACTAGGGGGGTGGCACGCAACAACTGGTGTCAGAAGCCGGATTACGAACTCAAGCACAACACCTGACGGTCCTGGTTTCAAAACCCGAGCAGGTCATTTTCTCTAATTTTCCTGTGAGTTCATGCCCTTTACAAGACAAACAACTAAAATGGAGGCGCAATTGGCAGCATTGCTAGAAAAGTTAAGTGGCATGGAAACCAAGATGGAAGACGGCCAGAAGAATTTAACCAAGGACCTAAGTGCCAAATTAGAAGACTGCCAGAAGAAGATGGAAGACGGTCAAAATAAGTTAGCGGAGGACCTGAAGAAGATGGAAGACGGCCAGAAGAACTTAGCCAAGGACCTGAAGGATGGCCAGAAGAAGATGGAAGACGGCCAGACTAAGCTAGCACAAGACCTGAAGAAATTAGAACAGGGCCTACGTGAGGAAGTCACGGCAGTGGAAAAGAAATTCGACGCCTTACAAGTGGAAGTTGCCGAGCTGCGCCGACGCCCGCTGATGGGGGTGGAGGAGAAATTCAACGCCTTACAAGAGGAAGTTGCCGAACTGCGCCAACGCCCACTGACGGGGGTGGAAGAGAAATTCAACGCTTTACAAAAGGAAATTGCTGAGCTGAACCAACGCCCACCGACGGGGATTGAAGCGAGATTCAACGCTCTTCAAGAGGAAGTTGCCGAGCTGCGCCGACGCCCGCCCACAGGTGCACCGGGAACGTCAGGAACGGGACAGAGCAGAGTGACGCCTCCAACCTTCGACGGAAAAGTCCCGTGGAGCACATACTTACGTCAGTTCGAGGCGGCCTGTTCCATAAATAACTGGAACACAGAAAAGGCTACAGCTTTCATTGTAGCGCTGAGAGGTGACGCCCTTAACGTCCTTCAGGCCATCCCGACTGGATCCCAGGACTACGCTTCACTAATCGCCCATATGGAGTTCCGATATGGAGATAGCCATCTTCAGCAGGCCTACCAGATGCAGCTCCGGACCAGGGTACAAAAGAACGCGGAAACCCTGCAGGAGTTCGAGATGGACATCGCACGCCTCGTAAGGCTCGCCTATCCAACAGCGCCGGCCGACTTTCTGGAACAGATTGCGACGCAGACCTTCACAGACGGGCTACGGGACCCGGACACTCAACAGGCGCTGCGACTCGCGCGCAATAAGACCCTGGCAGATGTGCTGAGCCACGCACTTGAGTTCGAGACGGCAAAGCAGGTATCTAAAATGCGCGCGCGGGTGCGTCAGGTGGACGTCGACGAACCAGCCAAAGCCGACAAGACCAAGCGCTTGGCCGATGAACGGATGGAGGCGCTAGGCCGGTTCTTCAAGAGTCGCAGAACAACCAACAGAAACGTAGCCGAAGGACATCCGGAGAGGCGGCCCGGAAGAGGACTACTGACCTGCTGGACCTGCCGTAAGAGAGGCCACCTGAGCAAGGACTGCGGTGATCGCCGCCGCCAAGGGTTTCCGTCGGGACAGTCAGTCGTAGGGAAACCGCTCGGCCCAGGAAAGCAAGTATCAGCCAGCCTTGGGGAGCAAAGGTTGGCTTTTGACAGTCGTCAAGCCCCGGCAATCCAAGTTCGTGTGACGCAGTTACGGAGGGACAATAGCAGCCTGATGGTCGACGGAGTCGTCAACGGAGAGGCTGGCCCATGCTAATCGACACGGGAGCATCGAGGACCATCGTCAATCCCACCGTGATCCCGAAGTGGAGAGTGCAACCCACACTAAGGAACCTCCAGCTAATAACCGCGACCGGAGAGACCGGACCGGTACATGGCGAAGCATCACTGGAGTTCGTCATTGGTCGACGGGCGATAAAGCATCCAGTGCTTGTGGCTGACGTATCAAATGAAGTGATCATCGGACTGGACTTCCTGGACCAGAACATCATCATCTTGGATCTGAGTGCCAACACTCTGCACTTCGGAAGTGAGGAACTTGCTTTGCAACCAGCACACGAGGCCGTCGCCGCACGACGAGTAAGGCTGAGAGAGGACGTCATCGTTCCCGCCAGGATGGAAGTCAGCGCTGCCGTAATTGTCGACGGAACAGCTGAGGGAGTGGCGGCTGTCATCGAGCCAAAGTATGAGGACATCCAGACAAAAGGATTGCTAGTTGCCAAGACTCTCATCAACACGACGTCTCGGCAGTACGTCCGCCTGTCCAACCTGAACGACTACGATATTACGGTTCACCGGGACACCAACCAAGGAGTCTGCGAGCCCGTTACCTGGATTGCCCGCATCACAGACACGACGGACGGACACCTGCAGACGGACAACCGAAGAAGACGCGCCCTGCCAGAAGAACTAAAGAAGCTGTACCAAGGATCCCAGGACCATTAAGACGAGGAACAATCACGCCAACTTCGGGACCTGCTACAAGAATTCCAGGATGACTTCTCCGTGGGGAGCAAAGACTTCGGTAGGACAAGCTTGGTCCAGCTCAGAATCGACGTTGGGGGCAGCGCACCGATAAGGGCCCCTTTCCGACGTGTCCCGCTCGTCAAGCAAGCTGAAGTCGACCGGATGGTAGAACAGATGAAGGAGCAAGGAGTGATCGAGCCATCACATAGTCCTTGGAGTTCTCCGTCACGAAAAAGGACAGCTACCCTCTACCCCGGATCGACGACACCCTGGACACCATATCAGGGTCAAGATGGTTCTCCACCTTGGATTTGAAGAGTGGCTACTGGCAGGTGGAGGTCCACCCTAGGGACCGCGAGAAAACTACGTTCTCTGTGGGCAGCGGGCTCTGGCAGTTCACAGTCATGCCATTCGGTCTGTGCAACGCCCCTGCGACCTTCGAAAGGCTAATGGAGTCCATTCTGAGGGGACTACACTGGAAGACCTGCCTGGTCTACCTAGACGACGTCATCGTTCTGGGGAGAAGCTTCGAGGAGCACTACAGCAACCTGAAGGAGATCTTGATGAAGCTACGAGCTGCCCAGCTGAAGTTGAGCCCCAAAAAGTGTCAGCTCTTCCAGAAGCAGGTCCAGTACCTTGGGCATATCGTCTCCGAGGAAGGGGTGCGCACCGACCCAGAGAAGACCGCAGCTGTGAGGGAGTGGCCAGTTCCGAAGGACAAGTCTCAACTACGAAGCTTCCTGGGACTCTGCACTTATTACCGTCGCTTCGTGAGAGGATTCGCCAAACCACTACATCGACTGACTGAGAAGGACCAACTCTTCACGTGGACAGCAGAATGCCACAGTGCTTTCGAACAACTCAAGCAGGCTCTGTGCACCGCGCCTATTCGGGCCTACCCCAGACCTGGAACAAGGTTCATCGTCGATACCGATGCCAGCGACGTTGGCATAGGGGGAATCCTGTCGCAAATAGTGGACAGCGAGGAGAGAGTAGTGGCCTACTTCAGCAAAGCCTTGTCAAAGCCAGAGAGGAACTACTGCGTCACCAGGAAGGAGCTGCTCGCCATCGTGAAGACCATTGAACACTTCCACAAGTACCTGTACGGACAAGAATTTCTCATCAGGACCGACCATGCATCCCTGCAGTGGCTCCTGAACTTCAAGCAGCCCGAGGGTCAACTCGCGCGGTGGTTAGAGAGGCTTCAACAGTACAACTTTGAGATCCAGCACAGGAAAGGCCAACTGCATTCTAACGCCGACGCCCTGTCACGAAGACCGTGCCCCGAAGACTGCCCCTTCTGTACCAGAAGGGAGGAGAACACCGGGATACAGTGCCGAAGGACTACCGTGTAACTTCAAGGGAGCTGGAGCCGTAAATCTTTCACGTGGACGCAAGCGGAAGATGATGACCTGGGACTGATAGCCGAATGGAGGAGGGCCTGTGTCCCCAGACCCGGGTGGAACATTGTGAGTGACTGCAGCCCAAAGTTTAAGTCCTACTGGGCGCAGTGAGACTCGCTGGTTGTAAGGGATGGCCTCATCTGCCGTACCTGGGAGAGCACCAACGGGAAGACATCTCGGGAGCAAGTCGTCGTTCCAAAGGCTATGACGGAGGAAGTCCTGAAGAAAGTCCATGGAAATCATCTGGTGGACACCTAGGGATAAAGAAGACCCTGGAGAAGCTGAGAGAGCGGTTCTACTGGATCTGATGCCGAACTGACGTGGAGAACCACTGCGCGAGGTGCCACGATTGCGCAGCCAGCAAGGGCCCAGGACGAAGACGACGGGGTCCACTGAAGACCTACAACGTGGGCGGCCCCATGGAGAGAGTGGCCATCGATGTCGCTGGGCCATTCCCTTTAAGCGAGGCAGGGAACCGCTACATATTGGTCGTCAGCGACTACTTCACCAAATGGCCGGAGGCGTATGCGCTCCCTAACCAAGAAGCCACGACGATCGCAGAGACCCTGGTGAAGGAATTCGTCAGCCGGTACGGAGTACCCCCTGGAGCTGCACTCCGACCAAGGGAGGAACTTCGAGTCGCAGGTGTTCCAGAATCTATGCCAGCTGCTGGGAATCCGGAAGACAAGGACAACGCCGCTACACCCCCAGTCCGACGGGATGGTAGAGCGATTCAATCGCACCATCGAGAACCATCTCCGAGTAGTCGTCAGCGAGCACCAGAGGGATTGGGACAAACATCTCCCACTATTTCTCCTGGCCTACCGCGCCACCGTGCATGAATCCACCGGGTGCACACCATCCCGGGCCATGTTTGGGAGGGAGCTCCGTCTACCTGTCGATCTTGCCTTCGGCCGGCCTGGAAATGATCCGGTCCCGGTAAGCCAGTATTGTCAAGAACTGGTCGACCAACTGGACGACGTGCACACGTTCGCGAGGAGGAAGCTGCGGATCGAGACCGACCGAATGAAGACCCGAAACGGCCAACAGACGGATGCTGGCGGATTCCACGAGGACGACCTGGTCTGGCTCTTCAACCCATTACGGAAGAAAGGTCTGTCACCCAAACGCAGAAGTCCTGGGAGGGCCCGTACCGAGTCGTGAAACGGATCAACGATGTCGTCCACAGGATCCAGCGGAGCCCGAGGGCGAAGATGAAGATCGTGCATCGAGATCGCCTGGCAGCCTACGGAGGGACACAGACGGACCAATGATTGATCGGGACGATCAGCCTTTTAGGAAGGGGGTGGTGTTACGGCTGTGAGTTTGTTTTGTCGCCTCGCCGCGTTGAGTCACAGCTGCCCCGGGCTGTGTGTGCTCTGCCTCAGTGTATTACGAGCGCGTTACGCAACGGGCTGCGAAGTGAAAGGGATGGTCCAGAATATTCGTGACCCAGCCAGTGAAGGAAATCTCGAGAAGCCGTGTGTCCTGGACGATTCTAGAATTCATTGAGTCACCAGCCTGCTATATAAGCGCCCTCAACAGTGAGGGGACCGAGTTTTTGAGGACAGTGTTCTTGAGCGAGTGTGATTTCACTGAGCGACAGAAGTGTGGTGACTAAGTGCCGTGCGAGTTACGAAATCCAGTGACATTGTTTCCCCAGCTTGTGGACAGCGAAACAGCGTGTAGCAGGTTATCGTAAGTAACTGTAGTTTGTGTACATGAGGAAGAGGTGCAGGTCAAGGCCACCGGACTCATTAAGACGGTTTAACTTCTGTAGTTTGTTGACAAGTGAAAGGGGCAAGAGCGCTCAAGGAAGAGACTTGAGGAAGCTGGAGTAAGGTTCTAATTGCTTGTATTCGCTGTTGAGTGGTGTATCTTTCTGGCCGCAATAAAGTTAATTATTTCTTTAAAGGAACAATCTGTGTTGTGCTTCAACCCACCGTAATCCAGTTAACAAAAGTGCCACTAGGGGGGTGGCACGCAACAGTATGTTGTTATTTATGTCAATTCCATTAACGTTTGCGGGAGTGTCACTGCACTGCTAAAATATGCAAACCATTTTCCGACTAAATTTCTCTTACAGTTTTTTTGAGAATTGGTCACCCTATTTCATGTTTACATCTTACATGCAACAACATAAATACAAACACAAACAAACGTTTTGTAGGCTCTTGTGTATTCTTAGAATATACCACTTGTTACTGTGAAGATTTCCTGAGCTATATCCTGAGTGCATCTGAATATTTGTTGAATTACATACATTGTACACTCAGGTAACCACACATTAAAAATATACGCGTCAGTAGAACCCAAGAGCTCTACTTCTTCTAGTGAGGACACATGTTTCAAAATAATTTCTAATTTCTTGACTAACTCACTACACGAGGCCGGGTCTCAAGGTCCAACTCCAACCTCTTGATGATGTCCATGTTGCCGACTGCTTACCTCGCGCATATATGCATCATGCAGCGTACTGGCGATGCGACCATGAAATATCCCCTCCAGATGTTCACGACAATGTTCCTCATCAACCATATCCAGTATGATCATGGAAACCCGAGTCATTAACTCTATCCGATCCTCAGATGAGATCGTTTCATTTAAAATCCTGTCTATATCTTCCAGTCTGACATGACAGTTTTTATACAGCCGCTTAGTTTCTTCGTCTAATGGCTGAAATACAAATCTGTTGGGACTGTCAATCGGTTTAATAAAGCATGATGAAAGTCCATAGTCAATGTGAGGCGTGTCCATGTCATCGTCATCTTCATCATCCTCGTCGTCATCTCTCATTTCATCACCATCTCCAGGCTGTTTAGAACAAGACGGCAGGTTGGTATCGGCAGGAGCATTTTCAAAAATTAATGGGACATCCTCACATGCAGCCAACATATCACCATCAAGCTCCATTTCCTCACTATCTTCCAGAAGAACGGTTGTGGGGTCGGCAGCTTCAACATTTAGTGGGATGTCATCCCCCAAATTCCTGATTTCATCATTTGGCAAGATTTCCTCGTCCTGTTCCACGGAAGGTGAAATGACATCGGCATTTAATAGGCCAAACTCCCTCAAATTTCTCCTTTCTTCATCTACATCCTTTTCTTCACGATATACCACGGATGGCATCGCGGTTTTCAGAACCATAAATTCACAAGTAGCTTGACGGGAAACCTCAGCACCTACTCGTGGTACAGCACCGAGAGGAGCCTCGCCGTCAATTATTACTGGGGTTTGCCAAGGATTCCATGTATGCAAAATTGACTCTTCCAACTCTTCTATACACATCCCCGCACAAGGTCCCGCGGTAGTGCCAGGGACAGCCAGCTTGTTGCCCACCTGATGGATATCTCTAGCACCAGATTCTCGAGGGGTGGCTGCGGGAGGTGTACTGTCAGAGAGAATAACACTGTTGACAGCCAACCTCTCAATATTGTTAGAAGCCCCTTGCTTGCAAGGATTTTCTTCGTCAGTTCGCTTCTTCATCTCTTGCTCGTCGCGAATTTGCGACAAAGGATCCCATTTGGGAACTTCTCCCGTCAGAGTTCCTATTCTGGCACGTTTTGGCTTGACAGCTTCATCCATGTCCTGGTCAGGCCTGGCGGGCTGGGGGCAATCATCACTATTGGATGTCTCTTCCTCCATTTGCGATGTTCCAGGTGATCCTATATGAAACCGAACACCAAAATCAGCATTATGTTAGAAAAGACAGCGAAATGACTGAAGAAGGGTATGGCGATGGTTATAATGACTAATAGAAAAGGGGGACAGTGGGTCCAACTACGAGGTTACTGCCCACGGAAATAAAACTTTCGTACATCCTGACGACGGTCGTGAGGAGAAAATTAACAAGGAAGAGGAAAATAGGACAGCAAAGAAGGAAAAACAAACCAACAAAAAGGGGTCGGCCTCAGAATCACTGGAAAGAAAGACTCGCGGACACGAGGTGGGAACGCCACTTATGACATACGAGCCCTGAGATGAGAAGTGACACAAAGGACCTCAAATATAAATTTACCAACCTCACGATTGGAAATTAGGTTCTCAGAAGAGGAATAAATCAACCATACATTTTAATGGCCACCAACTCATGCCAATCAGACAAGAATAATCAGATACCGCAATCCTAATTTGGTAGAACACAGCATGGCAGTCTCCTACCGCCACATACAGTAATTAAGATGCCTTGTTCCTATCAGGATTTATGAAGTTCAAATCACGATTGTAATTGGGCACAAACCCTATTCCGTATAGTAAATGTGAATTTTGAAACGGAATGAAAAACCTTTGTGAATAAAGAGACCATTGCGATTCATTTGAATTTCCGAGTAATTTCTGGAAGAGTAACGATACCACCTTAATCCACGACACCGCAGTACAGATATATTTGGTACTCAACGAACTACTACCGTCAGCAGTGGCTACGCTCGCTAAAAGCGCAGCGTTAGGTCATGGGGCCAAGCTCTCTGCAGACTTGGTAGACGCGTGGGTTCGAGCCCCACCGTCGGCAGTCCTTGAAATGGTTTTCCGTGGTTTCCCCATTTTCAACACCAGGCAATTGCTGGGACGGTACCTTCTGACAGGCCACGGCCGATTCCTTCCACATCCTTGCCCAGTTTCATTCATCTTCATCCATTCCATCTCTCTCATCACGACGCGCAGGTCGCCCACGGGCGTCGACTAGAAAGACCTGCACTCGGCCTCTCAGGAAGTCACACGGAAGAAAAAAAAAACACAAAAAAAACACGAACTACTCCATACTGCCAAGGTGTTGCATAATGTTCCAAGGGTAAAAAAATACAGGTTGACACTCCCACACCCATAAACATGAGTCAATGTATAAACATGATGACTACGTTGATTTAATTAAAGTCCAAGTGGCTAACTAGATGAAAAATTGTTCACAAAAAAGAGGGTCTCAGGTATTTGGAAGTATTGGGTGGAGGAGAGAATGTACACGTTTGCAACAAAGGACATACAGTTCCGTCCCAGGATTGAAATCACTAGAAGTTTCGAGCACCTGCGAGAGTAAACAACTCAAGCCAGGTTTCACTGTCAGCTTATGGCCCGAGTTTTACGAAGCTATTAGTTAGGTTTAAGCTTAGGCATTAGCTCCATTTGTTTCACAGCTGCACGGTAGGGGTCCACTTGCAAGGCCGAGTTTCATTACAATAAGCATAGATTGGTAACAAGGAAAATTGCATTCCACATCCGTACTAAAATTGTATTAGGCTTCATATCTTGATATCTCAGCCTCTTTGATCCTAACTCAGCTGAGTTCCTTTTCTTATAATCCAACGCAGTCAAGTACGCTTACGTTTGTGAAAACTGGCCCTGAAAGAATGACCCGAATTATTCAATACTTGGAGAGGATATGATGAAAAGTATACCAGCAATAAGTGATTAAGATTGCAGAGAGATGGCGTACACGTAGGGCAGACGGCGCCCCCTGTTTGAGATCGGGAAGGTGAGAGTTACGCTAAGCTCAGTGAGTGAAGAACCATCAAATAAGTGGAAATCTGCCAACGTGCCTTTGTCCACGTCCAGGGGCGTAATTTCAGCATTAAGTTAGAACGAGGGAGAAGTGTCAGCCTCCGGGAAACGGGTTTATCATACCGTGACATTTCCGTTCCAACAGCGCATTCTGCTACAACAGTGAAGTATGCTTGGAACCAGCGAACAGAAGAGGATCGCGTACGCAGTGACTATACCCCACGTCAGGTCAAGACCTGAGGAAAATATCCCTCCGCGCATCTTCTCTCTCTGTCCCTCCGCTCGTCTTCTCTCTCTGTCCCGTCTTGTGTTTCCAACATGGCGCGCATCTGATCGAGTGTTTGAATCTACCTTAACCACAAAGACTTTATTGCGTTCGGACCTTTGATTCACTTCAATTACGAATTTATCTACGGCATATTCACTGAACCAAATATGTTTTCCCATCGTGTCGAAACCCGAGGCTCTGTGTTAATAAAAAAAAAGGATGCTTGTAGTTTTATGTTATCGTGCGATTATTTAAAACATTATAACATTGTGTTAGGCGAGGAATGACACATGAACGATGAGTGATATAAGGAGACGAAATGACGTGTGTCCTTGAACCCCATGAACCAACTAATTGCTTATTTGTCATCCGTCACCATCTTATCTTGCAAAAGATCGAAAGTTGACGGGGAGAAACAGCTGCTTCCTTGAAGGGTTACGACACGTACTCTTGAGAATCAGAAGGCAGAATGATCTACCCTTAGTACAAAGACTTAACTGTAACGTGAAGCGGAGGGTAATTATAAAACAAAATAATAATTATACCGCGCATAGGAAAATAATACTGTCATAATATTAATACTATATGCGTATTAGCCATCATCAAAATGTCATTACAAAACATGGCGAGTAGGCTATATATTTTCGGTTGAGCTGACATAGGCTACTAAGAAGTAAACAATCTCCTATAAATAAGATTAATTAGAATACAACATGTGTATATAACTTACAGATGTTGTCGCTAATCTTCCTCCATTGCTTCTATTCCACTGAGACCGCCGTCAGATGATTCACTACTATTACTATCACCATTAACTTTCACTGTCACTTTCGTCACGGTTGGAATTTCATTCTTGAGAAAAAGAAGAAAGCACTTTCCTACGAATTCCACACAGAACAAAATTCTAAATACTGTGACACATGAACCCCCTTTCCTTGTGACGCCGGCCGACTTCTCGCCGGAGACTCACCATGAGCTTTGAATTCAGCGCGCACCGAGTCAACACTGTATGTCGAAACGCCAGTCAAGTACGCAGTCTTCTTCACCAACTCTTCTACTGTCCACTCTGGATTGTCATCCCTCAACCTACTACAGTATATACATTTAAAATAATTTGTTTGCATCTTTTACTGAACTTCTCCACACTTTTATTATTTTTGAAGTATTTTGTTGGTGATTCAAGCTTTACAGCTGCAGTTTGAACACGTTGTCTACTTGAAGGAGCCATCTTGAAGTCCGTGCAATCATAACAGTATTGCCAACGTTTGAACCTGATTTGCCACAACATTGAATGAGTCGGTTACTCTTTTGCAGCTCAAACAAGGTTTATACAGAACGAAATATAATATAATATCAAATTCGTACTGAATTACTCTGCCCATCGTATAAAATACCACTACAAGCAATATCCGCGCACACAGTTAATCACATGAAAAGCAAGGTTGGTGCAGCTCCCAGTTAACGAGAAAATGATTAATTTATTCATAGATTTATACCAAGGAATTTCTTAAAAGTAATCTAGCCAGTTTATCGAAACATAGCAACATGCGCTGAAACATCTTGTACTGCAAAAACAAGCAGAAAAATTGGGAACTATTTCCTTGCGCGTTAGCCTTTTCACAGACCAAAACATCAAAGGGACCGCTTAGGTCTTGACCTGACGTTCGGTATAGCAGGCACTGGAACACGCAATATGACCAAGTCACAGGAGGACCGTTATCATGTCCACATGGCCATAACAGACCATGCTGCTTCGTCCACAGTGTAGGCTTGACTCTAGAGCAATGCAATCGGTGTGAACCTGCCAGCGTCGACAGTTTGTCGCTGTCTGCTTCGGGATGGACTGGTGACACGCATGCCATTGCGCTGGTTTCAACTGTCTAGACAGCACAAAAGCCTCAGACTGGCAAGGGAACATAACCGCCGTCACAGGTATGCTAAATGGCAAAATTTTGTTTTCGGATGAGTCCCGAGCAAAATTACAATCTGCATTGTTGAGTGGCATAGCACAAAAACGCCTAGTGTGAAGGTATAGGGGCGACATTTGAAAGAGCTTGCGACCTCGACTCCTACGTAGCCTATTGAGGGCAATCTGAACAGCAACCCCTACATCAGGTAGCCCGATATACTGTCTCTCATTAGGCAACTCCACACACCATACCCCTCCCATGTGGAGGGAGATTCCTCAGGATTCCTCTAATTCCATGCCACCACGTTTAGAGGCTCTTACTGCAGCACGCGGGGGCTTCTCACCATAATGAATTCTCTACATCTGAGATAATGTAGAATGCTCCTGTTAATTCATTTAGAGGGCTTGGGCATTGTGGTCATTTAGCCCCGTGTACATGGGTGTGAGTGGAGTTTGTCTGACAACCTGTGTTACTTGAGATCTCTGAAGTAGTGTGTGTAATTGTAACTCAGGTGAGGATTGGGAAAGAGTACCGGCAGCCGTGACCTTAAGTTATGAATATCCCCGACATTTGCCTGAAGTAGAAGTGGGAAACCATGAAAAACCACATCCAGGATGGCTGAGGTGGAAATCAAACCCATCTCTTCTCAGTTTTTCCTCACGAGGCTGAGTGTACTAGTTCCAGCCCTCAGACCAGAATTCTTTTTTTTTGGCACAGCCAGGAATCAAACCTGAACCTCCAGGGCGACAGCCAAGAATGCTAACAGCTACTCCACGAGGTGGTCATGTACAGTACTGTAATGCTAATAATTTGTCTATTGGCGTTTCATGAAAATGCCAAAGTAGTACAACTACGAGTGGTTTAGAATAACCCTGTCTTATGAGCTGAGGAAGTGCGCACTGTTTCTTAAATATTTTACTTTCACGTACGGCCTTGTTCTGTATGGTAACTATGGCAACGACAGAATTTCATTACGCCCGAAAATACAGTAGTTAAAGACAAATGTACCAGTGACTAGAAAGCACATTGCAGACTCCTGAAGTTAATACATTTTTAATTGAGTAGGCAAACATCTTTACCGTGGGAAGGGCGTATCATTATGGAGGACCAGATATTGTTGCCGATAGTGATTACCAGGAGAGTGGTTTCCATACAAACTTCAAGCAAATTTTGGGGTGCCTCGTTTTAAACCTTGGTGCATTTAACTAATACTGAGTCCTATGAACTACCCTACTATAGAGTCCACAAAAATGCTGGTTAGCGTAAGTGCACGGGGATGATAACCAAGATTATCAACAACAAGATGATTGCATGTACAATTAGACATTGTTTCTTGGGTGCATGAATTATGTCCAATATCACGCACAAGGGGCTATCAGCAGCTTTTTCCATTGCTCATATTAAAACATTTTCATGATTTGCTCGAGAATATTAGTTCAGTTCGTATAAACATAGAAACATGTGCCAAAACACTTGGACACACAGTAATAATTTTATAGTTTTCCTTAATGCTACAGATGGGTAGTGGAGATGAAAGAATTGATCGAGAATGTCAGCCTCCCCACTGCAACAATGGTAAGGAACTGAGCCGTTGGTTCGATAATGGCGACCGCTCGGGAAATGACGTCACGCTGCGTTGTTTATACACTTGCGTCTCCTGCATGCTGCAGATGCCACACCACCAGTATTCTCTATCTTCACAACACGCAACATAAAACGCAGGTTGCACAGGGGTTACTAACTAAGGGTCAGCAAGAATATATGGATCATGGAATATAAAAGGCATCACTTATCCACATGGACACACATGAAGTTCTCAAGAAATAATAATAGGATTATTAACACGCTTGTCAAGTTTGACATGCTATAAAGTGATTATTCATAGTCTAGTGATTATTTCTCGCGTTAATGGTTACACGATTCTTGGATGTAGAGCCATCTTGCTGTTGAGATTTTCAACAACGTTACGTGTTTTTTACTCTCGTGGGCTATGCTGTTATCCTTACTTCGTAAAATATACAACGTATTATCGAATTTATGCCCTAATTCACGTCTCGTTACGAAATTAACCCTTAATCGTATGAATATAATGATATAGGTGTAGATTGCTAATGTACAATTGTACGAAATGTGTGCCAGTAGAAGAAATGCAAGATTGAAGGCTATGTTCCTTCAAATTCATTTGTTTAGCAACATATAGGCCTACATATGATATTCACTGTTTAATGATTTAATAGTGTGTTGACTATTGCGAATGAAAGCAATCCACACACACCATTCATTGAGGCCATAGAACATGTATAGTAGTAGGATACGTACGGTATTTCATGTTGCCTTGGTCAGTTGATTTCATTATCGGGTACAATTAAGTTTTGCTTTCGAGTTACTTTTCATGAAAGCATCCGGGTCATTTGGTCATCACTTAGTCTAGTGACGGTAAGCGCTTAGGCTCAGTTACACATACATAGCTTAAGCCGAAATTTACTGAAACTTCACAAACTTTTTGTCGTGTTCTAGCTTTGGCTTGATTTACGCAAGTTTTACAGTAGCACCATGACGAACAAAAATGAACAGTGCCATCACTCCGCTGCCTTCTATTGCGGTGCTTCGCGCCTTAAGTCCGCGCGTGTTAGCAGCACCGCCTGTTACCACGGAAAAGAGTGCAGTATTAAAACTGCTTCACTTGTTTCTTTGCATTCCAGATGTTGTCAATACTGTCATCTCCAATCCTAGCGAAAAAACAATGTAAGGTGTTGGTCTCCTTGAATTATGAGAAATAATGCTGCTTAGTTTCAGGTTGCAGGTCGGATACAGTGAGAGAACTGACGTTAAGTGCTTTATACCCCACCAAAAAGAAAGAAGAACCATTCTGCAAAGGAAAGACCGGGTGTTATCGACGAGTAAAATTTGCACACTGTACTTTCCGGATTCTGTGATTGTAAATTAACATAAGAGTGGACATGCCTCGCGTGAGATGGAGACTAACACCAACAGTAATGATTCATATTTTCTAAATGTAGCTAATGTATTTATCACTCCATTGAAATCTTGAAAATCTCCCACTAAACGAAAGAATCAAGACATCCCCAGGAAAAAAGAAGAAACAAGAACAGCAAGATGCTCAGGACAGAACATATAGCCTACATTCTCCTAAATGTATGGGTATACTGTAGTTATAACTCTTATGTGAGACTGCATACTAGCTGAGTGGATTTTAATGTTATATATTTTTTTATTTTATATATTTAAATGTTTTATATATTCAAGATGGCGGCTGCATGCTATATTCAGTGAGATAGTCGTATGACTAATGCAAGCGAGGTATCTTATGGGTTTCTACCCTCTTACAAAGTTTCGTGTCAATTGCGCAATTGGATATAGAGTTACTGCTTTTGAAGATTTAATATATGCTCAACCACGATTTTAAATATATAGCAGGGTGGCATACAAAGCCCATATTTGTTTCTACTTTAATGCTAATTTGGGATACTTTATCTCTAAAAAAATATAGATATTAGTTAGTATATTTTTTAAATTTCAAGATGGTCACTGCAAGCTATAATCAATGTGATATTCCAATGAATAATGGTAGCGAGGTTTCCTACGAAATTCCCCGTTAATTGTGCTATTATATCGTGTAAATGATATTCAGGTCTTAAGATTATGCCTAGCCGCCATCATAAACGTATGGAGTAACTGTTCTTTTGCCTTGGTCATAGGAAGACACACAGTTCTACATTACTGTGTGGTTTCGTTGTATCTTAAACATACTTTGAGTTATTCACAATTATATTCCATATTTTCAAGATGGACGCCTTGCGTTGAATTCAGTTTATTATTCTGACGGTTTATTTCAGCTAGGTCCCTTATATGGTACTTCTTTCTTGCTAAGTTTTGTTTCAATTGCGCAATTACCTTCTGAATGATCCACTAATACGTTTTAATATGACGCCCGGCCACCGTCTTTAAAATATTAAGTCGCTGTTATTTTCCTTTGGGCACACAATACTCCATAAACAAGAGTCTGACCTGAAAGTAGTCGGACTGGATTTTTCACGCGCAGACGGACAGACTTCCCGCGGCTACTCCACCTAGGGTTGGTGGTGGTGGTGGTGGTGGTGGTGGTGGTGGTGGGGGGGGGGGGGGGGAAGGAAGGCTGGGAGCCAGCCACACAGTTGGTTCTCAGCTGAAGTGGAGTGGAGTGTAAATCGCTGATCTCCATAACCTCTGCAAGTGCACTCGTTACGCTGTGTCATGGTTCGTCTGTTGAAACAGTGCGCTATGCTATCAAATTTTGTGTTAGGCTCGGCAAAACCGGGAAAGACACTCACGATATGATCAAGACGGCTTACGGTGATAACGCCATGGGCAGATTGAGTGTTTTTGACTGACACAAGCTGTTTCGGGAGGGGAGAGAGGAAGTTGAAGACGACGCACGTTCAGGACGACCTTCGAGCACCATAACGGATGAAAATGTGGCAAGAGTGAAGAATTTTTTGGAGAATGACCGCAGAGTTTTTACTAGGAGATCTTTAAGCGGCTGAGAAAACGCATCGTCCGTGTCCGCCCAGCGATCGCTAACTCCTGACGGATCCATCACGACAATGCGCCGCGCCACACAGCCTTTCACGTGCTGGCCTACCTGGTCCAACGCAACATCGCAACCCTGCCTCAGCAAACCTACAGTCCCGACATTGCCCCAGCAGACTTTTTCCTCATTCCCCTCTAAGCCACCCTAAAAGGACATCGTCGCTGCTCCATGGAAGCGTTGCAACAGACAATGACGAGGGAGCTCGACAGCATTACGGTTGTCGCCTTCCAGAAAGCGTACGAGAGTAGGAAAACCCGCTGACAGCGGTGTGTGGATGCAGAAGGATCCTACTTTGAAGAATATTGAGCGTATGTTTCATTTCTGTTTTTTTTTTTAATTGACTCAGTCTCACTACTTCCAGGACACAACCTGTAGATCTCTCCTATCACCAGTTTTCGTTATTGTAGTTCTAAAACGTATAAAGTAATTTATTTTTATATTATGAATTTTCAGGATGGCCGCTGCATGCTATATTCAGTTTGATAAATTTATCACTAATGCTACTGACGCCTATTATATAATACTTCTCTTCTACCAAGTTTCACATTAATTGTGGAATAGTTTCCTGGGCTACTAAATTGTTTACTTTAATAGTACACCTTGCCACCATCTTGATTCTATGGAATCACTGGTCTTTTGCTCTGGGCATACGAAGCGATCTGTAAGGTTCTGTTCAATTACTAAATTTCGTTGTTGTAAATCTAGGATACCGAACGTTATTAATCTATTTTGAAATTGTAAGATGGCCGCTGTGCGCTACATTGTGTGTGATAATCTTCTTCGAGCCTCCGTAGCTTAGCCGGCAGCACGACGGCCTCTCACCGCTGGGTCCTTGGTTCAAATCCAGGTCACTCCATGTGAGATTTGTGCTGGACAAAGCGGAGGCAGACAGGTTTCTCTCCAGGTACTCCGGTTTTCCCAGTCACAATTTCATTCCAGTAACACAAAACCTACGTGCACCATAGTGGTACTACTGTCGACCAAAGTATTACATGTACTCGAGTTTGAAGGTTGTTTGTTAAGTAACCAATAGACCTACATAAAATCCAATACCATCAACATTTTCGTCGTTCTATTTTACGTTAGTTCATGTAGGTTTCGATTTTTTAATTTATATTTTAATATTTTTCATCGCAGTTGGAACACAAAAAGTGCACGTTTTTAAGCGTGTTTCAACCATGCGTCACATTTGAGAATTATTATCTCAAAAGCCCGTCATCAGATTGAATCCAAATTTTAACAAAAAATACATTGGAATGTTGTATAACTAGTTTATTAATTTCACAACTTTGTGTGTCCAAGAAACTAAGTTGTTATCATTGTTGTAAGGTAACTTTTTCTCGGCTCGGGGTGGTTGGAAAATGTAGTTCTTGGTTGCGTTGTAATCGTTATACATCAAAAAGTTATGCTGTATGACTGTGAAATACGTAAATTAATTCACTTATTTTATATCGGTTTGTATTTGTACGAGGAAATAAGACATGGTTCACCAGCTAGCCGCTCCGGGAAAAGCTGTACAGCGTTGCTGAGATGGAGCCCATCACTTCCGAGCGAGACGCGCCATGATGCGTGTGGGCACCATTTCGGCAACGCTGACTAGTTTTTCCCGGAGCGGCTAGCTGGTGAACCATGTGTCATTTCCTCGTACAAATACAAACCGATATAAAATAAGTGAATTAATTTACGTATTTCACAGTCATACAGCATAACTTTTTGATGTATAACGATTACAACGCAACCAAGAATTACATTTTCCAACCACCCCGAGCCGAGAAAAAGTTACCGTACAAAAATTATAACAACTTTGTTTCTTGCACACACAATTTTGAAATTAATAAACCAGTTATACAACATTCCAATGTATATTTCGTTAAAATTTGGATTCGATCTGATGACGGGTTTTTGAGATAATTCTTAAATGTGACGCATGGTTGAAACACGCTTAAAAACGTGCTCTTTTTGTGTTCCAACTGCGATTTAAAAAAATATTAAAATAATTAAAAATTCCAAACCTACATGAACTAACGTAAAATAGAACGACGAAAATGATGATGTTATTGGATTTTATGTAGGTCTATTGGTTAATTCACAAATAACCTTCAAACTCGAGTGCACATAATACTTTGTTCGACAGTAGTCTATATGCCTACCAGTCAAGCTGACGATGATGATGTTGGAAAGGTCTACGAAGAAACAGATGAAATTCCGAGGTAAATCAAGGGTGATGAAAATGTTTGAGATTGGAATGCTGTGGTAGGAAAAGGAAGAGGAGGAAAGATAGCAGGAGATTTTGGATTAGGAGAAAGGAATGATCGAGGAAGCAGACTGAAAGAATTCTGTACCGAGCATGAGTTGGTCATAGCTAACACCTTATTCAATAACCACAATAGGAGAATATACACATGGATGAGACCAGGAGACAGGACGTTACCAAATCAACTTCATTATGGTCAAGCAGAGGTTTCGAAACCAGATTTTGGATTGTAAAACATATCCCGGTGCTGACATAAACTCTGACCACAATTTGGTTGTTATGAAATGCAGATTAAAGTTGAAGAAACTGAAGAAAAGTCTAAAGCCAAAAAGATCGGCAATAGACAGACTGAAAGAGAAGGATGTAAACGAAAGATTCAAGAAGAGTATAAAGGAAGGACTAGTGAAAAACCCTAAACAAACTTCAACTGCAGACGAATGGGCACTCTTGAATAATGAAATAACAAAATCCGCAGAAGAAAACATTGGTAGGAAAGAAAGAATAGGTAGAAAACCGCGGATCACACAGGATATACTAGAATTGATGGATGAACGGCGGAAACACAAGAATGTAAGAGATGAAAGGAGGTAAGCAGAATACAGACGTCTGAGAAATGAGGTTAACAAGAAGTGCAAGGAAGCGAAAGGAGAATGGTTGAAAGAGAAATATGCAGGTATAGAAAATAGTCAGAAATTAGGAAAAGTAGACACAGCTTATCGAAGGATTAAGAATACTTTTGGGGAAAGGAAGGCTAAGTGCTGTAATATTAAGGACATAAATGGAAAACCTCTAACAGATAGGGAAGAAAAGGTTGAGAGATGGAAAGCTTACATAGAGTGTTTGTGTAAGGGAAAGGAGATTGAGAATCATGTAATGGAAAGGGAGGAGGAAATTGATGAGGATGCGAAAAGAGATTTAATATTGAGATCAGAATTTGACAGAGCATTGGAAGACTTATAAACAGGAACAAAGCACCAGGCAGATGATATACCTACCGATTGAGTTGCTACGCTGCATAGGAGATAAAGGTCTGATCAGGTTATATCACTCGGTGTGTAGGATTTATGAGACAGGTGAGGTACCCTCTGATTTTAAGAAGAATGTTATCCCTATACCGAAGAAAGTAGGAGCTGACAGATGTGAAGATTACCGTACAATCAGCTTGATTACTCATGCTTCAAAGATCCTGTCTAGAATAATTTACAAGAGGATGGAAAGCCAGATAGAAACGGAGTTGGGTGAAGACCAGTTTGGTTTCAGAAGAAATGTAGGAACAAGTGAAGCTGTAATAAGTCTTAGGCTGATTTTGGAAGGTAGAATAAGGAAAGATAAGGGAACGTTCATGGCATTTGTAGACTTAGAAAAGGCTTTTGACAAAGATGATTGGACTAAATTGTTTGACATTTTGAAATCTATTGGAATAAAGTACAGGTATAGGAGGGTGATCTACAATCCATACAGAAACCAGACAGCAGTCATTCGAGCTGAAGGACATGAGAGAGAAGCTGGTATTCAGAAAGATGTAAGGCAAAGCTGCAACTTATCACCCATACTTTTCAATCTTTACATTGAAGAAGCAATGAAGGAAATTGGGGAAAAATGTAAAGTGGGAGTGTAGATTCAAGGAGAAATAATTTTAACTCTGAGATCTGCCGATGACATAGTCATCTTGGCCGACACGCCTGAGGATTTGAATGAGTTTTTGAATGGTATGGACTCCATCTTGAGGAAACAATTCATGATGAAAATAAATAAATGTAAAACAAAATATTGGAATGCAGCCGAAATAAATCAGAAACCTGTATGGATATCAAATTGGCAGGTGAAAAGCTGAAGGAAGTAGGAGACTTCTGTTACTTAGGAAGCAAAATAACCAGTGATGGACGAAGCACGGAGGATATAAAAAGTAGGTTAGCTCAGGCAAGGAAAGCATTTCTACAGAAAAGGAATCTGTTGACATCGATATTTAGGTTTTAGGTAGTCATTTTTGAAGGCCTTTTTCTGGAGCGTGGCACTCTATGGAAGTGAAACTATTGGTGCAGCAGAAAAGAGGAGAATTGAAGCGTTTGAAATGTGGTGTTACAGGAGAATGATGGTAGATAGAGTTACAAACGAAGAGATATTGAGACTAGTGGGAGAGGAGAGATGTTTCTGGCGACTGCTAATGAAGAGAAGAGATAGGTTGGTAGGACACATACTAAGACACCCAGGAATAGCAAGCTTAGTTATGGAAGGAAGGGTTGAGGACAAGAACTGTAGGGGTAGACCAAGGTTAGAATATGTTAAATAGATTGCCTCGGATGTAGGGTGTGATAGCTTTGTAGAGATGAAACTATTAGCTCAGGACAGGGAGGCAAGGAGCGTTGCATCAAACCAGTCAAAAGACTGAAGACTCCAACAACACACTCCACTATCATTTAATTTGTCAGTCATTTAATCATTGCCCCAGGGGAGTGCGACAGGCATCGGCAGCCGGCACAGTTCATATCCTCGCTGCTAGATGGGGGCTTCATTCATTCCATTCCCTGACCCGGTCGGTCGACTGGAAGCAGGCTGTGGATTTTCAGCCTTCTGACTAACGTATGCGACATCTCTAATATGATGCTAAACTCTTGGCAAGATTCGTCTTAATTACCCACTTTTATTTGGAGTTGTCAATGTTCTAATAGTTCGCTCAGCCGCCATATTGAATGCATAGTGTCTGTTCTTTTACCTTGGCCGTACAAGGCCACATATACGGTCCTATCTTGTCACTAACTTTCGATAGTGTAGCTTTTAAGTCTTGGGAGTTATATATTTTAATATTTTATAATTTCAAGATGGTGGCTGCGCATAACATTCAGTCTCATGATGTTATCACTATGAGAATCAAGGATCATTATATGTACTATATAAATACCAAATACTGTGAACATTGATTCATTGGATCATAAGTTAAAAATTATAATGCTTGCACGATTCGCACGGCCGCCAGCATTAAATGGTTTCGCTGATGATCTTGTAGTTTGGGAACCACACGCTTCCTACAAGAAGGTATATTTTTTCAAAATTTGGTCGAGATCCGATGATTAGTCAAGTCGTAATTTGATTTAAACTTACAGGGGAAGTCTCTGAACCGGGGAATCGTGGATCCTGCTGGAACTTACCACATGCGTTGCGTGAGCCCAACTAGGCAGAACCGTGACGAAAAATCTTTCGGAAATTAACTCCTACCCATCGTAGACGGCAGTGAGAACAACAATTTTGAACTGTGCGCGCTTGTCAAGCGGGAGTGTGCCTCACTCCTGATTTGTGCCTCAAAAGATCACGTTCCAAACGACTGCCCTCCCGTACTCGCGCTCATAAGCCTCGCTGCGGCAAGGGACATTAATGTTGCATCTTTACAAAATATTGCACGTCGTGCTTTATTATTAATCATGCAATGTAAGTATCACAAATACATATAATTACAACACAACACAGAGTAAACTGAACCAATGGTCACACGAGTGAGTAAGAGACCAAGCTATTTCACATAGTTCTAACAACAGTGATGTTCGTGGTAATAATGTTGGAACACATACTGCCTTTACACCATCCTCGCCGTATAAGACACGGGCGAGTGCAAGTACTACATTGTATTGCACTGATATCGCAGCAATATGGCACAGGGTGTTAAAACCGTTCGGGATTGTCGGACGGATACTGATTTCGGTACCATGCGTATTGTCACTTTGAAGTAAAACGAGAGGACGACAATTGGTGGTCAGAGACTGCATTTCCAAAATTGTATTTCTCTGGGCCAAATTGATGTCAAAATTCAATAACCGAACGGTGTTTGAAAATCTACGGACAAAGCTTTTCCAGGTTCTAAAGCCGTATACATCCAATGGTTGACAATAGGCTGTGGACCCAGGAGGGATGCTCATGTCGTATGCGCTCTTCACTTTCTAACGATTATGTCCAGAAAAGGAATCCAGAAGGAGTGCCACATTGCCAGACGGTACATGCTGTTTTAAAACATTATGAAACCAATTCTTCAATTGTGCGGATCCCATTTTGCCAGATTTTGTGGGAACAACTTAAATATTGTCATGTGCAAACATAGTTTCTCTCATCCTTTTACCAAACACACCTTTTGGTACTTTCAAAGTTATGAAGAGAAGTCCAAGCAGCTTGCCCGCTGCTGTTACTGTTGGCATTATTGTATAACTGTGCGTTGTGGCCCCCATTGATTGCTCTTTGGAGAAAACCGTTTTCGACCCTTTCATAGCCAGTGTCCTACCCGAACACATCTCCAAATTGAACTCACTTTGATCACTATTACAGTACATACTATACGTTTCCAGGGCCAAGAGAATCTAGAACCGATGTAACCTCTTCTACGAATATTTCAGCTGCAGACATAATATCCATTTTTCGATGGGCGTTCTTTCATATCACCACAGTTGCTATTTTTCGCGAAATGATATTATAGCGATCCTTAAAGTGCTGCACCCAGGAATGGCTGGCTTTAAACCCCGTACATTTTACGTCCTGTGCAGCTAGCATAGCCCATTGCTGAATTGTCACGTCATATATTACGTCATTATTCTGATGGGCAATGCCAAATTGGGCTTTTAAGGCACATGTTATTCTCCTAAATTTGTCGCGGTGGGTGCCGCCCCTTTTCACTTGCTCTGCCCACAAATATAAATCTATCTTACTTATTAAACGGTAAAACTTACATTTTACCGACGAAAAGGAAAGCGGACGCCTCTTACCGCTTTTCCAATACTCAACAGCATTTTGTTTGTATTTCATACCTAACACACTTGTTACAAGAGACGAACGTCAGAAAGCCCGATAGGCACAAAACTATCCAAACTGTCCAACAGGTCCTGTTCTTGAATGCTGAGAAGCCTTTCCATACATTTACCATATTTTTCCTCCAGACAACAGAATGATAACTTTTCCAATGTTAACATTCATTATGCAACGCATGGGACACTCTCCGTATACGGATATAAGCGTATGCCGGGTCTGTTGCCTCTCATTCGGTGACTGTACACCGTAGGCCGGGAAGAAACCTCTGACGCAGCCAATGAAGCTCACGCCACTGGCGCGCCAATTTAAACGTGTAAATCTTAATTTTTCATCAAGCAGAAGGGGAAGTTAATTTCCGAAAGATTTTTCTTCATGGTTCTGCCTAGTTGGGCTCACGCAACATATCTGCAAAGTTCCAGCAAGATCCGAGATTCCCCGGTTCAGAGACTTCCCTTGTTAGAACTTTTGGGTGTCCGCCATTGTGTTTTGGTTAAGATGGCGGCGATATATGATAATTCTTGTTTTAAGGGGCCTAAAATATAGGTTATCGGTCACAGCTGTGATATAAAACATGTTATAGAGGTGTCCATTGCGAGTGCTACATCTGTACGAAATTTAGTTCAATTAGGTTTTGTCGTGTTTCAATTGACGGGGGGACCAACACACACAGACAAGCCGTGTAGATTTCATAGGTCTATTTCATTTTTTGCAAAAGTCGAAAGTAGGCTAAAAATGGCAGTAATGTAACCTACAGTAGATGTACAACTGACGGAATTCCAAGGTCAGTCAAGTGCAACCGATGGATGGCACGTAATAATATGTCCATACTCGCAGGACTAGAACTATATTTCTTACGTGATACTCTCCCTTTAACAAGCTTCATGGTACATGCTACATCTTGTGTAGCCTTGCTAAGGTACTTTCCCTTACACGGATCAGCCACCTTGATAAGGTTTGTCATTACTGCTCTAGTAGGATAATTATTACTTTTAATTTGTAATACTTTCAAGATGGTGGCTTCACGCAATCTTCAATCTAACAGTCGTGCGACGTGGGGCTGTGAGGTTTTCAAGATGATGCTCACGTTTTGCCAAGTTCCGTAGCAATTGCTCAATTAAATTCAGTGCCATTGATTTGCATGCTCCGACAATATGCCCACTCACATTAAATACAAGAATTGATTTTATTTTTGAAACCGGAGCGATTCAGTTGAATGTTTTGATTGTACACCCACCCACCATCTTCGTTGTATGGGGTTCTTGGATCTTGTGCCTTGTGTAAAGAAAGACTTTTCTATGAGCCTATATACTTCCTAATTTCGTTACAAGGCTGAGATCGATTGTGGGCTATCAATTTTAATAATTTATTTTATTCAAGATGCGGTGGCACATTGCAGCCCACTCAGTGTAACAGTCTATTTCCAGTACTAGCAAAGTATGCTATGTGAAGGTCCTAGTTTATTAAGTGTTGTGCCAATAGCGCAACAGTATCCTGAGAGATTGATTATAATGTTTCATGAGCATGCCCATGCATTGTCTTAAATGCATCGTCATTGATCGTGTGCCTTGTACAGATGCAGTCTCTTGTATGCCGCTACATTCTTGCTACGTTTTGTCATTGTAACTGAAATACATTATGCGTACCATTTTATACTTATAAATGGCGGTTGCACGTAATACTAAAATATTCCTGGAACTTGTACTAGTAAGGTCTTTTATGGGGCATATGACCTTGCTGTTCCTCCCCTTTAAACAACAATAACTGTTACTTAAGGTATTTATAAGTCACTCCTCTTTGGCCAAATTTCATGCCAATTACATCCCGAATTAATTATATTGATGTTTTAATACTATGCCCTGTCACCATCTTGGATGCATGGAGTTGCCAATCACTTGACTTGCAGTGAGAAAGCCTCTTACTGCAAAATTGTGCTATTGTAGTACTTAATTAATGAAAGTTTTTTTTTTGCATCTCCATGATAATATAATTATGTATTATTATTATTAAATCGTAACAAATACACACATTTTACAAAATTCAGAATAACTGTACACGTTTTATGAATTTCCTTACACTTCCTACTCATTGTTTAACCTGTAAATTTACAATTATTATTAAATTATATTGTTACAATATGATAAAGACAGGTCAAAATAGGATATCAAATCCATACAGAGCAGGAAGAGATATCACATATGCCACTAAAAGGTGAAACCTTGTGTGTGGCATGCATATCATTGATTACTATTTCTAAAAAGTTGTATAATGGCTTAGCTGAATAACACGTTCTATGTAAATGATGTATACGCCTACACTAAAAAATAATGAATAAGAAGGAAAATTGAATTTGTGTTTGTATATAGGCTACTTGTAGGCTCAACTAATTATATTTTCAATTTGATTAAGTGATAATTTTAAGATAAGATGGCAGCTGTGCGTAACATTAATCTGTTCAAGTCTTCATTTTACTTGGTCGGCATAGATTCCTTATAGAATCTCGCTCACTACAGTGAACAGGGTGCATGCATGGGTTTTGGATTGTTTGAATGGTCATATTGAAAGCCACAGCTTTTAACCTTGTAACTTGGCATCTAGGCTTCTTCTAGGGTGTTTATTTTTTTGTGAAATTTCTTAAGATCCGATGACTAGTTTAGTCGGTATTTGATTTGGACACTGAACAGTCATTAGTCACAGTTTTGATGAAGATGGCGACAATATAAAACATGGGTTTAAGGTGCCCTCTACCATGCTCTTTAACAAATTTTATTAAATTCAGTTTAGACGTTTGAGAATTGATAAGGAGGAGGAGGAGACACAGGCTGATATACAAGATACACGGGTAGATCTCTTATAGACTAAAAACAGAAGGTAGGCTAAAACCAGTGTTCTGAAATAAAATATAACTTTTTATTTAATTAAAATTCTTTGAAAACTACAGGGTCACAATGGAAGATTTTAGTATTCAAGCCGCAAAATAAAAACTTTAAGGTTTCGTGAGCCCCGAAATGCACACATTAAAAGGGTCGTTTCAGAGACGCCTTTTCTAAGCAATCACACATTGTACCGGCGTAGAATAACAAAGCACATATTATCTGTAGTAGTGGGAGTTAAGTTTTCGTCCCGGAAATACCTTACAACTTCCGACTTTCTCCAAGTTAATAAAGGATGTCAGAGGGTGACAGGAGCAAGGGGACGAAGAAGATCGTCGAACAGGAATACCATGTGGAGGGTACTTCATATTATGTGGGTTTTGTTATTTAATTTCAAATACTGTTATTCTTGAGACTCTGAAAGCAATATGACAAAAGTAGCTGAAGGCAGTATTTAGCACCTATGCTATAAATGACTCCTGATATGCTGTGATCTGTAATAGTTGTCGTGCAATTTAATGATCAGCGTACTTTACGTTGGAGACTGTTCCATATCCCCAATGACCACCCGGCCCTGCAATGTACATTAAATCACTGTGTTAATTCGCTTGGTGGTAAACCGGTTCTATCTGTGGTCACTTGTCTTTCTCAGTGTGTTAGACCCCGAGTTCAGCAAATCAGACATTATAGCCCGCACGTTTTACTCTATGATCTAACTAGCTACACAGCTAGGTTTCGGATGCTCTTACTACCGGTCCACGTGCCTCACCACGCCAATCAATAAGCATACGCAACATTAAACAGGATCATGCAGTCGATTGAATCGTATGCTTTTTTTTTTTCTTTCTACGAAGGTGACTACTGTGCGATTCGACTGGCGATGTTTGAGTGCCTTCTTGAGGTTCCAGTTCTGTTCTGTACATGATCGACACGGTCGAGATCCCGTCAGATATTCACTGATCATCTGTTCTGTCTGTTGCTCCAATCAGGCGAGGAGGACACGTGAGAGCACTTTGAAGGCGATGACAGGAGTGAAATGCCTCACTAATCAATCGGATCCGTCTCGCCGCCCTTCTTGTGTAGTGGGTGAATCAAAGCAGTTTTCCTATCGACCGGTATGATGCCACTCTCCCATACATTTCTAATGATGATTTGTAGTCTGACAGTCAAGGGTTCGCGTCCGATCTTGAGCATTTAGTTATTTTATTTAGTAGAATAGTGTCTGTCTCTCCCAAGTTTAATAATCAAAGTTCAGCATTCTAAATTTAATGTTCAGCATTCTTTAATCGACTTCGGTATTGTATTGGCAACATTCTGTGTCCGGCTCTTCAATTATTACTATTATTAATAGTATGATTAATATGTTAGATTAAAGAATTGTAAGGTGATTACCTAATTTTCATAATATGGTGTAACTTTCGTTGTATAGAAGTCGGACGTAGTACGTGCTTGGTCTTGGAAATTTTGGTGTTAACAATGCTTAGATTTTAGCCGAAATGACATATTTGGTGTTACTTCGTACTCCATCTCGTGCAAGACTTCTCGACAGCGTGGTCAGGTTTGAGAGAAAGGAAGAGTCACACAACAGTGTCCAGAGAGCAAATTGGTGGAACTGAAGGGTTGTCGTGGTTCGTTATTCTTTGGCAGCAATATGTGTCTCTCCCAAGTTTAATAATCAAATATCAACACTCTAAATCCTTTAATCTTCGGCATTCTATTGGCAACTGTAACATTTATCCAGAGCAGGTTTTAGCACATTCATTTTCACAACCTACTGACGGTACTCTGTGTCAGTCACTATACTATTCTGAAGTGCAATTTTTAGCATATTCTACTTCTGTATTCTGTTATCTTCCATTTTTGGCTCTCGGCACTTTTAATTGTAACATTCTACAGAGTACACTTTGTATCATATATAAAGAGATTATATCGAGACAGCGTTTTGACTGATTACTGCACGATGAACTTTGTGTTCGCACTATGTTGCGTAGCATTTCGAAACTAAGAAATGAGGTTCGGGGCTGAGCTGCATACGGCAAGATATTCTCCAAAATTCATATTATTGCCAACAAGTTGGTCACGTCTAGCCTGCAAGACATAATTAACATAACCATTGCCCCCCCCCCCCTTGCTAAACCATGCACATTTTATTACAAGTTTTCCACGTCTTCCACCACTTCCCGACCTGGAAAGAATCGTGTGTTTCTGACTGCCCAGTCATACCCCAACCACACTGTATTGTCGACTTCGTCTCTTCTTTCTAATCTCCTTCCTCTATACCGGAACTTGCCAACTTGTAACTTCTTGGGTTGAAGAAGGCTACTCGATGCACGTTACCTGAATCTACTTCCTCCGAAGCGGATGATTGAAGGCCCATGACGGCGTGTATCTAGAGGAGACACGCTTACACTGTCTGATGAAGTGCATCACTGAGATATTTTGAATTGTAAGAATCTTACGCTGCAGCGTGTGCGACTTTTATTTCTGGAGAACTCTAAAAAAAATGGAGTTAAAAGAAATAATCCTCAGACTATGGAGGAACTGAAGGAGAATATTACAGCAGAAATATGACATTACCGAAGAACTCATGCGTGTGAATAGATCACGTTCAGCGTCACCTAAACAAAGGTTAGTAGAATACAGAAACGAAATACTGTGCATGCCATCCGTAGGAGCAAGAGATTACGGATCGAAAGTCTCCGCTAGTGGCACGCAGTCACAGACTGAGCATGCCTGAAAAAAACTACGAGACAAAACATTATCTATGTTTATTTTGCGACTTAATAATCGAGCGCTGTGAAAATTGGCACGGTATCTTCATATACAAGGCATAATAGTATGGTCTCTAATTTAATTCAAATTTGTGTATTTATTGTATTAACACAACGTGCTGAACAGGAATAGGCAATTCGTTTTTTCCAGATATACTAACGTTTTTTTTTAAATAATTTCAAATGTATCGCTTTTTCTTATAATCGTAGTAGTACAAAGTGATTACTGTACCAGTAGATGGTTATGTGAAGTTTTAACTTCATTAGTATAAAGATGGAAGGCTTCAATATATAAACTTCTTTAACAAACCAACACTATAATCGATAATTTTTTGAAAATTAGTTATTGACGTTCATGAATTTAGTTTAAGTTCTGTGATTATAAGTTAGGTTGATTGTAGGCTTTTGACACACACGAAAAACGGCATCCAGAAGGTGTAAATTGGCAGCAGACAAGTTTCCTTACCAAAACTGTGTTCGGCATGAAGATTTTTGCGTGGTGAAGGAAACGCCACTCATCTTAATATACCACCCCTATGAAATTCAAATAATTTCCTTAACATCTTCGGTGTCATGCTCTTTAGATAAGTTATTTAAAAACAATAACAATGTTAATAAAATAATAAATCATAAAACAAAACTAATTAAATACATTTTAATTCTATAAGTTTGTCATCACTGAAAAATTCTAGAATATTTAACAGGTCTATTATACATTATTTGAACCCCTCAATCTTCACTCCATACTTGAACAAAAGATTTATATATACAATAAAATTCCCTAATATGAAAGGTAAATAATTCACACCATAAGTAGAAATAAAAGGTATAAATCATATAGATCCAATAAAACAAGATACTAAATAACATGGTAATGACTGTAAATTACAAGGAAGAGGAAATTTAGATAATTCATACCCTAATCATCCCCCTAATAAACTCACAGTTAAAGCTAAAGTTTTTAATCAAATTGGTAAACAAATTATAGACGGTGAAGGAAACGCCACTCATCTTAATGTACACCCCCACCTATAATTGTTATAATTCATCTTTCATCAATCAAAGAATGAAAAGGTATAGAAATAAAATTTCCTGTTTTAGAATCATAATCAAATAGGACAATTTTGCAAATTGTTTCTTTATCCTATTTGATTTTTTTTACATTTTTTCTATATTTGTTTTTCTACCGGGTTAACCGTTTGTTATTCCTTCTGTTTAGTTTATTATTCTGTGTGGCGTACCATCCTTATTTCGGTGTACATGTGCAATACCAAAATGTTACATCACCCCCATGTGACTTGTGCCAGCTGCCGGTCTACTTTAGAAGGTTAGCTACGTGGAACAAAAAAAAGTGTAAGACTTCTGCAAGTCCCCGTTACTTTTGTTTGGTGGATACTATACACAAAAGTACAAAGAACAGGAATAATATTCCATACCCTAACATAAATTCATCTATTGTTCCAGTACAACATAATGAAGAGCTGCCAATTCCATCACCGTAAAATAATAATAATAATAATAATAATAATAATAATAATAATAATAATAAAAGAGCAGAAAAATACTCGACCCCACAATTGGGAGAATATCTCGCAGGATTTAGGAAGGGACGATCGTGTATGGAGCAAATACTAAATTTAAAGAACATATTAGACACGAGGGAAATCAGGAACTTGAAATATGTAGTTACCTTTGTGAATTAAAAAAAGCCTATGACTCCATTGACAGAAAGGTACTTATTAACATTCTGAAGGAATTTGGACTTGATAACAAGGCAACTGAAATAATTCAAGCTACACTAACGAACACAACTTCCAAAGTCAAATTTAGAGGGGAACTTTCAAAATCTTTCAAAATAAAGTCAGGTGTGAGACAAGGAGATGGTCTTTCACTTCTGCTTTTCAATTGTGCATTGGGAAAGGTAATTCGAGAGTGGAGGAAAGCCATCAATACTAAAGGCGTTCAACTAGGAAGACATCCAAATAAAATCACTGTAGATTGCTTAGCTCTTGCGGATGGCATTGCATTACTGACTCACTGAATACAGCACAAGAACAAATTAGAGTTGCAAAAACAGGCAGCCAAAGTCGGACTACAAATATCATTTGAAAAAACTAAGTTCATAACAAACATCACCGATGCCCCGAAAAGTATCACAATTCACGACAGTTCAGTATGTAAAACAAATTCCTTTAAATACCTAGGAGAGTGGATAATGAATGACTCACAGGAAAAGACAGCAATAGAAACGCGAATGCATAAATTACAAAGGTGTTTTCATATGACAAAAGATATATATACTTATCCTGGAACACTAAATTAAGGCACTATCAAACAGTGGTCAGACCTGAAACTCTGTATGCGGCAGAAACACTTAAATTAACAAGATTTTGTGATTTAGACAAACTAGAGAAGACAAAGACGAATTCTGAGAAAAGTACTGGGAGCTAAACGAAATAATAACGCAGAATATAGGTTACGACCAAATAGAGAGTTATACTTGAAATGTGAAGAATTAACTGATGTAATGAGAAGGAGAAGATACCGTTTTTTGGGCACATTTATAGAATGGAAAATAGTAGACTAACTGAACAGATCTTCAACTTACTGACTAGTTACAAATCCAAACCCACATGGTTCAATAAATTAACAAAGATTTGACAAACGCCAGAATTCAGACAGACACAATAGCAAACAGATCACTCTTCAGAGAAGCTATTCAAAAGGCAAAATTTCAAGGAAGAAACAAACAACTCGTAGTAAGTGGACTCAAGAGGAGGAAGATCGTCCCTCTAGAAGGATGAAAGAAATTTGGAAACAAAGGAAATTGAATACAATGGACAATAGCCAACGTTGATTCATCGCACCCTCCAATGGGTTATTCGAAAGCAGAAGAAGAATACTAAGGTTATTAGGCCGGTATTAAACTATCAAAGAAATTTGTCAAAGATCTTTGATAAAAGATCTTTTATAAAAGATATGACTGTAATGGGGAAATCTTTTATAAAAGGTGGTTTTATAACATTTCTTTTATAAAATGTATGAGCATCATGCTATCTTTGATAAAAGATTCGCACCAAAATGGCGGATCATAACAGCTGGAATATTACCACAGCAAATATGCTCATATCAGAGTGTGAAATGCATGAAATGTTACATAATATGTTACATAATAAATGGTATAAAATGTAAAACATAAATAACAGATATAAACTGTAGGTAAAAATAGCCGAGGCTGTATGCGTTGCACACAAAGGACGCGCATTTCAGGATATAAAGAGGAATTAAATAGTTAACTAGGCTGAAATAAGCCCTGAATAGTAGTGCATTTTATGTTATATTTGTATTATAATTTTTCAATTACACTTATGGTATTACAAACGAGTGTAAATAAGCACTTTATCCTTACCGGTACGTAACGCATCTAACCAACCATGACATGCCATGCCAGTGACTAGTTAGCGGAATGAGCAGAGCGCTCGACTGTGGTTCGAAGGGACCTGTGATCGAATCCCACTTAAGGCGTGATTTTTTACTTCGTATATTTCAATTTTCTTTGCTCGGGCAGTGTTTTTTTTTTCGAACGTCACCATCATTCATTTCATCATAATTATTAATAATAAAATATTAATGTAATTTTTCAAGTTCTCGTACTGCAGCTCGTTCACCAAGATTTTACTCGTAATACACTTTCACGTGGGCGACGTTTAGTTTATCTTTTCGTTTCTTTTACATACCGGTATTGCCACCACAGAATTTCAACTACCGTAATACAGTAATGTCAACAAGGAACTGTCCTTCATCCATTTTGGTGAGCTTTGATAAAATATTTGATGTAGTGTAATGGTGTGATTATTGCTTTGCATAACTTTTATAAAAGTTCAGTTTTATAAAATATTTGATGACATTTCTTTGACAAATTTCTTTGATAATGTAATACCGGCCTTACTGAAGAGCAAGGAAAGACGGATTGAATATCGTCAGGGATTTCAGTTTTAGTGAAGAGATTTTTCTAAGGAACCACTATTAACTTATTTACTTAGTTGGATGACCATGTGAGGGAGTTGCAACTAAACAAATCAAAGGCTTAAGGAATATAAAAAACTTCCTAGGTAAATCTTGCAAAATAACAACATATAGGGTAAGACTTGGATGATTTTCCATGCTTCCATCTCCAATGTACGAAATTTTTGGTTTTTGTTCTGATAGTTCAATTGGAGGTTTCAAAGCTGTATTCCTGCACAACAGGACTGAGTTTCCTTCCATTCCGGTAGCTCATTCTGCACAACTTAAGGAAGCTTATGAAAATATCAAACTTTTCTTGGAAAACTCATCTGTGGATATTACAAATGGAATGTTAGTGGTGATTTTAAGATGTTTGAATTTCTTCTGGAACTTCAAAGTGGCTACACCATATATTCTTGCTTCCTCTGCCTGTGGGATAGCAGGGCAGATGAGCAGATTTACACCAGGAAAGAATGGCCAGCAAGAAAAGAATTGATTCCAGGAGCAAACAATGGAACAAATGAGCACCTTGTGTCTAGGGATAGGATTGTTACCACCACTCCATAACAAACTTGGACTTGTTCAACAATATTCATCAAAGGTTTGGATAGCAAAAGTGAGGCTTTGAGCCTCATCAAACAAATGTTTCCCAAAATATTCAAAGAATAATAAAAGGTGACATTTTTACCGGACCTCAGATTCGTGTGATGTTACAATCTAAAGAACTTGTAAATGTAATGACTCTTAATGAACGAAATATTTGGGATGCCTTCAGAATGGTAATGCAATGATAGAAGTGAGAATTGCTACGGAGTTACCATGTTCTTGGATATACAGCTCGGGTCTGAGCTCCATGTACTTACAGGGTGACGTGAAGTGGCAGGAGGGGAAGAGAAGGGCCTGTTGACAGCCCGCTGTGTTATCTGGAATTCATGTCTAGTCCAATACTACCAACATCGAACCGTTGCCTAAACCGGTGTGTTGTTGCGAATGAGTGAGTAATCA
Organism: Meconema thalassinum; assembly: GCA_946902985.2. NCBI lineage: Eukaryota > Metazoa > Arthropoda > Insecta > Orthoptera > Tettigoniidae > Meconema > Meconema thalassinum. The sequence continues at coordinate 1,057,521,617 of OX336389.2, read as the reverse complement.
AAACCATTCTCGTGTCTAGCGGACGTAGTTCTCAGGACAAAAATAAAATTCATTCCAAAATTCACCTGAAGCGGGAAGGTACATGAAATTCTGCAGATATAGTTATTACATTATCTGTTGATTGAACAATCAGCGGTATGACCGAAGGAACTTCAGGATTAATTTCTCGACCCGCTAAAAGAGGAAGTTTTTTTTATTTTATTATAGTGAAGTCCGGCAATTAATTCGTCTAGTTGTTGAGAAATGTGATGAAGTTAGAGAGAACTCGTTGAATTTTCCGTTAAAACAGGCCACTAATGAGCAGATGACTGCAATAAATCTGAAAGTTTTATAAAGAAAAACATTCTCAAAGAATTCCCAGATGCCAGAGAACGAGATCTCGAAGGTAATCTTTCTACTCCAGGAAAGAAAAGGAATACTAGATTCGGTGACAGAAAGGAGTTTGTTGATGATTTTGATAAACGTGTGATACGGAACATTGTACAAGAATTCTATACGCGAGAAAAGGTTATCTCTCCATTTCAATAGTTGTTGCCAGTTGTGAAAAGAGAGGATACATATTCCATGGGGGCAAAAGTCTTTGCTAAGATCTTCGAAAAGCATACGGTTTAGATGAAAAAAATGAAGCGGGAGAAAAAGTCTTAAATCATTCAGTGGCGCTACAGGTACCTAGTTAAAGTGAGAATCGGGTAAAAAAAATATTTAACTTGAATGAGACGTGTGTGGACAGCAGTATTATCGTAAATAAATTTTGGCAGTCAGAAGATGCTTTCGGTGTTCCGCAGAACTATAGTGCAGGCAGCCGTTTAATATTTTTACAAGCTGGAAGCAAGGATGGTTTTGTAAATGATGCAAAACGTCTGTACAAGGGGGGGGGGGGGGGGGGACACTACAAGTGGAGATTATCATGGACAACTGAACCAGCACAACTTCGAGCAGGGGTTGAAGGAGACGCTTCTTGCAAACATTCCATCACATGCTCCCTACCACTCGGTGTTAGAAGAAAAAATACCAACAAATACCACGACTGACTTTTTGAAGAAGCGAGGGATTAACTATAACGAAGGAATGGGAAAGGAACAACAACTTCCCCTGGGTAGAGGCACACAGACCGAAAGAAATAGTATTTTATGTAGATCAGTTCCACTTAACTGCTGGTCACATCGTTGTGAGGACTCCACTGTATACAGGTTCTTTCATATAAAATAAGAACGGTGAGCGGCGGCTTTGTTATCCGCTGCTGCAGTGGCCTTGGCCGAGCCTGTGGCGTGCCACGGCCCCCTGTTGTAGTATTGAAAGCGCGCGCATAGTATATACTGTACTTGACCTTGCAATAAGAGTGCAGGTGTTCAGTCGCCAGTCTGAACCTCAGATGTTAACATGAGACAGTTATCATTACAACATCGTATTTTTGTATGTAAAACTTATTTTAAGTACGAGGGGGCTCGGTGGGTATGTTATGCATTTGTTCAGCAATTTCCTGATGAAGCGCCACCTTCACTAGCACAGATTCACGTAATTGTAAATAAGTTTGACACTACTGACTCAGTGCTCAATAAAAAAGCATAAAATTAAAAATCAGAAACATTACAGTGGCAGAAGTCACTCACGTCCGCCAGAATGTGGTAACCAGATACAATGCCTGTATAACCCAGGAAAGACGACACTTCCAGTATCTTTCATAAGGTAATATTTCATACAGGATTGTACACACGCTTAAAGCAGGGGGCCGTGGCGCACCACAAGCTCCTCCAAGACCACCGCAGCAGCGAATAACAAAACTGCCGCTTGCCGTTCTTACTCTATATGAAAGACCCTGTATGTGCGACCTCAATCCTTTTTAATTAGCTTGGGCAAAACTGAAGGGCATTGTGCGGGAACATACTGTAACTTGAAATGGTTACCTCAGTTTGAAGAGACTGCAGGAATTAACAGAAGCAGCGATTCAGGCAGTGAAAGTGGATGACTGGAAAGGCTACTGCAAAAAGGTTCGAGAAGTGAAGGCACACTATTGGGAAAGTGATGGAATAGTATCGAACGTCATTGACATTATCATAAATCTGGGATCAAATTACACAGACAGTGAGTGAGACAGAGTGGTACAGGAGTGACTTCGATGACTGCAGCGATACGGATGGTGAACTGGTTTCACCACTTTAGGTAAGTAACCAGTTATTTAATTAATGTATGTCATCTACATTTCCCGGTTCGAGTGATCTGGGTCGGGGTGTGAATCAAGGACCTCCATACTTTTCTGTCTCTCCACCACTCTCGTCCCTCTTCCAGTACATCCTCCACTTTCACTGCTCTTTTCTCAACGCTCTCCCTCACTACATCCATCCACCTCATCCTCGGCCTTCCCCTTTGGCGCCTTCCCGTGACTTTCTCAGTAAATAATCACTTCAGGACTCTGTCTTCTCCCATTTGCATCATATGTCCATACCATTTTAGCTTACTGATCTCGATTTTGTGTTGTAACTTTGGGAATCCCGTTTTCTCCCTAATTTCCTTGTTTCTGATTTTGTCTCTGCGGGTCTTTCCAATTATACCTCTAAGGAACTTCATCTCTGTTGCCTGGATTCTACTTTCCTCCCGCTTAGTTGTTGTCCACGTGCCTGCTGCATACGTCAATATAGGTGTGTAATATGTTGAATAAGAGATTTATTTTACATTTCTCGGAAACTTCCTGGTTCTACACCAGACCCCTCACACTCTGGTAAAACCCATTTGCTTGTTGGATCCTCTTACCAACTTCCTCACTTATCCTTCCATCATCTCTTAGGACACTCCCTAAGTATTTGAAGCTTTTCAAAACTTGTAAGGGTTTTCCATCTACTGCAATATTCCCCCTACCATCTCGCACATTTCTTGTCATCACCATCGTCTGACTCTTCTCCACACTGATTTTCATTCCATGCCCTTCTATATCCTGGTTCCAAACATTTACTTGTTCTTGGACTTCCAATTCATCGTCCCCCCATATCGCTATGTCATCAGCGAAGAGTAAGGCCTTCGTCCCTTTACTTCCCATTTTCAGTTTCACTCGTTTATGGATTCCATCCATGACAGTAAAGAAAAATAAAGGGGGACAATACACTCCCTTGTCGGAGACCTGTTTCTACATTGAAGCAGTTAGTTTGTTTGTCCAATCTTTGTCTTCACGCTACTGACACACTGACGATACATGGCTTTAATCATTTCCACTTCAGCTCTACCTACTTTCTTCCTTATCAATGCATCCCAAACCAGTTGTCTTGGCACACTATCATATGCCTTCACAATATCTTTCAAATCCTTCCTATATTCCCACCTTTTCTCCATCACATTCCTCATCATAAAAATAAAATCAAAAGTTGATCTGTCTCTTCGAAATCCATATTGTTCTTCCTCCATTTCCTTTTCCACTACCATCGTCAGCAGTCCCTCGAGTATCCGTTCAAATACCTTTGCCACATGTGAGATGAGGGTGATTCCTTGGTAGTTGTTCCAGTCTTTTTTATCTCCCTTCTTGAAGACCGGAATTATTAGACCTTGACCCCACTCTTCTGGTACCTCCTAATATTTCCATATCACACGAAACAATCTGTACAACCATTGCATCCCTATGGGTCCGGCTGCCTTAATCATCTCTGTAGCTACCTCATTCACTCCCGTTGCTTTCCCACTCGTCATCTTCTTTATGGCACTTTCTATCTCTAACATTGTATCTTCACCTTGAATTTCTAGTCCTTTCATCCTCCTTCATCTTCTTTATGGCACTTTCTATCTCTAACATTATTATATCTTCACCTTGAATTTCTACAGTCCTTTCATCCTCCTTTGTTTCCTCTATTAATACTTTGGATTTGACGTTCAATAATTTGTCAAAATAGTTTTCCCAATGTTTCAGTATTTCTTCTTTTTGTGTCAAAACCCGTCCTGTCTCAGTCTTCACAAATTTTGTTTCTTCTCTGCTTTTCATTTTGTTCCTAACCAATCGATACAACACCTTCTGGCTTCCCTTAGCATTTTCCTGCAAAGTTTCTGTGAAGTTTCCCCAGCACTTCCTTTTCTCTTCTTGCACCACCTTCTGGCACTTTTTCTTTGCGCTTAGTACTTTTCTTTATTCTCAACCTTGTTGCCTACTATCCACATCCTCCATGTCTTTTGTTTTTCTTTCACTGCCTCTTTTACTCTGTTATTCCACCAAGGAGTCTCCTTGTCCTTCCTTTTACCAGATACCCTACCACATTGATCTTCAGCACAGTGGACGATTCTTTCTTTGAACTTTGCCCATTCTTCTTCCACATTTCCTACCTCGTCTAATGGGAGCAATTTCTTCAAACTGTCATGGAAATGTTCCTGTATTTCCTTCCCTTAACCGCCATACTTTTATTTTTATTTCTCTTGTCTCCTTTAACTGGACGATTTTTCCAAGCCTTAATTAAGCTACTACAATTTTATGATCACCTTCAAAATCCTCTCTAGGCATAGTTGTGACATCAATTACTTGCCGGTGATATTCTTTCTCAATAAGGAAGAGATCTACCATGGTTTTCGCTTTGCGTTCTCCCCATCCATACAGAGTTATTTTTGGCTATTTTTCTTTCTGAACCAAGTATTTCCTACAATTAGTCCATTTCTCTCACAAAATGCCATTAAAAGCCCTCCTTCAGCATTTTTGTTTCCATAACTGAAAGGACCGATTATTTCATCCAATCCTTGTCTGTCTGTTCCAATGAGGGCTTTTAGATCTCCCATTATCCCCAGTTCCTTTTCTTCAATGCACCCCTCTAGTTCCTCCAAGAAATCCTCTAGACTCTCTTCCACATTCCCTGTCTGGGGTGCATAGACCTGAATGATATATTTAACCCCACTTTTGAGGCAAAGTCTAATTTTTATTATTCGGTCATTAACCTGATTTACTTTCTTAACATACTGGACAAGATCATTCCTCAGAATCATGGCAACACCATTTCTACTGTTACTACCACCACTCCAATACAATTGGAATCCTTTACTCAGTTTCTTCTGCCCCTTTCCTCACCACTTGGTTTCACTTAGACCCATCAGTGCAATATCTTTCTTTTCCATGTACTCAATTAGTTCCTCTACCTTACCAGTAAAGGCTGGTTCACAATTGGCCCGGGAACGAGAACGGAAACGAACGGAAGCTTCCCGGGGCCCCGGTTCATAATTGGCCCGGGAACGTGAACATGTACATGCGCGCATAATCAGTTATAGCGTGATAACATTAAAACCATCAGCAAGCGCCCACTAATAAACACCAATTACACAACTGAAATGCTTCAGAGAGTTATAATAAGGTTACAATAACTTTATTAAACACAAATCGTGCGCTTTAGAGAAGCAAGGTTAGAGAGCGCACTCACAGGTTATGTTTACACCGCTGGCTACTCCTTCCGTACTGCGCATGTGCATGTACAACGTTTCTGATTGGCTCCGGGAAGCTCCGAGAACGTCAAACATGAAACATAACCCTGTTTCCCGCTGGCCTTCCCGGGCTACTTTTAGCTTCTCGTTCCCGGAGATTGATTGTGAAACGACCCATAAGGTAGCGTGCATTTCAACTTCCTTCTCGTTCCCGTTCTCGTGCGTTTGTGAACCAGCCTTAAGGGTCAATACATTTATGGTCACAATATTTATGGTGGTCTTAATATTCTCTGGTAGCCTACTTCTCACAGCTCTCCCAGGACGCCAAGAGCTGCACGTCGCCTCCGGGGGATGCCCTAGCCGTTTCCGAGGCCTCGACTCACACACTATCATATTTAAGCTATTTGTACGATGGGTTCGCCGCACCCAAAGGCATTTTAGAGCTACTGCCAGCACATTGTTAGGCCGCTCCTAACATGGAGAACAGACGCCTATTGTAGCCGCTCCCTTGGAGTACAGACGCTACATTCTGATGTGTGTCCATTATGTGGGCGGAGGCCCCGGGTTCGATTCCTGGCACCATCAGGGATTTTAGGAACTGACCTAAGGGCTGGAACGGGATAAACTCAGCCTCGTGAGTGTCTGTCAAGACCAAGATTAACGACCAAAGGAACTCGACATCACCCCGACGTCGCTTGGGAGCCCAGGGTCCTTCATGGGTTGTGATGCCACGGGTTAATCTTAACTATAATCTGGACGAATCAAACTAAGCTTCTAAGAAACATTGTCACAACCCTAATGAGCCGGAAAGTTGCTTTCATATTTAAGAAGGATAAACACATGTGCTATGTACGCTGTTGTCAATAGAAAATGGTTGCAGAGATGCAAAGATTCGATTCAAAGGTCATTGGGAAATATAGGATAAACATACTTCTTGTAACAGGACCACTTTCTGTGTGTCTTTGCTATACTCACAAATCGTCTCTGTACTCAACACCAGGTCGCAGAACAATTTTCGCAACTAATACAGTCATCACAATTAACACCGGTTATCAGACAGATTCTATACACACCCAAAGTACACGGGGCTACATGACCGCGTTGTCGCAGCCCCTAAACTAAGGAACCAACAATTTTCGCAGAAATCACATAGCTCTACGTTGTTACTAACTGAACTGCATTCACAACGTAGATCTGCTCTAAAAATATATCTCCTGAAGTACCGTAACGGAGGCAAGAAGTGTCGGGAACATCACTGCAGCCAGTGACTGCTGAGAAGTTTCCTAAAGGGGTAAGGAAAAAAGGGCAGTAGGACGAAGTACGGTACTATTGTGAAACATGCAAAAAAAATCATAATTTATGTCTACGTCTTGCACATTCTTCATGCTCATAAGCTTGTGACTGAACTATTTATATTTCAGGCATTTTTTACTGAAACAGCTTAATTTTAAGCACTTAGTTGTTCAAATTAATTTTGTAGTGAATATGTTTCCTCCATGCTGAGTTTGGCAAGTCCTATTTTGCTATTAACAAAATACGGTACGGTATATAGTAAATGTGAAAAGTTTTTCCGATTGAGCATACCGCTGGCTTAGTACCAGAATAGCGTATCTTAATTGGATTACCATTGTGGATACGCAATTTTGGTCCTAAGCCAGCGATACTATGTATACCTTAAAAATAAGAACACCAGTGAAAAAATATCTACTTTACAATTCTTAAAACCCGAAGAAATGAGTTTGGTATTGGGACTGGTGCCAGCAATTCCGAATGGCAAATGGGCCCCAGCACTGGAAGGTTAAAGACTGCAAAGGAGGAACAATGTGAACACGTTCACCAGGACACTCAGCATACGAAAATAAAGTATCATGGTGCTGATAATTGTTGTTTTGAGAGGCCCAACACCTAGGTTATCGGCCCCTAATGGTCTGGGTGATAGCGAAAATGACAATGAAGTGGAATCCAGAACGGAAATTAAGTGAGAAGGAAAATACTTACAAAAAGGAACTCAGATTGAAACTACTCACAAAATGGAGAGCGGTAATACTTACAAAAGGGAATTTAGAACGAAAATACTCACACAAGGAATACATTAAAAATACGCACTAAATGTAGGTTAGGTTCAAAATACGTACAAAATGCAATGTAGAGTCGAAATACTTTACTTACAAACTGCAAGTGAAATTCAAAATACTTACAAAATGCAAATGAGATTGAAAAGACGTACAAAATGCAATTGAGGTTCAAAATACTTACAAAATGCAATTGAAATTGAAAAACACGCAATTCAGAATCCAAAAAATCACAAAGTGCAATTGAAATTCAAAATACTTACAAAATGCAATTGAAATTGAAAATGCTTACAAAATGCACGGTAGATTCAACCTACTCAATTGGATGAACAATACTTACAAAATGCAATTTAGATTGAAAATACTTACCAAATGTAATTTAGATTCAAAATACCCACAAAATGCAATTGAGATTCAAAATACTTGCAAAATGCCCACCATACAAAATGCAATTTAGATTGAAAATACTTGCAAAAAGCGGTTTAGGTTGAAAATACAAATTGCAATTGAAATTCAAAATACTCACTTGTCCCACCCCTTTTATTGAAAGACTTACTAAAAAGCAATTTAGATTGTTAATCCTTACAAAATGCAATGGAGGTTGAAAAAACTCGCAAAAAATTTACTGTAGATCGAAAAGACTTACAAAATGCAACGTAGACTGAAAACAACTACAAAATGGAATGTACAGTAGGTGAAAAAAAAATCGCTAAATGGAATTTAGATAGACGGGGAGCCAATTAACAAACAAAAAAACAGTGCAGGAATCTTAAGAGAAAAGGAAATATAATGAAAAGAAAACAAGAGGTCGAAGAAGGAGGGATCAGGAAAGATGAGACAAGGACCAATTAAGGCAGGAAAGTGAAAGACTCCCTAGGCCTCGGATACCCTAACTGTCGGGGTCGGAAAAGAACAAGAGTTGACCAAGGGAGGTCGACAGGAAAGAAGATGGAGAGGAGCCCGGCACATGTAAGTGGAAGCAATGCCGGACTCAGCTGGGGTCCCGTGGTCGCCAACCCACGTCCCACTAGATGTGAGCCAATGGGGGAAATAAAGTATCAAGGACGCTGGGACTGTGCTATGATGGGAGCCTATTTAATGAGTATAGTACGTGCAAAGGAGTCAAAATAATGTAAGAGGAAATGTCATTCTGATGGACATTTTTGAAAGACATCATTGTTGTATAAAAATAGTGTTATTCAGTAGTTTTGCAATTATTCCTACCACATTTTGAAGCACTGTAAAGATCTGTCAATGACTTTGGTTATATAGAATAATCATGTAAACTATTAAGAAAATTGAGAATTTCACTTTTTACACCCAAAATATAGATATTGGAGAAAAAATACTTGTATATGCATAATCGGCATCACCAACTTAGGCAATTAACACCAATAACTATTAAATAAGCAAACATTTTGCCAATTTTGTTACATAGTGAAATTACCAATTTAACACACCTCCGCTCCAAGGCCCTTTTTAGGTGCCTGTAACATGAATTTTTAGTTCCTAAATATTAGAAGTCAACTCACCACTCATTCTTCCACTTACGCAATAACCAGGAAGCCGAAATTTGGTATGGTTGAATGATGGGAAATGAGCAACAATTGAATAAATAAAAAAGAGGGTTTGGTGTTGATGATGATGCTAATTGTTGTTTTAAGGGGCCTAACATCGAGGTTATCGGCCCCTGATGAAATGAAATGAAATGGCGTGAAATGAAAGGATGAAGATAAAAACAGCTCAATGCTATGGATGAAACAAAAATGGTTTATATAAAATAGACAGTGAGCCCCAACAATTATGCCTTATTTGAATAAAAAAAGAATAAAAGGTGGATGGTAAACACAATAAAACAAATAAAGCGAAGTGAACATTAAAATAGATGAACACAATAAAAAACATAAAACAGACTGAACCTGAATTAAAAGTCTTAACTTACATTAAAACCTAAAAAAGTAACCACTCTCCCTCATGAACCGGATGACGAGGTCTACTGACGGCCCGTCATCACGGAGAATAAGGGAGAGGGCATTAGGCAGTTTAAGAGTCCTTCGCAGATCGTCCAGATCCACACACTCCAAGAGAATGTGTGCCACAGTTAGATGGGCACCCAAGTACACACAGGGGGGTCTTCTCTCATTAGTAAGTGGGAGTGCGTAGCAATCCCATGGCCGATCCGGAGTCGACAAGAGTACCACAGCTTCCTTCCGGAGAGATCGGAAGGAAGATTTCCACACCTTCGTTGTCTCCTTGATGTCTCTCAGTTTGTTGGGTGGAGGCATGGCACGCCACGCTTCCTCCCAATGAGACAGGATCGAATGCCGCAACTGAGAGCGCACATCACTAGCAGACACCTTATACGGTAGCACAGGGCAGTGCAACTGCCTCTCTCGCCACCTGATCAGCAAGCTCGTTTCCCGCAATACCCATGTGGCTAGGAAGCCACACAAAGGTCACCCCGGTTCCCGCGTTACACGCACTGATGAGCAGGTCTTGCACACGCTGGAAAAACGGATGCTTCGGGAAACACAATCGATCGCTTGCAGCGCACTTAGAGGGTCAGTACACACAAGAAAGTGCTGGTGATCGTCTGATAACGTGTACCGCAGAGCCTCTAAGATGGCATAGAGCTCCGCTGTGTACACGCCACAGGCCTCGGGAAGTGAAAAGAGAAACCGATGATCCTCAACCACAAATGCACAGCCTACTTTCTCGTTTACCCTCGAACCGTCCGTGAATAGAAGCCCTGATCCTGGATACCGGCTCACCACGGACTGGAACAGCCTCCGATGGACGGAGGAGTCCGTGTCAGATTTGGGCCGGTGTGCAGATCCAGGATGATATCAGGGCGAGAGACCATCCACGCAGGGGCCTTGCTAGGTACTCGGACGATACAGGAGACAGCAGGAAATCAGAACTGCCGGTATAAGTCATCCAAGCGAATCCCCACCGGCCGAGTGGCTCGGGCGAGCGCGTCATACAGCCGACGATTCGGATTGGAAAACAAACATGGATAGCTTGGATGAAGTGGCATCTGTCGAATAATTGCAGCATAGGTCAGCAGTACTTGTTGGCGCCTCAGGTGTAAAGGAGGTACGTCAGCCTCGGCGAGCAAGCTGACGACTGGGCTCGTCCGAAAGGTTCCCGTCGCCAGCCTCACACCGCCGTGGTGGACACTGTCCAGTTTAACAAGAACTGACTTACGGGCCGAACCATATGCTACACTGCCATAATCTAATAGAGATAAAATCAGCGCCTTATAAAAACGTAGGAGCACCGTGCAGTCCGCCCCCCCCCCCACGATGTGCGGCTAAGAAACCGCAACAAGTTGAGTTTCTTAGCACAGGCAGTTTTCAAACACCGCACGTGTGACTCCCACGTTAACTTATGATCGAAAAGGAGCCCAAGGAACCGGTACTTAGCAACAACAGGCAAAGCAACATTGCCCAGATAAAGCTCAGGTTCAGGATGGAGAGTGCGCTTTCGGCAGAAATGGAAAACCGAGGTCTTAGTGGTTGAGAACCGAAAGCCATGCTCGCCTGTCCAGCGTTCCACTCTCCGAATAGCTTGTTGTAGCTGTTGTTCAGCGACCGCCATATTTTGCGCACTATAATGTAGAGTGAAGTCGTCTACATATAGCGACGGTACCACTGCTGGACCAGCAGCAGCGACTATACCGTTTATGGCGATCGCAAATAATGTTACGCTAAGCACCGATCCCTGTGGGACTCCGTTTTCTTGTACATGATATTGCGAATATGTACCCCCTATTCGGACACGGAATAGGCGAAGGGACCGAAAATTCGCAATAAAGACCAGCAAGTTACCTCGGAATTTCCATTGATGTAGGGTAGAGAGGATGCCGTAACGCCAAGTGGTCTCATAGGCCTTCTCGAGGTCAAAGAAAACAGCGACTAGGTGCCGTCTCCGGAGAAAAGCGTCCTGTATGGCGGTCTCGAGGCGTACCAGATGGTCGTTGGTACACCGAGACGCCCTGAAACCACACTGGTATTCAGACAGGAGTCCTAGTTTCTCCAAGACCCACACCAGTCGCCGACTGACCATCCTCTCAAAGAGTTTGCACAGACCGTTTGTGAGACAAATAGGTCTGTAACTCCCTGTCAAATTGGGATCCTTATCGGGCTTCAGGATAGGTAAAATTATACCTTCCTGCCATTGCGCTGGAAACAAACCTTCCAACCAGATACGATTAAACACCCTGAGCAAAGAACGAATGTTCCCATCGTTAAGGTGTTTAAGCATCTGGTTGTGAATATTATCCGGCCCGGGATATGTGTCCTTGCAGAGCGCCAGCGTTCCGCGGAGTTCCCACTCCGTCAAGGGCACGTTGTACTCCTCCGAAGCGCGGGAAGCAAAACAGAGCTGGAAGCGTTCTGCCTCGCGTTTAAAAGCAACGAAATCTGGAGCATAATTATCCGAACCGGATATATCGGCAAAATACGTGGCGAGATGGTTTGCAACGCGATAAGGATCTGTAACAAATTCATTATCAATGGAAATTCCCGGTACAGTAGAAGATGTCTGAATTCCCGAAATGCGTCGTAGTTTAGTCCACACTTGAGAGGAGGGGGTATGTGCCGTAAGAGACGACACATACCGTTCCAATGATTGTCTCTTACTCTGGCGGATAAGAATCCGTGTCTTGGCACGAAATTTCTTTAACGCCACCAAATTGGCCATGGTTGGACGCCGACGGTAGTGCTTATGAGCTCGACGACGGTCTCTTATTGCCGCTGCAATATCCTCTGTCCACCAGGGGACGAGTGTGCGACGAGGAGTCCCAGAAAAGGATGGAATAGATTCCTCGGCGGCAGCAAGAAGCACATCAGTGATGTGCTGTACCTCGTCATCGATGCTCCGGCATCCCAGATCATCAAATACAGCGCGTTCTGTAAGTGATGGCCAATTGGCCCGTTTAAGTACCCAACGACTGGGGAACGACACGGGCTTCTGGCTAAGAAGAGTGAGAACGATCGGGAAATGGTCACTGTCACAGAGGTCATCGTGTACGTACCAACCAAAATGGGGAACTAACGCACTGCTACACACACTCAAGTCAATGTGTGAGTACGTGCCGTGCGTTAAGCTAAAATGAGTGGCTTCCCCTGTATTTAACAATGATAAATCCAGTCCTTGAATTAAGCCCTCCACGTCCCTGCCTCTGGGGCTCGAAGATGGTGATCCCAATTGTGGGTGATGAGCATTGAAATCACCCACGAATAGGAAAGGGGCAGTAAGCTGATCTACAAGATCAAAAACAGCGTTAATATCAAGGAGCTGGTTCGGTGGAAGGTACAAGTTACAAACAGTCGTCATAACAGGCAATGACACGCGAACTGCAATAGCTTCCAAAGGAGTAGTTAACGGAAACTCTTCACTATAGCAGTCAGAGCGAACTGAAGTGCAGACGCCCCTGGAGGCCCGGGCGGCGTCTGTTCGCTCTTTCGAGTATAGTCGGAAACCGCTCAGGACCACCTGATGGTCAGGCCTGAGATTTGTTTCCTGTAAACAGCCTATACTCGCTGCGTATTGGGCTATGAGCTGACGGAGCTCAGTCAAATGCCTGTCATAACTGTTGCAATTCCACTGTAACAGTGCCATAGTGTGAACTTTGAAACTAAGAAGCAGCAAGCTACAACGTAACCATTAACAGTCGACCACAAGCTCCATGTCCTCGGGTGAGGACGTGGAGCGGGCCAACCCAGCGGACGATTTCCAGGACGCATTTTGGCGGTGGGGGGACCTTCGTGGGGAGCGCGCAGACCTGGGGACAGGAACGTCCCCAGGCGCAGAAGTATCCGCAGCTGGTGGGGCGGATGGCTTCCCCTTGTTCGGAGGGGATCGCGTGGAACGTGATCCCGTCTTCCCCGCCTCTCTCCTAAGTTTAAACGGGCCAAGAGAGTTACTCCTGGCCCTGGTCGACAATGCCGCATCCGCCGGCTTAGGCGCGTCTTTCGCCGACCGCTGGGGTGGGGGAGATGTCTTGGACTTCCCCCCGGCTGTGCGAGAGGAGGACCCTTCGCCAGCACAGTCTGTTTGGTGGTCGGAGGTGGGACAAGACCCACCTTCGAGCTGATATTCAAGTTCTCTGGTGCTGATCTCGGGATCGTGGGAGTCAAGACTGAGGGTTTCACAGCTGGTAAAAAAGATGAGGTTGATGGAACCAGGCCAGGTATAATTTTACGATAATCAATCGTGGGAGCAGTAGCAGTCGCAGTGTGGTACCTCTTGCGAGCCTCCTGGTAGGAGAGACCTTCCAGGGTTTTGATCTCCTGAATTTTCTTCTCACTCAGGAACATAGGACAGTCCTTGTCCCGAGGAGAATGAAATCCAGAGCAGTTGATGCACTGATAGGGGTTTGTGCACTGCTCGTCATCATGAGGTACCTTACCACACGTTCCACAGATTGCCAAGTTCGAGCAACAAGATACCATGTGCCCGAACTTCTGACACTTATAACATCGCATAGGTGGCGGAATGTACGGCCTGACATCACAACGTTAGTTTGTGACCTTAACCTTCTCCGGGAGTACTGAGCACACAAAGGAAATGATGAAAGCACCCGTGTCAACGTCCTGACCGTTGACTTTGCGCGTAATGCGCCGGACATCGGTCACGTGGCGGTGCTTCATATCCTCCTTGAGTTCCTCGTCAGTTTTCAGAATCGGGTCCCTATGGAAGATAACTCCCCGGACCTGATTGAGAGACTTATGTTTTTCCACTTTGACGGGAATTTCGCCAAAGTGGTCACACGTCAAAAGTTTGTCTACCTGCTCAGCCGTTCTGGTCTTGAGAAACAAGCTACCGTTTCTCATCTTTTGTACTTTCTCAAGCTCACCATAGACACCTTCTATGTGGCGAGAAAACAAAATCGATTTGACCAGCTTGAAATCATCCCCATCGGTTCTGGTCGCGACCAGAAACTTGGGGGTATTAGCACCCATATTCGAACGTACAGACTGTTCCCAATGAGTAGAACCCCTTAAGGAATCAAAATTTAAAGACTTGGGTGGGGGACCACCCTGTTGGGGGAAGATGCGCTTTTTTCCCATGGCCATTTCTTCCTCCCTGAATGCCACCGACTCCAATCACGGGCTGTCTCTGTAGGCGCTACCCAGCCAAGGCAAGGCCCGTCTAGCTTGGAAGGCATTGCCCGGGGGTCCGATGTTTGACATGCTATACAGGCATGTACCCCTTGGCATATACTAAGAGAGTTTTCCAGCACAGGCATGCAGCTGTGCGGGGACCTGCGTTGTCAGGTGGATACTACTGCAGGGTACATGGCGCACCCACCTGTCGGTGTGGCCAGACCGAACAGGCTCTCGAGCGTAGTCGCACACTTAGGTGGCCCTTCCCCTGACAGCACGCACATATTAATTTTGAATGCCAGACCTCAAAAACATGAACAGAAAAGACGTGCGATACAACCTAATGAGAGTTATATCGCACAAGGTGGGGCGTTTAGAGCTGGCTGTCAAACCCGTAAAGGGGACCTGGGCCAAGAAACCCTTTTAGTCGCCTTCTACGACCGGCAGGGTATACCTGTGAGTGTATTCCATCCCTCCCACCCACGGGAGGTCCAATTCGCAAGACAAGCCGGAAACCTAAAAGAATAGCCAAGGTCGCCCCTTTTAGTCGCCTCGTACGACAGGCAGGGGATACCGTGGGTGTATTCTAAACCCCTCACCCACGGGGGGGGGGGGGGGGGGGGTGTTGGAGGACTGAGGGTACAAATCCTATTTTGCCTACAATAATGTGAGGCACATCATTTCAGAGTTATGGACAGTTTTCTTTTCAGACAAAATATTTTACAAAGTTCCTCATTTTTGTCGGTTTGGATGGGAGGAGTATATATTTAAAGTCCTAATAATTTACCCGTTTCATTTATTCAACACTGTTTTTCGATGTTAGTGAAAATGTTGTTGTAATTCAGTGCATTGATTAATTCTTCAACCGAAAAGCCGAGTAAAAGACCCGAAGGGCGTCTTTCGGGGGTCAAAATCTTCCAATCGGAATTAGTTGTCTATATGGCTAGGAAGACAAGTGCATTTTTAACACCACCAACTTGCTATCATTGAAATGGTTTTCTGTAATATTTAATTTTCAAGACATACAAGATTAATGATAGTAATATGTAATAAGGTATTAACACGATTTACTTGTGTTTTTTTTTTTTTAATTTTTACATTTGTGTTTTATTTGGACAGGGGGCTCATATATCTACTGTATTGAATCTCCAACGATTCACCTGCTAAAAGTACTACAATATGATTCTTGTTACAAAATTACATGACATTGTTCTAAGGATCCTAGTTATTAGGATTCCCAAAATATATGCCACCAGATTTCAGTGTAAATTCTGTGTGCAAGAGCGTGGGGAGAATATAAGTGTCTACCAGAGCAAAACAACAGAATTCCCTGAGGAACTTGGCCATAATTATCTGATTATTAAGTTTTACAGGCTAAGTTACTTCAGTTCAGCCATATGATCTATAAGGGGTAATAAACCAGACAGTCTGTACTAAAAGAGCATTTTGAAGTAACTATCAGTAACTAGTGGCACAATAAAGTTATAATTTCTTTAAAAAAATGCAAATTGTCTCAATTTAATATCATAAAATTAAAAAACTATCAGAGAAGCAAAAAAAAAAACTACTCATGATATTAGTAAAAATGTATTAAAAGGAACTCTTCAATAGCAACTCTCAAAATTAACCGAGCTGCACATATATGTATATACACAGTTTAAGGGTGTAAATAAAGTATGAGAGCTTACCCTACATTTAAGAAATTCCTCATCAGAATATAATTTTCCCTGGCAAAATAAGAATGCACAATTTTCAATTGTTCAAGGGTGGACCTTTTAAATCAAAAATTTCCTGATAATTCCCTGGGTTTTCCAGGATTTTAAAATTCCCTGTTTTACAGAGTAGTAGACACTCTGGGGATAGTATGAATAACACTTAAAAAGGAATATATCCAGTTCAAACAAATTAACATTAACCAACCAGGGTAGCTAAGTAGGTTAACGTTCAGGGCCCCCACAGAGACCAGGCTATCTCCTGGATTCGAACACCAGAACTTGCCATCATTGAAATGGTTTTCTGTAATTTCCAGTTTTCAACTCCAGGAATATGCAGTGACAGTGCCTTGTAATAAGCTAAAACCGCTCCTTTCCAACTCCTTGCCCTATTTCATTCACCTCCAGGCATTTCATATTTCATTAACTCCCCACATTTGAGGTTGGCATTATTAATGCAGTATGAACAACAACATATTGTGGATAGCATTACAAGAAAAATAAGCATCATAGAGCTATTATCATTGTCACTCTACCACCCCCAACAAATAAGTAGGAAAAAATCATCAGGTTATTCACACAATGTACAGATAAACTAACACGAAAAGCTACCAGCAAAAATAAATGTGGAATAATTTACTTAAGAAGAACACCATGAACACACGAGAAGCCAAAACAGAATTTCTTAAACACATCAAACAGAACATAGAGTAATGTTGAAATAAACTGATTCCCGAATGACAATGTTTCAAATTTTTGTGAAATGTCATACAGTGGAACATAATATGTTGCAACATACCAAATAAATTGAAACTGTGCAATACCCCTAAGAGTACCCATGGCAAAAATTGAACATATTTTCATTCTGAGAACGCTGTTCATCCATGAATACACCTAGGAAAGGTACTCTCAACAGTCACGACCCTTTTATCATTAAGATAATCATTATGGTATGTAAACAACAAGGGTTATCTTTCAAGCGTTTCACATTATTCCCTTCAAAACTGTAATTGGTTTATATTAAAAGCTGGTGGACACAAAACCGTAGTTTGAAAACTAACAAATATGGAGACACACCTCCTCGATGTTTTGCTTATGTAACCTAACTTGACTTAATACATATGATCAGCTATTTGAACTAACTGGTTTAGAAAGAGAAAGAAAGCTTGTAGTTTAACGTGACCGTTAATCTTGAGATCATGAGCCACGGGTGAAAGAGAAAGAAAAATATCCCTTGATTGATATCTGCCCTCATCTCTACATAGTATAAAACGAAGTCCCCGATACTTGGATGTAACGGGTGAACTCGAGAACCACTGGATGGATTTTGATGCGGTTTTCGCCATTCTGTAAAGGATATCTCAAGGATGATTTCTGTAGAAAATAATTTATTTATGATCAAAGGAAGCCGAGCAGTAACGATTTCAGTGGAAAATTCGAAAAAAAAACCTGGCGACCAACCGCATTTTTAGCTTACGCTGGGCGAACCGTTAAAAATATCTAAATACAATGAGTAAGAATTGTTCAGCATGAGACGTTCTACAGAAAAGTCCGCAAGAGCATATGTCTATCTTCAATACATCGCCCACTATAAGGGTTTTTACGTTTTAATTTCTTCCAACCATGTCCATTTAACCACTGAGGTGACAGTTTACGAGCTAGCTAAGGGCGAGTCTCACGATAATGGGTAAGAAATCTCCGCCCATTGCCCAATAACTTCAATTGTTAAGTGTCAATACGGACCTAAAATAATGGAAAACCCTCCAGATAAACTTTAAGGGCGAGTCTATCATCCCTGTTACAGCCTAGCTAGCGGGCGAACCTATTGTCCCAGATACAGCCAGCAGCAAACCGTTGAGTCGTGTTAAGTTAAGACTTCTGAGAAGGGTGGTTGCGTTTGGAGTTTCCCTGGAAGTGCAACTCGGGTTGTCTTCATTTCGCCTGTGAAACACAGTCAAGTTAAGATTGGACGGAAGGAGGATTTAAGTTTCATTCACCTCGCCATTCCCTGGATATGCAACTCTCATTTCGCCTCTGAACTTTTCGTTCCGCAAAATTCACAGTCAATTTAAGATTGGACGGAAAGGGGGGGGGGGGTTATATTATATTAAATTATACTGATTGGCGTATAATCTCTACTTAGTATAAAACCAAATCACGGGTAATCTCGAGAACCACTGAATGGATTTTGATGCGGTTTTCACCATTCTGGGAAGGATATCTCGAGGAAGGTTTCTGTAGAAAATTATTTATTTATGACCAAAGGAAGTCAAGCACTAACGATTTCAGTGAAAAGGATGAAAAAATCCTGGCATCCGTGTGCTTTTTAAGATTAAGCTGGGAAAACCGTTAAAAATATTTATATACTATGAGTGTAAGAATTGTTCAGCATGAAAAGTTCTACAAAAAAAAGCCCAGGAGAGCATATCTCTATCTTCAATACATCACCTACTATAAGTGTTTTTACGTTTTCATTTCTTCCAACTATCTCCATTTAATTACTGAGGCGACAGTTTACGAGTTAGCTAGGGGCGAGTCTATAATCCCAGTTACGGCTTAGCTAGCGGACGAGCTCATTGCCCCAGATACAGCCAGCAGCAAACTGTCGAGTCAGTCGTGTTGAGTTAAAACCTTTAGAGAAGAGTGGTTGTGTTTTGAGTTTCCCTAGAAGTGCAACTCTGCTTTTCTTCATTTCGCCTGTGAATTCTTCGTTCCGCAAAATTCACAGTCAAGTTAAGATTGGACGGAAGGGGGATTTGTGTTTCCTGTACCTCGCCTTTCTTAAATTACGTCTGACAAGAATTTGTTGCACATGCATCTCCATATAATTAATAGTCCAGTCAGTGATTTTAACCCATCACGCCGAGACGTAAAACGGATATTGGTCGTTGTTCATTGACATTGGAAGAAAAAAGCGCTTATCACGTAATGCATTCATAACTGTTCCCGGGCGAAGCCGGGTCGGGTCGCTAGTCCACTTATAAAACAAACAACTAAATTGAGTATCCAACAAAAATATTTAGCCCAATTGTTTTCATAAAACAGTATCACTTGTAAACGCATCATAGGACTGTATTGAATCTCTACTTAGTATAAAACAAAGTCCCCGATTCTTGGATGTTACGGGTAAACTCGAGAACCTCTGGATGGATTTTGATGCGGTCTTCACCATTCTGTAAAGGTTATATAGAGGATGATTTTTGTAGAAAATTATTTATGATCAAAGGAAGCCGAGCAGTGACGATATCAGTGGAAAAGTAAAAAAAAAAAAAAAAAAACTGGCGTCCGAGCGCTTTGTAAGCTTACGCTGGGCAAACCGAAGAAAATATCTAGATACTATGAGCGTAAGAATTGTTCAGCGTGAAAAGTTCTACAAAAATGTCCATGAGAGCATATGTCTATCTTCAATACATCGTCCACTATAAGTGTTTTTACGTTTTAATTTCTTCCAACCATGTCCATTCAACTACTGAGGCGACAGTTTACGAGCTAGCTAAAGGCGAGTCTATCATCCCTGTTACAGCCTAGCTAGTGGGCGAACCTATTGCCCCAGATACAGCCAGCAGCAAACCGTCGAGTCGTGTTGAGTTAAGACTTCCGAGAAGGGTAGTTGTGTTTGGAGTTTCCCTGGAAGTGCAACTCAGGTTTTCTTCATTTCGCCTGTGTAGCAATCAAGTTAAGATTGGATGGAAGGGGGATTTGAGTTTCATTCACCTCGCCATTCCCTGGAAGTGCAACTCTCATTTCGCCTGTGAACTTTTCATTCCACAAAATTCACAGTCAATTTAAGATTGGACAGAAGGGGGATTATATTATATTAAATTATACTGATTGGCGTATAATCCCTACTTAGTATAAAGCAAAGTCCACGATTCTTGGATGACACGGGTAATCTCGAGAATCACTGCATGGATTTTGATGCTGTTTTCACCATTCTGTAAAGGATACCTCGAGAAAGGTTTCTGTAGAAAATAATTCATTTATGATCAAAGGAAGCCGAGCAGTGACGATTTCAGTGGAAAAGTCGAAAAAAACCTGGCGTCCGAGCGCTTGGTAAGCTTACGCTGGGCAAACCGTTAAAAATATCAGTATACAATGAGTGTAAGAATTGCTCAGTATGAAAAGTTCTACAAAAACGTAAGCGAGAGCACATCTCTATATTCGATATATCGTCCACTATAAGTGTTTTTAGATTGGAAGGAAGGGGGATTTGTGTTTCATGCAACTCGACATTCTTAAATTACGTCTGACAAGAATTTGTTGCACATGCATCTCATAGATAATATAGTTAATAGTCCAGTCTGTGATTTTAACCCATCATGCCGAGACGTAAAACGGATATAGATCGTAGTTCATTGACATCGTAAAGAAGCGCTTATCACGTAATGCATTCACAACTGTTCCCGGGCGAAGCCGGGCCGGGTTGCTAGTACACGAAAAAATAGTATTTCAAATATAAAAAATACAGGTAACATTCCTTTAGCTCAGAACATTGGTTAAAAAGTTGGTTACATGTGTAGCTTTGTTGTAGTACATGGAAAATTTGTTTTAATGGGGTAATGACCATGATGTTTCACACCCATAAAAGAACATGGATTTATTAATGTATTCAGAAGTACATATTTATATTAATCCATGCATTATCTACAATTGATTTAACACATTAGAATCATGCTCTTAATAGTCACTACTACTAAATTACATTTTAATTGTTACTACCACTATATGAACACTTGTTCACTACATTTTAGCCTAACATAGATTTCTCAATTTTCTAAATTTATGTGGAAATTTATATTGAAACTATGGACTTAAGAAATGTCATTATAAAAGTAAGTGACACATTTTTTCATTAACACAGTTGTGTCATAATGACAATTATCATTCCATAGGTGATGATTACCATGAGGAGAGCATCTTATTGTACTGATGCTGATTTCGAAATATTACAGCAAATTACATCTATTCCAGAGAATACAAGCTGAACTATTCAATTTGGATGTCTCTCGGTATGTTCAAACAAAGCACAAGCAAGCATTTTGCATACTTAGTAATAAGATATTGATGAACTCTCGAAGAACATGGAGAAATCTTAAATCCACAATTAGGGCTCTGAGCCAATTTCCTCCATACTTCTGTGGCAAATAGAAACAAGTTAATCTAATTTGATGAGCGAGTTCTCTTGGTGAACTCTTACCAAAAGCTTTCCTGAAATTAAAGGGCGATAAAATTCCTGCTAGCCGAATATCATCAGTGACTGACATGAGCTGTAAGAGTACGGTTTCAACCTAATACCCAGACTGATATTGATCTGAATACCATCCAGAATAACATTGCATAATCCATTTGAGCTACTTTACAGGAGACAATATAAACAAATGTAATTTGGTCTAAATCTACAAATGAAAATGAAAATCCACAGCCTGCTTCCAGTCTCTGACCGGGTCAGGAATTGAATGAATGAAGCCCCCATCTAGCGGCGAGGATATGGACTGTGCCGGCAGCCGAGGCCTGACGCACTCCTCTGGGGCAATGATTAAATGAATGACAGATGAAATGATAGTGGAGAGGGTTTCTGGAATGAAATTTTGACAGGGAAAACCGGAGTGCCCGGAGAAAAACATGTCTGCCTCCGTTTTGTCCAGCACAGATCTCACATGGAGTGACCGGGATTTGAACCACGGACCCAGCGGTGAGAGGCCAGCGTGCTGCCGCCTAAGCCACGGAGGCTTGTCTAAATCTACAAATATGTACAAAAATTAATTTTGGGTTGGTTAATTATTCATGTTTTATTAATAGCCTAGAGCAAGTCAAAAACACGAATTATACATACTTATGTACCTCATCATCATCATCGGCTTTAACTCGAATCTGAGTATAAATCTTCTTCCTTCAGTCCAGTTTGTGGATGTGACTAAAGAGTCCAATCCTGGCATGGAACAAGCGACCACACAAGTCGCATAGTATTGCTGGAGGAGGACGTGGTTGGGCTGCTCGAAGTTTCCTAGCTTGACGCTTGGCCTCTTCATGTGTGCGTCGATCCCTTTCAAACGTCTTTACAGTATCCGAGATGGTACGGCGCCAAGTTGAGCGGTCTTCAGCCAGCATGTCCCAGGTTTGTGAATCAAGACCTGTCAATTTCAGGGTCTGCTTAAATTGGTCCTTGTAGCGCCTCTTAGGACCACCATGAGGTCTGGTGCCATAGCATAGCTCACCATATAGCATTTGACGAGGTAATCTCACATCATCCATCCGATGGACATGACCAATCCATCTAAATTAGTGACCTATTATGGATGATTCTATGCTGTTGATTTGAGCCTTTTCCAGAACAGCAATATTGGTAATGCGTTCATCCCATTTAATCCTCAGGATTGATCTAAGTTTTTGTAGGTGGAAACGCTCGAGCTTCCTAAGATCACGTCGGTAAAGGGTCCACGTTTCACAGCCATACAACAATGTTGAAATGACTACTGCTTTGTACACCATAAGCTTTGTACTCATGGACAGATCTTTATTCATGAAGACCCGGTGCGCTAATCGTCCATATGCTGCATGGGCTGCGTCAATTCTCTTATCCACATCCTGCTCACAGGTACAGTTTACAGAAATGGTGCTGCCCAGGTACGAGAAGTGGTCTACCTGTTCTAATGGCAAATTTGAGATGGAGATATTGAACTGAGGAAGATGTGTGCCTGGTGGAAGGTTGTGCCAAGACTTTAGTCTTATTGACATTTATGGTAAGACCAAAGCGATCACATGCACTTTTGTAACAATTAACCGACTCTAGCAGCTCTTCTGGTGTGAGAGTTGGCAACGCAGCATCATCTGCATACAACATGTTAGTAACCTTAATTTTCCTCAAGGAGCGGAGACGAGTTAGGTTGAAAAGCCCTCCATCAAAACGATACTTGACCTCCACACCTGGGATGTTTGTGGGTGAATCATAAAGCATTGCAGGCAAGTACAGCGCGAAGAGCGTTGGAGCCAGTACACATCCTTGTTTCAGTCCATGGGTAATAGGAAATTCATCGGACATTAATTCTGATGGCAAACCTGACCTGTCATGCCATCATGGAGAGCCTTGATTAGAACTACAAATCGCTGAGGGCAACCAAACCGCTTCAGCACCGCCCACATGGCTGGTCTTGGAACCGAATCAAATGCCTTTTCCAAGTCATAAAAGACTAAGAAGAGTGGATTCTGTTGTTCTCTACATTTTTCTTGTAGCTGTCTCACACAGAAAATCAAGTCAATTGTGCTTCTGGAAGCTCTAAATCCACATTGTGACTCTGGGAGGATCTTCTCAGAGATAACCTTGAGGCGGTTAAGTAGAATTCTTGCAAGAATCTTCCCCACAATTGATAGTGATATACCACGGTAGTTGCCACAAACACTGCGATCACCCTTTTTAAAGATAGTGACGATAGTGGCATTCTTTAGGTCTCCAGGTACCTTTCTCGATTCCCATATTCTGAGGATAAGGGTGGAAATCCTTGTTTTGAGGGAATTACCTCCGGCTTGAATTAGTTCCAGAGGGATGTTATCTGGGCCAGGTGCTTTTCTGGGTTTCAATTGGGTGAGAGCTGCACTGAAATCATGATAAGTAGGAGGTATTGGCAACCACAGTTGTTCAGGTTGTTGCGGCACATCACAAAGGAAGTCTTCAGCAGCTGCTGATGGACGATTTAGGAGATTGGTGAAGTGCTCCTTCTAGCGTTCCAAGATTTCTTGACTATCAGTAAAGGTAGTAGAATTATCAGCGCTTTTCAGTGTATCTGATGATGAGCGAGATGGTCCATATATTTCCTTGAGTACTGCATAGAAGTTCCTCAAGTCTCAAGCATCCGATAGTCTCTGCAGTTCCTGAGCCTTCTGCTGCCACCAAGTATTTTTAATATGCCTTATCTGCGTCTGGCATTTACCCATGAGTTCCAGTAGTTTATCTCTCTTTGTGTTGGAAGTTGGGTCTTGAAGATGGGCAAGATAGGCATTCCTTTTGGCATTGATGAAAGACAGAATTTCCTCATTGTTGTCATCAAACCAGTCTTGTCTTTTCCGCACTATAAAACCAATGGTTTCCTCAGCTGACTGTGTGATAACCTTCTGTAGTGTGGCCCATTCTTGCTGAATGTCATTTGTTACTGGGTTTTCTGATAACTGGGTGACGATCCTGTTTCCAAAATGTTTATACATGGATTCATCCTGAAGTTTGGATGTATTAAACTTCTTTCTTGGCAAATATTTTATGTTCCTAGGTGGTTTAGGTCTGATGGATATCCTGAGCTTACATATAAGAAGTCCAACAATCGTCTATATTCCTTGCTGTTCTGGTAATAAGACAGAGTGTCCTTCTTATCACATTGCCGGGTAATGATATAATCAAGAATGTGCCAATGTTTTGAACGAGGATGCATCCACGTGGTTTTGAAGCGGTTAGGTAGCCGGAACTGCGTGTTGGTAATGAAACGTTCATGTTCTGCACAAAGACCAAGAAGCAACAGTCCATTGGGATTACATTTTCCAAGTCCCTGTTTGCCCATCACATTATTCCATAGCCTGTGATCTTTCCCAACTCTGACATTGAAGTCACCGAGGAGCGAGAGTTTATCTGCAGATGGTACCTTGGAGATGACTTCACTTAGCTGATTATAGAACTGAGCCTTTACTTCATCATCAGAATCTAAGGTAGGAGCATAGGCAGAGATGAGTGTCATAAAGGAACCTCCTGAGAGTGGTATGCGGAGAGTCATGAGCCTTTCGCTGATTGCAATGGGCGTAAGTTGGTGATAATTTACCAGTTTGGTCTTCACAGCGAAGCCCACACCATGAATACGACATTCACACTCCTCCTTTCCTTTCCAGAAGATGGTATATCCTGTTCCAGATTCAGTAATCTTGCCTTCAGAAGACAGCCTAGTTTCACTGAGAGCAGCAATGTCAATGTTGAGTCTTGATAACTCATGGGTTACGAGAGCTAACCTCTCAGGTCTAACGTTATTGTCCAAATCAAGCAAAGTTCTGATATTCCATGATCCAATAATCAATTTGTGATTCTTTACTGTTTTTGAGTTTCGACCGCATGAGGGGTGACCTGCCGAGTGCGGTTGCCCAGCCGAACCAATATTGTGACTTCCGATGTTTAGCCCACCTTTTCTAGAGCCTTCCCCATGTGGGGTGGGCAGTGGTGATCCTAAATAGGCCTGCCCAAACACAGATGCAGGACCGAATTCCTGAGTAGTCACAGAGTCTCCAGAAGACGACCATCACACATCTGCTGCCAACGTGCAGGTCCGAACTAGGGGCTTCCAGTTACACCCAAAACCTGCCCCCACCATCCTTATCCCATCGCCGTTGGACATTGAAAGTAAGTGACGTTCGGAAGAAGTGCCACTGGCGTGAATTTGTTTAGGGTGGATCTCAGCTTGCCAGGACGAGACCCACACACTATGATCTCTGAGCCTTATCCTGCGGCTCATGAAGAATGAGACATGCAGGACCGAACACAGAGACTGCAACGAACTGCCGCTTACTCAAGTACTACTGAGGTGCGCCTTTACAGCCAGCCAGCCAGTCCGTCTGGCCTGACCTCTTCCGCCTCTATGACCGTTGGGAGCCATGAGAGCGATTGGCTCCTCCTCCGCTCATTTTGCCGTTGGGTCAAAATGTGCCCATCATAACTATGGACAATAGTTTGCCCTATTAAACCTGAGCAATAGGCTGCCCCTTCCGCCAACCACACTGTGCCCGAGTTCACCTCTTTCACTGCAGGTACCGTTGAGGACTTCACCGTAACCCTGGCAAGGTACTACCTGCCGGGCCAGCTGGACCAGTTCTTTTAAGAGGTGTTAATCCTCTATCCTGTATAACATTACAATATGCGCTATTGCACCACACTGTGTCACTCCACTAGTAGTAATACTAACACTGTATAACATTACACTATGTGCTATTGCACCACACTGTGTCACTCCACCTATATTATACCTGAAATAAGAATGTTACATATCCAAACTGGTCTTTCAAGTATAGTAGAATATCAGTACTGTGACACAGTATGCCTAGACTCTAAAACATATTTTAACATTCCGTAATAAGTGTTGTTGCAAGACTTTCTTTCTGCTTAATTACATTGAAAACCATATTCTTCATTGAAATCAAAATAATTAATACACATTTTCCTTTCTAGCACTTACATTACCAACACCAGTGTCCTCGCACCTTTAAGCTCTGGGAGAATTCTACTAACTAACCTCTGTACAGAGGTTCCAAAAAGTCACGCATGGCCATCAGATCAGCTTTCTTGTTCCTATTAGAAGAATATCTTCATATAATGGACGGAGATGCTCTGGTGGAATGAATTAGAGTGGTTCATACATATTACTTTTGACAGTTTTATGTTTAATGGTACCGAACACACCCCAGTACTCTAGTATGTTGTGTCCTTTTTTAATTGAGGAAGACTAGGGTTGTCTGAAGATATCTGGAGCCACATTGCCGATGTAATTTTGCAATTAGCATATTTCTTCAGATGCTGCTCCAGAATCGAAAAAACGAGAAAATGTGCCGTTTCCAATTCCTTAACAACAAATGGTTTGCTTGGGCAAGCTGACTCAAAAACTTGTTTCCATTGTTGCGGAACAATCGATGCAAAATTCCTGTCACATGGCAGGAAGTTATTGCCACTGCACAGAAACTTCTGATTGACTTACTGAAGTACTTCAGTCCCACTAAGTACTGAAGGAATGCTACCATTCGACAGATGTTTTGGTCGATAAAATGGTCTGACCAGATTATAAACTTCTTGTCCACACCAGCAACCAAAGGTTGGTAATGTGCTTGCATATAGTGGAACAAACATGAAACTCTTCCTGTCTAACCCCTTTTGGCAATCCTCTCATGTCAGAGATTCACCGCGCTGGCTCCTGTGGCATCATGGATAGCAAAGTTGTAAGTAGAATATTGCCGCTGGCAGAAAATTTTTGAGCCAGTCGGTGTCGAACAGAACAAAACCTGCTGTAGATCTACACAAAGAACAATGGTAGAAGCAATTTCGTTACCAATAGGCATGTCTTGGTGTAATGCTTGTTTGATAAGCTTCCTCAGCTCGTCTGTTATGCAACTCAATGTCCACACTTGTGCACCTTACTTCTGCTTCATTTTCTGCACATATGAACTGTATGTAAAATTTGTCACATATGTAGCAAAAATCTGAATGTGGCATACCAAATCTTAATGTAAAATCCTTAATAAACATCTTGGATAATGAAGCTTTTCTGGTGACAGAATGCTGCTCAAGGTACATTGCACGCAGTCTAGCAATAGTCACATCAGGATGTAAACTTTATTTCGAATCCAAGTGATGATTGCATGGCTAGGTTGCCTTAGGAAACACTGTATATGTTTATGGACATTGCATTTATTGTCAGTCATGAGTACCACATCATTCATTGAAATCAGTTAGACCATCTTTTATTTATTTTTTAGAACTTTTAGTCATCGACATAAGAATTGAAAAGTGGCGCACAATGTCTTTCGACACACCGATAATTGCTTTTTTTGTACTAGAAGATATTAATGAGCAACTTTTCTTTGGAAATATCCTCTGCAACAATGCGATGTACAGGCTTAAATCCATATTTTCTGACATATTTTAATTGACTTTAAATGTTGTAGCTCATTTTGCGAAACTCAGAAAACAGATGGCAATGTCGGTCTGACAATCAACATGGTTGCAGATGCAAGAACGTTCCTAAATAATATTTTAGTGGACGTTATTTACAAAATATTAGACTTATTTTTAAACCAAACTCCTCACAATGACCCTGGAACGGTACATAGGTATATAACGTAATTATTAGAGGTTTTAAGGCGGCATTGAAATGTAACACTCGTTTAAATGTAACTCAGCTGATTTATTTAACACAAAATACATGAACTGTTTAAATGCGTTGTTCCGTGAACAGATCATAAAACAAACTGTTTAAAAGTTAGTTGAGGGCGCTAGTTGCGCCTGTCGATCAGGATGGAGGTCGATACCGGCAGGTGCCGATCTCACCAACACTTCCCCTCGACCAAGAGCCGGAGTCATCATGGTGCATGCGGTCTCAAGCCAAGGCTTTGAGCACATTTCTCGTGCTTGGGCCTAGACAATCCTTTTGTCAATATGTCGGCAGGCATCTCATCGGTTGGAGTGTACTCCACCGAAACCCCCTTTTTGGCCACGGCATCTCGGACGAAATGGTGCCTGATGTCGATGTGCTTCGTCCGTGAATAAAACATAGGATTCGACGTCAGCTTCTGCGCACCTACATTGTCGTTCTTCACTGGGACAACATCTATCGGTTTTCCGAAGTCTTTCAGGAGTTTCCTCATGTGTAGAGCTTCCATGGTTGCTTCTGTCAAGGCCATGTATTCGGCCTCCGTCGACGACAGGGCCACAGTAGGCTGCTTCCTGGACTCCCAACACACTGCAGCGCCGCCTAGTTTGAACGTGTATCCGGTGTACGATTTTCGATCCACCAGGCAGCTTCCCCAGTCAGCGTCCACGCACATCACCGCTGGATTTGGAGTACATGAGGCAGAGATCACGTGTGTTAGTGAGGTATCGCAAGACACGTTTTGCAGCCTTCCAGTGCTGCTGTCCGTGACAGTCGTTGACATGAGATAGAGAACTGACTGCATGGGATATGTCCGGCCTCGATCCCACTGACAGGTACATTAGAGCTCCTATCAACTGTCGGTAGGGGACGCTCTCCGCTTGTTCGCCAGGGTTCACGTCTTCCTTCTGCAGCTTCGTACCTGGATCAATGGGAGTGCTGACAGGCCTGCACTCTGCCATTCCGAATCTCTCCAGGACCTCGTCTATGTATACTTTCTGGCTGAGTTTCATCTGGTTGGCGCTCCTCTCGAACTCCAGCCCCAGACAATACCGCACGTCCCCCAAGTCCTTGATCTCGAACTTGGTATTCAGAAAGTCTCTCACCACGTCGATCTTCTTGTCGTCTCGAGCCATGATCATCATGTCGTCGACATAGATGATTATATAAATCCTATCTTCGACCGGTCCGATGTGGTACATGCATGGATCTGCATCCGAGCGAGTCGCCTTGAGATTTTTCATCTCTTCCTCGAGACGGTGATACCAATCGCGTCCTGCCTGTCGCAGTCCGTACAACGCTTTCTTTAGTGAGCACACCATGTCACGATTGGTCAACTTCTCCAGCATCTCATCTGCGGTCTTTCGCACAGTCTCGTCAACCGACTCGTCTTGAACGGGAAGGGCAAGAACGTCCTCGAAGTGGTCCGGGGCTTCCATGAAGATTTGCTCCTCGACTTCTCCGTTCAAGTACGCCGTCTTGACGTCTATCTGTCGGATCTTTAGATTATCTTGTACAGCTAACGCCACCGCAGTCCTTATTGTGCTCAGCCTTGCGACTGGAGCGAACGTGTCGTGAAACTCTATTCCTGGTCTCTGCGTGGAACCCCTCGCTACCACGCGCGCCTTCCACTTGCTGATAGTGCCGTCAGGGTTAAGCTTAATCCGGAGAATGAATCTGCTTCCTATCACACATTGCCCCTTGGGACGGTCGACCAGCTTCCACGTATTGTTCCGAATCAGTGAAACTGCTTCTTCTGACATTGCTTCGATCCACGCTGGTGAGTCATCTCCGGAGATAGCCTGGGTCACTGGGATTTCAGCGACGTTAGCCGCTTCCCCTGGTCGATCACCGTAGTCATTTCGGGGTCGCCCAGATTTTCCAGTTCTAATCAAACTAGGCCGTCCGCCTCTTCTCCTAGATGATGCCGCTTGTTGCTCATCGGATTGGATCTCCGGTTCAACAAAGTAATCGTCGGAAGGAAAGCCTATGAAGCCATCGGGGAATTCCCATTCAGCAACATCAGGTCGGTTTTCTGCCAGAACTTCGTCTCTCGACACCAGCTCGAACTCCAGTTCATGGATCGGATCCTCTGGTTCAATGCGTACTTTTTCCGGAGAGTCACGCGGGAACAGATCATCGACTGATTTCTTAGGCACGGTCATCTCCTCACGAAAGTTGACGTGACCCATCCTTCGATGCCACAGCTGCGCCACATTCTCGTCACGCTTGTCTTCTGCGTTTCGAAATGTTTACAGTGTGGTGCCCTGTACGTAGTACAGATTGTCCTTGCGCTTTGCAACTAACCTCGTCAGTCCATTCTGGTCGAAAACTTCCGCCTTCTCTTTGCCAAAAACAACCGAGAAACCACGGTCTGTCATCTTCGAGACTGATAAGAGATTAGTGCGGATCTCAGGAGCGTGCAAAATCTCATTGAGAGTAACGTTGCAAGTTTTACCGTCTACACTTGCAATTTTTGCAGTTCCTCGGGCCTTTATCTCTGCGGTTGCGCTGCTCGCTAACTTCAGCGTGCCAGTCTCGCCCTTGTCCATCTCTGTAAACACAGTCGCAATACCGCACAGATGAGACGTGCACCCACTGTCGAGACACCACAGGTTTTCGACGCTGCTCGTCGTGATCTGGCACGTATCAGGTTCCTCGACTGATAAGAGTGACGCGTCCGACAGCTGATTTTTGTTGACCTTAACATTGCAGTCCACTGCCATATGTCCCTTGATTCCGCACTTCGAGCATTTGAACGGAAACTATTTCTCCTTGTCACTCTTACCACCAGAGTAGCCGTGGTTTTTGTTTCGAGGCTTCGACTGTGGTTTCCTTGAAGGACCTTTCTTCTTCACGTACATGGCGCCTTGATTTTCCATCGGTGTTGACGAGGCAACTCTGGCATCGTGTTCTTCGATTATCTTCGTACGTAGATTCTCAGGCTTCGGTAGATCGTCCCGGCTCTCGATGGCAATTCTGAAATTTTCAAAACTAGCCGGCAAACTGTACAGCATCATGATGGTAAATTGGTCTGGGTTAATAAGTACGTCCATGTCAGCCAACTTGTCGACACAGTCAAAGTAGTTGTTGAGGTGCTCAAGGATGTCGCCACCTTCAGTCATCTTTTGCAAGGTTAGACTCTTCAACAACGTCGCCTTGCCAGCCGGCCCCTTCGACTGAAACATATCCTCAAGTTTCTGCCATATCTCGCTTGATGACCTGCAGTTCTTCACCAACTTGAGCTGGCTTGGTCCGATGGATAGGATTAGGTCTGACATGGCCTTTTCATCCCTAGTGGTCCACTCGGTCACTTGGGCAGCATTGACCTCACCCGGCTCGGGTTTGACGACCTGGCGGTTGACATAACCCCACGCGTCATTCTTTATCAGAATAGCGCGCATTTGCATTTTCCAGGTTTCGTAATTATCGCGCCCTAAGGCCTCGATGCGCACTACAGCGTTTGAATTCATTGTCTCACTTCAATCGTGCCGAGTGTTAATATCCGGAACACTCACGATTGTTCACAATAAATTTGCTGTGCCGCGTGTTATTGTTTGAAACACTCACAACCAGCCATACACTTTGCGTCGCGTGCTATTGTCGGGAACACTCGCAAATAGGCCTGCGGAATTTCGTGTCGTGCGTTTTATAGTCCAAAACACTCGCAATAAGCCAAAATTCGCGTCGCGTGTCATTGTCCAAACACTCGCAATTGGCTTTTTCACTGTTCACTCACGATCAAGCACACAATATTCGAGAAGACGGCGTTTGTTCCTTCTCCCTTTGTCGATGTCCAGAAGTTTCTCGAGAGAGCAAGATGTCTGCCGATTCGACGCGTTCTTCTCTTTGAGTGTCCGCTTGATCCCGCTGTTTCCCGTTTTCAGTTAATTTAAATCTGAGCCAATCGTTCTGGGTCCATAACCTATTAGAGGTTTTAAAGCGGCAATGAAATGTAACGCTCGTTTAAATGTAACTCAGCTGATTTATTTAACACAAAATACATTAACTGTTTAAATGCGTTGTGCCGTGAACAGATCATAAAACGAACTGTTTAAAAGTTAGTTGAGGGCGCTAGTTGCACCTATCGATCAGGATGGAGGTCGATACCGGCAGGTGCCGATCTCACCAACAGTAATAAGAACATGACTACGGTAATACATTTAATTACCAATAGCATATTGGATATGCTGTATTACTACACTTACTGTACTTCTTGAGGAGACTTCTTCCCAGGTACAGTAATATTTATCGGTGTTGTATATTCCTTCCCGCCGTTTCTCAGCATTATGTTGTTCACATCCTTTCACTTCTGCAAGTTTACTGTCCACAGTCTTCCTTTATTCAAATTATTTACTGAACTAGATAGTGAAATATTGTATACCCCCGCCATATTCCTCATCAAATGCAACAATATTCCAGGGACTGCCAACTTCAAACACTTATAATATCCCCCACACTTAATAGTTTGATATACTGGATATATACCTCAACAACTAACAGAGATGGAATAAACAACAACATTCTGCCTATAATTCATATTGGTTAAAAATGGATTATGCAATATTATTCTGAGAGGTATTCATTTATAAATTCAAAGAACTGATCAATGATATCTTCTAATGTTTCTAAAATGTACACAGTATACTTATGACTATGAAGTTCCTACAGCTTTAAGTGATCAAGACTTATGGAATAACTCTAATAACGTAATTGCTTTCTTGTATTTTAATGGATAATTCCTGGCTCTGATGCATCCTGAATGCGAAGTGGGGCTTTGCTCTTTTCAGAGACTCCCTTCAGTGTACTATAAATATAGTGTAAGACACTGATAAATAAATATGAAATGAAAAAAAGAGGAGGAAAAAATGAAATTTGCAATTTAGAGTTGGATATTTGTAATAAAATTATCAACACAAGGTCTAAACTGCTTTTCAATACAGGAGCAGATATATGATACAGATCTACAGCTTTTGAGAAAAAAAACACTTAAATATTGCTAAAAAAAAACACTTCTGGATAAACATGACCAAAATGAAATATTTCCAGCTAGTCAGCAATATGCAATGTGAACAGTTGTCACAACTTAATAGTGCTTATCAATTCATCACTTTTCACTACGACAGGATATTTTTTACTGAATATGCAGAATGTAGCTTTGAGCTGAGGAAAGCCTGATGGATACTGTTGCATTAAGATTCTGTATTCTACAACATCGTTGGGTTTCATTGTTCTGTTGAATTTCTATTTAGCTCTAATTCGAGTTTATTACCGTTTTAATTGTGTCCATCCAGACCGCCTATGCATGTCTTAATTTACAGGGGCTTACTGGAACTTGGCAGTTGTAATACATTTAATCCACCATACTAGCAATGTGTTCAAAGTTTCAACCTTATCATCCATATTTAATTTCTTGATAACAGTATATCATGGAGCTGAGAAGATATCAGCCATAAACTGAAACCTTGAAAAGTTCAAACACTAGGTTTATATTTTGGTGCTGATAGGAAATAAACTGCACATAAGAGAAGCAAAAAGCAACTATTTGACTAAACTCAATCACATGCTCATTGCAGTAGGATGCCATTAGATTAAGGAGGAGGTTTCAGTGTGGTATCATTTGTTAGGCAGGAAAGATCATGCATAATTAAGAGTTCCCGCCGGTGGCTACTTTGAAACTACTCCAAACTGAACAGATATTATCAAGACATTGTGTTTTTAGATTTTAGTTTAAATAAATTTTTCTACTCTCCCATCTCTCCTTATGCACAACATGCTTTCCATATGTATTTCCAAATTAAAACCACTTTGATCTTTAACACTAAAGCAGCCAAGCTTTATTCATACCTAGGGGCTGACTGCTTCTAGTCACATAATATCTACGTGGCATATAAAGGGAGAAAACGTTAGCATGTTCAAAAATTGTGTCCAAAAAACTGAACCATCACGATTGATTTTTATTTTTCAGAACCATTGCAAACTATAACTGCAAATTTTACTTCAATTCTAATAGGAAACAATGATGTATTTTTGTAAGGGTTTTGAGAACAACTTACTTCAAATGATAAAAATGAAATGTACGGATGACTGTACATAAAGATAGCTTTGAAGCTATTTTTCAGAGTTGCCTTATTGACAACTAATGTATCTATTAATGATGATTTATTTATTAAATATTAGGATGTCTCAAAAGTAATGTCATTTTTTAAGTTTGGTGTTTTATAAGATAGAATTGGTTTTCATTGGTTCGCCAATGCTATTTTTCAAAAGAGGCCATGACTAGAATTGTGCATATTGCAAGAATGTGTCAGTTGTCAGTTGCTGATACACATTCACAAGAAATGGAACTTACAAAGATGGAGGTTAGGGTCCTTCTAAAGCACTACTGGAAACAAGATTACAAAGTTGCTGCTGCAGCTCGAAGAATATGTGAAGTGGAAGGAGCAGGTGTCATTAGTGAGCGTGTGCCACAACGATGGTTCCAACATTTCAACACTGGAGAAGAAAACACTACAGATTTACCGTGTTCTGGAAGACCTAAACTATGGGATATTGAGAATACACACAGAGTTTTGTAAAAAATCTGCAAAGAAGTAATCGTAGGCTGTCAGAAGAATTGGTGCATCAAAAGATACCATACATCGCCAGATTAAGAAAATTGGAAAATCAAACAAAAGCTGTAGATCTGTACCTCATGAATTGACCCCTGAAAGGGCTCAACTTAGAGCGGATATCTGTCGTCAGCTTATCGGTAACCCCATGGATGATAGATTTATCACGAGAATTGTCACATGTGATGAAAAATGGGTCTATTAAGGCAATGCTGACACCTCGAAAGAGTGGCTCAGTACACGTCAACCTGCCAAGTCATTGTTAAAAAGGCTCGGTTAGGCCCCAAAGTGATGATATGTCAGGTGGAATTTTGAGGAGTGATTCACTGGGAGTTGGTTCCAAACGGGCATGCAGTCAGTAGAGATCTTTATTCTCAACAACTGGCACGAGTTCATGAAATTTTGAGATGGAAATACCCAGCATTAGTTAACAGATACAGAGTTCTCTTTCAGCAGGACAATGCGAGACCTCATACCGCACGGAACACCATGGCAAAAATTCAGGAATTGGGAGGAGTCGAACTGCTACCACATCCAGCATGCAGCCCTGATCTGGCACTTTTTGATTACCATCTTTATCGATCCAACGCCCATTTCTTGCGTGGAAAAAATTTCGAAAACATTGAAGCTGTGGAAGTGGGTCTCGCCGAATTCTTGGCATCAAAACCATAGAATCTGATAGTCTCTACTTTGAGGAATAGTTTAATTTAAAAAATTACATTACTTATGAGCAGCTGAGAGGAAGAAATATGATTGTTATGGGGGATCTGAATGCCCATGTAGGAAGAGAAAGACGAGGGTATGAGAGTGTGCTTGGACCAGAGGGTTGGGGCAGAAGAAATGAGGAAGGAAGGAGACTGTTGGACTTCTGCCAAAGGAACAGCCTGCTAGTTCGGAACTCCTGGTTCAAGAAAAGAGAAAGCCACACAATCACATGGTACAGTGATGACTTGACCAGGAAGTCGGTGGTCGACAATATACTACATAAGAAAGAATTAAATAAGAACATCACGGATATCAAGGTTATACCATCGGAGAACTTGGATAGCGACCATTGATTGCTGGTAATGAACCTGAGAGGGACTAAGGAGAAGAAAGGGGCTGAGAACCAGGAAAGACGTATAAGAATATGGAAACTGAAAGAAGGAGATAAAAGGGTCAAGTACCTCAAAATGGTAAAGGAAGGAATTCGAACAGATGAAGAAAGAGGGGTGGAAGAGGAATGGGCTAGATTTAAGAAGCAAGTAGGTGCAGCAGAAGCAGTATGTGGGAGGACAAGTAGTAAGAAGAGGTGGAAGGAAACACCATGGTGGAATGAGAAGACAAAAGATATAGTAAGGGAAAAGAATAGAGCCTTTAGGAGGTGGTATCAAAATAGGACGGTAGAGACAAGGGAAGAGTACCAGGAAAGAAAGAGGCAAAGAGAGTAGTGGCTGAGGAGAGAAGAAAGTGGATGGAAGAGTGGACAAAGATGATGAAGGAGGATAGTGAAGGTACAAAAAAGGTCCTGTATGGGATGGTAAAAAATAAGAGGCGGAAGGATCCTACGGATTATGTTAGAATGGTGAACAAAAGGGGACAAGAGATAGAAAATAGGGAAGAACTGAAGAAAATGTGGAAAGAATATTCTGAAGAACTTCTGAACCCAAATGGAAACCAGGGCGAGGAGGAAGAAATCGGGGAAGAGGAAGATGAACTGCAAACAGAAAAGGACTTAACATGGAAAGAAGTGGAAGATACAGTGAGGAAGATGAAAGGAGTGAAGGCACCGGGTGTGGATGAGTCGAGTGTGGAGATGGTGAGAGCAGCAGGAGAGTTGGGGATACAATGATTGAACCGAGTGATGAAGACAGCATGGAAGGAAAGGAAGACCCCAGAGGACTGGAAAAAGGGAATAATTGTCCCGATCTTCAAGATAGGTAGTAGAACAGAATGCAGAAACTATCGGGGAATAACACTGATGAGTCATTGTGCAAAGATGTTTGAGAAAGTTTTGGAAAGGAGAATTAGGACAAGGATAGAAGGAGGGATGAGGGAAGAACAACATGGCTTCAGAGCAGGAAGGTCCACAGTGGATTTGACTTTTGCTGTAAGGCAGTTACAAGAACAGCACTATGAGTATGGAACAGATCTACTGATGGCCTTCCTGGACATTGAGAAAGCATATGACAGTGTATGCAGAAACCAAGTATGGAAGGCCCTGGAGGATAGAGGAGTAGAAAAATGGACTATAAGGAGGATAAAGGAGATGTACAAGGGAAGCGTGAGCTGTGTGAAAGTAGGAGGAGAGAGATCGGACTGGTTGGAACAGAGAAACAGCCTGAAACAAGGAAGTGCACTGTCACCGTTACTTTTCATTGTGGTGATGGATGACATAATGACCTGAGTGGCACAAGTAATAGGGGAAGGAAAGATGAAAGCAATGGTGTTTGCAGATGATTTGGGGAAACAAGGAGGAGGAGGTACAGGAACAGTTGGACGTGTGGGAAGGAATAATACAAGGATATGGGATGAAATTTAGCATAAATAAGAGTGAGATGGTGATCACAACAAGGAAGAAGGAAAGAACCACAACGGGAATAACAATTGGTGGGGAACAGCTGAAGAAAGTGGAGAGCTTCAAGTATCTGGAAAGCCTGATACAAGATAATGGAAGAAACGATAAAGAAATAAGCGAGCGGGAGAGACATGCAGAAGCATTCCGGAGGAGTGTGAGAAGCATGTTATGGAGCAAGGATGTCCCTCAGAACAGCAAAAAGATCATATATCGGACGTACTATGTCCCTATCCTGACGTATGCCTCGGAGACCTGGGTTATGAAAGGAAGGGAGAAGAGCAAAATTCAGGCCAGTGAGATGAGGTTCTTGAGAAGCAGTATTGGAGCTACAAAGTTGGACAGAATAAGAAATGAGAGGACCAGAGAATTAATGAAGGAGGAACCATTACAGGATGGTATAGAGAAATCTAGACTTACGATGGTATGGACATGTAAAAGGAATGGAGGAGAAGAGGATACCCAGGAGGATACACGAGACGAAGTGGGAAGGAAAGAGACCTAGAGGAAGACCGAGAGACAGGTGGCTGAAGGGGGTGGAAGAAAGCGTGAAGAGAGGAGAAGACTGGACAAGGGTGGAGGCTGAGATATGGTGGGAAGACAGAAGACGTTGGAGAGGCTTGTGTTCCAAACAGACCCGGCCAGTGGCTGGAAACTGTGCATGATGATGATGATGATGATAAGACACCCCCTGTAATTATTTATTGTATTTATTAACCTCATGTAATTTTTTTTCAGGATTGGGCACAATTGTGTTGAGAGACTGAAAAAACATCAAATTTCGATTGACAATTAATACTGTAACTTTCAGTTGGTCAACACAAAATAGCTCCAATTGCTGGAACTTGTAAAAAATAACTTGAAATAAATTAGTGATTAAGAATATATATATTGTTTCGGACTATTCCAGAAAAAGAAAACTAAGGGATGACATGTTTCGCTTGCCAAGCTAGCATTATAGATACAAATCTGCAGGACAAATAGCTCTACAAAACACTACCAAACCTACAGTGACACCCACAGACAATCTCTGCTCTCCAAAAACAAAATTCAAGAAAACCCGTCAGAAAACTTAGTGTGGTAATTTTTACAGATAAATATGAAGGCATTAAGCACCCAAAAAAGAAATATTTATTTTAATGTTACAAAACTTAGAAATGACTATCCCATCAACAAAAAGTCTTCCTCTTCAAACTAATGTATGGATGTGTAGCTACTATTGCTGTGATACCCTAAAGCAGTAAGCCCCAAACCACTGTAGAATTGTAAACTAATATGCGGAAATGAACTAAAAGTACTCTGTTGTAATGACGGTAAGAGCTATAACCACAACATATAAATATTGTTTGTCTACTATTAATGTGATGAAAGATCTGATGTTGATACTTATCTGAAATTGTGGAATGTCTGTAAAACAAACACTTTTGGTGGAAATAAAATCTGTACCGTATTACCGTATGTAGAAATAATAATCCGAGTTCTTTGAATTTGAGTAGCTTTTTAAAAGCACATATCTCTTGAAAAGTATTCAGAAAGGTATCAACATCAGATCTTTCAACACATTAATAGTAGACAAACAATATTTATATGTTGTGGTTATAGCTCTTACCGTCATCACAACAGAGTACTTGTAGCTCATTTCGGCATATTACACTCACCGGCAAAAAAAACGCAACACTTGTATTTTTTAATTATTCTCATAATTTATTGCACTAAAATTATTCTTATGTAAAAGTTATGCATAATTAATTATTTTCTAAACATTTGAAAACCACTTCACATACAAAAAATGCTATAGCTGTGGTGTGTCGGTCCCTCAGAACTTATAGTCGCAGATACTGGTCATCTCTGTCTGATGTCGCTTTTCTGCGGCCTGACCCACGCCTCCTGGAGTATGTTCCAAGTTCCCTATACCGTTGGTATGTCCTTTGGGTGGTCGAAACATTGACATTTAACTGTCTTGCAACGTATCACATGCTTCTTCCACCTTCAAACAAGGCTACAGCTCTTGCAGCTTCTTCTCGTGTAAGAACCACGTTTCCTTTGCAAGATGAACTTAAAAACTGATGAGAAATCATTTGAAGAATACATTTTATCAAACAAAGCAAATTTGGTTTGTAGGGATGAGACTTATCACCCAAGCACTTTAAGTTTATTGCAGGAAATGAACTAATGGAAATGGAGATGTACTGTCTGCCTGGGGTAGATAGCGAACTGGGGTGTCATAAATCAAACTTTTTATCGATAATTTAAAGGAAATTGATGGTAAACACTCTGAACAGAGAAAGGTCTGATAATAGTATAAGTGACATAATTGACACAGTATGCAGCTAATACACAAGTTTTAATGTTAAAAATCAAGTGTTGCGTTTTTTGTTTATTTTTGCCGGTGAGTGGAGTTTACAATTCTACAGTAGTTCAGGGCTTACTGCTTTAGTTTATCACAGCAATAATAGCTACACATTCATAGATTAGTTTGGGGGAGGAAGACTGTTTTTGTTGATGGGATACTCATTTCTAAGTTTTGCAACATTAAAATAAATAGTTCTTTTTTCAGGTGCTTAATGGTTTGATATCAGTAATAATTACCACACTAACTAATTTTTATGACGGGTTTTTCTTGTAATTTATTTTTGGAGGGCCGAGTCTGTCCGTGGGTGTCACTGTAGGTTTGGTAGTGTTTTGAAGACCTATTTGTCTTGCAGATTTGGATCTGATGATGCTTGTTGACGAGCAAAACATGACATCCCTTAGTTTTTCATTCTTCAACAGTCCGTAACAATATATATATATTCTTAATCACATATAATTTATTCCAGGTTAATTTTCACATATTCCAACAATGGGAACTATTTTGTGTTGACCAACTGAAAGTTACAATATTAATTGACTCTACATAGTCTGTACTTAATTAGGGAGACTAACATTCAAATATGCAAGCATTCGAAGAGCAGTTCATTGAAGTTATTACCTTCTACGATTATTTTCTACCAACAGCCATCTCACATGAAAAACATTTCCTCGGTTTGCATTTGGAATATAGATGACATTGTCTTTGCTTACAGTCATCCTGTTGTTGCTACTGTCAGATAATATAGACCTCTTGGGTGTCATTAGCCCTGTGTATGCATGTATGGAATTGTCCAATAACCTGTAATACTGTGATAACTCATCGTGTGTTAACTGTGATTATTTGGGACTAGGATTGAGCTAGATGTCCCAGACTTCAATAAGGCAAAATTCTGCCATATGCCTGAAGCAAGCATGGAAACACCCAAGGGCAAACCACTGTCTGTGTATGTACCAAAACCCTGGATCTGCCAAGATGCAGCTACCCAGTTCAGCCACAGAGCATGCCTTAGGCCACTCAGCAACACTGGAGGGTTACAGTCACCTGAGGCTGATATTCAGGGAGTTGGATCATTAGGTTCTATCTTCTGAAATAAGACCTTAGTTCAACAAGTTGC
The DNA here is from genome assembly GCA_946902985.2 of Meconema thalassinum. Lineage (NCBI taxonomy): Eukaryota > Metazoa > Arthropoda > Insecta > Orthoptera > Tettigoniidae > Meconema > Meconema thalassinum. Next base: position 1,057,480,837 of record OX336389.2, on the reverse strand, counting down.
AGAAGAAAATTATGTCGAGAGATTCTCAGTCCTGTAATTTTTATGCAGACTATCTATATTTTTATTGCTTTTACTATAGATTCAAGTACATTATAAAATAAATGTATAGGCCATCTCGTAATCTAGCCCCTGTGCTATTTGGCCTACTTTGTCCACACCAATCTTATTTCCATCGTAGAATTCTGTAATACTGTATTAGTAAGCTGCTTGTTTTTATTACTGAGTGCCTCTGAAAAGCACATTAATAACTGATTTTGTTGTTGTAATTCATCGTTCCTACAATACTCATTTGCTGCCTTTTCAACCTCTCAGTCAACTTTACCAATGTAAAGAAGTTATTGCAGAATCACGGAAACAATCCAGAAATGCCACAAAGTGGATCTTTGGTATAAAGTCCTAATCACAGTCTGGTGAATAGGGAAGATGGAAAAGCACTTCCTAACCCCAGTGACCACACCAATCAACCACAGGGGGTGCCACATATGTGCGTGAATTGTCCTGTAACACAATGGGAGGGTTCGCCAGGAAATGTTGCCACCTTCATCAAAACACTGGTCTCAGATTATGCTCCCAAAGATTATGGAAATACTGTGTTATAACAGTCTGTCCTTGTGGTGTGGCATGTATCAGGATGACACCATATGTGTCTTCAACAACAATCACCATAACTTTCGCATTAGTAAGGGTTTGATGAACTTTAGTTATGGGTGGTGACTCACAATGTCACCACTCACTGGATTGGCCCTTAAGTTGAAATCCATACTCAAAAACAAAGCATCTCCTTCGCAGAGAGGGAGAGTGAGTTAGAAAGGCATCATTCCATATCCATCACTACGCTTCCGTCACCAATTTACAACTATCAGCCTTATTAGATGCTTCTTTGACATGATCAGCACAGCGGTATGTAATTATCCTGTCAACTCACATAAGATGAAATCTTTGTGGCACAGCGCAAGCACAGTGTGGTGGGTAGGAGAGTCCATTTACTGTGAGGTAGGTTAGACATATGTGGTAGAGGTGACAAAATCTATTGTTTAAAATTTTTGGATACACAGTAGTGTTGCCACTATTTAAGTTCCAAACCTCGTAGCGTGAGATTTATGTCAACTATATCTGTCTTGTTGGCCTCTGCTGCGGGAATCTACTGTTATGGGAGAGAGTTCATCAGCAGTAACATTCAACCTAGGTTCATGGCACACCTAGCAATTCTCAAGAAATTGGTTCCAAACAGTAGATGCCAAAGCAAATTTTTCTGTCTGCAAATGAGTAGAACTAATTTTATCCAGATAACAGAGCACATACTACAGTTTCCTCTCGTAGTATTACTGAAGATAGTGGGATCCCACGACGTCCACAGATAGGGTACAGTGAGCCGAATAGAGTTCAGAATTGTGCCAAAATGAAGCATTCAACACAACTGCTAACAACAGCCTTCTTAGTGTAACGATTGTGTTCCTATTTCACCTATAGATGTATTTTTTGGACTGAAAGTGTGTATTCTCAAATAATTATGAAGAGGCAAAACCTTCAGTTAAGTAAAAATATCAGCATGCCATATCTTTAAAATTGGACTCTGATACTTTGGAGTTGAATATTTCAGCTTGCATATTTTAACTCCATACTTCACCAACAAATTAGATGGATCAACTTTATTCCTACTGTCTTCCACTAATGGTTGTTCAAGTCTTCAGTCTTTTGACCGGTTTGATACAGCTCTCCATACCTTCCTGTCCTGAGCTAATCGTTTCATCTCTTCATAGCTACCACACCCTACATCCAAGGCAATCTGTTCAACATATTCTAACCTTGGTCTACCCCTACTGTTCTCATCCTTGACCCTTCCTTCCATAACTATGCTTACTATTCCTGGGTGTCTTAGTATGTGTCCTTCCAACCTATCTCTTCGCTTCATTAGCAGTCACCACTAACATCTCTTCTCTCCCACTCGTCTTAATATCTCTTCATTTGTAACCCTATCTACCCATCTGACCTTCATTCTCCTTTAACACCACATTTCAAATGCTTGAATTCTCCTCTTTTCTGCTGTACCAATAGTCCAAGTTTCACTTCCATAGAGTGCCACGCTTCAGACAAAGGCTTTCAAAAATGACTTTCTAATACCTAATTCTATATTCGATGTCAACAAATTCCTTTTCTATAAAAAAAATGATTTCCTTGCCTGACCCAACCTACTTTTTATATCCTCTTTGCTTCGTCCACCACTGGTTATTTTGCTTCTTAAATAACAAGTCTCCTACTTCCTTTAGCTTTTTACCTGCCAATTCGACGTCCATAGGGGTTTCTGATATCTTTCGAGTGCATTCCAATATTTTTGTTTTACATTTATTAATTTTCATCATGAATGCTTACCTCAAGACAGAATCCATACCATTTAATAACTCATTCAAATCCTCTGGGGTGTCAGCTAAGATGACAATGTCATCAGCAAATCTCAGAGTTAAAATTATTTCTTCTTGAATCTTTACTCCCACTTTGAATTTTTCTCAAATTTCCTTCAATTGCTTGTTCAATGTATAGATTGAAAAGTATGGGTGATAAGTTGTAGCCTTGTCTTACACCTTTCTGAATACGAGCTTCTCTCTCATATCCTTGGACTTTTATTACAATCATTTTCAAAATTTCAAACAATTTAGTCTAATCAACGTTATCAAAAGCCTTTTCTAAGTCTACAAATGCCATGAACATTCTTTTATCTTTACTTATTCTACCTTCCAAATCAGCCTTTGACTTAGTACAGCTTCCCTTGTTATTGCATTTCTCCTGAAACCAAACTGGTCTTCACCCAACTCGGTTTATATCTGTCTTTCCATCCTCTAGTAAATTATTTTAGACAGGATCTTTGAAGCATGAGTAATCAAACTGATTGTACGGTAATCTTCACATCTGTCAGCTCCCACTTTCTCTGGTATAGGGATGATAACATTCTTGTTGAAATCAGAGGGTACCTCAACTGTCTCATAAATCCTACACACCAAGTGAAATAACCTGATCAGACCATCACATACACAGCGTAGCAACTCAATCCGTGTATCTATGCCTGGTGCTTTGTTCCTACTTAAGTCTTCCAATCCTCTTAACAAATTCTATATTAAATCTCCTTTCGGATCAATTTCCTCTTCCCTTTCCATTACATGATTCTCAATCTCCTTTCCCTTATACAAACACACTATGTTAGTTTTCCATCTCTCAACCTTTTCTTCCCTATCTGTTAGAGACTTTCCATCTGTGTCCTTAATATTACAGCACTTGGCCTTCCTTTCCCCAAAAGTACTCCTGATCCTTCTATAAGATGTATTTACTTCTCCTAGCTTCAGGCAATTTTCTATAACTGCACATTTCTGTTTCAACCATTCTTCTTTTGCTTCCTTGCACTTCTCGTTAACTTCATTTCTCAGACATCTGTATTCTGCTTTCCTCCCTTTCATCTCTTACATTCTTGTGTCTCCGCCTTTCGTCAATTAATCATAGTATATCTTGAGTGGTCCACGGTTTTCTACCTGTTCTTCCTTTCCTACCAATGTTTTCTTGTGCAGATTTTGTTATTTCGTTCTTCAAAAGTGCCCATTCATTTTCAATTGAAGTTGGTTTAGGGGCTTTCATTAGTCCTTCCTTTATACTCTTCTTGAATCTTTCATTTAAATCCTCCTCTTTCAGTCTGTCTATTGCCCAACTTTTGGGTTTTTGACTTTCTTCAGTTGCTTCAACTCTAATCTGCATTTCAAAACAACCAGATTGTGGTCAGAGTTTATGTTAGCACCGGGATATGTTTCTTCCACTAATGTTTTTATAGAAACCAGTAGGTTCTTCTTTCATGACACTATAAATGTTCCTGAATTGCATAATCGAAATCTTCTAAGCTCTAAAGCCAGGGCAATGATTCTGGTCTGCCACAATTGGCCCCCAACACTAAGTCCATGACATGAACAATTAGGCACTTGCTTTTGCTTACTGAAATTGAAATAGTGCCTGTATTCTGATTCTCAAAGCACTTCATCAGATTCAACGGGTTTCTTTCACCTTTTATAATTCACAGCAAGGCTGAAGAAGATTAAAGCGCATGAGGTCAGTTTAAAATGACAAAGGTGTTATTTTCCCAAGAAGTAACAGCTTTTCTTTTATATACAATGTCAACGAATTGCTGACCTTTCAGGAGGAGCAGTCAAATAACACTGGCTTTTTCCTCTCTAGGGAAGGTCGAGTTGTGCTCATTCAGAACAGCATTGCATGCTGAAATCCTACCGAATCGTTGGGATAGTCTGAGGGAATTATTTACAAGCAATAACCCTCAGTGGGCATAAACATACAGTTTTTTTTTACATTGAGGGCAGAAACATATATATTTCATTTGAATATCTCCTGTTCGAGCCAAAGAAATACTAAAATATGCCCATAGATGGCGGAAGTTGTTCCTCTCAACGTTATATCAATGAGGAATTTCTGTCATTACATTTTCTATCCTGTCAGTGCAAGCTGCAGTGTTCATTGCATGACGCATGTCTTCCGTGTCTACTTACTGCGTATTTTACGGTTCTCTGGTGAAATGGAAGCATGGAACTGGGCTAGATGTCAATACTGTGTCAGTGTTGGATAATACACATAAAGAAATGTCATAATTTTAGTATTAGTGGCTCAGAATACAAAAGTGCTTCTTCCAGGTGATCTTAGAGCAACAACCACATGACACAGGTTGAGAGCGAACAGATGCATTAGTGATTGTCAATCCACAAAAATTATTCATATTTGAAATATGGAACAAAAGTAAATGACACCATCAATGTTGACAAATATATCCTGAAGATTTTTTAAAATCATTAAGTATATATGCAGCCCATGTGTTCAAAGGTTGCTTCAAATTTATAGCTCATTTTTCCACTTTTGCATGAAAAAAAGAACCAAAAGGTCATTGAATGTAATATTTATGCATCTGTATTTCATAAAAAAATTAATTGAATACACTTTAAGCTAACAAGCTCATACCATTGAATGTCCCCAGCACCACTCATCAAATCAAGCAAAGCAAGCTTGTAGTTTAACGTGACCGTTAATCTCGAGATCATGAGCCACGGGACCTCCTTTTTACGTGGAATCCGAACCACAGGACATGGCATTTCACTTCGAAAATCTCACATGCATTGACCGGGAATCGAACCCGGACCGCCTTGGTGAGAGGCATACAGCTAGACCGCTGAGCCACCACGCCCCCTACTCTCACTCATCAAATCAACTGGCTGCATGGATCAAAGGTAAAGTTCTTGCCTGCTGTCCCCAAGGTTATAGGATCGAATCCTGGCGCAGTTAGTTGGAATTTGAGGGTGCAAAAATGCGAGGGAGCCGTGTCAGTACATTTACTGGCACGTTAAAGATCCCCATCAGGGCAAATTCCAGCATCCCGGCGTCTCTAAAAGCCACAGTTGTTAAAAGGTAGGCTACGTAAAACCAAACACATTAATCACTTCATTGTTTAATTTCGACTATCCGACAAAGGATGTTATTTTGACTTATATTTGGGCAACATTATAACTTTTCTGCTATCAACAGACAAATTACTACTGCTCATTAATGGTTAACATTATTAGCTCTGCTCTAACTGGGGATCAACTGGTAATTTCTAGCTTGAGTACTCATGACGTCTGGCCCAACTAATTGAATACGCATGTAAGCTGTTAACTTCTATGAAGTACTTACAACATTCTGGATCCCAAAAACCGTGGCAAGGAAGAAGGAAGAATATAGACGAGACTCCTCAAGATGTCTGCAATGGGTTTGCTGTCAAAACTAGTCACTCTACGGAAAACTTCAAAATAATCCAATGAAATCCATGAAATTCAGTGCAGTTTTTCATGCCATTCATCAGCCTGGATGTGACAGGAGGGAGACGGAAAGTCTTGCTTCTACATACATATGCACATTTCTTAACTAGAGATATTCTCAGAAAATGTTAAATATGACCTACAAACAGAGTTCTGAATTAACAGATCACAGAGAAGGTAGAAAACTGTTTTAACAGGAAGTTGACAAGAGAGAGAAAACATAGGCTTTATTCTACCCACAATACTTTCAGCATAATCAACTAGATTATAAGAATTCACCGATTTGAAAATAGAAACTGAGTTCAAGACATAATTTCGGTTTGATTCTGTAGGTTTCTATCAAGTCTAGCATCTTCACAGATTGCGAGTGGCAAAATACAACCTCTGCAGGGATGATCCAGCTGTAACTGTGTGTATACACATGCGTAACAGAGAGAGAAGGGAAGAAAGAGTGAGACCGAGACCGACCATGCCTGATGTTGAATACATGCAGTTAGTCAAGAGTGATCCACATGTCAGACTTTGCAGCTGGCAAGTTTGTCAAGGAATTGTTAATGTTTAAAATAAATCATATTCGAGTGGGAGGGGAATGGGATGAACATAAGTAAACAGAACAAATATGAATTCATGAAATAAAACATAACAGTAAATTCACTTTTACAAATACAAGATTAAATTATATTACTGTTGCTTTCATAACCTTTGTACAGAAATCATAATGGTTATTACCACCAAAACAAGACATATCTGTCAAACTAAAGCAAAAATTTCAACAATTCTTCAGTTTCCAATGTTCTCAAAGTGAGCCCACACAAAAAGAAACACAACATGAACAATATATGGAACATTCCCCCTCTAGTACTCTGACATTTAACTAAATAACATTGTTAAACAATATTTAAGGAATGTAGTTTAAGTGAAATCTCACGTACATAAACATTCATTTTGTTAGGGCATTCCCTCAAAAAAAAAAAACAAGCATGTGATAGAGCAACATACAACCACCCATGTCCAAAGTCAGGCTGAGGTAAATATAGACCTACCTCATCCAAGGCTAGCAGCCCCTGAGCTTCATTAATACTTTTACAGGAAACAATTCATATCACTAACTCCTTTCTTTCAAATGTGAACTGGGCCATCATATCCAATGGTCATAAACCAATGCATGGTAAAGTACTCTCTTTATTGGCAATCACTCGACCAGTTATAGGGATTTTACAAACTTATTTTGCACCAGTAACCGAGAGCCGTTCATCAGTCCTCACACACATCACGATCACATAAGCTGTCCATGAATTTTGTAGACGTTTGTACATCCCAGACCTAGTTGGAAATTTGAGCACTCATATTTATGCTAGTGTACTTCTACTATGAACCTTCAATATTTTTTATAGTATAATTCTATTATAAATAGTGTTGGAGTGTTCATTCAATGATCAAGAATTACATAACTTAATATAGATTAGAAAGTTTAATGTAGATTTAGTTATATAAGCTATGTTTCCAAAAGTTTCAAAAATGATGTCCAACTTATCTATACATAATAAATGCAAAATACAAATGGATATGAACAAGCTTAGCTTCATATATTTAGCCAATTCTTCCTACTCATATTAATAGCATTGGGACAGAATTACCAACCTGATAGGCAGATTTTGCTCTGAATAATATTGAGCTGAATATTGAATTTTGAATAATATAGATGTTATGGTTATTGTTTCATTTGGGGGGCTTACACATTGTGGTCATACTGTATAGCCACATATATATACTTGGGTGTGGAAAGAATGTGTCTGATAACCTGTGATATTGTTATGTCTGTAGTAGAGTATGTGTAATTCAGGTAAGGATTGGGAAGGAGGTGGCCATGGTCTTAAGTTAGGGACGATTCCAGTATTAATCACAAGTAGAAGTGGGAGACCACAGAAAACGACTCTCACGATTGCTGAGGTGGGAATCAAATCCACCTCTTCTCAGTTTTGTCTCACGAGGCTGAGTAAACTCCGTTCCAGCCCACAGAGCAGAATAAAATTTCTTGGCAAAGCCATGAATCGAACCCAGACCTTTAGGGCAACAACCAAGAATGCTAGCTGCTACACCATGAGGTGGTCTTGAATAACAAACTTGTAATAAATATTTAGCATGGTGGCGACAGACTTTGCCTGACAAATTTCTCTGATACTTCCCTGATTATCCCTCTATGTTGCCACAAAATACCCTGATGTTAATTTAGCGGATAATGTATAAATTAGTATATAATTAGTATATAATCATGTTTATATGGTACCTCCCCTCTTGCCTAACGATTCATCATCAGCATCTATTTCGAACGAACGAAGCACACACACAGAATACGAAGCTGGTAGTCAGAGAGGGGAATCGCGCAGGGATTTTGCTACACCATGTTAGGGCCTCAAAATAATTCTCACTTGCTCAACGCAAAATTTGTTGTATTTTAGTTTTTTTTTTTTGTTTTTTTAAGTTTCTTCAAATTTTCCTGATTTTTTTCTACACCTTTGCAAAATTCCCTGATATTTCCAGAGAGACAAATTTCTCTGATATTTTCTTGATTTCCAGGTTCTGTTGCCTCCATGTTTAGGCATTGAATTTTCCAAACACACACAAATGTGTGACCAGCATTTTGACTTGAACTGTGACATCTGGAAGCAATGGAAGAATTGGGTGTAATATTCAGAAATTACGTGGGCTTACATTGTGTTTCTCTTAACATCCTATTTGATGAAAATGGATCCGAGTTTATAATACAGTAAATGACATTTATTGTACAGTATTTCTTGAAAAATACCATTTTAATCACTGAAGCTTTTAAAAAATAATGATGAATAGTTGACGTGATGGACTTCATACAAGTGTATGCACCACAGACTGGAAACAGAGAAGAAGATATTGAAGTATTCCTGAGGATGTAGAAAGAGTAATTTGAGATGTAGAAGTGGTGATCATGGGAGATATGAATGCACAAATCGGAAACGAGAGACAAGGAAAGGAAGAAGTAATTGGACCCTATGGATATGGGAAAAAGAACCGGGAAGGAGAGGAACTTGTAAACTTTTGTGAAAGGAATGGACTGATAGTGGGTAATTCATGGTTTCGGAAGAAAAACAGCAGGAAAATTACGAGATATGGGTGGGGCGATAGAAGAACAAAATCAGTAATTGACTACTTTCTGGTGGAAAGGACTAATCGCAGAAAGCTGATAGATGTGACAGCTTTACCAGGAGAAGCATTTGATGGGGACCATAGAGCTGTGGTGGCAAAATTTAGATGGGAAAAATTGGAAAACCTAAAGAAGATCAGAGAAAGTAAAATAAAAGTATGGAAATTGAAAGACAAAACTGTACAGGAAGATTTTCAGGAGAGATTGAAACAACAAATCCCAGTTACTGAAGTGGAAAACATAGAAGAGGAATGGTCCCACTTTAAAAAGGCATTTGTTGGTGCAGCAGAGAGTGCTTGTGGTAGGACGTCAACAAGAGTGAAAGAGAAGGAGACACCGTGGTGGAATGAGGAAGTGAGGAAAGCAGTGAAGAAAAAGAAGTCTGCATGGAAAGAATGGAACCGAGATCAAACAGAAGAAAGCAAAAGGAAGTATCATGACAGCAAACGGAGGTGTAAGAAAGTGGTAGGAGAAGAAAAGAAGAAAAGTTGGGAAGAATTTACAAGAAGAATGGAAACAGATGTAAGTGGCAGTAAAAGGATGCTGTATGGGCTTCTAAGAAGTAAGAGGAAAGAAAGAGTTACCACAAAGCTGGTGAAAAAGGAAGATGGAGAGTTGTTAACACACCCAGAAGAGATACAGGGACGATGGAAGGAGTATTTCGATAAGCTATTGAATGTGAGCAATTGTACTGGTGAGATGGAAGTGACCAACCTGACGACTCTATAACAGAAGAGGATCTAACAATGCTGGAGGTGGAATCAGCAGTACAGAAAATGAAGATGGGAAAAGCAACAGGGGTGGATGAAATCAGTGTAGAAATGATAAAGGCTGCTGGACCTGTTGGTATGCAATGGTTGTATCGACTGCTAAAGTGTGTGTGGAAACGGAAATGTGTACCAGAAGACTGGGAGAAAGGGCTAATAATACCAGTGTTTAAGAAGGGGGACAAGAAGGTGTGTGATAACTATAGAGGGATCACCCTCTTATCACAGATAATAAAAATACTGGAAAGGATATTAGAAAGAAGAATGAGAAGAAAGGTGGAAGAGGAGTTGCAAGAGGAACAGTATGGCTTCAGGAGTGGAAGATCCACAGTGGACCCAATCTTTAGCTTGAGGCAGGTGATGGAAAAGAACTGGGAATATGGAGAGGATTTGATCATGACTTTCATAGGTCTAGAAAAGGCATATGATAGTGTCCCCCGAGAGAAGGTATGGGAAACCATGGTTAAGAAGAGACTGGGAAGAGAAATGTTGGAAATGGTGCAAGCAATATACAACAACTGTGTTAGCAGGGTACTGACCCCAGTTGGAAAGACAGATTGGTTTAGGAACAAGACTGGACTAAGACAGGGGAGTGTGCTGTCACCTCTCTTGTTCATAATGGTGATGGATGAAATTGTTAAGGAAACAAAGGAAGCATATGGACATAAAGAAATGAAGTTACTGTTATTTGCAGATGATATTGTGGTCTGGGGAAGGAACACCGAAGAAGTGCAAAAACAACCAGATGCACTGAACGAAAATATTCAGAAGTACGGCCTGAAAATCAGTATAGAGAAAAGCAAGACCATGGTGATGACAAGAGGGGAAAGACAAGGAAAGGGCACTGTGAAAATTGGAAGTCAGAGTTTGGAAATTGTGGTCACGTTCAAATACCTAGGAAGTGAATTGATGCAAACTGGTAGGTTGGACATGGAGATTGGCAGGAGGGTACAGCAGAGCAATGCATTCTATCAAAGTGTAAGAAAACTTGTTTGGGATAAGGAAGTACCAAGGAAAAGCAAGGAGGTAATGTATAAAGTGTACTATGTTCCCATATTAACTTATGCAGCTGAGACTTGGACCTTGACAAGCAGGCATGAGAGTAGAATCCAAGCCAGTGAAATGAAATTCCTAAGAAGTATGATAGGAAAGACAAGGAAAGACAGAGTGAGGAATGAAGATGTTAGGAAGGAAGTTGGGATGGGAAAACTAAATGAGAGAATTGAGAAGAATAAACTAAGGTGGTTTGGACATGTAAAGAGGATGGAGGAGGATAGAATACCAAGACAGATGCTGGAGGCGAAGTGCAAGGGTAAGAGAGCAAGAGGAAGACCTAGAACAAGGTGGATTGGTTCAGTGAAGAACAGCGTAAGAAAAAGAAATCTGGACTGGGACAAGATCGTGGAAGAAGAATGGTGGAAGGAAAGAGGAAAGTGGAGAAGTGCCATAAATACCCCGACCCGGCAGAAGCTGGATAAGGGGAAATGATGATGATGAGTTGCTTTATATTTAATTAATGAAGAAAACAACATGATCTACAATTATAAACTGCAGCACTAGCTGTCATAACCTGTTCTTGACAGGTTCACAGAGTAAGGAAGGCAGTTTATCACATTTTCTAGGTAGACTTTTTGCCCCATTTGATTGTGAATAGTAACGAATACATGTAATTTTTTCCACGAGTATATTTATATATTTGTATCTTGTACCTCAATAAAGAAGGCTGTTCAGTCTGTCAACACGAAATTCAATTCTTTTAGCGTGTTTAATACAGTGTTGCCAGAGTTCGGGAGTAACAGTATGTATTAGAGGTTTTAAAGCGGCAATGAAATGTAACGCTCGATTAAATGTAACTTAACTGATTTATTTAACACAAAGTACATGAACTGTTTAAATGCGTTGTGCCGTGAACAGATAAAACGAACCGTTTAAAAGTTAGTTGAGGGCGCTAGTTACGCCTATCCATCAGGATGGAGGTCAATACCGGCAGGTGCCGATCTCACCAACACTTCCCCTCGACACACAGCCGGAGTCATCCTGGTGCAATTTGGTCTCAAACCAAGGCTTTGAGCACATTTCTCGTGCTAGGGCCTTGACAATCCTTTTGTCAATATGTCGGCAGGCATCTCATCTGTTGGAGTGTATTCTACCGAAACCACCTTTTTGGCCAAGGCATCTCGGACGAAATGGTGCGTGATGTCGATGTGCTTCGTCCGTGAATGAAACATAGGATTCTACGTCAGCTTCTGCGCACCTACATTGTCGTTCTTCACTGGGACAACATCTATCGTTTTTCTGAAGTCTTTCAGGAGTTTCCTAATGTGTAGAGCTTCCTTGGTTGCTTCTGTCAAGGCCATGGATTCGGCCTCCGTCGACGACAGGGCCACAGTAGGCTGCTTCCTGGACTCCCAATTCACTGCAGCGCCGCCTAGGGTAAACGCGTATCCGGTGTACGATTTTCGATCCACCAGGCAGTTTCCCCAGTCAGCGTTCACGTACATAACCGCTGGATCACTGGATTTGGAGTACATGAGACCAAGATAACGTGTGTTAACGAGGTATCGCAAGACACGTTTTGCAGCCTTCCAGTGCTACAGTCGTGAAACTGAAAGAGAGAACTGACTGCATGGGATATGTCTGGCCTCGTTCCCACTGACAGGTACATTAGAGTTCCTATCAACTGTCGGTAGGGGACGCTCTCCGCTTGTTCGCCAGGGTTCCGAATCTCTCCAGGACATCGTCTATGTATCCTTTCTGGCTGAGTTTCATCTGGTTGGCGCCCCTCTCGAACTCCAGCCCCAGACAATACCGCACGTCCCCCAAGTCCTTGATCTCGAACTTGGTATTCAGAAAGTCTCTCACCACGTCGATCTTCTTGTCTTCTCGAGCCATGATCATCATGTCGTCGACATAGATGATTATATAAATCCTATCTTCGACCGGTCCGATGTGGTACATGCAAGGATCTGCATCCCAGCGAGTAGCCTTGAGATTTTTCATCTCTTCCTCGAGACGGTGATACCCAGCGCATCCTGCTTGTCGCAGTCCGTACAACGCTTTGTTTAGTAAGCACACCATGTCACGATTGGTCAACTTCTCCAGCATCTCATTTGCGGTCTTTCGCACAGTCTCGTCAACCGACACGTCTTGAACGGTATGGGCAAGAACGTCCTCCAAGTGGTCCGGGGCCACCATGAAGATTTGCTCCTCGACTTCTCCATTCAAGTACGCCGTCTTGACGTCTAGCTGTCGGATCTTTAGATTATCTTGTACAGCTAATTCCACCGTAGTTCTTATTGTGCTCAGTCTTGCGAATGGAGCGAACGTGTCGTGAAACTCTATTCCTGGTCTCTGCGTGAAACCCCTCGCTACCACGCGCGCCTTCCGCTTGCTGATAGTGCCGTCAGGGTTAAACTTATTCCGAAGAACGAATCTGCTTCCTATCACACGTTGCCCCTTGTGACGGTCGACCAGCTTCCACGTATTGTTCCGAATCGGCGAAACTGCCTCTTCTGACATTGCTTCGATCCACGCAGGTGAGTCATCTACGGAGATAGCCTGGGTCACTGGGATATCAGCAACGTTAGCCGCTTCCCCTTGTCGATCACCGTAGTCCTTGCGGGGTCGCCCAGGTTTTGCAGTTCTAATGAAACAAGGCCGTCCGCCTCTTCTCCTAGGTGATGCCACTTGTTGCTCATCAGGTTGGATCTCCGGATCAACAAAGTAATCGTCGGCAGGAAAGCCTATGAAGCCATCGGGGAATTCCCATTCAGCAACATCAGGTCGGTTTTCTGGCAGAACTTCGTCTCTCGACACCAGCTCGAACTCCAGTTCATGGATCGGATCCTCTGGTTCAATGTGATCTTTGACCGGAGAGTCACGCGGGAACAGATCATCGACTGATTTCTTAGGCACGGTTATCTCCTCACGAAAAACAACGTCTCTCGTGATCTCGATCTTCTTCATTTCAGAAATCCAGATATGGTAAGCCTTCGACTGCTCCGAATATCCAACAAAAATTCCCGCTTTTGTGCGAGGGCTAAACTTCCCCTTGTTTGAGGTCTTGTCCAGGCAGAACACCTTGCTCCCAAAGTCCGTGAAATAGTGTGCAGTCGGAGTTCTGTCGAACCAGCGCTCAAATGGAGTCTTCCCGTTTAGCTTTTTGGTTGGACATCGGTTCCTCAGATAATTTGCGGTGTTGATCGCCTCCGCCCAGAGTGTCATCGTTAGGCCAGATTGCAGGAGTAAACATCGTGCTGCCTCTTCAAGGGTCCGATTCTTCCTCTCGGCCACCCCATTTTGTTCAGGCGTATATGGTGTTGTGAGACGACGCTCGATCCCCTAAGATTTCAAGAAATCTTCAAATTCCCTGTTGACATATTCACGTCCATTGTCGGACTGTACACACTTTATTTTCAGACCGTGCTGCTTCTCGACGAAAGCCTTGTACTCTCGGAACATTTGCAACGCCTCGCACTTCGTTTTCATAAACCGTACATCTGTCCATATCGAGTAGTCGTCCGTAAATGTGATCAGGTACTTGGATCCACCATTCGACACAACACCCACAGGGCCGCAAACATCTGTGTGAATAACATCGAGCTTACCGGTCACACATTTTGACTCTTTCGGGAAAGGTATTCGAGTCATTTTGGATTTTGTGCAAATGTCACACGTTAGATCTCCACATCTCCCTTTCAGTTGCACACCTTGAATGGATCCGCTCTTCACTGCCGTATCGAGATCACGTGAAGTTGACTTGATCCATCCTTCGTTGCCACAGCTGCGCCACATTCTCGTCACGCTTGTCTTCTGACACTGCGTTTTGACATCTTTCCAGTGGGGCGCCCTGTTCGTAGTACAGATTGTCCTTGCGCTTTGCAACCAACCTCGTCAGTCCATTCTGGTCGAAAACTTCATCCTGTTCTTTGCCAAACACAACCGAGAAACCACGGTCTGTCACCTTCGAGACTGATAAGAGATTAGTCCGGATCTCAGGAACGTGCAAAATCTCATTGAGAGTAACGTTGCAAGTTTTACCGTCTACACTTGTTGCAATTCTTGCGGTTCATCAGGCCTTTATCTCTGCGGTTGCGCTGCTCGATAATTTCAGCCTGCCAGTCTCGCCCTTGTCCATCTCTGTAGACACAGTCGCATCGCCGCACAGATGAGACGTGCACCCACTGTCGAGACACCAAAGGTTTTCGACACTGCTCGTCGCAATCTGACACGTATCATGTTCCTTGACTGATAAGAGTGACGCGTCCGACAGCTGGTTTTTGTTGAACTTAACATTGCAGTCCACTGCCTTATGTCCCTTGATTCCGCACTTCGAGCATTTGAATGGAAACGATTTCTCCTCGTCACTCTTACCACCGGAGTAGCCGTGGTTTTTGTTTTGAGGCTTCGACTGTGGTTTCCTTGAAGGACCTTTCTTCTTCACGTACATGGCGCCTTGATTTTCCATCGGTGTTGACGAGGCAACTCTGGCATCGTGTTCTTCGATTATCTTCGTACGTCGATTCTCAGGCTTCGGTAGATCGTCCCGGCTCGCAATAGCAATTCTTAAGTTTTCAAAACTTGCCGGCAAATTGTACAGCATCATGATGGTAAGTTGGTCTGGGTTTATAACTACGTCCATGTCAGTCAACTTGTCGACACAGTCAAAGTAGTTGTTGAGGTGCTCACGGATGTCGCCACCGTCAGTCATCTTTTGCAAGGTTAGACTCAACAATGTGGCCTTGCGAGCCAGCCCCTTCGACTGAAACGTATACTCAAGTTTCTGCCATATCTCGCTTGATGACCTGGACTTCTTCACCAACTTCAGCTGGCTTGGTCCGATGGACAGGATTAGATCTGACATGGCCTCTTCATCCCTAGTCGTCCTATCGGACACTTGGGCAGCATTGTCCTCACCTGTCTTGGGTTTGACCATCTGGCGGTTGACATAACCCCACGGATCATTCTTTATCAGAATGGCACGCATTTCCATTTTCCAGGTGTCGTAATTATCGCGCCCTAAGGCCTCGATGTACATTACACCGTTTGAACTCATTGTCTCACTTCAATCGTGCCACATGTTAATGTCCGGAACACTCACGATTGTTCACAATAAATTTGCTGTGTCTCGTGCTATTGTCCGAACCACTCGCAAATAGGCCTAAGGAATTTCGTGTTGTGCGAGTTTGTACACAACTCGCACGATAAGCAAGTTTTCTTGCGTCACGTGTTATAGTCCAAAACACTCGTAATAAGCCATAATTCGCGTCGCGTGTTATTGTCCGAACACTCGCGACTGGCTTTTTCACTGTTCACTCAAGATCAAGCACAAAATACTCGAGAAGATGGCGTTTGTTCCTTCTCGCTTCCTCGATGTCTCTCGAAGAGAGCAAGATGTCTGCCGACTCGACGCGTTCTTCTCTTTGTGTGTCCGTTTGATCCCGCTGTTTCCAGTTTTCAGTTAATTTAAATCTGCGCCAATCGTTCTGGGTCCATAACCTATTAGAGGTTTTAAAGCGGCAATGAAATGTAACGCTCGATTAAAGGTAACGTAACTGATTTATTTAACACAAAGTACATGAACTGTTTAAATGTGTTGTGCCGTGAACAGATCATAAAACGAACTGTTTAAAAGTTAGTCGAGGGAACTAGTTGCGCCTATCGATCAGGATGGAGGTCGACACCGGCAGGTGCCGATCTCACCAACAGTATGTAAGGCTTTCCGCCATAAAACATTTATTGCTTCCATACATCTACCATTTTGTAATATGTTAGCCATACTTGTAAGCCCAAATAAGTTCGATTGGATTGAGCTCGCAATGAGCCACTGGTAACCAAACAAGCTTTACATCCCGTCGAAGTCATTTGGTTAGTTGTTCCAGCTTCTTCCCTGGAGTTTGAAACCTCTTGTCCCCTAATTTTCCCCCCCCTCACTTCGATTGTCCCCTAATCCCCCCCCTCACTTCGAAAGCAACAAATGGCACTGAAATCTAGTGCAAGTTCGCCCTCAGACAATGGTGGTCTCGGAGAAATCTGGAAGTGATGTGGCCAATATGCAGTAGACCGGAAGACTGAAAATAGCATGCGGACATAGTCAGGTCACTCACATTCCATTACACACTGCCCGGGACGAGGGAACCCGGCAACGCTGCACTCGACTTCACCAGCCCGCCCATTTTCAATCGCACGAGCCAGAACGCACACAACCTCCCAATAATAATACTCTTCATAAGTTCGTTACCACACTGTACGTTTACAGTGGTAGTATTTTCTGATAATCACGAATGAGACCTTCAAAATGAGGCCATGTTTCCTGCTGTACGTTTATCCTGGGCTGAGAAAACGTTACTTCAGAAAAAGTATAAGAACTTTTTATTGGGTAGTTTAAAAAATTCTAACTTTTTTTTACGCTACCAATACTTGTGCCTATAACATATAAAAATTGCATCATCCTCAAACAAGTAGTTTGCCATGTATATAGTTTTAAGTGAGCAGTTCCTCGAAAAGACGTCAAAAACCCAGACAATTTATCATACAACCACAAATAAAAAAATAATTATTAACTTGAGAATAAAAACTTCCTTCGGCTTTTCCCAATTAATTGGGGTCGCTGGAGCCAACAAGGCTCATTTTGGTTTTGGCCGGGGATTTAAGGCCGGATGCCCTTTCTGACGCCACGTGATTTTTCAGGTGAAAATTCCACCCGTCACCGGGATTCGAACCCAAGCCGTCCGGGTGAAAGACGAGCAGCTAAGCCACTGCGCCATCACGCTCCCCAATTATTAACTTGAGAATAATTGGCTTATATAGTCTAACGCAGAATTAAACAAGGAAAATATTGGTATAACTTTTTTTCAATAGGTCTGTTGGTTTGCTTGTAATTAAGGCCTAAAGTCGAGTATCCATAATAAAAGATCCGATAGTAGGTGTTACTGTCCAGGCCTATAGCAAGCTGGAAAAGCAAAGACTCAAAACAGAACTGTCCTTTCTCTATTGTAGGCCAGATCTTAGGAATATTGGTGGGGCAGTCCCTCTTCTGCATTTCAAAATATCCAGTAATCTGCAAGGTATGGACTTCATATCACGTCACTGAGTGAGTGTTTGTATCCATATAAAAATTAAAGTTATGTGAAGTTTGTCCTATGCGTTCATATACCATTCATCAGATTGCGATGAAACTGGGGTGATTGTTGCGTGCACTCCAGGAATGGTTTCTAGCTACAAATTATTTATGTAACACAAAAGGGTGAGGGACGTAACAGGAACCCTTAAATCCCACAGTAACCCAATTGCACAATCTGTATACTTATCACACCACAATGCCAGGTGTGAGAATGGCTTGCTGATTCATCGCAAGGTGACATGAGGAACTTGTCAGCAGCCCGAAGGGTTATCTGGTATCGCTGTCTATTCCAATACAGTTCCCGCCATGGTTTTTGGCCGGGAGTTCATTATTATTAGCTTCCTTTCTGTCTTTGATTGGCATTGCAATGCATGCCGGGTATAGCTAGTATGTTAATAAAAATTAATACTTTTTCTGCACCAGCCACCACTGAAGCAATGCATGTTAGGTTTTAATAAAATCTCTCTAACCATTCCTATTTTCAGTATTAAGCATCATGGACCTTCAAAGAAGAGACTATTTGACCAGGGGTTTACGTCGGAATGTGTCTTGTTTCTTTTCCTCCATGTTCAATACTAGTCAAATTCCCAGCATACGCACTTCATCCAGAGTTATTGATTTGCGAGTCGTTTTAAAATTTGAGGCACTAATGAATGTGCCAACTAAAAAATGGGTTTAGTCTTTCTTACCAGCCTATAAGATGTGAACCACATTGTTGCATCTATAGTGTATCTCTATATTAAAAACCAGTATGCATTAAATGCAGTGCTCTGATGCCAGATCTACTGGTCATGCTAAGGCGCATGATGTAATGCAACTCTTGCACATGTGTATTTTTAGTGAAAAACCTGGAAATTTCCGATATATTTGTTTGTTGCATATAATTGTACCTCAGTCCTCCAAATGCCCTTTTGGACACCCAGTGGCTTCTGCTGTCCTTTCAACAGCCTCAGTAATATTCATTTTCTTTAATAATTTCTGAATATATTTTTCAGTAATATAACTTGTTCCTCAACACAGTTTGCCAGGTTCTGTATTAAACAGGGGCATACAACACATGGAGGGGGAAGCATTGCCCCCCCCGTAAGTTTTAGGCACGAGACAAAATTTTTAAGTAGCCTACATTTAAAAAAATAAAATAACCAGGAAGTATTCTATAAACGATTTAATACTGTGTTAGACGTTAAATGGGAAAAGCCATCTTGCCTTCATAGTCGTAATTTCTTTATTCTACAAAACAAAGTCTATTCTTGCCCCCTCTGCGGTTTCTCATCGAGGCGTCAACTGTGCCGAGGCCCTTTGAGCTTTGTCCACTTACCACGACGATCCGAAAAGTTACATTTTTGAACTATTATTTCCGAGCCCTGGTTTAAAATTGAGGTAATGAACTGGCACACACAAAATCATTACTCCTGCCCGGAAACTACAGCACGCGCATCTCTGTTTTGAAATAAACAAGGTAAAATAACATGACTTCCCTCGCGCAGCATGCGCCCTGCGTTGTGCCGACAAGGTTTGAAAAGCAATGATGCACGTGACTTTAGAAGTTCGACATTTGGTGCTACGCTTGTGCCCTATTTATCCAAATCGGTGGAGCTCCAGCATTTCATCAGTTTCTGTCTAAACTGTGTTGGGTACTTCATTTAAATTTGTGAAGTTTGTTCTTTGTCACTGTGATGACCGTGAATCTGCTTGGCTGCTTCCAGCTGTTCTGCAGAGAGAAGTTTTGCGGTGATGAGACCACCTCCGATCTACGATGGGACAAATTAGACGGAACATGGAATCATTGCTGTCTACCGGCCACCTACTCGGAAATGGTTTACAGGCTCAATGACACGCGTCTTGCTGAAGAGTTTGTAAACAAAGATTGATGGCAGTCCAGGGTCGTACACCCCCTCCCATACCCCAAAATTTTGTCACACATAATATTCGTTTATGAATTAAAACATTTAAAAACTAATAGACTTATCATGTACTATTGTTACAAAGAGACATATAGTAAAGTGAGGAGACGGTAGCGTGATGTACGAACCAGTGTGACAATCAGTTTGCTCTGATCTCATAACATACCCTCTTTTACTCTCCAGTGCCATCACTCTTAAGAACCTACCAAGAACAGCAATAAGTGCCCCTGAAGCATTTGACAAACATTTCCCCCCTAACTTGTATACCCTCATCAAACTTTTGGCAATTTTGCCCGTCTCTGTAGCTACCTCCGAACAGAGTTGGAGTTTCAGTAGGTTGAAAACATACTTAAAGAAATTCTACTTCCGAAAACAGACTCGTCGGTCTAGCATTGTTATCTATTCTCCGAGACATACAAATCACTGATGGAAGTTATAAACCAATTTGGTAAGGCTTCAAGATGATGATGATGATTGTTGTTTTAAGGTTATCGGCCCCTAATGGTTTGGGTGATCGTGAAAATGAACTATAACTAAAAACTAACTACTAACTTATATACTAGAAGAAGAAATGGAAAACAAAAGGAGAATAAGGCAAATAAAGGACAGGAGGGAAAGAAATGCCCTCAACCCTCGAAGAATGTGGATTGAGGGACTTGGAAGGAAGGAGAGCCATGAAAGGCAGATAGGAAAGTGAAAGAGGATAGGGTCCTCCCCCACAGGTAAGGGACAAAAGGGGGAAAACTGGACCCAGCTCAGGAATCCCTCGGGGTCGCCAACTCCCGAACTCACCAACCGTGAGCCCCTGAGGGTGTAGCAATATCCAGGGTGCACCGAAGTGGTGGGGCTACATATACCCTGCCTCCTTGAGGGCCTTGAGCAGAAGGCAGGAGATAACAGGAAAAGAAAAAGAAGGCTGACCCCTCGGAGAAGGAGGGTATCAGAAAAGATGAGACAAGGGACAATTAAGGCGGGAAAGGAAGAGACTCCCTAGGCCTCGGATACCCTAATACTGTCGGGGTCAGAAGAGAACAAGAGTTGACCAAGTGAGGTCGACAGGAAAGAAGACGAGAGGAGCCCGGCACAAGTAAGTGGAAGCAATGCCGGACTCAGCTGGGGCCCCATGGCCGCCAACCCACGTCCCACTAGATGTGAGCCCCTGGGGGGAATGCTTCAAGAAACCTTGACTTTATATTATAGTGTAAGTTGTAAATCAAAACAGTTATTGAGGTTTTAAGCGGCAGAAGAGTGAGGTCATGTGCCCCAAATCCAAACAGTAATGTTCATTCTTTCTATCTAAATACTATAAAGTGAGCAAGATTAATAAAAAGTAACATGAAATTGTCTTAGTTGGGTTTGACAATAATGAACATAAAACATCACACAAATTGGTTGAAAAAGTGATGCCAGATAGCTTTAAAAATCATCATTTTGCACCAAATTATACAAAAGTCTCCCGGGGAGGAACCCCGGCCCCCATCTCTTTGGGGACTATTCCATGCCACCAAACTCCTGTTTGCCCCCCTCCCTCCCAAATAAAACTCTATATGCGCCCCAGCGAGCAGTCAGTGTTCGGGTCTTTAGCTCGACGTTGACAACTGGTTTATGTTTTGTACTCATATTCATCTTCTGATTGTATTTTGTATTTTAACCCTAATAGTGCCAGTGCCAGGGGGCGATATATCGGCCAAGGGCACTTCTGCTAAAAGATGCCACGGGCAGTAGATGTGTTGTTATTAGGCTACTACTTCTAGCCAAGCAGTGTTATCACTGTTGTAAACAAGACAATGTAGGAATTATTCTCTTTCTGGATATCGATATGTTTTTGTTCGGTGAATAACTGGGTTCATAATAAGTATTCTTTAAACATGCTGTAGTCAGCTGATTACCCACTCGTATGATCATTTGAAACTAAGTTTGTTTACATTCTAACTCACAGCTAATTGAGATACGTGGTGAACGATGGGGAAATAAAAGAGGTCTTAATGCTCAGTGAAGCATGCGAGAGTATGTTTTCGACTGATAACGACTTTGAAAAATGTCCGTTTCAAATTATTAAAAAAGTATCTTTTAATGAAACACTGCTTTAATTATTTAGCATCTCATATACTATATTTGCCTGCTACAGTTAAATAATATCTTAAAAATTATAGGTAGGACATAATGTTTATCATTGAAGTTAGCTTGACATCCGAAGGGTTAATTAGAAATAATGAATAATATTAACGTATTTTTTAATGTAGAGTTAGGCCTATAGTACCGTGTTACAGTAAAACTCTGTTAAGAATTTCCCGTATTGAACGTTTTTCCACTTAAGTCATCCGATATTCTCGGTCCCGTCATCCGTCCCATGATACATGTATATTTTTCCCGTACAAAGTGTCCCTGCATAAGAGGATTTCCCGGTTAAATAGTTCAGATTTTGTATTCCCTAAAAGTATAAGACGTTCACTGAGATTATTATAGCTATTATAGCAGGATTTGTTCAATGATATCCATTATTTACTGGGCTATCCTTAAATCCTAAATGATTAAAGATTCAATTTACAATTATATTTGTAGGAGTAGAGCCTCCGTGGCTTAGGCGGCAGCACGCCGGCCTTTCACCGCTGGGTCCGTGGTTCAAATCCCGGTCACTCCATGTGAGATCTGAGCTGGACAAAACGGAGGCAGACAGGTTTTTCTCCAGGTACTCCGGTTTTCCCTGTCACAATTTCATTCCAGCAACACTCTCCACTATCATTTCATTTCATCTGTCATTCATTTAATCATTGCCCCAGGGGAGTGCGACAGGCTTCGGCAGCCGGCACACTTCACATCCTCGCCGCTAGATGGGGGCTTCATTCATTCCATTCCTGACCCGGTCTGAGACTGGAAGCAGGCTGTGGATTTTCATTTTCATTTGTAGGAGTAAACCTAACATTTTCCCCTCAACATTTTCTGAATCAAAACTCGCCAATCATCGCGGAAGATACTTCCGGTGTTCCGAGTGAAAGAATACAGCAGTTCCGAGTGTTCGCGGGTCTCTTCATCTGACCGGGGAGCTATTTCAAGGTTACATGACGTCACGCTATGACGACACCCGCTCAAGACCTACTACAATATATCATGCTTTCATTGTTAGCTTTCATTGTTTTCTGTGCGTTCTAACTTGTTAGTCAAGCATTGCCAAACGTAGCATAACATTATTGAAATTACGAGAATTGCGTCAGTGAAGTAAAGTTTTCAAATCATTCCGAAAAGGAGTGGATCTCAGATGAAAGGCATCAAAAGAAACTCACTTTCGATTAACCCTCCCGGTCGGGCGCGCCGCAACCAGTAGGCGCCAGCGCTACATTTTCGCGCCCTACTTCACAGCGCATGCGTCTGGTAAACCTTCACTCACAGTATCTTCATAGCTGCCAGTGTCTTACTGAACAGTTGAGAAGTTGTCATTGTTGATAACATTAGTGTTGGGATACTGAACGTTGGCGCCTACCGCATGCCACGGGACCTAACACGTCCGCGTTTTTAGTATGACCGGTAACCGTCAGTTTTTCGATTTAAACAATCCTAGTGACTAAGTTAATGAATTCTATTATTTAAACTAGTTTCCATGATGGTTCCGTATTGACGTACTAAAGAGTTTTAACAACAAATTGTATATCCGCCTTAGTCAATACAGGTATTGACTAAGGCGGATATACAATTTGTTGTTAAAACTCGTATTGACTAAGGCGGATATACAATGTGTTAAAACTCTTAATTTAATGAACACTTTACTTACTGATGGTAATTTTGACTACGAGATAGAGAATGAAGAGGACAGTGGAGCGGAAGATGAACCTCTTCTCAGGGACATCCTGTTTTATGCAGGGAAGGATGAGGTAAGCAACCTGAATCTAATCATAGGAAGAAAGCACCCCCAGACAGTGGCGCCGAATCTTTTTTTTTTTTCAGGTCTAGCAGACACCCACCCCTCTCGTTCTGTGGGACCCCCCCCCCCTCCTTGTTAAACCGGACCCCTACCCCAATAATTACGTTTTTACAGCTTATTTCGCACAGTACTCCCCTTCTCTTCTCTTCTCTCTCCCTTCTTTCCTTTCCTCTTTTCCTTCTCCTTCCCTTTCCTCCTCTATCCGTAACCCCCCAACGGAACCCAGGACCGGGAGACCCACCCCCTCGTCAGGTCTAGCGGTCGCTAGACCTCGACCATGGATTCGGCGCCCCTGCCCCCAGATAATTTGCTTACCAGATTGCAGGAGTTATTGGTGATACAAGCCACGTAAAAGATGAAAGTGAGTGTTGGAAATTGTTTATAACTGACGAAATGTTACATAATGTCGTTCGATATACAAATCAGTAAATAGAACATGTAAAATGACATTTTCTGAGGGAAAGACATGCAAAAGACAGATATTATTGAAATAAAGGCACTTTTAGGACTTTTATAATTGGCTGGTACTTTACTTGCCAACAAAATAATGCTGGCACAGATGGCAATGGAGTGGAAAAATTCTGTCTTGTTATAAATTTGAGGAGTTTTAAATTTTAGCTTTGTTGCTTTCGTTTTGACGACAGGGTTACATGAGAGGAGCGTAAGAAGTTAGACAACCTGGCAGCTATCCGGGAAGTATTTCAATCATTTGTTGACAACTGTAAGAAGAACTATTCCCTTGGGGCATTCGTAACATTAGATGAAAAGCTTGAAGCTTTTCGTGGAAGATGCTGGTTTAAGCAGTACATCCCACCAAAACCAGCCAAATACGGGATAAAAATATACGCCCTAGTGCAGGGGCAGCCAGACTTTGCACCCTCGGTGTGCCGACTGCGCTGAGCCGCACACCGGCAGGCCTCTCTCGGCTGGGCTGCCTGCCTGCCGGTGCGTTGACCGAGTCAGTTGGGATCGCCTTCGCACCGGACGTAATTTAAACAATCTGTTCTTCCAATGTGTTGGTTGTCCGAAACATCTACACTTTGTTCGAGTGTTTCTGCACGTACTGGCACTTGAAGGTTACGTGTTTAGCATTAAAACATTTTCTTGTTGTTGATTGATGTAGTGGCTTTGCGACATCGTGGTCATGTAGCCCCATGGGTGTGTGTATAGAATTTGTCTGAATTAACTGTGGAATTATGGTGGCTGTATTTGTGTGTGTATTTGTAATCCAGGTGAGGACTGAGAAGGAGGCAGCCGTGGCCTTAATTTAGGAGCCATCCCGGCATTTGCCTGGAGTAGAAGTGCGAAACCACGGAAAAATACTTCCAAGATGGCTGAGATGGGAATCGAACCCAAGGCTTATAAACTACAGAGGTTGCCTCAATTTTCACTCACCAATCAGCGCTCACAAGGCGGATGACGTCACAAGATACCAAACGCGCCATGTGGGGAACGTAACGAAACTGTCAACATCAGCTGTTGAGTACGCAAAGAACAGTTTATTCTCATGAAATTATTGGTAAATGGGTGATAAAATAACTGAATGTAGCCTACTTACATTTTATGTTGTGATCTTCTTGAATTTCTTGGAAATTCGCCTAGACTCGGTAGCAGTATCGTGGGTTTTAGTGACTTCCAATAACCACTTCTTATGCAAGATAGAATTGGAATGTTTCAATCTGATGAAGAAAATTGTTATCACAGCTGCCTCAACCCCACCAGACGGTACATCAGAAACTTCTCTCGACACAAAATCTGTCGTTCTTCTTAGAACGTTGTTGCCTCGTTGAAATCCGTATTTTCCGTGAAATGTGACGAATTTTGCTGAAATGTGCCGGAACTGGTTTAGCCAAGTTTCTGAGGGAACGGTCATACCACCGTATGACAAGTGTTTAATTCAGGTTGGTAATGCATAATCGTGTTAAGTTTGCATTCCATAGGTTAAGTTCCCAAGTTGTGGAAATTTACCTTGGAACTTGTGGGCTACATAACCTGCAACATAAGCCTTGCCATCTTCCTCACTTTGTTCCATGATATTGGCAATGAAGGACGCAGGTTGAACATTGCTCCTTAAGGTTGGTTCTGGAAGCACGTTACTTGATTCAGACACTATGCCAGCTTTGTTTAGTGCTTTAGCAACTACATATTCATCTGAATCTGGATCAGCAGTGTTGGTTTGCTTTTGAACAACTCCTGGATTTTTTTCCTAAAATAATCATCCTCAGTCTGTAAATGCAGGCAAGGGGAGCCACCACGGGTTCGCAATTGTGAAAAGAGGTTTTCCAGTACATCTTGATTTAGCCTATGTGTGAGAATGTACTTTGTATTATGCCTACGGGCCATATCTTGGAACAGAAGTCGAAGGGATTTTATTGAAAGGATGACTGCTTTCTGTAATATTTGCAAATAATTTTTACCAATACAAAGAGAATTACTCATGAAATTTTCCATCTTGTCCAAAACCAAAATACCATGCCTGGGTGTATATAAGAGGGGGGGACTGAGGGGGCTCCAGATCCTCCCCGAAAAAGCCAACTTGGGTACAACATACAATGTATTTCACAGTAGTCTACTTTTAAGAAATAATTATCAATTTGTAAAAGGAAATGAGTGTTTACCTTTCTGCTTTATAAATTGAGAAGTAGCCCATTTAGATATTTTCCATTCATACTTCATAGACTATAATAGAAAATTCATTAAGTACTCACAATTTTCCACGATAGTCAGCCCCTCCCACCCCCCTCTAAAATTTGTATACACGCCCCTGATACCATGTACGAAATATGTCAAAAATATTAACAGCTTTAAAATCATCCTAGCAGGTCATCAAAACTTAAGAGTAGACCAGCTAGGCTCACTTACCATTTGGTTTTAGATTCCTTGGAAATCTTGGCTTTATATTAAGCAATTCGGCCCTGTAGTCTAATTCGAAGTCTTCACTCGTAAAGTGCAGGGAACATATCCTACTTGTTTGAGGGTTGCAATGATATTTTCGCTTACATGCAGCAATCCACTGATTGCTAAGGCATGCGTCTTTAGGCATCGTGAAAAACGACAAGTCATTTCCAACTTTATAATAACTGTGACAAACTGCCACAGCACATCTTTGGCCTGGCATGATTATAAACAAAAGGGCTTAAAACACGTGTTTAAACCACTGCAATCCATACAATATAAGTTGACTTTCCTTGCATATCTCGCACCTCGCGCGCTACGAGGAAACGTGTGACGTCACGTCCTTTCCCTTCCCTCCGCGATCCCCTCGCCTAAGAGCTCCATATTGAGGCAACCTCTGTAGTTTACTAGCCTTGAATCGAACCCACCTCATCTCAGTTTTCCCCTCATGGGGCTGAGTGACCCAGTTCCAGCCCTGAGACCAGAATTAAATTGCTTGGCAGTGCCAGGATTGAAACCCGGACCTCCAGGGCAACATCCAAGAATGCTAGCCGCTACACCACGAGGTGGCCAGTATTAAAACAATTAGAAATATTGATAAGGTGTCATGGGACTCATATTTTATGACAATGAAATTTTGGTCACATTTTTATTTTCCTTCTTTTCAATTTGTTTTCATATTTACAATGTGTTCAATGTTCGGTACAATTGCTTGTGAGACAATCAACCAGAGGCTGTTCCGCAGGTTTTCGTCCGACATCAGAATGCGATGCCGTGATTTTGTTAGTTTCAATGCAGAGAAAAATGTTTCGCAGACATACGTTGTTCCAAACCGTGGGCTACGTTGTAAGACAAGGCCTGGAAATGAGGCACCAGACACCATTGCGAGCAATTGGTTCAAACTCGTTCCGCATTTTGCCGCTAGGTTCGCTTTCTGGCACCCTTAATCGCACCATTTGCATAACGTACAATGTGATTTGTATCTCTGTATTTGGCGCTAAATAAGGTGTCTTAATGAGTGTGAAAGCTAACGTGTTTAAAAATTGACTGGTGAAGTGTGTCGTATTATAGATGCACTTTCGGGGCAGTCAACTGCTGTTAGACTGATATTGAGAAGGGTGCTTATTTATTTATTTATTTATTTATTTAGCGTATGGCTTTAAGAATACACACTTTAAGTGCCGGGAGTGTCCGAGGACATGTTCGGCTCGCCAGAGACTGTAGCTGCTTCAAGCGGACACCCATGAGGTGGGCTACAAGTTCCGTTCAATTTCAACTAGTTCGAACTTTTGTTACCAGATGTCACTGACACCTAGTGCTAAGTGGTCTTTATGAGCAACACGTTGTGAAAAGCAAGTTTTATTCCAGTGAAATAGTGTAAATGTGACATCCATATGGGGTAAACACTTTAGATAAAATTCACGAAAGATTTTTGTATATTAACATAATTATATTGTGTAATTAGTAGTGTTTGTGAGTAATGGTGTATTGTAGCGTGCCGTATTGTAAATCTTGTCACGTTAAAGGCAATGGACTTTCATTTCATAAATTTCCATTGAACTATGACATACGGAGATAATGGGTTCTCTCTGAATCACGTGAGGGGGGAAAACCCCAGGTCTTTGTGGACTCCAAATCAGTCTTCTACAATTTTTAGGACGCATTTCAAGGATTCTGATTATAGTATAAGTTCTGCAAAGAGAACGCTCTTATCGAACGCATTTTGGACAGTTTTTGAAGACTACTCCGAACATAAACCAGTACAAATAAATAGACATACACGCAAAAGACCAAGTGTTGATAAAGACAAACAATAAAAGAAAATGTTCAGGTAATTTAAATATTATGGAAGACTTATGATGAACGAATTGAGGAAAACTATTATCAACTACGTGTTAGTGTAGGAATGCAATGTTCTACAATCAAGCCAACTCATGGGAAGTCAACACAAATAAAATTAAAATTAAGTCAGGCATTAAGAAAAATGCAGAACAGCAATTAAGTCATTGAACTAGAAGATAATTTCATTAGAACAAAATTTATATTCACTGCAACTACAGGACAAATTCGATGTTCAAATATCGAAGCTCAAGAGTGAAGCGGATCGTGGGGGACTTGAAACCTAATTTCTTACTTAAAATTCAAACTTTCATGAAATGAAAGTGTAAATACAATGAAACATCAAAGTGTGTGTATTGCTCTCTAATAAATCACCGCCCACTTAGAGATAGTCTATAAATATTTTACAACTTCCTCATCCACGAACCCCGAAAACTTACATTGGGTACACGAACGGAGAGGTGTTTGTCACGTCACTTGCAAAAGCTAGGTAGACAATGAAGAACCGTCGCTGACTCACGATAATGAGAAGGTTGGTTCATTAAACATTTAAGAAATGGCTTATAAAGTATGAACTATTGTATTACAAGAAGTTAAGACACTTTCTCGGCATTAGTAATATTGAGAAAAATTGGAATCGAACATAAACTGACTAATAAATTACAACGCATACTGTACTGTTCAAGGGCCTGCCATCCTTTTACAGGATACCTATTCAAAGTTATCCCTATAATAAGACGAGACTTACGAAGGAAACGTATCAAGCTTTGGTGCTAACATTTCATCAACCGTGTCCTGCATAAGATTTCCATTACGTGATTACGCAGAATCTACCAAGTGACGATGTAGAAGTGATCTTCAGTCACCTGAGAAATAAGACAGGTACCAATGACACGAGGTACGTGAAACCTGCATACCATAGAGTCAACACTTCACACAGGAATTATCGCATTTTCTATAAGTGGTAATGTGAAACTAAGGGAAGATGCAGCAGCAGCAGGCACCTTGACCAAGTTTCTAAAGCCTAAAGGGTCGCGGAAGGTGCATAACCCAACCAGTGCTACATATACATCCCAGCTTCCGGCACATATCTTGCAGATTCTTAAAAACTCTATTTATTGCAACAATGTGGGGCATATACCCTATAAAAACATTATGACTTACATTAACCATATTTTAGCATTGAAGTCTCTTTGTTTTCAGAAAAACCGGCATCTCTATCTTCCATTTCAATTGCAATAGTAGCGGGGTTTCTTGTAGGAGTGGCAGAAGAGTTGCGAAGATTGCTTAAAATAATATATCAGCTCTAGCAAGTTCAAGCCCATCACTAAGTTTAATACATTTTCAAGACAGAGGGTGATTAAGATATCCCAATGCTTCTTTTATATCTTAATTGGAAACAATTTCTCACTTTGTCACAACGGCCGTAAATTTCAAGTCTCGAAAATAGATAATGTCAAATTTCACTATATTTTAACTGGCATGATTTCAGAGTACAACAAAATATGAAAATTGTATTGGCAATCTGTAGTTAATTTGCAACATTTAAAATGCCACTTTTAAAGAATATTGGTGTGAACCACAAGAGCAGCAGTGGAACGTTTTTGAATATAAGTACTTAATCACTTACAGAAAGATTCTTAAAGTGATGTGAAATACAGCCAAGAGTGAGCTGTATTCATCATTTAGGGAAACTAGTGAAAAACAGGATAGAAGTACTAAGAAAACATGTGTTTAAGTGTATTTGAGTTGCACATAATGCATAGTCAACAGCAGACAACTAGGGCGCCGAACCGCGATCCTAGTGGCGTAAAGTCTAACTACCAGTTTGGCGCTCCAAGTCTCGGCTCTATTTCCAACCTTGAGTATAACGTAGGCCAGGCTCCAAACATTGATAACACTAGTGCAATTTTGGATATTCTTGCTGCGGTAATTTTGTGTAGAAATCGGGCAAATTTTTCACAGAGCTAAAAATATCCTTAAGTCTTGTGCTACATTGCAAATTTATAAGCTCCATTTGAAACTTATACGGAACTTCAGTTACAGAGATTGAAAATGGCTTGACAAACAAATCAAAAACAGGCTGAAGTTTTGAAAGTTCTAGAAATGTGATAGAAAACTCTTTCAGCAAGTCCTCAATAACACTCACGTACTGGTCAAAGTCGGCTTCTTCGCGGACGATTCCAGGTTTAGAAAATGCACTGTATTCCTGATTTCTAATTGGGCTTTCCACAACTGCAGCTTCATTTTAAAAGCCATAATTGTGTCACCGTAATCAGGTGATCCCTACCTTGCATTGACACATTTATATCGTTGAGATGCCCTGTAATATCGGTCAAAAACGCTAGGTCCGCTACCCAATGAGGATCAGAAATTTTCGGCTCTCCCTTACCAAACTTGTCAATGAATAGGCTGATTTCCTCTCTTAAATAAAAAAAAAACCTGCTCAATACTTCACCTCTGATGAGCCATCTCACTTCACAATGGTAGGGCACATCATAATATTTGGCATCTACAGACGTTAGAAATTTGAATCGGCAATGATTCAGGCCATTCTGCCAAACTAAATTTACAATGCGAACTACCACTTGCATAACGTCACCGAGCTTTGCTGCTTTAGCGCAAAGTGTGTCCTGATGAATAAAGCAGTGTATTGAGTACAACTTAATGTTCAAACTATCCAACTTAGCTTGAAGCCGAGTGATAAAACCTATTTTCGAACCCCGCATGGACGGCGCACCATCCACCCACAGAGTCAATAGCGTCCTCCACAGCCTGCAAAATATCTTCGCCTGTTGTCGTGTCGTTGAGTGGTATGATGTCCAACAACTCCCCCGTAACTTTAAGTTCACTATCGACGCCTTGCACAAAAACAGCCAGTTGCACTACGTACGTTATGTCCGTCGATTCATCCAAGACAATTGAAAATTCAATGAACTTTTCACATCTTTCCATTAACTGTCTTTGGACATCCTCAGCTAAGTCGGCAATGCGGCGCTCTATTGTGTGACGCAACAGTGAAATATCCTGAAACTGCTGACTTTCCAACGGGCATAGCTGTTCCGCAGCATCAATTATTAGGAATGCTATTACAAAATCCCCTTCTGAAAGAGGCTTGGCGTTTTAGCTATTCGCAAGGAAATCTTGTAACTTGCTTATAAGGTCGGATTCGAAATCCAAGTTCCTGTCAATTAAAAGCCATACTATTAAAGATACGAAATCCATTTTATTACAATGTAATTAAAACAACAAACATTTGCAAGAAAACAAGATGATTACGAGTGCAGTACCTATTTCTAGCGTTGATTTAAACTCATTAAATTTAAGTTGACACTCTTCGTCCTTGAGAGCCCCAAATTCCTGCTGATGTCTCCAATTGAAATGCCGCTCCAGTGAATACATTCGCAGGCAAACAACAACACATTGGCATATAACACACATCACGTTTCCGTTGGGCGAGATGAAAAACAATTGTTCCCACTCTTTCGTAAAAGAAGTCGCACTTCCACTTCTTTTCTTTTCGGCGCTAGCCATAATTAAATGTTACTAATCCCTGCGATCAAATAATGTCAAGTGGGACTACAGATAGCAATATAAGGTACACATCGCGACCGTTTGACCTTCGACACAGCAAAGACAGTACAGGAGGGAGTAAGACGAGAAAGCGAGCAAGAGAGAGAGAGACATATAGTCTGCCCCCACCATCACTGCAAGGCCGTCCACCCCAGAAGCACTACGGAGTGCAGCCGGTGTGCCAGCGCGCCCGGAGTGCTGTTTGGCCACCTCTGCCGTAGAGGATGCAAAAACTTTCTATTGTAATAACTTGGAAATTTACCCAGGGAAACAGCCAGAGGGGCCGTTTTTCATCAGTAATAAACCATCAAATGTTGTTAAGCGGTTGGCACATCTATCTATAACACAGGTCTTAATATTACGGCTGATAATTGGTTCACAGACATGGACTTGATAGTTTACTTGAAAAAGAAGACATCCTATGTCGGCACCCTTAGAAATAATAAATTATGTCTGCCGGCCGAGCTTATGAATGTGAAACCAAGGACGGTAAAGTCATCAATGTTTGGTTTCAATGAACATGCCACTTATGTCTCGTATGTTCCTCAGAAAAAGAGAATTGTCCTGCTCGTTTCCAGTCATCATTTAGATGACGACTCGATTGATGATGATACTGGAGAATATGCCAAACCTACAATTATGAGATGCTACAACGGGACAAAGGGTGGAGTAGATGTCGTAGATAAAATGTGTGGGAGTTACAACGTAGCCCGAAATACCACACGTTGGCCACTTGTTATTTTCTTTGCTATGTTGAATGTAGCTGGCATAAATGCTCAAGTAGTGGCTATTGGGAACGGAATGAATGTCGGTAGGAGGAGACTGTTTCTGAGAACACTATCTGAGCAGTTGATGTCCGAAGGGATTAGGCGAAGGAGCATGAATCCAACAGGTCTCCATTCGACACTGCGTTTCCAACTTGAAAAGTACAGACCTGCAGAGCAAGACAAAGAAGCAATAGCCAATGGAAACACCCTTCCTTCACTTGCTGAAAAGAAACGATGTGGCACTTGCAAGGTTGCTAAACCAAAGAAGATCACTAGAATGACAAGGCACAGCTGCAAGAAGTGTAAGAAACATTTCTGCATGGAACACGGAAGAATGATTTGCCATGAATGCTTCGAAAATCTGGACAAGGGAAAATAAGAGTCAATATGAACAGTTCTTTGTGTATTTTTTCTTTGGTTATGTAATACTTTGCATACTTTTCTGATTTTACATTACTACCTCAAATTCTGTGAACAAGGTTACGGTATATATGCTATAGTTCTTATTGTTGGTATATTTATTATTGTTCGTGAAATAAAGACCATCTAAGAGATATGACACTCGGTATTCTTGTACTATTTGAAACGAGATAAAACAACCTGCAGGACCTTATTGTTGCTGTTAACAATGAATATAAGAGTAAAAGGAATGTCAACATTATTTAACTCAATTATATCCAAACATGCCTGCAGGAAATGTATTTTTAAAATTAAAAATACAATGGCGCCTCCTAGATGCCGCGCGACTTATCGTGTCGAAATTAGACCGCGACCGACAGAGGGTTGAAGATTAAGTGGACATTATAAGGAAAGTGGAGTCATCTACTCTTATGCGTGTTGCTCTTGCGAGTGAGCTCGGAATGCCGCCGTCTACTTTGAACGGCATCATAGTAAGGAAAGAAGGGATCCTGGCTTCTGCCGGGAATACTTCGGCAAGCTGCAAGAAGATTAAAACCGGGAAATACAACGACGTAGAACAAGCTCTGCTTGTGTGGTTTAAACATCAGTGAAGTTTAACATTCCTTTGAGCGGGATTATCGTGAAGGAGAAAGCCGAAGTAATCGCGTGCAGGTGCCTTTTCCTGCGTCGAATGGGTGGCTGGATCGCTTTAAAATCGGGCTGGCCTAGTTTGCAAGACTATTAGTGGCGAAGCTGCGAGTGTAAATACAGACGAAACAGAAGCGTGAAAGGCATAGCTTCCGGCAAAAATCAGTAATTACAAACATTGTGACGTTTTTAATGTTGATGAATTCAGACTTTTTTTTATCAGGTTGTTCCGGATAAATCTTTGGTTTTGAAGGGAGAAACTTGATTAGGAGGCAAATTAAGTAAAGTACGAGCTACGGTGCTAGTTGGTGCGAATATGAATGGGACGGAAAAGCTGCCACTACTGATCATAGGAAAATCTAGAAAGCCCCAGTGTTTCAAAAACTTCAGGACTTTGCCATGTAGTTACAGAAGCAATAAATCAACATGGATGACAAGCTCCCTATTTGAAGAGTACATTCAAGCACTAGATGCCAAAATGGGGAGCCAAAACAGGAAGACCACTGCCCTGCTCATCCCTAAACAGTGGCCTCATTTATGAAATATTAAATTATTTTTTTTCCACCAAACACTACATCGGTATTGCAGCCCATGGACCAGGGGGTGATTAAGGTTCTGAAGCAGAGGTACTGAAAAGCAGTAGTGTGTCGTATGCAGTCATGCATGGAAGCAGGTGGACCCATCTACAGCCCATCTCTTTTGGACTCCATGCATTTAATTGCCTCATCTTGGGATTCGATGGAGTCAACCACCATTGAAAATTGCTTCAAGAAAGCTGGTTTTGACGGTTTTACAGGTAGCAGCATTTATGTGGAAGTCTGCGAAGAGCCAGGGTGGTGGAAAACCATGCAGGAGAAGATGGAGATAACCAGCAGTTTCAGCGACTTCACTTGCGAGGAGCAGACCATTGACGACATATGCAGGGTCATTCAGGCAGCAAATAAGGATGAAGAGGAGGAGAATTCTCCAAGGCCTTCTTGTAGTGAGGCAAGTGTCTGTTAGCTATTTAATTTCAGCATATTCATTTAAGTTGGCAATGTTGCTCTTACGTTGGCCAACCTGTGTACAGTATGTGCCTGTCATGGCGTTCAATATAGCAGTGGTGTGAAGAGTGTGTCTCGTTGTGTTCTTTCAACAGTCCCTACAATTACCAGAGGTAATACAATGCAATGTAGCACCGATTGCTACAACATAATTTTGGTCCTCCGACTCGGATTGACAGTGAAGTGAGTCATATTCATGATTTCGTGTGATAAAATAAGCGCTTGGCGTAATGGCGTCTTAGTGAAGCGCGTGAGTGCTAAACGAATTAGTTCAGTACAGCATCTGGATTTCGTGCAGCATTCTAACACCGACAAGACATGTCGACCTAGTAAGTAAAAGTGCAACGAGTATACATAGCAATATCAGATCCGAGCAGATCACCCAATATTCGAAACCAAGTTTGCGTCATCTTCATATTCCAAGACTGTGCATCTGTTGAAGAACGCAATAGGCAAGCAAACGCACTCTGGTAGAAAGACATTCAACCACTTACAGTCACTCGTCCAGCTCAGTGGGCAAGTGTCATAAATCAACGTCAACCCTCAACTGACCATCGTCGCGCCTTCAAGGAACAACAGCCGCTAGGGTGAAAGTGAAAGTGACAGCTGACATCCAGGAAGGGTGAGACACAACCGGCCAACCCGTAGCCAGCAGGATACCGCAGTCAGCAGCCCAGCAAATCGGTGAGTGAGCGACCTATTCATATCCTTATAATTCCTTTATTACCTTCACTATTGTCCGTCAGTTACCTTCTTTACAACTTGAGTTGCTATTTACATTTCAACCATGACTGAACAACTAGCCGTGTTGAAAGGCAAGCGTGCGCAGATTAAGGCCAAATTAACGCGATTTAGAACATTTTTAGACTCGTACAGTATAGAACAAGGCCTACTGCAAATTCAAATGAGGCTTTCGAAAGCTGAGGAATGTTATGCTGAATTTGAAACCGTTCATTCAGGAATTGAAATTGCAATGAAGCAAGATGTTCAAGAACAGGAAAGAGCAGATTTTGAGGATACATATTTCAGCACCGTTTCAAGAGCACAACAATTAATTCAACAATGCTCACAATCAACTACCTTTTCAAATCAGTCTAGTACGTCACAAACACATGTCACAGAAGTTAAATTACCCGCAATTGAACTACCAAGTTTTCAGGGTAATTATGAGGAATGGTTGCCATTTAAGGACACATATCTAGCCTTAATACACAACAATGAAGCGTTAACTGACATTCAAAGGTACCATTACCTCAAGTCGTCACTCAAGGGTTCCGCTTCAGAATTAATTCATTCTCTTCAGTTAACTGCTGCAAATTACTCTATTGCATGGCAACTGTTACACGAGAGGTTTGAAAACAAGAGAATTATTGTTCAATCTCATGTGAGGTCTCTCTTTGGCCTACCCACGGTAGAAAGGGAATCTGCCAGCTCTCTACGACGGCTTCTTGATGACACAATAAAACATCTTCGGTCACTCAAGGCACTGGGTTTACCAACAGAACACTGGGACGCACTTCTTGTACATTTAGTGTACACTAAATTAGATCCAGCTACTCAACGGCAGTGGGAAAATAGCAAACAATCAGACCACTTGCCAACAATCACAGACATCACAACATTCCTTCAACAGCGATGTCAAGTATTAGAAGCTGTTGAGGTGAATCGTAAGGCCACACCTAAGGAACAAATGAAGAATCCCTCGAATAAGAGTACACCGCGATCAAACTCGAACGCTTGCTTCACAGCTCAACTGGGAAAATGCAACATGTGTGGCAACAGTCACAGGTTATACCAATGTGCCCGGTTCCTGCAGTTGGGCGTTGAAGAACGGCGCAACAATGTCAAGAAGTGGCAATTGTGCTTCAATTGTTTAGGAAGAGGCCATATTTCTAAAGAATGTAAATCTGTTCACTGTAAACGATGCCCGAGTAAACACAACACTCTTCTTCATCTCACAAACGTCACTCGTGAAGGAGACATTACTGATAAGCAGCCGACATTACAAGAACCGCAACAGGGAAGTAGCTTCACGGGTCATGCCATAAACAGACGTGAATCTCAAGTGTTACTGGCTACAGCATTGATCGACGTCATTAATAACAAAGGGGTATCTGTTACATGCCGAGCTATGTTGGATTCTGGGTCACAAAGCCATTACATGACAGAAACTTTGTGCTCCAAACTTGGCCTTCGGAAGGATCGTGTTTCAGTTCCCGTCATAGGAATCAATGGTGCCACAACACTCGTTACGCACAGCATTCGTGCCACATTCAACTCGCGTCACACAGAGTACAAGCATTCAGCAGACTTTCTACTGGTTCCCAAGATCTCAGATCGCATGCCTTCAAGTCCTGTCGACTCATCTAAACTATCGATACCCAGCAATATCAGCCTGGCTGATCCCTTCTTTTATGATCCCAGTAACATTGACATTCTTCTTGGAGCAGATGTATTTTGGGATTTACTTGGTCGAGGACAGCTGAGACCAGGTACAGAACGGATATTGCTACAAGAAACGAAATTGGGATGGATTATCACGGGGAGAGTTGAAAATCATCAACCCACTAGGAAGACATCCTGTTATCTGAGCGTCAACAGTGACATCAGTGTACAACTGCAACGTTTCTGGCAACTGGAGGAATGTGGAAATGAGAAGGTCTTCACGGGGGAAGATAGATTATGTGAAGATCATTTCAAGGAAAATGTCACAAGACAGCCCACCGGTGAGTACACAGTAAGATTGCCATTAAAGGGCGACTCTCAGTTGTTGGGAGACTCAAGGAAATGTGCCGAGGAACGCCTCTTCCGGCTGGAACGACGATTTGCCAGAGACCCCAAGATCCACGCCCAGTATTCAGCGTTCATGAAGGAGTATGCTGATCTCGGACATATGGAACCTGTACCAGAAGGAGAAGAAGAAGAAGAAGAATCGCATGTCTCACCAAGATATTATCTCCCACATCATCCAGTGCTGAAGGATTCCAGCACAACCACGAAGCTGAGAGTTGTATTCGATGCCTCAGCGAAGACGGACTCTGGGGTGAGTCTGAACGATCTACTGATGGTGGGTCCCACAGTGCAAGATGACCTCTTTTCGATCATTGTTCGCTTCAGAACGCATCGATATGCCCTGACGGCAGACATTGAGAAAATGTACCGTCAGATTAAAATGAACCCGTCCGACTCGCAACTTCAAATGATTCTATGGAGAGAATCTACCGATCAACCTGTTAAATCTTACAGGTTAACGACAGTCACGTATGGCACTGCTTGTGCACCATACTTAGCCACACGGACTCTGCACCAATTGGCTGACGACGAATTCAGTGAGTTTCCTTCAGCTGCTACCGTTCTGAAACGTGATTTCTACGTAGATGACTTACTTACAGGAGCGGATACCATCGAAGAAGCTAGGAAGCTACACTCTCAGTTGGTAGCATTACTCGATAGGGGAGGTTTCATCCTTCGAAAATGGTGTTCCAACGACGACTCAATTCTTACGGACATCCCGGAAAATATGAAGACCCAACAGGCAGCGTTGAATTTCGATGGAGAGGCAGTCAAGACATTAGGCCTATTATGGGATCCTAAATCAGATCAGTTCAAGTATGACGTACAAGCTGCAGAACTGAAAGGTAGGGCAATCCCATGCACTAAACGCTCGGTGTTAGCCGAAATATCAAGGATATTCGACCCTTTGGGATTAATAGGTCCAGTCATTTTAACATGCAAAATCTTCTTGCAGGAGCTCTGGCTCCAGAAAATTGATTGGGATGATCCATTACCTCTTGACACTCAGGAGAGGTGGATGTTATGTAAACAGTCCCTCATGCAAATCAAGGATGTATGTGTTCCTAGAATGGTTGTTTCAGGAGGACGTCATTGCTCCATCCAACTTCATGGATTCTGCGACGCATCAGTCAATGCCTATGGTGCATGTGTGTACCTCAGATGCGCTGATGATAGAAATACCATATCAGTGCACCTCATCTGCTCAAAGTCGAGAGTAGCTCCAATAAAAACACAATCCATTCCGAGATTGGAGTTGTGTGGGGCTGTTTTGTTAGCAGAACTGATGTCTAAGGTCAGTTCATCCCTCACATTGAGAATTGACCAAAGATTCTACTGGTCTGACTCAAGGATTGTTCTCGCTTGGTTAGCAGCACCGTCAACAAACTGGAGCGTGTTTGTTGCCAACCGAGTCTCGAAGATACAAACCAGTACTACTGTCGACAACTGAAGGCATGTATCAACTGCAAACAATCCAGCAGATCTGGTATCTAGAGGAGCGTCAGCATCACAGTTAATGGAGTCTCAACTCTGGTGGGAAGGTGCACCATGGCTGAGTAAGGAAGAAGAGTCGTGGCCACAACGCATTCAAGTAGAAACACGCGAAGAGGCAAGAGGAAGCAACAGCAAGTTCATAACTCTTGTTACTCAAGATAGGGACACATCGCTGATTACTCGGTTTTCTACGCTGACAAGACTCAGAAGAGTACTAGCGTACTGCTGTAGGTTTGGAATGAACTTAAGAAAGGCTCCGAAGGAGCGTAAAACAGGACCTCTCAGCACGAAAGAACTAGACACCACGATGAAGATGATTCTGAGAATGGAGCAAGACATCAGGATTTCAGAAGAACTTCGAAGGCTACGCAGTGGAAATCAAGTTGCAGAAAGCAGTCAGCTGAAGTCATTGAATCCATTCCTAGCTTCAGATGGACTTCTCAGGGTAGGCGGACGTCTTCAACATGCCAACATTCCAGACGGGCAGAAGCATCCCATCATCATTCCTGCAAGCGGACACCTGACCAACCTCATCGCCCAAGATATGCATATAGGAAACCTGCATGCAGGCCCATCTGCTTTATTAAATGCTATTCGAGAAGAATATTGGCCAATAAGAGGAAGACAACTGGTGCGAACTATCGTGCATGGCTGTGTCAGATGCTCACGTCTGAAGTCAACACCAGCAAATCAATTGATGGGAAATCTCCCTTCAAGCCGAGTTACGCCTTCAAGACCATTTCTCCACACAGGAGTGGATTACTGTGGACCAGTTCTCATACGTCATGGAGGACGTCAAACACGTGCCCCCATAAAGACATATATTGCGCTTTTTATTTGCTTCTCGACCAAGGCTGTGCATTTAGAAGTAGTAAGTGACCTTACTACAGCAGCATTTCTTGGAGCATTGCATCGATTTGTAGCCCGACGCGGAAAATGTGCCCACCTGTATTCTGACAATGCTAGGAACTTCGTAGGTGCTCGAAGAGAATTAGATGCATCAACCAATCCCTTTCAATCAGAAGAACAAAGAGATCATCTCATGACAACTTTGGCGAACGAAGGAATCCAGTGGCACTTTGTACCACCTCGTGCTCCACACATGGGAGGACTTTGGGAAGCCGGGATAAGGGCTTTCAAATACCATTTTCGTCGAGTAGTTGGCAGCAGCAGTTTGACTCTTGAGGAGTTGACTACCCTAACAACTCAGATTGAAGCCTGTATGAATTCCCGACCCTTGACCTTACTTCCGAGTGACTCTACTGATCCATCTCCTCTTACACCTGCACATTTCCTAATAGGAAGCTCACTCACTGCTATTCCAGAGCCTAATTTAAAGCTTGTGCCTGAGAATAGACTGAGTAGATGGCAACATATACAGCAAATGTTGCAGCACTTCTGGCAGAGGTGGTCAAAGGAGTATCTCAACGGTCTGCAGCAGCGATCCAAATGGAGGCAGCGAGCTGCCAACTTCAGGGAAGGTGCAGTGGTGCTCATCAAGGAGGACAACTCTCCCCCATTGACATGGCGAATGGGAAAAATCGTTGCATTACATCCAGGCTCGGATGGTGTTGTTCGAGTTGTGACCGTGAAGGTCGCTAATGGGACCATTAAGAGACATGTAAATAGACTCTGTGCTCTTCCAGTGTAATCAATTATTGTGTTATTTAAATTATTATTTGTGCCATTTTCAGGGAACTTTCATTGACATTTGCTGCGATTTTCACTTCGTGTGTTTGTATATATCAATTGTTTGTTTTAAATTTGATATTGTCTTATTTGCAATGTATGTCATATTTTATCATGTGTTTGGTTGACGTTTGTCTTGTTGTTGACAGACGTTCAAGGTCTGTCAAGGTAGGCGGAATGTTAGCTATTTAATTTCAGCATATTCATTTAAGTTGGCAATGTTGCTCTTACGTTGGCCAACCTGTGTACAGTATGTGCCTGTCATGGCGTTCAATATAGCAGTGGTGTGAAGAGTGTGTCTCGTTGTGTTCTTTCAATAGTCCCTACAATTACCAGAGGTAATACAATGCAATGTAGCACCGATTGCTACAACAGTGTCCATCTTGGACAACTACGGAAATTCATAGAAGGTGCTGCTTGAGTGCCTCACAGAACATGGAAAGCCGTGTGGGAAATGGAGAGATTTATAGAACTAGAAAGCAGCAAAAAGCCCAAACAATCTACACTGGACAACTATTTTACCAAGTTGAGGCCTATATTCTTGTGGTGAGAAATACACCATTTTTGATGGTCTACAGGTCAATTGACGTAAGCCACAAAAAGAAAATTTTTCAGGACCGACAACAAAGTGTTGTCAATTCAGTAGTCTTAGTTGTTTATTTACATTCTAAAATGTGTCTGGTTGTAGTTTGCTGGAATATATGGCATGGGTTCGAACAGTTTATTGAAATTAATTCTATTAATGTGAATTGTGAGGGTTATGCCAATTTACTGGGATTTCAGCTTTATGAAAAAAAAGACACCTTCTTATTATATTTAAATATTATCTTTTCACCATTAATCACACTTGGTCAGCTTTGGTAGGATATTACGTTGAACTGAAGGTTACGACTAGTTGCTTACTCCAAGTGGCCTGCTAGACTTTCGCCATCAGTGGGGTTACATTTCCATGGTTACTTTTTAATTTCACATTGAAGGAAGTTGTTGAAGGTTATGCCAATTTTCCAGTTTGGATTATATA
The DNA here is from genome assembly GCA_946902985.2 of Meconema thalassinum. Classification (NCBI taxonomy): domain Eukaryota; kingdom Metazoa; phylum Arthropoda; class Insecta; order Orthoptera; family Tettigoniidae; genus Meconema; species Meconema thalassinum. The sequence goes on along the minus strand of OX336389.2, from coordinate 1,057,438,958 downwards.
ATTAGCACTGTAGTGCACAAACATAAACTCCATTTGGGAATTTGAGAGGGTTATACCGATTGGCCTGAACACCATCGATATGTACAGTTCTTATCTAATATTTAAATAATATACAGAAGCCTATTTCGTTTAATTTTTCTTTATCTCTGGTGTGATAATCAGATTTTAATATTGTGGCTTTTATATAGGCCTATGTACAGTATATTGCAGGATCCTTCACAAACAAAAATGTGTGCCTTTCACATGCATTTCAGGCTGCTACCCTTTTATAAAATTTCCCTGTTAAGAAGTTTTTTTTTTTAATGGTCCCTTGAAAAACTTCTTAGCAGAGTTTTACTGTATTTCAAGCTTTAAAGCCTAAAACGAAAGAAGGTCCTCCCTGGTAGGTAGGCAACCGCAGTTAATAAATTGTGAGGAGTTTTACGCCCCTGGTATTATGAGTTAACCCGGCAGTGGTCGCGGTATAATTTTGACGTAAGTGGTCGCGAGTGAGATTTTTGCTCACCTTCGTAATTTCAAGTTTTATACACAAATGATTGTTTTGAAAGGGATGGTAATACGTTTATTTTGCTTACGTGAAGTGTCTAATAGATATTTACATAAAAGATACTTTAATTTTGCCAGACCAATGAGAATAAGTAAACGTTTTAAATCAGAGCAGTCTAAATATGGCATCTAAATATTATATTCTCTGGCTGACTCTCGCATTTATTAAGCATATATACAAAAGGGAACTTTATAAGGGAAAGCAACCCGATGGACCTTACTCTGTTGTGAGCAGGCCTGCAAACTACTAGCACATCCTATTGAGAATAACGGAAGGAACTTCACTGTGGGTAATTATTTTTCATCGGTTTCCCTGGCTTTAGACTCGCTGAAGAAAGGATTGACAGCAGTGGGAACTGTTGGAAAGAAATACGGCAGAGATTGTTCAATAGCCTTCTACATTCACATGAGAAACCTTCAAAACCCCAGAGAGATAGAATAAGCCAAATAACGCAGATATTTCTTCACAGTCTGTTTCAAACGTCCCCTTCCCGAGGATAATTTTCACGCAATTTTGACATTTGTATGTTAGTGGAGTCCACAATTTCTTGAATAGTTTCCTGAGGAAAAAACAATCTCCACACCTCACTGTGGGAGGTAACAATTTTTGTCTCATCTCTTGCTCCAGAAAGGCTTCGAACAAGGTGCATGTGTCTGGTTTTTGCAACCTATTGTGGGCAACGGATGTACCAGTCTGTGCGTCCATCTTTCCCCGAGTACTGTGCACCAGCATTATCCAGTTCATCACCAGAAACATCTGAAGCACTGAATCACTACTCTTGGACTTCAGTAGCACTGCCAACTTCCAACAAATCATCATCTGCCTCACAATTTGTTCTTAATACTTGCTCCACCTCGTCCTACCATACCATATTTAAACACAAATAGTGCTAAATGTTCCGGCATAACTCAACAAGATGACAGTGTTTCCCCGAGTACTGTGCACCAGCATTATCCAGTTCATCACCAGAAACATCTGAAGCACTGAATCACTCCTCTTGGACTTGCTTTGGAATGGAGTTTCGACTCCCATAGTGCACTGGCTTGCTCGTGACGCGGATACACATGTATCAAATACGTCTTGCAATGGTCTTCCCAGTGTGCACTAGACAGTGTCTTGGTGAGGTGTGCTTTAACCAACTGAAGAGTCCAATAGCACACCGGGGCGAAACACTGTCATCTTGTTGAGTTATGCCGGAACATTTAGCACTATTTGTGTTTAAATATATTATGGCTCAATGGACAATGCATATTTTCTTATGAAAATTGTATATTCAATGCCAAGGTAAGGTTATAATTGCTTTGGAATGGAGTTTCGACTCCCATAGTGCACTGGCTTGCTCGTGACGCGGATACACATGTATCAAATACGTCTTGCAATGGCCTTCCCAGTGTGCACTAGACAGTGTCTTGGTGAGGTGTGCTTTAACCAACTGAAGAGCCCAATAGCACACCGGGGCGAAACACTGTCATCTTGTTGAGTTATACCGGAACATTTAGCACTATTTGTGTTTAAATATATTATGGCTCAACAGACAATGCATATTTTCTTATGAAAATTGTATATTCAATGCCAAGGTAAGGTTATAATTGCTTTGGAATGGAGTTTCGACTCCCATAGTGCACTGGCTTGCTCGTGACGCGGATACACATGTATCAAATACGTCTTGCAATGGCCTCCCAGTGTGCACTAAACAGTGTCTTGGTGAGGTGTGCTTTAACCAACTGAAGAGCCCAATAGCACACCGGGGCGAAACACTGTCATCTTGTTGAGTTATGCCGGAACATTTAGCACTATTTGTGTTTAAATATATTATGGCTCAACGGACAATGCATATTTTCTTAAGAAAATTGTATACTACCATACCATAACCTGTTCCTCTAGTTAGTGATCCATTTTTAAATTCACTTAACAAACTGCACAACGAAAAGTAACACAAAAAAGGTTCCGTTTATAGTCGCAGGTGAGGGAAAGTCTCACTTCTGTGCAGGCGAGCGCAATAATAGTAACCATGTGAATATTTCAAGTGTTAAATTGCTACTGTTGCGGGAGGTGTCTCGTTATGCCCCCTACTAGAAATACCTGTTGTGAGCAAGCCTGCAAACTACTAGCACATCCTATTGAGAATAACGGAAGGAACTTCACTTTGGGTAATTATTTTTCATCGGTTTCCCTGGCTTTAGACTCGCTGAAGAAAGGATTGACAGCAGTGGGAACTGTTAGAAAGAAATACGGCAGAGATTGTTCAATAGCCTTCTGCATTCACACGAGAAACCTTCAAAACCCCAGAGAGATAGAATAAGCCAAATAACGCAGATATTTCTTCACAGTCTGTTTCAAACGTCCCCTTCTCGAGCATAATTTTCACGCAGTTTTGACATTTGTATGTTAGTGGAGTCCACAATTTCTTGAATAGTTTCCTGAGGAAAAAACAATCTCCACACCTCACTGTGGGAGGTAACAATTTTTGTCTCATCTTTTGCTCCAGAAAGGCTTCGAACAAGGTGCTTGTGTCTGGTTTTTGCAACCTATTGTGGGCAACGGATGTACCAGTCTGTGCGTCCATCTTTCCCCGAGTACTGTGCACCAGCATTATCCAGTTCATCACCAGAAACATCTGAAGCACTGAATCACTCCTCTTGGACTTCAGTAGCACTGCCAACTTCCAACAAATCATCATCTGCCTCACAATTTGTTCTTAATTCTTGCTCCACCTCGTCCTACCATACCATAACCTGTTCCTCTAGTTGGTGATCCATTTTTAAATTCACTTGACAACGAACTGCACAACGAAAAGTAACACAAAAAAGGTTCCGTTTATAGTCGCGGGTGAGGGCAAGTCTCACTTCTGTGCAGGCGAGCGCAATAATAGTAACCGTGTGAATATTTCAAGTTTTAAATTGCTATTGTTGCGGGAGGTGTCTCGTTATGCCCCCTACTAGGAATACCTGTTGTGAGCAAGCCTGCAAACTACTAGCACATCCTATTGAGAATAACGGAAGGCGGGAAGGAACTTCACTGTGGGTAATTATTTTTCATCGGTTTCCCTGGCTTTAGACTCGCTGAAGAAAGGATTGACAGCAGTGGGAACTGTTAGAAAGAAATACGGCAGAGATTGTTCAATGGCCTTCTACATTCACATGAGAAACCTTCAAAACCCCCAGAGAGATAGAATAAGCCAAATAACGCAGATATTTCTTCACAGTCTGTTTCAAACGTCCCCTTCTCGAGCATAATTTTCACGCAATTTTGACATTTGTATGTTAGTGGAGTCGACAATTTCTTGAATAGTTTCCTGAGGAAAAGACAATCTCCGCACCTCACTGTGAATCCGTGCCCGGGCTGCAGAGTTACTTGCAAGACATTACCAAAGTGAGACAATCCTTCTCCCCACCCGCAACCACTGCCAGGTTAATAATAATAATATCTATTATCATATTTATATAAATATATGTTTGTTCATCTTTTATGCATTCGTATACCATTCATCCGATTACGATAAAACTTTTGTGACTTGTTCTGCCCACTCCCGGGAAAGTTATAGGCTTAGTAAATACATTTTATATTACACAGCGCGCGAGTAGTTTCAACAAATGAGTGTTGGCGCACGAATACTGTAGTTTCAATAAGTCCCGTACGTGTTCATACACCATTCATCTGATTGCGATGGAACTTTAGTGAGTTATTGTGCCCACTCCCGGGAAGGTTATAGAGTTAGTAAATCCATTTCACAATAGAGGAGGTGCAAGTACTTTCAACAAATGAGTGTTGTCGAATGTATCATTTCAACAAAGTCTCTCGTGCGCTCATATACCATTCACCCAATTGCGATGAAATGTTGGTGAACTGTCGTACCCACTTCCGTGAAGGTTTATGAATTAGTAGACCCATTTTACAATAGATGGTACGCGAGTAATTTCAACAAATTAGTTTTGGTGCATGCATTGTGCCCAGTCCCAGGAAGGTTATAGAATTAGAAAATCCATTCTACAATAGAAAGCACGCGAGGTGTTTCAACAAACGAGTGCTAGCGAGCGAATCATTTCAGCCAAGTCCCTCATGCGTTCACATACCATTCATCCCATTGCAATGAAATTTTGGTGAATTGTTGTGCCGACACCCGTGACTGTATCTGAATTAGTAGATCCATTTTACCATATATGGAGCACGAGTAGTTTCAACAAATGGGGGTTGATGCACGAATTGTTTCAACAAGGTCCCGTATGTGTTCATATACAGATACCGGCTGTGCACTTGACCCTGAGAGCTCAGCGGTAGGAGCAGGGTGGGGATCGGGACGAATACTTCCGTACCTGAGCACATGACGTGCGTGACAGTAGGTTTTCACAATCAGACACAGAGCTCAGCGTGGAAAATATTCTACGCTGGAGTAGTATACCGGGAGAGTGGGATGGGGGAAGTGCAGAGCTGCGTGCCGGTAACTGTGCCATTCATCCCATTGCGACAAAACTTTGTTAGGTTGTTGTGCATACTCCCGAAGGTATTGTCCATTTTACAATAGATGACACACTATTCGATTCAACAAATGTGTGTTAGTGCGCAAAAGATTTCTATAAAGGCCCGTATGCGTGCGTATACCTTTTATCCCATTGCGATGAAACTTTGGTGAATTGTTGTGCACATTCCCACCAACGTTTCCGAAGAAGTAAATCCACTTTACAATAGATGGCGCACGAGTTGTTTCCACAAATTAGTATTGGCATACGGATCGTTTTAACAAATGAATATTTCATTCAGTTTAGCGGCAGTTTCTGTGTATTCATTTTACGATTGTCACAATGCGTTCCAATACCTTTCCTCCGATTGCGATGATACTTTGGTGAATTGTTATACGCATGCCCACGAAGGTTTCGGAGTTATAAAAACCATTTCTCAATAGGTGGAGCACGAGTCGTTTCAACAAAAGGGTGTTGCCGTGCGAATTAATTCAACAAATTAACTTTGGTGAGTTGTGCGTAAATACGCAAAGTCTTCTGTATACGTAAGTCCATTTTACAATGGATGGTATACGGGTCGTTGCATGAGAGTTGCCTCACGAATCACTTCAACTAATGACTATTTCATACTGTTTAGAGGCATTTTCTGCAGATTCATTGTATGATTGTCCCGTATACGCTCCTATACCATTCATCGGATTACGATGAAACTTTGGTGAGATGTTGCTCACAACCCCCCACAGGTTTCTGAATTAGTTTTTAAAAGAACAAAACAATATGGCCAAAAATGCGTGTCAATGAGCTTACAAAAAAAGAACAGAGATGTTCCTCATTTCGTCACCAGACGGCTACAGTATGGGCATAGGCAGAAAATGCAGTAGTATTTTTGGCACACGAGTCATTTCACCAGAAGACATTGGAATAGGCAGCGCTCGAATCATTTCAACAAATACTAATTGGCGCACCGTTGCTGTGGATAAATTGATAGATCTCTTAACAGAGCATGAAACTAGCATACTTTCTTAATTAAAATTATGCGATCTTCACAGGGAATGGCTTTTAGAGTTTTCGTTGTTTCTCTATAGCCACTACGTTTGTGTTTTTTTGACATTTCTTATTGGTGTTTTACATAGAGGCAATGTGAAAGCAAGAGCTACTCAGCGGTAGTAGTAATATGCTGCAGCTGATTGTTGACGTTAGCCTATGGTGATAATGAGTTTATTAGTTTCAACACAACAAAATCAACATTTTAAAAATATGTTTGATTCTATGAGAATAAAAGAATATTTTCTATACTGATCATGTATAGATCAAATGAAAAATACAATTCTAGCAAATGGGCCTACAACTGATCTCTATAACAAGAATGAGTAGAATACTCAGCATGGTGCCTTACATATCTTTTTGATCTTATCGTAAAGTGGGCTGTTCCAAAATTGAGCTACAAATAAATTTTGGCATTGATGAGTGAATCGTTGCTAAATTTAAAGTGTAGTGATTATACAAATTTTCCGACCGAAGCCGTGACAGGTAATGCTAGTTAATAATAAAATTAGTACAATGACCACTTCACTTCACTTCACTTCGCAGTTGAACTCCTCCCCACAACTAATTGAATAACACTGAGCTCTGGGGAAGCACAGAATGTCTTCCTACCCCCCATTAAATGCAGTGTGACACATAAGGGTCACCTGAGTATACAAACTTTCATCAGAGTCAGGCAGTGCTGAATGCTATCCGGTACCGAGCTCTGGTTTTTTATTTATGAGCATTTCTTCTCACTTAGTCACCAGCATAAAGTCAATACCAAAAACGTTGCTCACTACCTAACTTTTCTATGTTGTCATCCTAGAATTTTCAAGTAGCATTAACTCTTATACGCTCAGAGAGCCGATCTATCGGCTTGAGTGGCTTGGCTTAAAACACTCACGGTGCCGATCTATCGGCTCTGTGTTGGAATGGCTGTATTAGTGACTAATTGGACTCCCAGATGGCAGGAGAAGATCGGCATAGTAGCATTTGAGTTTGGTTTACACTTTTCTCGACAGATAGAGACACTACATTGCCGCATTGGTATGAAACAAATGAAATTATAAAGCCGCGTATGAATGTTTACCGCATGGCGTGTTGACCTGTTCTGTGTGCCAGTCAAGTCATATTTTGCGCTTTTAATTACGTGTTTGGCATTGTTATTTTGTTTCCATTTGAATACTAGTTCATTATTTGTTATATTTTGTTTATATTTAGCGTTTATCTGTGTTATCAAGTGAAGTGTAGCGTTTAATATTTCGTGTTATTACGTTTTCGTAACGAGTGTAGACCAAATTTTTTCAATGGCCGGGCCGAGTTCTAGGCTAAATGATTGTGAAGTATTGGATTATTTAGAGGCTATAGACGATGACAGTGACTTTATTGCCGAGAGTGATTCTGATTTTATAGAAAGTGAAGATAGTGCCCCAGAAATATCCCGAATAGCTGCTCACAGATTATCTGACAGTGATGATGATGATGATGATATTATGAATGATGGGGACTACACAGAGGTTCTGTCGCCTGAAAATCCTCTCCCATTTCAATATCATGAATTATCTGGTCCTAAACACATGCCACCTCCTGATTCTCTTCCAACAGCTTATTTCCTTTTGTTTTTCACAGATTTTCTTCTTTCTCTTATGGTGACAGAATCTAATCGGTATGTCCAGCAGTTCATCACCAGTAAGGGAGATAATGTTCCCACCCCTCTAAAGAATTGGGTCAGGATCACAATGTCTGAAATGAAAGGATTTATTGCATGCCTTCTAAATATGGGTATCAATAGAAAACCAACCATTGCCTCTTACTGGTCCACTATGCCTTCTCAGTTCAGCCCATGGTTCCCTAAAATGTTTTCTAAACATAGGTTCTCTCACTTGCTGCGATTCTTTCATCTTGTCAACAATGAGGGGATGCCAGGGCCTGGAGAAACAGGATATGATCCCTGTGCAAAATATCAACCTCTAGTGGATCATGCCAACAGGGTATTTAGGCACCACTATACACCACATCAGCAGATTAGCATTGATGAGTCTCTTGTGGGGACTAAAAATAGAAGTAGCCTTCTCCAATACCTGCCGAACAAACACCACCATCGCTGGGGCATCAAATTTTGGATGCTGTGTGATTCAGTTTCCAATTATTGCCTGGGATTTTTTACCTACAGAGGTGTCAGATCTCAAGAAGACAGAGACAATGTCATAAAGCATGGTTTGGGATACATCGTTGTGAAGAAGCTTTTAGTCATGGGTGGCTACCTCAACAAGGGTTATCATGTCTTTGTTGACAATTACTTTATGTCTGTACCACTTGTACGCCATCTCTACAACCTGGGTACATACATAACAGTAACTGTTAGGAGGAATAGGAAATATTTGCCTCAGAATTTTGAAAATAAATTTGCTGTTGGACAGAAACAATATTTTAGGTCAGGTCCAATGTTAGCATGTGCATTCCGAGAGAAAAAGTCCCAGAAAAACCCAGTCATGCTTCTATCTAGCCATGCAATAGCACAAGAACAGGAAATTCCAGCAACCCACAACAGTGCCAAGAGCAAAACTAAACCAGCAATAATAACATCTTATAATAAATATATGGGTGGGATTGACACATCTGACATGATGTTGTATAGCTACCTTGATGAGAGGCGAACTGTACGTTACTGGAAGAAGGTGGCTTTCAATATCATTGCTAGAATGGTACTAAACAGTTACATTCTTTATAAGGAAAATAATAAGGGAGCAGGGAAAATAAAATCTAGACTGAGCTATACAGTGTCAATAATTGAGAGCCTAGGGGAGGAATGGATTTCTACAAAATTAAGTGCGATTAATGATCAAAGAGGACCAGTGGGGGTGAGAAAGCTTCCTGAGAAGAAAGAATCGAACTGCATTGTATGCAGCACCAAAGAAAAGAGGAGGAGGGCCAGAACAGTATGCACTAGGTGTAACAAGGGTTTGCATGGAGAGTGCTTCCCTAAGCACAAATGCTGACCCAGGAAGGTACGTGTACAGTTCTTTACATTAGGTGCTATATTTCATGGCTGGATAAGAATACAAAAAATAAAATTATATCATGTTATACAGAATTAATTGCTCTTGTTTTCAGTATGACTGGTCAAGAAGATCACTAGAGAACAGATTACTTTCTTAGTATTTGAAAACATATTTTTATTTTTTGTAATATATTTTCCAAGTTTCAATATTTTTTTTTTTTTGTGGTAAAATATGTCTTAAACAATTTTGGGATATATTCTTCCTAAAACTACATTGAATAATGTGCTAGTGTGAATTTTTTTCAATTTTGTATCTGTAGATCTCTTTATGCAGTGATTTTTTACATTTCAACATGCATAATCATGAAAAATGGCCTGAGTGTTTTGGACATGACTAGTGAATATAGCCTGAGAGCAAAAGGGTTAACAAAAAAAGTCATCACATCCTTATTATGAAATAACTACTGCTCAGAGAAAGAGGGCTTCTTCTACCAACATCACGCAATCCAAAAATAATGTTTTAGTCTGATTTAATTAGTTCTTTATCTAAGATGTGATAAGTTTTAAATTTGCTAAAATATAGATTTGTGCCAAAATAACATAATTGTGAAAATTAGGCGATGTATTAATTATTTATGATCTCATTTTACATCAGAAAGAGCGGAAAATTCTCTATAAAGATCACGCAATAATTATATTAATCGTTTTGCACTATTGAGAAATAGGAGACAGGGAAGGGAAAGGACATGTTACCATTGATGGCAAAAATCTTGAAAATGTTGACAGCTTAAAATATCTAGAAAGCAAACAAATGCAGAATGTAAGGATGAAAGGGCAGAATGTGAGGATGAAAGGATGGATGTAGAGGTTAGCAAAAGGGTACAACAGAGTAATGCATTTAATGAGAGTGTGAGAGATAGAGTTTGGAAGAAGGACGTTCCAATGTAAAGAACAGTTTTATAAGATGTACTCGACTCCTATATTGACCTATGCAATGAAGAACTGGACAGTGACAAGAAGAGAGGAGAGTAAACTTAAGGACAGTCTTTATAAGTATGATAGGTCAATCAAGAAGGGATAAAGTGAAAAATGACCAAGTCAGGACGGTTATTGGAGTAGAAAAGTTGAAAGACTGAGTGGAGAGGAGCAGTTTAAAATGGTTTGGACATGTCAAACGAATGGAAGACGGAAGAATATCGAAACATATGTGGAGGATATGTGTGAAGGAAAAAGAGTATGTGGAAGACCCTGAGCACAAAAGCTCGACTTGAGTAAGTAACAATAATAATGTTATTGGGTTTATATCCCTTTTCACTACTGCGACTTCGAGATGCCAGGGTGTCAGAATTCTGCCCCAAAGGGGATCTACTGCCAGTAAATCTACTGACCCGCTCCCTCAAATGCCAGCTGACTACGTCAGGATTCGATCCTGCAATCTTGCGCACAGCAGGCTGACTTGATTAAGACTAGTATAAGTAGACTGGAATATTTCTGAGAGCCCTGCGCCTAGCCTCTTCAGACCCACGACAAAAAATTTAGCTGACATTTTCTTTTTCTGTCTCTCAAATTAAATAATGGCACAAATAAGTTATATTGTAAGACAAAGGACACATTCTTAATGAGATAATAAAATTCATCATCATCATTTACTAAAGGCAATGCCTTGTCACTGCAGCCACGTTTGGCAGTTTGCTGCTAGTCTCTTCATGCTGCCATACGAACCACATTCCAGTTCTCCAAAGGAGTTCTTGATGTATGATATCCTTGGATGTCCCACAGGACACAAATACCGGTTGCGGTAATTCACTACGTTGCAACTCGATAGCGCTAGCCTAATCCTGGACTAGGGTAATGAGTGGATTCGAACTCCACAGTTGGATGTCCTTGAAATGATATTCCATGGGAAATTGGAAAGGCACTTACTCATAAGCCACGCCTGCTTCCCTCTAACTTCTTGCCCAGTTTCATTCGTCGCCATTCATTTCACTTCTAATTAATAACTCGGAAGAACTAGGAATAGGGAAGAGCATCCAGCTGTAAAACCCATCCACTACATAGAAACCTCATTTCACCTCAGTCCCAACCTCGTAGAAATGGGAATGTTTAAGGGTAGAAATACAGCTCACAATTGACTTAATACTAACTGCTGAAGATAAAAATATTAAGAAGCAGAGGTGCATATATGTGCATCCTGGGTCTGAAGAGGCTAGAGTAGATGAGTTCTGCACTCTGGCGACATGGGGTACAAGTTGTGACAATGCGCACATTCGCTGCATTGCCAAACTGTAGTGAGTGTCTTGCGACTGTGTGCTGGGACATCTTTGTCCAAGATCTTTTCGTCAAACATGCAAATAACTATCAAACTTATGAGATTGTATCATCATTCAAGGTATATTTATTAGACGCATTTTTATATTTACATACAGATTACAGGGTATATTAGCAAGGTAGCCATGTTATATGAATGTTTGTGCATGCCGTGTTGTGACATGCCAGTTAATTCTTGTGGGTGTAGCTTGTTATGTACAGTACAGTGATAGTCGGTAAAACGTTCTTGTCAGGCAAAAACATAAACTATATTAGAAAATGCGTTGAATCTACGTATTAACTTCAATAACCATTGAATTCACTTTGAACTCCTGTTAATACTTAACATTAAGTATTAACAAGTAATCAAAGCAAATGTAATTAGAGCTTTCTTGAGTGAAAAAATACTGGGAGAATTGAATCGCTAATAACTATGAGACTAGCAATGAGTAAACAAGGGTTGAGCCCACAACAGATAAATAATGTCTGTACGTGCTCTTGCGCAGTATTTGTTTTGCCTATGACGTTATAATACCAGCGCGTGATTGATAACAATTTGCTTTGTGTGAAGTTATAAATTAGTGCGGCATGGAAACGCAATTAACTAGGACATTGATTTGGGTGTCAATATGAAGAGCTCACGGAACTCTGCATACTGTTATTTCTTTGTGTATTTAAATTATATTTTGTTATATTTTGGAATCATTTTATAATTCTTTCATTTAATATTACAACTTAAAAATTGAATTTCATACATTTTTATTTACATTAGTTTCTATTACAGTGTTCATTTAAGTACAGTAAAACCTGCCTAAACCAGTCCCTTGATACACCAGAAACCTGGACAAACAGAAAACAAAATTCAGAACGGAGGTATTTCCTATGTAAAATGACACTATAAACCGGTTTTACTGCAATAACGTGGAAATGGAAAGAAATTCTGGAAAATTCTGGAACTGTAGGCGTAAATAACCTAAGACAGATTATGTTATCCATAATACAAAGCTTATGTACCATACTACATTTTGAGCGCAGCTGTACTTGCACCAAAGTCCTAAGAAACATTAACTCTTAACTTTTCCTCAAGGATGCAGCAGGTATGCTACATTTCACAACATCTGTACCATTACTTCCTCCAACCCTCTTGTAATATACACACTTTCCTTCTGACAAATGAGAGTAGAAGTATGAGTAGAAGAAAACAGTGAACTGGAGGAGAAAATTAAAGTAATTGAAGAACACGAGATAAACAAACGTCCGGCTAAAGAATTGTGTCGTTTATAGTGGGAAAATCTCAAATTATTTCATAGTAATCCTATGCGATAATACAGTTAATTCTCTGTAGTGTATTTTGTCTTATTAAAACTCAACCCTTTGTAAAACGGAAACCTGCAAAAACGGAAAAATAAATCCGGAATGATTGTGTTCCGCTTTAGGCAGGTTTTACTGTTTTAAAACGAAGTGTATACAATGCATCATGAGTAAATTGTTATATCATAAAATGCTGTTCAAACTTCCACATTTATATGTAACATTAGTAGAAAGTAGGAAGACTACATTATATTTTTAAATTCATTTTCCCTCCAACCCAGATAGAGATAGTCAACATGAGCAACAGAGCCAGAGATACAAGTCAACATTACACTTCTGGAGGTGCAAAACGTGAAGCAAAAGCTGAAAAACAACTTAGTTGTTCCATGCAAGGAATTTATCCATCCAATTGGATCAAGCTTACTGGATTATTTGCAAAATTAAGAAATGCAAGTATAGTTTTCAGGAGTAGTGTGAAATATATAAATATATACACTGACCGGCATAAAAACAAAAAACGATTCAACATTTTCATTTAAATTATACATTTGAACGGTATAGGCGTAGTACATAATTATAGCATGAAAGTAAGGTTAATTGTTTTACTGGATGTATAATTCCTCATGTCATTGTTTCACTTAACAACAGTGATTCAATGACATGACGCCTGTTTCCTGCGGAAACATGTGCGCGCCACCACTATTGTCAACAATGCAATGTTTTATTCATTCTTTTGCCACGTTACCATAGGAAAAGATCAATACAGCCATATACTCCTGTTATCCTTGTGCAATTCAGAAACAAATGAAGAGTAGAAATGTCAAACGTTCTAAGTGCCATTCTTAAAATTTTACAGGAGAAGGAAAAAACTATCTATCTCTGTTTGTATTTAATTTATTACACCAAAAATACTTATGTAGGCAGGTTCCTACTACAGAATTATTTTGTATAACATATCTTTGCCAAAAATACAATGGTTTAGGAGGAACACAGCAACAACAATAAGAACGTTCTATGTGCCATATCATGAAAGAGTAAGTTACACGTGCCATTCAACCTGTTGTTACATTTTATTGAAGGTTTTTGAAGGATATAATAATAATAATGGCATAAATGATTAGCAGGAACATACATAATTGAATTAAACACAAAATACTGTATCTTAATAAGGAGAATAGTACAAAAATGTATTTTATTTAAGAAAAAATGGCTATCAATTTTCAAATTCTCTCTTGACAACTGACAGTTCTTACACAGGGGTTGAAATTAATGTCTCATAAAACTCTCTGTGCTCTTCAGGAAGGAATGGCAACATAGTCGAGAGGTCATTCTTTTTTTCAACTGAAAAACGGGGCTGATCTTTCAGATGAAGCACAGCTTGCTGTATATCAACCACTGATTTTCCTCTCCTTAAAACATTCATAACCTTCCACGCTTCCAATTCTGAATAAGTGTCTTTAATAGCTATTTGAGATGGATGAGACTGAGATACTTTCAGCATTGTGCATTTTAATATGTTACACTTATGTATCAGCTATATTCTTAAAATCAAAAAAGTCACTTGACTCCATTGGAAGTACATGAAAAGGATTTATAGCTTTTGCTAACTCCACAATCCTATGCAAATCTTGGGGAATGAGGGCTCTACTTACCCTCCTTCTTTTCTCTATAATGGCGAAGTCTCGATCGCAACTCAAAAAACTATGGCCACTTACTAAGAATTTGTGCACAGTCTCTTCAAACCACCCTAAACTAACCAGAAACATCATTAAAAATACAATCGTGCTGTTTTTATTCTGACCCGTGCAGTTGTCTGACCAGATAATAATTTTTGTACGTTTCAATATTCCCAGATTGAAAATTTTGAATAAGCATGAAGCAACTTCACAGCTACCTCTTGAAACAATACTTGCGTCCCACATACACATATGAGCAGTATTTTGATCACTGATATGAACTCCCAAATTGTAACAACTTAACCGCCTACAGTAAAACATATTGCTATGTGTTAATGTTGGTACAGGTAATACTTGTTGCATATCAACGGACAGTACAGCGCTTTCACAACTGGGGAGCTTTGAATCAGCTGAATCAATAGCCATTAACTCCATTGCACGTTTGTACTTTTTATGATGAAGCTCCTACTTTGGCTTTTGGTGAGTGTTCGTTATTACCATGGACCTGGAAATTTAATAAATCACATTGTTTACATGTGTGTGTACGAAGCCTGTGAAAGGAAACATGTGGAAAATATTTCCTAATAAAATTTGTAAGAAACAGATGTTTGTGGATACATTGCCCTATAAGAGTTATACATTCTAGATACATTCAAATCAGGGCTTAAATATTCTTTCCTTGACTTTGAACATCCGTAATGACTTTCATCACGCGGGAAAATGTTTATGTGCTCTTTAATTTGTTGTACATCAGTCACTAAATTTCTTTCGATGTGCATTCTCCCCCCGGATACCCACATAGACAGATACCCCTTTCTTCTTTCTACCCTGGAGAGTTTGTAGAAATCTGTGCCAGACGCCAAAGATTTCTTGGTAAGTTATTTTAGATACCTGTCTTGTGCCACCTTCAGTATCAGGTAATAAATAGCACACAGTACACTGACGATGGCTGCTGGCAGGATCGTCATATTTACCATGTCTGCGTCTGCGGATTTCAGCGATCTGCATTAAACCTAACAAGTATATTCCTTGTTCGCTTTCACTCCTTAATCCATGGTAATCATTGAAAAGTTTCAGCTTCCAGTGAAAGGGGACATCTGCACACTTGTAACTGCACCTACAGGACACCTAAAACAATATGCAAATAAAATTCCTTTACTGTAGAAGTAGCATTAAAGAGTATGATAGGACAGATAATACATAAAATATTGATCAGAGAATTCAAAGTTTATTCTTGATATCCATTTCAAGTGAAATAACACAAAATTGTCATTATTGTATATTTAAAAGGATTACTAACCTCGTTCGTGGGCAGTTGTTTATCTGGCACAACAGCCTTTGTATTTCTCTTCTCATAACATTTTCCTGATATTCGTTTCTTCGTTTGTTCTCTTCTCCAGTTATATTTTATCTTTCCCGATCTCACATTTTCTCCTTCCATTATAAACAAGGTTTTATTCCATTTATTAAGGTACTTTCTAACCACACACAATTTCCCACTCTAAACACAGAACACAACACTCGTAAAAAGTGCATGGCTCTTAGAACAGCACTATCTGTTACAGATTATTTTAACTACTTACTCCGTGTATTGGCTCTTGGAACCCAGCTAGGAATATGCTCCTGGGCACATAGAACGTATTTGGGAAATAAAACCATTTCTTTAAAAAGTGGCACTTAGAACGTTTGACATTTCTACTCTTCAAATATGAATTTGAGGCCTGAAGATATTTCCACGATAGTGGCTCCGATTGAAAAGGGTGGCGCGCACATGTTTCCGCGGGAAACAGCATCATGTTATTGAATCAATATGGTTAAGTGAAACAATGACATGAGGAATGATAATACATCCAGTAAAACAATTAACCTTACTTTCATGCTATAATTATGTACTATGCCTATACCGTTCATATTTATGTTTTAAATGAAATTGATGTTGAATTTTTCAAGTGATCTTATTTTTGCCGGCCAGTGCATACTCTGATTTACAAAAGATGAATGGTGAAAGCTGTCATCCGCTTCAAGGGTGAGGTGAGGAGTGGAGACGCGAGGGGTGACTGTCTCCATGGCAACAGCGAGCAGTGTTGCAATGTATGTGACACAGCAGTGAGCACATGGTTTGACTCAGTGTTCTACTGTGCCTTTACTCGTCACGGTCATTAGACTGCCCGGCAGGGGGGCTAACTTCACCAGCATTTGTGTCTTCCCGCAAGCCTCTTAGAATGTTATGAGTCATGGCCTGCCTCAGTGGCAATGCAGCATTTCCCCACATTATAGCTTTGACAGCTGTCACCGTTCATTATTGGTAAATCAGAGTTAAGTTACCTCGCCTAATCTAATTGGGTAAAAAGCGAGTTGACTTACTGAAAACTATAAATTGACAAGTCACTCAACCTCCCTTACATGCCATTCCCCTTCCTAAATGTATTAGCCGAGAGTAGATATTAAGGACTAGTATATTGCAAGATGTTCTGGTGAACAGAAATGTCTTTGAAAATAACCTGAGAAAAACTCAGTCCATGGGCTAAACCTACATGTTTAAAACCTGGTACTTCAAAGGGTTAAAGAATGTCAATCCCCTGCTGGAGATTAAATTGCTCACAAAATGTTGTCATTCGCGAGTTGAGAATACCCAGCATTTGTACAGAATAGTGTGTTGTGTCTGGATACAAGTAGCAGCTGGTGTGGTGAGATATTGGTACACACTGTAACCCTAATAACCATGAGCTATCATCAGGAGAACTAAGGAGGGTAAGCTTCCATTTGACTCCACCTCAGTGGTAAAATAGACCTAACAATCATATTGTCTGAGGTGATTTAGAAACACCTAAGTACTTCTATCCCCACAGTAAATGCATTGTCCACATACCTCAACCTAATTACCGGCTCGATGGATACCAAAGAGTAGTCTCCTAAAAATGTTCCTTGAAAAAGTTAACCACTATGGAAGAAAGGGGACTTCCCATGGTCACACTATCTGTCTGCTCATAATATTGTCTCTCACAAGTTACAGCTTGAGCATATGCAGTGGTGGAAAAGTCACACAATGTGTTCAAGACAGAGTTTTTTGATTAGTGACAAGGTCGAATTCACAGGCACTCCTGTGAACCAGAAATCAACATCAAAGTCACACTATTCCATAAGGAGACAGAGTAATGGTTGACAGAATCTCAATGCATTGACAAAAGAGTAGGTGAGGACTGCCTGACGAGATTTTCAATGGCATAGGACAGATGTGTAGGTAAGTCATAATATGCATCAGTAGGGTATACAAGTTGATGACATTAAAAATCACTTAAGATGGTCAATATGATACTCTTATATTCATAGAAAAATGACCTTAAAATATTTGGCACAACTGCATTACAAAGATTTATTTTAACTATTTCCTGTTATCTTAACTGCACAATTACTTCAGATTCATTTCAACTTCATTCAGTTCACTTCTCAATTAACTCCTTTGAAGAGCTGGTGTCAAGAAGGGGCTTGAAAAAAATTTGACATTTAGAAACTGAACGCGTCTCTGTCCACCCCCGTAGAAACGGGATAATAGGTGGAAGACATACACCTGGGTGTAGAATACAATGCATTAAAAAGATCTAAAAATTCATCAAAATAGCAAATAATGCCCCAAAATCATCCTAAATTGAATAAAGGGAAAGAAAAACGTATTACTCCCTTTCATATAACAAAGAATGGATCTCTATGCTAGAAAGCAGCGAAAAAGGATGACATTTCAACAACATTCAGAGTATATTACCAACTTGCATGAACTGTGCATTCATGTTTTTCCTACTTATACTCCAAGGAATATGGTATTTAAGTAGTTTTGCAGCTGCAAGAGGCACTACTGAAACCTTCACATTGATGATTGCAGCATACCATAAGCAGTTGTGAGCTAAGGGTTGGGCAACACTCGGTGGGCAAATCAAGGACAAACGGCTTCCTATTCGAAAATTACTATACTTGGCTTCATTTTCAATTTACTTTCATGTACAAGATTCTCTCTCTCCTCCTGACTAAGACAACCTAGGACTGGTGGTTGTTTATTTTGCTCTATCTATGCATGGAAAATCACTAACTCTCTTTTTTTTAATCCCATGGCTATTTCATATTAACTAGCAAGACTTGACTACTTTAAAAAAATTATATAATAAAATTTAAAAAATTTAATTAAATTTAAAAAATTGCACCCACATTTTGGATAACTACCTTCATTCCAAAGCCTAAAGTTTGGAGCAGCTAACATACACCCCACAGGTAACTGGGAGTTCGTGTTAGCAATACTTGGGCTACAGGAACAAATAATCATTTGATTGTCACTATTCTTACCTTTAAGCAGAGGAAGCTTCTGCAATTCCCGATTTTTGCTTATATTGAATCTTGACGAGCTTTGCCTCTTATCTTTCTTTATGTGGGGTGGACCGGGATACTTGATCTTGTTTATCTGTGTTGGAGGCGGTACACTACAACCTGGCGACAGCTGCGCGGGGATGGTAGATTTGGAAGCCTGTGAAAAATGTAAAACAAAAACACATACATTGTGAAATCTGACATTACAATTCAACTTTCATATTCCAAATCATTTTTTCTCATACCAAATGGTTGGATCAAGTATATAAGCTTCAGCCAATATCTTATTAAATACACACATCAAAAAAAGTTTTGCATTACCTCGGTTCCAAGAGTTCCGGAACCGTTAAATACAAAGGGAATAGAGATCAACACAAACAACATTTCAGCTCGTTTTATTGCTCATGAGACCCACACATTGCATGTTGTACCATCATACAGCTAGACTTTCAGCATTTGTGGTCCAGATTGCAGTACACACCACTACCTCTAATACCCAGTAGCACGTCCTCTTGCATTGATGCATGCCTGTATTCGCCGTGGCATACTATCCACAAGTTCATCAAGACACTGTTGGTCCAAATTGTCCCACTCCTCAACGACAATTCGGCGTAAATCTCTCAGAGTGGTTGGTGGGTCAAGACGTCCATAAACAGCCCTTTTCAACATATCCCAGGCATGTTCGATAGGGTTCATGTCTGGCGAACATGCTGGCCACTGTAGTCGAGCGATGTCGTTATCTTGAAGGAACGCATTCACAAGATGTGCACGATGAGGTCGAGAATTGTCGTCCATGAAGACAAATGCCTCTCCAATATTCTGCCGATATGGTTGCACTATGGGTCGGAGGATGTCATTCAGGTATCGTAAAGCCGTTTCGGAGCCTTCCATGACCACCA
Source organism: Meconema thalassinum (assembly GCA_946902985.2). Lineage (NCBI taxonomy): Eukaryota > Metazoa > Arthropoda > Insecta > Orthoptera > Tettigoniidae > Meconema > Meconema thalassinum. The sequence continues at coordinate 1,057,419,381 of OX336389.2, read as the reverse complement.
GTGGCGTACGTCGGCCCCACATAATGCCACCCCAAAACATCAGGGAACCACCACCTTGCTGCACTCGCTGGACAGTGTGTCTAAGACGTTCAGCCTGACCAGGGTGCCTCCAAACACGTCTCCGACGATTGTCTGGTTGAAGGCATATGCGACACTCATCGGTGAAGAGAACGTGATGCCAATTCCGTGGGGTCCATTCAGCATGTTGTTGGGCCCATCTGTACCGCGCTGCATGGTGTCGGGGTTGCAAAGCTGGACCTCGCCATGGACGTCGGGAGTGAAGTTGCGCATCATGCAGCCTATTGCGCACAGTTTGAGTTGAAACACGACGTCCTGTGGCTGAACGAAACGCATTATTCAACATGGTGGCATTGCTGTCAGGGTTCCTCCGAGCGGCAATCCGTAAGTAGCGGTCATCCACTACAGTAGTAGCCCTTGGGCGGCCTGAGCGAGGCCTGTCATCGACAGTTCCTGTATCTCTGTACCTCCTCCATGTCCGAACAACATCGCTTTGGTTCACTCTGAGACGCCTGGAAACTTCCCTTGTTGAGAGCCCTTCTTGACACAAAGTAACAATGCGGACGCGATCGAACTGCGGTATTGACCTTCTAGGCATGGTAGAACTACAGACAACATGAGCAGCGTACCTTCGTCCTGGTGGAATGACTGGAACTGATCGGCTGTCGTACCCCCTCCGTCTAATAGGCCCTGCTCATGCATGGTTGTTTACATCTTTGAGCAGTTTTAGTGACATCTATGAACAGTCAAAGGGACTGTATCTTGGATACAATATACACAGTCAACGTCTATATGTCGGAGATCTGGGAACCGAGGTGATGCAAAACTTTTTTTGATGTGTGTACAATAATGTCAGCAAAAAATATTTTAAAAAATAATGAAGTAAGATGCATTCTCTAATAGATTTGGAACAAAAGGGGGGTTAGTAATCTGAAATGTTAGATGTTACAATATGGCTACAGAGTCAGTGATGATGTATTCAGCAAGTGTTCAGGAGATTCCTTTCTAAGCCAAGCTTCTGGGAGAGTTCCGCAACTTCGATAGATAGTGCCCCTGGCACCAGAAAAGACACCTTGTACATTGAAGATGTGACTTCTGAATCTATCACGGAATTTTTCCCAAAAGTACGGAATGCAACATTCATAGATATCTATTTCACCTGCTCGACTACTGGTTGGATCAAGTATATAAGCTTCGGCCAATCTCTTATTAAATGCAACAATGTCAACAAAATTGTTCCTCCCTTGAGAATCGACTGCATGGACTTCTTTGTAAATTTGAAATCCGTTCTTGCTCAAAATGTCAATGATTGCATGGTTAACTTTGTGATTTCTTCTGTTAATAAACACAGAATTGAAACGGCAATTTCCAAGTACACGACTTGATGTATCAGTCTCCATTGCACATCGTCTACAAAGTAAAAGCTTCTCAGTCGATCAACACAGACGTGCCCAATTAGATCGAGCAGGAAATAATTTCCCAGTGCCTGAAATAAATTACGTGAATTATTTAAACACTTAATAAAACACTTCTCACACAATATGGGTGCTACGTGTTTTATGAAGTGTATAAATAATTCATGTAGGAAATTAATTGCAAACTCCCCAAGCAATCTAATTGGGCACATTCTTGTTGACCGGCTGAAAAGCTTCTACTAATAGAGTGCTTGCGCAACACTGAAAAATGCTCTCTTAATATTTCAATATATTCTATGAAGGGAGGTGAAACTGCCCATCCATGAAATGAAAATCCACAGCCTGCTTCCAGTCTCCGACCGGGTCAGGAATGGAATGAATGAAGCCCCCATCTAGCGGCGAGGATAGGAACTGTGCCGGCTGCCAAGGCCTGACGCACTCCTCTGGGGCAATGATACATGAATGACAGATGAAATGAAATGATAGTGGAGAGTGTTGCTGGAATGAAATGTTGACAAGGAAAACCGGAGTACCCGGAGAAAAACCTGTCTGCCTCCGTTCTGTCCAGCACAGATCTCACATGGAGTGACCGGTATGTGAACCACGGACCCAGCGGTGAGAGGCAGGCGTGCTGCCGCCTAAGCCACGGAGGCCTTGAAACTGCCCATACATCCTCTGTGAATACCAGGGACTCCTATGAGTTTGGCATAATTTACATATAGTTTTAAGATAGGTCCATTCAAAGTAGTTAAATTAGTCTTATCGGCCAGGAAGTATTTTGCCAGCACATATTCAGCGAAATACATTACTCCCAATTCCTTGCCATTGCATAGAGGACCATTATTGGAATGAAGAATAAGCTTCTTGTGTAATATTTAATCTACCCAAGTTTACTTTAATTTCTTCATGAATGCTAAACAGTTAGTAAAGCCGGGGTCATCAGACTTTGACAATTTATGTGCTATAGATATGTGTTGAACAGGAGCTTTACATTTACAGTTAACATGTCCAAGACCTCCCATCCGAAGCTGCGAATATAGCACTGCACTAGAAGTCCAATAATTCAATTCATTGTTCGTCAAAGAACAAGTCCATCCAGAACATATAATGGAATTTTTACCGAAGGTGGTGTCTGCAGAGGATAAATTAGATGTGAAAATGAAAATCCACAGCCTGCTTCCAGTCTCCGACCGGGTCAGGAATGGAATGAATGAAGAAGCCCCCTTCTAGCGGCGAGGATATGAACTGTGCCGGCTGCCGAGGCCTGACGCATTCCTCTGGGGCAATGACTGAATGAATGACAAATGAAATGATAGTGGAGAGTGTTGCTGGAATGAAATTTTGACAGGGAAAACCAGAGTACCCGGAGAAAAACCTGTCTGCCTCCGTTTTGTCCAGCACAGATCTCACTTGGAGTGACCGGGATTTGAACCATGGACCCAGCGGTGAGAGGCCGGCGTGCTGCCGCCTAAGCCACGGAGGCTTAGATGTGAAAATAAACTGGTTAATTATATTAAGCTTTTGGTTTAAAAGGAGAATTTGCTAGCTTTTCAAGGTTTTCGTTGAAAAGTTTTAAAAGCTCTCTACTAGAGATCAGATCCTTATTATAGATACATCCAAGGTATTTAATAGTCTCTGCCATTCATAAGGATGGAAATCTCTCTTCAGAGCCCAGATGAAGGTCATCAGCCATTCAGAAAGCCCATCACAGCGCCACAGTGCAGCCTTTGCCAGAGGCTGGGTCACACCTTAAGAGGTGCCAAGATAAACCTCGCTGCAGGCGCTGCACGGTTTACCACCACTCGGCTGACTGCACAAATGGTCCTGGCCCGGCACATTCAAAATGTCTGAACTTAGAGGGCCTACACACAGCAAAAATCAGTAACTGCCCAAGCTGTAGGACATACGAAGCCAAAAGGCCAAGCACAATGCAAGGGGTCAAACCTGGATGCAAGCCTTTCCAAGCACATGCAGGAGGCCCCTTCAATACCTACAGGTCCATCAGGCAAGAGCAAGGGGGGAAACAACAACATTAACAACAAGCATGTTCATTAAAGAACATATTGCCTACTTTCTCCTAAATGCATGGGCATATTTATAGCTCTTTGTCCTTTTCAAGGAGTATAATTGAATGTTGGTTGAAGTAGCTTGTTGAAATACAACGTGCTATACGGATATTATACTTTGATTAATTGAATCCTCACCTGAATTATATATAATAATAATCCCTGGCACTACAGCCCGTGAAGGGCCTAGGCCTACCAAGTGACTGCTGCCCAGCAAATTGGCCTATAGATATTGGGGTAACGCGTGATCAGCGCATCGGGTCCCCTCGGCCGTCAATCTTGGTTTTCGTGATCGGGGCGCTGCCTCACTGTCAGACAGCTACTCAATTGTCCTCACGAGGCTGAGTGCACCCCGTTCCAGCCTTCACGTCAGTTTCTAAAATCCCTGACGAAGCCGGGAATCGAACCCGGGGCCGGCTGAATTATATATACACACTAATACAGTCATCACAATAACACAGGTTATCAGACAAAATTCAACACTCACCTAAGTACACGGGGGCTAAATGACCATGATGTCCATGCATCTCAAATATAACAACAACAGCTTCCTACCCAAATCCTTCCTCGTATAAAAGTACACACACTACTGTCGGCGCAGAAATTATGTGCACCCGAGTTTGGAGATAAATAGAAAAATAACTAAAAGGCTTACAGGAAAACTAGTAACATCACCAGTTTCCTTGTTTATTTCTGCGTTGATTGATGATAAAGGTAACTTTAAGAAACGTATTTTAATATCTTTTATGGCAGGTGTAATGTAAAAAGTACCGGTTATTGGCGGGTTTCGAGGGAAACGTCAACTTAAGAGATTCACAACTCTCAACGCCGTTGTGCTACAGCAACCAAATTTAAATATGTGTTAGATATGTTGTTTGTGTGTAAGTGAAGTTTCAAACTTTTATCTCCAACACAAACAACAATACAATCAATAATGTGAAAGGCTCGCATTTCGAAACTGGACTTCCAAAGAAGTTCGTTCTTGGGTGCGTTGTAATCCATGTATACTAAGCGTTTGGGAAATATAACTATCCGTAATGTAAATAAATGGGTTTATTTTGTATGGATTGATATTTATTATGATTTAGGTGTCTGTTGTCGGCGGGCGAGATCCGCAGGAAAGTTGGTGCGCTGTTGCCGCATTTGCTCATTGCCTAATCAGCGCTTCCTCGGCACGGAGCATATTCTAGTAAAATGTATCTCATTTCCACATTTGCCATCATATTTTCGACATTTTCGGAAAGTCTGATAAACTTTTCTCCAATTCTTCAATAGTAGGAAATATTTTTTCAAAATAAAAACTATGAATAGATCTACGTATAACTCCAATAATATTGTAAACGTGTCAATGTGAACGGATGGTCGTCCTACCGATAGTCTTTTCCTCTTGGCATGGTCCTGGATTTTCATTCCTCACAATCTCAGCATTCATCGTTTAAACCGTCCGCCTCGTTGCGTAGTGGCTTGCATTCTTGGCTGTCACCACGAAGGCCCGAGTTCAACTCCCGGCTCTGCCAAGAAATTAAATTCTCGTCGTTTTGTTTTGTGAGTCAAAACTGATTAGAGGCGGGTTCGATTCCTACCTCAGCCATCCTGGAATTGATTTTCCGAGGTTTCACACTTCTACTCCAGGAAAATGCCGGGATGGTGCCTAACTTAAGCACGGTCACTTACTACCCAAATCCTACTTAAATTATTACAAATGCACACACTGGTACAGTCATCACAGTGACACAGGTTCTCAGACAAATTTTACAACCCCCCCCCCTCTCCAAGTACACGGGGCTGCATGACTTCGATGTCGCAAAACCCCTAAAATAATTAACAACAACTTATTTAACCGAGTGAGGGATCACTCCAAGGCAATCAACAACTCACTGGAGCACCGGATATCGCTTATCGCCATCTTACCCTCTTAAAGAAACAAATAGCACTCAAAATCATACGATTTCCGCACTCCGTAAACAGGTTTCTAGGAGGCATTGTGAATGTATCTACTACATAATTTCCAGTGTGAAACTGGGAACTACACATTAAGACAATATTCGAGATACAAAGATAAACAGTGACTCACTGATGTGTGTACAGACTTCCTTTGGCACATCTAAGGGCAGAGTTGAGCAGTGAATGTTGAAACTGGCGAATAATGCAATCCTCATCCAAGGAAGAAAAAAGTCTCTGATAATATCTTGAGAATTTAATTATTGTAATTTGTTTATTTTGACTACTAGTTAAATATTCAGGGTTTGTTTGAACTAAATAGTTTCCTTTTAGTAAACATCAATAAAATAATTTTGTTATGATAGATAGGAGACAATATAAAAACATATAATTTATTTTTCTTATTAATTTTATAACGAGCTTGTGAATTAATCTGTAATTCTTAATCATTCATTCATTCATTTATCGTCACATCATGCTTCTGGGACTAGCTTTCTTTGTCTTTTGAAAATTTTATCACCACCGAGAGTTATCTTATTGTGATGTACTGTACACCAAATTAAAATCTTAAAAAGACATTCCAACGTTAAAATATACTAAACACAAGAACAGATCTGATAGGTATAGGCCTACTACCAGATTATCATTTCGCAAAATGTCCTGCAGTTGGGGCTGTAGAAATATGTTCTAATACAATACAAATTTATGTAATATTAATGTACTACATTCCAACAGATGTATTGCATTATGAATCAGTGCGAACGGAGCGCTGATCAGTCAGGGACGTTCTGTGGCACGCCAAGCAAGGCAACGCGGCAACAGCGCACCGACTTTCCTGCTGATCTCGCCCGCCGACAACAGCCACCAAAATCATAATAAATATCAATCCATACAAAATAAACCCATTTATTTACATTACGGATAGTTACATATCGCAAACGCTTAGTATACGTGGATTATAACGCACCCAAGAACAAACTTCTACGGAAGTCCAGTTTCGAAATGCGAGCCTTTCACATTATTGATTGTATTGTTGTTTGTGTTGGAGATAAAAGTTTGAAACTTCACATACACACAAACAACATATCTATCTAACACATATTTAAATTTGGTTGCTGTAGCACAACGGCGTTGAAAGTTGTTAATCTCTTAAAGTTGATGTTTCGCTCGAAACCCGCCAAAAAACGGTACTTTTTTACATTACACCTGCCATAAAAGATATTAAAATACGTTTCTAAAAGTTACCTTTATCATCAATCAACGCAGAAATAAACAAGGAAACTGGTGATGTTACTAGTTTTCCTGTAAGCCTTTTCGTTATTTTGCTATTTATCTCCAAACTCGGGTGCACATAATTTCTGCGCCGACAGTAGTACAGACATCACGGTGACACAGTTTATCAGACAACTTCTACACACACCCAAGTACACGGGGCTACATGGCCTTGATGCCGCAAAGCCCCTAAAGAATCAACAACAACAGATTCTACCGTGGATCAAGGACAACGAATATTAATCGCTGTAGTAGAGTGTTGAAATATGTGGTGTTATAAGTATATATATATATATTTTCGATTGCAAATACACACTATTATATGCTTAACATTATAACGTGTGAGTAGTTATAGATGAATAAATACAACAACAAAAACGAAGTAAAAAAATTTGAACCTGCTGGGATTTGATCCACGAACCTCCAGAATATAAGTCTAGGTCGCTACCACTGCGCCAAAGATGCCGTACTCTAAAGCTAGGTTAACAACTGGCTTAGTATAACCCCATGATATTATGTCTTGCAATCAATGATTTCATTAGCGTTAAGTTATGGAAATTATGGATTTATGAGCAAACAATGGCGGCCGTTTTGGTCCAACGGGACGGCACGGACAAACACTATAGGGCACGGTCAGCCTGAACTACTGCAATCACATACTCTATTTTAAAATGCTAATATCCTACCGGTCACCTCCTTGAGGACAGTTTAAACCTCCCTATGTACGATGAGTGTATTTGGTAAGGCCAGGCCTCGTAGAATCGTAACTTACGGTTTGGCTACAATACGTGCACGATTCATACATCCGCCATTTTGAAACTATTTGGCTGATGACCTCGTAGTTTGGGCAATAGACGCTTCCCACATTAAGGTATATTGCTGCAAAATTTCATAGAGATCGGATGATTAACCCTTAATCCGCCCATCTGACGAACACTCTCGGGGGCATCGGTCATTTCGACCGCTTTCTACATTTTTAGTCCTTCACTGAACGATCTTGGGTTCTAATAAAAATGTTGAGGATTAATTTTGTTGCATATAAGTTTATACTTATTTAGATAATATTTAAAATATTTTTCTGTACTCATAGGCCTTAAAAACATATATCCCGTTGTAAGACGAGTTGTTTTGAGAAGAAATCTGGAAAGCTCAGAACACCAAATTTCCTTTCTATTTATTTTTTCTTGGTTAGTAAAATGGTAGAATAATCATGTCAGTTACCCCCCCTCACCGCCCTTCCCCCCACCCCCGCCCCAACCCAACACTCACTAATATATTGAGACATATCCATCTTGAACGGTCAAATTACTGTAAAGCACTGTATTTCAGTTTTTACAGCCTGACTAGAGACGGGCCAAACTATCAGATGGCTAGATGATCCCTTGGCCGAGATAGTCTGGAGGGGAGGGGGCATCGCTAACTTTCTAACGGATTGCCTGCCAAAAATGTTAAGACTACGGTCGTTTAGACTGCTACGCGCCCGATTAAGGGTTAAATAGGTCGTAATTTGATTTAAGCTCAGAACATTTGGGTGGGCGCCATTTCATTTTTGTTATGATGGCGGCTATATACAACATGACACTGAGTTGTTCCTTGCTAGTGCTACCTCTGTACGAAAGGTTGTTTGATTTGGTTTCGTTGAGTTTGAATTGATAGGGGGGATAGATTTGCACACATACATGGCCACCATTTGCAAACTATTGGGCTGATGACCTTGTAGTTTGGTCAAAAGAAGCTTCCCACATGTTGGTATATTGCTGCAAAATTTGGTAGAAATCAGATGATTAGGTTAGTCGTAATTTGATTTAAGCTTTGAACATTTGGATGGCCGCCCTTATGTTTCCGTCAAGATGGCGGCAATATAAAACAAGACACTGAGGTGCCCTTTGCTAGTGCTACCTCTGTACCAAATTTCATTCAATTCGGTTTCACTCACACGCACACACACACACACACACACACATACACAAGTTTTTCGAATTGGTGGGTGAACAGCTAAAGGAAGTAGGTGACTTCTGTTACTTGGGAAGCAAAATAACCAGTGACGGACGAAGCAAACAGGATAAAAAAGTAGGTTAGCAAGGCAAGGAAAGCATTTCTACAGAATAGGAATCTCTTGATATGGAATATAGATTTAGGTATTAGGAAGTCAGTTTTGAAGGCCTTTGTCTGGAGCGTGGCACTCTATGGAAGTGAAACTTGGACTATTGGTGCAGCAGAAAAGAAGAGAATTGAAGCATTTGAAATGTGGTGTTACAGGAGAATGATGATCAGATGGGTAGATAGGGTTACGAATTAAGAGGTATTAAGACGAGTGGGAGAGGAGAGATGTTTCTGGCAACTGCTAATTAAGAGAACAGATAGGCTGGTACGACACTTACTAAGACACCCAGGAATAGCAAACTTAGTTATGGAAGGAAGGGTCGAGGATGAGAACAGTAGGGGTACACCAAGGTTAGAATATGTTAAACAGATTGCCTCGGATGTAGTGTGGTAGCTATGTAGAGATGAAATGATTAGCTCAGGACAGGGAAACATGGAGAGCTGCATCAAACCAGTCGAAAGACTGATGACCCAAACAACAACAACAACAACACTTTAGGTTAACTCACTATTTGTTGAACTTTTTTCTCCCTATGATGCATAGTCTATTAGTAGACTCCCTCCCATGTTGTATTTAACACGTAATTATTGTCTGATTAAATATCCTAGGTGGTTATAAACCCACCTTCTAATCTCTGTTATTTCTTATTCTTATTTTCCTGCTGTTCCCCGGAATTCAGGATTTATAATTTTATAGTTGCCTAAAGCTCTTGAGGAGAAGATGACCTCGTAGTTCCACCCCTTAAAACAACAATAAATAACTAACTAAAGCTCTTGTCACGTTTTATTATGAAGGCGCTCTCGTTAGGAAGTTGTTAACTTGCTTAATTCTTTGTACAAAGAAAAATTTACAGATTTTTTAGGGCTTTCCTGCGAGTTTTTTAATAGGTCTTAGACCTTAAATCTTTAGAAACATTGCTCTTAAACGCTACTATTATTGAAGCAATTAAGATTGTTCTCATTTTGAGCTGGACTCAACTTTTAGGCTTTAGGCCACGGCAGCCTCCTGTACGTATTACTTGTCGCTGGCATATCATTGCTCGAAGGAGTTGTCTATGTTTGGCATTTCCTTCCCCATTTTTTTTTTTTTTTGTATTGCTTTCTGCACTTACTAAAACAACTGGAAATACTTTATGCTAATAGCTCAAAAAATCCCTATCATTTGTTGTGTTCAAGGCAAAACTTCTTTTGATGCTTTGCATAAAGTTTGTTTTTGTAACCCCTTTAAATTGTTAAATGCGGGTGCAGTTCGCTCAGCAAACTTCATACTCGAGGTAATCATTACCGGGTCATGTCAATTTATATTTTGGATTGTAGTTTTGCCTCCGCTAAACTTCTAATCAGCACCCTGCTGGGTAAAAGTTAAGTACCCTGCTGGGTAAAAGTTTAGTACACTTTGAGCATAACAATTGCTCTCTTTTTGTATTTAATTATAACTTTTTCCTAAAGGCCACGGGCGCTTCCTGCCTTTTTCCCGATGTTTTTGATTCTTGTTCTAATGGTTTCAAAGCATTATAGTAAATATTGGAATTATAGTTATTCTCTCCTTTTTCAATTTGCTCTTGGCTGCAACTAGTTTATCACGTGGAGTTGGGTGTTTAACCCTTTGGTTTTGTGCTTTATTACCTCCCCCTTTTTTTTTTGCTAAACTATAGCATGCTTTTCAAGGAATATACTCTAGCTTGCGAAGCTATTTACCCGTTGAGCGTTTGTGATCAATAATAATAATAATTAAACTCCACTATTGTAAATGAGCCACTGGCTCCCTCTCCTCTGGAACTTATATGCGAGCCTCGTAAACGTAACTTTTATACCTTTAGATTGTTCAGTCCCCCCATGATTTGCTGTTCATTAATAAATATTTGTTTTACGGGGTCAATCCCTTGCTCCTGATCTTGTTCTTTCGCTTTTCCTCAATGCTCATCTTACCTTATGGTAATATTGGAATCTAGTTCCAATTGCTCCAGGCCCTCCGAATACTAACCAATATTTACAATGCTATGCTCAAAATCCAGCACTATCAGGAGCAATGGAAAAGGGTTAAAATATTAGGGTTCGGCAAACCAGGCAAAGACAAATTGATTCCGGACTACTACCAGCCCATTAGCCTACTTGACTAACTCGGGAAAATATTTGAAAAAATACTCCTGAAGAAACAGAGTTTGGGAAAGCCTAAAACAAAAAGGTACTGGAGAAGAAATAATACAAATGTTAAAAGCAATATACAGTTATCGTTGCTGCTGGGTCAAGACACAAGTAGGTAAAACAGGACAGTTTGAAATTGAACATGGATTAAAGCAAGGGAGTGTACTCTCACCATTGCTATTTATACTGGTTGTTTTGAGAGTCGCCTCGAATGTATTCAGACCCAATTGAAACACTAGGGGCGTTCAAAATTGCCAGAACAAGGTTCATGCACGAACAACAATTAAGCAACGTATGATTTAAGTTATACACGATTATACACACCACTATATACACAACATATTGACATGATTTCGGTAATGCGCTGCGAGAATCTGTGGCTTGTGCGTGTTGTCAGTAGAACATGGCTTAACAGAGTGAACCAAAAGACCCAGGTACATGCATGAGGGTCGACAATGGAATGACACAGTCTTGCCGAGCATCACCACACTTTGTCACTTGCTTCAACCACAATACACTGTTCACTTACTATCTCCAACACTGGTGATGGATGATATAATAAAGGCAACAAAGGAAGCATACACACATACAAGAATGAACATAATGCTATTTACTGATGATGTTCTGATTTGGGGAGAAAATGAGATTGTGGCCCAAGAACAGCTGGATGTACTGAAGGAAAATATTAAGAAATAGGAAATGAAAATCAGCTTAGAGAAAAGTAAGACAATGGTAATGACAAGAGGAAAGAAAGAAGGAAATGGGATTGTTAAAATTGGAGATGTAGATCTGGAAGTAGTAGAGCACTTCAAATATTTAGGAAGTCAATTGATGGAAAATGCAAGATTGGATGTGGAGATCAACAAGAGAATACAATGTAGGAGTGTTGTCTATCACCAGGTTCGGAGTTTAATTTGGGATAAAGACATGATAGGTGGGAATCTCTGGAAGATAGAAGGCCGAAATCTAGACTATACGCTATGTTCAACACTTACACTAATCGGCCAGCATGGGGAGAACTAAGCAAACGTCTGGAAAATCCCACCTACTTGAGCAAGGCAGATCATCCACATAAGGTCAAGATCTAACCTCAGTGTACAAATTATGGGAAATATTCTTTCATTAACCGTGGTATTGATAATTGGAACTCATTACCTGCCTCAGTCTTAGAGCCTTTCCCCAAACATATTGATGTGTTTAAGAGAAGATTGAAATTTTGTATAGACCTAAATACTACGATGTAATTACTATAGTTCCTAAATTGCGAATTGTGTATATTGTGTTTGATGTTATTGTTGGTAATTTTCTGTATTTGTACAATTTGCCACCGGGGAATTACCCCCATTTGCAAATATTATATAATAATAATAATACCACTGAAAGCTAAAGAAGTAATGTACAAGACCTATTACTTACCGATAATGACACTTCGAGCAGAAACTTGGCCTATGACGAGGAAAGATGAAAGTAGAATACAGGCAGCCAAAATGAAATTCCTCAGGAGTATGGTAAAAAAGACTAGGAGAGATAGAGTAAGGAATGTGAATGTACAGAAGCTAAATGATATGCTGGAGCAAAACAGATTGAGGTGGTAAGGACATGTGAAAAGGATGAATGATGAAAGAACTAAGCAAATGTATAATATCTCTAATGATGAAAGAATGCCGAAACAAGCGATAGAGAAACGGATGACTGGAAAAAGAGGACAAGGAAGACCCAGAATACGATGGATGGATTGAGTGAGTGAAGGACAGTGTGTGAGAACGAAACCTGGAGTGGGGTTTAGGGGTTGAGGAAGGATGGTGGACAGAGTAAAGTGAGGGGCGTCATATCAGCTCCGACCAGGCCCCAGCTGGAAAACGGAAATTGATGATTCTTGAGGAGAATAGAACTGCACATTAAGGAAAGAGGGCTACTCAGGAACAAGCAGTTCTGCTTCAGAATCTACCACTCAATGCAGCAGCTAATACGGCTGATAGGACACATCACTGCAGGGCTCAACAAAAAAGAGACACAAGAGCTCTCTTCCTTGATATCCAGAAAGCTTTCAACAAAGTATGGCACAATGGTCTACTCGTAAAGCTAATCGATTGAGAGTTCCACCCAGGCTACATCCAACTCACCAAGTTGTATCTAAAAGACTGCACGTTCCAGGTTGATAAATTCCTCCTTAACTGTCGGTTCGTTAATCTGACCTGTGCTCTTCAATCTCTATATCAGCAACATGCCAGTGCCAGACAGATGGCTAACAACACTTTATCTACATGCTGACGACTCTGCAATTACAGCCCAGCACGGCAATCTCTCATGCATTTGAAAAATGCTGCAAGGCGCACTGCGGAAACTGGAACCCTGCCTCACCAAGTAGAGGATAAAAGTCAATGTTGACAAATAACCAGACCAAAAAGGAGAGGTTCACCTACCACACGGACAATAGCAACTTACTGTACACTCTTCGCTTTACGACAGAAGATTGACCCATGTTTAACCACATACAACACTTTCAATAGAAGGCACGTAAAAGGATGCCGCAGTTCTAACCACTCCTCAATAGGAAAAGCCATCTTGACCGAAAGGTAGGCATATGGGATTGTTAAAATTGGAGATGTAGATCTGGAAGTAGTATACACAAAGCCCTTACCATACGGCCCATACTAATGTATACAGGGTGAACAAAAAATGCCACACTTGGAGGTCGGCATGCGTCCTCATCCAACTGCAAGACAAAAGTTCCTATAGCAAAATCGAATCGGGTGCTGTTTGAAAACACAAGTACGAAAACGAGAAGCTGGCAACACTGCGACATCCTGCAGTGCATCGGATTATACAGAGAAAGCTCCGGCAGAGCGCCGAGTTCCTGCGACCTGTTTCTGGCCATGCTGCATGCATTTACAGCATTTCTGTTAAACCTATTGGTGGGACTAGGTTTTGCAACATAAACTTTTGTTGTGAATTTCAACGAGGAACCGCATGCCGACCTCCAAGAGCGGCATTTTTGTTCACCCTGTACGCATGCCCCGCCTGAGGCTATTCCACCAAGACGAACCTCAAGAAGGTGCAGGTCATACAGAACAAATGCTTGGGGTTAGCCTAGAGGCTCTCGCACGAAACATCGATGCATGAGCTAGAGCACCAAGCATTTAAGCGATCATACGGAAACAAACAGTCAAAACACACTGCACCAGGTGCTATGCGGCCAACCCACTAGTGAGGGGACTAGGACATCACGATGTTGGTCGCACTACAAATACCCTACACGATGACTTATCTTATTCAGGTAAGGTCAGTGAAGGAAAGTGTAGCCTAATGACAAGCGGCAATCAAACCAGGGACACACTACTCGGGTGCCACCTCCACACATCCTCATTGGAAGCCTTTGGCCAAAGACTCTGGCCCAACCATGGCTGCCTACACACTCAGCCAGCTGCAACACAACATGTAAATACACTAAAATATAAGATACTAGATAGAAATTAAGACCAAGTGCCCTCTTCACCCATACATTCTAATATCCGAAAAACACACAGGGAAAAAAAAAAAGTTTTTAAATGTTGGAGCCTTCCCCTTGGTTTCACGGAAGGGGAGGGAATTATTAATTCTTAAGTTTGCTTATTTTCTACAACTGTTGCAGCAGTGAAATTGTGATCGACAATCATCAGCAATGTCCAGGACAGGAGAGAAGCAGTCCCTGCATGCAGGCGTGATTTCAGGGACTTGGTACCAGGACACACTAGGCGGTCGGACTGTAGCCTTAACCCTAACCCAAGGTGTTCAGCCCGATCACCCTTGTGGACGTGCTAGACCGAGCAGTACCAAGAGAACTGATTCCCCTACCAAATGCACATGACGGCAAGGCAACAGACTACCTACAATTCACCGGAGATCTTCAAGATGAATGAAGACTGAACAACAGGAACCATCTGGTTCCGGAAGCGAACGAAAGATGCCAGTTTGAATCCCGAGGAAATGGCGGAGGCAAGATTGGTTCAACTTTAGGGAGGCTGGAGCTGTCGCTGTGGTGCGCGCCTGCTGATTGGGGCCGCACGCAGGCAAGCGAGTGTCCGCTTGCTACATCAGATGTTTTCCGAACGCGATCCAAGGAATGCAGTCTTCCAGACTTTTACAATGACCCAGGTTATGCAGGAAGTATTCGGGCAGAAGGTAGTTAAAGGGGTTTCATTATATTTGTAGTTAGTTTGCAGTATTTTGGATATTTAGATCTGACCAATATTTTGTGTAGCTGCGTGACCATTTATTTTCCATGTTTTAGTATTTGATAGTCCATTTTAGATACTCTATTTCGTCAATTTCACGTTAGTATTTTTTTAAACTTCATCGTTCAACGATTTTGACGTAGTGTAATTTTTATTCTTCGTCGCATTTTTGATGATTAGTTTTTCGATTTTTTATGTGAATTCGAATTTATAGATAGTGGAATGCTTCGTCATATTTCATAATGTTTCATTATATTTGATAATGCTTCATTGTATGTATGTATGTCTACCCCTTATTATTCCCGTTTTACCAACGGGGTCGGGGATGAGATGCGATGGAAGTCTTTGTGGCGATGGTTTTGACGGCCGGATGCCCTTCCTGACGCCAACCTCATGAGGGGAGTTAATGAGAGATGAAATGAATGATGGTGAATGAAACTGGGCAAGGATGTGGAAGGAAGCAGCCGTGGCCTGTCAGAAGGTACCGTCCCAGCATTTGCCTGGTGTTGAAAATGGGAAACCACGGAAAACCATTTCAAGGATGGCCGACGGCGGGGCTCGAACCCACGCGTCTACCGAGTCAGCAGGGAGCTTGGTCCCATGACCTAATGCTGCGCTTTAGCCAGCGTAGCCACTACTGTCGGTTTGATAATGCTTCATTATTCTTTGTAATACTTTATAGTATTTTAAAATACTCCAGAATTCTTCGGAATACTTCAGTATATTTATGATTCAGATCTTATTTGCATTTATTTAAATCCGTAGATTTAATATAAACAATTGACATGGTTCAATATCGAACGTCGTCGTATTTGACTAGAAGGAAGCAACGTGTAGTTGACAGTAAAGTAAGTTTTGAAAGATAATTGATAGCTCATTTGCAGAGCAGAGTTTTGACAACACTAAACTAGCGAGAAATATGAAAGGAATGCAGGTTGTAATGGAATGCATCGACCTATATTGTAACAGTTGTAGCTGAAGTTGAAATGAATGTACAGGGTGTCCCTAAAGTCCGGTAACACTTTTCTTAATTTATTGCACAAAAACTGCAAATGATACAGCTTTCCTATATATGTCATATTAAAGGGGAACTCAAATGGTTTTGCTTTCGTAGTTTGATTTCACACTGACACTTTTCTTAACAAATTTATTAGCCTTTTACACAAAAACTACAAATTATACAGAATTCGTAAACAGTATTCGTGATATTAAAAGAGGAACTCAGATGGTTTTCTTTTCATTGTTTGATTTCACATCGACTCGATACGGGCACCACGTCCAACTCGGCAAATATCTACACGGTAATCGAACTCTTGCCACACTTTTTGGAGCATATCAGCCGATAGAGTGGTGGCAGCATCTTGAATCCTACGCTTGAGTTCTTCGAGATTGTGGTAAAGGTGGCACATACACACAGTCTTTGATATACCCCCATAAGAAGAAATCACAGGGAGTGAGATCTGGAGATCTGGAAGGCCACTTGTCGAAACAGTTATTATTCCCTGCTCGTTCAATCCAGCGCTGAGGTAACCTGTTGTTCATAAAATCACGGACATCAGAATGGTAATGGGACAAGGCCCCGTCTTGCTGGAACAGGAAATTGTCGGAATCTTCCTGCAATTGTGGGAACAACCACTGCTGTATCATATCCAGGTATGAGTGCCCATTTACAGTGTTTTCGGCGAAGAAGAATGGTCCGTAAAGTTTCCGCGATGACACTGCACAGAAAACGTTCACTTTAGGTGAATCACGCTGATATTCGAGGAATTCATGAGGATTTGCGGTCCCCCACACACACGGCAGTTATGCCTGTTGACTTTACAATTTGTATGGAAAGTCGCTTTGTCACTAAAAATTATGCGATTTAGGAAGTCGTCATCGTCTGCCATCCATTGTTGCACTCTGATACAAAACTCATAACGCTGTTGTTTGTCATTCCATTTCAACTGTTGCAAGAGCTGTAATTTGTACGGCTTCATGCACAGTCTCCTACGTAGTGTCTTCCAAACTGTCGTACGTGGTATTTGCAGCTCGCGGGATGCTCTACGAACAGGTTTTTTCGGACTTCTTACGAATGCCTCATTCACACGGTTAACTGTCTCTGCACTCACTGTTGGTCGGCCACTACGTTTCGTAACACACAAGCAACCAGAACGCACAAACCTGTCATACCAGGCGTAAATAGACTCCCTGCTTGGTGCCTCTTTACGGTACTTAGTCCTCAACTTCCGTTGCACATCTGTAGCACTCTTACTCGTGTGGAATTCCAACACACAGAAAGCCTGCTCTCCGCCAGAAGTCGCCATCTTACAAATGTGGCCAATAGCGCTAACTGCGGCGAATGTGGGAACTACGAACATTGGCGGTAATATCTAACAAAACCATTTGAGTTCCTCTCTAATATGCCATATATAGGAAAGCTGTATCATTTGTAGTTTGCGTCTAATAAATTAAGAAAAGTGTTACCGGACTTTAGGGACACGCTGTATATTCATTAAATGTAACAAAGTTTTGGTGAGAAAATGAAATATATTTTTATTAATTTGATGTTTATATACTGTACAGACAAGTATCTTAAAGTGTAATTGTTCAACGTAATGTGGTTTATTTATATATGGTAAACGATGAAATGGTAACGTCGCAATTGAATCACTAATGAATGTATTAAGGTGGAATGTTTTACAGATATTATGAGCGTTGGTAATAGAACAAGTTGATAGGAATGGGCACACGAGGAGATGTAAGGATTTGTATAATCGATCGACGATTACTGTATTTGGTGGAAATAATTTACGCAAACGTGCGTGATAAATGGTAAATATTTGAATTCCGTGCAATGATATAATGAAGTGTAAAGAAATGTTTGTAGAGGTATTTATGCATATAATGTAACCCCACATGAGAAACTTATTCAAATGGAAATATTAATATTTCAGTGATATATGATGTGAAATAGCGATCTGTAATGGTATGAATGACTGTTGTCAGTGAAAGCGATATATATAAATATGAAGTCGAGTACCAAGAACCACTATATTCAAGTATTGTGATAACCACAAAGGTGGTCTGTTATATAATTTAATCTGTTGTCGGATGTTATTAATGATTTTGACGCATTGGAACAGTAATTAGCTTAATTGTTTTTTACTTATGTTCACTTGGAATTGACAAACTTCAAGTGATGGTGAGAAAGATAATGTGATCTTAAGATAGTGTGATCTTGAAATGATAGTAGCATGAATAAACATTAATGTGATCTAGAATGATCGTAGAAGTGAAGGAATATCGTGCTGGTAACGATAAATCGAGCAACATTTTAAATAATAATAATAATAATAATAATTTGAGTTTTAATTTTTTTTATTAAGAAGTAGTTCTTATAGAACATCATATTAAGGAGACCTATCTAGGGAAAAAATGTAAATAGGAAACGTTTTTACGAGAATTATTTAATATAAGAAGTACAGTATGATCAACAAGTAGTTGATATTCTCGAGAATTTAATAGACGAGGTGTCAACCAGAATAATTATTATTTACACCTTAATGAGGACATAGTGAAGTCCCGATAACGAAATTCACGGTATATTTTGCTTCTAGGCGAAGCCAATATTATTCATTTTTAATTTCAGCAACAAGTTTTTTTTCTTCGAATATGTGGGTTGATTATATTGTTTGTTGGACATTATTTGTGTTGTCCTTTTGAATAAACATTAGCAGGCACTTTTTAGTTTGCCTGTTCCCTTTTTTAAAACACATCGACTCTTCATTTAATAATCAGTTACGGTGGTATTACTAGTTAGATACTGGCGCCCGCATTTTAAATCGTTCACCCTCAAGATTCCAAGAATCTCGTCCTCCAATACTTTGTTGTAGGATTTGTATGGAACTAGGTGGTAGTACTATCGTATTTTTATAAATATCGTTGTATCGAGAGGTTCCTAGCTATCTATCTAGCAGGGAATAGTTGGTTTATCTAGCAGGGTATCAACGTCCCTTGAAATCCTTTCCATCCTGCGGATAATAGGTGGTGGTTATGTGAATTTCGGGTACAATACATTAATTTAGCTTTCGCAGCTTCTGAACATGGATTACTGATACCATCAATGGCAGAATTTTGAGAATGTCTATGGGCTCTAGCTAAGTGTATATTAATACCATGTGCAGTAAATATCAATCCACATAAGCTGAAAATAACAGAATTGCGTATGTTACCTGTTGACGTCCATGCCAATGGTTGAACAGAATTAGTAGACAACAATAGGTTTGAAAACAGTAAAGACAGATGTGGAACTAGGATGAATGGGTACAGGTTACGCATAATAATCTAAGAATATGGTCGGCTGATTGAGAAATGTTAAATCCTCTGATGTCAATAACTTCTTCGCTATGGCAACATAGCTTATACGAATAAAGACAAGCTTTGACTGCAAAAGAACAAGATTTATATGGAGTTACACCTGAATTATATCATTACATGGAACAAAATTTCGGGTTAATTCAGGGTACCCATAGTGATTTAATAGTGGCAGACGATTCCTGCTAATTTCTAGCCCACAATCACACATTTCATTATATTACCTCAGATTTGCGAGAGGGACTGATGATTTAGAATTGTAATGAACGTGCTAGATTGCAAGGGGTGGTGGGCCACCCTTTAGATATATGTTCTCTTTTCTTTCCCCACCGTGGTCAGAATCATAATATATTCTCCATTTAAATACAGTGCTACAGTGGTCAAAGAAATATTCAAATATATAGATGACACAGGCTGATTATTTCAACCTATTCGTTGGGAATCCTCTGAATTTTATAATCACAATCCACTTTCTTAAAAAAAAAAAAAAACATTTGTCCTTATTGACGCACATTAAAACATGTAATTTGTTAAAATGACACTGCCTGAGTTACAGAACCAACACGTGTCTTTAATGGAACATAATATTTGTTTACTTCACAACAAACATTTCGGCATGTTCCACATAATGCAATAAAGATCAGATTCTATCTCAAGAGTTTAGATGTTACTAAGCCTTGAATTTACAGGGGTAGATACCACCTGCATGAAGCTTGGGATAGTTGCGAAATGAATGAACTCTTGAGAGGGTTGACAAACGAGGCATTAAAAACAAAGTAAAACTATATGTTATCTTATTGATTAGAAGCCATTCTTCAGTGTTACCTAGTTCCATTATAGAAAGCTCATTGCTATAGTGTAGACATCATACCCGAAGTTTGTCACAATAATAAGTCAGTATATCTCAGCTGTCGCCAGAAACATCTCTCCCACTCATCCTAATACCTCTTCAATTGTAACCCTATCTACCTAACTGATCTTCTTCATTCTCCTGTAACACCACATTTCAAAAGCTTCAATTCTTCTCTTTTCTGCAGCCCAAACAGTCCAAGTTTTACTTCATACAGTGCCATGCTCAAGACAAAGGTTTTCAGAACTGACGTCCTATTACCTACATCTATATTTGATGTCAACAGATTCCGTTTCTGTACAAATGCTTTCCTTGCCTATGCCAAAAAACATTTTATATCCTCTTTGCTCCGCTTCCTAAGTAGCAGAAGTCTCCTACTTCAGTTAGCTTTCCACCTGCCAATTTGACGTCCATAGGGGTTTCCAATTTCTTTCGGCTGCATTCCAATATTTTTGTTTTACACTAATTAATTTTCATCATGAATTCTTCCCTCAAGACAATCCATACCATTTCAAAACTCATTCAAATCCTCTTGTGTGTCGGCTAAGGTATGATGTCATCAGCAAATCTCTGACTCGACTTATTTCCTGCCGTTCCCATTGAAACATAGGACATCCACGAAGCTGCGCCATCTCACTCTGTTGGCCGACATCCTCTTCACCTCTTTGCACGTCTTTCCCTGTTGTCGCCCCTCTGCCTCTACCATCCACCTCCATGAATGCTTGGGCCTACCTCTTCTCCTGCTACCCTGGGGATTCCAATCCAGGACTTGCTTCTCAATGGCATTATCAGATTTTCCAAGTGTGTGGCCAATCCACTTCCATTTCCTTCTTTTTATTTGGATTTTAATGTGTTCCTCTGAAGTTCGAACTAACAGCTTCTCATTTGAGATAGTCTCAGGCCAATGTATATTCAAAATCCTTCTCAGACACCTATTAACAAACACCTGTAGTCGACTGGTAAATTGGTTGCTAACTTTCCAAGACTCAGACCCATACAATAATACTGCCTTGACATTACTTCTAAATGTCTAACTTTGTCTTTGTAGTTATATTTTTACTTTTCCAAATCGGATACAGTTGTACGAAGGCACCATTTGCTTTTCTAATTCGCTTCCCTACATCATCATCAGTTCCTCCGGTCTGGGTCACTTTGCTTCCAAGGTAAGTAAAACTTCCTACATCTTCCAAGTCTTCGTTTTCCAACCTGATAGGGTCTCTTTTCTTCACATTTAGCTGCATTGTCTTGGCCTTTGACTTATTAACTGTTAGATCAAACTTCTTTGCTTCTCTGACCAAATCTTCCAACTTCGTTTGGGCGTCTCTATATGATTCAGACAGCAAGCACACATCATCTGCAAAAACCAAATCCTCTAATCTATCCATCAAACCCCACTGTATTCCCCTTCATTTTCCTTCTATGGTTCTCTTCATTATCACATCTATTACCAGTAAAAAGATCAAAGGTGACATAATACAACCCCTGTCTAACTCCTGCTTCTATTTCAAAAGGCTCTGTTACATCTCCTTCATGACAAACTTGGCTTGAACAGTGTCTATAGGATTCTTTAATGATATTTATTATTTTCTTAGGTATTCCATATTGCTGCAGCACCATCCACATGCTTTCCCTAGTAACTGAATCAAAGGCTCTCTCGAAATCAACAAATGTGGCATAAAAAAGCATTATTCCACGCAATACATTGTTCTATGATGATTCTCAATGTGCAGATCTGATCTAGGCACGATCTGTTCGAGCAAAACCCTGCTTGTTCTCTCCTAATCTTAGCTTCCACTTGATCTTTTATTCGGCTCACTAAAATTCTCATAAGTATCTTGCTTGGCACCGATATCAGCGTAATCCCCCTCCAATTCTTGCACTTGGTAACATCTCCTTTCTTTGGAATTTTAATTATCAGTCCCTTCTTTTTCCCATATTTCCTTAAATAATTTCCACATTTCTGCTGTGAAGTTAATATCTGCTTTCAGGATTTCTGGTGAGATTTTATCAACTCCTGCTGCCTTTCCACTCTTCTGCTGTCGATTGCCTTTTTTATTTCCTCGATTGAAGGGTGTTGGCCTGATATTCCAAAAACTTCAAAATCTGCCATATTGATGATTTCCTCTGGTTCTGCTTCATTCCCTCCTTCATGTTTGTTGCCTTTCTTGCCTAATATCTCTTGAAAATGTTGCTTCCACCGCTGAATTTGTTCCTCTTTACTAGTTATTAATCTGCCACTCTTTATCTTTCACGGGCACATTTTCCTTCATTTGTCGTTTCGATAATAACCTTGTAGTTTCGTACAGTTGTTTCAAATCCCCTTTTGTTGCTGCCTCTTCTGCTATTCTTGCATGCTGCTCTATCCATTTACGTTTATCACCTCTGGCACTCCATTTCACTTCTTTGTTGAGGACTTCGTACTCCTGTTGCACTAGCTGTTTGCGATTTCTTGTTTTTGCCTTGTTAAGTTCTTTTTTGGTTCTCCTTGCTTTAATTTTTTCCCAAGTGTCCAAAGACATCCAGTCCTTTTGATTTTTATCTCTATAGCCAAGGACATTTTCACTGGTTTTAATCAATGCAGTCCTAACCCTCTCCCATTCCTTCTCTATCGTCTCTACATTTTCTCCACTGTCATCATGGTCCATCTCACTTGTTTGTAATACTTCAAATCTATTTCTTAGTTCTAACACAAATGCATTTTTTTATTTCCTGACTTTCTAACTTTCTCAGATCAAACTTCTTCCCCCTATTAGCAAACTTCTTTTTAACTGCCATTACTCGCCATTACTCGGAGTTTACAAACTGCAGTCACCAAATAATGGTCGCTTCCAATGTCAGCACCTCGTTTGTTCCGAACATCTAGAAGTGATCTTCTCCATCTACGGGCAATGCATGTATGATCTATTTGGTTTTCGGTTTTCTGATCTGGCGATACCCATGTCACCTTATGGATGTCTTTATGTGTGAACACTGTTCCACCTATCATTAGATCATTTTCTGCACAGAAGTCCACAAACATTTGGCCATTTTCATTTCTTTCTCCTAAAGCATGCTTGCCCATAATATGCTTCAACCCTTCATTTTCTGAGCCAACTTTAGCATTTAAATCACCCATCACAATACTGATGCCCTGTTTATTCTGTAAAACAACTTGCCGTAGTTGGGAATAGAATTTTACCTTTTCTGCATATTCTGCCACTTCTGTTGGGGCATAACACTGTATAATCTTGATGTTACTTATCTTTGCTTTAAACCGTACGATCATAATCCTTACTGAGACAGGTTTCCACTCCAGCATGCTTTTCTTTGCAGCCCTGCTCATCAAGATCCCCACACCATCTCTGTATGGGTCTTCCTCTGCTCTACCCGAATACAGGAAGGTAAGTTGTCCTTAGTTTGTATTTCCCCAAAATCATTCCATCTAACTTCACTCATTCCCAGGATATCAAGCCCATAACTCTGCATTGTGGATACTGCTTGATGTAGTCTACCACTTTCTCTCAATGTTCTTACATTCCAACATCCCAATAGTGTTTTGTATTTCAGGCTAAAGGTCGTTAACGTTTGATCAGTCCGGCTATTCTCCGTGAATGTTTCTTTAATAATATTAATTTAGGATGTGCGGGTTATTAGCCCACAGCACCCGATCTTAGTGGTGGGATTGCCACCTAAGCCGACTAATTTTCTGTCTGGGTTCTTTCCCGTAGCCTTTGTAGGTCCCCCTACTAACTACAAGGCAGCAGCTGTCGACTGGTGATACTTCCGCCTTTTCCGCCGTTGGGGTGTTATATCACTTACCCTCATCCGCCTTCCAAGCCGTTCTACACTCAGTCTCTTCACCAGAGCCCCGTT
Organism: Meconema thalassinum; assembly: GCA_946902985.2. Taxonomy (NCBI): domain Eukaryota; kingdom Metazoa; phylum Arthropoda; class Insecta; order Orthoptera; family Tettigoniidae; genus Meconema; species Meconema thalassinum. Next base: position 1,057,395,149 of record OX336389.2, on the reverse strand, counting down.
AGCCGTCACTTTTCAGGGTTCCTGTAGGGCCTTCACAGCTACCGTAGCGGTCCTGGGGACACGGGTCCCCACTGCACTTCACCCCTACAGGCAATCCCCTACTTCGTGTCGTTGCCCATCTTCCACGACGTGGACAAGGGGTTGGTCTTATGGGAGACAGCAAATCTCTGAGTTGAAATTATTTCTTCTAGAATCTTAGTTTTTCTCCAATTTCCTTCATTGCTTGTTTAATGATTGGAAAGTATGGGTGATAAGTTGCAGCCTTGCCTTACACCTTTCAGAATACTAGCATCTCCCTCATGTCCTCCGGCTCGAATAACTGATGTCCGGTTTCTGTGTAAATTGTAGATCACCCTCCTATTCCTGTACTTTATTCCAATTGATTTCAAAACGTCAAACAACTCACTCCAATCAATGTTATCAAAAGTCTTTTCTAAGTCTACAAAAGCCATGAAAGTTCCCTATCTTTCCTTTTTCTACCTTACAAAATCAGCCTAAGATTTAGTACACATTCCCTTGTTCCTACTTTTCTCCTGAAGCCAACTCTGTTTCCATTTGTCTTTCCATCCTCTTGTAAATTATTCTAGTCAGGATCTTTGAAGTATGAGTGATCCAGCCGATTGTACGGTAATCTTCTCATCAGTCTGCTCCCTTTTTCTTTGGTATAGGGAATGATAACATTCTTCCTGAAATCAGAGGGTACCTCACCTGTCTCATAGATCCTACACACCATGTGAAATAACCTGATCAGACCATCACCTATGCAGCATAGTAACTCAATCAACATATTATCTATGCCAGGTGCTTTGTTCCTGATTAAGTCTTCCAATGCACTGTCAAATTCTGATCTCAATATTAAATCTCCTTCCTCATTCCGATCAATTTCCTCTTCCCTTTCCAATACGTGGTTCTCAATCTCCATTCCCTTACACAAACTTACAAGTTTACCATCTCCCAACCACTTCCTTATCAGTTAGAGGTTTTCCATCCAAGTCCTGAATACAACAGCACAGTCTTCCTTTCCCCAAAAGTACTCTTAATCCTTCGATAAGCTGTATCTACTGTTCCTAGTTTCAGACAATTTCCTATACCTACACATTTCTCTTTCAGCCATTCTTCTTTTTGCTTCCTTGCACGGTTTGTTAACCTCATTTCTCAGATGTCTGTATTCTGCTTTCCCCATTTCAAATCTTACATTCTTGTGCTTCCGCATTTCATCCATTAATTCTAGTATATCCTGAGTGATCCACAGTTTGCTACCTATTCTCTCTTTCCTACCAAAGTTTTCTTCTGCGGAGTTTGTTATTTCATTCTTCAAAAGTGCCCATTCCTCTGCAAATGAAGTATGTTCAGGGCTTTTCATGAGTCCTTCCTTTGTACTTGTCTTGAATCTTTTGTTCATGTCCTCTTTCAGTCTCTCTATTATACCTTTTTGGCTTTTGACTTTTCTTCAGTTTCTTCAACATAAGCCTGTATTTCATAACAACCAGATTGTGGTCCGAGTTTATGTCAGCACTAGGATAGATTTTGCAATTCAAAATCTGGTTTCGAAATCTCTGCTTGACCATAATGTAGTCGATTTGGTAATGCCATGTATCTCCTGGTCTCATCTATGTGTATATTCTTCTATTGTGGTTATTGAATAAGATGTTAGCTATGACCAATTCGTGCTCAGTGCAGAATTCCATCAGCATGCCTCCTTGTTCATTCCTTTCACCCAATCCGAATTCTCCTACTATCTTCCCTTCTCTTCCATTTCCTACCAGACCATTCCAATCTCCCATTACTATAACATGTTCCTCACCCTTGACATACCTCAGAATTTCTTCAATTTCTTTGTAGACTTTCTCAACATCTTCATCATAAGCTTGACTGGTAGGCATATAGACTTGTACCACTGTGGTGCACTTAGGTTTTGTATTGATTTTAGCTACATTATTCCTCTCACTATATTGCTCATAATATTCTACCCGCAGTCAAAGTTTCCTAGTCAATATGAGACCTTCTCGTACTTGGCCTTTGTTTGATTTAGTGCTAATGATCCTATAGTCTCCTGACCAAGAGTCTTGCTCTTCCTGCCGGCGCATTTCACTAATTCCAACCAAATCCAACCTCAACCTATCCAATTCCCTTTCTAGATTTTTTAACCTTCCACTGCATATCAGACTTTTAACATTCCATGCTCTGATCCGCAGAATATCAGATTTCCTCTCTGTCACTTCTGCGATGTTAGCCCCTTCTCGAGTAGACACCAGCCAGAGATCCAAACGCTAGTCTAGTTTACCTCCAGATTGGAATTTTATAACAGAGAAGACCATCATCACATGTAATTATGCATAGAGAGGTGCATATCCTCAGGAAGAGCATTACGACTGTAGTTTCCCATTGCTTTCAGCCGTGCAGCAGAACAAAATGTACCCATTAGTTGGCTCAAGTTATCAATATCTTTACCGTCTGTATATGGGATTTATATTGTGCATGGATTTAGTAAAAATAACCTACGGCGTGTATTAAAATTCCTACGCCTTTTTCTAACAGTAAAATTTTTATGTGGAATGGAATCCAAAACATGAACATCTCCAATACCATATGAACACACAGGTTCTTGTAATTTATGTTCTAAGTGGTGATGGTCTCTGTGTAGGTGGTTGGCTGAAATAATCCAGCATGGGGTCATGCCGAACCATGTAAGAGTTCGGCAGGTCAACAAGTACGCACCCATTTAAATTGGGAGGGGAACAACACTTATTTAATCACATATACTAACCCGAAAATTATTTACATGATGAGACACTTTCGCTCTAGACTGCCATTTGATGCTGCTTTTCAATGATAGTAATTTTATTAGCATCACTTTGAAAAGTGTTTGTACTTACTGTGCCAGGTTATTAAGGCTAATTGCATTCAGTGAACAACACATTCATACCTTCACATGGAAATTATCAACATCTTACCTTTGCAATAATAAACTGACGAAAAAACAGGTTGTAACTCATGTATTGTAGATCACAGGGTGAGCCGCAAAAGAAAATCTCAAAAATTTCTATAGAAACCGGTAATACGACAGAATCAAAGGGATTGAATAGTTTGTCGCTAGGGAGTGATAATGCACCTTTTCTGGAGGTACCAACCTGATGACGTTTGGTGCTACATCACAGGAAATGTCATTCAGTTTGAAACATGGCGTCGCTTTGTCACTATCAGTAATTTTTGGACACCAGTGATTCGGGTATAAATTTCAAGGGTATGAGGACATTAACTATCAAAACCGGACCTAACCCTTATGCTCCACTTGCTTCGAATAATGGAACCTTCATAGACCATTGGTTTTAGGATCCACTTTCTCTACCCCTTACCAACATGGAGACTAATGTTCTCGTCAGCTTACTGCTACTAAGTTAAAACTTCGACAATTTCCGTATTAAAATGTGAATATGATGTTTCCTGAATGCAATTGGCATGGGAAAGTAATTAGAATCAACTTTCCGAGTGATACATGCAGAATAACAATGTGCCCAGTCAACAAGAGTACCAACAGGTTGCCATGTTGGATAAGGCTTGATTGGTTAATGGTGCCAACTTCACTTAACTCTCCTGTAACCATTTTCAGGACAAAACTACACTCATCTAAAGCCATTGTCAGTTACGTCCAGTGGATATTAAAACCATTGGTCTACCCAGATTAGGTCTGATAGAGACTAAACCCATTGGTCTGCCGAGGTCAGGCAGAGTTGGGCAGTATCGAAAATACACGTATTTAAAATACGTATTTTCGATACTTTTGTATCTTGTATTTTGTATCGAAAATACATTTTGAACCATGTATTTTGTATCTGTATCGAAAATACTTTTCATGAGTATTTTGTATTTTCAAAATACACAAAATATAATCAAAATACAATCATTGCATTAGGCAATTTTCAGTTTAATACTCCATTATCTTCCCTTTCCATAACTTAAGTTAATTGGTAGATATGACACAGGTAAGTTTGAGATAAACACAACTGGGCCAACAATACACCAACCTTGTAAGACCATGTGCAATTCTATTTATTTAAGATGCATTTAGAACAAAGTCTCCAGAACCAGAGGAATGTCTCCCGGATTTTGTCTTATCAGCTAGGTTAATCTTGGAAGTCTTTTCAAGCAGTACCCACAAGCTACCTAGTATGAAATTCCCAAACGCATGAGGCTGTCTGAACCTGTTAACTAGTGTGTTCACACAAGGGCTGTACAAAATGTGGCAATTATCTCCCGTACGAGCAGTGTAGGCCTAAAAGTCGTATACAACTTTGAATTGAAAAATAAGTTGCTGTTGTTTCATTTGACGGGCTTTGACATCACGATCATTTAGTCCCGTGTACTTGGGTGTGTGTATATAGCCTACTGTATATAATGTTACGTGCCACCCCCTAGTGGCACTTTTGTTAACTGGATTACGGAGGGTAGAAAACACAACACCAATTACTGCTTTAAAGAGAAGTTAGCTTTATTGCTTGCAGGAAGAGGTACACTACTCATCAGCAAATACAAGCGATTGGAACCTTACTCCAGTCTCCTCAAGTCTCTTCCTTGAGCGCTCTTGGCCCTTTCACTTGTCAACAAACCACAGAAGTTTAACCGTCTTAATGAGTACGGTGGCCTTGACAGAAACTACCTGCTCCTCTCCCTTATGTACACCAACTACAGTTACTTACGATAACTTGCTGCACGCTGTTCACAAGCTGGGAAACCATGTCACTGGATTTCGTAACTCGCACGGCACTTCGTCACCACACTTCTGTCGCTCAGGAAAACACGCACTAGCTCAGAAACACACACCCACAGAAAACTCGTCCCCCTTACTGTTGAAGCCGCTTATATAGCAGGCTGGTGACTCAATGAATTCTAGAATCGTCCAGGTCACACGGCTTCTCGACATTTCCTTCACTGGCTGGGTCACGAATATTCTGGACCATCCCTTTCACTTCGCAGCCCGTTGCGTAACTCGCACGTAATACACTGAGGCAGAGCACACACAGCCAGGGGGAGCTGTGACTCATGCGGCGAGCGACAAAAAAACTCACAGCCGTAACAATAAGTTATATTATTGTGGGTCAATGTAGTAGTAGTGTGTTTATTTTTAATTTTGATAATAATAATAATATCGTATGGCCTCGGGTGCCGGGTGCAAGCTTCGTTAGTTGACACCCAAAGGTTGCTTGTCGAATTTCGTAGTTCCTTGAAGCACTATGAAAGTCAAGGAGGTTAGATATCTAAGCTCCTCGAACACTATAGCGCTGTTTGTTGGTGGTAATAATAGTCTAATAATAACAATAATAATAATAATAATAATAATAATAATAATAAGTGACCCAGCTTTTCCAGGTTTGGATAACCAGAAACCTAAGGGAAGGGGGGGGGGGGGGGGTATTATTATTTTTATTTTATTTGAGGCATATTATTTACAAAGGAGAATTTACAACCGAATGTATAAATTAAACATGTGTAATCAATTGACTATTTTGCTCCTTGGTGCTAATTTCTTACATCACCACTTTGGGATCTCAGAGGGTAGTCAGAATAAAATTCCTCACTGTTTGCTTGACAGCGCTATTATCGCGCCAAGAAGGCATTTCTTGCGCTTGTAGGGAAGGTGGTGTGTTCGGACCCGATTTAATTTGGTCCAGGAGACATGGTGGCACAGCGGTCAACCTGTTTGCCTCTCACCAAGGTAGACCGGGTTAGATTCCCGGTCAATACATGCGAGATTTTGGAAGCGAAATGCCATGTCCCATGGTTCGGATTCCACGTAAAAATGAGGTCCCGTGGCTCATGATCGCAAGATTAACGTCACGCAAAAATACAAGCCTTCCTCTTAATTTGGTCCAGATCCCTCTTTATTGTTCAATTCCAGGAGGCATTCCTTTGATGCGTGGCAATTCACAACCGGGATGGTCGAACTGTGTTAATTGGATTAAGCCCAGAGAGCCCAGTCAGCTTACGCTAATGGGTTTGGGAAGAGAGTCGGGGTGGGCAACCTCTCCTGAAATATTGGTTAAACCATGAGTTATCTGACAGCTGCATACACCTGGGCCCTTGGAGTTTCCTAGATAATAATCAGTACAGCTAACATGTTATCTAGATGTATAGTCAGAGAAGTGGAGAATGTTCGGTTACAGGAAACTATACATTTTGTAAGTGTGAGTTGTCACAACAAGGCCAAAAGTAGAGGTGTTCAAACAAATAATATTCTGCCCATTTATTTACGAATGCACCTTGCATTCGAGCTACAACATAAAAATTAAAATTTGCAGATCTGAATAGAAACTGCGAAACACAAATAAAACGGCTGTACTTTATTTTTAAGTGCAAGGCTACAGAAATTCAGGAATCTGGAATAATGGCAAAACTTGCAAATGAATCTTTGAGATAACAAGAGTAGATATTGAAGAACACGAGTAAAGATCAGGGCATGTTGACACATTCTGACAATATTTACCTTCACATCCAGTTTGGAGTGAGAGCTTGTGAAACACGCCTCAGGCAACTTCCCCTGTTAGGATTCTCCTAATTGACCACCGTGGAGAAAACCCACAAGCGCAGCTCGGTATTGCCCTTCACAACACTCTGGGGTCATGTCTCCAGAATGTAGCAGTTGGTCAGGGGCGGTCGCAGGCAGAACTTTGTTGGGGGGGGTCATCCGTCTTATTTTTATAACCCCCTGACACTACAGCCCTTGCAGAGCCTAGGCCTACAAAGCGACCCAGGGTGTCGAGCGATACGGGAAATACGGGAATTTTAGTGACCCGGGAAAAATACGGGAAATTCGCACTAGATACAGGAAATCTTAAAAAGTCTCATAATGCCTGACTTCTTAGCCCCCGAACGCTCGGTAGAGTCCTCCCGCTCAGTCTTCTATTTCGCCTGCAGACCGCTGTGCCACCCGGAATTTGCGCCACCGATAGAGCGCTAAGGGGTATGAGAACCCAGCCAACGTCGAATGCATGCTTTGCCTGGCCGACCGTACCCTCTTTGCGCGGGGCTGCGCGCGCCGCGCTCGTTGCTGACAATGACATACAAGAATCAGTCCGTATTGTTATTCACAGAGGAGAGCTGGGTTTCTCGACAAGAGCCCTTAAAGAAGCTAACAGCTCAAGATCGCAGAAAATTCCAGACGCGGATGTGTTGCAATTTCGTACCAACTGCCGAGAATTGTACATTTGTATCCTATGGCTAAAAAAAATCAAGGAGTGGTCAACTCTTGCTCACAAGGGACCCGTGCTATTTCCTGCCTAGACACTATAGGGGTCGCTGAGACTCCTAAGTTGGAAGAAGTTAGGATCGCCATTGCCCTGGAAATTCTTTGTGATCAGAAGAATGTGTATTCTGGCGCAATGGCTGACCGCATCAAGAGCAGCTACTCTGCACTTCTGAGACTGCCCTCCGTCACTGCGCGTTTGAAGCAGTTCGACGGAAAAGAGCCACGGCTCGACGTGTTGTGGTCTGAATTAGTGGCTTAAGCACTTTCCTCAGTTCCTGCCAAAAACGATCTCACAAGCTTCGTTAAAATGATACTGACTTTGTATCACAACAATGCAGCTCTAGACAGAGGTTTCTCCCTGAACAAGGAGTGCATGATCGTCAATCACAAAGACGCAAGTCTGATTGACATGCATACTGTTCAGGACACTGTGATGGCAGCTGGTGGAGTAGAAAAGTTAACCGCGAGCAAGAATCCATACTGCATACTCCTACGCCGTGTTCTAGGAAGCAAAACAGGTGCGAAGCGACGGCTAAGGTGGCAGTGGAAAGAAAAGCCACAAAAGATCTCCAGGAATTGGAAAAAAAAAGTACTGTCAAAAGAACTTAATTTTGTGCTGTGTATAACTGAAGTTCCTAGTAACAATCTTGTATTTGTCAAAGTGACTTATTTTATTTCGTTTTGCATTTTCTTATTTTCTATTATCTACTTTGATAAAATAAATCTAAATTAAAAAGTATTCGCGGCGTGTCGCGTGTGGAATTTTACTGTTTTTAGCCTTTCCATGGTCTTCTTTCGCAGGGGAGATGCACATACCAAATGGTTTTAAAGTCCGTTCAAACAGTCAATGCAAATGCGTCACAAATGCATAAATTTCAAAAACTACAAACAACATATCACAGCTCTCGACATTTTACTATCGAACACCCGTCACCAACATGTGGCTACAAAATACACCACACAAGTGACAGAATTCTTCTCGTATGGGCAGGCATCATTTCAGTCGCTTGTTAACCACTGTCTGTGTCGGATTTCCGTTCATTGTCATTGTTTCTTTACTTTTACTTCGCCGAAGTTCGACCCGAGGACTGGACACATCCCGCACAGAAAGAAATACTGAAGGCGGTCTGGATATCGCGGTGGATGAAATGATTATTAACCTTGGCAATTCATCAAGCTCTGACGAAGACAATGATGGTGGTGGTGATGATAGGGACAGTGAAGGGATGGATGGTGTCAATGAAACTCTTGCCAAGTGACCGATGATAATTTCTTTATTGGTGTCAGTTCGCTTGCGTCAATCGATAATAGAGCACAGGCTATAGTTTCCCGTCATAGTGTTCAAAATCCAGTCCGTCATTCAATAGCCTACAATTCGACAATATACTGTAAAACCACGGCAACAATATCGCCACAGAGGGGCTTGTTTGAGTGCTCAGCGCTAAATATATCTTTACCTTAACTTTACTTCTGTATTATCACGAAAGCTAATATTAACCACAGAGAGTCGCGATTTAGTGAGTGTGCATGGTGTTATCTGTCAACTACTGTAGTAAGCTGTGAGCGACCTCCACTCAGACTCCTGTTTCATGTTAAAGGATAATCATTGCATGGTGAGTTTTTCTATATTCATTAGCTGTAGAGTGTTCACCCTCTTTTTCGTATTTATTGAATTGAATACCGATGATAAAGGTATCATAGCTCCGGTGTGTAATTTATTTATTCATCTAAAAGTATCGTATTTCTCTGTTTGAATGTCCTCGGCGTTGACTCAGGATCGTCTTTCAAAATATATTACATATAATTGTACCGAAATAATGTCTGAAGTGTAGCGCTGTGTTTTATTCAAATCAGTTGATTTACAACACAAAATACTTAGCAACACAGCTCAGCTGTTCCAAGCTCCCGACATATCCTTCGCGTTGTTTCCTTCGAAATACAGGGTGTAGGTGAGAAGCATGCTCAGAATTCTTGCCATGTGGCGGTTGGACGTAGGGTCTTGTTATGTGGCGACCGTGGGTTGCGGAGAGGAAAAGCGGGGCAAAGTGACAGGAAGGCTGTCAGTACCGAATGCGCGGGGTGGGCAATACTGTATTTGTCCCATAATTTACGCATGTACTAGCGGACACACCTCCAATTTTACTATAAAAGTCTTGATATAAAAAGGGATAGTGGGTGGGTAACATGTATTACTACATGACCCGCAAAATTATTATTCATTATTACAAAGGGTATTTTGATTATTTTCAGTAGTGTAGAAAATTGTATCGGTTTGTTCCGGGCTCCTGTAGAGCTTACACATTCTTTCGATCTCTCATTTGCCATAGGACGCGCCACCGGTGTATAGTTATGCATTGCCAGCTTCTGGTTTAGTAGTCAGATGATGGAAGCAATGGGAACTGTGTACTACAATTTTTCTTGCATGTAATTAAGCAAATTATTGTTGTTAAGAGAACGTAAAATGCATCAAGAATTATATGATCTTCAGCTGTGTGCAGTGAGAAAGCTCTGCATGTGTTCATTCCTTATGTATTAATGATGCGAAATGTCAGCTAACGTTGTGTCACATACAACACTCGTAGTATCTAAATGTTGCACATTTTCCCGTAAATTACATCAGTTTATATTTGAATTGCTTATAAGATCATGACCTGTTAGTTCTTTTATTTTATAGATGTAAATTCTGACGTGTCCTATATCAAAAATGTATTGAATGCATGTATTTGATCAAATGGAATTAATAAAAATCTATCTATCTATCTATCTACAAAGAAAGTGTTTCTTCAATTGGAAGATTGTTTAACTGTATGCACGTCGTATAATCTTGGCGAGGTGTATTTTTTTTTGCGGAGCAACTTGACACCGTAGTAGGCACGCAGCTTTTTGTATTTAGTTTTCTGGCATCTTGTTTTAAATTATTGACTAACATATTTCCAAATGCAGACAATCCGTACCTCCATTAGGATTCGGGTTCCATAATACATGCAAAATGAGGTTCGTTCGTTTGTGAAATTGAGGTCATAAACCCCCCACCCTTTCAGTGATTACCGTATGGTACTTTACGCAGACTAGGGTGAAGATGTAAATGAGCATTTCAAAAAAAAAATTGTCGCCAGCTGTTTGTTTTATTAACTTGGGTTATATTTTCTATAGGTACTGAAAACTGCGGAAGTGTCTCCAAAAATGCAGTTACACTTACACCAGAAAATCTTGATTCGCGCTTTAAGATTCATTTTCAGCCATTCGGTATGTGAACTCCCAGTCTTAGAGTGTACTAAAATATACGGGAATTTGGTGGATTTTCGTACGGGAAATACGGGAATTTGAAGAAAGGTCATCGCTCGATACCCTTCGACCGCTGCCCAGCCATTTGGCCTGCAGATATTGGGGTGACGCGTGGTTAGCGCATCGGGTCCCCTCAGCCGTTAATCTTGGTTTTCGTGACCGGGGCGCTGTCTCACTGCCAGACAGCTACTTAATTGTCCTCACGAGGCTGAGTGCACTCAGTTCGAGCCCTCACATCAGTTTCTAAAATCCCTGACGGAGCCGGGAATCAAACCCGGGGCCTCCGAATGAGAGGCAGGCGCGCTACTCCAACACTCCGGCTCCTATTTTTATATATATTTAATTTTTACTGGTAGCATGTCGCATAATATCGTAAGGACTGAAATTCGTACAATAAATAACCTATTAGTTCTATAAAAACCGAGGCGAGGGTCGAATAGACTCTAGAAAGAAAACACACATAATAAAATTTATATCGATGTATTGTAGGTATCTGATCAAAGAACAAATTCCAATCGCCTTGTCTTCATTTTGGCAAACCGATCAATTACTTTCTCCACACTGACTTTCGTTGACCGATGGCAATGTAACAGAGCCAGCCTTTCTTCCAGCCAGTTCTTCAGCCTTCGCAATGTGCGCTCGGGAGAGATGTTACTCACAGACAAGACAAGACACCCGATGGCACCTGATGCTGATAAGGGCTGGCCGGCCGGGCGCCGGGGCTGAGCTCCGTCATAGAAAAACATTTTTCGTACACTGGATGGATGCGTCATCGCGTCGCTTCTCTCCCGCAAGTATACACTATAAGAGTTTGATCTAAAAATGTCAAAATTGGAACAGTCAAGTCAAACCTTTTTACTCTTCCCTCTCTCTCCTCTGCCTTTCTCTTTCTAGTTTTCATTTTTTTAAATATATTTTTGAAGACCGCTGGGAAGGGGGGGGGGGGCATCCCCCTACCTCCTCCCCCCAACTCCCCGTTGGGACCACCCCTGAAGTTGGTAGCTACTTATACTAGTAGATTCTCCATCGGATAGTTGGGTGAATGTCTCGAATGAAGCCTACTGATGTATGGATGAGCAATGTCTTCATGTGTTATTTTAGTGTTATTTTACAATTTTCATGTAGCCTACTCTCATGGTAAATCGTTGCATCTTCGTAGGTGAGTTGGAGGAATACGTATGACTTAGTACTGGGAGCTAATGAATTGGAGTAGGCCAGAATTTTCCCGAGATCAGACAGCGTTATCAAGTGTTATTATCTCGACATGAGAGATGGTGACGCAGTGGTTAGCATTGTTGGCTGTCACCCCTGAGGTCCGGGTTCTATTCCCGAATCTGTCAAGAAATTTAATTCTCGTCTGAAGCAAAAGAGGTGCTTTCAGTACCCAACTCAATCATCCTGGAAGTGGTTTTCCATATTTTCTCACTTCTACTTCAGGCAAATGCCGGAATGGTACCTAAATTAAGGGCATGGCCGCTTCCTTCTATGATCCTTGTCTCAATTACAAGTACACACACTAATACAGCCAATCAGCCATCACAATAACACAAGTCATTAGACAAATTCCACACACGTCCTAGTACACGGGGATACATGAACACGATATCGCAAAGCCACTAAATGATTAGACGACAACAATCTCTTTATCCAAACTAGGGAACAGTATTCAGTGACAGATTAGACGAAGTCAAGAGCTGAACAGCAGAGAGTATTGGTGTTGGAACCTAAGTGGAACCACAAAGTTTCCACAAAATGATGTTCTGCGATTTTGCGATTGTCAGTAGTATTTGTTAGATAATCTTTGAAAGATAGCGTTCTCTCAAGAGTTTCAGCCAGTGTAAACAGTGCATATATAAAAAGAAATTTACAAATGTATACAAAATATTATTGACTCACTCTGGTGAATTAGTGGTAGTTTGATTCACGACCAATGAAGTCGGATTTTGAAGGGTGGCAAAACCCCATGGCACTCCTAGCAGATTACCTAAAGGTTCCACCTGGTGGCTTATGTCATACGATGATACAGTATTAATAATAATTTCTATATTCCCCATTTTATGGGTTCGGGGACGAGGCAAGGTAAGTTTCTATGTGGCAATGGTTTTCACGGCTGGACAGCATTCCTGATGCCATCCTCACCACAGGGCTTGATGGCAAACGAAATGAAATAAGGCAAGGGGTTGGAAGAAAGCGGTCATGGCTTATCAGGAAGTACCGTCTGGAAAACCATTTCATAGAGGCTGACTGTGGGATTTGAACCCTCTGGCCTTGCACGTTAATGCGCGTACCCATCTAGGTTACGATAACAATAATATATACAGTATACAATAATAATGCTATTTTGAAAGGTATTCATTTAAAAGTATTTTGTATTTTGAAATGTATTTTAAAATACTATTTTGTATTTTCAGGAATTTTGTAAGTGTATTTTGTATCTAAAATACTTTTGAGTGAGTATTTTGTATTTAGTATCGAAAATACATTTTGGGAGTATTTTGCCCAACTCTGAGGTCAGGGTAGGTGAATACAAATCCCATCGGTCCACCGAGATTAGGGTAGGTAGATACTAAAATCATGTTCTAACATACGGAGCATAAAGGTCAGGCCTACGCAAAGCATAGCTGTTATGGTTGCTATTATCCTCCATACCCTTGAAATTGATACCCGAATCAGTTTTCCAAATATTATTGTTAGTGACATAACAAACCTAAGCAACTCCAGGTTTCAAACAGAGCACAGATTCCTGCCATCTTAACGACTGATATAATCACGTTGGCACTGCTAAAAAAGAAATGTGCATAAACACCATATCATCATCATCATCTTGTACAGTTTCCAGCCCCAGGCTGGGTCTGTTTGGAACATAAGCCTGGCCACTTAGTTCTTTCTTCCCACCACCTCTCCGCTGTCACTCTGTTCCAGTCCTCGCCTCTCTTCTTGACACATTCCTCCACTCCTTTCAGCCATCTATCTCTTGGTCTTCCCCTTGGTCGTTTCTTCTGCATCTGCATCTCATGTATCCTCTTGGGAATCTTCTTCTCATCCATTCTCTTTAAGTGTCCATACCACCTCAGTCTTGATGTCTCAATCCTACCTTGCAAGGGCTCCTCTTTCACCATTTCCCTGACCTTTTCATTCCTCACCCTGTCTCTTCTTGTTACTCCGATCCTACTACGCAGGAACTTCATTTCACCTGCCTGTATTCAGCTTATGTCTCTTTTCTTCATTGTCCACGTTTCTGAAGCATAGGTCAGTATCGGGATATGGTAGCTTCTGTATAACACTTCCTTGCTTTTTTGTGGGACATCTTTATTCCACACTAAGCTCCTAATGCTTCTCAGAAATGCTTCTGCCTGTCTGCCACGTTCCGTAATCTCTTTGTCATTTCTCCCATTTTCCTCCACTATACTTCCCAAGTACTTGAGACTTTCCACCTTCTTCAGCTGTCCACCTCCAAGTGTTATCCCACTCATTGGTCTGTCCTTTTTCCTAGTCATTAACAGGATCTCACATTTACTGATGTTGAACTTCCATCCGTACTCTCCCACTGTTTCTTCCCAAGCCTTCAGTTGCTCCTGAATTTCCTCCTCCTTGTTTCCCCAGACCATGAGATCATCTGCAAACACCATTGCTTTCATCTTATCTTCTCCAATCTTTCCTGCTATCCGTGTCATTACCTCGTCCATAACCACAATAAAGAGAAGGGGTGACAGCGCACTATATCTACCAATAAAATGTTCAACTCCTCTATCTTAATCATATTACCTATTCCTAAAGCAAACTCAAGATTTTCATGGCGGCCAGCATCATACAGCAGTAGAGTTCCCACTTTTTATACACCTCGAAAAAAAGGTATAGTACAGAGACAAACAGCAGACCAGGGTTTTACATTCCATACATTCAACATTTAAATTTGTACCTATGTGTTTGGATGTCTAAATAATAAGTACAAGGTCATCGAAAAATAATGCCAACTTTCAAAAAATTATAGCACCGAAACCCTTTATGTTAAACGTGTAATTCTTTCACTGAACACCAGCTGGTTAAGGTAAGTTTTGTTTTGGAGGGGACGTGACCTTGCTATGCACACACTAGATGCGCAGTAGCCAAGGTCGGCCGGGGGCGCGTGCACCAATGACTGCACCGCCCGACAGACTGCACCTGATTACAAAGCTGTAATTCGATGGTTTAATCAGTTTAAGGAAACAGGGACTGTACAGAAAAAATCTAGGCCAGGCCGACCACCAACATCAGCATTGAACGCACGCTTTCCCAATGCCTGGATTGGTACGTGCAATCATTTCAGGAGTAACTGTCAAGATGGCGGCAGAAATTGGTCCCGCAGGTGCTCCAAATCCCGAATTTTTTCTTTACACACAATGCTTTTAATGTACCCCCAGGGAAAAAAAATCCAAAGGGGTGAGGTCGGGACTTCATTTGCGCGCGCACCCCCGGCCGACCTTGGCTACTGCGCATCTAGTGTGCGCATAGCAAGGTAACTTCCCTTCAAAACAAAACTTACTTTAACCAGCTGGAGTTCAGTGAAAGAATTACACGTTTAACATAAAGGGTTTCGGTGCTATAAGTTCTTGAAATGTTGGCATTATTTTTCGATGACCCTATATTAGTAAAAGCTACAGTCCCGGATTCTTGGTTTTAACGATATCCGCAAAATATTCCAGCAAGTATATATGTGTTATCACAACGATATATCTACCGCAAACATGCAATTTTCGTCGATATTGAAAACACGAAATATCGCAAAATAAAGTTATTTTGTGAAATGTGTTACTTTCACTCTAAAATGCTAAATACCAATCAAATACTGCTAATAAGATATTTAAAAAAATATTTACTTTAAAATTAATGTAAGGGGCAGATGACCTTGCAGTTCCGCCCCTTAAAACAACAATAACTAACTAAAATTAATGTAATTAGTTCCACTATGTGTCGTTTGATAGAGAATAAGAAATCTTAAATATAAATGTTTCATAAGATACGGGAATGTTAAGCCCTTTCTCGAGAATGATTGGTTCAAGTCCTGAACTCGAGGAAACAATGCTCTGCTTATACTTTAGGGACAACACAAGTTTCACAAGTTAGTGAGGAAAGAAATTTGTAGCCATGGAGAATATTTGTTGAAATAATGCTAGGTTAGATATTAAACATAAATTCATTTGAGTTTTAGTTCTTTCGAAAATAATACAGTAATAATAATTAGAATAAATTGTTTCTTATTCCTCCAAACGTTTCTACAGTGTTCATTATTTAACCAACTCCGAGCTCCGTCTAGGCCTACATAGTTATTAAGCACACTCACACCTCCCTTTTTTGCTATCACCACTATGGATATTTTATTTTACCACTTTGAAGCCTTTTATATTACCATAAATCAGGGTCTCGAGTAAAAGCCCATCAGTTACACAGGAACATTTAACTGCTATGGGAGCTTTTTCCTTTATTCAGACCAAAGGCTCACCTCGGTAGCAGATCTATATCTCCCCCTTATTAATCCCGTTTCCAACGAGGTCGGGGAGGAGATGCGATAAAATTCCGCGTGGCTGATAGTTTCTATGGCCGGATGCCCTTCCTGTCGCCAACCTCACGAGAAGAGTTAATGAGAGAGTTATTGAGGTTTTAAGGGGCAGAACAGTGAGGTCATCTGTCCCGAGTTAATGAGAAAAAAGGAAGCTTGTACTTAAACGTGACCGTTAATCTCGAGATCATGAGCCACGGGACCTCCTTTTTACGTGGAATCCGAACCACAGGACATGGCATTTCACTTCGAAAATCTCACATGCAATGACCGGGAATCGAACCCGGACCGCCTTGGTGAGAGGCATACAGCTAGACCGCTGAGCCACCATGCCCCACGAGTTAATGAAAGATGAAATTAATGAAAATTAATGGAAGTTCAATTTCAAGTAGTTCCAACTTTGGCTACCAGATGCCAATGTTCCCCATAAACATAGAATTAGCTGCAGCTTGCTCTTCCACATCCAAACTGGGAAGTTGATGAGCAGTGTGAAAGATCTGGTTCCAGCCAGTGAGAAACCTAAGTCTACAGCGTTCCTTGCATCGAATGTGATCAGGTCGATCTAGGACAGACTGAAGGACTGTAAAATGCAGGTTGAAAGACCATGCTGGGTACATAAGGGATGAAAACTAGTCAGGTTTAGTGGAACATGCCATCTATACTGGACATAACATTAACTTTGACGCTGCATACATTCAAAATAAATCAAACCTATTGATATCATGCCGCACCTTGTGACTGAAGCTGTAGTGTTCCAGTGCCATCCAGCCAATATGAATAGGGATGGTGGATATCAATTGAGTGACTTTATTTGGCATCCTATACCGAGACCAAAATAACACAACCTACACACTGGTGCAACAACCCACCGTAACACACTGACAGCGAAAATTTCACGTGCATTAATTGGGAATCGAATCAGGTCAACCTTGGTGAGAGGCCAGCAGCTTACTACTGTGCCATATCACGCCCTCAGGTTTAAGAGAAACTTTAGGCCTGTGGGGGTGTGGTGGTGTAGTTATCAAGCTGCTGGCCTCCACCAAGTGAAATACCACATCCTGTGGTTCAGATTCCACTTAAAAATGGAGATTCCATGGCTCATGATCATAAGATTAACTGTCACGTAAAAGTACAAGCTTCCTTTCCTTAAACTTTCGGCTAAGTTAAACTCTGATATGTACTGATACCACTGTCCACAGGAATTTTTAGTGGAGTCGATAACATCACTGATGACGTACGGGCGTTGATGTTTGTTTTATGCAGTGCCTAGAACTGTCGCTAAGCATCTCCGTTTTAATTTCTTTAGGGCCTGCTCTTCAATCGCTGGGCAAAGTCCAGAGTAGCATACTCCCTGCATTAAACGCCATATTGTGTTTTTCAATCACTAGGCAGCGTTGCCAAGGGAATAAATGTGGCGGTCATATTTACTTGGTGCTATTTGTGGTGGATAAGCATTAAACCTTCAGAGTAGTGACACTTCGTATTTGCTTGTTATCTCCTACCAGCTGTGAACATGTTACGATTTGAATTCAGATTGTATTGAATCTTTATTTCATGGCTTGTTTTCGTTAATTGAAAGGCGCCGTAAAAGATTCATGAATGTCAGTCCCTCTCTGTTCCTGTACTGGGTTAACTGGCTCATCTACAATGACGATGGCTGCGCTAGAATTATTGGCTTCGGTACGCACACAGGTAATAGAATATAAAATATATACAAAAATTAAAAGATCTCGTATAGGCCTACTCCACAGTTTGGACATTCTTAAAATTGTGACGAATGTGAATTTACAATCCGTTATCTTATTAAATACTGGTACTATGATGAATGTATAGAATGAATTGGAGATATGCTACTGTCACACTTGTTTCAACAAACATCACACATTATTTTATACTGTCAAGCGATTGGATGAAACTATAGTCAATAGCTTATCTATAGACTACTAGAAATGATGTCCAATAAAGTAAAATTTCTCAAAATTCCACTTGTTGCAACATATTTTAATAAAAATCAGATAAATTGTAATTTCATGTGCATTCAGTTAAAACGAGTCATATTGATATCTTGTTGACTCATAAGTTAGTCACCCATTTTTCCGTATTGACTTACTATAATAATCAAACAATTTCCTAGTTCCGCCTAGTCAGTTCTTTATAAAGTATTGACTAGGCGGAACTAGGAAATCGTTTGATTATCACATTGATATGATAAATTTTGTTTAAATAGGTAATCTAGCAGCAAAAAAAAAAAAACACCACGATTGGGGTTTGAACCCAAAACTTCTTGATTCACAGACCAATACACTATCACCACAGCTATTACAACCACACAAATATTGCGCACAAGATGGCAACTTATATTCACGTACCGGTTATAGTATGGAAGTAATACAGGGTCTTCATTTTTGCTCTGCAAGGCGATTCTGCTCAACCTTGGCCGGCCCGTTGTAGGTTGGCATGCCTCCGTCCCCAGCCCTATTCTCTCGGTCTTGCTGCGGTAAACATGTGAGCTCTGAGCTAATTGGGCGTTTTATAAAGCTACTGAGTACTGTGTATCATATTGTATGGTGTCATATTGTGATTGTGTATAGTGCTGTAATGCCTTATATGAAATATTCGTTACGTGAGCGTGTATATCTGCACAATACCTACCACATAAAATGCAGGAAATAGAGTACTAGAACAAGACAAAAGTTTCGAGTGAAATTTCCAGGCAGACCCATTCTTATAAATCTGACTGCTAAGAGATTCAAACGTACAGGTTCAGTAAACAATAAAAATATACGTAAAGGTTATTTCCTCACTGAAGCTAAATTTATCGGAGTGACCGGAAACTTCATAAGGAGATGCCGATTATGTTTGGCGGCGGATGGGGAACATTTTCAGCATCTACTGTAAACATGAGAGTAAAAATGCATGATACTGATTTTAAGTACCATATTCTACCGTAGGCCTACATAGGCGCGCGCTGTCGCCGGCAACTGAGCCTTCACTGGCGGATCGTGTGAGCGAGAATGTCCTTGCCAAGCAAATATAAGGACCCTGTATTTTAAGCTCCAGTAATATTTTCCTATTTTCAGTAATGTTCCTGCGAGGAATTGGGTTTTAAATTCCTTATGAATTCCTTTACTTGGAAGTAAAGGGAAGTATGTGTATACATTGCTTTTTCTTAAAGTAGACTATTAATAGCAGATATGCTTCTTATGATGTTTTGAAGGCTAT
The DNA here is from genome assembly GCA_946902985.2 of Meconema thalassinum. Taxonomy (NCBI): domain Eukaryota; kingdom Metazoa; phylum Arthropoda; class Insecta; order Orthoptera; family Tettigoniidae; genus Meconema; species Meconema thalassinum. The sequence goes on along the minus strand of OX336389.2, from coordinate 1,057,375,863 downwards.
TATTTGTTTGTTCATATCATCAGGTTGCATAAGATGTTATGGCAGACATTGTTTCTTAAGATGTGTGCTTAAGATGTACTGCCAAACTATTATTACAAGCAGTATTTACCCTATTTACCAAACTATCGGGGAATAACACTGATGAGTCATTGTGCAAAGATCTTCGAGAAAGTTTTGGAAAAGAGAATTAGGACAAGGATAGAAGGAGGGATGAGGGAAGAACAACATGGCTTCAGAGCAGGAAGGTCGACAGTGGATTTGATTTTTGCTGTAAGGCAGTTGCAAGTACAGCACTATGAGTATGGAACAGATCTACTGATGGCCTTCCTGGACATTGAGAAAGCATATGACAGTGTATGCAGAAACAAAGTATGGAAGTCCCTGGAGGATAGAGGCGTAGAGAAATGGACTATAAAGAGGATAAAGGAGATGTACAAGGGAAGCGTGAGCTGTGTGAAAGTGGGAGGAGAGAGATCAGACTGGTTGGAACAGAGAAACGGCCTGAAACAAAGAAGTGCACTGTCACCGTTACTTTTCATTGTGGTGATGGATGACATAATGACCCGAGTGGCACAAGTAATTGGGGAAGGAAAGATTAAAGCAATGGGGTTTGCAGATGATTTGATGATTTGGGGAAACAAGGAGGAGGTGGTACAGGAACAGTTGGACGTGTGGGAAGGAATAATACAAGGATATGGGATGAAATTTAGCATAAATAAGAGTGAGATGGTGATCACAACAAGGAAGAAGGAAAGAACCACAACTGGAATAACAATTGGTGGGGAACAGCTGAAGAAAGTGGAGAGTTTCAAGTATCTGGGAAGCCTGATACAAGATAATGGAAGAAACTATAGAGAAATAAATGAGCGGGGGAGGCAGGCACAGGCATTTCGGAGGAGTGTGAGAAGCATGTTATGGAGCAAGGATGTCCCTCAGAACAGCAAAAAGATCATATATCGGACGTACTATGTCCCTATCCTGACGTATGCCTCGGAGACCTGGGTTATGAAAGGAAGGGAGAAGAGCAAAATACAGGCCAGTGAGATGAGGTTCTTGAGAAGCAGTATTGGAGCTACAAAGATGGACAGAATAAGAAATGAGAGGACCAGAGAATTAATGAAGGAGGAACCATTACAGGATGGTATAAAGAAATCTAGACTTAGATGGTATGGACATGTAAAACGAATGGAGGAGGAGAAGAGGATACCCAGGAGAGTACAAGAGACCAAGTGGGAAGGAAAGAGACTGAGAGACAGGTGGCTGAAGGGGGTGGAAGAAAGCATGAAGAAGAGAGGAGAAGACTGGACAAGGGTGGAGGCTGAGAGATGGTGGGAAGACAGAAGACGTTGAGAGGCTTGTGTTCCAAACAGACCCGGCCAGTGGCTGGAAACTGTGCAAGATGATGACCAAATAATTATCTGATTTGTCAGCCTGTGGATGCGTAACAGTATCTGTGCATCCTAAGGTTTAAACTTAATATCACAATTCGATTCTCAAGTAAAGTTCATTAATTAATATACTGTATATGGTTGCAATGTGTAATTTAACTCATTTTAATGTTGAGGTAGAACAATCTAAAAAAATATATGTATGTATTCTTTATTGTCAGACAGATAGAATCCACTAGTGACAATATAATAATTAACAATAAAACGTACAAACAACGTAAAATAAAACATTACGGGTTTTATGCAATAAATAAATCAAGTCATCTTGTTCAATTTCTTTCGCTTCTTTGCAAGTCTTGTTAACCTCTTTTCTCAGACGTCTGTATTCTGCTTTGCCCTTTTCATCTCTTACATTCTTGCGTTTCCAACTTTCGTCCATTAATTCTAGTAACTTATACCCTGAGTGATCCACGGTTTTCTACCTATTCTTTCTTTCCTACCAATGTTTTATTCTGTGGATTTGGTTATTTCATTCTTCAAAAGTGCCCATTTGTCTTCAATTGAAGTTTGTTTAGGATTTTTCATTAGTTCTTCCTTTATACTATTGCTGAATCTTTCGTTTACATCCTTCTATATCAGTCCATCTATTGCCCATCTCTTTGGCTTTTGAAGTTTTTTCAATTTCTTAAACTTAAATCTGCATTACATAACCACCAGATTGTGGTCAGAGTTTGTCAGATGGGATATGTTTTGCAATGCAAAATCTGGTTTCAAAATCTCTGCTTGACCATAATGAATTCAATCTTCCCTTCTCTTCCTTTTCTTATCACAGCATTCCAATCTCCCATTACTATAACATTTCCATCACCCTTGACACACCTCAGAATTTCATCTATTTATTTGTAGACCTTTTCAACATCTTCATCATCAGCTTGACTGGTAGGCATATAGACTTGTACCACAATGGTGCATGTAGGTTTTGTATTGATTTTAGCTACAATAATTCTTTCACTATATTGCTCATAATATTCCACCAACTGGCCAAGTTTCCTACTTAATATGAGACCTACCCCCGCACAGCCGTTGTTTGATTTAGTGCTAATAACCCTATAGTCTCCTGACCAAAAGTCCTGTTCTTCCTGCCAGCACATTTCAATAACCCCAACCAAATCCAACCTATCCATTTCCCTCTCTAAGTTTTCTAACCTACCACTGCCTAGCACACTTCTAACATTCCACGCTTCGATCGGTAGAATGTCAGATTTCCTCTTTGTCACTTCTGTGATGTTACCCCCCTCTCGAGTAGTCCCAACCCGGAGATCCAAACGGGGGACTAGTTCACCTACGGATTGGAATTTTACATGAGAGCAGATCATCATCACATGTAATTATGCATGTGTACCACATCCTCGGGAAGAGCAATACGACTGCAGGTTCCCGTTGCTATCAGCCATGCAGCAGAACGCAGTGTAGCCATTAGTTGGCTAATGTTATCAATACCTTTACCATCCATATGACAAGTTAAGAATTGACTTCTCCTGAAAGGCTGCTACTCCCCTTCAGAATAAAGTAATAGAGCAATTCTACCAACAAAAATAATAACCTACTAATTGTTATCTATGGGGCCATGATGGGACGCAGTTGCGATGTGGCGCAACATATTTGTTTTTATAATTGGTTTTTAAGCTTTTTTATAGGGATCATCAAGTGTATTCAATGATCATTAGTGTTTTTCTAGCATGTGTGCATATTGGCTTCAGGATTGATGATGTCATTTTGGAGTGCTTTAATCAATTTGTGGACTGTACTGCGATGTCTTGGATAGCTGCCATGTTGTTTACGAAGCGATGATTGAATACTGTATTTGCTTTGAAGTTCCTTGCTTCAACAGGGTCATGCCTTGATATTCCAAAGCCACATATATAACGTCGTTGATGAAGAGCGCTCGGGCCTACACCGCTTTCTATGTCAGGCCCATGACAACCGGCATGTTAATGTGAGGTGTCCGATCTTTGCACTTGACAATCAATCAAATACCATTTTAGGTTATGTGTACACCCTTTCTCCTTGAAGTAGCTGGTGATTCCTACTTTTTGTATGATCTTTTGTATGGATAGCAAATTTTATATGAAGCTTTTTTAATAGATATCCTTTTTGTATTATGTCAACGGGATAAGGAGTCTCCTCTATATTTGGCCAACGGTCACTTATAGTTGATGGTTGTGCTGTTAGGGGTTAGGGCACTTTCTATGTCCTTGGAAGGGGAAACCGTTCCTAAAGGCAGAAGATCCTACAGAAGGACAATGGCATAGAACCTGGACCCCAGGTTGGGGTAAGTGTAGATGGGGCACTTTAAGCTGCAGTGAAAGCAACCTGTCTAGAAGAAGGCACTTTGATAACAAACCCGGTGGTCCAGAAACCGTAGGTGGCAACCCCACCACTGGACTCGAGCTCATCAGGCTGATATCCTGATAGTTTTAAATTACACTTATCAAAGAAAGAAATAAAGGAAAATACAGGAAAGATCTCAAGGTTGACGACAAAGGCTTTATTAAAGGACTGATTGGTTTTCGAATTGGTACATGGAATGTTAGGTCAATCATGACAGGAGGAATGAAGCAGCTGGAATCAGTGCTGGGTAATTACGGGTGTATACTAACAGCAGTCCAAGAGACGAGACTACCGAAAGGGATCATGAATGTTGGAAATCAATATATGATGTTTAATAGTAACGAAGATCGACCTGAATGGACTTCGGGAGTTGGAATTGTTGTACATAATAAGATATCTTCTGCTGTAAGTAAGTGGATGCCCATAAATGATCGAATTTGTGCACTGATCTTGAAAGCATCCCCATATAAGATATGTGTTGTAAATTGTCATGCACCATCAGAAGATGCGGAGGAGGAGGAGGTGAAAAACAACTTTTATGCAGAATTGGAATCTACTGTAGATCATTTACCAAAACATGCTATTCGTCTCATACTGGGTGACTTTAATGCACAAGTTGGACGTGAAGACGAATATCGTCCAACCATCGGACCAGATAGTCTCCATGTCAATAGCAATGAAAATGGTATCAAAATGATCACATTTGCATATGACAGAAGAATGGTCATCAGCAGCACATATTTTCCACGTAAAGAAATACATAAAGCAACATGGATATCACCAGGTGGAGATACAAGGAATCAGATTGATCACATAATAGTAGATGGTACACATCGTGGGTGTGTTGAACAAGTACGAACATTCCGTGGAGCGGATATGAATTCAGATCATCTTCTAGTAGTAATGAAATTGCGCCTCAAGCTGTCTACCAAATGGCGAAAGCGAAAGCAAGAAATGGTCATCCCGGACAAAGATAAATTGGCCCTTACGTCTGTGAGGGAAGAATATCAAGATAGAATCAAGGAGTGTCTATCTACATCAAATACATTAGAAGATGTGGAAGGGCAGTGGTCTGTTTTGCGGAGAGCAGTTCTACAAAGTGCAAATGAAGTTTTGGGACAGCGACCAAAAACCAAAAACAAACCCTGGTTTGATAATGAGTGTCAAGTCGCAGTGAAAAACAGAACAAAAAAAGATTGCAATGGGTGAAATATCCATCGGAAGATAATAATGCAGCGTATATGGAAGTGAGACGTATGACATATCGACTCATCCGACAGAAAAAACGGGATCATGGTAAGGCACTACTGACAGCAATAGAGGAATCCAAGAAAGCATCGAGATCCTTCTTTAGAATGGTTAACCCTGCGAGGGGAATCTACAAGCAACATACACTAATACTAAAGGACGAAGATGGAGAAATTGTACCTCCTGAAGAACAGGCAGATCTATTTGGAAAACATTTTGATCAGTTACTAAGTGTTCATGTTGAGATGGATGCTATAAATGCACAGGTGCCAATGATGACGGCGGAAACGCAAGTACCTGAGCCAACTATTGATGAGATAAGACATATTGTGGAATCTCTAAAGTACAACAAAGCTCCGGGAGGAAGTGGAATTACTGCCGAGTTGATTAGGTATGGTGGAGCAGTGTTAATGGAAAATCTGCAACAATTAATTGTTAATATTTGGAGGAAAGAAGTTATTCCAAGTGAGTGGAAGAGAGCCGTGATATGCCCCATTTTTAAGAAAGGTGATGCCACACAACCTTCTAACTACCGAGGGATTGCCTTACTCGAGATAGGATATAAAATTTTTACCTCACTGCTTATGAATCGACTTAGGCCATTTTTGGGAGACATTATAGGATCATATCAATGTGGTTTTGTATCTGGTCGGTCTACTATCGACCACATCTTTACATTGAGGCAACTCATGGAGAAATTCTACGAATTTGACAAGGAATTGCATTTAATCTTTATTGATTTTCGTCAGGCCTATGACAGTATAAACCGTATAGTATTATGGACGGCTATGCACGAGATGGGCATTCCAATGAAGTACATAAGGTTGATCAAGACCTGTTACTCTGACTCTAGATGCCAGGTGCGGTTTGCAAATCAAGAATCAGAATCCTTTAGCGTTCAAAGTGGACTAAGACAAGGAGATCCTCTAGCCCCAGTCCTTTTCAATATAGCATTGGAAAAGATTAAACGTGGAACTGGTTGGAATAGGGAAATGGAGATGGTCGGATCCGACATAATTCTTGCATTTGCTGATGATGTGGTGATCATGGGGAACACTTTGGATCAGGTAACGACTGATACATCAAGATTCCTACTGGAAGCAAAGAAAATGGGGTTGGTGGTTAATGAATCGAAAGCAAAATACATGATTATATCACGTCGACAGAATATTCCGATCGCTATCGACGTTGGAATGCACAAATTTGAGACAGATGAATCATTCAAATATTTAGGATCAATATTGTCAAACAAAAGTGAAATAGAAAAGGAAATTAGACAAAGAATCACCAACGCTACTCATGTTTCCTATAGCATGAATCGAATTTTCACTTCACGTCTAATATCTCAGGAAAACAAGATCCACCTATACATGACCCTAGTACGACCTGTTTTAATGTATGGTTGTGAAACGTGGGCGACTCCAAGAACTTTTGAAGAACGTATATGTGCATTTGAAAGAAAAATGCTGCGGAAAATCTATGGCCCAAAATACTGCCCAGAAACTGACAGTTGGGAAAGACGGAGTAAAGAGGAGTTATATCGACGTTATAAAAAGGCAGACATCAGTAGAGAGAGAGAAGACTATTACAATGGTTAGGACACATTATCAGAGCAGAAGGTACTCTCCCGAACCGTGTGTTCAATTTTCAGCCAACGGGAAAACGTCCAAGAGGTCGACCAAGAACGAGATGGAAAGATCGAGTTATGTTGGCACTGAACCAGGTAGATCCAGATGCAAGTATGGAAGATGCCAGGGATAGAAATCGTTGGTCTAATATATGCCACCATTATTTGAGAAGCTGAAATCATTCTTCCTGTTATGAAGTACAATGTTATAGCCTATATTATGTTATGCTTGCTATTTATATTGTAATCAAGAATTGTATACCCTTGTCTTTTCTGCTATGGGTCTTAATGGCCTGTCACATGCAATAAATGATGATGATGATGACTAACAACCAAATAATAAAATTCTACTAACATAAAAAAATACTTAAGTTCTACCAACAACAAAATACTACCACTAAAACACCGGGCAAACTCACATGGACCCTCCCACATCGCAGTCTAATGAAACAATGAACTATATCTAATAAAGAATGTAACTGTCACCAGGCACACTCTCACAGACCCTTGCACATCACAGTCTAATGAAACAATGACTTCTATCTCATGGATTCCATGAAAAGTACAACCTTGGCATGTTTTCATAAACTATCAAAAAACAGTGGTATGTTCAACTATATAAACAGTATATATTATAAATGGCCATATTTAGGCTAGTGATGAATATATTTTTAAAATCATTATTATTTAAGTTTATATGCTTCACTTGGAATGTGTTTGGTGTAGGAGCTTGGAGTGTCTTTTCTTGCAATGTTGGCAGGATTATTTTTGTGGTTAAATAAACAACTGAACAGCTTGCCTTCTGTAGGTATATATCCAGTGAAGTTTCTAGAATCAACTGATATACATATTACAGGTAAATTAAACTTTATATTTATATTATGGAGAGCCTCCGTGGCTTAGGCGGCAGCACGCCGGCCTCTCACCGCTGGGTCCGTGGTTCAAATCCCGGTCACTCCATGTGAGATCTGTGCTGGACAAAACGGAGGCAGACAGGTTTTTCTCCGGGTACTCCGGTTTTCCCTGTCAAAGTTTCATTCCAGCAACACTCTCCACTATCATTTCATTTCATCTATCATTCATTTAATCATTGCCCCAGAGGAGTGCGTCAGGCCTCGGCAGCCGGCACAGTTCATATCCTCGCCGCTAGATGGGGGCTTCATTCATTCCATTCCTGACCCGGTCGGAGACTGGAAGCAGGCTGTGGATTTTCATTTTTCATTTATATTATGCATGTTTGAATCAGTACCTGCAATGTGTAACACCCGTTACAAAAAAAGTGGATTAGTTAGTTTTACAGCTTAACTGTACATTCCTATGCTGTGGTTTTCTTCAAAAGTGAGGTTATGCACATATTCAACAATGTTTTGAAGTTTCTTTTCAGAAATGTTTAAATTAAGATTTTAAAAATAGTGTAACAGGTGTTACAATGTCATTGTAACGGGTGTTTCATTGGTATAATGTAACACCCGTAACATTTAATATTTATACATAGAACTTTAGGTGTGCACGATTTCACAAGGACTCTCCAAATAAAAACACTATACGTGCACGGCATTCGAAATTTGTAACCACAGGATGTCTGTGTAAGAAAAAATCCACCGGTCGCCCGTCTGCCTTCATCGAAACTGTTGAGTTCTTACTCCTTGCAGTGAGCCACTATCTTAATGAACAACATCCTGAACGTTGGATGGACCTCGATCACAGATTAGTGTCTTATGTGCTGGCCTCCCCGGTCGCCTGATCTGATCCCGTGTGATTTCTTTCTAGGGGGTTTATCAAAGATGAAGTTTATGTACCACCTATGCCAGTTAATATTGCTAATATTGTGGAACTTAGGAATTGGATCCATGCAGCTATAGCAAAAATTAACCAGGATATGCTTGCACCCGGCACCCGAGGCCATACGATATTTTACCAGGATATGCTCCAGCGTGTGTGGTCGGAGTTGGACTTCCGTATTGATACTTTCCGTGTGATGCGAGGAGGGCACATCGAGCATTTGTAGCAAGCAGACTGAAAAGAAAATAACAATTGGGAAAGCATCATATATTATATTGGTATATCCAAAACCAACTTGACGAGGAAGAAGACGTGAAAATTATCTTCTTAAAGGCTGTAGACAGAAAAATATTTAGCCCGGACGAAAATGATGTTGCATTCGTTCAGTTCCAACAGATTGCAAATTGCCAACACCTGACATAAAAATGAGAGGAAACTGACTATTTTATGAATTTAGAAATTCAGTTCTTGAGATTTCAAAATGAAAAAAGTAGAATTTGTAACAATATTACAGCTAGATTTTGTCTTATGTTTCTGTATATTTATAAATATGATTCAACTGTGTATTTAATAATATTAATCATCATCATCATCTTGAGCAGTTTCCAACCGCTGGTCGGGTCTGCTTGGAACATAAGCCTCTCCATCGTTTCCTGTCCATCCACCATCTCTCGTCATTTACTGTGTCCCAGCACACTCCTCTTTCCTCCACACTCTTCTTAACTCCTTTTGTCCATCTGTCCCTTGGTCTTCCCCTTGGCCTCCTTCCCGTCATTTCCATTCCAAACATCATCTTCGGTATCCTCTCCTCTTCCATCCTCCTCACATGTCCATACCATTGTAGCCTAGATCGCTCTATTCTATTTTGCAATGGTTCCTCTCTTACCATCTCCCTGACTCTCTCATTCCTTACTCTGTCCATTCTTGTCACTCCTACCCTACTCCTCTGGAACTTCATCTCCACTGCTCGTATTTTATTCTTGTCCCTTTCCTTCATCACCCATGTTTCTGAACCATATGTCAAAATTGGCACAAAGTAGGTCTTGTAGATGATTCCTTTACATTTTTGTGGTACATCTTTATTCCATATCATCCCCCTAACACTCTTGAAAAATCCATCTGCGCACCTTCCCCTCTCATTTATTTCCATCCTATTGCCTCCCTTTTCTTCAATTATGCTTCCCAAGTACTTGAAGCATTCTACTTTCTGCAACTGCTGTCCTCCAAGTGTTATGCCCATATCCAGTCTGTTCTTCTTCCTCGTTGTGATGACCACTTCACTCTTTTGTGCTGAGAACTTCATCCCATATGATAACACTACCTTCTCCCACTCATCTAATTGCTCTTGTACTTCTTCCTCATCCTCTCCCCATACCAGAAGGTCATCAGCAAACAACATTGCCTTCATTTTCCATTCCCCAATGCTATTTACCACTTTTCGTATGATTTCATCCATCACCACTATAAATAACAGGGGTGAGAGGGCACTTCCCTGTTTCAGACCACTCTCCAGTTGATACCATTCCGTTCTCTCTTTTCCCACCTTTACACAGCTTTTGCTTCCCTCGTACATTGCTTTCACTCTTGCCACTGTCTCCCTGTTCACTGCTTTTGCTCTCATTGCTTCCCATACCTTGTTTCTATTAATACTATCATATGCTTTCTCAATATCCAAGAAGGTCATCACCAGATCTTTCCCATATTCATAATGGTGTTCTTGTAGCTGTCTTACTGCAAAGATGAGGTCAACTGTTGACCTTCCTGGCCTGAATCCATACTGTTCTTCCCTCAGCCCATCTTCAACTTCTGTCCGAATTCTTCTCTCCAGTACCTTCTCAAATATTTTGGCGCAGTGGCACATGAGTGTAATTCCCCTGTAGTTCTTGCATTCCTTCCTACTTCCCTTTTTAAATATGGGTATTATTATCCCTCTTTTCCAGTCCTCTGGTATTTTCTTCTCCCTCCATATCACTTTCATTACTCGAAAGAGCCACTGTGTTCCTATCACCCCTGCTGCTCTCACCATCTCCACACTCACTTCGTCTATTCCCGGTGCCTTTCCCCCTTTCATCTTCTTTAATGCTTCCTCCACTTCTTTCCATGTCAATTCCTTCTCTGAAATGTCTTGGTCACTGTCTGTTTCTTCCTCCACAATGTCCACTACGCTGGTTTTAGTTGGATTTAGGAGTTCCTTGAAGTATTCTCACCAGATAACCTTTACTTCTTCCATATTTTCGACCTCCTTTCCATTCCTGACCACCATTCTGACATTTTCCCCTGTATCTCTTCTCTTTGCCTTTATCATTCCATACAACACTTTCTTACTGCCATCACAGTCCTCCTCCATCATTTCTGTCCATTTCTCCAGCCATTTCTTTTTCTCTTCCTTCACTACTTCTCCTGCTTCTTTCTTCCACTCTTGGTATTCTTCTCTTGTTCTGTCTTTCCTCTGTTGGAACCATTTCCTGAATGCTTCATTTTTCTTTTTCACTGCTTCCTTAGTTCTGGGGTTCCACCATGGTGTTTCCTTCCACCTTTTCTTTCCACTAGTTCTGCCACACACGACTTCCGCTGCTTCTACCAACACGTCCTTGAACCTATTCCATTCTTCTTCACCTGTTTTCGGATCATCCTTCGGTAATTTGTTCCTCACTAATATCTGGAACTTCTCCTTATTTCCATCCTCCTTCAGCTTCCATGTCCTTATTCTTCTTTCTTGGTTCTCAGTTCTCCTCTTTTCCTTCAGTCCTCTCACCTTGGCGACCAGCAGACGGTGGTCACTGTCCAGGGCTTCTGAAGGTATTACCCTTATATCCGTGATACTCTTCTTTGTCTCCTTCCCGCATAGAATATAGTCCACCACTGATTTCCTAGTCAAATCCCTGCTCTACCAAGTAATTTTATGGCTCTCTCTCTTCTTGTACCATGTGTTTCCAACCATTAGCCCATTTATCTTGCACAGTTCCAACAATCTCTCTCCTTCCTTATTCCTGTTTCCCCATCCTTCACCACCAATCACTTCCTCAAAACCTCTTCTATCAGTTCCGACATGGGCATTTAGGTCTCCCATGACTATCAGGTCTCTCCCCACTAACTGCTTCTGCAACTCCTCTTCAAACTCGTCCTTCTCGCCTTCTGTGCATCCCACCTGTGGTGCATAGACTTGCAGAATGTCCAGGTTTCTACCTTTCACAGTGATTCTGGCTCTAATTATTCTATCACTTACCCTCTTTACTTCCTCCCTCAGCCCTTCTCTCACCACCATTCCCACTCCATTTCTCTTCCCCTCCTCATTTCCTATCCAGTATAGCTGCAAGCCATTTCTCAGTTCTTTTCTTCCTTCCCCTCTCCATCTGGTCTCTGCCAATCCGAGTACATCCAGTTTTCTCCTCTCCATCATATCCACAACCTCCTCCACTCTTCCCGTCAATGAAGTTATATTCAAAGTTCCGATTCGTAGTCCATTTCCATAGCCAGGTCTGCTTCCTTTAGATCTGTCCTTTCCGAGGCCCGTTCCCGTTTTAAAAGCAGTTTCATATCCACTACTGGCTTGCTAGGCCTAACGTAGCTTCACCATAACCCTGGCGAGGGGCCTGTTTTTGGTCTGCGAGAGGTATTTTATTTCCCTCAAACCCTCCGGACAAGTCCGGCGAGCCCCCCTTATCCGCCACCTGGGACGCGCCCGATAGAGGAACAGGCAAACCCCCACGGGTTAATAACAGTTAGAATATGGGGAGTTCCAGAATAATTTTTAAGAAGCTGTTAAATTTGTTTGACATGGACTCTTAATGCTTAATTTACTCAATTAAACAATCTTTCTTTAATTTGCCCTGATATATTATTATCTCCTTTAATCTGATAAGTATTTTGCTAATTTTGTTCAGTTATGATGTTTTCTGTCAACTGTGTAACACCCGTTACAATTCCTTTAACACCCGTTACATTCAAAATAGGTAAATAAGAGAAAACCAGTGATTGTCCTTTTTAAAATTATATGTTTAGTTTTTCTAGAGTTTCTTTGTTCGGCAATAAAATTTGTAAGTTTCTATTAGCTGTCATCTCACAGAGTTTATTGATTTTTGCCATCTACCTCAACAAGTGGGTTGCATTTATGTAACACCCGTTACAGTGTTTTTTTTTTATATTTTAAATATTGGGAAAAGTTTTATTTCAGAAAATAATAGCCCATAGTACACACAGGAGTAAGAGCTTTCTTTTGCATTTGATGAGATTTTGATTACGGTAATTGTTATTTCATTCTCCGAATGTGTCCTTTTAACTGTTCAACTGTTAACACCCGTAACAATGGAATGCCTGATCTAATAAACAATGTAATTGTCACCAGTGCCTTCTACACCTCATTATCAAGTCTTGCTCCACGAGCTGTACGAGAAAAAAGCAAATATATGGCCAGAATTCTATCGTACTGACACCATGATCAACCAAGAAGGGATGAATTCAAGCTACGAACTGAGTCATACCATGACACGCTTCGCAGTTCATGGATTCCACCACTAGCTGTGCCATAGGAAGACGTTCCATGAACCAAACGCAAACTGTATATGTGGACTGTGCGGAAAAAAGTGTGAACGCCATCATGCAGAGATGTGCGTCAAAACAACAATGACTCTTTTGGATCTGGGTACTCAACACTTAAGTTTTTATATACCGGTATGCACATTGTGCGATATTCCGTTATTAAATAAACAATGTAACTGTCACCAGGCACACTCGCACAGACCCTCGCAAATCACAGAGTAATGAAACATATTACATAATTTTTTTCTTTTTTGCTCATTCAACAGCGGCAGCCATGTTTGAGGGACACTCATTGACGTCATATCACGTCCTATCCCTGTTGCCAACATGTCTGAATTGAAGTGATGGAAGCCATTTTTTCAGTGTTGCCTAATTCTATTAAAGAAAGCTTTCCAAGACAACATGTCTGATACACATTACACCACTCGACACACGTATTGTTGTAACTATGAGAAGTGATAAAGCAAGAATCGGCAAAAACAATTGGCCTAAAAACAATTATTGATGCGTGACCACCCCCAAGAGTTTGAAGAGGAAATACAGAAACAGGTGGGAGGAAAGAATGTGATTATAATGGGAGATTTAAATGTGCATGTTGGAAGGGAAAGAAAAGGGTACCATGAAAATGTGCTTGGACCAGAGGGTTGGGGCAGTCGAAATGGGGAAGGTGAAAGATTGTTGGATTTTTGTAAAAGGAATGGCTTGTTGGTGGGGAAACTCCTGGTTCAAGAAAAGAGAGAGCCACAAGATTACCTGGTATAGCAATGACCTGACTAGAAAGTCGGTAGTTGACTACAACCTGTACGATAGTGATATGAATAGAAATATCATAGACATCAAGGTAATTCCACCAGAGGCATTGGATAGTGACCACCGACTGTTGGTAATGAACCTGAGAGGGATCAAGGATAAGAAAGGGGCTGAAAATCAGGATAGAATGATAAGGGTATGGAAGTTGAGAGGTGAAGAAAACAGGGTAGAATACCTAAGAATAGTGAAGGAAAGCATTCCAAATGATGAACTGAAGACAGTAGAAGAGGAATGGGGTAGATTCGAGAGGACACTAGCAAGGGTGGCAGAAGCAGCATGTGGAAGGACAAGCAACAAGAAGAGATGGAAAGAAATTCCATGGTGGAATCAGGAAACAAAGATATAGTGCATAAGAAGAATAGAGCCTTTATGGTGTGGTTCCAAATTAGGACAATAGAGATGAAAGAAGGAAGTGAAAAGAGTGGTGGCTGAGGAGAGAAGGAAGTGGATGGAAGAGTCGATAAGGATGACGGAGGAGGATAGTGAAGGTACCAAAAAGGTCCTATATGGGATGGTTAAAAGTAAGAGGAGGAATGATATGACTGACTACGTTCGAATGGTGAACAAAAGTGGTCGAGAAGTAGAGAATAAGGACGAGCTCAAGATCATGTGGAGGGAGTGCATTGAAGAAATCTTGAACCCGAATGGTGACCCTGATGAAGAAATAAAGGAACTGGGAACAGAAGAGGACTTAACATGGAGGGAAGAGGAGGATGCAGTGAGGAAGATGAAAGGAGGGGAGTCGCCAGGAACAGAAAAGGACTTAACATGGAGGGAAGTGGAGGACGCAGTGAGGAAGATGAAAGGAGGGAAAGCACCAGGTCTGAATGAGATATGTGTAGAGATTCTGAGAGCGGCAGGAGAGGTGGGGATGCAATGGCTATATCGAGTAATGAGGGTTGTATGGAAAGAGAGGAGGACTCCTGACTGGAAGAAGGGAGTAATTGTCCCAATCTCTAAGAAAGATAGCAGAAAGGAGTGCAAGAATTATCGGGGGATTATACTGATGAGCCATTATGCGTCGATCTTTGAGAAAGTTTTGGAAAAGAGAATTTGGGCAAAAATAGAAGAAAAGATGACAGAAGAACAACATGGCTTCAGAGCAGGAAGGTCCACAGTAGATCTAATTTTTGCTGTAAGACAGTTTTAGAAAAAACATTATGAATATGGAATAGACCTACTGATGGGCTTCCTGGACATTGAAAAAGCATATGATAGTGTACGTAGAAGTAAGGTCTGGAAGGCTTTGGAGAAGAGAGGAGTAGGAAAGCAGACTATATGGAGAATAAGGGAAATGTACAAAGGAAGTATAAGCTGTGTGAAGGTAGGAGAGAGATCAGATTGGCTGGAACAGAAGAATGGCTCGAGGCAAGGAAGTGTACTTTCACCGCTACGCTTCATTGTAGTCATGGACAATATAATGACCAGAGTGGTGGAAGTACAGGAGCAGTTGGATGTAGGGGAAAAATTAGTACATGGATATGGGATGAAGTTTAGCATAAGAAAAAGCGAGTGGATGATCACAACCAGGAAGAAGGAGAGTCACAACGGGAATAACAGTTGATGGGGAAGAATTGAGGAAAGTAGAGAGTTTAGAGTATCTGGGAAGCATGATACAAGAAAATGGATGAAACGACAGAGAAATAACTGAGCAGGGGAGGCAAGCAGAATTATTCAGGAAAAGTGTTAGGAGCCTGGTATGTAGTAAGGATGTCCCTCAAAACAGCAAAAGGGTCATATATAGGACGTACTACGTTCCAATCCTGACGAATGCCTCAGAGGGTTCATTGCGACATTACAATCCGGCCCCGTCTGGGGAAATTTTAGTTACATCAGTGACGTTACCGTGATGTCACTACTGACGTATTCAGTCGCATTGCTTGCCGGGAGCTCGTCAGCTGATTGATACATTAGTTTCGCGCGGTTCTCTCGTGACAGTCGGCCATTTTTTTTCACCTGTTTGCGTATATTTATAACGAGATTGTGATATTAGTAGTGTCGTCTACGCAATTGTGTTGGCGAATTGTAACGATAGTTTGAATTCGTGAATGGCGTGTGTTAGAATTCCATTTTGGTGCAGTGGTGTGTGACGTAGTATTTGGATATAACGGGCTGACGTATGTGGAAGGGGCATGCTGGATGGTTGTTGGTAAGTACTGAAAGATTGTTAGTCACTTCATATTCTTTCGTGCTCTTATACAGTCCTCATATTAATTGGTAATGGCTGATGTTGCTGGCCCCAGCGGTTTGTGTGGCAAACGCAAAGTCGTTTCTTCATCGAGTACCGGTAGTTCTGACAGTGGCGATGAGGTTATGGAGGCACCTCAAGGGGCTATGAAGTTAATTGTACTGTTCGGTATCCTCTCGACCGTACAAGGGTCTGTTGATTTCGCTCGCGAAAAGGGTCTCTTGGGCAAAGAATATTTTTGCCCGAAGTGCGAAAGGCCGATGAAAGATTCCAAGGTGCCAGTCTCTCGCAGTTCAGACGGCATTATGTGGCGTTGTTCTAAGTGTGTGTGTTGGCGCACAATTCGAAAGGACTCGTTCTTTTCCAAGGCACGGATCTCTATTAAAGATGTTTTGCTCATTGTGTACTGTTTTTGCTGGCGTATGCCTATTCGTGATGTTGTGCATGAGTTGAGTGTATCTTCGCGTACTGTTGTTGATTGGTTTTCGTTTTGTAGGGAGGTATGTAGTGCATGGGTGCGTGAACGTGGGCCTTTTGGGGGGGAGGGTGTTGTTATTGAAATCGATGAGAGTTGTTTCGGTAAGCGGAAATTTAACAAGGGCAAGCGAATGAAAAATACATGGGATTTTGGGGGGGTTGTTCAGGGTAGTCAGGGGAGGGATTGCTTTTTTGAAGTTGTTGCAAAACGGGATAAGGGGACGCTGTTGAAAGTCATCAAAAAGCATATTAAGGCTGGGACAACTATTTACAGTGATATGTGGGGTTCTTATGGGGGGTTAAATAATGAAGGGTTTATACATTTTGCTGTCAATCATACTGTGCAATTCAAAGATTATGAAACAGGGGCTTGTACCAATACAATAGAAGGGTTTTGGTCTGCAGTGAAATATAGCATTGGGAAGGGGAAAAGAAGGGAAGGGTCACTGCAGAGTCATTTAGATGAGTATGTGTGGCGGAAGAATGTCGATCCCGGGGTGTGTCTGTTTGAAAGGTTTATGGCTGATTGTCGGAGAGTATATCCTCCAAGTGTGAGAGATTAGTGGATGTGGTAAATGTGTTATTTATGTTAATCATTTTCGGCAGGGAATATTTTGAATGCTAAGGGGTAGGGGGATTTTGGGGTGGGGGATTAGCTTGTGTAAATGGTCAAGTGGGAATGATGATTGGTATGTCCCTGCCGAATGAATTTTTTGTTGTGAATGAATGGTATATTAAATTTATAGATTTTTTTGTTATTTTTTCATAGGATTATTGTTTTCAGTTTGTGTGGGCCAAGTTTTGGTCTTGAAGCGTTAATTCTTGTTTTCGGCGTTTATTGTTCTATTTGAGAAGTAGCCATGCGTAGTAGCGTTTAATTGCAATAATGAAGTATATAAATTTTTATTTTTTGAAATGATAGGCTAGGTTAATTTAATCTAATTTTTAAAGTACACTAAATCATTGTACATTTGTTTTCATTGAGAAGTCTGCGTTAATTTGTCTTTCATTTTACATTATGAAGGAATATTGAATTTGTTTTATTGGCCAAGTTGTGCCCTTTTTAATTTATTGATCGCAAGCTGCGGTTCTTTCTTCTTAACTTTTGAGTGTATGTTGTATGCCTGGAGTGATTGAGTATGTATGGGTATGTATGTTATTGTGAAGATGAAATGTAAACTAAATTATTTATTGTTCACTTTAGACCATCCTCCCTTTTCATCACTAAATTATTTATTGTTCACTTTAGACCATCCTCCCTTTTCATCACTTTCAACACCTTAGCTTATTGAAAATATATCATTTATGATATGCATACCTTTCGGGGAGTTGTTTCACAATCTCTTCATACTCAATAGCCACTGTTGCACCGCAATAATTGTTATTTCACGGAAAGAATGCAATTTTGACAGTCATGTGACACCCGAAATACGATCATGTGAATACGTTACCAACTTGAATAAAGAAATTCACCACACGCCTTCGCTACTAAGTTAGGAACTATCTTGTGGAAAATTACTGCTAGTACTACAAGCAAGGGGGTCTGGGGCGTAAGCCCCAGGTTAGGTCTCTTTTTGTATGTAAAACATTATAAATACATAAATAAACACTGTAATTGAGTTCACTTAGTGATTTCATACATCATGTGTGAAAGCTGCGGTTCTTTCTTGTTAACTTTTGAGTGTGGGGGTGAGAACTTCGATTTCAACTATGTAAGTGGGTCTATGACAGCGGAGCAGTGAACATCTAATACTCCTGATATCCTCCTTACTATTAAATCAGGTAATTTCAGTTTTTAAAGATATTTATACAAAGAATGGTCTAAAGTGAACTGCTACCACTAAATTTTTCATTATCTGGTTTTGATATAATTTCTGAGCCATGGAAAAGAAAGAGTTTTTTTGTGTGTGTGTTCGGAACAAATACCTGCCCAGCATTGGGAGTCATTCATTGCGAGGTGAGTGGAATTTGATGTCTGTTGTGTTATGTTCCTATATTTATTTTTGTTGTTGCATTTCATTGAAAATTTGTCATAGTAAGTTAAGTGATCGGTAACATATTGGTCAAAATTGGAATTTACAAGAACACCTGTAAAAGACATACTATAACAGTCTCTTGTATTAGCGAAATAAGTTTCATACAGTGGAAAACATAAAAAGACTAAACCTTTAAGGTTTTATACAGAAATTATAATGCTATACACATACCTCTGATTCGAATTATGAAATTGTAAGAATTGCGATGTGTATTGGAATCTAAAATTGCGGAAAATTGAAAATATCAATTGAAGTCGCGAAATTTTTCTACGCATCGAAATATGCAATTGAGCTATTTAGGTGAATTGTAGATTTCGATGCACGTTTTTTTCAATTTTGAAATTGTAAGAAATACGATGTGTATCGGAATCTGCAATTGATCTATATAGTCCAAGTGTAGATTTCGATGCGGAAAATTGAAAATATCAGTTGAAATCGCGAAATTTTTCTACGCATCGAAATATGCTATTGAGCTATTTAGGTGAATTGTAGATTTCGATGCACGTTTTTTAATTATGAAATTGTACGAAATACGAGGTATATCGGAATCTACAATTGATCTATATAGTCCAATTCTAGATTTCGATGCGGGAAATTGAAAATATCAATTGAAATCGCGAAATTTTTCTACGCATTGAAATAAGCAATTGAGCTATTTAGGTGAATTGTAGATTTCGATGCTCGTTTTTTCAATTTTGAAATTGTAAGAAATACGATGTGTATCGGAGAGAATACTTCAAGGAACTCCTAAATCCAACTAAAACCAGCGTAGTGGACATTGTGGAGGAAGAAACAGACAGTGACCAAGACATTTCAGAGAAGGAATTGACATGGAAAGAAGTGGAGGAAGCATTAAAGAAGATGAAAGGGGGAAAGGCACCGGGAATAGACGAAGTGAGTGTGGAGATGGTGAGAGCAGCAGGGGTGATAGGAACACAGTGGCTCTTTCGAGTAATGAAAGTGATATGGAGGGAGAAGAAAATACCAGAGGACTGGAAAAGAGGGATAATAATACCCATATTTAAAAAGGGAAGTAGGAAGGAATGCAAGAACTACAGGGGAATTACACTCATGTGCCACTGCGCCAAAATATTTGAGAAGGTACTGGAGAGAAGAATTCGGACAGAAGTTGAAGATGGGCTGAGGGAAGAACAGTATGGATTCAGGCCAGGAAGGTCAACAGTTGACCTCATCTTTGCAGTAAGACAGCTACAAGAACACCATTATGAATATGGGAAAGATCTGGTGATGACCTTCTTGGATGTTGAGAAAGCATATGATAGTATTAATAGAAACAAGGTATGGGAAGCAATGAGAGCAAAAGCAGTGAACAAGGAGACAGTGGCAAGAGTGAAAGCAATGTACGAGGGAAGCAAAAGCTGTGTAAAGGTGGGAAAAGAGAGAACGGAATGGTTTCAACTGGAGAGTGGTCTGAAACAGGGAAGTGCCCTCTCACCCCTGTTATTTATAGTGGTGATGGATGAAATCATACGAAAAGTGGTAAATAGCATTGGGGAAAGGAAAATGAAGGCAATGTTGTTTGCTGATGACCTTCTGGTATGGGGAGAGGATGAGGAAGAAGTACAAGAGCAACTAGATGAGTGGGAGAAGGTAGTGTTATCATATGGGATGAAGTTCTCAGCACAAAAGAGTGAAGTGGTCATCACAACGAGGAAGAAGGACAGACTGGATATGGGCATAACACTTGGAGGACAGCAGTTGCAGAAAGTAGAATGCTTCAAGTACTTGGGAAGCATAATTGAAGAAAAGGGAGGCAATAGGATGGAAATAAATGAGAGGGGAAGGTGCGCAGATGGATTTTTCAAGAGTGTTAGGGGGATGATATGGAATAAAGATGTACCACAAAAATGTAAAGGAATCATCTACAAGACCTACTTTGTGCCAATTTTGACATGGTTCAGAAACATGGGTGATGAAGGAAAGGGACAAGAATAAAATACGAGCAGTGGAGATGAAGTTCCAGAGGAGTAGGGTAGGAGTGACAAGAATGGACAGAGTAAGGAATGAGCGAGTCAGGGAGATGGTAAGAGAGGAACCATTGCAAAATAGAATAGAGCGATCTAGGCTACAATGGTATGGACATGTGAGGAGGATGGAAGAGGAGAGGATACCGAAGAAGATGTTTGGAATGGAAATGACGGGAAGGAGGCCAAGGGGAAGACCAAGGGACAGATGGACAAAAGGAGTTAAGAAGAGTGTGGAGGAAAGAGGAGTGTGCTGGGACACAGTAAATGACGAGAGATGGTGGGTGGACAGGAAACGATGGAGAGGCTTATGTTCCAAGCAGACCCGACCAGCGGTTGGAAACTGCTCAAGATGATGATGATGATGATCGGAATCTGCAATTGATCTATATAGTCCAAGTGTAGATTTCGATGCGGAAAATTGATAATATCAGTTGAAATCGCGAAATTTTTCTACGCATCGAAATATGCTATTGAGCTATTTAGGTGAATTGTAGATTTCGATGCACGTTTTTTTAATTATGAAATTGTACGAAATACGAGGTATATCGGAATCTACAATTGATCTATATAGTCCAATTGTAGAATTCGATGCGGGAAATTGAAAATATCAATTGAAATCGCGAAATTTTTATACGCATCGAAATATGCAATTGAGCTGCATAGCTCAATTGTAGATTTCGATGCGTAAAAAAATATCGCGAATTCGAAGGTTTTTGTGTTTCCCCACCCAAAAACCCCTATTACCCAGGCTTTTCCCGTAAGCTTGCTAGAGGAGTGACGTCGTTGATGACGTCATGGTAGACACCATTTTGTTTTAGGGGAATTTTATCGCGGCGGCATCGCAATGGAATATTATCCCGCCTCAGAGACCTGGGTTATGAAAGGAAGGGAGCGAAGCAGAATACAGGCTAGTGAGATGAAATTCTTGAGAAGCAGTATTGGAGTGACAAGGGTGGACAGGTTAAGAAATGAGAAGATCAGAGAATTAGTCAAGGAGGGAGCATTACAGGAGAGGATAGAGGAATCAAGGCTTAAATGGTATGGGCATGTTAAGCGAATGGATGAGAGGAGGATACCCAGGAAGACACACGAGATGAAAATAGAGGGAAAAAGACCAAGAGATTGGCTGAAGCGTGTGGAGGACTGTGTGCGAAAGAAAGGAGAAGGCTGGATCAAGGTGGTGACGGAGAGATGGTGGGAAGACTATGGAGAGGCTTATGTTCCAAACAGATCCGGCCGGTGGCTGGAAACTGTTCAAGATGATGAAGATTACCCCCACTGTGCGTGACAAAAACCAGGAGTATTTATATTGGTTAACGTGGCCCGCACTACCTCACCATTGTTGGTTTAGGCAAAAGCCATTGGTTTGGATGACAATCATTGATGCATGACTACCACCACTGTGTGTGGCAAAAACCAGGGGTGTTAATAATGGCTACCTAACCATTATTGGTCTAGGCAGAAACCATTCGTTTGGATGAAAATATTGGGCTAGGCAAAAACCATTGGTCTGGATGAAAATATTGGTCTAGGCTATTGTTATTTCACAACTTGCACAAACCACGATTAAACTTACACTGGAACTTGGCGCACTTTCCCATTAACTTGGCAGCCCTTTTTTGTTTTTACAACACCGGATACGAAGTAGTAACGTATGACTGGGGTTGGCAACACTGTGCATGTCCCTAAATCAGGCAAATAATGGCAGACTCAGCTGGAATTTCATCTATATAAGTTGTGATCAAAATTGGGATGGCGGATAGGTTACCGGCAGCGGAGAAGTGAACATCTATTACTACATAATCTCCAATTTTTTCCTGACTATGTCTACAGGTAGTTTGGCTAGTTCAAGTAGTTAAAGAATTGGCTCTCGTGTAGTATACGTTGCCCGTTTCGAAAGTGCGTTATTTTACTTAGTAGAGCTCTGAAAATGGTTTGTAATTGCTCTGCCACGTTATTAAAGCCATTTGCCATTAACAAACACTGCGTAAACACTTCCAAAATAAGGAAATTGTCAACATTAACTTTCAAGTAATAAACTTTTCAAAAAGCATGTCGCCATGTTTGATTACGTAATGCTGCCAACTTACTGATTGTACTACTAGGCAAAACCATTGGCCTGGATAAAGATTATTGATGCGTGACATCCCCACTGTGCGTGACAAAAACCAGGCGTATTTATATTAGCCTAACGCGGCCCACGGGGCCGCGCCACCTAACCTATATTGGCCTAGACGAAAACCATTGGTCTGGATAAAAAATATTGGTCTGGAAACAATAATGTTGGCACTCTGAAAAAATTCAGTTACACACTCTAGCGATAAAATATTCAACTCCTGTACATTAGTAACATTGGCCATTTCTATAGAAAATTTTTCGGATTTTAATGGCGCCGGGCAACGTATACTACACGAGTTCCAAAGAATTATTTTTCCGCTGGAGTAGGTGTTCTATAGTTCTACCTGAGAAAACATCTATTAGGCCTATCACAGCATTTCCACAATTATTATTATTATTCATTACACAAATTAATTTCGGCTAATTTTAGTTCTGTAGAAGGTTCACCACTACTGAACTGTTATCATAATGTTCAATAAGTCACATCCTACACTATTTACAAACACAAGAGTAAAACGACCTAAGACTTGACTCGACACCAGAACTTTCGTCATAACCTCCATTTGCCATCAATGACGACAATAACAACTAATTTTGGCTACGAGACAGCATTCCTTGTCAATCGTCCAGTGGAAACTGTAGCCTTAAGAACTATACATTGTTTACTCACAGTGCAGCTATAGTAGGATGTATCCAACAAAAGTACAACTTACGTCTTCACCAGTGTCAGGACCCTCCTTCCCATTCTTTCCATTGCTGGACTTCTTTGTCAACTCCTAAAACACGAAAACACACAAAATTTAAACAACCCTACTCCAGCAATTTTTAGTAATATTAACCAATCGCTAATGATAATCTTCACACAGCATGATATAATGAAATATAATATTACAGGCCCGATGACACGGCGTCATTTCAAATTCACGTAGTTCCAACGCAAACAATATCGTACGATATTGATAATGTTACTAACATCTAATTTTACAAACGAGAATTAATTCAAATAAGAAAGAATTGGTCTTCAAAACTAAATACCTTTTCCTTTTTCGGTTTATTGGGCATCTTTCGATAAAAACGACATACAAGACCGACCTCAACCAACCTCAACAATTACTCTGTAAAAGCAAGGAATATGAGCAAAAGAAAGTTTCCATTGGTTAGAGAATAATCACGTGGGGCAAACACAGAGTACACACATCTTTCGTCTTTCCACTAGTCAAGTTTTGGGCACAGCCAAAAACACAAAATGGATTACTAAAATATATACATTTTTTAAGGAAATAGCGCAATACCGTGCATAAGATTAATACAATAATATTCAATGATACAGTGATACCATAATGATTGCAAGGATCTCATGCTTTGCTGTATTTCTTCTTCAGAGTCATGTCTCTCCTTCTACAAAAGTCAAAATGGCATTTTTCACACACCCTGATGCACAGCTTGCATCCACAGTCGCCACTAAGATCATGATAATGCGCGTCACTAAAATATGCACCCATTAAAGAACTTCCAAGAAAGAAAGAAAGAAAGAAAGAAAGAAGGAAAGAAAACTTCTCCCATGCTAAGTCGTGTTAGAAATACGTAACCCATCAAGTGATCAGTGGTTTGAATTAAGCGCCAAGAAGCGCGACGCCCTTGGTGGCGGTTTTAGTTACTGGAATTTTCTTGTTGAATCTTTTGACTTCCTTTCATACTACGCCTGTATGCGACCTATTAAGTTATTTCGTATTAAAAGTTTATCCTGCATATACGACCAGCCGTCATTCTCCGGACATTTATTCCAACAAGTTGTGGCCCAGGATCATTGATAAGTGTAGGCCTACAGTTTTCGACCAGTGTGATTCTATGTGAATGGACAAAACTGTGATCGCGTGCAATAAGTGTGTGCATCATGGCAAAATCCAGCACTGGTTCTCTTTATAACACTACATTGCCTGGCGTTTTCAGATTAAGATTTATCATATGCACGATGATCTTTCGAAGTGCATATCTGGTTATGCAGAAGATGATAAAACGGGCGCAGAGGTTAAGGTACGGCGCGCCAAACGTGCCTTGTGCAAGATTAACCTTATGGTGGATAAGAGTGTTTTTCCGTTCGTCATGGAAGCAAAAACAGCGAAAGCAGCATGAAATTCGCTTGAGTTGGCATATGAAGATAAAGGGGCCAACCGGCACACAAGAATTCTTCACCAACTGTGTTCCACCAAGCTTTGAACAATTCAAGACTACATTATGGAAGAATATGTCACCAGAGTTTTGGCGCTCTCCCAGTGGCTAGTAGCAGTTAAAAAAAAGCACTTGATAATGAATGTCTAGGCGCCTTGCTTTTGCAGGGACTAGCTGATGACTATGAACCTATGATTTTGGCATTAGAAGATTCAGGTGCAGAGTTGACTACCGGTAGTGACTTTGTGAAATGTAAACTGCTACAGGAAGGCAAACGCAACTCCAGCAAAGAAACAGCACTCGACACTAACAGGAGTGGATTCAAGAATAATAAACCCAAGAAACCGTTCTGCTGGAACTGCCGTAAACCTGGCCACTGGAAAAAAGATTGCAAACACCAAAACAAGACAGCAGCACATCAAGCAGATGCCAAGCCACTAGAGAAGAAAGAAGAAAAGAAGAAGGGTAGGGCTCTGCTCACGGCACTTGGAGTTGATACCCACTCAGCGGACCGCTGGTACCAGTAGCGGCTTTTGAGGTGCATCAGGCTGCACTAACATTTCTCAAAACAATTGTCTATCATTTTCTAAAACCCTATATTTTCTCTTTAAAACCACCGTATTCGTTAAAAAGAACGATGAGTGCGCTTTATACGTTGTGATTACATAACCGGCGTAGCGCTCATACTTATTAGTAACTAAGCAAGCACCGCAGTCCGTTTCCTGCACTATTACGCCTTGCGGTCTGAGTGCAGCCCTGCTAATGCCCACAGTGGTGTATTCCTCGGATTACACGGTTAGTTAGAGTTAGCTCTTGCTGCTCTTTCCTTTTTCCCTTTCATTAGTTTCGTTTATTTTCCCCGCAGACACCAGGCGCGGATTCAAGGGGAGGGTCACGGGGGTCATGACCCCCCCCCCCCCCAAACGGAGACTAATTTTTTTTGCAAATGCAAAAGTCGAAACCTCAATAACCAGACTAATAAAACTTAACGAATTTTAACTGAAAAAAAGAGTTTTTTTTCCCATTTTATTCAATACTGAAAATATATTTATTGAACTGCAATTATTATGTTCTGTTACAACTGTATATATTTACAACTTCATACCTGTTATATAAAAACGAATATTTTTGGTGCGCTAAACGCATCAAATTTCTATCCATGTAGCTTGCAAAATAAATTGGTCTGGTTTTGTGCGTTTGGTTATTTTGTGATTGCGTTTTTAGTGATACCATTTTTCTTAACAATTTCGATTCTCTGACCCCCTCCAAAGCCAAACTCTAGATCCGGGCCTGGCAGACACCAACAGTGAACTCCTTTTTTGTATTCTCTTTTTCTTTGAATATGCATTAAAATGTACTTTAGTTTTGTTTCAGTTATGCATTCCTTGCAAAGTAACGGCGCACCACGCGGCAACCTGCCGAAGTTTTTGGATTCATCGATCTCAAGAGGACTTATAATCCATTCCAGCAGACGTCGTCGCCGTCGTCATCTATCATCACCATGAATATATTAATTGATGTATCGCATTCTCATTGTGTTGAAAATTTTGCTTCCCTATGTTTCCTACAGTGTTTAGACTCTTATGTTTCCTTCCCCCACCCTTTCGTCTTTCGGGCTCTCTCGTGTGCAACCACCCTTCGCCCAATTCTTGTCTAGACGTTTGAGTGAAGAGTCTGTCCTCTCTCAGAGGCCCGTCTCCTCTTAAAATGAGGTAATTTTCAAATCGACGCCATGTCTGAATTTTATGTGTAACGGCTGCAGGAATCTTCAAACTTCAATCATCATGCAAGTTAAGTAACTACCTACATTGATTTTAAACAACATTTTGAATGCTTTTAATGAAAGTTATAGGCAGTGTTGGGATTTCCGCAAAATTGAGTAATAACTGCCCCACGTGGGAACCGGTATTCTTCGCCAACCGGGCTTGCTACTAAAGTTATGAAATTCAGCATTTCCTGAACAAACTAAGGGAATAATTTTCCTGCAGCGACGGATTTCAGTTAAATTCATAGCTGTCTAAAACTTATCTTGTCTGCCTCCGTGGGATATCTGCTTGCTCCTTTAAACTGTCACTACAGTTCTGGCACTTTCCATTCAAAATAAACTCTAATCAGTGAAGAACTATACTTAATACCGTCAAAATTACTGCAACCTACAAGTTAAAGTGTATTCATAAACTGCAATATGAAGACTACATACCGCTAAAACCTGTCAAAGTGCAACTTAATGAACCTACACATACTGTAATAGTGAAATTTGACAACAAAAGTTTGGTGCTTTTCAGTCGGTCTACACGAATGTACCCAAATAGAGCTGGGTCATGCCCTAATCCTGAAATAAATTACATGAAATTAATAAATACACTAGGATGACCAGTTTCGATCGTCAAGCGATCATCATCAGATCCATTACACTTAGGCTATAATATCTATGTTTGAGAATACAGGTGAAAAATATATACAATATGTACCATTATTTAGTTGCAGTGTTGGTAATGCAACTGTCGGTATATGCTAAATGTAGTATATCTAGTGTTAGGTGAACTTCTAAAATGGTGATAAAAATCCGGAATTTGTCTGTTTGGGGTGATTATATGGTTATACAAAATCAACTATGGTTATACTGTAATAATACAGGCTGATACTTATCCGGTTGTCTCCCTAACTGGAACTTCAAGCAGTTTCGTGTTCACTCTGGCACCAGTTATGGTCGACTAACCCGAGTGTTAACTGGGCGGAACTGTTTTTTTTTTCCTTTCTCCCCTTTTTGTTCCTATGTTCTTTCTGAGGTCAGTGACATGTTTATTTGTGTGACGTTGCCAAATCTAGATAAGAATGTATGTTACTGAATACAGGAAGATCTACTACTATTAAAGACCGTGGAACTATCTTCGCCACGCGTGGACTAAAAAGCCATTCAACTAAGCGGTACACGGTCTATTGAAGACGTCCCGGCACCTTTAATACTGCCGCGCATACCGGCCTAGGTTTATTGCAGAAAAAAGTACATAGTACACCTGATCCAAATAACATTTACCTATAACCACCGCTATCCCCCCCCCCCTTTTATCTAGCTTGGCTGTATCGCTAAGTTGTGTCTTGTTTTCAACAGGGTGTGTTTTTAGTAGAGTGAAAAGGGGTGAACTCTCCACAAAAGTGTGTTCATTTAGATTGTTGGGATTGTTTTGTTTGGCTAGGTGAATCTCGATTGATTCCTTTATGTCGAGAGCTCTGCCTTTCAATTCGTGATGAATTATTTTTAAGTCGGTCTCGATTTTAGTAAAGCTGTGCCCCGTGTCACCCACATGTTCGCATACGGCTGAATGTGTTCCGTATCTTATCGCATTCATATGTTCTTCCTGTATTCAATAACATACATTCTTATCTAGATTTGGCAACGTCACACAAATAAACATGGCACTGACCTCAGAAAGAACATATGAACAAAAGGGGGAGAAAGGGAAAAAAACAGTTCCGCCCAGTTAACACCCGGGTTAGTCGACCATAACTGGTGCCAGAGTGAACACGAAACTGCTTGAAGTTCCAGTTAGGGAGACAACCGGATAAGTATCAGCCTGTATTATTACAGTATAACCATAGTTGATTTTGTATAATCATATAATCACCCCAAACAGACAAATCCCGGATTTTTATCACCATTTTAAAAGTTCACCTAACATAGATATACTACATTTAGCATACACCGACAGTTGCATTACCAACACTGCAACTAAATAATTGTACATATTGTATATATTTTTCACCTGTATTCTCAAACATAGATGTTATAGCCTAAGTGTAATGGATCTGATGATGATTGTTTGACGATCGAAACTGGTCATCCTAGTGTATTTATTAATCTCATGTAATTTATTTCAGGATTAGGACATAACCCAGCTCTATTTGGCTACTTTCGTGTTGACCGACTGAAAAGCACCAAACTTTTGTTTACTTAGGCAACACTGAAAAATGGCTTCAAACCTCACGAAATTTTACAATCAACAAACTTTAGTATTACTTACAGTGTCCGTTCAACAATATACCGCATCGCGATTCGTTCGTATTAATAGAATTGGCCAGGACTCAAATCCCATGTTCCTACACTCCTAATCCCTTTAGTAACAATCAGGGCATAATTAAATTAGTTACTTTTCTACGAGGCCTCGCCAAAACATAGGCGCCCTCCCAATTTTGCTCCATTTACCATTTATTCATTCTGTAAAAATAACCGTGGTTATAATCCACATTTTGGGGCGATAACCTCGATGTTAGGTCCCTCAAAACAACAATTATCATTATTATTATAATCCACATTTTAATAAGCATTTTTTCCTGTTTCAACCAGGAAGTTCTGATTTTCTAATTGTTAAACGTTTATCTAATTTGTGTAATTCAGGTTTCGTTAATGCGACCTGTCCCAATTGAATGTGGCATTTCTCAAACTCTGCGTAAATAAAATTAATCTCTTTTATTCTTTTCCTGCTTTGCCCGGGAATGCATAGCCTTTTCGCTTATAAAAAGGGCATTCTCTAAGTATTTGGTATTTTTATAAACCAATACAACGAAATATTCAACCAAATTGTAATTCCTTTACTATTATCATTATTCTTTATTGTATGCACATTTTGAAAACCCTTGTAAGCTGTTTTAGTGCTTGTAACAGGTTCGAAACCTTGAAATTGTTTAACATTATTTGTTAATTGTAAACCTCCTTATTATTATAAGTCTGAGACCTTCAATTTTTATGAAACAAAAAAGTTGTTCTTAAGCTCGAAATAAGATCCAAGATCTAAAATTGTGAATATTTTTCAATTCAATTCTTTGTTAAATAAAATCTCTATTATTTGTTTTCTACTTCTATTGCTAGAAAAATGGTTTGGCAGGACCCTCTCTTCCCTCACTTTTCTCCTGAATTATTCTATATTCAAAGAAAAAGGCAAATCACTGAATGATAAGCTTTAAAATCCCATGACTTGTTGCGTTTAAAACAAAACTTCTATTAACAACATTAACTAAGTTTCTCTTAGCTATCACAGCTAATCCTAGTAAATTATTAAGACAAGTATAGCACGCTCCGCCAGCTTCCTACTTGTAGAGATTTTCTCTCTTGCTTATAATTTACTGTCTAAGATTGTGGTTTTGTTCATGTTAGGTTTTCATCCTTTCTAAACTGATAGTCGACACCTTGCTGGGTAAAAGTTTAGCCTGCTTTAAATGCAACAATTGGTACTTTCTGAAGATTTCTAATAATAATAATAATAATAATAATAATAATAATAATAATAAAATTATTGATAAAAGCACTAGAGTTGCTTTATCTCTACCCACTCTGGGGGTATTCGGCCTTTCTGTTGGAGATCCGACAGTGTCGGGTAATAAATATATTCCAGCTAATTTAAATCCTTCTAGCATTTCAGAATGCTTCAGAAAACCTCGCCCTTTAGAAGGGAAAGTACATAAATTAATTTCATCGCACATATCCTTGCTTGCCAGCACACTACCTATCCCCATAGTACCCAAATACCTGCTCGGGAGGGAAAGAGCACTTAGCTATAGCCTACAGGTAACCTCAGCTCACGCCGCTCTCTCCGTTAACAGTTCCCAAGCTCCCGCATATGTTAGTTAATTCACGGGCTTCGCGCAGTGTAACCATTCTTTATTTCACTACTTCCTTATTAATTTGACTTGGATTCTCTTCCTCTTTGCCTACGATCGTTTCCACTCCTAAACCTTTCTCCTTTTCTTTCAATCATCTTCCCTCAGGTAGTGTTTAGCTCCGGATTAACCTACTACACAGCAGTACGGGCTGACTTGTGACGTGTAACTCAACGGTTGCCATGACAACGCACCGAACCACCTGCAGTATGTAAACAGAAGTATTCCGCTTGGTGCAGTCCAACGAGCAACTGGAATATTTGGCTGCTTTGCACGAGCAGTGACGGTATTATCCGAATGCACCCGAATATAACTCGGGCTCTCCGCTCCTATACCGCTGCTGCCAATGTTAGTATCTCAATCACGCAAAGACATATTTACTAGTATATTTTGTCGGGAGAGTTCCAACAGCTGCAACAAGAAGCTTGTTATAAATTGGAACGTGTGGTGTACGAAGTATTCTTTTATAGTAAAAATTGTGCTGTTAAATTGTGATTCGTTGACGTGTGTCGCATTAATTGTGAATGAAGTGTAAATAGAATAAGCGCTTTTGAAGAGCATACAGTAGCACAGCTAAAAGAGTGAGCTCTTATAGTTACTGTGTAAAGCTTAACGTAATTATTGGCGTATGTTTGGAGAGGAAGTGTGTTTGAAATTCAGTTATGTTTTATATATTAGTACGAGTATACAGAGTGAGAGGTCATTGTTTAGGTATATAGTATTTAAATCTCTTCTTATAGTGTGAAATAATAGTATTCCCTCCAAGGCGTGTTTTAACATGGAACCGTCCGTAGATTTAGTTTGTATTTTAAGAGAAACTCCGTTTTCTAAATGGAAGGAGGAGGATAAAAATAAATTTTATCAAGCAATCAACCACTTTGACTTATCAGAAAAAAACTGGTTCTACCTCCAGAAAGGTACACACGCGAAATTTCCAGATATCTTGGTATAATAGTTATCCTTGGTTATGCGGAAGTCAGTATTTGCAGAAAGTATTTTGTTGGCCTTGTCTTATTTTTGTAGTGAAAAAGGGAGTCTGGAATCACACAGGATTTGAAAATATGGCCCGTGCTACTAGGTCTATCCTAAAGCACGAAGGTTCCTCGGAGTATATAAAACGTGCTGTGGGATTTAAAGAACTTAAAAAGAATTAGAATCAAATCGCTGACGCTTTAATAGATAATGCTTGTCTTTACATCACAAAGTGAGGCTTAACAGACCTTTCATGCGATTACCAATTGTTGCAGTTTTATTTCTCTCTAAACAGGAAATGGCATTTAGAGGCCATGATGAGTGCGACTCATCCTTAAATAGAGGAATTTCAAAGAACTGTTGAAACTTCTAGTCTTCAGCAGCTCATTAGAAATGCAACAGCATTATGCTTCGATAAAGAAAGTTTTATCGGAGAATCGAAAACTATACAGTGAGCTAATATGCATTTATAACTTAATTAGGGATGCGGTGAAAGAAGAAATTTTAGATACCTCTTTCTTTTCAGTTCAGGCTGACGATACAACTGACATCACAAAGAAATCGCAGTGTTCGGTGATACTTCGGTATATTACCAACAAAGGTGCGCTAGTTGAACGCTTTCTTGGCTTTTATGATGTTAGTTCGGACCGTACGGCGATTACTTTGTTCCACTTGCTTCAGACTGTTTTGAGTGAATGTTCTTACAAACCTAATTGATTGCCCAGTGTTATGACGGAGCTAGTGTCATGACAGGTCATCTAAACAGTCTTCAAATTAAGGTCAAGGAAGATGACCCTCAAGCATTATTTGTACATTGTTTGGCACACCGATGAAGTCTAGCGGTAAAGCAAAGTATTAGCACCAATCAGAGTGCCTTCTTTTTGCGAGTCTGGGTGGTATTCTCTCATTTCTTCATTCATCAGCCAAAAGAACTTTCATCGCTGATTCAGTAATTGCGAAACGAATATCATCTGATGTGGATACACGTTGGTCATCACATGGAAACTTTAAAACGTGGTTGTCGAGGAGTGGGAGGGATTGAAATATATTTTTAAAGACCTCACGACCCTCAGTGAGACGAAAAAAAAACATTCGTCAAATCAGAAGGGTTGTTTAATGACTTCAATAGCTTCCAATTCACATTTTTATCAATAGTTTTCAATGACTTTTTTGAGCTTGCTAATATATTATTTAACGTGCTCCAAAAGAAGTCTCTGGACATTTATTCTGCATCTCAAAAATAAACACCACACGGCAACTGATACTAGGTAAATCGGATGAAGAAACATTTAAAACCCATTTTCATACGGCTGAGAAGAAAACTAAAATTGAACTTAAAAGACATTCTGGTTTAAAAACAGAATATGAGGTGTTTCTTAAAGTATCGAGTGCTGTATTTTGAGATATTGGACGTAGTCTCCGTAGAAATTGATACAAGATTTCAAGATATGCAGAAGCTCCAGTTTCTTTGCTTAGGAGATAGCTCGAAGTTTGGAAAATATTCTAAAATCCTTCCTCTTGATGCTCTAGAGCAGTGTTTCCCAAACATTTTTGTGTGTGTACCACTTTAAGAGATGAGAATCTCTCGCGTACCACTTAATGGTTGGGAGATATAGTAACTACAACCCCCATCTGTAAATTGGTTTGTTAGAGTTAGGCTGTAAGAGTTAAAGTTCAAATAATAAAAAGTGTGTCCAGTTGATTTATTATTTATTACAATAAGTATTCATTTCAAACATTCAGAAATGACACGGTACAAATAATATTAATAAAAGAACTCTTAATAATTAAACATAAAAACAAAGTTCAACTAAGAATTTCAATGTGAAGGTTGAGCTTGAAGATTAGAAGCCAACTTAGGAATGTCTGGTTTAAGATTGCTGAGTCTCAAACGAAGATGGTTTTCCACTGAGAGGAGCCTATTCCGGTATTTATTCTTGAGATAAACAAGTGAAGAAAATGCAGTCTCACACAAGTACGAAGTAGTGAAAGGCAGTAAAAATTTTAACTGCCTTGTCAGCTATGCCTGCATGGTCTGCACGCCTCTCAACCCAAAAGTTCACAAGTAAATTTCACAAAGTAAATTTCGATATAATAATTTGTGGGGATGTAAATGTGGATTTTTTAACATTTGATTGAAATTGTGAATTATTAACACAGTTACTAATTTCCTATGGACTGAAACCTACAGTAAATATCCCAACAAGAATAACAAAATTTAGTAAAACCACTCCTGATCAAATTTTTATAAATACAGATAATTATCACCATTCAATAGAAGTCTATTGTCCGGGTTTTAGTGACCAACATGGACAAATACTGAGTTTTGAAGTATCCGAAATAATCAATAATAATGATAATGGAGTAAAATCAAATTGCAGGTCATTCACTGAATCAAATGTTACATATTTTAATGACTTATTAAATAAGGAAACATGGTCAGAAATTTATGAACTAGAAAATGTAAATGATAAATTTAATGCATTTAACAGTACCCTAAAACACTATTTTGAAATAGCATTCCCCTTCAAACGAAGAACTGTTCAAAGTAACAAAACTAGCAATTGGATGACAACAGGGATTATAAATTCATGTCAAAGAAAGAAATCATCTAATAAAATCAGGGCTATGTGGTCCGTGATAAAGAAAGAAACTGGAAAATCTGCTAAAATACAAAGGAACATTACACTGACCAGAAATAATAAAGTGATTAATAATACAGAGGAAATAGCAAACACTTTTAATGACTATTTTCTGGAAATTCCACAAAAATTATTAAATAAATCACAGGTAAATACACTAAATTCTAATAATAAAATAAATATATGCAGTGATTCTTTATTTATAAATCATGTCACAAGTGAAGAGGTAAGAATAGTTATAAAAGAGCTAAAAAATAAATTCTGTGCTGGCATTGATGGCATCCCAGATGCAATTTTAAAGAAATGTGCAGAAAATATTATAAATCCACTTACGCACTTAATAAACAGTTCAATTCTCTCAGGAACTAACCCGGATATTTTGAAGTTATCAAAAGTAATTCCAGTGCACAAAAACGGTACAAAAGATGAATTAGATAACTATCGTCATATTACCTTACCAACTGGTATTGCAAAAATTGTGGAAAAAATTATGTATAAGAGACTGATAAGTTTCATAGAAAAAAATAAAATATTATCAAACTCACAACATGGATTCAGAACGGAAAAATCTACACAGACAGCAATTTACGAATGTAGTAATTGTATACTGAAATTAATTGACATTAAGGAACATGTAACTGGCCTATTCTTGGATTTATCGAAAGCATTTGATGTTGTTGACCATAAAATCCTCCTTACCAAACTAAATCAATATGGTATTAGAGGTCTAGCTAATAAATGGATAGAGTCTTACTTAACAAGGCGTAAACAAATAGTAAGCTTGAGACACAAGGACGATGGAACCAAATTACTTAATGAAACATTGTCCAATGAGGGAATTATTGAATTTGGAGTACCTCAGGGATCGGTTTTGGGCCCACTACTATTTCTTCTATATATCAATGATATAACACAGAACGTTCATTCACATAAGGAAATTTTGTTTGCGGACGATACAACACTCGTAATAAAAGGTGAAACTAAACAGGTCATACAGCAGTCTGCTGACTCCGTTACAGGAGAGTTAACCAAATGGTCACAAGATAATCGCCTCATAATAAACTATAAAAAAACAGTAAGTCTAAATTTCCACACTATACAGAATAGGAATCCTGCGAATCCCAATATAACATTAAATGGTCATCAAATAGAAAATAAATCAGAAACAAAGTTATTAGGACTATGGATACAACAAGACTTGAAATGGAATAAACATATACAATATCTGAATACTAAACTGAACTCGATGTGCTTTGCGTTACGTATTTTGAAAACCTGCACTAGCATGCACATATTAGGAAATACTTATTTTGCTTATTTCCATTCATACTTAAGATATGGGATCATATTTTGGGGTATGTCGCCAGATGTACTAAGCACGTTTAGGATACAAAAGAGGGCGATTAGAATTATGGCAAATGTAAACTCTAGAGAATCATGTAGACCTCTGTTTAAAGATTTAAACATTCTCCCACTGCCCTGCATATATATCTTTGAAAGTATTATGTTTTTTAAAAAGAATTTAATGAATAAAGATGTTTTTCTTAAAACAAACAATGATTTTCATAGGCATAACACAAGACAAAATCAAAACATTCATATTTCACACACACACACAAGCACATATCAAAAAGGAACTTTTCACACTGGAGTTAAATTATACAATAAACTACCCCAGTATATAAAACTGGCCCCAAAAATAAAAACTTTGATAGAATGTTGAAAGCTTATCTGCAGTGCCATTGTTTTTACTCAGTAGTTGAATATCTTAGCGTATAGAAGCGATGAAATCTATAATTATATTTTACTTTTTTAATTTAATTGTAATACCTAGCTGTATGTTGTCGTATTGATAGAATTAAGTTTTCATATTATGATAATAGAGTGAGGTGTAAATAGTAGTGCAATAAGATTGTATCTATTAAGATTTGCTATTATAATAAGTTAGATAGTTATATGTTGTTTGAGTCTTCAGTCTTTCGACTGGTTTGATGCAGCACTCCATGACTCCCTGTCCTGAGCTAATCGTTTCATCTCTACATAGCTACCACATCCTACATCCGAGGCAATCTGTTTAACATATTCTAACCTTGGTCTACCCATACAGTTCTTGTCCTCGACCCTTCCTTCCATAACTAAGCTTGCTATTCCTGGGTGTCTTAGTATGTGTCCTACCAACCTATCTCTTCTCTTCATTAGCAGTCGCCAGAAACATCTCTCCTCTCCCACTCGTCTTAATACCTCTTTGTTTGTAACCCTATCTACCCATCTGATCTTCATCATTCTCCTGTAACACCACATTTCAAATGCTTCAATTCTCCTCTTTTCTGCTGCACCAATAGTCCAGGTTTCACTTCCATAGAGCGCCACGCTCCAGACAAAGGCTTTCAAAAATGACTTCCCAATACCTAAATCTATATTCGATGTCAGCAGATTCCTTTTTTGTAGAAATGCTTTTCTTGCCTGAGCCAACCTACTTTTTATATCCTCTTTGCTTCGTCCATCACTGGTTATTCTGCTTCCTAAGTAACAGAAGTCTCCTACTTCCTTCAGCTTTTCTCCTGCCAATTTGATCTCCATAGAGGTTTCTGATTTATTTCGGCTGCATTCCAGTATTTTTGTTTTACTTTTATTAATTTTCATCATGAATTCTTTCCGTAAGACGGAGTCCATACCATTCAAAAACTCATTCAAATCCTCAGGCTTGTCGGCCAAGATGACGATGTCATCAGCAAATCTCAAAGTTGAAATTATTTCTCCTTGAATCTTCACTCCCACTTTAAATTTTTCTCTAATTTCCTTCATTGCTTGTTCAATGTAAAGATTGAAAATTATGGGTGATAAGTTGCAGCCTTGCCTTACACCTTTCTGAATACCAGCTTCTCTCTCATGTCCTTCTACTCGAATGACTGCTGTCTGGTTTCTGTATAGATTGTATATCACCCTCCTATCCCTGTACTTTATTCCAATCGATTTCAAAATGTCAATCAATTTAGTCCAATCAACGTTATCAAAAGCCTTTTCTATGTCTACAAAAGCCATGAACGTTCTCTTATCTTTCCTTATTCTACCTTCCAAAATCAGCCTAAGACTTAGTACAGCTTCCCTTGTTCCTACATTTCTCCTGAAACCAAACTGGTCTTCACCCAACTCCGTTTCTATCTGGCTCTCAATCCTATTGTAAATTATTCTAGACAGGATCTTTGAAGCATGAGTAATCAAGCTGATTGTACGGTAATCTTCACATCTGTCAGCTCCCACTTTCTTTGGTATAGGGATGATTACATTCTTCTTGAAATCAGGGGGTACCTCACCTGTCTCATAAATCCTACACACGAAGTGAAACAACCTGATCAGACCTTCATCTCCTATGCAGCTTAGCAACTCAATCGGTATATCATCTATGCCTGGTGCTTTCTTCCTGCTTAAGTCTTCCAAAGCTCTATCAAATTCTGATCTCAATATTAAATCTCCTTTCGCATCCTCATCAATTTCCTCCTCCCTTTCCATTACATGATTCTCTATCTCCTTTCCCTTATACAAACTCTCTATGAAAGTTTTCCATCTCTCAACCTTTTCTTCCCTATCTGTTAGAGGCTTTCCATTTGTGTCCTTAATATTACAGCACTTAGTCTTCTTTTCCCCAAAAGTATTCTTAATCCTTCGATAAGCTGTGTCTACTTTTCCTAATTTCAGACAATTTTCTATACCAGCACATTTCTCTTTCAACCATTCTTCTTTCGCTTCCTTGCACTTCTTGATAACCTCATTTCTCAGACGTCTGTATTCTGCTTTCCCCTTTTCATCTCTTACATTCTTGTGCTTCCGCCTTTCATCCATCAATTCGAGTATATCCTGAGTGATCCACGGTTTTCTACCTATTCTCTCTTTCCTACCAATGTTTTCTTCTGCGGATTTTGTTATTTCATTCTTCAAAAGTGCCCATTCGTCTGCAATTGAAGTTTGTTTAGGGTTTTTCATTAGTCCTTCCTTTATACTCTTCTTGAATCTTTCGTTTACATCCTTCTCTTTCAGTCTGTCTATTGCCCACCTTTTATAATATTAGTAATATATATCTGTTAGTTCTTTTATTTTATAGATGTAAATTCTGACGTGTCCTATATCAAAAATGTATTGAATGCATGTATTTGATCAAATGGAATTAATAAAAATTTGTCTATCTATCTATCCATTTTTGAAAAAGTTTTCGTTAGTTCTGAATCATAATTCAATTCGTAAAACTGCTCCTTATCTTTGGCCTTAAAGTAATCCGGCAACATATCAATGTTTTTATATTTTTAAATTATATACTTTTATATTTTTCGTAACGTAGCTATAATTTTTATTAATTCTACAGAACAGGAGAACAAGCCTTTTGGTAACTTTCAACAAGGTTTATTATTGAAAATATAGTACTGCTGCACCGGAAATAATTACTTTTAACATAAATAAAGCATTATTGGTCGTGTTCATTTGAACAAGGTCGGCCATTTTACAACCACACCGGACACTACGTCATACCCACATGACACGTTGCCAACATGAAAAATGAACTAAAATGCAAAACCATTGGCCTGGATAAAGATTATTGATGCCTGACTTCCCCCACTGTGCGTGACAAAAACCAGGGGTGTTATCTATTAGCTAACGCGCTATCAATCCTCCATTGGTCTGGACGAAAATATTGGTGTAGTCAAAACCATTGGTACCGAATGCGTGGGGTTGGCATTATGGACTCCTTCACAAACATTCACAAAGATGGCCGTCAGAGCAGCAATTACTGCTATATAAGTCGTGCTCCTATTAGGGTGGGACACTGGGTCTACGGCAGCGGACGATTGAACATCTATTACTATATCATCTTCGGATACCATTACTACAGTTATTTTGGCCAATTTTATTACTTACAATTTTTTTAACACATGTTCTCCTGTTCTGTAGCGCCACCATATTTTTTATATTTTTCGTAACATCACCGCGTACCACTGCAACAGTACGAGCGTACCATCTGTGGTGCGCCTACCACAGTTTGGAAAACGCTGCTCTAGAGAACTTAAAAATCTCTTATCCAACGATATTTAACACACACAGGTTAAAAACGAACTTCAGTACATCTATTCTGATTCTACCTACAAAAATACCAGTTTGCATGAAATAATAATAATAATATCGTATGGTCTCGGGTGCCGGGTGCAAGCTTTGTAATTTGACACCCAGAGGGTAGCTTGCATGTCGAATTTCGTTGTTCCTTTAATCACTATGAAAGTCAAGGAGGTTAGACATTATCTAAGCTCCTTGAACACTATAGCGCTTTCTAGTAGAGAGATGAGGAACTTTGTGTTTGCGGAAATTCCCGAGATTAATTTTGCCATTATGAACACGGCCTACTGACTTCAAATGGGTTCTTTGACATGCCAACATCATATGACATGCGTGTCGTATTTTTGCCGCCTTTCAAAAAAAATACCACAGCCAGGAGCGAACCTGCAATCTTGGGGTTAGTAGACCGAAACGCTATCCACTCACCCACTGTGGCAAGCTTGGAGGAAATCATTTTGTCGCTCAATAAGAATGAACTTAAGTGTTATATCGTGGGGGATACAAGATAAATAACATACACTTGTTAATATAAAACAACGGTTTATTTAACACTAGTTGATACACAACGACACACAAGGTGGACTAACTTGAGCGGAACTAAGGAATATGCGCAGAACTGTCGTCTACAGTCTGCGGGTGCATATATACATAGTATATGGAAGGTTCCAGATTCGAATGTTCCAGATTGGAATGTTCTGGGCATAGTGACTAGAATGTTCGTGTTATCTCAAGTAAATAGGCTACACAACATTTTCTAGAATATTCATGTTAACTCAAGTAAATACACAACATTTCCGTCCTCTTTTAAATGGATGATTTTGGAAACTTAATCATGAGAGAATCTTAATGGTCTTCGCCGGTGAGTACCCCTGCGTGGAATAAAAGTGGTCTGGGAAATAGGTGGTGCCCTGTTTACAGGTGTAGCTGGTGTGTCTGGTGGTGTTTGGACTGTTGCTGATGTCTCGGTGATGCGAACTCGTCTCAGGCTCGGTTGCTCGGTTGTGCGGTGGCTTGGTCGGTTGTGCGTTGACCTCGTTGGTTGTGCGGTGGCCTCGTTGGTTGCGTGGTGACCTAGTTGGTTGCGTGGTGGCTTGGTTGGTTGCACGGTGACCTGGTCGGTTGTGCGGTGACCTCGACGTGGCCTGGTCAAGTTGAGTCTCGTGCGGAGATGAGGGTACCTTTGCTCCGTTGCTGACATCGTTCGACTGGCGTAAGCGATTGGACGTTCTTGCCTGTTGCTGAGCCGGTATGACAATACTGCGCCCAGGCCGGTCTTGCTGGCGTCCGTGGCAAACAGGAGTGGTAACGCTGGGTCATACAGCATGCGTACCTGGGTCGAGGATAGGGCGTTCTTGATGTCTTTGTATGCCCTGTCGCTTTCTGGTGTCCAGATGAGAGGATCCTTGAGCAGCATGTCTCTGAGTAGTCTGTCTCTGGTGGACAAATCGGGGATGAACGAACTGTAGTAGGTTGCTTTACCAAGGAACAGTTGCAGTTCTTCTGGTGTAGTCGGCTTCGGTGCATCACGTACAGCTCGGATATGTGCATCAGACTTGTGGATGCCTGACGCATCGATCTTGTGGCCAAGGGCTTCCAGGGATGTTTGAGCGAAATCGCATTTGGCTCGGCAGAGGTTGTGTTGCCGAAACCGTTCCAGAGTGGTGCTGAGGGCCCGCATCAGATTTTCAAAGCTATCAGCAAAAACTATACTGTCATCAAAAAAACTTACGACGTTTGGGAGACCATGCAGGACTAGCTGCTCCATATACTGCTCGTGTTGGGCGGATCAGACCGTGAGTTGGCGTGTTTAGCGTGAGAGCATGGCTGAACTCATCGTCGACCTCGAGATGAGTGTACGTATCGGTGATATCCAGGTGGCAGAAGAGAGTGGCGCCGCGCATTCGGTTGAACAGATGTTCCACCTTGGGAATCGGATATTCATCGATGATGATCCGCGGGTTGAGAGTAGGCTTGTAGTTGCCTGTGATCCTCAGTTTGCCGTTTTTCTTGGTGTCGACGTGCGTTTTCGATGCCCACTCAGAATAGTCCACTCTTTTGTAGAAGCCAGATGCAAATTTCTTGTCGATTTCCTTGGCTTAGGCATCGCGGAGGGCAACTGGTATGTCTCGAGCTCGGGCGAAGACAGGTGTAGCTCCAGCCTTCAGGTGCATCTTCACTGGGGGACCTGATATCTTCCCAGGGGTGTCGCTGAACACATCCTGGTAGCGAGATAGAGTGCTGTCGAGCTGCTTCTGTTGTTCCAAGGTCAGAGCCTGCTTGTCTGAGAGCTTGTGGATTGGGTCGGATTTTCTGAAGAGGTGACCAAAGTCGATCTCCCGTACAAACTCTGAAATCCACTCTCGGCCAAAGAGCGATTCGACTTCATCGTCAACCATGTACAGGTTCAGGTTCCTGGTTGTGGTTCCGATAGTGGTGCACACTGACGTTTTGCCAATAAATTTGATCGAATGACCGGTGTAACTGACGAAGTTACGATCATTTTTCTGCAACACAAAACCTGGTTTGATCGTACTTAGCTTAGATTTGCTCATGGTTGAGCAGGGGGTGCCGGTGTCGAGTTCCATTTTGACGGTGGTTCCCTCAATGTTGACATCAACCAGTGGCTTAGGTGCTGCGTTGACCGATCCGATGACCTCGATTTTGCTCAAGTACCCCACGACATCGAGTTTTCTGCTGGAAACTCTTCTTCGGTCACATTGCTTCTTGTTCGATGTATCCTCGATTTTGATCTGCAAACTTTTCCGATGTGACCTTTCTTGCCACACTTCAGGAACCTGCACTGACTGCGAGGGTGGGCTTCACCGCACTCTGCACAAGTTGATTGGTTGTCCTCGAATGCATTTCGGTTTGCCTGGTGTGGCCCTTGGTGCTGTCTGGTTAGGTTGTAAGACCCTTGACTTCGATGAGCTGACTTGCTGCGTGGCGGCTGCTGGTTGCTGTTCTTCCTGGACAGAGGCGTCTCGTATCCAATCCGATTGGTTGATTCAGACTTAGCGGCAGCTGTTTTGACCTCGTTGGTAGTAATGCGAGTAGATTCGAGTGCGTGCGCGATTTCATATGCTGCGGTGAATTTCTCTGTAGGTTTTGCAATAATCTCGTCGCACATTGCTCGTGATTCCAACCCTGCGAGCATTTGTTCAATTAACATGCGATCAAGAAATGTGCCATACTCACCAAACGTTGCAGCCTGCCGCAGTCTTAGCGTGAAGCTAGCGATGGTTTCTCCTTGCTTCTGCATTACATTCCGAAATGTGATGCTCTCAGCAAACTTGTTGCGTGTGGCGTCGAAGTGGCTTTCCAGCTTAGATTGAATCTCGTTGTATGACAGAGTTTCCGGATCATTAGGACTCACCAGGATCTTCAGGGCATCATTGATTTCAGATCCCATGTAAACACGTGCAAAGTTTGCATGCTGATCCGCGGGTACCTTGCTGAGTTTGAGCGCCCAGGTAAAGCGGGTGAAATAGTCGGCCACAGTCGTCCCATCGGTAGCATGGTACGGTTGCATTCTGAACTTTGGCGTTCGAGGCTCTGATGACGTTGTTGACGGTATTGTATGTCGGATAGCGTCGGCGATCATTGCCGAGAATTGTTGGAGTTGCTCAGAGGTTAAGTCCGGCATGGTGAAGATGAGTGGAGAACAGTATTTCTAACTTGCACTTGCGATGAACTTAGTTCGGTGCACACACTTGCGTTGAGGTTCGAAAGTTCACTCGGTTTCACAACGTGAGACTATTTATCTTATCTCACTTCTGACCTCTGACACCACTGTTATATCGTGGGAGATACAAGATAAATAACATACACTTGTTAATATAAAACAACGGTTTATTTAACACTAGTTGATACACAACGATGCACAAGGTGGACTAACTTGAGCGGAACTGGCGCGGAACTAAAGAATATGCACGGAACTGTCGTCTACAGTCTGCGGGTGCATATATACATAGTATATGGAAGGTTCCAGATTAGAATGTTCCAGATTGGAATGTTCTGGGCATAGTGACTAGAATGTTCGTGTTATCTCAAGTAAATAGTCTACTCAACATATTCTAGAATGTTCATGTTAACTCAAGTAAATACACAACATTAAGGACGTATTCAAAGAAGCGTATAAATTATTTTGTTTAATACTTACTATACCGTCTACCAGCTCCTCGGTAGAAAGAAGGTTTTCGTGCTTTAAGCGGATAAAACATACTTAAGGAATTCAACATCACAGATGAGGCTGACTGCGCTGGAAACCATATTCCTGGAGAAGTCACTGCTCAACAACTTAATGAATACAATGCCCTTTCACGATGACATCATAGACAAGTTCGCTGCTTCAAAGGACCGAAGAATTGATTTAACATACAAGCAATAGACGTGACCGAATGTTAGTAATATTTGCTCTTTTAGTTAATTTTATACTTATGTTGTGCTATTTAAAGTAAGTGCATGAAAATAATACAGCGGATGATTTGTATGCCATTGTCTTCCCAAAGCATCACCCCGATACCAGATTTCCTCCTATCTAAATGACACAACACACCTATTCACAATGTATACGTTTACCGCACACGAGCGTGTGTTGGGCTGCACCGAACTTACACCCCACGAGCCGCCGCAGGCTGTTACATGGACTCCGCAGCCTCCAAACGCATGACTGGTAGAGTAGATTGGATGTCAACGTTTGATGATGAAAGGGAGGTTGGATATGAAGTCACCGTAGCAAATGATTGTCAACAGTATAGTGGTGGCATAGGTGATGTCCCAGTACAAGAAAATGTTTTACAAAGGAGAGTGATGTTATGTATGTACCTAACCTTACAGCAGACTTGCTCTCTACGAAGAGTATTGTTAAAAAGGGTCATGTTATTGTTTTTCATGAAGAAGGTTGTACGACTGTCAAGTTACAGGTGATGTGCAATTATTGATTGAAGAGTCAAATGGACTTTATGTTTAATAAGTCAGGTTCTGCAAATGCAACTGCATCAGCATTGTCTTGTTTAAGTGCTGCTAAAAATGTTTGTTCAAAAAGTTCTAATTCTAGAGAATTGTGGCACAAATGGTAAGGCCATCCCAATCACGTGGGCATGAACTTGTTAAAAATGGTTTGGCTACTAGTATTGATTTTTTGGGTGAAAAGCAGCTCTGTGTTTCATGTATAGAAGGGATACAACCTCGACAGCCCTACATGACCACCAAGCATCGTGCCAAGAACCGACTGGACCTGCTGCACAGTGACCTGTGTGGACCGATGCCTGAGGAATCCTCGGGAGGAGCCGGATATTTTCTCACCTTCATCGATGACCATACGAGGAAGGGTTTTGTCTTTTTTCTAAAAAGGAAAAGTGAGGTAAGCGAATTCTTTGAAAAATTTGCTAATTCTGTTGAAATTGAGTGTGAAAGAAAAGTCAAGGTTATACGCTCTAACAATGGTGGGGAGTATTGTAATAAAGCTATGGATCAGTTATTAGAACAGCGTGGCATCAAGAATCAGCTAACAGTAAGGTACACACCAGAGCAAAATGGAACTGCAGAACGCATGAACAGGGCTCTGAATGAGAGAGAACTCGCCTTGATGCAAGGTGCAGCTTGTGAATAACGGATGTGGGCAGAAGCTGTCACTACAGATGCATATCTTGTCAACAGGTCTCCTCTATGGAAAACACAAAATTCA
Organism: Meconema thalassinum; assembly: GCA_946902985.2. Taxonomy (NCBI): domain Eukaryota; kingdom Metazoa; phylum Arthropoda; class Insecta; order Orthoptera; family Tettigoniidae; genus Meconema; species Meconema thalassinum. The sequence goes on along the minus strand of OX336389.2, from coordinate 1,057,331,047 downwards.
ACACCAGAAGAAATGTGGACTGGAGAGAAAGTAGACCTGACGCACTTAAAAGTGTTTGGTTGTAATGCCTACGTTCATGTTCCTAATCAGCTGAGAAGAAAACTTGGTCCCAAGACTGAGAGAATGGTATTTATTGGATACTCGGATGAGAAGAAGGCGTACCGGCTCCTGCATCCAGTAACCCATGATTTAATCACAGTGAGAGATGTGATATTTGATGAGATATCTTTCTCTGCTCTAACAGATCCTCCAGTGGTACCAGGTGATACAATAATACCCCTAACCACTGAAGTCCACTATTGACTGCTTGTGATAGGGATGTTCCAGATCCAGCTCCACAGCGTGATGGACAAGTGGAAGTTGAGCCTGATCATCAAGACAATCCATCACAGCACAATGAGGAAGTGCGTCGCTATCCCCAGCGAGAAAGAAGACCAATACAATATCCTGATTACATTCAAAATTACACACATTGTTCTTGTTGAAGAGAATGAATATTTCTCACACTTTCTAATCTCGCATGTAAATATGGTTTGTCTTTTGTCAATTGTATATTCTTTGACTTTATGTTCTTTTTCCTTTGTCTGTATCCTGTGCCTTGTTCAATACAGCTTAGTCAACAAATGTTCGTGTTTTAATCCGTTCGTCCCGTGAACAACTGATACAATAGAAAACCATGCATAGCAAAAGTAGTTTCAACAGGTTAAGGGCCCAGATATAACGGTTTTCTGTGATCATTTTCTTCAGTGAACTTTAAAGTAAGAAGGCAAAATGAGTGAACATGCTTCGAGCTCTTGTACCTATGGGTTTCCGAAATTGAGTGGTCGGGAGGATTATTCGACGGTCTTTTGGGATGTCAAATTATCTCAAAAAGCATGGATTGTGGGCCAGTGTCTGAGGCACAGATGTGTCTGAGGGACACGATCGACGTGACGAGAGAGCGCCAGCGGATATATGTATCATGGTGGCTGTTCACAATTATTCCCATGTTCGAGACTGTGCAAAAGCTAAGGATGCCTGGCACGCCCTTGGAAAGGCTTTTGAAGATAAAGGAAAGTGGAGGTATATCACGCTGATGCGAAATCTGTGTTCGCTCAAGTTATCAGATTTCGATTACATGGACAAGTATATTGGTGAGGTTATGTCAGTTACACAGAAGATAGCCGCTGTTGATGAGCCTATCGCTGATAAGTTTGTTGCTGCTATGATACTTCGAGGTCTTCCTGATGAAAACGATAACTTAGTTACAGTATGACCGTAACCTCAACATCGGAGGAACTACAGTAGGACCGCATCAAGTCTATCTTGTTGGACGAAAGCTTTCACCGAAGTCATGGTGAGAAGTTAGCTGATGGGGAAGCCCTGTACAGCAACACCATGAAGGAAGTCAGGTATGTCAAGAAACCAAAGAGCTCTAGTGAGATTGCAGTTGACAAGAGGCATTGGAAGTGTTGGATTTGTTGTGAAAGGGGTCACGTATGTGATACTTGTCCACAGAAGACAACAGTTCAAAGTGCACCGAAGTGTCCAAAATCCAATAAAAGTCTGTTTTGTACTTTAACTGCTCGCGTACCAAAGAACTGTTTCGTCATTGATTCTAGTTGTAGTGCTCACATGTCTCATAATGTTAATCTTATGTCAAATTATAAATGCAATGATGATCCTGATAAAAACATTGTAATTGGTAATAATGATAAGTTAAGAGCCTCCGTGGCTTAGGCGGCAGCACGCCGGCCTCTCACCGCTGGGTCCGTGGTTCAAGTCCCGGTCACTCCATGTGAGATTTGTGCTGGACAAAACGGAGGCAGACAGGTTTTTCTCCGGGTACTCCGGTTTTCCCTGTCAAAATTTCATTCCAGCAACACTCTCCACTATCATTTCATTTCATCTGTCATTCATTTAATCATTGCCCCAGAGGAGTGCGTCAGGCCTCGGCAGCCGGCACAGTCCATATCCTCGCCGCTAGATGGGGGCTTCTTTCATTCCATTCCTGACCCGGTCGGAGACTGGAAGCAGGCTGTGGATTTTCATTTTCAATAATGATAAGTTGTGTGTACAAGGAGTTGGTGACCCATGTAGTGGATTTTAGAAACAAAACTACCACCTTCGAAAACCCAAGATAGCCCTGGGTTTCACTCAGCCTACACCAGAAATGAGTACCAAGGTAATTCTTGGGAGCAAAGACTGCCGGGCATGGAGCTGACAACTCCACTCCATCTAGTGCCGATGTCACGAAGAGTGGAAGCCTCTACCTTCCACTACTCCCAGGGCCTCCATGGACTATACGGAGTTGGCTTTGCTTTGCTTTGTACAGGGATTTGGTGAAATTGCACTGAATGTAAGCGGCAGTATTAATAATCTGACAGACGTGATGCATGTTCCAGGACTGAGTATCAACTTGCTGTCGGTAAGTCAGATGAGTAATAGGGCTGCTGTTGTTGTGTTCAACCAAAATGTGAAATCTTGGATTCAGAGAATCGCTTATTGAATGGTAGCATGCTAGCTACTGGTTCAGTTTTGAATGGTATGTATTATCTGAATGTTAAACAAGATATGTCTGCCCTTGTTGCTGATGTGTCTGATTACAATTTGTGGCATCAACGATTGGGCCTCGTTGGACAACTGAAGTTACAGGTCTTAAGTCAAATGTCTGATGTTAAATTTAAGGAAATACTAAAGGAATTGTGTGAACCATGTGTTCTTGGGAAGCAGCAAAAGCAGTCATTTCCTCAGGTAAGTCACTCGAGGAGTGAAAGTTTTTGGACTTGGTGCACTCTGATCTGTGTGGGCCGCTCCCCGAGACCTGGAATGGTGTTAAATACATGATGACAATAATTGCCGATTTTTGTTTATTTTTTAAACAAAAATCAGAAACCAAGGAGAAAGTCAAGGATTTTGTTGTATATTGTTAAACTCAGAAAGGTAAGACACCAAAGATTTTTAGATCTGATAATGGAAAGGAATTTGTCAATTCTGATCTGAACAAGTATTTCAAGGAAAAAGGGATTGTGCAACAGAAAACTGTAATGTATACAGCTGAACAAAAGAGAATTTAGAGGAGATTCCAGTATCAGGAATTAAGATCCAAGGAATAATACCCAATAAAATATCTCTGTGTAAAACACAATTATACTTATGTATTACGATTGGAGGACATGATTTCCGACATGTGTTTGTTGTAATGAAGGACATGGCTTTTGACATGATATTGGGAGCAGATTTCATTCAGAAATATCAAGCAGTGATAGATATGAAGACAGAGACGATTAAATTCAAGAATACCGAAGAGATTAACTTCGAGGGAAAAGAAGAAGAAGACATCGAGGGAGATGCTCAATGGTCTCTGATTTTTCATGAAGCTGAAGGAAGAGAAGTCTACACTGAAAAGGAGTCCCCAGAGCTAGGGAAAATTTTGGAAGAATATCACGATATTTTTGATATTAAGCCTGGTGAAATTGAAGATTTTGAATATTGTGGAAGTAAACAATAATGGAAGCTATGAAGTAGCCAATACACGAACTGGTAACATCGTGGGAACTTATAATGCATCGAATTTGAAGATTTATTATTCAAGAACCAGATGATTTAATGTGTAGATAGGAAAAATAAAAATTTTTCAATTTTTATTTTTTGCTAGGTGTGGGGTGGATGTGCCCAACTCTAGGAATGGGTATTCCAAGTTTCAGACACCTAGATATCAAGGGAAAGGCTGTAGCCGCTTTTGAAAGTTGAGATATTTGAATATCGCGCTACATTGCTTCTCGAAGCATTTGGAAATAATTTACCGATAGTTGGATGTCAAGTGACGTAGCGAGTAATAGCAGAGGTGGAGGCTATTTATTGATTAAATAGTTAATTATGGAGTAGAGACTTGAGACTGGGATCAGATTACTGGCACGGCCAAAAGAAAGAGAATGCAATTAGTATCAAGTAAATCGGACCAGGGATTCAAGAGATATGAGGATTTCTAGATATCAGGTGATGACGCGTGACCCTGACAGTTTTGAATAAAAGCCAGCTGGCCGAAGCAACTTCAGCTCATTCTAACACAAGCACTTGGCGAGCAAGTTGCATCTACGCTGAGCCAAGGCACATGGTTGCCGGATCTACGCAGAAGTTCTTTTCAAGTCGTGATAGTCACGAAAAGTGCTGCGCTACGAGTTGGAACTCAGTAAGTTTACGGCGAGGAGAATCACTGAGGTGATTGATTTTCTACAGACATTGGTGGAAATATTTATATTTCTACAAGGACATATGCTAGACTTTGTCTAGAAAATAATATTTTGTCACGGTCCAGTAATAACTTAATACTTGGATGTTTAAATCCATTCAGTCAGTTTTTCATATTTGTAACTAGTTAACCACTTCGATCTGTCAGTACACTGAAGACTAGTCTATAACGGTGGCGTTCATTAGTCTACGCAAGGGAAACTACAAGTTGCCTAGCGCATGGTAGATGGTGATATAACAAACCATGCCCAGGGAACGATCTTCAGAACAGCCGTTAATTGCTTAGACTGTCAGTGTTTTTCTTGTACTGATAAGATTACCGTGAGTTATGTTACAACTGACATATCTAATAAGAGATCACTTAGATCTGACCCTATTTAAACAAACTGTTATGGCTTTGATAGAAGCCCATATTAAAATGGAACAACAGTTAATTCAAACGTCGAAAGATACTACCACTATGTCTGACTAGACGGATTGTGGGTATATGATGGCGGCGGATACAAGGATTATACGTGCTTGTCCGATAGGGCATGTCTATGGATAAATCTGGTACAGACCAGGTTTACTACACTTCAAGACCATCAAGAAATGTAAGCCACATTTGAATTATATTATGCCTAGCTAATTGGAACAAACTATTTTTTCTGCAGATGACCAACACATTTATTTATTTTTCGTCGTATTTAAAGCTTGCAATGATTTACGCAAGACTTGTTAAGAGTTATTCTGAGTATTTTCAGCACTCAGAACAGTTTAGGATCGATGACCGAGCATTTCGAAGATTTATTTGAATTTTTCATATTTTTGGGAAATCACGGTGATCAGCCGATGTAACTGTAAAAGTTAAATTTATTTTTGTTGAGGAATGGATATTTTTTCCATATTCGAAGGTTCGAACATGTGGATTCTCACATAATGAGATGATAATTAAACACATTTAAAATGATATAATTAATAATAATAATAATAATCCACTAATAATTATAATAACAATTTTTATAATTTTTCTAAATAATTCTTGGATATTATATTTTCTAATAATCATATGTATTGAGAGAGAGCCTATGAAGTAGTTTAATCATTTCTAGTCTGGAACAGGAGATTTTCCGAAGGAAAGTGGTTAGCGCAAGCCCGCATTCAACCAACATTTCAGTTCTGGTTGAACAGTTGATATTTGCAATGAGCAAAGAATATTTTTCAGATAACACGGAGAGGCATGAAACGGGAAGCAAATGATATTTGTATCAAATAGGATATTTTTGTATTTATATAAAATCATGACGTAAATACACTCGAAAGTGAAATAAAGCTTTTCATAAGTATGGTAAATTCACGGGTTGAACTGAATGGTAAAATAAAATAAACTTGTAAGTTTATTAATCTTCCAGTGTTGATAACAAGCAGAGGCTTGATTTATTGTATAAATTTTGGGAAGAAAATTTATGTGTGGAGTAGTTGAAATGCCATTCCCAGGTGCGCATGTTAAGTCGCAGGAATGAAGAGGTTTTTTCGAGCATCAATCAAATAGCAGGTTCGATGGCTCAGGTTTATAGTAGGAGTATTGGAACTACACATTTCGTCGGATGAATGACCCGAAGGTTGTTTCTTTAAAACCATCAGTTCTTATTTCAACCTTGTTTACGAATTCCATTTAGACTTTGATTTTGCTAGAACCCGGATTTGTCATGATAGTAGTTTATTCTTCTTCAGAGGAAGACCTTTACCGTTGTTGTTGTAATATTGTGTTCTTACACAAATAATAGAATGGGCCACTGCCAATTAAAAATAATTCTTTAACCACGAATAATTTGAAGGATATTTTCAATCCTAGTGCCATGAACTAAATGAATTCATTATAAAACTACAATTCTAATTTCCGCATTCTGTCGAAGAATTGCAAGTTGTGAAAGTTGCTAAAAATGGCCATGAATATAAATATTTTTATAATAATGATTCCAAGTGGAAAATTGAATAGTTGAATGGTTCAACCATTTATTGATCAAGTTGATGATTCAGAAATCATGTATTTTGTTAGGAACTTGAAGTTCATAATCGAGTCACTTCTCGAATGTTTAATGTCAGAAGAACAATTAATTGTTGTTGTGCTTCGCACAAGTTCTTCGATGCTATGCTCAATGGTCAAATACTTTTCAGATGTTATTAATATATGTAAATAATTTGTGTGGCTTCTATGATAATAATATTTTCGACGATGTATTTTTGAAACTGGAAAAACAAGTGAAAGTTTAAAAATTCTATGAACATTTATTCTACGAGTGTTAATATCATGTAAATATTCAAACAGTGATCTACGATATTTCCAGTATAGACAATTAACTTTGAACTGGAATTAAATATTAATAATTTTGGAACACAGTCCACAGGACTATTAATCGGACTTGTGTTTCCAAAAAGATTGTCAAATGTGTTTGGAACATTTCTGTATATTGTGTGTAAATAAGAGTGTGGATCGCCACACGTGGATGATGCTGCTTTGAGCGTCTTTGCAGTCAGATTTTAACTTCAAAATAAACTGAGATAATTTTACAGGATGTGTTACTCCCAATTAAATCTCCTTCTATCCTTATTGTTGCATTGAGCCAAAAATCAGTAAAGCATTTTTTTAAATTTGATGTCGTTTTTGCGATTTGCTTTAACCCATCTGGCGCTCCGGGATATTTTGACTCTCGTGCTGACTGATTATTGGTAAAATGCATATGTGGTCGTGCGGACTCCGGTCTAAACGGGCACATAAAATAAGATAGAGAGAGAAATGGCTTCGAACGTGGGTCTCGATTTAGACATGGTCAATCGCATGCCGATTTGAAATTGAGATAATTTTTATAGAAATATTTTGGGAGTTGAGAGATGTCTGGTTTGGATGAATAAATTAGTAGGAAACCCAATTAGTGGGGAAAAGTAAAAATTTAACTTGGTTAATAATTAGAATGGGTTTGATTATTTTTGATAATGGCTTAACCATTAGGGCGTCAAGTAAATTCAGTAGTAAACGTTCGATGACTGGATATACACATTATTAGAATCCAGGTGGAGGATATTTGAGAACTTGCATATTTTTCTTGTGATATTGTGGTAAATGTAATTCGTAAAAGTAGAGAATTTTGTTTTTCCATCACGTCGACATTAGGACAAATCTCATTTTATTAGAGTGTTCCAATTAGCTATTCATATTTCTTGTTCTAGTTATAAGCTTGTGTTTGCCACTGTTGTATACCCCTAAGTTTTGAATAATAATTGAAATTATGGAAGAAATGATGAGGATGATGAGGAGTTTGGAGGAGAGTTCAAAAGAGGCTGGACGGCGTGTAGCCGCTATTATGAAAGAAAATACAGAGGCTTTAGAAAAGAAACTTAAAGAAAATTCTGATTCTTTAGAAAATAAACTTAAGGAAAATTCCGATTTGTTAGAAAGCAGGTTAAAAGATAACTTGAAAGAAAGTTTAGATGAAAAACTTAAAGAAAATTCTGATTCTTTAGAAAATAAACTTAAAGAAAGTTTGGAGGATAAACTTAAAGAAAATTCTGATTTTTTAAAAAGTAATTTGAAAGAAAATTTAAACAGTAAATTTAATTCAATGGAAAGTAAATTTAAAGAGAATTCTGAAATTTTAAAAATGTCACTTGAGAGTAAAATGAATAAATTATGCGAAAAAACACATGAGCTCGAAATTTCATTAGCTACTAACGCAAGTTTAATGGACGATAAATTTCGCGATGCCGATCTTCGATCTCAAAGCTTAGCTGATAGGATAGAACATGGTCTTAGGAAAGTTGGTGAAGACATGGTCAACCTGGAAGTCAGAGTGAAGAAGGAGAGTAACGAGATGGGAATTCTAGTTGTTCAACGTTTAACGGAACAATTCAAAGAACTTGTCATGGGAGAAATAAGAGAAGGTGTGATTAATGAGTTACAAACTGAAATTAAAACCACAGTTGTCAATGAAATTAAAGACACACTCAAGCTGGAGAATCAAGAGGGAATCAAGGAGATTAGGGAATCTTTGTCATCCCATATTGAAGTAATTGCCAAAGATATCCAAGCAAATCAGAAGGACATATCAGATATGACAGGGTCATTGAAAAGTCATGAGGCTGTTATGAACCAGATATCCATTGATGTTAAGGACAATTGTAAAGAAACTGAAGCAATTAAGAAGATGGCAGAAGAAAACCAGAAGGAACTTGAGGCTATGAAAACTCAAATCAAGGATGAGAAACAGTCTGATCATCTGTTGAAAATGCCAAATGTAAGGGGAAAGGAACAGATACAGATAAATCTAGGAGCAGCTAGAGAGACTGAAAGACAGGATGAGGTCAGGACAGTATTTCAATCCAACCCCATAACTGTATTTAAGAATGTAGAAGATAAGCCTTCTAAATTTTCAGGGCGAGATTCGGTGACACCCGTGGAATTTTTGAGAGAAGCAGGGGATTACCTGAAAGATTCTAAGATCCCTAAAGAAAGACAGATCCGAGTGATAGGGAAGTTCTTGGAAGGTCCTGCACTTCTTTGGTTTAGAGCATTTAGATCCACTCTAACCACTTTTGAGGAGTTTTCTCGTGGGCTATTGAAAAAGTTTTGGTCCCCGGAAACCCAACAGCAAGTCAGAGCAGAGTTATATTCGAAGAGATTCTCGACGTCACAACCTACTCGATACTCTACGTACTTTTCTGGACAGCTGTCTAAACTTCAACATTTAGATCCGCCGATGCCAGATAACGAATTGATTACTGCATTGATACGTCAATTTCCAGCAGACGTCCAGAGGACTTTGATCGCTGCTGATATCTATAATATGGAAAAATTTGATGAAGTATTACAGAAGCTGGATCATACAAACGCTCAATTCTTCCATCAGAAGGGAGTAAAGAATAACAACGCTGTGTATGCTGTTATGGCTGATAGTTATTCTCAAACACCTCGAGAGATTCGAGAAGGGCGAGAAGAGAAAACGCCGAGGGAAGATCCAAATAAAGGAGGATGGAACCAGTACAGTAACAGATACAGTTACAAGCCATACGCGAGACCGGATGGTGGAAATCGTTACAATACTCGATGGAGAAGACCACGAGATAATCAAGGAAGGTACCAAGAAAGAAGATACTACGGTCGAAACAACTACAATAACAGAGGGAATGTAGATACTCGTCAGTCCAATGAAGAGTTTAACAAGGAGACGAGGAAAAATTTGGAAGCAAGACACCAAGATAACTTGCAATTTTTGGAGCAGAGGCCCAATGATCCAGGTCCATCGGGAACACAACAATCCCGGGGGAATGGTAATGAAAAAAAAAACTTCGAATTCACAGTAGAAGATAGAATTTTGAATACTTTCACTTCCAGAATTATTAAATGGCAAGCAGAGGATGATGATTTAATTCAACAGAATGACGAACGAAAAGAAATGGGTACGAGAATTAGAATGCCAATTATATCATGCGAAGTATTCGGTATGCCTGTCGATACTTTGATCGATACTGGGGCTATGCTTTGTCTGGTGAGTGAGAAGCTTTATAGTCTGTAGAAGCTCAAAGAGAATTTAGAGGAGATTCCAGTATCAGGAATTAAGATCCAAGGAATAATACCCAATAAAATATCTCTGTGTAAAACACAATTGTACTTATGTATTACGATTGGAGGACATGATTTCCGACATGTGTTTGTTGTAATGAAGGACATGGCTTTTGACATGATATTGGGAGCAGATTTCATTCAGAAATATCAAGCAGTGATAGATATGAAGACAGAGACGATTAAATTCAAGAATACCGAAGAGATTAACTTCGAGGGAAAAGAAGAAGAAGACATCGAGGGAGATGCTCAATGGTCTCTGATTTTTCATGAAGCTGAAGGAAGAGAAGTCTACACTGAAAAGGAGTCCCCAGAGCTAGGGAAAATTTTGGAAGAATATCACGGTATTTTTGATATTAAGCCTGGTGAAATTGAAGATTTTGAATATTGTGGAAGTAAACAATAATGGAAGCTATGAAGTAGCCAATACACGAACTGGTAACATCGTGGGAACTTATAATGCATCGAATTTGAAGATTTATTATTCAAGAACCAGATGATTTAATGTGTAGATAGGAAAAATAAAAATTTTTCAATTTTTATTTTTTGCTAGGTGTGGGGTGGATGTGCCCAACTCTAGGAATGGGTATTCCAAGTTTCAGACACCTAGATATCAAGGGAAAGGCTGTAGCCGCTTTTGAAAGTTGAGATATTTGAATATCGCGCTACATTGCTTCTCGAAGCATTTGGAAATAATTTACCGATAGTTGGATGTCAAGTGACGTAGCGAGTAATAGCAGAGGTGGAGGCTATTTATTGATTAAATAGTTAATTATGGAGTAGAGACTTGAGACTGGGATCAGATTACTGGCACGGCCAAAAGAAAGAGAATGCAATTAGTATCAAGTAAATCGGACCAGGGATTCAAGAGATATGGGGATTTCTAGATATCAGGTGATGACGCGTGACCCTGACAGTTTTGAATAAAAGCCAGCTGGCCGAAGCAACTTCAGCTCATTCTAACACAAGCACTTGGCGAGCAAGTTGCATCTACGCTGAGCCAAGGCACATGGTTGCCGGATCTACGCAGAAGTTCTTTTCAAGTCGTGATAGTCACGAAAAGTGCTGCGCTACGAGTTGGAACTCAGTAAGTTTACGGCGAGGAGAATCACTGAGGTGATTGATTTTCTACAGACATTGGTGGAAATATTTATATTTCTACAAGGACATATGCTAGACTTTGTCTAGAAAATAATATTTTGTCACGGTCCAGTAATAACTTAATACTTGGATGTTTAAATCCATTCAGTCAGTTTTTCATATTTGTAACTAGTTAACCACTTCGATCTGTCAGTACACTGAAGACTAGTCTATAACGGTGGCGTTCATTAGTCTACGCAAGGGAAACTACAAGTTGCCTAGCGCATGGTAGATGGTGATATAACAAACCATGCCCAGGGAACGATCTTCAGAACAGCCGTTAATTGCTTAGACTGTCAGTGTTTTTCTTGTACTGATAAGATTACCGTGAGTTATGTTACAACTGACATATCTAATAAGAGATCACTTAGATCTGACCCTATTTAAACAAACTGTTATGGCTTTGATAGAAGCCCATATTAAAATGGAACAACAGTTAATTCAAACGTCGAAAGATACTACCACTATGTCTGACTAGACGGATTGTGGGTATATGATGGCGGCGGATACAAGGATTATACGTGCTTGTCCGATAGGGCATGTCTATGGATAAATCTGGTACAGACCAGGTTTACTACACTTCAAGACCATCAAGAAATGTAAGCCACATTTGAATTATATTATGCCTAGCTAATTGGAACAAACTATTTTTTCTGCAGATGACCAACACATTTATTTATTTTTCGTCGTATTTAAAGCTTGCAATGATTTACGCAAGACTTGTTAAGAGTTATTCTGAGTATTTTCAGCACTCAGAACAGTTTAGGATCGATGACCGAGCATTTCGAAGATTTATTTGAATTTTTCATATTTTTGGGAAATCACGGTGATCAGCCGATGTAACTGTAAAAGTTAAATTTATTTTTGTTGAGGAATGGATATTTTTTCCATATTCGAAGGTTCGAACATGTGGATTCTCACATAATGAGATGATAATTAAACACATTTAAAATGATATAATTAATAATAATAATAATAATCCACTAATAATTATAATAATAATTTTTATAATTTTTCTAAATAATTCTTGGATATTATATTTTCTAATAATCATATGTATTGAGAGAGAGCCTATGAAGTAGTTTAATCATTTCTAGTCTGGAACAGGAGATTTTCCGAAGGAAAGTGGTTAGCGCAAGCCCGCATTCAACCAACATTTCAGTTCTGGTTGAACAGTTGATATTTGCAATGAGCAAAGAATATTTTTCAGATAACACGGAGAGGCATGAAACGGGAAGCAAATGATATTTGTATCAAATAGGATATTTTTGTATTTATATAAAATCATGACGTAAATACATTCGAAAGTGAAATAAAGCTTTTCATAAGTATGGTAAATTCACGGGTTGAACTGAATGGTAAAATAAAATAAACTTGTAAGTTTATTAATCTTCCAGTGTTGATAACAAGCAGAGGCTTGATTTATTGTATACATTTTGGGAAGAAAATTTATGTGTGGAGTAGTTGAAATGTCATTCCCAGGTGCGCATGTTAAGTCGCAGGAATGAAGAGGTTTTTTCGAGCATCAATCAAATAGCAGGTTCGATGGCTCAGGTTTATAGTAGGAGTATTGGAACTACACATTTCGTCGGATGAATGACCCGAAGGTTGTTTCTTTAAAACCATCAGTTCTTATTTCAACCTTGTTTACGAATTCCATTTAGACTTTGATTTTGCTAGAACCCGGATTTGTCATGATAGTAGTTTATTCTTCTTCAGAGGAAGACCTTTACCGTTGTTGTTGTAATATTGTGTTCTTACACAAATAATAGAATGGGCCACTGCCAATTAAAAATAATTCTTTAACCACGAATAATTTGAAGGATATTTTCAATCCTAGTGCCATGAACTAAATGAATTCATTATAAAACTACAATTCTAATTTCCGCATTCTGTCGAAGAATTGCAAGTTGTGAAAGTTGCTAAAAATGGCCATGAATATAAATATTTTTATAATAATGATTCCAAGTGGAAAATTGAATAGTTGAATGGTTCAACCATTTATTGATCAAGTTGATGATTCAGAAATCATGTATTTTGTTAGGAACTTGAAGTTCATAATCGAGTCACTTCTCGAATGTTTAATGTCAGAAGAACAATTAATTGTTGTTGTGCTTCGCACAAGTTCTTCGATGCTATGCTCAATGGTCAAATACTTTTCAGATGTTATTAATATATGTAAATAATTTGTGTGGCTTCTATGATAATAATATTTTCGACGATATATTTTTGAAACTGGAAAAACAAGTGAAAGTTTAAAAATTCTATGAACATTTATTCTACGAGTGTTAATATCATGTAAATATTCAAACAGTGATCTACGATATTTCCAGTATAGACAATTAACTTTGAACTGGAATTAAATATTAATAATTTTGGAACACAGTCCACAGGACTATTAATCGGACTTGTGTTTCCAAAAAGATTGTCAAATGTGTTTGGAACATTTCTGTATATTGTGTGTAAATAAGAGTGTGGATCGCCACACGTGGATGATGCTGCTTTGAGCGTCTTTGCAGTCAGATTTTAACTTCAAAATAAACTGAGATAATTTTACAGGATGTGTTACTCCCAATTAAATCTCCTTCTATCCTTATTGTTGCATTGAGCCAAAAATCAGTAAAGCATTTTTTTTAAATTTGATGTCGTTTTTGCGATTTGCTTTAACCCATCTGGCGCTCCGGGATATTTTGACTCTCGTGCTGACTGATTATTGGTAAAATGCATATGTGGTCGTGCGGACTCCGGTCTAAACGGGCACAGTATAGTACATTGAGATTAGTTTTAGCTCTTGCTGTAAATATGGATCTAGAAGTTCATCACCTTGATGTTTCAACAACGTTTTTGAATGGCGTTCTTAAAAATGGTATTTATATGTACCCCCCCCCCCCCCCTCCCCAGAAGGCTATTATTATGTATCTAGTTTATGTCCTCTACGGAACTTGGTCGGAGTGTATATACGCTTTTACTCTGTGACGATGTTAGTTGTAATCATTGAAATCTAGGTAATACTGGAATGCCGACTGTATGGGAGCAAAGTGCGGCTTTATTTGCGACTAGTTACGCCTGGTAGAGCACCTCAAGGAGGCGAGTTTGACGTATACGAACGCAAGGATGATGTACGTACGTACGGCGAGATACAAGTAAAAAGGTACTTTTGAACATTTAGGCGAACGGTAAACTAAACGGAACTTACGCCGAAATACATCTTTCAAAATATCATAGTAATATGATACTTAAAATGGCTAGGAATATACGCCAAAAAAAAATATTATATTGCAGTCTGATTGTTCATAATTTTTATCCTTACATCAAAGGCAGCGTACCCAATAACTATAGGCCTACTGGCAAAAAATTCAAGCCGTACGTACATTAAAATAAAAATTAGGTTAGACAGGGAATGACTAAGAATAAAGAACAAAAAATATGGTAATTGGTATTCAACATGTTTATTAACTCCAAGACAGCATTCATATGTGTGTGAATATGCATAAGCCTACAAATAAACAATTAAATAGATGCTTAGTGAACAAAAATACACACTTTATTTTTACAAAACAATCACATGTTCAATATTCTTCAAAGCAGGTCGAGACTTGGGTGCGGCTGGGTGGTATTTATGTGATCAGGGGGAAGCAGAATAATTCTTAATGTGAACAGTAGCATAGCAATCACCAGGATCTAGGTAACCCCAGTTGTACACAGTAAGAAATTCATATTTACCATGTTATACAGTTTTTTTTTGTCGTGTAGCCTCCTGAGAGGCCGAGTGCAGGTCTTTCTAGTCGACGCCCGTGTGCGACCTGCGCGTCGGGATGAGAGATGGAATGGATGAAGATGAATGACACTGGGCAAGGATGTGGAAGAAAGCGGCCGTGGCCTGTCAGAAGGTACTGTCCTAGCATTTGCCTGGTGTTCAAAATGGGAAACCACGGAAAACCATTTCAAGGACAGCCGACGGTGGGGCTCGAACCCAGGTGTCTACCCAGTCAGCAGAGAGCCTGGCCCCATGACCTAACGCAGCGCTTTAGCCAGCGTAGCCACTACTGTCGGTATGTTATACAGGTGATGAACAAAGAAAAACGTGACATTCTTCAGCCCAACATGTAGCAAATATTTGTGTTCACGGACTGGAAAGATTTCTTTAATAAATAGGGGTGGTGGTGGAGGTATGAGCAAAAGCAAGGGGAAGCAAAATAATTCTTAACCTGTTGTTTAAAAAATTGCACCACGACCAGTAGTGGTTGCCCATAAGGATTCCTGGATGGTGTCCTTCATACAGAACGAAAAGTGTTTTTCGTTTCTCTCGATATTTTAGTAAAAAATTGGACTCTAATAATTCTAAGATAATTACATGTCAATAAGGAATAGTCTAGTGTTCGGCAATATCACACACTCAGGTAAATTAATTTCAGGGTGCAGTTTAGTGGATCAATGTTTCAGGATGGAGTTACTACAGTATTTGCTGTCGTCCACCTCATTGCGTAGTGACTAACACTCGTGGCTGTCATTATGGAGATCCGTGTTCGATTCACGGCTATGACAATAAATTTAATTCTGGTAGATTCAGCCTCAACCATCCTGAAAGTGGTTCTCTGTGGTTTCCCACTTCTACTCCAGGCAAATGCCAGGATGGTTCCTAACTTAAGGCAACAGCCGCCTCCTTCCCAATCCTCATCTGAATTACAAATACACATACTACTTACAATAATACAGGCTATCAGACAAATTCCACACACAGCCAAGTACAAGGGGTTACACGACCATGATGTCTCAAAGCCCCTCAATAAATCAACAAAAAGTATTTGCTGTTGCGAAAGATGTGACTAGCATAGCTACCTCATCAGAAGCCAATAAGGAAAGAGTTCGTTCAGCATTATCAAATGTTTCTTAATTGTCAATTCGCTGTCAGCTGACGCATTCTGACCCAATCACAGCCCGCATTGTTCTATGTGTAATAAATGTATGCTTTATCCGCTGTGACTTTATTAATAATAATAATAATAATAATGTCATTTGTTTTATGTGGCATTTAAAGACGCCGGGGTGCCAGAATTTTGTCCCGGAGGGGATCATTACATGCCAGTAAATCTACTGACATCACATCCCTCACATTTGCGCACCCTCAAATGCCAGCCGACTGCGCCAGGATTCGATCCTTCAACCTTGGGTACAGCAGGCGAGGACGTCACCGCTGAGTCACGCAGCCAGCCTGCGACATTATTATTGCCCAAGTAAAATTCAAGTGCATAATTTCTAATTAAATTCACAATCTGGTATTGATTTAAGTAAAATAGAATTTGCCGGCACCGTGGTGTTGAGGTAGCGCGCCAGGGGCCCTGCGTAGGGACTTGATGAGCTGACCACGCCAAATGGCTGGGCAGCGGTCGCTTGCAGGTCCTAGGACCTTCATTGGCAGAAGTGCCATGGGGTGTGAGTGTGAATAGGCAATTTAAGCGTAACAAGTTAGTACTGGTAAAGAAAGAAAATGAATTCTTCACACCAGGTTCTCAGTGTAGTTACCCTTTATATGTTACCATTGTTGAGTTGCAAATGGTAAAAACAGGAGTTAAGGGCAGCCTTAGGATCCGGTGTCAAGAACATACAGTAAAGTATTAATTTTCATTTCACATAAATTTAACTCGTTCTGAATGAATATGTCACAAGGGTGGAGAGAGAGGTATGTGTGTGAGCAGGAGGAAGATGGATAAGTTTTAACGTGTGGTTCTAAAACAATATACTTAATTTCCTGTTGTGTATTTAGGCTACTTGAGTTAACACGAACATTCTAGTCACTATGCCCAGAACATTCCAATCTGGAACATTCGATTCTGGAACTTTCCAGCTACTATGTATATATGCACCCGCGGACTGTAGACGTCAGTTCCGCTCAAGTTAGTTCACATTGTGTATCGTTGTGTATCGACTAGTGTTTAATGAACCGTTGTGTTATATTATAGTACATTATGCAACGAGCCTATAATGGCTATAATTAAGACATGAGTATTTTTTATAAAACGAGCGTATGCGAGTTTTATAATTTCCATACGAGTGTCTTAATTACCATTATAGGCGAGTTGCATACGACTGTTTATGTTCGACGATAATTATAACTTTATTATATGTTTTAACATAAATATTCATAAATATCTGTTGAGTCAGCCACAAGAATTTTGTTATCGGAGAGCGAGCGCGAGACATCTCTCTGTCTTTCAAGATCTTTGAACGACCGACGCATGCGCTCTGTGTGCTTGCAATGCCATATTATGCAGGCCATATGTTTACATCTGCCGTCCCTCAGTAATATTGTCACCGGAGTCGTTTGAAGGCTGTGTAGAAATTAGGGTTGATTATATTAAGGTACAGTGCTATTTCTTGTCTCATATTCGCCAGTTTATTTACGTGAACATATGGACGGTGCGTATTCCTTGTCGGTAATTTATTATAGTTCGAAGTTGTGTTTATGTCCGACATGTTGTATTTTGAGCACATGAGCGAAGGTATCGTTACCTAATTGGTCAATGAACGAGCTCTGATTGGCTGGAGAAACTGTATCGTAATGAAAAACAGTGTTATAATGACCATCATTATGATACAGTTTTCCGACACATAATAGTGAGGGTCGAACATAAACAAGAGTATGCTATTTATCTTGTATCTCCCACGACATAACAGTGGTGCCAGAAGTGGGATAAGATAAATAACGTTGTGAAACCGAGTGACTTTCTAACCTCAACGCAAGGGTTGCACCGAACGATGTTAATCGCAGTGCGTGTAGGAAACTAAACCGAGTGAACTTTCTAACCTCAACGCAAGTGTTTGCACCGAACTAAGTTCATCGCAAGTGCGTGTTAGATATACTGTTCTCCACTCATCTTCACCATGCCGGACTTAACCTCTGAGCAACTCCAACAATTCTCGGCAATCATCGCCGACCCTATCCGACAGACAAGTTCAACAACGTCATCATCACAGCCTCGACCGCCACAATTCACAATGCAACCGTATCGTACAACCGACGGGATGACTGTAGCCGACTATTTCACTCGCTTTACCTGGGCGCTCAACTTGAGCAAGGTACCCGCGGATCAACACGCACATTTTGCACTGGTTTACGGATCTGAACTCAATGATGCCCTGAAGATCCTGGTGAGTCCTAATGATCCGGAAACTCTGTCATACAACGAGATTCAATCTAAGCTGAAAGGCCACTTTGACGCCACACGCAACAAGTTTGCTGAGAGCATCAAATTTCGCAGTGTTATGCAGAAGCAAGGAGAAACCATCGCTAGCTTCACCTTAAGACTGCGGCAGGCTGCAACGTGTTGTGAGTATGGCACATTTCTTGATCGCATGTTAATTGAACAAATGCTCGCAGGTTTGGAATCACGAGAAATGTGCGACGAGATTATTGCAAAACAACCAGAGAACTTCACCGCAGCATATGACATCGCGCACGCACTCGAAGCTACTCGCATTACCACCGACGAGGTCAAAACAGTTGCCACTAAGTCTGAATCAACCAATCGGATTGGATACGAGAAGCCTCTGTCCAGGAAGAACATCAACCAGCAGCCGCCACGCAGCAAGTCAGCTAATCGAAGTCAAGGGTCTTACAACCTAACCAGACAGCACCAATGGCCACACCAGGCAAACCAGAGTGCATCCCAGGACAACCAATCAACATGTGCAGGGTGCGGTGAAGCTCACCCTCGTAGTCAGTGTAGGTTCCTGAACGCAGAGTGCCTGAAGTGTGGCAAGAAAGGTCACATCAGAAAAGTTTGCCGTTCGAAATCGAGGAAACATCGAACAACAAACCCTGTGACCGAAGAAGAGCTTCCAGCAGAAAACCTCGACGTTGTGGACTACCTCAGCAAAATCGAGGTCATCGGATCGGTCAACGCAGCACCTAAGCCACTGGTTGATGTCAACATAGAGGGAACCACCGTCAAAATGGAACTCGACACCGGCGCCCCCTGCTCAACCATGAGCAAATCAAAGCTAAGTGTGATCAAACCAGGTTTTGTGTTGCAGAGAAACGATCGTAACTTCGTCAGTTACACTGGCCATCCGATTAAATGCATTGGCAAAACGTCAGTGTGCACCACCATCGGAACCACAACCAGGAACCTGAATCTCTACGTGGTTGACGATGAAGTCGAATCGCTCTTTGGCCGAGAGTGGATTTCAGAGTTTGTACGGGAGATCGACTTTGGTCACCTCTTCGCAAAACCCGACCCAATCCACAAGCTCTCAGACAAGCAGGCTCTGACCTTGGAACAACAGAAGCAGCTCGACAACATTCTATCTCTCTACCAGGATGTATTCAGAGACACCCCCGGGAAGATCTAAGGTCCCCCAGCGAAGATGCACCTGAAGGCTGGAGCCACACCTGTTTTCGCCAGAGCTCGAGACGTACCAGTTGCCCTCCGCGATGCCTATGCCAAGGAAATCGACAAGAAAATTGCATCTGGCTTCTACAAAAGAGTGGACTACTGTAAGTGGGCATCGACAACTCACGTCGTCGCCAAGAAGAACGGCAAACTGAGGATCACAGGCAACTACAAGCCTACTCTCAACCCGCGGATCATCATCGATGAACATCCGATTCCCAAGGTGGAACATCCGTTCAACCGAATGCGCGGCGCCACTCTCTTCTGCCATCTGGATATCTCCGACGCGTACACTCATCTCGAGGTCGACGATGAGTTCAGCCATGCTCTCACGCTTAACACGCCAACTAACGGTCCGATCCGCCCAACGCGAGCAGTATATGGAGCAGCTAACATCCCCGCTATCTGGCAGCGGCGAATGGACACAGTCCTGCATGGTCTCCCAAACGTCGTAAGTTTTTTCGATGACAGTATAGTTTTTGCTGATAGCTTTGAAAATCTGATGCAGGCCCTCAGCACCACTCTGGAACGGTTTCGGCAAGACAACCTCAAGCTCAACCGAGCCAAATGCGTTTTCGCTCAATCTTCTCTGGAAGCCCTTGGCCACAAAATCGATGCGTCAGGCATCCACAATTCGGATGCACACATCCGAGCTGTACGTGATGCACCGAAACCAACTACACCAGAAGAACTCCAACTGTTTCTTGGTAAGACAACCTACTACAGTTCGTTCATCCCCGATTTGTCCACCAGAGACAGACCACTCAGAGACATGCTGCTCAAGGGCCCTCTCATCTGGACACCAGAAGGCGACAGGGCATACAAAGACATCAAGAACGCCCTAACCTCGCGCCAGGTACTCATGCAGTATGACCCAGCGTTACCACTCCTGTTGGCCACGGACGCCAGCAAGACCGGCCTGGGCGCAGTATTGTCACACCAGCGCAGCAACTGGCAAGAACGTCCAATCGCTTACGCCAGTCGAACGATGACAGCAACAGAGCAAAGGTACCCTCATCTCCGCACGAGACTCAACTTGACCAGGCCACGTCGAGGTCACCGCACAACCGATCAAGTCATCGTGCAACCGACCAAATCACCATGCAACCGACAAAGTCACCGTGCAACCGATCAAGTCATCGTGCAACCGACCAAGTCACCGTGCAACCATCCAAGCCACCGCACAACCGACGGAGTCACCGCACAACCGACGAAGCCACCGCACAACCGCACAACCGACCAAGCCACCGAGCCTGAGACGAGTTCGCTTCACCGAGACACCAGCAACAGTCCAAACACCACCAGCCACACCAGCTACACCTGTAAACAGGACATCACCTATTTCCCAGACCTCTTTTATTCCCCGCAGGAGTACTTGCCAGCAGTGACCACCGTTGAGATTCTCTCCTGATTCCTAAATCATCCATTTAAACGAGGGAGGAAATGTTGTGTGTTTAGGATTCTTGAGTTAACACGAACATTCTAGTCACTATGCCCAGAACATTCCAATCTGGAACATTCGATTCTGGAACTTTCCAGCTACTATGTATATATGCACCCGCGGACTGTAGACGTCAGTTCCGCTCAAGTTAGTTCACATTGTGAATCGTTGTGTATCGACTAGTGTTTAATAAACTGTTGTGTTATATTAACAAGTGTATGTTATTTATCTTGTATCTCCCACGATATAACATTTACAAGACAACACTTGCAGCATTCTTTGAAGCAGTAAAAATTTTAATTCTGCCAGAGGCCTCAAATTTCAAAATGTACATTCATATTTGTTTAGGACAGGGGTGGGGGCAGGTGCATGTGTGGGTGAACAGGGGGAGAGGGATGATTCTTAATGTGTAGTACAGCCCTGGCTTCAATAGGGTAGAGATAGGTCCTGTTATATGTACTTAAAATATACAAGTTGATCACTAGATACAGGTGGTGAACACGGTGCAGCTCGTATTTACCAACGAGGACAGAGGACAAAGTGTAGCGAGTTCCTGTGCGGCGCGTGAAGCAGATAAATGCAAGCCGCTGTATTACTGCTAAGATTGCTGTTATATATTAACTTTATTGCCACCACTAACTGCTTCATATGTAAAGCCATTGGGTTTGAAGAGGGAGAACGGTACATAAAAAATAAAGCATGAAGGTCTAAGTGATGTATTTTCCATGTAGTAATCTCTAACTTAACATCAATGGATTTGAGGGAGTACAGTAATATGTACGGTATGCAGAAATGAAATGTGAAAATGAAAATCCACAGCCTGCTTCCAGTCTCCGACCGGGTCAGGAATGGAATGAATGAAGCCCCCATCTAGCAGCGAGGATATGAACTGTGCCGGCTGCCGAGGCCTGACGCACTCCTCTGGGGCAATGATTAAATGAATGACAGATGAAATGAAATGATAGTGGAGAGTGTTGCTGGAATTAAATTTTGACAGGGAAAACCGGAGTACCCTGAGAAAACCCTGTCTGCCTCCGTTTTGTCCAGCACAGATCTCACATGGAGTGACCGGGATTTGTACCACGGACCCAGCGGTGAGAGGCCGGCGTGCGGCCGCCTAAGCCACGGAGGCTGCACACAGAAATGAAATGTAATGAACATAAATTACACAACTGTCTACATTCTTTCACCTTTAAATAATAGTTATACTGCTTTAAACAACAACTTTGACGGTTGTTTCCCCAGGCACTTGCCTTTAACACATTCTATAGTTAAACCGAAATGCTTTGGAGGTTTTGTTTATTTCTTACAAAAACTCAGCATATATTTAATGTACCTTTTCTATTTGTCCTCATGTTCATGAATTATTTCCAATTTGACAAATTACCCTAATATCCCAAAATACTTGGCAAAATCGACATAAAGATTAATATTTTGAAACACAGAAATTGCATTTTAAACATATTTTGAATGGTTCTTATCATAAGTAAGTCATCTTTGAAAACATCGAGTGTAAATACATCACACGTGACCATGAACTGTCCCTTCTGATCGTTTACTAGCCCTTAAAGAGTACAAGCTTGTTATACAGACGACGAACATATTTTCAAAGCAATGCACCATCACCGCATCTCGAATTATGATATAACCTAATGTCGAGTTATTTCTCAGCCATAGCTCTGATTAACCAATTAAAATGGTTTTCGACAAGGGCAAGTTCAAGAAAATGATCATGATTGAAGAGATTTCTCCGGTCCACATACGAGTTGATCACTTGGTTCACTCCCCGTTCTGTTTAGTTATTAAACCTGAGTACTTCCCCAGCTTGAATAGCGTACAGTCTATGCAGAGCTTGCACATTAATATACACCACTCAACACAGGCCACACAGGATTTGATGATCATTACTGCGAATTGCAGAAAACACAGTGAGTTAACACTGCGGAAAATGGCCAGACTTGACTTGGCGGTAACAATGGAATGGCGGTAGCTTGCTTCAGCCGCGGGTCGCCTTTGCCGTCACTATGATTCTCTGTACTCGTTGGTATTTACACATGGCTAAAATGATTAGTTTGTTCAATTTTGCCCTAACACCAGAAGAGTTGCCATGAGCTTTATACGAGGACTGTTTTTTTTTTACCATAACTCACTAGTCTAATGTATACATAAATTTCAGCAACCTTTCTTAGGATTTGCAACTCGTGCAGCTCTTCACAAAGGAATTCACTCTCTATTGGGTGTGAAAATTGAAAGGCAAGTTACCTGCAGTACTAAACTTCATAACGACGGACTGGCCAATAATTTTTTCTACATTGCGCATATTCATCAGCTCGCCTAACACAACTCTAAACCTAAATTCCTTCTCTGTACATTGAACGATTTTAACAACATCTGGAGATGGCTCAATCAGCTTACCTCTCGAAACATGTTGCACAAAATTGTAACAGGTTTTGATGGGAGCAGCGTAAGAGTGGTCAAGAAGACGTTCAGATTGTCTTATTAGCATTGTTCTACAATGTGAGCAAGTTAGAGACTTCAAAAGCCTCATCACAATATACCCTCCTATATAACACAAAATGTTGTCCTGAAATTCAGACAAATGCATCTCAAGCAAATCTGAATACTGCTCTTCCATTTCTGTGCCATCTTTAGCATCACATGCATTAGAAGCTGTGATTTTCTGCGAACGAAATTCAAAAACAGAACCCCCTGAAACTGAATCAATATTCACACAATTCCCAGCAGCATTTACACTGTTTCTGAACAATAGTCTTCTTAATGCCCATTTGAACTGCAGAGTATTGGGATTATTATTCCATCCCCCACGAGCTCGAATGCAAGAAAAAAGCAACTCAATGTGATCCTGTGAAAACTTGTATGTCAACACATATTTAAATGGATTCTCAGTTCTGGTGAGCAATATTCTAGCAACTTCTCTAATAGAAGTCGCAGCTATAATAAGTCCAACACAGAACATTTTCCTAGTATGGCACACAAGTGGTATTCCTTCAATCTTTAAGGACCTCAAGTAATCACAAGTTTCTGTGAAGCATTTTAACCAGTACTGTTCCCCCTGAATGAACAATGGTTGCTTGTAACCCTTCTGAAATGGGTTTCTGGAATTAAGCAAATCAAACAGTCTGTCGATCATGTATATGAATTCTTCCGTTGCTTCACTGTCAGCAAAGAAAGGATGACCCTGTTTCCTTAAAAATGAAATTACATCTGCAACACCAGAACTCAATGTATGCACAGCAAGTTGAACATTCATTTTTTTGTTTCCCCTCTGAATGTGTGCACCACTCAGATTATTGGCAAAATTTAGCCCCTCATTCTCCTGAATTTCATTTAGTTTAGTGATGTACTCCCATTTTATGACACCCTTTGGAGAAGACAAAATCTTCTTATCAGAGAGGGTATTCCTCGCCAACTTCACCATATGCAAAGGGTCAAAAATAACGAACACAGCTCCCATTTTCACATGCTCAAAACTACAACTACTTGCTGCCGAATCTATTGCACAACCAAGCCGTTTCATTGTTTGAACGTTAGTAGAAGTTCCATCACAGGTTAGGCCCCACACTTAAACACCTACCTCATGTAACTTCGTAAGACATACATTGATCATCTGGCACGGTATTTCTGCTGATGTTTTATTGATCAGAATGTAACCCACAGGACACTTGAAGTTGCGTGTGAGTGATACTAACATTAGCACAAGAGCTTCAGATGCCAGTTCATCCTCAAAACCCAGAATTTCACCACATTCCACATAGCCAGAATATTTTCCCTCAGCTTGGTCCCATACAGTTTGTTTGCGTAGAGACATTGCATCGATAACAAGGTTACAGCCCTTCAACCAAGGCTTCTCAGCAATATTCTCCTTAAGATATAAAAATACCTCTTCCAAATAGCCTGGTTCACAATTCAATTTGGACGTCCATGCCCTTAATTTTGACGGCTGTGGCAAATGAAACATGTTATGGAACTTCGAACGAACAAACCTGTATGCCTTTGGTGAATAGAAGTACAAGGTTGAGGCAAACTGCTTCATCAGACTTGTGTAATGCAACCTGTTTTTAGAATTACCTTCATTCTTGAAAGTATTCATAAGAACCTCAAGGGGGAAACCTTCAAATCTTGACTCAAGCACAGAAATTACACCATGTGATGAATTTGCAGATTTCAATTCTTTGAGGAGCTGCTTCATATTGGTGATCTTCTTATTTCTTTGCCTAAGTTTTTCTTGTAATAGCTTAATTTTCTTCTTCAGAGCTTTCTTTTGTGGTGAATCTGGAGGTTTTGGTCGACATGTATCTTGAATGTTTTCATCAGAGACGTTGGACACTGAGCTGGTGACCTGCTTTTCATCCTGTAAAGTAAAATATGTTTGCATCAAAACATGAAAATTTTACTATCTTTTTGGAACATTCTCCTTCAGTGACATTAACGCCATCAGTCTGGAAATGTAATAATAAGATAATGTGTGCAATTTAATATGAGTATTCAGTACCTCGCAAATGGAGCTTTCAGCGTTCAACATGAACACAATGTGTTGGGAGGTGAGGGTGATATTTGGAGTCTATAATGCTGTTGACCAATAGGGCCCCTCAGATAAGAGCACGGCAACAATTTGTCTTTTGTACCACGTGCAAAGTTATGTTTACAATAAAATGCAATGTTACTGTAGGCCTACCACATATATCAGATTTGATCGGTGGCAACATAGAAAGACGGGCAGATGACCTCGTAGTTCCGCCCGTTAAAACAACAATAACTAACAAACATAGAAAGACAGAAGGAAGAGTTCGAGCAAGATGATAGCCCGGACGTAGAGACCCACGTACCTTACACGAGACCAACAGAGGAAGAAGTGGGATGTG
This sequence comes from Meconema thalassinum, assembly GCA_946902985.2. Classification (NCBI taxonomy): domain Eukaryota; kingdom Metazoa; phylum Arthropoda; class Insecta; order Orthoptera; family Tettigoniidae; genus Meconema; species Meconema thalassinum. Next base: position 1,057,305,364 of record OX336389.2, on the reverse strand, counting down.
TTTACTGGACTATACCAGTGAAGGAGATGATGGGGGAGAAGAAAACGATATGCCCAGACTTATAAGGAGAAATTTTATGGCTATGCTGATGACATGGCATTGACGTGCAACTATGACCAAGAAGTTAGAGTGGGCTGGAAAAAAAAAGAGTTACAGTACAGATAAATGAAGCAAAGTCGGTAACAATGCTCTTAAGGAAAGGTGGGGAAACAATAGACTATATATTGTGAAGGTCCCTTACTTCAGTGAAACACTTTGTGTATTTAGGAGCGACATTGCAGACTTTGGGCAATGTGTTTACAATCCATGTGAGAGACCTGATGCTGCTATGAAAGCCACGAGTGACGTAAGCCACCTTAGTGTGATAGCTCCAAGATGGCGTCACAGTGAAAGTGTAGTGAAATAGCAGCTAGTGTAAATATTTGATAAAAGTGGTAAAATATTATAACAGAGGCTTAAAATCTATGAAGTTACTTTCCTTAGATCAAGTGTAATACGGAATATTGATAGTATTTAGAAATTATTGTTGATAATTTAATAAACTTAAACTAAGTTGTGGGAACGTGTATCCAAAGATTCGGTGAATTCTTCAATCACTGTTTGAACCAAGTAGAGCAGTGGTGCTTTTACGAGACTTCACCCGATTGGAAGATATACGTATTTCACATTCTTCTTTATTGGTAGGTAATTAGATTAATTCTATTAGGTAGTAATAATTAAATTAAATTTAGTGTAATTTGGCGTAAACATCTAGGCTAACTTAGATCTCTAGTATGACGACAGTAAACAGTGTTAGTGTCTCGTCAGGTTGTGTAACCGTAACGGATTTATGCTCGTCGTGCAAAATAAAAGTAAAAAATGCAAATAAAATCATCACAGGATCTCAGGTAAAATTGAATGAGGTGAAAAGTGAAACCGATTGTCGTAATGTAGGCCTACCGCTACCGTCATGCGAATGTCATAACCTGAGAAACGAACTGTCCTCAAAAGACGAAATTATAAAGCTGCTAAAGGAAGATATTGCTAAGTTAATGGAAGAGTTGAATAAATTAAAAGGAAACAGGGAGGAAAGCAAGGAAACTTGGTCGACAGTGATTGCTGGTAAGGTAAGATTGAATAAGCCTAGGCTTATAAATGGAGTACATGTAACTGAAATTCCCGTCTCAAATTCATTTGGAGTGCTTGTCGAAGAAAATGATGACTTTCCTCAAGAAGAAAATAAGAAAGTGATAAAGAGAAAATCCAGGAAGATGCGGATATTTGCGGATAGCCACGGGCGAGATGTAGCAGCAAGCGTATTGGAGAGAAGCCGAGAAATGGAGGTCACTTCGACAGTGAAGCCAGGAGCTCAAATTGCAGAAGTCACGAACGGGATGATAGGAGAGTGTGCGTCCCTTACTGCAAAGGACTACGCAGTGATCATCGCTGGAGCAAACGACGTCTATAGAAATGAGAGTAAAAAAGTAATCAAAGATTTAAAGGGTACATTGCCATCCATGCAAAAAACAAATGTCATTATTGTAAACATTCCGCAGAGATACGATTTAATTCCCAAATCATGTGTAAATGTAGAAATAGAGGCTACAAATGGAAAAATTCATAAAATTTGTAAGAGTTTTCCAAATGTCCAAATTGTAGATGTAAGTAAATTAGACAGGAAGTTCCACACTCGGCATGGCCTACACTTAAATAGATTAGGAAAAGAGTACCTTAGTGATGAAATCTGCAAAATTGTAAATTCAAATGGTAAGAATAATTCAACAGTAATATCATTAGAGTGGAAGCAGGGAAACTGGTAGAAGAAGCCAAACGTGAGGTTTGGCATTCACATCTTTTGAAGTCAAATTTAACGGAGTGCAACAATGGTATTTCGGATTTGTCTAGCAACAATAATAATAACAATTATGATAATAATAATGTAAATAAATCACCAACACAAGCTTGCAAAAGTAACAAATTTAAAATTTACCACCAGAATGTCCAGTCTCTTTATAATAAAATTGATTACATAAATCTAATGCTTAAAAATGACCTTAAAGACATCTCAGCACTATGTATTTCAGAACATTGGCTGAAAGAGGAACAACTTGAATTAATTCAATTCCCAGGGTTTATACAAGCTAGTAAATACTCTAGATCTAATATTAGCCATGGTGGTACTTGCATCTTCTTAATGAATAATTTAGATCATGAACCGATAACAGCTTATGATTATCTAATTATGGAACAGGATTTTGAATTCTCTGCCGTAAAAATTCAGCAGTTTAAGTTAATAATTGTATGCGTATACCGTTCTCCATCAGGAAAGTTTCCTCTATTTATAGATAAATTAGAATTGTTACTCAATAACATGAGCAAAGTAAATTTCGATATAATAATTTGTGAGGATGTAAATGTGGATTTCTTAAAACTTGATAGAAATTGTGAATTATTAACACAGTTACTAATTTCCTATGGACTGAAACCTACAGTAAATACACCAACAAGAATAACAAAATTTAGTAAAACCACTCCTGATCAAATTTTTATAAATACAGATAAATATCACCATTCAATAGAAGTCTATTGTCCGGGTTTTAGTGACCACCATGGACAAATACTGAGTTTTGAAGTATCCGAAGTAATCAATAATAATGATAATGGAGTAAAATCAAAGTGCAGGTCATTCACTGAATCAAATGTTACATATTTCAATGACTTATTAAATAAGGAAACATGGTCAGAAATTTATGAACTAGAAAATGTAAATGATAAATTTAATGCATTTAACAGTACCCTAAAACACTATTTTGAAATAGCATTCCCCTTTAAACGAAGAACTGTTCAAAATAACAAAACTAGCAATTGGATAACAACAGGGATTATAAATTCATGTCAAAGAAAGAAATTTCTACACAAATTATATAAACAATACCACACAACACCTAAATTCAATTTATACTACAAACAATACACTAGCATATTAAATAAGGTAATAAGACTAGCAAAGAAAATGCATAATGATAATTTTATTTCCCAATCATCTAATAAAATCAGGGCTATGTGGTCCGTGATAAAGAAAGAAACTGGAAAATCTGCTAAAATACAAAGGAACATTACACTGACCAGAAATAATAAAGTGATTAATAATCCAGAGGAAATAGCAAACACTTTTAATGACTATTTTCTGGAAATTCCACAAAAATTAATAAATAAATCACAGGTAAATACACTAAATTCTAATAATAAAATAAATATATGCAGTGATTCTTTATTTATAAATCATGTCACAAGTGAAGAGGTAAGAATAGTTATAAAAGAGCTAAAAAATAAATTCTGTGCTGGCATTGATGGCATGCCAGATGCAATTTTAAAGAAATGTGCAGAAAATATTATAAATCCACTTACGCACTTAATAAACAGTTCAATTCTCTCAGGAACTTACCCGGATATTTTGAAGTTATCAAAAGTAATTCCAGTGCACAAAAACGGTTCAAAAGATGAATTAGATAACTGTCGTCCTATTACCTTACCAACTGGTATTGCAAAAATTGTGGAAAAAATTATGTATAAGAGACTGATAAGTTTCATAGAAAAAAATAAAATATTATCAAACTCACAACATGGATTTAGAACGGAAAAATCTACACAGACAGCAATTTACGAATGTAGTAATAGTATACTGAAATTAATTGACAATAAGGAACATGTAACTGGCCTATTCTTGGATTTATCGAAAGCATTTGATGTTGTTGACCATAAAATCCTCCTTACCAAACTAAATCAATATGGTGTTAGAGGTCTAGCTAATAAATGGATAGAGTCTTACTTAACAAGGCGTAAACAAATAGTAAGCTTGAGACACAAGGATGATGGAACCAAATTACTTAATGAAACATTGTCCAGTGAGGGAATTATTGAATTTGGAGTACCCCAGGGATCGGTTTTGGGCCCACTACTCTTTCTTCTATATATCAATGATATAACACAGAACGTTCATTCACATAAGGAAATTTTGTTTGCGGACGATACAACACTCGTAATAAAAGGTGAAACTAAACAGGTCATACAGCAGTCTGCTGACTCCGTTACAGGAGAGTTAACCAAATGGTCACAAGATAATCGCCTCATAATAAACTATAAAAAGACAGTATGTCTAAATTTCCACACTATACAGAATAGGAATCCTGCGATGCCCAATATAACATTAAATGGTCATCAAATAGAAAATAAATCAGAAACAAAGTTTTTAGGACTATGGATACAACAAGACTTGAAATGGAATAAACATATACAATATCTGAATACTAAACTGAACTCGATGTGCTTTGCGTTACGTATTTTGAAAACCTGCACTAGCATGTACACATTAAGAAATACTTATTTTGCTTATTTCCATTCATACTTAAGATATGGGATCATATTTTGGGGTATGTCGCCAGATGTACTAAGCACGTTTAGGATACAAAAGAGGGCGATTAGAATTATGGCAAATGTAAACTCTAGAGAATCATGTAGACCTCTGTTTAAAGATTTAAACATTCTCCCACTGCCCTGCATATATATCTTTGAAAGTATTATGTTTTTTAAAAAGAATTTAATGAATAAAGATGTTTTTCTTAAAACAAACAATGATGTTCATAGGCATAACACAAGACAAAATCAAAACATTCATATTTCACACACACACACAAGCATATATCAAAAAGGAACTTTTCACACTGGAGTTAAATTATACAATAAACTACCCCAGTATATAAAACTGGCCCCAAAAATAAAAACCTTTGATAGAATGTTGAAAGCTTATCTGCAGTGCCATTGTTCTTACTCAGTAGTTGAATATTTTAGCGTATAGGAGTGATGGAATCTATAACTATATTTTACTTTTTAATTTAATTTTAATACCTAGCTGTATGTTGTTATATTTATAGAATTAAGTTTTCATATTATGATAATAGAGTGAGGTGTAAATAGTTGTGCAATAAGATTGTATCTATTAAGATTTGCTATTATAATAAGTTATAAATAGTTATAATCTTAGTAATACTGTATATACCTGTTAGTTCTTTTATTTTATGCATGTAAATTCTGACGTGTCCTATATCAAAAATGTATTGAATGCATGTATTTGATCAAATGGAATTAATAAAAATCTATCTATCTATCTATAGTAATCTTTTGCTAAAACTGCGATGGAACTGTTCAGGTTGAAAATCTCACCAATGGTGACATATGCCCTGGAAAACATTTATGGCAACACCTCAGATTTAGGAACCTGACTTACCTGGATCGGATCAAAGGTAGCTAACTCAAAAGAGTATTGTGCTTATCAGAGTTTACACCTTCGTGCTTGGTCTATCTGACAACCGGACAACTCCCATCGGTCGAGGAGATAAGTTTACGAATGTTACTGCCATCCATACCCGGATACGAGGAACTGTTACGTACTATGACAAGGAAGAGGAACGAAATATGGAGCGACTTCCAAGAGCTGGATACGACACTTAGTGACAAGACTGTCTGTACACTTCTTTCACCACAAAGTGTGTGTAAATATGAAATACCATCAGCTGGACCACTAGTTTAAGTTGGTTAGTTAGTTATAGTTGTTTTAAGGGGTGGAACAACGAGGTCATCTGCCCTAACAACCAACCAGTGCATGTGCATGCTATGTAATGACAAGCATGATAGGTACATCATCATTTGGTGAAAACCAAGGAAGTTCTCCCTTATGGAGTTTTAATTTAATGTATCATGAATGGCCATTGACTGCAATAAATTACATTATATTATAGCCTGGTAGATTTGAAATTACTACAGAAATAAAAGTAACAGTAAATATTAGGTCTACATACCTCAACTTGTACTTGTCGTTCAATAACTCTCCGTCTCTTCTTGGGTAGCTGAAGCAGATGCTGAGGGAAATTGAAAATTGCAGGTACTGCATCATCTTTAAGCAGTGTTTTTTTTCTATTTGAACCAAACAAGTAGCATGATTCTGAAAAATGTTCACTACAGATATAACTGTATTTTGTGGGGGTCCAGTCCTTCCTCCTCACAGCTATAACCCATTTCTTTAACACATCTGGACGTTTCCATGGAAATCTGTAATATGAGCCAGGTTATAATTCTGTGACTAATAACTTATAACCTATAATAGGGCCTAAGTCTATTTGTCATTATGCTATTTAGAACTATTAGGCCTATGTCAAAATTTGATGTAAGGTTATCCATAAACACAGAATAGCCTAGGCTACGTCATTACAAATCTCGATTCGAAAATAAAGCAGACCGTAAGCCTACCGTATTTTTGGAAAATACCATTATATATAACGTTGCACCGAGGTACAGTAGTGCTTACCTGTGGAAATGAAGCTTTTGTGAGCTTTTCTCCTGCCTATTAGAGCATCCGAATGCTACATAAGCAATGGGCATCTTGATTTTATAACATAATAATATATTTATTGCAGCAAACAGTTACAATAAAAATAATAATAGAGTATTAACTATAAACACACTATGTTCTCTCTATAAAATAATGGACGTGCGATCAAATGTTGTTGTTTGAGTCTTCAGTCTTTTGACTGGTTTGATGCAGCCCTCCATGCCTCCCTGTCCTGAGCTAATCGTTTCATCTCTACATAGCTACCACACCCTACATCCGAGGCAATCTGTTTAACATATTCTAACCTTGGTCTACCCCTACATTTCTTGTCCTCGACCCTTCCTTCCATAACTAAGCTTGCTATTCCTGGGTGTCTTACTATGTGTCCTACCAACCTATCTCTTCTCTTCATTAGCAGTCGCCAGAAACATCTCTCCTCTCCCACTCGCCTTAATACCTCTTCGTTTGTAACCCTATCTACCCATCTGATTTTCATCATTCTCCTGTAACACCACATTTAAAATGCTTCAATTCTCCTCTTTTCTGCTGCACCAATAGTCCAGGTTTCACTTCCATAGAGCGCCACGCTCCAGACAAAGGCTTTCAAAAATGACTTCCTAATACCTAAATCTATATTCGATGTCAACAGATTCCTTTTTTGTAGGAAGGCTTTCCTTGCCTGAGCCAATCTACTTTTTATATCCTATTTTGCTTCGTCCATCACTGGTTATTCTGCTTCCTAAGTAACAGAAGTCTCCAACTTCCTTCAGCTTTTCACCTGCCAATTTGATCTCCATAGAGGTTTCTGATTTATTTCGGCTGCATTCCAGTATTTTTGTTTTACATTTATTAATTTTCATCATGTATTCATTCTGTAAGACGGAGTCCATACCATTCAAAAACTGATTCAAATCCTCAGGCGTGTCGGCCAAGATGACGATGTCATCAGCAAATCTCAGAGTTGTAATTATTTTTCCTTGAATCTTCACTCCCACTTTAAATTTTTCTCCAATTTCCTTCATTGCTTGTTCAATGTAAAGATTGAAAAGTATGGGTGATAAGTTGCAGCCTTGCCTTACACCTTTCTGAATACCAGCTTCTCTCTCATGTCCTTCAGCTCTAATGACTGCTGTCTGGTTTCTGTATAGATTGTATATCATCCTCCTATCCCTGTACTTTATTCCAATAGATTTCAAAATGTCAATCAATTTAGTCCAATCAACGTTATCAAAAGCCTTTTCTAAGTCTACAAATGCCATGAAAGTTCTCTTACCTTTGCTTATTCTACCTTCCAAAATCAGCCTAAGACTTAGTACAGCTTCCCTTGTTCCTACATTTCTCCTGAAACCAAACTGGTCTTCACCCAACTCCGTTTCTATCTGGCTTTCAATCCTCTTGTAAATTATTCTAGACAGGATCTTTGAAGCATGAGTAATCAAGCTGATTGTACGGTAATCTTCACATCTGTCAGCTCCCACTTTCTTTGGTATAGGGATGATAACATTCTTCTTGAAATCAGGGGGTACCTCACCTGTCTCATAAATCCTACACACCAAGTGAAATAACCTGATCAGACCTTCATCTCCTATGCAGCGTAGCAACTCAATCGGTATATCATCTATGCCTGGTGCTTTGTTCCTGCCTAAGTCCTCTAATGCTCTGTCAAATTCTGATCTCAATATTAAATCTCCTTTTGCATCCTCATCAATTTCCTCCTCCCTTTCCATTACATGATTCTCAATCTCCTTTCCCTTATACAAGCACTCTATGTAAGCTTTCCATCTCTCAACCTTTTCTTCCCTATCTGTTAGAGGCTTTCCATTTGTGTCCTTAATATTACAGCACTTAGTCTTCTTTTCCCCAAAAGTATTCTTAATCCTTCGATAAGCTGTGTCTACTTTTCCTAATTTCAGACAATTTTCTATATCTGCACATTTCTCTTTCAACCATTCTACTTTCGCTTCCTTGCACTTCTTGTTAACCTCATTTCTCAGACGTCTGTATTCTGCTTTCCCCTTTTCATCTCTTAGATTCTTGTGATTCCGCCTTTCATCCATCAATTCTAGTATATCCTGAGTGATCCACGGTTTTCTACCTATTCTTTTTTTCCTACCAATGTTTTCTTCTGCGGATTTTGTTATTTCATTCTTCAAAAGTGCCCATTCGTCTGCAATTGAAGTCCGTTTAGGATTTTTCATTAGTCCTTCCGTTATACTCTTCTTGAATCTTTCGTTTACATCCTTTACTTTCAGTCCGTCTATTGCCCACCTTTTTGGCTTTTGACTTTTCTTCAGTTTCTTCAACTTTAATCTGTATTTCATTACAACCAGATTGTGGTCAGAGTTTATGTCAGCACCAGGATATGTTTTACAATCCAAAATCTGGTTTCGAAACCTCTGCTTGACCATAATGAAGTCGATTTGATAACGCCCTGTATCTCCTCGTCTCATCCATGTATATATTCTTCTATTGTGGTTATTGAATAAGGTGTTAGCTATGACCAACTCATGTTCGGTGCAGAATTCCATCAGCCTGCTTCCTCGATCATTCCTTTCACCTAATCCAAAATCTCCTACTATCTTCCCTTCTCTCCCTTTTCCTACCACAGCATTCCAATCTCCCATTACTATAACATTTTCATCACCTTTGATATACCTCAGAATGTCATCTATTTCTTCGTAGACCTTTTCAACATCCTCATCATCAGCTTGACTGGTAGGCATATAGACTTGTACCACTGTGGTGCACGTAGGTTTAGTATTGATTTTTGCTACAATAATCCGTTCACTGTATTGCTCATAATATTTCACCCGCTGTCCAAATTTCCTACTCAATATGAGACCAACTCCTGCTTGGCCATTGTTTGATTTAGTGCTAATGACCCTATAGTCTCCTGACCAAACGTCCTGTACTTCCTGCCAGCGCATTTCACTAATCCCAACCAAATCCAACCTCAACCTATCCATTTCCCGTTCTAAGTTTTCTAACTTTCCACTTCCTAGCAGACTTCTAACATTCAACGCTCCGATCCGTAGAATGTCAGATTTCCTCTTTGTCACTTCTGTGATGTTAACCCCCTCTCGAGTAGTCCCCACCCGGAGATCCGAACGGGGGACTAGTTTACCTCCGGATTGAAATTTTACAAGGGAGGAGGCCATCATCATCACATGTAATTATGCATAGAGAGGTGCATATCCTCGGGAATAGCATTACGGCTGTAGTTTCCCGTTGCTTTCAGCCATGCAGCAGAACGCAGTGTAGCCATTAGTTGGCTTATATTATCAATATCTTAACCGTCTATTAGACTAGTAAAGAATTGATTTATTCTGAAAGGCTGCTACTCCCTTTCAGAATAAGTAAAGAGCAATTCTACTACAAAATACTAACCTTCTACTAACAATTAAATACCAAAATTCTACTAACGAGAAAAATACTAAAGTTTCACCAACAACAAATACTACCACTAAAACAGTCTGTCACCAGGCCCACTCACATGCACCCTCACCAGACACACTCACACACCACAGTCTAATAGAACAATGACATATATCTAATAAACAAATTAACTTCATACTTACAACTAAAACTAACTACATACTTACTGTACTGTAATTGACAATATTTACAAAATTTAAAATGATAATCTGGTAGCAAAAATATCTACCCCGTCCGGGATTCGAACCCGAGATCTCTAGGTAGGTCACTTAGGATAGCTTAAACCGCCCTCGGTTCGATAATCGGAATTGGTGGGTTCCAAGTTATGGGTTATAATGCTTTAATACTTCTCACGGCCACCATCTCGAAATGGTACGGCTGATGACCTTGTAGTTTGGGCGCAACACACGTCCCGTATGAAGGCATGTTGTTAGCAAATTTGGAAAAGATGGGATGATTAGTTTAGCGGTAATTTGATTTTACGTTTTGAACGTTTGGGTGGCCGCCATTCAGTTTTGGTAAATATGGCGGCGATAAAAACATTACACTGTAGTGCCATTTACTAGTGCTACCTCTGCATCAAATTTCGTTCAATTCGGTTTCGTTGTGTTTGAATTGATAAGGAAGAACACATATACACACTCACACCCTCACACACAGACAGACTGTCAAATTTTGGTCCGTGTAGATCTCATAAGTCTACTTTCATTTTTTGCAAAATTCGAAAGTTGGCTAAAATGGTACAAAAAATAAGGATTCCATTGGGTAGTAAATAGTTTAAATCTACAAGTAAATATGCCTTCCACATGGCCTAAATACACTTGTTTATCCATATATTATCAACATGGAATATCTTACTAAACCTTTATATCCTAAATTACTGTACCTGATGAGCGGTCGTTGAAGGTAAAGATGACTTTGATATTACGCCCCTTAAAACAAATGTCACAAGACCATCTAAATATCCTTAAAAAGAACGAATTAAGATCCCTATATATATAAAAATAAAAGTTTGTTTTTTCTGAATTCCCACGGAAATTCGAGTCACTCGCGCGTTTCAGACCGTTTCATGACGGATGCGCGCAAAAATAAAAGGTTTGTCCGTCTGTGGACAACTTCGTTCCCCTACAACCCCTTTTACGGTCGAAAAACAAAAACAAAGAATATCCAAACATTAATGATAGGATCCTGGAATGTTCGAACGTTACTCGATTTGAAGGACAATAACATGCCTGAGCGAAGAACAGCACTCGTTACCCCATCAAATATAAGAAAAGAATCACGACATATCAGTTGATTTGCAACCTCGAGTTCAATGGTATGACGGGTTTTGGTGCGACTAGTTACGCCTGGTGGTGCACGTCACGGAGGCGATGACCAGGAAGCAGTTTTCAGCGAGGGTTACCATGGGAGGAATTGTTCCAGTAGTACCTATATAGTTCAATTGTTGTAATTTGCTCAATGTGTTAAGATGTAGATTGAGATGTGTGTGCATATCAAAGTGCTATAATTTCCTTTATTCAAAACATAATAGCTATAATGTGCTTTATTCAAAACATAATAGTTGGCGACGAGGAATTAGGACTTGATTCACCGGCACAGATATAGCCTATATCAATGAAGTACGGTATTTACGTCGTCTGTTTCAAAGGCCAAATGAGTAAAATCAAGAATCAGGCAAATCGACATGAAATTTACACCGAGTACTTAAAAACGAACCTTAGCAACTCATCGTATATTCAGCTTCGTGTGCCTGCATGCCACATATTCAAAATAATATTTATCGCAGTTCGAACATTGAGGTTATGCAAAGTTTTTTTTTCTCAAGCCCAGGAAAATATTCGGTCATCGATCACTACCTAGTGTGTTTTAAATCGGTTATCTTGAAACATTGTATTATATTTGAACTGTGATTTTTAAAATCATTTCCACGTTCCGTTAAGATGGACGCAAATCAGTTTCAACAATTACTGAACATTTTTACCGATTCTCAAGAGAAGTTACTTGAAAGGTATCAAGCTCACCAGTCCATCACAACCCCACAAGTCACTAACATCCCTTTTGAAAATTTTGATGCTGAAAAGGAAAAATTTGTGTCGTATTTAGAACGATTTGAGAAGTACGCAAACTTCAGCAATGCCACCGATCCAACAAAGAAAGCTCAACTCTTGTGTACATCAATAGGGGCAATTCATTATAACAATCTCTCTGTATTTTTAGGCCTTGATAAACCAATCAAGTCTATCGGTTATAATGACCTAGCAAAATATTTCAAGCAAATACTGTCACCTCAAGCCTCAACCGTGGTTTCCCAACACTATTTTTTTGAACGTCAATCAAAAAGAAAGTCAAAATATTGCAGGATTTGTTGCCACTCTTAGAAGCCACTTACTAGACTTCGACTTTTATATTCAGTGTACATGTGACGCCAGAATTTCAATCGCGGGTGTTTTTCTTCGTGCACAATTTATACGTGACTTGCGAGATAATTGGATCAGAGAGAAAGTTCTCCAGTCTAATGGCACGTAATTTGATGATCTCCTGAAGAAGGCTATAGCCTTGGAAGCATCGCAGTATGAGAGTAATAAGCTGTCGAAAGAGCTCACTTCACCGTCAGACACTGTAGATGACACAAACAAAGTAACAAAAGCCACAGGTTCATATGATGGCCGAAGTATGAATCAATATAGCAGTGATACTCAGTCATGTTTTGTTCAACAGCCTAGCCCAGGCTCTCACTCACGTTCACAGTCCAGGGGCCGCCATAGTTCTGTCAATTATAGAGCACTAGGTATTGATGGATTATGCCTGAATTTTGGAAATTCAAACCACAGGTCAAGAGATTGTCGCACAAACAGAAACTCTCTTAAATGGAGGTCATGTAGGAAAGTGGGACATGTTGCAAAAGTTTGTATCACTACACTTCTTCAACAGTCAAATACACACAACATTGCAACTGAGAACATAGATGACAACTTGCATGACCACCCTGAAACCAATTTCGGGATAGGACAACTGGAATGCATCGAAGATCTCTTTGACGTAGGACAAGAAACGAATCAATATTTTATCACTGTTAAACTCAACAATAAATCACAAAGATTTGAAGTCAACACGGGAGCAAAATATTCACTCATCCCAGAGAACGAATGTTCAACCTTGGGTCTTGGTATGCCATTGCAGCCAACAAATGTCTGTTTTCGATCATATTCTGATCATGTTATCAAACCCAGAGGAAAAATTGTTGTCACAGTATCATACAAAGGAACAGAAATTGTTGCAGATATTTTTGTATTTCCGCAAGGCCATGCCGCATTGCTTGGTCGTATTTAGATCAGGGGTCTCGGCCTTGATCTGAAGGAAATTGACAAAGACACAAATCAATCACTTCACACTGAATCTGTCAACTCAGTGCAGTCAATTCAGGATATTTTACATCAGTATAGTACAATCTTTGAAGAAAAGATTGGATGCGTTCCCAATATTGAAGTAAAACTGCAACTCAGAGAGGGGGTGAAACTTGTCTTCAATCGTGAACGTGATGACCCTTTTGCTCTTCGGGAACGCGTCGAAAAGTAACTCGCTTCATTGGAATCAGAAGGAGTTATTTCTCCCACAGCTTTAAGTGATTGGGGGTCGCTTCTTGTTGTTATCCCAAAACCGGATGGGAGTTAGGTTATGTGTCGACTACAAAATAATGTGGAGTAAATTCATGGTTGATTTCTGCAAACCATCCCATAAGACCAGTTAATGATGTTCTACATAGTCTTAAAAACTCAAACTTTTTCTGCAAGTTAGACGTATACAAGGCATATCTACATGTGAAGGTTGATGAAGAAGGTAGTATGATTCAAACTATATCCACTCACAAAGGAACCTTCGGGATGCACCGACTGAGTTTTGGCATCAAAACCGCCCCCTAAGAATTTAATAGGATATTATCACAGATCCTTCATGGTCTTCCAAAAGCTGAAGCTTATTTTGACGACATCATAATACATGGTACAAAGAAGGAGGAGTGCGCCAAGAATATAATAGCCTGTCTAAAACGGCTTTCAAAAAATAATCTGCATTTGAACAAAAGCAAATGCTCATTTTTCTAGAAAAACATAGACTACCTAGGGCATATTGTATCATATAATGAGATCTGCAAGTCACCAGAGAAAGTTCAAGCTGTGTCACAAATGCCACGTCCTAAATACAATGAAGAAGTGAGACGCTTCCTTGGTATGGTGACTTATTACGCAAAGTTTATTCCTAATTTTTCAACGAAGTCCCACCCATTACGGCAGTTATTGCGGAAAGGTGAACGTTTTTTCTGGTCTAAAGCTTTCTTGAATCTCAAGTCCGAGTTATGTAGTGAACGGGTCCTTACCCCATTCAATCCATCACCGCCTATCATCTTGTCAACCAAAGCCAGTCCTACTGGTGTTGGAGCACTATTAAGTCATGAGATGGATGGCCAAGAAAGACCCATAGCCTATGCATCTCGTGCCCTAACACCAGCAGAATGTAATTACAGTCAGCTTGACCGGGATGCGCTGGCAGCAATTTTCGCCACAACACACCTCTACAACTATATTTTTGCAAGAAATTTAATTCTTGTGACGGAAAATGAGCCTCTGTCTCGCATTCTTCATCAGAACAAGGGCCTGCCACAAATGACATCCGCAAGGCTCCTAAGATATGCATCGTTTCTCTCCTGGTTTGACTACACGGTAAGAGTGAAAAAAGGGAAGGATAACGAAAATGTTGATTGCCTATCCCCAGCCCCTGTTCATCTACCTCACGAAACATTGAAACATCAATAAATGCAGAAGTTTCACAACTCTGTGCTGAAACGATTCTTCAAGTGTCAAGTGAAGCCTTTACATATGAAACTATCCGTGATGAGACTATGTTAGACCCAGAACTTAGAGCCACCCTGCAACGTCTTCAAACTCAATCCTTGGATGAGCCATATACAGTTGAAAATGGTATTCTATTCAGTCAAGACCGAATTGTTATCCCAAAGAAACTACAAAGAATTTTTTTGGAAGAGTTACATTTAACACACCTCGGCATTGTGAAAACGAAACCGTTAGCAAGACGATATGTCTACTGGCCGCAATTAGACAAAGACATTGAGAAGCTTATCAAATATTGTGAAGAGTGCGTGCAGACTCGTTCAAATCCACCGAAAGCTCCAATACACCCCTGGGATGAACCAGAAGAAAATTGGGAACACATACACATTGACTATGCGGGACCATTTGATAACCACCATTTTTTGATGTGTGTTGACGCAAAATCCAAGTGGGTCGAAGTCCGAATTGTGAAAGACGCTCCATCCACTGCAACTACTATCAGTCTGCTTGACAACATCTTTATCGCACGCGGGTACCCGAATGTCCTTGTGTCAGATAATGCCACTATCTTCAGGAGTGATGTATTTAGATCCTATTGCAAGGAGAGAGGGATTTTTCAGAAATATATTGCACCAGGGCACCCAGCAACCAATGGGCTAGCTGAGAGAAACATCCAAACTTTGAAGAGACGACTTCGTGCTGCTGTAAATGACCCGGCACCATTATCGACTAAGTTACAGAACATCTTGTTTCAATACAGAGCAACGCCATTGGCATGTGGACAGTCTCCAGCTGAACTATATTTGAAACGTCGCCTGCGTATCCAGTTGGATGCTCTACTTCCAAACCAAAAGAGCTTGACTCCATCCAGTTTCTCACCCCCTGTTCGCTCTTTCAAAGAGGGGGAGAGAGTGCAAGTCCGGATTCACCAGAAAACCGTGATATTTGGCAGTTTGGTGTTAAACAAACTAAACTCGGCCAGCGCAACTATGATGTGAAATTGGATTCGGGACGAATTTTAAAGCGGCATGTTGACCAGTTATTATCGACTCTCGTGCCAAAGAAAGATAAGCATGTCACTTTTGCTCCAACAAATACTCCAGTGCTTGGTGTTCCAAATATACCAACACCAACACAGTCAAGACTAGAGAATGATGATATTCCTCCTGCAACCCACACTTCAGATGATACAAGGCAGACCATCCTTCAATCAGATGAACGCCCTGATCGAAACAGCCCTCCACCCCCTGCTGATAATTATTTAAGAAGATCAGCCAGAGACAGGTGACCTCCTCAGTATCTGCAAGACTATGTGCCCAAATGAATATGAATAGTTCCTTTTATTTGCTTTTATATAAGTGGGGGAGACTATTATGTATCTAGTTTATGTCCTCTATGGAACTTGGTCGGAGTGAATATACGCTTTTACCCTGTGACGATGTTAATTGTAATTTGCTCAACGTGTTAAGATGTAGATTGAGATGTGTGTGCATATTAAAGTGCTATAATATCCTTTATTCAAAACATAATAGCTATAAAGTGCTTTATTCAAAACATAATAGCTATGAGTGTGACAGTTCTAAATTTTGTTAGCTTCGAATAGCTATTTATGGCTTGAAGCAAGCATCTCGCACTTGGTATGAGAGGGTTCATTAAATTCTTACAGAAATCAGTTATAAGAAGTCTTTATATGAACCATGTATATTACTGTAAAGATTCATCATCTTTTGTTGTTATTGCCCTCTATGTTGATATTTTTTTTTTGTATTTTTTAATAATCACGTCCAAGTGGAGAAACTGAAGTCTGTGTTGCATTCTCATTTTAAGATCAAAGATTTGGGACAAGTCTCTGAATGTCTAGGGATGAGAGTTCAAAGATGCAAAGATTGTATTAGATTGGATCAGAAGTGTTATCTGTTAGATAAGTTGGATAGGTTTAACATGTCAGATTGTACTATTGTGAAAACTCCAATGGAGACAGGTTTGTTGTAGGAGAAATCCACATCCTGTGACAACTCCTATCCCTATCAACAGGCTGTTGGTGCTATGTTATACC
Organism: Meconema thalassinum; assembly: GCA_946902985.2. Lineage (NCBI taxonomy): Eukaryota > Metazoa > Arthropoda > Insecta > Orthoptera > Tettigoniidae > Meconema > Meconema thalassinum. The sequence continues at coordinate 1,057,288,662 of OX336389.2, read as the reverse complement.
TTTCCATTTGTACCAGGGTAGATATTGTATATGTAACTAATTCTTTGAGTCAGTTCAATAATTGCTATGGTAAGGAACATTGGACATGTATCCAGAGAGTGTTCAGATACTTGAAGGGTACAGTGGATGTTGGTATTGAACCCATATTCGCTCATACCGGTGATGATATCTCTGAGAGCAGGATTTATGACTAGCTAGCACATGCTGAACGTACCCAGGAAGGAGGCTCCGACACGAGATGCTCTTTTGACTTCACAGAGATCTCAGAAATATTTTTCCTGGTGAATTACAATTGAATCTACGATTTGCAAACTTTGAACATTTTTCATTCTGCATAATTTGCCATGTTCAGATGGATTAAGTATTGAATATTCACTAAAGGTGAAAGGTATTTCCTCGCAGACGCGCGAAAATTATTTTTTTAGACACTACACGACTCGATTGTGTCGAAGCGAGCACTTTGCCAAAAAGGCGAAAATCATACCCTACTGTGAGTTTACGGCGAACGCACACGTATTTTAGCAGGCCGTGGAGAGATCACGGTTTTCAGACAAAGTCGTCTGCACTTAGAAGACTGAATCTAGTCTCATCGCTTTGATAATGCACTTCAGAGTACTAGTGTTGATTTCTAGTACCGCGATTTCTAGTATCGCTATAGATCATGTCTCGTGTATATTTTATATATATATACACAAAATATACACGAGACATGATCTATAGCGATATTTGAGTAAATTGTGAGTACAGTGAATTTTCAACTTTGCACGTGGAGTGCATATCTTTTGGCAACGTTGCAGACATAACTATTCAACGCACATTGGAAATTGAGCTCAGTGTTATTTTCGAGCATCGATTTGTGAGTGAGAACACGTTAATCAGTTGTATTACACCGCGCCAAGTTAGTGCCGGTAATTTCTGAGCAAGATCGCTCAGGTCCATTACGATAAAGTGTTTGAAAGTCTTAGAAGCTGTGAAAGCGATGCACATGGCATCGTAAATACAGTGGCAGGCACAGTCATTTTGATAACAGCCTGCAAAGTGTAGAAGCAGCGTTGCTTATATTGAAACTGCGACCTGTAAGTTCAGTAAAATCTGCATATTTTTACCTCTACACTATGAAAAGTTTTGACCACGAGGACGTAATCCTGCATCACGCTTGCTTGATGGTGATCATGGGCTAAGCACATGCTATGGAAGAGATGCTAACAATAAAACCTGCATTATGGAGTGGAGGAAAAGGAGAAAGGAAATTATAGCAGGCTCCTCAGCCCCAGGAATGTTGAAATATATCTCTCTAACCATGGAGTTGACTAACCCCTCAATTCCAAGGGAGGATGAGGTGAACGACAAACCACCGTGAATTCTGACCGCAATTTCTCTGGTTATAAATACAAATAGATTGTGGGTCGGATTAGTTTTAGCAACCGTAACTTTATGACAATCAGTTGGTAAAGGGTTTTCTGTAGATTTTTCTACACATTTGTAGTGACATAAGCTTCCGCGCCATTGCTTGTAGCTTATTCGCTATGGCTGACAGCTTAACAGCTGATTTGTGAGTCACTAAATGGCTGACTTGTACGCCGGTGCACGTGTAAATATGTGTTTTGTATTTTAGGTGTTATTATGATTTTTGTCCAAGCTCAGTGAGCTATTTTACAGCCTAGAAGTGCTGTATTTGTGGGAATATAAGCCCACGTGTTAACAACAGACACCCAATTCGGATAAATTATTTCTATGCTACTGACGGGCCTATCGTTTCAGTGAGAAAGTGTTACCCATTTATTGGATTATGAATTCTGTTAAACATTTTGTGTGGTTTAGAATACCACGAGATTCTAGTTGAATCTCATAACAGTGTATGTGCAGTGCAGTTGTAGCCTGACTCAATATCCCGAATACACTAATGGTATCGTTTTAAAACATTGCTCGGAGGATAGCATGTTGTATTTTCTGTTTATTTCGTGCCAGATGTGAACACATTCCAATTATATAAGCTTCACCGCAGTGGCGGAATATCTTCCAAAGAAGTCAGGATGGGTAGAATATATTTGTGTCATTACTCTTTGAAAAAAAAAACAGGAACATTTTATTTATTGTACATATTTATTTATTGCCAACAGTATCACGCTAAAGACATTACATTCTTTCTATTCATGTGTATTTCATAAGGGTCACGAGTGGACAGTGATTAAGTGAACCCAAATTTATGAAACTTTATAGACTTTGCCTCAGAGCACTGCATTCGCATTTTGTGATACACATTCATTGAGCCGCATCGTTGACACACGTGCGCGACTCAAGGCCAGACAGCACCTGCTATTTGCAACACTACCCTCAATGCTAGTTGATTCTCAAAGTGAGACCTGACTATTGACACTTTTCAATGCTTCATTTTTGTATGGAATTCTTTGCGAGCCAAGTCTGAAGGACGCTCATGCATACAAGGTCACAGCAGTTGATTGTGCTGTATTGTGCCCGTTTAGACCGGCGTCCGCACGACCACATATGCATTTTACCAAGAATCAGTCAGCACGAGAGTCAAAATATCCCGGGGCGCCAGATGGGTTAAAGCTAATCGCAAAAACGACATCAAATGAAAAAAATGCTTTACTGATTTTTGGCTCAATGCAACAATAAGGATAGAAGGAGATTCAACTGGGCATAACACATCATGTAAAATTATCTCATTTTATTCTGAATTTAAAATTGACTGCAAAATAAAATGCTCAAAGCAGCATCATTCATGTGTGGCGACCCACATTACTATTTACACAATGTACAGAAATTTTCCAACACATTGGACAATTATCTTTGGAGACACAAGTCTGATTATCAGTCCTGTAGACTGTGTTCCAAAATTATATCCATTATTTATGATTAAATCCAGTTCAAATTTAATTGTCTTTACTGGAAATACTGTAGTTCACAGGTTGAATTTTTACATAATATTAACACTCGTAGAATAATTGTTCATAGAATTTTTAACTTTCACTTATTTTTCCAGTTTCAAAAAAGATTGTCAAAAAATATTATTATCTCTGAATCAACACAAATTATGTACACATATTAATAACAACATCTGAAAAGTATCTGACCTTCGAGCATAGCATCGAAGAACTTGTGCGAAGCACAACAAAATTAATTGTTCTTCTGACATTAAACGTTTCGAGAAGTGACTCGATTATGAACTTCAAGTTCCTAACAAAATATATGATTTCTGAATCATCAACTTGATCAATAAATTGTTGGACCATTCAACTATTCGATTTTCCACTTGGAATCATTATTAAGAAAAATATTTATATTTGTGGCCATTTTAGTAACTTTCACAACTTGCAATTCTTGAACAGAATGCGGAAATAAGAATTGTAGCTTCATAATAAATTCATTTATTTCATGACACTAGGATTGAAAACATCCTTCAAATTATTCGTGGTTATAGAATTATTTTTAATTGGCAGTGGCCCATTCTATTATTTTTATAAGAACACAATATTCCAACAACAACGGCAAAGGTCTTCCTCTGAAGAAGAATAAAATACTTTCATGACAAATCCGGGTTCTAGCATAATCAAAGTCTTAATGGAATCCGTAAACAAGGTTGAAATAAGAACTGATGGTTTTTAAGAAATAACCTTTGGGTCATTCATACGACGCAATGTGTGGTTCCAATACTCCTTCTTTAACACTGAGTCATCGAACCTGCTATTTGATTGATGCTCAAATAAAAACCTCCTCATTCCTGCGACTTAAACATGCGCACCTGGGAATGGCATTTCAACTACTCCACACCCATAAATTTTCTTCCCAAAATTTATACAATAAATCAAGCCTTTGCTTATTATCAACACTGGAAGATTTATAAACTTACAAGTTTATTTTATTTTACCATTCAGTTCAAATCGTGAAGTTACCACACTTATGATACTCTCTATTTCACTTTCGAATGTGTATCTACGTCATGATTTTATATAAATACAAAAATATCCTAATTGATACAAATATCATTTGCTTCCCGTTTCATGCCTCTCCGTGTTATCTGAAAAATATACTTTGCTCATTGCAAATATTAACTGTTCAACCAGAACTGTAATGTTGGTTGAATGCGGGCTTGCGCTAACCACTATCCTTCGGAAAATCACCTGTTCCAAACTAGAAATGATTAAACTACTTCATAAGCTCTCTCTCAATGAATGTGATTATTAGAAAATATAAGATCCAAGAATTATTTAGAAAAGTTATGAAAATCATTATTATTATTATTATTATTATTATTATTATTATTATTAGTGGATTATTATTATTATTAGTTATATTATTGTAAATGTGTTTAATTATTATTTCATTATGTGAGAATCCACATGTTCGATTCTTCGAATATGGATAAAATATCCATTTCTCAACAAAAATAATTATTAACTTTTACAGTTACCTCGGCTGATTACCGTGATTATCAAACAAATATGAAACATTCAAATAAATGCTCGTTATGCTCGGTCATCGATCCTAAACTGTTCTGAGTACTGAAAATACTCAGAATAACTCTAATATGTCTTGCGTAAATCATTGCAAGATTTAAATACGAAGAAAAACAAATGTGTTGGTCATCTGCAGAAAATGAGTTTGTTCCAATTAGCTAGGCATAATATAAAAGTCAAATGTGGCTTACATTTCTCGTTGGTCTTGAAGCGTAGTGAACCTGGTCTGTACCAGATTTATCCAGATACATGCCCTATTGGACACGCACGTCTAATCCTTGTATCGGCCGCCATTATATACCCTCAATCTGTCTAACACGACATAGTGGAAATATTTCTTGAAGTTTGAAGTAACTGCTGATCCATTTTAATATTGACTTCAATTAAATCCATAGCAGTTCGCTTAAATGGGGTCAGATCCAAATGATCTATTCTCAAATACGTCAGTTGTAACATAACTCACGGTGATCTTTTCAGTACAAGAAAACACTGACAGTCTAAATCAATCAACGGCTGTTCTGAAGATCGTTCCCTGGGCATGGTTTATCACCATCTATCATGCGCGAAGCAACTTATAGTTTCCCTTTGTCGGCCAATGAACAACACCGTGATAGACTGTCCTTCAATATACTGAAAGATCGGAGTGGTTATCAAGTTACAATTTATGAAACTGACTAATTGGATTAAAATATCCAAGTATTTAATTATTATTACTGGACTGTGACAAAGTACTTTCTAGACAAAGTCTAGCATATGTCCATATAGAAATAAAGTATTTCACCAGTGTCCGTAGAAAAATAACAATCACCTTAGTGATTCCCTCTGCCGGAAACTTACTATGTTCCACATGTATCGTAGCACTTTTGTGACTATCACAATTTAAAGATACCTTCTGCGTAGATCCGGCAACCATGTGCCTTGGCTCAACGTAGCAGCAGCACCTTGTCATGCAAGAGCTTGGTTCTAAGTGAGCTAATGATGCTTGGGCCGGTCGGCTTTTATTCAAAACGGTCGGGTCCACGCTGGATCACGCTGAAATCTGGAAATCCTCATATCTCCGGTGTCTCTGGTCCGATTCACTTGAGACTAAGTGCATTCTCTTTCATTTGGCCGTGCCAGTAATCTGATCCAAGTCTCAAGTCTCTACTCCATGGCTAACTATTTAATCAACAAATAGTCTCGACCTCTGCTACTACTCGCTACGTCACTTAACATGCTCTTGGCTGCACAAAGTTTCCATTCCATTCTAGAAGTAATGGAGCGCGATATTCAAATATCTCAACTTTCAAAAGCGGCTGTAGCCTTTCCCTTGATATCTAGGTGTCTGAATCTTGGAATACCCATTCCTAGAGTTGGGCACATCCATCCCACACCTAGCAAAAAAATAAAAATTTGGAAAATTTGGAAAAAATTTCTTTTTCCTATCTACACATTAAATCATCTGGTTCTTGAATAATAAATCTTCAAATTCGCTGCATTATAAGTTCCCACGATGTTACCAGTTCGTGTATTGGCGATTTCATAGCTTCCATTGTTGTTTACTTCCACAATACGATAGGGTCCATATCTCCCTGTAGAAAACGAAAAATGTTTCTAAAACGTCGGTCTCTCCTCTGGGATAAATGCAACAATCTTAACCTTCTCAAGGTATCCTCATCCTCCTGCGTCAGGTTAACTTGAAAAACCTTAGATGTAGACTCCACTGCTCTACTCAATAAATCGGCCCCAATGTTCAATTTTCCAGGAGTGTGTTCAATATCTAGGTTGAATTGTTGAATAAAAAGTGACCATCTAGTTATCCTATCACTGGCAAAGTTTGTTCTCAAGATAAATTCCCATACATGGTGATCAGTCCTCACAATTACTGAATGTCCAATTAACATTTTCTTCCACGACTCCAACGCGAAGATTACAGCAAGGGCTTCTAACTCTGTGGTGTAATATTTCCTTTCTGATGGACGAAGTTTCCTGCTTATGAACGCCAGGTAACGTCTCTTGTGATCGTCATCTTCTTGAAGAAGAATAGCTCGAATCCCTACGGTGGATGCATCGGATTCTAAGATGAAATTCTTGGTAAAGTCAGGATACTCTAATTTCACGCTGTTTACCAATAACCTCTTGGCATCTTAAAATGATTGTTCACAATCTTCATTCCATTTCCATTTGTTTCCCTTTTTTAATAATTCCTGCAATGGAGCAACCGTCTTGGTGAAGCTTGGACAATGCCCTGCAAAGAATTGGCATGTCCTGAGAAAACTGCGGACATTCTTCACTCTAGTAGGTATAGGGAAATTTGCAATCACCTGTATCTTTGTCTCATTGGGACGGTATCCTTCACCATCCAAAATGTGGCCCAAAAATTTTATTTCCTTCCGAAAGAACTGACATTTTCGAAGGTTTACTTTAAAGTTCGCTTTTCTCAAATCTGCGAATAACATCTGAAGATGTAACAAATGTTCCTCCTTAGTCTCAGTTGCAATTAGGATATCATCTATGTAACGAATTGCTATCTCTTTTACTTCAGGACTCAAGTTTTGTTCCAGTGCTCTGATCAAAACAGATCCAAATGTTTTGACCCCAAATGGTAGACGGCGGAATACATATGTCTGCTGGTCAAACATAAACCCTGTAAACTTTTTGGAATCTTCACTAAGCCTAATATGGTGGTAGGACGAAGTGAGATCAATGTTAGAGAACCAGACCTTGCCTTGGAATTTCCTTAACAGTTCCCTAATGATTGGTGGTCTGTCATACTCTGGCAGCAATCTTGAATTCAAATTTCGCGCGTCTAAACATAGTCTCAGACTTCCATCTGGCTTAGACACTACTGCTAATGGATTGATATAAGAGGTAGTGTACTTTTCAATCACATTGTTACTTTCCATCTCTTTGATAAGCACTTTTACCATTTCTCGATGCTTTTCCGCTACCGGATACAATTTAGCATGGAAAGGTGCATCATCATTTACACGAATACGATATTCAAAATCTTTAATTTCACCAGGTTAAATATCAAAAATATCGTGGTACTCTTCCAAAATTTTTCCTAGCTCTGGGGACTCCTTCTCAGTGTAGACTTCTCTTCCTTCAGCTTCATGAAAAATCAGAGACCATTGAGCATCTCCCTCGATGTCTTCCTCTTCTTTTCCCTCGAAGTTTATCTCTTCGGTATCCTTGAATCTGATCGTCTCTGTCTTCATGTCTATCACTGCTTGATATTTCTGAATGAAATCCGCTCCCAATATCATGTCAAAAGCCATGTCCTTCATTACTACAAACACATGTCGGAAATCATGTCCTCCAATAGTAACACATAAGTATAATTGTGTTTTACACAGAGATATTTTGTTGGGTATTATTCCTTGGATTTTAATTCCTGATACTGGAATCTCCTCTAAATTCTCTTTGAGCTTCCACAGAATATAAAGCTTCTCGCTCACAAGACAAAGCATAGCCCCAGTATCAATTAAAGTATCGACAGGCATACCGAATACTTCGCATGATATGATTGGCATTTTAATTCTTGTACCCATTTCTTTCCGTTCGTCATTATGTTGAATTAAGTCATCATCCTCTGCTTGCCATTTAATAATCCTGGAAGTGAAAGTGTTTAAAATTCTATCTTTTACTGTGAATTCGAAGTGTTTTTTTTCTTTTCCATTCCCCCGGGATTGTTGTGTTCCCGATGGACCTGGTTCATTGGACTTCTGTTCCAAGAACTGCAAGTTTTCTTGGTGTCTTTTTTCCAAGTTCTTCCTCGTCTCCTTATTGAACTCTTCATTGGACTGACGAGTGTTCACATTCCCTCTGTTATTGTAGTTATTGTTTCTACCATAGTACCTTCTTTCCTGGTACCTTCCTTGATTATCCCTTGGCCTTCTCCATCGAGTATTATATCGATATCCACCATCCGGTCTCGCATAAGGCTTGTAACTGTATCTGTTATTGTTCTGATTCCATCCTCTTTTATAGGGCTCTTCCCTCGGCGTTTTCTCTTCTCGCCCCTCTCGAATCTCTCGAGGTGTTTGGGAATAACTGTCGGCCATAACAGCGTACAGAGCGTTGTTATTCTTTCCTCCCTTCTGATGGAAGAATTGAGCGTTCGTGTGATCAAGTTTCTGCAATACCTCGTCAAATTGCTCCATATTATAAATGTCAGCAGCGATCAAAGCTCTTTGGACGTCTGCTGGAAACTGACGTATTAATGCGGTAATCAATTCATTATCTGGCATCGGCGGATCTAAATGTTGTAGTTTAGAAATCTGTCCAGAGAAGTACGTAGAGTATCGAGTAGGTTGTGACGTCGAGAATCTCTTTGAATATAATTCTGCTCTGACTTGCTGTTGGGTTTCCGGGGACCAAAACGTTTTTAATAACCCACGGGAAAACTCCTCAAAATTGGTGAGAGTGGACCTAAAAGCTCTAAACCAAAGAAGTGCGGGACCTTCCAAAAATTTCCCTATCACTCGGATCTGTCTTTCCTTAGGGATGTTGGAATCTTTTAGGTAATCACCTGCTTCTCTCAAGAATTCTACGGGTGTCACAGAATCTCGCCCTGAAAATTTAGAAGGCTTATCCTCTACATTCTTGAATACAGTTATGGGGTTGGATTGAAATACTGTCCTGACCTCATCCTGTCTTTGACTATCAGTTTCTCTAGCTGCTCCTAGGTTTATCTGTATCTGTTCTTCTCCCCTTATACTTGGCATTTTCAACAGATGGTCAGACTGTTTCTCGTCCTTGATTTGGGTTTTCATAGCCTCAATTTTCTTCTGGTTTCTTCTGCCATTTTTCTAATTTCTTCGGTTTCCTTACAGTTCTCCTTGACATCAGTGGATATCTGGTTCATAACAGCCTCGTGACTTTTCAACGACCCTGTCACATCTGATATGTCCTTCTGAGTTGCTTGAATATCTTTGGAAATTACTTTAATATGGGATGACAAAGATTCCCTAATTTCCTTGACTCCCTCTTGGTTCTCCAGCTTGAGTGTGTCTTTAATCTCATCGATAACTGTGGTTTTAATTTCAGTTTGTAATTCCTTAATCACACCTTCTCTTATTTCTCCCACTACGAGTTCTTTGAATTGTTCTGTCAAACGTTGAACAACTAGAGTTGCCATCTCATCGCTCTCTTTCTTCACTCTGATTTCTAGGTTGATCATGTCTTCACCAACTTTCCTAAGACCATGTTCTATCCTATCAGCTAAGCTTTGGGATCTTAGATCGGCATCGCGAAATTTATCGTCCATTAAACTTGCGTTAGTGGCTAATGAAGTTTCGAGCTCATGTGTTTTTTCGCATAATTTAGTCATTTTACTCTCAAGTGACATTTTCAAGATTTCGGAATTCTCTTTAAATTTATTTTCCATAGAATTAAATTTACTATTTAAATTTTCTTTCAAGTTATCTTTTAAAGAATCAGAACTTTCTTTAAGTTTATCATTTAAACTTTCTTTAAGTTTATTTTCTAAAGAATCAAAATTTTCATTAAGTTTATCATTTAAACTTTCTGTAAGTTTATTTTCTAAAGAATCAGAATTTTCTTTAAGTTTCTTTTCCAAAGCCTCTGTATTTTCTTTCATAATGGCTGCTACACGCAGTCCAGCTTCTTTGGAACTCTCTTCCAAACTCCTCATCATCCTCATCATCTCCTCCATAATTTTCAATTATTATTCAAAACTTAGGGGTATACATGTTGGCAGACACAAGATTATAATTAGAACAAGAAATATGAATAGCTAATTGGAACACTCTAATAAAATGAGATTTGTCCTAATGTCGACGTGATGGAAAAACAAAATTCTCTACTTTTACGAATTACATTTACCACAATATCACAAGAAAAATATGCAAGTTCTCAAATATCCTCCACCTGGATTCTAATAATGCGTATGTCCAGTCATCGAACGTTTACTACTGAATTTACTTGACGCCCTAATGGTTAAGCCGTTATCAAAAATAATCAAACCCATTCTAATTATTAACCCAGTTAAATTTTTAATTTTCCCCACTAATTGGGTTTCCTACTAATTTATTCATCCAAACCAGACATCTATCAACTCCCAAAATATCTATATAAAAATTATCACATTTTAAATCGGCATGCGATTGACCGTGTCTAACTCGAGTCCCACGTTCGAAGCCATTTCTCTCTCTATCTTATTTTATGTGCCCGTTTAGACCGGAGTCCGCACGACCACATATGCATTTTACCAAGAATCAGTCAGCACGAGAGTCAAAATATCCCGGGGCGCCAGATGGGTTAAAGTTAATCGCAAAAACGACATCAAATGAAAAAAATGCTTTACTGATTTTTGGCTCAATGCAACAATAAGGATAGAAGGAGATTCAACTGGGCATAACACATCATGTAAAATTATCTCATTTTATTCTGAATTTAAAATTGACTGCAAAATAAAATGCTCAAAGCAGCATCATTCATGTGTGGCGACCCACATTACTATTTACACAATGTACAGAAATTTTCCAACACATTGGACAATTATCTTTGGAGACACAAGTCTGATTATCAGTCCTGTAGACTGTGTTCCAAAATTATATCCATTATTTATGATTAAATCCAGTTCAAATTTAATTGTCTTTACTGGAAATACTGTAGTTCACAGGTTGAATTTTTACATAATATTAACACTCGTAGAATAATTGTTCATAGAATTTTTAACTTTCACTTATTTTTCCAGTTTCAAAAAAGATTGTCAAAAAATATTATTATCTCTGAATCAACACAAATTATGTACACATATTAATAACAACATCTGAAAAGTATCTGACCTTCGAGCATAGCATCGAAGAACTTGTGCGAAGCACAACAAAATTAATTGTTCTTCTGACATTAAACGTTTCGAGAAGTGACTCGATTATGAACTTCAAGTTCCTAACAAAATATATGATTTCTGAATCATCAACTTGATCAATAAATTGTTGGACCATTCAACTATTCGATTTTCCACTTGGAATCATTATTAAGAAAAATATTTATATTTGTGGCCATTTTAGTAACTTTCACAACTTGCAATTCTTGAACAGAATGCGGAAATAAGAATTGTAGCTTCATAATAAATTCATTTATTTCATGACACTAGGATTGAAAACATCCTTCAAATTATTCGTGGTTATAGAATTATTTTAATTGGCAGTGGCCCATTCTATTATTTTTATAAGAACACAATATTCCAACAACAACGGCAAAGGTCTTCCTCTGAAGAAGAATAAAATACTATCATGACAAATCCGGGTTCTAGCAAAATCAAAGTTTTAATGGAATCCGTAAACAAGGTTGAAATAAGAACTGATGGTTTTTAAGAAATAACATTTGGGTCATTCATACGACGCAATGTGTGGTTCCAATACTCCTTCTTTAACACTGAGTCATCGAACCTGCTATTTGATTGATGCTCAAATAAAAACCTCCTCATTCCTGCGACTTAAGCATGCGCACCTGGGAATGGCATTTCAACTACTCCACACCCATAAATTTTCTTCCCAAAATTTATACAATAAATCAAGCCTTTGCTTATTATCAACACTGGAAGATTTATAAACTTACAAGTTTATTTTATTTTACCATTCAGTTCAAATCGTGAAGTTACCACACTTATGATACTCTCTATTTCACTTTCGAATGTGTATCTACGTCATGATTTTATATAAATTCAAAAATATCCTAATTGATACAAATATCATTTGCTTCCCGTTTCATGCCTCTCCGTGTTATCTGAAAAATATACTTTGCTCATTGCAAATATTAACTGTTCAACCAGAACTGTAATGTTGGTTGAATGCGGGCTTGCGCTAACCACTATCCTTCGGAAAATCACCTGTTCCAAACTAGAAATGATTAAACTACTTCATAAGCTCTCTCTCAATGAATGTGATTATTAGAAAATATAAGATCCAAGAATTATTTAGAAAAGTTATGAAAATCATTATTATTATTATTATTATTATTATTATTATTATTATTATTAGTGGATTATTATTATTATTATTAGTTATATTATTGTAAATGTGTTTAATTATTATTTCATTATGTGAGAATCCACATGTTCGATTCTTCGAATATGGATAAAATATCCATTTCTCAACAAAAATAATTATTAACTTTTACAGTTACCTCGGCTGATTACCGTGATTATCAAACAAATATGAAACATTCAAATAAATGCTCGTTATGCTCGGTCATCGATCCTAAACTGTTCTGAGTGCTGAACATACTCAGAATAACTCTAATATGTCTTGCGTAAATCATTGCAAGATTTAAATACGAAGAAAAACAAATGTGTTGGTCATCTGCAGAAAATGAGTTTGTTCCAATTAGCTAGGCATAATATAAAAGTCAAATGTGGCTTACATTTCTCGTTGGTCTTGAAGCGTAGTGAACCTGGTCTGTACCAGATTTATCCAGATGCATGCCCTATTGGACACGCACGTCTAATCCTTGTATCGGCCGCCATTATATACCCACAATCTGTCTAACACGACATAGTGGAAATATTTCTTGAAGTTTGAAGTAACTGCTGATCCATTTTAATATTGACTTCAATTAAATCCATAGCAGTTCGCTTAAATGGGGTCAGATCCAAATGATCTATTCTCAAATACGTCAGTTGTAACATAACTCACGGTGATCTTTTCAGTACAAGAAAACACTGACAGTCTAAATCAATCAACGGCTGTTCTGAAGATCGTTCCCTGGGCATGGTTTATCACCATCTATCATGCGCGAAGCAACTTATAGTTTCCCTTTGTCGGCCAATGAACAACACCGTGATAGACTGTCCTTCAATATACTGAAAGATCGGAGTGGTTATCAAGTTACAATTTATGAAACTGACTAATTGGATTAAAATATCCAAGTATTTAATTATTATTACTGGACTGTGACAAAGTACTTTCTAGACAAAGTCTAGCATATGTCCATATAGAAATAAAGTATTTCACCAGTGTCCGTAGAAAAATAACAATCACCTTAGTGATTCCCTCTGCCGGAAACTTACTATGTTCCACATGTATCGTAGCACTTTTGTGACTATCACAATTTAAAGATACCTTCTGCGTAGATCCGGCAACCATGTGCCTTGGCTCAACGTAGCAGCAGCACCTTGTCATGCAAGAGCTTGGTTCTAAGTGAGCTAATGATGCTTGGGCCGGTCGGCTTTTATTCAAAACGGTCGGGTCCACGCTGGATCACGCTGAAATCTGGAAATCCTCATATCTCCGGTGTCTCTGGTCCGATTCACTTGAGACTAAGTGCATTCTCTTTCATTTGGCCGTGCCAGTAATCTGATCCAAGTCTCAAGTCTCTACTCCATGGCTAACTATTTAATCAACAAATAGTCTCGACCTCTGCTACTACTCGCTACGTCACTTAACATGCTCTTGGCTGCACAAAGTTTCCATTCCATTCTAGAAGTAATGGAGCGCGATATTCAAATATCTCAACTTTCAAAAGCGGCTGTAGCCTTTCCCTTGATATCTAGGTGTCTGAATCTTGGAATACCCATTCCTAGAGTTGGGCACAGTATAGGGTGATTATTAAGTCCTATTTTTTGATTGATCGCTGTTGTTACGAGCGAATAATGTTTATTAATTTCATGATGCACATATAATAAGAGTTTCTTTTTGACGAACCAGACATTTGTATCAGGCTACCACGTTATTGTTATTGTTGAGTCCGTGCATAAGCACGTGGAGGGTTATTGTCGTGTCCGTTGGTGACACGGTGTAGAGTAATGTTGTCCTCTCACATTTTGATTCCGGCAGTACCGAGCGTTATGCCAGACTGACCGAGGAGGTGTTTATTGCAAGCCGCGAGCTCTAATTGTTGTTGTTGTCCAAGTACGTAGTAGCTTGTGTTATTGTGTTGACAATTATTGTCACACGATTTGTAAGTACCATTCTGGTAGCTTACCCTTTTGAGCCTTGTGTCGTATGGTCATTCGTCATAAATAACAAAACTAAACCTACGAATCAACTTACTCTTATATCATGAAACGTCATTTACCGTAAATATACGGGGCTAATATGCTTATTAAATAAAGTTAAATTAAGTTATGGACCTGATTTGCTTGTAGCTGACCGACGGATTTTGCTAATTAGAATTTCCTCATGGAAATTGTAGTAAGCTGACACACACTTGAACGACGAAGATCTCTGGCAACCCAAGTGTTTGTAATCAGGGAGCCGCAGTGATCATATGTGATATCAGACACAGTCTCTACTGTGCATTCACCAACCTAATCGTACACGTTTAAATGACGATTAGAAGCAAACAGCGTTCTAATCTTTGTATGCAGGTTTGGTAAATAAGAATAATACTATGTTTTCAATATTTATTTCATAAGTGATACCCTACAATCCCAGTGCCATGTATTTTATAGTCATGTTTTTACCAGATTGTACAATTATATTGTAATGTTAGATCTGATAGTCATTTTAGATATGCTTAGTTTATTTTTCTTACGGACGCTTAAAGCCGTAGTTTAGTTTCAGACAGGATTAGCTAGAGTAGGTAATTATTTAAAAACGAATTGTGCTAAATGTTCCGGCATAACTCAACAAAATGACAGTTTTTCGCCCCGGTGTGCAATTGGGCTCTTCAGTTGGTTAAAGCACACCTCACCAAGACACTGTCTAGTACACACTGGGAAGGCCATTGCAAGACGTATTTGATACATGTGTATCCACGTCACGAGCAAAGCCAGTGCACTATGGGAGTCGAAACTCCACTCCAAAGTAATTATAACCTTACCTTGGCATTGAATATATAATTTTCAAAAGAAAAATATGTATTGTCCGTTGAGCCATTATATATTTAAACACGAATTGTGCTAAATGTTCCGGCATAACTCAACAAAATGACAGTGTTTCGCCCCGGTGTGCAATTGGGCTCTTCAGTTGGTTAAAGCACACCTCACCAAGACACTGTCTAGTACACACTGGGAAGGCCATTGCAAGACGTATTTGATACATGTGTATCCACGTCACGAGCAAAGCCAGTGCACTATGGGAGTCGAAACTCCACTCCAAAGCAATTATAACCTTACCTTGGCATTGAATATATAATTTTCAAAAGAAAAATATGTATTGTCCGTTGAGCCATTATATATTTAAACACGAATTGTGCTAAATGTTCCGGCATAACTCAACAAAATGACAGTGTTTCACCCCGGTGTGCAATTGAGCTCTTCAGTTGGTTAAAGCACACCTCACCAAGACACTGTCTAGTACACACTGGGAAGGCCATTGCAAGACGTATTTGATACATGTGTACCCACGTCACGAGCAAAGCCAGTGCACTATGGGAGTCGAAACTCCACTCCAAAGCAATTATAACCTTACCTTGGCATTGAATATATAATTTTCAAAAGAAAAATATGTATTGTCCGTTGAGCCATTATATATTTAAACACGAATTGTGCTAAATGTTCCGGCATAACTCAACAAAATGACAGTGTTTCGCCCCGGTGTGCAATTGGGCTCTTCAGTTGGTTAAAGCACACCTCACCAAGACACTGTCTAGTACACACTGGGAAGGCCATTGCAAGACGTATTTGATACATGTGTATCCACGTCACGAGCAAAGCCAGT
Organism: Meconema thalassinum; assembly: GCA_946902985.2. Lineage (NCBI taxonomy): Eukaryota > Metazoa > Arthropoda > Insecta > Orthoptera > Tettigoniidae > Meconema > Meconema thalassinum. Next base: position 1,057,272,572 of record OX336389.2, on the reverse strand, counting down.
GCACTATGGGAGTCGAAACTCCACTCCAAAGTAATTATAACCTTACCTTGGCATTGAATATATAATTTTCAAAAGAAAAATATGTATTGTCCGTTGAGCCATTATATATTTAAACACGAATTGTGCTAAATGTTCCGGCATAACTCAACAAAATGACAGTGTTTCGCCCCGGTGTGCAATTGGGCTCTTCAGTTGGTTAAAGCACACCTCACCAAGACACTGTCTAGTACACACTGGGAAGGCCATTGCAAGACGTATTTGATACATGTGTATCCACGTCACGAGCAAAGCCAGTGCACTATGGGAGTCGAAACTCCACTCCAAAGCAATTATAACCTTACCTTGGCATTGAATATATAATTTTCAAAAGAAAAATATGTATTGTCCGTTGAGCCATTATATATTTAAACACGAATTGTGCTAAATGTTCCGGCATAACTCAACAAAATGACAGTGTTTCACCCCGGTGTGCAATTGAGCTCTTCAGTTGGTTAAAGCACACCTCACCAAGACACTGTCTAGTACACACTGGGAAGGCCATTGCAAGACGTATTTGATACATGTGTATCCACGTCACGAGCAAAGCCAGTGCACTATGGGAGTCGAAACTCCACTCCAAAGCAATTATAACCTTACCTTGGCATTGAATATATAATTTTCAAAAGAAAAATATGTATTGTCCGTTGAGCCATTATATATTTAAACACGAATTGTGCTAAATGTTCCGGCATAACTCAACAAAATGACAGTGTTTCGCCCCGGTGTGCAATTGGGCTCTTCAGTTGGTTAAAGCACACCTCACCAAGACACTGTCTAGTACACACTGGGAAGGCCATTGCAAGACGTATTTGATACATGTGTATCCACGTCACGAGCAAAGCCAGTGCACTATGGGAGTCGAAACTCCACTCCAAAGCAATTATAACCTTACCTTGGCATTGAATATATAATTTTCAAAAGAAAAATATGTATTGTCCGTTGAGCCATTATATATTTAAACACGAATTGTGCTAAATGTTCCGGCATAACTCAACAAAATGACAGTGTTTCGCCCCGGTGTGCAATTGGGCTCTTCAGTTGGTTAAAGCACACCTCACCAAGACACTGTCTAGTACACACTGGGAAGGCCATTGCAAGACGTATTTGATACATGTGTATCCACGTCACGAGCAAAGCCAGTGCACTATGGGAGTCGAAACTCCACGCCAAAGCAATTATAACCTTACCTTGGCATTGAATATATAATTTTCAAAAGAAAAATATGTATTGTCCGTTGAGCCATTATATATTTAAACTCGAATTGTGCTAAATGTTCTGGCATAACTCAACAAAATGACAGTGTTTCGCCCCGGTGTGCAATTGGGCTCTTCAGTTGGTTAAAGCACACCTCACCAAGACACTGTCTAGTACTCACTGGGAAGGCCATTGCAAGACGTATTTGATACATGTGTATCCACGTCACGAGCAAAGCCAGTGCACTATGGGAGTCGAAACTCCACTCCAAAGCAATTATAACCTTACCTTGGCATTGAATATATAATTTTCAAAAGAAAAATATGTATTGTCCGTTGAGCCATTATATATTTAAACACGATTTGTGCTAAATGTTCCGGCATAACTCAACAAATGACAGTGTTTCGCCCCGGTGTGCAATTGGGCTCTTCAGTTGGTTAAAGCACACCTCACCAAGACACTGTCTAGTACACACTGGGAAGGCCATTGCAAGACGTATTTGATATATGTGTATCCACGTCACGAGCAAAGCCAGTGCACTATGGGAGTCGAAACTCCACTCCAAAGCAATTATAACCTTACCTTGGCATTGAATATATAATTTTCAAAAGAAAAATATGTATTGTCCGTTGAGCCATTATATATTTAAACACGAATTGTGCTAAATGTTCCGGCATAACTCAACAAAATGACAGTGTTTCGCCCCGGTGTGCAATTGGGCTCTTCAGTTGGTTAAAGCACACCTCACCAAGGCACTGTCTAGTACACACTGGGAAGGCCATTGCAAGACGTATTTGATACATGTGTATCCACGTCACGAGCAAAGCCAGTGCACTATGGGAGTCGAAACTCCACTCCAAAGCAATTATAACCTTACCTTGGCATTGAATATATAATTTTCAAAAGAAAAATATGTATTGTCCGTTGAGCCATTATATATTTAAACACGAATTGTGCTAAATGTTCCGGCATAACTCAACAAAATGACAGTGTTTCGCCCCGGTGTGCAATTGAGCTCTTCAGTTGGTTAAAGCACACCTCACCAAGACACTGTCTAGTACACACTGGGAAGGCCATTGCAAGACGTATTTGATACATGTGCATCCACGTCACGAGCAAAGCCAGTGCACTATGGGAGTCGAAACTCCACTCCAAAGCAATTATAACCTTACATTGGCAGTGTCTAGTACAATACATATTTTTCTTTTGAAAATTATATATTCAATGCCAAGGTAAGGTTATAATTGCTTTGGAGTGGAGTTTCGACTCCCATAGTGCACTGGCTTTGCTCGTGACGTGGATACACATGTATCAAATACGTCTTGCAATGGCCTTCCCAGTGTGTACTAGACAGTGTCTTGGTGAGGTGTGCTTTAACCAACTGAAGAGCCCAATTGCACACCGGGGCGAAACACTGCCATTTTGTTGAGTTATGCCGGAACATTTAGCACAATTCGTGTTTAAATGTATAATGGCTCAACGGACAATACATATTTTTCTTTTGAAAATTATATATTCAATGCCAAGGTAAGGTTATAATTGCTTTGGAGTGGAGTTTCGACTCCCATAGTGCACTGGCTTTGCTCGTGACGTGGATACATTTGTATCAAATACGTCTTGCAATGGCCTTCCCAGTGTGTACTAGACAGTGTCTTCGTGAGGTGTGCTTTAATCAACTGAAGAGCCCAATTGCACACCGGGGCGAAACACTGTCATTTTGTTGAGTTATGCCGGAACATTTAGCACAATTCGTGTTTAAATATATAATGGCTCAACGGACAATACATATTTTTCTTTTGAAAATTATATATTCAATGCCAAGGTAAGGTTATAATTGCTTTGGAGTGGAGTTTCGACTCCCATAGTGCACTGGCTTTGCTCGTGACGTGGATACACATGTATCAAATACGTCTTGCAATGGCCTTCCCAGTGTGTACTAGACAGTGTCTTGGTGAGGTGTGCTTTAACCAACTGAAGAGCCCAATTGCACACCGGGGCGAAACACTGTCATTTTGTTGAGTTATGCCGGAACATTTAGCACAATTCGTGTTTAAATATATAAAGGCTCAACGGACAATATATATTTTTCTTTTGAAAATTATATAGAGTAGGTAATGTTAAATGTAAATACGGTTGTGGTACCAGGATAATTTAACTTTGCAGTCACGTTGCGACTTTCTTTTTTATGATGTTCCATTTGGGCTTGTTTCATCAATCAGAGTTTCTTTTCGTACCACATTCCAAGCTTTGTTATTGCTTTCTTTTATGTAAGTAGGTTTTTTCGAGAGCGGTAATTTACATTCAGTTAGGAATGGTTTTTTATATTAGCTTTGCGGTTCAGCCGATTTAAACCCTCCGATAGTAGGATAGGGGTTTGATTGATGAATAAATCATTCCTGTCGAATTTTACATACGCCTGGATGTTTTTCTTTCTAGCTTTGCCTTTTAAGGGTGTACTTCTTTGGGGGTCTATAACATTTTATTCCGTTTTGGACCCGATCGTACGGGAAGTTGACCTCGTGCTGACTAGCCTCAAAAGAAGTGCATCCGACCCTCTCAGGTCATGTGTTTGTTGGATGGGGTTATTTGGGAGGCCACATTACGGTTGGTGGTGACCAGATAATCTCCTCTAACGGGCACGGTATCATGTATAAAAAATCAGAAAGTGATGTCAAGGGTTTTGTTGACGCTTCTTTTGGAAATAATTTAACTGACAGGAAATCTGTGAGTGGTTATGTGCATAAGTCCCAATAAGTTGGGAAAGTAAGAAACAGCTAGTTGTGGCACTGTCTAGCACAAGCAGAATACATACGTCTGACTATAGCATGTAAAGAAGCTCTGTTCCTTAGAGTTTTTCCTTTGAGTTGTGTAAGATAGGAGGTCCAAATCAGTTGTGTAATGACAGTCAAATTGCTCAGAGGTTGGCTGAGAATGAAGGTTTTCATCAGAGAACAAAGCACATAGATGTGCGCTATCATTTCATTAGGGACATCTTAAAGTAATGCAAAGTAAAGTTGTCCTACATGACTACTTCTGATATGATTGCTGATGTATTGACAAAAGGTATGCCAATTCATGGTCATGTGAAATGTGTTACTGGCATTGGTTCGTCCTAAAGTGCAACATTGCTCGATTAAGGGATAGTGTTGAAGAGAATGAATATTTCTCATACTTTCTAATCTGGCATGTAAATATCGTCTGTCTTTTGTCAAATGTATATTCTTTGACTTTATGTTCTTTTTTGTCTGTATCCTGTGTCTTGTTCAATACATCTTAGTCACCAATTGTTCGTGATTTTTAATCCGTTCATCCCGTGAACAACGTATACAATAGAAACCCATGCGTAGCACAAGTAGTTTCAACAGTTCTGATCGAAATGAACTATATACAGTAAGTGAAGCCTTGTCATCACCTTACTCTAAGGAATGGCATATAGCCATGAAGTGCGAAATGGATTCCATGATGGTTAATAAGGCCTGGGTTTCAGTTCCTAAGCCAGAAGGTAAAAACATTGTACAGAATAAGTGGGTGTTCAAAGCTAAGCGTAATACAAATTATGATGTTGTAAAATATAAAGCAAGGTTGGTTGCAAAGGGCTTTACACAGCAATTTGGCATTGACTTCATTGAGACATTCTCACCAGTTGTGCGGCATGGCACACTCAGAATGTTGTTAGCTATAGCGGTTGAATTAAATTTACAGATTGGTCATCTAGACATTGAGACTGCTTTTCTCAAGGGAGAGTTACAGGAGGAAATATGTGTGTGTCAGCCAGAGGGCTTCCAGGTGAAGGGAAAGGAAGAGCAGGTTTTTATGCTCAAAAGGGCCATTTATGGGCTAAAGCAGGCTGCACATATGTGGCACAGAAAGACCCATACAGTTCTGTCTGATTTTGGCTACACAAACAGTCATAATGAGGCATGTGTTTATATAAAGAGTACGGTATCGGCAATACTTTAATTCTTGTTGCTCTGTATGTCGATGATTTCTTTGTGTTCCACAATAATCCACAAGAAGTGTGCAAACTAAAATATGTCTTGAAACAACATTTCAAGATGAAAGATCTTGGACCTGCTGCTCAGGTTCTTGGTATGAAAATAGAAAGGGACACAGATAACAGTATACTCAAAATTTCTCAGACACAGTTCGTAAAGAATCTGCTCAATAAGTTTGAGATGACTGATGTTAATCCCATCGGTACTCCTATGGATGTAAATATGAAAATATCTTAAGCCAAAAATGTGGACGATAAACCTTATCAGCAGCTGATAGGTTCACTTATGTACTTGAGTGCGTGTACTAGACCAGATATTGCCTATGCATTGTCATATTTAAGTCAGTTTAATTCTTGCCACAGTGAGGAGAATTGGCTTGCAGCCAAAAGGGTACTTCAGTATCTGAAAGATACCGTATGATAAACCAAGGGCTCATTTTTAAGAGCACTGGTTTCGATTTGGTAGGGTTTGCTGATGCCAGTTTTTCCACAGATAGTGATAGTAAGTCATATACTGGTTATCTTGTCAAGCTTGCTAATGCTGCCATATCATGGGAAGCTCGCAAGCAGAGCTCAGTTGCTACCTCATCGACAGAGGCTGAGTATGTAGCGTTGTCGGAGGCTGCGAAGGAAGCAGTTTAGTAGTACGATGTTTGATTTGATTGGTTCTTATCAAGGTTCAATAAAAATTGAATTTGTTAAAGATAAATGTGATTTGCAGAGTGTGTTGATGGATTTTAATCAAGAAATTGATTTGTATAATGACAGTCAAAGTGGACTGAAAATTGCAAACAAATCCTGTTTTTCAAAGGCGCACATAACACATCAACACCAAACATTATTTCATTAGGGAAAAGGTTCAAGAGAGAATCATTTCATTGCACTACTTGTCCACACAAGAAATGATTACTGATATTCTCACCAAACCTTTGCCTAAAACAAAACATGTGTATTGTACCCATGGAATGGGACTGAATTGTTAATTAGTACTTCATGTACACATTGTGTTCAAAAAGGTTTTCAGAAAATTGTATTATTTTTATGTAGGGTACTGTATGATAGCCGGCTCCGTAGTGTTGGGGTAGCGTGCCTGCCTCTCACCCGGAGGCCCCGGGTTCGATCCCCGGCTCCGTCAGGGATTTTAAAACTGACGTGAGGGTTGGAACGGGGTGCACTCAGCCTCGTGAGGACAATTGAGTAGCTGTCTGACAGTGAGACAGCGCCCCGATCACGAATACCAAGATTAACGGCCGAGGGGACCCGACGCGCTGATCACGCGTCACCCCAATATCTGCAGGCCAAATGGCTAGGCAGCGGTCGCTTGGTCGGCCTTAGCCCGTCATGGGCTGGATAGTGCCAGGGGTTGGTTGTTGTTGTTGTTGTACTGTATGATTGAAGTCTGGTTGACAAATGTCTCTTACATTCTAGATCAGCTATTGGTTAAAGTGGGTGTGTTAGAAATACGTAACACAGCAACTGATCTATGGTTTGAATTAAGCGCCAAGAAGCGAGACGCCCTTGGTGGCGGTTTTAGTTACTATAATTTTCTTGTTGATTCTTTTGTCTTCCTTTTATGGTGTTTGAAGCCGTTTTTCAGTGTTGCCTTAGTAAACAAATGTTTGGTGCTTTTCAGTCGGTCAACACGATTGTACCCAAATGAGATTGGTTATTCCCTAATCCTGAAACAAATTACATGAGATTAATAAATACACTAGGATGACCAGTTTCGATCGTCAAACGATCATCATCAGATCCATTACACTTAGGCTATAAAATCTATTAAGCCTGTATGTAACCTATTAAGGGACGGTTTTACAATGTCCATATATCTCTCAGTATCAGATAAATTACGCTATCAGTCGCCAAGTGCGCTCTACAATATTGAGATATATTACTAATATGACTATCCTAGAGATACGTCCGAGAATAAACTAACCCGCGCCATGAGTGGCTGATCAGTCTGTATCTCGTAGAATAAAATGGTGAATCCTAAAACGATGAAAACAACAATGTCCGTAAATACGCTATTTCACGTTTTTGGAAAGTAATGTCGTGCCAGTTCAACACAGGACTTCAGTTTTATGTTATTTGTGCTAATCTGAAAGTGCCATTTTGTGCTTGGATATGATTAATTCCATTGCTACTGCCATAACCACTGCGCATAAACAACGAGAACGAAGTAAAGCATACAGTATTTTTGATATCTTATTTCAATGCCTAATTTACCAATGTTCCCCTTAGCTCTGTAATAAGTTGGGACAGAATTTCTCTGAAATTAGGTACGGTACCGAAGGCTTAGAATATGTATCAAACCATACCTTGCTCTCGAAAATATTACGATACGTAGGCTAGGCTATGTTCCTTGTCTTTCTGATATGGCATTTAATTTGTTAAGTGGTAGGCTAGTAAGATACGGTAGAGAATACTAAGGTAGGCTATTCGTTTCATCTTAATGTAGGCTGCGGCATATATCAAGCCGTTATATTTCAGAGATTCGGACAAGCAAACTCATATTAATTCGGTCCTTCAAATTCAACAAGCTAGGTTAGGCTTGAATCTGAATAAGCCAAATGTTTCATTCGAAAAATCATGATAGTTAAATGCTTGGTGTTAATAAGAATAAATAACCCCATCCCATCCGCGGTTTCCCATTTTCATTTCCAGGAAAATGCCGGGATAGGTACCTTCTAATAGGCCACGGCCGTTTCCTTCTAAATTCTTACCCATTACAATTCATATCATATCGCATTAACCTCTCTCACGAGGATAGCTTCAGGAGGGGCATTCAACCGTAGAAACTATTTCCACATTGAAACTCATGCCCGACCCCGAAGAAATGGGAAAAGTAGGGGTGTGGGTAAGACATACAAACAGGGTGCCAAGGTGCAATATATTGAGGGGGGAGTCAATGACTCTGATGTCAATAATCACCACCCCCCGGTGGCAAGACACTGAAAGGGGGATGACTCTGATGTTGAGAACAATCACCACCACCAGGGGGCAAGAATGACTGATGTTGAGACAATCACCACCGTCAGGTGGCAAATTATTGTAGGGGGAATGGCTATGATGTTGAGACAATCAGTTACTGAAGGGGGGGGGGGATGACTCTGTTGTTGAGAACAATCAACACCACCAGACGGCAAGATAATTATAAGTTTCATCAAATTGAGTATAAGGCTATTCTTGACCTCAGTCAATTATATAAAATTTTAAATTTTCTGGTCAGTTACAGTAATCAGTCCTATTAACTGACAAGCTCCAGAGCACTAAAATAAGTAGGCTACCATATGGAACCATTATATATAACATCTTATAGAATTCCCTGAGCCTCTTTAACAGAGTCTATAAGCCTTGAAGTAAACCTCTTTCAAGTCATTCATACATGCCCCCATAATCTGTAATTATTTTGCATTGTTTCATCTCTCTCATTTGTTCCTAGGAGCCTATCTTGCTAGTACTTTTCTGGTACTTTATTTACCGGGGCGACAGAACTGCGGTATGACACCGCATCTCCTGCTCCGACACTTCCAGAGCTCCAACAATCAGTCAATCGCTTTAGCACTGCGTGTGATAACTTTGGTCTTACCATAAATGCAAAGAAAACTAAGGTACTTGCACAACCTGCCCCAGGATTACTTCTCCCTGAGTTCAATATCTCCAACTTACACACAACACTGGAGCAGGTTGATCATTTTTCATATCTTGGAAGCATCTTGTCTAAACGGTGTACCTGCGAACAGGATGTTGACAAAAGAATTGGGGCTGCCGATGCAGCATTTAGCCTAAAGATGCATACCAAACTCATGGTGTACAAAGCTGTCGTCATCTCAACGCTACTGTATGGCTGTGAAACTTGGACACTCTATCGCCGCGATATCAAGACACTTGAGCGCTTCCACCAACAAAAGATCAGATAAATCGTGAATACCAAGTAGGAGGGCTACGTGACCAACACTGCGGTTCTCGAGAAAGCGCATCTCAATAGCATTGAGGCAAACATCATTGCTCATGAACTGAGATGGTTAGGCCATGTTCACCGTATGAGTGATACCAAGCTTCCACGTCAATTCCATTATGGTGAACCTTGCTTGGGCACTAGACCCCATTGGGCCCCTCTGAAGCGTTTTAAAGACCTTCTAAAACACTCATGGGAAACACCTGCTGCGGACCGTTTACTGTGGCGGAATACTACATCGACCACGGTCAGCTTATTTGAAGAAGAACGTCACAGACATGGAGAGGCCAAGCCACAAGCAGGAAAGCTTCGTCAATTACAACCCCGCCCTCCCCCAACCATTCAGTGCGATTTATGTGGTCGCATGTTTTATGCCATGATTGGCCCGTTAATCATCAGAAACACATCCACAAGCTGGTTTGAAAAGCAATATGCGGGAAGAGGTATGTGTTCTCGGAATCGAGTTACAGTCGACGACGACGATTTACTGGTATCTCATGTTCTTTACTGTAGTTTCCTGTATCAGGATTTGGAGCTTTCTTTGGATTTATTCATTAACCTAGCTGTGCTATACAGGGTTTAGTTAATATAATTTTATTTTTCAAACAAGTTAGATGGCAAAATTATTTTGAAACACAGCAAGAATATAAATCAGATTGCACCTACCTCTCAACTAGACGTATTTCTCTTAGTCATTACCCATCCCCCCTCTAATAGGGGCTGATGACCTCAAGGTCCCACCTTTTAAAACTATCACCAGCACCTAGAAAAATATTTATGGAACTCTCATCTAAAGTGAAGGAAATCCTGATATGATATTGTACTATCTTTGTTGTGCCTGGTTCTTTTATCACTCTCAATATAAGTACGGTACTTAAATTCAAGGGACAACATAAGCTGTAGATGAACTAATTGATTTTCTTTACTTGGCATTTCATTGTCTTCATCATATCCATAGGCAACTGGTCTCACCATGTCCCTTATACTGCTCATCTATCCAAGCTGCAAAATACAGGGTGCCAGGAAATGTTCTCCGCAGTGGCTACGTGCAGCTGCGAGAGGTTGCGTCATCAGTTTAGTTTGCAGCACAGTGTCCTTGATAGGGTGAAGGCCACATGTGTGGGCTGTCGAAATAGTCAGTGTGTATAGTTACATTATTGGAAAAGTGCAACAGTATGTTATGAATTGCAGTGGTGAGTATAAAGTTTACTGTTTATTATGATACAAGCGCCAGCTGTGCTGCCAACGTAACTGGTGACGTAATCTCTCGCAGCAGCTTGTAGGCACTGCTGAGAACATTCCCTGGCACCCTGTATAAGGCCACAGGTTTCTGGGTGAAAATAGTTGTCTGAAAATTGGTCCAGTAGCACAGGAGAAAATAAGGAGAATGGAAGTTTTAAGAACTATTACTGCACAAGTCCAAACTGTGCAGAAAGAGACATAACTTTGTGGACATACATCCTTCATTTCTCAACAGGTATACCTGGTCGAGTGATGGATGGTTGGTGTATGATTTGGCAAATCAAATGTTAAGAGATGTAATATCTGCCATGTAGACCAGTTTTCAGTCTGAAGACAAATGCAATTAATATATAGCAGGCCTAATTGCAACAGGTTTCGTTTTTTATACTGTAATTTTGAACAAATATGGTGTGCAAGAATAACAGGTCTTGTGTGCTGCAAATTCTACTGTATGTGTGATAGAATGCGTAGAGTTTAAAGTAACGTAGATCTATTCTACATCACTGAACTGTAAAGAAGTGTTAAAAGACAGACTTGAGATGAGGGAAGGAAATAATGTGCAAACTGGGTAAGTGCTGTTGGTATATTCCTTCTGAATACACGTTTCAACGTTAAGTATTCTTGCGCCCACCTTGCGTTTTCTTTGATATTTTACTTTCCATCAATTCTTTCTCCCGTGCAAACCACTAACATACTGTTGTGCTTTCCCTCTTGTTGTGTCTTTTCTCATGGTTTTTGAAAGTGTGTTCTAGCGTTCAAGATATTTTGTCCAAGCTTCTCTCTGCAGTGCTTCATACGGCAAAGCGCTGAAGTTAACGGTTCTCAACTGCTTATGAAGACAAATGAAATTAATATATAGCAGGCCTAATTTCATAAATATAAGCTGAGATGCCAAAATTTCAATGTGTGTCGCTATCTTTACTTCATCTATGTCGGTCAAGTAAAGATGGGGATATTTATTTTATAAATATAAGCGACAATACGAAACTTTGCAACACAATACACATCTCATTTCCAAGTGTTATTCTAAATGCCAATTTCTGATTACATTTCACCAACTCAAAACCCTTCATTCCCAGGCATTTCCCAATAAGCTTGTCAGGTAAACATTTACTGTTCTTCTTGATGTCGATGATACTTCATCAATGCCCCAGACCCCCTTGTTTGTAGCACACGCTTTAATTTCCTTCCTAATAAGGTTTTCCTGGCATACACGAACCAAACCTGGGGCTTATGCCCCAGGCCCCCTTGCTTATGGCATAAGCAGTACGGTAATATACTTGTTAATAACGCTTTTCAAGGATACACAAAACTAACCCAGGGCTTACACCCCAAAACCCCTTGTTTGTAGCACACGCAGTAATTTCCTTGTTAATAGGGCTTTCCAGGCATACACCAATCCAACCTGGGGCTTACGCCCCAGAACCCCTTGCTTATAGCACACGCATGAATTTCCTTCTAAATAAGGCTTTCCAGGCATACGTGAACCTATCCTTGGGCTTATGTCAAAGACCCCCTTGCTTGTAGCACACGCATTAATTTCCTTCTTAATAAGGGTTTCCAGGAATACACAAACCTAACCTGGGGCTTATGCTCCAGACCCCATTGGTTGCAGTATAGCAAGGATTTCCATTTGAGCTAGTAGCGACAAATGATTTCGCCCAGACCGTTGTCCATCCAAGTATCGACCAATGGCTTTAGAAGTGTACAATGCAACTTTTCAATTAAATTGAACAATTAAAAGTAAATTGTCAACATTTGTAACTCATCAGTCATCACCAAACCTCACTTCTACACATGTGATGACATTGGCATGTAACGACACACTCTATTAAATCACAAACAGGGTACTAAATGGAGACAATGGAAGCCACAACATCAACCATATAAACATCTACATCCATATGTCATCCACTTCACTAAAAATCCCCCTAACTTATATAGGTCTACATATTCGCAACATCCATAAGTTGTCAATATATGCACCTTGACACAGTAGTAGTTGAAAACATGTATCCTCTTCATTACTTCACCTGTATAGGTCTGGTAACGATCCTGATACTGAGCCCGTATTCGCTCATGCTGGTGAAGATTTTTATGTGAGCCATGAAATTTTTATATCTGAGAGAGAGAGTGAACGCGCCCAGGAAGCAAGCTCTAGCTTCAGACTCACTTTTTACTTAACTCAGATGCTCCAAATATCTTTCTACAAGATTAAAGATTGTATCTTTAATGTGCAAAATAGAAAGTATCATCTACAGTCATTCTGCATAATTTTCCACGACGTGTTGGCCTAATAATTATTTAATTATCATTTGATAAAGGTATAACATCGCGGAAATGTGAACAGGAAGTAAGTTGTCGCTACACGACTCAGGAAGCATTGACGCCGGAACGCTAGATTCCATGCAGAGGCATACCGTCTTGTGCGTTGGACACGTACAAACGTATTTATCAATTGGTCTGTAAGACCAGGGTATCTGTGGAACCAAAGTATCTTCACCAAATATCCAAGTATTATTTTAGCACCAAGTGTGCTAGTGAAATTTGTAAGTTGCAAGCAGAAGTGCTATATTTCGAGTGAAAATTGCGAAACGCAACATTTTACGACCGAGTACATGGTCGACTTTTCCTGCCACATGGCAGAGGTATATTTTCAATAAATTTCCTAAGTGTGGAAATCATCCATGTTATAGTGTGAATTTTACAACTAAAATTACAATATTACAACGCATATCCGAGCCGTGCAAAGGCCGAGATTTTTAGTGCTCAGATTGAAGTGATAATCTACGATTACAATTTTTCAGATAATAGAATCTGTGTTGTACGATACTACACGTATCCTAAAATCAGTGAGAAGACATATAGTCATTTTTGTAGTAGTCTGCAAAAGTGTAGAATCAGTTTTGATCTGTGAAAATTCTGTGATAAAACATCGTATTACCACCATCTACAAGATGCTTTTACTTGAACCGTTTTTATCAGGTTCATTATTTTTTGTCATATTATTATTATTATTATTATTATTATTATTATTATTATCATCATTTCCTTCATGTCGCATTATTGTGACATACGTTTCTCTGTCTCACCTACTGCGTTCAAACTTTGTAATTCTGCGTAAATGTTTCGTCAGGTGGTGAAACTTTTCACCCCTACTGACACTGTGTTACCATTGGTTGAAGCATAACTTGTTACTAAGCTTTGCTTCTCCCATTGGCCCCCTTTATGTTCTGGAGAGGGGGAGTTCTACGACTTATTTTTCCCGAGCGGCGTTACTGCGTTCCTTTTAGAGAAGGTGGCTTCCTTCCATTTCTGACCATCATGTGAAACGGTCACAGCCTAGGTGTGTCGGGCTTTTCGCCCGTGCCCAACGCAACTAAACGTAAGTACGATTCGATCACTTGGTTTTATCTGGCATGCTATCATTTTTGAATTTCAGTTTATCAATTTCCCTTTCTTATGATGATGTGAATTCGATCCATGAACCCAAGTCCCTTCGCCTTTGTTTACGTTAGTTTAGCGAAGCCTCTGTGTTTATTTGTCATCCCTACCTTTCATGTAATCGGTTTTATTTTTACTCAAATCTCTCAGGTCTGAAATATATGCTACTTTTCTGCGAGGCTTACCAACGCTCTGTATTACGTCACAAATTGATGTGCACTCTTTCGAGGTATCTTTCATTTGATTGTCGTATCAGAGTTTGTTTTTTGGGTCAAGGTATCATTGGAGTAACGGAGCCATGTCTCATTTCGCCTCCTATTTGATCCTTCCCTCTGTTTTAGGAAAAGTGTGTGAGCGATGGTCTTTGTGTTAGTCACTGTCCATTCGTCATGCCTTAATTCCTTTGTTTCTTCGTATGTCGTTATATTTAGACATAACTACCTCTACGTAAGCCTATATTTTCCTACAAAGCATATTTCTTAGCTGATCGATCTTTCCTTTCATTTCCTGTCCCGGTAATGTCAATTAATTTAATGTAATACTCATTTTCCTTTATTTTTATGTGTTAATTTTGTGTTGTTTCCTCTGGCTTCGTTATATTACGTAACTCCGTGTCATCCCCCCTCTCCCACCCCCCACCCCCGTTTCCTACATACGCACCCTTCTCATCCCCACCACTCCCCCCCCCCCCCCCCTTACCCCATGATTTCACAACATCATGAGCTTTTTGGAAGTCTGTTCTTGGCAAGGCCATTCTAGTCCAGGTCATCCTCGTAAGTAGAGGTGTTCTCTTATTCGACTCATCCATACTCTCTATCTTTTTCGTTTTTGTTTTGTTTTTGTATTTTAAATTTTGGTTATCGAGTCGCGCTTACGGTTTAGTTGCACATTGATTGTAAGTACATTTTAATTAATCTTGTTTCATCTTTGTTAGTGCTTAAGTTCATTTATACACTTTTCTCTTGAGATTGTTTTTGTGTCCCCCTTTCTTAGGTACCATCTTTAATCATTAATTTTATTTTATTTGTTATTAAGCGATTTTATACCTCTTCACGTTTACCTTTCATTTTGTGTTTAGATATATCCTTACTCTTATGCGCACCTGTTTTAGTTTACTTTAAATACAATAGTAAATAGTTCACTTGGTTTCGTCCTCTTTCATTTGTAATTTTAAGTTCCCTCATCTCTCGTCCGATTTCGTCGGTCTTGGCTTCGTACTGTAACGCAGTCACGACCTTCACGCTTCTGGGTTCCTCGATCAATTAGATAATTTCAATTCCGCTTTTGATTTGTTTTAAACAATTCATTCGATTCCTTTTTTGGAAAGTATCTTTCTTTCGATCCGGAATCTTGGGCCCAGCACGCATCGAAAGAGACATCCTTTCCCCGCTCCTTAGCGATCCTGTTTAAGGTGTTGTTTTCACTTCTACTGTATTTCCTCACGCCTCTGCTATTTCGTTTAACGTAAGAGCACAACGCGGTGCAAATGGTATATCAGAGCGTGGTTTTTCGTGAAATCGTTCCCTTTAAATTACCAAACTTATATTATTTTTGCAATTATTACAATGTTGTCTTTCTGAGTTTAAGATACCTGTACTGAATTGTTCCCCCATCCCCGAAGAAAGTGCGGAGTGTGAAAGCATTTCTCGAGTGAACAAGACATCCAAAGAATCTAGTTCCGAGGTGAAGAGTGCAACAAGTTAGTGAGTACTTCGCAACGCTGGAATAGGACGCATTACGGTATTGTGACCTTTATTTTACTAAGTTAAAGTGTTTTACTTTTCTCCTTGTCTATTGTCATGTCTAAGTCAGAATTCCCACCCGTCAAAAAGGAGTTAAATTTTATGGGCTTTGAATCTTTAACAATGCCCACGCCACTATTGCAAGATACGACACAGGACCTGCTAATGATAGACCCTCCCCTTTTAGATTGCTCCATCGCCCCTGTAGGCATTGTTAATAGGGCTCGCCACAACGAAAATGTTGCATCAGTAGTGAGTAGGTGGGGTTTGACTTTTTCCGGAGAAAACAATACCTCATCAGTTTTTTGTTTTATCCAACGTGTGGAGGAATTGTGTTATTGTCACGATATTAATCCCGACAATATTGTACGTTGCTTACCTATTCTTTTGTCTGGAAAAGCGCTGATGTGGCATCGCACTACTCCGAATTTTTATAAGTCATGGGACGAATTTGTTGGGTGCATTAAGGACCGTTTCACGCCACAAGATTTCGATTTCGCTCTCAAACAAGAAATATACTCCCGTACTCAGGCTCCTGGGGAGATGATCGACGATTATGTAACCTCAGTTCGGCTGTTAGCAGCGAACCTCCCCCAACCCTTTCATCCCAGGGATCTGTTGGAAATTATATACAGGAATTTAAATCCCACTTATAAATACTTCATTCGGCGTACATCCATTTTTTCCATCGAGGACATCATATCGCAAGGCCGTGAGTATGAATTAAATGCACGAGCCTGTTCGAACTATACTCCACCTCCAAGAGCCGATAATACGATTTTCCCCGAGTTAGCCTACTCCCCCCAGACAACACTGTCTAGCCCAGCTGTCGACCGAACAAAAGACGACACCTTACGGTTTAAGCCGTCTGCTCGCCGTGCTGAGTCCCTTTCTAGGAATTCTAACCCAAGCCCTTCTGTGGCTCGTAATTCTTCTGCTGTTTCCCGTGAAAGGACTACAAACACCCCAACAACAATCACACGCAATGTTTCTTCTGGTCGCATAACTTGTTGGAACTGTAATGAACTTGGACATCATTTTAAAATGTGTTCTTTAAAACGCCGAAAATTCTGTTTTGGCTGTGGGATGAATGAGGTCACGACTCGTTCCTGTCCAAATTGTAATTCCAACCAGGAAAACTCATAGGGAGGTGTTCTGAGTTCGACTCCCGGAGCAGTCCTCCATCCAAACTTGACAATGCATCTAATTTCGATGTTGTGTTACAACCAGGAGTCTCAGTAAATTTCGATAATGTCTCGGCACCTGCTATTTTGGATACAGGCGCCACCAGAAGTTTCATCCACCGTTCAGTGGCAGATAGCATTCGATCTTCGCAAAAACACCCCGTACAGAATAAATGTCAGTTCCTCTCTGCGGGATCGTCAGTTATCGACGTTGCCGAAACTATTCTATGTCGCATTAAAATTCACGGATTTTCTTGGAAACATGTTTTTCATGTGGTTAACAATCTCTCCACTCAATGTATTTTAGGAATTGACTTTATGCATAAAACTGGTATGCAGTTGGATTTTATTAACGATTCATTTTGTTTCAAATTTCGCTCAGATAAAATGTTCCCCTTTGAAGAATGTACTTCTAACTACGTTGATGTGTCTCCTGTATTTTCCGTACATCTTCCATTAACTTTGATGTCCGAGCAACGTGATACTCTGAACGGTTTAGTTGAGGAATTTTCTGATGTCCTCACAGAAGATTTAGGTTCTGCTGTAAATCACGAATGCCACATTGACTTGAGCGACAATGTACCTGTTCGAAGTCCTCCGTTTCCTTGTAATCCACCCAAGCTCTTGGCCATGAAAAAGTATATCAATGATTTGCAAGATCGGGGAGTAGTGGTTCCTTCCAAATCAGCTTATGGGTCTCCTGCTTTCTTAATTCCCAAGAAAGAAGAGGGCGAGTACCGGCTAGTCGTAGACTACCGAAAATTGAACAAGAAGGTAGTCTTTGATAATTTCCCACTGCCTACTATTGAGAGTGCTTTTCAACATTTCCACGGGGCCAATGTGTATTCGATGATTGATCTAAATAGTGCCTATTATCAGATTCCTTTGGATGCTGAGAGTCGCGACTTCACTGCTTTTAACACCCCTTTCGGGTTATATAATTTCAAACGTCTTCCGATGGGTGTAGCTGTTGGTGCACAAGTCCTCAGTCGCGTGCTAGACGACATCTTGGGAGACCTGAAGTTCAATTTTGTATTTAATTATCTTGACGATTTAGTCGTATACAGCAGATCTTTTGAGGAGCATGTCGTTCATCTTAGGGAAGTTTTCTCCCGCCTCAGGAAGGCCGGCCTCACTATCAATCCAAAAAAGACCTCTTTGGGCTGTACTCAAATTAAATTTCTGGGTCACATTCTGTCAGCCGATGGTATCCGTGTCATACCCGAGCGCGCAGATTGCATTCAGCAGTTACCTGTACCCACCACAGTTAGGGCCTTGAGAAGAGTAATGGGTATGTTCACGTTCTATTCTCGTTTTATCAAAAACTTCTCTGACATTTCGGCACCTCTAAATGCTCTCAAAAAGAAGAATGTGAAATTTGTGTGGGGGCCAGAACAGGACAAAGCTTTCAATGTTTTGAAAGAAGCCCTTATGTCAGCACCAGTACTGCACACGCCTGATTTCGAATCAGCTTTCTTTTTACATTGTGACGCCAGTGATTTGGCCATTTCTAGTGTTTTGAGCCAGCGTGTGGATGGAAAATTTGCACCAGTGGCCTTCGCGAGTCGTATGTTAAATCAACATGAACGACGTTACTCAATTTTCGAGAAGGAAAGTCTTGCTGTGGTATTTGGATGTGAAAAATTCAGGACCTTTTTGGAACACCGTCACTTTACTGTTTTTACCGACAATGAGGCTTTGAAATGGAGCCTTTCTCACGTAAAAAAGCTTGGACGCATCAACAGGTGGATTTTGAGGTTGTCATCTTTTAAGTTTGATATCATCCACGTAAAAGGGAGCGAGAACCCGGTGGCTGACTGCCTGTCACGCATGTTTGAAGAGACCCCTAGGACTCCAATCGAGAGCGTTTCTACCAGTACACCACTTCAAGAAAATCTTTTCCTATTGCAACATTGTCCTTGGTCTTTTGTGGATATCCGGAAATTCCAGTCTGAGGATCCATTTTGCACTGACCTCCGTGCAAAAATTGCAAACAAAGATCCGGCAGTAAGCAACTTTTGTGTTCGAAATGATGTTATTGGCTATGTTCTTCCTAACTCTTCTAAATTTAGAATTTTTGCTCCATTAGCAGTACGTGATATGCTTTTGACATATTATCATGATTCTGCACTGGGAACTCATGCAGGGATGCAGCGCACTTTCCGTAAGATATCCGGTGAATTTTATTGGCCCTCAATTAAAGTAGATGCTTTTGCTCATGTCAGAAGATGTTTAACCTGCCAGCGTTCTAAACCTGCCCAGAACACTCGTGTAGGCTTCCACCAAGCTGGTATCGTCACTCGTCCCGGCGAACGCCTTTTCATTGATTACTTTGGTCCAGTCGTGAGATCAAAATCTGGCAATCAAGCCATTTTAACTGTCATTGATGGTTTTTCGAAGTTTGTTTGGTTATTCCCAGTAAAGAATATCACTTCTCAGACTACTATCCATTTCTTGTCTAGATATATATTTGGAGTTTTTGGTCCTCCCAAGTACCTTGTGTCAGATAACGCCTCTGTATTCCGTTCCAAAGCCTTTGAATCTATGGTATTTAACTGGGGCATCCAACATATTTTCTTGTCACCGTATCGACCGCAGGGAAATCACGTAGAGCGTTTTCACAAAAACTTGAAGGCTTGTATGTCCGCTTTTCACAATGCCGATCAAACCTCCTGGGATACGAACCTACAGTATTTCAGTCTCGGGTTCAATACCTCTTTCCATTCGTCCGTTCAAACTACTCCAGCGGAATTATTCCTAGGCCGATCGCTTGTCGACCCCTTGCTGCTCAAATGGAATATTGAATATCTTTCCGAACCCTCTCGCACTACCTCTGTTGCTCAAAAATGGGCCATCGCTACCGGTCACCTCAAGAAGGCAAAAGCCAGAGTAGCGAAGCGCTACAACTTAGGCCGTCATGATGTTAAATTCCAAATTGGGGACAAAGTTTTGTGTCGTTTACATCCTTTGAGTGACGCTACCAAACAAATTTCCAGTAAGCTGTGCTTACGTTGGTCAACTCCCAAGACTATTTCACGCTTTTTAAATCCTGTCTCAGTCGAGTTAGTGGATGATCACGATAATTCAGTGACTTCGGCCCACGTCACGCAGTTGAAAAAATTTGTCAAATGATCTTGTGAATTTCGCCTCGCTATAATGTTGTGTTTTTGTTTTCCTTTTATTCTAATTGGATGCCCGAGCTCCTTAATAGCCAACCTAGCATGTGAGCCTATTCTGATCTTAATTCGTGTGCTTCCTTTTCATTTATTCCTGTGACAAGACAGGAGACACCCGTGGCCTTTTTCTCGTACGCGAGTGAGTCGTGTATACTTGACATCTCTGTCAAACTATATCTTTGCCTGAGGCCGTCAGTATATACCTGGTCGGTCACTATTTGCAAACCACCCCTACTCCTCTTTTGCACTGCCCCTCGGCTTAACTCCTATTGTTCGACGACAGACAAGGACCCTTCAACACTTCCTGTTTGACCTTGTAGGAACTTGGTATTTATTTTACATTTATTCATGTAATTGACTTTTTGTGTCATGGTTTTGAGATATCATGCACCTTAGTGTCATCTTGATTTTGATATTTATTGTGAAGTCATATATTTTGTTAGGTTTTAAATTGTCAAGTGTTCTCAGCATATCGTGTATTGTCTAGCAACCATCCAGAGGGTTGGCGAGTGACAACAAACAACCTTTGTGTACCTGAGCTAACACAGCTGAGGGTCTTCTCGGAACTCGTTAACGGACCAGTCACCCTTCACTGGGTCTATACATGGCTTTATTTTTCAGCAGCTGAAAAGGAGAGTACTTTCCCTTTCGAAGACATTATGACACTATTGCATATTCCTCGTTGACGCAACGAAAGGTCCTATATACAGGGTGTCCCAAATGTATTTTTTTTAAAATGTGATCACGATTTAACTTTGTCTATCTTTTCTCATCAGAGGCTGGAGAGATTTGCAGTCCCGAGGTAACGTCCATCTTGAAGATTTCGACATCCGCATCATCATGAACTAGCAAGAACAATGATCACTATTTAATATATGAACTCACTGTATTTCTTTTTGAACGCAGTACTTTTGACGTTAGTGGCTAGTGTTGACGAGCAATGAAGGGGGTACCACCTTCATTTCACGGTCAGATTAGTCAACTGTTCATTTTTTTTGTATTCTCCTAGAGGTCCTTAGTACCCAATTTTTTTTTAGTATTCAATTTTTTCCCCCTTTACATATTTTTCCTCTCTTTTTGTACGAAAAAAGAAATTTCCATGGCCAGGAAAATTCCTTTTTTTGGGAGAGCAGGGGAATTTTGAACCGTTTTTATCAGGTTCATTATTTTTTGTCATATTATTATTATTATTATTATTATTATTATTATTATTATCATCATTTCCTTCATGTCGCATTATTGTGACATACGTTTCTCTGTCTCACCTACTGCGTTCAAACTTTGTAATTCTGCGTAAATGTTTCGTCAGGTGGTGAAACTTTTCACCCCTACTGACACTGTGTTACCATTGGTTGAAGCATAACTTGTTACTAAGCTTTGCTTCTCCCATTGGCCCCCTTTATGTTCTGGAGAGGGGGAGTTCTACGACTTATTTTTCCCGAGCGGCGTTACTGCGTTCCTTTTAGAGAAGGTGGCTTCCTTCCATTTCTGACCATCATGTGAAACGGTCACAGCCTAGGTGTGTCGGGCTTTTCGCCCGTGCCCAACGCAACTAAACGTAAGTACGATTCGATCACTTGGTTTTATCTGGCATGCTATCATTTTTGAATTTCAGTTTATCAATTTCCCTTTCTTATGATGATGTGAATTCGATCCATGAACCCAAGTCCCTTCGCCTTTGTTTACGTTAGTTTAGCGAAGCCTCTGTGTTTATTTGTCATCCCTACCTTTCATGTAATCGGTTTTATTTTTACTCAAATCTCTCAGGTCTGAAATATATGCTACTTTTCTGCGAGGCTTACCAACGCTCTGTATTACGTCACAAATTGATGTGCACTCTTTCGAGGTATCTTTCATTTGATTGTCGTATCAGAGTTTGTTTTTTGGGTCAAGGTATCATTGGAGTAACGGAGCCATGTCTCATTTCGCCTCCTATTTGATCCTTCCCTCTGTTTTAGGAAAAGTGTGTGAGCGATGGTCTTTGTGTTAGTCACTGTCCATTCGTCATGCCTTAATTCCTTTGTTTCTTCGTATGTCGTTATATTTAGACATAACTACCTCTACGTAAGCCTATATTTTCCTACAAAGCATATTTCTTAGCTGATCGATCTTTCCTTTCATTTCCTGTCCCGGTAATGTCAATTAATTTAATGTAATACTCATTTTCCTTTATTTTTATGTGTTAATTTTGTGTTGTTTCCTCTGGCTTCGTTATATTACGTAACTCCGTGTCATCCCCCCTCTCCCACCCCCCACCCCCGTTTCCTACATACGCACCCTTCTCATCCCCACCACTCCCCCCCCCCCTTACCCCATGATTTCACAACATCATGAGCTTTTTGGAAGTCTGTTCTTGGCAAGGCCATTCTAGTCCAGGTCATCCTCGTAAGTAGAGGTGTTCTCTTATTCGACTCATCCATACTCTCTATCTTTTTCGTTTTTGTTTTGTTTTTGTATTTTAAATTTTGGTTATCGAGTCGCGCTTACGGTTTAGTTGCACATTGATTGTAAGTACATTTTAATTAATCTTGTTTCATCTTTGTTAGTGCTTAAGTTCATTTATACACTTTTCTCTTGAGATTGTTTTTGTGTCCCCCTTTCTTAGGTACCATCTTTAATCATTAATTTTATTTTATTTGTTATTAAGCGATTTTATACCTCTTCACGTTTACCTTTCATTTTGTGTTTAGATATATCCTTACTCTTATGCGCACCTGTTTTAGTTTACTTTAAATACAATAGTAAATAGTTCACTTGGTTTCGTCCTCTTTCATTTGTAATTTTAAGTTCCCTCATCTCTCGTCCGATTTCGTCGGTCTTGGCTTCGTACTGTAACGCAGTCACGACCTTCACGCTTCTGGGTTCCTCGATCAATTAGATAATTTCAATTCCGCTTTTGATTTGTTTTAAACAATTCATTCGATTCCTTTTTTGGAAAGTATCTTTCTTTCGATCCGGAATCTTGGGCCCAGCACGCATCGAAAGAGACATCCTTTCCCCGCTCCTTAGCGATCCTGTTTAAGGTGTTGTTTTCACTTCTACTGTATTTCCTCACGCCTCTGCTATTTTGTTTAACGTAAGAGCACAACGCGGTGCATACTGCATCACGTGCTGAGAATCTTTTTCAGTTGGACCATGCTGTTCAACATGACCTAAGCTATTCTATGAGGGGGACACCGATCATCTGACAGCATTGGAGAATGGAAGAACAGGAGAGAATAGTCTTGCTCATGGCCAAAGATCGGAGGACTTTGCCCAAGTCTGAAGCAAATCGAAGTACCCCTCATTATTTTCCTTATAAACGAGGTGATCTACGTATGCCGGGAGTCATGCATTTAATTCTCTTGTAAAGGTTATCGATCATGGCGGAGTAGTTTTAGCAACCGTACTTGATAACAGTCATGTAGGTAGGTTTTCCTTCTTGTAGACACCATTTTTGGTGATTTTCCGTTTTTATGAGTGTCCACACAGTTGTTTTCAAAAGCTCATAGTTAGCCACCCTTGGTGTGTTCCCACACTGGTGCAACATTGTAAAATGTGAATTTCCAATTCATGGAAACCCAGATTATGACCTGAAATGAGGAGCAGTAATTTTCCTTAACAGCTGATGCTGAATTGCAATGTTATATTTTGAGCTCCCTTTTTGTACATTATTAGCAAGCCACTGCCGGGCGTATCGTTTGGATGAGGAGGTTCACTCATCTCACCTTTGATTATTGTAAATAATTTTTGAGTGGTATTGTAAGCCACGAGATTCGAGCTGAATATCATATCATTGTAATAAGTGTAGCTAGCTCTAGCTCACTTTTTATCCCGATTACATAATAATCGTATCATTTATAATTGACGCAAGAAGGTTAAGGTGTTTATTCAATTTATAATCATTTACTGTGATTGTATGCACGAGATTGTATCAATTTTTAATCCGCAGTGGCGTGGAATATCTTTCTAAGACTTTCATATGAGAGGAATATCTTCCATTTTATCCTCTTTGCTTTAACAAAGCATTTATATCTTTGTAGTTTATTTTTGAAGGTCTACAACATCGCACTATGAACTATTATAGAGTTGCATTACTCAAGTGTGTATTAGGGTCACCAGTGAACAGTGATATTGTGAACCCTGCATGTATTAAAACAGTTAAAGACTTTGCTACAATGCAATCGACTCACATGCAGTTAGGAACGCTGAGAACTGTGCCAGAACATATGACAGGTGTTCTGGAGGTCATTAATCCCGTTGCAAATATTACCCATAAAGCCAACGTTGATTTCCAGTGAGACCACGACGCAATGACACGCACTTCTTACACGTATTTTGTAAGGTATTTTCCGATCGAGCCTAGCTTGTGAATGCTAGATGTTTATGCAGGTCAAGTAACAACCGTTATCAATTGTTTTGATACAGGGTAACTCCCAAGTCACGAACCCATATTATATTTTTCGCACATGTTGTAAGCGAATGATAGTGGATTATTCTCATGATATTATACGATCAGAGTTTTCATTAGATGAACCAGACATTTATCAATAGGCTGTTTTTCTCACATTATGTGAATTGTTATGTCCGTGTGTTGACACGTGAAGTATGATATTTGTGATGGCCGGCAGATCTAAGTCTTGGACTAGACAGACCGAGGATTTTCTTGAGGGCTTAGAGAGCCACATAGATTACTTTTGAATGGTAACGGAGTCTTTTAAAGCCCGTAGTGTTATTTGTGATTGCCGGCAGATCATAGCTTCGTGATAGTCTGACCGAGGTCTTTCGCTTATGAGCTTCAGAAGCCACGAGGATTGCTTTAGATTGTTAGTGACGTTGCATGTCACCTGTTTACTTTGTTGTGAGTACCGGTCAGTTAGCTCATCAGTTGGAGGCCTTGTGTTATATGGCCATTCGTCATAAATAATGAACTCTTAATCCGACGATTGTAATAATCACACTCTAAATCATGAAAATTCATTTATGTAAATCTACGACGTTAAAATACACGTTAAATAATAACCGCTTGTTAAATCTTGATCTTCTTAACTACAGCTGACCGACGCATAGCGCTTGTGAGGTTACTCCTGAAGGAATTGTTTGGAAGTTTTTCATTTTTTCGACTGACAGAAATCACCAGCTAACCAATAGTTTGTAACTCGGGAGCCGCAGTGACCTCATGGTGAGACACTGTTTTGACAGTGTATTTAGTTGTTTCATTCGTTCACTTTAGATGACGAATGCTAACAAACAGTTATAATTCTGTTGTAGGCAGGATAATAATAATGTTTTTTTTGTGTTGTATTCTTTATTATTTGTGCAAACCCATTGTACCATACTGTAACTTCTTATAGCTTTTATTTACAGCTATTGTTAATTTACTGATTGTAATCAGATGACTGTTAACCTAGATTTGCTTAGTTTTGCTTATACGGACGCTTATCGCCGTAGATTATTGTCAGCCAGGATTAGCTAGATTAGGTCACGTTAACTGTAAAACGGGAGTGGTACCAGTATAATTAGCTTAGTTGTCATGATTTGACATTCTTTTGAGATGATGTTTTCTTTCTGGAACCATCATTATTTTTGCTTGTATCTTCAATCAGGGATGTTTTTCGTACCACGTCCCAAACTTTACTTTCCTTTTTCTTATGTAATTAGGACCTGTCGAGAGGGTTAATAACATTCAGTTAGGGGATTTTTATTAGCTTTGCGTACTAGCCGAATTCAAACCCTCTGATAGTAGGATAGGGGTTTGGATTTTTAAATAAATATTGGACGAATTTTACTTAAGTCTGGATGTTTTCATTTATTAGTTTGTGTTTTGGGGGTGCATTTCTTTGGGTGTCTTTGACATTGCTTATGATGGGGACCCGATCCTTTGTGATATTGAGTTTTGTGCCGGCCAGCTCCATAAGGAGTGCATCCGATCCTCTTCGGCAATGTGTTTGAAGGATGGGGTTATCTGGGAGGCCACGCACGGTTGGTGGTGACCAGATAACCTCCTCTAACTGGCACAATTTACATCCGAATTTTTGCATTCTACCTAATATTTACAAAACATGTCTCCCCATCTCTACTAGACCTATATAGGTCTAATACAAAACACTGTCATAACTCCTTTCCAAGTATTATTGTAAATGCCATTTTCTGTCTATATTTTACCCACCCAAAACCCACTATTGCCCAGGCGTATTTCCCCAGACCAATGGTTTGTATATGGCTTTGGAAGAGTAAAGTGCAACTTTTCAATTGAATGCAACAACTAAAAGAAATATATGAACAGTGTTATTGCAACTCACCGACACATCCCGCAACCCATATGACTGCACATGTCAAGGTAGTAGAAGCAGTAATTTTCGTGCACACAGTGCCTAACGTAATATTTTCGTGGCTTTAGAAGAGCACAGTGCAACTTTTCAATTGAATGCAACAACTTAAAGAAATGTATGAACAATTTTATTGCGACTCGCCGACACATCCTGCACATATGACTGCACATGTCAAAATCGAACGAAACACTAACAGGTGACAACATGGCGGACACTACGGAAACTGCATGAAGACGTCGAAAAACCGAGCATCAACCCTAAAATCTCACTAGACGAAATTGATCGCAATGTGTAATTGACCCAGTAACTCTGTATAAATATTCATTGTGATATATGAACCACTTTTAATCGCAACATACTGTATATTTCAGGAGCCATCCAGCTCCACCTACATTTCATTATTCTCAGCGGCACTTTCTGTTCCCAAGGTCTTTGGATCCACGCATGTTTTGCCGTTTAAGCTTTTGTTTCGAGTTTCACTGTGTCTAATGAGACACCCTACATGTAAGGTACTCACTTAATACAACCTTGAAAAATAATTGCAAGTTTTACACCTAATTGTTTTAAAGTATCCCGTAACTAGGTCCATTAATCGAGCAATCCCCCCCTGTGGGTGGGGGTTTAGAACACACCCACGGTATCCCCTGCCTGTCGTAAGGGGCGACCTTGACTATACTTTAAGGAATTCGCATTGGTTTGTGAATTGGACCCCCTGTGGGTGGAAGGGAGTGAATACAATCAAGGTAATCTCTGCCAGTCGTAAAAGGCGACTAAAAGGGTTTCTTTGATAGGTCCCTTTTCGAGGGTTTGATAGTCAGCTCTAAAAGACATACATCCATGCGATATAACTCTTATTAGGTTATATCGCATTTCTTTCCGTTAATGCTTTCAGGGTCTGGCATTCAAAATGTCTATATGTGCGTGCTGTTAGGGGATGGGCCGCTTACGTGTGCGACTACGCTCGAAAGCCAGTCTGGTCTTGGCCAAGCCGACAGGTGGGTGTGCCATGTACCCGTACAGTAGTATCCGCCTGACTACGCAGGTCCCCCACAGCCGAATGTCAGAGCTGAAAAATCCAGTATATGCCGAGGGGTACATACCGATACGGCATCGTAAAACATCTGGCCCCAGGGCAATGCCTTCCAAGCTAAGCGGGTCTTGCCCTGGCTGGGTAGCGCCTACTGTGACGGCCCATGATCGAATGTCGGTGGCATTTGGGGAGGAAGAACTGTCCATTGGTTCTAAAAGAAAAATCCCCAAACAGGGTGGTCCAACACCTTTGATCCCTACGGGGATCAACCCTCTGGGAACAGTCTCTTCGCGAAAATCTGGGTGTCAACACCCCCAAAGTTTCTGGTTTCAACCAGAACAGATGGGGGTGATTTCAAGCTGGTTTAATCTATTTTGTTTTCTCGCCACATAGAAGGGGTCTATGGTGAGCTAGAGAAAGTGCAAAAGATGAGGAACGGTAGCTTATTGCTCAAGACTAGGATTGGTGAGCAAGTTGAACAACTTATGAAATGTGACCACTTTGGCGAGATCCCCGTCAAAGTGGAAAAGCACAAGTCTCTGAATCTGGACCGGGGAGTTATTTTCCACCGGGACCTGATTCTGAACTCTGACAAAGAGCTCAAAGAAGATATGCAGCACCGTCACGTGACTGATGTCCAGCGCATTACACGTGGTGTATTCTTTGGAATACACGGTCAGTCAGAGTTAGCTTTTGCTGCTCTTTGTTTAGTCAATTTTATTTAATTCCTTCTTTGCAGACACCAACAGTGATCTCTTTCATTTTCTCTATGTGCACAGGTTTATTTTCTCCTTGAGTCTATTCTAGATATGTAACTTCCATGGAGAACCTAGCGGCATCTAGCAGCTAACTGCCGAAGTTCTTCAATATCTCCAAGCTCAAGAGAACTTCCTCACCAATCCACGCGGCGACGTCGTTGTCGCTAGGTAACATATCCATGAACACCGCTCCATGCAGAAGAATATTTTTATATAAGAATTTTTTCTTTGTAATATTATACATTCTGTTGTATACTCTCTTGTCTTATACCCCCTCTCCCTTGCTTCCCCTTCCCCTCGGCTACCTTCCTCTGTCGTGTGAGGAATCGCTCGTTCTCACTTCTCATAGGTCGGCGTCGAGTACAGTGCATAGCCCTCCCACGGGCCAGTCTCCTGTCCTCGTGAGACATTTTAAACTAGGCGCCATGCCCATTTTTAAAACCAACCGTCACCAGGAACCATCAACTGCTCTACATTAAAAGAAAGCTAAGTACAAAACTTCAATGTTTTTAAACATATTTTAATGTTTTTTTTAAGAGCTAAATGCTTATTAATTTAAATTTATACGCAGTGTGTGGAATTGCTATCTATTGTGCAATAACCGTCTTCGAGAGATTTTCTCGTCAAGCTTTAGCTCTCTAAGCTGACTTTAAAACATGAAAATTTAGTACTTCTTGTACGAATTAAATGGGAATACCTTCCCACACCGAGGAATTCATGTTAAACTAACCACTGTCTATAAAACTTAGCTTTCCACAGCGGGATCTCTTTTGCCCCATTTAACTGTCATCATAACTCCAGAACTTTCTATGTCAACCAATCTTTCTACTATTCAAGCAATCAAGTATTTTCCACGCCAAAATATGGGGATACTTTTCCTCACCGAGGAATTAATGTTACATTAACTGCTGGTCAACACCTAATTTGCTTTCCACCGTGGGAACTTAACTGCATCATTTAACTGCAACCCATAAACTTTCCAACGCAATAAACTGATTCAAGATCAAATTATACTAAGTGTTCTCCACAACTGCAATAAATTTTTTTTGTTCTACGAACCTACATACACTACGATAGTGAAGTTTTTCAACTTATTAAAAACTATCAGTGCTTCGAATTTGCGTGTGCTAAATATCTTCCGCGCCGCGTTCGGTTGAGAGAAAATAAATCTGGCCAGGACTTTTTCCTAAATTTCCTATTTCCCTTTCCCAAATACCTTTACTAACCAAATTAAATTTAACTATTGGGTTCTTTCTTTTTCTACGAGGCTTAGCCCATAGAGGCTCCCTCCCATTTTGTTGGATTTACCATACATTCATTCTGTATAAACTGTGGCTAGTCCACATTTTAATATGTATCTTTCCCTTCTAAAATTAGGGAATCGTACTTTTTCTAATTATAAAGGAGTTAACTAATTGTAATCCAGGCTTCGTTAATACGTCCTGTACAATTTTTTGTATATTACCTCTAGTAATTTCTATTGAAAAACACCGGTAATTGCCGCTTGTGATTTGTTCTTCCTTTTCTGATACAATCAGGAATCTAATACATTTGTTTATAGCCTTTTCGATTGCCATAAGGGCATTCTAAAAGTGCTTGAATCATACCCATTAAACTTTCAAAGTTACAATTGCTTTACAAATATCGTTACAAAGTTCAAATTTCTTAATCGTAAGCACACTTTTAAAAAAATCTTTGTAAGATTTTAGTACTTTATCATGTTCGCAACTTGTACTATATTTAATATTGTTCATTGTAAACCTCTTATTATTAGGTCTGAGACCTTGGCATTTTATAAACAATTGTTACTCTTAACACAAATTAAATCCCAACCTAAGTATTGTTCAGTTTCTAAATTCTATACTTCTTGTTAAATAAATTATTTCTATTTTTTTGCTTTATCTTTCTCGCTAGAATCTCGATTAGGCAGGACCTTCTCTTCCCTGAATCTTCCTCTAAACTTAAGCTCTCCTTACTAAAACGTATAAGTCCTAAAACAATAAAGTTTTTACTACTTGTTGCATTTAAACTAAAACTTCAACTAACAACATTTTCAAAGTTATTCTTGGTTATCATAGCCAATTCTAGCAAGCTATTGAGGCAAGTATAGCTAGCTCCGCAAGCTTCCTACTTGTAGAGATTTTCTTTCTAACTTATGGTTTGTTTTCAAAATTTGAGTTAGGTTTGAGGTCTTCCTCTGTTCTAAACTTTTAATCGGCATCTTGGTGGGTAAGAGCTTAGTTTTCCTTAAGTGCAACAATTGGTATTCGTATAAGATTTTCACAAAAACCAATAACAACATCGCGAATATCATTAAAACCACTTTGTCTCTTCACTCTCTGGGAGCATTCGATTGGTTTGCCAGAGATCCAACAGTGCCCAGAAATAAAATTATCCCTTCAAATTCAAATCTTTCCAGCATTTTTAAATGCATAATGAAATCGAACCCTTCTGAAGGGAAAGTTATTACATCGTTTTCCTTTAGCATACTTTGTCTTGCCAGACTACCACCCGTCCCCATAGTAATGGAATATCGGCTCGAGAGGGAAAGAACACTTCCCTAGCACTTGCAGGACATCTCAATTCATGCTGCGCTCTCCGCTTGCCTTGTGTGAGTCCCCACTAAAGTTAGTCATTTCATACGGTTTGCACGGCTAAATTCTTATTTATATACTGCTCAAAAAAAAATAAAGCACCACTTTTTTCAAAGGCCACCAAATTTTAAAGTTTGACCGCACAATCTCGAAATCTCAGTATGACGTTTGTCCTGACGCTTAACAAGCATATGCTTCAGCACATCTCCCCAACTTGAGTAGTTTCGGGGTAGCGCCCCGAAAAACAGCCCATTTTCGAAAACCGCAAATTGAAGTTTGCGAAAAACGCTGTAGGACTTGTTGCAGGTTGCCCAAGCAGTCGAAAATGAACGAGTCTTTCTCGTAAGGTTCCTCCAACACGTTGAAATCGTTAAATTTGACGTTCGAGTATTTCAACCCCCTTCATCATCCCCTAAACATGGACTACCATTGGGGGCGTCTAAGAAGGTACCGGGTGTGTTTAACCACCTGAAAACCTGCACACCGTCCTCAGTTGCTGATTGCAGTAAGTTGTTAAGGCCTCCGGCAATGTTCATCCCCCCTTACACCCTCAACTGGCATGGGACCAAACCACCCCCTCTCGATTCACCCCAAAGGAAGGTTCTAATCGAGATGTTTATCAGTGCTGCGAATGAGGGGGTCTTCCCCTAACGTTTCAAAAAAGGAACTGTGCCTGTGTCACCACCAGTTCCCCTGCTACCCCCATTTGTATGATTTTTCGAATCAGGCCCTTTTTAAGAGCTGAAACGAGGTCTTAATCGATGAAAGGGCTATAAAGGTCCTTAGACGTAGTGGTGACACGAAATCAACCCCTTCCGATCGTTGATTGACATTCCATCCCCCAAAATTGAAATTGTTGCACCCTCAACCCTCCCTGTCTGGACGCGTAACGCGTCATGGCAGAGTTTTCAGAGTTGGATGAAAATGAAGCTTATGGCATGCAATCGAGACCAAAACAGCAGGTTGGATGGAAATTCATCGGTAGGGTGGGAAACGGGTCCAAAAATTTTCAAAAAAGTTTACAACCTGTAGTAAGTACGCCCATGCATATGCAACCCACATCACGTCCGAGCTTGCGGGTTGCCCCTGATCGGCAATAGGTTACGAAGTTTGGAAATGGGAGAAAAATTACGTGATGTGGGTTGCCTATGCATGGGTGTACTTACTAGAGGCTGTTAACTTTTTTGAAAAATTTTGGACCCGTTTCCCACCCTACCGATGAATTTCTATCCAACCTGCTGTTTTGGGCTCGATTGCATGCCATAAGCTTCATTTTCATCCAACTCTGAAAACTCTGCCATGACGCGTTACGCGTCCAGACAGGGAGGGTTGAGGGTGCAACGATTTCAATTTTGGGGGATGGAATGTCAATCAACTTTCGGAAGGGGTTGATTTCGTGTCACCACTACGTCTAAGGACCTTTACAGCCCTTTCATCGTTTAAGACCTCGTTTCAGCTCTTAAAAAGGGCCTGATTCGAAAAATCATACAAATGGGGGTAGCAGGGGAACTGGTGGTGACACAGGCACAGTTCCTTTTTTGAAACGTTAGGGGAAGACCCCCTCATTCACAGCACTGATAAACATCTCGATTAGAACCTTGCTTAGGGGTGAATCGAGAGGGGGTGGTTTGGTCCCATGCCAGTTGAGGGTGTAAGGGGGGATGAACATTGCCGGAGGCCTTAACAACTTACTGCAATCAGCAACTGAGGACGGTGTGCAGGTTTTCAGGTGGTTAAACACACCCGGTACCTTCTTAGACGCCCCCAATGGTAGTCCATGTTTAGGGGATGATGAAGGGGGTTGAAATACTCGAACGTCAAATTTAACGATTTCAACGTGTTGGTGGAACCTTAAGAAAAAGACTCGTTCATTTTCGACTGCTTGGGCAACCTGCGACAAGTCCTACAGCGTTTTTCGCAAACTTCAATTTGCGGTTTTAGAAAATGGGCTGTTTTTCGGGGCGCTACCCCGAAACTACTCAAGTAGGGGAGTTGTGCTGAAGCATATGCTTGTTAAGCGTCAGGACAAACGTCAAACTGAGATTTCGAGATTGTGCGGTCAAATTTTAAAATTTGGTGGCCTTTGAAAAAAGTGGTGC
Source organism: Meconema thalassinum (assembly GCA_946902985.2). Classification (NCBI taxonomy): domain Eukaryota; kingdom Metazoa; phylum Arthropoda; class Insecta; order Orthoptera; family Tettigoniidae; genus Meconema; species Meconema thalassinum. Next base: position 1,057,239,807 of record OX336389.2, on the reverse strand, counting down.
TTTAATTTTTTTGAGCAGTATATATAAATTTACTTAAAGTTTTTTTGGATTCTCATCCTATCTACCAATACTCGTCTCTATGCCGAAACCTATCTCCTTTTCTCTCTTATCATCTTCCATTAGGTAGTATTAATCCTCAGCAAAAACCTACCAACACGCAATGTCAATGGTCAAATAGTGGACACGTGCTTTCATCATTTCCTTTGAGCTTTCGGTCTCCCGGAGAAAGTCAAGGTGACAAGTTACCGTTGTGACGTACGGCCTTACATCCCTCCACGAATGAGGTGTTATAACTGCCAGAAGTTCGGGCAAATGTTATCCCGATGCTTGAACCCTGCAATCTGTGGAACATGCGGTAAGGTACCACACGACGCGGAAGAGGGCACAAAACCATACCAGTGCTTTAATTGCCCTGGAATTCATCCTCCTCGGGACACGGACTGCCCTGTCTTCCAGAGTGAGAAGAAAATCTAGGAGATCAAAACCCTGGATGGTCTCACCAGGACGCCCGCAAGAAGTACCATACTACGATTGATTATAGCGTTATAATACCAAATTTGGTTCCGGCTACCTCATCCTTTATACCAGCAGCGAAACCTTAAAATGTACCAACGCCCATCTTGAAACGTACACCCCAGAATCGGAACAAGAGCCCGAAGGTGAATTCCACCACACCTTCGGCCACAAAGAAGGCTGTGCGAGCGAAGACTGCTCCGCCCGCACAACAGGGGAGGAAGTTGAAGGATTCCTCCCCGCTCAAATGGTCGGCGAAAGCCGCGCCGAAGCCGGTGGAGGTGGCATCGTCAACCAGTGTCAGGAGTTCTACTCCTGGCCTGTCTACGACTGTTAGAGAGGCGGGGAAGAAGGGAGCCCGCACCGCGCGATCCTTTACTCCTCTACCTAAGGGGAAGCCGCCCTACCAGCTGTGGATGCTTCTGCGCCTGGGGACGTTCCGGTCCCCAGGTCTGCGCGCTCCCCACGGAGGTCCCCCCCGCCGCCGAAATGCGTCCCGGAAATCATCCGCTGGGTCGACCCACTCCACGACCTCGACTGAGGACATGGAGATTATGGTCGACGTAGGTCGACCAGAGGTTAAGTTGTAGCTTGCTGCTCCAACTTATTTCCTAGTTTTAAGTTCACACTATGGCACTGTTGCAGTGGAATTGTAACAGTTATGACAGGCATTTAACTGAGCTCCGTTAGCTCATTGCACACTACGCAGCGAGTATAGTCTGCCTACCGGAAACGAGCCTCGGGCCTGATCACGAGACTGTTCTGAGAGATTTCAGACTATACTCTAAAGAGCGACAAGACGCCGACCGGGCTTCCGGGGGCGTTTTCACCTTCGTTCGCTCTGACTGTTATAGTGAAGAGTATCCACTAACTACTGATCTGGAAGCTAATGCAGTTCGCGTGTCATTGCCTGTTATGACAATAGTTTGTAACGTGTTCCTTCCAGTCTTCCAGCGATCCAGGCCCTTGATATTAATGACGTCTATGATCTTGTCGATCAACTTCCAGCCCCTTTCCTACTTGTGGGTCATATCAACTCCCATCACCCACAATGGGGATCACCATCTTCCTGCCCCAGAGGAAGGGACGTGGAGGAATTAATTCAAGGGTTGGATTTATGGCTATTCAATACAAGGGAATTACGCATTTTAGCTTAGCGCACGGCACTTACTAACACATTGACTTGAGTGTGTGTAGCCATGCGCTGGTCCCCCTATTTGGTTGGTATGTACACGATGACCTCTGTGACAGTGACAATTTCCCGATCGTTCTTACTTTTCTGACCCAGAAGCCCGTGGAGTTCCCCAGTCGTTGGGTACTTAAGCGGGAAAATTGGCCCTCGTTTCAAGAACGAGCTGTGTTCGTTGATCGTGGTGGCCGGAGCGTCTATGACGAGGTACAGCACATCACCGATGTGCTTCTTGCTGCCACCGAGGAGTACATTCCATCAGCGGCGTATGCTGGACCAAAAGTATGGGTGTGCTGTTAAAACATATATACAGTTGATCTATGGCCTCACTGAACTCTTACAAGTGACATATAGGTTATATAAATTTAGAAATTAAAACCACGTAGGCCTACCTCTTTCATTTAACATCAACTGTATTCTTCGTTCTTGAGAAGAGAACTCCTCAATCACAGCATTATAAAATGAGTATTTGTCCTTCATTTTGTGTACTAACTCTTTTTCGATTGATAACAAACTTAAGTTACTCAGGCTTTCTGGTGTTTGAGTACTTCGTAGGTAAGTCTTGATTCTTCTTAATGCAGAAAACGAACGTTCCACAGAGCTTGTAGTACAAGGAATTGTCAGTATTAATTTAGCAAGTTTATAAACTTCACCAAATCCAGAAGTGAGGTTATTTTCATGCATAAAACTAAAAAGTTCGTGAAATTATTTCCCATGAAATTCAGCTGATGTGTAGAGAACACTTAATTCATTCTTCCATCCAATGACTTACTTGACTTATTTCCTTTCGCTCCGTGCGGAGCATAGGGCACCCAAGAATGATTTCCATCGGGCTCTGTTTGTTGTCAAGTTCTTCACTTCCCTCCAAGTCTTTCCCGCCTTTCTGGCCTCCTCTTCAATGGTGCGTTTCCAGGTGTTCCTTGGTCTTCCCCGTCTCTGAGCCCCTTGAGGATTCCAGTCCAGAGCTCTCCTTTCTACTGCATCATTCTGTTTCCGCAGAGTATGCCCAATCCAGCCTCATTTCCTCCGTTTAATTTGGACTTCTATAGGTTGTTGGTTAGCCCTTTGCCACAGCTCTTCGTTTGGGATTATATCTGGCCATCGTATACCCAGAATTCGACGCAGACAACAATTGATGAATACTTGAAGTTGGTGGCTGATAGGATTGGTAACTTTCCATGTTTCACATGCATACAATAGGACAGCTTTCACATTGGTATTAAAACGTCTGATTTTCGTCTTCCTGGATATGTTACGGTTTCTCCATACTGGATAGAGCTGCACAAAAGCCCCATTTGCCTTTCTTATTCTGCTCTTGACATCTCCTCAGCCCCTCCACTTCTCGTTACCACGCTTCCCAAGTAAACAAATGTATCCACCTGTTCTACATCTACTCCTCCCACAGTGAGACCAGCCTGTACTGTGGATTTCACTCTCAGGTCCTTTGTCTTCTTTGGGTTTATCTTAAGTCCAGCCTTAGCAGCTTCAAGTTCTAAGTTTGCCAGTTTTCCCTCTATGTCTCTAAAGCGCTGTGCTAGCATACAGTTGTCATCAGCAAACTCAAGATCCTCCAACCTGTCTCGAAGTCCCCACTGTATCCCTCTCTTCCTTCCTCTCCCCACCTTCCTAAGAGTATTATCAAGAACAATCAGGAACAAAGTGGGAGAAAGTATACATCCTTGTCGTACTCCAGTCTGGATGGCCAATGGCTGGGATAGCTGACCCTCATGCAGGCCTTGACATTCATAACCAGAATACATCTCTCGTATGATGTTAACTATTTTACTTGGTATACCATATTCCTTTAAGGTCTCCCACATGACCTTCCTATTAATGGAATCAAAGGCCTTCTCAAAATCAATAAATGTGATGTACAGTGCTGCTTGCCATTCGTTACTCTGCTCCACAATAATCCGTAAAGTGTTAATTAAGTCCACACAACTACGGTGTTCCCTAAATCCAGCTTGTGTCTTTCCTCAACTTCGACTCGATAGACTTCTTCACGCGATTCAAGATTATCCTGAGAAATACTTTGCTTGGTACGGATAGTAAGGTAATACCTCTCCAGTTGTTACAATTCGTCAAGTCACCCTTCTTTGGGATTTTAACAATCACACCTTTCTTCCATTCCGCAGGCAGCTTCTCTTCAAACCAGATCTTTTCCATCAATGGCTTCAGGATATTAGCTGTGGTGTCCATGTCTATCTTGAGGACATCTGGCGAAATGTTGTCGACACCGGGGGCCTTTCCATTCTTCAGCTGTAGCAAGGCTTCTTTGATTTCAGCACAAGTTGGGCTGTGCAAGAGAATATTTGGATTAGAATTATCAGGTTCATCATTCCTCTCTTCGTGGTGTTCATTAATCCCTCGATCAAAATTAAAAATTTCAGTGAAGTATTCCCTCCACTGTTCTTGTTGTTCTTCTTGAGTTGTGAGTAAATTTCCCTGTTTGTATTTTATGGGTCGGATCTTTCGGAAACTTTTCTTGGACAGCACTTTTGTGATGCGGTACATTTCTTTGCTGTCACCTTTTGATGCAGCATCTTCTGCCTTCTTCGCCATCTCATCGATCCAATTACTCTTATCTCTTTTCACACTCTTTTTGACTTCTTTGTCAAAGACCGTGTATTCTGCTTGCACTTTTGCTTTCTGATGTCGAGTCTTACACATATTCAACCTCTCCTTAACCATTTCCTATGACTTATTGCCTCCCAAGTTTGTTCTGACATCCAATTCTTCTTGAGAGGATTGCTCTTTTCCAGGACTATTTCACTTGTATCAAGGATCTTCCATCCAATGCGGTCAAATAAATTTACGTATTGAGCCAAAAGTTTTTGTAGCAGTGATTCGGGAAATGTTTTCTTATATTCAATATACCTATGGTGATGTACCAAATGAAAATATTCCAATTTCTCAAGTTGAGAGAACCTACATTCAATCTGATGAATTAAACAATCGACAATTTCCACGTATAGGCCGCGATAACGATGTTCTTGTTCATTGTTATCTAGACAGTGCCACTTTGGTTTGTTCTGAGAATGTTCGTCCTTCTTTGAAATTGCATTGGTCCAAACTAATGAATAAGAATGTTCTCTATCATACTGAAGTTGATCTTTGATGTCAATTACCTTCTTGCTACAGTAAAGAATATCGAAATCCTTTGTTTGTAGATGATTGCACAATATGTCTGTGTAAGCAAGCAACATAGAAAATCCTTCCAATAGAAATATAGTTTCAACATCTTGAAGAAAAGCCAAAAACCCTCGTGATTTTATGACTGTCTCACTATCCCAGTCACCAGTATGTTCTATGATATTTTCGAAGAACTCACAAAGTTCCGATCTGTATTCTTTTGCAGTGTGGCAAAGTCTGATGTAAAATTCCACATGGTTGGTGCTACTTGGGTAATTTCATTTGCACAAATTCTTGAAACTCATGTGTCCTTTTAGATGATTTAGAAAAGAAAGCAGAGAGTCCAGTCAATGTTTGGAAAAATATTCTGCATTCTTTAATCACCGATACACTCTACTGGAGAACAAGATTAAGACCATGGGCATAACAGTGGGTGAATATTGCGTTTGGATAGGCCGATAAGACTTATGATCGTAAGCCATTCACATGACCGCTCATTACAGAAGCCCCATCGTTCGTCTGACCCACTAGTTTAATGGAAATTCTAAATTCACTTACTTCTTCTTCTATATGAGCAAATAAACCATTTGCTGTTCTATCAGCACTAACATCTACGAAGCCCAAGAATCTTTCATAGACAGTGCTGCCCTTTACATAGCGGAGAACTAGATAGTTGAGATTTATTCTCAATATCTGACGTTTCATCCAGCATTATAGCTACAAATGAAACGGAGTTAATGTCATTTTTTATTTCTTCTTTTACTACGTCAGAAATAGCTCTTATGATATCATTTTGAATCGCGGGAGGAGTTCTCCGAAATACTGTGGAAGAATTTAGATGATTTTGTAAAAGTGAATCATATTTTTTTTAAGATTCAAAAATTCTAAAAAATTGCCTTTGTTGAAAGAGCCATCTGATTCGTCATGTCGCCGTAGAGGTAGATCCTGGTTAGCTAGGAGGCAAATAGCATAAATAATTCGTATTAATATGGCTCTATTTTTCTTTACCTCTTCGTTATGTTTACTGGTATCAATTCTACGCTGATCATCAAGTAAAGTATCAATTCGCTGTCTGCCGAAAAGTCTTGATTTCAGAAAACATTGGACATGGGTTTGAGATTTGGAATGTTTCTGTTGTGCACTAGACAAGTGATTTAAGTCAGCAAACCCATGCTTACTCCAAACATCATTTTTGTTAGAAAACAATAAGCATGGCCAAAAAATAATCTGTTAGAAGTTTCACAACCCGCTAACCAGTCTGCATTTTCATACTGTAAAATAGAAAAATGTCTAATGTATTGTTCACTTGTTGTTTTATATTGTTGCACTAAATTCGAAAGTGGCGGGGTAGGCCTACCCTTACTCACAATATCTAATTAATCTTCTAATGTACTGTCCCCGTTTACCTGGATAGTAGGCTGTCAGATATCCGCCCCCTCAATCGGATTGCCAATTATCAATCGCACCCGCATAGCTACATCAATAAAAATGGCACTGACAGACACTATCGAGATAAGAGCACAGAAGTTCACAGGAAATCATTGTGGAACACACCAAAATAGACGGGGGTTCATACTTACCGTTACTTACCTCTTAATTATCTCGGGGTTTGAGTTGACAACAGGATCACTAAAGTCTGTTCACACAATAACCTCCACCATGACATTTAAAAATGAACCAGAACGAAGACGAGAACTTTGAACTGTACAAAAGCTTTATTTCTAATAAAGGGTATGATTTTACTAACACAACAAAATCAACGTGGCTATCAGTAGCCCAAGTCAATCTGACTACGTCCTCCAGTAGGACTTGCAAAAATTATCATACAATATGATGTAAAACATTTTAGCTCCCAAGAGCTCCAAATAACGTAATATTCATAACACTTATTGGATTGGAAAAGGACGTCAGGGTGTGACATATATAGAGCATTTGGTTTCCTTTTAATAAACATGAGAATGGTATTTATAGTCGCAAGGCCAAAGTGTGTACGACCTCACTCTCTGAGAACCAGATGTTGGCACAGCTGCGGGCTACCCTCCAGCCTGTTGCATACTGGTCAAATGCACTCCCTTCTCACATGCTACGTTACGTAAGAATACAGCTTGTTCTCTCAAGCTTTTAAACGTCTACAAGACAACTCACATTATATTTACGCAAATCTTTCAAGTACTTTGCTCACATCCTATTGGATCATTATGTTAATTCCTTAAACTTGTTAAGTTCAATCCAAATGTTTAATTAGCTCTTAAATGTTTATAACAAAATCACATAAATTATTTATAACAATTAGAAATTGTTTATAATATTTGTCAAAGACAATAAAAATATTATAAGCACGCCTTTAACATCACTCTCGTTCCACATTATTTTCAAAAATATTTACAGCAATTATTTACAATATTAACATTTAAATTGTTTAAATTATTAATTTAAGAAATACATTAGCCACATGTTCATTCGGTTGGTAATTTTCATAATCGTGATTAATATAATCGACCAATGAAGGTTAGTTATACATGTTAATGTCACAATCTGGTTTAATAAAGGTTTTAATAATGATTTGTGACGGCAACCTTCATTCAAAATCTTATCTCAAATTCTTTCAAAACTCGTGTTAATTATAACAGTAAATCACTTGATTAATTTTCAACGAACTATGACAATCTTACTCCAGCGGAAAATCCTTCGCTAACAAGTTAATGCACAATCTGCATTAAAAATATGCCCAAAATCATCATATATTAATCTATATGGCATTAAAAACTTCCACATAACTTACAAAACTTCCACAAATAATTCTTTAACATTTATTCCTGTGGGAACCTCCTTCATATTCAAGGGCATTATATCTCAGCGACTTTCAACACGCGCTGCACTAGCGATTATACATTCATAGTTCCACTTAAAATTTTTTATAATCATTAATTGTTTCAAAACTGTTTTTCTATTTAACCTTCGTGGATTTCATTCATGAACCGAAATGAAGTCAAAACTTGCCAATCACAAACAAATTTAATAGTGAATACGCTTATATACGCCTGTCTGGTCTATCAAAATTTAAGATTAACATCTTAAAAGAAAATTGTAGTATGAAAATACTATCTTCAAATAAAGTGCGACTAAAATGCAAAGTAGTCGAATAGAATCCAATTAGATTGGGGAATGCAAACATCGTTATATAATTCTCTAATTGAGAAAAACTCCTAACAAAAGTTCTTGACTTTAATGCATTCAAAAATTCATTATTAAAGTTACTCTTTCACAAAAGTGTCTATGATGCAATGTTCATTCATAATTGACGATAAATGTCTGTGTTGCAATCAATTCAAATAACGACTAGTATTTCCAAGATCGTCGACAGCGTAAGAGATTTTAACGCTCTAAAATCATTTAAATGTTCTTCCTTCTTGATGATGACAGAAAATTGGTCAAAGTAATTAAACTGGGGTAGAATTACTTTAATAAAATGACACGCTGTCTGAATTTAAATCTGCCATAAAAATCATTAACTTACAGTCAAATCGTGACTACAAAAATATTAATTACTGAATAATCCAAATATCAGTCTCAACTGATTCAAAATCATTAACTATGCCCATGAGTAGTGGGATGATGACAGAGCTGTCTCACTTAGCAAGTTGTGAGCCCCTGCGACCTTGGAATGGAAGGAGCCATGCTAGGAGGGCGTGCTTGGATTCGTTTTTTTCGTCTCGTTGTGCTCTTTACGGGAATGTAGGTGTCGAAAAGGTGAACTTAGGGTTTTGGGTCAAAACGTGCGTTTTTCACATTTTTGCCGATTTTTGGAAAACGGGCCATGCTAGGAGGGCGTGCTTGGATTCGTTTTTTTCGTCTCGTCATGCTCTTTACGGGAATGTAGGTATCGAAAAGGTGAAGTTAGGGTTTTGGGTAAAAAAATGCGTTTTTCACATTTTTGTCGATTTTCGGAAAACGGGCCATGCTAGGAGGGCGTGCTTGGATTCGTTTTTTTCGTCTCATGGTGCTATTTACGCGAATGTAGGTATCGAAAAGGTGAACTTAGGGTTTTGGGTCAAAAAATGCGTTTTTCACATTTTTGTCGATTTTCGGAAAACGGGCCATGCTAGGAGGGCGTGCTTGGATTCCTTTTTTTCGTCTCATGGTGCTATTTACGCGAATGTAGGTGTCGAAAAGGTGAACTTAGGGTTTTGGGTCAAAAAATGCGTTTTTCACATTTTTGTCGATTTTCGGAAAACGAGCCATGCTAGGAGGGCGTGCTTGGATTCCTTTTTTTCGTCTCGTCGTGCTCTTTACGGGAATGTAGGTGTCGAAAAGGTGAACTTAGGGTTTTGGGTCGAAAAATGCGTTTTTCACATTTTTGCCGATTTTTGGAAAACGGGCCATGCTAGGAGGGCGTGCTTGGATTCGTTTTTTTCGTCTCGTTGTGCTCTTTACGGGGATATAGATATGGAATAGGTTAAAAGCTGGAAACATGGTTTTTTATATAATTAAATAGGGTTTTATTACAAAAAATTATGTTTATTGACCCATGAATTATACGTGGAAGGAAAACCTAACCACTTTACAAAATATTTTGCACCTTTGACTTTAATTACTCGTTCAATGAGATAATCGTTGGGATATAATGTTTTTTGCACTTCTTCATAATAGAATCGTCCCTGAATGGGTTGACCGCTCTGATCTTCTAAGAGATACGTCACTGGTTGACCTAGCTTGACTTGGCGAATTTTAAAAATTTCTGTCGACCATTGTGGAGTATACGATTTTGAAAACACACTTCTATGTTTACTAATGCGAACAAAATCTCCAATTTTAAGGCGATGTCGCCTTGGATCTACCCTTTTTATAGGGTTAAACAGTCTATTGAGTCTGGGTAGGTTCTTGGTGACGAGGCGAGGTTTCATGCCGATGGTGGAATGAATGGTGTTGTTGTAGCGAGACACAAGTTGAGGTAACCAGTCTATCCATCGATAGAAACCATGTATTGTAAACTCTTTCCACATATAACTTTTTAATGTTCGATTGAACCGCTCGACCACACTGGCTTTGAGATTGCTATAGGTGGCATAATGGTGAATATCCTTAGATTTGAGAAAACTGGAGAAATCCTTGTTGAAAAATTCTTTCCCCTGGTCGGTTTGTAACAAGTGAGGTTGACGTTTTGATTGTTCAATAATATGTTGAAAGGCCTTTGTGACTAAGATACCAGTTTTATTTTTTACTGGTTGAACAAAAGCCATTTTGGAATAGACATCAATGACAGTCAACATATAGCGTACACCGTCGTTAACGTTAGAATAAGGTATCATTTCAACCAGGTCTGCCTGCCAAAGGTCATCGATTCCTTTGGAAATGACACGACGACGTTCATAAATGCGTCGGGCTGGTTTATGCAATTCATGAGCAATGCCCACTTTGATGGGGGATGGCTTATAAGATAATTTTAGCATTTCGGAGTTGTTGTTCAACGTCGGCGATTTCCGCCTCATGTCCAGTGTGACCAGCTTGTTTTGATGCATGAAGCAAGTATAAGCGCTCTACTAACTGATTGGGATTATTCCAAAAGGTTATATCTAGGTAGGGTTTTAATTTCTTAAACCTTACACCAGAGGCAGAGTGATGTTTTTGCTTACCAAAGATGTTTGCAATGATGGTTTTATATTTTTGGGATATATTGGCATTGACCTGCTGAGAGGATTTATAGTTTCTTTTGTGAGCGTTGGTGTCTAATAAAATGGATTTATATTTAGCAAGGTCCTCGGACGTAAAATCTTGTGTCGAGGGGGTGCGAGAAAATAGCAGCTTTAACAGACCTGGTGTTAATTTATAGTTGATCTTTTTAATGACAGCTTTCGTACGAGCAAATTTAATGGATGAATCCCCAATTTTAAAACTATCATTCTCATAGCGAACACCATACGTGGTATCTGTCTTTCCAATAAATAGAAGGGTCAAATACGGTTCCAGGGTTGCCCCATAATGTTTGATTAAAATGTTTTTGAGTTGAGCTTTATTTTGAGGGGTTGCCAAGACTTGTGAAAACGGAGACGATGTGGAGGAAGACGGTGTTGCCGCTATGACGGAAGATTTTTGTTTTGTTTTTAGAAACTGTTGAAGGGGTGACGATTTCTTTTTTCTTTCAGGACTAAATACGCTTTCGCTGTCACTTTCACTTTGTTCATGCTCTTCTTCTTCTTCTTTCTTTTCATGTTCTTGATGTTCTTGTTCACTAACATTAGAGGAGGAGGAAGAGGAGGATTTTACCTGTCGTGTGGATTCTGTTTGAGTAAATTTTGAACTTGTTATGGGTTTGGTTTGAGAGGTAGCAGCAGCAGCAGCAGTAGCAGTAGAAGCATTAGGTTTAAATCTCATGGGATCAACCGATGATGGAGCATGTTTTATCATGGGTAAAGGATTGACGTTTTTTAAACGTTGCAATTCACGAAATTTATGTCGAATCGTATTTCGTGCCTCAATAATACGCTGCATGATTTGAACATGTTTCTTGTACCCTATGGCGTTCGCCATGGTAAAGGTAAAGACACACTAACAGGAAATGTCCAACCCTAGGTCTTTTTAAACAGAAATAAAATGATCAAAACCCAAGCGATAACGTCCCTCACATCGTTCACTCTGTTTATTTATGACCAAACAGGCATGGGGATGATGGTTCCAACACGAAGCACACAATTGCGTGAAAGCTGTAAAGGACATATCTGGATTCACATGATCTTGAAAAATATGATAGAGATTTCTAGAGTCTTGGCGGAAGAGAACGATGAGATTGGCATTGTCACGAATCAACTGTTTGGGGATTTTGGAATAGGTCTGAGCTAGATAAAAACAATCCACTTGTTTATGGCGTCCCATACTAAAATACTCTTGAATAATGGCCTGTCGTTGAGTGGCAATATCATCAAAAATTATAATGGAATCTGGTTGAATGCGGTCTGGTTGAATGACATCTTGAGGTGAGGTGAATGTAAAATAGCCCATGGCTTCTTTATTTAACGAAGACATAATTTGTTCCAGATACACGTACAGAGGCTGGTACAAGGATTTGGCAAAAATATAAATATTTTGAAATCGTAGGCCATGAGGTGCGGTAATAATGTTCAGCAAAACATTGGTCTTTCCACAACCCGAAGGCCCTACCATAATACATCGAACGGTAGATGGGAATAGGGTGCCATGACGTTTAGGTTCGCACACGGACAGTGATAGCTCTGAAACCAAATCAGAGACGGGCAAAGCATGGGGTTGTTTCATTAATTCCATTGTGTCGATGACTGAGTTTTTTTCATGTGTGTATAAGGTTTATATATATAGGCAAACGGTGAGTAAGAAAGGTTAGTTAACGTCTATCACCATGGACGTGTTTGGGAGAGCTCGTGTAACCATGGCCACGGCCGCCTCTTTGTCAAAACAGTCACGAGAGGTGGCAACAAAAAGCTATGTCGATCGCAAAGTGCAAAGTGTCTATCACATGGCCCCGAGACTAACCGCTGAGGGCTATTCAGCCAATCATCATCGTATTATTGATGTGCAAGAGCCTCGAGACGAAAATGATGTCTGCACGAAACGTTATGTGACCTATCAAATGAAAAGGCTTTATAAATTTGTCCCATCTGTATTTTTAGTGTACCTGTCAAATCAAAAACTGGACAATGACGAAAACCATTCCCCACCACCACTACCACTGGTGAATGATGATCTTACCTATATGCTTGCTTCCGGTTTAAGTCGTTATCGACTGCATTATGATGGTGTCATTCATATTAAATATGCCATGCCTGATGAGAAACATTTAAAAATACAACTAAACGGTGATAGAGTGTTGGCCCACAACCATCAAAGAGTAAATGTGGGAGATGAATTATCCTTTCATCTTATGCTTACGTTTGAGGAAAAGGAAGCTGGGAAAACGGTGAATGATTTCCCGCTTTATATAGAATTGGAATATAGTGCTATGAAATAAGGTTCTCTACGTTAGTTGTTATCGAATGTTTGCTGTGAAAGGTTCACCAAGTAGCAGCATGGTGAAAAAAAGATATGCTATGAACATGAAAAAATCAAATCTCAAAAAGAGAAAAAAGCCAGGTCGGGAACCAAGTCGATCTGCCTCACACCCAGTGTTAAAACGTAAAAAAACTAAAAAAAATCTAAAAAGAGTGGCTATCGAAAAAGCTTTACAAGCGGTGCGATTGTCTACAGCTCCGAAATCGCAGCATTATGTATCGATAAAAAGAAAAGAAAGAAAGCAAAAACGTGGGCGAGTCATTCCTGTTGCTAAGCGTGGGGGTTTTTTGCCGGCTTTATTTGCAGGGTTGGCAGCTTTGGGGTCCCTTTTGGGTGGTGCCAGCGCTGTAGCGAAAACCATAAAAGCCGTCGAGCAAGGCAAGCAACAACTCAAAGAAAGCGAGCGACACAATAAAACGTTAGAAGCCATTGCGATGGGAGCTAGAAATGGCAACCCTTTAAAGCCAGTCTTTTATCCACAAGGTAATGGCCTACCGTCTAAGGAAAAAAAAAAATGTCCATCTTCATCGATAAGCGCTTAAGCCAACTGCCTCGTCATGCCATGACCCATGAAGAAGTGGAAAGCTATGCCAAACAACTAAAGATTTCTCATTTTCGAGGTGTATTTATGCGAAATGAATTACCTAAAGCACCGTGGAAAGAAGAACGAGCCATGATGAATTTAGATGATGATGCAGGCCCAGGAACCCATTTTGTAGCCTATGTGAAACAAGGTTCCACAGTATGGTACTTTGACAGTTATGGAAATTTACCACCCCCGATCGAGTTGATACGTTATTTGGGAAACCGGGTAAAGATATTCTATAATGTGAATCGTCAACAAACCTTTGACAGTCAAGAGTGTGGCCGTTTGAGTTTACATTTTTTATATAAGAGGTCGCGTTAAGCCATCAGTTTCATCATTATGAATGTCAACGCCAAGACCTTTACCGTGCACAGTCGCGGGCCTGAAGTGTCCCTGGATTTTTTCCCTCCCATTGAATTGCATCCCGAACAATCCTATGTGCTAGGATTAATTTCTTTGGAAAGTTACAACAGAATTTACAATATTCAAGTGGATATTAATGACAAATTTTATTATGATGATTATATGTTGACACTACCCCCTGGAGGTTATACTATAGACGATGTGCATGAGGCCATTAGCGTGTCGATGATAAAACAATTTGGTGTCAAACCATTTGCGGATGGGACACACAAATTTGAACTTACAGCCAATACAATAACTCATCGCTGTCGCATTTTCTCTACGTTTAACATTGACTTTGAAACACGAGTTCATTCTATTGGTCCTTTATTAGGATTTAAACCAAGAGTGTTGGCAGCTCAGCAACCCCATGAATCAGATTATCCAGTGAAATTCATCGAGGACCATCACATTTCTGTAACTTGCAATATTATTAGAGACGTATTTACGAATCAAGAACAATGCCATTCCCTGTATGATTTTATTGTCACCTCTCCTTGCGGCTATATTATTCGTGAAAACCCTTCAGTGGTTCTCTATCATCCTGTGTGTGTCAGTGATATTAGTAATATTACCTTACGCTTAGTGAATAGAAACCAACAACTGATTGCTTTGGACGCCAACACCCCTGTGACCTACAAGTTGGTTTTAAAGACGCTATGAAATTTATCTATAAAGCAACAACAACGTCTACGAGCTCGGTTAGTTGCCCGCCGTGTATGAAACGGTTGACACGGGTAAACCGACAACGCTTACAACGCCTTGGTTATACGCTACACCCCAATCATGAACAAAGAGCTGTTGCAAGTGTTAAATCCCATACAAGTGGAAGATGGCGTCGTGCGCATTGATATGCATTCCTATCAACCTCAAGCAACAGGTCTGAATAACAATGACGAGATTCAATTCATCATTAACAATCAAGATATTTTTACTCTACCTCATGAAAGTGTCCTTCAAATTGAGGGTAAATTAATGAAAGCAGATGGCAGTACGCCCACAACGTCTGCGTTGGCGAATCATGGTTTGGCTTTTCTGTTTTCTGAAGTACGTTATGTGATAAATGATATTGTCATAGATATGACTCGAAATGTGGGCATGACTAGTCTTATGAAATTATATCCATCCTATAGCGAGGAGGAAAGTAAAACGCTTTCTATGGCAGGATGGTGTCCCAACAGTAGCAATAACTGGCTAGTTCATACCGATGGCACTTTTACAGGCTTCCTACCCTTAAAATTACTCCTTGGCTTTGCCGAAGATCACAAGCGTATTATTTTAAACGCAAGACAAAGTTTGTATCTGGTGAGAGACCGCAGTGATTATAATGCACTGAAAGGAGCCTCTGACCAAGTGATAGACTCAAAAATTCAACTGCTTCGATTACTATGGAAAGTGCCCCATGTGACGCTATCGGATCGTAAAAAGCTAAGCATGTTAAATTTGGTGCAAAAAGATAAAGCCTTGCCTATCGCCTTTCGAAGTTGGTGTCTGCATGAATACCCCTTGCTACCTACCACTGACACTCATAGTTGGAGTGTCAAATCGGCTCGCTCTACCGAGAGACCCCTCTATGTTATTATTGGTTTTCAAACCAATAGAAAATACCAACAAAGCAAAGATGTCACCTTGTTTGATCACATTCACTTGAGAAATATACGACTATTTTTAAATAATGTTTGCTTTCCCTATGAGGGGTTGGAACTCAATTTTTCAAAAAATAAGTTTGGTCCCCTTTATGACATGTTCGCTAAATTTCAATCGTCTTATTATGAAAAACAGGATTGTCCTATGTTGTCGCCACAAGGGTTTAAAGCAAAAGCACCACTGATTGTTTTCGACTGTTCGTATCTAGAAGAATCTATGAAAATCACCACCATTGATTTAAGAGATTTTGAAACACAAGAAAATGTCCAGACCATACCAGTGCCTACTGTTTGATTATTCATGCTAGACAAGTGAAATATCATCCTTTGTCCAATTATGTCACCAGCATGTAAGCCATCTGTGGTCGAATGAAAACAAAAAAAGATCATCATTCATAGGATTGATGATAAGCGTCTGCATGCACAGTATCTGTTGCGCTCTGGGCACTGTGCGCACATACGACAACAACAAACATCATGTGTCCCTCAATAAGCAACAGCAACAACAACAACGTGACAGACAAACCATGGAATTTAAAATGTGAATTTAATCGTTTGAAAACTTTTGAAGCATGGACAGTTCCCTTTATGGATTGTGGAGAATTGGCTTGCGAGCGGATTTTATTACTTAAAACGTGGGGATGTGGTCAAGTGTATTTTTTGCAACATTGAAATTGGAAACTGGGAAATAGGGGATCGAGCCTTTAGCGATCATCAGCGATGGAGTCCATCCTGCCCTTACCTCAATCGCTATGATGTGGGGCAATATTCCACGGAGTTTGAATTATCCGGTTATTGTACCAGACCCTACAAAACTAGGAGATACCTGTGGACCGTATGTGCAAACTATTCATTTGAATGCTGTTCCAAATTAAGCCAACACACTGTTTGTAATAAAAGTGTAAGTTTTTTTTTGTTATGAATAAAACCTCAACAAATATTTCGCTGTTGTTCAATTCATTTTTTCCTTTTTTTCCCCTAAAGTCCTTTGATTTTGCCATGTTAAACCATGGCATGGGTTAGTTGTTGATTAGACGTCAATGAGGTAACAAGTAAAAATAAAAAAGCATGATGCGTACACTCATCGTGGATTGTCAGGGGTTTAAAATTGCAGACAACAAATTTATATTTAAGGAAGTTGCTTTTATCGATTGTAGTACGTTTTGGGTGTCTAACCCTATTCATTTGGTGTTTAAACCTCCCTATGCTTTCGAGTTGCTTAGTGAAAAAGATAAAAAACAGAGCCAATGGATTGAAAATCATTTGCAGTTAGCATGGACCAGGGTGATATTTCTTACAAGTATCTTGACATTGTCATGAAAGCCCATTTGTCCTCGGCCAATGTCTTATTTGTTAAAGGGAGTGAAAAACGCCAGTGGCTTCAACCATTTCTACCCTCTCACTGTCAATGTATTGACCTTTTAGATCTGGGTTGTCCATCCCTGCAAACGCTCATGGACACTTGTCCTTGCGACAATATTCAGAATAAAGCCTTAGCGCATGCATGGCAATTGTTTCATTGGCTCACCACGAGTGCATGTTGGAGTTGTTCAATAAAATGAAAACTGAAAGTGTATCGTCCAATGATAGCAGTGAGACGTGTTCACGTGAGGTGATAACATCAACGTTATAGACATGGACGCCACTACAATCGACAAGGCTATTGGAAAGTTCTTTGTGTGCAAGAAAAAACTGATTAGCTTTACACAACATGAATTATTAGCACTACCTAAATCATTTCTTTTTTATGTTGCTGCCAACGCTGTCAAAGAAATTTGGGAAAAGGCGCCTGCCGAGTGGACTAACGACTCTGTATTGAGTGAACTACAACCATGCAGTCATTTTTCCCATCACAAGCAATTAACCATGGCAAAAATACCTTCCATTCGACAGTGTGCCACATGCCAATTAATGAAATTATATCATGGTCATAAAACTCAGTGTAAAGACATTGTTTCATCATTCCATGGCTGTCATGCGGAAAACAACCACCACCTACCATGCTCGTCAGGAGCTGCCGACAAACAACACAGCAAGAACAAGAACAAGAACAAGAAAAAGAAGAACAACAAAAAAAGTGTTTTTCACGATTGAAACCTCTATGTCCCAGGTGTACTGGCCGTGGAATTATTGATAACATTATTTAAAAACTTACCATTCGAAGCTCACTTACCTGCTTACAGCTTTTGCGGCCCTGGTACTCGTCTTCCAAGATCGTTTGAGGAGAGGGAATATGGGAATCAATGCTTTGGATCATGCATGTCTTAATCACGATAAAGCCTATGAAAACAGTGATCCCACACTAAGACGCATTGCCGACAAAGTCTTGTTAAGCATTGCCAAGCAACGATTAACAGCTTCAGATGCCAGTCTAGCAGAACGAATGGCAGCATTTATAGTGATTGGTGCTATGAAGAGCAAATTACTTTTATCTAGATATGGACTTTAACGTAATGAATTTATTTTAAAAAATGTATAGTATCACTGTTATCATGACAAAAAATAAATAAAAAGACAAGAGTCCATGTTGTGTTTTTTTCCATTATTATTATTCACTCATAGTTTCATTATTATAATTATAAATGACAAACAATAAAAAAGGGACAGCAGTGCATCGTTAAAAATTATTACTAATTGTAGTAAATCTATTTTTTCAATCACAAACAATAAAAAAGGACAAAAGTCCATTATTTTAACTAATAGTTTCATTATTATTATTATAAAAAATTATATATACATGGTAATTGTACTAAACCTATTTTTTTAAATCACAAACAATCAAAAGAAAGGACAAAAGTCCATCATTATTCATCAGCTTCAAATAGCAGTCTAGCAGAACGAATGGCAGCATGAAATCTTTATCTACTCTAGAACAGGTTTTTTTGTTAAACGCTTATTATTGATAAAATAACATGTTACTAGAATTTGATCATTATAAATTATAATAAAAATTGCATAAAAATTGCTATAAATGCTATTTTAAATCACAAACAATAAAAAAGGACAAAAGTCCATTATTTTAACTAATAGTTTCATCATTATTATTTAAAAAATTATATATACATGGTAATTGTACTAAACCTATAAACAAACAAAAAAATCTACCATTAAGCATAAGTTTTGAAATTTATTTTTATTATTATTTATCATGGTAACGTTGAGCAACAATTAATAAACGTCAAACTGTTGAACCCAAAAATAATTTTATTTTATTATAGTCATTAAAGAGTAGGGCATGAATAAACAAAAAAGTTACGGCTAGCGTACAATGATTATTCGTTTTCAATTTTTACAAAACGAACCATGCATCGATTATTTTTTTCACCCTCATAAATTAAATAGACAGGGTGAATACTGGAATTGACATCTTCCATAACATTATCAGGTAGGTTATTAAATCGTGTGGGAAGAAATGTCTCAAAGTCTTGACAAATGCAAAGAGCTCGTTCACCAAATTAGGTTTTCAGTTTTTGAATTTTATGTATGCGAAAGGGTGTTTGCGTAGGCAATTCACTCATTTTCTTGCGTGCAAAGCCACAATCTTGACCTATGGCGTTCAAGGCGTCCATGGTTGTCTATAACCAAAGAAAAGAGTGTTACTTTCTAACACTCTTGTTCTTAATTACAATAGCAATAACTTTGTACATTAAAGTATATTGTTTTTTTTTTTTTTAAATCCTGAGTGTTTATGACCTGAAGTTGTAGATAGATAGTATTGGATAAAAATATAATAATAATGTTTGTATCATTTTTTCAGTCAAAACATACATTTGGAAATTATTTAATAGGAAATGTTTTATCAAAATTAAGTGTGAATCTCTCCTTGGAGGTAAATGCATGTCTCTGTTGTGAATGGGAATTAGCCTATCATTCCCTAGTCGATGACTTGTATTCGTTTGCTCTGTTGTTGTGCAAATTCACACAACATTCTGTTAAATAAATAGTATCAACAAATACTAAGAGCAAACATGGAATGCTTTTGGTAACCTATAAAAAGGCAAAGTTAACACGCTATGCATTTAATAACCATGTCTACATCCAACAAAACAAAATTCAAAACTACAAATTTAAACCAGTGTGTATGTGTTTATCAACGTGAATACACGATAAACTAAAACAAACAAACAAACAAAATAGCCAAATGTATTCTAAACGTCAAGTATGCACCTGAAAGCCGAATGTAAACAAAAAAAGCGATAATCATGACATCATGTGGTTAGTTTCTAACAAATCTCATTCTATGAGGCGAATATTGATTGATAGGTAAGCCAAGACAAAGTTGGCGAAATGCTTGTTGTCGATGACGAAGTGATTGATTCCTCAGCAGGAAATTTATAAAAATGAAAACAAAACATTTGAAAAGTTATTGGAAAATAAACATTAAACAGGGGTTTTGTAAATATTGTACACCAGAAATCTGGAAAATGATCCTCGTCAGCTAATTAACAATCACTTGATTCATGGTTAAACCGTACCATGCTTTATGAATCACTTGCGTGGATACATTATTTTCAAAGTCAAAATTTAGCATACAGGATTTACAAAAGTGATGCCCTGGATCATAAACTATGTCATCATCCATAATGATGTCATAAAACATGGTATCAATGCGTACTTTCGTGTTTCTATATTCTGAAGGATAGGCCACACGTTGAGGATTATGAGACATCATCGTGGCATATTCATTGAACGTGGTGTGTTTTGTGACGATAAAACGATCTCATCATGGCTCATGATTGAATCTGAAAAGTAGTCGTTGCCGTTTACTAAGTGAATAAATAAAAAACTATGTACTATATACACTGTCTGTCCCCTAAGTCAATGGCAAAAATAAAATAAAAAATAAGCCAAAACACAAATAAATAACCATCTGTCTGTTGACTTCTTTAGGTTAGGTTAGGAAAAAAACATGTAACAGGTTAAAGAAACAATTTCTGTTCAAATATTTCAAATATATCACCACTCATAACTCTAGCCATAAAGTGAGAGTTTTGTCCTCCGTAAAAGCAGCAGATTATTATTCTTTTGTTCTTGCATGAGACCTACTAAGCCACACCCTAGTGTGGCCTATTAAGCCGCATGCCTACTGAGGGTGAATGGTCACCTTGCCGAAACATGAGGCCTACTAAGCGACAACAATAGTGAGGGTGGCTACTTGTTTGTTTTTTTTTTTCCTAACCCTAACCTAAAGAAGTCAACATGTTTTTTAATCTAGCCTGTGCACAGTGAACCATGCAAACGTTGATGCATGGCTCTCTTTATGCGTTGACAGGCAAATAGCACAAGACATTACAGTTTATGTACAACTATTTACAGACATTTACACATCCATGCATACACCCATGCACACAGGTTAAAAACAAAAATTATATGATACACTACAATTTTTTATTTTTATTCCGAGGCTCAAGATGGCATCTCGCATTTGATAGCAACCAAACCAAACACTTGCCGTGTTGTACAACAACAATAGCTACAACCACTACTGGTTGTCACCAAATGGGACGCTTGTCATCATATCCTGACACCACTGTCTCTTGTCGTCCAACAAAGCGAGTGTTTGTTTTTCGCTGCTTCATTAAAAATAAATCATGATTTTTTGAGAGAATCCTAAACTGACTATGTGCCATGGCTGTGTGGGTCTGAAGGACATGTAAATAATCATCCACACAGAGACGTTTAACCACATGCTGGCTAATCCCTTTGGCTCGCATAGATTCGCATCGATCCACCTGTCGAAAACTATACATTTTCGGAGCGAGACCTACAAACTCAGTCATCATGGTGTCTGAACACTCATCTTTCATTAAACCAATTTCTTTTTTGTTCAGACGGGGGATATCGAACACGTTCTTGTCACTAAACGAGGACGTGTCCCAAACCATTTTGGGTTTTGTTTCATAACGACATACGGATCACAGTCACGGATATGGTAAAATAAAACTATCCGTGTCTGTATATAACAAGGAAATGGTACCAAATCGCTGTATTGCAAAACCATAATGGAATTTATACATGTGCAATTTTGAAAAATCGAAAATGACTTGGCCTAATAGATAGGCTTATTCATGACCACTTTAGTTTTAGCAAGTTCAATAGTCAGTAGATCATGATCAATAATGTTTAAAGATTTGAAATTTGGTTTTGCAATATATTTTTGAGCCCCCCATCTGCCATGCCAGTGTGTTGACCAATTTAATGTCCCTATACTGCCGTACATTTTCCAAACTCTTGCCATAGATACAATTATTCATCAGTTTAAAAAAATTGATTTGAAATGGTTGAGTGGCACTTTGTCTGTGACTGGTATTTAAATCCATGTATGGTTTCAACCACGGTTTCTGACAAAAAGAAATACCTCTATGGATTTTTTTCAGGGTTAAGCCCTGAGCCTAAACATTCTACCAGCATGTCAATATGCAACACATAGTGATTTTTATCATACAAGGTTACCATCAATTTCTTATGATTTGCCCTTACTCTCGGGCCGCACCATTTTCTCTATGCAAAAGGGGAAATCACCATGACGCTGTCTGAGATGGGGGGGATAAGCTAAGACGACATCAAGAACATTCCCTACGTCCTGTTGCTTGCTAGCGCTATGCACATTAAAATCTTTAATTTCATCCTCAGACAGCCAGACAAAGTTTCTGTACGGCAGTGGTCGACTCATAGCGTGACCGTAAAATTGTTTATGTCGAATACATTAGATAGGATTCAGGTTCTTCGGGACAATAATCAGGCATGTAATGATTATTTGCCTTGGCATGTCGCTGATTGAGCGATACGAATCCCCCACGAATCCCTTTTTCCATCATGAGTACCATATCGGGATCCGTCA